>CM060705.1:4524510-9324510 GCA_030686995.1 Artemisia argyi
ACACCAATGTTTGGAAAACAAAACAGGTAGGCTACGTTATTATACGCCCATAAAATGTATTATACACTAAGCTTATGAAACCAAAACGTTAACGTGTACCAATATCGATTGGCAGATTTATCCCGGTAGGTACTTTGCCGTCATACCTAATGTCTCAAATATTAATGCATTTGTTTGAACTAATCAAAACAAATGGGATTCGTCAATCCCAATAGGCCTATTCACAATATTCGCGCTCACTTGCAAGTAACCCTCGCAAGTAATTAAATGGTTCATACTAAGGGATCTTGGTTTGGCAAGGATGTTACTTAGTGATAATAAAACATAGTCGAATAACATACAGTAGAAAGCATTGTGTTCGAGTAGATAAATAATAGCATGTATTCCCCCCAAGGGTTTGTAAAACATTGAAATAATGTAAAGTGGGGCTATGAACTCACCTTAAGTTAAGATAGCAAGTAATGAATGTAACGGTTGAATCGTGTAGGTTTCTACGAGCAACCTATAATCGAATGTTGCGACTTAGGATCGGAGTAAAGAATATGAAGTAGTGCCTATATATATATCTTGCATTTAGTCCATGATGTGGTATGATGTATAATGTAAGTCTTTGAAAGTAATGATTCATGAAACATGTATGTTTTGTATATCGTTTACTACCGTTCGGGCCGACATAATTCAGAAGTCATGTTAGTAAGCGTTCGAGGAGCCAGGACACTTTAACTCGTAAATCCACAACTCAACTCGACGGCTTACATAATGAACTCCTCACATGAGGCTCCCTACTATTGTAGTAGTTGATGAAATATATAGATATAAGTTTTGATCCGAAAGGTTACATGTCCGATATTTGAATAAACTTAGGAAAGTTTATTTGTACATGAAGATTGTTATTAGGGGTAGCTTCATAAGCCTTAAATGACCATGTTCTCTTGGTAAAATCTCATGGTTTCCTTTTAAGTGAAGTAGATCCAAATTGCTTGTTCAAGTTATCGCCTAACTCATTGTTTCATGTTTACGCCTATGTGAGTTGTTATGGTCATTTCGTCATGGCCTAGCCATGACCTTTGGTCCTTGTTCCAAGGTCATGAGACTCAACCTTGGTTCTAATCATGTTTGTGGTCTTGATTATAGGTCATAAGACCTCTTGTTCCTTTCAAAGTATAACCATAATCTAGTGACTTTCGCCTAAAAATGGGCTGTTTAGAATTTGAAGAATTTTATCACTCGGAAAGCGTTTTTAGGGCTCGAGCTTCTTTGTTCCTGAACGAAAACGTCGTTTCGGACAACTTTCGTGTTTTAACTTTTTGATGAATCGGACCAGAAGTGGGACTTTCAAAACCCAAATTTGATCAGGAAGCTATTTGGCAGTTTTGCCGGAAATCTTGGTAATTTCAAATGGGCGTAACTTTTGACTCGTATACTCGTTTTGGGTGGTTCAAATTGCTATGGTTTCCTTGTTAGGTCCTCTACCACAATATGTAATAATCAAATATCATATTTTTACCATTTTGGTCGTGGTTTTCCCAAGAAAGTCACTAGTTTGCTTGTTTTAGTAACTTGTTGTAACAATCAATAACAATAACTTGTTTTGCTCACTTTTATACATCATGGACATAACTACAAGACATAATATAGCAAGAATAACATGTAAATAACATGAACATGATTATTTAACAAGAATCAAGTTAGGGTTTGGCTCACAACTTTTGGCTTTCAAAGATGAAAGGAAGTTAACATGTAAGGATAGGACATTGATAGACTTGCTTCAACCCTTTTTCACTTCATGCAATCTTTCTACCCTTGGTATTCTTGAAAGATGGATGATGAAGGTTTAGGTGAAATGAGTGGATTTAAACTCAAGAGAAATCACCAAGTATATGAGGTTATGGAAGTGTTTGATGAATGATAACCTATTTAGGGTTTCTACCTTGTTTAAGCTCTTGATTCTTTTGGATAATACTTGGAGTGAATTAGAAAATGGAATGGTGTTTGTGTGTGTGTTGTGGACGTTCATGGAGAGGCAAGGAGGCTTTATATGGCCTTGAGGAGGTTAGAAGTGTTGACTTGTCAACACTTGATCACCAAGTTTAACACATGTTCTCATCTAAGGCCTCCTAGCATGAGATTGAGCCACACAAGGCTGAATTCCCCCTCCCTAGGTCGTTTCCTAAGCTTGGAGAGCAAGGGTTGGACTTTGGATGATATTATCCAAGATATCTAGTGTGTTTTGACTCCGGGAAATGCCAATCGTAAATGATTAAGCCTCAAAACGTAAAACCGGGTGTCGTAAAATTATGGAACTTGAAAGTATTGATAAACATGTCAATAAGTTCCATAATAAAATATAAAATGAGTGGTAGGTTCCATCGGGTGCTAAAACCCTGCTAAAAACTGGAAACACGGGTCTAAAACGCGTAATTCGCGTAAAACGCTGAATATTGCGTAAAATTGAGAAAAGTAAAATGTTACTTTTCTAATGTTATAAAAATGATTTAAAATGACTTATAATGTCTAGACTGGGCTCAGTCTAGTGTCGGTTGGTATTAAATGTCTTTTAGACATCAAACCGTAAGCCTAAAAATCACGAAATGACTTATAACATCAAGGGATCATTTTTGGTCAATGGAGGAGGGAAAGAATATGTTGACTTTTTCTAATAAGTTGAAAACTCAAAAAGTCTTAGAAACGCGTTTTGTGGTCTCACGGTTAATCGCCCAAATGGTTAAGCGTGCTCATGCGAGAGTAGTACAGGCATGGGTGACCTGCTGGGAAGTTTTTGGTCATATTTTTCTCAGTCACGATTAATTCTCAAATAAATCATGAGTGTGTCAAACATTTTTCCGATGTGGGGTCACCTGACGGGGTTGAATTTCGTTGTACGTAGAATTTCTGATTGACGTTTTACCCTAAAACGTGTAATTCCTTAATAACTTTCACGAAAATGAGCTTATGAATGTCAAACTTTTAATTTGCCATGGAAATGATTTATCACTCGATAAAATCAAATAAAAATCAACTTTCGGGAAAGTTTCGGGAAAAATGAATAGTAAAAATGAATAGTAAAAGTGAATAGTGAAATTTTCCGGGAATAGTAATTATCCTGAAAAATGTGAATTGTTACAGTCTCTACCCCTTACGGGGAACTTCGTCCCGAAGTTCTATGTGTGTCATATGTTGGAGTGGTGTCGATAAAGATGTGTGGTTACTTATGAGGACCAAAGTCTGGGATTTCCGGTAATGTAATTTGATTTGTCATTTCAGTGTATGGTGTAGGATGAGGCTTCCTTTTATGTAGGAAAGGTATGGTAATAGTCGAATATCAAAGGAAATTGATATAGCAGTCGAATATTAATAGGAATCGATATAGTAGTTGAATATCAAATAGAACTTGATATAGTTAAATATCAAAATGGAAATTGATATAGTTGTCAAGTATCAATAGCAATTGATATAACAGTTGAACAACAATAGCAATTTACATAGGAATCCAATAAATGGAAATTGATATAAGAATCGAATCATGGAATAAGTGTTGAACATGTGGTTGGACCAAGTCCTGTTTGAATTGTACGGCTGCCCATGCATATGGCTACATGGCTTCACTATAAGTTTGGTATGACTGCCCATGCATATGGTTACATGGCCCCGTAATGAGTTTGGTACGACTGCACATGCATATGGTTACATGGCCTCGCAACGAGTTTGTTTGTTATTGCACTATCATTATGAAAACCAAAATGTAAACCTCGTACTTATGGAAATTGGGATAGTCGTTGCAATCATAGCCTTGTAGGTAATCGGTTGTTGTACCTAGTGTTTATGTCATGGTTTGAAGCGATGTCGGTGAAAAGATAGGATTTCTTGTGGCGAATAAAATGTAGGTATCATGCCATACCCGAGCAATGTAATGTAGGTATCAAGCCATACCCGAGCAATGTAATGTAGGTATCAAGCCATACCCGAGCAATGTAATGTAGGTATCAAGCCATACCCGAGCAATGTAATGTAGGTTGACTTCATACTTATGTTATTTCGGATATAATTAAGCCCACTTGTTTATAATTCTTTATTTACATAGAGAGGCATCCCAAACAATGTAACTAAAGGAATATAAACGTATGGTTCGATGATTTATAATTTCTTTATTTAAATGAAAAGGCATCCCAATCCATTCAAATAAGGATATTATAAATCATCCTACTCAAGAATTCCCGACACAACATTCATACTTAGCCGGTGAGTTACAAGGTAGTGTATTACGAGATGATACTGGTGTTCCAAAAGTACAAGATGAATATTCAAACTTGTAAAGCTGATGAGGGTGCTTGTGGTGTAACTAAGGATGATTTGAGCTTTAAAAGTGCATCAAGATCTGTTAATGAGCTTGTGGTTCCAACGGTTGTGAAGATAATGTTATGATATGTTGATGAACAAAAGTGTGTAGTGTATGCTTAACATTAATACTCTTAGGTATAGATGTTGAGTTTGTTTTGAAAATCTTAAGAGATTTTAAAAGTTTATGATGGAATGGTATCCTAAACAGGATAGTACTTCTACAGGATGAAGAGAATAATTGATAACTATCCCAGGATAGTAGTTCGGATTATCTCATAAATGAAAAATTTCAAGAATGAAATTAGGTAACACAAATAAGGTGTTAAGATTTTGCTGAGTGGTAAGACATTATCGTGTCTCTAGATTGTTTTAATGTATTCTGGTGGTTTATCGTGTTCATGTAGGAAATCAATCTAAACATAACCCTAGTACAACTACTCTCAGTATTGGAAAATTCTAAGTCGAATATAGTTAGTCAGACTATATTCCACTGTCCCTAGGTTAAATATAGGTGACTAGTCTATATTTAGCCAAGGTTCGATAAAATTTTCAAATACCTAAATTAGGTATACTTGTGATATGTCCGTTGCTTTCGGGAAACTGTCCACTAAACAAAGGCGATGTCAAACCCTTAAGTTGCAAGTCCCGTCCATACAAGACTTGTAACGTATGTTTTCATATTCCATTGAATAGAAGGTAGTAAGGGTAGATACATATGGAAAGGAAATTTTTAAGTAGTTCTAAAATAGAACATACTTGGCCAGGATCACGAACTTTTAATAATGAAGGTTTCATAAGAAAACTTTGATGAATGTAGAGAAAGTTCAGCTTTTGTCGATGATGGATTAGTTTGTCCTTTAGAAATCTCATATTTCTTGTTTGGAAATCGTTAGATTGTGATGGATTTTTGATATCATAAGAAATGATATTGATGAGGTCGTGAAATAATTCCAGAGACCATTGCACAAATCACAATGTCTCGGAAGTAGGTTAGACCATTGTGCAATTCACAATGTCTGGGAAGTAGGTTAAACCATTAGGTGACTCAAAACATTTGAGAAATGATTAAGACCATTGTATCATACAATGTCTTGGAAAATGAATGAGACCATTGTATCTCACAATGTCTTGGAAAATGAATGAGGCCATTGTATCTCACAATGTCTTGAAAACTGAATGAGACCATTGTATCTCACAATGTCTTGGAAAATGAATGAGACCATTGTATCTCACAATGTCTTGAAAACTGAATGAGACCATTGTATCTCACAATGTCTTGAAAAATTCATGTTAGAGTAGGAACATGATTGGGAGAGTGTGGCTATGTCGAAATGCCTTAGAATAGGCATACACAGATATGTTTAGATAAAATGATTGAAAATAAACCGAGTTTATATATCAATATACTAATATGTTCATGTAGCATAAAATGCCTAGTGTGTATATATCAATATACTTATATGTGTTCATGTAGCATAAAATGCTTACGGGGAAATGCTCAATTATGTTTAGGGTACATATATCAATATGCAATTATGTTTGTGTAGCATAAAAATGTCTTCGGGGAAATGCTCAAAATGGGTATATATGAATATACTAACATGTTTGTGTATCATAACATGCTTACTAAATCCATAATCGTCTGGAGGATGGAAGACACGGAGAGCGGAAGGCTATAAAATGTTTTTGTTTGTGATTGTAGTTATAGTTTAGGTCTCACTTAGACCCGTTTCTCTATAACCATGGCTCTGGTACCAATCTGTAACACCCCCAATTCATGGATGCAGCGGAATTCAAACTGGGTGTTACTCGACGGCACAATAGTCACAATAATAGAAAACGAACTCCAATTGAGTCGTTTTAAAAGGTGTATCATTCAAATTATATAAATATCAGAGATTTCAAAATGAGGTCCCAATTGGTTCCATGTTTACAATGTATAATAAATGAGTTTTGAATGATAATAAAATTTATAGCCCTCTTGAGTATCTGTGTCCTTCCGTGCCATCCTTGATCGTCATGAACCTGAAATACATGCTTGAGAGGTCAACACAAAGGTTAAGTGATATTCATAGAGTTTGTTAAATCGTTTGAACACAATGTGTTGGTAGTTAAATCGTTTGAACACCATAATCGTAGTGTTTGTAGGTAAATCGTTTGAACACAATAATCGTAGTGTTTGTAGGTAAATCGTTTGAACACCATAATCGTAGTGTTTGTAGGTAAATCGTTTGAACACCATAATCGTAGTGTTTGCTGTAGACTCACACCAATGTTTGGAAAACAAAACAGGTAGGCTACGTTATTATACGCCCATAAAATGTATTATACACTAAGCTTATGAAACCAAAACGTTAACGTGTACCAATATCGATTGGCAGATTTATCCCGGTAGGTACTTTGCCGTCATACCTAATGTCTCAAATATTAATGCATTTGTTTGAACTAATCAAAACAAATGGGATTCGTCAATCCCAATAGGCCTATTCACAATATTCGCGCTCACTTGCAAGTAACCCTCGCAAGTAATTAAATGGTTCATACTAAGGGATCTTGGTTTGGCAAGGATGTTACTTAGTGATAATAAAACATAGTCGAATAACATACAGTAGAAAGCATTGTGTTCGAGTAGATAAATAATAGCATGTATTCCCCCCAAGGGTTTGTAAAACATTGAAATAATGTAAAGTGGGGCTATGAACTCACCTTAAGTTAAGATAGCAAGTAATGAATGTAACGGTTGAATCGTGTAGGTTTCTACGAGCAACCTATAATCGAATGTTGCGACTTAGGATCGGAGTAAAGAATATGAAGTAGTGCCTATATATATATCTTGCATTTAGTCCATGATGTGGTATGATGTATAATGTAAGTCTTTGAAAGTAATGATTCATGAAACATGTATGTTTTGTATATCGTTTACTACCGTTCGGGCCGACATAATTCAGAAGTCATGTTAGTAAGCGTTCGAGGAGCCAGGACACTTTAACTCGTAAATCCACAACTCAACTCGACGGCTTACATAATGAACTCCTCACATGAGGCTCCCTACTATTGTAGTAGTTGATGAAATATATAGATATAAGTTTTGATCCGAAAGGTTACATGTCCGATATTTGAATAAACTTAGGAAAGTTTATTTGTACATGAAGATTGTTATTAGGGGTAGCTTCATAAGCCTTAAATGACCATGTTCTCTTGGTAAAATCTCATGGTTTCCTTTTAAGTGAAGTAGATCCAACTTGCTTGTTCAAGTTATCGCCTAACTCATTGTTTCATGTTTACGCCTATGTGAGTTGTTATGGTCATTTCGTCATGGCCTAGCCATGACCTTTGGTCCTTGTTCCAAGGTCATGAGACTCAACCTTGGTTCTAATCATGTTTGTGGTCTTGATTATAGGTCATAAGACCTCTTGTTCCTTTCAAAGTATAACCATAATCTAGTGACTTTCGCCTAAAAATGGGCTGTTTAGAATTTGAAGAATTTTATCACTCGGAAAGCGTTTTTAGGGCTCGAGCTTCTTTGTTCCTGAACGAAAACGTCGTTTCGGACAACTTTCGTGTTTTAACTTTTTGATGAATCGGACCAGAAGTGGGACTTTCAAAACCCAAATTTGATCAGGAAGCTATTTGGCAGTTTTGCCGGAAATCTTGGTAATTTCAAATGGGCGTAACTTTTGACTCGTATACTCGTTTTGGGTGGTTCAAATTGCTATGGTTTCCTTGTTATGTCCTCTACCACAATATGTAATAATCAAATATCATATTTTTACCATTTTGGTCGTGGTTTTCCCAAGAAAGTCACTAGTTTGCTTGTTTTAGTAACTTGTTGTAACAATCAATAACAATAACTTGTTTTGCTCACTTTTATACATCATGGACATAACTACAAGACATAATATAGCAAGAATAACATGTAAATAACATGAACATGATTATTTAACAAGAATCAAGTTAGGGTTTGGCTCACAACTTTTGGCTTTCAAAGATGAAAGGAAGTTAACATGTAAGGATAGGACATTGATAGACTTGCTTCAACCCTTTTTCACTTCATGCAATCTTTCTACCCTTGGTATTCTTGAAAGATGGATGATGAAGGTTTAGGTGAAATGAGTGGATTTAAACTCAAGAGAAATCACCAAGTATATGAGGTTATGGAAGTGTTTGATGAATGATAACCTATTTAGGGTTTCTACCTTGTTTAAGCTCTTGATTCTTTTGGATAATACTTGGAGTGAATTAGAAAATGGAATGGTGTTTGTGTGTGTGTTGTGGACGTTCATGGAGAGGCAAGGAGGCTTTATATGGCCTTGAGGAGGTTAGAAGTGTTGACTTGTCAACACTTGATCACCAAGTTTAACACATGTTCTCATCTAAGGCCTCCTAGCATGAGATTGAGCCACACAAGGCTGAATTCCCCCTCCCTAGGTCGTTTCCTAAGCTTGGAGAGCAAGGGTTGGACTTTGGATGATATTATCCAAGATATCTAGTGTGTTTTGACTCCGGGAAATGCCAATCGTAAATGATTAAGCCTCAAAACGTAAAACCGGGTGTCGTAAAATTATGGAACTTGAAAGTATTGATAAACATGTCAATAAGTTCCATAATAAAATATAAAATGAGTGGTAGGTTCCATCGGGTGCTAAAACCCTGCTAAAAACTGGAAACACGGGTCTAAAACGCGTAATTCGCGTAAAACGCTGAATATTGCGTAAAATTGAGAAAAGTAAAATGTTACTTTTCTAATGTTATAAAAATGATTTAAAATGACTTATAATGTCTAGACTGGGCTCAGTCTAGTGTCGGTTGGTATTAAATGTCTTTTAGACATCAAACCGTAAGCCTAAAAATCACGAAATGACTTATAACATCAAGGGATCATTTTTGGTCAATGGAGGAGGGAAAGAATATGTTGACTTTTTCTAATAAGTTGAAAACTCAAAAAGTCTTAGAAACGCGTTTTGTGGTCTCACGGTTAATCGCCCAAATGGTTAAGCGTGCTCATGCGAGAGTAGTACAGGCATGGGTGACCTGCTGGGAAGTTTTTGGTCATATTTTTCTCAGTCACGATTAATTCTCAAATAAATCATGAGTGTGTCAAACATTTTTCCGATGTGGGGTCACCTGACGGGGTTGAATTTCGTTGTACGTAGAATTTCTGATTGACGTTTTACCCTAAAACGTGTAATTCCTTAATAACTTTCACGAAAATGAGCTTATGAATGTCAAACTTTTAATTTGCCATGGAAATGATTTATCACTCGATAAAATCAAATAAAAATCAACTTTCGGGAAAGTTTCGGGAAAAATGAATAGTAAAAATGAATAGTAAAAGTGAATAGTGAAATTTTCCGGGAATAGTAATTATCCTGAAAAATGTGAATTGTTACAATAGTACCCAGTTTCCTCATATAGTCACATGAAATTACCATCTAAAATGAAGGAAACTTCACTCGATAAACTTCATCAGTCAGCGAGAGTGGAACTATGTTCAATAAGCGTAGCATGCTACAATATGATCATGTTGGGTGGATGAGCCTAAAAATAAATACAGAATCTAAAAACCAGGGTCAGAAATTCTTATTTTTCTTAACAAAATATGTCTCCAAATGCAACCGTACTCTTCCTTGAGCCTCTCGACACTAAGAGCAAAAAATAATTACATGGAGGAACAAACATATATCTAATACCAGTCGACAAAAAAGGGCGCATCTTTTTATTGATGGGTAGTATCAAGATGAGGTGTGGTAATGAAGTGACGCGTCAAAAACCATTCTAACGAACACCTGGTGTACGCTCCATGAAAAGTTCATGTTGCAAAAACCATCGTTGTGGTTTTGATTTTTGAAAATGACTAAAATGCCCATGTGTTGTTCCCCTTTGAATTTTATTTATTTTTAAATAAAAATTAAAGAACAATGAATTTTCCTACCACCCCACTTGGATATCACAAGAAGCACGACCTGGCCTAATAAAGATTTTCAGTTAGACTACCACGGCTAGCAGAAAGTACAATGATATCCATATAGTCTCAAGAAACCACTTGGGTGAGGGTAATGAAACAGAAGGTAACAACCTGGGTGAAGTCAAGGAACAAGCTATTGATGAGAGCTCTGTTTATCGATATGATGCTGCTTGTCCCATGTACAAAGAAGGTGAAGACCCATGATAAGGGTAATGCAATCTTTGGAATAGCACCAGTGGTTAATACTTCACATAAATGGTAAAAGATGTAATTTTGGGAGCGGGTTGAAATCTGACCCGTATGTAAATGGGTCGAAATACATGTAGCATGTCTAGGCAGGTACCTCAAGGAACGGATCTTAAGCTATTTGTGCAACGAAGAACAGATGCTGAAAGCAGGTATCAAAGAATAACGTTTTCAACAATAAACATGTTGTCTCAATTGTTGGTTGAGCTGGCATTGGCAAGAGGACACTTTTCAATGATGTGCATGTTTAAACATGATACCATACCAGTCACGCAATTGCTACGATATTAATTTCCAAAGACATAAAACTGCAGCAAGGTTTATTATCTTACGGTACAAATCGCAACTTCAAAACACAACATCAATTCTTAATACATGGTAAAATCCAAAAAAATCTACAAACAGGCTGTAGAGTAAATAGTAAATGATTTCTACTCATGCATTTCATCAAACACCTGATGGATTTATCAAAAGATTATTCTGGCTAATAAAAAGACCAAATAAAAATTACAAAATTTGCAGGGGACATATAAATAATTTATCCTACCATGTCCAGTTGATTCTTCCATAATTCCCAAACAGGCACAAGACCCCACCATGCTGTGATAGAGTTGGGATGTCTTGGAACATACTCAAGTCTGCTTCTTGATCTAAATCTTCATCACAAACAATTCTTACACCCATATCCTTCACTTCAATTCCTTCATTCTCATCAATACAAAATGTTACAAAATTCTTTGCTTTCTTTGACCTCTGTATTTCCGTTGTATAATGCAACCATATCATACCCTTAAAATATTGCTCATATCAAAGTTCTCCACAGAGTATCCAGAAAATGGGGAAGGTGTTTTTCTCTTAAAAACAACACAAATTCCATATCCCCTTAACTTACAGAAGCTCCAATCTAAAGGTAATTCGACCTTACATTATTTCCCAAACTTTTATTTGTAAACCAATTTGGAATGCTATTTCCATCATAATATATATACATATTCCATATGGAACTTCCTGGCAAACGGAACAATCCACATCTGTTATGCGCATACCGAAGGAAAGAAGAAAATCGAGAGCCTTGGGAAGTTACAGATGAGTCGAGACATTGAGTCTCCGATATCGACATCTTAAACAATTTTGAACAATCGGTGAGATAAGTGTGGCTTTCTCTCATGATTGGGTTTGATCCCGTAATTGAATGTAAGGAGGTGCAATCAGATGCATAAAGATAATATAGGCTATGTGGGAGTTCGGGGAAAAATTCCAGCTTCTTGCAACCATCCAAGACTAGAAAGTTGACTCAAACTTCTAGGCAAGCCTGAACTAAATTGTTCCCTTCCAAGTTTAGTTCTTTTAGACATGATAAGCCTCCAATGCCATCGGGCACTTGAACTAAATTGCAGTAGCTGAAATTCAGGGACATTAACATATTTAAACCTGCCAATGAAACTGATCTTTGGGGATGTTGTTTGTTCCATATTAAACCAAAAGGTCTAATGATTGAAGTCGACCATCTAGACCAAAAGGCTTCAGGAAAACTCCCAACCCGTGTGCAGTCTTTCAGATTTAAGTGAGCAAGCTTATTAAGCATTCCAATAGATGGGTGAACGTTAACCAAATTCACACAACCTTCAAGATTTAGCTCTTCGAGAATTGTAATCTCTGAGAAGTCAGGGGTGGTTGTTAGGTTACAAGAGTACCTTAGCTTCATCACTTTTGTTGGAAGTGAATATAATCAAGAAACATAAGTCTTTAAAGTATAAGGACCATATATGTATTATAGATAGTTAATAACTGTATTTCTGTATATTAGTGATAGGGTATAACGTCTAGAAGATATCTCTTAGGAAGAGTCACAT
Source organism: Artemisia argyi (assembly GCA_030686995.1). NCBI lineage: Eukaryota > Viridiplantae > Streptophyta > Magnoliopsida > Asterales > Asteraceae > Artemisia > Artemisia argyi. The sequence continues at coordinate 4,536,913 of CM060705.1, forward strand.
CGGTTCATTCATACCGATTGATCTCCTATATATACTCATGTATTGTAAACGTTTTAGTGTGTGGAATATTAATAATAACGTGTGTTTATCAAAAGTTCCCACCCTCTCTCTTTTGTTAAACGAGTCACTGCATAACAGATTCTTATGCATACTCATACTTTTATTGTTTTCATTATTATATGTCCATCCATGATTGATCCAAGATCCGCAAAAGGCCTGGACAAAAGTGGTATCAGAGCTACATGGTTACATGGATTGATCATTTGCAGTCAAGGAAGTTATCGATTTGAAGAAGAAGAAGACCCGAAAACAAAGCATGAAGATGATCATTGAAACGTTACAAGTTTTGGGCAGAAAAGAAAGTTATCGATTGTTGCAAGAAGAGAAGTTCCAAAAGAAGGATGTATTTGCAGATGGCAAGAAGAAGGCATGGTGAAAATTTACTACGAAGATGCACTTAGAGCAAATCTCGTGAAGGCAGAAAGTGATGAGAATTGCAGAGTTACTGCAGACGCGATACCACAGCCGTGTGAAGGTTTGGAAGATGCAATGGAAATAGTTGATGAATCACCAAAGAAAAGAAGTAGAAATTGAAATGGAAGAAGTAAAGATGATCAAGAAGATCAACCATGGAACGAAACAGAAGGCAACTAAACCAGAAGTTACAAGGCGATCAAATACAGAAAAATAAAAGAAGAAGCAAGGCTGCAAGTTGGATGAACAAAAGAAACAGAGTGAAGATCAATGATGAAGATTATGATTTCTTGATTAGGGGAGTGAATGTTGGAAGTGAATATAATCAAGAAACATAAGTCTTTAAAGTATAAGGACCATATATGTATTATAGATAGTTAATAACTGTATTTCTGTATATTAGTGATAGGGTATAACGTTTAGAAGATATCTCTTAGGAAGAGTCACATCGGTTCATTCATACCAATTGATCTCCTATATATACTCATGTATTGTAAACGTTTTAGTGTGTGGAATATTAATAATAACGTGTGTTTATCAAAAGTTCCCACCCTCTCTCTGTTGTTAAACGAGTCACTGCATAACAGATTCTTATGCATACTCATACTTTTATTGTTTTCATTATTATATGTCCATCCATGATTGATCCAAGATCCGCAAAAGGCCTGGACAAAAACTTTCAACCTTTTAAAGCACCGACATCGATAGAACAAAAAAGAAGATAAGTTATCGGATCATTAGATATCAATTAGGAAAACATGTGTGTACAAGGAAATACCTTAGATGTGGTCCAAATATGTTTTATGTTGCTGTAAGACAGGTCAATGGCCACAATGTTTTCTGGATAGAAATCTGAAGGTAAGCATTCGAAAGGACATCCATGCCAATAAAACAAGCTTAGTTTATTGGACAAATAATCCAAATTTTCTCCTGAGAAGATCACATTGTGTCCCTTCAATTCACGTTTCCGCTCAGATACCTTTTCCTCTTGATAGATTTTCAGGATCCGTAACTTTTTCAAATGTGCAAAATCATTAGCATCTATTTGAACCTTTTGACTAAATTTCTCTAAGGAAAGGACTAGAACTTCAACTGCTTAAATTATTGGACCGAAAGACACACAGAGGAGTGTTGGTTTTTAGCCCTATGACAAAATCGTGGAACAAGGTTGCATCACTGAAACACGCAAGGTCAAAGTCCGTTCTAGGGGTTTTTGAAGCCAACTATGATCGTTTGACCATCAAAAGTCAACTCCGGACACGGACGCGGATTGGTGGAGTATCGGATGTTTATGGGGATCCTCACAGGATTTCGGTTAGACGTACATCAAGAAACAAAAAAACCAAGCACACGAGTAGTGTGAAAGACCGAGGACGGTTCTTTATAATAGTGGTAGGGGGAATTGGTTCATGGGATGAGGCTTTAAATTCGTGTGAGATTTTTGATTCTTCGTCAAACAAATGGACGGAAATTCAACGGCTACCAGTTGATTTTGGGGTTGTTTTCTCGGGAGTCGTTTGTGACGGGGTCTTTTACGTGTATTCCGAGACTGATAAGCTCGCAGAGTATGACATTGGACATGGTCTCTGGACTCGAGTCCAAACGACTCCACACCCACCAAGGGTCCACGAGTACACCCCAAGGCTGGTGTCCTGTGATGGTCAACGGTTGTATCTGTTGTCGGTTTCATGGTGTGAAGGAGATGGTGAAATTGGAAGGAGAAACAAAGCAGTTCGGAAGTTGTGGGAGCTTGATCTCGGTTACCTAACTTGGAATGAAGTTTCGGTGCATCCTGATGCACGCATGGACTGGAATTCGCTATTTGTAGCTGATAAGAACCTGATTTTTTGGATAGAAATGTTTAAGATATTCGGAGAGGTGATGGAGTTTTTGACAATGTGTGATGTCTAGAACCCGAAGATGAAGTGGGATCACGTGTTGAAGAACCAGGTGGCTCATGAAATGGATGTGTCTTCGTGCATGATGAAATCAATGGCTGTTGTGCATTTGTAAGTTTTTGTTTAAATTGAAATATTATAATTAAGTTTCAAAGATTTTTTTATGGAATTTTTGTTAATTCGATTGGATTCATGAAGCAAACGATGGGAGTTTCATAAGCAATTTTCGGGTTTTTTATGTTTAAAACTATTCCGATTGGTGGCCCGAGAAACATGTTTTTGTACTGGTTCAGAATCAGTTCATTCTGCAACAAAGTAGAGAAAACTACATAGATATCTGCTGCAAATGTGACAATTTTGACTCATTTAAGCATCACCTATTTTGATTGTCAAGGTTGGCAACCTGGAGTTCCAGAGATATCTGCAGTGTGGGACGAGGATTTGGATAAATTCGAAGACGAAGGTTTCTCATTTGATGCTACGGTGCCTGCAAATACCAAATCAACATCTCAGGCTGAAAACTCGGCTCCGATGGATGACGTTTCTGAGGATTCATATTCAAATGCTGATAAGAAGTCAAGGAAGCCTTTCAAGACTGAATCAGCATACGTACATAGCGAAGATGGGTTGGCTAAAAGCCCAGCTGGTAGTCCCACGGCGCAAAAAATATTTGAAAGTTCAACCAAGGAGGATTCATTTAAACATTACGGAAAGAGCTTTGATGCTGACACAGAAAGGTACCAATCGGATTCATTTTTGTTTAAATACAACAAAACGTGTACCTATACCTTGTTTGGTGGAAAGATCTAAACATGCACTAGGCTATTGATCTTGTTTTCATTTTTGTTTGTATATAAAAAGGTGAGTTCATATCTTTTTTTCAGTTATATCATTTCATGAAAATTAATACAGTACATTTCAACGTACTACTCTAGAGTGGACCTGGAAACTGAACCAATCTGAAACTGGTTTTGTATCAGTTGAAACTGGTATGCATGTCATAATTTGAAAAATGTAAACCTAAAACAAAGCTGTTTGGAGTTTTAAAGAAAATAGGAAACCTATCTCTATTATGCCCTTGCAAATAACTTCATTTATTCAGGATGCTGAACATGAGAAGCATGGAGAGAGTTATTTCTTTGACTCCAATAGCTTTACTGCAAGTCCAAGGAAAAGTGATTCCCCGCAAGGCAATAACAGTTTCTTCCAGAAAAAGAGTCCATTTGGGTTTAATGATTCGGTTCCTGGCTCACCAGCTTCTCGAGCTGGCACCTTACCACGATACAGTGGGGGAAGAGCAGAAAATTCTTTCTTTGATAATTTCTCGAGATATGACTTTCAGTGCCACTGACCGAGGTTCTCCCAAACAAGAAACCTTCTCGAGATTTGATTCCATGAGCAGCTACACACAGGATAATTTCTCAAGATTCGACTCAATGAGCAGCACAGCACAAGACTGTAGTTTCGCAAGGTTTGATGACTTCCCTTTGGGTCAAGTGGACCGTTTAAGGTGTCGTCAGAAAGTCAAACGGAGAAAAATGAAACTGATAGATGCTTATTGTAAAAATAATGTACGCTAAAGTTTAAACATTTTTATTGGTAATAAACTAGTACAGAAGTAGTTATATGCCAAGAGGTATGCTAGAATTACGCGTAGTCGAATTTGATATTCATTTTGTCTTCTACGAACTATGGATTGGTTTGTCTTGGAATATTATCATGAGATAGTGTTTTGTGCGTCTTTGGAATACTATCATGAGAAAGTGTTTTGTGGAATTCTGATTTACAAGTGTGAACATTGGAGTGTTCAGACTTGGGATAAACTATAGAATGGAAAAATGGTCGTTATAACGAATTTAACAGATTTGTTTAGCTTTAATAGTATAATGGTCTACACGCATGTTTTTCACATATTGTTTTTCTTCATTTAAACCGTCGATTCTGTCCTTTGTCAGCATCCTATAAGTAGGAGTACGTGTAGAAATATAAACTATGAAGATATAGCAATTCTTTTATGTGATGCAGTACCTACTGATTGATATCTCAATTTTATAAAATCGTTGTCGGTTAAAGACCAATAAAAACTGTTGCAATAACAATCATCAATTTTATATTGACCTTAATAGTGTTTAATCTTTATAGAACCCACATTTGTCTACGTATACAACTTAGTTTTGTACGCATCCTAAAAAAGGTCTACTGTCTAGCTATGTAAATGGGTCGAAATACATGTAGCATGTCCAGGCAGCTACCTCAAGGAATGGATCTTGAGCTATTAGTGCAACGAAGAACAGATGCAGAAAGCAGGTATCAAAGAATAACGTTTTCAGCAATCAAAACAAATGTCAAGTTTTTATAACAAACAATAAACATGTTGTCTCTCCATTGTTGGTTGAGCTGGCATTGGAAAGATCACACTTTCCAATGATGGTGCATGTTTTAACATGATACCATACCAGTCACATAATTGCTACGATATTAATTTCCAAAGACAAACTACAGCAAGTTTTATTATCTTACGGTACAAATCGCAACTTCAAAACACAACATCAATTCTTAATCCGTTGAAAAATCCAAAAAAAATCTACAAACAGGCTGTAGAGTAAATAGTAAATGATTTCTACTTGTGCATTTCATCAAACACGTGGTGGGTGTCTCCTACATGGATTTATCAAAGATTATTGTGGCTAATAAAAAGACCAAATACAAATTACAAAATCTACAGGGGGCATATAAATAATTATCCTACCATGTCCAGTTGATTTCTCCATCCTCAAGCAGGCACAAGACCCCACCATGCTGTGATAGAGTTGGGATGTCTTGGAACATAATCAAGTCTGCTTCTTGATCTAAATCTTCATCAAAAACAAGTCTTACACCCATCTTCTTCACTTCAATTCCTTCATCATCTTCATCTTCATCTTTGAAACAAAATGTTACAAAATTATTTGCTTCCTTCAATTTCCCTATTTCAATTGTCGTGTAATGCAACCATATCATATCTGACTCATCGATTCTTATTGGCTTATCCTCAAAATATTCCCTATAGTAGTATGGAGCGCATCCTCCTAAATAAGCTCCATCAAAATTCTTCACAGAGTATCCAAAACGTGGGTAAGGTTGTTTTCTCTTAAAAATAACACAAACTCCATATCCCCTTAACTTACTGAAGCTCCAATCTGATGGAAATTCAACCTTTACCTGATTTCCCAAACTTTTATTTGTAAACCAATTTGGAATGCTATTTCCATCATAAAACATATCCATATTTTCAATGGAACTTCCTGGCAAACGGAACAATCCACATCTGTTATTCGCATACCGAAGGAAAGAAGAAAATCGAGAACCTTGGGAAGTTACAGATGACTCGAGAGATTGAGTCTCCGATGTCGACAACTTAAACAATTTTGGACAGTTGTTGAAATAAGTGGACCTTGGGCTCATGATTGGGTTTGATCCCATAATTGAACATAAGGAGGTGCAATCAAATGCAAAAAGATTATCTAGGCTATGTGGAAGTTCAGGCAACACTTCCAGCTTCTTGCAACCATCTAGTGTAAGTTCTTCAAGATTAGAAAGTTGACTCAAACTTCCAGGCAAACTAGTAAAATTGTTCCCTGACAAGTATAGCTCTTTTAGACCTGATAAGCCTCCAAGGCCATCAGGCACTTCTAATAAATTGCAGTAGCTTAGATCCAGTTCCTTTAACATGTGTAAACCTGCCAATGAAACTGATCTTTGGGGATGTTGTTGGTTCCATATGAAACCAGAGATTGAAGTCCAGCATCTAGACCAAAAGGCTTCAGGACCCGTGTGCAGTCTTTCAGATTTAAGACAACAAGCTTATTAAGCATTCCAATAGATGGGTGAACTGTAGCCAAATTCACACAACCTTCAAGATCTAGCTCTTCAAGAGTTGTAATCTCTGAGAAGTCAAGGGTGGTTGTTAGGTTACAACAGTACCTTAGCTTCATTATTTTCAACCTTCTTAAACACTGATATCAATAGAAAAAAGATTAGTCCTTATATCTCCAGGTGTCAAACACAAACGCATGTATGAACAAGTAAATACCTTTGGTGTAGTCCAAAGTTGCATTATGTTGTTGTAAGAGAGGTCGATGACAACAACGTTTTCTGGATAGAAATCTGAAGGTAAGTACTTGAAAGGGCATCCATGCCAACAAAACAAGCTTAGCTCATTGGACAAATAATACAATTTTTTTCCTCAGAAGATCACATTATGGCCCTCCAATTCAAGTTTCTGCTCATACGGTTTTTCCACTTGATAGATTTTCAGGACCCGCAACCTTTTCATACGTTGAAAATCATTAGCATCTATGTGAACCTTCTGACTAAATTTCTCTAATGAAATGACTAGAACTTCAACCACTTCAGTTATTGCCACCTGGAAAAACAAAAACATGTGACTTAAATTATAAACAGTAACATAGTCAATTGCTTATACTTTTATATTAATATAGAGGACAATTATCATATGCCACTTTTTACCTTATTGTAAACATTAGATGAAATCAACAATCTTCTAGATTCTTCACGAACAATCGCCCTTGCCATTGCTTGAATCAAGTCATGCATTTAAAGTGACATGTCACTACAGATCGTAATTAATGACCTATCAACCAGAACTTTCATATTTGAATCTGCAAAAAAGTTGCAGCCATCTAGTATGTTTGCTACAACTTCACTGTGTCACACCCCCAAAATCGGGTCCAGCGGAAGCATACATGCAGCTGGGGTGTAACTTAATTGATATCACAACACAAGTACAAAAATATTTTCACTTCAATCATTTAGAATAAAATAGTTTAATCAAAAATGTTGAATTTACATTGTTAAAAGTAGTGCGGAAGTAGGCCCTTAAAATAATTTAAAACGGTCCTCATATGAATAATCAGAGTCTTCTATGACCATGCCATGCCCTGCCAAGACCTCCAGTAGCGTGCCATTGCTTAATACCTGAAAATACATGCTAAAGTGTCAACACGAGGTTGGTGAGTTCACAGAGTCTTGTGAAAAAGAATGTAATGCATATGAATGAAGATTTCCCAGCAAAGGTCTCGTAAATCCACTCAGTTACAAGTCCCGCCATAAGAGACTTGTAACCTGTGTGTTTACGACCCACTACCAAATGTAATATGTTTACGTGAACAAAGGTAATACTTGTATCTAGATTCAAAGATAAATGTAGCAATACCGCTATAAAACAATGCTGACAATGTCGCCAGATAAACAACTATGACAATGAGGTCATGTAAATAAGTTTGACAATGTCGCCAAGTAAAAAATAATGACAATGAGGTCATATAAAATAAGTCTGACAATGTCGCCAGGTAAACAATAATGACAATGAGGTCATATAAAATAAGTCTGACAATGTCGCCAGGTAAACAATAATGACAATGAGGTCATATAAAATAAATAATAATGTTTAAGAGACAAGTCACATGAAATACAGGTAATCAAGCATACCAATGAAATGCAGGTAATCAAACATACCAAAGAAATGTAGGTAATCAACCAGGTAAAGCAAGTAATGCGTTTAAGTAAAACGAGCATGTATTCTCCCCCAAAGAGTTTACAAAACAATTAAAAGAGTAGGGGCTATGACTCACTTGGTGCGATAGCTATGAGGACAAAAGTGGATACACAGAAATGAGGCACGATCTCTAACCGCAACCTAATATAAATGATATGATCTAATGTAACACATGCAAATACGTATGTTATCGATACCACTCGTGAATTTGAAAATAACGTTTATCGTCGAAAAATACATTTTTGCCGTCTCGTTAAGTTAATAACCACTTTCCATGTAAATACGTTGAAACGGTACTCCACGATCCTCGTTTGGTGTTTCATCGGTAAATATAGTATTTTCGTCGTAAAAATAATATTTTCATTACTTGAAAATATGCCCAAATTGGCCTCGAAAAACTAGTCGCAAAATGGTGAATATTAAGAGTTAGGAATGAAGTTCAGTAGTTTTAGAAAGATTTTCATCTTAACTAAAAAGTCATAGAACTGAAGTTTGTCCATACGGGTCTCGATCATAAGGATAAATAGCCGTCAAGTTAGGTGTTTGGGCTGTTTTGGCAGATTCTGGGCAGTTTTCGGGAAAGTTTGGAAGACCATAAGTTATTCGTTATATATCCATTTGACAAACAGTTGGATGTTTTGAAACCTAGGCTGGGTGAACTAACTTTGTGTCATTGATGTAAATTTTCTAGAAATGAGTTTATCAAGGAGTAAATTGGCTCTCAACCTGGTCACTTGGCGAAATGGTTAATACTTGGAAAATTTTCTAAGTGTTTTGCTGAAGCAAAAATATTAAAATCGTCTAAGTTCAAACGCTTGTATCTTTTTCGTTATAAGCTCGTTTTCTACGTTCTTTATATCCCCGGAATCGTATTGACATATACTAATATATTTTTGATAGTTCGGTTCCTCTAGGTTATGTCTAACGCCTCGATTTTAACCATAAAAATCCTGTGACAGCTTACTATTTTAGAAAATAATAGTTGTCGTCGTTAAACTTGCAAAAATCATATTTCCTTCGTTATAAACCCGTTTTAATCCGTTCTTTCGCCCACGGCTTCGTTTTTGAAAGTATTTTCTGATTCTCTAGCCCAATGTTACCCGGAAACCCCTGAGTTTTCTACATTTGACGATTCGGGACAGTAGCTTATATATTGTTTCAAAAATTGATTTTCCTAGTTTGTAACTTGTTCAAATCTTTACCAAACTACTCCAAATCAACTCCACAAGTACCCAATCCTACCATACACCTTCTTAGGGTGTCATGGGTTCCTAGTCTTCACCAAAAATGGTGGATCTCATGAGATTGCTAATAACAATTATAGATCTATGTTTATAAAGAAAAATGAGTAATAAGTGGTATGACAACCTATGTATACTTGCATAAATCTATATGAAAATTGTAATGGATCAAAAATACATGTATGAAAGTGATGAAAAATAATATGTAAGCTTACTTGAAGTGTTATGTGAAAAGATGATGAAAACCTTGTAATAACTTCAAGATTATTAACCAAAACCCCTTTGTAACACACTAGGATCGAGCTAGGGTCATAAGGTTTACTTCTAATGGATGAAATGGCCAAGAATCAAGATCCAAATGGTGTATTTTTTCTGTTTTGGGTCGTGGGTTTTGAGCAAGAGAGAAAAGAGATTGATTTTTGTGATAAAAATGAATTATTAGCTAGTTATTTCCTTATATAGTCCAAGGGCATTTTGGTAATTTTATCAAAAGGGCATAATTGTAATTTCAATGACAATTGAAAGTATCTAGATATTTGTTAGATAGTTAGGATGAGTATGAAGGAAGTTTGATAATATCTCATTCACGGAGTCAGTTTTGGTTTCGATAATCGCTAACCGTAAAGTGTTAAATCACGAAACGTAAATCCGGGTATCGTAAAAATATGAAACTTGAAAGAATGACTAAACTTGTCAAAATACTCCATAATAAAATATAAAATGAATGGTAAGTTCCATCGGGTTGCTTAAACGCTGTTAAAACTGGAAACGCGGGTCTAAAACACGTAATTCGCGTAAAACGCTGAACTGGAAAACGTAAAATTCCAAACTTTTAGAATTTTCGTAAAATGAGAGAAAATCATATTTCTATTGTTTATAGTGTTTTATGGACATATCGGAATGCTGGAACGACGTTTAAACCCAAATGTAAATCTCGGACACGGCTTCGTGATATTTGCAGAAATGATCCGACGAGCGTCAAACTCTCGGATTATCGTTAAAATAGTTTAATTTACGAGAATATGAAATAAAAATTTCGAAAATGAATAGTGAAAATGAATAGTAATAGTGAATAGTAGAAATGAATAGTAACTTCTGAAATAAAAATGAAATTTCGACGTTTGAAAAAGGACATAAAATTACGAGTTGTGACACACTATTTTCTCCAATGAATAAACATGCAATATCAAGTAAGATATTTTGCTGCTGGTAGTTTAGCCCATCATAACTTAAACGAAGCACTTGTTGTATCTCTTCATTGGGATGTAACTTGAGCCTATTCAGTTCACTAACCCACTCACGCACAGTTTTGCCATATAAGAAACGACCTAAAACTATGAGAGCTAGAGGGTGACCTTGCACATAGTTCACAGTTTCTAGAGCAAGTTTTAGGAAGCCCGTAGAAGGATATTTTTCCTCAAACGCATAGGAACTGAAGAGCTCTAAAGATTGATCCTCATCTAGAAAGTCCATGTCTTGGATTTCATCCACTCTATGAGATCTTAACAACTGTTTATCTTTACCTGTGAAAATAATCAAACTTCCTGGGCAAAACCAACTAGCTGAACCCGCAAGCGCATTCAACTGATCCCGATGATCCACATCATCCAAAACAAGCAGGATCGGCTTACATGCCATCCTTTGCTTTATGACCGTAGAACCTTCGCCAACACATGATGTCTTTAGATCTTCTGTTTTCAGAATCTTGTTAATCAAATGCATTTGAACTTGAATTATGCCATGTAGTTTTGTGACTTCTTTGACATCTTCACAAAAGCAACTTCCTTCAAAGTGGACATACATCATGTTATAAATAGCTTTGGCAAGGGTCGTCTTTCCTATTCCGCTTATACCACATATTCCAATCATGTTAACCTTATCCGAGCCAACGAAGCATTTATCCTGTTTAATTGGAAATCTAGGCCAACAGGGTTCTCACCAATATGTAAGGGCCCGTCACATAACTTTATGAGGATGTCTTTGGAGATGCAATTGATGAACTTGTACTCATACCTGTTAACCACAAAGACACAATAAGTAAGAGAAACTACATAGTGTTAAGCTTTAGTAGGGCTACAAGACTAATTACACAAAAACAAGAAATTTACCCATTTGTCATGTCCTCGAGATCCCATCCAGATAAGTTAGCCGCCATGGATAAAGCTTCCTTCTAGTTATCAACCTCTGGTCTATTTAAAACTTGATGTTTGGTAAATGCTTCGGCATAGCTTCCCGTTTGTTTCCTAACCACGTCAAGTTTAACATCATAAAAGAGTATTTGAACCTCGTGTTTAGGCTTTCCCATTTGCTTGCATTGGAGTATTTTGACAAGTTCCCTCAAACACCATGATGAAGAAGCGTAATTTTTGGAGAAGATAACAATCAAAAACCTCGATTCTTCAATGGCTTTGTACAGATGAGGAGATATCTCTTCTCCTTTAGGCAATTTGGTATCATCTCTAAAAGCATAAATTCCTTTTTGCTTGAAATCATTGAACATATGATCCATGAAGCTTTTGCGGATATCTTCACCTCTGAAACTTACAAAGACATCATATTTCCACCGTTGAGGAATGGACGTAATAGCCATTATCAATAATGAGATTGTGCTGCGTTTACAAGTATGGTAAACGTTTTCAGAAAAAAAAAATGAAAATAAAGTTGAAAAAATTAATTAGCACTAAGTAGCATTAAACAATCAAACATGTGAGTGCTTTTGTGTTATACCACGTAACATGTAGACAGAACAAGCATGCTAATTGTTTATATATAAGTTCTGTTAAAAAAACAAAAAAAAAAACAAAACATAGATAGTGGAAACAGCATCAGATAAATAGACAGAAATCTCTCTTGAAAACAAACTATTATACACATCTTAAGTAGTGGGACAAAAATCGTAGCACATAATATTACCATTGCATTTAGCTAAGAGATGCGTTTTGTCTTCCATGTTTCCTAAGAATACGAATGTAGATTAAATTGACAACTATGAATGTTAATTATAAGTAAAACCAAGCTTACCACGTTTTAGTAACCGTTAAAGCTTTCATGGAATACATGCACAAGCATCAAGAAACCAAAAGCGTAAAGTAAAAGTTCCTTCAAGTCACTGATCCACACAACACTACAACTTTTGAACGTTTTCCACACTTCATGTCATTTACACGAAAACACTATTTCAACTATAGTGGCATTTTCCAATTAGTATTTACTTTCTTTACCAAAATCTAATTATTCATTCCATTCAATGCCATGTATCTTATGCTACATAACCTAATAAAAAAAAAACATATTTCACATACTCAAATCAGTCAATCATGTCAATTGTATCCCAACTAGTTTAAGGGGTGTTTGTTTTAACTTATTTGACGAGCTTATTGAACTTTTTATAAGCTCATTTTTAATGGCTTATGAGCTTATTAACTTGAGGATAGAGCTTATATAAGCTCATATAACCCATCAAATAGGCCAAGACAAACACCCCCTTAATTAACTGCATCTATCATCAGAACAACTTTAAATTTTTTGTTTCAATCAACCAAAATTAACAAACTTCAATATTATCAAGCTATAATGAAGCTCGAAAATAACCATTTGATATCCTAATGCTATTAATCGAGTCAGACTCAAAGGTCTCATATACTACGTATAAATTTGAAATATACAATGATTACGTCAGCCAAATGACCCTAAAGATGACAGCGAAACAACAATAATTTAAAACTACTGAACAAGTAATTGGTAACTGGAATTAACTTACAGCGGATGGATGGAATGAATGCAATGAGAATGAAAAGAGATGAAATGAAGTTGAGGAGAAAAAGAGTAAAGGCAAGTTGGTTGACTTTAAGTCAACTTTAATTTCACTTTCAGTCCCTCCGTTTTAGATACTATGAAAATTCGTGTATTAAGTTACATGTCAATCATTTGAGTTTTGTCATATACTAGTATTAGCTTAACTTAATTCATCCTTGATAAAATTCCAAGCGATAATACATGAGTTATGTGACGTGAGGTATAAGGAAGAAAAAAAAAATGAGATTTATGAAGTTCCTGTGATGTTAAGTAATCTATTATTATACATGAGTTATTCTTTTAACTTTTGAAGTTTGGCAACGTTAGTCCTTATTAGTCAAACCATTACAAGGATTAATGGAACCTTAAAATATTACATGAGTTTACTTGAAAGCTTTAAAATATATTTAAATCCATTATTGTAAAAATTGAAGTGTTACAATTTTTTTAAATGTACAAAGTTTTAGTAAAACCCACTAACTGCATTCTCTCTACCAATAAAATATCATTTTTGCCCACTAAGGTATGTTTTTTATTAGTTGAATTATAAAAATGAACACTTACTTTGTGACAACCCAAAATAAAAATATGAACACTTACGCTGGAGCTTTTTTAGGAGGGATAAAAATGATGGGTAAATAAGAGAATATAAAGAAATGGAAAGGAAAAAAGTTGATTTTTTATTTCATGTTATCGAGTTGAAATGAAAGGAAAGGAAAAGAGAAAATGTTGTGTTATCGAGTCAGGAAGAAAATAAAAAGAAAAGAGACATAATTACATGTATGCCTTATTAAACGTATTCATTTTTATCACAAAAGTACAAATGAGTAAGATAAATGAAATGAGGGTTCATTTCTTAATAAAAGTTAAAGGCCCACATTTTTGTTTACTCTCATAATATTACTAGTATCATTTATCAACATGACCTCTCATGTTCATTTTGAAAATGAGAGTAGCTAAATCTTATGCAAACATATGGATTTTCGTTAAATCGTGAAATGACACCAGTTTAAAATAAGATTTTTGTTAAATCACCTAAAATAATGAAGAATGAAATAAACAACATGAACAAATGGGATTTGAGGCATATCTCGTCTTAGAAAGATTTATGGACCTTCACCATTAACCCACTTTTGTACAAATTGAAGTCAAAATTCACCCATCCTAACCGGTCATGGTCATTATCATGCCTGAACTTGTCAAAATTATAGACGACTTGGCTAAAATCTTACCTGGACCAGGTTAAAATCATGCTTGGGCCTGGTCCTCGTCATTATCATGCCTGAACCTGGTCGAAATATGCTCTGAACGTGGTTGTATATCTTTATTTATTTATTTTTTGTAAAGAGTTTCACATTATGAACAACCAACACGGGGAATGCAAAACAAAAGAACCTGAAGTCAATGGAATAATAGTTTGAAATATAAGTTACATATATAAAACTGGACTACAAAACACATTGTTCTTAACTGCAAGTACACATCGGAAGGTAGCAAATTCGATCAAGTTGACGAGTAATAGCTATCAAACAGTTTGCCAATATAATAGTCAATGATTTATACTGATATACTCCATTCTAACAAACACCTGGTGTACGCTCCATGAAAAGTTCATGTTTCAAAAACCATCGTTGTGGTTTGGCCAAATTGCATGCGCGGTCCTAGTGGTTTTGAAAGTGCAGGCGGCCATGAGAAAGTTTCGAGTTTATTTTTCTCTATGGGTGAAGCGAAATGACTAAAATGCCCATTCTTCCCCTTTGAATTTTATTTATTTTTAAATAGAGAATAGTATTATTTATGTTATAAGAATTGAATTTACATAGTGGTGGAAGGCAAGCGAGCAACAAGCTGGGCCGCTAGCCTTTTTTGAATTGCAAAACTAATTCTCTTAAAAACGACATTTGTGGATCTAGGAGTTACAACGTTACTATACATAGCACGTTGAACTCTGTTGAGTAGCTACACTGCCTCAGGTGCAAGAAAACCAAAAGTATCAAACGCGAAAGGAATAAAAACATGATGATTTTCAATGCACGCTTTCTCGTGTTTTTCCACTTTGTACGAGGCGGCTTTCAAATCAGCCTGTCCTACTGTAAAACCCCGGCTACTCAACCCCATATGAGGAGAAACTCCGGTTAGATCCACACACGCATGTTTCCCTCCAACCCACCCAAAAACCAAAACGTCTGCCGGTCTGAGTGTGGATCTTCCATCCATTGGGGCAGTTAAAAAGTTCACAGGCGCACAATGATATCCATATCGTCTAAAGAGACCATTAGGGTGAGGGTAATGAAATAGAAGATAACAACCTGGGTTAAGTGAAGTGAAGGAACAAGCTATTGATACTTTCTCTTTTTATCCCTATGGTGTTTGATACTCACATAAATTGTAAAAGATGTAATTTTGGGAACGGGTTGAAATCTGACCCATATGTAAATGGGTCGAAATACATGTAATATGTCCAGGCAGCTACCTCAAGGAACGAATCTTGAGCTATTTGTGCAACGAAGAACAGACGCAGAAGGCATGTATCAAAGAAGAGCATTTTCAGCAATCAAAACAAATGTCAGGTTTTTCCAGCAAAAAATTTACATGTTGTCTCAATTGTTGGTTGAGCTGGCACTGGAAAGAGCACACTTTCCAAAGATGGTGCATGTTTTAACATGATACCACACCAGTCACGTAATTGCTACGATATTAATTTCCAATGACATAAACTACAACAAGGTTTTTTTTCTTACGGTACAAATCGCAACTTCAAAACACAACATCAATTCTTAATACATCGTAAAATCCAAAAAAATCAACAAACAGGCTGTAGAGTAAATAGCAAATGATTTCTACTCATGCATTTCATCAAACACCTGGTGGGTGTCTCCTACATGGATTTATCAAAGATTATTGTGGCTAATAAAAAGACCAAATAAAAATTACAAAATCAACCATGTCCACTTGATTTCTCCATAACAGGCACAAGGCCCCACCATGCTGTGACAGAGTTGGGATGACTTGGAACATACTCAAGTCTCCTGCTTCTTGATCTAAATCTTCATCCCAAACAGGTCTTACTCAAGTCTCCTCACTCTCTCTAAAACAGAATGTTACAAAATTCTTTGCTTCCTCCCATCTCCTTATTTCTTTTGTTGTATAATGCAACCATATCATATCTGACTCATCGATTCTTATTGGCTTATCATGAAAATATTACCCATAGTATAATGGATAGCATTGTCCCAAATAAGCACCATCAAAGTTCTTTACAGAGTATCCAAAATATGTGGTGGAAAGTCCTTTTCTCTTAAAAACAACACAGATTCCATATCCCCTTAACTTACTGAAGCTCCAATCTAATGGTAATTCGACCTTTACATGATTTCTCTTACTTTTATTTGTAAACCAATTTGGAATGCTATTTCCATCATAAAACATATGCATATTCATAATGGAACTTTCGGGCAAACGGAACAATCCACATCTGTTATGCGCATACCGAAGGAAAGAAGAAAATTGAGAACCTTGGGAAGTTACAGATGAGTCGAGACATTGAGTCTCCGATATCGACACCTTAAACAATTTTGGACAATCGGTGAGATAAGTGTACCTTCCGCTCATGATTGGGTTTGATCCCGTAATTGAACGTAAGGAGGTGCAATTACGTGCATAAAAATCGTGTAGGCTATGTGGAAGTTCGGGCAAAACTTCCAGATTCTTGCAATCATTAAGATAAAGAAATTCAATACTAGAAAGTTGACTCAAACTTCCCGACACTTCTCTTAAGGAGGTGCAATTTGATGCATCAATTTCTAGTAAGCTAGGTTGAAGTTCGGGCAACACTTCCAGCTTCTTGCAACCATTAAGTCTAAGTTTTTGAAGATTAGAAAGTTGACTCAAACTTCCAGGCAAACTAGTAAAATTGTTCCCTTCCAAGTTTAGTTTTTTTAGACATGATAAGCCTTCAATGCCATCAGACACTTGTACTAAATTGCAGTAGCTGAAATCTAAAATTCAGTTTCTTTAACATATGTAAACCTGCCAATGAAACTGATCTTTGGGGATGTTGGTTCCATATGAAACCAGAGATTGAAGTCCAGCATCTAGACCAAAAGGCTTCACGAAAACTCCCAACCCGTGTGCAGTCTTTCAGATTTAAAACAGCAAGCTTATTATGCATTCCAATAGATGGGTGAGCTGTAGCCAAATTCACACAACCTTCAAAATCTAACTCTTCAAGATTTATAATCTCTGAGAAGTCAGGGGTGGTTGTTAGGTTGCAGCAGTACCTTAGCTTCATTACTTTCAACCTTGTTAAACACTGATATCAATAGAAAAAAGATTAGTCCTTATATCTCTAGGTGTCAAACATAAACACATGTATGAACAAGTAAATACCTTTGGTGTAGTCCAAAGTTGCATTATGTTGCTGTGAGACAAGTCGATGGCAACAATGTTTTCTGGATAGAATTCTGGAGGCAAGTAGTTGAAAGGGCATCCATGCCAATAAAACAAGCTTAGCATATTCGACAAGAAATTCAAAATTTTGAGACTCCCCGAGTACTTCACATTGTAGCCCTTCAATTCCACTTTCTGATGGAATTCTTCCTTAGAATAAATTTTCAGGATCCGCATATTTTTCATAAGTGCAAAAGAATTAGCGTTTATGTCAACCTTTTGACTAGATTGCCTTAACAAAATGACTAGAACTTGAACTGCTTTGGTCATTGCCACCTGAAAAAGCAAGAACATGTAACTTAAATTATAAAGAGTAACATATGCAATTGTGTATACTTTTATAATATGAAGGTAAAGAAGAATATGTCACTTCGTACTTCCTTTTCACTCGATGCAGATGATATACACAATCTTCTCTGTTCTTTACGAACAACTTCCCTTGCCATTGCTTGAATCAAGTCACGCATTTGAAGTAAATTATTGCTAGATGATACGTGGGAATCGCACCAGGCTTTACCTCTCAAGGGATCTTGAGAAGCTTAGAACCCCCACCAGGCAGTGTACCTGATCATTGTAGTATAGTATAATGACAAGTACCGGGGGATTGATCGTTCAGCTAGGAATAGTGTCGCTAGGATTAGAAAACCTAAATACTAGTTCTAAAGATGAGGGATGATTATTTTTGTATTTTTATATTTTTTAGAAAACAAGTAAAAATCTCGGGGTTGAAGGATTTGGGCGGAATTAGTTGCTAGTCAACTAACCCAATACTAAAGATGCAATCAAAATAAAATACTAGAAATGAAAAATAAACTAAATTAACTAAGGTTGTGAGCAATAAGTGGAGAAGTTGTGTTTACTTAGATTTCACTACTCCCTAGATATCTTTTACACGTTAATTACTTGTTATAGTTGTGTGGATGACGGATTGTATTCCTTAATACCATTCATGGGGTGGCGCACTTAATTCCCCAATCCTATGAGTGCCTACTTCACTCCTATGTCGAGCCGGCTAAGAAGCTCCTAACATGGGATCTTTAGAATTTACTCATGCATTAAATACAACCAATAAAACCTAGTGCACGTCAGTTCATGTTTCTTAAGACGTTCAAGCATGTTACCATATGGAGATCTGCCAGTTTTCTTAAGCCTAACATCGAAATCATTCATCCAATACAACCATAAACAAGTAATCAACACATAATTAACATATAGGTTTCATTAGATCCAAGCAAACACAAGATAGATCTAGCCTAACATGGTAGAATTAAGACAAGAGCAAGATATAGACAACCAACACATAGACATATTGATTGAATTAAAAGAATACTTATCTTAATTACACATGAAAGGGATCAAGGGCTGAGAACCCTTGAAAAACCTGTAAAATTCGTACCAAGTTCGTACTTAGGGTTTCTCCCAAAACTTCTCTCTTTTTAATGAGAAAATTAGAAAACTATGTCACACCCCCAAAATCGGGTCCAGCGGAAGCATACATGTAGCTGGGGTGTAACTCAATTGGTACCACAACACAAGTACAAAAATGGTATTTACTTCAATCATTTAGAATAAAATAGTTTAATCAAAATGTTGAATCTACATTGTTAAAAATAACGTGGAAATAGGCCCTTTAAAATAGTTTAAAACGGTCCCCAAATGAGTAAATCAAAGTCTTCTATGACCATGTCATGCCCTGCCAAAACCTCCAGTAGCGTGCCATTGCTTAATACCTGAAAATACATGCTAAAGTGTCAACACAATGGTTGGTGAGTTCATAGAGTCTTGTGAAAAAGAATGTTATGCATATGAATGAAGATTTCCCAGCAAAGGCATCGTAAATCCACTCAGTTCCAAGTCCCGCCATAAGAGACTTGTAACCTGTGTGTTTACAACCCACTGCCAAATGTGTTTTGGTTTGTGTGAACAAAATAATGCTTGAATCTCAATTCAAAGATAAGTGTAGCAAAACCGCTATATTAACA
Source organism: Artemisia argyi (assembly GCA_030686995.1). Lineage (NCBI taxonomy): Eukaryota > Viridiplantae > Streptophyta > Magnoliopsida > Asterales > Asteraceae > Artemisia > Artemisia argyi. The sequence goes on from CM060705.1 coordinate 4,556,309, forward strand.
ATTTTAACAATGAGGTTATATAAACAATGATGACAATCCCATGAAATGCAGGTAATCAAACATACCAATGAAATGCAGGTAATCAACCATGTAAAGCGAGTAATGCGTTTAAATAAAACGAGCATGTATTCTCCCCCAAAGAGTTTACAAAACAATTAAAAGATTAGGGGCTATGACTCACCTGGTGCGATAGCTACGATGACAAAAGTGGATACACAGAAATGAGGTTCGATCTCTAACTGCAACCTAATATGGATGATACGGTCTAATGTAAGAAATGAAATGCTGCTACACATGCAAATACGTATGTTATCGATACCACTCGTTAGTTTTGAAAATAACGCTTATCGTCGAAAAATACGTTTTTGACGTCTCGTTAAATTAATAACCACCTTTCGTATAAATATGTTGAAACGGTACTCCACGATCCTCGTTTGGTGTTCTATCGGCAAATATAAAGTTTTCGACGAAAAATGACACTTTTCATAACTTGAAAAATATGGCCAAAGTGGTCTCGCAAAACTAGTCGCGAAATGGTGAATATTAAGAGTTAGGAAAGAAGCTTAGTAGTTTTAGAAATACTTTCACCTTAACTAAAAAGTCATAGAACTGAAGTTTGTCCATACGGGTCTCTATCATAAAGATATATAGCCATGAATTAAGGTGTTTGGGCTGTTTCGGCAGATTCTGGGCAGTTTTAGGGAAAGTTTGGAAGTCTATAAGTTATTCGATATAAATCATTTTGACAAACGGGTAGATGTTTTGGAAACTAGGCTGGGTGAGCTAACTTTTTGTAAATGATGTAAATTTTCCAGAAATAAGTTTATCAATGAGTAAATTAGCTCTCAACATGATGTATTACAAAAACTGTTTCTATACTTGGTAATATTTTGCTAAAAAGCTGATGGAAATAAATAGAGTTTCGTCGATTTTGAAACGTGTATATCTTGGTCGTTATAAGCTTGTTTTCTACGTTCTTTATATCCCCGGAATCGTGAGACAACATACTAATATATTTTTTATAAGTCAGGATGGCTAGATCAAGTTTTATACCTCAGATTGCCCATTGAAAATCGTGGGACAGCAAGTCAAATTTTCAGAAAATAGTTTTCGTCGTTAAACTTGCAAAAATCATATCTCCTTCGTTATAAACTCGTTTTAATCCGTTCTTTCGCCCACGGCTTCGTTTTTGAAAGTATTTTCTAAATATTTACCCCAAAGTTACCTGGAATCCCCTGATTTTTCTAGATTTTACAAAATGGGACAACAACATTTATATAGTGGCTAAAATTCATTTTTCTTGTTTAATACTTGTCCAAATCCACTCCAATCACCACAAATATAGTCTAATCCTACCATACACCTTCTTAAGGTATCATGGGTTCCTAAACATCACCAACCTTGGTGGGTTTCATGGGGATAATCATAGGTTAATTATAATCTCATAATAATTAAGAAATACTTGAAAAGTGGTATATATAACATAACTACTTGCATATTTAACCAATATATCATGAAAATACAACATGTTACTAATGAAATGAAGGTAATAGATGATGAAAAAGAAAACTTGAAGCTTACTTGAATATATATGGAGTTTGGAGATGATTTGAGTAAGAAATCAAGGTTTTTATTACAAAACCTTAACAAGGAATGAAAGTAGAGCTTGATTATGACTTGATCTTGAAAAATCCAAGGATTATTGATGGTTTTCTTGTTGGAGCCGACCATGGTGGAGAGGAGAGAAAGAGATGGGTTTTGCTAGTTTATTTTGATTAAATGAATGAAATATTTAGTAAATATCTTTGAGGTGTGGCATTTTTGTAATTAAATGGTCAAGTTGACTAGATATTTTGGGGGGGGGGGGGGGGGGGGGGGGCTGCACATGGTAGATGAGTATGTAGGAAATTTGTTAATATCTAGTTCACGGAGTCGGTTTTGGTTCCGTTAATCGCTAACCATAAAGTTTTAAATCGCGAAACGTAAATCCAGGTATCGTAAAAATATGAAACTTGAAAGAATGACTAAACTTGTCAAAATACTCCATAAGTAATAAAAAATGGATGGTAAGTTCCATCGGGTTGCTTGGACGCTGTTAAAACTGGAAACGCGGGTTTAAAACGCGTAATTCGCGTAAAACGCTGAACTGGAAAACGTAAAATTCCAAAACTTTTAGAATTGCGCAAAATGAGAGAAAAACATATTTCTATCATTTATAGTGTTTTATGGACATATCGGGATGCTGGAACGACGTTTAAACCCAAAATTAAATCTCGGACACGGCTTCGTGATTTTTGAAGAAATGATCTGACGAGCATCAAACTCTCGGATTATCATTAAAATAGGTTAACTTACGAGAATATGAAATAAAAATTTCGGAAATGAATAGTGAAAATGAATAGTAATAGTGAATAGTAGAAATGAATAGTAACTTCCCGAGATAGGGTCTGACGGCGTCAAGAACAAATTTGTGACGCCGTCATCTCGCCGCCAAAATACTTCTCGGACTGCCTTGATCTACTTTTGACGCCGTCATGTGTTATGTGTTTCCAGGCCGTCATGCATTTTCCTCTTGACGCCCTACCTTGTGACACCGTCAAATCTGTACTGGATCGTCATGGAAATTACTCTTGACGCCGTCAAGATTTTCTTCTTGACGCCGTCAAGATTTGCGTTTTCTTCACTTTTTATGCTCTAAAAACGTCCGAATTGCTTCCTTTTCCCGATTTCTCTCCCAAAGTACCTAAAATCACAAAAGGAACGATTTAGGGCAATATTTGATCAAATAAATTCGAATTCGGGCTTAAATGACCCCCTAAAAACGGTTCATTTTTCGCCTCATCATATACCGTTACACTTGAGATTTGCTTGTCCTCAAGCAAATGCGCTTTTATTCTAGTCAAAATACAAGTTAGGGGTCATTTAACACTAATATAAAAGTAATTACAACAAATAATCGTTACACTAAAGACCAAAGACAAGCACGGAGGTCATACACTAGCACCTCACAAATAGTGTTTAGATACTCACATCTCTCGGGCGTAATAAAGTATAAATTACAATATGGAAACGGAAGATATCTCTCACTACCTGTCATAGCAAAATAGATTACCATAGGCTTGGGAAAGGATCAAACCTCCACCACATGGCGTAAGCACCTAGGATAAACTATCAAAGAGGTCTTTTTATAGGGTTGTAACGTTAAGTGTAGGGATATGAAATACATGGTTTTGTTGGATAAAGAAAGTTTTTACTGGTGGCGAGTTAACAATCTTGATTAATTACATGTACAATATGGCGTTGCTAAGCAAAGACTAGACTTGACTTAAGCTAATAAATAAAAAATAACAAAAACTTAAAATAAACATAGAATGAAACGGGATGGTAGTCCGTATGTTTTTTCTCTTTTCCTTTTTCTATTTTTTTTTTCTTTTTCTTGATTTTTTCGATTTTTTTTTTTTTTTTTTTTTTTTTTTTTTTTTTTTTTTTTTTTTGCATACACTCTCACCCTACCATCCAAAATAATACATCATAGGGAATGAACATTCCCCTTACACTTGAATTTTTACATACTTTACAATGAACTAAACTAATGACTCGAATTAAGAAAATCAAAACACTTGGAGTACTTTTAAGATTAACGTACATACGGGGGTAATAATATGATGTTCTTCCCCATTACCCATAAAATAAGTACTTACCCATGAGTCCCAATCATCCCAAAACAATATGTACAAGGATATGACTCGACTTAGCAACCATGTAATCAATTAGATAGTTAACTTAGGGTTTAACAAATAACAATAATGCACTAAAGATGAGCGCATACACGGAAGGCTAAGGCGATTTGGTTGTACATTTAAGTGGGGTGTAACAAATTTTTCCTTTAAGTAAAATGCTTAAAGTTAGAAACGAAAAGATAGGCTCGGAGGGGTGTACTAGGGGTTTCGTGTACTAAAAATGAGTACAACGCTAAGGGTGTGGGAAAAATTAGTTGACTTAACTAGCCAAGTAATATGACTTAAATGGTCAAGTAATTATGATACGGGTTTAACACAAGGGTGATCCTAATGCCTCTTATCATGTAGTAAATCCTACCACACGAATGTAGTCTCACTAGCGGTCTCGGGATGCATCACTAACACAAGTTCTAGAATCTATATGCTACCGGTACACTCATAAGCACTAATAGTAAATGCTTTTCCTGTCAAATCTAAAGGCGAACCTCACATATTTGGGTGGAAAATTTTTCTGAAAGTACGGTTATGTGCTAGTCATACAATCTCCTATCCACGAGACGCTTGCTATGGCTAAAGTTTCACTCCTAAATGTTGTAAAAAATTTTAAATTTGGCGCTAAAATTGCACTAACAAGTATTTCTCATAGTTTTATTACACATCTACCATTAAACAAAACAAACTCAAGCGAAAGTGTACATGTAAGGTATCATCATTTTACCCTCCCCTTACACTTAAGATGAACATTGTCCCCAATGTTCAAGTAAAGAATGTAAAAGTGATAAAGTAAATAGAATGAAATCAAATACTCCCCTGATTCGCTCGGTATGGATAATAAGGTGACCATGTTAAATCTTCCTCCAAGAAAATGAACAATCAAAGCTTCCCTTCCAGAATATAAATCGTCTTCTTGTCATACATAACCTGTAAATCCTGAGAAGATAGACAAGACAACCTCGCATAAAATCGGCGGCATCCTATATAAGTTGCTAAATCCTAGAAAACAAAATAAGATATAATGCTTGTGGAATGAAGTTTGCAGATCTCCTGGAGATTATAAAACTTAATAATTCACAAAAACCATAAGACTCCGTTAGAAAAACAAAACCGGTAAAATTTCCAGATTTTTACACGTGACGCCATCAAGAGTTAACTCGTGACGCCGTCAGAAGTGACCTGCAGAAATTCTTATGTTAAGTTTCCGGAAAATTTCTGGAAAAACTTGGTCTCACTTCCTGGAAAATCCTGCAAAACTTTATTATGACTCAATACAAGCATTTGACTCTAACAAATACGAATATACATGTTCATTTGATATTGTGGATAATCATGATCAGTTTGTTTCTTGAAAACATATTTGGGGTTTCCCCTTACACTTATCTTTTGCAAAAATACCTTTAGGTGGAGTTAAGACTAAGCCAAAACAACAAAGTAAAGTATTTTCACTATTTAATTGAGAAACATGATCTACCAACAATAAAAATAAAGCATGCATACGGAAGCAAATAACAAACAAACAAAAATAAAATCACACAAAACATGGGTTGCCTCCCAAGAAGCGCTTTTCTTTATTTACGAGTGTTGTAGCTAGACTCAAGGTCATGGGTTACTACGTGACCTCATCGTTGGTTCCACTCTCTAGGTCATCTTCTAAACCAGTTTTGTATTCTGGACCTAGTTGCAAGCATTCTTTGTAGAAACCAAGCATCCTATTCTTTACATACTCTACTCCTCTACGTCTACCCTCCTCATTCCTATAATAAGCCGCTTGCTTGTGTTCTTTTTCTATATTAGAGAGGAGGCGGTATTGCTCAATTTTGTAGGGCATTTGATAGGCAACCTCATCATTTTCTTCCTTGAATCTAACTATCCCTAGAGTCGGGTCATAACTCATCCTAGTGGCCTCAACGAATGGTTTTCCAAATATTATTTGGCTTAGGCAAGCATCTATCACCGGACGAGTGTCTTCTACTATCATAAAATCGATCTCATAAGTGAGATTGCCTATAATCACATGCAATCCCTTCACTCTTCCTGCAAAATTACTTATCAGATTCTTATTGGGCATCATCCTAAAATCAAGTTGTTTCTTCATCACCCAATTGTAATAAGTCCTAGTCATGATGTTAACAGGAGATCTAGGATCGATGTAAGCTTTCCATATATGCATATGCCCGATGTTGCATGGTATGTTAATATTAGAGGGGTCTCCCATTTTGATAAGGGGTGTGCCAAGGATATATGGTCTCTCGGGACTATCGAATAAATCCTTATGGAATTCCTGTTCTTCCTTGGTGGGCATCTTATCAAAGTATTCTTTGATGGTTTCTACTTCCTCTAATTCTTCTCCCTTATTAACCTTAACTTCCCTACTCTCATCCTTAGTATCGGTTTCTACTCCAACTTCATCCTTGTCACTTTCTTCTATCTCCTTATCTATTGGTTTAATGGTGACAATATTGACAAAGTGGACATGTTTGGATGTTGAGGGATCCTTAATTTGGACTCCGTTATTGGTGTCCCTAGTGTCCTTCCTAGGTGTGGTTAACGCTTGGTTGTTGAGGGCTTTCAACAAGTTGTCAATCTTGTTGGTCATCTCCGTTTGTTGTTGGTTGAATTCGGTTTCAAACCTAGCTATGCGAGCTTCTTGAGATGCCATAAACTTTGACATCAATCCTTCAAGATTGTTGGTACTACCATAGTTGTTAGAAGGATTGTTGTCGAAAGTACGGTTGGAGGGTGGACCGTTTGGTTGGTAACGACTAGGCGGATTGGAAGAATTGGGTTGATTTTGTTTCCACCTATGGTTTGGGTGATTTTTCCAAGAGGGTTTGTATGAATCACCGTAAGGGTTTGGCTCGGGCTTGAAAGTGTACCACTTATCTCCCGCTTCGTCGGTACGCGTGGATGCGTAGTCCGCAAAAGCTGTTCCGGGGAGTTCCACACAATCACGAGTGTCGTGGGGACCACTACATAATTCGTATGAAGAAGTGATTTTGTTCACTTGGCTTGAAGGCTTAGGAGTTTCGTAAGATTTCATGAGAAACTTGACTTGGTCCTCAAGTTCCATGATCCTACGGTCGGGAGTGCTAGAATTGTTCGAAGGCAAAGATATTGCCTTGACCATTTTGTTCAAATCACGGGGGTCATTCCAACTTTCGTTGTCATAGAGAGCAAGATCTTCTATGAGTTCCCATGATTGTTCCGCACTTAGATCACGTAGCTTACCACCGGCCGATTGGTCAATGGCTCGCCTTGTGGAGAGATCGATATGGTCATAAAAGATTTGGACTTGGAGCCAAAGATCCATGCCATGATGAGGGACTTTTTGGAGTAAGTCCTTGAAACGAGTCCATGCTTCATAAAGAGATTCATTTTGACGTTGTTGGAACATCAAGATGTCATTTCTAAGCTTAGTAGTTCTCCCCGGTGGGAAAAATTGAGCAAGGAAACGAGTGGTGAGATCATCCCATGTGGTGATGGATCCCGTGGGTAAACGCTCAAGCCATTGACTAGCTTGATCCCGTAAAGAGAATTGGAATAGGCGTAATTGGGTTGTCTCTCTAGTTTCAACACCTAGGTCTATAGAATCTACATTTTTTAGGAAGTCCTTAAGATGTTGATTTGGATCTTCGGAACGAAGTCCATGGAATGCACATCCGCTTTGCACCAACCGGATGGTGTCGGATCGCAAGGGAGTCACATTGGCTCCGGTGAGCTCAATGGTGTTTCGATAGCCTTGGTGGCTAGGTCGGGAATACTCTCCTAAGGTTCGGGGCCTAAGAGGTTCTGGTGGTGGGTTTTGTTGTGGTGGGATGACGGGTTCAAGGATGTTCCCATCGTCCATGATGTCGGGTGGTGAAGAGTTACGAACAAAAACACAAAGAATTAAGATAGACTAAAGAAATCCTAAAAATAAAAATAAAATCTTACTAGAAAAGAATCTAGCAAGTAGACCTAATAAAAAGAGATTCTAACCTAGACAATAACTATTCCCCGGGCTGCAGCGCCAAAAACTTGATACGTGGGAATTGCACCAGGCTTTACCTCTCAAGGGATCTTGAGAAGCTTACAACCCCCACCAGGCAGTGTACCTGATCGTTGTAGTATAGTATAGTGACAAGTACCGGGGGATTGATAAATTCAGCTAGGAATAGTGTCGCTAGGATTAGAAAACCTAAATACTAGTTCTAAAGATGAGGGATGATTATTTTTGTATTTTTATATTTTTTAGAAAGCAAGTAAAAATCTCGGGGTTGAAGGATTTGGGCGGAATTAGTTGCTAGTCAACTAACCCAATACTAAAGATGCAATCAAAATAAAATACTAGAAATGAAAAATAAACTAAATTAACTAAGGTTGTGAGCAATAAGTGGAGAAGTTGTGTTTACTTAGATTTCACTAGTCCCTAGATATCTTTTACACGATAATTACTTGTTATAGTTGCGTGGATGACGGATTGTATTCCTTAATACCATTCATGGGGTGGCACACTTAATTCCCCAATCTTATGAGTGCCTACTTCACTCCTATGTCGAGCCGGCTAAGAAGCTCCTAACATGGGATCATTAGAATTTACTCATGCATTAAATACAACCAATAAAACCTAGTGCACGTCAGTTCATGTTTCTTAAGACGTTCCAGCATGTTACCATATGGAGATCTGCCAGTTTTCTTAAGCCTAACATCGAAATCATTCATCCAATACAACCATAACAAGTAATCAACACATAATTAACATCTAGGTTTCATTAGATCCAAGTAAACACAAGATAGATCTAGCCTAACATGGTAGAATTAAGACAAGAGCAAGATATAGACAACCAACACATAGACATATTGATTGAATTAAAAGAATACTTATCTCAATTACACATGAAAGGGATCAAGGGCTGAGAACCCTTGAAAAACCTGTAAAATTCATACCAAGTTCGTACTTAGGGTTTCTCCCAAAACTTCTCTCTTTTTAATGTGAAAATTAGTAAACTATATATAGGAAATAGGGTCTGACGGCATCAAGAACAAATTTGTGACGCCGTCATCTCGCCGCCAAAATACTTCTCGGATTGCCTTGATCTACTTTTGACGCCGTCATGTGTTATGTGTTTCCAGGCCGTCATGCATTTTCCTCTTGACGCCCTACCTTGTGACGCCGTCAAATCTGTACTGGATCGTCATGGAAATTACTCTTGACGCCATCAAGATTTTCTTCTTGATGCCGTCACTTACTGTTCCCAGCAAGGAAAATTAAGACTTTGGCGTTTTCTTCACTTTTATGCTCCAAAAACGTCCGAATTGCTTCCTTTTCCAGATTTCTCTCCCAAAGTACCTAAAATCACAAAAGGAACAATTTAGGGCAATATTTGATCAAATAAATTCGAATTCGGGCTTAAATGACCCCCTAAAAACGGTTCATTTTTCGCCTCATCACTAGATATCGTGATTAATGACTTATCAACTAGAACTTGCATGTTTGTAACTGCAAAAAAGTTACAACCATCTAGTACGCTTGTTACAAAATCCCTGTTTTCTCCAACGAATAAACATGCAATATCAAGTAAGATATTTTTCTGAGGGAGGTCTAGCCCATCGTAACTTAGACGAAGCACTCGTTGTATCTTTTTATTAGGATGTACTTTGAGCTTGTCCAGTTCACTAACCCACTGATCCACAGTTTTGCCGTATAAAAAAAGACCCAAATGTTTGAGGGCCAGAGGGTGACCTTGAACATAGTTCACAACTTTCTGAGTAACTTCTTCGAATTCTCTAGAATAATCTTTTTCTTTAAAGGCATAGGAACGGAAGAGCTCAAGAGATTGATGCTTATCTAGAAAGTCCATGTCATGGATTTTATCCACTCTATGTGATTTTAGCAACTGTTTATCTCTACAAGTGAATATAATAAGACTTCCAGGAGAAAACCACTCACGTGAACCTGTCAGTGCTTCTAACTGATCCACGTTATTCACGTCATCCAAAACAAGAAAGATCCGCTTACATGCCATCCTTTGCTTTATTGCCAGAGAACCTTCTCCAACATTTGATATCTCTAGATCTGTTTTTAGAATCTTACCAATCATGTGCATCTGGACTTGAGTTAGGCTTTGTTTTTCTTTGACATCTTCACAAAAGCAACTCCCGTCAAAGTGGACATACATCAATTTATAAATAGCTTTGGCAAGGGTCGTCTTTCCTATCCCACTTATACCACATATTCCAATCGTGTTAACCTTATCTGACCCAATGAAGCGTGACAAGTCTAATTTGGCGAGATGGATATCTATGCCAACAAGGTTCGCACCAACATCTAAGGGTCCGTCACGTAACTTTATGAGGATGTCTTTGGAGATGCAATTGATGAACTTGTACTCATACCTGTTAACCACAAAGAGACAAGTGAAACTACGTAGTGTTAAGCTTTAGTAGAGTTACAAGACTAATTACACAAAAACAAGAAATTTACCCATTTGTCATGTCCTGGAGATCCCATCCAGATAAGTTAGCAGCCTTGGATAAAGCTTCCTTCCATTTAGCTACCTCTGGTCTATTTAAATCTTGATGTTTAGCAAAAGCTTCAGCATAGCTCTCAGTTTGTTTCCTCACGACATCAGGCTTAACATCATAAAAGATTATTTGAACCTCGTGTTTAGGCTCTCCCATTTGCTTGCAGTCAAGTATTTTGACAAGTTCCCTCCAACACCATGATGAAGAAGCATAATCTTTGGAGAAGATAACTATCAAAAATCTCGATTCTTCAATGGCTTTGTAGAGATGAGGTGATATCCCTTCTCCTTTAGGCAATTCTCTATCATCTCTAAATGCATGAATCCCTTTTTGCTTGAAATCATTGAACATGTGATCGATGAAGTTTTTGCGGATATCTTCACCTCTAAAACTAACAAAAACATCATATTTCCACCAATGAGGAATGGACGTAGTAGCCATTATCAATAATGAGATCGAGCTGCGTCCACAAGTAAAGAGCATCAGAAAGAGTAGAGCCATTATCAATAATAGTACAAAGAATCCATGACTAAGATTTTCAGTCATCAATCTGCCCTAAAACAAATATATATAACTTGGAATAAAGAATGCAATTTCTAAAAAAATTTCTTTTACTAAATATGTGGACTCTGGTTCATACGTTGTCTTAAAATGTTAGCTACACAAAAACAACATGAAACAACTTCGTAGATCATCTTTATGCAGCTCTAACTCAAAGAGGAATAGATACATTCAAAGATGATGACATGCTCCGTAGAGGAAAACCGGTCTCACCCGAACTCCTGAAGGTAATCGAAGAATCAAGGTCTGCTGTGATAGTTTTTTCTGAAAATTATGCTAACTCATCATGGTGCTTGGATGAACTTGTCAAAATTATGGAATGCTATAAATTGATGGGACAGAGGGTGTTGCCAGTGTTCTACCATGTGGACCCACCCGACGTGCGAGGGCAGAAAAGAAAATTTGGTTCGGCATTCCACCAGCAAGAAGTGAAGTTTAGGGGAGAACCAAATAAAATGAATAAGTGAAGTTTAGGTATATTGTGGGATATGTTTGTATGAAGTGAAATATTTTTATGTGATTGGTTAAGTGATAACAATTATGGGTGCAGGTGATGGTCAGGTGACCATTACACCAGCCTTAGAACACATAAGAGACACTTTACTCACTTTGATATAACGAAGCCTATAATATTAAATTTAAAAAACTAGCAAATTTGGGAAATGAATAAATTGGGTTATCTAATCAAATTTTTTTTTTTTTTTTTTTTTTTTTTTTTTTATTTCCTAGGCTAGGGGTACAACATAACCTCAGCCAAATAGACAACAATAATTCGGGCCACACAAATCTAGAACTACAACGATTCTAACTTCAATGGCCCTAGAAATTACAAGTGACAATCCAGCGATCAAAAGACCAAAACCAAATAGTTATAAGATGAGCAAAACTATAAGAAAAGCAAATTGAGATAGAACGACTTACAATTTAACGATGGATATAAGGAATTCTTTGGGAGATTTGATACGTAAATGAATGCAATTAAAAATGAATGATTAAATGAAGTTAAAAAGAGTAAAGGCAAGTGGGTTGACTCCATGTCAACTTAGATTCACTTCCAGTCCCTCGGTTTCTAATAAGTTGGCAAAGTTGTATGTAACTAGTATTTTCCAGGTGATGTTGAGGATATTTCCTCATATATTTACTAGCTATAATACATGCGCACGCACGGGGTTTTTTTTTAAAATTTTTTTTAATCATATATTTTTATTCATTAAAAAACAAATAATTTAATCTTTGTTTTGTTTGATTTATGATTTTTATTTATAGTTTTTTATTATTAAAGATAATTATTTAAAAATTTTAATCCTATTGTTAATTGCATCTTATCTATATTTTTTGTATTTATCTTCTACATGTGTTATGGATAAATATTAAATGTTACCTAATAAGAAAATAATTTTTTTTTAAATAATATTATTACTAAATAAAGTATGGTTTAGTTTTTTTATAAATAGAAAAGTCCCCACTTGGGGTTTTGTTTTATTATATAAAAGATACAGGTACTTCTGTTTTCATTTTTCTCATATATTTTTTTATAGCTTTAAATTAATTATAACCTACAAACAAACTGGTTAAAATATTGTGGAAATGAAATGCCTCAGTGATCCCTTTTTTTATGATGCACATAAAGTGCTTGATATTACGCCTCAGTGAAAAAATATGAGTATAGAAATGTGTATTATCAAAAAGGAAACTTATATAAGCCCAAAAATAAGCTTAAGCAAATTTCTAAATTATTAATTGGTTGATGGTATCGTATTAACATAAGTCCAAGAAAAAGTGATTCCCCGCAAGGCAATAACAGTTTCTTCCAGAAAAAGAGTCCATTTGGGTTTGATGATTCGATTCCTGGCTCACCAGCTTCTCAAGCTGGCACCTCACCACGATACAGTGGGGGAAGAGCAGAGAATTCTTTCTTTGATAATTTCTCGAGATATGACTCTTTCAGTGCCATTGACCGAGGTTCTCCCAAACGAGAAACCTTCTCGAGATTTGATTCCATGATCGAGCAGCTCCACACAGGATAATAACTTCTAAAGATTCGACTCAATGAGCAGCACGGCACAAGACCGTAGTTTCGCAAGGTTTGATTCAATGAGTAGCAATGCAGGTTTTGACCATGGTCATACATACTCATTTGATGACTTCCCTTTCAACGTACTTCTCTAGAGTGGACCTGGAAACTGAACCAATCTAAAACTGGTTTTGTATCAGTTGCGAACTGTTTTGTATGCATGTCATAATTTGAAAAATATAAACCTAAAAGAAGAAACCTTCTCGAGATTTGATTCCATGAGCAGCTCCACACCGGATAATAACTTCTCAAGATTCGACTGAATGAGCAGCACGGCACAAGACCGTAGTTTCACAAGGTTTGATTCAATGAGTAGCAATGCAGGCTTTGACTTTTAACCATGGTCATACATATATAGAATCGATGTACAGGTTGTTTCACAGGTTTAATGCCATAAACAAATTCAGACATAAGCACAAGATTTGACAAGAATATGATTCATTTTATTCATCAACATAACAGTGGGTTACATTGTTATACAAAAGACACTATATCTCTCTCAACTTTTTACATGTAAGGACTATTTATAGACATGAAAAGGTATGACCCAATGGTCATGTTGGTTCGAATGGTTTCAACCAAACAACACACCCTTTGCCTATTTACAGAAATAACTACTTTTAACTACCAACCATATTAACGACTTTTCGGTTATTAACTTTCTACTTAACAACTTTGGTCCTTCGTCTATCGTTATTTCATAATACAAGACTTTCACAATTAAAGTCCAACATTTCCCCCCCCCCCCCTAATTGTTTAAGTCTTGTTCTTCGAGTCTTCATGCTCTTCTCCGTGTCTTTTCTTTCCTTCTTCCTGTCTTCATGATTGTTGCTGCTGTTGCTTGTTCCTTTCCAACGTTGTACCACAATACTTCCTTGTGTTTCTTCAATTTCACACCGTATCTTTAACAACTCTTAAATACCCGTCACTATTCCTTCTATAAACAAGTGATCAGCCTGTTTCTTCTTCGTTATTGTTGTTGTTCGTATTGCTAAACGTCTTACCAAACAATCCTTGATTGTTTTGTTCTTGGTATACCTTTTCAAATCTACAAGCAACGCCTATTTCTTCAATGTGTATCTCGTTAATATACACCAGGTTTGTTCTTCTTTCTTGTGTGTTGACTTGCTTTCGTAACTACAAACGTCCCTAGATCCCTTCTTTTTCACCGTATCCTTCCAACCAGGCCAAGTTGTTTTCGCCCTCTTTTACTTCGAAATCCAAGTCCTTCCTACACACAACTTTGACATGCTTCGTTCCTTGTATGTTGTTTTGATCTCGTACTCGAAATCTCAAACCTTCTAACACACAACTTGGTACCACGCCTTGGTAACCACACCGAACCAAAATTCCTACGTTTCTTATTCTGTTGCACCGAAACAAATAAGCCTTTGTTTCTGCTCTCGTTGTTGTTGTTTTCCTTGAGTACTCCTTTCCTTCTTTGTTCCACGTATACACTTTCTTCTTCACAACAACGTTCCTTGCGCACTAGTCCCTCGTCCTATATTGCTTTGTATCTTTTTCAAACCGGTTTTACAAAGCCTTCACACTCGTTCTTTATTCAACGATGTGTATCCTTTTCTTGTTTCCAGCGTTGCGTTAATAGCAAACACACAAGAAAATGTCTCGCACTTCCTACTCTTGCTTCCACGCTTCTTTCAACGTCAAGAGTTTCTTTTTCTTCTGCTCTATTCCACTCTTGCTTCTACGCTTCTTTCAACATCAAGAGTTCTAACAATTGTTCTTCTAAGTTTTCTCCCACCAATACGTTTGGTGTCAACGTTCGCTTCCTTTTGTCGGTTATCAAAACTTATCAAAACTTGCCGCTTCCACAAAAGTTTCCTTCTTGTTTTGTTGTCGCGAAAGATCACAACAAAACTCCACCAATTCGTTTGATGTCCACATCCGTTGGTCCTGATCGTGCACTATCTTCCCCAACAATCCTTGGTGTCTTCCTTTCCCGGTCTCGTGATCCTCTTGATCAAAGACTTGAATTGTAACACCCCCAATTCATGATGCAGTGGAATTCAACTTGGGTGTTACTCGACGGCACAACAGTCATAATAATAGAAAACGATCTCTAACCGAGTCGCTTTAAAAAGAGTTGTCATTCTTATTTATTCAAATATATCAGAATTTACATAGTTAGGTCCCAAAAAGATTCCATGTTTCAAAATACATCAATATAAAGTCTTTTGATGTTTTATCGAATGACAAAGTAGTTTATAGCCTTCTTCCTTTAGTACGTGCCCTTCCGCTCCATTCTTGATTATCATGGACCTGAAATACATGCTTAAGAGGTCAACACAAAGGTTGAGTGATATTCATAGAGTTTGTTTAACGGTTAAACACAATTTGTTGGTAGTATGAGTTAATTAGACTCATACTTATGGTTGGAAAACAAAACAGTTATTATTATATACTAAGCTCATGCAACCAATATGTTAACGGGTACCAATATCAATCGGCGGTTTTGTTGCCCCGGTAAGTACTTTGCCTTCATACTTAATGTTTCAAATATAGTGCATTCGTTTGAACTAATCTGCTCAAACAAATGGGATTCGTCAATCCCAATAGGCCTATTCACAATACTCGCGCTCACTAATACTAGTGATTAAATGGTTCATGATATGGGGCCTAGGATTGGCAAGGATGGTACTTAGTAATAATAAACCAATCAGGCAGCATACAGTTTCAAAGCATTGTGTTCGGTTTAAAATAGCATGTATTCCCCCCAAGGGTTTGTAAAACATTGAAGTAATGTCAAGTGGGGCTATGAACTCACCTTAAGTAAGATAGCAAGTAATGAAGGTCATGGTTGGATCGTGAAGGTTTCTACGAGCAACCTATAATAGAATATTGCAGCTTAGGAATGGAGTAAAGAATATGAAGAAGTGCCTATATATATATATATATATATATATATATATATATATATATATATATATATATATATATATATATATATATATATATATATATATATATATATATCTTGCATTTAGTCCATGATGTGGTACTTTGTAAAGTGTAAGTATATGAAAAGAAATAGTTCGTGAAACATGTATAGTTTATATATCGTTTACTACCGTTCGGGCCGACATAATTCAGAAGTCATGTTAGTAAATGTTCGAGGAGCCAGGACACTTTAATTCGTAAATCCACAACTCATCTCGACGGCTTACATAATGAACTCCTCACATGAGGCTCCATACTATTGTAGTAGTTGATAATATATATATATATATATATATATATATATATATATATATATATATATATATATATATATATATATATATATATATATATATATATATAAGTTTTGATCCGAAAAGTTACATGTCCAATATTTGAATAAACTTAGGAAAGTTTATTTTTACATGAAGATTGTTATTAGGGTAAGTTTCTTAAGTCTTGTAAGACAAATACTTGTAATATCTCATGGTTCTTTAGATGAAGTAGATCGAAATTGTATGTTTAAGTTATCGCCAACTCTTTGGTTCATGTTTTCGCCTAAGTAAGTTTATATGGTCATTTAATCATGGCCTTGCCATGACCTTTGGTCATTGTTCCATTGTCTTGAGACTCAACCTTGGCTCTAGCCATGGTTGTGGTCTTGATTCTAGGTCATAAGACCTCTTTGGTCTTTTTAAAACATAACCATTATATAGTGACTTATATATGTAAATAGCTGTTAAGAACTGAGAAAAATATCGTTATTGGTTTTCTGGAGACGTGCTCCTGCGTTTTTGAAGAAAACGTGATTCCGGACAACTTTCGTGCTTTAACTTTTTCATGAAACGGACCAGAAAGGCCTCTTTTTGCGTGTTTTATGTTCTGTCACAGAAACTATTTTGGCAGTTTTGCCACAAAGTTTTGGTAACTTCAAATGGTCATAACTTTTGACTCGTATACTCGTTTTAGGTGGTTCAAATTGCTATGGTTTCCTTGTTAGGTCCTCTACTACAATATGTAATGATCCAATATCATAATTTTACCATTTTGATCAGATTATACCAAGAAAGTCACTAGTTTACTTGTTTAAATAACTTAACTTAACAATCATTTGTAATAACTTGTTTTACCCATTTTTATACATCATGGACATGATCACAAGACATAGTATAGCATGAATGATATGTACATAACATGATTATGATATTTAACAATAAGCATGTTAGGGTTTTGCTTACAACTTTTGGCTTTTAATTAAGAAAGGAAGTTAACATGTAAGGTAAGGACTTTGATAGACTTTAGCTTCAACCTACTTCACTTCATGCAATCTTTCTACTCTTGTATTCTTGAAAGAGAGATGATGAAAGTTGAGGTGACTTGAGTGGATTCAAACTCAAGAGAAATCTCCAAAGTTTATGAGGTTTGGAAGTGTTTTGATTATCTAAAACCAAACTAGGGTTTCTATCTTTGAAGTTGCTCTTGATTCTTGCTTGAAACTAGGAGTATTTTAGCTAAGTGTGGAGTGGTTTGTGTGTGTGATTGTGGACGGCAAACAAGGGGGGGGGGGGGGCTTTTATATGGATTTGAGGAGGTTACAAAATGAGACTAGTCAAAGCTTTCTTAACAAGCTTTAACACATGTATACATCTTAGCCAACTTTGCATAAGATCAAGCCACACCAAGGGATGACTCCCCCCCCCTAATGGCGGTTCACAAGGGCTAGGGGGTGAGGTGTGCTTTGCTTGATAATATCCTAAGTATTGGATGAGTTTTGACTCCGGGAAATGCCAACCGTAAATGATTAAGCCTCAAAACGTAAAACCGGGTGTCGTAAAAATGTGGAACTTGAAAGTATGGTTAAACATGTCAATATGTTCCATAATAAAATATAAAATGAGTGGTAGGTTCCATTGGGGTGGTAAAACCCTGCTAAAACTGGAAACACGGGTCTAAAACGCGTAATACGTAAAATGTACGAATATTGTGTAAAATTGAGAAAAGTAAAATGTTACTTTTCTAATAGGATATAAATGATTTACGATGACTTATAATGTCTAGACTGGGCTCAGTCTAGTGTCGGTTGGTATTAAATGTCTTTTAGACATAAAACCGTAAGCCTAAAAATCAAGGAATGATTTATAAAATCAAGGAATGATTTTTGGTCAAAGGAGGAGGGAAAAATATGTTGACTTATTCCAAGAATGTGAAAACTCAAATTGTCTTAGAAACGCGATGCAGGTATAGGCTAAGGTTACGGCTGAGTAAAAACGCTTAAAAATGAAAATTCCAGTTTTTCACGGCCGAGGTTTATTTGGTCATGTTTTTCTCAGTCATGATTTATTCTCAAATAAATCATGAGTGTATCAAACATTTTTCTGATACGGAGAAAATTAACGCGGTCGAGTTTCATTGTGCGTAGAGTTTTTGAATAACGTTTTACCCTAAAACGTGTAATTCCTTAATAACTTTCGCGAAAATGATCTGATGAGTGTCAAACTTTTAATTTGCTATGGAAATGATTTATCACTCGAGGCCATGAAACAAAAATCAAATTTCAGGAAAATAAATAGTAAAAATGAATAGTGAAAATGAATAGTGAAATTTTCTGAGAATAGTAATTAACCTGAAATTGCGAATTGTTACAGTCTCCACCCCATATAAGAGCTCCGTCCCGGAGATCAATTTGCGTTGGGAGTAGAAGCTTCGTTGGTAAAAAGATGTGGGTATTTCTTACGTATCTGGTCCTCTCGTTCCCATGTGTATTCAGGACCACGTCGTGAGTTCCAATGAACTTTGACAATTGGAATACGTCTTTGCTTGAGTTGTTTGACCTCTCGGTCCATGATTTCTACGGGTTCCTCGATAAATTGAAGATCGTCATTGAGTTGAATTTCATCGAGTGGAACAACAAGTGATTCATCTGACAAGCATTTCTTTAGGTTAGATACATGGAAAGTGGGGTGTACACTACTGAGTTCTGATGGAAGCTCAAGTTTGTACGCCACAGGGCCAACCCTGGCTAGGATTTTGAATGGTCCGATGTATCTTGGGTTTAGTTTTCCTCGTTTACCGAATCGTATCAAGCCTTTCCAAGGCGACACTTTTAGCATAACCTTATCTCCGACTTGGAATTCTAGGGGTCTGCGTCGTGTGTCGGCATAACTTTTCTGTCGATCTCTTGCGGCTTGTAGTCGACTTTTGATTTGTACAATCTTATCCGTTGTTTCTCGAATGAGTTCTGGACCAATAAGTTGAACTTCTCCTACTTCAGCCCAACAAGCAGGTGAACGACACTTTCGACCGTAAAGTGCTTCAAATGGAGCTGCTTTAATACTTGTATGATAGTTGTTGTTGTAGGAAAATTCGACTAATGGTAGATGAGTATCCCATCCTTTTCCAAAGTCTATTATGCAAGCTCGAAGCATGTCTTCAAGTGTTTGAATGGTTCGTTCACTCTGACCATCGGTCTGAGGATGGTACGCTGTACTCATGTCTAGATTTGTTCCAAAGGCGTCTTGGAGTGACTGCCAGAAATTGGAAGTAAATCTACCATCTCGGTCAGATATGATGGATATCGGTGCTCCATGTCTTGAGACTATTTCTTTAATGTACAGTCGAGTAAGCTGTTCCATTTTGTAAGTCTCTTTGATTGGTATAAAGTGTGCGGATTTTGTGAGACGATCAACTATGACCCAGATGGAGTCATAACCGCTTGATGTCTTTAGGAGCTTGGTAATGAAGTCCATAGTAGTTCTTTCCCATTTCTACATAGGAATCTCTGGTTGTTGCAATGGACCGGATGGTTTTTGATGTTCGGCTTTTACTTTGGAGCATGTAAGACATTTGCTAACGTATGTTGCAATATCGGCCTTTATGTTTGGCCACCAACAATAGAGTAGTTTAAGATCATGATACATCTTATCGGATCCTGGATGTATGGAGTATTTAGATTTGTGAGATTCATGCATGATCAAGTCTCTTAGGCCACCATAAAGTGGTAACCAACTTCGACCTTGGAAGCATAGAGTTCCATCTGAACGGGTTTCGAATTTCTTCTGTATCATGCCATCCAACTTTTCCTTTTGGATGTCTTCTTGTTTCACCGCCTCAGCTTGAGCGTGAAGGATTTGAGCAGGAAAGTTTGAATATATGGTTAAAACTAAGGCTCGAACTCGTAGTGGTTTAACCCGTTCCTTTCGGCTCAGGGCGTCAGCTACTACGTTTGCCTTTCCTGGGTGGTAACAAATGTCGCAGTCATAATCACTTAGTAATTCCAACCAACGACGTTGTCTCATGTTTAGTTCTTTTTGGTTCAAAATGTGTTGTAGACTTTTATGATCGGTGTACACAGTACATCTAGTACCGTATAGATAGTGTCTCCAGATATTTAGTGCAAAGACTACAGCTCCTAACTCTAAGTCATGAGTGGTGTAATTTTCTTCATGAACCTTGAGTTGTCTTGAAGCATAAGCCATGACCTTATCACGTTGCATCAACACGACACCTAAACCTTGGTGCGATGCATCACAATAGACTACAAAATCTTCGATCCCATCTGGCAATGCTAGGATAGGAGCACTACAAAGTTTCTGTTTGAGGGTTTGGAAAGCTTTTTCTTCATCTTCATCCCACATGTATTTCTTGTTTTTCTGAGTTAACTTGGTTAAAGGTTTTGCTATTGAAGAAAATCCTTCAATAAACCTTCGGTAATACACGGCTAGACCCAGAAATTGACGAATTTCTGTAGGTGTGGTAGGTGTTGGCCAATCTTTGATAGCTTCAATCTTAGCGGGATCGACATGTAAACCAGTCTTGTCAATAACATGCCCAAGGAATTGTACTGATTGAATCTAAAATTCACATTTGGAAAACTTTGCATACAATTTCTCTTCCTTGAGTAATCCAAAAATTGTTCTCAGGTGTTCTTCGTGTTCCTCTTCGTTTTTGGAATATATGAGAATGTCGTCTATGAATACGATCCCGAATTTGTCCAAATATGGCTTACACACTCGATTCATGAGATCCATGAATACTGCTGGTGCATTAGTTAACCCAAATGGCATCACTTGGAATTCATGGTAACCATATCGTGTCCTAAAGGCTGTTTTTGGAATGTCTTCATCACGAACTCTAACTTGATGGTAACCTGACCGTAGGTCAATTTTTGAGTAATAGGTTGAACCTTGTAATTGATCGAATAAATCATCAATTCTTGGTAGTGGGTATCGGTTCTTTATGGTTAATTTGTTTAGTTCACGATAGTCAATACACATTCGTAATGACCCATCTTTCTTTTTCACGAATAAAACTGGAGCTCCCCAAGGTGAGGAACTGGGTCGAATAAATCCCTTGTCCGAAAGTTCTTGTAATTGATTTGATAGCTCTTGCATCTCTGAAGGTGCTAGCCGGTAGAGTGCGCGGGCAACTGGCGCCGCTCCTGGTATTAAATCAATTCTGAATTCTATTTAACGATTTGGTGGTAGTCTGGGTAAATCTTCCGGAAAGACTTCAGGAAACTCACGGGCGATAGCAACATCTTTGAGACGTTTTTCATCGGATTTCTTTTCGGTTACGTGGGCTAAGAAAGCATAACATCCTTTCTCAATGTACTTCATGGTTTTGATACATGAGATGACGTTTATTCGAGTTCCACTTTGATCACCACGAATGATCAAAGTTTCATTGTCACATGGAATGTGCACAACTCTTTCACCACAAATGATGTTTGCTTGATGTTTAGACAACCAATCCATGCCAATGACAACATCAAAACTTCCGAGTTCGATTGGCATAAGATTGATGTTAAAGGGGCGGTCTAAGAGATTAAGGGTGCAGTTTGGGATTACGGTATTAGTATTTACTAAGTCACCGGTAGCTAGTTCAATACTATAACTAGTGGTTAAAGTGATTGATGGAATATCAAGTAAAGGCGCAATTCTAGTATATATAAAGCTCATATCAGCACCAGAATCGAATAAGACTTTAACAGGAATGTTATTGAGTAAGAACGTACCGGTAACCACGTTCGGGTCTTGGTGTGGTTCTCCATTTCCCATGACATAGGCTCTACCGTGAGCACCTCCGCCTTGTGGTCCTTGGTTTTGAGGACAGTTGTTCTTGAAGTGTCCCTTTTCACCACACCCAAAACATGTAACTATTGGCTGAGTGTTAGCCCCAGTAGCTACACCCTTGCCTCTACAATCCTTGGCAAAATGTCCGGGCTTTTGACACTTGTTGCACTTGGCTGGGCAGGGACCTGCATGATGGTAGTTGCACTTGGTACACTGTGGTAGAGTACTAACGTATTTACCTCCGGCTGGTGCAGCAACATAAGCCGTCGCGGCTTCTTGTCTTTTGTTCTGCTAATTGTGATGGTTGTTGTTTCGGGTTTGGTTGTTGTTGTTGTTATTTCCACGGTTACCATCCCATGGTCGCTTGTTGTTGTTGTTCCGATTGTTATTGTTGTTACGGTAGTTGGAGTTGTTGGTGTTATTGGTATTGTTGGTGTTGTTGGTGTTGTTTTGCTTTCGGGTTTCTGTTGTACGCACCACCTGATCCATGAGGTTGCGAGACATCCGCATAGCTTCATCAAATTCCTTGGGATTTGCTGAAGTTACATTCCCTTGTATACTTGATGGAATTCCCCAGATATACCGTTCCAACAATTTGTCTTTTGTGGAAACCATTGTTGGACACAGTATCCTCAATTCTTGGAATCGATGGTTGTAAGTTATGATGTCATTTCCCTTAACCGAATGATCCCAGAATTCTACCTCTAACTTCTGCATTTCACTGCGAGGGCAGTATTCTTTGATCATCATTTTCTTCAAATTATCCCAAGAATTCTTATAAGCATTTTCAATGCCCATTGGTTGAGATATTGAATTCCACCATGATAATGCCTCATTCAACAGTGTACTTGTGGCATACTGAACTTTATCACTCTCAGTACATTTACTGACCAAAAATACCGACTCCGCTTTTTCAAACCAGCGGGTCAAACCTACAGCTCCTTCAGTTCCCTTAAATTTTATGGGTTCGCATTTCAAATAGGAAATGAATGAGCAACCCTTAGGTACTGAAGCAACATTTGTCACTGGAGGGATAGTTGGGCTTGGTCCTCCAATGTTAAGGCTGGCAATTCGGGCAGCTTCTGCAGCTATAGCAACTTCCGCAGCAGTGGCAGCTTCAGCGGCTGCTGCAGCATCAGCAGCTGCTGCAGCATCTTCAACGGCTGCTGCAGCACCAGCAGCTGTGGCAGCTTCGGTAGCTGCTGCAGCTACGGCTGCTCGTTCCGTTGTGAGTGATGTGTTGACACTGTCCTTAACTAGTTTGCGAATAGCAGCTTGAGTCATTGCTGGTGGTGTCTTCTTCTTTGGCGCCATGATTCTATTGTTCAAAAGATACGTCGTAATTAGAGAGTTGTGAAATGAGCAAAATTTTTTATAAGAATGATATGATAATAAAGTTGAAACTTAAAAGCATAACACATGATAGTATATAAAACAAGAGTTTTATTCATATAACGTTGATTGATTTACAAAATCGAACCCTATTACGAGCTTCTTCAAAATTTACTAACTGATACTTTCAGTTTAGTAATTACAACGTTTCTACTATCGCTAGCTATTACATAGATTTCACAACATTAGTACAAAACATAACTAGTACTAAAACACTAGTCTAACATTGGTTGGAAGGTTGTTGTAGTCCGGACGGATTATTATTTCTGTATGTTGCTAACACATCCACACTTTCATTGGGGCGGTATTCTTTGACATCCTTCTGGTATAGCCTTTGTTGTATGGCACACATTTGAGATTGCATTCCATACATCTCATTCCTGAGTTGATACCGGTCAAAGTTAGCAACATCTAATCGGATTTCTGCTGTATTTAGGCGGTTAAGTAGTCTGTGAATTTGTGCCGCATCTTGTTCTTGGGCTCTCTCAACCAATGTAAGTCTATCCTTGACGTCATCCAAGCCGGTCAAGGGATTCAAGACTATGTCCCCAACATGAGTCAAGTCTCTCTTCACATAGCTCATGTCAAGTTTAAACCAATAGAGGTCTTCTAGTGCGTTCATGGCATCCATTTTGGCTGAATTAACCTTGGATATATAGTCATTCATTTGACTTGCCATGCTTTGAACTTTGAGTTGAGTTAGGTTGAGGGCTTGTTTCAAAGAGTATATTTCGTATTGAGCAGAGTTCACGAACATAGGTGTAGATGTAGATGTTCCGCCGACTTCGTAAGTAGACTTTGGAACTTGAGCTGGAGTGGTACGATTTGATTCGGATGAGTTTGGTGAAATGGGAGGTGGTGATGTTAATGGTGATAGTTGTTGCACCACCATTTGTTCCTCTACTTCCTCAATGTCATCGATGCCTTCAATGTCAATATCCATTTCAGGATCTTCTTCGTAATCATCGATGTTTATGTCCATATCCATTTCAGGATCTTCGTCCGAATCTTCTTCATTGTCATCGACTAGATCCTCGTAAGGTTCTTCCTCGTCGTCGTAGTCAAGTGCTTCAAAGTAAGGATCATTGGGTCCGGGAAGAATTGGTAAATAAACGGGCATAGCAGGAAGATGATCGGGAGATGGAGGTACGGACATGATGTCTACAATGAGTATTATGACGTCAAAATAAATCAAATGTTTATGGAAAATTCTCAAACTATGGCAATGTGTATATAACAATATACAAATATGTTCATGTAGCATAAAATGTGTAATAAGTCCATAATCTTCTGGAGGATGGAAGGCACGAAGAGCGGAAGGCTATCAAAATGTTTTTGCTTGTGATTGTAGTTATAGTTTAGGTCTCACTTAGACCCGTTTCTCTATAACCATGGCTCTAGTACCAATCTGGAACACCCCCAATTCATGATGCAGCGGAATTCAACTTGGGTGTTACTCGACGGCACAACAGTCATAATAATAGAAAACGATCTCTAACCGAGTCGCTTTAAAAAGAGTTGTCATTCTTATTTATTCAAATATATCAGAGTTTACATAGTTAGGTCCCAAAAAGGTTCCATGTTTCAAAATACATCAATATAAAGTCTTTTGATGTTTTATTGAATGACAAAGTAGTTTATAGCCTTCTTCCTTTAGTACGTGCCCTTCCGCTCCATTCTTGATTATCATGGACCTAAAATACATGCTTAAGAGGTCAACATAAAGGTTGAATGATATTCATTGAGTTTGTTTAACGGTTGAACACAATATGTTGGTAGTATGAGTTAATTAGACTCATACTTATGGTTGGAAAACAAAACAGTTATCATTATATACTAAGCTCATGCAACCAATACGTTAACGGGTACCAATATCAATCGGCGGTTTTGTTGCCCTGGTAAGTACTTTGCCGTTATACTTAATGTTTCAAATATAGTGCATTCGTTTGAACTAATCTGCTCAAACAAATGGGATTCGTCAATCCCAATAGGCCTATTCACAATACTCGCGCTCACTAATACTAGTGATTAAATGGTTCATGATATGGGGCCTAGGATTGGCAAGGATGGTACTTAGTAATAATAAAACAATCAGGCAGCATACAGTTTCAAAGCATTGTGTTCGGTTTAAAATAGCATGTATTCCCCCCAAGGGTTTGTAAAACATTGAAGTAATGTAAAGTGGGGCTATGAACTCACCTTAAGTAAGATAGCAAGTAATGAAGGTAATGGTTGGATCGTGAAGGTTTCTACGAGCAACATTGCGACTTAGGATTGGAGTAAAGAATATGAAGAAGTGCCTATATATATATATATATATATATATATATATATATATATATATATATATATATATATATATATATCTTGCATTTAGTCCATGATGTGGTACTTTGTAAAGTGTAAGTATATGAAAAGAAATAGTTCGTGAAACATGTATAGTTTATATATCGTTTACTACCGTTCGGGCCGACATAATTCAGAAGTCATGTTAGTAAACGTTCGAGGAGCCAGGACACTTTAATTCATAAATCCACAACTCATCTCGACGGCTTACATAATGAACTCCTCACATGAGGCTCCCTACTATTGTAGTAGTTGGTAATATATATATATATATATATATATATATATATATATATATATATATATATATATATATATATATATATAAGTTTTGATCCGAAAAGTTACATGTCCAATATTTGAATAAACTTAGGAAAGTTTATTTTTACATGAAGATTGTTATTAGGGTAAGTTTCTTAGGTCTTGTATGACAAATACTTGTAATATCTCATGGTTCTTTAGATGAAGTAGATCCAAATTGTATGTTTAAGTTATCTCCAACTCTTTGGTTCACCGCCTCAGCTTGAGCATGAAGGATTTGAGCAGGAAATTTTGAATTTATGGTTAAAACTAAGGCTCGAACTCGTAGTGGTTTAACCCGTTCCTTTCGGCTCAGGGCGTCGGCTACTACGTTTGCCTTTCCTGGGTGGTAACGAATGTCGCAGTCATAATCACTTAGTAATTCCAACCAACGACGTTGTCTCATGTTTAGTTCTTTTTGGTTCAAAATGTGTTGTAGACTTTTATGATCGGTGTACACAGTACATCTAGTACCGTATAGATAGTGTCTCCAGATTTTTAGTGCAAAGACTACAGCTCCTAACTCTAAGTCATGAGTGGTGTAATTTTCTTCATGAACCTTGAGTTGTCTTGAAGCATAAGCCATGACCTTATCACGTTGCATCAACACGACACCTAAACCTTGGTGCGATGCATCACAATAAACTACAAAATCTTCGATCCCATCTGGCAATGCTAGGATAGGAGCACTACAAAGTTTCTGTTTGAGGGTTTGGAAAGCATTTTCTTCATCTTCATCCCACATGTATTTCTTGTTTTTCTGAGTTAACTTGGTTAAAGGTTTTGCTATTGAAGAAAATCCTTCAATAAACCTTCGGTAATACACGGCTAGACCCAAAAATTGACGAATTTCTGTAGGTGTGGTAGGTGTTGGCCAATCTTTGATAGCTTCAATCTTAGCGGGATCGACACGTAAACCAGTCTTGTCAATAACATGCCCAAGGAATTTTACTGATTGAATCCAAAATTCACATTTGGAAAACTTTGCATACAATTTCTCTTCCTTGAGTAATCCAAAAATTGTTCTCAGGTGTTCTTCGTGTTCCTCTTCATTTTTGGAATATATGAGAATGTCGTCTATGAATACGATCACGAATTTGTCCAAATATGGCTTACACACTCGATTCATGAGATCCATGAATACTGCTGGTGCATTAGTTAACCCAAATGGCATCACTTGGAATTCATGGTGACCATATCATGTCCTAAAGGCTGTTTTTGGAATGTCTTCATCGCGAACTCTAACTTGATGGTAACCTGACCGTAGGTCAATTTTTGAGTAATAGGTTGAACCTTGTAATTGATCGAATAAATCATCAATTCTTGGTAGTGGGTATCGGTTCTTTATGGTTAATTTGTTTAGTTCACGATAGTCAATACACATTCGTAATGACCCATCTTTCATTTTCACGAATAAAACTGGAGCTCCCCAAGGTGAGGAACTGGGTCGAATAAATCCCTTGTCCGAAAGTTCTTGTAATTGATTTGATAGCTCTTACATCTCTGAAGGTGCTAGCCGGTAGGGTGTGCGGGCAACTGGCGCCTCTCCTGGTATTAAATCAATTCTGAATTCTATTTGACGAATTGGTGGTAGTTCGGGTAAATCTTCCAGAAAGACTTCAGGAAACTCACGGGCGATAGGAACATCTTTGAGACGTTTTTCATCGGATTTCTTTTCGGTTACATGGGCTAAGAAAGCATAACATCCTTTGTCAATGTACTTCATGGTTTTGATACATGAGATGATGTTTATTCGAGTTCCACTTTGATCACCACGAATGATCAAAGTTTCATTGTCACATGGAATGTGCACAACTCTTTCACCACAAATGATGTTAGCTTGATGTTTAGACAACCAATCCATGCCAATGACAACATCAAAACTTCCGAGTTCGATTGGCATAAGATTGATGTTAAAGGGGTGATCTAAGAGATTAAGGGTGCAGTTTGGGATTACGGTATTAGTATTTACTAAGTCACCGGTAACTAGTTCAATACTATAACTAGTGGCTAAAGTGATTGATGGAATATCAAGTAAAGGCGCAATTCTAGTAGATATAAAGCTCATATCAGCACCAGAATCGAATAAGACTTTAACAGAAATGTTATTGAGTAAGAACGTACCGGTAACCACGTTCGGGTCTTGGTGTGGTTCTCCATTTCCCATGACATAGGCTCTACCGCGAGCACCTCCGCCTTGTGGTCCTTGGTTTTGAGGACAGTTGTTCTTGAAGTGTCCCTTTTCACCACACCCAAAACATGTAACTATTGGCTGAGTGTTAGCCCCAGTAGCTACACCCTTGCCTCTATAATCCTTGGCAAAATGTCCGGGCTTTTAACACTTGTTGCACTTGGCCGGGCAAGGACCTGCATGATGGTAGTTGCACTTGGTACACTGTGGTGA
Organism: Artemisia argyi; assembly: GCA_030686995.1. Taxonomy (NCBI): domain Eukaryota; kingdom Viridiplantae; phylum Streptophyta; class Magnoliopsida; order Asterales; family Asteraceae; genus Artemisia; species Artemisia argyi. The sequence goes on from CM060705.1 coordinate 4,584,656, forward strand.
GTACCAACGTATTTACCTCCGGCTGGTGCAGCAACATAAGCCGTCGCGGCTTCTTGTCTTTTGTTCTACTGATTGTGATGGTTGTTGTTTCGGGTTTGGTTGTTGTTGTTATTTCCACGGTTACCATCCCATGGTCGCTTGTTGTTGTTGTTCCGATTGTTATTGTTGTTACGGTAGTTGGAGTTGTTGGTGTTATTTGTATTGTTGGTGTTGTTTTGCTTTCGGGTTTCTGTTGTACGCACCACTTGATCCATGAGGTTGCGAGACATCCACATAGATTCGTCAAATTCCTTGGGATTTGCTGAAGTTACATTCCCTTGTATACTTGATGGAAGTCCCCAGATATACCATTCCAACAATTTCTCTTTTGTGAAAACCATTGTTGGACACAATATCCTCAATTCTTGGAATCGACGGTTGTAAGTTATGATATCATTTCCCTTAACAGAATGATCCCAGAATTCTACCTCTAACTTCTGCATTTCACTGCGAGGGCAGTATTCTTTGATCATCATTTTCTTCAAATTATCCCAAGAAATCTTATAAGCATTTTCAATGCCCATTGGTTGAGATATTGAATTCCACCATGATAATGCCTCATTCAACAGTGTACTTGTGGCATACTGAACTTTATCACTCTCAGTACATTTACTGACCAAAAATACCGACTCCGCTTTTTCAAACCAGCGGGTCAAACCTACAGCTCCTTCAGTACCCTTAAATTTTATGTGTTCGCATTTCAAATAGGTAATGAATGAGCAACCCTTAGGTACTGAAGCAACATTTGTCACTGGAGGGATAGTTGGGCTTGGTCCTCCAATGTTAAGGCTGGCAATTCGGGCAGCTTCTGCAGCTATAGCAACTTTCGCAGCAGTGGCAGCTTCAGCGGCTGCTGCAGCATCAGCAGCTGCTGCAGCATCTTCAACGGCTGCTGCAGCACCAGCAGCTGTGGCGGCTTCGGCAGCTGCTGCAGCTACAGCTTCTCGTTCCGTTGTGAGTGCTGCGTTGACACTGTCCTTAACTAGTTTGTGAATAGCAGCTTGAGTCATTGCTAGTGGTGTCTTCTTCTTTGGCGCCATGATTCTATTGTTCAAAAGATACGTCGTAATTAGAGAGTTGTGAAATGAGCACAATTTTTTATAAGAATGATATGATAATAATGTTGAAACTTACAAGCATAACACATGATAGTATATAAAACAAGAGTTTTATTCATATAACGTTGATTGATTTACAAAATCGAACCCTATTACGAGCTTCTTCAAAATTTACTAACTGATACATTCAGTTTAGTAATTACAACGTTTCTACTATCGCTAGCTATTACATAGATTTCACAACATTAGTACAAAACATAACTAGTACTATAACACTAGTCTAACATCGGTTGGAAGGTTGTTGTAGTCCGGACGGATTATTATTTCCGTATGTTGCTAACACATCCACACTTTCATTGGGGTGGTATTCTTTGACATCCTTCTGGTATAGCCTTTGTTGTATGGCACACATTTGAGATTGCATTCCATACATCTCATTCCTGAGTTGATACCGGTCAAAGTTAGCAACATCTAATCGGATTTCTGCTGTATTTAGGCGGTTAAGTAGTCTGTGAATTTGTGCCGCATCTTGTTCTTGGGCTCTCTCAACCAATGTAAGTCTATCCTTGACGTCATCCAAGCCGGTCAAGGGATTCAAGACTATGTCCCCAACATGAGTCAAGTCTCTCTTCACATAGCTCATGTCAAGTTTAAACCAATAGAGGTCTTCTCGTGCGTTCATGGCATCCATTTTGGCTGAATTAACCTTGGATATATAGTCATTCATTTGACTTGCCATGCTTTGAACTTTGAGTTGAGTTAGGTTGAGGGCTTGTTTCAAAGAGTATATTTCGTATTGAGCAGAGTTCACGAACATAGGTGTAGATGTAGATGTTCCGCCGACTTCGTAAGTAGACTTTGGAACTTGAGCTGGAGTGGTACGATTTGATTCGGATGAGTTTGGTGAAATGGGAGGTGGTGATGTTAATGGTGATAGTTGTTGCACCACCATTTGTTCCTCTACTTCCTCAATGTCATCGATGCCTTCAATGTCAATATCCATTTCAGGATCTTCTTTGTAATCATCGATGTTTATGTCCATATCTATTTCAGGATCTTCGTCCGAATCTTCTTCATTGTCATCGACTAGATCCTCGTAAGGTTCTTCCTCGTCGTCGTAGTCAAGTGCTTCAAAGTAAGGATCATTGGGTCCGGGAAGAATTGGTAAATAAACGGGGATAGCAGGAAGATGATCGGGAGATGGAGGTACGGACATGATGTCTACAATGAGTATTATGACGTCAAAATAAATCAAATGTTTATGGAAAATGCTCAAACTATGGCAATGTGTATATAACAATATACAAATATGTTCATGTAGCATAAAATGTGTAATAAGTCCAAAATCTTCTGGAGGATGGAAGGCACGAAGAGCGGAAGGCTATCAAAATGTTTTTGCTTGTGATTGTAGTTATAGTTTAGGTCTCACTTAGACCCGTTTCTCTATAACCATGGCTCTGGTACCAATCTGTAACACCCCCAATTCATGATGCAGCGGAATTCAACTTGGGTGTTACTCGACGACACAACAGTCATAATAATAGAAAACGATCTCTAACCGAGTCGCTTTAAAAAGAGTTGTCATTCTTATTTATTCAAATATATCAGAGTTTACATAGTTAGGTCCCAAAAAGGTTCCATGTTTCAAAATACATCAATATAAAGTCTTTTGATGTTTTATCAAATGACAAAGTAGTTTATAGCCTTCTTCCTTTAGTACGTGCCCTTCCGCTCCATTCTTGATTATCATGGACCTGAAATACATGCTTAAGAGGTCAACACAAAGGTTGAGTGATATTCATAGAGTTTGTTTAACGGTTGAACACAATATGTTGGTAGTATGAGTTAATTAGACTCATACTTATGGTTGGAAAACAAAACAGTTATTATTATATACTAAGCTCATGCAACCAATACGTTAACGGGTACCAATATCAATCGGCGGTTTTGTTGCCCCGGTAAGTACTTTGTCGTTATACTTAATGTTTCAAATATAGTGCATTCGTTTGAACTAATCTGCTCAAACAAATGGGATTCGTCAATCCCAATAGGCCTATTCACAATACTCGCGCTCACTAATACTAGTGATTAAATGGTTCATGATATGGGGCCTAGGATTGGCAAGGATGGTACTTAGTAATAATAAAACAATCAGGCAGCATACAGTTTCAAAGCATTGTGTTCTGTTTAAAATAGCATGTATTCCCCCCAAGGGTTTGTAAAACATTGAAGTAATGTAAAGTGGGGCTATGAACTCACCTTAAGTAAGATAGCAAGTAATGAAGGTAATGGTTGGATCGTGAAGGTTTCTACGAGCAATATTGCGACTTAGGATTGGAGTAAAGAATATGAAGAAGTGCCTATATATATATATATATATATATATATATATATATATATATATATATATATATATATATATCTTGCATTTAGTCCATGATGTGGTACTTTGTAAAGTGTAAGTATATGAAAAGAAATAGTTCGTGAAACATGTATAGTTTATATATCGTTTACTACCGTTCGGGCCGACATAATTCAGAAGTCATGTTAGTAAACGTTCGAGGAGCCAGGACACTTTAATTCATAAATCCACAACTCATCTTGACGGCTTACATAATGAACTCCTCACATGAGGCTCCCTACTATTGTAGTAGTTGGTAATATATATATATATATATATATATATATATATATATATATATATATATATATATATATATATATATATATATATATATATATATATATATATATATATATATATATATATATATATATATAAGTTTTGATCCGAAAAGTTACATGTCCAATATTTGAATAAACTTAGGAAAGTTTATTTTTACATGAAGATTGTTATTAGGGTAAGTTTCTTAGGTCTTGTATGACAAATACTTGTAATATCTCATGGTTCTTTAGATGAAGTAGATCCAAATTGTATGTTTAAGTTATCGCCAACTCTTTGGTTCATGTTTTCGCCTAAGTAAGTTTAGATGGTCATTTAATCATGGCCTTTCCATGACCTTTGGTCATTGTTCCATGGTCTTGAGACTCAACCTTGGCTCTAGCCATGGTTGTGGTCTTGATTCTAGGTCAGAAGACCTCTTTGGTCTTTTTAAAACATAACCATTATATAGTGACTTATATATGTAAATAGCTGTTAAGAAACTGAGAAAAATCTCATTCGTTATTGGTTTTCTGGAGACGTGCACTTGAGTTTTTGAAGAAAACGTGATTCCGGACAACTTTCATGCTTTAACCTTTTTTCATGAAACGGACCAGAAAGGCCTCTTTTTGCGTGTTTTATGTTCTGTCACAGAAACTATTTTGGCAGTTTTGCCGCAAAGTTTTGGTAACTTCAAATGGTCATAACTTTTGACTCGTATACTCGTTTTAGGTGGTTCAAATTGCTATGGTTTCCTTGTTAGGTCCTCTACTACAATATTTAATGATACAATATCATAATTTTACCATTTTGATCAGATTATACCAAGAAAGTCACTAGTTTACTTGTTTAAATAACTTAACTTAACAATCATTTGTAATAACTTGTTTTACCCATTTTTATACATCATGGACATGATCACAAGACATAATATAGCATGAATGATATGTACATAACATGATTATGATATTTAACAAGAAGCATGTTAGGGTTTTGCTTACAACTTTTGGCTTTCAATTAAGAAAGGAAGTTAACATGTAAGGTAAGGACTTTGATAAACTTTAGCTTCAACCTACTTCACTTCATGCAATCTTTCTACTCTTGTATTCTTGAAAGAGAGATGATGAAAGTTAAGGTGACTTGAGTGGATTCAAACTCAAGAGAAATCACCAATGTTTATGAGGTTTGGAAGTGTTTTGATTATCTAAAACCAAACTAGGGTTTCTATCTTTGAAGTTGCTCTTGATTCTTGCTTGAAACTAGGAGTATTTTAGCTAAGTGTGGAGTGGTTTGTGTGTGTGATTGTGGACGGCAAACAAGGGGGGGGGGGGAGGGGCTTTTATATGGCTTTGAGGAGGTTACTAAATGAGACTAGTCAAAGCTTTCTTAACAAGCTTTAACACATGTATACATCTTAGCCAACTTTGCATAAGATCAAGCCACACCAAGGGATGACTCCCCCCCCCCTAATGGCGGTTCACAAGGGCTAGGGGGGTGAGGTGTGCTTTGCTTGATAATATCCTAACTATTGGATGAGTTTTGACTCCGGGAAATGCCAACCGTAAATGATTAAGCCTCAAAACGTAAAACCGGGTGTCGTAAAAATGTGGAACTTGAAAGTATGGTTAAACATGTCAATATGTTCCATAATAAAATATAAAATGAGTGGTAGGTTCCATTGGGGTGGTAAAACCCTGCTAAAACTGGAAACACGGGTCTAAAACGCGTAATACGTAAAATGTACGAATATTGTGTAAAATTGAGAAAAGTAAAATGTTACTTTTCTAATAGGATATAAATGATTTAAGATGACTTATAATGTCTAGACTGGGCTCAGTCTAGTGTCGGTTGGTATTAAATGTCTTTTAGACATAAAACCGTAAGCCTAAAAATCAAGGAATGATTTTTGGTCAAAGGAGGAGGGAAAAATATGTTGACTTATTCCAAAAATGTGAAAACTCAAATCGTTTTAGAAACGCGGTGCAGGTATAGGCTAAGGTTACGGCTGAGTAAAAACGCTTAAAAATGAAAATTCCAATTTTTCACGGTCGAGGTTTATTTGGTCATGTTTTTCTCAGTCATGATTTATTCTCAAATAAATCATGAGTGTATCAAACATTTTTCTGATACGGGGAAAATTAACGCGGTCGATTTTCGTTGTGCGTAGAATTTTTGAATGACGTTTTACCCTAAAACGTGTAATTCCTTAATAACTTTCGCGAAAATGATCTAATGAGTGTCAAACTTTTAATTTGCTATGGAAATGATTTATCACTCGAGGCCATGAAACAAAAATCAAATTTCGGGAAAATAAATAGTAAAAATGAATAGTGAAATTTTCCGGGAATAGTAATTAACCTGAAATTGCGAATTGTTACATGAATCACATCTTGTAATCTTGTAAACCTTCGGTCTTTCTTTGTTTTTCCCAGGTTTGAACCTTTGGCTCTTGATACCAATATAGAATCGATGTACAGGTTGTTTCACAGGTTTAATGCCATAAATAAATTCAGACATAAGCACAAGATTTGACAAGTGATTCATTTTATTCATTAACATAACAGTGGGTTACATTGTTATACAAAAGACACTATATCTCTCTCAACGTTTTACATGTAAGGACTATTTATAGACATGAAAAGGTATGACCCAACGGTCATGTTGGTTCGAATTGTTTCAACCAAACGACACACCCTTTGCCTATTTACAGAAATAACTACTTTTAACTACCAACCATATTAACTACTTTTCGGTTATTAACTTTCTACTTAACAACTTTGGTCCTTCGTCTATCGTTATTTCATAATACAAGACTTTCACAATTAAAGTCCAACAACATATTCATTTGATGACTTCCCTTTGGGTCAAGTACTCAAGCGGACCGTTTAAGGTGTCGTCAGAAAGTCAAATGGGGAAAAATGAAACAGATAAATGGGCATTTTAGTTTGGAGTTTGGTGGTGTTATTTTTGTCTTCTACCAGCTTGATAGTTTCTGTTTGTATCACTTGCTTGTCTTTGATTCCATTGCATGAGAACTTTACGATATTTATTTGGTATTTTTTGACTAGAAGTTCTAATATTGGATTGCAATTACTATAAATATCCAGTATTGATTATTAGATGCTTATTGTAAAAATAATGTACGCTAAAGTTTTAACATTTTTATTGGTAATAAACTAGTTACATAAGCAGTTATATGCCAAGAATTACGCGTAGTCAAATTTGATATTCATTGTGTGTTTTACTATGGATTGGTTTGTCATGGAATATTATCATGAGAAAGTGTTTTGTGCGTCCTTGGACTTGTTACGAGCAGGGTTGATAGCGTTATACATAAAATGCGTGCTCGCACACCTGCACACGCACATCTCAAGTGCTTCCACTCTGGTTTTCACCTTTCTTCCTGGTGAACCAATTTTTACTGATGTAGACCTGTAATATAGATTAATGCCTTTTTGTGATGAAAGTGTAAAAGAAATGGATGACTTACAAGTTTTCCAATGGGTTAAGAAGCACAGGGCATGAATGCAATCAAGTCTCCATGTGTTTTGATATCCAAAAGTCAACTTAATATCCACAAGTTACAGTTCTAGTCCCCCGCTTTTAGATAAATCGATACTTCAGTTTTTATATATTACTAGATGGGTGTTTGGACTAGGAAGATATAGCCGTTCTTTTATGTAATGCAGTACCTATTGATTGATATCTATGATCTTTATCAATTTTGTTACATGTCGATGCTAAAATCCATGATCTTTATCATGTCTCTCTTCTTAAATGTTTTCATGGCACGACTACTGAGACAGCCCCAATGACCATGTGGCAAGGGAAGGATATCCCAAATGACACCACAAGCTATTGTACAAATAAGAGAGGCAGGCACATTACTAGATGTACCAAAGCAATATTTAGTTCAGTTGCACGGCAAAGCTCCTGAAGAAGCCACCTGGGTACAAGCTGATGTGTTTCATACTTATCCTCAACGCAACCTTGTCGACAAGGTCAATGTTAGGGAGGACAGTAATGTCATGCACGAGAAAGTTGAATTACCTAATGAAGGTAATGAGTTGTTGACTAATGATCAAGCTGAGGTGGCAACAACAAATCACTTGGTTGATCCACAAGCTCAAAGTGTGACAGAATTAGGAATAGGGAAAAGGTTTAAAACAAAGTCTTTTTGGAGTAATATATTTACCGGGTCGTTGACCTTTTACCCAAAAAAAAAAAAAAAAAAAAAAAAGTCAGTGAGACTTAAGGACTTCATGGTTGAATTATCAAGCAATGTTACTGTACACATCACCACTTCAAAACACAACAATCTATTCTTAATACATCCTAAATCCAAAAAAATCTACAAACAGGCTGTAAAGTTATAGCTAACGACAGTTTGCTGGTATAATAGTAAAGGATTTCTACTCGTGCATTTCATCAAACACTAAGTGGGTGTCTCCTATACAAAAGATAGAATATGAACTATTGATAATAGAAAGACCAAATAAAAGTTACAATCTATCGGGGACATGTAGTTTGACATATAAACAATGATAATAATTTTTTTTTATCGGACTTGCACATGTAGTTTGACATATAGAGTTGGGATGTCTTGGAACATAATCAAGTCTGCTTCTTTATCTAAATCTTCATCACAAACAACTCTTACACCACACTCCTTCACTTCAATTCCTTCATTCTCTTTAAAACAAAATGTTACAAAATTCTTTGCTTCCTTCCACTTCTGTATTTCCGTTGTATAATGCAACCATGTCATATCTGACTCATCGATTCTTATTGGCTTATCCCTAAAATATTGCCAATGGTAGTATGGATTGCTTGATCCCAAATAAGTTCCATGAAAGTTCTTTACAGAGTATCCAAAATCTGTGGTGGAAGGTTTTTTTCTCTTAAAAACAACACAAATTCCATACCCCTTAACTTACTGAAGCTCCAATCTGATGGCAATTCAACCTTTACATGATTTCCCAAACTTTTATTTGTAAACCAATTTGGAATGCTATTTCCATCATATATTATTTCCATATTCTGAATGGAACTTCCTGGCAAACGGAACAATCCACATCTGTTATGTGCATACCGAAGGAAAGAAGAAAATCGAGAGCCTTGGGAAGTTACAGATGAATCGAGACATTGAGTCTCCGATATCGACACCTTAAACAATTTTGGACAATTGTTGAGATAAGTGGACCTTTTGATCATGATTGTGTTTGATCCCGTAATTGAACGTAAGCAGGTGCAATCACGTGCACTAAGAACATACACACTAGCGGGAAGTTCGGGCAACACTTCCAGATTCTTGCAACCATTAAGATAAAGCCAACTAAGATTAGAAAGTTGACTGAAACTTCCAGGCAAGCTAGTAAAATTGTTCCCTGACAAGTATAGCTCTTCTAGACATGATAAGCCTCCAATGCTCTCAGGCACTTGTTCTAACTTGCAGTAGCTTAAATTCAAATCCTTCAACATATGTAAACCTGCCAATGAAACTGGTCTTTGGGGATGTTGTTTGTTCCATATTAAACCAAAAGGTCGAATGATTGAAGTCCAACATCTAGACCAAAAGGCTTCAGGAAAACTCCCAACCCGTGTGCAGTCTTTCAGATTTAAGACAGCAAGCTTATTAAGCATTCCAATAGATGGGTGAACTGTAGCCAAATTCACACAACCTTCAAAATCTAGCTCTTCGAGATTTGTTATCTCTGAGAAGTCAGGGGTGGTTGTTAGGTTACAACAGTACCTTAGCTTCATTATTTTCAACCTTCTTAAACACTGATATCAATAGAAAAAAGATTAGTTATTATATCTTTAGGCCGGTGTCAAACACAAACACATGTATGAACAAGTAAATACCTTTGGTGTTGTCCAAAGTTGTTTTATGTTGCTGTAAGACAAGTCGATGGCAACAATGTTTTCTGGATAGAAATTTGAAGGTAAGTAGTTGAAAGGGCCTCCATGCCAACAAAACAAGCTTAGCTCATTGGACAAAAAATCCAAACTTCCTGAGTACTTCACATTGTAGCCCTTCAATTCCACTTTCTGATCAAATTCTTCCTTAGCATAAATTTTCAGGATCCGCAAATTTTTCATAAAAGCAAAAGAATTAGCGTCTATGTGAACCTTTTGACTAGATTCCCTTAACAAAAGGATTAGAACTTCAATTGCTTCAGTCATTGCCACCTGAAATAGAAAGAACATGTAACTTAAATTATAAAGAGTAACATATGCAATTGTGTATACTTTTATATTAATATGAAGGTAAAGAAGAATATGTCACTTCTTACTTCCTTTTCACTCGATGCAGATGATATACACAATCTTCTCTGTTCTTCACGAACAATTTCCATTGCCATTGCTTGAATCAAGTCATGCATTTGAAGTGACATGTCACTAGAGATCGTGATTAATGACTTATCAACTAGAACTTGCATGTTTGTAACTGCAAAAAAGTTACAGCCATCTAGTACGCTTGCTACAAAATCCTTGTTTTCTCCAATGAATAAACATGCAATATCAAGTAAGATGTTTTTCTGATAGAAGTCTAGCCCATCGTAACTTAAACATAGAACTTGTTGTATCTTTTCATTAGGACGTACTTTGAGCTTTTTCAGTTCACTATCCCATACATCCACAGTTTTGCCATATAAAAAACCACCCATATGTTTGAGGGCCATAGGGTGACCTCGCACATAGTCCACAACTTTCTCAGAAACCTTTTCAAATTCTCTAGAATAATCTTTTTCTTTAAAGGCATAGGAACGGAAGAGCTCAAGAGATCGATCCTTATCTAGAAAGTCCATGTCATGGATGTCATCCTCATCCACTCTATGTGATCTCAGCAATTGTTTATCTTTACAAGTGAATATAATAAGACTTCCAGGAGAAAACCACTCACGTGAACCTGCTAGTGCTTCTAACTGCTCCACGTTATTCACATCATCCAAAACAAGAAGGATCTACTTACATGCCATCCTTCGCTTTATTTCCATAGAACCTTCTCCAACATTTGATATCTCCAGATCTGTTTTCAGAATCTTACAAATCATGTGCATCTGGACTTGAGTTAGGCTTTGTTTTTCTTTGACATCTTCACAAAAGCAACTCCCGTCTTCAAAGTGGACATACATCATGTTATAAATAGCTTTGGCAAGGGTAGTCTTTCCTATCCCGATTATACCACAAATACCAAGCATATTAACCTTATGTGACCCAACGAAGCGTGACAAGTTTAATTTGTCGAAATGGAAATCGATGCCAACAAGGTTCTCGCCAACATGTAAGGGCCCGTCACATAATTTTTTGAGCATGTCTTTGGAGATGGAATCGATGAACTTGTACTCATACCTGTTAACCACAAAGAGACAATGAGTAAGAGAAACAGCATAGTTTTAAGCTTTTGTAGAGCTACATGGCTAATTACGCAAAAACAAGAAATTTACCCATTTGTCATGTCCTGGAGATCCCATCCAGATAAGTTAGCAGCCATGGATAAAGATTCCCTCCATTTATCCACCTCTGTTCTATTTGAAACATCATGTTTGACAAACGCTTTTGCGTAACTCCTTTTTTGTCTCCTCACAACATCAGGCTTGGCATCATAAAAGATAATCCGAACCTCATGTTTGGGATCTTTAATCTGCTTGCATTCAAGTATTTTGACAAGTTCCCTCAGACACCATGTTGAAGAAGCGTAATTTTTAGAGAAGATAACAATCAAAAACCTCGACTCTTCCATGGCTTTGTAGAGATGAGGAGATATCTCTTCTCCTTTAGGCAATTCTCTATCATCTCTAAAAGCATGAATTCCTTTTTGGTTGAAATCATTGAACATGTGATCCATGAAGCTTTTACGGATATCTTCACCTCTAAAACTAACAAAAACATCATATTTCCACCGATGAGTAATGGACGTAGTAGCCATTATCAATAATGAGATCGAGCTGCGTCCACAAGTAAAGAGCATCAGATAGAGTAATAGTACAAAGAATCCATGACTAAGATTTTCAGTCATCAATCTGCTCTAAAACAAATATATATAACTTGGTATAAAGAATGAAATTTCTAAGAAAATCCCTTTTACTACATATGTGCCACATGGACTTTTTGGCTGCAGCCATGGTGGGGGTTGTTTATCTGATTGCAAATGTTGTGTCTTCTGTGATGCCTGTTGTCCATTTGTTGCTCTTTTGTCCTTCCTGTAGTGTCACCACCCAAATAAGTGGTATCGCTACTTTATCACCCAAATTAAGATTTAGGACTGTTTGGATTTAGGTTTTACGCTTGAAATTGCTTATGAAGTTAAACTTATGAATTTTAAGAAGGCATTAAGCTCAACTTGAGACATTGCCTTTTCAATTCCCTGATGATATCCCAAGGGGCTTAAAGTTTGGTGAAGACAAAGAAGAATATTAATTTTAGAAACTAAGACACTCTTTGTGTTTGTGTGTGATCTTTATTTTGTATACAGATTGGTGAAGGAAAGGTGGAGCCTATAGATGGTCTATAAAAATTAACAAAATGCGTTGAAGATCATGGGCTAAAACGTGCTGCTGTTACTAATGCCCCGAGGCCAAACGCTTACCTAATGATCTCAACTCTTGGTCTTACTGATTTCTTCCATTTGGTTGATGCAGGTTGTTTTATAGAGGAGCCAATTTCGACCCGTATATATTTTAACGGGTTGATGCAGGTTGTTTTATGTCTAACGTGCAAAGTGGTAAAATAAAAAGAAAACGGGTCAAATGGGCTGTGGACATATGAAGCAGGTTGAACACACTAACATTATATTTAATAAAACCTTCTAAACTATCTCTATTACTTAGTATTGCTAACAAAACGAGAAGGGTGTTGTAGTAAAGTAAGCTATTATAAGAATTTGACAAACGACGTGAAACAACGCTATGCCGCAACGCGCCGTCGCCCGCCTCGTTATATTGAAATGTTACAAAAGGAGACAATATTAAAAGTCATTAGATAGAGTATAAGAATTCAATTGATCGAATAACCAAAACCCAGCAAGTAAGGAACAAATAATTTTACCATATAAGTTTCATCATACGTACTATAAATTTGAAATATAAAACGATTACTTCAACCACACATATTTAAAACTACAACTATATAATTAATCGGTGACTGAAATTACAATTGACGGATGGATGGAAGTATTGATCGAATGAATGCAATGAAAATGAAAAGATCAAAATGAAGTTTAGAAAATAGTAAAGGCAAGTTAGTTGATATTAAGTCAACTTTAGTTGCACTTTCAGTCCTTCCTTTTAGATACTATGCAATTTCGAGTATTAAGTTACATGTCAATCTTATATGTATTTGAGTTGGATAAAGATCCTCTTAAGTTGTTATCAACATGATAGGTTGTGTTGTGTTTATTGTGAGAGTTATAAACACCGGTGTACCCTTAATTTCTATTAAGAAAAACATTGATCCATTTAACTTGTTCATGATTGGTCAACATGACCTATTATGGTAAAAAGCGTAAAGACAAGTGAGTTTCCAAGACAACTTTAATTGCACTTATCGTCTTTCGGTTTTAGACAATAAGCAATTTCTTTTATTAAGCTACATGTTATAAGGCAAGAAGGGCAAAGATATCATTCTTTCTTCCATCACTTCGACTAGTATACTATGTAAAAATTTACAAAGACTAAACTTATATGAAGAATGGAAACTTTATAAAGTATAATAAATTAAGTGACAAAGATGAACTAGGTTGTCTGAAAATTTAAAGCAGATGAATATCGACTTATGAAGCTTTAATTAGACTTTTCAACTCCAAAACATAGATGGCTGGATCAATAACATAAGTTGACTCAACAAAAGTCTCCAAGCTTATAATTTTGTTCGTAAAAAGCACTAAGTTATATTTGAGTATTCAACCACTGCTAATCAATTAATTTAAGCTTAGCATATTTAATAACGAACCATTTATCAAATAAAGAACCTCATCAAATCAAATAGGATCCGGATTAAAACTGAAATCATTCAGAGATATGATTTATAAAAATGAAATCAAAATGAAAAAGAGTAGATGACTTGCGGTTTTTAGAACTACAATAAACAATGGATGATCATTATACTCACGTCACATGTAAAATAATGCAACTGGGTTGACTTCAAGTCAATTTTTATATCAGAAACATACACTTCTAGTCCCGCAGTTTTCTATATAAATTACATTGGGGTGCTTCATTTTTAAGAAATGAAAACCCAAAGGGTGTTTGAATTAAATAGAGAATGGCAAAATGATCAGTAACAACAATTTGAACAGATTTGTCTACTTTAAGAGAGAAGAAACGCGTATTTTACTTTTAAACAACCGTTTTAGGTTCAAAAGCTATAATAAAAACAATCAACAAATTCATATTCATAAATAAAAACAAAGTTGAGGAGAGGACTTACAATTTTTTTGTTGGATTGGTTAAGAAGCAAGCACAGGATATGAATGGCTATCGAAAATGAAATGATAATTCTACTCATGTCGATCAGATGTTAAATAATGCAAGTAGGTTTACGTCAAGTCAACTCTATATTCATAAGTTACACTTTCAATCCCCCCTAAGCTCTAGAAATTACATGATAACTTTCAAAACAAAGTCTATTGTCTGCAGTTTCTTGTAAGCTTCCTGGAAATTACCTTTTACACATTAAACAATCAATTTTCTCGTATATTATATGAAAGAAACTACCTCATAACTTTGAATGTAACTTTCATTCATTTGACAAATTTTATCAATCACTAAATGTGCAACTAGGTTCAATATATATATGTAGCGTGCTACAATTAGACCATGTTTGATGTATAGGCCAAAAAGATAATAAGAAAAAAAAAAAAAAAAAAAAAAAAAAAAAAAAAAAAATCATAAGCACATAAACACCATTGTCTAGGATTTTAGACCTATAAACAAAATATGTCTTTAAACACAATAAGGTCCTGTTAAATATGATCATACCATGTTATTATTGTTCGACAATTACGACAACAAACTTGATGTTCGATCGCGGAATGTTTGATCATAGATTTGAATCGTGCACAAGCACCAATTTAGTGAACACGAGATGAATAATGATGTTGGCTAGAATAACATAACACATGAGACAATATACGAAAGCTATATGTCGTTGTATATAGAGACTAAACGGCTTATAAATTGTTTAGCCGACCAACATGGGGGACGGGATTCAATGAGAAGGAAAATTTAAATGAGACGAGTGAAAAGTATTTCTAACAACAAATATCAAATAAGGGAGATAAATTTTAGAGGAAACGCATATGTGTTTTTGTAGGTGTCTGAAATGTGAGGTTATGGTTTATTCTCACTATTCTTATTTTGAGTTTATTTCTCATTTCATCTTTACTCGACCCACATGCACCTTCTATTCTAAGTTTCATTCCTAGTCTCTACACAAGTGACTATTTACATAATATACCCCTAATGTATTACAAATATTACTAACAATTTCCACCTTATTACTAACACCTTAGCCAATCCCGATATTAAGCATCCTTGAACCATGTTTGAACCTCGAACGATGAACCACCTTAGTCACGACCTTCATTCCTTCTTCTTTGTAACAACATAATTGTCTTCAGCATCAAGTTGAGTTTGCAATCCAATGTCTGCTCACCTTTTTATCAAGGTGTAACCTTTCCCGCTCCTTCACCAAGCGTCTTCCCAGCTCCTTTAACAAGCATCTTTCCTGCTCCTTTACCAAGCAGACGTGATCATTTACTAAGCATCTTGTGTTTGTATTTTCTTCAAGCTGTTTAACCTTAGCTTTAGTCGTCTTGATTCAATGCAGCATTATCGTTACTATAATGAATAACCTCAGCTTCATGATTAACTTGAGCTCCTTGCAATTCAACCTCAAACCAAACACACTTTTGAACATGCATGTCATGTACTCTTGTGATCAAGTTTCTTAACCTCCATGCTTGTAAACCAAACACATCGAGCTTTTGAATGCTAAACCTAGTGCTTATACTATCCATATATATTTCTTCAAACTTGCTTCAACTTTATCAAATCGACTTAACCATTCAGAAACTCAAAAGACTTCAGTTTTGCAATAAGCCTCGCAATTTACCTTGCACACATAATTAAACAACCAATTTCCTCGTACATTTTATGAAATTACCAATTAAGATATACGAAATTCCCATTCACTTGACAAACTTCATCAATCAGTAAATGTGAAAGTAGGTTCATTATGTTGAGCATGCTACACTTTGACCATGTTAGATGTATGGGCCTAAATGATAAAAATAGAAGCACATAAACACAGAGATAGACCAACGATTGGGTGTTGTACAAAATGTTTTGGGAAGATCTTGCACAAAATTTCTTTTACCAAAAATACTAAGATTTGCAATATTAAAAGGTTTTGAACAAAACTAAAGTTGCGAAAAAAGGTAGTGCAAATATAGTACCGGGCGTTACGCATATCATAAAATGACATTTTTTTGAAAAATTTACACTTCATGATTCATAATCAGGTGTGAATAAGCGACCCTACCTAAATCTAGCCTCATAAGTCAAATAAGTAACAAAGAAACACCCCTAAATATAGAATGATAAAATGATCCTTTATAACAAAATTAACATAATTTCTTAGCTTGAATGATGCAATAACGGATTACACAAGATTTGTTTCTCTTGATGATGAAGTTGAGGGGTAATATTGTATCCTTTTGGAGACCTAAGGGTTAAGATAAAATTTTGAAAAAGAAAACAAGAAGAAACGCGTAAATTAAATATGAGTTTGTATTTTCTTGACTTTGTATATCATTTAGTCTAATTATTAATAAATGTCAGCCGTAGAAAAAAAAATGAGAAAAAGGAAGAGACAAAGTCTTCATCGCAAAGTTTGACATTTCTCATATGTACGTTTACCATTAATTTCATGCAAATCCATTATCCATATATCATGTGGTGCTAGTGGATAGAATAGTTTGCATTAGAGAAATGATATGTGTGCCTTGTTAGACATAATTGAGCAATTTGATTGACCTAATTCTTTTTTTAATATGATTGTTTTTGCAAAATTACTCTGAAACTTTATTGTATAAAAGATAAGTTAGTTAAAATTTGAAACTGATTACATGTTTAACCAATCACAACTGTAGATTTAGTTTTAGGCGTGTTTATTAGGCACATGTATCATTTTTCCTTTGGTATATATCCGAAATAAACGAATATGATATAAAAGTGTGTAACACGTCAAGGAAATTGGTGTCCTGAGAAATTATTAACTGTCTAAAGTCGAATAAATTAGTATTTCAGATATTAATACAATTGCTGCAAACAAAAACGATCCAAGATATTTTGTTCATAAACTATTACACAAAATTTCAAGATCCATTATCTGATGAACAAAATCCGAAGTCTAAGCTGGAGTGTTTGCCATCAATTTTCATTGCTTCAATTATTTTATTTTGGACAGTTGAACCCCTATCACTCGTCATTCCTTGGTGCTTTTCATATCCCTATGTAACACCTCATAAGATTTAAGAAAAGATGAACGAGCATTTGCTTCTTCTACGAGTGTTTCTAGCGCTTCACAACAAAGGAAACAATTACTTCTTTTTAACACAAGTCAGGAAAAATGATGAACAAGAACAGATATCGTTATGCTCGGAGTTCGATAATTTTCTACAAATAGCCTTCTGAATTCACCTGTCTCAAATGTAAGTTGAGAGGCCCGAAGCTTGGGTGAATCTAAAGTCCCAAACATTGATAGTACCTTTGCTCGTTCTTTCTGAAGCTGCATACATAAAATAGAAGATAGCAAGGGACTCACAATCATAAAATACTTAGCAGCTCTTCATTTAATGAAAATAGCAACTTGGTGGTTACTTGTCAAATTATCATACTTCCACTGTTGGTTAAAAGAAACTAATGATTGTTCTTGCAACGATGTATTTCTACTATTGTCAGAAAAGAAAGTTGAAACATATTGATTCACTCATAGGATTCTATAGTTTACATGGTGATGCATTGATTTCAGATCCGTTGCTTTCTCTTGGTGATGCATTAGTAACAGATTCAATTCTGCTTTCCGGTGAACTCTCCTGGTTTCCTTTATGAACAAAGAAACCTTTATAAGCATCTCGCGTTTGTATTTTCTAAGAAACTTTCTTGCTCCTTTACCAAGCAGATGTGCTCATTTACTAAGCATCTCGTGTTTGTATTTTCTTCAATCTGTTTAACCTTAGCTTCGGTCATCTTGATTAATGCAACATTATCGTTACTATACTGAATAACCTCAGCTTCATGATTAACTTGAGCTCCCTGCAATTCAACCTCAAACCAAACACACTTTTGAGCATGTATGCCATGGACTCCTGTGATCAAATTGCTTAACCTAGAGCTTATACTTGCCATATTTCTTCAAACTTGCTTTAACTTTGTCAAATCGACTCAACCATTCAGAAACTCTAAAGACTTAAGTTTTGCAATTTACTTTGCATACATAATTAAACAACCAATTTCCTTGTACATTTTATGAAATTACCAATTAAAATGTATGAAACTTCCATTCACTTGAAAAGCTTCATCAATTAGTAAAAGTGAAAGTAGGTTCAATATGTTGAGCATGTTACACTTTGACCATGTTAGATGTATGGGCCTAAATGATAAAAATAGAAACACATAAACACAGAGATAGACCAACGATTCGGTGTTGCACAAAATGTTTTGGGAAGTTCTTGCACAAATTTTCTTTTACCAAAAATACTAAGATTTGCACTATTAAAAGGTTTATAACAAAACTAAAGTTGCAAAAGAAGGTAGTGCAAATATATTACCAGGCGTCACACATATCATAAAATGATATTTTTGGAAAAATTTACACTTCTTGATTCAAAATCAGGTGTGGCACGCCTCCCATGTAGAATAAATGGCCCTACCTAAATCTAGCCTCGTAAGTCAAACAAGTGACAAAGAAACACCCCTTAATATAGAACAACAAAATGGTTCTTTATAACAAAATAACAGAATTTTTTAGCTTGAATAATGCAATAACAGGCTACACGAGATTTATTTCTTTTGATGATGAAGTTGAGGGGTAACATTGCATTCTTTTGGGAACTTAAGGATTAAGATGAAATTTTGAAAAAGAAAACAAGAAGAAACGCGTGAATTAAATATGAGTTTGTATTTTCTTGACTTTGTATATCCTTGAAAAAAAGTGTCTTCATTGCGAACTTTGACATTTCTCATATATGTTTACCATTAATTTCATGCAAATCCATTCATGTGCGCGAGACATCAAAAAAATCCCCTACGGCCCTACTATACTAAATGATGTGTTTACATACACAACTTGCAAATCGATTTAATACAAGTAGGACAACTATTGTTTGGATAATAGTAGAAACTACACACGTCATATAATAGTCATAATACTATAGTTATGAAAAATAAACCCACGTTAGAAGATGGCAAAATTATATTGAAATGTTAAATTGAAAGAGAATAATGGAACTAGCTAATAAAATATAGGTATTTAAGTAGTCAAACTTAATGGATTTTTTTAATGTAACTTATATAACTTTTTTTTAAGTAAACATATTTTGACAAAAGAATATCTATATTGGGTATATTGGGTTTGTAAATTGTGCCTTTAAAAAGAAATATGATAGAACAGAAACTTTTACAAACACTTTTACAAAATGAGGTATTGGTTCATTTTTCAATACATTCTCTTTCTTCTCTCTAATTAAACCAATCACAAAATGACACATCATTTTGTAAGAGTTTTTGTGAAAGTTTTTTTGTGGTTCTATCATTTCTTCTCTCTAATTAAACCAATCACAAAATAACACATCATTTTGGTAGGGCCCGTTTGGTTTGTTGCTATAGTATCAGATTTGGTATGAGACATAATGATAATTGATATAATTAAGTTTATCATTATCATTGTTTATGTTTGGATAACGAAATATAGTATGAAAAAATGTATAGATAATTTAATTTTGTAGTGGAAAAGAGAATGGTCCACCGAATGGATCTTATAGACACCAAATTGGTGGGTAATGAGTCTATGTCTATAATATACCCATTTCATTCTTGGTCCACTAACCAAACACCTTTAATCGATATGAAATCCATTCCTTCATTCCGATTGGGCTCTACCAAACACACCCCTAATTGAGCAACCTAATTGACCTAATTCTTTTTCTTAATAGGATTGTTTTTGCAAAATTACTCCGAAATAAGTAATTCATTTATTATATAAAAGATAAGTTAGTTTAATTTTTAAACTGATTACATATTCCGAATTCCCACAATCACCTGTTTTTTGAATGTTCCTTCTCTTCTCAAGTATGTTCTCGGGTGTGTTTGGAATCGGGTATGTCCTCTAGTACTTTATCATTGGATAATATTATGGCTTGGCTTCTTTCATATGGGAAGTCTCGATCAGCCATTAGTATTATTTCAAAGCTTGTATTTGCTACTTCATCGTACATGATTTGGCAAGAGAGGAACTCAAGGTTGTTTAAAAAGAAGAAGAGAACCGTGAATCAAGTCGTTGATGTTATTATTTCTACGGTTCGTCTCAAGTTACTAGCCTTTCATTTCAAGAAGATGTCGAATGTGGAGCTCGTGCTAGCAAGATGAAAAATTCCTACTAACATAATATTCTATGTAGTGTAGCCTAGGTGTACTTTCTTTTGATATAGTTTTTTGCTTTCGGCTAGGTTTCTTTCTTTTGTGAGTTTGGCATGTCAATATCATGAGTTGTGGTTTCAAGCACAAAAGATGTGTTGTTCGTCTATAGTTAATATATGGTGCGTTACCATATTGCTTTAACCTTATTGCTTTTTAATATACTTGACCAAGGTAAAAACATTTTACCCAAAAAAATTGTAGGTTTAGTTTTAGGCTTGTTTATTAGGCACATGTATCATTTTTCCTTTGGTATATATCCGAAATAAACAAATATGATATAAAAGTGTGTAACACGTCAAGAAAATTGGTGTCTTCAGAATTTCTTAACTGTCTAAAGTAGAATAAATTAGTACTTCTTAATACTATTCCTGCAAACAAAAACGATCCAAGATCTTTTGTTCATAACTACTAGTATTACACAAAATTTCAAGATCCATTATCTGATGAACAAAATCCGGAGTCTAACCTTGAGTGTTTAGCATCGATTTTAGTTCTCGACACGTGAAGGCCGTTGCTTCAATTGGTTTATTTTGAACAGTTGATCCCTATCACTTGTCTTTCCTTGGCGCTTTTCATATCCCTATGTAACACCTCATAAGAAAAATAGATGAACGAGCATTTACTATTTCTACAAGTGTTTCTAGCGCTGCACAACAAAGGAAACAATGATTTCTTTTTAACACAAGTCAGGAAAAATGATGACCAAGAACAGATATCATTATGCTCAGAGGTCGACAATTTCTATAAATAGCTTTCTGAATTCACCTGTCTCAAATGTAAGTTGAGAGGCCCGAAGCTTGGGTGAAACTAAAGTCCCAAACATTGATAGGACCTTTGCTCGTTCTTTCTGAAGCTGCAAGGGAGTCACAATCATAAAATACTTGAAGAGCAGAAACACTCTCTTCATTTAATGAAAATAGCAACTTGGTGGTTACTTGTCAAATTATCAATACTTCCACTGTTGGTTAAAAAAAAACTAACGATTGTTCTTGCAAAAATGTATTTCTACTATTGTCAGAAAAGAAAGTTGAAACAGACTTCAGAACCGTATTGATTCACTCACAGGATTCTCTATTTTACGTGGTGATACATTCATTTCAGATCCGTTGCTTTCTCTTGGTGATGCATTAGTAACAGATTCAATGCTGCTTTCCAGTGAACTCTCCTGGTTTCCTTTATGAACAAAGAAACCTTTATAAGTAGTCAGTAAATATAGCAGATCCTTCCATTAAAACTTCGCACAAAGTTGCGATAAATAAAACTTTTCTTGGAGTTTAATCCTTCCATATGATAAACGAAGAAGTTAGACTTCAAAAAATATCATGGATTTAATGAATTAGCAACATCATCAAAATTTGCAAAAATCAACAGATATAAAAAATTACAAGTAACAAACTCAACATCAATTATGTATATGGAATAAATGTGTTCGCATTTGGTTTCAAAAGGCTGAAACTTCTCCCATTTGGAATGAAAGACGAGAATTCTTGCTTGTAGATGCAAGCTTTTCAATAAGATTTGAGGTTAAAATAGTCTCCGATGTCATACTAAACTTCTTGACGAGAAACAAAAGACATTTCTCATTAGTGAAGTTAGCTTGGAAAAATCATGGATTTGATACGGAACATGTGTTACTATAAAATATTATCAAACCGTTGTCGTGTGCAATATAGGTAATTACATATGTTTACCAGAATCGCTTTGGCTGCTAATATTTTCTTTTAACTGCTCATCTTCCTCGATGTCTTCCTTCTCCAAAGAGGAGTCTTTATTGTCAGGAGATGCCCATTTGCACAAATTGAACTTTGGCGACTTTGTCATGATGCTACCTAAAACAGAGGTGAAACTAATTAACACTTTTCTACACCTGTTAGCATGGCATTTCTGAGCCTAAATCACCAGATAACACATAAGTGTGACATTGAAAGATCATTTAGTACCCGCTTCTCATGAAAGTTACATCAATTATCATTTGGGGGCGACTATGACCTGGTTGTCATATTGACATAAACATTAGATAAAAGTTATTAGGCTACCATCACAAATTACAGATAAAATTTAGTTTGGTTAACAACGATGACCATTTCAATATAGACATTTGACTAATCACATATTCTTTAAAAATTACGTCACACGTTGAATTGTCTGGGACACAGAATGTGCAGTATATTTCATACTTACATATCACGTCATCTCTAAGTATGTAACTAAGGATTTTACAATTTTCACATTATACAATGTGCATTAGCCAAAACTTGCTTATGATGACTTTTACATTTTGACCCCCGAAACTTTACAACCTGATCTAACGACCCTTTAGTGACAAAAGGTACTTGACTTTTCTTTAAATTAAGCAAAATAGTTGATCTAAACAGTTATTTCCTTTAGATATCTCAGCAAACAAAAAAGGGTGTCTGATAAGTTTCTCATGATCCGATCTCCATTCACTTGTCATCAAAACTAACAAAGGAAAGTTTTTTAATTAGTCTACACCTTCAAAGAAGGCAATTGCTTGTGAACCAAAGAATAGGACATAAACCACCAGGCAAAACTAGGTCGGATCCAATTTCTATGGCTGTGTGAATCAAAGTTCGATACTTCGATGTTTACATTAAAACTTAAGAAACTAGAACTATTACTTCGTCTCTTTTAGGCAGAGAGAAAAAAATGGGAGGGTCGGGTGGGTTGGCAATAAGTCAAACGGGTAGATCATTCATTCATGTATCAGGTTGAAACAGGTTGAAACAGGTCGATTACACAAGACATTTTCTATATTATCAGCGTACCAAATATGATTAGAAAATCGATATAACTTTCAATACAAATCTAAATTTCTGAATAAGAAGAAAATACACTTGACCCATTTACTTTTTACAATTTTGATTTTACACATATACCGAACCGGCATTTTCATTTTGGCTTATTACTAGTGTCAACTTTTTCAGCCTTTGCCATGGAAGGTGAACTTATACATGACATTTTCACAAAAAGGCTCGATCGTGAATATACACATATCATATCCTACGTTCTGAAGTTGTAATACTAAACTAATCAAGTAAATGATTCAAGATACGTGTGGTTAAGGTTGAAGGGAAGATGGTACCATCTTGGTCATGAGTAATGTCTACTGTGGTAGCAGCAGAATGAGGTGTTTACACGTGAACCACCCATCAAATATCAAGCACCAGCTAATTCCAACCATCCCTGAATTACATAGGATTATTAAACCCAAGACACAATCCATTTTTTTTTGTCGAAATATAGAGACAAAAAAAATCTCTACTGTGGTAGGAGCTGAATGGGGTGTTTGTTTAAGCTTAACTGGCTGGCTTGTTAAAATTTTGAGGCAGGTATAATCTGTCTACAGTTGTTATTTATAAGCTCAAACTTTCTGGATTTTCAAAGGTTGAATAAGCCGGGCAAATAAGCTTAATGAGGTGTTTGTTTCGGCTTATATAGTTATTTGGTTATGTTTCATAAGCTACTTTATGTGGCTTATTCCGAAACTTTCGGGCTTATACATATTTATTATGTCGGAATGTCACACCCCCAATTTAACTGACTTGCAGCGGAATGGAATGCCTGGGGGTGTCTGTCATAGCATCACAGTTACGGTTACATTGAACGACCTAAAGTGTCGTTTGGAAAATACTTCGTTTGATCATTGAAATAATCCAGAGTTTACAATATGAGGTCCCCAAAAGGTGTTGCAAGTTTATGAAAAACAAGTCATACTAGATCAAACGTTTACATAAGTGCATGAATTAAAAATGAGACTCGTCGACTCCGAGACTCCATGAAGGTCCAAATGCATGTCACATGAGCTAATTTAATAACCTGAAATACATTGCTAAAACGTCAACACGAATGTTGGTGAATTCCATAGGTTTATAAAATGTAATGTTGTACAGCCACCACAAGTAAAAGTGCAAGATAAAAATCAAGTAAAATAGTACAATAGACCTTAAGCTCATGACCCCGAAGCTAGACTGTTGAAATTATATGCCCCTCCTGAATGTTTTACCAGAACACTCCCAAAATATCAGACATGAAATGCATCCGCTTACTGTTGGTAATATCTACCACGGATGGAGGCGTCACCCTCGATAGATCTATCCACTCACTCTCGCTTAATCGGCAAATTAACGGTCCATGATAATAAATAGGGGACTTTAACAGGTTGGTAAGGCAACTTAAGCAATGTACATATGTTTTGGTACTTGGGCTCGTACTAAAATGGTTGATGCAATGTATTCCCCTGTGGGATTTGAAATCAAAATATTGAATTGAAAACGGGCTATGAAAACTCACCTTAAACTAATGATACTGTGATGAAGTGAAATGAACAACAACAATGAACGGTTAGCTGCGTCAACCTAATATGAATGTTGAACGATCTTTTTAGATCACAAAATGATGTTATGAATGTCCATGCACATGTTTCCTATACCACTCTACTCTTTGGAAAAATACTTGTTATCAAAATAATACATTTTCCAATACTTAGGAAAATATGGCAACTAGAAAATAGAACTAGTTGAAATGTGTGTATATATATATATATATATATATATATATATATATATATATATCGTATGTATCAATGTTAGTATTGAAATCCTCGGTTTGAAATCCTTGATATAACGCCTTGTAGTGATAAAATATACTTGTAATCACTAATACTTCATTAGTTATGAATTTGGGTACTTGGTATTATTTCTTGAAATCTAGAGTTACTACGTAGTTTTAGTATTATTTTACCAAAAGCTGTCAAAACAATATAAGTTTTGCCGATATTGAAACGTGAATATCTTTGTCGTTATAAGTCCGTTTTACTTGTTCTTTATATCCACGGTTACGTCTTAGTATGTAGTAATATATTTTGGAAAGCTTGGCTCCTCCGGGTTACGTCTAAAGTCTCGTTTTGTCCGACGAAAAACGTCCAACAGCAACAATTTTCAGAAAAAATACTTTTCGTCAATAAACTTGCAAAAATCATAACTTCTTCGTTATAAACTCTTTTTAATCCGTTCTTTCGCCTACGGATTCGTTTCTGAAAGTATTTTCTAAAAATTTTGCCAAAGTTTACTTTATGTTTACTGATTTTCCTGGATTTACAAAAATGGGACAGAATGTATAAATACTTGTTATAAATCCATTTTTCATGTTCAAAACTAGTTTCTACTTCAACCAAATCTCTTGCAAACACCACAAAGCTATACTAATCCTACCATACACCTTCTTAGGGTTCCATGGGTTCCTAATCACTACTAATCATGTTAATTTAACAAAGGAACACCTAAATCAAAATCTAGGGTTTGTATGTTCAAAAAGTTAACAAAAATAATGTGGTATAGCTAACTTGTACGTGAAATTAAGCATGAAAACCATAAGATACAAGTATTAATTAGATGAAATCATGAAAATAAATTTGATAACTCACTTTGAAATAATAGGTGATTAGATGATGAAAAATCTTGTGTTACTTGTGTTTATGTTGCAAGAATCTTGATTAGAATGATGAAATGAACAACTTTGTAGCTTTAACTCTTGGAAAATAATCACTTGATCTTGGATTTTTGGTTTGGTCGTGGGTTTGAGATGGAGAAGAGATGAGATCTTGAGTTTATGATTCTAAGAATTATGTATGTTATGTTTTTGAGGTTTTTCTAGATATACATGATAAGTTATAATGTATAATATGGTACATAAATGCTCAAGGTTAAGAAAATTGTATAAATTGGCCTTGGTGAGGACTTTAGGGGCCGGCCTAGGTGGATGAGGGGGGGGGGGGGGGGTTGGGGTAGCTTGGATTTAATTAGGAAAACTTGTGTAGTATTAGTTATAATCGGGTACCGGGTTTGCTAGAAATAAATATTAACGAAGTTAACCGAGACTTCATAAAGTCATAAAAATGTTAAAAATATGTTGGGTACAAGTACTGAGTGTTCGGGTGATTATTGTTTAGTTTTCACGAAAACCGTCGTAATATTTATAAACTTACGTTATAAATAAAATAAATTTCCAAAATACTGGGTAAATGAATATTATAACTTTTATGATGATATAATGGATATAAAAATATGTCGGGACCATTGTGGGAATATTTAGATATATTCGTCGTGTTTATAAACCGGGTGTTAACGTTTATTTATAAATAATTATAAGGAAAATGTTAAATGTATCAAATATATAAATTTGAAAATCCTAAGAGTGGTATAACATGAAAAAGCTGTTATGATGATATGCAGACTGTCTCTAATCCGTATGCAATGTCCTTACTGATAATGAAATGAATTCGCACCTAAACCCATACGGTTACGCGAATTTTAATACCCGTAAACTAAATTTACGATGAAATGAGTAATGCAAGTGAATAGTGAAAACTTTTCCGGTAATGAATAGTGTTTAGTGAATAGTAAAATTCTCAAATGTTTCTCAGAATATCAAATTGACCTCAAAAATGATGAATAGTAAAACGATGAATAGTGTTTTAATGAATAGTGTTTTTCCAAAGTTTGGGAAATGACCTGAAATGGTGAGTTGTGACAGTCTTCCCCTCTAAAAGGAACTTCGTCCCGAAGTTCAGTTTATGTTGGTCTCTGAAAACGTATTGGTGAAAAGGTGATGATATTTGAGAATTCCAGCGAACTCTAACGATAAGAATTCGACTCTGCTTCAACTGTTCGACCTAACTGTCCATGATTTCTACTTGTTCTCCTACAAGGTTTATGTTTGAATTTGGGTTGGATTCCTTTCCAAATGGAATTATGAGTGACTAATCTGAAAAGATGATAATACATGGTTGTGTATTCCTGTTGTTCTCTATCAAGGCTCAAGTCTGACGGCCACTAGGCCTACTCTGTCTGAAATATTACATGGTCCAGTGTATATCGGGTTTAACTTTCCAAGTTTTTCTGAATGATATCATGTCTTTCCTAGGCAGAACTTTCTACGTAACTCTGCCTACCAACTTGAAGTTTTAATGGTTTACAACTTATTGAACTTGTAACTGATTCTTGACTTGTAAGAAATTTCTGGTTATTTCATGAATGCCTACTAGACTAGTACGTTGGGCTTTTCCAAATTTCGATCCGTCAATGGATATTGGCACCTCGACCATAGAGTGCAGTCTCTATGCTCACGCGATAACTATGATTGCAACTGAATTTGGTTTATGATAACTGGTTAGTCCAACCATTTCTTGGGTCAATCACTCATGCTCTGAGCATACTTTCCTATGTTTGAATTGTTCTCTCGCTTTGACCATCGGTCTGAGGACGATAGGTGATGTTTACATCTTAATGGGTTTCTGAAGGAAATCCTGAAATGATTGCTTAAAGTCCAAGGTGAATCGGTTTCCTTAGCAGGAATAACTGAAATGGGTACAATAAACCTTTGTGACTAATTCCACAACGTTCGGTCCTTCGAACTTGGCGTTATTTGAAGGGGATAGAATATAGGTAACAATTTGATTCCTTGTGTTTCGTTCCAACGGATGATAAGACATATGTCCTTCTTTGTCTAGTGGGTTTGGTCTCCACTACTGAAGTTCGTGATTAATTTGTGATGTCCTTCCTAATTCCTTCATCACATATTCCAAATATTCTTTATTGTCAAGTCACAAATCCTAAATGCATAAGCGAGGTTGTAGGGAAATTGGTTCTGGAAATTTGTTTCGTGATTGTGAGTTTTAGTTGAAATCTTTTTCTGTTTAAACGAATTTAGAAAAATGGAGCAAATGATTGACTTAGTAATATTTTTCCTGCTGATTCAAAATTTCAGTAGTTATGAAATGGAAAAAAAATGTTTTCAAACATGTTGTGATTAAGACTGCTTACCAAAGTTTGATGTCTATGTATATTTCTCATTGTACAATAGTGTTGCTAAAGATTGACCAAAAAGGATCGTACTTGTTCAGAATAGGAATTTCAGAAATCATTTTTCCACAAGGTATGTGATTTATGTAAACGCATCAACTTTATTTAAAAGTGAAAACACTAACAAGGATAAAATGGTAGAATAGGAAATGTTCGCTTAAATGCATAGGTGTCTAACATTTAGTTCCTGAGGTTGGATAATGCCTATTGGTGGTTATCAGGCATAACTACAAGCATAGGTATTTAGACTAACTTAAGTCCTGAAATAGTTTATCGTTGTAATTGGCAAGGCGAACGTATCACTTGATGTTGCGTCGATGAATGTCTATTTTGTTTTCCCATGTAGATGAGGAGATATGTTCTGGTTTGATCCCTTGCTTGGTATGAAGGTGAGGTTATCGGAAATTTCTAGAGACATAATGCCTTAGAGGAATCTACATTGATGTTCTTGATTCAAACAATTGTCCTTTGTGAAAACTTACTGCAGGAAAGTTTATGTATGGATGAGGCCATGTTTAAATGAAATGCTCTACAGTCTCAATTAGAAGCTTGGTTTATTTCTATTGTGTTGTCCTGCGGACATCTATATTGAGTTCAATCCTGTAGCTCAGTCTAGCTAGTACCTTTAAACGATAGAATTTGACAACTGAGTCAGAGATGGTGATTCGGATGGTCTCGCGGTATCTTAGAATTTGTTGTTGAGTTATGAATTCTCTCACAATATACTTCTAGTCCTGGTTAGTAGTTCTGTAATCCTATCGTTGCTTTTATTGTATAGAGGAATCCTGCATGTAACTGGTATGGAAAGTCTCTCTTAGGGAAGTCAATGGGAAAATCCAACTTAATGGCTAAGTGGGTGACAGGTGGGGTAAGTATCCAGGGATAGTTCGGCAAAAGGGATGTTTATGAAAGAGTTCCTTTGTTTACAAAACTTTTAAATGAAGATTGTTATTAACAATCCTTTGAAAAGGTAATTATTTCCTTCATGGCATAATCCTTCCTGAATTTTACATAGGTGATCAGGCTATGTACAATTGAGGACTAATGATGCGATGTTAGATTTTGTCAAAATATCATAACTTTTCTCAAAAGTTTTAGATGGTGTTCAACGCATGGTTATTAAAAATGGTATCCTGATGTTTTCTTTCAAATAACATGAAAATTGCCTCGCGTAATAATAGTAAATACTTGGTGTAATGACAGAAAATCAATTTATAGGATGGTAATAAAATATCTTACTTCAGAAATTTTTCTGTAAAACAATTTCCCCATATGATAGTAAAATAGCTTGAATGGTGTATTGGATACGTGGGTGAATCTTGTCGAATGGTAATAGTCTACTAATTCGTCAAAAACGAAATCAACCTAATCCCTAATAAGACAATGCTAAAATGTTGTGAAACGATTGAAGTCTGAGCAATTGTGATAGAAAATGGAGTAAACGAAGGTTATGATTATCACAGAGGTAACAAAGGATAGATATTACATTGGATAGAAAAGTGCTTAATACAACTAGGTTATGTCATCGTACCAACGGTAAGTATAAAAGGAAAGATACAACCCTAAAGGGCTCGAACTACGGTTTATATATTGAAACAAGGCTCCTCCTGCTGAAGCATTGTTGTTATCCTTGATGTTGTTAATATCCTGGCGGTTCTCTTTCAACAGTTCATGCTATTCCTCGAGCGATTCAGTCTTGATTCCATGTTCCTGATTTTCCTTGTTCCTTAGCTCCGGGCAGTCATTCTTGAAATGCCCTAAGTTTCCACATTTGAAGCAACTCCCTGGGGTCTTCTGATTTGTGAGTTTCCTATAGTCTTCAGTCCAATGACCCCACTTCTTGCACACTCCACACGTTTTACTGCAATGACCTCGGTGATGTTGATTACACAGGTTGCAGTAAGGTAACTTTCCAATATACCTTCTCTTTGTGTACGGTTCTACAGCAAAGGCTCTATTCACTTCTTGTCCTTTGGGTGATTGTTGAGCAGCGTTGCAACCTAGATTGTCGTTCCACTTCCTTTTATTGTCACTATTGTTTCCTAATGTCTTGGCGTGAACTATGAGTTCCTTTGCTTCGATCGCCATTTTGATAGCTTCAGGCATGGTATCGGGTTCCCATGCGATGACCAACATACGAATTTCATGGGAGAGTCCCCCGATGTACCTTTCAAGTTTCTTGCTTTCCGGTTCATCCATTGCAGAACCTAGTCGTGTTAATTCAAGAAAATGAGTAGTGTACTCGTCAACATCATTTCCTACCATGGTAAAGTTTAGTGTTTCCTGTTCCTTTGCTCGTAATTCATTTCCTACACAAAATGTTATACCCATCATCCTTCTTAGTTTCTCCCAAGAGTGTGAGTAAGCAGCATCAACTCCCACCATCTTAATATGTTTGGTCCACCATTCCTGGGCATGATCCTGAAAAGTGCATGTGGCGAACTTAACCTTGTCTTCCTTACGACAGTTGCCACATTGAAATATTGTTTCTATTTCTTCGAACCATTTGAGAAATTCCTTTGTGTCTCTAGTTCCACTAAAGGAGGGAGGATTGCACCCATAAATTCCACGCGAGTAAGTTCCTTAGTGAGGGCAGTGGCTATGTTCTTGGCAATGACTTGTCCAATAGCAGCTTGCGTCATGCTTGGAGTGGTTTGCTTAAATCTCTCTTCATCAAATCATAAGAGACCATGAGAATATATAGTTAATCAAAGTCATCATATTCACAACACATGAATATAATACATGAAAATTTCGGTCTACGTGAACCGATATCACAAATAGCACAACCATTCCTTACATAGTAGAGTCACACTTGATATTTTTGTTTATACAACAATCAAAAGACAACAAGTTCTTTAGACTATGTCCCACACTTTCTGTGGCTAGGATAATAGTAAAAGCTAGTGAGGATAAAAGTCTGGTCTAGGGACTTCCTGGTGTCCCTCTGTGTGAAATCAGGTTTGTGGCATCATAAGGTCGAGATAGTCCTGAAGTGGTGTCTGAAGTTGTGCATCTATCAAATCTTAGATAATGTAGGTTCTGAACCATTCCTGGAGAATCTGCGGATGTTCCTGTTGAGTCCGTGATATTGGTATTATCTACTAGGTGTTATCTAGTTCATGGCAAGTGGGAATGGAAAAGGAAAATGACAATGGTGGTACTAGTGAATGGAATACTATCCTCTTTCGCGCTACCTCGCGACATCTAAGAGGTAAAACTAAAGTACGCACTGTGGGACGACCAATAGTGTAATAAGTAATTGATGGTGGTGGTAGTACCTGAGTAGTGAGTGCTCTATTAGTGATGGAAAGAAACATACTATCTTCCTTGCAATAAACATCCTAATAAGTCCATTAAGATTAAGTCTGAATACTCTACCAAAAGGCATTCTAAGTATAGGCTGAATGATAGAAAAACCCTGTTCCTATGGCAAATCAATAGTGCTAATGGTGGTGTAAGTGCAACTGGTGGTATAATGGTAGTGGAAGATGACAAGGCATCTTCAATGTCGGAATCCGATAAAAGGATGTCAGGGTGAGTATCTGAAGACATGTCACGTGTGAACCATGTCAATAAAATGATATATCTATACAAATATGAGTATAAATAACTCGCACAGGGTATGCATGAAACAACATGTATCATGATTATGCACTTATGATGAAATGATGAGATGCTATGATGATGCGGTTATAGTCTAAGGTCCAAGATACATCCTAGTTCGCTATAACCTTAGCTCTGATGCCAATCTGTCACACCCCCAATTTAACTGACTTGCAGCAGAATGGAATGCCTGGGGGTGTCTGTCATAGCATCACAGTTACGGTTACATTGAACGACCTAAAGTGTCATTTGGAAAATACTTCGTTTGATCATTGAAAGAATCCAGAGTTTACAATATGAGGTCCTCAAAAGGTGTTGCAAGTTTATGAAAAACAAGTCATACTAGATCAAACGTTTACATAAGTGCATGAATTAAAAATGAGACTCGTCGACTCCGCGACTCCATGAAGGTCCAAATGCATGTCACATGAGCTACTTTAATAACCTGAAATACATTGCTAAAATGTCAACACGAATGTTGGTGAATTCCATAGGTTTATAAAATGTATTGTTGTACGGCCACCACAAGTAAAAGTGCAAGATAAAAATCAAGTAAAATAGTACAATAGACCTTAAGCTCATGACCCCGAAGCTAGACTGTTGAAATTATATGCCCCTCCTGAATGTTTTACCAGAACACTCCCAAAATATCAGACATGAAATGCATCCGCTTACTGTTGGTAATATCTACCACGGATGGAGGCGTCACCCTCGATAGATCTATCCTCTCACTCCCGCATAATCGGCAAATTAACGGTCCATGATAATAAATAGGGGACTTTAACAGGTTGGTAAGGCAACTTAACCAATGTACATATGTTTTGGTACTTGGGCTCGTACTAAAATGGTTGATGCAATGTATTTCCCCGTGGGATTTGAAATCAAAATATTGAATTGAAAATGGGGCTATGAAAACTCACCTTAAACTGATGATACTGTGATGAAGTGAAATGAACAACAACAATGAACGGTTAGCTGCCTCAACCTAATATGAATGATGAACGATCTTTTTAGATCACAAAATGATGTTATGAATGTCCATACACATGTTTCCTATACCACTCTACTCTTTGGAAAAATGCTTGTTGTTATCAAAATAATACATTTTCCAATACTTAGGAAAATATGGCAACTAGAAAATAAAACTAGTTGAAATGTATATATATATATATATATATATATATATATATATATATATATATATATATATATATATATATATATATATATATATCATATGTATCAATGTTAGTGTTGAAATCCTCGGTTTGAAATCCTTGATATAACGCCTTGTAGTGATATAATATACTTGTAATTACTAATACTTCATTAGTTATGAATTTGGGTACTTGGTATTATTTCTTGAAATCTAGAGTTACTACGTAGTTTTAGTATTATTTTACCAAAAGCTGTCAAAACAATATAAGTTTTGCCGATATTGAAACGTGAATATCTTTGTCGTTATAAGTCCGTTTTACTTGTTCTTTATATCCACGGTTACGTCTTAGTATGTAGTAATATATTTTGGAAAGCTTGGCTCCTCCGGGTTACGTCTAAAGTCTCGTTTTGTCCGACGAAAAACGTCCAACAGCAACAATTTTCAGAAAAAATACTTTTCGTCAATAAACTTGCAAAAATCATAACTTCTTCGTTATAAACTCTTTTTAATCCGTTCTTTCGCCTACGGATTCGTTTTTGAAAGTATTTTCTAAAAATTTTGCCAAAGTTTACTTTATGTTTACTAATTTTCCTGGATTTACAAAAATGGGACAGAATGTATAAATACTTGTTATAAATCCATTTTTCATGTTCAAAACTAGTTTCTACTTCAACCAAATCTCTTGCAAACACCACAAAGCTATACTAATCCTACCATACACCTTCTTAGGGTTCCATGGGTTCCTAATCACTACTAATCATGTTAATTTAACAAAGGAACACCTAAATCAAAATCTAGGGTTTGTATGTTCAAAAAGTTAACAAAAATAATGTGGTATAGCTAACTTGTACGTGAAATTAAGCATGAAAACCATAAGATACAAGTATTAATTAGATGAAATCATGAAAATAAATTTGATAACTCACTTTGAAATAATAGGTGATTAGATGATGAAAAATCTTGTGTTACTTGTGTTTATGTTGCAAGAATCTTGATTAGAATGATGAAATGAACAACTTTGTAGCTTTAACTCTTGGAAAATAATCACTTGATCTTGGATTTTTGGTTTGGTCGTGGGTTTGAGATGGAGAAGAGATGAGATCTTGAGTTTATGATTCTAAGAATTATGTATGTTATGTTTTTGAGGTTTTTCTAGATATACATGATAAGTTATAATGTATAATATGGTACATAAATGCTCAAGGTTAAGAAAATTGTATAAATTGGCCTTGGTGAGGACTTTAGGGGCCGGCCTAGGTGGATGAGGGGGGGGGGGGGTTGGGGTAGCCTGGATTTAATTAGGAAAACTTGTGTAGTATTAGTTATAATCGGGTACCGGGTTTGCTAGAAATAAATATTAACGAAGTTAACCGAGACTTCATAAAGTCATAAAAATGTTAAAAATATGTTGGGTACAAGTACTGAGTGTTCGGGTGATTATTGTTTAGTTTTCACGAAAACCGTCGTAATATTTATCAACTTACGTTATAAATAAAATAAATTTCCAAAATACTGGGTAAATGAATATTATAACTTTTATGATGATATAATGGATATAAAAATATGTCGGGACCATTGTGGGAATATTTAGATATATTCGTCGTGTTTATAAACCGGGTGTTAACGTTTATTTATAAATAATTATAAGGAAAATGTTAAATGTATCAAATATATAAATTTGAAAATCCTAAGAGTGGTATAACATGAAAATGCTGTTATGATGATATGCAGACTGTCTCTAATCCGTATGCAATGTCCTTACTGATAATGAAATGAATTCGCACCTAAACCCATACGGTTACGCGAATTTTAATACCCGTAAACTAAATTTACGATGAAATGAGTAATGCAAGTGAATAGCGAAAACTTTTCCGGTAATGAATAGTGTTCAGTGAATAGTAAAATTCTCAAATGTTTCTCAGAATATCAAATTGACCTCAAAAATGATGAATAGTAAAACGATAAATAGTGTTTTAATGAATAGTGTTTTTCCAAAGTTTGGGAAATGACCTGAAATGGTGAGTTGTGACAGTCTTCCCCTCTAAAAGGAACTTCGTCCCGAAGTTCAGTTTATGTTGGTCTCTGAAAACGTATTGGTGAAAAGGTGATGATATTTGAGAATTCCAGCGAACTCTAACGATAAGAATTCGACTCTGCTTCAACTGTTCGACCTAACTGTCCATGATTTCTACTTGTTCTCCTACAGTGTTCAGTGAATAGTAAAATTCTCAAATATTTCTCAGAATATCAAATTGACCTTGAAAATGATGAATAGTGTTTTGATGAATAGTGTTTGATGAATAGTGTTTTTCCAAAGTTTGGGAAATGACCTGAAATGGTGAGTTGTGACACGGAATAAGCTTATATAAGCCAAAAGTTGCAAAACTAAGGGGCAAAACTAGGTCGGATCCAATTTCTATGGCTGTGTGAATCTAAGTTTATGATTTGCAGAAGTTTACGTCCAGGCATACACGTTAACAACCTAGAATTATTACTCCATCTCTATTAGGCAGAGGTAGAAAACAATGGGAGAGTAGGGTGGGTTGGCAATAAGTCAAACGGGCATATCTTTCATTCATGTTGAAACAATTTTCTATATAGTCAGTGTACCAAATATGATTAGTAGAAAATGACTCCCTTCAAAAGGCCTTCATTTTCAAAAAGGGTCTTGTTGCGAAAATTCCATAGAACCCACCACATGACATATATAACACCTTCCAACACCGCTTTCAAGTTACCTGGATGACGAGCCGAGTTTATCCACCCTAACCAATCGGTGTACGACGAGAGGCCAACGTATGGGATATTCCACCAACGAGCAATCTTCCTATAAATCTGATCCGCCACACTACATGAGAAAAATAAGTGTGCGGAATTTTCCACCCCGCTCTCGCATAAAGGGCAAGAAATAGACGCAATATCGATACCTCGACGAGACATGTTGAATCTTAAAGGTAGAGCATCCATCTTAACCTTCCAAGCTGTGATGTTAACTTTAATAGGGATGCACTTGATCCATCTCGTTTTGGACGCTGCATCATTAGTCCTAGACTTGTCAATCTCTTGCCTTACCGAAGCCACAGAAAAGACCCCATCCGTGTTTAAAGACCACACGAACCTGTCATTCTGAGGAGATAAAGTGATGTTACTGACTAAATTAGTTATGGCCAAAAATTGTTCTTGTTCTGCACCACCCCTTGCACACCAAAGAAAGGAAGCATCGAACCTAGAGGCTTGAATTTTGTCTTGAATGGATGCATCTTTATTGTTATCTAGGGCAAACACACGCGGAAACACATCTTTAAGGATCCCGACATCACACCACCTATCTTTCCAGAACTTAGTATTGCCGCCATCTCCAATTTTCAGATTTAGGAACTCAAAGAAATCAAACCCTTTTTCTTTAAGTACGTCAATTTCTTTAACAATGGATAGCCAACATGAATTATGACCTCTACGAATAGCATTACCTATGCTGCCATCGTCCCCGTGAATAACTCGGATGACCCGCGACCATAGCGAGTTTTTATTGACGAAAAACCTCCACACCCATTTTAACATGAGGGCGCGATTTAACGCGTAAAGACTCGCCACACCAAGACCCCCCACTTCCTTTACTGCCATAACAGTGCTCCATTTAATCCACGAAGTTTTTTTACTTTTAGGATCCCGACCGTTGAAAAACTCTCTACGAATATTTTCTAGATCCTGTAACACCCGAATAGGAATGGAGCCAAGCACCGACTTCAGTAATGTGAATCTACCCCCAATGGAAAGGGTTTTCATCTTCCACCTGGAAAGCCTATTTTTAACATTCTCAATCACCGCCAGCCATGCGTTAATCCGATGCGTGTTACCTCCCACGACGGTACCTAAATATTTGAAAGGGGACCGTAGGACCAAGCAACCTAATTTATTAGCAGTTAGATTAACTTTTGTAATATTCACATGCACCCCCATTATTTTACTCTTACTCATGTTTATTTTAAGACCCGAAGCTTGACGAAAACACTCCAAAACACAAGTAATAATGTCAATATTCCTCTCACTCCATCTGCCAATGAACACTGCGTCATCCGCGAAGAACAAATGTGATATATTCAAAGAATCATTGAGATTGATGCCTTTAAACATACCAACATCTATCACTCGCTGAAAAGAGATGTGTAGTGTTTCCATGATAAGAATAAACAAAAACGGAGAAAGAGGATCACCTTGTTTGAGCCCTTTAAAAAACTGGAATTCTGTTGTAGGACTACCGTTGATAAGAATGGAACCTCTTAAAGATTTAAGACAACTCTGAATCCAAAATCTCCATTTACTACTGAACCCAAACTTACCCAAAACATCGTCCAAGAAATCCCACCTGACCGAGTCATAAGCTTTCTCAAAATCGACTTTAAAAATGAACGCCTTCTTATTCTTCAATGTGCACCATTTGATAATTTCATCTAAGATAAAAGGACCATCCATGATTTGTCTCCCCGAAACAAACACGGACTGAACTTCATGGATAAGAGTGTCAAGGATTGGCGCTAATCTATTTGCTAAGATTTTAGTAATAATCTTATACAAACTACCAATAAGGCTAATAGGTCTAAAATCATTAACCATATTAGCATTAGGACATTTCGGAATGAGAGTTATAAAATAGGAATTGCAGCCATTTGAGAATTCCCCATGCGTAAAGAAAAAGTTAACTGCCATGAATACATCATTCTCAATAAGGTCCCAGAAATGGCGATAAAACCCGAAAGTAAATCCATCCGGCCCAGGAGCTTTTTCTATACCACATTCCCACACTGCCCGTTTAACCTCTTCTCAAATAACATCAGCTTCTATTACCTCTTGTTGTTCCTGACTAAGAGAGCGTGGAAAAGTTGTGTCAAGATGAATGCGATTACTTGTTGGACGGGAAAATCTATTCTTAAAATGATTAAGAAATTCCGTCTTTACTTGGTCCGGCTTGTCAATCCACGACCCATCTTTCATGACCCCGCGGATATTCATCTCCTTTCTCTTCTTATTTATAATACCATGGAAAAACCATGAGTTTTCATCGCCTTCAATAGACCACTTTAATTTAGCCTTCTGAATATTCTCTGTCGCTATGAGTTTATGAATATCATGTATGGAATTAATCACCTCCAACCTTTTAAAAACGATATCATCAGTCCCATTACCTTTATCGATTTCCGTGTCCAGTCTTCTGAGGTCGTACAGGAGATTGTTCAAATCAGCCTTCGCCTGGTGTGAGTGACCTGCTCTCCAATCCCGAATTTTAGACTTAAGGAATTTCAATTTATTCGTGAACTTACGCATATCATTTGAAGAGTCATCAGGGGCTGACTTCCAAGTATCTCGAATGAACTCCCTGAATCCCTCCAATTCCAGCCAATGATGATAGAATTTAAAAGGAATAGGGCCATAATCCACAATAGACTCGCGGAGTAAAATAGGGCAATGGTCAGAAACGAACCGATCCAACGTAATAGCATTGAGATTGGGAAATAAATTATTAAGATTTTTGGAAATGAGAAAGCGGTCCAACTTACTTATCTTCGTTGCAGATTTGTGGCACCAACGTTCCGACCTAAAGGAACGTCAATAAGACCAGCATTGGATATGAACGAATTGAAAGCATCCGCATCACGAATATTGAAAACCAAACCGAAACGTTCCGATGGAAATCGTACCTCATTAAAATCTCCCATCATGATGACTTCCCCTTCCCAATTGTTAATCAAAGAGCACAAGTATTCCCACAGCATACGTTTCTCGCGTTTCTCTTGGGGAGCATACACCACCACAAGGAGAATGGTCGTATTAGTTTTTAACCAAACTCCTTTAATAATGATGAAATAATCTGACACGGTAGACTCTTTCTTACGAAAACAACTAGGGTCCCAAGCACATAAAATACCACCTGAGTTCCCGACCGACTCGCTATGAACAACCTTAAAAGATAGATTTCCCCAACAAGACTTAACAGTACGCACCTCCATAATTTCCATTTTGGTTTCTTGTAAAGCCAAAATGTTAACTTTGTGTTTAATACATAACTCCCGAACCCAATCTTTTTTGGTCTTTTGAGCGAGACCTTGGATATTTAAAGAAATACAAGTCATTGATGAACCACATCCTCTCCATATGATTCAATAATCTTACTTATATCTTCTTCACAACCCGCCATTGCGTATCACATAGTTTGCCCGACTTTAATAACTTCCTCAAGGCACGATAAAATAGAACCCCCTTTCTTAGGAGCAGTGGAAAATTTAAAGTGGCCTGAGCTACCTGACCTCGAACCCATACTATCAATTGATTTTTGCTGGCTAATGCCCTCCTTTTCTGCCTCTTCTGCCTGTTTTGCCTCACTCGGGACTAAAATATTCGCATCCCTATCAACCGACTCTTCCCCAATCTTCTCCGGGGTAAAACCCGGTGGGTGTGGACGACTACTACTCTCCAAAGTATTAACATTCGCCTGCTTAAGCTCAGTTGTGTTAACATTCGGTTGTTGTTTCTCCTTATCCAACAAATCATATATATTAAAAGGATCCTCTGAATGAACTTTCTTATGATCTACCGATTCATTGAAAACTATTTCTTCAACAAACTCGTGATCGCTTTGGTCACTCAAATCGTTCTCCCCTGGAATTGGTCTGTTCGTTTCTAAATCCCCTTCTTCCATTGAACTCTCATCATCTGTATCATCCATAAATTCTGGAACCCATCCCGGGACTTCTTTAGCACGAATCCAAAATACTTCTCCTTTAAAGATAATTTTAAAAGTCTCGTAAACATTCTCCATCATCCTGGTGCTAATGCATAATCTCTTGGAATGATAACAAGAATTTTCAGGGTCATCAACATCTAAAAGCTCTCCCCATTTACTAGCTATCTTCTTGAATGTTTTGTAGGACCATAGTTTGAAGGGTACCCCCTCCACGTCCACCCACATGATTCTGCCTTCCACTGAAAACTCTATAGATGCTTGTCTAATATCTGTGAACCAAGATGTAACCCCCAAACAAGCTTGAAAAGCGTCTCTAACGTTATTATTGGGAAAATCCAACAAAACCCATTTTTCTCCAAGGAAACGAATGGATATATCAGAAAACCCCTCATTACTGAATGACTTTTTGATATTGACTAAAGACACAAATTCTTTCACTCTTCCCATTAAAGAATTAGACAGATCAATGGTATTCTGGCACTCGTCTTCTAACACAATAGCCGGACTGGAATTGGACTCCGATTTCCTCTGACCTGTCAAGGCTTGGGCAAATGATCTACCCATCTTAGTAGGTTCCTTGTCAATGTCAGGAGACTTGAACCCTCTACTATTGGTTCCATCATCTCTTTTCTCTTGTGGATTAACACTCTTCGACGGAGGTCTTTGAAACCTAGCTATGTTAGCTTGG
Source organism: Artemisia argyi (assembly GCA_030686995.1). NCBI lineage: Eukaryota > Viridiplantae > Streptophyta > Magnoliopsida > Asterales > Asteraceae > Artemisia > Artemisia argyi. Next base: position 4,625,190 of record CM060705.1, read on the forward strand.
AGCTTGAAACGTCCCACCCAGATCGTACATAAGTTCTGAACCAAACGATCCTCATTGAAAACATTGATAAATCGTACAAAACCAAACCTTTACCTCCCTTTGTTCTCTTCGTTGGGATGAAAGAATATAAGTCAAAAACAAATTTAAACAAATAAATGAAAAAACAAATTTAAGGCTTATGAAATATAAGTCGAAATCAAATAAGCTTATAAGCTCACATACAAGCTTAAACAAATAAAAGAAAAAACATAAAATGAGAAGAATAACAAGTAACTATAACAATACATTTGAGATTCATTGCTTAAATTTGACACATCTTTGCTTATTTGATGTATATCCTATTGTTTTAAAGTGAAAAAGATGTAATGTAGCATTAGAGCACTAGGCGCAATAACATCAAGTTATAACTTAACTCAGCGTTAGATCAGCTTTAAAATTTCAACTTTAACTCAACCATTTACACCCCCTTATCATAACTTAACCATTTACAAATTCAACCCATAAACTAAAACTAATACATTATTTAATAAATAACATAACATTAAAACTTAAACAGTAGAACACGAATTTAAAAAAAAAAAAAATACAACAAAAAAGATACGAAATTAAAAAAACATGACGTAAAGGAACTACAACATAAGGAAATTACAAAATACAATTACATCTAATGTCGAGATTGCAAATTATATTTTTTGATGATTATGTCATTTTCTGGATCGATCCAACACGCAATGTTTGGATCTATTTTGGAAGTGTCGGTACCGAGATATTTCATCTCATCCAACCTCATAATCGTTAGATCTTTTTCTTTAGCCGCCCAATACGCCTCTTGAGTGGTTTCCCATTTCATACGATACTCGGATGTCATAGCCTCCCCGAATTGGATTGACGAGCTCGTTCCTCCGGTACTCGCTCCCCCGGTACTTGTCGTGCTCCGGACTTGGCTTTCTTCGAAGCATGTGTAACACCCCCAATTCATGGTTGCAGCGGAATTCGAACTGGGTGTTACTTGACGGCACAATAGTCACAATAATAGAAAACGAACTCCAATTGAGTCGTTTTAAAAGATTTATCATTCAAATTGTATAAATATCAGAGATTACAAAATGAGGTCCCAATTGGTTCCATGTTTACAAATCACATTAAGTGAGTTTTGAATGATAATAAAATTTATAGCCCTCTTGAGTATCCGTGTCCTTCCGTGCCATCCTTGATCGTCATGAACCTGAAATACATGCTTGAGAGGTCAACACAAAGGTTGAGTGATATTCATAGAGTTTGTTAAATGTTTGAACACAATATGTTGGTAGTGTGAGCTATGGGCTCACACCAATGTTTGGAAAGCAAAATAGGTAGGCTATGTTGTTATACGCCCATAAAATGTATTATACACTAAGCTTATGACACCAAAACGTTAACGTGTACCAATATCGATCGGCGGTTTTATCCCGGTAGGTATGTTGCTAGCATACCCAGGTCTCAAATATTAATGCATTTGTATGAATGTATTCACTACAAATGGGATTCGTCAATCCCAATAGGCCTATTCACAATATTTGGGCTCACTATTGCTAGTGATTAAATGGTTCATAATAAGGGATCTCGGTTTAGCAAGGTTAGTACTTAGTGATAATAAAACAATCAGGCAAGCATACAATTTTAAAAACATTGTGCTCGGTTAAAAATAGCATGTATTCCCCCCAAGGGTTTGTAAAACAATTAAGTAATAGAAAGTGGGGCTATGAACTCACCTTAAGTAAGATAGCAAGTAATGAATGTAACGGTTGAATCGTGAAGGTTTCTACGAGCAACCTATAATAGAATGTTGCGACTTAGGATTTGAGTATAGAATATGAAGTAGTGCCTATATATATATATCTTGCATTATAGTCCATGATGTGGTATGATGTATATTGTAAGTCCTTGAAAGAAAAGATTCATGAAACATGTATGTTTTGTATATCGTTTATATCGTTCGGGCCGACATAATTCAGAAGTCATGTTAGTAAGCGTTCGAGGAGCCAGGACACTTTAACTCTTAAATCCACAACTCAACTCGACGGCTTACATAATGAACTCCTCACATGAGGCTCCCTACTATTGTAGTAGTTGATGAAATATATAGATATAAGTTTTGATCCGAAAGGTTACATGTCCGATATTTGAATAAACTTAGGAAAGTTTATTAGTACATGAAGATTGTTATTAGGGTATGTTTCATAAGTTTTGTATGACCATTTTCTCTTGGTAATATCTCATGGTTCCCTTTTAAGTGAAGTAGATCCAAATTGCTTGTTCAAGTTCTCGTCAACTCTTTGTTTCATGTTTACGCCTATGAAAGTTGGTATGGTCATTTCGTCATGGCCTAGCCATGACCTTTGGTCCTTGTTTCAAGGTCATGAGACACAACCTTGGCTCTATCCATGGTTGTGGTCTTGATTATAGGTCATAAGACCTCTTGTTCCTTTCAAAGTATAACCATAATCTTGTGACTTTCGCCTAAAAATGGGCTGTTTAGAATTTGAAGAATTTTATCACTCGGAAAGTGTTTTTAGGTCTCGAGCTTCTTTATCCCTGAACGAAAACGGCGTTCCGGACAACTTTCGTGTTTTAACTTTTTGATGAATCGGACCAGAAGTGGGACTTTCAAAACCCAAATTTGATCAGAATGGTATTTGGCAGTTTGCCGCAAAGTTTTGGTAACTTCAAATGGGCGTAACTTTTGACTCGTATACTCGTTTTGGGTGGTTCAAGTTGCTACGGTTTCCTTCTTAAGTCCTCTACTGTAATATGTAATGATCAAATATCATATTTTTACCATTTTGATCAGGTCTTACCAAGAAAGTCACTAGTTTACTTGTTTTAGTAACTTGTTGTAACAATCAATAACAATAACTTGTTTTAATCATTTTTATACATCATGGACATAACTACAAGACATAATATAGCAAGAATAACATGTAAATAACATAAACATGATTATTTAACAAGAATCAAGTTAGGGTTTGGCTCACAACTTTTGGCTTTCAAAGATGAAAGGAAGTTAACATGTAAGGATAGGACTTTGATAGACTTGTTTCAACCCACTTCACTTCATGCAATCTTTCTACTCTTGTAATCTTGAAGGAGAGATGATGAAAATTGAGGTGACTTGAGTGGATTCAAACTCAAGAGAAATCACCAAAGTTTCTAAGGATTTGAAGTAGTTTTGATGAATCAAAACTAAACTAGGGTTTATGTATGGATATTGCACTTGATTTCTTGGATGGAACTTGAAGTAAATGAGCTAAGGATGAGATGATGGTGTGTTTTTATGTGTGTGGGTCGTTGGAATGGCCAAGGAGGGGAAGGAGAGGCATTTATATGCAAATGAGGAGGTTACATTGTTGACTAGTCAACACTTGGAGGCCAAGTTGAACACATGTTCACATCTTAAGGCTCCTAGCATGAGATTAAGACACACAAGGCTGAATTCCCCCCCCCCCCTAGGTCGGTTCCTAAACTTGGGGGACAAGGTGTGGACTTTGCTTGGTATTATCCTAAGTATTAGGAAGAGTTTTGACTCCGGGAAATGACAACCGTAAATGATTAGGCCTCAAAACGTAAAACCAGGTGTCGTAAAATTATGGAACTTTAAAGTATTGTTAGACATGTCCATATGTCCCATAATAAAATATAAAATGAGTGGTAGGTTCCATTTGGGTGGTAAAACCCTGCTAAAAACTGGAAACACGGGTCTAAAACGCGTAATACGTAAAACGTACGAATATTGCGTAAAATTGAGAAAAGTAAAATGTTACTTTTCTAATGTGATAAATATGATTTAAAATGACTTATAATGTCTAGACTGGGCTCAGTCTAGTGTCGGTTGGTATTAAATGTCTTTTAGACATCAAACCGTAAGCCTAATTATCAAGGAATGACTTATAACATCAAGGGATGATTTTTGGTCAATGGAGGAGGGAAAAATATGTTGACTTTTTCTAATAAGTTGAAAACTCAATTCTTTTTAGAAACACGTTTTGTGGTGGAACGGATAATCGGCCATACGGTTAAGCGTGCTCATGCGAGAGTAGTACAGGCTTGGGTGACCTGCCGGGAAGTCTTTGGTCATGTTTTTCTCAGTCATGATTAATTCTCAAATAAATCATGAGTGTGTCAAACATTTTTCTGATGCGGGGTCACTTAACGCGGTCGAGTTTCGTTGTACGTAGAATTTCTGAATGACGTTTTACCCTAAAACGTGTAATTCCCTGTAATTCCTTAATAACTTTCACGAAAATGAGCTTATGAATGTCAAACTTTTAATTTGCCATGGAAATGATTTATCACTTGAGCCCAAGAAATAAAAATCAAATTTCGGGAAAAATGAATAGTAAAAGTGAATAGTGAAATTTTCCGGGAATAGTAATTATCCTAAAAAATGTGAATTGTTACAGTCTCTACCCCTTACGGGGAACTTCGTCCCGAAGTTCTGTGTGTATCATATGTTGGAGTGGTGTCGATGAAAAGGTGTGGTTACTTATGAGGACTAAAGTCTGGGATTACCGGTGATGTAACTTGATTTGTCATTTCAGTGTATGGTGTAGGATGAGGCTTACTTTTATATAGGAAAGGTATGGTAATAGTCGAATATCAAAGGAAATTGATATAGCAGTCGAATATTAATAGGAATTGATATAGTAGTTGAATATCAAAATAGAACTTGATATAGTTGTCAAGTATCAATAGCAATTGATATAAGAATCGAATCATGGAATAAGCATTGAACATGTGGTTGGACCAAGTCCTGTTTGAATTGTACGGCTGCCCATGCATATGGCTACATGGCTTCGCAATGAGTTTGGTACGACTGCGCATGCGTATGGTTACATGGCCCCGTAATGAGTTTGGTATGACTGCACATGCATATGGTTACATGGCCTCGCAATGAGTTTGTTTGTTATTGCACTATCATTATGAAAACCAAAATGTAAACCTCGTACTAATGGAAATTGGGATAGTCGTTGCAATCATAGCCTAGTAGGTAATCTGTTGTTGTATCTAGTGTTTATTGACTTCATACTTATGTTATTTCGGATATAATTAAGCCCACTTGTTTATAATTCTTTATTTACATAGAGAGGCATCCCAAACAATGTAACTAAAGGAATATAAACGTATGGTTCGATGATTTATAATTTCTTTATTTAAATGAAAAGGCATCCCAATCCATTCAAATAAGGATATTATAAATCATCCTACTCAAGAATTCCCGACACAACATTCATACTTAGCCGGTGAGTTACAAGGTAGTGTATTACGAGATGATACTGGTGTTCCAAAAGTACAAGATGAATATTCAATCTTGTAAAGCTGATAAAGGTGCTTGTGGTGTAACTAAGGATGATTTGAGCTTTAAAAGTGCATCAAGATCTGTTAATGAGCTTGTGTTTGTAATGGTTGTGAAGATAATGATGTGATATGTTGATGAACAAAAGTGTGTAGTGTATGCTTAACATTAATACTCTTAGGTATCGATGTTGAGTTTGCTTTAAAAATCTTAAGTGATTTTTAAAAGTTTATGACGGAATGGTATCCTAAACAGGATGGTACTTCCACGGGATGAAGAGAAGAATTGATAACTATCCCAAGATAGTCGTTCGGATTATCTCATAAATGAAAATTTTCAAGAATTAATTTAGATCATACAAATAAGGTGTTAAGATCTTGCTGAGTGGTAAGGCACTATCGTGTCTCTAGATTGTTTTAATGTATTCTGGTGGTTTATCGTGTTCATGTAGGAAATCAATCTAAACATAACCCTAATACAACTACTCTCAGTATTTGGAAATTTTAAGTCGAATATAGTTAGTCAGACTATATTCCACTGTCCCTAGGTTAAATATAGGTGACTAGTCTATATTTAGCCAAGGTTCGATAAAATTTTCAAATACCTAAATTAGGTATACTTTTGATATGTCCGTTGGTTTTGGGAACTGTTCAATAAACAAAGGCGATGTCAAACCTTAAGTTGCAAGTCCCGTCCATACAAGACTTGTAACGTATGTTTTCATATTCCATTGCATAGAAGATAGTAAGGGTAGGTACGTATGGAAAGGAAGTTTTAAGTAGTTCTAAAATAGAACATACTTGGCCAGGATTACGAACTTTTTATAATGAAGGTCTCAGAAGAAAACTTTGATAAATGTAAAGCTGAACTTCAGCTTTTGTAGGTGATGGATTTGTTTGTCCTTTAGAAATCTCATATTTCTTGTTTTGAAATCGATAGATTGTGACGGGTTTTTGATATCATAAGAAATGATATTGATGATGTGATGGAATAATTCTAGAGATCATTTGCACAAAACACAAAGTCTCGGAAGTAGGTTAGACCATTGTGTAATTCACAATGTCTGGGAAGTAGGTTAGACCATTGTGCAATTCACAATGTCTGGGAAGTAGGTTAAACCATTGTGTGACTCAAAACATTTGAGAAATGATTAAGACCATTGTATCATACAATGTCTTGGAAAATGAATGAGACCGTTGCATCTCACAATGTCTTGGAAAATGAATGAGACCATTGTATCTCACAATGTCTTGGAAAATAAATGAGACCATTGTATCTCACAATGTCTTGGAAAATGAATGAGACCATTGTATCTCACAATGTCTTGGAAAATGAATGAGACCATTGTATCTCACAATGTCTTGGAAAATGAAATGAGACCATTGTATCTCACAATGTCTTGGAAAATGAATGAGACCATTGTATCTCACAATGTCTTGGAAAATGAATGAGACCATTGTATCCCACAATGTCTTGCAAAATGAATGAGACCATTGTATCTCACAATGTCTAGGAAAATGAATGAGACCGTTGTAATTAGTTACAATGTCTTGGACATATAATGTTGGAGTAGGAACATGATTGGGAGAGTGTGGCTGTGCCGAAATGCCTTAGAATAGGCATACACAGATATGTTTAGTCCATTGTTTAGATAAATGATTGAAAATAAACCGAGTTTATATATCAATATACTAATATGTTCATGTAGCATAAAATGCCTAGTGTGTATATATCAATATACTTATATGTGTTCATGTAGCATAAAATGCCTAGTGTGTATATATCAATATACTTATATGTGTTCATGTAGCATAAAATGCCTAGTGTGTATATATCAATATACTTATATGTGTTCATGTAGCATAAAATGCTTACGGGGAAATGCTCAATTATGTTTAGGGTACATATATCAATATGCAATTATGTTTGTGTAGCATAAAAATGTCTTCGGGGAAATGCTCAAAATAGGTATATATGAATATACTAATATGTTTGTGTAGCATAACATGCTTACTAAGTTCATAATCGTCTGGAGGATGGAAGACACGGAGAGTGGAAGGCTATAAAAATGTTTTTGCTTGTATGTGTGGTTATAGTTTAGGTCTCAATTAGACCCGTTTCTCTATAACCATGGCTCTGGTACCAATCTGTAACACCCCCAATTCATGGTTGCAGCGGAATTCGAATTGGGTGTTACTTGACGGCACAATAGTCACAATAATAGAAAACGAACTCCAATTGAGTCGTTTTAAAAGATTTATCATTCAAATTGTATAAATATCAGAGATTACAAAATGAGGTCCCAATTGGTTCCATGTTTACAAATCACATTAAGTGAGTTTTGAATGATAATAAAATTTATAGCCCTCTTGAGTATCCATGTCCTTCCGTGCCATCCTTGATCGTCATGAACCTGAAATACATGCTTGAGAGGTCAACACAAAGGTTGAGTGATATTCATAGAGTTTGTTAAATGTTTGAACACAATATGTTGGTAGTGTGAGCTATGGGCTCACACCAATGTTTGGAAAGCAAAATAGGTAGGCTATGTTGTTATACGCCCATAAAATGTATTATACACTAAGCTTATGACACCAAAACGTTAACGTGTACCAATATCGATCGGCGGTTTTATCCCGGTAGGTATGTTGCTAGCATACCCAGGTCTCAAATATTAATGCATTTGTATGAATGTATTCACTACAAATGGGATTCGTCAATCCCAATAGGCCTATTCACAATATTTGCGCTCACTATTGCTAGTGATTAAATGGTTCATAATAAGGGATCTCGGTTTAGCAAGGTTGGTACTTAGTGATAATAAAACAATCAGGCAAGCATACAATTTTAAAAACATTGTGCTCGGTTAAAAATAGCATGTATTCCCCCCAAGGGTTTGTAAAACAATTAAGTAATAGAAAGTGGGGCTATGAACTCACCTTAAGTAAGATAGTAAGTAATGAATGTAACGGTTGAATCGTGAAGGTTTCTACGAGCAACCTATAATAGAATGTTGCGACTTAGGATTTGAGTACAGAATATGAAGTAGTGCCTATATATATATATATATATATATATATATATATATATATATATATATATATATATATATATATATATATATATATATATCTTGCATTATAGTCCATGATGTGGTATGATGTATATTGTAAGTCCTTGAAAGAAAAGATTCATGAAACATGTATGTTTTGTATATCGTTTACTACCGTTCGGGCCGACATAATTCAGAAGTCATGTTAGTAAGCGTTCGAGGAGCCAGGACACTTTAACTCGTAAATCCACAACTCAACTCGACGGCTTACATAATGAACTCCTCACATGAGGCTCCCTACTATTGTAGTAGTTGATGAAATATATAGATATAAGTTTTGATCTGAAAGGTTACATGTCCGATATTTGAATAAACTTAGGAAAGTTTATTAGTACATGAAGATTGTTATTAGGGTATGTTTCATAAGTTTTGTATGACCATTTTCTCTTGGTAATATCTCATGGTTCCCTTTTAAGTGAAGTAGATCCAAATTGCTTGTTCAAGTTCTCGTCAACTCTTTGTTTCATGTTTACGCCTATGAAAGTTGGTATGGTCATTTCGTCATGGCCTAGCCATGACCTTTGGTCCTTGTTTCAAGGTCATGAGACACAACCTTGGCTCTAGCCATGGTTGTGGTCTTGATTATAGGTCATAAGACCCCTTGTTCCTTTCAAAGTATAACCATAATCTTGTGACTTTCGCCTAAAAATGGGCTGTTTAGAATTTGAAGAATTTTATCACTCGGAAAGTGTTTTTAGGTCTCGAGCTTCTTTGTACCTGAACGAAAACGGCGTTCCGGACAACTTTCGTGTTTTATCTTTTTGATGAATCGGACCAGAAGTGGGACTTTCAAAACCCAAATTTGATCAGAATGGTATTTGGCAGTTTGCCGCAAAGTTTTGGTAACTTCAAATGGGCGTAACTTTTGACTCGTATACTCGTTTTGGGTGGTTCAAGTTGCTACGGTTTCCTTGTTAAGTCCTCTACTGTAATATGTAATGATCAAATATCATATTTTTACCATTTTGATCAGGTCTTACCAAGAAAGTCACTAGTTTACTTGTTTTAGTAACTTGTTGTAACAATCAATAACAATAACTTGTTTTAATCATTTTTATACATCATGGACATAACTACAAGACATAATATAGCAAGAATAACATGTAAATAACATAAACATGATTATTTAACAAGAATCAAGTTAGGGTTTGGCTCACAACTTTTGGCTTTCAAAGATGAAAGGAAGTTAACATGTAAGGATAGGACTTTGATAGACTTGCTTCAACCCACTTCACTTCATGCAATCTTTCTACTCTTGTAATCTTGAAAGAGAGATGATGAAAATTGAGGTGACTTGAGTGGATTCAAACTCAAGAGAAATCACCAAAGTTTCTAAGGATTTGAAGTAGTTTTGATGAATCAAAACTAAACTAGGGTTTATGTATGGATATTGCACTTGATTTCTTGGATGGAACTTAAAGTAAATGAGCTAAGGATGAGATGATGGTGTGTTTTTATGTGTGTGGGTCGTTGGAATGGCCAAGGAGGGGAAGGAGAGGCATTTATATGCAAATGAGGAGGTTACATTGTTGACTAGTCAACACTTGGAGGCCAAGTTGAACACATGTTCACATCTTAAGGCTCCTAGCATGAGATTAAGACACACAAGGCTGAATTCCCCCCCCCCCCTAGGTCGGTTCCTAAACTTGGGGGACAAGGTGTGGACTTTGCTTGGTATTATCCTAAGTATTAGGAAGAGTTTTGACTCCGGGAAATGACAACCGTAAATGATTAGGCCTCAAAACGTAAAACCGGGTGTCGTAAAATTATGGAACTTTAAAGTATTGTTAGACATGTCCATATGTCCCATAATAAAATATAAAATGAGTGGTAGGTTCCATTTGGGTGGTAAAACCCTGCTAAAAACTGGAAACACGGGTCTAAAACGCGTAATACGTAAAACATACGAATATTGCGTAAAATTGAGAAAAGTAAAATGTTACTTTTCTAATGTGATAAATATGATTTAAAATGACTTATAATGTCTAGACTGGGCTCAGTCTAGTGTCGGTTGGTATTAAATGTCTTTTAGACATCAAACCGTAAGCCTAAAAATCAAGGAATGACTTATAACATCAAGGGATGATTTTTGGTCAATGGAGGAGGGAAAAATATGTTGACTTTTTCTAATAAGTTGAAAACTCAATTCTTTTTAGAAACACGTTTTGTGGTGGAACGGTTAATCGGCCATACGGTTAAGCGTGCTCATGCGAGAGTAGTACAGGCTTGGGTGACCTGCCGGGAAGTCTTTGGTCATGTTTTTCTCAGTCACGATTAATTCTCAAATAAATCATGAGTGTGTCAAACATTTTTCTGATGCGGGGTCACTTAACGCGGTCGAGTTTCGTTGTACGTAGAATTTCTGAATGACGTTTTACCCTAAAACGTGTAATTCCCTGTAATTCCTTAATAACTTTCACGAAAATGAGCTTATGAATGTCAAACTTTTAATTTGCCATGGAAATGATTTATCACTTGAGCCCAAGAAATAAAAATCAAATTTCGGGAAAATTTTCGGGAAAAATGAATAGTAAAAGTGAATAGTGAAATTTTCCGGGAATAGTAATTATCCTGAAAAATGTGAATTGTTACAGCATGCTTTTTGCCCATCGTACATGGTTGAGCATCTTGACCGAATAACGCCTCGTTTGTTTGGCTTGGGACATCGCCGGTTAAATCAACCCCTTCCGGTGCGTCCCATTTTTTATAAGCACGCAAAACCTCCCACACATCCTTGTTATTAAACGGTGCACCTTTATGCTCAGGACGGTACATTTTTCTAGCATGTTTCATGTTATCCAACTCATTTTCCCCACTTTTTTCCAAACATTTTGCACGTTTGTTGAACGCGTTGAACTTTGTGCAATCACGGTTCAACGTTTTCCACTTGCTTGTTAACATATTCTTGTTGCGTGGTTGAAATTGAGTCTATTGAACTCGTTGATAACCCGTCTCCAAAACATATAGCAAGCTTGTGCACGCCCGACTTGTGGATCCTCGGTAACGACCACATAACAATTTGCAATTAGTTTTTGAAGTATTGGTCACGTCGGGATTTTCGTCATTTGGTTCGGGTTCTTTGGATATTTTGGCCTTTCATTTACCACCTCATTTGTATGGCTTTGGAGGAGACGTAGGTGCTTCAAATACTTCATTTGTTCCGGTTTATGTATGTGATGATTGGGATGGCGGTTGTGATTGTTGTTCGAATTATAGATTTTGGAAATTGGTGTTTAGCGTGTTTTATTGGTTTTGTTGCCATATTAGAAATCGTTGATGTTGTATGTAAAGTTCATCGGTCGACAAGCCGAGTGGGTTAGGCAAAGGGATGTTGGTTGATGATGAACCCACGTTCGGATTTGAAGATGAACCCGCGTTTAGGTTATTCCACCCCATGAGATTCAAGAAACTATCTTCGTTGTTGTTAAATCCCGACATTTTTTTTAGCAAATGGAAGTATATGTATATGAGATTGAGTTGTGAAAAAAAAAAAAAAAAAAAAGTTGTATGTTAATTGGTTATTTATAGTGGTGGAACAAAGGGTTTATTTTTTATTTTTATTATTATTTACTTTTTTTTAAATTCAAAGCTGCTTTAACACAGCGTTAACCTCATAACTCTCCCATTAACGCTCACCCTTAACTCACCAACACGGTGTGGTAACTCGGCCTTAACATAGCGAAAGTTAAGGCATAACTCATGTTAAAAGTCACCATACCGTGTGCTTTTAGAGTTATTCAACTTAACAACTCAAATGATATTGGTGAGTTTGGCTCTCTTGCTAAATTATACCCCTTTATATTTAATCTTTTTAAAATTTGTATCCTTCTTTTTATTAGTTTTGTACGTGCCAATTTGTGATTAGAAAGTTTGGCAACCCCTTTAGTCCAATCGGTGTGTAGTATAGCCAAGGTAAGAGCCGAGATTGATCGTTTAACTCGGGGAACGAGGTTCAACTACGTGAATGTTCTCAAGGACGGAACTAGGGAGGGTCTTACGGTGTCACGGGACTTCGACAAAATTTTGCTTAGTAGTGCTAATTTTTGAAAAAATAAAAAAATAAATAAAATAAATAAAAAATAATAAATTAAAATACACATGATCCCAATGCATTGTTTTTCTAGTTTTATCTTAATTAGTCTATCAATAAGTGAACAGTGAACTTAATTTTCACTACATTTAATCATTTTGACATTGAAAATCATAAAGTTTTATTAAATTTTTTCTTATACTACAGTTAAAAAAATAATGCACCCGATCAATTTAAGCCCAACACCAGATAAGCTATATAAGCCGAAACAAACACCCCATTAAATAAACACCCCTTTATTAAAATCAAATGATAAAGTGATGAATTACCTGACGAAGAAGAGTGTTGGACAATGAATCGATTAAGACCAAATAATTATCCAGTGAATCAACGAAATTTATTAATGTGTTTTCTTCAATTTCTGATTTTGAAACTTTATTAATTTCTTCTTCTTGGTTTTGATGATCTACTAGTGCTACTTGTTCTTCCATGGTAAATCTCAGTGATTATTATTTCTAATTCATTCAATTCGACTTGACGACTGAGATGATGATGATATTGGTGAGTGACTTTGGCTCTCTTGCTAAATTATACCCCTTTCTATTTAACCTTTTTTATTCGTGATCAGATTTTTTTTTTTTTTTTTTTTTTTTTTTTTAAAGAACGGCATCACACTTGAAATTAGATCCCCCGATTTAAATCATCCAAACCAACAGAACCCGGGACCGAACCACTAGCAGAGACCCGCGAAGGGAAACCCCTAGAACTCATCGCTTCTCGCTAAGAGGAAAATCTTGATTTTCTATGTCACTTCTGAGACTCGAACCCGGGTAAAACCCCTCCCCAAGCTCCAGAAGAAACTCAGGTGGCCAACTGGCATGAGACGACGGAGGTGATCTCAAGATGTATTTAGCTTTAAAGTCTCCTACCATTCTTGTGATATTTGAAAATGAATATTTTGTTTTCTAAGTATCATTCCCTATATATATTACAGCTCACCTATTGAAGAACGAGCCATAAAAAATTGTTTTTAGATGGGTTGTTTAGCTGGGCTATTTTTGGCCTTCTTTGACACTCCACCTCTTTCACAATATTTGGCCCATCCACTGACTTTCACAAAGATACTTCACTTTCTTATCCGTAACATTCTAATATGTAGGCAAGACAAAAGTTCCATACGAAACAACATTTATCTAAAGAACAAACCACAAGATCTCAACCATTCATCCTCTTCAATCCAATGGTTTAGATTAATTAGCTTTTTAAAATAAAAATATAATGAGGGGCATTTTGGTAATTATCTAAAATCAATAAACCACCTAACCTCCCAAACACACACACACTTACACACAGTTGATTCAAAAATCCCAAATCGACTTTCTCTCTCTCACCAGCAAACCATCGCCAAAGCCATCGCTCATATTCATCATCCTCGTGAAACACACGCTCCTTGAAAAAAAAACAATTGCAACAGAATACCAGTACTACTCCACGTAGGATGTGCATGTGTTCGCCTACTCCACGCTCATTCTGTTGCATTTTACATAAAAACACAAACAGCAGGGCCGGACCTGGCCATCGGCGAGTTGGGCGACAGCCCATGGCATCAAACAACTTAGGGGCATCAAATTTTTGGTGTTACGAATAGGTTTTATGCGATGAAGATTGTGTAGAGATGATTAAGAAATCTTGCTTTAAATGGGCCTGTTTATTAAAATTAGTTTGGATGTCGGAGCTAGAACTTGCAGTTACAAAAAAAGAAGATGTAGGGATGATGGTAAAATGGAGAAAAGAAGAAGAAAGTACTTTGTTATTTGTGCAGTAGGAAATAAACTACTTAAAAAATGAAATAGTACTTTTAAATTTTTGACTTATTTTTCTAACAGGTCTTATTTCTTTTCTCATTTTTTTCTTTGTTACCTATTCTTATAGTAGTAATCGAATTATTTCAAAGAATATCTTAATGCAAAATCAAAACATTTAAATGTTAAAAGCATTGGTGAGTCTAATTAAGAAAGATGATTTGCCAATAAACTATAAGATGATTTGCCAATAAACTATAAGAAAGATGATTCAGATAACTCATTGAACTTTTGATGGGACATCACATGGGTAATCTGTATAAATCACATGGGATTCTGTATAAATCCTATGGGATTCTGTACGAATCTCAAGGGATTCATTGTGAATCCCATGTGATGCACCAAAGAATCCCATGGGATTCACAATGAATCCCTTGTGATTTCATACAGAATCCCATAGGATTCATAATGAATCCCTTATGATTTCATACAGAATCCCATAGGATTCACAATGAATCCCATGGGATGCACCAAAGAATCCCATGGGATTCATACAGAATCCCATGAGATTCACAATGAATCCCATGGGATGCACCAAAGAATCCCATGGGATTCATACCGAATCATTTGTGATTTATCGTCTTTTTATGAATCCCGTGGGATATCTTTACGAATCCCGTGGGATTTTTCTGGACGGAAATTTTGAAAAAAAAAATCGTCCTTTTACGAATCCCATGGGATTTCTATACGAATCCCGTCGGATTTTTCTGGACAGAAATTTTGAAAAAAAAAATCGTCTTTTTATGAATCCCATTAGACACTATTCTCAGTTTTAGAGACTCGATAAACCACCAGAAATTTCTATACTATCGTGTCTCTAGATCGCTTTAAAGAATTCTGGTGGTTTATCGAGTTCAAGTAGGAAATCAATCTGAACATAACCCTAGCACAACTATTCTCAGTATTTGAAAATTTTAAGTCGAATATAGTTAGTCAGACTATGTTCCACTGTCCCTAGGTTAAATATAGGTGACTAGTCTATATTTAGCCAAGGTTCGATAAAATTTTCAAATACCTAAATTAGGTATACTTGTGATATGTCCGTTGCTTTTGAGAAACTGTCCACTAAACAAAGGCGATGTCAAACCATTCAGTTGCAAGTCCCACCCATACAAGACTTGTAACCTATGTTTTCACATTCCATTGCATAGAAGATACTACGGGTAGATACGTGTGGAAAGGAAGCTTTAAGTAGTTCTAAAACAGTCCATACTTGGCCAGGATCACGAACTTTTAACAATGAAGGTTTCATAAGAAAACTTTGATGAATGTAGAGAAACTTCAGCTTTTGTAGATGATGGATTAGTTTATCCTTTAGAAATCTCATATTTCTATTTGGATATCGATAAATTGTGATGGGTTTTTTATATCATATGAATTAATATTGATGAGGTGGATGAATAATTCCAGAGACCATTGCATAAATCACAATGTCTCGGAAGTAGATTAGACCATTGGGCAATTCACAATGTCTGGGAAGTAGGTTAGACCATTGTGTGACTCAAAACATTTGAGAAATGATTAAGACCATTGTATCTATACAATGTCTGAGAAATGAATTAGACCACTGTTTCATTTACAGTGTCTAGGGATGTAATAGAGACCATTGCATTATACAATGTCTAGGAAATAGGAAAGACCATTGCAATTAGTTACAATGTCTTGAACATAAAATGTTGGAGTAAGAACATGATTAGGAGAATGTGGTTGTGCCAAAATGCCCTAGAATAGGCATACGCAGATATGTTTAGTCCATTGTTTAGATAAATGATTGAAAGTACGTCGAGTGCATACATCAATATACTTATATGTTCGTGTAGTGTAAAATGCCTAGTGTGTATGTATCAATATACTTATATGTTCATGTAGCATAAAATGCTTATGGGGAAATGCTCAATTATGTTAAGGGTACATATATCAATATGCAATTATGTTTGTGTGGCATAAAAATGTCTACGGGGAAATGCTCAAAATGGGTATATATATCAATATACTAATATGTTTGTGTAGCATAACATGCTTAATAAGTCCATAATCGTCTGGAGGATGGAAGGCACGGAGAGCGGAAGGCTATAAAATATTTTTGCTTGTAAGTGTGGTTATATTTTAGGTCTCAATTAGACCCGTTTCTCTATAACCATGGCTCTGATACCAATCTGTAACACCCCCAATTCATGGATGCAGCGGAATTCGAACTGGGTGTTACTCGACGGCACAATAGTCACAATAATAGAAAACGAACTCTAATTGAGTCGTTTTAAAAGAATTAGCATTCAAATTATATAAATATCAGAGATTACAAAATGAGGTCCCAGATGGTTCCATGTTTACAATTTATATTAAATGAGTTTTTGAATGATAATAAAATTTATAGCCCTCTTGAATATCCGTGCCCTTCCGTGCCATCCTTGATCATCATGGACCTGAAATATATGCTTAAGAGGTCAACACAAAGGTTGAGTGATATTCATAGAGTTTGTTTAATGGTTGAACACAAAATGTTGGTAGTATGAGTTAATTAGACTTATACTTATGGTTGGAAAACAAAATGATGGGCTACGTTATTATACGCCCATAAAACGTATTATACACTAAGCTTATGACACCAAAACGTTAACGTGTACCAATATCAATTGGCGGAGTTATCCTGGTAGGTACTTTGTCGTCATACCCATGTTTCAAATATTAATGCATTTGTTTGAACTTAGTCAACACAAATGGGATTCGTCAATCCCAATAGGCCTATTCACAATATTCGCGCTCACTCGCAAGTAACCCTCGCAAGTGATTAAATGGTTCATAGTAAGGGATCTTGGATTGGCAAGGATGTTACTTAGTGATAATAAAACAATCAGGCAAGCATACAATTGAAAAGCATTGTGTTCGGTTGAAAAATAATAGCATGTATTCCCCCCAAGGGTTTGTAAAACAATTAAGTAATGGAAAGTGGGGCTATGAACTCACCTTAAGTTATATAGCAAGTAGTGAATGTGATGGTCGAATCGCGAAGTTTTCTACGAGCAACCTATAATAGAATGTTGCGACTTAGGATTGGAGTAAAGAATATGAAGAATTTCCTATATATGTCTTGCATTTAGTCCATGATGTAGTACTTAGTATAGTGTAAGTCTTTGAAAAGAAATGGTTTATGAAACATGCATAGTTTATATATCGCTTACTACCGTTCGGGCCGACATAATTCAGAAGTCATGTAATAAACGTTCGAGGAGCCAGGACACTTTAATTTGTAAATCCACAACTCATCTCGACGGCTTACTTAATGAACTCCTCACATGAGGCTCCCTACTATTGTAGTATTTGATAAAATATATATATATATAAGTTTTGATCTGAAAGGTTACATGTCCAATATTTGAATAAACTTAGGAAAGTTTACTTTTACATGAAGATTGTTATTACAATGAGTTTCTTAATCTTGTATGACAATTACTTGTAAGATCTCATGGTTCTTTAGATGAAGTAGATCCAAATTGTATGTTTAAGTTATCGCTAACTCTTTAGCTCATGTTTTCGCCTAGGTAAGTTTATATGGTCATTTAGTCATGGCCTTGCCGTGACCTTTGGTCATTGTTCCATGGTCTTGAGACTCAACCTTGGCCTTAGCCATGGTTGTGATCTTGGCTTTAGGTCATTAGACCTCTTGGTTTCATTTAATCATAACTATAACATGGTCATTTGGTCTTAAAATGGGCTGTTAAGAATTTGAAGAAAAATATCACTCTAAAAGCGTTTTCAGGGCTCGAGCTTCTTCATTCTTGAACGAAAACGTTGTTCTGGACAACTTTCGTGTTTTAAGTTTTTGATGAATCGGAGCAGAAGGGCCTCGAAAAAATACGGATTTTGATCAGAATGCTATTTTGGCAGATTCGGCGTTTTGGTTTCGCTAACTTTTTTTGGCCATAACTTTTGACTCGTGTACTCATTTTAGGTGGTTCAAATTGCTATGTTTTCCTTGTTAAGTCCTCTATAACAGTATGTAATTGTATAAAATCATGATTATACCATTTTGATCAGATTTCACCAAGAAAGTTACTAGTTTACTTGTTTGTTTAACATAAGTTAACATATGTTTACTATAACTTGTTTTACCAATTTTTATACATCATGAACATAATAACAAGACAATATATAGTATGAATGAAATATAAATAGCATGAAAATGATATTTAGCAAGAAAGTATGTTAGGGTTTGCTTACAACTTTGGCTTTCTAAAAGAAAGGAAGTTAAGAACAAGGATTAGGACTTTGATTGAACAAGCTTCTCTTCACTTTAGCAATCCTTCTACCCTTGTATTCTTGAAGGATTTGTGATGAGTGTTTAGGTGACTTGAGTGGATCTAAACTCAAGAGAATCACCTAAAGTTTCTAAGGATTTGAAGTAGTTACTTTGTAGCTTGAAACTAGTATTTGGATCAATCAAAACTTAACAAAAGCTTTGGAATTGATATGGAACTTGTGTTTCTTGAATAATACTTGAAATAAACTAGCAAAAGGAAGTTTATATGTGTTCTTGGACATTGGAAATGAAGAGGGGAGGGTGGGGTATTTATATGGTCTTGAGGAGGTTAGTTTGGATGACTTTTCAAAGCTTATCAAAGAAGCTTGAACACATGGACTCATCCTAGATGATCAAGGCCTCATCACAAGACACCAAGGCTTGTGAATCATCCCTATAGTCGGCCATATGAAGATATGGTGTGACTAGATGATTAACTTGGTATTATCTAGCTTACGGAGTGAGTTTTGGCTCCGTTAATTTCTAACTGTAAGCCGTTAAGCCACGAAACGTAAAACTGGGTATCATAAAAATACGAAACTTGAAAGAATGATTAAACTTGTCAAAATACTCCATAATAAAATATAAAATGAGTGGTAGGTTCCATTGGGGTGCTAAAACTGGAAACACGGGTTTAAAACGCGTAATACGTAAAACGTACGAATATTGTGTAAAATTGAGAAAAGTAAAATGTTACTTTTTTAATATGATAATAATGATTTAAAATGACTTATAATGTCTAGACTAGGCTCAGTCTAGTGTCGGTTGTCATTTAATGTCTTTTGGACATAAAACCGTAAGCCTAAAAATCAAAGAATGATCTTTAAAATCAAGGAATAATTTTTGGTCAAAGGAGGAGGGAAAATTATGTTGACTTTTTCCAAAAATGTGAAAACTCAAATCGTCTTAGAAACGTGGTGCAGGTATAGGCTAAGGTTACGGCTAAGTAAAAGTGCTTAAAAACGAAAATTCCTGTTTTTCACGGCCGAGGGTTATTTGGTCACATTTTTTTCAGTCATGATTAATTCTCAAATAAATCATGAGTGTATCAAACATTTTTCTGATGCGGGGAAAATTAACGCGGTCGAGTTTCGCTGTGCGTAGGATTTTTGAATGACGTTTTACCCTAAAACGTGTAGTTCCTTAATAACTTTCGCGAAAATGATCTGATGAGTGTTAAACTTTTATTTTGCCATGGAAATGATTTATCATACGAGAATATGAAATAAAAATCAAATTTCGGAAAAGTGAATAGTAAAAATGAATAGTGAAAATTTCGGGAATAGAAGTTAATCTGAAAATGTGAATTGTTACAGGTTATATTCCATAATACCATTCGTAGGGCCGTGTACGATCTTCCCTAACTCTATAAGCTTCTACCTCTTCCTATTTCGAGCCGACAACTAGCTCCTAACATAGCCTCCTTAGTAGTTACTTATGCATTAAATATAACCAATTAATCATAGTAGACATCCGATTCATGTTTCTTAAGACGTTCAAGCATGTTACCAATTGGAAGTCTGCCAGTTTTCTTAAGCCTAACATCGATATCATTCATCCATAACAATTAATAACCAACAAACCAACCAATAATCAATAACTAGGTTTCATTACATCTAAGCAAACACAAAGAAAACCTAGCCTAGCATGTTAAAGTAAAGATAAGCATAAGATAAAATCAAACAACACATAGACATATTGAATGATTATTGGAAAACTTATCTTTAATAAAACATGGATGAAACAAGGGTTTGGAACCATTACAAGAAAGGTAAAATTCGTACTAGGGTTTTCTCCAAAACTCTCCCCAAATTCTCCTCTCTTAACAAATGAAAATTAGAAAACTATATATAGATTTTTGAGTCTGATGGCGTCACGTTATGAGTCTGACGCCGTTAACTCGCCGCCATAAAACTCCACGGATTGCCTAGATCCAGATTTGACGCCGTCCCTTGTAACTTGTCTCTTGGTCGTCACGTGTTAATTCTTTAAAACGTTCTGGCGCGTCTCGTGTAACTTAATTATCCAACTCTTTGTCCATGAGTGACGGCGTCACATGCAAATCCTGACGCCGTCAGGTACTGTTTTCAGCATGATTTGGTGACTTTGCCGTTTTCTTCACTTTTCGCTTCAAAAACGTCCAAAATGCTTCATTTTCCGGATTTCTTCTCCAAAGTACCTAAAATGACAAAAGGAACTATTTAGGGCAATAATTGATCAAATAATCTCGAATTAGGGCTTAAATGACCCCCTAAAAGCGGTACACTTTTCGCCTTATCACTCTCAAGAGGGGATACACTTATTATCACAAATATTATATTATATGTACCATCAAATGATCTTCTAACCAGATTTGTCAACTATTTAAAATGTTGTACCATCAAATAATGTTCAAAAAGTATTACACACTTATTATCACAAATATTATATTATATGTACAATCAAATGATCTTCTAACCAGATTTGTCAACTATTTAAAATGTTGTACCATCAAATAATGTTCAAAAAGTATCAATAGATTAATGTCGGTGTTGGTTGAGTTGATTAAACAAATATAAAACCGTATTTGTGATGTGTTACTAAACAAACATCTTGTTAAATAGTTTGTTAAACGTTTCATTGGTGCATCATTCAAGTTTAGAGTGCTAAGTTGTAGGGAAGACGAATAACACGTTATTCGTCTGTCATCTCAACGTTACCTCATCATTTCCCAATAAGACAAATAACTAAAACCCTTTCCTTAAAAAATAAATAAATAAATAGAAAATAAAAATAAAAATTGATTGGGTCCCACAAAAAATACCCACCCACTCAAAAAATAAAAAATAAATAAAAATAAAAAACAATACAAGTGATTGAAATGGCTAAGGGACAAACAGCGGACGAATAACATGAGGCACGGTGCACTACAACGTGTTGTTTGTCCGTTGTTGTGTCTTTTGTGGACGAATATGTAACACCCCCAACTCAAATATGGCAGCTGACGTAGTTGGGGGTATTACGCAAAAGGAAACCATGCACATTTATAGCTAACGACCACAACACAGGAGGTTTATAAATGTTTCAAAACATATCATTCGAGTTTACAAACCATTTAGAGTTCAAAGACTCTTTATCAAAGTAGCAGCAGAAAAGTAAATAGACTTTGCAGTGAAAAATAAAAAAGTTTAGAAGCAGAAGTAACAAACGACACACAAAAGGTTTTACGAATGACATGCAAATAAAGATAGTAAAGATGGTTAAGCTGCCTTGACAGAAAGCCTCCTCAGTCCAAGCCACTCCACCATGCCCCAAAACATTATGCTCCAAAGCTAATTATTAGTAATAGTAGTACCTGAAACACATGCTTAAAAGTCAACACAAAGGCTGAGTGTAATCCATAGGTTTAAATAAATAAGGTTGAGCACAAGATTTTAATCAGGTGATATAAGCAACATATGCAAATACCGGGTAATCAAGGTAACATACAATATATAGAGGCATCCCAGTGCATATAATATTGTTGATGATGCTAAGCTCATGACACGCAAAACGTTAACCAGTCCATCATAAGTCGATAATAACCGCGGAATTTCATAATATAATAGTGCCCCCAAGGCCCGGTATTTGCCATATACCCAGCAAAATCGAATATAGTACACTACAATTTGCTTATCTGGCCAAACGAGTGGGAAGGTCAATTCCTATAGGCCTATATCCCTATATTCGCGCTCACTCACAAGTGATTAATGGTTCATGATTTGAGGGTCTTGCATGGCAAGATAAGCTACTTAGCACATCGTCAGGAAAGCATACCAATCAGGAAAAACATACCAAAAACACTGGTGCTCAGAAAACATTTAAAGCATGTATCTCACCCCAAAAGTTTATAAACAATTAAAAAGATTAAAAGTGGGGCTATGAATCACACCTTAAAGCAGCAGGAAACGAGATATAATAACCAAGCAAGTAATATGTCACGTCAAGTAATCCTCAGCACAATCTAATCAATATAAATGGCATAACTTGGAAATAATACTCGAATGTCTCAATAAACAATACTTGAACAAAAGGTTTCAATAACAATGGAATTTGAAAGAAAATAGATTTTAAAAGTCTCGTGTGGAAGACAAGAAAATTAGAAAATGAACATGTCGGCGAAAGTGAACGATAACCCAAGAAATACGAAAGTAGACGAAAGAGTAACTCGAAGAAAATATTGAAAAGAAAATGAATACACACTCAAATAAACGACAACACGTAAATAACTAGTCTCGGCTTTTCCCATTTCCCCCAAATATAACGTCGAAAACAATATAAGTTGAAAAGGTTTTTAACTATTTAGCAAATCTTAAACGGTTATAGTTTATAAAAGATTTTACGAAATTTCGGCATGACTTGCCCGTTTATACAAAGTTTTTCCCGAGTCAACGTGTAACACCCCAACCCGGCATAGGTTTGGAGCGCTACAGTATGGTGACATATCAAAGCATACAAAGCATACAACGCAAGCGGACGACTTAAAACAAAAGATTACAAGGGAAAAATCTAAAAGTACAAAGGAATACTAAAACTATAAAAGAAAAGAAGATACAAACTAAACCAAGTCTAATCGAACCCAAGTCCAAAACTAGTCCAGATGTAAATAGGCTTCTAATCATCGGGGTAGTCCACTAACACTCATATGCACTCTTCACCCAACCCAGCTTCCAACCCAAAACCTGCCGCAGGAAAAGAAATGCGGCTGAGCTTAAAACGCCCAGTGAACAGATATATAGCAAAACAAACAAATAATCGAAACATAAATAAGCATAGGAAAAGGAAACATAAACTCCTGCTGAAAAGAATGCCATTTGTCAAATGAATAAGAGATCAAGATCAACGGAACAATATCATAAGTCAAAGGAAAATGAAGCATCACAGATATATCAGGTATAAACAAATCATAAGAGAATCAAGAGCACGTATCAACAAAGGCGTGTCTACCAGAGTCACTCGAATAGACACATAGAAACATAAGGAAGCCACGAGCCGACCTACCAGAGACACTCGAATAGGTCTAAAGCACCTACATAATCTGTCAAATCATAATTGCACAAGGAGGGGCGACCTCACATGTACCAAAAGTGAAAGGGGTACAAGGCACGTACAGCCAGTCACTACCTAATCATAACAAACAAAGCCTAGGATGCATCCATATGCCCTCTGCAAAACAAAATCATATATGCACCCTGCTCGCATGACAGGTATACACACATATCAAAATGGCCACATATCATATCATATCGAAAAGGGGACGTCGCGGATCAATCACACCTCCACGAGGAGTGTCATGCCATTGGTGCCTCAATGACATGGCCATGGTACCTCCATGACTAGTTAGTAAACTCAGGCATACGAAATAAAAAAAAAAAAAAACAAAGCATACCATATCATATAGCATATCAAGTGAATCATATCCAGGTATCATGTCAAACGAATCATATCAAAGTTATCATACCAATGAGTCATTTCAAAGGGATCCTAGCAAAGGTTCGCATCAAACAAAATATATCAAAGGATCGTAATCAAACGAATCATGGAAAAGGATCATAATCAAAGCAAACGAATCAAAGATCAAGGATCAAAAAGTCATGAGAGAGAGAACACCCTTATTGAAAAAGGGTAAGAATATATGTACCTCAATCGCCATCGAAATCATAACATACGTAAGCATAAGAAAACACTCGTTCTTCAGCGAATCTATACGAATTAATGATCGGCTAATTATTAATAACTTGTTTTAAATTAGATTGTTCGTTTTAGTCGGCTTTCCATTTTTAGTAACTTTCTATTAATAGCAGCTTTCCAAAAATAGTAATTTTCCAAAAACAGTAAGTTTCCCGAATTAGTAAGTTTTCATATTTTAGTAAGTTTCTTGAATTAGTAAGATTAGTCATATATGATTACAATTAACATTTAAATGTGCTTAAGTGCTCGAAAGGATTAACATGATATATTAGAGTTTAAATACAACAATTATAATAGTTTAGGGTCCAACGTGTCAATCTTATAAAGTTTAAGGTCCACAGCGCAAATTATATAAATATATAACAAGTTTCCTCATTTTACTAACCATTCTCGCCACACAACACAAATTCGAAACACTCCTTTATTTATTTTATTCCGATTCGGAAATAACCCGAAATATCATGCATGCACTCTTATATATATTATTAGTTCGAATAAGAATTAGCTCCAACAGGTTGATGTTGTGTATTAGATAGATCAAAGTTTACGAAATTATGAGTCACACAAGTATCTAGTTCGAATAGTTAGGATTCAAAGATCGTTATTTTATGTGACGTTTTTATTATTTCATGCAACCTGGTTTTACTCTATTCCAGTATATGAAATCATATGTCCATTGGCATAATTCTATGTTTTAGGATATATTATATATGTGATATATGTTGCTGTTCGTTAGATCAAAATATGACTTAATTATTACGCAAGGTGCAACAGTTATGGTGTGGGAATACCTCATCCAAATAGCAGCTCGATTCGGACATGTTAAACGGTTTCATTAATTATGTGACCCTTTATTTCGTACAACATGCATGCAATCCAACCATTAATATTAGTTATTAAGTGACATGTTTAAGGCGTATATCGTGATCAAAAGAGAAGAAACAAGGAACGAGGTAAATGATACCTTGGAGCCATGTCGCAAACAGAAAATAACCAAAGGTGTCAACCATGACGAACCAACTATACCCTCTTGTGTGTTCGGAAATGAAGAAACAAGGACCACAACCCCAAAACAAACCGAATCCAACAAACCAAACCCAATTCGACACTAAAACAACAACTGATGTGTGGGGTTTGCACCAGGCTTTACCTCTCAAGGGATCTTGAGAAGCTTACAACCCCCACCAGGCAGTGTACCTGATCGATGTAGTATAGTATAATGACAAGTACCTGGGGATTGATCGTTCAGCTAGGAATAGTGTCGCTAGGATTAGAAAACCTAAAGACTAGGTCTTGAGATAAGGGATGATTCTTTTTGTATTTTTATATTTTTTTAGAAAGCAAATTAAAATCTCGGGTTTGAAGGATTTGGGCGTAATTAGTTGCTAGTCAACTAACCCAATACTAAAGATGCAATCAGAATAAAATACTAAAAATGAAAATAAAACTATATTAAACTAAAGTTGTGAGCAATATGTGGGAGAAATGTGTTTACTTAGATTTCACTATTCCCTAAATATCTTTTACACATTAATTACTTGTTATAGCTGCGTGGATGACGGATTGTATTCCTTAATACCATTCATGGGGTGGCGTACTTACTTCCCCAATCCTATGAGTGCCTACTTCACTCCTATGTCGAGCCGGCTAAGAAGCTCCTAACATGGGATCATTAGAATTTACTCATGCATTAAATACAACCAATAAAACCTAGTACACATCGGTTCATGTTTCCTAAGACGTTCAAGCATGTTACCAAATGGAGATCTGCCAGTTTTCTTAAGCCTAACATTGAAATCATTCATCCAATACAACCATAAACAAGTAATCAACACATAATTAACATCTAGGTTTCATTAGATCTAAGCAAACACAAGATAAAATCTAGCCTAGCATGTTGAAATTAAGACAAGCACAAGATATAGACAACCAACACATAGACATATTGATTGAATTAAAGAGAAGACTTATCTTAATAGCACATGAAAGGATTCAAGGGGTAAAAACCCTTGAATTTACTGTAAAATACGAGCTAGGGTTCACAAAGTTCGGCCCTAGGGTTTCTCCACACAAGTTCCTCTCAATGAATGAAAATTAGAAAACTATATATAGATTTTGGAAGGTGACGGCGTCAAGAACAAATGTCTGACACCGTCATATCGCCGCCAAATAATTCCTCGGACTGCCTAGATCTGGATCTGACGCCGTCATGTGTACACCTTATGCAGGCCGTCATGATTTTAACTCTTGACGCTCTTGTAGTGACGCCTTCAGGTTTCTTCTGGGTCGTCATGGACTTAACTCTTGACGCAGTCAAATATTTCCTCTTGACGCCGTCATACACTGTTCCCAGCATGGAAAATTAAGTCTTTGGCGTTTTCTTCACTTTTATGCTCCAAAAACGTCTGAATTGCTTCCTTTTCCAGATTTCACTCCCAAAGTACCTAAAATTACAAAAGGAATGATTTAGGGTAATATTTGATCAAATAAATTCAATTCTGGGCTTAAATGATCCCATAAAAGTGGTTCATTTTTCGCCTCATCATATACCCTTACACTTGAGATTTGCTTATCCTCAAGCAAATGCGTTTTTATTCTAATCAAAATACAAGTTAAGGGTTATTTAACACTAATATAAAAGTAATTACAACAAATAATCGTTCCACTAAAGACCAAAGACAAGCACGGAGGTCATATACTAGCACCTCACAAATAGTGTTTAGATACTCACATCTCTCGGGTGTAATATAGTATAAATTACAATATGGAAATGGAAGATATCTCTCACTACCTGTCATAGCAAAATAGATTACCATAGGCTTGGGAAAGGATCAAACCTCCACCACATGGCGTAAGCACCTAGGATAAACTATCAAAGAGGTCTTTTAAAGGGTTGTAACATTAGGTGTTGGGATATGAAATACACGGTTTTGTTGGATATAGGCAGTCTTTACTGGTGGCGAGTTAACAATCTTGGTTAATTACATGTACAATATGGCGTTGCTAAGCCAAGACTAGACTCGACTTAAGCTAATAAATGAAAAATAACAAAAACATAAAATAAACATAGAATAAAACGGGATGGTAGTCCGTATGTTTTTTCTCTTTTCTTTTTCTATTTTTTTTTTTTTTTTTTTTTTTTTTTTTTTTGCATACACTCTTACCCTACCATCCAAAATAATACATCATAGGGAATGAACATTCCCCTTACACTTGAATTTTTACATACTTTACAATGAACTAATCTAATGACTCGAATTAAGAAAATCAAAACACTTGGAGTACTTTTAAAATTAACGCACATATGGGGGTAATAATATGATGTTCTTCCCCATTACTCCATAAAATAAGTACTTTACCCATGAGTCCCAATCGTCCCAAAACAATATGTACAAGGATATGACTCGACTTAGCAACCATGTAATCAATTAGATAATTAACTTAGGGTTTAACAAATAACAATAATGCACTAAAGATGAGTGCATACACGGAAGGCTAAGGCGATTTGGGTGTACATTTAAGTGAGGTGTAACAAATTCTTCCTTTAAGTAAAATGCTTAAAGTTAGAAACGAAAAGATAGGCTCGGAAGGGTGTACTAGGGGTTTCGTGTACTAAAAATGAGTACAACGCTAAGGTGTGGGAAAAATTAGTTGACTTAACTAGCCAAGTAATATGACTTAAATGGTCAGGTAATTATGATACGGGTTTAACACAAGGGTGATCCTAATGCCTCTTATCATGTAGTAAATCCTACTACACGAATGTAGTCTCACTAGCGGTCTCGGGATGCATCACTAACGCAAGTTCTAGAATCTAAATGCTACCGGTACACTCATAAGCACTAATTATGAATGCTTTTCCTATCAAATCTAAAGGCGAACCTCACATATTTGGGTGGAAATTTTTTCTGAATAGTACGGTTTTGTGCTAGTCATACAATCTCCTATCCATGAGACGCTTGCTATGGCTAAAGTTTCACTCCTAAATGTTGTAAAAAAATTTAAATTTGGCGCTAAAATTACACTAACAAGTATTTCTCATAGTTTTATTACACATCTACTATCAAACAAACAAACTCAAGCGAAAGTGTATTTGTAAGGTATCATCATTTTACCCTCCCCTTACACTTAAGATGAACATTGTCCCCAATGTTCAAGTAAAGAATATAAAAGTGAAATAAGTAAAAAGAATGAAATCAAATACTCTCCTGATTCGCTTGGTATGGATAATAAGGCGGCCAGGTTAGATCTTCCTCCAAGAAAGTGAATAATCAAAGCTTCCCTTCCAGAAAAATAATCATCTTCTTGTCATACATAACTTGTAAATCCTGAGAAAACAGACAAGGCAACGTCGCATAAAATCGGCGGCAATCTACATATGTTACTAAATCCTAGAAAACAAAATAAGATATAATGCTTGTGGAATGATGTTTGCAGATTTCCTGGAGATTATAAAACTTAATAATTCAACAAAAACTTTAAGACTCCGTTAGAAAAACAAAATCGGTAAAATTTCCAGATTTTTACACGTGACGCCGTCAAGAGTAAACTCATGACGCCGTCAGAAGTGACCTGCAGAAATTCTTATGTTAAGTTTCTGGAAAATTTTTGAAAAAACTTGGTTCTACTTCCTGGAAAATCCTGCAAAACTTCATTATGACTCGATACAAGCATTTGACTCTAACAAGTACTAATACACATGTCCATTTAATATTGTTGTGGTTCATGCTCAATTTCGTTCTGATTTGGATCTCCCTTACACTTATCTTTTGCAAAATACCTTTATATGCAATTAAGACGAAGTTAAAAACAAAATAAAGCATTTTCACAATTTTGTTTGAAACATGATCCACAATCAACAAAAATAAAACATGCATACAGAAACAAATAAAATCAAATAAACAAACAAATAAACAAACAAAGAAATAAATATAGCTTGGGTTGCCTCCCAATAAGCGCTTGTTTTTTGTTCGAGTCACGAGCCTGACTCCACCCTTATTTAACGGAAATAGGGGAGGTTTTCCCTACACTTTGAATTAAGTGCGGGTGGAAGTAGCGATACACACCCTTAGGGTGGAAATATGCCACGTGAGGTGAAGGGGGTGAGTGAATGGCTTCCTTTATCCTAAAACTACCCGGATAATATTGGTTGATGGGTGGGTCGGTTCCTCTTTTGTCTTCTAGAAATATATCTAAGGATGGAAAGGTGTGTAAATATTGAGGTTCCGGTTCATCAACACTAGGAAATTCCCTAGAACTAGGAGTAAGGTTATCACTACAAGTGTTCAAACCTATATCCTCAAGTGGTGCCTGGTCCAAGGGTTCTACTTCTATTGGGGTTCCTATAGTCTCTTCTACTTCTTCCGGGTAAGTCACGGGCGGTGTGTATGCCTCAAATGATGGTAGGACTTGTGGGGTACTTAGTGGGCTTGGGTTTTCTACTATCTCTTCCATCACATCAATATCACCTATGTGTTCATCTTGTATTATGGTAGTGCCTAACCATGACATGCAACTAGGTGGCTCAACTCTAACCTCATGTGTGTCGTATGTTTTGGTGAAATCTATCCCACTCATGCAACTAGGTGGTTCAGAACTAACCATCTCGTAATCTTGGTTTGATTCTAAGTCCATGTTCTTAGAAACTAGGTCTCTTTGCTCATACGAATCCACCAATTCGTTCCACTTATGGGTCATGGTTTGGAAGCTTTCCTGAAAATTAATCCAAAGGGTCCGACTAAAAGGAATTTTTCCAGTTAATGATCGTCTAATAGAATTATCACATGTATAGAATTCATTAAACCCATCTAACCTTACCCCCAACTTCATTTGGATAACACAAAGATCACGCAAAAATTCATAAGAATGATAAGAAATAAATCTCTTTTTGAAATATAATTGTTCCTCTATTGTCAGTGATCTAATTGGAATTTCATCTGCCATAGTGACAAATGAAAATGGATTTACAAACAAAGGGCACAAAGAAAAAGATAGACTACAAGAAAGCTAATAAAAAGAAAATAAAAATCTCACTAAAAAGGAATCTAATGAGTAGACCTAATCAAAATAAATTTCAACATAAACAATAACTATTCCCCGGCAACGGCGCCAAAAACTTGATGCGTGGGGTTTGCACCAGGCTTTACCTCTCAAGGGATCTTGAGAAGCTTACAACCCCCACCAGGCAGTGTACCTAATCGATGTAGTATAGTATAATGACAAGTACCGGGGGATTGATCGTTCAGCTAGGAATAGTGTCGCTAGGATTAGAAAACCTAAAGACTAGGTCTAGAGATGAGAGATGATTCTTTTTGTATTTTTATATTTTTTTAGAAAGCAAATTAAAATCTCGGGTTTGAAGGATTTGGGCGGAATTAGTTGCTAGTCAGCTAACCCAATACTAAAGATGCAATCAAAATAAAATACTGAAAATGAAAATAAAACTATATTAAACTAAAGTTATGAGCAATATGTGGGAGAAATGTGTTTACTTAGATTTCACTATTCCCTTGATATCTTTTACACGTTAATTACTTGTTATAGTTGCGTGGATGACAGATTGTATTCCTTAATACCATTCATGGGGTGGCGTACTTACTTCCCCAATCCTATGAGTGCCTACTTCACTCCTATGTCGAGCCGGCTAAGAAGCTCCTAACACTGTTCCCAGCATGGAAAATTAAGTCTTTGGCGTTTTCTTCACTTTTATGCTCCAAAAACGTCCGAATTGCTTCCTTTTCCAGATTTCACTCCCAAAGTACCTAAAATCACAAAAGGAACGATTTAGGGTAATATTTGATCAAATAAATTCAATTCCGGGCTTAAATGACCCCATAAAAGTGGTTCATTTTTCGCCTCATCATTTACGGATAACCATGACGAACCAACTATACCCTCTTGTGTGTTCGGAAATGAAGAAACAAGGACCACAACCCCAAAACAAACCGAATCCAACAAACCAAACCCAATTCGACACTAAAACAACAACCTTCTATTCGAACTAGATGATCCCGATCAGCACACCATCCTTGAACCACGATCGGTCATCACCTTGAGCTTCTCGTACCACCTTTTTGTTGATCGAAAGATAGCCTATGTCGCCACCTTGTATATTTAGGGTTTATGTGTGAGATGGTAAATGTGTTTGTTTCACTGGTTCAAGATTGGTGCAAATAGGGAGAAATAAATATACGGTTAGAGAAAATAAAAGTAAAGCGTGTGAAATTTTAGAATACCGTGTGATTTCATATGGCAAGTAGTGGGCTGATTTGGAATGATATAAATTAGTATCTTCAAATTAAATGGTGTTTAACTGGTTTTGGTATTTTCTCCCTTTGATTTAGGCGTATATTATGATATAGGTAAAGAGATTTTCGGTTTTAAATTTCAAAGAAGGCGTGAGTGATTTTAAAGATATAAAGGTTGTGCATATTTTTATAAATTTAGAATATGTAGGATTTTATTTAATATTTAATTTATAGTATATAGTTTAGGTTTATATTAATTAAAGTGTATAACATATATTTTTAATTGTAAGAAATTTTAATATCAAACTTAGATAAAAATTTTAAAATGGTACATAAAATGACGATTCAGAATTTAGGGTTTTACACAACGACTCTTAAATATCCTATATATCGCTAAATGTCGTAAGTTATAATATACAATTGGACACATTATTCGCGTTAACATTAGTTGTTTAATTTTATAGACCATTTTTTATTGTTAGTACCAAAGGGTTCATAATGTCTAAATAACCAACTCGTAAATCTAATGCACTCAATCCTTGTCCATCACAAATAACGTCACAATATCAATATCCGGATCTAAGTCCGATGTCACAATCCACTTAACCATATCAATTGGTTTTATTGTTTCATATTTATTAGTTCACGTTTATTATTATCGTCAAGTTATATTATCGTCAAGTTTATATATATATATATATATATATATATATATCGTTAAGTTTCCCGTTTCAAAATATTTAGCCGAAACCGTTATCAAAACTAAAAACAAAACAAACAATAATACTCCCTCCGTCTCAAAATTATTGTCATGAGAGAGAATACATAAAGTTTAATAAAAGTGGGGACAGTTTAATTTTCAACCACTAAAATGGAATATTCTTCCACTAGATTCTCTAGTTTTTACCAAATAAAGAAAGTGGACAATTATTTTGAGACATCCTAAAATGGAAATATAGACAATAAATATGAGACGGAGGGAGTAATAGCACACTTGCCGTGACTCGAGCCAAGCCGTGTCGAGTCATGGCTCGAACCCGAGACCAACAATCCGAAACAAACATCACACCACCAATAACAACATCACCCAAGTCCAAATCCACATCCAAAACTACTCGGCTCCAAATCTAAATCCAAACCGAACTCAAACAAATCCTCAACAACCTAATCCTAGCCACAATCATCAATACCACATCTATAATACTTATTAATACCCCACCCTCACCACCACAAGAGCCTCGGTGGTGGGGTGTGGTGACTGCCGAGAACCAACGAGCCCAAACGGACCCTCGAAACAATCTCAAACATCAAAACCTATATACCCTCGTCATCACAAACCCAAAACAACAACAATAATAACAAAACCCTCACTGAGTCACGAGTTGACTCAGTGAGTCCATCCAAGTCGTGGCCGAGTCGCAACCAAACACAAATCCACACGAGTTTTATGCTTAAAAACATTTTTATAAAAGATTTAACAACAAAATCGGTTTTATTAAAATTTATTAAAACTAGGGTTTTGAAATAAAATAAAAAAAAAAAAGGTGCGGGAAGGCGCGTGGGGTGGTTTACCATCGATACAAAGGTGAAGGGAGGTGGTGGTGATGCTCGGTGTCAACTGAGGTGGTGAGAGGTGGCGCGTAGGGGGTGTTGCAGTGGGTACCGAGAGCTCCAAAGCTCCAGAAATGGTGTGGTGGGGTTGATCTATAGAATGGGAGGAGAAAAGACTTCGCCGGAAAATTTTCCGGTGACCGGCGCCGGATTCTGCTGGTGTTCCGGTGAGTTATGGTTGGCTGGATAATCAAAAGAGAGAGAGAGAGAGAGAAAGAGAGAGAGAGAGAGAGAGAGAGAGAGAGAGAGAGAGAGAGAGAGAGAGAGGATTTGAGTGGGGTGTGTGTGTGTTTATTAGTGAATAAATGAGAGAAAAATAAATAAAAGGGGTATTTATATTTAAAAGTATAGGGTGGCTTTTGAATTAATTAATGTGTAGGGGTGTAAAGGTAAATATCACGGGGACCAAAACTGTCAACGTAGCTAAACTTCTCACGAAAACGCTTTGGGGCTCAAACAACATAGCAGACGGACTCGAAAAATTACGAAACGAAATCATTTTTCCCATCAAATCAAGCATAAACTTCAAAGTTTTTCTTAAACTCAATATAATTCCAATAATTTGGCAAATGCAATACGATTCGAGTTTTCTAGGTTGTGCTGAGTCAATCAAGGAATAAAGTTCTCGTTTCCAAATATATCTCACGTTTCTCAAGCACAATAACAGGTAATAAAAGTTTAAAAGTATCTCAGGTACGAAAATAGATATTTGGCTAGAAATAGGTTTTAGGAAAAGTACCAGGTGTTATAGAATAACATGCCCACACCGAGCACTCTTAATTGATGTTATTTCGGGGTGTTGAAATGCATGATGCATTCACCTAGTTTTCTTGTTTTATGCACAATGCATACTTTTCCAAGATAATATTTCAATGACAAATATATTAAAGTGTAGGTGTCGTCTTTGTGAAAAATGAAACTGATAAATGGGCATTTTAGTTTGGAGTTTGGTAGTGTTATTTTTTTCTTCTACCTGCTTGATAGTTTCTGTTTGTATCACTTGCTTGTCTTTGATTCCATTGCATGAGAACTTTATGATATTTCTTTGGTATTTTTAGACTAGAAATTCTAATATTGGATTGCAATTACTATAAATATCCAGTATTGATTATTAGATGCTTATTGTAAAAATAATGTACGCTAAAGTTTTATTAGATGCATATTGGTAATAAACTAGTTACACAAGCAGTTACTATATGCCAAGAATTACGCATAGTCAAATTTGATATTCATTGTGTGTTCTACTATGGATTGGTTTGTCTTGGAATATTATGAGAAAGTGTTTTGTGTGTCGTTGGACTTGTTATGAACAGGGTTGATAGCATTATACACAAAACGCATTCTCGCACACCTGCACACGCACATCTCAAGTGCTTCCACTCTGGTTTTCACCTTTCTTCCCGGTGAACCAATTTTTACTTATGTAGACCTGTAATATAGATTAATGCCTTTTTGTGATGAAAGTGTAAAAGAAATGGATGACTTACAGGTTTTCCAATGGGTTAAGAAGCAGAGGGCATGAATGCAATCAAGTCTCCATGTGTTTTGACTTTTGATATCCAAAAGTCAACTTAATATCCACAAGTTACAGTTCTAGTCCCCGCTTTTAGATAAACCGATACTTCAAATTTTATATATTACTTGAGGGGTGTTTGGACATATAAACTAGGAAGATATAGCAGTTCTTTTATGTAATGCAGTACCTATTGATTGATATTTATGATCTTTATCAATTTTGTTACATGTCGATTCTAAAATCTATGATCTTTATCATGTCTCTCTTCTTAAATGTTTTCATGGCACGACTACTGAGACAGCCCCAATGACCATGTGGCAAGGGAAGGATATCTTAAATGACACCACAAGCTATTGTACAAATAAGAGAGGCAGACACATTCCTAGATGTACCAAAGAAATATTTAGTTCAGTTGCATGGCAAAGCTCCTGAAGAAGCCACCTGGGTACAAGCTGATGTGTTTCATACTTATCCTCAACGCAACCTTGTCAACAAGGTCAATGTTAGGGAGGACAGTAATGTCATGCACGAGAAAGTTGAATTACCTAATGAAGGTAATGAGTTGTTGACTAATGATCAAACTGAGGTGGCAACAAATCACTTGGCTGATCCACAAGCTCAAAAGTGTGACTGAATTAGGAATAGGGAAAAGGTTTAAAACAAAGTCAGTGAGACTTCAGGACTTCATGGTTGAATTATCAAGCAATGTTACTGTACACATCACCACTTCAAAACACAACAATCTATTCTTAATACATCCTAAATCCAAAAAAATCTACAAACAGGCTGTAGAGTTATAGCTAACGACAGTTTGCTGGTATAATAGTAAAGGATTTCTACTCATGCATTTCATCAAACACTAGTGGGTGTCTCCTACATGATTTATCAAAGATTATTTTGGCTAATAAAAACACCAAATAAAAATTACAAAATCTACAGGGGACATATAAATAATTTATCCTACCATTTCCAGTTGATTATTCCATACTCCCCAAACTCGCACTTGGCCCCACCATGCTGTGATAGAGTTGGGATGTCTTGGAACATACTCAAGTCTGTTTCTTCATCTAAATCTTCATCCCAAACAAGTCTTACACCCATCTCCTTCACTTCAATTCCTTCACACTCATCGAAACAAAATGTTACAAAATTCTTTGCTTCCTTCCACCCCTCTATTTCAGTTGTCGTATAATGCAACCATATCATATCTGACTCATCGATTCTTTTTGGCTTATCCATAAAATAATAGTAGAATGGATCGCATCCTCCCAAATAAGCTCCATTAAAGTTGTTTACAGAGAATCCAAAATATGTTGTTTTTCTCTTAAAAGGTGGGAGGTAAGGTTTTTTAAAAACAACACAAACTCCATATCCCCTTAACTTACTGAAGCTCCAATCTAATGGTAATTCGACCTTTACCTGATTTCCCAAACTTTTATTTGTAAACCAATTTGGAATGCTATTTCCATCATAAAACATATCCATATTCTCAATGGAACTTCCTGGCAAACGGAACAATCCACATCTGTTATGCGCATACCGAAGGAAAGAAGAAAATCGAGAGCCTTGGGAAGTTACAGATGAGTCGAGACATTGAGAATCCGATATCGACACCTTAAATAATTTTGGACAATCGGTGAGATAAGTGTACCTTGTGCTCATGATTGGGTTTGATCCCCTAATTGAACTTAAGGAGGTGCAATGACTTGCATGAAGATAATATAGGCTATGTGGAAGTTCGGGCAAAACTTCTAGCTTCTTGCAACCATTAACATCAAGCCATTCAAGACTAGAAAGTTGACTCAAACTTCCAGACAAACTACTAAAATTGTTCCCTTGCAAGTTTAGTATTTTTAGACATGATAAGCCTCCAATGCCATCGGGCACTTGAACTAAATTGCAGTAGCTGAAATTCAGGGACTTTAACATATGTAAACTTGCCAATGAAATTGCTCTTTGGGGATGTTGTTGTTTACTTCGTAAACCAAAACGAGCAGTGATTGAAGTTGAGGATACAAAAGAAGGATGTTGGTCGACTTTTAGGCACCCCGCAAGATTTAACACGACAAGCCTCTTGAGCATTCCAATTGAGGGATGAACGTTAACCAAATTCACACAACCTTCAAGATTTAGCTCTTCGAGAATTGTAATCTCTGAGAAGTCAGGGGGGGTTGTTAGGTTACAACAGTACCTTAGCTTCATTACTTTCAACCTTTTAAAGCACTGACATCGATAGAACACAAAAGAAGATAAGTTATCAGATCATTAGATATCAGTTAGGAAAACATGTGTGTACAAGGAAATACCTTAGGTGTGGTCCAAATATGTTTTATGTTGCTGTAAGACAAGTCAATGGCCACAATGTTTTCTGGATAAAAATCTGAAGGTAAGCACTCGAAAGGACATCCATGCCAATAAAACAAGCTTAGTTTATTGGACAAATAATCCAAATTTTCTCCTGAGAAGATCACATTGTGTCCCTTCAATTCACGTTTCCGCTCAGATACCTTTTCCTCTTGATAGATTTTCAGGATCCGTAACTTTTTCAAATGTGCAAAATCATTAGCATCTATTTGAACCTTTTGACTAAATTTCTCTAAGGAAAGGACTAGAACTTCAACTGCTTCAATTATTGGCACCTGGAAAAGCAAGAAAAGGTAGCTTCATTAGGATATTTTCCTAATACTTTAACATATTAGTGTAGAGAAAAAAGAATCGTATACCACTACTAACCTTCTTTTCACTCAATACATTGTAAACTTCAGATGAATTCCACAATCTCCTCTGTTTCCCGGTCATAATAGATTCTTCATGAATGATTTCTCTTGCCATTGCTTGAATCAAGTCATGCATTTGAAGTGACATATCGCTAGAGATTCTGATTAATGACTTATCAACTAGAACTCTCATGTTTCTATCTGCAAAAGAGTTACACCCATCTAGTATGCTTGCTACAAAATCACTGTTTTCTCCAACGAATGAACATGCGATATCAAGTAAGATATTTTGCTGCTCGAGGTTTAGCCCATCATAACTTAAGTGGAGAACTTGATGTATTTCTTCATTAGGATGTTCTCTAAGCCTTTCCAGTTCACTAACCCACTCACTCACAGTTTTACCGTACAAAAAACAACCCAAAACTATGAGAGCCAGAGGGTGACCTTGCACATAGTTCACAGCTTTCTCAGCAAGTTTTTGGAAGCCTGCAGAAGGATGTTTTTCCTCAAAGGCATGGAAACTGAAGAGCTTAATAGATTCATCCTCATCTAGGAAGTCCATGTCATGGAGTTCATCCACTCTATGAGAATTTAGTAACTGTTTATCTTTACCTGTGAAAATAATCAAACTTCCTGGGCAAAGCCAACTAGCTGAACCCGCTAGTGCCTTTAACTGATCCCGATGATCCACGTCATCCAAAACAAGCAGGATCGGCTTCGATGACATCAGTTTCTTTATCACCATAATCCCTTGACCGACATTCGATATCTTCAGCGCTCTTGTTTTCATGATGTCATCAATAAGCTGCATTTGGACTTGAGTTAGGTCTTGCTGATCTTTGACATCTTCACAAAAGCAACTACCTTCAAAGTGGACATACATTAAGTTATAAATAGCTTTGGCAAGGGTCGTCTTTCCTATCCCGCTTATACCGCATATTCCAATCATGTTAACCTTATCTGACCCTACGAAGCGTGACATCTCTAATTTGTCGAAATGGAAATCAATGCCAACAAGGTAATCACCAATATGCAAGGGTCCCCCGTCACATAATTTATTGAGGATTTCTTTGGAGATGTAATCAACGAACTTGGACTCATACCTATTTAACCATAAAGACCCAAAAAGAAAATGTAAATACCACGAGTTAAATTTTAGTGCTACAAGACTAATCCGTTTGTGAGAAAACAACCAACATAAAGATCATTCCAGACAAAAAGAAATTTACCCATTTGTCAAGTCCAAGAGATCCCATCCAGATAAGTTAGCTGCATTGGATAGAGCTTCCCTCCATTTATCCACCTCTGTTCTATTTGAAACAGCATGTTTGGCAAACGCTTTTGCGTAACTCCCCTTTTGCTTCCTCACAACATCAGTCTTGGCATCATAAAAGATAATCCGAACCTCATGTTTGGGATCTTCAATCTGCTTGCACTCAAGTATTTTCACAAGTTCCCTGAGACGCCATGTTGAAGAAGCGTAATTTTTGGAGAAGATAACAATCAAAAACCTAGATTCTTCAATGGCTTTGTAGAGATGAGGAGATATCTCTTCTCCTTTAGGCAATTCTCTATCATCTCTAAAAGCTTGAATCCCTTTTTGCTTGAAATCATTGAACATGTGATCCATGAAGTTTTTGCGGATATCTTCACCTCTAAAACTAACAAAAACATCATATTTCCACCGATGAGGAATGGATGTAGTAGCCATTATCAATAATGAGATCGAGCTGCGTCCACAAGTAAAGAGCATCAGAAAGAGTAGAGCCATTATCACTAATAGTACAAAGAATCCATGACTAAGATTTTCAGTCATCAATCTGCCCTAAAAGAAATATATATAACTTGGTATAAAGATTGCAATTCCTAAGAAAATTCCTTTTACTAAATATGTGACTCTGGTTCATACGTTGTCTTAAAATGATAGCTACACAAAAAGAACATCGAAACAATATAAAAAGGTAAAATGATTTGCAGTTTATGGATGGATGGAAGCTCAAAGTTAAAAAAGAATAAAGGCAAGTGGGTTTGTAGAAAGAAGCTTGTATGATTGCATTTCATAAAATGTGATTAAATTATTTTCTTTTGTTATTCATGCTATGTAAATATTTGGACACTATAGTATTTTCCTTGATCTGTCGAAAATGTGGAATTTCATAAAGTTTTGGGTTTATTAATAACTTGTTTAGTTATTTAGACCTTGTTCATGCCCATGGAGGGAAGTAATTGGAGTATGAAAATTACAGTTTAGCAAATTACAATTTGGACACTAATTTTCCTCAGATCTGTCCAAAATTTGGGTTATTGAATTAGTGATTTTAGATCTAATAACTTGTGTAGCTATTTGGACCTTGTCATATAGCCCATTGGATCGATTATTACTATATATATATATATATATATATATATATATATATATATATATATATATATATATATATATATATATATATATATATATATATATATATATATATATATATATATACACACGACGCTGTTTTGTTGCAGGCTTTTCCCGCCTTTTTTAGTGGGCTAATTTTGGCCCGTACACATTGTATTGGAATTCTTCAGATACATCAAACCCTGGATCCAAAACAGTGTACCCAATGAAATCTTAATGACGGTCGACTCCCGTATCTTGGCCACGGCGAGTTTGTTGTTGCGAGTTGCTGTCGTTTGACGCCTACCACTTCCGACACGGTTGACTGGACACCCTAATTTTTGGCGTTAGGCGGTGGCCGACTCCCGTATCTTGGCGGGGTAGCCACATGGACTTTTTGGCTGCAGCCATGGTGGGGGTTGTTGTTTGACGCCTACCACTTTTAGTTTATCTTGGCTTTTTCAGTTCATGTATCTCGGCGGAGTAGCCACATGGACTTTGTGGTTGCAGCCAACGTGGGTATTTGGCACCGGCTAAAACCTAATTTAGCGATTTGTACCCGCAAAGTGCAGGTTGTAATCTAGCCAATTAGCTTTAACCTTTTGGTGTTTTCTGGGTGCATTTGCTGATACTGAGACTTATGTGCTTTTGTGGTCAGTTTGTGCGTGTTTATCTGTTTGCGAATGTTG
This sequence comes from Artemisia argyi, assembly GCA_030686995.1. Classification (NCBI taxonomy): domain Eukaryota; kingdom Viridiplantae; phylum Streptophyta; class Magnoliopsida; order Asterales; family Asteraceae; genus Artemisia; species Artemisia argyi. Next base: position 4,665,695 of record CM060705.1, read on the forward strand.
TGTCTTTTGTGATGCCTGTTGTCCATTTGTTGCTCTTCATGGCCGGCCTTGGCTATGGGCGGTGCAGGCAACGGCCCAGGGCATCCAACGAATAGGGGGCATCATTTTCATGGTGCTATGAATATATTACATTTTGATGCTCTCGTGTTGTCTGTGTTTTTTTGTGTTTTTCTTCTCATCCATGGAAGAAAGTGAGTTGGAGAAGAAGAGTTTGAGAGAGAAACATGTACTTAGTTTTGTAAAAACTACTATAGTTTAGCCTTTTACTAAAAGAAAAAATTGCACCAACAGTAAAAAGAATGGCAATATTGCAAATTTCAAGATTAGTTGTCGGTTTTCTTTTATTTTCATTTTATATTCACATTTTGATAGGCTTTAATGCTCAAAATGTTGTTTTATCATTGGTTTTTCAACTTGTATTCTTATATTTAGTTTTGGCAATGTTTTTTAATAGAGTTTGGCTAATTGTAGCTATAAAGTTTATATTTAAAAGTTAAAAATACGTAAAAGTAGTTGTATATTAGGTCGATAGACAATAGTTATATGCATAGATACTTGATTTATTATTAAAGTATAAGCATTCAATACACGTTTTAATGTTTGATACGTAGCTCTAAAGACTACGTTTAACATTTTCCTTTATAACATAAATCTTGTAACTAACAAAGAGTAACTCAATTTAATGTACGGCAAAAAAAAAGTTCATAAGTTTCGACTATTAGACTGAATTCACACAATAGCTTCAACTATATATATGGCATTTAGTTTTGAGCATTGATTGATATGCCTAACTTATATGCTTAATTACATGTTTAAACTTATGTGTCAGCATTCAGTTTGTAACACAGGGATAACCGATTTCTTCACAAACTAATAACTTATTATCACATTTATTTAAACACATAATTAGTCACACTTGTAAGCATCACAATAACTTTTCCTTTAGTTTGTAGAATTGTAATACTTGGACGAATATTTTTTAGAATATGCCCAAATTATAAGAATTGACAAAATACAACAAAATGTCAAAAGTCAATAATTCATACGATAGAGTAAATTTAATTGTTGCCCAAGTTTTATTAGGTTGACACATTTTTTAAAGCTAAATCATTAGAACATAATGTGTTTTTGTTTACAGTATTTTGTAGTCATTTTCGATGTCTTATATAGGGCATCAAAAACAGTCTCGCCCAGGGCAGCTGAAAACTCAGGACCGGCCGTGTTGCTCTTTTGTCCTTCCTGTAGTGTCACCACCCAAATAAGTGGTATCGCAACTTTATCACCCAAATTAAGATTTAGGACTGTTTGGATTTAGTTTTTACGCTTGAAATTGCTTATGAAGTTAAGCTTATGAATTTTAAGAAGGCATTAAGCTCAACTTGAGACATTGCCTTTTCTCTGATGATATCCCAAGGGGGCTTAAAGTTTGGTGAAGACAAAGAAGAATATTTTAGAAACTAAGACGCTCTTTGTGTTTGTGTGTTTTCATTTTGTGTGTGATCTTTATTTTGTATACAGATTGGTGAAGGAAAGGTGGAGCATATAGAGGGTCTATACAAATTAACAAAATGCGTTGAAGATCATGGGCTGAAACGTGCTGCTGTTACTAATGCCCCGAGGCCAAACGCTTACCTAATGATTTCAACTCTTGGTCATACTGATTTCTTCCATTTGGTTATCATCGGTGGTGAAAGCACCTGATCCTTACCTAAAGGCTCTTGAAATCGAGGTGCCAATTTCGACCCGTGTATATTTTAACGGGTTGATCAGGTTGTTTTAGGTCTAACATGCAAAGTGGTAAAATAAAAAGAAAACGGGTCAAATGGGCTGGACATATGAAGCAGGTGGAACACACTTAACACTATTTTTAGTTAGTATTGCTAACAAAACCAAGATAATACTATTTTCTATTGTTGTAAAAATCTGGTGTACAAAAACTTGTTGAAATATTGGACTTGAAATATTATTTTTTTCTTGTTGAGATAACAAATGACCCTAAACACTACAGCGATCCTAACTTACGAATATGACAGCCCAACAATCCAAGGACAAAACCCAACTTAGGTATAACCACCCAAGGTCAATTACTCAGTAAATATTTGACATATATTTTTTTTTATTTATTTATTTTTTTGGCTATGTAGTACTACTTTTTGCTTCGTTTTAAAAATACCCTTTTTTTAGCATATAATCGACTACTCAACAAATAAGATATGCAATGAAACAATAATATATAAAAAAGTAATTTGAGAATAGAAATGACCTGCAATTTACCGATGGATGGACGGAAATCTAAATCACTGAATGCAAGTTCCAGTTGAGTAAAAGTATTTTGGTTCGTGTGAATGAATGCAATCAAAATGCAAGATCAAATAAAGTTACAAAGAGAGTAAAGGCAACGTGGTTGACCCCAAGTCAATTAAGAAGTTACAAAGAAATGAAGATGAAATGAAGTGAGTAAAGGCAACTGGGGTTGACTCCAAAGTCAAGTTATTTGCATTTCTGGTCCCTCGGTTTTAGATTATATGCAATCTATTTTTTTTTTTTTTTGAACATTTTATGCAATCTATTTGATTTTCAACTTTCAACCAATGTTTTGTGATAACTTATACTATTACGTATGAAAATATTTATAAAATATGCAATATCACTAAACAAGTAAACATGCTGTAGTTATCACTTTTCATACTTGTGCAGTTGTTCTAGATAATTTTTTACATAAAATTAAAGCATACAGGTAATCATCGTAGTATACTACTATATATGCGGGAATACGGCAATACGCACATCCAAATGCCATTATGTAGAAGTCGATTTTAGTGGAAGTTTCATCCATATGTGATGATATCGGCATACTGCCAGATTCATTAATCAAATCCAAAGTTACATATGATTAATTAAGGGTGTTATCGGTTCGGGTTGTCGCCTGTCGGGTGTATTGGGTCGGGTTGAGTCGGGTTTTGGAATAAAATTATGTGACCCACAACCCGACCTATATGGGTTTGGGTTATATCGGGTTAGGTTATCGGGTCAATTCATGTCTTTTTTGAGCAAACGGGTCAATTCTGGTTGGCATAATTTTTATACAAAGAAAAAATATCAAACCATTTTAGTTGACGGAGAAAAAAAATAAATCGAATAGTTGGAAGTAGCGAAAATTTTACAGATGGTCCAATCCATAAAATTATGTGCTTAAAAAGTAGCAGCAAAAAAAAAAAAAAAAAAAAAAAAAAAAAAAAAAAAAAGGCACATTACGTAGTCCACTATTCTAGTATCACTTGCAAATTGGTTTTAGTTCATTAAAAATTATAAAGAATATAAAACGTTTTTCTTTGTTTTGTATGAAAAATCCAACAATAGACAAAATACTTTCAAATTCGTGTAGTTCATTCAAAAAACATTTAGAGTTAAAATGTTCTTTTTTGATGAATGAAAAATCCAACAGTAGGCAAAATAAGAAGCAAAAAGTAACAAGCAAAAATTCTAAACAGTAGGCGAAAATAAAATCTTCAGGTCTTATCGGGTTGACCCGATAACCCGATTAAGTAAATAATATAACCCTAACCCACCCCTATAATGTTTTCAGGTTTATCGGGTCAACCTGATAAGACACGATAACATCTTGTAACCCGATTCAACCCGACCCTATAAGGCTTATCGGGTTTGGGTCGGGTTGATAGCCCTACATAGGATGTATTATGTTATTTTTGACACATGCCGGTATCATAAGTCAATAACAATGTTTTCCTCTTTCGACATGCGTAGCTCGGTAACTTTTTTTTTAAGCTCTTATTTTTAATAAATGTTTAATATATAAAGAAAAAATAAGTATGACGCTGATGTTGCGAAAGTACACAATTACGGCAAGTTTTATAGACTTTTAAAGTCCAGAATACTAGATATATAAATTAAAATGAAAGGTGATGCATCCAAAACAAGCGTTTACTGTTTGTAGTCAAAAAATCAACAAGACAACATGCAAAGCGTTTACTTTTCAATTTTTCATTGGCATATATACAGTTTTTGCATCCAAAACTCTTAGAATACCATCATTTTTTTCTTTTACTTCAATGGAATCTTTCAACAATTTTCCATCTTCATCGTCATCCGTATCAACCCGAAAATGGACCTATGAAGTGTTTTTAAGTTTTAGAGGCGAAGACACACGGAATAACTTCGTAGATCATCTTTATGCAGCTCTAACTCAAAGAGGAATAGATACTTTCAAAGATGATGACATGCTCCGTAGAGGAAAACCGATCTCACCCGAACTCCTGAAGGCGATCGAAGAATCGAGGTCTGCAGTGATAGTTTTTTCTGAAAATTATGCTAACTCATCATGGTGCTTGGATGAACTTGTCAAAATTATGGAATGCCATAAATTGATGGGACAGAGGGTGTTGCCTGTGTTCTACCATGTGGACCCATCCGACGTGCGAGGGCAGAAAAGAAAATTTGGTTCGGCATTCCAACAACAACAAGAGAAGTTTAGGGGAGAACCAAACAAAATGAATAAGTGGAGAGAAGCTTTAGTCGCAGCTTCATATTTAGCTGGCTTCAGTTTCTCACAATCAGATGGGTTAGTTTTCCTTGTTCATACAATCTTGTCTGATCATTTCGTTAGTATTTTTTCTTGTAAAGAGCTTTCACATTATGAACAACAACAACACGGGGAATGCAAAACAAAAGGACCTGAATGCGCTTAATTACAAATCGTATCTCATTAATCAAAAATCCTTTCATCATAAATCTCATCCACCCATATCTTTATCTTGTATTCAAAAATCCTTTCATCATGAATCATTTTTCTTCATCTCTTCATGTTATTTTTTGGTTATTAAAAGAAATGTTTGACTTTTTTTTTCTCACTTTATAATAAATTCAGACTCATGTATAGTGTTCCAAATAACAAGTAGCCACTACGTATTTCAAATTTTTACCATAACATCATTGTGATACTCTGCTAAGCATTTCCTCGAACACCTTTCGTATAGAAAAGTTGACTTTTTTTTTTTTCTCACTTTATATTACCACCAACCATGGATCTGCCCGGATCTTGACCAGATCCGGTTGAATTTACTGGTTTTGGTTTCGTGGTGGTTGTGATGAGGGTTTGGTGGTGGTGGCGATGAAGTCTTGATGGTGTTTGGATCTTGATAGGGTTTGGTGGTGGTGGCGATGAAGTCATGATGGTGTTTGGATCTTGATAGGGTTTGGTGGTGGCGGCGACGATGTAGTCTTGGTGGTGTCGATGGTGGGTTTGGCAGAGAGAAGGAAGAGAGATTTTAGAGAGAGATGAGATTAGTGTTAGTGTTTATATCATAGCTGTTAAGATCTCGATCTAGCTCTTAAGATCTTACGATCTTACGATCCCGTTAAGAAAAAATGAGTCGATCATTCGTAGGATCTTAAATAGCATAAGATCTTAAGTATGATCTCGATCTTACCATAAGATCGTAAGATCTCGATCCGATTCGATCCTACTTCCCTTAATTTAACTAACTAATAAATTATAAATGAATGAATTTTGTTAAATTAAAACAATATAGCAAGCGTTAATTACTGTAAATGTCTAATAAGATCAAGATATATGGATTTTTTTTATTAAAAGATTCAGCGTCCTTAATTAACGATTACATATTTTAGTATATTATAGTATTACGCGTCGCATTCTCATATTACTATAACTTTCAGAACTCTTTTTTCTTCTCTAATTTGTTATACAATCATCTTTGAATACGAATTACTAGTAAAATAAGATTTTTAGACATTTAAGTAGAATCGTAGGATCTCGATCCGATCTTACGATCTCGATCTTGCAAAGACAAAAACGATCACACGTGGGATCGCGATCTTGACAGCCTTGGTTTATATATTTGTGTTTATGTGATTTTGATAAGTTTGGTAAAAATGAAATAACAAATAAACCAAAGGACCAAAAATTTTGTTAACATTTTTTTACAAAAAAGACAAGTCGTCCAAGAAATGTGAACCCGGTCGTCCAAGAAAGTATCTGTATAAACTAGTACTATGTAAGTACATAGTGGGGACACACATAGTGACACATGTCATTATTTTATGAGATCCGCCCAAGTTTTTTTGGCTATCAAATCCCCTTAGGTAATTGACGAACTTTTTTTTTTTTTTTTTTTTTTTTTTTTTTTTTTTTTTTTTGTAAGTAAGGTACATGGATTGTACTTTTAGGGTAAGCACATAATTACCCCTAAAATAAATGATAGTGTTTCATCAATTATAATTATAATTGTAATTAGAATCAAGTTTTAACTTAAGTATTATTTAAGTTCAAAAAAAAAAAAAAAAAAAAAAAAAAACTTAAGTATTATTTAATATTAAAACGTGAAAGGAAATGGTCCACTTTAATAAAAGAAATAATTAAATTTACAAGAAAAATGTATAGATTTTAGCACACGCGTTAAGAAAACATAGGTTGTTAGTTTCTAAACCCTACACGTTAAGGTGGAATGGTCGATAGTGTAGAAACCTTAATCAAAGGTGTGATGAGCAAAGTCACAAATGACTTATGTCCTTTTTAATTTGTTAATATACTTTCAAAATGTCCACTGTAACTATTACACTTTCAAACTTTAACCAATATGACTAATCACTTGATATGATAAATGCATCGTTAGTCCTTAATATATAAACAATTGCACAGTTGGTCCTCAATACATAACCCCGGTTAGTCCCATATACATAACCACCGCCTACCACCGCCACTACCACCCATCACAGCCACCTACCACCACCACTACTTACCACCAATCAACATAACCACGACCCACCATCACCACACACCACTGCCACCACCACCCACCACCACTTACCACCACCACCACCACTCACCGCCACAACCCACTGCCACCACCACCACCAACCATTCACCATCGCCACATGGTGGTGGTAGGTGGTAGTGGTTTCAGTGGGTGGCGGTGATGAGTGGTGGTGGTTGTAGTAGTAAGTGGTGGTAGTGATAGGTGGTGGTGATTGGTGTTGATAAGTGGTGGTGGTGGTGGTTGGTGCCAGTGGTGATGGTGGTGGTGGTGTTGATTAGTGGTAGTAGTAGTGGTGGTCGTAGTTGGTAGTGGGTGGCAGTGATGGTTGGTGATGGCGGTGGTTATGTATTTGGGACTAATTGGGGTTATGTATTGAGGACCAACGGTGCAATTATTTATGTATTGAGGACTAACTAGGTTATGTATTGAGGACCAATGGTGCAATTGTTTATGTATTAAGGACTAACAGTGTAATTACCATGTCAAGTGATTAATCATATTAGTTAAAGTTTGAAATTATAATAGTCATAGTAAACTTTTTGAAAATATGTTAGTCATATAGCACAAATTGAAAAATACATAAGTTATTTGTGACTTTATCCCTAAATTAAAACCCACTTACCAAACATTTTCTAAAAAGTAACCTTTTGAAATACCAATTAGCCAAAAGTTTAACCTTTGTAGAACGACAACTAACTATCTCGCAATATACAAACCACTGACTATCTCACATGTCCTGAGCAGGACTTGAACCCAATACTGAAAATATATTGATCATATTCAATTAACTAATTACAACACAAAGGCATTAAATAGAAAATGAACAAACCTAACCATAAGTGAAAAACAAGCCTAAACCAACGAGCCTAGCCTACATGCCTTATTAGCTAACACCCCCCCCCCCCTTTAAAACTTGCAATGCTGCAGCGGTAAACATTGAGAGTTTGCCAAACAAAAAATAACTAAAACTAAAAAATAAACCAAAATTGGAGTGACCTAGATTGCAAACTACGCACTAGACAGAGTCCCATTCCGATGCAATCCAAACTGTAACAAGGCGACAACAGTCAAGTCTGAAACAGACAGAACAAAGTCATTGCAAAACCAAAATCATAGCAGAGCAACATAATTACGGAGATGAACGAGAGTAGATTTAGACAGAGGCAAATGCAGATTCAGACAGACAGATGCAGAGCAGGCAGACGGAGCAAATTCAGACATTGCAAATTCAAGCAGACGGATGCACACAATAGTAGATAAAGAGCAGATGGAGCAGATGCAGGCAGGTGCATATCACAATCAGATGAAACCAAACAGGTGCAAAGCACAATCAGACAAACATATGCGTACTCAACAGAATCCAGCAAATCCAGATGAAACCAACATATAAAAATGCATAACAAGTTGTTGATGTCGAGATGCAACACATAACTACTCAAGACGTAGTCAGATTAGTTAAGACTGTAGCATTACCATCGCCAACATAAACCGATTTCCAATTCAATACCGATACCGATATCAATACCATTATAAACTCCAAATTCCAATACCACAATTACCGAAACCATTAACCAGCAAAACTCAAACTGAATTTAGCATAATCGTCAAAATAATATGAAGTTTCTATCTCCAAATGAATCAGACATTCATGATATGCGATTTATCTAACTATTAGTAGTAGCTTTTATATAAAACTCAATAAGTCATTGATTTAAAGTCAACAAATACAAATTAAATATTACCACTTTAATTACATAATGACTTAATGCAACGGCAAACGATAATCAATGGAGATTTCGAAACAAACGATTTTTATTATAGCTTTGATACCATGTAGAAATCAGAGGGAATACTAAAAATATCTTGATAAGATTCAATTAACTAATTACAAAACAAAGACATTAATAGAAAATGAACAAACCTAACCCTAAGTGCAAGACAGGCCTGACCTACAGGCCTTATTAGCTAATACCCACAACCATTTGGTTGGAGAGTTAGTGGATTAAATATAATTGATAAAAATTCTAGGTTTAAATTTGTTTTCCATGTATTAGAATGCATGGAAAATTACCTACTGTGTTTCCGTCATTGATATAAGAAAATTTGCGTATTTAGGACCAATATTTGCTATAGTACTTTTTATAAGAACTAAGATCTTCTAAAGTTCAATTAAACATAACAGATCAGAGTAAACCCTATAAATATTTTATGTACTTATATTTTTGACTCATCATACTTTATATTTTTTAATTGTCATTATTGCTTATCAAAGTGTTAGATTATTTGTCATTCTGCTTAATTAAATCTCTTTCTTACATTAAAAGACATTAATGCCCTTGATTTTTTCACACGTCATCACCACTAGTGTCATCTCTAAGTTTGTGGAGGTCCTGTGCAAAGTTTAATTCAAATACAAAAACGAGGCCTAGTAATAGAAGTTAAATAATATTATAAAGAGATAAAAGGATAAATGATCATTTTAAAACCACTCCCGGCAGCATTTTTCAATGTAACATCATAAATCAAAGATTTGTAGCCACATTCTAGAATATGTATGCATATAAATGCATATTATATAATTTTGAGGCCCTTATAATTTGGAGGCCCTGTGCGATTGTATGCCTCGCACACCCTCAAATACGGCACTAATCACCACCACCTTTAATAGCCAGAAGCACCACCACCTTTGGCCACCAAAACCACCACCACAAACGACCGTCAACACCACTACCACCACACATCATTAATCAAAATCAAAATGTCTTGTAAACATGTATCCACGCATGTATCATACTCATAGATATATAAAATCAACTCATTTTCTTTTTGTCCTCACGTATACATCACTAGAATCAAATACTTGTCCAAGTAACAGAAAACCAGCTTACCTTTAACTTCACATGAAAGCCTAATATATTTGCAACCTAATTTTCATTAAGCACCTCAATACTTTTTCACCTACTAACCCGTTACCTCTTACGCACCTAAATGATTTTAACATACGTCCAGTTTATTTCCCATATTCTCTTCTTGAGAAACTCAAATCACTCAATAGTTAAATGGTGGCGTCTGCCTATGGCGGTTATTGTGGAGGCAGGATGAAATGTAGGAGTACAAGATGATATTCGTCACTAGTGGTCAGCGTTGCTGATGGTGCAACATCTTCGTAACCAGCTTACCTTTAACTTCACATGAAAGCCTAATATATTTGCAACCTAATTTTCATTAAGCACCTCAATACTTTTTCACCTACTAACCTGTTACCTCTTACGCACCTAAATGATTTTAACATACGTCCAGTTTATTTCCCATATTCTCTTCTTGAGAAACTCAAATCACTCAATAGTTAAATGGTGGCGTCTGCCGATGGCGGTTATTGTGGAGGCAGGATGAAATGTAGGAGTACAAGATGATATTCGTCACTAGTGGTCAGCGTTGCTGATGGTGCAACATCTTCGTAACCCCCCCTCCCCCCGTTCGCCAAAAAATTTGATAAAAGTTGTCACTCCTAATTTCCAACAACTAACTTAATCATTTAAGAGGTGAAATTTTTGGATTTGGTATATTGTTTGTTAATTTTGATTTTGAGAGGTGAAATTTAGTTGGCCGGAATCTGAGTTTTTTAATCAGAATTTATGGTGGTTGGCTGGAGTTATATAAAGTATAAGATGAAGATGGATTAAATGACCAAATTACCCATAACAATGATGTATAATGAGTGGTTTACGAATTCAAAAAAAAATAAATAAAAAAAATAAAAATAAAAATAAAAATAAAAATCTAAATTGTTATTACATAGAGTCAAGGCCGGATTTGAGCATGTGCGGAGTGTGCAATCGCACAGGGCCCCAATTTTTTGAGGGCCCTAAAGTTTCGATCGGTAGTGGTGTTTCAGTTCAGGTTTTTCATGTTAATCTGATGAAAATCTGCTTTAAAACGTAAGACACAGTGATTTTTACCGAAACTAAGTTAAACATCGAGTGGTTTATTACAATGGTAAAAACAAGTTATGGAGGTTTACGGCTGAAGAAGATGACCTTGCTCAAAAAAGAAGATGACAACTTTTTTGAGTTTTGACTTTGCACCCTAAAGTTTCTAGATTTTACACTTTTGTCCTAATGTTTGAGTTTTATTTCTAAATAAGCACAAAAAAGTTTATGAAACTAATATTCTCAACACAGATCTGTGACAAAGTTTGGAAAAGCTTTAAAGGTATTCTAGTTAATGCTATCGGTGTAACACAAATAAACTTGTTAAACATCGTTATTTAATGTTCGAGGGCATTTAATATTTTTGAATGTTTATTTATATATATGTAAATCTTTTGTGTTTCTCAAGGGGCCTAAATATTCGTTATAGCACAGGGCCTCCAAAATTCACGGGACGGCCCTGCATAGAGTATTTATATCTTTTACCATTATAGATCATGTTCACCCATCACAAACAAGTTAAACATATAAAACTTTTAATTTAATAAAAATTACGAACTCACTCATTCATTTACGCTCACAATAATACCAACGTAATCGATCATGCTTGACTCAAAGTTTATAATCTTGATCCTTTTTATAAAGTCATAATCTTTATTGGACTATCACTAATTCTATTCCTCAATTATAAAAAATGCCCAAATAACCTGTTTCGTAAGAGGCATAAAAGCCATTATTTCATCTTTTCTGTTTGTAAAATATTTTTTTAACGAAAAAACCTATGAAACTAAATTTGTTAATGATAGGTGCTTGAAAAAACAGAACCAACTATTTTGCGGGTGGCAAAGGTTGGTGGACTAACCAGAAAACTAGAAAACTAAAATGTGCAAGAAACATGCTTAAGAACAGAACCAATCGAGGTTATTACATATTTGTTAACTTTCCAAAAATGTAAAACATAACATTTGTATTAAATTTAGGCGTTCGTGAGAGTATCGTGCTAACGATCATAATGGGTAAAACACTACTCTGGTGGTGTTATATGTTATAATTAAACATATAGAGGCAAACGACACCATTGATGAATGGATATAACAATATTTCGGTTACCTAAGAAATATGTAGCCATATCGATAATTAATAAACAACTTTTTATTGTCATATTGATGTTGTTTAGTTGCAAAATTTAAAAGTAAATCAAATTATAATCTTCCTCAGAAATATATATCTATTTTTAGAACTGGACCCATAAACTATAAAACACATTGTATAAGAATCGTAGAAATAAATACACATATCGATACTGGTTTGGGTTTGGTACTTCTTTAACTCAGTCTGGTTGATGCATTGGCCTTTAATCGGTTAGTGTTGCTGAATTGCTGAAATGATCAGCGCCTAATTTGGATGGTCTTAACTGAACCTAAATATATCTTACTCCTAGTTACGGATTTTTTTGTTACTTCCTTATGATTAAATTTACATGAATAATATTTGTGACACACAGGGTAACATGCTTTTCATATAATGCAATGAATATGCTATATATATGTATATGTACTGTGGTTTCCTTGTTAATCCAAATACAGCGTAGCTGCATTGTTATAAGTTTTCCTAAAGTATCTCTAATAACCTTTATAAGTTGACCTCAATTAACTTAAAAAATCCCAGAAAAAAGTTTCATAAGAACTCATTTTCTCTTTAACATCCAATTAATTTTATATGCTAACAATGTTCTTAAATGTGCAGTGGCGAGTCACATTTTATCAACAAGATCGTTCTAGACATCTTAGGCCATATAAAGCCAAATGCTATAGAGAACAATCTAATTGGCATCGAGACGCATATAGACGCATTGAATTCCCTACTGGATTTAGATGAAACAGAAGAGGTGCGTACGGTAGGTATATGGGGAATGGGGGGAATTGGTAAAACAACAATTGCGCAAGCTATGTTTCGGAGAATTTCTTATAAGTTTGAAGGTAGTAGCTTTGTCAAAGATGTACGACAAAATTGCTCAAATAAAAAAGATGTATGTGCCTTGCAACAGAAGATGCTAAGCGACGTTCTTATGCTGAAGAATTACTTCTTTATTAACGATCCTGATGAAGGAGCTGAAACAATAAAAGATAGATTCAACAAAAAGAAGGTTCTTCTTGTTTTAGATGATGTGGATAATCTTCAGCAAAAAGAGTTTCTAGCTGAAACAAACACATGGTTTGGCCCAGGAAGTAGAATCATAATAACGACAAGAAATCAGCATCTGTTATCAGATGCATATGCAACGTATAAACCTAAGATTTTACTTCTAGATCAAGCTGTTCAGCTCTTCTGTAGGCATGCTTTTAAAACTAACACCCCCCCAGATGATTACAAGGAGTTGTCATATCGTGCAGTAAGCTATGCTGGTTATCTTCCTCTAGCTTTGAAGGTTCTAGGTTCTTTCTTTTATGGAAGACACATTGTCGTTTGGGAAAGTTCCTTAAATAGACTAGCTAATGAACCAGATACTGAGATTTTTAAGACACTGAAGTTAAGTTATGATGGGCTACATCCTTCTGAGAAGAAAATATTTCTAGATGTTGCATGTTTTTTCAAGGGCAAAGATGAGGAACACGTTACAAGGATACTTGATAGCTTTGGTTTTGACCCGGTGATAGGAATTAGAGTTCTTATTGAGAAATCTCTTATAACTGTTTCAAAGAAACGACTAGAGATGCATGACCTCATACAAGAAATGGGTTGGCAAATAGTTCGTGATATGTTCACCAACAGCAGGATTTGGGAACTCGAAGAAATGCAGAATTGCATAATACAGAAAACAGTAATGAATCTCTATCTTTCTCTCATTTGATTAACCACAACTTTGGAAGGACGTAATTTCTGTTATTCTTTTTTCGTATTATTCTAATATGTTAATTAAAGCCAGGTTCATTTTTTCTAAAGTAACTCCCAATACCGTCTTCCACGGGTTATGGGTCCCAATACCGTCTTCCACGGTGTATGGGGGAGGTTGATATGTAGACAGCCTTACCCCTACCTAAGGTAGAGAGACTCCTTCCGGTTCTACCTAAGGTAGAAAAGGACCTCCAGCCTTTTGTAGGGAGTGAGGATCGAACCCTTGACCTCTTGGTTGAGAGACAAGGGGTTTTCCAACTGATCCAACCCTACTTGTTCAGGTTCATTTTTTCTGTTTCTATTATTTTCTGGCACATATTTGGTCGGAATTGGTATAAGCTAAAATTAATAAGTAGTACATACTTTTGTGGTCTGTAAATTTTTTAAAGTGCATATGGGTGAATTTAGTGAAAGAAGTTAAATACTACATATCATCCCAATTAGTTGGTTTTATTGACGACAATATACCATGCTACATATCATGTTTTGTTTGAAGTTTTTAGAATGATCGACTAGAGTAATGTTTTGGTCATTTATTACAGAAACTGAAATCAGTTGAAGCTATAGTTTTGCGAGACTGCGAGTACAACGTTGACCTCTACGATAAGAAGCTAACTAGTAAAGTTTTTAAAAAATTGAAGAATCTCCGGCTACTCGATATTCACTCAGATTTTGCATCCCATGAACCAACAGTTCTCCCTGATGAATTACGATGGCTTTGTTGGCATGTATACCGATTTAATGCTCTTCCTGTAGCATGTATGCGTAATCTTGTTGGGCTTGAAATGGTCAGTAGCGCCATTAAATGTTTATGGGAGGGACGAAAGGTATTCTCGTAAATTAAATCAGTTGCTGAGACATATATTGAATTTTTATGTTTTTCATGCAAACAAGTGCCTTAAGTACTTTTATTAATTTTATCAATTTATGTTTTTTGATAGATACTACCAAGATTGAAATTCATTAATCTTAGTGAGTCGCAACACATAACAAGAATTCCAGATGTGTCTGGGTCCCCATATATTGAGAGGTTCATCTTAGCGAATTGTACGAGTCTGGTGGAGGTTCATGAGTCGCTTGGATGTCATCGTAGGCTTGTTTACTTAGATATGAGTGGTTGCAGGAAGCTAAAGTATCTCCCATCGACAATTGAAATGCAATCCCTAGAGACTCTAATTCTTTCCAATTGCTCTAGTCTTGAAAGATTCCCAGAAGTCTCACCATGTACGGTAAAACTTTCAAAGATATATCTTGATCATTGTAATCAAATAAAGGACCTGCCATCATCATTTAGATATTTATCTGGTCTTAGCTTCATAAGCCTAGTGAGTTGTGAGAAACTTACGAACATTCAAAACTCTATTTGTGAGTTGAAGAATCTCAAGAGCCTGTATCTTCATGATTGCATTAGATTGGAGATATTACCAGAGAAGCTTGGAAGCATGGAAACGTTAGAAGAACTTTTGTTAGGATTCCGTGACAGGCAGGCCTTTGAAAGCATGCCAGAGTCAAGTAAATTTCTTACTTTCACAAGTTTGTATTTTTTGAGAAAATTGGATCTTAGATGGAGACAAATTGAAGAGAAGGACTTTCCCGGAAACCTTCACGCGTTCTGTTCATTAGTAGAACTAAATCTAAGTGGCAACTCTAAGTTAACACGGTTACCTGCTGGAATCTCTCATATTTCAAATCTTAAACTGTTAGAGGTAAATGAATGTTCGAGACTACGAATTTTAGATGATCTCCCTTTAGGAATACAGATGCTAAAGGCTGGAGGTTGCAGCTCACTGGAAACGATTGGAAATTTTGCGAAAGATTATGAATGGCTATATAAGTTATGGCTCTTTGATTGCCCCAGAATCCTACAGAAACAAGAGAACAAAAGATACATCGATAGAATGTTGGAGCTGTCATTCATTAAGGTGACCAATATAGTCTTTCTCTCATTCATTATGTGTTATACATTCAATAAATCAAGCGTATATCAATTATGTGCTAAACAACATGCCAAGGTAAAATCGGATTTATGGTGCATGGATTTAATTTAAAGTTTGCTCCATCCCAAAAAAGCCAAATTCACAAATATAGCTTGTTTGGTTATATTTATGTGGCAATGTTCGAGTCTAAGTTGATGTCATGTTAGTAATTTAATTTGTTTAACTAGTTTTGAACACCAATTTTACATGAGATGCATTGACAGAACTAGTTACTCAGAAAAAGTAAGTTCTTGTTTTATGACAATTTTGTGATAATTTTGCTTATTTGCTAACGAGATATAAGTTAGCATTTTAATTGTTAATAACAATATTTAAGAATATGCATGCTATTTTTATGTAAATATATAAATTTGAATGAACTTTCCTGCTGAATACAGAAATGTGCTGCGCTAAATCATCGGTTAAGTATCGGTATTCCTGGAAGCCATGTGCCAATCTGGTTCAAAGAAGTGCGGAATGGGTGCAATACAGTATTGAAGCTACCTGCAAGTAGTCATCGAAAAATCATGGGGTTTGCTGTATGTGGTGTGTTTGATAGGCTCTGGCATTCGCAGTATGCATCTCCCCGGATCATCTTCAAGATTGTAAATGAGGAGAAGATGATTCCTATGCCAAAGGAAGATTCGGCACATATTGAAGCTGATAGTGAGAACGTGTGGATTAGCTATATACCATTTAGTTTCTTTCAGAAGATGTATCATGATTTTCAACCTGAAGATTGGGCACATATTGAAGGTAATCTATTCATGACTATAATGAGAAGGGACGGTACTCATTCCGTAAGATGCGGGGCACATATAGTGTATAAAGAAGACATGGAATCCATTCAAGAAAGTAAAACTTGGATCTCTGATTATGGGAACTTGCTACATCTTGATGGTGATGATTACCAAGAACATCCTGATTATCATACAATTGTCTCGGGAAATGCGTACGTGTATGAAGAGAAGTCTAATGAAGATCACATGAACCCCACACGTCCGAGTTCTAGGAACATCATAGATAGAACATTACACCTTATCCAACCGTATACGTCTGAAGGAACAACCGATGATATCAGTTGTAGGATAATGTAAACATTCGTATCTTATTATTGAATAACAAACAAGTGTATATACACATAATAACCTAGAATAGATGGGCCTAACATTCATAACACTAATTGGGCTTAACCCATAGTAAAATACGACTAACACTCCCCCGCAATTTGAGCGGGAAGACACCGGACACTCAAACTAACAAAGCTGTAGGTAGGCCTTTGTGTCACAACTCACCATTTCAGGTCATTTCCCGAACATTGGAAAAACACTATTCATCAAACACTATTCATCAGTTTACTATTCATCATTTTTTGTGTCAGTTTGACATTCCGAGAAGCATTCAGAAAAATTTACTATTCACTAAACACTATTCATTGCCGGAAAAGTTTTCACTATTCACTTGCATTACTCATTTCATCGTAAATTTAGTTTACGGGTATTCAAATTCGCGTAACCGGATTGGTTTAGGTGCGAATTCATTTCATTAGTGTTAAGGACATTGCATACGGACTAGAGACAGTCTGCATATCATCATAACAACATTTCCATGTTATACCACTCTTAGGATTTTCAAATTTATATATTTGATACATTTAACGTTTTCCTTATAAGTATTTATAATAAACGTTAACACCCGGTTTATACACGACGAATATATCTAAATATTCCCACAATGGTCCCGACATATTTTTATATCCATTTTATCATCATAAAAGTTATAACATTCAGTTACCCAGTATTTTGGAAATTTATTTTATTTATAATGTGAGCTTGTGAATATTACGACGGTTTTCGTGAAAACTAAACAATAATCACCCGAATACTCAGTAATTGTACCCAACATATTTTTTAACATTTTTATGACTTTATTAAGTCCCGGTTAACTTTGTTAACATTTATTTCTAGAAAAACCCAGTACCCGATTATAACTAATACTTACACTAAACTACAACTAATATTACCCTACATTTCCTAAGTGATCAAAACCGATTTGGCTACTCTTTTATACATTGAAACCAGCCCCTAAAGTCCTCACTAGGCAAAATTATACCACTTCTTAACCCTTTGGCATTTATGCTTGATTATAATACATTAAAACTTGTTACTAAATTACATAAACCACAAAAACAAAACATACATAAAATTTGATAATCAAAAAGGCTCTTCTCATCCTTCCCATCACCAAAACCACGACTTTCCCCAAGATCCATGATCAATCCATGTTTTTCCAAAGTACAAAGCATCAAAGTTGTTCATTTTGCTTGCCTAATCAAGAATCATACCTCAAAAACACAAGTAATCCAAGGTTTCTAATCATCTCATCATCTATTATTTCAAAGTGAGTATTCAATTTATTTTCATGTTTTCATCTAATTAACATATGTATCTTATAGTATTCATGCTTAATTTCATGCACAAACTAGTTATACCACTTTATTTTTGTATACTTTTTGAACATACAAACCCTAGATTGTGATTTAGGTGTTCCCTTGTTAAATTAACTTGATTACTAGTCATTAGGAACCCATGGCACCCTAAGAAGGTGTATGGTAGGATTAGTATAGATTTGTGGAGTTTGCAAGAGTTTTGGTTGATGTAGAAACTAGTTTTGAACCTTGGAAATGGTTTTGTAACAACTATATAAACATTCTGTCCCATTTTGGTAAATTCTGGAAAATCAGTAAATACGAAGTAAACTTTGGCAAAATTTTTAGAAAATACTTTCAAAAACGAATCCGTAGGCGAAAGAACGGATTAAAAAGAGTTTATAACGAAGAAGTTATGATTTTTGCAAGTTTGTTGACGAAAACTATTTTCTGGAAAAATACATGCTGTTGGACGTTTTTCGTCGGACAAAAAGAGGCTTTAGACGTAACCCGGAGGAGCCGAGCTTTCCAAAATATATTACTACATACTAAGACGTAACCATGGATATAAAGAACAAGTAAAACGGACTTATAACGACAAAGATATTCACGTTTCCTTATCGACAAAAACTCTCTATAATTGGCAGTTTTAATAGAAATAATAATAATAATATTACTACTACGTAGTAACTCTAGATTTTTAGAAATATTAACCAAGTATCCAAAATCATAACTAATGAAGTATTAGTGAATACAAGTATATTTCTATTACTACAAGGCGTTATTTCAAGGATTTCAAATCGAGGATTTCAACACTAACATTTATATATACAATATATATATACATTTCAACTAGTTTTATTTTCTAGTTGCCTTATTTTCCTAAGTTTTGGAAAATGTATTATTTTGATAACAACAAGTATTTTTCAAGAGTAGAGTGGTATAGGAAACATGTGCATGGACATTCATAATATCATTTCATGATCTAAATCAGATCGTTCATCATTCATATTAGGTTGCGGCAGCTAACCGTTCATTGTTGTTTATTTCACTTCATCACAATATCATCAGTTTAAGGTGAGTCATAGCCCCTACTCTTTTATACTTGTTTTAACTCTTTGGGGGAGATACATGCTACTACTTGCTTACTTGTACAAATTCACATAACATTTATACTTGGAAACATTATACTTGATTACATTATACTTGATTGCATTATACTTGATGGCGTTATACTTAAACTTGTAAGTCTCTTTGGGATAACACATGCATTGGGTTTCGGAGATGAAGTAGAATCAATGCTATTACCTTCCTTCTGAGCAACATAAAGTCTCCTTGGATAACACATGCATTGGGTTTCGGAGATGAAGTGGAACCAATGCCACTACCTTCCTTGTCAGCAACATACTTATGTGAGGTCTTCGGAGATGAAGTGTAGACTCACTACTAATTGCTTAACTGTTGTTATGAACTTATACATATCTTAATCATATTATATTGTAGCAGTGGGTTGTGAACACACAGGTTGCAAGTCTCTTATGGTGGGACTTGCAACTGAGTGGATTTACGATGCCTTTGCTGTGTGAACATTCTTTATAGGCTTTTCAACTGTATTAAGACAAACTCTATGAACTCACCAACCTTTGTGTTGACACTTTTAAGCATGTTTATCTCAGGTTTATAAGGTGATAGCAGGTGTGTGGAGCTGAGAGTCTTAGGGCATGCTTTTGGAGACTTTAGCTTTTATCGTTTACCATTCGATACACTTTTAAAAAAACTTATGTATTATTCTACTTTGGGATCTTTGTTTTGTAAACTATGACTTTTATCTATTCGAATGGTAACTTTTCAAAACGTCTCATTTAGAGGTCGTTTTCTATATCTGTCCTTTGTGCCCTGAAGTAGCATCCCAATGACACTATCGTTCCGCTGCGATATTTTGGGGGTGTTACACTTTGGTAAAAATATCTGCATACTGATATCTTGATGGTACATGAAGAACTCTAACTTGACTAGCAGCAACCAAATCGCGTACAAAATGGATGTCAATCTTGATATGCTTGGTATATTGATGCTGAACCGGATTAGCAGATAAGTATACATCACTCATGTTATCAAAGTAGACAAGCGTAGCAGAAGACAAAGGCATATGCAGCTAACATAGCAGTTTCACAACTAACAGGTCTCAGTAACAGCATTGGCAACACCTCGATACTTAGCTTATGCACTAGAACGAGAAAGCGTCGGTTAACGCTTAGAGGACCATGAGAGGAGGTTGTTGCCAAGAAAAACACAGTAGCCAGAAGTCAATCTTCGAGTAGTAGGGTAACCAGCCCAATCAGCATCCGAATAAGCAACCAATGATAAAGTAGAAGATGAAAATAACTGTAACCCGTAGTCTAAGGTACCCTGAACGTACTGCAAAATCCATTTTAGTTCAGAGAACTGAGGCTCCCGAGGATCATTCATATAAAGACACACCTGCTGTACTACATAAGAAATATCAGGTCTAGTAAATGTGAGATACTGTAAAGAACCTACAAGACTGAGATATAACGTAGGATCAGCAACCGGATCACCATCATCACCCAACTTAGACTCGGTATCAACTGGAGTCCTACTGGAGTTGCAACCAATGAAGTTTAACACACACAGATATAATAATTGCTAGAAAGAGAAAGATGGAAACTAGAAAGAGAAAGAGAGATTAGATTGAGAGAGGAGGTGATGTTCTTTACAAATAGTAGAGAGAAGAAACTCACCGTGGGTGGAGAGTGTCTTATATACCTCATCATAGTCGGTCATGGGCCTCCATGGGCACCGAACCATATTGGGCTTACATAGACTATTAATATGGACTTGCTTATCATATTACCTATTACACGCTTATACATATCGGTTATTACGAGACTTGTAGACTTAGGAATGATCGCCACTGTTATAATCCTAACAATCTCCCCCTAAGGGGTGATCATTCACTTTATAAATGATGATTCCCTGTGGCTTTGCTCTTTGATCTTCATGTCTTTTGTCTTGAACTTGAGCATTGATGTGTAATAGTCATGCTAGTCCCTTTGTTCTTTTCATGCTTTGTTCTTTAGATTAATCTCTTGATCTTTACTTGCCTTTGATCAACATCTTCAAGTTTTTGTCTTGGCGTCTTCTCCAAGGTACTCAAACATTTTATAGAGGTTTGATCTTCATGCTAATGTAGTCCTCATTTCTTTCTTTGAGCTTGTTCTTTGACTTCTTGAAACTTTGATGTAGATATTAGTCTTGAACATCATTGACTCGATCTTTGAGGATATTAGTATGAGTATGTAGTTGAAGATTGTCGATAAATATGATAATGGTATACAATCTTCCTTCAAGGAGACTTTCATTAGTACCTACACAAATGATAAATATAGATGCATTGAATTCTGGATTTAGATGAAACGGAAAAGGTGCATATGGTAGGTATCTGGGGAATGGGGGAATTGGTAAAACAAAAATAGCGCAAACTATGTTTAGGAGAATTTCTTATAAGTTTGACAGTGGTAGCTTTGTCAAAATGTACGACAAAATTGCTAAAATAATTAAAAAAGATGTATCACTACAAGAAAAACTGGTTTTAGTGAGAAGTGGGATTTCGTCACTAAAATCACTTTTTCTTGTAGTGTATGTGCTTGGCAACAAAAGATTCTAAGCGACGTTCTTATAAGTCCATGAAAATTAGCTTTTGGTGAAAAAGTATGTTATGCAAACATATGGATTTTCGTTAAATCGTGAAATGACACTAGTTTAAAATAAACGATATGAACAAATGGGATTCGAGGTGTATCTTGCATGGTTTTCAGGATCCCAATCCTAATCTTAGGATCTTAAGATTTTACGATACTGCAAAGCAAAAATGATCCGGATCTTACATATGATCTTTGAAAGCTTAAGATCTTATAGGATCCTGTTCTTGACCATAAGATCTTAAAATTTAATCCGATCCGATCCTACTATTCTCGGATACCAAACTAAAAAACTACAAATTTCTGGATTATTTTTTGTAGATTTTTAAAAACAGCATGTTAATCTTACTAAACATTTCATAATCATAATTTATGACAACATTTCGATGGAACATTCATATAATTTTATATTTATGATATACAATGATTTGTAAATTTGTATAATATTATAAAAACTATTAGGAAAATGACATTATAGTAGGATCTTAAGATCCCGATCCGATCTTACGATCACGATCTTGCAAAGACGAAAACGATCCTAGGTAGGATCCCAATCTTGAAAACCTTGGTATCTTGTCTCAAAAAGATTTATGGACCTCCAACATTAACCCACTTTTGTACAAATTGAAGTCAAAATTCACCCATCCAAACCTAGTCATACATGGTTATTATCATACTTGAACCTGTCAGAATTATAGACGACCTGGTTAAAATCTTACATGGACCTAGTTGAAATCATGCTTGGGCCTGGTCCTCATCATTATCATACCTAAACCTGGTCGAAATATCTCTTGAACCTGCTTGTTCTAACCCTGTCTGGAATTGATAGAAATATATCCTGAACCTGGTTCCTCTAACCTTCTCTGGACCTGGTCGAAATATATTATGAACCTGGTTCGTCCAAACTTGCCTGGACATGGTCGAATATAAACCCTGGCTTGGTCATAATCTTATCTGATATGTCATAAAACTTGGACCTAACAGGAACTTTAATTTTTACCTTCATTTATAAAGATTTAGGGTTCGTTTGGTATCCCACTATGGGAATGAAACTATCACTATGAAATTGATACATGATGTTTGTTTAATATGAGGGCCCCACTATTGTGGGAATGAATGATAGATTTATTCTATACTTCATATACCACAAAAGTGTAAGGAATCAATCTATCATAGGTGAGGGGCCCACTACTACTATCAAACTCATACTCATAGTGATTCATGACAGCATACCAAACATACCCTAACATTACCTATTTACTCATCTATCATTCTATCTTTATCCCTCATAAACGCATACACACACCAAACAAAAACACTCATCTCACCACCCAAATCACAGCCCACCACCATCACACCTTTGGTTTTTGAGGTTCTGTTTTTAGTGTTTCTTATATTTTATTCTTGGGATAATGATTTTTAAATGTATCCAACTTGCCACGATTTACTGAGTTGTGTATCGAACTATTAATTTTGCTAAGTTGGGGTCTAAACTTACTAATCTTTGCTATCTGGTGTACTAACGGGGTGATTAAGATTTTCTGTTAGAGTTATTCACAAAAATCGTCCTTCTCGTTAGTACCAAATTGCAATGCTAGTCCTTATTATTTACATAAAATGTCCTTGTGGTTAACCCAAATTACAGTGCCACGTGTCATAATGTGAATGGTGCCACGTGGCGTTGGGTCGGGTCAGTAACCGGGTCGGGTCGGATCTGGGTCGGGACGGGTGCCACGTGGACCACTGAGGAAGTGCCACATAGTAGGGATAACTTATCCCCATTTTGCAACGGTTGGGAGTCAAACCCGGGACCTGAAGGTTGGAGGTGAAGCATGCGTACCAACTGAGCCACACATAGTGTGACAACTGGCAATTTTGGGAGTTATTTCTAAATGCTACATTACAGTTTTGAACGAGTCGTTATTTATTTTAAATCTATTGTCGGATATTTGAGAGTTTATTGGTTTTCAGTAATGGAGTTACGTGATTTATTGTTATTATGATTATGATTAGAAGGTATTTAAGTTAGGCATTACACGACTCGGCACAACCTGATAACACGAATAATAATAATAATTGAGTCTCGGGAAACAAATATATAAGTGTTAATGATCAAATTTTATGGAAAAACCATTTTAAAACTAATGGTGTGACTTTTAGAGACTCGGGAATAATATACGTCATGATTATCGAGTCCCGTTCTCATTTCATGAAAAATATAAAGAGATTGACGTGTTTAGTCCTTAAGGGAGCATTAGGGTTTATTGGTGGTCCAAATATGGGGAGTATATAAACACTAGTTATAACACAATGATGCGTGGCTAGCAACACGTTTTAAATTTATAAAAACAAGAATTACCGGTTAACTATAAACACATACGAGCAAGTATACTCGTCTATCATAGTAAAAGGTCATCCCAAGAGACTTGGTTGTACTCAAGTGTTGTTTGATTGTTTAAGCAAGTAATAAGTTGAAGGTTATGATTGTCACAGATCAAACCAAGAAGAAAAGCAATATGGAAAGCAACATGATGTAAGCACACAAAGACCATACTTGTATGGACAAATGATCACAACGATATTAGGATGTTTAGTTTGGAAAACATATTACCATTGGTAATTCTTTCGACATATAGAACCAATTATAATAGTCTAGTGTTTTATAAATCAAATATACATAAGTTGTAATCAAATAAATGGTCATGTCATAAAGACTCATGCCTAAACCAACAACAAACAAAGAGTTCTTTCGACCCATAAACTTTGATGTCATTAATTTGTGAAGGTTCATTTACTTGAAAGATGATGAGAACACATATTCAAAAGACTTCTTTCGATCTTTAATCTTTATTAAACTTTCACTTGTTATGTTTATTAATTTCACTTGCACAATCGTCACAAAGTACAAGATCAAAATCATTTGTCGACTAATGAATTGAAACTAATCACTATTGAGAATAGGCCTCTAGACTCAACAATGATCAACCAAAACAATAAACAAGGACAAGTTCCAATTTAACCAAATATGATGTCTTTCATTATAATCCAAACAAAACTAATTATATCCAAACATCCTTTTATCACAAGTTCTCATAAGAACCAAACAAGTATAAAGAGATAATTATAATCAAACATGTAACACAACACAAAAAGGAATTCTTATTATCAACATAAGCAAAGACATAAACATGATTGAAATTAGTAGAAACAATACCAAACATCAAATCATCAAGTGCTACAATTCCAACCAAAAGAAACTACCAAAATACAAGTCCTCCATCCTTAAACCTTCCTAGAAATCGACCTCATATTGTGAGTATATGACTTAGGGGTGTTTGGTAATAAGGATTGTTGGTAATCTATGTGGTGTTTAATTGGTGTGAACTATAATCAAGCCTTATGTTGTAAGGATGATCAAGTCATATGACTTGCAAATGTCGACCAAACCAACTCCCCAACACCTTTAGAAATGGGTGGGGAGTGGTAGGAGAGAATCCTCAAACTGTAGAGAGGATTGGTATAGATTATATGATAATTTGATATGGGAAAGATTATTTTGTGATGAAAACTCTTAACCAAGAACTCTTATTTGTAGATGATGACATCTTTGGTCACCAAACATGTTTCTTGGGCACAAAGTGTCATAAAAATGCAGGAAAAATGAGTTATGGAGGGTATATGGTCGGCCTTGGAAGTAATGGTACTTAATTCCACACTTTAATGCAACTTTGGAGGACAATAAGTGCAGCAACCCGAGGTTTGGATATGAACCTGGCGGTTTGGAACATTTTGACAACCAAAATCACTCTAAACCCAAGGTTTGGGTCCGAACCCGGCGGTTTGGATTTCTGCGCACCTTCAAATTGGACTTTGAGCCTCGGGTTTGAACCACAACTTCAACCTTGGGTTGGAAATTGGTTTTCATAAGTGTTTCAACCTTTGGTTGGCAATAAACTCCATCTTTAGCAAACATCTTTGGCACTTAATCTTGAATCTTTCCTTCATCGAATAACTTCATAATCTTTACTTGAACTTGGAAATAATCATAGCATGGATCTTTATCTTGGACGGAAAACTTCTCTTCGTGCATATACTCTTGATTTGTCGACTTTTCTTCATCTTTTCATTATTTCCTTCGACATAGTTGTACCTGAACCTAAAGACATCTCTTGCACCTTTTAAGCATAAAATGTTCCCAAATACAACATAATAACATGCACAAACATACGAATAACGCTACTAAAATATGTATAAAATGAGCGTTATCAAATCCTCCACACTTAAACTTTGCTTGCCCTCAAGCAAATATAAGAAAAGAAAAATAAAAATGCATAACTAAATGAAAAGAATGAAAAAAAAAAATTAATTTATGAAAATTCTAGAAAATATCAAAGAATCTTTTTGGTTTTTTTTTTTTTTTTTTTTTTTTTTTTTTTTTTTTTTTAATTTTTTTTTATTTTTAATTTTATATTTTAAATAAGCAAAAAATTGAGCGCACACTCCCCCACACTTAAGGGTTTGCTTGCCCTCAAGCAAATCTAGAAATTAAAAAAAAATATATCCTACATGGTGTATGAAAAATGATTAATAAAAATATGATGGAATCTACCAAGTACAAGTACTAGATACGATTCATCATTTTAAGCTTTAGTGGTGAAAAACCAAGATGTTTGACAATACCCTATTGATTCTCTCGCTTGATAACATGACTAAGCACCTCACGAAAAGGAATGAAAGTATAATTCACTCAACACTCATATATTTATTTAGTGGTATATATAAGAAAATCACACTCAAATTGCTCAGTCATGATCCGTTTATTACCATAGGCTGGTACAAGAAACAAAGCTCCACTGTCATGGCGTAAGCACCAAGTGTAAACATCTAAAGAGGACTTTTATTCGGGTTGTAATGTAAGGCTAAAGGGTAATATGAGGCTTATGTTCAAATATCTCATGCAAAAACATAATAGATCGCTAGCGCGAATTCTAGATTTACTCAAACAACGGATGGTCACTAAAGTAATATAACTTAGATCGCTGGCGCGTTATTCAATCACTCAAGAACCGGATGGTCACTAAAATATTCATACATTTGATATCTTTACAATGCTAAAAAGGTAGGGATAAGGCATGTGAATATTTCTGAAATTGGTTTTAAAAGAAAAATAAAGTCAAGTCAAAGTCCATGTTGCTAGTTACGAACAAACCACAAACCCGGAAATGATTATAGTTACAATCCTCCTCTTCTTCAAACTTTCACATATTGATACATCGATTCGCCATAATATTATTCTTCATATTCAGCACATTAGCTAACAACATATCACATAATATAGCATATTTGCTATAACTGTCATCACATATTTTTTCTCTTTTTTTCCGATGACTTATTCTTTTTTTTTCCACACATTTTTTCAACATTTCTCCTTCATACATCACATCTGCCCCACACTTCGCATAAGCATCACCACAAGAATACAAAACATAAAGGTGATCAATCTTCATTTTTATCGGAATGTGATAACATCAAATTATCCTGATATTTAAGCGTCAATTTCCCCCTATTATGCTCATTTATATTAATAATTATGTGGATATATGCTTTTATTTCTTCATATTTTGTATCCAGGTCACAAGAGAGCATAGGAGCTAAAGAAAAAAGGAAATTGGAAAGAATGCGCAAAGATAGACAAATTCAAGTATGCTGGAAGAGGTTACGGCGTAACTCATTCTTTCAACTACGCCGTAGCTAGGATTTCTACTAAGAAGACCAAAGTCAACACGGACTAAGAGTTACGGCGTAACCAATCCTACGCTTTACGCCATAACAATCACAAGTCTTGAAGAATCCTTAGATCTGAAGACTACGTCGTAACACTAATATTTAATACGGCGTAGCAACAGGTACAAAAGTAGTCCAAGCTCAAGAATTGACTTACGGCGTAGCATACCTTTTTGGTTATGGCGTAATGAAGACTACAAGAGTTATCTCAGTTTTGACAATTATTCTACGGCGTAACGCTTTTGGAGATTACGACGGAGAAGAAACCATAATATCATTATTACGGTGTAACATTTCATAGTTATGCCGTAAACTTTAGATCTGGATAAGATTTCACAAGTTACGGCGTAACACATTTCATAGTTACGCCGTAACTCTCGACGGGCCTATAAATACAACCCTAATTTCTACATTTGAAGAACAACTTTCTCACACACAAAGTCAAAGATCGTTAAGAGCTTTTAGGAGGCCCTTCTACAGCAGCATACAAAGGTTTTCCAAGGGAGAAATCACACTTCAATCTCCATAAGTTTTAGAATTTCATTGTTTCATTTACATTTTGAATATATGGATCTTGTAAAGATTATTTCGAGTGTTGAATTTAACATGATTGGCTAAGCACCTCTGGTGCTACCCTAGTTATGATTCCTATATTGTTTTAATTATGTTTTCACACTTTTCTTATATGCTTTTATGTGTGTGCATGCTTAGTTTATTTTGAGAACCTTTCATTTCGGTAGTTTTGATTTGCGGTTGTATCCATTACGCTAGATTTAATTGAATTAAGACCCCAAGAGTTAGTAGGCTAGAAGAATTGACCATAGGACACTAGCCTGATGGATTGCGAGGAAATGGGAGGGATGACAACTGACCATATTGCCTCATGTGCGAATTGACCATAGGATCACCCTCCGTATTTGATAAACTTAAGAAGTTAGAGAAATGGCCTATGATCGTGACAACGGGCCATTAGAGATAAGTCTAGCATGTAGTGGCGCTTAATGACTCAAACCTGTCTACCATACGTCGGCTTACTTGCATGGGGTAGTACCTGTGGTTCCTGACAAGATTCGGGGGAGATAGGCTAGGGAACTTGACCTTATGCACCTAGTGATATATGTCCGCCCCACCTAAAGCATAAGATTAGTTTAATAAGAGACATGACCACAAACAATGTAGGATGAATAACTAGGCTAGTACACTTTTCTCCCGCTGCTCACAACCTTACTTTTATTGCTTTTGTTTTCTGTTTTCATTTCCTATTTTCAAACTTAATCTCTTTTTATTACTTTTACTTAGTGACATTAGACTTAGACATAGTCCGCACCACATAGCTCTTGGGACGACCTCGGAGTTACCGTTACTATCCTACGCACGACTAGATTCTCTGTCCATTAGTGCAAATAGGTAGACCTTAGGTAAAAAGATTATTATAAATATTAAAACCTAGTCGGTAAAACCTGTATCAAGTTTTTGGCGCCGCTGCTGGAGAGCTATAACAGGATTTGTGTTTAGGTTTTTAATTTTTTCTAGTTTTATTTTATTTTTCTAATGTTTTT
The DNA here is from genome assembly GCA_030686995.1 of Artemisia argyi. NCBI lineage: Eukaryota > Viridiplantae > Streptophyta > Magnoliopsida > Asterales > Asteraceae > Artemisia > Artemisia argyi. The sequence continues at coordinate 4,694,782 of CM060705.1, forward strand.
GTTTCTAGTTTCAGGAGTAATGGAAGTAATCGACATCGACACTCTTACTTTGGAAGAATATGTAGGATAAAAACTAAGTCACAAACATGATGCATAAGGTGGTAGTGTGGCATTTAGATTAGAAGAGGAAGAAGAAAGTTGGGAACCTTTAGAGAGGATGAGAGAAAATAAGAAAGATTAGATTGCTAGTAAATGTAAAGGTCTAACCCTCTCCCTTGGTGGGAGAGGGGTATTTATACATACAAAATAAACGCCCACTCCCGGGCTGTGGATCAGGCATACAGTGGGTAAAGACCCGTCCTTCCTCCATGGTGTTAGTTAATCTAAACTAATATATAATAAACTAACTACGAGCTAACTTAAATGCTATTACATCAATTAGGTGACCGAGTCTTCTATAGGAATATTTGTATTCCTAGCAATCTCCCCCTAAGTGAGGTCACCTTTAGAAGTTAAGCTCTAACTCTTCAAGCATTCTTTTGATCTTGTAGCTCGTAGTATCTGATTCTTCACTTATGGCTCACTTTGTACACCAAGCAATGATCTTGTGATCCATGTTCCTTTAGAATGTGTGATCTTTGAGCTATCTTTGAGATCATTAGCCATGGTAAATTTCCAAGCTCATCCTTAGTTGTATCGCCATCATGTGATGTTGTGACATTAAGACCATCATGCTCACACCCTTCTGTATTAGGAGACTTTTCATCAGAGTTGCGGAAACGTTGTTGGTAGTCTCTCAACATTCAATGTAGGGAGTCTCTCATCATTCATGATCATCATTGATAGTGAGGAGGATATATGAGCATGAGGTATGGATTGACATGATTCAGTTGAAATTAGGAACCACCAACGCCATCTTTATTGTTGGAAATTAAACTAACAGTACAAACTGCTAGTGTTGGAGTTCCCACTGCTGGTCGAATACACTAGCAGTGGAAACATCATTCCCACTGCTGGAAGACTACACTAGCAGTGAAAACATTATTACCACTGCTAGTACAAAGTTACAACTGCCTATGTGATAAAGACAGAAATGAGAAGATAAATATAAAAAAGATTTGGTGTATATCTTATTCTGTTAGAATATACTTATCTTGTAAAAGACTCCTTGCGTCCTATAAAAGGAGATCCTAGATTAGGGTTTTACATATCAGTTGTCAATATAAGTTTTTCTTAGAGCTTCAAGGTTGTAACACTAGTGATACAAAAATCACTCATATTATTATTCTTAATAATATTGGAGCTAACAGTTTGGTTCACTCATTGTTCTCATTCATATACAACTGTTTATTCACAAACAAACTTCTAAGTATTACTAAGTAGATTCCGCATAATTGGTGGTATAATTGAAAGTATCATTCTAACACAAATCAAGGTGTTTAGATCCATCAAGTGGTATCAGAGCCAGGTTACTAATACTTTGAATTAAAAGATCTAGAAGAACTCATCCAAAAGAACTCTTAAAAGAAGATGGCGTTTTCTGACTCAGAGGTACATTCTATAATCAGTTGTGCTAAATTTTGTTCTGCTTTAAAAGAATATGAAAAACTTAAAGAGCAATATGATGAACAGAGGTTAGAGCTAAATCAAACTAGTTATAATCTATCTAATCATAAAAGAGGTCTTGCTGTGCTTGAAGAACAGATTTTGCATTATAGAGAAAATGAATCTAAATTTAATGATGACATTGCTGTGTTAAAAAGGGATTTAGACTATAAGATTTCAGTAAATGAGGCTCTTAGAGAAGAATTAGAAAAGCTTAAAAAGGCTAATGAAAATGTTAAGATAACTTGTGAGACACTAGCTTATCAATCTAAAAGTATGGATAAAATTTGGGAAGCACAAGTTGTCAACAAGGCTAAATCTGGTATAGGTTATAAGTCTGTTCCTCCACCATACAGAGGTGTTCCTTCACCTCCTGGTATTGACCTAGCACACACAGGTCTAGAGGAATTTCAAGAACCTCAGATGGTATATGGTCAAAAGTCTAGTCCCAAGATAGAAAAGACTGAAGAAACTAAAGAATGCTTTGAAAGTGCTAGTAACACTTCTTTAGTTGATGAAGTTGTATCTAAAGCTAAATCTGAGGTTAAGGTAGATGTGAATAATGTTCCTAAGGTTGTCAAACAAGAAAAGGTAAAACCAGTTAGGAATAATGTTAGATATGCAGAGATGTACAGGTCACAACCTAGAGGTAACCAAAGAAATTGGAATAATATGAAATCTCAACAGCTAGGTAGTGATTTTGTTATGCAAAACAAAACTTGTTTTGTATGTGGTACTTTTGACCACATTGTTGCATATTGTGAAAATAACCCATGGAAAAAGGTAACTTCAAGGGATACAAGGGTATTTGGAAGCAAACAACCTAGAGTGAACAATAATAAATTTGTTAAACAAATATACTCTAGTATTACTATGATACCAAGAGTTGTCATGTTAAGGTCTGGCACCAAACCTATTTATCCTGCTAGGCCAAACAAGACTTTTTACCCCAAGCAAATTGTTCCAAGTGCTAAACCAAGATTTTCAAAGCAAGCTCAAACAGTTAACAAGTCCTTTTTCAATAAAACACCTAGGTATAATAAAAAATGGATGCCTAAGGTTGAAACGTTTAAGCCAAAAGTTCCCACTGTTAGGCCAAAAGTTTCTAATGATAGGCAAAAGAAAGTTGTTAAGGGTAATATGGGAAATGGTATGAAAGCTACAACACAATGGGTTTGGAGACCAATAACAGGTGACAAAGCATCTATGGTATTAAAGAAACACACTTATATTGATGCAAGAGGGAGAGTCAAGTTAGTAATGGCTTGGATTTCCAATGTTTAGTTGTCTGTTCTAGTATATTTTGTTAGTCATATTCATTATTGTTAAATGGAAAATATTTTGTCTTGTATTTTCTTGGTTTTGGACTAACAAATGCAGGTTGATAAAGCAAATGATTTGGAACTATCAGATTGCTTGATATGTGAATTGGACTGTATGCTGATATAGAGTTTGGAGTGTGTGAACTAGACACACAACAAATGGTAATTGGTTCACCATGTCTAACCCACACCAAGAACCAACTAGTCCAGAGCAAACGGCTATTGGTAAAGACTCATCAAATCCGTTTATGGTTGATAGTTTACCAAAAACTATATGGTTATCAACTCACCTTGCTTCACAGTGAAGAGTTGGCTAGTCCATAGCAAACGGCTAATGGTAAAGACATCTCAAATCCGTTGATAGCTGGTAATTTGCTCAAATTATAAGTATTTTTCAAAGGTTATGAGCAGTGTTATTTATACTGCTTAGCTAATTGTATGGAAAAGGGCTATCACCACTGTGTTAAGTTTAACAGCTTCACAGGACAGAGATAACATCAATAAGACCTCTACCATGGCAACACCTAATATGTCTCATCCTTTTGGATTGGATACAGATGGTGGAATCCTAAGCTAAATGAAACATATGGGTGGTCCAGAAGTACTATCTAGTTTAACCAGGTAAGAAATTGAATCTTTGCCTAAAGATCCACCTCTCCCAGAAGGTAATACATCTGGAAGTTCTGAAGGCAGTATGATACAAAAGGAATTGATGGAACTCTGTAACATTTTTATCTGATTGTGATTATTTTGGTGGTGATTCTCCCAAATAGGGGAGGAAAAATGATGATAAGGTTGAGGGGAGGATTGCTCTCACGTCAAGGAGTTCATAATTTGCACAAGTTTCTGCTAATAGAATACCAGTTTCTACTGATGGTAGCAATTCAAGGCAAAGGTAAAGGTAAAGGTATCATGATTGAAGCAGAAGAAGAAAGAACCACCAATGAAGGATGGACAGCTGCTTAGTTAAAAGGAAAAGCTAATGAAGAAATAGAAAGGTTGTAATGCATACAGAAGAGTTCATCATTTTGAGAAATGAGAACTGCATGATTGAAATGATAAGTGTTCGGAAGAATCCCTCCAACATCAAGGATGAAGTTTAATTCAAGAAACTTGTGGATTTGCAGAGGAGTCACAAGTTTAGGGGAGGATTGTTGGAAATTAAACTAACAGTACAAACTGCTAGTGTTGGAGTTCCCACTGCTGGTCGAATACACTAGCAGTGGAAACATCATTCCCACTGCTGGAAGACTACGCTAGTAGTGAAAACATTATTACCACTGCTAGTACAAAGTTACAACTGCCTATGTGATAACGACAAAATTGAGAAGATAAATATAGAAAAGATTTGGTGTATATCTTATTCTGTTAGAATATACTTATCTTGTAAAGGGCTCCTTGTGTCCTATAAAAGGAGATCCTAGATTAGGGTTTTACATATCAGTTGTCAATATACATTTTTCTTAGAGCTTCAAGGTTGTAACACTAGTGATACAAAGATCACTCGTATTATTATTCTTAATAATATTGGAGCTAACAGTTTGGTTCACTCAATTTTCTCATTCATGTACAACTGTTTATTCACAAACAAACTTCTAAGTATTACTAAGTAGATTCCGCATACTTGGTGGTATAATTCAAAGTATCATTCTAACACAAATCAAGGTGTTTAGATCCATCAAGTGTGTCCCTGAAATAAAACAGTTAGCAATAAAGATAGAGAACGAATAAGGCTTTGTCATTCGTTCAGCGAGGACAGACTACCCTCCGGTTCTGTGAGAACCGACCTGTGATTAGGTAGAGTCTCTGTTAAAAAAGACTCTCCTTGACAGGAATTTACAGTTTGTGGTAGTGAATCTTCCAAAGAATCCACTTCTGCATCTTCATACTAAGCATGTTCTCATACCGGAACTTCTCAAAGCAGACAGCACAATAGAGTGAAGCGGTGAATTGATATTCATTGATTGATGAGAAATTGATTTATAGAAATCACTCGCGTGTTATATAATAAACATTTTTGAGACACGACGAGAGTTTTATGCTTTGAATCACATTTCCATCAAAAATACTTTTGTTTGAAAGATTATACACAATCAATGTGCTCGAAAATTAGTTTGTGAGCACATTGAAAGGTTTTTGCAAAAGTATTTGTCAATCCATTTCCTGGAACAAGTTTGATTCATTGTTAAATCACACCATCGTTGCTTTCCAGTTGTCACAAGCTTGATCCTTACAGGATCTAACATGTCACCTACCAAGAGCTTGTGTGATGTTCACTCTAGAAGGATTTCCATCTTCATCGTGAATATTTTTATATCACTCGAATGTTTTGGCAATACCACAAGGATAATGCGTAGGACTCTAAATATTTTATCTTAATTTCCACATTGTGTGAAACAATAAGCATATTTGGAAGTGTGTCCTAGTGAGATTTATGGATGATCTCTTTGGCTCTAGACTCAATAGTGCGTTTTGATCCGCTCCTGGAGACTGGGGAGGCGTCTCCTGTTTAGGTAACAACATAGCTCGCAATGAGCAGTCGATACATTGCACAGGGTTCCCCGTGAGAATGAAACAAGCTCTTTGAAGAGAACTTGAGTGGCTAGGAAGTTTAGTGTAGTGCGTCACTGGGTCCATGACATCTTGTGTTTAATACCATTGTTACCTTAGTAACCACCAGTAGCATATGAAGTTGAACCCGGTTTCTACCCTAAGGTTGAATAAATGGAGAGCTATTTCTTTTCACCCTTTCTCATTTCATTTCTTTTTAATTCTTCAACCCCTTTAGTGCATAACATGACTTCATCACTAGAACCTTGTTGGGTTTGTTCCAGTCCTAGCTCTATCTCAGTCGGCACTCTTCCCTTTCTCACTTTTCTCCTTTTTTCAATCATTCCTAAAGACTTCTAATTTATCTAGTGGATTTTCCCTGTGAAGATCCTTCCGGTTCTGGTAGATCATGGGAACTCATACCTAACCTTAACCATCCTTATATCTTCGTGCATTAAAGTAAATGGCCGGTCTTTGGTATTTTTTCCACAAACGCCTTTTGCTCCCCCTTAATATGTGCATCAATATTATGAAAGAGTTTAGCACACATGAGGGAGCCTATTATTGAGTCCAAAAGATCACATTTGTTTATCAGATTTCTTATTTAAATCACATTCTCTCCCCCGATCAAAAATTTCAAACCTTTTGAGATTTGATCTCAATTGATTTAAATAAGTTAGAAAGCTTTTTGGGAGAAAAAAATGTGGTTAGGTTAAATTTGGTCTGATGATAGGAACATTTTTGAGCTCCCCCTTAATTTATAAGGGGGACGGTTATGTGTCAGAATTGATGAGTTTTCAAAAGATTTGAAGTTTTAACGATAAACTCTTTGAAAGATTCTGATACTGACACATAACCATCACAAGTTGTTTTATTGCTTATTATGTACAAAGTGGAGAGTTTTGATGATACATAAAATTTTGAAATCACTCTCCCCCTCAATCAATGACCCATTTATATTTTTGAAGAAAAATTGTTGGCATTGATTGAGTGATGAATTTTATGAAAATTTCAAGTTTGATTGATTTTCAAAAATTTCATGGTACCACCAAGTTTTGCACAAATACTTTCCTGAAGAATCATAGACGGAAAAGTATTTGTGATAAAAAGAAGACTTCTCTTCTGTATCAAGAAATAATGAACTGAAGCGTACATTAGATCGAGGAAACATGGATATAAAGTAATCCATGCCCAGGTGAACTTCACCCTGTAAAAACGAACAACCGTCTTTTTGGTGACGAGCTTTCCCCATTTTGAAAAAGGGGTTGCTATCTGAAGTAATAGCAAAGCAAAATTTAAATCCAGGTCACAGCCTGAAATGACTGCAAGCCATTTTTAAGTCCGGGTTACGGTCTGAAATAACTGCAAACCATTGTTTTAAGAATGTTTTGAGAAACGACATGTTTTAGAAAAAAATTATTTGAAAAAGAAAAAACTCTTGCTCAAGCATATGTATGATTCCGTGTCATTATTGAATGACAGTTCTAGAAACGTACATAATAGTGATTACACAAGAGAAATGTCATGAGAGGAATATTTTTGGATTTTTGTAGTTTTTCATATTTTTATGGTTTTTATAGGTTTTATAATTTTCTATTTTCTTTTTGTGATAAGCTATGTACAAAGGATATGTGGAACCAATCCTTCACTCTTCATTTTCCTCCTAGAGACACTTAAGAGTTTCTGGTGTGAGGCTCTTCATCCCAAGTCATGGAAGAATGAACTGAAATATTTCGCGAGAGAGAGCCTTTGTAAAAATATCTGCCAGTTGAAACTCTATCCTCACAAAGTAGAGTTCCACTAACCTTTTCTCCAATTGTTCTCTGATGAAGTGATGACGGATGTCAATATGCTTGGATTTGGAATGCTGGACATTGTTGCAACACAAAGCAATAGCATTTTTGTTATCACAGTTGATGTTGATAAAATCAAATCAAGTATATAATATTATAGTATTACTCAAGAAATCCGCAAAGAAATACGGATAACCTGAGGTCGTAGTCCGTGTGAAGGGTGAATGGAATTTCGAATTCCCGATTCGTGAAACGTGTCGTGAAAGTGGTAAAAAGTGATTTTGATGAGATAACACTAATGAATATGAAAATTAAGCACAATTAATCACTTAAGCACGTATTTCAAGTAATTAAACCAAAAATGTAACGTAGAATTAAAAACCGTAAGCTAATTCGTAAAATAAACGTCAATGCGCGAAATAAAACGTGAAATTTAAGCTATACTATTCCTATGGACTTGAAAATAATTTCCTAAGATAAAAATGATAAAAGAAAATTTTGAGAAAAAGAAAATTATTTTTTTGACTTTTTATTTAATTTTTTTGAATTAAAAAACTAATTTAACTAATTAAAAATTAAAATAAAATGCAAATAAAGTCAGAAAAATACAAAATTAATTTTGAAAATTCTAAAATAACTAAAAACAATTTTTAAAACTGAAAATCTATTTTTTTGGCTTTTTGTGTAATTTTTAGGAATTTAAAACTATTAAAACTAATTTAAAAGTAATAAAAATTAAAATAAAATTGAAATTAAATGAGAAAAATGCAAAATTAATTTCTAAATTCTAAAATAATTGAAAACTAATTTCTAAAATATTTTTGGATTTTTTAGGATTTTTCTGATTTTTTTAGTATTTTGGTAATTAAAAAGTATTAAAAATTGAATAAAAATGGAAATTAAATAAGAAAAATAGCAAATGAACTTAGTAAAATATGAAAAATTCAGGGAAAATCTAAAATAATATTCTACAGCTAGGAAAAATTTAAAAAGTTGAAAATAAGCACTGGAAGTGCTATTTGCTTTGAAACAGCTTATAAAAAGTGCTTATTTATAAGCGAACTTGACCCAAACTCAATGAAACTTTGACCAACTGATTTATTGACTAAAATAAGCTCAAAAGTACAGGTATAAGACCAATAAGCACTCAGAGACACAGATATAGGCATAAACAGATTGAATAAGCAATTGAGAGATAAGCAGTAACCAATCATAATAAGCTAATGGCAAATACTCAATGGATAAAGCAACTATAAGCACAAATGAACTCAACTGATCAACAAAAATCATATTTGAACCACTTAATCTCAATTGCAGCCCTTGAATTGGAAACAGAAACTTGTTTGAACTACACTACTAAGACAGGCCAAATAAGCAGTTCTAATAAGCTGAGACTTGTGAGCTTATGGGGGCAAAAGTCCTACTGACCAAATGAGACTCCAAATTAACCAAGATAACTGAATCTAGATCCACTTTACTACCCTAAAGCTGCCTAGAAATTACCAAAACCTGATTCACAGGGGAACTCAGGTTCAAACAGTTAACTTCAATCCACTTTTCCAATAAGCAATTGATTTATAAAACTGAATTTTCTTTTTGAAATTGTTTTATAGGCTGCCAAACTTTACAAATATGCTTTTCAAAGTTGTTTCCAAACAGTAATGAATCCTAAAAAGGATCTCAAAGTTTTGACCAAAACCGTATTTCTCACTAATTTGACTTTTCTTATTGATAAAAACTTTGACCAATATGAATTTAAATTTGCTCTAATAGATTCCTTATGTTGTAATAAGCTCTAATTAACCTAAATTAAGCTTTCTAATACTAATAAGCAATTACTTATGTGATTATGCAACTAAATCTCTAACTGTTATGCAAATGATAAGCTAATTTGACTTTAAATGCTATAACCTACTGTTTTTAAGTTCAACTAAGCCTAAATGCAACCTAAGTTTGATGTTTAAACAACCAATACCTACTGAAACAATAATAATCTCATTAAACCACTATGATCCAAACACCCTCTTAATGACTGTCTAAACCAATTACTTACTCAAATCTTTATCACAGCTATCAATTCCTCAATCAATAACCTAATACTGATCCAACACTCTCAATAGAACAGAGGAACACAAAATCAAACACAAATCTCACAGAAACACAGATCTAAGATGTTACGACAGATGAATGAAACAGTAACAAACCAAATGACTACAACTATGAACAATAAGTTATAACAGAACAATATGATTATGCTACTATTATTATTAAACAGAAACAAACAATTTAAAAGCAGATCTATACTACTACTAACTGATGCAATTCAAAGTGAATTAAAAATGGAACTTACAAATATAATTCCCCCTCAGCTCAACAGAGGGGGATTCACTAAACTTGCCTGTCTTTATGACAGGCCAATGGACACCTTTTGGTTGCCTTATACTCCACAATAAGATGATTCTTAATCCAATAAGATAACAGTTGACTTTGTTTGACCTTTTTGAGATTTAAAACAAATGATTGAATAAACTCACACAAAGCTATCAGGAAGCTTATATGGGCTTATATAAACATGAATTAAGCTTATTGAAGCTTGAAATTAGAATTGAAACTATTATTTATTTATTTATTTTTCTGATATTTTTTATTTATTTTTTGGATTTTCAGTATAAGAAATGACAGAAACTTAAATGGAATATTTAAAAAAACTATAACTATAGATTTAAGCTAATAAAGAGTAAATAACTGAAATTAAACTAAGAATACAATAAGTTGTAAAGTAAACTTGATTCTATTAGTACTAAAATTCAGTACAATACTTGGAATGGAAACATACAATAAGCTTGAAGACAGAAAACTAAACAATAATGAAAACCTACACAATAAAACTACTCTCCACAACTGTGAATGAAGGGGGTATTTATACTTGAAGCTTGAGGCTGAGTGAAGCTTCTAGGTCATCCACGTCACTGATCCACGCCTCACTTGTGTTTCTTTGAGTAAATATAGGCCTTCAGATCAACCTTGGTCCCCAATCCTCATCTCTCAGCCCTTGGATTTGATTATTCCCAATCATATGACACGGAATGTCACACGGATTGACACTCTGTCATTCCCTGCCATGTCAGAGAGTTTCTAGAAGCCATTAATTGTACGATAATGCCCTTACTTGCTGTCAATTTGGATTTATTGTTCGTGAATAGTGTTTAAGGTTCATAGCATTCTGGGTATGGGGTAATATTTGGAGGGCGGGTAAATGGTGTTTGGGAGTGTTTTTATTAAACTGAACGTTGACCGGGTTTATTGACCATGGGTAAAAAAGGGTGGAGTTGGATCGGGTAAAAGGCAAAGGGAAATTGGCTTGTGTATGTTAATTTAACAAGGATCATTGTAGTATTTTCTGAAAACTTAGGGACCAATTCTATAAATTTTCAAAAGTTAATCCAAGGGTATTTCTTGACTATCTCTGATAATTGAGGGTTGACTTTGAATTTTCTTCAATAATTTCTTCCAGGGACCATTATTGTAATTTCTTGAAAATTGAGGGACTAAAGTTGCCAATCTCTTCAAAACTTTGTCCAGGGACCATTTATGCAACTTTATGATTCTCTGAGGACTTTTCATGAAATTTTGAGCTTTCTTTTATCATTTTGCTTCCCCGGCTCCGGCTTTTGACCTTTTTCCATTCTCGTGCTCGTTTTTGTCGGTTTTGGCTTTGTTTTTGTTCATTTCTCACATATCCGTACCTGCACATACACAAATGCAGAAACATACATTCTCTTGGCATATTTGGTTAGTATTTGGTGTATTTGGTTTGATTTAAGGCTAAAAAGGATGTGTGAATAAGCACACATCAAAATCCCCCCAGACTAAGGTATTGCCGTGTCCTCACGCAATGTCATCACTTCACGCTTAAGAGATAAATAATTTCAAAACCTCTCTTTACTGACGTTGTAAGGTAGCAATGATGTTCAAAAGAGATCTTAAAATCATTTATTTTAAAAAACGCTCCGTTTTCCGATTTTCTTGTATAACAACTACTACTACTCTTTTTGTACTTTTTCATTTTTATATGTGACGGTTTGCCTTGAATTTCATTATCAATTCATATCTGTTGATAATTTTCAGGGTCTACGAGTAGAAACACTTCTCACAGAGAAGAGATCATACGGATAAAAATCGTCATCCTTGATTTTTCACAAGCCCCCAAACTAAGCGTAAAATCGAAATCATTGTTTATCTACAAGTTAGATGCTAACACTACCCACAAAAGTTACTTGTGTAATCACCTTTTGTTCCTAATTCTTAAGTTTGGTATCTCAAGATTTTAATTTGTGAGAAATGAATTTCTTCATATTTTCTCATTTTGATATTTGTTAGTCCGATAAGAGCACAAAATTTGAACGGTAAGTAGTTTCCAAACTTTCTCTTGAAAACCACTGCATACAGAAATCGGGTCCACATGAAGGTCTCTGATTTAACACGGTTTATGGGGGGCCCCTTTTTATTTACAGCTGAAACATCCCATGTTTGAGACCCGAGACAGAAGCTTTTTATTAGGGAAACCCCCGGAGTCAAAGCTTGACATTTTTGCATAATTATAAGCACTTTAATAATATTTGGTCCTTAGTCCTTTATTTCAATTACAACAACGGTTTAAGAGCCGCCAAGATGTAAGAGCTTTATTATGACTTTGGATTTATATCCGCTTCTTTTTATAGCTTTGGATTCCTCTGCCTTTTTATTGGCTTTGGATTATTATTATTGATATTCATAATCATATACCAAACCCCGAGTCCTACGGCCTTTACTAAGATCACAACAACGGCTGCGAACCGGCAAGATGCAATAGTCTATTTTACCGTAACACTGGCAGTACCCCTATGTTTACCAAACCCCCATATGCAGAGATTTTGTTAGGAACGAGAAAAAACTAAGTATTGCCCAAACCCCATATACTTAATTAATCCTAGAGATATATTTTTATTGGTGTGCAATCTTGTGGGAACAAGGAGGCCACAAGTACCTTTCGTGGGCTCTAAAGAGATCCAACTACTCCATGTTTAGCACGAAACTTCTAAATAAACTCTATCATTCCTCGATCTCCGCAAATTTAAAATCCCAAGTAATGAGATCCGCGGATGCTTAGCCGATAATCTTTTGATTATATTGGTTAAAGAAGACGAGCTAGGGTTCAACATGCCCGGTCCAATCGAAACATTTATTTCTACTCTCGCCGGTAGGAAAGTCAAAACAAGGCGTCAAATCTTTATTATTATACCATATATCATTCATTTTTTTTAGTAAAAGGTGACAAAAAATTTTAAATTTTGGTGGAAATACGGAGTTGCGCAAGTTAACAGCTCAGACGAAGGTGCAAGGTCAAATCGAATCGAAGATTCACCCCCTAGACTAAAGTGAAACATTGTCCTCGATGCTTAAAGGGTACGTGTAGTCTTACGTAATGTCTAAGGCCGTTTATTAAGTATGCCAAGAGATAAACGTTAGTCGATAAGATTTTGGATATGATGAATTTCCGAAAGAGCAGCGAAGAATGAGACTCGAGTGGAGAGAATGACAAAACATGAGCACGAGAGTCCTCAAACTTCAGGGAAATTCCTGGACATTCACAAACAACCACGAAAACACGAGTTTGGAAAGGGTCGCCCCCCTCACGTCACGTTACTAAAGAAAGTAGACAATAAAGAAAATGAAATGGATATGCATGGGGTGCCTCCCACGAAGCGCTTGTTTTTGATTACCGAGTCACATGAGCTTGACTAGATCCTCGAATTTAGTTATACTTAGGGAAAGTTTGGAGATCTGGGACAACCATGGGTGGTATGTCCCCTCCGAAATAATATTTGAGACGATGACCATTAACCTTAAAGTTGGGACCATTAGATTGAGCTAGCACAATGGTTCCATAAGGAAAAACTTTGGTAATGGTGAATGGTCCAGACCAACGGGTTTTAAGTTTGCCCGAGAATATCTTTAATCGAGAATTGAAAAGAAGGACTCGATCACCAACGTTGAAAACACGATCTTTAATCTTACCATCATGAATCCTCTTTGTCTTCTCTTTGTAGATCAAAGAATTCTCATAGGCTTGATCACGAAGCTCAACTAATTCATTCAATTGAACTTTACGATGATCACCCGTGGTTGGAAGGTCAAAATTAGCATGTTTCTAGGCCTAGTAGGCCTTGTGCTCAAGTTCCAAGGGCTAATGGCAGCCCTTCCCATAAACCAGCTTGTAAGGAGTGCACCCAATGGGTGTTTTGTAAGCGGTACGGAAAGCCCGTAATGCATCATCTAACTTATCAGCCCATGAAGCACGATGTTCTCCTATGGTCCTTTCTAAAATATGTTTCAAGCCACGATTGGACACCTCAACTTGACCACTCATTTGTGGATGATATGCAGTAGAAAGGCAATGTGTGACACCTTATATGAGCATAACTTTAGCAAATTGGTCATTACAGAAATGGGTCTCACGATCACTTATAATAGCACGAGGTGCACCAAATCGGGCGAAGAGACTTTTGAGAAATTTTACTACAACTCGGGCGTCATTGGTGGGGAGCGCCTTCACTTCAACCCATTTCGACAAGTAGTCGACGGTCACGAGTATATATTTGTTTCCATGAGAAGACGGGAAAGGACCCATGAAATCGATACCCCGGACGTCAAAAATTTCACAGACTTGGATAGCATTTTGAGGCATCTCGTCTCTCTAAGAAATTTTTCCTTGACGCTGGCAAGAATCACATGATTTCACCAATTCATGTGCATCCCGGTAAATCGTCGGCCAGTAGAAGCCTGAATCAAATACTTTCTTAGCGGTAAAGTTGGCACCATGATGTCCCCCCGTGGGTCCATTGTGGCATGCCATGAGAATTTCAGCGGCTTCCTTGCCGTGAACGCACCGCCGGATCACTTGATCCGCACAGATTTTAAACAAGTAGGGATCGTCCCATAAATAATGCTTAACATCTTTGAATAATTTCTTCTTTTGTTGGAAAGACATCCCTTTACGAATGAAATTCCCTCATGGTAATTCGTAAAGTCGGCGAAGCATGGGGTACTAGGATTGATATGTGATAAACTCCCAAGTGTCTCGAGAGGAAATGTTTCGTTAATTTCCTTTTTCTCAAAATCACTTTGATGGGGATTCTTTAAACGCGCAAGGTGATTGGCAGCAAGGTTCTCAGCTCCCTTTTGTCTCAAATTTCAACATCGAATTCATGAAGGAGAAGAACCCACCGCATCAAGCGTGGCTTAGCATCTTGCTTTGCCATTAAGTACTTAAGAGTCGAATGATCCTTATACACTATGGTTTTCTTCAAGAGCAAATAAGGTCGAAACTTTTCAAAAGCATAAATGACGGCTAACATCTCTTTTTAAGTAGTCGTATAATGGTATTGAGCATCGGTCATTGTTTTACTAGCATAGTGTATCGGCTGAAAATATTTTGACTTGCGTTGCCCCAGAACTGCACCAATAGTATAATCGCTAGCATCGCACATTAGCTCAAAAGGCAAGTCCTAATCGGGGGCAACTAAGATAGGAGCCTCCGTTAAATTCTTCTTAAGGATGTAAAATGCTTCAATGCATTCTGTCATAACTCATCATTTCAGGTCATTTCAGGTCATTTCAGGTCATTTCCCGAACTTTGGAAAAACACTATTCATAAATCACTATTCATTAAAACACTATTCATCGTTTTACTATTCATCATTTTCGAGGTCATTTGGATATTCTGAGAAACATTTGGGAAATTTACTATTCACTAAACACTATTCATTTCCGGAAAAGTTTTCATCATTCACTTGCATTACTCATTTCATTGTAAATTTAGTTTACGGGTATTCAAATTCGCGAAACCGGATTGGTTTAGGTGCGAATTCATTTCATTAGTGTTGAGAACACTGCATACGGACTGGAGATAGTCTGCATATCATCATAACAGCATTTTCATGTTATACCACTCTCAGGATTTTCAAATTTATATATTTGATACATTTAACGTTTTTACGTATAAGTAATTATAGTAAACGTTAACACCCGGTTTATACATGACGAATATATCTAAATATTCCCACGATGGTCCCGACATATTTTTATATCCATTTTAACATCATACAACTTATAACATTCAGTTACCCAGTATTTTGGAAATTTATTTTATTTATAACGTACGCGTATGAATATTACGACGGTTTTCGTGAAAACTAAACAATAATCACCCGATCACTCAGTAAATGTACCCAACATATTTTTAATATGTTTTTAACATTATTATAACATTATTTTCATCCCGGTTAACTTTGTGAACGTTTATTGCTATTAAACCCGGTACCCGATTTTAACGAATAACACGTAATAACACTTAACGATACACTAGATTTCTAATTAAATACCAAGCACCCCTAACCCCCTCCTTGGCTCACCAAAACAGGCCACATGAACCCTTTTAACCTCTAGCATTAATCTCCTAAGTATTAAACTAATAAACTCTAAAAACCTTACTTTACCAAAAATTCAAGAATCATAAATCACACTTTTAGATAAGTTAGATTTTTTTCTCATCTTCTTCATCCTCTCTAGCAAACCCACGACTTTTTCCCAACTCCATGATCAATCCATGGTTTTCAAAAGTTTAAAGCACCAAAGTTATTCATTTTATCATTCTAATCAAGATTCTTGCATCAAACACACAAGTAATCCAAGGTTTCTAGCCATCTAATCATCTCATTTTATCAAGTAAGTTATCAACTTTATTTTTACATGAAACATCTTATATTTACTTGTATTACATGATTTCCATGCTAAAAACCATGTACAACTAGCTATACCACCACTTATTTGGTCAAAAATGGAACATACAAACCCTAACTTTTTAGTTATGAATCCCCTTGCTATAATAACTTGGTTAGGAGTCCATGGCACCCTAAGAAGGTGTATGGTAGGATTAGATTAGCTATGTGGTGATTACAAGAGGTTTGGTGATGGTAGAAATTAGTTATAAACCTTGAAAACTTGATTTGGAACCTATTTTAGACATGCTGTCCCGTTTTGTAAAAATCTGGAAAATCAGTAAACACCAAGGGAACTTTGGCAAAATTTTTAGAAAATACTTTCAAAAACGAATCCGTAGGCGAAAGAATGGATTCAAAAGAGCTTATAACGAAGAAGTTATGATTTTTGCAAGATTGTTGACGAAAAGTATTTTCTGGAAATTTGTTTGCTGTTGGACGTTTTTCATGGTACAAAAAGAGACTTTAGACATAACCCGGAGGAGCCGAGCTTTCCAAAATATATTACTACATACTAAGACGTAACCGTGGACATAAAGAACAAGTAAAACGGACAAGTAACGACAAAGATATTCACGTTTGAATATCGGCTAAAACCACTTTATATTTGACAGCTTTTATTAAATTTGGCACAAAAACTACGAAGTACATTTTTGAGCTAGAAGTAATATTAAGTACCAAGCTTTATAACTAAAGTAGTATTAGTTATTACGAGTTTATTTTCATCATTTCAAGGATTACAAACCGAGTATTTCAATGCTAACATGGAAACTTACGATATATATATATAAGTATATATATATTACAACTAGCTTATTATATTTTCTAATAGCAATATTTTTCCAAATTCTTGGATTATATATTTTGATAACACAAGTGTTTTTCCAAAGACTAGAGTGGTATAGAAACATGAGCATGGACATTCATAACATCATTTGGTGATCTAAATGAGATCATTCATCATTCATTTTAGGTTGCGGCAGATAACCGTGCATTGTTGTCCTTAACATTCCGTTGCATTGTACTATTACTTCGAGGTGAGTCATAGCCCCTACTCTTTTAATTGTTCTATCAACTCTTTGGGGGAGATACATGCTACTACTTGCTTACTTGTACGGATTCACATAACATTATACTTGATAACATTATACTTGATTACATTATACTTGATTTCATTATTCTTGATTACATACATACATGATTGATACATGCACACATACTTACTATTATACTTTGGGAAATGGCACCCAGTAATCATACATACATACAGATTTCCAATGGCCCCAGATTAAGTTGCTGGGCACAACCATGGATACATACATACAGATTTCCAATGGCCCTAGATTTAGTTCTGGGCACAACCATGGAGACATTGATACTTCCAATGGCCCCAGATTAAGTTTCTGGGCACAACCATGGAGATATACATACTTAAGTGAGGTCTTCGGAGATGAAGTGTAGACTCACTACTAATTGCTTAACTTTTGTTATGAACTTATACATATCTTAATCATATTATTTTGTAGCAGTGGGTTGTGAACACACAGGTTACAAGTCTCTTATGACGGGACTTGTAACTGAGTGGATTTACGATGCCTTTGCTGTGTGAACATTCTTTATAGGCTTTTCAACTGTATGGAGACAAACTCTATGAACTCACCAACCTTTGTGTTGACACTTTTAAGCATGTTTATCTCAGGTTAGAAAGGCGATAGCAGGTGTGTGGAGCTGAGAGTCTTAGGGCATGCTTTTGGAGACTTTCACTTTTATCGTTTACCATTCGATACACTTTAAAAACTTATGTATCATTCTACTTTCAGATCTTTGTTTTGTAAACTATGACTTTTATCTATTCGAATGGTAACTTTTCAAAAACGTCTCATTTAGAGGGCGTTTTCTATATCTTGTACTTTGTGCCCTGAAGTAGCATCCCTATGACACAGTCTTCCGCTGCGGTATTTTGGGGGTGTTACAGATTGGTACCAGAGCCTTGGTTATAGAGAACTAGGTTGTTTTAGAGTCTAGACTATAACTACATACATGTAGACTCTCCTCCCTATCGCCTTGCACTTTACATACACTTACGCTTGCTGGTTATTTATTTTTAGACCTACGCTATTAGATACTTTGTAGAAACCGTTAGAAACTAGACTTCCCAGTGACTTTAACACTTAAGGGAGAATCCTTTGTTCCTTTGTACTAAGCGTGACATTCCCTAGATGCCCATTTAAGCAACGTCTACCACTGAGATATGTGTGCCTGGTGATATGCACACTTGTGAAAGGAAACATTTATAATTGTGGTGGCCAACATAATTATAAGTGCTTCACGACACACGTGGACATATGACTATGCAGATGTAGATCGGTGTTGGCACAACTTAGGAAACAACTGGTAGCACGGTATTATATATGAGGATGTTAAGTATAGACTTTGGTTAATCAACGGTTTTCCCTCATCACTGACGTTCACTAAACCCAAGTAACGATGGTGGAAGAACTGGTGGACGTGGAGGTAGAGGAGGTGGTCACGGCATTGAAAACAATGATAACAACGACGGTGGAAATACTGATTTTGAAGCCATCATCGCTCGACAACTTGAAAACTTTCTCCCCACTATTGTCACTCAAGTTGGCAATCATATGAATAATTTGGCAAACCACGAAAGCGGAATTAACAACACCAATGGTATAGGCCAGAATGGTAATGGCAACAACAACATTAGAACTAGATGTACGTATAAGGAATTTACGTCATGCAAGCCAATTGATTTTGATGGTGTAGGAGGCGCGTTGGTGTATACTCGATGGGTTGAAAAGATGGAGTCGGTGAACGACATTAGTAACTGTGCAGCACATCAAATGGTGAAGTATTCCATGTGCTTACTATCAGGAAAGGCATTGACATGGTGGAATACGCATATTCAAGCTAGGGGTAGAGCGGCAGCTGTAGGTATGACATGGGATGATTTTAAGGCATTACTGAAGGAGGAATACTGCCCGGATAATGAGATGCAGAAGCTGGAGGATGAACTCTATCATCACTCTATGATAGGGGCTGGACATGCAGCCTATACAGATCGATTCCATGAATTAGCCAGACTAGTTCCACACCTAGTTACCCCTGAGTCCAAGAGGATCGAGAGGTACATATATGGTCTTGTCCCAGAAATTCGTGGGACTGTGAAAACAACTGAGCCTTCTACAATTCAGAGTGCAATATTGAGAGCAGGGACTCTGACAGATGAAATGGTTAGAAATGGAAGCTTGAGGAACAGTGATAAAAGGAAGGGAACAAGCGAGTCAAACAAGCAAATGGGCACAATAGCTGACAACAAAAGGGCAAGGACCTTTGCGGCAACTAATCCTGGTCAGAAAGAGTATTTAGGCCTGCATCCTAAATGTACGAAATGTAACTTTCATCATCGAAAGATTGAGCCCTGCCGTGTGTGTGCAATTTGCAGACAGTCTAGTCATTTTACAAACCAGTGTAGAGAACTAGCAAATGTGGGCAATATGACGAACAACCAAAGGACATGCTATGAATGTAACAGCCCGGATCACTTTCGGAACACCTGTCCTAAGTTGAAAAGGAATCTTAACCAAGGAGGCAATCGTCCAAACTCAGCAGCAGCAATTGAAGGGCCACGAGATGAGGCCAATGAGTTTCCACCCGCAATTGGCAGAGCTTACTTCTTAGGAAATCCTATCACCCAACATGTCCGCGATAGCACAACGGGTACATTCTCTTGAACAACTAGCGTATTTTAGTAGCACTTAAGTCTTAATATAGGACCTATACACAACATTGACTAATCTGAGACCTAGCAGCATTAACCTTAGTCACCCTAACATTAGAAATTTGATTAGTGTAAGCAATTCCAAAGTCGAGCCAATCTTTCAAAAGATCTTTTTCAAGGATGTTGAATCCAGACCTTGATTTTTAGCTTGGTTCTAGTGACTGTTCTTGTTTGATTGGGTTGCGAAAATCAAGCTAAAAGTTAAAGTCATCACTCAAACCGATTTAGCTTAATCTCATGACTGTTCTTGTTTGATTGGGTTGTGGGCTTAAGTGAAAATCGGTTACCTAAATGATTAACCTAAAAGAGGTCTTTTGAGGACTATGCTCGGGATTGGGAAGGTTTGCCTCATCAAGTCTGACCACGAGAACATACCTAGTTGGATAGGAAACCCACATACATAAGCCTTGACACATTTTCTTAAACACACACTTAACTGATTTACATTAACTGAACTTCGGGACGAAGTTCCTTTTAGAGGGGAAGACTGTCACAACTCATTATTTCAGGTCATTTCAGGTCATTTCCCGAACTTTGGAAAAACACTATTCATAAATCACTATTCATTAAAACACTATTCATCGTTTTACTATTCATCATTTTCGAGGTCATTTGGATATTCTGAGAAACATTTGAGAAATTTACTATTCACTAAACACTATTCATTTCCGGAAAAGTTTTCATCATTACTTGCATTACTCATTTCATTGTAAATTTAGTTTACGGGTATTCAAATTCGCGAAACCGGATTGGTTTAGGTGCGAATTCATTTCATTAGTGTTGAGAACACTGCATACGGACTGGAGATAGTCTGCATATCATCATAACAGCATTTTCATGTTATACCACTCTCAGGATTTTCAAATTTATATATTTGATACATTTAACGTTTTTACGTATAAGTAATTATAGTAAACGTTAACACCCGGTTTATACATGACGAATATATCTAAATATTCCCACGATGGTCCCGACATATTTTTATATCCATTTTAACATCATACAACTTATAACATTCAGTTACCCAGTATTTTGGAAATTTATTTTATTTATAACGTACGCGTATGAATATTACGACGGTTTTCGTGAAAACTAAACAATAATCACCCGATCACTCAGTAAATGTACCCAACATATTTTTAATATGTTTTTAACATTATTATAACATTATTTTCATCCCGGTTAACTTTGTGAACGTTTATTGCTATTAAACCCGGTACCCGATTTTAACGAATAACACGTAATAACACTTAACGATACACTAGATTTCTAATTAAATACCAAGCACCCCTAACCCCCTCCTTGGCTCACCAAAACAGGCCACATGAACCCTTTTAACCTCTAGCATTAATCTCCTAAGTATTAAACTAATAAACTCTAAAAACCTTACTTTACCAAAAATTCAAGAATCATAAATCACACTTTTAGATAAGTTAGATTTTTTTCTCATCTTCTTCATCCTCTCTAGCAAACCCACGACTTTTTCCCAACTCCATGATCAATCCATGGTTTTCAAAAGTTTAAAGCACCAAAGTTATTCATTTTATCATTCTAATCAAGATTCTTGCATCAAACACACAAGTAATCCAAGGTTTCTAGCCATCTAATCATCTCATTTTATCAAGTAAGTTATCAACTTTATTTTTACATGAAACATCTTATATTTACTTGTATTACATGATTTCCATGCTAAAAACCATGTACAACTAGCTATACCACCACTTATTTGGTCAAAAATGGAACATACAAACCCTAACTTTTTAGTTATGAATCCCCTTGCTATAATAACTTGGTTAGGAGTCCATGGCACCCTAAGAAGGTGTATGGTAGGATTAGATTAGCTATGTGGTGATTACAAGAGGTTTGGTGATGGTAGAAATTAGTTATAAACCTTGAAAACTTGATTTGGAACCTATTTTAGACATGCTGTCCCGTTTTGTAAAAATCTGGAAAATCAGTAAACACCAAGGGAACTTTGGCAAAATTTTTAGAAAATACTTTCAAAAACGAATCCGTAGGCGAAAGAATGGATTCAAAAGAGCTTATAACGAAGAAGTTATGATTTTTGCAAGATTGTTGACGAAAAGTATTTTCTGGAAATTTGTTTGCTGTTGGACGTTTTTCATGGTACAAAAAGAGACTTTAGACATAACCCGGAGGAGCCGAGCTTTCCAAAATATATTACTACATACTAAGACGTAACCGTGGACATAAAGAACAAGTAAAACGGACAAGTAACGACAAAGATATTCACGTTTGAATATCGGCTAAAACCACTTTATATTTGACAGCTTTTATTAAATTTGGCACAAAAACTACGAAGTACATTTTTGAGCTAGAAGTAATATTAAGTACCAAGCTTTATAACTAAAGTAGTATTAGTTATTACGAGTTTATTTTCATCATTTCAAGGATTACAAACCGAGTATTTCAATGCTAACATGGAAACTTACGATATATATATATAAGTATATATATATTACAACTAGCTTATTATATTTTCTAATAGCAATATTTTTCCAAATTCTTGGATTATATATTTTGATAACACAAGTGTTTTTCCAAAGACTAGAGTGGTATAGAAACATGAGCATGGACATTCATAACATCATTTGGTGATCTAAATGAGATCATTCATCATTCATTTTAGGTTGCGGCAGATAACCGTGCATTGTTGTCCTTAACATTCCGTTGCATTGTACTATTACTTCGAGGTGAGTCATAGCCCCTACTCTTTTAATTGTTCTATCAACTCTTTGGGGGAGATACATGCTACTACTTGCTTACTTGTACGGATTCACATAACATTATACTTGATAACATTATACTTGATTACATTATACTTGATTTCATTATTCTTGATTACATACATACATGATTGATACATGCACACATACTTACTATTATACTTTGGGAAATGGCACCCAGTAATCATACATACATACAGATTTCCAATGGCCCCAGATTAAGTTGCTGGGCACAACCATGGATACATACATACAGATTTCCAATCGCCCCAGATTTAGTTCTGGGCACAACCATGGAGACATTTATACTTCCAATGGCCCCAGATTAAGTTTCTGGGCACAACCATGGAGATATACATACTTAAGTGAGGTCTTCGGAGATGAAGTGTAGACTCACTACTAATTGCTTAACTTTTGTTATGAACTTATACATATCTTAATCATATTATTTTGTAGCAGTGGGTTGTGAACACACAGGTTACAAGTCTCTTATGACGGGACTTGTAACTGAGTGGATTTACGATGCCTTTGCTGTGTGAACATTCTTTATAGGCTTTTCAACTGTATGGAGACAAACTCTATGAACTCACCAACCTTTGTGTTGACACTTTTAAGCATGTTTATCTCAGGTTAGAAAGGCGATAGCAGGTGTGTGGAGCTGAGAGTCTTAGGGCATGCTTTTGGAGACTTTCACTTTTATCGTTTACCATTCGATACACTTTAAAAACTTATGTATCATTCTACTTTCGGATCTTTGTTTTATAAACTATGACTTTTATCTATTCGAATGGTAACTTTTCAAAAACGTCTCATTTAGAGGGCGTTTTCTATATCTTGTACTTTGTGCCCTGAAGTAGCATCCCTATGACACAGTCTTCCGCTGCGGTATTTTGGGGGTGTTACACATTCATTTGAGAAGATAAACGGAGCATCCTTTTCAAGTAAGTGGTGAAGGGGCCGGGCTATTTTAAAAAAATCTTAGATAAAACATCGGTAAAAGCCGGCATGACCGAGAAAACTTCTAACTACTTTTACAGTAGTGGGATGAGGTAACTTAGCAATCACACCAACTTTAGCTCTATCGACCTCAATCCCGGATTTAGAAATCTTATGGCCGAGGACAATGCCCTCTTTAACCATTAAATGTATAACACCCCCAAAATCGATCAATACAGCGGAAGACTTATAATGACAGCGGAAGACTTTTGGGGTATTATATCGTGGATCTTTGTCACAATTATAGAAAACGACTCAAATGAGACGTTTTAAGATTTATTTAAAATACCAAATATTCATGTTTCCAAGAGGTTTCATTATTTAACAAGAAGTTTTTATTCAAAGAGAAATAAACGTTTCTTTAATTGCCCACTTCGTGCCTTTGCCATCCATTCCATTTAGTTACCTGAGATAAACATGCTAAAAGTCAACAAAAGTTGAGTGAAATTCATAGGTTTATAATTAATAGTTTGAACATAAGAGATATATGTTTATTGTAATATCGATACAAATAAACAAGTTAGAAATCGCATTCATTATTGCCTTAAGCTCATGACACTCAACGATTCAACAGACATCAAAATTATCCGTAATAATGATGTGAAATAAGTTACCCCCAAGATAGGTATTTGCCAGTAACCTATGATATTTAACTAAAGTGCATTTGGTGACTTTCCTCTAGCAACCAAATGGGGATTGTCAATCCCTAATAGATCTATTCACAATTATTTACGTTCACCCTTCAAGTGATTAAGGTTCATGATCGAGGGACTTTCGGCAATAGCTACTTAAGCAATAATAATATCAGGAAAAGACTTGTGTTCGGTTTTTGAGCATGTATCCCCCCCACAAAAACAAGTTAAATGTGGGCTATGAACTCACCTTAGTAGTACAGTAGAATAATCGTAATCTCAACGACGCAAGGCAACGGCTTCACACACGACCTAAAAGATATGGCAAGTTTCAGTTTTTAAGTCTCGTTTTATTGCGAACGTTTATTATTAGTTACGAATAATCCATAATGTGCATAGGTGATGTGTAACGTCGTAGATAAAATAGATAATGGTTTCGTATTGTTTCATCGTCAAAAATTTAATTATCGTTATATAAATTTTAAACGTATATATATATATATATATATATATATATATATATATATATATATATATATACACATAAGTATATATAAAATTTATTATTCAAAAATCAATATTACTGTTTGATCCTTTAAGTTTCTCAATTTTACACATTTCACCCTTAACGGAAAATATTTACGTCGTTAGTCCAAAGTTATATATATTTACGTTTTAGGTCCAATTCTATCAATATTTACATTTTTCAATCCCAAGTTTCAATATTAACAGTTTATACCCTTAGAAAGCTGTTTTGACACTTTTTACCCAAAGTTTACACGTTTGACACTTTTAGTCCCTAGTTATCGAAGTTTTGCAAAATTAGTCCAAAAATTACCAAATTCAAAACTCAACATTTTTATTATTCCAATAAGCTCAGGAAGTGTAGAACAGCTTATTTTAATAGCTTATTAGCTTATTTTCATTATTTTTCACAAAATGGGCTTAACAAGTCCAAATAAGGGCCCGTTAACGTTTTTCGATCCAAGGGGTTTGGGGGAACACTAGGGTTATCAAAGTCCATAATTTTAAGTCCTAATAACATTTCAAAAGAGCTTTTACACCTAGCTTATTGTAATAAGCTAAAACTATCTTTTTGGGCTTAACGGCCCATGTAAGGTTTTTATTTCCTGAAAAACTTAGGAAAACTCGTTTTACTTTAGGCTTGTTCAAGTGACAAAATCAAGTTGTTATATCTAGTTATTTTTCATTCTCGTTAACTTGTTAGGTGGAAAATTAGTTCGTACAAAAATAATAGGTGGTCATGTGTCGAATATTAAAATGGCGAGGTCAAAGTGTAAGCCAAAACTCATGCGTACAACTTGTAAAAAACTCAAAATAAATTCTAAATGTTTTAGTGAAATCATATAGGTCCAACATGACTTAGAAACGTGTGATTTTTATTATGTATACGTTAATATAAGTTCAAAGTTATTATAGGTTCTCGTTAATGACTTAACCAAATAATAGTACGACGTATAAAACATAGGGGTTGTGTTTATAATTTACGATTTGTAAGTATCAAGTGATTGTGCACAAACATAAACGTACGCATGTATATATATAGAAATAAA
This sequence comes from Artemisia argyi, assembly GCA_030686995.1. Classification (NCBI taxonomy): domain Eukaryota; kingdom Viridiplantae; phylum Streptophyta; class Magnoliopsida; order Asterales; family Asteraceae; genus Artemisia; species Artemisia argyi. The sequence goes on from CM060705.1 coordinate 4,720,559, forward strand.
GTTTCAAGGCCTCACCTCACCTCTAAAAGGTGGAGTAAAACGTGGTGTAAGGATTGTGTAATGGTACGAGGGCTTTGTGGTTCACTTCACGTTCCACCAAAGGTTCAAGAGGCTTCAAACTTGGTCTCCTAGGTTCACTTGAGACGTGGTTATCTTGGCAATCCGTATGTCCTCCACAACTTCCTTCTCATTACTATTTTTGTGAAATGTGGTACATATGAATGCATGTAACGACTGAGGTTGCATGTGAGGGCTTTTATAGTGAGTTATGAAGGGTAGAAACAAGCTAAGATCACAAGTGTTGGTGTGTGCATGTTAGGCGAATAGTAACGCCTCTCCTCTTGTCCAATCGCATGTTTACATAACTTAGATCTTGGAAGATTTTTCCATGTACATTCCTGACTCCTCACAAGGTGTATAGTGTTCATTTGGTTGTCATTGGGGAGCAAGGGAGGCAACAAGGAATAACATGCCACGTTAAAACTTATCTTTCAAAGGGTTAGTTTGGTGTGTTGCTTGGGTAGTTTCTCAGGTGGTAAACGAGTGAGTGAGTCTTCAACTATCATCATTTCTGTATCTTGGGCACTAGGCGAAACGAGATAAGTAAAAATATGTACATGTTATGTATAGAAATCGTAAGAAAATAGGGGTGTTTTGGGTGTGGTCGCGACTGAAAAACAAAGAAAGAAAAGAAAATAAACAAGGGTGTGTTTGGGCCTGTGGCCTGTGGGCTTGTGGTTTGTGTCTGCCCAAAGAAAGAAAAAAGAAAGAAAGGAGTCCGTTTGGTTTGTATATTGTTTTCGTGGCTCATTGGGTGTTGGGGGCCCACATGGTGTTTTTCAATTATCGTGTCGAGGTTCAAAAATATTAGTGAGCGTTCTCGGGAAGTTTCGTAGGTTCGGGGAATATATAAATAGTATACGGTATTTAGACGAAACGTATTGTTATAAATATAAATGTTTTATATATATTTATATTTCGCAATAATTACAGGTTATCTAGGTTGTGTGTAAGCATCGTTCCTGGGTAAACGGTCAATCACAGTTATCGTAGTGGTTCCCATATCAAGCCATATCATAAAAAAAAAATTTTGCTACCCGTAAAAATGGTGTTAAGTTATCATAACATCGTTTTATTTGTTCGTGTGCATTTACTAATCGTAAGGGAAATTTACGAGAGGTTACATTACCTACCTCTTACAGGGAATTCCGTCCCGGAATTCTAGTCTAAGATAGTTGCCAAGGGTGTCTTAGGCGAAGAGATGTGGGTACTTGGAGCGAATCTGATCCTCGCGCTCCTAAGTATATTCCGGTCCTCGCTTGGAGTCCCAACGAATGTTGACAATAGGGATACGGTTTTGCTTGAGTTGTTTAACTTCTCTATCCATGATTTCAATGGGTTCCTCGGTAAAAACAAGGTTGTCATCTAGTCGAATTTCTTTCAATGGAATAACGAGAGATTCATCGGATAAACACTTCTTAAGGTTTAACACATGAAAGGTGTCGTGGATCCGACTATGTTCTTCGGGTAGTTCTAGTTTATAAGCCACGGGTCCTATCCTTTCCAGGATTTTGAATGGACCGATGTATCTGAGGTTCAACTTTCCATGTTTTCCAAATCGTACCATTCCCTTCTAGGGAGATACTTTTAATAAGACTCTATCTCCTATTTGAAAATCCATGGGTTTCCTTCTTATGTCGGCGTAGCTTTTCTGTCGGTCTCGGGCTGCTTGTAAGCGTTGCTTAATCTTAACGATTTTCTCAGTAGTTTCCCGAACAAGGTCTGGTCCTATAAGTTGTCTTTCTCCAACTTCTGCCCAAAAAATGGGCGATCTGCACTTTCTACCATACAGTGCTTCGAATGGTGCTGCTCTTATGCTGGCATGGTAACTATTGTTGTATGAAAACTCTGCTAATGGTAAGTGCTTATCCCAACCTTTTCCGAAATCAATAACGCATGCTCGGAGCATATCTTCCAAGGTTTGAATAGTTCTTTCACTTTGACCATCAGTTTGAGGGTGGTATGCGGTACTCATATCTAGTTTAGTTCCTAAGGCTTTCTGTAATGATTTCCAAAAGTGAGAGGTGAAATGACTATCTCGATCCGAGATGATTGAAATTGGTACTCCATGTCGAGTGACAATTTCCTTCACATACAGTTGAGCCAGTGTATTCATCTCATCGGTTTCTTTGATGGGTAGAAAATGAGCGGATTTTGTGAGACGATCCTCAATAACCTATACTGTGTCATATCCGGATGAGGTTCTTGGAAGTTTGGTGATGAAGTCCATAGTGATTCATTCCCATTTCCACATAGGAAGTTCAGGTTGTACAAGTAGACCTGAAGGTTTCTGATCTTCTGCCTTTACTCTTGAACACGTCAAACATTTACTGACATATTCTGCGATGTCAGCCTTCATGTTTGGCCACCAATATAGTTTCTTTAAATCCTGATACATCTTGTCGGAACCTGGGTGAATGGAGTATTTTGACTTGTGGGAATCATACATGATGAGCTCAAGAATACCTCCAACCAGAGGGATCCAACTTCTGTCCTTGAAACACAGTGTTCCATCGGATTTCTTCACGAAACCATTCTTATTCTCGGGCAAGCTGATTGATGCTAAGCAGTCAACCTAAATTGACCAAGTGATGGTCAACAAGGTCAAACTGCCTAGAGTCAATGCTCCGCGGAATATAGTGTTTCCCCGGGTCGTTATGTCCCGATGAGGTGTGGATTGTATTCAAACGGGTTTGTGATCGGGTGAATTTGGACAGGAAAAAGTTTGTAATTGATTAAACTAAGGAATCTACAAAGAAATAGCTTAAATAAGCTATTTAGATGATTACATGAAAGTTCGATACCTAAAAACGTTTAATAACTCAAAACGTGTACGTTCAGATTAAATTTACGCGAACGTACAAAATAAAACGCGAGTTTTATACAAATAAAATACTTACAGATATGAAAATTACATTTTTACAATCCTAATAATAAAAGAAAATTTTTTGAAAATTAAAATTAATTTTTACACTATTTAATTATTTATTATTAATTAATTACTAATTATCTATTACTTAACTAGTTTTAATTAATTTAAATTATTAAAAATAACAAACTAACTTAGAAAATTAAGAAAATTTTAACAAATCTAATTAACCATCACAGGAATCCTAAAAAATTATAAAAAGTTTGTTTTATAATTTTTTACACTATTTTATTAATAATTATATTTAATATTAATTAATTACTAGTTAAACTATTTAAATTATAAAAAATAGAAAATGAACAATAAAAATTCTAGAAAAATTCCTAAAATTATATTATATTATATAAAAGCTAGGAAAAATATAAAAACTAGGTGTTACTTTATAAAAATTAATTATGCTATTTAATACTTTATATTAATTAATAATTAATAAAACTAATATTAAATCTAATAAATACTAAATGATAAAATTAAAATCTAGAAAAATTACTGAAATTACTTTAACATAAAATGAATTTAATAAAAATATAAAAATGCTAAGTTCTTAACAAAAATCTAAGAAGGAAAATTAAAAATTTAAATTACATTAAATAGAAACTATCACTTATAATTAAATTTGTTTTTTTTTCTGGATTTTCTTTAACAAAACTCTAAAAATACTTAAAACATAAAACTTTTGTGAAAACAAAATTTCCAAAGCTTAAAAATAAGCCAAATGCAAGCAATAAGCTTGCACAGTTGACTATTGTTGACCAAATAAGCAAATAAGCTCAAATGAGCTTAAGTGGGACCCACTATGGGTGATTCTGGTTCAATTGAGTATTATGAACAAGATTAAGCTAGAAAAAGCAAGTGGGGACCACAGAATAAGCAAATAAGCACTTAAATGAGCACTTTGAAACTTATCTCAACTTAGAAAATGGGACAAGGAATTGGGCTGAATTCAGATGGGGTCCACAGGGTCTGAGGTCAAAACCTTGGTTGGAATGTAGAGAGGGGTAGGAGGGGGGTTCAAAGAACCAAGGAGGGGACATTGGGTACCACTGTAGTGGCCAGAAACCACCACCAAAGTGGTGGTGATGGTGGTGAGGTCTGCTGCACAGGGGAATACCCTCCCCTGCAGCCTACTTTGGGTGAAGGTGGGGTCCTCAGTAAAATTTGAAAAAATGAAACAAAGGTGGGACTTCCAAGATGAGCTGGGGGATTGTCAACCCAAGAAGTTTTAGAGGCTGAATCACAACACAAAAATCTAGGAAATTCTTGCAAGATTTGAGAAAAATGAAAACATGCAAATTGACTTTTCATGAAAAACTTATAACTTTGACTATATTGAACTTCTGATTGATCCTACTTACTAAATAAGTTATTATTAGCTAATGTTAAGCTATAGTAAGCTGAGGATGAAAGTTATGAGCTAATGTGATGGATTTTAGGTCCCAAAACCCTCACAGTTGACTGTGAGGGTACCAAACCTAGGATTTTGACTTTTTTATGAGAAAATGACCAAAGTGATGACCAAATTAAACTTATATGAGTCTAATAACAATGAACCATCAATCCCTGACTCCTAATAACAACAACAGTTCAGCAGCACAACTTGTTCCAAACACCCCTTATGAAACTGAAAATGGATTTTTGTGAAGCAGTATGAGAATATAAACCATGAAACTGAATTTAAAGGTTATACTAAGCTATTGTAAACACAAACAAACAAATATGAACAATAGTTAACCACTACAATTGAAAATCACAAGATATTAGAAAGCTTAATAATTAAACTGAAATGCAAACTTACAATGAACCCTTTTTGGTCAAAATCAAACTCAGATCATGTATCCTTATCCTAATGTCTCCCTGAGACTCTACACCATGTTCCAACTTCTCCTCCTCTTCCTTTTTCTTCTTTTTGATTTTTTCACTTATTTTATGGATTTATTACTGTTTTTCATTTCTTTTTGAGTAATGACTTACAATGCCTAGGGTACTTAGATAAACTGATAACATAAACTAAAATGAGCTTGTAAAAAGGTTTCACACAACAAATGAGCTTAAACAAGAATTTACCCAAAAACTTTAATATTTCACTAAATCTGAAAATGGTACAAGACTTGAAGTTTAAGATTGAACACTTATAAATTTTCAAAGGTAACAGATTACAAACTACAATTATAACTAGGGATTAAGAATTACAATAATTTTGACATTAAATAAAAGTAAACTTAACTACTGACTACTGCTACACTACTCCTTATTTCTATTTTTTTCTTGACTTTTATAGGCCCTGGGGACTATCTCTTTCTTTCCCACTTCACCTTGAACCGTTGGATGCTTAGATTTGATCTCAGCCTTTGATTATGGTTTTGGCGGGAAAACGGGCAAGTGTAATTAGGCAGGTTTTAGTGGTACTGGTGGAGTAATAAATGAGGAGGGGGTCTGTTGGGGACAAGTGGAAGTGGTGGAGGTGAGTTTGGTGAAAAAGGAGGGAGCAGGGGGGGAGACATGGAGGAGGGAAATGTGGGAGGAAGGAGATAGGTGATGGTTTGACTGAGTTTGACTCAGTGGTTTATTATTTAGGGAGTGGGCCGGGTAAGGGTTTGGGCTTGGGGTATATGTGGATCAGGTTTGGGTTTTTTGGGTGGATTGGGTTTGGATTTGTATTAAAAGGTTTAAGGGTCCATTTGGTTATAAAATAAATCACAAGGACCAATATTGTAATTCCCTGAAATTAAAGGGCTGATTTTGTGATGTTCAAAAAGTTGCTCAAAGGTCCAAACTTGCCACATGAGATAATCCAAGGATAAAATTTGATATTTTCCAAAATTACAAACCCCAAGGACCAAAATTGTCATTTTTGAAAAGTTGAGGGGCCTATTTTGCCATTTCATGAAAACTTATCATCCAAGGACCCTGATTGATATTTTTGACTTTCCAAGGACTTAAGTTGACTTTTCTTTGAAATAATTTGACTAGGAACTAATTTTGACAATCTTTGAAAGTTCAGGGACTGAAAATGTCAATTATGCAAACTTGACTCGTTTTTTATCTGTTTTCAATCCTTTTGTCCCTGAAACTTATAAAAACACAATCAAATGATATTTTTAGTACTTTGAAGCATTTTAAAGTGTTTTTGACTGTTTTTGTGGGTTTAACAATATAAAATATATGCGTTTTTAGACACATATCAAATCCCCCACACTAAACTATTGCTAGTCCTTAGCAATCTTTTTAGAAAACTTGATGGATTTGAAAACTCTTTACCAAAAGCCATCACTTCTGGAGTAGCCAAATGATTTTAGTTCAAGTAAGAACCATGGTCCACCGATGACCATGTGATTTTGAGCAAACCACCAGCTTTCAACGGTTTTGATTTGTTTTTACCAAGTGCCGTTTGCTCCTGGACTAGCCAACTCTTGATGGACACAGTCAACATCTTGGTGAGCTGATTACCAATTATGGTTTTTCCACTGCCTTTACCACAAGCCATAATCTTGCGGGCTAGCCAACTCATTCGCTTTTTAGGATATGGCGAGTTGAGGTACCATACAATTTTGGGCAAATTGCAAGCCATAAACAGATTTGATATATCTTTACCAAGAGCCGTTTGCTCCTGGATTAGCCAATCCTTTTGTTTGTTAGACATGGCGGACTGATAACCACAAAAATTTTGAAGCACAAGTGAAAAATTTTTAAAAAATTTTTGAAATTTTGGCCAAAACAGGGGTACTAGATAGTGAAATGTGATAAAATTCGCTAGAATAGGAAAATACCCCCCCACACTTAGAATGAATATTGTCCTCAATATTCAAAGTCCTGGCTATTATGCCGACTCTTTGAACGTAAAAGGGCAACATTACAAGCTAAATGTGGAAACACCATTTTTTTCACTTTATTGGTAACCACAGCAGGGGTAACGCCCCCACACTTAGGGTGAAAACCTTAAGTAAATGCTACTGTTTTTGTTTACCGAGTCGCTAGCTTGACTCGACCCCGAATTCATTTGTCCTTGGGGAAGCATGATGTGGAAGAAACAATCTCCATCGGACTTTTATTCAAGATGTTTGGACAAACATTTGAAGCACGTGAAAGTTCCACACCGATGAGATATGATCCCAGCTCAAGATAATGGTAAATGAAAATGCCGGTATCAAAGATGGTATCTTCATTCCCGAAGGAGTGAAGAAGAGAAGAAGTCACCTTATAGGTGAAGAAAAGGAAGAAAACCATGATGAAAATCATGATTTGATCTTCTTCCTCGAGAGCAGGCTCATTAGCCTGAATTTGGATTTCAAGGGTTAAGCTCAAAAACATCCCGGGAGGGTGGGTGGGAATTTGCAAATTCTCATGATTGAGTGCATCTCCCCCCGGGCTATCCAACTCCAGAGGAGTTATGATATGATGAGTGAGTTCACCGGAGAACTCCTCATGAAGAGAATCATTCACAAGATTTGAATCTGTGAATTCATGTTCCAAAATAGACTCATCACAATCCTCATTCCGAATACCAAAGATTATATTATCAGAAATAAAAGTGAATTCAGATTCGAATTCGAATAGAGGATTGGTGAGAGTAGTATTGAATGTTTCAGGAACAAAGAGATTAACATTATCAATTGGACTGTTGGGATCAGAAGTGAGTGACGGATCATGATAAAGGAGACTTTCAATTTCTCCCAGATCGGCTTCAAAGTCGAGGAGACCATCATCACTTTCCAATGAAAGTGGATTGATGTGAGTAAGTTCATCGGCGAACTCCTCAAGAAGAGGATCAGCATCAGACTGTGGGAGTGATGCCTCAATATACTCAATGTCTCCATGAGATGTACAATCATCATTAAAATCTGAGAAAGTCTCAAAATGATCGTTTGAACACTCAAGAGGGGAAGGAAGATCATACACATGATCCAAAGTTCCCTGTGACTCTCCTGGGATTGGGACAAGGATCTCAACACTAGACTTTATTAATTCGTCCGATTCCTTATCAGGAACAGTGCTAAGATGCTCATCCCCCAAGTTTAGAGAGTGAGTGTGAACTTCGGGTGTGATAATAGACTGAGGGAGTGGAGAGGAGCTAGCATTCATGGATTGTACGAGTTCCATTTGATCTTCTGCTAGTAATTTCTCCGCCTCATTATTTTCTCCCTGATTTTCCATAGAAGGAATTGTATCTGATGAGCTACATGAAGTTTTATAAAATTGAAGAATATCAAGGTTATCTTCATCATCACTGACATCACTGTCATCACTGTCGTTGTAGTATAGTGGTAAGTATTCCCGCCTGTCACGCGGGTGACCCGGGTTCGATCCCTGGCAGCGGCGCCAAATTTTGATTGATGCTAAACAGTCAACCTAAATTGACCAAGTGATGGTCAACAAGGTCAAACTGCCTAGAGTCAATGCTCCGCGGAATATAGTGTTTCCCCGGGTCGTATGTCCCGACGAGGTGTGGATTGTATTCAAACGGGTTAGTGATCGGGTGAATTTGGACAGGAAAAGGTTTGTGATTGATTAAACTAAGGAATCTACAAAGAAATAGCTTAAATAAGCCATTTAGATGATTACATGAAAGTTAGATACCTAAAAACGTTTAATAACTAAAAACGTGTACGTTCAGATTAAATTTACGCGAACGTACAAAATAAAACGCGAGTTTTATACAAATAAAATACTTATAGATATGAAAATTACATTTTTACAATCCTAATAATAAAAGAAAATTTTTAGAAAATTAAAATTAATTTTTACACTATTTAATTATTTATTATTAATTAATTACTAATTATCTATTACTTAACTAGTTTTAATTAATTTAAATTATTAAAAATAACAAACTAACTTAGAAAATTAAGAAAATTTTTACAAATCTAATTAACCATCATAGGAATCCTAAAAAATTATAAAAGTTTGTTTTATAAGTTTTTACACTATTTTACTAATAATTATATTTAATATTAATTAATTACTAGTTAAACTATTTAAATTATAAAAAATAGAAAATGAACAATAAAAATTCTAGAAAAATTCCTAAAATTATATTATAGTATATAAAAGCTAGGAAAAATATAAAAACTAGGTGTTACTTTATAAAATTTAATTATGCTATTTAATACTTAATATTAATTAATAATTAATAAAACTAATATTAAATCTAATAAATACTAAATGAAACAATTAAAATCTAGAAAAATTATTGAAATTACTTTAACATAAAAGGAATTTAAGAAAAATATAAAAATGCTAAGTTCTTAACAAAAATCTAAAAAGGAAAATTAAAAAGTGAAATTACATTAAATAGAAACTATCACTTATAATTAAATTTGTTTTTTTCTGGATTTTCTTTTACAAAACTCTAAAAATACTTAAAACATAAAACTTTTGTGAAAACAAAATTTTCAGAGCTTAAAAAAAAGCTAAATGCAAGCAATAAGCTTGCACAGTTGACTATTATTGACCAAATAAGCAAATTAGCTCAAATGAGCTTAAGTGGGACCCACTATGGGTGATTCTGGTTCAATTGTGTATTATGAACAAGATTAAGCTAGAAAAAGCAAGTGGGGACCACAGAATAAGCAAATAAGCACTTAAATGAGCACTTTGAAACTTATCTCAACTCAGAAAATGGGACAAGGAATTGGGCTGAATTCAGATGGGGTCCACAGGGTCTGAGGTCAAAACCTTGGTTGGATTGTAGAGAGGGGTAGGATGGTGGTTCAAAGAACCAAGGAGGGGGCATTGGGGACCACTGTAGTGGCCAGAAACCACCACCAAAGTGGTGGTGATGGTGGTGAGGTCTGCTGCACAGGGGAATACCCTCCCCTGCAGCCTACTTTGGGTGAAGGTGGGGCCCTCAGTAAAATTTGCAAAAATGAAACAAAGGTGGGACTTCCAAGATGAGCTGGGGGATTGTCAACCAAAGAAGTTTCAGAGGCTGAATCATAACACAAAAATCTAGGAAATTCTTGCTAGATTTGAGAAAAATGAAAACACGCAAATTGACTTTTCATGAAAAACTTATAACTTTGACTATGTTGAACTTCTGATTGATCCTACTTACTAAATAAGTTATTATAAGCTAATATTAGGCTATAGTAAGCTGAGGATGAAAGTTATGAGCTAATGTGATGGATTTTAGGTCCCAAAACCCTCACAGTTGACTGTGAGGGTACCAAACCTAGGATTTTGACTTTTTTATGAGAAAATGACCAAAGTGATGACCAAATTAAACTTATATGAGTCTAATAACAATGAACCATCAATCCCTGACTCCTAATAACAACAACAGTTCAGCAGCACAACTTGTTCCAAACACCCCTTATGAAACTGAAAATGGATTTTTGTGAAGCAGTATGAGAATATAAACCATGAAACTGAATTTGAAGGTTATACTAAGCTATTGTAAACACAAACAAACAAATATGAACAATAGTTAACCACTACAATTGAAAATCACAAGATATTAGAAAGCTTAATACTTAAACTGAAATGCAAACTTACAATGAACCCTTTTTGGTCAAAATCAAACTCAGATCATGTATCCTTATCCTAATGTCTCCCTGAGACTCTACACCATGTTCCAACTTCTCCTCCTCTTCCTTTTTCTTCTTTTTGATTTTTTCACTTATTTTATGGATTTATTACTGTTTTTCATTTCTTTTTGAGTAATGACTTACAATGCCTAGGGTACTTAGATAAACTGATAACATAAACTAAAATGAGCTTGTAAAAAGGTTTCAGACAACAAATGAGCTTAAACAAGAATTTACCCAAAAACTTTAATATTTCACTAAATCTGAAAATGGTACAAGACTTGAAGTTTAAGATTGAACACTTATAAATTCTCAAAGGTAACAGATTACAAACTACAATTATAACTAGGGATTAAGAATTACATTAATTTTGACATTAAATAAAACTAAACTTAACTACTGACTACTGCTACACTACTCCTTATTTCTCTTTTTTTCTTGACTTTTATAGGCTCTGGGGACTATCTCTTTCTTTCCCACTTCACCTTGAAGCGTTGGATGCTTAGATTTGATCTCATCCTTTGATTATGGTTTTGGCAGGAAAACGGGCAAGTGTAATTGGGCAGGTTTTAGTGGTACTGGTGGAGTAATAAATGAGGAGGGGGTTTGTTGGGGACAAGTGGAAGTGGTGGAGGTGAGTTTGGTGAAAAAGGAGGGAGCAGGGGGAGGGAGACATGGAGGAGGGAAATGTGGGAGGAAGGAGATGGGTGATGGTTTGACTGAGTTTGACTCAGTGGTTTATTATTTAGGGAGTGGGCCGGGTAAGGGTTTGGGCTTGGGGTATATGTGGATCAGGTTTGGGTTTTTTGGGTGGATTGGGTTTGGATTTGTATTAAAAGGTTTAAAGGTCCATTTGGTTATAAAATAAATCACAAGGACCAATATTGTAATTCCCTGAAATTAATGGGCTGATTTTGTGATGTTCAAAAAGTTGCTCAAAGGTCCAAACTTGCCACATGAGATAATCCAAGGATAAAATTTGATATTTTCCAAAATTACAAACCCCAAGGACCAAAATTGTCATTTTTGAAAAGTTGAGGGGCCTGTTTTGCCATTTCATGAAAACTTATCATCCAAGGACCATGATTGATATTTTTGACTTTCCAAGGACTTAAGTTGACTTTTCTTTGAAATAATTTGACTAGGAACTAATTTTGACAATCTTTGAAAGTTCAGGGACTGAAAATGTCAATTATGCAAACTTGACTCGTTTTTTATCTGTTTTCAATCCTTTTGTCCCTGAAACTTATAAAAACACAATCAAATGATATTTTTAGTACTTTGAAGCATTTTAAAGTTTTTTTGACTGTTTTTGTGGGTTTCAACAATATAAAATATATGTGTTTTTAGACACATATCACATGCCGTAAATCTTTTCCTTGGGTCGGTTTTCTTCTTTAAGTGCTTCGTTCTGTGCGATAAGGATTTGGGATGGAAGGGGTGAGTGAATAGTCATTCCTAGCGATCTAACTCGAAGGGGTTTCAATCGTTCCTTTCGGCTTAACGCATCTGCTACTACATTAGCCTTTCCTGGGTGGTAACGTATCTCACAATCATAATCGCTGAGCAGCTCTAGCCAGCGACGTTGCCTCCTATTCAAATCCTTTTGATCCAAAATATGCTGAAGACTCTTGTGGTCTGTGTATATGGTACATTTGGTGCCATATAAGTAGTGCCTCCATAACTTGAGCGCAAACACTACAGCTCCTAACTCCAAGTCATGAGTCGTGTAGTTTTCCTCATGTTTCTTCAGTTGTCGGGATGCATAAGCTATCACTTTGCTTCTTTGCATCAAAACTACTCCTAGTCCATGATAAGATGCGTCACAATATACTATAAAGTCCTCATTTCCTTCTGGGAGGGCTAATATTGGAGCTTCACAAAGCATTCGTTTTAATAACTGGAAGGCTGCTTCTTCCTTTTCTTCCCAGATGTACTTCTCGTTCTTTTGGGTTAGCTTAGTCAAAGGTTTTGCAATCTTGGAGAATCCTTCAATAAATCTTCGGTAGTAACCTGCGAGACCTAAAAATTGACGTATCTCCGTGGGTTTTGTAGGAGACGACCAACCTTTTATAGCCTCAATCTTTGCAGGGTTGATGAGGCGAAAAATGAACCACTTTTAGGGGGTCATTTAAGTCCGGAATTGAATTTATTTGATCAAATATTGCCCTAAATCGTTCCTTTTGTGATTTTAGGTACTTTGGGAGTGAAATCTGGAAAAGGAAGCAATTTGGACGTTTTTGGAGCATAAAAGTGAAGAAAACGCCAAAGACTTAATTTTCCATGCTGGGAACAGTGTATGACGTCGTCAAGAGGAAGTTCATGACGGCGTCAAGAGTAAAAGTGGTGACGGCCCAGAAGAAATGTGAAGGCGTCACAACAAGAGTGTCAAGAGTTAAAACTATGACGGCCTGCATAAGGTGTATACATGACGGCGTCAGACCCAGATCTAGGCAGTCCGAGGAACTATTTGGCGGCGAGATGACAGCGTCAGACATTTGTTCTTGACGCCGTCACCTTCTAAACTCTATATACAGTTTTCTATTTTTCATTCATTAGAGAGGAACTTGTGTGGAGAAACCCTAGGGCTTAACCTTGTACGAATTTTACAGCTTTTCAAGGGTTTTCAACCCTTGAACCCTTTCATGTGCTATTAAGATAAGTCTTCTCTTAATTCAATCAATATGTCTATGTGTTGGTTGTCTATATCTTGTGCTTGTCTTAATTTCAACATGCTAGGCTAGATTTATCTTGTGTTTGCTTAGATCTAATGAAACCTAGATGTTAATTATGTGTTGATTACTTGTTTATGGTTGTATTGGATGAATGAATTCAATGTTAGGCTTAAGAAAACTGGCAGATCTCCATTGTGTAACATGCTTGAACGTCTTAGGAAACATGAACCGATGTGTACTAGGTTTTATTGGTTGTATTTAATGCATGAGTAAATTCTAATGATCCCATGTTAGGAGCTTCTTAGCCGGCTCGACATAGGAGTGAAGTAGGCACTCATAGGATTGGGGAAGTAAGTACGCCACCCCATGAATGGTATTAAGGAATACAATCCGTCATCCACGCAACTATAACAAGTAATTAATATGTAAAAGATATCTAGGGAGTAGTGAAATCTAAGTAAACACATTTCTCCCACATATTGCTCACAACTTTAGTGTAATTTAGTTTAATTTCATTTTTAGTATTTTATTTTGATTGCATCTTAGTATTGGGTTAGTTGATTAGCAACTAATTCCGCCCAAATCCTTCAAACCCGAGATTTTTACTTGCTTTCCAAAAAATATAAAAAAATACAAAAAGAATCATCCCTTATCTCTAGACCTAGTCTTTAGGTTTTCTAATCCTAGCAACACTATTCCTAGCTGAACGATCAATCCCCCGGTACTTGTCATTATACTATACTACATCGATCAGGTACACTGCCTGGTGGGGGTTGTAAGCTTCTCGAGATCCCTCGAGAGGTAAAGCCTGGTGCGATTCCCACGTATCAAGTTTTTGGCGCCGCAGCCTGGGGAACAGTTATTGTCTAGGTTAGAATCTCTTTTTATTAGGTCTACTTGCTAGATTCCTTTCTAGTAAGATTTTATTCTTATTTTTAGGTTTTCTTTAGTCTATCTTATTTCTTTGTGTTTTTGTTCGTAATCTTTACCACCCGACATCATGGACGATGGGAACATCTTTGAACCCGTCATCCCACCACAACAAAACCCACCACTAGAACCTCTTAGGCCCCGAACCCTAGGAGAGTATTCCCGACCTAGCCACCAAGGCTACCGAAACACCATTGAGCTCACCGGAGCCAATGTGACCCCCTTGCAATCCAACACCATCCGGTTGGTGCAAAGCGGATGTGCATTCCATGGACTTCGTTCCGAAGACCCAAACCAACATCTTAAGGACTTCCTCAAAATCGTAGATTCCATAGACCTAGATGTTGAAACTAGAGAGACAACCCGATTACGCCTATTCCAATTCTCTCTACGTGATCAAGCTAGTCAATGGCTTGAGCGTTTACCCTCGGGATCCATCACCACATGGGATGATCTCACCACTCGTTTCCTTGCTCAATTTTTCCCACCGAGGAGAACTACTAAGCTTAGAAATGACATCTTGATGTTCCAACAACGTCAAGGTGAAACTCTTTATGAAGCATGGACTCGTTTCAAGGACTTACTCCAAAAAGTCCCTCATCATGGCATAGACCTTTGGCTCCAAGTCTAAATCTTCTATGACCACATCGATCTTTCCACGAGGCGAGCCATTGACCAATCGGCCGGTGGTAAGCTACGTGATCTAAGTGCGGAACAATCATGGGAACTCATAGAAGATCTTGCTCTCTATGACAACGAAAGTTGGAATGATCCCCGTGATTTGAACAAAACGGTCAAGGCAATATCCTTGCCTTCGAACAACTCTAGCACTCCCGACCGTAGGATCATGGAACTTGAGGACCAAGTCAAGTTTCTCATGAAATCTTACGAAGCTCCTAAGCCTTCAAGCCAAGTGAACAAAATCACTTCTTCATGCGAATTATGTAGTGGTCCCCATGACACTCGTGATTGTGTGGAACTCCTCGGAACAGCTTTTGCGAACTACGCATCCTCGCGTACCGACGAAGCGGGAGATAAGTGGTACACTTTCAAACCCGAGCTAAACCCTTACGGTGATTCATACAACCCCTCTTGGAAAAATCACCCAAACCTTAGGTGGAAACAAAATCAAGCCAATTCTTCCAATCCGCCTAATCGTTACCAATCAAACGGTCCACCCTCCAACCGTACTTTCGACAACAATCCTTCTAAGAACTATGGTAATACCAACAATCTTGAAGGATTGATGTCTAAGTTCATGGCATCTGAAGAAGCCCGCATAGCTAGGTTTGAAACTGAATTCAACCAACAACAAACAGAGATGACCAACAAGATAGACAACTTGTTGAAAGCCCTCAACAACCAAGCGTTAACCACACCTAGGAAGGACACTAGGGACACCAATCACGGAATCCAAATTAAGGACCCCTCATCATCCAAACATGTCCACTTTGTCAATGTTGTCACCATTAAGCCAATAGATAAGGAGATAGAAGAAAGTGACAAGGATGAAGTTGGAGTAGAAGCCGAGACTAGGGATGAAATTAGGGAAGTTAAGGTTAATAGGGGAGAGGAATTAGAGGAGGTAGAGACTATAGAAAAGCACTTTGATAAGTTGCCCACCAAGGAAGAACGAGAATACCATAAGGATTTATTCGATAGTCCCGAGACACCATATATCCTTGGCACACCCCTTATCAAAATGGGAGACCCCTCTAACATCAGCATACCATGCAAAATCGGGCATATGCATATATGGAAAGCTTACATCGATCCTAGATCTCCTGTAAACATCATGACTAGGACCTATTACAATTGGGTGATGAAGAAACAACTTGAGTATAGGATGATGCCCAATAAGAATTTGATAAGTAATTTTGTAGGAAGAGTGAAGGGATTGCATGTGATTATAGGTAATTTCACCTATGAGATCGATTTTATGATAGTAGAAGACACTCGTCCGGTGATAGATGGTTGCCTAAGCCAAGTAATATTCGGAAAACCATTTGTTGAGGCCACTAAGATGAGTTATGATCCGACTTTAGGGATAGTTAGATTCAAGGAAGAGAATGATGAAATTGCCTACCAAATGCCCTACAAGATTTAGCAATACCGCCTCCTTTCTAATATAGAAAAGGAACACAAGCAAGCGGCTTACTATAGGAATGATGAGGATAGACGTAGAGGAGTAGAGTATGTGAAGAATAGGATGCTTGGTTTCTACAAAGAATGCTTGCAACTAGGTCCGGAGTACAAAACTAGTTTAGAAGACGTCCTAGAGAGTGAAACCAACGATGAGGTCACGTAGTAACCCATGACCTTGAGTCTAGCTACAAGACTCGTAAATAAAGAAAAGCGCTTCTTGGGAGGCAACCCATGATTTTGTGTGATTTTTATTTTTATTTTGTTTGTTTGTTATTTGCTTCTGTATGCATGCTTTATTTTTATTGTTGGTAGATCATGTTTCAAAACTAAATAGTGGAAATACTTTACTTTGTTGTTTTGCCTAGTCTTAACTTCACCTAAAGGTATTTTTGCAAAAGATAAGTGTAAGGGGAAACCCCAAATATGTTTTTAAGAAACAAACCGATCATGATTCTCCACAATATTAAGTGAACATGTATATTCGTATTTGTTAGAGTCAAATGCTTGTATCGAGTCATAATGATGTTTTGCAGGATTTTCCAGGAAGTAAGACCAAGTTTTCCAGAAATTTTCTGGAAACTTAACATAAGAATTTCTGCAGGTCACTTCTGACGGCGTCGCGAGTTTACTCTTGACGGCGTCACGTGTAAAAATCTGGAAATTTTACCAGTTTTGTTTTTCTAACGGAATCTTAAAGTTTTTGTTGAATTATTTGTTTTATAATCTCCAGGAAATCTGCAAACTTCATTCCACAAGCATTATATCTTATTTTGTTTTCTAGGATTTAGTAATATATGTAGATTGCCGCCGATTTTATGCGAGGTTGCCTTGTCTGTTTTCTCAGGATTTACAGGTTATGTATGACAAGAAGATAATTATTTTTCTGGAAGGGAAGCTTTGATTGTTCATTTTCTTGGAGGAAGATCTAACCTGGCCAACTTATTATCCATACCGACCGAATCAGGGGAGTATTTGATTTCATTCTTTTTACTTATTTCACTTTTACATTCTTTACTTGAACATTGGGGACAATGTTCATCCTAAGTGTAAGGGGAGGGTAAAACGATGATACCTTACAAATACACTTTCGCTTGAATTTGTTTGTTTAATAGTAGATGTGTAATAAAACTATGAGAAATACTTGTTAGTGCAATTTTAGCGCCAAATTTAAAATTTTTTACAACATTTAGGAGTGAAACTTTAGCCATAGCAAGCGTCTCATGGTTAGGAGATTGTATGACTAGCACAAAACCATACTATTCAGAAAAATTTTTCACCCAAATATGTTAGGTTCGCCTTTAGATTTGACAGGAAAAGCATTTACTATTAGTGCTTATGAGTGTACCGGTAGCATTTAGATTCTAGAACTTGCGTTAGTGATGCATCCCGAGACCGCTAGTGAGACTACATTTGTGTGGTAGGATTTACTACATGATAAGAGGCATTAGGATCACCCTTGTGTTAAACCCGTATCATAATTACTTGACCATTTAAGTCATATTACTTGGCTAGTTAAGTCAACTAATTTTCCCATACCCTTAGCGTTGTACTCATTTTTAGTACACGAAACCCCTAGTACACCCCTCCGAGCCTATATTTTCTTTTCTAATTTTAAGCATCTTACTTAAAGGAAGAATTTGTTACACCCCACTTAAATGTACACCCAAATCGCCTTAGCCTTCCGTGTATGCACTCATCTTTAGTGCATTATTGTTATTTGTTAAACCCTAAGTTAATTATCTAATTGATTACATGGTTGCTAAGTCGAGTCATATCCTTGTACATATTGTTTTGGGACGATTGGGACTCATGGGTAGAGTACTTATTTTATGGAGTAATGGGGAAGAACATCATATTTATTACCCCCATATGTACGTTAATCTTAAAAGTACTCCAAGTGTTTTGATTTTCTTAATTCGAGTCATTAGATTAGTTTATTGTAAAGTATGTAAAAATTTAAGTGTAAGGGGAATATTCATCCCCTATGATGTATTATTTTGGATGGTAGGGTAAGAGTGTATGCAAAAAAAAAAAAAAAAAAAAAAAAAAAAAAAAAAAAAAATCGAAAAAAAAATAGAAAAAGAAAAGAGAAAAAACATACGGACTACCATCCCGTTTCATTCTATGTTCATTTTATGTTTTTGTTATTTGTCATTTATTAGCTTAAGTCGAGTCTAGTCTTGGCTTAGCAATGCCATATTGTACATGTAATTGACCAAGATTGTTAACTCGCCACCAGTAAAGACTGCCTATATCCAACAAAACCGTGTATTTCATACCCCTGCACCTAACGTTACAACCCTTTAAAAGACCTCTTTGATAGTTTATCCTAGGTGCTTACGCCATGTGGTGGATGTTTGATCCTTTCCCAAGCTTATGGTAATCTATTTTGCTATGACAGGTAGTGAGAGATATTTTCCGTTTCCATAATGTGATATAACTTTATTACACCCGAGAGATGTGAGTATCTAAACACTATTTGTGAGGTGCTAGTGTACAACCTCCGTGCTTGTCTTTGGTCTTTAGTGGAACGATTATTTGTTGTAATTACTTTTATATTAGTGTTAAATGACCCCTAATTTGTATTTTGATTAGAATAAAAGCGCATTTGCTTGAGGACAAGCAAATCTCAAGTGTAAGGGTATATGATGAGGCAAAAAATGAACCACTTTTAGGGGGTCATTCAAGCCCGGAATTGAATTTATTTGATCAAATATTGCCCTAAATCGTTCCTTTTGTGATTTTAGGTACTTTGGGAGTGAAATCTGGAAAAGGAAGCAATTCGGACGTTTTTGGAGCATAAAAGTGAAGAAAATGCCAAAGACTTAATTTTCCATGCTGGGAACAGTGTATGACGGCGTCAAGAGGAAGTTCATGACGGCGTCAAGAGTAAAAGTGCTGACGGCCCATAAGAAACGTGAAGGCGTTACAACAAGAGCGTCAAGAGTTAAAACTATGACGACCTGCATAAGGTGTATACATGACGGCGTCAGACCCAGATCTAGGCAGTCCGAGGAACTATTTGGCGGTGAGATGACGGCGTCAGACATTTGTTCTTGACGCCGTCACCTTCTAAACTCTATATATAGTTTTCTATTTTTCATTCATTAGAGAGGAACTTGTGTGGAGAAACCCTAGGGCTGAACCTTGTACGAATTTTACAGCTTTTCAAGGGTTTTCAACCCTTGAACCCTTTCATGTGCTATTAAGATAAATCTTCTCTTAATTTAATCAATATGTCTATGTGTTGGTTGTCTATATCTTGTGCTTGTCTTAATTTCAACATGCTAGGCTAGATTTATCTTGTGTTTGCTTAGATCTAATGAAACCTAGATGTTAATTATGTGTTGATTACTTGTTTATGGTTGTATTGGATGAATGAATTCAATGTTAGGCTTAAGAAAACTGGCAGATCTCCATTGTGTAACATGCTTGAACGTCTTAGGAAACGTGAACCGATGTGTACTAGGTTTTATTGGTTGTATTTAATGCATGAGTAAATTCTAATGATCCCATGTTAGGAGCTTCATAGCCGGCTCGACATAGGAGTGAAGTAGGCACTCATAGGATTGGGGAAGTAAGTACGCCACCCCATGAATGGTATTAAGGAATACAATCCGTCATCCACGCAACTATAACAAGTAATTAGTATGTAAAAGATATCTAGGGAGTAGTGAAATCTAAGTAAACACATTTCTCCCACATACTGCTCACAACTTTAGTATAATTTAGTTTAATTTCATTTTTAGTATTTTATTTTGATTGCATCTTAGTATTGGGTTAGTTGATTAGCAACTAATTCCGCCCAAATCCTTTAAACCCGAGATTTTTACTTGCTTTCCAAAAAATATAAAAAAATACAAAAAGAATCATCCCTCATCTCTAGACCTAGTCTTTAGGTTTTCTAATCCTAGCGACACTATTCCTAGCTGAACGATCAATCCCCCGGTACTTGTCATTATACTATACTACATCGATCAGGTACACTGCCTGGTGGGGGTTGTAAGCTTCTCGAGATCCCTCGAGAGGTAAAGCCTGGTGCGATTCCCACCTATCAAGGGTCTACGTGAATGCCTTGACTATCTATGATGTGTCCTAAAAATTGTACGGTGCGAATCCAAAAGTCGCATTTGGAGAACTTAGCGTACAGTTCTTCTTTCTTGAGCAGTTCTAGAATGATTCGTAAATGGTCCGCGTGTTCCTCTTCGTTGCAAGAATAGATCAAAATATCGTCGATGAATACTATTACAAACTTATCCAAGTAAGGTTTGCACACTCGATTCATTAAATCCATGAAAACTGCTGGTGCATTGGTCAGACCGAACGACATTACTTGAAACTCGCAGTGACCATAGCGCGTTCTGAATGCAGTTTTCGAAATATCCTCTTCTCGAACTCTTAGCTGAAGAAATCCTGATCTCAGATCAATTTTTGAGTACACACTCGATCCTTGCAATTGATCAAACAGATCATCAATTCGAGGCAATGGGTATCGATTCTTTACCATAAGTTTATTCAATTCCTGGTAATCAATGCACATTCGAAAGGATCCATCCTTCTTCTTAACAAATAAAACTGGATCTCCCCAAGGTGATGAGCTTGGTCGAATAAATCCTTTTTCCGACAATTCCCTTAGTTGTTCTGACAATTCTTCCATTTCAGATGGCGCTAGTCTATAAGGTGCTTTAGCCACTGGTGCCGCTCCAGGCACTAGGCCAATCTAAAATTCTCCTTGACGTGCGGGTGGAATACCAGGTAATTCTTCGGGGAATACTTCAGGAAAATCCCTAACGATAGGAACTTCATCAAGCTGCTTCTCGGATGACTTATTTTCCGTAACTTGAGCCATGAATACCTGACATCCTTCCTTCATGTATTTTATCACTCGCATACATGAGATAATTCTATATCGAGGTTTGTTTTTGTCGCCCTGGACAATGAGTGTTTCATCCTTGAGTGGTATATGGACGACCTTTTCGTCACAGTGAATCCTAGCACGATGGTGGGATAGCCAATCCATGCCGATGATAGCATCAAAACTACCAAGTTGAACTGGCATAAGATCAATGGCAAAAGGATTTTCGGATAGGGTTAGGGTGCAATCTTTCATGATAGTATTGGTATCTATTAAATTCCCGTCAGCCATTTCGACTTCATAGGTGGTGTTTAGCTTAAAGGGGGTTACATTAAGTAAAGGGGAAAACGTATCTGATATAAAACTCTTATTGGCGCCCAAATCAAACAATACTCTAGCATTATGATGGTTTAGTAGAAACGTACCGGTGACTATATCAGGTCCGTTTCAATCTCTGAGAAGGTATACCCTAGCTTGGGCATTGGCTGGTTCATTTCCTTTTGGGCAGTTCCTCCGGATGTATCCTACTTCTCCGCATCCGTAACATGTGGGTGATACAACCTGTTTGTTGCTTCCTGTAGCCGGGATCCTACAGTTTCTGGTTTGATGACCGATCTTACGACATTTGTCGCATCGGACGGTACAACGACCCTCGTGATGAAGTTGCATCGTTGGCATTGGGGTTTCTGTCCGTTGTACCCTACACCTTCCGTGGCGACTTAGACTCGGGGTTTCTCTTGTCTTTGGTTCTGCTGTTGAGTGCTTCGATTGTTGTGATATTGTTGGTGGTTCCGATTATTGTTGCGGTGGTTGTTGTTGCCGTGATGACTGTTGTTGCTTTGTTGGTTGTTGTTGTGATGGTGGGTGGTTCTCTTATCGTCCAATTTCCTTTTAAGCTCATTGTATTTCACTTCTCGATCTAGAAGTTTATGAGCAAGTTCCATTGCTGCTTCCAAGGTTGGCGGGTTTGCTGAGGTGACATTTCCTTCAATACTCCTAGGGAGTCCTTCGACATATTTCTCTAATGTCTTCTCATGATCGGGTACCATGGTAGGGCATAGTACGTTGAGTTCTTGAAATCTCCTGTTGTAACTTCTCAAATCAACTCCTTTCACTATTAAGGCATAGAACTCATCCTCGAATTTTCGTAGTTCAGAACGGGGACAATACTTCTTTAGTATTTTAGCCTTGAATTCAATCCAAGTAAGTTGATGTGCTGGCTCTGCTCCTAGTGTTTGAACAGTAGAGTTCCACCAGGATAGAGCATCTTGCATCAGTGTTCCCGTTGTGAAGCTTACCTTGTTGTTTTCCGAGCATCCACTTCTTTGGAAAACAGTTTCACTTCTTTCAAACCATTGGGCTAATTCCGACACTCCTTCAGTTCCTTTGAAATACGTTGGTTGGCTTGCTATAAAGTCCTTATAAGTGCAGTAGCGGGGTGTAGGTGCATTTCCATCTCTATTACGGGCTTGTCCAGCTAAAACGGCATTGACACCATCAGCAATTGTTTGCTGGATCGCTGCCGTGGTCATAACTTCAGGGTTCGTTGGTGTGGCGGTCGTGGTTGTTCTCCTAGTTCTAGCCATGTTGCTATTATAAAAAAAGGTATATCATTAGAACATTTATAATAGTCCCATTACGTTGAAATATATATCGAGTAATAAATAGTAAATATAGGTCGTAGTTACAATGATTTGATCATTGAAAAGGTTTAAGTCGTAATTATCGTATGTTGGAATGACACACATAAGAATTACGAATAAGTTTGACCTGCATGAACTAATATATTACGATATAATGTATAAAGTTTGCAACGTAAGTAAAGATAAAATAAATTTCCATAAATCAACGTCAAGGTGTTACAACACTTATTGATACTTGTGCAAATGTTTACAAAACATGACAAGATTCTCTTATTCGTAGGACATTGATTTCACTAACAAGTTGATGGTCTCAGGGTTTCCCTAAGGCTTTGTCTAGGCGGTTTTGGAGTTCTTGAATGGCAGCGGACATGGTTTCCATTGTTTGATCTCGAGTCCTTTCCCTTTCTTGAGATTCTAGCAGGGCTTGCCTAAGGCATAGGTTCTCAGTGTTGATCCTTTCAAGTTCTCGGTCTAAAGTTCCCATCATTATTTCTGTTGAGGTGTTAGCCCCACATAGTACTCCTATGAATTCCATTGACTCCCAAAACAAAGGATCCAACTTTTCAACCTTATCTTCCATTGCAAGATGACCAATTATGAGACTGTTCATATCATCTTCAAAGGTTTCTAGATGCTCATGTGGAATCTTGTTGAGTATACTAGCGATGGAATCAAGTCGATCTTCGTGGCGAACCATTCTTGCAGCTAACAATGGTATGGTGTGATGTATGGGTTCCCCAGTGACTAGAAGAATTCGGGAGGTGGAGTAAGAACTTTCCCCAAGTTCCCTTGTTGTTGGTGTTCCTTCTTGAGATCTCCAATATCGCATGATGGGCAACAAGAACGACCATTTACGAGCATCCACTCGCTTGTGGGTCCTTCGGCGTCTGCGTTGAACACAAGATTCTGAGGTGGTTGGGCGGATTGGGTAAGTCCTTTGGTGAGGTGATATTGGGACACTTCGGTAAGGTGCAGGTGGTGATGCTAGTGGAGGAGATGCTATGGGTGATGGTGTTAGTGGCATAGTAGTAGTTTGGCTGTAGAAGATAGTAGGTAGTGTTGGTATCACATGTGGTGGTGGCACAACTGATTCAGGTGGTATGACAAGAGCTGGTGCTGGTACAATAGTACTTGCTTCATACGGCTGAAGTTGTCTAATTTGCCTAGATCGGCGAATCGGTCCAGATGATGCCAGAGGAAAAGCCTCTGTGTCAGATACTGGCAGAAATTGCTGGCTTTGCATGTATCTGTCAGTAGCAGGAGACATAGGCATAGGTGAGGTAGCATAGGCTGAAGTAACATCTTCAGTTCCTGAGTTTGATGACAAGCTGATAGGGTGGGTGTTCGAAGACATGACACTGTAATAATTTCCCGATTAGTAAATGTAAGCATAATTATAATCAATTTAAAATGCTATAAAGTAAATAATACTTTTTACCAATTTTTGGAATGCTCAGGCACGAAGGGCGTAGGATGGTATTTTATAAAAGTTTTGTCCCGTTTTAAAGTGTAGTTATAGTCCAATGTTCCAAAAACACTTGGTTCACTATAACCGTGGCTCTGATGCCAATCTATAACACCCCCAAAATCGATCAATACAGCAGAAGACTTATAATGACAGCGGAAGACTTTTGGGGTATTATATCGTGGATCTTTGTCACAATTATAGAAAACGACTCAAATGAGACGTTTTAAGATTTATTTAAAATACCAAATATTCATGTTTCCAAGAGGTTTCATTATTCAACAAGTTTTTATTCAAAGAGAAATGAACGTTTCTTTAATTGCCCACTTCGTGCCTTTGCCATCCATTCCATTTAGTTACCTGAGATAAACATGCTAAAAGTCAACAAAAGTTGAGTGAAATTCATAGGTTTATAATTAATAGTTTGAACACAAGAGATATATGTTTATTGTAATATCGATACAAATAAACAAGTTAGAAATCGCATTCATTATTGCCTTAAGCTCATGACACTCAACGATTCAACAGACATCAAAATTATCCGTAATAATGATGTGAAATAAGTTGCCCCCAAGATAGGTATTTGCCAGTAACCTATGATATTTAAATAAAGTGCATTTGGTGACTTTCCTCTAGCAACCAAATGGGGATTGTCAATCCCAAATAGATCTATTCACAATTATTTACGTTCACCCTTCAAGTAATTAAGGTTCATGATCGAGGGACTTTCGGCAATAGCTACTTAAGCAATAATAATATCAGGAAAAGACTTGTGTTCGGTTTTTGAGCATGTATCCCCCGCCCCCCCCCCCCCCCCCACAAAAACAAGTTAAATGTCGGCTATGAACTCACCTTAGTAGTACAGTTGAATAATCATAATC
Source organism: Artemisia argyi (assembly GCA_030686995.1). NCBI lineage: Eukaryota > Viridiplantae > Streptophyta > Magnoliopsida > Asterales > Asteraceae > Artemisia > Artemisia argyi. The sequence goes on from CM060705.1 coordinate 4,745,665, forward strand.
TCAACGATGCAAGGCAACGGCTTCACACACGACCTAAAAGATATGGCAAGTTTCAGTTTTTAAGTCTCGTTTTATTGCGAACGTTTATTATTAGTTACGAATAATCCATAATGTGCAAAGGGGATGTGTTACGTCGTGGATAAAATAGATAATGGTTTCGTATTGTTTCATCGTCAAAAATTTAATTATCGTTATATAAATTTTATACGTATTGTAACACCCCCTAATTTGAAATGTGGCAGCGGAATAGTAATTAGGGTGTTACGGTGAGGATCGAAGTCATAATGATAGAAAACGGCTCGAAAGAGACGTTTTAAAACATAAATTCATTTATAAAAATTCAAATACAATAGGTCCTTATCAGAGTATTATATAAAAGTCTTGATGTTTTGAACTAAATCAAACATATTTTATTTTACACCATTTTTGAAATAAAGTAAACAAGTTTTGAAGTTTTTGCCGCCCGTTCCATGCTTGCTTCCCCTGTTAAATACCTGAGATACATGCTTAAAAGTCAACAAAAATGTTGAGTGATATCATAGAGTTTGAATTTAATAATCATTTTGATACACAAGTAAGATTGTATTGGAAAATACAATCAGTTTGAAAATATTGATATTGCAGTTTATATATTGCTCTAAGTCTCATGACATGCAAACGTTAACAAATACCGTAAAAACGGAGGTGTTTATCAAATGAATGATAATTTTGCCCTCGTGTAATAGGTGATTTACCAGTTCCTATATTTACTCAAATATAATTATCATGACTAGTACGGCTAACCACATGCATAATGGCATTCCGTCAAGTATTAATGGGACAGGCTGTCAAACCTTAAATAGATCTATTCATTATATTCGGGTTCACATACAGTGATTAATGACTCATGATTAAGGGTCTTTTGGCAATAGCTAACTTAGGCATATATCAAGTCAGGAAGCATACAGAAAAATACTTGCGATCTGTTTATAACATGTATCCCCCTCACGGAGTTTTGAAAATAAGTAAAGGTGAGGCTATGACTCACCTTGATTGATACTGAAAATGAAGAAAATAAAGTCGAACGAATTTATGATAACGGCTTCGAAACACAACCTGATAAATAAATTTATCTGAGAACTTGACCAAATACTATTTGGTAAATACGAAGGAATAACGAATAATAAATATTCGTTATGACGAATAAGTAATGTGCAGTGTAATTCTTGTGATATGCATGATATGACAAAATATGATTTTTAAATTATCCATCGCAGTTTTACCTTTTTAATTGTAAGTAAAATATTAACTTTTGAAATATCGTTATATATATTATTAACGTAACGTTAAATAATATATATATATATATATATATATATATATATATATATATATATATATATATATATACAAAATGAAGTTTAAATGTAATAAGAAATAATTTATGAAAATAGAAAATAAATAAGAATGATAAATCGATTATGTTTAGTCCTTGTCCTTTTTCCAATTTTACCATTTTTAGTCTAACGACATTTGCGTTACACCGTTAGTCCTTTTTATAAATAATTTCAACTATAGTCGTCTAATTTGTCCAATAATCAATACTAAGCTTATAATATTAACTTTCATTAATTTTTATCCTTAAGTTTCTGTTTTTATAGGTTTAGTCATTTCTTTCCAATATTTACACTTTTAGTCCCTCTAGGTGTCGTCGCGTTACATTTTTAGTCCAAAATTACAAAAATAATTATAAAAAATTTCTAAAATTTTTCGAGGCTTATTAAATAAGTACTAAGCTTATTTTAACTGCTTATTTGTTGAAAAGCTTATTTTTTTAGCTTATGGGCCCTTAACGAGACAATACAAGGCCCGTTAAGAGTTTTGGAGGCGAGGGCATGGAAAATGTTTTGGGCTTGGCTTTGGGTTATTTTTATGATTCTAAAAACATTTCATATGGGCCCAGTGGGCTTACGGATCTTAACTTCTTATTGGGCTTGGATTGAGCCCACTCGAAAATATTAAAGTTTTTATATGAATTTTGAAGTTGAAAAACTTGTTTGTGTCGATTTCAAATGGATCGATTGGGATGTCAAAACGTGAGTATTTTTATAAGTTGTATAAATGAAATTGATAGTTTCTAGGTGGTCTATTGAGTCGTGAAATAATATTGTACTCTTGTTAAGTGAAATTTTAAGTTGTACGTGTAGTTTGTAGCATGTATGAACCGATTTTATATTTTGAAAACTTGAAAATTATTACTAAGTATTTTACCAAATATTCATACGATGGATATGGTTTAAAATGGGTGCATGAAATGCTTGTAACGTTAAAACTAAAGTGAACTTGGTGTGCTACGTGACTCCTAGGCCTTCCAAGATAGAGGCTAGTCACGATTTGTGTACTAAGTAACAATATTTACGTGATATATATATGTAAAATAAGATACGATCAAAACAAAATAAATATGGTGCATGACAATAATTTAACGTGTGAGCTTGAAGGGAAACGAGTAAAAATAACTTACAAACACCTTAGAGGTGATAGAGAGTCGAGTGTGATAGTATGAAGAATTTATCACGTTCGAAATATAACCCAAACGTTATATATATAAATCAAACCCGATATTCCCTTTCTTGCTTCCAACCAATATAGCAATCGACTTTGGTCTTGTAAGAGTAGTTTGAAGGACGATTTTAATAAGTGAAAGAGTATGAGAAGAGAAAATGAATGGTGCATGCATGTACGTTATATATTACTTCAATATATAACACGTAAGTGAGAAACTTTCAAAGAAAACTTCACGTACACTATAGCATGTCAGGGAACTAGGCTTCTAGGTGAATTTTATATTGTTATACAAGTGAATGTGAAAGCACAAAAGATGGAAAATGTTTGGGTGATTCATGCTTGATGTCGACACATATATATCTATGTATACGATTTACAAAATCGTATACTACTTGTATATAACTGGTCATCTTCGACATTTTAACATAAAATCATCTCAGAAATATTATTAGGAACAATTAGGAACAATTACAAATCGATTTATTTGTGTATGGGTCGATCACTTTGCCTTTTAAAAACGTATCAAACGTCGTCCAATGAACTTGGAATTTGACACACTATTATTTGGCTAGGTGATGAACGAGATGGTGTAAAAATATTAGGGGGTCGTGTGTAAGAAACGAGATTAAACGAGGCGTTTTGGGGAGGGTTTGAAGCTAGTCGATCGGATGAAAATAATGTTTTGGATTTTGGGCTTTGGTTGATGGGCTTATGAATAGTAACTGTGATGTGGGCCAAAAATGATTAAGGGTCCGATTGGTTAATTAGTGTAATTAGGAATTTTAATTATATTTAGGGAATATAATTAGGATTAGGAATTATGTTTAGGATTAAATGAAAAGTTTAGGTTTCGAGTAACGTGTCGAGGATTAATTCCATCATTTCGTGAATTATATTATTTTGTGATAATTGTCAAAAAATATAATAAGAAAAATTTCAAATTTTTCCAAGAAAATGGGAATTAGTGACGATAACGAAGGATTATTTATTTATTAACGATTTAATTACAAGAAATTTTTACAGGGTTCTACAGTACCCACTTGTCATTCTGAATTTCGTCCCGAAACTCGATTTTAAGAAACCCAACAAGTGCGTTCTATGAAAATAAATGTGGATATTTCTCACGGAATCTATCTTCTCTTTCCCATGTATTAGTTGGTCCTCGTTTTGAGTCCCATCTAACCTTTACAATGGGGATACGATTCTGTTTGAGTTGTTTTATTTCTCTATCCATTATTTCCACAAGATCTTCTGTGAACACTAGTTTGTCATCCAATCTTTCCTTTAGTGGAATGACGAGAGTTTCGTCAGACAAACATTTCTTGAGTTGTGATATGTGAAACGTAGGATGTACCCTACTGAGTTCTTCCGGAAGTTCTAACTTATAAGCAACTGAACCAATTCTCTCCAGAATTTTGAAAGGTCCAATGTACGTCGGATTTAACTTTCCACGTCTTCCAAAACGAATCATTCCATTCCAGGGAGAAACCTTCAACATGACTTTGTCTCCTACTTGAAATTCCATAGGCTTTCTCCTGACATCAGCATAACTCTTCTGTCTGTCACGAGCAGCTTGCAAGCGTTGCTTGATTTGGAATATCTTCTCTGTAGTGTCATGTATTAGCTCTGGTCCGGTGAGTTGCATATCACCAACTTCTGTCCAATAGACTGGTGATCTGCACTTCCTTCCGTACAGTGCCTCAAAAGGTGCAACCTTTATGCTAGCATGATAGCTATTATTGTATGAGAATTCAACTAATGGTAAGTGTCTATCCCAACCTTTTCCGAAATCAATCACACATGCTCGGAGCATATCTTCCAAGGTTTGGATTGTTCTTTTACTTTGTCCATCGGTTTGCGGATGATAAGCGGTGCTCATATCTAACCGAGTACCAAGAGATTTCTGTAGAGATTCCCAAAATCTTGAGGTGAATCGGCTATCTCTATCAGAAATAATAGATATTGGAACACCATGTCTAATCACAATTTCCTTAAAATACAACTGAGCGAGTGTTTCCATCTCGTCAGTTTCCTTGATTGGTAGAAAATGTGCAGACTTGGTTAATCGATCGATGATAACCCAGATTGTGTCTAATCTGGTCGAAGTCTTTGGTAATTTGGTAATAAAATCCATGGTGATTCGTTCCCATTTCCAGACCGGAATTTCTGCTTGCACGAGTAATCCTTATGGTTTCTGAGTCTCTGCCTTTACTCTAGAACATGTTAAACATTTACCAACATACTCTGCGATATCAGCTTTCATATTTGGCCACCAATAATTCTTCTTAATATCTTGGTACATCTTATTGGAACCGGGATGAATAGAATATCTGGATTTATGAGATTCATGCATGATAAGGTCTCGAATACATCCAAAGAGAGGAATCCAATATCTTTCCTTAAAACATAACATTCCATCATTTCTTCTCACAAATTCTTTTTCATTATTTGGCATTCTGTCAACCTGATCTTCCAGGTTTGACCTTTTGTCAATTTTCTCATATTGCCGGTTTTCTTCTTGTAGAGCTTCTGTTTGAGCTTTGATGATTTGAGCTGGAAGTGGCGAATGAATTGTCATTCCTAGAGATCGAACTCTAAGAGGTTTAATTCTATCTTTTCTACTCAACGCATCGGCTACTACATTCGTGTTCGTTGAGTAATTCTAACCATCTTCGTTGTCTCATGTTCAGCTCCTTCTGATCTAGTATATGTTGTAGACTCTTGTGATCGGTGAAAACTGTACACTTTGTACCGTATAGGTAATGTCTCCATATCTTAAGAGCAAAAACTACTGCTCCTAATTCTAGATCATGAGTGGTGTTGTTTTCTTCATTCTTCTTTAGCTGTCGTGAAGCATAAGCTATAACTTTGTCTCTTTGCATTAGTACCGCACCTAAACCATGCTGAGATGCGTCACAATACACTACAAAGTCATCATTTCCTTCCGGTAATGCTAATATTGGTGCTTCACAAAGCTTCTGTTTCAGCAGTTGAAATGCTGACTCTTGCTTCTCTTCCCAGATATACTTCTTGTTCTTTTGGGTTAGTTCCGTCAAAGGTTTGCAATCTTTGAAAAACCCTCTATAAATCTCCGGTAATAACCAGCGAGACCTAAGAATTGACAAATTTCGGTTGGGGAGGTGGGTGGCGTCCAACCTTTAATTGCTTCTATCTTCGCGGGATCTACATGGATACCTTGGTTGTTGATGATATGGCCTAAAAATTGAACGGTAGAAATCCAAAAATCACATTTGGAAAACTTGGCGTACAACTTTTCTCTCTTAGGTAACTCCAAAATAGTCCATAATGCTGCGTTCTCGAGTTTTTCTAGGTGGGAATAGAAATGATGTGAAAAGAAGAGAAAAGAAATGAAAAGAAAAGGAAAGAAAGTTGATTTTATATTTCGTGTTCTTGAGTTGAAATGAAAGGAAAGGAAATGAAATAATGTTGTGTTCTCGAGTTGGGAAGAAAAGAAAGAAAAAGAGACATAATTACATTTATGCACTTTTAGATATGTTCATTTTATCATAAGAGTCGAATATGAGTAAATATTGAAAGTTATATTGGTCATTATATACTAAATAGTGCGAGTGTAAAATACTTTCCGTCCAAATCCGCCCATATTTGGGCGGAAAAGGGATTTGGACGGAAAATTCTTATAGGAAAATCACTAGAATTTTCCTATCATTTCCTTCCTGTTTCCTTTCCTTTCTGTCCAAAAAAAACTCGAGAACACAATAAAATTTCAATTTCCTATCATTTCCTTTCCTTTCCTTTTAAAAAATAACTCGAGAACGGAGCCTAAGTGTTCGACATGCTCTTCTTTATTGCGCGAATAGATTAAAATATCATCAATGAACACAATAACAAATTTATCCAAGTATAGCTTGCATACTCGGTTCATTAAATCCATGAATACAGCTGGTGCATGGGTAAGACCAAATGGCATCACTTGAAATTCATAATGTCCGTATCGTGTTCGAAAAGCTGTCTTGGGAATGTCCTTTTCCCTAACTCTTAATTGATGATATCCTGATCTTAGATCGATTTTTGAGTAAACACTTGATCCTTTTAATTGGTCAAATAGATCGTCGATCCTTGGCAATGGAAATCGATTCTTCATCGTGAGTTTGTTCAACTCCCTGTAATCGATACACATTCGGAACATTCCATCTTTCTTTTTGACAAATAGGATTGGTGCTTGATTGGCTCCAAACGGTCAACCTAAACTGACCTGGGAATGGTCAACAAGGTCAAACAGCCTAGAGTCAATGCTCCGCGGAATATAGTGTTTCTCCGGGTCGTTATTTCCCGACGAGGTGTGATGGTTATTAAACGGGTTTGTGATCGGGTGAATTTGGACAGAAAGGGTTTGTGAATGGTTATACTACTGATTTATACAATGAAAGAGCTTAAATAAGCTATATGAATAAGACAGGAAAATAGGAAAAACCAGAAACGTTTAAAACCTAAAAACGCGTACGTTCACGTTTTAAATAACGTAAACGTATAAAATAAAACATGAAAACTGAAATCTGAAAACCCCCAGGGTGTGTAAATGACACTTTTACAAACTTAAAATAAAAAGAAAATTTAAAATGAAAATGAAATTATTAAAATGATTATTTTAATATTTAAATACTATTTAATTAATAAAAACTATTTTAATTCTAATTTAAAATAAACTAAAAATGATAAACGTTACAAAATAAACTAAAAACTTACCAAAATATTTTCAAAACCTCTAATTGAACTTGAAGAAAGTATAAAAATTAAAAAGAAATATTTTTGTCTTTTTATGGTTTTTCTATTAATTAATTACTAATTAAACATTAATTACCTAATTAAACTATTTTAAATTAAAAAAATAGAAAATGAACAGTAAAAATTCTAAGAAAATTCCTAAAATTATTTTACAACATATAAAAGCTAGGAAAAATATAAAAACTAGGTGTTACTTTATAAAAACTAATTATGCTATTTAAAACTTAATTATTAATAAAACTAATATTAATTCTAATAAATACTAAATTGCAAAATTAAAATCTGAAAAATTTACTAAAATTACTTTACTATAAAAGGTAATTAATAAAAATATAAAAAAGCTAAGTACTTAACAAAAATTTAAAAATGAAAATTAAAATTAAATTACATTAAATAGAAACTATCACTTAAAATTAAATTGTTTTTTCTTGATTTTTCTTTTAGAAAACTATTTTACAACTAAAAACTAACAACTTTTGTAAAAATAAATTTTTTGTATATCAGAAATAAGCACTAAGAGTGCTTATTAGCTTAACAGTTGACTTTGGTCAACTGTTGGAGCTTTAAGCCTAAAAATAAGCCACAAGAGGCCCACAAGGCAAGATTCAGATGATAATGAGTTAAGTGAACTTGAAATGTGCTAAATCAATAAGCTTGGACCACAAAATAAGCCAAAAAGCTGAAAAAGCTAAACCAAATATCAATCAGGCAAACAGAAATGGGACAAACTTGGTGACTGTCTAGGGGGCACACTAGGATGATTGGGGGCACAAACTTGGGTGCAATGGAGAGCCACCCACCTAGGGAGTTCAAAGAACTAAAAGTTGAACCATGGGGCCCACTGTGGAGGGCAGCAGCCATCACCAAAGGTGGTGGTTGAGTGGTGGTTGTCTGATGCAGAGGAGACTACTCCCCCTGCAGGTGAGTTTAAGGCTCAGTGGGGCCCAGAGAAAAATTTGAAAAAATCAAAAGGAAGTAGGATCTTAAAATAGAGCTGGTAGACTTTGATTAGGAACAAATTTCAAGTCCTAGTACTGAGCATAAAAATCAAAACAAATCATGCAAGTTTTGGAAAACATCTGAGAAAGGCACATTTGACTTTTTGATAAACACTAACAATTTGACTTTTATGAACTTCTACTGCTTCTAAAGGATTAATACATGTTTATTAAACCTAAATGAGTCTAAATCAAGCAATCTAATCTAACTTTGTATTGAAATCAAGGTTTATGGGATCTAATTCCCTCACAGTTAACTGTGAGGGTTACTAGATTGATGATTTGACTTTATTTATAAAAGAGGCTTGGTTTTTAGACTACACTAGACCTAAACTAATATAGGACTACTCATAACAAGAGGCTAAAACAGCAATGGGCAACTAGGACTCTCAAAACAGCCTGTACCAAACACCCCTAATGCAACTGAAAATGGAAGATTTGTGAAGTAAACTTACAATTTAACCCATGAACCTGAACAAGAACCCAACCTAATGTCCCCCATGGGACTCTAACCCATATTCCATAACCAATTTCCACTTCTGATTCCTCCTTTCTTCTTCAACTTTTTATATATATATATATATTTGATTTTCTTTGTAGTTTGCTTTTTCTTTTCTTTTTCTGAGTATTTTGCTTTCTGTAAACTTCAAATGATTTAAAAATAGTTTATGAGAGTTATTAAGACAAAATGTAATGCAATGTGATAAGACAACAAGATATTTGAAAACTTAAGTTAAAATGTAAAATTCTTGAATACTGAAATAATATTAAAATCAACCTTTAAGTTTGATATTATAACTGGTAACTAAATCTGAAACAAGATGAATACAAAGAAAGGGTTACATTGAAAAGGAAAAAATTACACTAAAAAAATGATTTTTACCTAAAAACTAAACTAGCTAAAATTACTCCTGGAGCTTCACTTTTTCTTGACTTTTATACACCCTGGAGAGTTCCTTACACTTTCCCACTTGTAATTTCAGCCGTTGGATGGCGAAATGTGATCCCAGCTGTTGAAATCACTTTTGGCGGGAAATTGTTATATAAGCAATTGGGAGTTTGGTGTGGGAATTAATTGGAGGGGGGTTGAGTGGGAGACAAGAGAGGGTGTGTTGGAGAGGATTTGGTGGAAAAATGGAGGAGGGGGGTGGACAAATCCCTGGTAATTAGGGAGAGGTTAGGGACGGGTGAACAATGCTTGGGGGTGAGTTTGACTGAGGTCAAAACGGGGGAAAATATTAAAGGGTTGGGAGTGGGCCGGTGGAATGGGCTTGGGGGGTTCATGGATCAGGTTTGGGTGGGATTTGTTATTTGGGTTTGGTTGTTGGATCAAGTAAATAACAAAAGGGTGGTTTGGTTTATTTAGTGAAAATAATAAGGACTAAGTGTGTAAATTCTGCAAACTGGGAGGACTGAAAATGTCATTTTTCCAAAATTAATTCAATGGTCATTTCCTGCCATAAATGAATAGTGTGAGGACCATAAAATGAGATTTTCCAAAATTATACCTCCAGGGACTATTTCTGCCAATTCTGAAAGTATAGGGACCATACTTGTAAAATCTCCAAACTCTCCACCCAAGGATTATTTTTGCCAACTTTTGAATTTCCAAAGACCAAAATTGATTTTTCTTTCAAAAATATCCCACCAGGGACCAAATCTGTCAATATTTGAAACTCCAGGGACTAATTTTGTAATTTTCCAAAACTTTTCCAATTTTTCACCAAAAGACAAAATATGACCACTTATGATTTTAAAAGGACCTTTGGTGACTTTTCTTTTAAAATATGTACTCAGGGACTATTTTTGCCAATTTATGAAAGTTGGGGGACTGAAACTGCCAGTTTTGCAAACTTTGTACGTTTTTCATCTGTTTTTGCTCATTTTGCATCTAAAACATATAAAACACAATTTTGAAATATTTTCTGCATTTTGATGCATTTCCGAGTGTTTTTGTATGTTTTGCGGTTCAGATTTGACCAAAAAAGATGAGTGTTTGAGCACTCATCAGTGCTCCCCAAGTGGATGAGCTTGGTTGAATGAATCCTTTATCTGATAGTTCTTTCAACTGTTCAGATTATTCTTTCATTTCGGAGGGTGCTAATCGATATGGTGCTTTTGCAACTGGTGCTGCTCCAGGCACTAAATCGATGCGGAATTCTACTTGACGGGTTGGTGGGATTCCAGGTAAGTCTTTGGGAAATACATTAGAAAATTCTTTTACAACTGGCACTTCATCAAGTTGTTTCTTCTTTTCTTTTGTTTCTCCTCCCGTTACTTGGATTTGAAATACATGGCATCCTTTGCTTATGTATTTCATCGTCTTGGCGTATGAAATAATATTGAACGAAGTTTTAGGTTTATCACCTTGGATGATTAAGGTTTCACCGTCGAATGGAATTTGGATGATTTTCTCGTCACAAATTATTCTGGCACGGTGTGTAGATAACCAATCCATACCAATGATGACATCAAGACTTCCCAATTAGATGGGCATAAGATTGATAGGGAAAGATTTATTTAGAAGAGTTAAGGTGCAATTTTCGATTAGGGTATTGGTACTTAGAATATCTCCATTTGCTAATTCTATTTCATATATAGTATCTAATTCTATAGGAGTAATATTTAGAATGGTGGCAAACGAAGTAGACACAAAACTTTTATCTGCTCCTGAATCAAATAATATCTTAGCATCTTGTTGATTTAATTGGAACGTACCCGTAACAACATCAGAATTCTGTGTTGCGTTCCCATCCCCAAGTACATATGCTCTTCCTCGGGCAACATTATTGGCAATTTTCGGACATTGAGTTCTGTAATGTCCAACTTCTCCACAACCATGGCACTTTAGTGCTATCGGTTGTGTGTTGGCTCCAGTTGCTCGACAGTCCCTTGTCATGTGACCAATTCTTCTATAGTTGCCACAAGTAGCCTTACATGCTCCAGTACGATGCATGTTGCACTTGTTACATGGGGGTAGAGTTCCGGCATAACCTTTACTTTCTGCAGGCACTGCTGCATAAGCTCTGGTAGCTTCTTGTCGACGATTTTGTTGCTGATGATGATTACTACGGTTATGTTGTTGATCTCTATTGCGGTTGCTGGTTTGATTGTTGTTGTTGTAGCTTCTGTTACCACTGTAACTGTTGTTGTAGCTGTGGTTGTTTCTATTGTTATTCCCACGGTTGTCAGCACTTCTCTTATGCTCATTGATCGCGGAGGTAGAACCTCTTTTGATCACCCGGGTTAACAATCTCTGTGCAAGTCCCATAGCTTCTTCTACTGTCTGTGGATTCGATGCGGTAACATCCCCTTCAATAGATGGTGGCAGTCCTTCCACATATTTCTCCAATGCTTGTTCAACATCGGGTACTATTGTTGGGCACAACACCGACAACTCCAGAAACTTTCTGTTGTATGTCTTCAGATCATTATACCTTACTACTAGCTGATGAAATTCATCCTCTAGTTTTCTGATCTTTGTCCTAGGACAATACTTCTTAAGTATCTTATTTTTCAACTCATTCCAGGAAAGTTTGAAAGCTTCATCTTGACCCATAGCATTCGCAGTAGTGTTCCACCACGATAGTGCTTCTCCTTGAAGAGTTCCTGTAGCAAAGGTAACTTTGCTATTCTCAGAACAACCACTCCTCTTGAAGACTGTCTCAGTATGCTCAAACCAATGGGCCATTTCAGTAACTCCTTCAATTCCTTTGAAGTTTGTTGGCTTGCAAGTCATGAAGTCCTTGTAAGTACAATTACGAGGAGTAAATGTACTAGCTTCACGATTTGCACCATTGATGTTATTCAAACGATCCGTTTCACGAGCCGCAGATATTCCCTCAGCAATCATTCTTTGAACCTCGATAGGTGTCATGATCACTTCCGGGTTGGAGTTTTCGCTACTTGCATGCTCCATTTTTCTATTAATAATACAAAAATATAGCATTTAGAATTTTAAACAACAATTTTGTTTAAGGTTCTTGTGAAGTAGGGAAATGAATATTTACGAGTCTTAACGATAATTGGGCACCGTATGTAGTTTTTATTTCGGTACAACAGTCATAATCATTCCGATATGTTAGATGCATTTTTGATACACATGAACAACCATAAGCATAAATTAACATTTGTATATAGTAATATCAAAACCAACAGCATAACATTAATAACTTGATCAGTTGAGTTGTCATAACAAAACGATACAAGATTCTTTATTAATTGCCACATGCGGCAGGCTTAGATGCCTTATTACTAATACAAATACTAACTACCTCTAATGATTAGGTATGTCCACATGTCCTCCCATCTCTAAGATCTGAGTTCGGAGCTCCTGCATCTCGGTATGATGTTGAATCTGCATATCTCCTACAAGGTTTTCCAATGTATCAGCTCTTCGGTGTGCAAGCTGGGCTTCCCAAGTACGGTTCTGTACCTCTCTTCGCGATGATATCGCAAAAAAAAAAACGTGTCTCAGAGATATCCGAATGTATCTGAGCTAACCCCTGCTGCAAGTCTATCCTATTGGCTATAAGGTTATGTAAGGTGTTGTGGATAGTATCCGAATGATCAAATGATGAATAATCAATCATCTGAAGAAGTGAGTCTATTTGTTCTTCGTGATGCTCCAAACGCGTCACTACTACAGAAGGTGAAAGAGTAGAGGTAATTTCCATCCTAGCACTCTCGCCAGTTTCATTGATATGAGCTGGGGGAGTAAAACCAGGAGGATAGGGTAATGATGGTGAAAGTGGAGGAGTAGAATCATAAATATGAAGTCGGCTGGATGCGGGTATATCTTCCTCAGGAATTTGTTCTCTATGGTGAAAAGTATATGGATAAGTTTGGCTAAAAAGATCGAATAGGTGGTCGGGTGCATATGAATCGAATTCATGACGTGGTAATGGTGTATGTGTCGGTAAAACAAAAGCATCGGGATTTTCAGGCGTTGTAACAATTTTGTCTTGCTCGAAGGGTTTTGTTTCTTAGGAAACAGCGTCAGGTACAAAGGTAGAACGATAAACAGGCGAAGTAACGGACGCGACGGAAATATCAGAGTCGGATTCTGATATACTCATAATGAGATAATACTGTAATGATTCATAAATAGTGCATAATAAGAATTTATAGTCGTCAAAGAATACAAAATTCTAACATATCAAGTTTAAAGTATCATAGCTTAATGATTAACTTACTGAGTATGGTAGCAAGCAGGCACGGTGGGCAAAATAATATGGTATAAATTTAATTTATTTGAAAGTGTGGTTATAGTTCCATGTTTGAAAACATTTGGTTCTCTATAACTATGTCTCTGATGCCAATCTGTAACACCCCCTAATTTGAAATGTGGCAGCGGAATAGTAATTAGGGTGTTACGGTGAGGATCAAAGTCATAATGATAGAAAACGGCTCGAAAGAGACGTTTTAAAACATAAATTCATTTATAAAAATTCAAATACAATAGGTCCTTATCAGAGTATTATATAAAAGTCTTGATGTTTTGAACTAAATCAAACATCTTTTATTTTACACCATTTTTGAAATAAAGTAAACAAGTTTTGAAGTTTTTGCCGCCCGTTCCATGCTTGCTTCCCCTGCTAAATACCTGAGATACATGCTTAAAAGTCAACAAAAATGTTGAGTGATATCATAGAGTTTGAATTTAATAATCATTTTGATACACAAGTAAGATTGTATTGGAAAATACAATCAGTTTGAAAATATTGATATTGCAGTTTATATATTGCTCTAAGTCTCATGACACGCAAACGTTAACAAATACCGTAAAAATGGAGGTGTTTATCAAATCAATGATAATTTTGCCCTCGTGTAATAGGTGATTTGCCAGTTCCTATTTTTACTCAAATATAATTATCACGACTAATACGACTAACCACATGCATAATGGCATTCCGTCAAGTATTAATGGGACAGGCTGTCAAACCTTGAATAGATCTATTCATTATATTCGCGTTCACATACAGTGATTAATGGCTCATGATTAAAGGTCTTTTGGCAATAGCTAACTTAGGCATATATCAAGTCAGGAAGCATACAGAAAAATACTTGCGATCGGTTTATAACATGTATCCCCCTCATGGAGTTTTGAAAATAAGTAAATGTGAGGCTATGACTCACCTTGATTGATACTGAAAATGAAGAAAATAAAGTCGAACGAATTTATGATAACGGCTTCGAAACACAACCTGATAAATAAATTTATCTGAGAACTTGACCAAATACTATTTGGTAAATAAGAAGGAATAACGAATAATAAATATTCGTTATGACGAATAAGTAATGTGCAGTGTAATTCTTGTGATATGCATGATATGACAAAATATGATTTTTAAATTATCCATCGCAGTTTTACCTTTTTAATTGTAAGTAAAATATTAACTTTTGAAATATCGTTATATATATTATTAACGTTACGTTAAATTATATATATATATATATATATATATATATATATATATATATATATATATATATATATATATATATATATATATATATATATATATATATATATATATATATAAAATGAAGTTTAAATGTAATAAGAAATAATTTACGAAAATAGAAAATAAATAAGAATGATAAATAGATTATGTTTAGTCCTTGTCCTTTTTCCAATTTTACCATTTTTAGTCTAACGACATTTGCGTTACACCGTTAGTCCTTTTTATAAATAATTTCAACTATAGTCCTCTAATTTGTCCAATAATCAATACTAAGCTTATAATATTAACTTTCATTAATTTTTATCCTTAAGTTTATGTTTTTACAGGTTTAGTCCTTTCTTTCCAATATTTACACTTTTAGTCCCTCTAGGTGTCGTCGCGTTACATTTTTAGTCCAAAATTACAAAAATAATTATAAAAATTTTCTAAAATTTTTCGAGGCTTATTAAATAAGTACTAAGCTTATTTTAACTGCTTATTTGTTGAAAAGCTTATTTTTTTAGCTTATGGGCCCTTAACGAGACAATACAAGGCCCGTTAAGAGTTTTGGAGGCGAGGTATGGAAAATGTTTTGGGCTTGGCTTTGGGCTATTTTTTTGATTCTAAAAACATTTCATATGGGCCCAGTGGGCTTACGGATCTTAACTTCTTATTGGGCTTGGATTGAGCCCACTCGTAAATATTAAAGTTTTTATATGAATTTTGAAGTTAAAAAACTTGTTTGTGTCGATTTCAAATGGATCGATTGGGATGTCAAAACGTGAGTATTTTTATAAGTTGTATAAATGAAATTGATAGTTTTTTAGGTGGTCTATTGAGTCGTGAAATAATATTGTACTCTTGTTAAGTGAAATTTTAAGTTATACGTGTAGTTTGTAGCATGTATGAACCGATTTTATATTTTGAAAACTTGAAAATTATTACTAAGTATTTTACAAAATATTCATACGATGGATATGGTTTAAAATGGGTGCGTGAAATGCTTGTAACGTTAAAACTAAAGTGAACTTGGTGTGCTACGTGACTCCTAGGCCTTCCAAGATAGAGGCTAGTCACGATTTGTGTACTAAGTAACAATATTTATGTGATATATATATGTAAAATAAGATACGATCGAAACAAAATAAATATGGTGCATGACAATAATTTAACGTGTGAGCTTGAAGGGAAACAGGTAAAAATAACTTACAAACACCTTAGAGGTGATAGAGAGTCGAGTGTGATAGTATGAAACACAAGAATTTATCACGTTCAAAATATAACCCAAACGTTATATATATAAATCAAACCCGATATTCCCTTTCTTGCTTCCAACCAATATAGCAATCGACTTTGGTCTTGTAAGATTAGTTTGAAGGACGATTTTTATAAGTGAAAGAGTATGAGAAGGGTAAATGAGTGGTGCATGCATGTATGTTAGATATTACTTCAATATATAACACGTAAGTGAGAAACTTTCAAAGAAAACTTCACGCACACTATAGCATGTCAGGGAACTAGGCTTCTAGGTGAATTTTATATTGTTATACAAGTGAATGTGAGAGCACAAAAGATGGTAAATGTTTGGGTGATTCATGCTTGATGTCGACACATATATATCTATGTATACGATTTACAAAATCGTATACTACTTGTATACAACTGGTCATCTTCGACATTTTAACATAAAATCATCTCAGAAATATTATTAGGAACAATTTGGAACAAACGGGAATCAAAACGGTTAAGTTTTGAATAAATTACAAATCGATTTGGTTGTGTATGGGTCGATCACTTTGCCTTTTAAAAACGTATCAAACATCTTCCAATGAACTTGGAATTTGACACACTATTATTTGGCTAGGTGATGAACGAGATGGTGTAAAAATATTGGGGGGTCGTGTGTAAGAAACGAGATTAAACGAGGCGTTTTGGGGAGGGTTTTAAGCTAGTTGATCGGATGAAAATAATGTTTTGGATTTTGGGCTTTGGTTGATGGGCTTATGAATAGTAACTGTGATGTGGGCCAAAAATGATTAAAGGTCCGATTGGTTAATTAGTGTAATTAGGAATTTTAATTATATTTAGGGAATATAATTAGGATTAGGAATTATGTTTAGGATTAAATGAAAAGTTTAGGTTTCGAGTAACGTGTCGAGGATTAATTCCGTTATTTCGTGAATTATATTATTTTGTGATAATCGTCAAAATAATATAATAAGAAAAATTTCAAATTTTTCCAAGAAAATGGGAATTAGTGACGATAACGAAGGATTATTTATTTATTAACGATTTAATTACAAGAAATTTTTACAGGGTTCTACACGTATATATATATATATATATATATATATATATTATATATATATATATATATATATATACATAAAGTTACGTTTATCATTTTTATTATTTCAATATATATATATATATATATATATATATATATATATATATATATATATATATATATATATATATATATATAAAACAGGAGGTGTTACACGCGTATTGCCACCTCATTGCCCAGTCATTGCCATGTAATTCATTTTCTGCCATGTCATCACATTCTGTCCATGTAAGCAATTTTTATAATTTATTATTTGTTTTTTTTAATTTATTTTGTAATTAAAGCCACATCATCACCATGATAAAATTCGGATTTAATATTTAGGGCGAATTAATTTTTATAAAAATTTAATAAGTAGGGTTCGAACCCTTGATTTGTAGATAGGCTAATACGTATTCTTACCACTAGATCAACTTAATTTTTGAGTAATATGTTGCAAATCAAAATCTATAAACCTATACAAGCAATTATGTAGGAGAATCCCTACAAGTTAGTTAACCTAATCAAACATATAATAAGTTATTATTTGTTTTTTTTAATTTATTTCGTAATTAAAGCCACATCATCACCATGATAAAATTCGGATTTCATATTTAGGGCGAATTAATTTTTATAAAAATTTAATAAGTAGGGTTCGAACCCTTGATTTGTAGATAGGCTAATAAGTATTCTTACCACTAGATCAACTTAATTTTTGAGTAATATGTTGCAAATCAAAATCTATAAACCTATACAAGGAATTATGTAGGAGAATCCCTACAAGTTAGTTAACCTAATCAAACATATAATAAGTTATTATTTGTTTTTTTTAATTTATTTCGTAATTAAAGCCACATCATCACCATGATAAAATTCGGATTTCATATTTAGGGCGAATTAATTTTTATAAAAATTTAATAAGTAGGGTTCGAACCCTTGATTTGTAGATAGGCTAATAAGTATTCTTACCACTAGATCAACTTAATTTTTGAGTAATATGTTGCAAATCAAAATCTATAAACCTATACAAGCAATTATGTAGGAGAATCCCTACAAGTTAGTTAACCTAATCAAACATATACGTAAAACAAACTGCCAGTTCATTCATAATACTTTTTTTTTCTCAAAAACCCTAATATCTTTTTTTTCCTAATAATCTCATCTGCTCTTTTCGGCTGTGAATTTGTAATCTTTTCCTCATCTCCTCTAATGATCATGTCTTTTTATTCTGCATTCGATTTGGAATTTGTTATCAGCTATTCATAATTCATTATAAATGTATAACGTAACCCTCTTGAGGATTTTGTATGTTTTATGTAGTTAACAATGATGCAATCAGTAATCCTCTTTTGGGCTAAGTATAAATCATCACATGGATCAACTCCCATGGTATGACGTACTTATGAGCATGTATATGAAATCATCATTACTTCAAATATTGCAACTCATGTTTTGTTTCGGTATCTTTTACTTTTTGTTACAGGAATTTATTAATGGTTTGGTTACAGGTCAGAATACCACGGTAATATTTTTAAGGCATTTGCTCATAGAATTAGATGTTTTGTTAGGATATACAATTGTGACTTTTTATTTTGCAGGTGTCAAGAAGATTAACTTTTGATGAAGTAATGCCACATACAGTAGTAAGCTTTAAAGTTCCTAATCCTAGATCCTGACAGGTTAGTAGTCTTTTCTGTGTTGCAAGTATGGACCTCTTAAATCACTGTCATAAGCTAGGTTTCTAAATGATTTGCAAAATAAGATAAATGGACTCATAGTTTAGATTTGTGGTTCACTATGCAAAATGTTTACGTCTTTGAGTTGATTTTATATTGCTTTTTAGTGATTGGTCATACAAAAAATATTAACGTGAGTTGTTTTTATTTACCCTAATCCTTAATATACATTGTTACTAATTTTGGCTTTAACATCATCCTTTAAGAGTGTCATGTTTACCTTGATGCGAGTATAGGCCTGAACCGATCCCCAATTTTAAATTTAAGGGCAGCAGATGACTAGAAGGATGTAGCTCTTGGTGACGAAGTTGGATTCGATGCCACCTCTGTTTCTTTCACCAAATACACAGATGCCATAGTCTTGCCCAATTGTATCCAAATGTATCTTAAAATATCTGATGCCCTAATATAATATGGATTCATATTTTTTTATCTACTGATTTGTATATGTAGGCAAGGAGGGCTTTGAGGGCGATAAGAGGGCTTGTGAGGTTGAAAACATTGATGCTACTTATGTATATAGGTTTGGTGAAAGTTCATTCTTACTTAGGCTGCTGATGTTGAGGCATCACGGGCTGCTTTGAATTATTAGTTTGGGTACTCTCAATATCAACGCACCATTGAGATCAATCTGATTAAATATGTCTCTATTCTTATTCATATTTTGAGACAACCATAAAAGTTGCAATCTGCAGTTTGCCTTTGTGAAATAGTATTTGTTTGTTTTGAAAGCATAGAGTCCCGGGTTCATGACTTGCAAACATTTAGATCCCGACTAAACATCAGGCAATACTTAAGTGAACGGAGTCGCGTTTTCCCATTTTGTACCAGGAATAACAAAAGAAATATTAATGCTCTATCAAAAACTGAACTGATAGACAATTTAGCTGGTTAGGTGTTTGGTTCTTATAATTTTCCATTTAGTACTCTTTCAACCTTCTCAGTAGTTTTAATCTGATTATTTTATCAATTTATTGTGGTTCAAAACATGAAATCTTGATAGAAAATATGTACAACTGAATGCAAAAGTGCTAAATTTTTAGGGTCAATGTACGAGAATGCTGGATTCTATGACAGTCGCCAAACTATCATGGATGTTGGTACGTCTCCCACCCTGATATGTGGCAGTCAGTCATCATCTCAGCCAACTAATTTCAACAAAAATATAGAAGAGCACTTATTATAGGAGGCCGGCTACTCTAAGAACCTCTAATTTCTATGTAGCATTGTCTTTTTGGTTGTCCAAAGAGTATGGAAACTTGGATAGAAATCTGCAACTGGTGGAAGTCGGGTGAAAGGAATTTTTTAAGTGTTGAACATTGAGGAAGTGCTTAATTTTTGGAGCTTCAAAATTGATAGCGCAATTTACCTATGACATTATCTTGGCCAGGCAACCAATCCAAATTGTGGTTGCAACCCATTGTTAGTATTCGGTTTTTCCGACTACGTTTGTAGACCTATATCCTGGCTGGGCAATCACATTGAGAGTGTAATTGCAGCCATGTCGGGTGTTTGGCACCGCTCAAAATGTGGTTGCAGCCATGCCTGGTGTTTGGTGCAGCTTCCATATTCGCATATTCAAGCCTAATCATAACGTAAAACTAATAGTTGTTCAAAAATTGTTCCTTTTTACGCCGATTGTTGTTGCTACTGCTGACACAAATCTTTGTTGCTGCAGACGCAGGTTGCTGCTGCAGTTGACACATTTGGTAGCTGTAGTTAGGGGTGTGCGTTGGTAATTTGTGCTATTTGCGAATAATAGGTTACCAGATGCATGTTCCAATGGTACTGTACATCGTTACTTGCCTCACATTTTGAATGTTGTTTGTTGTTAGTTATTAAATTATTGTTTTCTTTTTTGTATTCGGATGAGTTGTTGATATTAATTTGTAGTTGGTATAAGCAGATTTCAAAATTTTTCTTCTCATGGACCAGTATGAGATCATTTTAGTAGAAAAGTATGTTAGGTACTGTTTGTTAAATTACGTTCTAGAAATTGTTACGACAAGTTTTAGTTGCGGTTTGAACTTCATAGAGAGATTATAAGTAAATGTCTGTGTGCTTTTAGATGTTGCAGTTTACTATTAGTGTGTGAGTATGAAGATCTAATTCGTATTGTCACTTTCTTTTCAGGCCTCTTTGTGTATCAGTGTGGACTGACAGTGCGCACGCCAGTGGTGCGTTGCCCTTGGGTGAGCAAAACTTACTTTAGTTGCTTATTAACATTTTTTTCCAATCACTTTACACATGATAAAAATAGTTCACATGGTTCCCGTGTTATTGGAGATGTTTGCTCTGCTGCTGGTATGTTATTTGGTCAACATGGTAAACTATGGTTTATCATAAAGAATTTATGGTTCATGCATGATAATATGACTCGAATGCTGCTGATATGTTATTTGGTCAACATGGTAATCTATGGTTTCTTGATTATCGTTTCAGGTTTGGGAGGTTAAAGCCGCGTATTTCACCATCAACCCTGTTTATTGTGCGGCAATCGGTGATGTTGGTCCTAATAAGGTTTTCTTTTACATTTAAATTTGTATTATATTCGTAAAATGAAGTTTCTTGAAAGGATTAAACATGTTTTAATTGCAAAGTATATATAAGAAAGGGATGCTTAATCATTTAGGCAAATTTTTTGTTAGATCTGATAGAAATATAGTATAGTTTCTTAGAATGCAGTTGTGTGATTATGCACTCATTCACAATGTGTGTACTATTAGTTATCTTAATGTAGTTGGAGAAAAGCTTTATATGCTAACAAAAGACTGAAAATTGTCATATATTTGACATGTTTGTGACACACAAAAGGCCATTATGTTGGCAGATTTGGCACGTGTCAATGGGTTGGTTGCAACTGGTGTCATTCCATCCCCATTTGACTATGCGGATGTTGTGACCACCACAACCCATAAGTGTGCTTATCAATGGATTAAATAGCCATTTTTTACCTGCCTTCTTTCTCTATAAAAAAAATGTCGACGATAACCAATAGAGGTAATTTACTGTCTCATACATACTATCTAATAGCATTCACACGTGCATTGAGTTTAATGATTAATATTTTTGATGTATATTAGATAGTGGAGTAACCTGAAACGACGATGATAGATCAAATGAACAGAAATCATGATACTGAACTCGAATCATTTAGGGCTCTAGCTGGTGATGCTGACTCTATAAAGTAATTTATAGATAAAATATATTTAGATATAGAAGATGTATAACATTTTGGAAAGTTTCTCAGTTAATGGGCTTACTATATTCTTCTTGATTTATATATCTAATTTCGAGCTTAGTCCAGTTTGCTTGAACATGGACAACTGATATAAACCTGATACTTGATTAGCAGCTCTGCATTTTTCAGTCCTTATTAGATCGTAAGAAACAATGGAAACATTGTCTTATAGTACCAATCTTTATGTGAAGGGTAGTTTTTTACTTTGGTCTTCACATTTTAGTGAGTAATTCTTTTGTGTTTCTACTTGGCGTCCACTGAAGTAGTCATCTCAGCTGGATATGACGATTTATCAGAAGTAATATAGTACAACAATTCAATTACATTTTCAGTTGGCTGCATTTTTATGGATATTAATTTGTGAGAGCCTTTGGTTTCTGGTGAAAAAAACTTGTCAAGCAGTGGGTGCTTATTATTGAGGTACCAGCATTCCCTTCTCAATTTCTATTGAGTTGCTCAAAATTATTTAATGTTATATCTTTGTAAGCCTTTTCACATTCACATAGACATGGATGTGTATATTTGTACTCTATCTAATCATATGTTTGTATGCAGCAACAACATTAACCGGATTGCATTTCGCCACAACCACCTTCATGACCGTTGTTCTTAGGTGGTTGGGTTTACATCCAACCATCTCATCTACCCGCTAACCCGTCTTATGAATGCAAACAACTTAAATCTATACCTAGACTGCTGATGTTGAGGAGTCTTTACTTGCATTCCTTCGATCTCAGTTTGCTGCTGTTACTGTCGGATACTAGCTATCGCTTCTGCTAGGAGTATGTCTGCTAGAAGTATGTCTTTGTTTAAAGTAATAATTTTTACTTGATTTGTTCCGATATTATATAAAGATAGAACCTTTATTTTGGATTGTTTTGCTTAGGTTGCTGATGTTGAGGCAACACAGGGACATATAGATAGTTATAAGATTCGTGTAGAGGCATTCATGACCTTTGGTGGACTGTTTATAGGGTTGTTGTGCCACTACTACCGAGAATAGAAGAGGTCGAAAGATAAAGTATTTTTGCATAGTTCTCCTGTTTATCATGTCTAGAATAATAAACACATGATTCAGTTGATGCCCAAATTCTCTTATCAACAACTTTAAGGTAAAAATGTTTCATTATTATTATTGTGCTTGCTAAATAACGACATGTATTATGATTTAATTGATTTTTTTTTGTTTAAGAATCTTCACCATATGCTGGTCACTTGAACCAGTATGTGGTCATGTAGCTTCAAAGGCTTTTCGTCCCATAGTTTACATTCGAGGTATGATTTTATGTTGGGTTGGAGATGTGTGTTAATAGTGAACTTTTTCCTCTTCAATAATTATAACTATTCCCCTGGGTACATTGGGTAACAGGTCGGTCATGTTGAGATACTTTGTGCCTTAAACTAAAAATAAAAAATAAAATAAAAATCACACTTTTGGCCATTTTATATCAAGCCATTTGTTTAATTTTGTTCATTTCACAACTTATTTAACTTTCACATGGATACATGTATCAAGCAGAAGGTAAGTGAACATCTGTTCTTGATTTACTTATTTTTCATAAAGTTATGTCAGACTTATTTATTACGAAGTGTTTGGGTTTATATGGAAGAGCTTAAGTGTTTACAGATTTTCCTTAAATAATTTTACACAAGTAAGCCAATAATACCTCAAATAAGCTCCACTTTTTGGGCTTATAGTGTATTCAAAGTGATAAGCCAATAAGCCATCTAAATAACCTAATGTAATGTGCCCCTTAATACGTAATATTTTGGGATACTACCTAAATTCTATCATGACATGTTGTTTTCATTAAGGAAGCTTTCCAAGCTCCCATGGCCAACAACGACATTGATCCGAAGAGAGTTCAGAGATGGAAGCAAGCCTTAAGAGATGCAGGCCGCGGGTGACCATTTTGAAAGATGTCAGCGTTCCGAAATCCCAAATGTACCAACATGTAATGAGACATATAGCTTCAAAACCTTTCTTCTTCTTAGCCACCATATGGTTGTTATCAATCCAAAAGAAAAGATCATTTATCGAGACCAAATCCAGAGGAACAAACCCCAGCCAAGCAAAGATTGCTCTACATACGTCTGACGGTATATCACATTTTAGAAAAAGATGAGTAGTGTCTTCTTGATCTATACCACAGTTTGGGCATAAAATATCCGGGATGTCAATGTCACGAGCAACAAGGTTCAAACGAGTAGGAATTCTACTGCAAATTTTACAAATTAAATTTTGTTAACATAAAACTATGTATATGATTCTATTATGAAAAGTATGATGCAAACAGCTTAGATGATAACTTTTGATACAATTTCTTTTATTATGTTACAATTCCTAAGCTTATACTATGATTAAAACAATTTGACATTTTTGGTCATATTTGCCACACTATTAGAATAAATTAAAGAGTTTAATGTCAATCCAATGACTTACTTTGAATTGTACCATTAGATTAATTTATATGTTATTGAATTAAAAGACAGAAAGTTTATATTGGTGGTTGAAGAGCATTTTGGATACACAACACATTACCGGTTCGTTGCTTACCTTATATCCTGGATACACGTGTAACTACAACCACACAGTTGATAAGGATGGTAATTACGCAAAATCAAAAACAAAGTTGTATACACAAAAGTTTTGTTTTTTGCATCTGAGTTTATTTGGTTGTATATTCAATAATTGTTTATTTATATTTTCGTTCTTAATGCATTCAGTAAATAATATGGTATATTTATAACTTATTTTTCACTGACTTAATTTATTCCAATGCACTTTGTTTATATAAAGGATTAAAAACTTACTAATCTAAAGTATGTTCTTTTAATGATTGTGTGTTATACTACTCCATCTCATAGCTAAAGTATGCCTATTTCATTATCGTGTATTATACCTATTGCATATGTAAGAATTACAAAATTATTAGTAGAAAAAAATGTAGTCTTACACATTATCAGTAGACCATATATACGATGAGTATTTAACTGTTCAAAACTTATATGAACATCACAACAAGGAAGAGTTACGGGTAAAACATTGTTGCAAGTTGGAATATTTCTCCTTTTTCCAACTTTATATGGCTGTCTCTAGAGTCAAGAGCAGGAAGAAATTGAAAATTAGTTGTTCTGACAAGGATGATAATTACGCAAAATCAACAATAAACGTTGACCATAAAGAAACATACAACTAAAATGTAAATTACAAGTTATATGTATTTGAAATGTATACCATGTAAAAATACAACAACTTAGACTAAATATTGCAACAACAAATATAGTTATATTTTTTCATGCAACACATGCATTTGGCACCGCAATGTACAAAAAAATACATATAATTTTAAAAATATTAAACATAAACTAATACCATTGTTAGAAATGAAGCTGAGCGATATTTACGTAAATTGGAGTAGACAACTAGAATGCATAAAGTGCAGGGACTACTAATGTAATACTCTAATAGTTGTCTTATGTAAGGCCTATAAATACCCCTCAAGGCTTCACTTGAGGGGTGTGGGTGTGCAACATAATAATAATAAGAAAAATATCTTTGTTTCATCTCACCTTCTCTCTACTTTCTCTCTCTAGAAACATGGCATATTTTGATCAACCTCGTCCTCCAGAAGGTGATTCTTGGGTTCTACAATTGGCATCAGAGCTAACCGGGGGCGAATCGTGGTGTTTTTGGGTGTAAAATCGTGTTTTTTGGTGGAAAAAATTGGATCTGGTACTGTTCATCGATTGTCTATCGAGTTTGGATTTGATTTCTTATCGAGTTAGCAAATTGCTTATCGAGTTTGGTGTAGGCTTATCGAGTTAAGTGTAGGTTTATCGAGTTTGGTGTCAGTTTTCGAGTTTGGGTTTAAGTTGTTATCGAGTTAGGTGATTAAATCATAGCGAGTTAGGATTTTTGCTATCGAGTTAGGATCATAAATCTTATCGAGTTAGGATCACAAATCTTATCGAGTTAGGATCACAAATCTTATCGAGTTAGGATCACAAAGCTTATCGAGTTAGGTGCCTGCTTATCGAGTTTGGAGATCTGCTTATCGAGTTTGAGATATGCTTATCGAGTTTGAGATTTTGTTATTGAGTTTGGAACTCAATTTTGCCGAGTTAGGCTGTTTCACCTAATCGTTTATCGAGTTAGGGGGAAACTCTGCCCAAATTTTTCAGACTTATCGAGTTAGAAACCAAAGTAAGCTTATCGAGTTTGGAGCTTATCGAGTTAGCAGAGGTTACCGAGTTAGGTGCTTTATCGAGTTAGGGGTTATCGAGTTAGCAAAAAAAAAAAAAAAAAAAAATTTGGCGGGAAAAGTTGAGTAAAATTTATTTTTGAGAGGAGACTAAACGTTCAATTTTTACGCGAGATTTTAATTTTGGTACAAGGTTGAAAATTTTGGCCCGAAATTCAAATTTTTAGGCCAAAATTCAAATTTTTTCGGTGAAATTTTGCGTAAAAATTTTCAATACTCAAATTTTTCTGGTAACCTTTGCATTGTATTTCTTAGTGATTTCCAAATTTTGAGGGAGAAAATTTTCCAATTATATTTTTGGAGGGAAAATCCGAAATCACTACAAATCATCGAGATTGAATGTCAAGCTTCACCAAAAACACACCACGAATTGCTTATAAGATCCTGATCAAGATTCACCAAAGATCGATGGCTAAATTTTGAACGTTATCAAAAGGTGACTACGGGGATAATTTGTTTGTTACTTATTTGAGCTTGAAGTGACGTTTTACGGGTGCGTGAACTTAGTATCTCAAGGTCTAGGGGTTGGTTGGATGAAAGACTTTTGAAGATCCTTGTTTGAGCATTCATGGGATAGTGATTAAGACTTGGACATCTAGCTATGTGTGAGATCTATAAACGCATAAGTTGGTTCTTAATGCTCACAATAGCTATCACTTTAAGGAGTTACGTTGTAGTGCTCAGTGTCACACAAGGTTGTGGATTGTTCAAGAGACGGATATACAATAAAGGATGGATGGTTGGGTATATGCCACTACCTATATTGTAAGGAGTTACGTTGTTGTGCTCATATAGGTTCTTAATCAGGATAGTACAAGCATAAGTCACAAGTCTGGGGAATTTTACTTCACACTCAAGTTTGTCATATTGGGTTGTCTCCACACGTGGTCACTTACTATTAGCCAATGGAAGTGAGGTTGATCTGAGATGAATTGTAGAGAGAATAGTTATTGCCATTTCACTCATGGGGTATTGATTTGTATGTTGCTTCCAGTTGATATGTTTATGTACACATATTTATGATGATTCCGAGAGATCGTCATCATCCAGGAGGGAGAAATGTGTACATCGGGGCTTTTTATTGAAGAACTGAAAGCATTCTAAGTGAGTTGAAGATGACAATATGATGCTCCCCAAACAAACCTGTGAAGAAGTTACATATTATCAGTCTAAGATTCATTTTCCGTTGTGCATGAGACTGAAGAGTATCTGGGCAGAATTCAAAGATACTTCTTCAACAAGCAACAAGGTTATATCAAACGGGTTGTCCATTTGGGAGGGAGCATGGAAAAGAAAATGGTTTACTAATTGGGAGGGAGTAATAACCCAATTAGATTAGCAAGTGATTCGTCTGCAAGTTAACAAAGATTGCTGGGGATATTTATGAAGAAAAGAGCTATGAAGTCTTCCTCAGCATTGCTGCGCTTACTTTGATTATTTTATTTTACTTGTTAGGAATCATTGTAACCAATTCACGTATATCTCCAGCTGGAGGGAGATTGTTAGAAATGAAGCTGAGCGATATTTACGTGAATTGGAGTAGACAACTAGAATGCATAAAGTGCAGGGACTACTAATGTAATACTCTAATAGTTGTCTTATGTAAGGCCTATAAATACCCCTCAAGGCTTCACTTGAGGGGTGTGGGTGTGCAACATAATAATAATAAGAAAAATATCTTTGTTTCATCTCACCTTCTCTCTACTTTCTCTCTCTAGAAACATGGCATATTTTGATCAACCTCGTCCTCCAGAAGGTGATTCTTGGGTTCTACAACCATCAAAAAAATAATTAAACTCCCGTCCTTAAATATGACTCAACATTTGCTAATATCATCAAAAGAATAATTATAAGTGATAACTATCTCTTTAATAATACATTACTTATAACTGTAAAAGATCATTGAAATCCATACATAACTAAATTAAAATGTAAATTACAAGTCATGCCCGCCTATCGGGCGGGCTTCGAAATCTAGTGTGTATATATATATATATATATATATATATACAGAATTATATATAAAATTTATTATTCAAAAATCAATATTACTATTTGATCCTTTAAGTTTCTCAATTTTACACATTTCACCTTTAACGGAAAATATTTACATCGTTAGTCCAAAGTTATATATATTTACGTTTTAGGTCCAATTATATCAATATTTACATTTTTCAATCCCAACTTTCAATATTAACAGTTTATACCCTTAGAAAGCTGTTTTGACACTTTTTATCCAAAGTTTACACGTTTGACACTTTTAGTCCCTAGTTATCGAAGTTTTGCAAAATTAGTCCAAAAATTACAAAATTCAAAACATAACATTTTTAATATTCCAATAAGCTCAGGAAGTGTAGAACAACTTATTTTAATAGCTTATTAGCTTATTTTCATTATTTTTCACAAAATGGGCTTAACGAGTCCAAATAAGGGCCCGTTAACGTTTTTCGATCCAAGGGGTTTGGGGGAACACTAGGGTTATCAAAGTCCATCATTTTAAGTCCTAATAACATTTCAAAAGAGCTTTTACACCTAGCTTATCGTAATAAGCTAAAACTAGCTTTTGGGCTTAACGGCCCATGTAAGGTTTTTATTTCCTGAAAAACTTAGGAAAACTCGTTTTACTTTAGGCTCGTTCAAGTGACAAAATCAAGTTGTTATATCTAGTTATTTGTCATTCTCATTAACTTGTCAGGTAGACAATTATTTCGTACAAAAATAATAGGTGGTCATGTGTCGAATATTAAAATGGCGAGGTCAAAGTGTAAGCCAAAACTCATGCGTACAACTTGTAAAAACTCAAAATAAATTCAAAGTGTTTTAGTGAAATCGTATAGGTCCAACATGACCTAGAAACGTGTGATTTTTATTATGTATACGTTAATATAAGTTCAAAGTTATTATAGGTTCTCGTTAATGACTTAACCAAATAATAGTACGACGTATAAAACATAGGGGTTGTGTTTATAATTTACGATTTGTAAGTATCAAGTGATTGTGCACAAACATAAACGTACGTATGTATATATATATAAATAAGGTTTCAAGGCCTCACCTCACCTCTAAAAGGTGGAGTAAAACGTGGTGTAAGGATCGTGTAATGGTACGAGGGCTTTGTGGTTCACTTCACGTTCCACCAAAGGATCAAGAGGCTTCAAACTTGGTCTCCTAGGTTCACTTGAGACATGGTTCTCTTGGCAATCCGTATGTCCTCCACAACTTCCTTCTCGTTACTATTTTTGTGAAATGTGGTACGTATGAATGCATGTAACGACTGAGGTTGCATGTGAGGGCTTTTATAGTGAGTTTTGAAGGGTAGAAACAAGCTAAGATCATAAGTGTTGGTGTGTGCATGTTAGGCGAATAGTAACGCCTCTCCTCTTGTCCAATCGCATGTTTACATAGCTTAGATCTTGTAAGATTGTTCCATGTACATTCCTGACTCCTCACAAGGTGTATAGTGTTCATTTGGTTGTCATTGGGGAGCAAGGGAGGCAACAAGGAATAACATGCCACGTTAAAACTTATCTTTCAAAGGGTGAGTTTGGTGTGTTGCTTGGGTAGTTTCTTAGGTGGTAAACTAGTGAGTGAGGCTTCAACTATCATCATTTCTGTATCTTGGGCACTAGGGGAAACGAGATAAGTAAAAATATGTACATGTTATGTATAGAAATCGTAAGAAAATAGGGGTGTTTTGGGCGTGGTCGCGACTGAAAAACAAACAAAGAAAAGAAAATAAACAAGGGTGCGTTTGGGCCTGTGGCCTGTGGGCTTGTGGTTTGTGTCGGCCCAAAGAAAGAAAAAAGAAAGAAAGGAGTCCGTTTGGTTTGTATATTGTTTTCGTGGCCCATTGGGTGTTAGGGGCCCACATGGTGTTTTTCAATTATCGTGTCGAGGTTCAAAAATATTAGTGAGCGTTCTCGGGAAGTTTCGTAGGTTCGGGGAGTATATAAATAGTATACGGTATTTAGACGAAACGTATTTTTATAAATATAAATGTTTTATATATATTTATAGTTCGCAATAATTACAGGTTATCTAGGTTGTGTGTAACCATCGTTCCTGGGTAAACGGTCAATCACAGTTATCATAGTGGTTCCCATATCAAGCCATATCATAAAAAAAAATTTGTTACCCTTAAAAATGGTGTTAAGTTATCATAACATCGTTTTATTTGTTCGTGTGCATTTACTAATCGTAAGGGAAATTTACGAGAGGTTACAAAATGGCAATTTTCCCAATTTAGAACCAAGTTGGTGTCTTCACACCGTTTCAACATTCTTTCTAAATGGGAGAGACAAGAAGTAAAAGAATCTCCATAAACCGAGAAATCATCCATGAAAACTTCCATGGTTTTCTCAATCATATCCGAGAATATAGACATCAAGCACCTCTGGAACGTGCCTGGAGCATTGCATAAGCCGAAAGGCATACGTCGATAAGCAAACGTTCTGTAAGGGCAAGTGAAGGTGGTCTTATCCTGGTGTGGAGGTTCAATCGGAATTTGAAAATAACCCGAAAAGCCATCGAGAAAACAATAGAACTCATTTCCCGCTAATCGTTCGAGCATTTGATCCATAAATGGAAGTGGGAAATGGTCCTTACAAGTCGCATCATTCAATTTTTGCTAATCAATACACACTCTTCATCTGGTAAGGAATCAATTCATTATCTTCATTAGTCACTACGGTCATTCCACCGTTCTTCGGAACATAGTGGATCGAGCTAACCCATGAGCTATCCGAGATTGGATAAATCATTCCGGCATCGAGGAGTTTCATAACTTCCTTTTTGATAACCTCATGAATTTTTGGGTTAACCCGTCGTTGTTGTTGGATGGACGGTTTGTAATTGTCTTCAAGCAAAATCTTATGCGTACAAAAACGAAGGTCGATACCCTTGATATTGGAAATTTTCCAAGCGATGGCACTTTTATGCTTCTTGAGCACATCTAAGAGATGAGTCTTCTCCTCATCTTTAAGTTCTTTTGAAATTATGACGGGAAGTTTGTTGGTTCCTTCTAAAAAAGCGTATTCAAGATGAAGGGGTAAATCCTTGAGCTCGAGCTTCGGAGGATTCTCAGTAGACGGCTTAACTTCTTCAACATCGGCCATTTTAAGGTCCATCGGAGGGAGAGACGGAGTCGGGTCTTCATTTAACAATTTTTCAATCAAAAAACATCTTCCTCTGGGTTGCAAACGGAATGATTAATTTCCGGTGAAATCGAATCACTAGAAAGAAAGGCCTCGATCTCTTCCAAGCTGAAATTACTTCCCTCAAACGGAGTAAAGGAAGGGGAAGGATCGGATACAATTGGTTCAGAAGAAGGAGTGGGATTGCCACTCGAAGCATTTTTGGTAAAACCAAGTAACTCTTAAGAATACTCCTCCGTAACTTCATCGATAACATCAACTCGGTTCACGGAAAATTTGTCATAATCGGAGGAGTACCTCGCGGTTTGATACAAATTAAACGTTACGGCTTCGGTACCAACGCGTAGGGTATCTTCATCAAAAACATCAATTAACGCACGACCAGTCCTTAGGAAACGTCTTCCGAGAATGAGCGGTACCCGTGGATCAACATCAAAATCAACAATGACAAAATCGGCAGGGAAATGAAATTTTCCCACATTGACAAAGACATCCTCGGCTATTCCCATTGGGTGGGAAGTTGTTCGGTCGGCAAGCTCGAGGGTCATACAAGTCGGAGTCAAATCGGGTAAAGACAACTATTTCCAAATGGATAACGACATTAGGTTAATGCTAGCACCAAGATCGGCCAAGGCGAAACATTGAACCATCCCAGGAAAATTGCATGGAATGAGAAATTGACCGGGGTCTTCAAGATTTTCGGGAAACTTTTTAAGAATAACCGCAGAGCAACTCTGATTCATCTGGGTTTGACATTTCAAACAATTTTTCCTTATTACTTAAACGACCTTTTAACATTGAAGCAAATTTAGGCATCAAAAGTATAGCATCCGTGAGACTTATGTCAAAATGTTATTCTTGAAAATTCTGGTAAAACTTTTCCATCTTGTTTTTATCTCTCTCACGGTGCTTTTGTTCATTTAAGCGTGACGTATAAGGCAATTTTGTTTTGACGGGAATTTCTTTCTCAGTTTCGTAAACAAGTTTATCTTTTCCTTTTGACGTTGGGACTACCGTAGGTTGGATGTTTTCGGTCCTTCCATTATTAATAGGAATTCCCGTGTTGGCATGAATATTACGATATTTAATCTAAACATCCTCTTCATGTTTTGATGATGACAAAGATGTAAGTTACAACATATAAAGTAAAGAGCTTAAGTTACTTGTGATCACAATTCTTCTACGCATTCTTACGTCAACAAGCCTCGACATCTCAACGTCTCAATAATGCTTCAACAATCACTTAAGGTATGGATAAACAAGTGTTTAATACATCTCATGATCAAAGGGGTATTTAATTAACTAATACAAAGTTTATTTAATTATATAAACATATTATATATTTTTGAAAAACACTTTTGGTAATAAAGAAAAATGTTTTAATCATACTAAATATATGATTTCAAACTTTTAACCAAAATTAGTTAGTTTTTCACCAAATAAACTTTCCCCACTAAAAGACAGAAAATCTGGCCGTTTCAGTAGGGCGGCCCCCTTAATTTTAAGGGGACCGGCACACAATTAAGGGGACCAGCCACGCTCCCCTGTCAGATTTGGTCAGAAATTTTTCCCTATAAATACCACCTCAAACCTGGAATTTTTCTCACCATTTGCACAAAAATTTTCAGATCCAATTCTCTTTAAACATCCTTCTAAAACCCTTTGATCATAAGATTATTAATCTTTGTTTCAAGTGATCCAATTTCTCATCACTCAAAGTGCAAGAGAAGAATTCTCCCTATCATAAAGCCAAAGATGTATTAGGATCTAGTTAGTGCTTATGTGAAGTTGTGAGTTATGTATATGTAATAAGTAGATCAAGATTATCTTACTTAGTAGTGATTCAATGAGTGAGTAAGAAGTAGTGGGAGGAAGTAGTAGTGTGGAGAAAACATGTAGTTGTGAAGATGTAGGTGTGTGAATAAGTAGTGGAGTTTAGAAGATGTTTTGATGAAGTCATGAAGTCGTGAAGCCGTGAAGAAGTTTAAAAGAAGTTGTGATGATGTCATGAAGAAGTCGTGACGTTGTGTAGAAGTTGTGTAGTGATCGAAGTTGTGTTGTGAGGTTGGTTCTTGCTACTATTAGAACTCGACATTTAGCTTAGTGTCGTTAAATGGTGTAAGCAAAAGTTGTGTACGGTTTTCTCCGCCAAAAGGGAGCTTGTTGAGTAGTGAAGAAAACTCTCGAGTAGGTGACTCGGGGAGTGGAGTAGGAACAAGGAAGGTGTCCTTGTAGCCGAACCACTATAAATCATCGTGTTCGGTTTGCATTTTCTTTCTCTCATCTCTTTTCATTCATTCTTGCATTTATCGCTTTACATCTATGCTTGCCTATATGTCTTAATTGTTGCTTATATAGTTGTGATGATTGAATGTGTTGTACATAGAAGTTAATATTGTGATAGGACATATAATTGTATGATATGGTCAAATGAACTTATATATATTATTAACACTTCTCATGTTGAGCTTAACTTAATCGATAATTTGATACAAAATGTTTTAAGATTTTAAAAGGAAAATGTATTCACATAAAGTTTGATCTATGCTTCATTCGTAAAACTAAGTTTTGAAAACTAATCTAAAAGTTCACATATATAATTGATCTTATTGATTATATGTTGCTTTCATACTAAAATCTAATTGAAGGTTTTTCAAACAAACAATTGAATAAATTCTAATCAACATTTTGAAACAGTTTTTATAAAACGAAAAAGAAGGGAAAACTATTCAACCCCCCCTTCTAGTTTTCCACAATTGGTACCAGAGCCACGTCGCTCAAATTTTCAAAACAAATGGTTTTAAAAATTGAGTACGATCCATGTATCAAATTACCCATTAAGGAGGATTTAATATGAAAAGTGTTTTGTTGATTAACTTGTATTAGTTTTGATATTATATACACTAATTATACTTGCTCGAGATAAGATTATGCTTAAAACAAGTGTTATATGTTCGTTTTTAAAATCAGAAAGTTACACACCACCCCACAAAGTCAGAAAACAATTTTTAACAAAAATTGCATTTTTGAGTATCAGATGGGCGGCCCCTTTAATTGTCTGGGCGGCCCCCTTAAATACTGGGCGGCTCCCTTAAATTTAAGGGGTCAGCCTGTCTGTTCGACAGTTTTTCAGAAACTTTGAAAAATCATATAAAATTAACCGTAACTCCGTAGAAGTCGCGCCACCCAGTGTTTTAAAAGTAATTGAGTCTACTTTCATTTAAAAATACTTACAAGTAACCATTACAAACTTAAATAAGTCAGAAAGTTAAAATACTACACGAAGGTCAAAAATTTGAGTCTTGTTTTAACGTAAAACTTGTATTTTACCTTTTCCTTTGAGTCGGGCATTCCTAGTCGATATATCTTTGAAAAATTAAGTATTTATGTTTTCAAAATATTGATCTTAATTAAATTTTATAATGGATAGGAAACTATTTTATTTTCAAATAAAATCGAGCTAAGTAAACATTGGTATATATAATACACAAAACGACGACAAGTGTTTTATGTGCTATGTGAACTCATTTGTGATTTTACTTTGTTAATCGTTGCTATTTGTAATTTAGCTATTTGAATATCTTAGCATATGTGCCTTGTACTCTATTAGTTTATAGCTAGTTTTCTGGCTTATACTTAACTAGATCTTATGCTAAATTTCTTGCGTTAGGATTGCAATATTATGCTTGCATTGCATATAGGTATAGATGGCTTAATGTTACTCAAACGTCTTGTGAATAAGTTAAATCTAATCACCTAAATATTTCAAACAATTTAATCTATTCTTAACAACACACTTAAATATTTTCAACAAATTACCTTGTTTTACCTTA
Source organism: Artemisia argyi (assembly GCA_030686995.1). Taxonomy (NCBI): domain Eukaryota; kingdom Viridiplantae; phylum Streptophyta; class Magnoliopsida; order Asterales; family Asteraceae; genus Artemisia; species Artemisia argyi. Next base: position 4,780,977 of record CM060705.1, read on the forward strand.
AGTTGTTTAATAAGAGAAATTGAATCTTTGTAAAACATTAGTAGTAATACAAAAGAAAAAGTATTTTCAAAATCTAAAGTGTGTTCATTATAAGTAACAATGAAGAGTCTTTCACATAAACAAAACTTATAACAATCATGAAGTAATAAGTCAAATTTCAATCACTCACCAACCTCACTCATTAATAATATTAGGATTAATGGAACACACTATCAAAATGTCTATTTATTTTAAATGAAGGGTCAAGAAAGATCTTGATATTATATCAATTCATTATTCAAATTATGGTTGATATATTCATCAAATCTAATTGACATGTTTTTTAGTATGGACAAGAAATTGGACTGTTATTTGTTTAGTTTCAAGATTACACCAAATTTTAACAAAGGATATAGTCTTGAATCTACATACTCAATCACACTAGATTGATATGAAAATATTTACATCCTTTGTAGATGAAAAGAATATGCATTGGATCATAACTCACACTTGTGTTGATAATGCCATATTGAATCTACTTGTCCAATAGTTGTGATCCAAATATTAGAATAACATGTTTAACACATGCATAAAATATACAATGAAGTAGGATTGACGACTTGGATGTTTCATCCGAAATATTCAAGCAATTTACATTGCAAAACAATGGATAAATGTGTCATATCCGAAAAACCAAACATGAGAAAACTAACAACATATGTAAACTTTGCTCACACTACTTAAAATCATCACTTCAAGCTAAAATACATATTTAAGAACAATACACACTATATATTATATGTACTTCATTTTCTTTGTAGCATGAATGGTTGTGTTACAAGATAATGCACTACACTTTTCTTTTTGAAATAATTTAAGTTATTAGAATTGAAAAATAACTTGTCACAATGCATAAACAAGTAAAATTCATTTTGTTTCAAATACTAGTTAAAATAATGATATATGTAACATTGGAAAAAATCATAGAAAATAATATTTGCTTTAGAACTTATAAATGTCTAGTTTTGATATCATTTGTGAATCACAATCTCATTTAAGATAAATAATCATAATGAGATTCATTTTTCAAGATATGCTAAGGAGCATTCTTAAATCAAGCACATTTATTAAATCAAGTAATATGCCATCAAAATCAAATAACCGGTTAATCATGAACAAAGGATTAAAACTTTGCGTTTACTCTTATCTAAACATTTAACACATCTCTATTGGGATAGTGAGTAAAATATATCATGTAGACTTACCTTCATAAAAACATGATGTTTGAGTCACATTAAGCTAAGTATTAGTGAATCAAGCAAACTTCATATTTGGTACTCTTCAATAGGTAAATTTAGGAACTCAATTTCTTCTAAAAAGAGAATGACTACTGGAGAATCTATTGACTAGAAATTCAATTTAACCTAATGGTTGAATTGCTTCTATGTGAGAAGTTGGGTGTGTGTAACCCGTAAAAATGGTCGTGTTTAGCCTGAATTGAGCACCACTAGTAATAGTCTCATACGCATTCTCCAACTTGATTAAATTGCTCTTCCTAAATATACCTAATGCTAGTTTACTTTTATGAACTTTGCTCCTCACTAGATGCTTTCATTCCTAGATTTATGGCATATCGCATATATGTTATTTCTAGATGATTATTTGCTCCTATGTGATTTGATTGTATGCCTTTACATGGTTTACTCTATATGTATCATTCATCTAGGTATATTTTTCTTACCTTTAGATCCTACACCCTCATTTCATGAGAACCTTAGTGTCATAATCCGATAGGTCATATTAGTCTCATAATATATCCGGATGAGCATGAATTTAATGGGAAGGGAAATCACACCCAAAACCGAGTCATCCTTTATACTACCAATCTTGAGTCATCCACCGTTTCCATGTCCTCAAAGAAACCAAGAATCAATATCATACCTCCTAAATCACTCCTTATTAATACCTCCTAAACCAACACGTTTTGTCTAACCAATCCAACACCTACTATCCTTCCATAAACACATAATCATCACACTATAAATACCTCTCCCAACAAACCTAACATCATTGTTATCACCCCACATACAAGATCCAAACTACCATCCACACATGAAGAACCACTTTCATCCATACCTTCATCATGCTTTCATGATCACCCAAATGAAACCACTCTTTTAGCTCAACAAGACAACCTTACTATCACCCTCACTAATAAACTTCCACATTCATCTCACTCAATTCTACCAAATGACCCTTTTGAGGATCATACTCAATATCAAAACAACAACCATCAATCTCATCCAAACATGAATCATAAGTTTCATGACCAAACCTCAATCCCTAATCACAATCCAACTCCACCACCATCACCTGCCTCCGAACATGAAAAGTTCGTTGAAGAGCTCAAAGAAGCTCATGTGCTTAATGCTCTTCTTGCGTTGCATCTTATTCAACGCAATTTGGATCAACAACCTACCTCCACCAAGAACCACCATCTCCAACAAAAACTTGTCATCATACCATCAAAACAACTCTTCATTGACCTTACTAATGAAGACGACACCACTCCATCCATCAAAGAATATATCAACTCACATTTGTCTCCACCACCAAAAGTTAGCACCATTAACACCTCTTGATGCACACTTCTCATAATCTCCTATCAATCCACCAACCTATAACCCCGTCCCATGGAGCTTACTTGAAGCTCATGGAGACACTTGCCTTTATTGCATCCACAACTGAACAATTGTGTTCGGACTAAGAGATGAGATACAATACATGTTTTCTCACATTGAAAATTTGTTGCATCCTCTACCACCAACAACAAACATAACACCTCCACCACCATTAACAAAACACCTAAAAATCCCATGATTCCCTATCATCCACCCTTGTCGAACGATATATTAATCTAAACCATAATTGTCAACCCTTTGTCAACACCTTCCCTTTACATTCACAATCATCCCTCCTCATTCTCCTACATTTTCCTAGGTTCTAATCTTTGCATTAGGTTCTAATTTTTTTTATTTTTTATTTTTTTTGGATTTAGGTTGTTGTTTTTAAAACAATAATTGCATGCGTCATACTTTTAGTGCATATACCTAATATGTCCATATATTGTTCCCCTATTAGTTTCATGCATATATCTATTATCATCATTATATATATGTGCACTTGTCTACTAACTTTGTTTTGAAGGATTACTTCACCGCTCGATTCTTTGGTAGCCAAAACAAGTTTTGAGCATACACCAAGGGGGAGCATTGAGGTTGCTAGGATCAAGGCTTCACTTACGATGATGCAAGCTCGCCTTTTAGATTCTATATCAAGAGTTCAAGCGTAGTAGAAGTCTCGTCTTAGAGTCCACCTTTTTGCTTCGACAAAAGGGGGAGAAGAAGTGTAAACAAGTAACTTATACATTTTACTATAAGTTATAGTTTACATAGTTTGTCATCATCAAAAAGGGGGAGATTGTTGGCATGAATATTACGATATTTAATCTAAACATCCTCTTCATGTTTTGATGATGACAAAGATGTAAGTTACAACATATAAAGTAAAGTGCTTAAGTTACTTGTGATCACAATTCTTCTATGCATTCTTACGTCAACAAGCCTCGACATCTCAACGTCTCAAGTATGCTTCAACAATCACTTAAGGTATGGATAAACAAGTGTTTAATACATCTCATGATCAAAGGGGTATTTAATTAACTAATACAAAGTTTATTTAATTATATAAACATATTATATATTTTTGAAAAACACTTTTGGTAATAAAGAAAAATGTTTTAATCATACTAAATATATGATTTCAAACTTTTAACCAAAATTAGTTAGTTTTTCACCAAATAAATTTTCCCCACTAAAAGACAGAAAATCTGGCCGTTTTAGTAGTGCGGCCCCCTTAATTATAAAGGGTGGCCCTCTTAATTTTAAGGGGACCGGCACACAATTAAGGGGACCGGCCATGCTCCCCTGTCAGATTTGGTCAGAAATTTTTCCCTATAAATACCACCTCAAACCTGGAATTTTTCTCACCTTTTGCACAAAAATTTTCAGATCCAATTCTCTCTAAACATCCTTCTAAGACCCTTTGATCATAAGATTATTAATCTTTGTTTCAAGTGATCCAATTTCTCATCACTCAAAGTGCAAAAGAAGAATTTTCCCTATCATAAAGCCAAAGATGTATTAGGATCTAGTTAGTGCTTATGTGAAGTTGTGAGTTATGTATATGTAATAAGTAGATCAAGATGATCTTACTTAGTAGTGATTCAATGAGTGAGTAAGAAGTAGTGGGAGGAAGTAGTAGTGTGGAGAAAACATGTAGTTGTGAAGATGTAGGTGTGTGAATAAGTAGTGGAGTTTAGAAGAAGTTTTAATGAAGTCGTGAAGTCGTGAAGCCGTGAAGAAGTTTAGAAGAAGTTGTGATGATGTCATGAAGAAGTCGTGAAGTTGTGTAGAAGTTGTGTAGTGATCGAAGTTGTGTTGTGAGATTGGTTCTTGCTACTATTAGAACTCGACATTTAGCTTAGTGTCGTTAAATGGTGTAAGCAAAAGTTGTGTACGGTTTTCTCCGCCAAAAGGGAGCTTGTTGAGTAGTGAAGAAAACTCTCGAGTAGGTGACTCGGGGAGTGGAGTAGGAACAAGGAAGGCGTCCTTGTAGCCGAACCACTATAAATCATCGTGTCCGATTTGCATTTTCTTTCTCTCATCTCTTTTCATTCATTCTTGCATTTATGGCTTTACATCTATGTTTGCCTATATGTCTTAATTGTTGCTTATATAGTTGTGATGATTGAATGTGTTGTACATAGAAGTTAATATTGAGATAGGACATATAATTGTATGATATGGTCAAATGGACTTATATATATTATTAACACTTCTCATGTTGAGCTTAACTTAATCGATAATTTGATACAAAATGTTTTAAGATTTTAAAAGGAATATGTATTCACATAAAGTTTGATCTATGCTTCATTCGTAAAACTAAGTTTTGAAAACTAATCTAAAAGTTCACATATATAATTGATCTTATTGATTATATGTTGCTTTCATACTAAAATCTAATTGAAGGTTTTTCAAACAAACAATTGAATAAATTCTAATCAACATTTTGAAACAAAGTTTTTATAAAATGAAAAAGAAGGGAAAACTATTCAATCCCCCCTTCTAGTTTTCCACATCCCGTATTCGTTGTCACCTCGGTTTCACGGGCGACTACCTTAGGAGATGAATAAGAAGAGATAGTCGGAACCGTTGGTCCATCAATTGTAACACCGCTCCTAGTCATGATCGCTTTTGCATCGCCCCTCAGGTTAGCGATCGTGTTCCTTGGAAGAGTACCCGAGCCTGAGGATCGATCATTTAAAGACTTTTTTCAATTCAGCCATTTGATTAATTAACATTTTATTCATTTCCTCTTGACCTTTCATAAACTGCTTAAGTAACTCATCCATGGACGAGTGATTTTGATTCACAACTGGATTTTGAAAATTTTGTCCACGGTTATTGATTCGTGAAAATCAAGTTATAGTATAAGTATTACTCAAGAGATCCGCAAATTTATACAAATAACCCGAGGTCGTAGTCCGTGTGAAGGATGAATGGAATTTTCAATTCCCGAATCGTGAAACGTGTCGTGAAAGTGGTAAAAAGTGATTTTGATGGGATTACACTAATGAAATAGTAAATGAAGCACAAATAACCAACTAAGCACGTAAATCAAATAAGGAAACTTAAAACGTAACGTAAAATCGAAAACGTAAGCTTAAACGTAAAATAAACGTTAACGTACGAAATAAAACATGAATTTTAAGCTACGCTACTCCTATGGACTTGAAAATAATTTTGAAAAGTTAAAAATGATAAAAGAAAATTTTGAGAAAAAGAAAAATATTTTTTTGACTTTTAATTTATTTTTTATGAATTAAAAACTAATTAAACTAATTAAAAATTAAAAGAAAATGCAAATAAGGTGAGAAAAATAAAAATTAAATTTTGAAAATTATAAAATAACTAAAAAGTAATTTTAAAACTAAAAACTAATTTTTTTTGGCTTTTTGTATAATTTTTGGAAATTAAAAACTATTAAATCTAATTAAAAATTCAAAATTAATGAGAAAAATGCAAAATAAATTTCTAAAATTCTAAACTAAATGAAAATAAATTTCTAAAATATTTTTGAATTTTTCTTGGCTTTTTCTGTTTTTTTTGGATTTTTTAGTAATTAAAAAGTATTAAAAATTAATTAAAAATAAAAATAAAATAAGAAAAATAGTAAATCTATTCAGAAAAATTTGAAAAAATTACAGAAAATCTAAAATATTAAAATAAGCTTGAGGAAAGATTTTGAAAATAAAATAAGCTAGGAAAGTGCTGATAAGCTTGAAACAGCTTATTTGGAGTGCTTATTTATAAGCACTCCTTGACCAAGGTTGACCAGACTTTTATCAGAGGTGTTTTTGACAATATAAAGCTCAATGGAACAGTAATGAACCTAAAATTAACTCAGAAACACAGATATTGATCAAATTCAGTTGAAATAAACTATATATGAATAAGCCATTTGGTACCAATAAGTACAGGATGCTCACATACAATCCTAACAACTTATATAAACTTAAAACAACTGAATTCAGAAAGTAAAACTATGAGGGTAGGCTCAATAAGCAGTATGCAAATGGAAGAAAAAGTGGCTAATCAGCCCTACTATGCAGCTTAATATTAAGCACCTAATAAGCTAATGAGTGAAAACTAAGGGGGGCAAAATGAAGTCTATACTACTGGCTACCTAAAAAAACACAAACCTATAAACTCCAAACCAAATTGAACCCTGATTTGAGCCTAGATCAGATCTGTATGGCCTGTTTTGACTGCAGGGCTGACTTTTCAATTGCACTCAAGGTTTGACTAATATGAGTTTCCACTGGTCTTAATTGATTCTAAATGTAGTATTAGACTAGTTTATGACTTACTTAAGCTTAATGCACACTACTTCTATCAAATGCAAGATCTAGCTGATTTTGAATTAAAAGCTAAGGTTGACTTTTATCCTTTTACCTATGGATAATTTGATCAAACTAGCTCCAATAAACCCTAAGAAGTCTGAGTATGCAGCTAGACCAGAATTTAGGCAGCCAAATTTCACAGATCTAATATCATCCAAACACCCCTTATATGAGCAGTTATACTAACTTCTAAGGTTTGAGCTTAACTAAGCAAATCTACTGATAAATACCTAATGTCTAACTAATATTAAAACTAAATGAGCAATTAAATCTAACAAAGAACCAAGGAACACAGATATGCAGTATGCACTAATTATGAGCAATGAAATGTAATTTTAAGCTAAAGTATGCAAAGGCTTAATAGACATACTCAATCAATTATAACTAGTACTGATAAGCAAAAATAAGTTACAAACTACTGTTGATAAGCTTATAATAAAGAAAGATGCAGGAAAACTTTAAACTTACTTGAAATGAAGATGAAAAATGGAAACGGCTACTTGGCTGATGAGATAGGCTCACAAAAGCTATTAGAGAGCTTAATGAGCCTAACAGAAGGGTGATGAGCTTGTATAAGCTTGTGTTCCCTTAATTATTTATTTATTTATTTATTTATTTATTTATTGATTATTTTTTTATTTTTTATTATATATATATATATATATATATATATATATATATATATATATTTTGGAATGAAACAGTAACTAAAACAAACCAAACTAATAATAAGCTATTGATTAGCTGATAAAACAGTAATAACAATTTATCTAATCATTACCAAACAGAAGGAAACATTAACTAAAGTAACAGGAAATTAAAATGAATACTAAGCTTTTATATAACTAAATTGAGATTACAAAACCGAGAGTTTAGAAAATAAAGTTTACAATAAGCTGAAAGTATTTAAACTACTTCTAAATAAGACCTACTCCTACTCCTAATCTAACCTAAAATCCAACAACACAATCCGTGGGTGAGGAGAGAGTATTTATAGCCTGAGAGGAGAAGGTCCTAGATAGTCCATGTCATCCATCCTCGTGATAGTGTGTTTGTTTTGATCCCTCCTGAGCCCTACGATAAGCCTTGGTCTCTAATCCATTAATCTCAGCCGTTTGATAGAATAATTGATAAGATTGATCCTCCGTGTATCCTCCCATTGGCCCACATGTCCTGACACTCTTTGTCATACATCAGTCCATCTAGAACCTTTCAATTATTGGGTGATAATTACCTACGTGAGTTAATTTTGGTGGGAATGTTTTTTAGGGTTCTTAGGTGAAACGATTTTCTGGGTTTGGTAAAAAATAGGGGGGCGGGTAATTTGGAATTGGGAATGTTTGTTTTTATTATAAATGTGGTTGACCGGGTATATTGACCTGGGTTAAGTGGTGGGTAAAAGGTTTGGGTCGGGTAAAAAGAAAAGGTGGACTGGGCTTGTGTGTTTTGGGCTGGGGTTGTGGATACGGGGTGTTGGTTTTATTAAAAGGGTTTAAGTATTTAGAAGTAGTAATTAAGATAAGGACCAAACTTGTAATTGCTAAATTTTGAGGGACCTCTGCTGCCATTTTCCAAACTTTTATCCAAGGGCTTATTTTGTCAATTCTTGAGAGATTAGGAGTTGACTTTGACTTTTCTTTAAAATTTCTTCAAAGGACCACTTTTGACAACTTGATGAAACTTGGAGGACTAGAATCGTCAAAATCTTCAAACTTTAACTAAGGACTTTTCTTGTTACTTTAAGAATCTCTGAGGACTTTTAATGATAATTTGAGCTTGCTTTGATCATTTTGCTTCCCCGGTTCCGGCTTTTGACCTTTTTCCAATCTCGTGCTCGTTTTTGTCGGTTTTGGCTCTGTTTTTGTTAATTTTTCACATATCCGTACCTGCACATACACAAATACAAAAACACACATTCTCTAGGCATATTTGGTTAGTATTTGGTCTGATTTAAACCTAAAAAGGATGTGTGAAAAAGCACACATCAAAATCACCTCACGCTTAAAAGATAAATAATTTCAAAACCTCTCTTTACTGACGTTGTAAAGTAGCAATGATGTTCAAAAGAGATATTAAAATCATTTATTCTAAAAAACGCTCTGTTTTCCGATTTTCATGAATAATAACTACTACTACTCTTTTTGTATTTATTCATTTTTATATATGTGACGGTTTGCCTTGACTTTCATTATCAATTCTTATCTGTTGATAACTTTCAGGGTCAATGAGTAAAAACACTTCTCACAGAGAAGAGACCATACGGATAACTTTCAGGGTCACAAGCTCCCAAACTAAGCGTAAAATCGAGATCATTGTTTATCCACAAGTTAGGTGCTAACACTACCTACAAAAGTTAATTGTGTCATTACCTCTTGTTCCCAGGTCCTAAGTTTTGTATCTCAAGATTTTAATTTGTGAGAAATGAATTGCTTCATATTTTCTCGTTTTGATATTTGTTAGTCCGATAAGTGCACAAAATTTGAACGCTAAGTAGTTTCCAAACTTTCCCTCGAAAACCCTTGCATACAGAAATCGGTTCCACATGAAGGTCACTGATTTAGCACGATTTGTGGAGGTCCCCCTTCTTATTTACGACCGAGACATACCATGTTTGATACCCGAAACGGAAGCTTTTTATTAGGGAAACCCCCGGAGTCGAAGCTTGGCATTTTTGCATAATTATAAGCACTTTAATAATACTTGGTCCTTAGTCCTTTATTTCTTTTTCAACAACGGTTTTTGAGCCGCCAAGATGTAAGAGCTTTATTATGACCTTGGATTTGTTTCCGCTGCTTTTTTATAGCTTTGGATTCCTCTGCCTTTTTATTTGGCTTTGGACTATTATTATTGATATTCATAATCATATGCCAAACCCCGAGTCCTACGGCCTTTACTAAGATCACAACATCGGCTGCGAACCGGTAAGATGCAATAGTCTATTTCACCGTAACACTGGCAGTACCCCTATGTGTACCAAACCCCCATATGCAGAGATTTTGTTGGGAACGAGAAAAAACTAAGTATTGCCCAAACCGTATACACTTAATTAATCCTAGAGATCTATTATTATTGGTTTGCAATCTTGTGGGAACAAGGAGGCCACAAGTACCTTTCGTGGGCTCTAAAGAGATCCAACTACTCCACGTTTAGCACGAAACTTCTAGATAAACTCTATCATTCCTCGATCTCCGCAAATTTAAAATCCCAAGTAATGAGATCCGCGGATGCTTAGCCATAATCTTTTGATTATATTGGTTAAGGGAGACGAGCTAGGGCTCAACACGCCCGGTCAAGTCGAAACATTTATTTCTACTCTCGCCGGTAGGAAAGTCAAAACAAGGTGTCAAATCTTATTATTCATATCATATAATTTTTCATTTTTTCATTTTTTTTTTAAAATAAAGAGGTGACAAACATTTAAAATTTTTGGTGGAAAACGGAGTTGCGTAAGTTAACAGCTCAGACGATGGTACAGGTCAAATCGAATCGAAGATTCACCCCCCTCCCCCAGACTAAAGTGAAACATTGTCCTCAATGTTTTAAAGGTACGGGTAGTCTTACGTAATATCTAAGGCCGTTTATTAAGTATGCCAAGAGATAAACGTTAGTCGATAAGATTTTGGATATGGTGAATTTCCGAAAGAGCGGCGAAGAATGAGACTCGAGTGGAGAGAATGACAAACCAGGAGCACGAGAGTCCTCATACTTCGGGGAAATTCCTGAACATTCACAAATAACCACGAAAACACGAATTTGGAAAGGGTCGCCCCCCTCACGTCACGTTACTTAGAAAATAGAAAATAGAGAAAATGAAAATGGATAAGCATGGGGTGCCTCCCACGAAGCGCTTGTTTTTGTTAACCGAGTCACATGAGCTTGACTCGATCCCCGAATTAATTCGTCCTTGGGGAAAGCATATAAAACGGACACCCGACATGAAAAACGGAGATGCCGGGGTCAAAGACGGTATCCTCACTCCCGGTGGAGTGGAAAGGTGAAGAACTGATGGGATAAGTAAAGAATGGTTTAAACACTCGGATGATAAAAGGAAATTCAAGTTCAGAATCACGGATGGGTTGGGTGGGTAAAATATCAAGCACAGGAACACCTTGTTCAGAAATCTCGTCCACCACTCCAAAAATATCATCATTCGTATCAGATTCAAAATCTACATCGGGTGGTTTCGCTGGTGGACGAGAAGATGCTAAATCGGAAAGAATACTTCTTTGAACGTCATTCTCAATACCCGTTGGTATCGAATTATCCGCAGCAAGAAATAGATCAACATCCTCTAAAAGATGGTCACGTGATGGATTATCGGACATAAGTTCAAAATCAATCTCAAAATCAAAACGCTCATAATCCGAAAGAGAGATATCAGCATGAGTAGTGGGATTGCTACTACTCGTCTCTTCAAATAGAAAAATTTCAAGCTTGGGTAAGAAATCACTATCCATAACGGGGATAGGAGAAAAAGTCGGAGGATCATTTAACGATTCAATCTTAGAAATGAGAAGATTAATATTCAATAATTTTTCACGAAGTACTTCATCTTGGATTTCCGTTTCAATATCTTCATCATTCTCTTCTTCTAATCTGACGAGCTCAGAAGGTATTTCATCAACATATTCGATGTCTCCACAAGATATAGCATCGTCATCGTCAGAATCGGAGAAAATCTCATCAGGATCAATCGAATTATCAATCGGAAATGACTCACATTCTTCAGCCGTATCAAAAACATACTTCTCAACATCGGTTAAAGAATCCTTGAGCTCGGGCTCCAAAGGATCTGACGGCGTAACAATCTCAATTGAAATAGAATTGTTGTTATCAAGAAAAGTATCAACTTTTTCCAAAACGGGATCACCTCCCTCAACCGGCGTGAGAGAAGGATGAGAAGAGTCGGGAGTAATTGATTCAAGTCTCGAAAAACATCTTGAAGAATCCGGAGGTGGGACAAGTGGTGTGCTCTGAGAGCTAGGAATTTCCACCACTTCCGTTATGGTCTCCGGTTCTTGTTCGTGAAGATTAGGCAAATCGTTTCTTCTAAACACCGTTTTAAGCTCAGCACGTTTGCTTGACAAACTCTTAACCATAAATCGTGAAAGGTTAGAATCAAATCTTGACGGATTAAGAACAATTGTAGGCTTAGACTCTTGGACAACCGTAGGTTGGACGTATTTAGCACTTCCATTGTTAGTGGAAAGTACCGAGTCATTTGTCACCTCGGTTTCTCGTCCCGTTTCCCTCACCGGAGAGGGAGTAGGAACCGATGGTCCATCATAATCAACACGAATTTTTGCAATTTTTGATGAGGCGTAAAGTTGTTCCATTTTTATTTTAAAAGCCTTACGTTTAAAGAAATCGTCGTTGAGAGATGTCATAGAACAATCTTCAACATTTAAAGGTTCACAAGACGGATTGGGATTAATCGTAAAATTTTGTTCTTTATAAGGCTCATTTTCATCACTCTTAATGGTGTTAACTTGTTCTTTCACACGAATTACTTCTTAAAAAAGATCTAATAACTCGGTAAAGTTATTTTGAGCAGTCATCATTTTAGTGATCATTTCATATTGTGGAAGTTGGTCGTGATAATCATTGTCACAGGGAAACGGTTTCCTTGTTTGACAATCGGTGCTAAAGTGTGGACCTCCCCAATTCTCACAACCGTTTTGTAGTTGTGAGGTCGGTGCATTTTGAAACGATTCATTATTGAAGTACGGAACTTGCTCATATGAATTGAAATTGTTGTGATAATAATTGGAAAAATTCGGATCATAATCGGAGGTGAATGTGGGTTCAGCTTTCGAAGCATAACACATGTAACACCCCCAATTCATGGATGCAGCGGAATTCAAACTGGGTGTTACTCGATGACACAATAGTCACAATAATAGAAAACGAACTCCAATTGAGTCGTTTTAAGAGATTTATCATTCAAATTGTATAAATATCAGAGGTTACAAAATGAGGTCCCAAATGGTTCCATGTTTACAAATCACATTAAATGAGTTTTGAATGATAATAAAATTTATAGCCCTCTTGAGTATCCGTGCCATTCCGTGCCATCCTTGATCGTCATGAACCTGAAATACATGCTTGAGAGGTCAACACAAAGGTTGAGTGATATTCATAGAGTTTGTTTAATGTTTGAACACAATATGTTGGTAGTGTGAGTTATAGGCTCACACCAATGTTTGGAAAGCAAAATAGGTAGGCTATGTTGTTATACGCCCATAAAATGAATTATACACTAAGCTTATGACACCAAAACGTTAACGTGTACCAATATCGATCGGCAGATTTATCCCGGTAGGTACTTTGCTAACATACCTAAATCTCAAATATTAATGCATTTGTTTGAACTTAGTCAATACAAATGGGATTCGTCAATCCCAATAGGCCTATTCACAATATTTGCGCTCACTATTGCTAGTGATTAAATGGTTCATAATAAGGGATCTCGGTTTAGCAAGGCTGGTACTTAGTGATAATAAAACAATCAGGCAAGCATACAATTTAAAAACATTGTGCTCGGTTAAAAATAGCATGTATTCCCCCCAAGGGTTTGTAAAACATTGAAGTAATGTAAAGTGGGGCTATGAACTCACCTTAAGTAGGATAGCAAGTAATGAAGGTGATGATTGGATCGTGTAGGTTTCTACGAGCAACCTATAATAGAACGTTGTGACTTAGGATTCGAGTAATGAATATGAATAAGTGCCTATATATATATCTTGCATTTAGTCCATGATGTGGTATGATGTATAATGTAAGTCGTTGAAAGAAAAGATTCATGAAACATGTATGTTTTGTATATCGTTTACTACCGTTCGGGCCGACATAATTCAGAAGTCATGTTAGTAAGCGTTCGAGGAGCCAGGACACTTTAACTCGTAAATCCACAACTCAACTCGACGGCTTACATAATGAACTCCTCACATGAGGCTCCCTACTATTGTAGTAGTTGATGAAATATATAGATATAAGTTTTGATCCGAAAAGTTACATGTCCAATACTTGAATAAACATAGGAAAGTTTATTTGTACATGAAAATTGTTATTAGGGGTAGTTTCATAAGTCTTGTATGACCATTTTCTCTTGTAATATCTCATGTTTCCTTTAGATGAAGTAGATCCAAATTGTATGTTCAAGTTATCGCCAACTTCTCTAGTTCATGTATTTGCCTTGGTAAGCTTGTATGGTCATTTCGTCATGGCCTTGCCATGACCTTTGGTCATTGTTCCATGGTCTTGAGACTCAACCTTGGCTCTAGCCATGGTTGTGGTCTTGATTCTAGGTCATAAGACCCCTTTGGTCTTCATAAACCATAACTTATATGTAATGACTTTGGTATAAAAATGGGCTGTTTAAGATTTTGAAGAATTTATCACTCAAAAAGCGTTTTCAGGGCTCGAGCTTCTTTTTTCCTGAACGAAAACGTCGTTCCGGACAACTTTCGTGTTTTAACTTTTTGATGAATCGGAGCAGAAGTGGGACTTTCAAAACCCAAATTTGATCAGAATGGTATTTGGCAGTTTGCCGCAAAGTTTTGGTAACTTCAAATGGGCGTAACTTTTGACTCGTATACTCGTTTTAGGTGGTTCAAATTGCTATGGTTTCCTTGTTAAGTCCTCTACTGTAATATGTAATGATCCAACATCATATTTTTACCATTTTGATCAGGTCTTACCAAGAAAGTCACTAGTTTACTTGTTTTAGTAACTTGTTGTAACAATCAATAACAATAATTTGTTTTAATCATTTTTATACATCATGGGCATTTATACAAGACATAATATAGCAAGAATAACATGTAAATGATATGAACATGATTAATTAACAAGAAGCATGTTTGGGTTTGGCTCACAACTTTTGGCTTTCAAATATGAAAGGAAGTTAACATGTAAGGATAGGACTTTGATAGACTTGCTTCAACCCATTTCACTTCATGCAATCTTTCTACCCTTGTAATCTTGAAAGATGGATGATGAAAATTGAGGTGACTTGAGTGGATTCAAACTCAAGAGAATTCACCAAAGTTTCTAAGGATTTGAAGTAGTTTTGTTGAATCAAAACTAAACTAGGGTTTATGTATGGATATTGCACTTGATTTCTTGGATGGAACTTGAAGTAAATGAGCTAAGGATGAGATGATGGTGTGTTTTTATGTGTGTGGGTCGTTGGAATGGCCAAGGAGGGGAAGAGAATGACTTAAATAAGGTCTTGAGGAGGTTAGAACCTTGACTAGTCAACACTTGCTCACCAAGTTGAACACATGTTCACATCTTAAGGCTTAAAGCATGGGATAAAGCCACCTAGGGGCTGAATCCCCCCCCCCCTAAGTCGGTTTGCCAACCTTGGGGAGCAAGGGTGGACTTTTGATGATATTATCCAAGTTATTGAGTTAGTTTTGGCTCCGTAAAATGCTAACCGTAAATGGTTAAGCCACGAAACGTAAAACCGGGTATCGTAAAAATACGAAACTTGGAAGAATGGTTAAACATGTCAAAATACTCCATAATAAAATATAAAATGAGTGGTAGGTTCCATTTGGGTGTAAAACCCTGCTAAAAACTGGAAACACGGGTCTAAAACGCGTAATACGTAAAATGTACGAATATTGCGTAAAATTGAGAAAAGTAAAATGTTACTTTTCTAATGTGATAAAAATGATTTAAAATGACTTATAATGTCTAGACTGGGCTCAGTCTAGTGTCGGTTGGTATTAAATGTCTTTTAGACATCAAACTGTAAGCCTAAAAATCACGAAATGACTTATGACATCAAGGGATGATTTTTGGTCAATGGAGGAGGGAAAAAATATGTTGACTTTTTCTAATAATTTGAAAACTCAAATCGTCTTAGAAACGCGTTTTGTGGTCTAACGGTTAATCGCCCATACGGTTAAGCGTGCTCATGTGAGAATAGTACTGGCTTGGGTGACCTGCCGAGAAGTCTTTGGTTATGTTTTTCTCAGTCACGATTAATTCTCAAATAAATCATGAGTGTGTCAAACATTTTTCTGATGCGGGGTCACTTAACGCGGTCGAGTTTCGTTGTACGTAGAATTTCTGAATGACGTTTTACCCTAAAACGTGTAATTCCTTAATAACTTTCACGAAAATGATCTGACGAATGTCAAACATTTAATTTGCCATGGAAATGATTTATCACTCAAGAATATCAAATAAAAATCAACTTTCGGGAAGGTTTTGGGAAAAATGAATAGTAAAAGTGAATAGTGAAATTTTTCGGGAATGGTAATTAACCTGAAATTGCGAATTGTTACAGTCTCTGCCCCTTACGGGGAACTTCGTCCCGAAGTTCTATGTGTGTCATATGTTGGAGTGGTGTCGATAAAGATGTGTGGTTACTTATGAGGACCAAAGTCTGGAATTACTAGTGATGTAGTTTGATTTGTCTTAGAATATGGTGTGTCAATAGAGATTGATAACATGGTTGAATATCAGTAGAGATCCATATAATAGTCGAATATCAAAGAAAATTGATATAGCAGTCGATTATTAATAGAAATTGATATAGTAGTTGTACAGAAATTGATATAGTTAAATATCAAAATGGAAATTGATATAATTGTCAAGTATCAATAGCAATTGATATAACAGTTGAACAACAATAGCAATTTACATAGGAATCCAATAAATGGAAATTGATATAGTAGTGGAATATCAATGGAAATTGGGATAGTAGTCGCAATCATAGTCTAGTAGGTAATCGGTTGTTGTACCTAGTGTTTATGTCATGGTTTGAAGCGATGTCGGTGAAAAGATAGGATTTCTTGTGGCGAATATAATGTAGGTATCATGCCATACCCGAGCAATGTAATGTAGGTATCATGCCATACCCGAGCAATGTAATGTAGGTTGACTTCATACTTATGTTATTTCAGATACAAATAAGCCCACTTGTTTATAATTCTTTATTTACATAGAGAGGCATCACAAACAATGTAAATAGAGGAATATAAACTTATGGTTCGGTGATTTACAATTTCTTTATTTAAATGAAAAGGCATCCCAATCCATTCAAATAATTACAAATCATCCTACTTAAGAATTCCCAACCCAACATTCATACTTAGCCGGTGAGTTACAAGGTAGTGTATTACGAGATGACACTGGTGTAGCAAAAGTACAAGGTGAATATTCAATCTTGTAAAGCTGATAAGGGTGCTTGTGGTGTAACTAAGGATGATTTGAGCTTTAAAAGTGCATCAAGATCTGTTAATGAGCTTGTGTTTGTAACGGTTGTGAAGATAATGATGTGATATGTTGATGAACAAAAGTGTGTAGTGTATGCTTAACATTAATACACTTAGCTATAGATGTTGAGTTTGCTTTAAAAATCTTAAGAGATTTTAAAGGTTTATGATGGAATGGTATCCTTAGGACCTAAACAGGATAGTACTTCTACAGGATGAAGAGAATAATTGATAACTATCCCAGATAGTAGTTCGGATTATCTCATAAATGAAAACTTTCAAGAATGAAGTTAGGTAGTACAAATAAAATGTTAAGATTTCGCTGAGTGGTAAGGCACTATCGTGTCTCTAGATTGTTTTAATGTATTCTGGTGGTTTATCGTGTTCATGTAGGAAATCAATCTAAACATAACCCTAGTACAACTATTCTTAGTATTTAAAAATTTTAAGTCGAATATAGTTAGTCAGACTATATTCCACTGTCCATAGGTTAAATATAGGTGACTAGTCTATATTTAGCCGAGGTTCGATAAAATTTTCAAATACCTAAACTAGGTATACTTTTGATATGTCCGTTGCTTTCGGGAAACTGTCCACTAAACAAAGGCGATGTCAAACCCTTAAGTTGCAAGTCCCGTCCATACAAGACTTGTAACGTATGTTTTCATATTCCATTGCATAGAAGGTAGTAAGGGTAGATACGTATGGAAAGGAAGTTTTAAGTAGTTCTAAAATAGAACATACTTGGCCAGGATCACGAACTTTTAATAATGAAGGTTTCATAAGAAAACTTTGATAAATGTAGAGAAAGTTCAGCTTTTGTTGATGATGGATTAGTTTGTCCTTTAGAAATCTCATATTTCTTGTTTTGAAATTGATAGATTGTGACGGGTTTTTGATATCATAAGAAATGATATTGATGATGTGGTGGAATAATTCTAGAGACCATTTGCACAAAACACAATGTCTCGGAAGTAGGTTAGACCATTGTGCAATTCACAATGTCTGGGAAGTAGGTTAGGTCATTGTGTGACTCAAAACATTTGAGAAATGATTAAGACCATTGTATCATACAATGTCTTGGAAAATGAATGAGACCATTGTATCTCACAATGTCTTGGAAAATGAATGACGCCATTGTATCTCACAATGTCTTGAAAAATGAATGAGACCATTGTATCTCACAATGTCTTGGAAAATGAATGAGACCATTGTATCTCACAATGTCTTGGAAAATGAATGAGACCATTGTATCTCACAATGTCTTGGAAAATGAATGAGACCATTGTATCTCACAATGTCTTGAAAAATGAATGAGACCATTGTATCATACAATGTCTTGGAAAATGAATGAGACCATTGTATCTCACAATGTCTTGGAAAATGAATGAGACCATTGTATCATACAATGTCTTGAAAAATATAATGTTGGAGTAGGAACATGATTGGGAGAGTGTGGCTGTGCCGAAATGCCTTAGAATAGGCATACACAGATATGTTTAGTCCATTGTTTAGATAAATGATTGAAAATAAACCGAGTTTATATATCAATATACTAATATGTTCATGTAGCATAAAATGCCTAGTGTGTATATATCAATATACTTATATGTGTTCATGTAGCATAAAATGCCTAGTGTGTATATATCAATATACTTATATGTGTTCATGTAGCATAAAATGCTTAGTGTGTATATATCAATATACTTATATGTGTTCATGTAGCATAAAATGCTTAGTGTGTATATATTAATATACTTATATGTGTTCATGTAGCGTAAAATGCTTAGTGTGTATATATCAATATACTTATATGTGTTCATGTAGCATAAAATGCTTAGTGTGTATATATCAATATACTTATATGTGTTCATGTAGCATAAAATGCTTACGGGGAAATGCTCAATTATGTTTAGGGTACATATATTAGTATGCAATTATGTTTGTATAGCATAAAATATCTACGGGGAAATGCTCAAAAGGGGTATATATATGAATATACTAATATGTTTGTGTAGCATAACATGCTTACTAAGTCCATAATCGTCTGGAGGATGGAAGACACGGAGAGCGGAAGGCTATAAAAATGGTTTTGCTTGTAGTTGTAGTTATAGTTTAGGTCTCAATTAGACCCGTTTCTCTATAACCATGGCTCTGATACCAATCTGTAACACCCCCAATTCATGGATGCAGCGGAATTCAAACTGGGTGTTACTCGACGACACAATAGTCACAATAATAGAAAACGAACTCCAATTGAGTCGTTTTAAGAGATTTATCATTCAAATTGTATAAATATCAGAGGTTACAAAATGAGGTCCCAAATGGTTCCATGTTTACAAATCACATTAAATGAGTTTTGAATGATAATAAAATTTATAGCCCTTTTGAGTATCCGTGCCATTCCGTGCCATCCTTGATCGTCATGAACCTGAAATACATGCTTGAGAGGTCAACACAAAGGTTGAGTGATATTCATAGAGTTTGTTTAATGTTTGAACACAATATGTTGGTAGTGTGAGTTATAGGCTCACACCAATGTTTGGAAAGCAAAATAGGTAGGCTATGTTGTTATACGCCCATAAAATGTATTATACACTAAGCTTATGACACCAAAACGTTAACGTGTACCAATATCGATCGGCAGATTTATCCCGGTAGGTACTTTGCTAACATACCTAAATCTCAAATATTAATGCATTTGTTTGAACTTAGTCAATACAAATGGGATTCGTCAATCCCAATAGGCCTATTCACAATATTTGCGCTCACTATTGCTAGTGATTAAATGGTTCATAATAAGGGATCTCGGTTTAGCAAGGCTGGTACTTAGTGATAATAAAACAATCAGGCAAGCATACAATTTAAAAACATTGTGCTCGGTTAAAAATAGCATGTATTCCCCCCAAGGGTTTGTAAAACATTGAAGTAATGTAAAGTGGGGCTATGAACTCACCTTAAGTAGGATAGCAAGTAATGAAGGTGATGATTGGATCGTGTAGGTTTCTACGAGCAACCTATAATAGAACGTTGTGACTTAGGATTCGAGTAATGAATATGAATAAGTGCCTATATATATATCTTGCATTTAGTCCATGATGTGGTATGATGTATAATGTAAGTCGTTGAAAGAAAAGATTCATGAAACATGTATGTTTTGTATATCGTTTACTACCGTTCGGGCCGACATAATTCAGAAGTCATGTTAGTAAGCGTTCGAGGAGCCAGGACACTTTAACTCGTAAATCCACAACTCAACTCGACGGCTTACATAATGAACTCCTCACATGAGGCTCCCTACTATTGTAGTAGTTGATGAAATATATAGATATAAGTTTTGATCCGAAAAGTTACATGTCCGATACTTGAATAAACTTAGGAAAGTTTATTTGTACATGAAGATTGTTATTAGGGGTAGTTTCATAAGTCTTGTATGACCATTTTCTCTTGTAATATCTCATGGTTCCTTTAGATGAAGTAGATCCAAATTGTATGTTCAAGTTATCGCCAACTTCTCTAGTTCATGTATTTGCCTTGGTAAGCCTGTATGGTCATTTCGTCATGGCCTTGCCATGACCTTTGGTCATCGTTCCATGGTCTTGAGACTCAACCTTGGCTCTAGCCATGGTTGTGGTCTTGATTCTAGGTCATAAGACCCCTTTGGTCTTCATAAACCATAACTTATATGTAATGACTTTGGTATAAAAATGGGCCGTTTAAGATTTTGAAGAATTTATCACTCAAAAAGCGTTTTCAGGGCTCGAGCTTCTTTATGCCTGAACGAAAACGTTGTTCCGGACAACTTTCGTGTTTTAACTTTTTGATGAATCGGAGCAGAAGTGGGATTTTCAAAACCCAAATTTGATCAGAATGGTATTTGGCAGTTTGCCGCAAAGTTTTGGTAACTTCAAATGGGCGTAACTTTTGACTCGTAAACTCGTTTTAGGTGGTTCAAATTGCTATGGTTTCCTTGTTAAGTCCTCTACTGTAATATGTAATGATCCAACATCATATTTTTACCATTTTGATCAGGTCTTACCAAGAAAGTCACTAGTTTACTTGTTTTAGTAACTTGTTGTAACAATCAATAACAATAACTTGTTTTAATCATTTTTATACATCATGGACATTTATACAAGACATAATATAGCAAGAATAACATGTAAATGATATGAACATGATTAATTAACAAGAAGCATGTTAGGGTTTGGCTCACAACTTTTGGCTTTCAAATATGAAAGGAAGTTAACATGTAAGGATAGGACTTTGATAGACTTGCTTCAACCCATTTCACTTCATGCAATCTTTCTACCCTTGTAATCTTGAAAGATGGATGATGAAAATTGAGGTGACTTGAGTGGATTCAAACTCAAGAGAAATCACCAAAGTTTCTAAGGATTTGAAGTAGTTTTGATGAATCAAAACTAAACTAGGGTTTATGTATGGATATTGCACTTGATTTCTTGGATGGAACTTGAAGTAAATGAGCTAAGGATGAGATGATGGTGTGTTTTTATGTGTGTGGGTCGTTGGAATGGCCAAGGAGGGGAAGAGAATGACTTAAATAAGGTCTTGAGGAGGTTAGAACCTTGACTAGTCAACACTTGCTCACCAAGTTGAACACATGTTCACATCTTAAGGCTTAAAGCATGGGATTAAGCCACCTAGGGGCTGAATCCCCCCCCCCCCTAAGTCGGTTTGCCAACCTTGGGGAGCAAGGGTGAACTTTTGATGATATTATCCAAGTTATTGAGTTAGTTTTGGCTCCGTAAAATGCTAACCGTAAATGGTTAAGCCACGAAACGTAAAACCGGGTATCGTAAAAATACGAAACTTGGAAGAATGGTTAAACATGTCAAAATACTCCATAATAAAATATAAAATGAGTGGTAGGTTCCATTTGGGTGTAAAACCCTGCTAAAAACTGGAAACACGGGTCTAAAACGCGTAATACGTAAAATGTACGAATATTGCGTAAAATTGAGAAAAGTAAAATGTTACTTTTCTAATGTGATAAAAATGATTTAAAATGACTTATAATGTCTAGACTGGGCTCAGTCTAGTGTCGGTTGGTATTAAATGTCTTTTAGACATCAAACCGTAAGCCTAAAAATCACGAAATGACTTATGACATCAAGGGATGATTTTTGGTCAATGGAGGAGGGAAAAAATATGTTGACTTTTTCTAATAATTTGAAAACTCAAATCGTCTTAGAAACGCGTTTTGTGGTCTAACGGTTAATCGCCCATACGGTTAAGCGTGCTCATGTGAGAATAGTACTGGCTTGGGTGACCTGCCGGGAAGTCTTTGGTTATGTTTTTCTCAGTCACGATTAATTCTCAAATAAATCATGAGTGTGTCAAACATTTTTCTGATGCGGGGTCACTTAACGCGGTCGAGTTTCGTTGTACGTAGAATTTCTGAATGACGTTTTACCCTAAAACGTGTAATTCCTTAATAACTTTCACGAAAATGATCTGACGAATGTCAAACATTTAATTTGCCATGGAAATGGTTTATCACTCGAGAATATCAAATAAAAATCAACTTTCGGGAAAGTTTCGGGAAAAATGAATAGTAAAAGTGAATAGTGAAATTTTCTGGGAATGGTAATTAACCTGAAATTGCGAATTGTTACAACATATACAAAATCCACGAGTAAATCCACATTCTATGCAAATTTGTTGATTGATTGAATCGGGCTGAGGTGGGTAGTCGGAAAAATTTGGAAAGTTGTTGTACGAATTAGGTGCATAAGCAAATGAATTACAAAACAAACAACTTCCGTCTCGAATATCGTTACCACATGGTCCGCATGTACACCAAACACAAGAACCTTCAAAGAACGGTTCTCCACATTTAAAACAAGTCGGATCCATAAGAATTATCGGTTTAGAGGGTTAAAGAGGAAGAATCAAATAATAAGAGGAGAAGAAGATTATTTTTGGTTTTTAATTATTGAAAAAGAAAATCAAAGTAGAAAAGGAAAATCTTTTTGTATTTTTATTTTTAGAAAACAAAATTTGAAAACTTAAAACTTTTATTTTCTTTTGGTTTTCAAACGTTACGTTAATCGTAAACCGTTTCCTTCAAATCTACTTGTGATGGAACGGGAGAGAAGAATGGATCTCTCTTCGGCTTGCAATTTAATGTCAAAGCTTCCGTATTTTCCGTTTATTCGGTCGTAGAATTAAAGTAATCCGATTAGCAATTAATTTCACGCGATCTTATTTTGTTAAGCTTATTTGGTTTACAACGCCCACCCTTCAACGGGAGAGTCGAGGCTGTAACTTTATTATTTTTTTGGTATTTTTGAAAACACTTTAGGAAAAGTGTTTTTGATTTTTCAATTTTATTGGTTTTTATAGAAAATATATACAAGGAAGGTTTTCAAAACACAATTTCGAAAAACGAAAACGAAAAATTCACTTCAACCTTCCCCGGCAGCGGCGCCAAAATTTGATTTGTGAAAATCAAGTTATAGTATAAGTATTACTCAAGAGATCCGCAAATTTGTACGGATAACCCGAGGTCGTAGTCCGTGTGAAGGATGAATGGAATTTTCAATTCCCGAATCGTGAAACGTGTCGTGAAAGTGGTAAAAAGTGATTTTGATGGGATTACACTAGTGAAATAGTAAATGAAGCACAAATAACCAACTAAGCACGTAAATCAAATAAGGAAACTTAAAACTTAACGTAAAATCGAAAACGTAAGTTTAACGTAAAATAAACGTTAGCGTACGAAATAAAACGTGAATTTTAAGCTACGCTACTCCTACGGACTTGAAAATAATTTTGAAAAGTTAAAAATAATAAAAGAAAATTTTGAGAAAAAGAAAAATATTTTTTTGACTTTTTATTTATTTTTTATGAATTAAAAACTAATTAAACTAATTAAAAATTAAAAGAAAATGCAAATAAGTTGAGAAAAATAAAAATTAAATTTTGAAAATTATAAAATAACTGAAAAGTAATTTTAAAACTAAAAACAAATTTTTTTTGGCTTTTTGTGTAATTTTTGGAAATTAAAAACTATTAAATCTAATTAAAAATTCAAAATAAATTCAAAATTAATGAGAAAAATGCAAAATAAATTTCTAAAATTCTAAACTAAATGAAAATAAATTTCTAAAATTCTAAACTAAATGAAAATAAATTTCTAAAATATTTTTGGATTTTTCTTGGCTTTTTCTGATTCTTTTGGATTTTTTAGTAATTAAAAAGTATTAAAAATTGATTAAAAATAAAAATAAAATAAGAAAAATAGTAAATCTATTCAGAAAAATTTGAAAAAATTACAGAAAATCTAAAATATTAAAATAAGCTTGAGGAAAGATTTTGAAAATAAAATAAGCTAGGAAAGTGCTGATAAGCTTGAAACAGCTTATTTGGAGTGCTTATTTATAAGCACTCCTTGACCAAGGTTGACCAGACTTTTATCAGAGGTGTTTTTGACAATATAAAGCTCAATGGAACAGTAATGAACCTAAAATTAACTCAGAAACACAGATATTGATCAAATTCAGTTGAAATAAACTATATATGAATAAGCAATTTGGTACCAATAAGCACAGGATGCTCACATACAATCCTAACAACTTATATAAGCTTAAAACAACTGAATTCAGAAAGTAAAACTATGAGGGTAGGCTCAATAAGCAGTATGCAAATGGAAGAAAAAGTGGCTAATCAGCCCTACTATGCAGCTTAATATTAAGCACCTAATAAGCTAATGAGTGAAAACTAAGGGGGGCAAAATGAAGTCTATACTACTAGCTACCTAAAAAAAACACAAACCTATGAACTCCAAACCAAATTGAACCCTGATTTGAGCCTAGATCAGATCTGTATGGCCTGTTTTGACTGCAGGGCTGACTTTTCAATTGCACTCAAGGTTTGACTAATATGAGTTTCCACTGGTCTAAATTGATTCTAAATGTAGTATTAGACTAGTTTATGACTTACTTAAGCTTAATGCACACTACTTCTATCAAATGCAAGATCACAGATCCCTAAACTTCAATTATGCTAGCTGATTTTGAATTAAAAGCTAAGGTTGACTTTTATCCTTTTACCTATGGATAATTTGATCAAACTAGCTCCAATAAACCCTAAGAAGTCTGAGTATGCAGCTAGACCAAAATTTAGGCAGCCAAATTTCACAGATCTAATATCATCCAAACACCCCTTATATGAGCAGTTATACTAACTTCTAAGGTTTGAGCTTAACTAAGCAAATCTACTGATAAATACCTAATGTCTAACTAATATTAAAACTAAATGAGCAATTAAATCTAACAAAGAACCAAGGAACACAGATATGCAGTATGCACTAATTATGAGCAATGAAATGTAATTTTAAGCTAAAGTATGCAAAGGCTTAACAGACATACTCAATCAACTATAACTAGTACTGATAAGCAAAAATAAGTTACAAACTACTGCTGATAAGCTTATAATAAAGAAAGATGCAGGAAAACTTTAAACTTACTTGAAACGAAGATGAAAAATGGAAACGGCTACTTGGCTGATGAGATAGGCTCACAAAAGCTATTAGAGAGCTTAATGAGCCTAACAGAAGGGTGATGAGCTTGTATAAGCTTGTGTTCCTTTAATTTATTATTTATTTATTTATTGATTATTTTTTAATTTTTTATTATATATATATATATATATATATATATATATATATATATATATATATATATATATATATATATATATATATATATATTTTGGAATGAAATAGTAACTAAAACAAATCAAACTAATAATAAGCTATTGATTAGCTGATAAAACAGTAATAACAATTTATCTAATCTTTACCAAACAGAAGGAAACATTAACTAAAGTAACAGGAAATTAAAATGAAAACTAAGCTTTTATATAACTAAATTGAGATAACAAAACTGAGAGTTTAGAAAATAAAGTTTACAATAAGCTGAAAATATTTAAACTACTTCTAAATAAGACCTACTCCTACTCCTAATCTAACCTAAAATCTAACAACACAATCCGTGGGTGAGGAGAGAGTATTTATAGCCTGAGAGGAGAAGGTCCTAGATAGTCCATGTCATCCATCCTCGTGATAGTGTGTTTGTTTTGATCCCTCCTGAGCCCTACGATAAGCCTTGGTCTCTAATCCATTAATCTCAGCCGTTTGATAGAATAATTGATAAGATTGATCTTCCGTGTATCCTCCCATTGGCCCACGTGTCCTGACACTCTCTGTCATACGTCAGTCCATCTAGAACCTTTCAATTATTAGGTAATAATTACCTACGTGAGGTAATTTTGGTGGGAATGTTTTTTAGGGTTCTTAGGTGAAACAATTTTCTGGGTTTGGTAAAAAATAGGGGGGCGGGTAATTTGGAATTGGGAATGTTTGTTTTTATTATAAATGTGGTTGACCGGGTATATTGACCTAGGTTAAGTGGTGGGTAAAAGGTTTGGGTCGGGTAAAAAGAAAAGGTGGACTGGGCTTGTGTATTTTGGGCTGGGGTTGTGGATACGGGGTGTTGGTTTTATTAAAAGGGTTTAAGTATTTAGAAGTAGTAATTAAGATAAGGACCAAACTTGTAATTGCTAAATTTTGAGGGACCTCTGCTGACATTTTCCAAACTTTTATCCAAGGGCTTATTTTGCCAATTCTTGAGAGATTAGGAGTTGACTTTGACTTTTCTTTAAAATTTCTTCAAAGGACCACTTTTGACAACTTGATGAAACTTGGAGGACTAGAATCGTCAAACTCTTCAAACTTTAACTAGGGACTTTTCTTGTAACTTTAAGAATCTCTGAGGACTTTTAATGATAATTTGAGCTTGCTTTGATCATTTTGCTTCCCCGGTTCCGACTTTTGACCTTTTTCTAATCTCGTGCTCGTTTTTGTCGGTTTTGGCTCTGTTTTTGTTCATTTTTCACATATCCGTACCTGCACATACACAAATACAAAAACACACATTCTCTTGGCATATTTGGTTAGTATTTGGTGTATTTGGTCTGATTTAAGCCTAAAAAGGATGTGTGAAAAAGCACACATCAGTTATTGTTATTGAAACCTTGATTCTGAAAATTTTGATATCCATGATTGTAATTCCCATGATTAGCATTTTGAAAATTTCCATAATTTCCTTGAAAATTCCCTTGATACGGGCCTTGATTATAAATCCCCCGATTTTGATGAAAACCTTGATTTTGATTTTGAAAACCATTGTTCATCCGGTTTTGATTTTGATTTTGGTTAAATTGATTGTTTCGGTTTTGCATATTATGATTCACTTGATTGACTTGATTGACTTGATTCGGTTGATTGAAACCGGGTGGTCCAATATAATTGTTAGAACGGTAGCTGAGAAGATTTCGATCTCCTTGAGGAGGTGGGTAACTGCTGCCACCCATGTTTGCAGCATACATGTTCTCATGAGCATAAGAACCGGTTGACGGACACTCGTAATACGGATGTGGACCACCACAAGTCTCACAAACATGATTAACCATATTGACTTGATGGTTTTTGACTTGATTAGAAGATCTTTCAATAGCCATTGATTCAACTTTTTTAGTGAGAGCAGCTATAGCATTCATAAATTCATCATTTGATTTATTACTAGTGTTAGAAACTTGAGGTTTATTTCTAGACATTCTCACACGAGCCTTATTCTTAATTATCATGAAAGCATCATTCGTGTTTCGAGCCAACAAGTTCCCACCTGCAGCAGAATTGAGTGAGTCTTGGTCATCATGACACAACCCATTGTAGAAAGTATCAATCTGCTAGAAGGATGTGAACCCATGATTCGGACATTTTTCAAACAAATCTTTGAATCGATCCCAAGCTTCACTGAACGACTCATCAAAAGCTTGTTGGAATCAAAAGATTTGGGAACGAAGATTAGACGTTTTAGAAGGAGGATAGAAATAATTCACAAACTTGGAAGCAAGATCGTTCCAAGTGTGAATCGAATTCGGTGGTTCCTATTCCAGCCAAGTCTGGGCTGCCCCTTTAAGGGAGAAAGGAAATAACTTCAATTTCATGACATCGTGAGGGACTTGATTCATTCTAATTGTCTCAGCGATGTCGGTGAAATTTCTGATGTGAGCATATGGGTCTTCGTGTTCAAACCCGTGAAAAGATATACTCGTGATTAGATTGAGCAATCCGTGATTAATTTGAAAATTTGCGGTGATATCGGGAATCACGATGGCTCTCCTCACACCATTGAATGGTGATTGGAGTTGTTCCTCCATCGGATGTAAATCGTAAGCCGATTGGGGACCCATCGGAGGGATCCCATTGTTTTGATCACCACCCATCGGCTGGGGTCCCAAGCGTTGTTCGTTCTGGTTCATTTCCTACGTATTTAGAATAAGAACTCGGTGTGTGTGACGAAACAAACTTTCCAGATTTGAAAGTGGAGCAATAAGACGTTTAGAAGTTGAACGGGTGTTCATACACCACAAAAATAACAATTTTGAAAAATAAAAGAAAAATCAAAATTGAAAAGGAAAATCTTTTTGGATTTTTATTTTTAGAAAGCAAAATTCAAAAACTTAAATTTTTGTTCTCTTTTTTCAAACGTTACGTTAATTGTAAACCGTTTCCTTCAAATCTACTCGCGACGGAATGGGAGAGAAGAGTGTTTCTCTCTTCAGCTTGCAATTTAATGTCAAAGCTTACCGTATTTTCCTTTTATTCGGTTGTAGAATTTAAAGTAATCCGATTAGCAACTAATTTTACGCGTTGTTATATTGGGAAGCTTATTTGGTTTACAACGCCCCCTTCCATGGGAGAGTCGAGGCTGTAACTTTCTTTTTGGTATTTTTCAAAACACTTTAGGAAAAGTGTTTTTGATTTTTCAATTATTATTATTATTTTTTTTTTTTGCTTTTTATAGAAAATATATACAAGGAAGGTTTTCAAATCACAATTTCAAAAAACGAAAACCAAAAATTCACTTCAACCTTCCCCGGCAGCGGCGCCAAAATTTTGATGTTGATAAAATCAAATCAAGTATATAATAGTATAGTATTACTCAAGAAATCCGCAAAGAAATCCGGATAACCCGAGGTCGTAGTCCGTGTGAAGGGTGAATGGAATTTCGAATTCGAGATTCGTGAAACGTGTCGTGAAAGTGGTAAAAAGTGATTTTGATGAGATAACACTAATGAATATGAAAATTAAGCACAATTAATCACTTAAGCACGTATTTCAAGTAATTAAACCAAAAATGTAACGTGTTAGGAATACGGTTATTCATATGAAGACTCGGTCACCCTGAGTGTAGTTCAACATATTGTAGCTCGTAGTATTTATCATATTAGTTAGAACATAGTTTAGTATTAGTTAGTATTTGTGGAGTCGGGTCGGGTCTTTACCCACTGTCAGCTCGCTCCACAGCCCGTTTCAGGGGGCGTTTATTTGTAAGTATAAATACCCCTTCCCTAGCTTGGAAGGGGTTGGACCTTTCATTACAATTTAACCTATTACAAGTTTCTCTCAAAGGCTCCCAACTTCATCTATTTATCTCTCTAACATCTCACTAGAAATCTACACATATAATCATCCGAAACATCATTCCATACATGTTCTTTCATTAGAGTATGCTACAATTGGTATCAAGAGCCATGGTTCTATCCTAGGATTAGTAGTATGCTCGTATATACAGCTTGGAGTGGTGTCTTGGGTTGGTTCGAATCTCATTAGTGACTTTCACACTAGTTGGGTTTCGTTTGATGTTATTCTTGTAGTTTTTCTTGTACTTTCTTGATTAGTTGAGTCATAAGTTCATAGGTTTGCATTTGGAGTGGTTGAATCTGTCATTTGTTTGGTAAAAAGTGAAATTTGTGGTGTTGTTCATACCAGGGAGTTGACATTTTCTCGTAGAGAGTTGACAGTGTTAGTTAGCGAGTTGAGAATAGTGGTTTGGCGGTTTGCTATTTTGGGGAATAAAGCCAAATCGCTAGATAGTGACACTTCTGTCTTATTATTCTAGCGAGTTGGTGAGACTAGCGATTTGATCCTACATAGCGAGTTGATCCCATCTAGCATGTTGAGCTGTTTCCAGCTAGTTGGTGAGACTAGCGTTTTGATCCTACATAGCGAGTTGATCCCATCCAGCGTGTTGAGCTATTTCCAGCGAGTTGATTATACTAGCGAGTTGTTCCAGTGTGTAGCGAGTTAATCAGATTCAGAGTGTTGACAGTGTCAGTGGTTTGAGCAGACTAGCGAGTTGTTTAGCTCAGCGAGTTGGTGTTGTCAAAGGGTTGATATGTCTTAGCGTGTTGATCTCTTCTAGCGAGTTAGTGCACTTGTAGCGAGTTGAACTGTTTTGTGGTGAGTTGATCTAGTTCAGAGATTTGGTGTGTCTAGCGAGATGAGGACTTAACGAGTTGTGTTATTCTTAGCGAATTGGTTCTGTTACATCAGTGAAACTTGTGCGTTGTTGCAACTTAAGTTGGTACAACTATTTCTACAGTAACTTGACGTTGTGAGGCTAATCTTATGACTTAACTTGTTATTTCAATAGTAACTTGACGTTGTGAGACTAATCTTACGACTTGACTTGTTTTCTGTGGAGCGGTTGTAATTCGACTTGTTGCAACAAAACACGAAATACACTTGTGTTTGTAACTTGGTACTAGGACTTACTCACTTTCCACAGTATGGCAAGCACTTCCTCTGATGACACTCAGGTTGCAGGGTCGGATACTCGTCCTCCAATGCTGGACACGACCGATTATGAATCATGGGCACAAAGGATTCGTCTTTACTGTTTAGGAAAGGAAAACGGGGTTAACATTTTGAAATCCATCGATGGAGGACCTTTTCAAATGGGATTCACTAGAGACACGATTGCTGCTACTGACGACCAACCTGCTGTAGTTGGCCCTAACAGACCTCACACCTACGATGAGTTATTTGAGGAAGAAAAGAAACGCTATGATGCCTACATTCGAGCATCGAACATTGTCATTCAAGGGCTTCCTAAAGATGTCAACAAACTTATCAACTACAACACAGAAGCCAAAGCAGTTTGGGATAATGTGAAAATGCTTCTTGTAGGGTCTGAGTTAACTAAAGAAGATCATGAGTCTCAGCTATATGATGAATTTGAGCACTTCAAAATGAATCCAGGTGAAAGCATCACAAAATATTATGTCAGATATCACAAGTTGGTCAATGATATGAGAATCATGTAGATGACAATGCCCAACATTCAGCTTAACTCCAAATTCGTGAACAACATGGCACCTGAATGGGATAGGTTTGTTACAGCTGTTAAACTCAACAAAGGTCTTAGGGACACCAATCATGAACAACTCTATGCATATCTGCAACAACATGAGAAGCATGCTGCTTATGATCGGTTAATGCGGGAAAAACTCAATCCTTCAACTACAAATGACTCTCTTGCTTTCGTCTCAAATGTTCAGCAGCCTAATCAATCATCAATTGATCCACCTCATCCACAACATTCTTCATCCAGGTCTACTAATCAAGCATCAACCCCTTCACCATCTACCTTAAACACCCATCTGGACTCTGGGTATTCCCACACTGACATGATGATTGATAATCTTTCCAACCAAGTTTCATTGCTGGTTCAACAATTTAGGGCAGCTCTTCCATCTACTAATAACCAACTTCGAACTTCATCCAATCCTCTTAATCAGGCATTCATAGAGGATGTTAGAGTTGTGGTGCAAAATGTGCAAGGAAGACAGAATGTGAATCAAAGAAATGCTGGTATAGATAATAGGACTTACAGAGTCGGTAATGCTCTTCAAGGACAAGCCAGGAAACCTAAGTGCTACAACTGTGGAGGAATGGGACACATTTCTAGGAATTGCACTCAACCAAAGAGTCCACAAAACTCAGAATATTTCAAAGACAAGATGTTGCTAATGCAGGCACAAGAAAATGGGACTGTTTTGGATGAAGATGCATTACTCTTTCTGGCTGGTAATGATGGGAATACATTTGATGCTGATGTAGATGATCAACCGGTTCAAGACCTAGCACTCAATGATCCGAACACCTTCCAAGTTGAAGACTGTGATGCATTTGACTCTGATGTTGATGATGAACCCACAGCTCAAACCATCTTCATGGCTAATCTGTCAGCATCTGTATCCTCTCCACAGCAGTCTGGCTCATCTACTATTTCTGAGGTACCAACTTCACTTAATATGATTAACCTTACCCACCCACAGAGGGTGTGTGACCTTGTACAACTGAAAGATATTTACAACACAAATACCATTGATATGGGAAATACCAATACTATCCCATATGAAAGGTATGTGAATGACAATGGACTGCCAGTTGTACCAAGTGATACACCGTCTGTTGATTTTCGTGAACATGAGCTGCATGAGCACACCATATACAACCCTGATGATTCCTTGTCCACTAGATTTAACATCCTTAAGGATCAGGTGACTATATACGAACAGCGTGCTAAATTTGAGCTTAATGAACATGAGCAGAAAATGGAATGGCAAATGCGTGCTTACATTTCCGAAAATAATTCCAAACAAGAAACATTGAAAAGGGAGTTAATGTCTTTGAAAAAACAATTAGATCAAACTGTTAAACAAAAACAGGAAATTCAAAAGGGGTTAACCTCGCTCAAACACGATTACAAAGACAAAGAAACAAAACTTTTAAATGATTTTTCTAATCTTAAAATGTTGAAAAATAAACTGGAAGAAAAGTTGTACACGCAAGGCCAAACCATCCAATCTGCTCAAATGATGCAGAATCATAGGAAATTAAGAGATGAGTTTAGTGAACAGGATGCCTCTAAACCTAAGGCCAACTTCCTTAGAAATGGTATAGGTGCTCAACCTGCATTATATGATGCAAACATTATGTTTGAGCCTGATCATGCCCCTCCTGATGTGAGATCCTATGACGAGATTGATGAAATGGAAGATAGAAATAAAGAAAAACTAGCTGAGCAATTAAAGGATCCCATGTGTATTGCGAATAATATTGTCTTTCACTATGATTATGCTGATGATAATCATTCAGCTATTTTTGTCCCTCAAAAGAAAATCCTTCCTGAGAATGTTTTTTGGAATATTGACATTGAGAAAATGAAAGCTGAAAGACTTGTGGGTAACACACAAACTATTTTTAGGATTGCTGACCCAACCATTTATCCTCTGAACACGCCCATGCACCTTGTACCATTTACTCTTCCCACACAGTGTAATACTCTTATTGGATTATATGTACTAGGTCAAATGTTTAATGATTTTGAGAAAACATGTAAAAAGAGAATTACACCAATTGGGATTACCGAAGGGGAAAGGGGATTCAAACAAACAAAACGGTGTTACCTAACTGAAGTCATGCCATTTTTCAATCTTCTTAAAGAACACTTTGAGGGCCTTAAAAAGACAATAAATGATGATGTAACTGATATGAAAAAGATCTTCAAAGATGTGGAAAATGAGGGTAAACAATTGGCAATTGATCTCAAATATAGTGAAATTGACAGAAAAAACATTCTTATTATGAATGAAAACTTGATTGCTAATTGCATTGCTCAAGATGTTTTCTACATTGTCACCGACACTACCTTATCTGCTCGAAAATTTCATGAAATGTCGGTTACGTTGAATGTCTTTCAGAATCGTGTGATTGAGCTTGAGGGGGAGAATTTGAAATTATATAATAAAATTCAAAACGACGACCATGATAATATGGTCAGGCATTTCTCAAAACTAGAAGTTGATAATCTCAACTTACAACTACAATATCGACATCTAGAAGAAAGCATAAAAATCTCGAATGCCAAGACATCTTCGGATACTCCTGAATTTGACACATGTTTTGAATTATCCAAAAAGGATGAAGTAATACAAGCTCACTCAAACACGATTCGGAAATTGAGAGCCCAAATTGCACAATTAAAGTCTAACATGGGCAATGTAACCAATACCAGTTACCAAATGTCACTAGATTCTCAAAACTTTCAGAAACAAGACATCATTAATGTATTACAACATGAAAATGAGTGGCTTCGTGCTGAAATGTCAAACGCTAAACAACGTTACAAGAGTTATTTGAGTCTATTAAAATAACACATGACCAAAACAAGAAAGAGTCACTTCTTTGTTAAACGAAATTGAGAATCTAAAGATCTTGGTGAAAGGTAAAATGCCCGTCGTTTCATGTGACCATGCGATTTCCAATGTTCATGCTTGTAAGAAATGTGTGTGCGATGCTTTGAATGTTTCTCTTCCCCTTAGGAACAATAAGTTAGTTCATAGCAACTATCTTAGATATCTTAAGGATTGCCTGGTCATACTTAGAGAAACCATTGAAGATGATAGGATACCTAAACCACTTGATGATGTTATTGTTGGTGCATGCTTCCTTACTAATAGAGCCTAGGAATTATTAGAATACGCTATAGGATCATGTCCCAAGAATGATAACAAGTCGGATAGGTCGTTTGCGTCGTATTCTAACTTTGGCAACAAACATGTTACATGTGATTATCCCCAAACAATGTCACAATCCACCACCATGATCACCGGTAAACAAGTAGCAATTAAGCATACTAATGTTCCCGTCATTGCTTCTACAAGAGTAAACGGTGTATCTAAAGCTAGCAAGTCACAGCCTAGGTATAATACAAAGAATGATAGGACTTTGCCGGCTAAGAGTGCACTTATGAAGGAAGTAGAAGAATCCTCTAGGAACAATAAAGTTATGATTAATGAAAGGAATCGAGTTGAATCAAACATTTGTGTTAACAATGATGTAATTAATTCGAATTCTGGTGCAATTTGTAAGACTTGTAACGAATGTTTATTTTTTGGTAATCATGATGCTTGTGTTGTGTCCTTCTTAAAATCCACTATGCAATCTCCTGTCATGAATGTTTCAAGTACTAAAAGGGTTAGGCAAGTCTGGAATAAAATAGGAAAGGTGTTCACTAATGTTGGTTATCAATGGAGGCCTACTGGAAGAAAATTCACCCTAGGAGAAAAGTGCCTATTGACTAGGATCACTAACTCCAAAGTTGTGCCAATTAAGAAATGGAGACCTACTGGTAGATGGTTCCCAGTAGAAGCACTTAGTACCACTCCTAAGTCTAGTGCATCAAACTGTAAAAATTCAAGTAGTATATCCGTGACATATGATAATCCAATATTTGTGTGTGCTAACCAAACGGACCCCAACTATTTGTGGGGCTCCAGCTTTTTCAGTTATCAACCATTGTCTGGTTTCAAATGCAGGTCGTATAAATCGTCCTTTGGTATTTGAACTCAGGATGCTCAAAACATATGACTGGAGATCGCTCGTGGCTCAAGAATTCCGTGGAAAAGTTCATTGGTACGGTCAGATTCGGGAACGACCATTTTGGAGCTATAATGGGTTATGGTGATTACGTCTTTGGAGACAGTGTGATATCCAGTATACTACGTGCATCGACTTGGACATAATCTATTTTCTGTTGGTCAATTTTGTGACTCTGATCTTGAAGTTGCCTTTAGAAAACACACATGTTTTGTTAGAGAATTAGATGGTGTAGATCTTCTCAAAGGGAGTCGGGGCACAAATCTTTATACCATCTCTATTGAAGACATGTTGCGGTCTTATCCAATTTGCTTGCTTTCAAAAGCCTCTAAGAACAAATCATGGTTGTGGCATCATCGTCTAAACCATTTGAAATTCGGTACCATCATTGAGCTCACACGTAAGGATCTTGTTCGAGGGTTGCCCAGACTTAAGTATGAAAAAGATCATCTATGCTCCACGTGTCAAATGGGCAAGAGCAAAAAGCACACCCATAAACCCAAAACTGTCAATTCCATTATGCAAGTCCTACATACTCTTCACATGGATCTCTATGGACCAATGAGGGTTCAAAGCATCAACGGAAAGAAATATGTGCTAGTTATTGTTGATGATTACTCTTGCTTCACATCGGTAAAGTTTTTACGATCAAAGGATGAAACTCCTGAGATCATCATCAGACTCATTAAGCAATTGCAAGTTCGACTCAACAAAACAGTTAGGTTCATTCGCACTGACAATGGAACGGAGTTCGTGAACAAACAACTTACTCAATTTTATGAAGGTGTTGGCATTAGTCATCAAAAGAGCATTCCACGTACTCCTCAACAAAATGGAGTTGTTGAAAGGCGTAACCGCACCTTGGTTGAAGCTGATAGAACTATGCTCATCTTCTCTAAAGCTCCTATGTTCCTTTGGGCCGAGGCTATTGCAACTGCTTGCTACACACAGAATCGATCTTTGATACATCCTCTCCACAGCAAGACTCCATATGAACTGGTTCATGGCAGAAAACCAGACCTTTCATTTCTTCGAGTATTTGGCGCATTGTGCTATCCAACAAATGATAGTGAAGATCTTGGGAAACCCAAGGCCAAGGCCGACATTGGTTTCTTCGTTGGTTATGCTCCAGAACGAAAGGGGTACCGAATCTACAACAAACGTACCAGAGACATAATGGAAACAATCCACGTTACATTCGATGAGCTGACTGAGCAAACGGCTCCTGGACAATCAAGTTTTGGACCCGTACCTATCCTTTTGTCTCCTGGACCTATAAGCTCCGGGCTTGTACAGAATGTGGAAAACTAGAAGGGGGGGGGGGTTGAATAGTTTTACGTCTTTTTAATTCATTTTAAAAGATAGTTTTAGAGTTTACTTAGCTTTTGAAAACTTAGATTCGATAATATGTGATCTCAAGTCTTGTACAATATAAACAATTAACAATACACAATATATAACAATGATAAGTAATGAAATAAGAAAAAGATGGAAAGATCGAACCGCGAGACAAGAGATTTATAGTGGTTCGGCTACAAGGACACCTTCCTTGCCCTACTCCACTCCCCGAGCACCTAACTCGAGAGTTTTCTTCACTATATCAACAAGCTCCCTTATGGCGGAGAAAACCGTACACACCAATTTACACACCACTTTTCACACCACAACTTTGTCACACCTAATTCACAACTTCTACACAACTTCTTTAAATCTATCAACTTCACAACTAACTACTCCACACCTATCTTCTTCACACCAATCTAGTTCCTAACTTTTCTTCTTCACACCAAGCTACTAACTA
This sequence comes from Artemisia argyi, assembly GCA_030686995.1. Lineage (NCBI taxonomy): Eukaryota > Viridiplantae > Streptophyta > Magnoliopsida > Asterales > Asteraceae > Artemisia > Artemisia argyi. The sequence goes on from CM060705.1 coordinate 4,818,335, forward strand.
ATCACACAATCTATATCTAGCACAACTATCTACAATCAAATATTCACAACAATCTTCACAAAGAATAATGTAAATGATCTTTGATGATGCACCAACAACTTGGATGTAGAGATCACAACAAGTTGTAATACTTCTTCTCTTGAGGGATAGAAGTATTCTTCTCTTGCACTTGAGAGGATGAAGGTTCGATCACTTTGAAACAAAGAATTATACACTTATGATCAAAGGATAAGAGAATAGAGATTTGGATCTAGATCAGAAAGTTTAGAAGTGCAAAAGGTGCGAAAATTCTGAGGAGAGAACCAGTATTTATAGGGGAGAAAAATACTGTTCTGGAGCGTGGCCGGTCCCCTTAATTAGTGGCCGGTCCCCTTAATGATTAAGGGGCCGCCTAAGGAATTAAGGGGGCCGCCCCTTCAGAATGTTGGTTTTTCTTGTCTTTTAGTGGGGAATATTTTTCTGGATAGAATTTGCCATTTTTGGTTGGAAATTTGAAATCATATATTTATAATGAATTAAACATATTCTTTTAATTCCAAAAGTAATTTTGTAAAAGATATAAGATGTTTAAAACATTTTATAAAAATTCTAGTGATTAGAAAAATTTCCTTTGATCATGAAATGTAATAAACCCTTTGTTTATTCATACCTTAAGTGATATGGAAGCAAAGACAAATATTAAGCACTAAAAACTTGTTTACGTCATAAGTTTTAGATTAATGAGTTTATGCTTTGTAATTATCAAAACATAGAGACATTGTTAATATGTTAACAATGTTTTAAGACATTATTTATGTCAACAATCTCCCCCTTTTTGATGATTACAAAACCTTAAACTCATTATGTCAAAAAGGTTAAAGCTCCCCCTTGATGTATACTCCCCCTCATTTGAGAGCACTAAGGGAATGAGCTATGGAAATCTTGGGTACACAAAATATTAGAAGAGAGCAAGACAAATATACATGCAAAGCAATAGTTATAAAAATAGATTCATTCAAGCATCATAGAAAGCATTACAACATTTAATATGCTTAAGGCATATTAATCATAATAAAACAAATGAAAAGACATAGTCCTATATTGCCTAGAAAGAGCACTTGGACTTGCTTGCAACTCATGGTTGATTGTTTTATTTGCTTGAAGGATAACATAAGCATAAAGCTTAGTTGTTAGATGGTGAGGGATATGGAGTGAGGTATGGAGCGGAAGAGGTGGCCCTTACGATATTGTATCGTGTTAGGGGTGGAATGGGATGAGGTCGAGTGAGGAGATATTCAATCCAAGAAATATCTTCACTCAAGTAAAGGATTTGTTTTTGGAGAAAGATGCAACAAGGGCAATAGTGAGTGTGGTTTGTAACTTGATCCAAGTTGAGAGAGTGAGGAAGGAAATTGTTGTAGGGTGATGATGGAGGTTGCCCTTTGTTGCGTTGTGCAAGATGCATGGCATTGAGATCACGAAGATCATTGATTTGTGATATTTCATCACGGGACTTTTGGTTTTCCGTGGTAATGTGGAGGAAGTCATTGTGTTGATATGGATGAATTGGGTTTGTGTAGTTGGAGTTGTAGTGGGATGGTTGATCAAACTTGTATGGATCATTACAAGTGATTGGAGGAAGAGGTGAGTGATTTGGCATGAAGGAAGATGTTTGGCGAATGTTGTATGGTTTGTAAGTAGGATCAAATGAATGTCCTTGTGAATTTGGTGGAAAGTTTGGGAAGTAAGTGGTTGGTGGTGTTGAATGACTTCCAACTTCATTTGCTATGATGGATTTGTTTCGAGGGCTTTTTCTTCGCCAAATGGGTTTTTCCGTCATTTTTGCAAGCATTGAGGCTTTTGATTTGGGTTTGTTTGGAGAAGCCATGAAGGGATGAGTAAAGAGTTTTGAGGATTGGGGATATTTATAGTGTAAGATTTATGTGTTTATGGATGGATAAAGTTTGTTTGGGAGATTAGGACAAATTGTGTTGGTGAAAATTGGGAAATGTAGGTTGAAATGGGCTAAAAAGCAGAAAAGATTCTGTAAACCCGACTATTAGATGGCCGGTCCCCTTAATTAGGGGCGGTCCCCTTAATGATTAAGGGGGCCGCCTTACAAAATTAAGGGGGCCGCCCATCTGGTGATTTCCAGGTTGCCAGAATTGGGTTTTTGGCAGAAAATTTGCAGAAAGGTTATGTGTTTGGATTAGAATTCAAGCAAGTTCAATTCTCTTAGGCAATATAGAATCTAATCTAATCAAGATATAACATGCATGCAAAAACACATAGGCAAAAGAGCAAATAATCAACACATAATAAGCAATAGGAGGTAAGTAAAGGCAAGCACAATTAAGCTTCCTAAGGCACCTATCTTAGATTAAAGGCAAAGGCAATTAGTGAGTGAAAAACTAGTGATGGATCAAGATGACACCATTATTAGTGAATTTATCTTGGTGAGTGTCTATATGCAACAAATGTGGAGTTGTGATTGTTTCGACTCCTAGATGAAAAAAAAAAGAAATAACCATCCTAAGAAACAATCCAAATGATCTCCTTGATTCAATTTTTGCTCGATCATGAATGTCAAAGACATATATTAGATTATATACCTTGACAATTTATGTGAGAGTTTATGCATGATTTTGAAAGACAATGTTTTTAGAATTAGTCAACAATGCAAGGAAAATGATCTTCATGTAATTCCTAGATTGTGAGAATAATTTTTAGAGAAAATTGATTGAGTTTTACAAAAAGGTTTATGCAAAGAAAATAAATCTTCTCAATCTTTAGTTTTGTGCGAAATAGATTCCTAGACTCAGAAAAGGTGAAATGGAAGAAAAATAAATTTCATGCAAGTATAAATTTGAATTAATTCAATATAATTTAGTCAACTTGTTCCATCATTCCTAATCCTAAACGCAAGTGGTTGAATAATTCACGCTTAAGGGGTTTTGTGAATATATCCACAATGTTGTCTTCCGATGCAACCTTTTCTATAGATATATTTCCTTTTTGTACATTATCCCTAAGAAAATGGTGACGTATTTCTATGTGTTTAGTCCTAGAGTGTTGCACCGGATTTTTACTTAAATCTATTGCACCTTTGTTATCGCACATAATGGGGACATTTTCTAACCTAATGCCATAGTCTACGAGAGCTTGTTTCATCCATAGTGCTTGTTGACATGCCTTTTCGGCGCTTACATATTCGGCTTCGGTGGTAGAAATAGCAAGAGCGGTTTTCTTCTTCGAAAACCAAGACGTTAGACAACATCCCATAAATGTGCAAATACCGCTAGTGCTCTTTCTATCTACGTAGTCTCCCGCATGATCCGAATCCGCATAGACGATGGTTTCTATGCCGGATTCCTTAGGATACCATAATCCTAAGTGTATAGTGCCTTTAACGTATCGGAAGATACGCTTAACCGCTTCTAGGTGAGAGGTTTTGGGATCCTCTTGAAAACGGGCACAAAGGCAGACACCAAACATGATGTCGGGTCTACTTGCCGTCAAGTATAGTAAACTACCTATCATTCCTCTATACTTGGTGTTATCTACGGACTATCCTTCATCGTCCTTTGTGACCTTTACCTCCGTAGACATGGGAGTTTTCATGGGTTTTGAGTCTTCTAGGCCAAATTTCTTAAGCATTTCCTTAATGTACTTAGATTGGTTAAAAAATATTCCATCTTCTAATTGTTTTATTTGTAATCCTAGGAAGAAGTTAAGTTCACCCATCATACTCATCTCAAACTCATCATGCATGATTTTGGCAAATTCATCACACATGTCTTGACAAGTCGATCCAAATATAATGTCATCAACATATATTTGGACAATGATGAGATTTGGGTCTTTCCTTTTAGTGAAAAGAGTGTTATCTACCATTCCCATGGAATAATCATGTTTAATAAGAAAAGCTTTTAATCGATCATACCAAGCTTTGGGAGCTTGTTTGAGTCCATACAAAGCTTTCTTTAACTTATAAACATAATCAGGTTTTGCGAAGTCAATGAATCCTGGAGGTTGTGCCACATATACCTCCTCATTGATAAAACCGTTAAGGAATGCACTTTTCACATCCATTTGGAATAACTTAAAATCTAGGGCGCAAGCATAGGCAAGTAATATCCTAATCGATTTTAGTCTAGCTACGGGGGCATAAGCTTCGTCATAATCAATTCCTTCTTGTTGATTATAACCTTGGGCAACTAACCTAGGTTTATTCCTAGTAACTATTCCATTCTCGTATAACTTATTCCTATATACCCATTTGGTTCCTATGATGGTCTTATCCTTTGGATTTGGGACTAATTCCCAAACATCATTTGCCTTAAATTGATTTAATTCTTCTTGCATAGCTATAACCCAACTTTCATCCTTTAAAGCCTCGCTAATATTCTTAGGTTCTACTGCTGAGAGGAAACAAAAGAAATTGTTTTTATCTTGGGCTTGTGACCTAAGGGTTCTTTGGTTAAGATGTCCTATTATATTATCTAATGGATGTGATCTAGATTCTTTAATATTAACAGTTTCGTTATTTTCTAAGTGAATGTCTTCATTATCATTTCCTATGGGTTTTGTTTTACTAACCTCAATAGCTTCATCTTCGACTAAATCATCATCTTCTAAATGTAATGTTTTAGGAGGTGGTGGTGTTTCATCAAATGTTACATTTAGTGATTCCTCTATTTTCATGGAGTGTTTGTTAAGTATTATATATGCTTTGCTATTTTGTGAGTATCCTAAAAATATTCCTTCATATGATTTTGGATCAAACTTAGTGAGGTAGTCCTTAGTGTTTAAAATATAGCATTTACTTCCAAATACCCTAAATAGCTTAAGTTTGGTTTTCTACCTCTTAATAACTCATAAGGAGTTTTTCCTAGAATTCTTCTAATTGATACCCTATTTAAAATATAAGTTGATGTATCTACGGCGTGACACCAAAATTTTTGTGGGATGGATTGTTCATTTAACATAGTTCTACTCATTTCTTGTAGTGACCTATTTTTTCTTTCTACTACGCCATTTGATTGAGGAGTACGAGGAGCGGAGAAATTGTGAGATATTCCATTTAACTCACAATATTTTCCGAATTGTACTTCGTTATCAAATTCCCTACCATGGTCCGTTCTAATGGCAACTATTGAGCATCCTAATTTATTTTGAATCATTTTACTAAATATTTCGAATTTTTCAAAGGCTTGGGTTTTGTCACTTAAAAACCTAGTCCACGTGTATCGTGAGTAGTCATCTACTATTACTAAGGTATATTTGTTTCCTCCATAGCTCCGCACAGTAGATGGACCAAAAAGATCCATATGTAATAATTCTAGGCACCTAGTAGTGGATACTATATTCTTAGCTTTGTGACTAGCATGAGCTTGTTTTCCAATTTTACATGCATCACAAAAATGCTTGTCATATTTTAGATTAGGCAAATTTCTAAGTAATTCCTTAGAGGCCAAAGATTGTATTTGTTGCATGTTAGCATGTCCTAATCTCCTATGCCACAATGTAGAGTTTTCATCTAGGGTCATTAGGCATATCCTATCCTCAGGTTTTTTTTCCTAGTTTCATAACATATATGCCACCTTTCCTAATTCCTCTACCTATAATTTTTCCATTCTTAACTATTTCGCTATCCTCTTCGGTAAATGTGACTCTACATTTATTATCACATATTTGTCCTACACTAAGCAAGTTATATGTTAATTTATCTACATGCTCTACATTTTCAATAGTAAGTGAGTCTTGAGAAATCGTACCTTTGCCAATGATTTTTCCACGTAAGTCACTACTGAAAATAACGTTACCTCCATTGTATGCCTTGTATGTAGAAAATAGCTTGCGGTTCCCCGTCATGTGCCTCGAACATCCGCTATGTTTGATCCATTCGTCAGGTTCCAAGTCAATTCCTAAACATATTTCGTCGGTTTCTTTTGCCATAAAACACTTTTCGTCTCTTGGCTTTTCAACTTCTTCTTTGTCACTATCACTCCATGTTCCACTAACAAAAGCACCTTGATTTTCATAACCCGGTGGCTTTAGACATTCGCCAATGATACGATTTGGACTTCCACATCTAAAGCACTTTCTTTTCCCGTAGTTGTCACTTCTGTTCCTTTGGAATGTTTTTCTTTCGTCTCGTGATGATCTAGTAAATCTTCCTCGTCTCTTGAAGAACTTCTTGAATTCTCTTACGGCCATTGCATATTCTTCGTCTTCACTTTCGTCACTTGAATCATCATCATCAGTAGGTTCCTTTTTGGCTTTTAGAGCAATGGATTTGGTTTGTTCTTTCTTGACTTTGACCGTTTCCGAATCTCTTCTTATGATTTCTTCATGAACCTTCAAGTTGCCAATTAGTTCATCTAGTGATTACGTCATCAAGTTCTTTGATTCTTCAATTGCCGTGACCTTAGCTCGCCATTTTGGATGCAATGCCCTAAGAAATTTCCTAACACAATTTTTACTAGAAAATGTCTCATCAAGTGCTTTTAAACTTGTGATGATAGTGTTAAACTTAGCAAAAGCATTATCAATTGATTCCTCTTCCGGAATCGTAAATTGTTCATATTGTTGTACAAGAAGATCTATTTTATTATCTTTGACTTGGCTATTACCTTGGTGAGTAATTAGTAAAGAATCCCAAATTTCTTTGGCGGTTTTACACATAAAAATTCTTTCATATTCTTTGCGTGGTAACGCATTATAAATTACCATTTTAGCCTCATTATTTTTTGCTAATTTCTTTTTCAAATCATCATTTTGTTCTTCAAAAGATACCATTTCATTCATTTTAGTTTCAACATTATATTGAATAGGAGGAAAATCACCAAAGGTAATAATATGCCAAAGATCAAGATCTTTTGATTTCACATACGTTTCGAATCTATTTTTCCAATATAAAAATCCATCACTTTCAAATAGTGGTGGTCTTTGCATAGATTGCCCTTCTAAATATTTTTCAGATTCCATAGATCGTTACAAGTTTTAAAATACAATATATTTTAAAAATCTTGCTAGACGTGGCTCTTGATACCAATTGTGGAAAACTAGAAGGGGGGGGGGGGGGTTGAATAGTTTTACGTCTTTTTAATTCGTTTTAAAAGATAGTTTTAGAGTTTACTTAGCTTTTGAAAACTTATATTCGATAATATGTGATCTCAAGTCTTGTACAATATAAACAATTAACAATACACAATATATAACAATGATAAGTAATGAAATAAGAAAGAGATGGAAAGATCGAACCGCGAGACAAGAGATTTATAGTGGTTCGGCTACAAGGACACCTTCCTTGCCCTACTCCACTCCCCGAGCACCTAACTCGAGAGTTTTCTTCACTATATCAACAAGCTCCCTTATGGCGGAGAAAACCGTACACACCAATTTACACACCACTTTTCACACCACAACTTTGTCACACCTAATTCACAACTTCTACACAACTTCTTTAAATCTATCAACTTCACAACTAACTACTCCACACCTATCTTCTTCACACCAATCTAGTTCCTAACTTTTCTTCTTCACACCAAGCTACTAACTAATCACACAATCTATATCGAGCACAACTATCTACAATCAAATATTCACAACAATCTTCACAAAGAATAATGTAAATGATATTTGATGATGCACCAACAACTTGGATGTGGAGATCACAACAAGTTGTAATACTTCTTGTCTTGAGGGATAGAAGTATTCTTTTCTTGCACTTGAGAGGATGAAGGTTGGATCACTTTGAAACAAAGAATTGTACACTTATGATCAAAGGATAAGAGAATAGAGATTTGGATCTAGATCAGAAAGTTTAGAAGTGCAAAAGGTGAGAAAATTCTGAGGAGAGAACCGATATTTATAGGGGAGAAAAATACTGTTCTGGAGTGTGGCCGGTCCCCTTAATGATTAAGGGGGCCGCCTAAGGAATTAAGGGGGCCGCCCCTTCAGAACGTTGGTTTTTCTAGTCTTCTAGTGGGGAATATTTTTCAGGATAGAATTTGCCATTTTTGGTTGGAAATTTGAAATCATATATTTATAATGAATTAAACATATTCTTTTAATTCCAAAAGTAATTTTGTAAAAGATATAAGATGTTTAATACATTTTATAAAAATTCTAGTGATTAGAAAAATTTCCTTTGATCATGAAATGTAATAAACCCTTTGTTTATTCATACCTTAAGTGATATGGAAGCAAAGACAAATATTAAGCACTAAAAACTTGTTTACGTCATAAGTTTTAGATTAATGAGTTTATGCTTTGTAATTATCAAAACATAGAGACATTGTTAATATGTTAACAATGTTTTAAGACATTATTTATGTCAACACAGAATCCCACTCCTACTACTCCTTTTGTGCCTCCTACAAGTGAAGATTGGAAGAAACTGTTTGACCCAATGTTTGATGAATACTTTGAACATCAAAATGTGGCTACTTCTGAAGCTCATGTCATTCCACAACTTGCTGGTGTTGTTAATGATTCACAAGTTAATGCAGGGCCATCCACTTCGATATCATGGGATCCAGAAGCCCCCACTAACAGTGATTGGCTCCAAACGGTCAATCTAAATTGACCAGGTAAATGGTCAACAAGGTCAAACAGCTTAGGCTCAATCTCCGTGGAAGTATAGGGGTTTCCCTTAGTCGTTATGTCCCAACGAGGTGTGATGGTATAAAAACGGGTTTGTGATCGGGTGAATTTGAACAGAAAAGGGTTGTGAATGATTACACTACTGAAATATGAAAGGAAATAACTTAAATAAGCTATATTAACAAGATCATAAAAACAGAAAGAAACGTTTAAAACCTAAAAACGCGTACGTCTAATTTAGATTTACGTAGACGTATGAAATAAAACGCGAGTTTTAGAGAATAAATTACCTATGGATATGAAAATTACATTTTTACAATCCTAATGATAAAAGAAAATTTTTAGAAAAAGAAAATTAATTTTTACACTATTTAATTAATTATTATTAATTAATTACTATTTATTAATTACTTTTTAATTACTTAAATTATACTATATTACAACTAATTATGAATTTTAACTAGAAAAATGAAAATTAAATTTAGAAAAATCTAAAATATTATAAAACTAATTTTGAAACAGAAAATATATTTTTCCTAATTTTTCTCTATTTATTATTAATCAATTAAGATTTAAATACTAATTAAACTAATTAAACTAAAGAAACATAGCAAATGAACAGTAAAAATTCTAAAATTTTTTCTAAAAATATTTTATGACATTTAAAACCTAGGAAAAATATAAAAACATAGGAGTACTTAATAAAAGCTATTTATACTATTTAATTATTTAATATTAATTAATTATTAATAAAACTAATATTAATTATTAAAAATAGCAAATGAAAAGAGAAAAATCTAGAAAAATTCCTAAAATTATTTTAAACTATCAGGAACTCAACAAAAATATAAAAATAGAAATTGCTTATAAATAAGCAGAAAAATAAGCCAAAAGGGCTTAAATAGAAGCTATCACTTTATTTATTTTTGGATTTTTCTTGTTTTTCTTTTACAAATCTAATAAGCTACTGAAATGAGGAAACTTTTGTGAAGGCACTTTTATTGGAGCTCAGAAATAAGTAGTTTGACAGCTTAAGAGCTTAACAGCTTAAACTTTGGAATTTAAATGGAGCACAGGCTGCTTAATAAGCTACACCACTGACCCAAAGCACAAAATAAGCTAGACAAAGATGGGATGGACTAAGAACAAGATAAAACAACTAGAATAGCTCACTGAATAATCTAATGAGTTCAAATAAGCTAATCCAAATTGCCACAGAGAACCAAACATGTCTAAGGGTAAATAGCACAACCTGTAGCCCTTAGTGGGGCCCACAGGTGAGTTTGGAAGTCCAAAACAAGGGCTTATCTAGAAAGCTGAACTGGTTGGCTTTCTAAAAAGCTAAGGAACTCAGAATAAGCCCCACAAATGAGCACTATGTAAGCTTGTGGAATTGGCTTGCATACACTGATTAGTCAGTGTACCTGACCAAACTATGGCTCATTGAGGGCTTAAAATAAGCATGAACTTAAGCAAATAACTGAGAATTAAGCTCTTGAATAGTGAGATGGAACTGTGGACTTTCTAAAATAACTACAAGCTTACTCTAATCTTTTCTAAGGAACCAAATAAGAGCTTCTAAAAATATGGCTTTTTACACAAACTCCCTGGTGCAGTGGTTCAACCAGTGATGTAAGCGTGTCTCGAAAAGGACTAGTCTGAGTAGAATGTGCCGTTTCGAGAAACCTTGGGTGAATATGATCAGGCCGGGTAATAACTTCAAGCTAGTTTAACTAGTGATGTAAGTGTGTCACGAATGCCCAGTCATTTTCACTTAAGGTAGATCAATTCAAAAAGTGCAACTCTTCCCGACATGTGCAAATTTTCAAATCAATACATATGAGCACATGTTAAGGGGGAGCATTTGAAAATAACAAAACTCTCAATGTGTTAACAAAATGTGTTTCTTAATCATAAACACGTTGAGAGAATTTTCAATGATTTGGTGTATGGCAACATAGGATAGTCATGAAGTTATAAAGTGGCTAAGGTTAGGAAAACCGTCCTATGATCCGCCAGAGCCGGAGGGATCTACCCATGGATAATACCAAATAGATAGTATTGGAAATTCCATAGGTATGATTATGAAAAAAAGGAGAAATGTAAAAATGGAGAAAGAAGGGGTTGAAGAATTAAAAAGAAATGAAATGAGAAAGGGTGAAAAGAAATAGCCCTCCAATTAGTCAACCTTCGGGTAGAAACCGGGTTCAATTCATAATCTACTGATTGTTGCTAAGGCGACATTGGTATTGAAGAAAAGACGTCATGGACCCAGTGACGCACTGCACTAAACCTTCTAGCCACTCAAGTTCTCTTAAAAGAATTTGTTTCATTCTCACGGGGAATCGGTGTAATCTATCGACATATCTCTTAGATATGGTTGATATTGAAGCAGGAGACCTCTCCCTAATCTCCGCATAGGAAAACCAAATACACTTATTGAGTCTAGAGCCTCGAGATACATAAAAAGATCTCATAGGAACACGTGCTATATCTACCCTGGTTGTTCAACTTCAAGGACACCAGTGGTAATCTTATGAGTCCTACGCAGATCTTAGCAATCTGCCAGAACATTTATGAGGGATGTTGCTATAGTAACTCCTAGTGATTGAATGGATATTCCTGCCAGGGTCAACATCAAGCAGCCCTGAAAGCAGGTCACTTAGGTAATTCCTTGAGAATTACGCTTAGTGGTCGCGATGGTTACAAACGGTCAACAGTCGTGGAGTGAACTCCAGTGACTCACCCAGTCGTTGATTTACTTAGGTAGATCGTGTAGATCCTCTCTGGGGTTTGCCGATTGGGAACGGTCTTGGTAAGGATTGGAAGGAGTCTTCACACTATGCTATTGACAATCTCTAATTCCAAACCTATAAGTACCGGGTGATTTGTTGCTAACTGTCTACTTGCAGGAATTTCTGACGGTTGCAGTTAATTGATGAAAAGGTGCTGATCCATCAACACATGTTCACACTTTGTTAGGACCCTTAATCTTATATCTAACACAAGTTATATTGAGAATAGAAGAGAAAAGTAGAGAGAGAAGAGAGAGGAATGGTAACTCTTGTGTGAAATGAATAACCTTGATATTACCAAGAGAACCAACCTCTAAATGAGGCCTTACATGGGTATTTATACTTGTAGTCTAGGGCTTCACATATCTTTGACCATATTACATAACTAGCCCTTAGACTTTATACAAGCATGAATAATACACATAAACTTAATAAACTAGCATTTACTAACTATTACATGAATATATTTAACTAACTGTTTGACTCAATAATGATCGTCACTTTTAATGCTAACAATCTCCCCCTAAGGGACGATCATTGAGATCTCTCTTTGATTACATAAATGATCAACACTTCTAATGCTAACAATCTCCCCCTAAGGGTGATCATTGAGATCTTTCTTTTGTGACCTTGATCTTTGATCTTTAAAGCTTGTTCTTTTAGAACTTTGAGTCTTGTAGTGTAATAGTTTTGCTAGTTCCTTTGTTCCAATCATGCTTTGTGATCTTTCTTGCCTTTGATCAACATCTTCAAAAATGAATGTCTTTACGTCTTTTCCAACATGCTCATACTTTGTTTGACTTTGAATCCTTGTGAAGTTCTCTTTTCTTTGACTTTAATCTTTGTTTCTTTAGTTTGTAGATTCTTTGACTTTGACTTAGAAATGTTCTGAACTTTGCTTTGCTTTAATCTTTGAAGAGAGCTTTGCAGAGTATGAGCATGTGGATCTTTGAATGATGGTAACGGTCTTTCTCCAAGGAGCATTCATTGGTACCTGCATAAAACAGTTAGCAATAAAATATCCGGTACTTACAGGTTCGGAATTAGAGATCGTTAACAGCATAGTGTGAAAACTCTCTCTAACCCTTGCCAAGGCCGTTCCTGAACCAGATACCCCCGAGAGGGCTTACTAGATCCACCGAAGTACATCAATGATTCAGGTGAGTTGCTGGAGATCACCCTACAACTGTAGACCGATATGGAACATAGTAACCATCATGATAGATAAGGCAAGATCCGTAGATCTCATAAAGACTCTTACAACTTGTGTCCTTTTTGGCGAACACAAGTGTATTCATAGGAAGTGTATCCTAAGAGATCTTTTAATGAATCTCACGGCTCTAGACTCGATAAGTGCATAATTTGGTTTCCTATGCGGAGACTAGGGATGGGTCTCCTGCTTCAATATCAACCATCTCTAAGAGATAAGTCGATAGATTACACCGGTTCCCCGTGAGAATGAAACAAGCTCTTTTGAGAGAACTTGAGTGGCTAGAAGGTTAAGTGCAGTGTGTCACTGGGTCCATGATGTCTTTATCTTCAATACCAGCGTCACCTTAGTAACAACCAGTAGCATACAAATTGAACCCGGTGTCTGCCCTAAGGTTGAACATTTGGAGGGCTATTTCTTTTCACCCTTTTTCATAACTTTTCTTTTTAATTCTTCAACCCCTTCTTTCTCCTTTCTCATTTTCTCCTTTTTTTTCAATCATACCTAAGGACTTCTAATTCTAATCTATTGGATTTATCCTTAGGTAGATCCCTCCGGCTCTGGCGGATCATAGGACAGTTTTCCTAACCTTAGTCACCTTATAACTCCATGACTATCCTATTGTTGCCATCAAACCATTTGTGAAAATCTCTCAAAGTGTTTATGATAATAAAACATACTTTGTTAACACTTCGAGAGTTTTGCATTTCATTTGAAGGACTCCCCCTTCACATGTGCTCATGTGTTTTTTAATAAATTTGCACATGCGTGAGGAGTTTGCACTTTTTGAATTGATCCACTTTCAGTGAACACAACCGATTCGAGACACGCTTACATCACTAGTTAAACTAGCTTGAAGTTATTACCCGGCCTGGTCAAGTCCACAAAAGGTTTCTCGAAACGGTACATTTCTACTCAAACAAATCCTTTTCGAGACACGCTTACGTGGCTAGTTAAAGAGTTCCATTGTCAGCTTTTAGGTGACAACTAGCTCTAGTAACTAACTTGATGTTATTACCCGTCGAGGATAAGTCTTTTCGATTACAAACTATTGTTGTTTCGTCAATTCTTGGGTCATTCCTGAGTCGAGCTCGCACGAGATTCAGCCACAATCTTAAACACATTGATCACATTTTAATCACGTCTTCTCCCCCTCAAAAATAGCATATCCATGGTATTTTTGATACCAATTGATTAAAACCTTTTCTTTTTGGATAGCTTGTGGGAGAAACGGATGTTTGTAAATTCCGTATTAGTTTCTTTTAAGCATGATCTTTTTGGAACATCTTTTTATTACTCCCCCTCAAAAATAGAACATTTTGATTAAACTAAGCGATTTAAGGATTTGAGGGAGTAATATCTTGAGCTAAAAAGTTTTGAAAACTTTTTGAAACATTTTTTGAAATTTTGCTCAAAAAATTAAGAAGACTTTGATAAGCTTTTTGGAGATAAGTCTTCGTATCTTTTAGGATTGTTGCACAGACATGTACAACAGGGTCCTTTCTTTGAAAATCACGGGTTATACACTGTTATGTGTGCATAAGCCATAATGTTTTTAGGATAAGTGCTCAAAAATTATTGAAAACCTTTGTTTTGATTTACGCACTTTCCTTTCTTTGAAGAACGAGTCCTTAGCTGAAATACTAAGAAGTCATTATTGAAGCCCGGGTTTCATACTGAAGTATACGAAAGCCATCATGAATTTGGATTAGACAACAACTTTTGGAACCCATTTAAGCACGGCGCCAACTGGGTTACCATATTTTGAAATCCATTTGTAAGTTGTGTCAATCCGAGACAAAGAAGTTGAATTCCAACGAGGACTGAAAACCTGTGTTTCATTTTGAAATAAAACTCGTGGAATCAACGGTGATTTAAAACTCTTTTGCTTTTGAAAGTTGTTTGAGAAACTCGGTGTTTCTCTTGGAGTTTTAAAACTTGAAGAAGTTTTCCATCCATTGTTGAAAATTGGCGTTTCATTTCGAAAATTCTTTTTTGAGATGAATGGAAACCTTCCAGAATTAGGATTTTTCCAAGCATAGCCATTCCTTTGTTGTAGCGGAAGCATTTCAGAGTATGAATATTTCAAATGTTTTGAACGGCTTTGCTTTGGTTTCCACACTGGCTTTATCGGAGTAAAACGAGAGTATGGAGTTTGAAAACCATGATTCTTTTCATTATGAGCACTTGCATTTGAAACCTTTTGAGGAGTAAATGTTTCAGAAAAATTAGGTCTCTTTGAAAACTTCCTTCCTTTTTGCAAAGAATAGGTGGTAAATTGAGAAACCCTTTTAGAAAATGGTTTTGAAGATTCACCCGTGTAAACCTTTTCTGAAACACTTATTTGTGGTTTAGACTCGTTTGAAACTTGAGATTTTCCTTTTGACCGGTTAAGAACATCAAACTTTGCTTTTAAGGCATTGTATGAAGTTCTCAAATCATTATATTCTTTTTGAAGAGAAAGATGATTTGATGATGCCAGTTTTTCATGCAAAGAAGCATTTTGATTTTCAAGATGTGCAAAATATTTTTCATATTTGTCTGTTTCGATTGAAAAATCATTTTTGGCATCACCAAAATCCTTGGTTTGTTGTGCAATCGTTTTTTCCAATTCAACAATTTTCTTTTGAAGCGCAGACTTTTCTTTTTCAAAAAGATGATTTGGTGTGATCTGAGAGTCAGATTTGATTGAAGTTTGATTCTGAACTCTTGATCGCTTGATTGAATCAAACAAGTTTTTGTAAGTCTGTTTCAAATGCTCATTTTCTTTTTGTAATGATGCCACAATATGTTCCAATTCAAGATTTTTTGTATCAAGTTCATCGAAATCAAACTTGATATTGGTATCATCACAATTTTCTACAAAAATCTTTTCTTTTTCTTTAAGCACTGATGTCAAAGAGTTTTCAGAAGACATTTTCTCATTCTTCTCTTGCAGTTTAAGTTGGAAAGTGATACTTTGTGCTTCGATTTTTGCAAGATGTTTCTCAAACTGAGCTGTTCTTTTTGACAATTCTTCTTTGACATCAGCTGCTTCTTTTGAAAGCTCGGTGATTTTCTTTTTGAGACAAAGATTTTCAGATTTCAAAGAAGATGTTTGTTCGAAATTCACATTCTCATACTCATGGTTGACAGATGCTAACTTGAACGACTCTATTTGATTTGTGAAAAATTCCTTTTGAATGTCAAGTATTAAGCATTTTTCATCAAATTCGTCTTCAAGAGAATGAACGTACTTTAAATCTTCTCTCATTTCAGTGACAAGATGTTTTTCAAAGAACTCAAAACTTAAGTTGATATTTTTCACATGAGAATTAGAGAAAACGCTGTGATCGATGTTTTCTTGCTTAAACCAAATGACCTTTAACGTATGCTCAATGTGATCTTTAAGACTACAAAATTGTTTCCTTGCTCTATTTTGCCATAACGTAGCATCATAAGTAGCAAGTTGAGCTTCTTTGAAAAATCTTTTCACATTTGTGTCTTTTCTTTTGAAAGGTGCTTTTGGAAAATCTGTCAATTGTGTACAACCATACACAAAGCCGTGGTACGAGAGTGGATTTTTTGTTTGTTTTACTTTCAAACGTTTTTCATCTTCAGATTTTAGAATATCTTGAGATTCAAACAAAAGATCATCTGACAATTCTTTTCCCATATCGTCAGCGTTATACAAAATAGGTGTCAGCTTTTGCACTTTGTTTAAAAAACACGGTTTTCCATTTTCAAAACCAATTCCAGATGTTTGTTTAGAAACTTCCTCATCTTTAGTAGGCAACATGTTGATTGTTTGAGAAGTTTGTCCCAATTTTCGAAGTTTGTTTTCAAGATCGTTTGTTCGTTTGAAAAATTCTTGATTTTCATTCTCAAGTTTTGTATTAACAATCTCAAAAGTTGAAGTGGTTGTCTTAAGCCTAGAATTTTCACTTTTTAAATCACTGTTCTCTTTTACAAGTGCTTGAACCTTTCTGTTGTTAAGAACCATTTGAGCATCCAGTTTTTGAATGGAACGTTTTTCACGAAGAACAGCTTCACTATAACCAACTTCAAGTTCTTCATTTCTTTTTAAAATTTGTTTGACAGACTCTCCATTCATTTCAAACTTCCGAGCTTGAGATTTAAGGTTTGAGTTTTCAAATTCAAGTTCAGCTTTTCTTTTTGTTACATTTTGAAAACCTTTTTCCATTTCTTTAAATCTCTCAAGCTCTTTTGTCAATAGGACATTCGTTTGCTTAGCTTCACGATTGTCGTTTTTGCACTTGTCAAGTTCATGTTTGAAATTATTGATTAATGAAGCAAAAAAGGCACGATCTTGTTCATAAGAAGATCCATCCTGGGCAGGCTTACCTCTATTAGGACCATATCTGGAGTAACAAAAGTGATATTACTATCATTTTGTTCCACCACATATGTATGACTAATAGACTCAGAATGCTCAGGATGTGTCTGATTATGAGCAAACACATTATCAAATACAACACCATTATTGTTTGAATGTTGTACCTTAGTGAATATCTCTGTGTCTGATGAAGGTCTGATGTGATCATCCTCAGTATCCCAAACTGCTTCATTCCTTTGTGTACCATCAGCATCCGAATCATAGCTAGGACTGCTGCTTTCAACCTGCTGTTCTGAAGATGAATCACTGCCTGTGAAAACCAAACTGACATCTGATGCATCACCCTCATTGACTATTTCCTCTTCATTTTGAACATCTTTCTCTGTCTCTTTTTCAATCATCTCAGTTTCCTCTAACTGCATCTCTTTGTCCTTCTGCGCTTTTTCCCGTTTCAGCTTCTCAATCTCATTCCCTGAAGTGCTTCTTTCTTTTTCATTTGAATCCCTCTTCTTTTTCTGCATCTCCCTCAGATGAAGTGATCTTGCATTAAGCACCATTTCCAGTATGTTCATAAGATTAAGCAATTGATCTCTAAAGACTTCAACTTCCATGCTAGTGAAGTGTTTTTTCCATATACTGCTTGCTGATTCATAATCCCAAGAATTCTTAAACGCTCTAAAATCCATGGACATGAACCCTTTCAGCTCTAAAATCCTACCATGCAATCACTTCCCTGTTCAATTTGCATTTCGAGTTGAACTATGTTGTTTTGAAGATTCCTTTTGAAGGTAACAACGTCCATTTCAGATCCGAAGAATGTCTCAAAAGTTCTAAGAAATGATGAATCCCATAATGGTTGACTTGCTTCTGAGAGGGCCACACATTGAAGCTTAACTGATTCAAAATGTATTAAACAGTTTTCTTTAGAGTGCATTGCGAGCTTTATCCTTACTTGCGTCTCTCTTCTTTTTGAACTTGATTCCGTTATTAAATGTATAGTTGATATATCACACACCAAGGTCGAAATACAGAATTCTGATTTTCCCTCCAAAATAATTTGAAAAATTTACTCTCCCAAAATTTGAAAATCACTATGAAAGACACTTCTAAGGTTACTAGAAAAATTTGAGTTTTGAAAATTTTTACGTCAAAAATTACTGAAAAAATTTGAATTTTTGGCCTAAAAATTTGAATTTCGGGTCAAAATTTTCAACGTTATACCAAACTTTGAATTTCGCGTAAAAATTGAACGTTTAGTCTCCTGTAAAAATTAAATTTTACTCGACTTTTCCCGCCAAATGTGTTCTCGAAAATTTCGCGTAAAATTTGATTTTTTTTTTATTTTTTTTTAAAAAGAAGATAGAATAACTTGTGTAGATGAATGGATCTTATAGAAGGTATAGATGAAATTCCAATTCTCAAAAACTTGCACAAATGTGTTCTCGAAACTTTGTCAGAAAGCAGTTCTCGAAAGCTTTGGGATTGCGAAACTTTTTGATCTCGAAATTTTTCGAAAATATGTGTTCTCGAAAAACTTGTGATCTCGAAAATTTGTGATCTCGAAATTTTTCGAAAATGTGGGTTCTCGAAAGTTTGTGATCTCGAAAAACTTGTGATCTCGAAAATTTGTGATCTCGAAATTTTTCGAAAATGTGGGTTCTCGAAAGTTTGTGATCTCGAAAACTTGTGATCTCGAAAATTTGTGATCTCGAAATTTTTCGAAAATGTGGGTTCTCGAAAGTTTGTGATCTCGAAAAACTTGTGATCTCGAAAATTTGTGATCTCGAAATTTTTCGAAAATGTGGGTTCTCGAAAGTTTGTGATCTCGAAAACTTGTAATCTCGAAAATTTGTGATCTCGAATTTTTTCGAAAATGTGGGTTCTCGAAATTTTGGCAGTTTTTATATTGAAAGAAAGCTATCCAAGAACAAGTTTTTAATCCAAGATTTTTGTACAACTATCCTTAAAATGATGAAATCTTAAAGAAAGTTGCAAACTTGAACCACTTTTCAAAATATTTGAAAGATCTCGAAAAATAGTACAAAGTTCAAATCGTAAATTTTTTTTTTTTGAAAGATAGTTTGAAACTTTTTGTTTGTTATGATTTGTAGCACAAGTTTGTAAGCAAAGATGTGATAGAAACCAAGAAACAAACACGAAAGTACAAAAATTTTAAAAAAATGAGATGAACAACAAGTTTTTGAATCGATTTTTTAACAAAAACTACCTACTACACCTTCTTCCGGCGAATGATACCACTTGTTAAGACCCTTGATCTTATATCTAACACAAGTTATATTGAGAATAGAAGAGAAAAGTAGAGAGAGAGAGAGAGAGAGAAGAGAGGAATGGGAACTCTTGTGTGAAATGAATAACCTTGATATTACCAAGAGAACCAACCTCTAAATGAGGCCTTACATGGGTATTTATACTTGTAGTCTAGGGCTTCACATATCTTTGACCATATTGCATAACTAGCCCTTAGACTTTATACAAGCATGAATAATACACATAAACTTAATAAACTAGCATTTACTAACTATTACATGAATATATTTAACTAACTGTTTGACTCAATAATGATCGTCACTTTTAATGCTAACAATCTCCCCCTAAGGGACGATCATTGAGATCTCTCATTGATTACATAAATGATCAACACTTCTAATGCTAACACACTTCGACATCACAATCTAAGAAATCATGATCATTAATTGGGCTTCATTTATGCTTCCACAACTTTGATGCAGAAGATCATGATCCTGAAAAGTGTGAGCATGCCAACATAAAGATGTTCATATCACATAGAGACGTTACTGCTCAAAGATGACCCTCAGACATTCATTTGGATGATGAAGTTGAAGCTATTTCCAAAGATCATCCATCATATTGAAGGTGTCATCTAGAGTCTTCCACTTAAAGCACTGATGAGTGCTCAAACACTCATCATTTTTGGTCAATCTGAACTGCAAAAACATTTAAAAACACTCAAAAATGCATCAAAATACTAAAAATATTCCAAAATTATGTTTTATATGTTTCAGATGCAAAAAGAGTAAAAACAGATGAAAAACGAATAAAGTTTGCATAATTGGCAGTTTCAGTCCCCCAACTTTCGTAAATTGGCAAAACTAGTCCCTGAAAGTTTAAAATGAATAAAAAGTCAACTTTAGTCCTTGGATAATAAAACTTGTTCAATATTAGTCCCTGGATGAAAGTTTACTAAAATTGGCAATTTTAACCCCTCAACTTTGAAAAATGACAACTTTTGTCCATGGGGTTTCAAATTTTGGAAACTTGCAATTATGGTCTTTGGCTTATTATATTATGGCAAGATTGGTCCCTATGAGTGCTTTGGATAAGTTACGTTTCAGGTCCCTCAAAAACAAAACAAAAAATACAATATTGGTCCTTGGGCTTGTTTATCCATTAAACCATCCGAACCCTTTTATTACTATAACCCATAAACACCCTACCCTTAATATAAACCCAATCCTAAACCCTTACACCTTGGCCCAACCAAACCAGGCCCAAACATCCCAAGTCCCGTTTAATATCACCAGGGTCAACCTGGTCAAACCTCACCCCAAGTTACTGTATACCCTCCCATTTCCCCCGTTTCCTGCAAATATGTCCCCTCCTCTCCACAATTCCCTCACTGATTTCACCTTCCCCATTAATACCTTCCACCAACCCAAACCAACCTTCACCTTCCTCATTTATTACACCAAACCAACCCCCACCATTACCTGTCAAAACCCACTTTCCCGCCAAAACATCACAAATGGCCAGGATGGCTTCCACACATCCTACGGCTCCAATTAAGAGTGGGAAAGAAAGAGAAGCTCCTCAGGTTCTATAAAAGCCAGAAGAAAAGAGAAAAGAAGCATTAGTTTTAGTTTTAGAATAGTTGTAGTGTAGAATTTATGTCAAATTAGTTTAAATTTATCTTTTCAAGTTATAATTTCCAGTCAACAAGCTTGTAATTCACTCTATTAGTCTTTTGTAAACTTATTGTTATTTGAATTCAAGTTTTCTTTATATAATTAAGTTTTTAGTAATTTCAATAAAAATTCCAAATTGTTGTTGAGGTACTATAAGCTGTGGTTTCTTGTTAGTTTAAGCTCACAGAAGCTTAATTGTAAGCTTTTGAAAGTTTGTAGATCATTTAGTATATTGGAAATCATAAAAAGAAAAAATACAAAAAAAAAATCAAAAATAAAAAGAAAAATAGCAGTAAGATGAGGAAATAAGCCCATATAAGCTTTAAACCCCTCTTGATAAGCTCAGGAAGCTTCTTGATAGCTTCCTTGAGCTTATCTCAAAACCTAGTTCCTATCCTGTGCATAATCCTTTGCTTCAAGTAAGTGTTCATTTTACTTTTTATGCATTTCTTTTAATACAAGCTTTTAGTTGTACCTTGTAGTTTGTTTGACATTTTCCTACTTATTTGTAGTTAGTCTAGTGTTCTTAGGTGGCTTATTTGCCTTACTAGTTCAGAATTTAGTTAAACAGGCCACATTAGGGGTGTTTGGTTTGGACTGCTTACCCTGCCCTTAGTTGTTATTGTTGTTTAATATTGTTGCTACATGTCATTCTAAGTCCAAATTAGTGATAGTAACTATAAAACTCAGGGTTCAAGCTACCTAAAGTCAAAATACTAGTCTAGGTACCCTCACAGTTAACTGTGAGGGATTTGAGACCCACAATCCATCATAATAACTGATAAGTTGTAATTCTAGCCTAACTTAACTTTATTTAAGCTTATTATAACTTATTTAATCATTAGATTAGGATCTAAAGTTCATTTTAGTCAAAGTGTTCAAAAATAAAAAAATGTCAAAATTGCATTTTCTTAGTTTTACCAAAATTTGCAAGAATTTTATAGAATTGTGTGTATGGATTCAGACCATGAAACTTTCACATGTTCAAAATCCCTAGCTTATCTTCAGGAATCAAGCCTTGTTTCATTTTTGTGAATTTTCTGTGGACCCCGCCAAAGCCACAAACACACCTGCAGGGCAAGGTGTTGCCCTGCACACAGACCCTCAGTCATAACACCCCATTTTCAATGGCATCCCCTGGCTTCCATAGTGGGCCCCATACCTTGAACTTTGGCTTATTGGGAAGCTAATAAGCCAAACTTCTAGGGCCTTAGCTTATATTTGGGTCTTAACCTCATTTGCTAGGGCTGCAAGGTCTATCAACCTTGTCCCATTTCTGAGTGGTCTGTGGTTCATTTGGATTAGCTTAATCAGCTTTTTAGCCTATTCTATGGTCTCAGCTTATTGATTTGGCACATTTCATGTCCAAGGAACTTATGCACACCTAAATCAAGCCTTGTGGGCCCCCTGGGTGCTTATTCAAGTCTTTCCTTAGCTAGTTTGACCAAAAGTCAAACTGCCAAGGGAATAAGCACTCTAAGTGCTTATCTTTGAGTTCCTTGCTTTTTGTTTTTGTAAAACTTTCTCAATTTTAGTTATTAAACAGTTTTATAAAAAGAAAATCTAGAAAAACCAATTTAAAAATAAGTGATAGTGTCTATTTAATATTATTTATCTTTTTAATTTTCCTTTTTAGATTTTTATTAAGCACTTTGAATTTTTATAGTTTTCTTAATTTTCTTTTATATTAAAGTATTTTCAGTAATTTTTCCAAATTTTTATATTGTAATTTAGTATTATTTAGATTTAATATTAGTTTTATTAATAATTATTTAATATTTAAGTTTTAAATAGCATAATTAGTTTTTATAAAGTAATACCTAGTTTTTATATTTTTCCTAGCTTTTATATGTTATAAAACAATTTTAGGAATTTTTCTAGAATTTCTAAAGTTCATTTTCTAATTTTCTTAATAAATTTAGTTAAATTAGATATTAATTAATAAATAAGTAAATAATTAGTAAAATAGTCTAAATATAATTTTTAGAAACTTTTTATAATTTTTTAGGATTCCTGCGATGGTTAATTCGATTTATAAATTTTTCTATAATTATCTAAGTCATTTTATTATTTTCAGTAATTTAAAATTAGTTAATTAGTTTAATTAAATATAATTAGTAATTAATTATTATAAAAGTCACAAATAGACAAAAAAGCATATTTTTAATTTTAAAATTTGTTCTTAGTTATTTTATAATTTTAGAAATTTAATTTTCACTTTTCTAGTATTAAAATAATATTAGATTGTAGTTAAGTTATTTAAATATTAATAATTAGTATTAATTAGTAATTAATTAATAATAAATAATTAATTAGTGTAAAAATTCATTTTGTTTATCTAAAAAATTTCTTTCATCCTTAGGTTTGTAAAAAAGTCATTTTCACCCCCTGAGGGTTTTTAGATTTCAGATTTCACTTTTTATTTTGTGCGTTCAGGTAAATTTTAACTGAATGTACACGTTTTTAGGTTTAAAACGTTTATTTTTTTTTTGATTTTACAGTCTTGTTAATATAACTTATTTAAGTTATTTCCTTTCAAAATTCCTTAGTGTAATCAATGACAACTCTATTCCTGTCCAAATTCACCCGATCACAAACCTGTTTGAATACAATCCACACCTCGTCGGGACGTAACGCCCCGAGGAAACCCCTATACTTCCACGGAGATTGATTCTAGGCTGTTTGACTTAGTTGACCATTTACCTGGTCAATTAGGTTGACCGTTTGGAGCCAATCAAATTTTGGCGCCGCTGCCGGGGAGGTTGTGCGCGTTATTCTAAACGGTTTGCAGATTAGTGAATCTTGGTATACACTCTTTGTATATTTACCCACCCTTGTTCATACTATCTTCTTATTTTCATATAAAAACAAAACTGTTCCTGAAAACATTTTAAAATCAGTTTTCAACGAACACAAAAATCCCAAAAAGATTTTCTTTCTTATTTGTATATAAAATGTCTTTCCAAAAATCCAAAAATATCCTTCTTCACCCTCCTACCCTTTTTATTCTCCGTTCCTCATCCTATGTAAACCTTTGATTCTTTCTATGTCATATCCACACCATTGTGGTTGTCAATGGTGTGGTGATCCTCATAATGGTGGGAATTGTCCCGGCTGTAGCATTGTAGAGTCAGGAGATGGGTCTGTCTATAACCAAACTCCCTATCCTTACCATGACACATCTGATTCATTCTACCAGCCACCACATCATGAGATACAGACATATCTGTGTGAGTTTTGTGGAGGTCCTCACCAAGGATTTGAGTGTCAAGCCGGAAACACGTTTGTCTATGAACAGTTTTCGGGAGACAATCAGAACTTTGATTATGACCAATACCCATATGATTCACCAGTCCACACTCAACAGTTTTACTGTTGTGATTACTGTGGAGGTCCATACTTCAGCTCAGATTGTCAGACGGGGAATCCACACCCTTGTGACAATTTTGACACACCTTATTATGACCAACCTCTACAGTACCAAATGAATCAAGCAATTCTTCCAGAAATTCAAAATGTACTGGAAATACTTGATGAGCTTAAGAGTTTAGTTAAAGACTTTGCCCATAAAGACACTCATCAAAAATCCATGGAAGAATTGCTGGCTGAAGAGCACGCTGCTAGAATAAAATCCTAAGATGCCTATGAAAAATCTATTAGGGAATCAATTGCAAAAGAAAAAGCAGCCAAATCTAGCTCTCAATTCCGTTTTATTCATGATGACAGTCATGATGAAGATACACTTGATATCCTTCAATTTTACAAAGATTCATCAAGTTCATCAGTGGATATCCCAGTAGTTGAGATTCCATCTCAAACAACTGCTATCACACCTGAAGTTCACACTCACTCTCTGAACATGGGGGATGAGCATCTTGACACTGTTCCTGAAAAGGAATCGGACGAATTCATAAAGTCTAGTGTTGAGAACCTTGTCCCAATCCCAGGAGAGTCACAGGGAAGTTTTGATCATGTGTGTGATTTACCTTCCCCTCTTGAGTGTCCAAAAGATCAATTTGAGACTTTCTCCGATTGTAGCGAAGATTGTGCATCTTATGGAGACATCGAGTATATTGAGGCATCTGTTCCACAGTCTGATGTTGATCCTCTTCGCGAGGAGTTCGCCGATGAACTCACTCACATCAATCCACTTCCAACAGGAAGTAACGATGATCTCATTGACTTTGAAGCCGATCTTGGAGAAATTGAAAGTCTCCTTTATCATGATCCGTCACTCACTTCTTATCCCAGCAGTCGAACAGAGAAAGTTAATCACTTTGTTCCCGAAGCATTCAAAACCACTCTCACCAATCCTCTTTTTGAATTCGAACCTGAATTCACTTCGATTTCTGATAATCCACTCTTTGGTATTCAGAATGAGGATAGTGATGAGTCCACAATGGAACAAGTGTTCACAAATTCACATCATGTGAATGATTCTCTTCATGAGGAGTTCGCCGGCGAACTCACTCATATCATGACTCCTCCGGAGTATGATAGCCCGGGGGGAGATGTGCTCAATCATGAGAATCTACAAATTCCCACCCTCCCTCCCGGGATGTTTTTAAACCAAACGAGCTTAACCCTTGAAATCCAAATTCAGGCTAATGAGCCTGCTCTCGAGGAAGAAGATCTTATCATGATTTTCATCATGGTTTTCTACCTTTTCTTCACCTACCGTGTGACTTCTCCTGTTCTTCACTCCTTCGGGAATGAAGACATTATCTTTGACCCCGGCATCACCGCTTATTGTTTATACTATCTTAAGCCAGGGTCTGTATATCTCATCGGTGTGGAACTTTCACGTGCTTCAAATGTTTGTCCAAACATCTTGAATGAAAGTCCGATGGAGATTGTTTCTTCCACACCTTGCTTCCCCAAGAACAAACGAATTCGGGGTCGAGTCAAGCTAGCGACTCAGTAAATAAAAACAGTAACATGCTTATAGGGTTTTCACCCTAAGTGTGGGGGAGTGCCCCTGCTGTGTTACTATGTATATATATAAATAAATAAAACAAAGTGAAAAAAATAGTGTTTCCACATTTAGCTTGTAATGTTGCCCTTTTACATTCAAAGAGTCGGCATAATAGCCGGGACTTTGAATATTGAGGACAATATGCAATTCTAAGTGTTGGGGGGGGGGGGGGGGGGAATTCTAGCGAATTTGATCACATTTTACTTTCTAGTACCCCCGTTTTTGGCCAAAATTTTAAATTTTTTTCACTTGAGCTTCAAATTTTTATGGTTATCATCCGCCATGTCTAAACGACAAAAAGATTGGCTAATCCAGGAACAAACGGCTCTTGGTAAAGATATACCAAATCCGTTGACGGCTTACAATTTGCCCAAAATTGTATGGTACCTCAACTCGCCATATCCTAAAAAGTGAAAGAGTTGGCTAGCCTGCAAGATTATGGCTTGTGGTAAAGGCAGTGGAAAGCGATAATTGGTAATCAGCTCACCAAGATGTTGACTATGTCCATCAAGAATTGGCTAGTCCAGAAGCAAACGGCTTCTGGTAAAGACAAATCAAATCCGTTTACAGCTGGTGGTTTGCTCAAAATCACATGGTTATCAGTGTACCATAGTTCTTACTTGAACTGAAACATTTGGCTACTCCAGAAGTAATGGCTTTTGGTAAAGAGATTAAAACCCATTGAATTTTCAAAACAGTTTATTGCTAGGGACTAGCAATAGTTTAGTGTGGGGGATGGATGAGTGCTCAAACACTCATCATTTTTGGTCAATCTGAACTGCAAAAATATTTAAAAACACTCAAAAATGCATCAAAATACTAAAAATATTCCAAAATTGTGTTTTATATGTTTCAGATGCAAAAAGAGTAAAAACAGATGAAAAACAAATAAAGTTTGCATAATTGGCAGTTTCAGTCCCCCAACTTTCATTAATTGGCAAAACTAGTCCCTGAAGGTTTAAAATGAATAAAAAGTCAACCTTAGTCCTTGGATAGTAAAACTTGTTCAATATTAGTCCCTGGATGAAAGTTTACTAAAATTGGCAACTTTAACCCCTCAACTTTGAAAAATGACAACTTTGGTCCTTGGGGTTTCTAAATTTGGAAAATTGCAATTATGACCTTTGGCTTATTATATTATGGCAAGATTGGTCCGTATGAGTGCTTTGGATAAGTTACATTTTGGGTCCCTGATAAGGCGAAAAATGATCCGTTTTTAGGGGGTCATTTAAGCCCGAATCCGAATTTATTTGATCGAATATTGCCCTAAATCGTTCCTTTTGTGATTTTAGGTACTTGGAGAGTGAATTCTGGAAAAGAAGCCATTTCGGACGTTTTTGGAGCATAAAAGTGAAGAAAACGGCTAAGTCTCAATTTTCCATGCTGAGAACAGTGCATGACGGCGTCAAGAGTAATTCCTTGACGGCGTCAAACATCAAGAATTAAAATCCGTAGTTCATGAAGGCGTCAAGAGTGTTCCTGACGGCGTCAAAGTCCCTAGAATAAAATACCGTGGTTGATGACGGCGTCACATAGGCCGTCATAAGTAGATCAAGGCTGTCCGAGGAAGTATTTGGCGGCGAGATGACGGCGTCACACCATTGCTCTTGACGCCGTCACCTCGATTTTCCTATATATAGTTTTCTAGTTTTTTCATTAAAAAAAAGAGAAGTTTTGGTGAAACCCTAAAGACGATTTTGGTGCAACTTTTACAGGTTTTTCAAGGGTTCCAAACCCTTGATACCTTGCATTGTAATTGAGATAACTGTTCTTCTAATTCAATCAATATGTCTGTGTGTTGGTTGTCTATATCTTGTTCTTGTCTCAATTCCATTATGCTAGGCTAGATCTCTTTTGTGTTTGCTTAGATCTAATGAAACCTAGATATTGATTATGTGTTGATTACTTGTTTATTCTTGTCTTGGATGAATGATTTTATATGTTAGGCTTAAGAAAACTGGGAGATCTCCAAATGGTAACATGCTTGAACATCTTAAGAAACACGAACCGAGGCGTACTAGGTCTTTATTGGTTGTATTTAATGCATGAGCCACTGTTTACAATCCCTATAGTTGTGCTGGGTCATGGTGTAGGAGGAGATAAGAGCTCATAGAATTGGGGAGTTATGTATGCCACCCCATGAATGGTATTAAGGAATACAATCCGTCATCCATGCAATTATAACAAGTAATTAACGTGTAAAAGATATCTAGGGAGTAGTGAAATCTAAGTAAACACATTTTCTCCAATTACTGCTCACAACCTTAGTATAAATTAGTTTATTTTCATTTTTATTATTTTATTTTGATTGCATCTTAGTTTTGGGTTAGTTGAATAGCAACTAATTCCGCCCACTCTTTCAAAACCCGAGATTTTACTTGCTTTCTAAAAAAATATAAAAACACAAAAATAATCATCCCTCACCTTTAGAACTAGTAATTAGGTTTTCTAATCCTAGCGACACTATTCCTAAGCTGAACGAACAATCCCCCGGTACTTGTCACTATACTATACTACAACAATCAGGACTGCCTGGTGGGGGTTGTAAGCTTCTCAAGATCCCTCGAGAGGTAAAGCCTGTTGCGATTCCCACGCATCAAGTTTTTGGCGCCGCAGCCCAGGGAATAGTTATTGTCTATGTTAGGATTTCTTTTTATTAGGTCTACTTGCTAGATTCCTTTCTAGTAAGATTTTATTTTTATTTTTAGGTCTTCTTTAGTCTATCTTTTTCTTTGTGTGATTGTTCGTAATTTCCATTGACTCTTCCGTTCACCATTATGGAGTACGCGAATCCACCATACCACCAACCACAAAGACCATTCTACCCTATTGACATCTCGAATTTCAAACAATATCGAGATGAACCCATATATGATGCATGGACTCGTTTTAAAATTTTACTTCGAAAATTCCCTCATCATAGTTTCTCTTTAGCATCCCTAACCGAAACCTTTTACTATCGTGTCAACCGATGTGACCAAATGTGCATCGATGATTTTGCCAATGGGGGCCCTAGGGAATTAAATGCTGAAGAAGCATGGGATACCATAGAAAACTGTGCCCAATATTATTACAGAGTAGACAACCCAATAAACAACATCACAAATCAATCAAAAACAAGTTTGATGGAGCAAACAGGAAGTTTATCTGGGGATGATTACTTAGGGATACCTGTGTGGATGTCACCTAAAGCCATAGTACAAAGCAAACACATAGGTAATCTAGATAAAATGGAGGATGAGGTAAGTAACGTAAGCCCACCAAGTACCCCACAAATCCTACCATCATTGGCACACACACCACCCGTGACTTACCCGGAAGAAGTAGAAGAGACTATAGGAGCCCCGATAGAGGTAGAGCCCTTGGACCAAACACAACTAGAGGATATAGGTTTGAACACTTGTAGTGATAACCTTACTCCTAGTTCTAGGGAAGTTCCTAGTTTTGATAAACCAGAGCCTCAACCAAAACCGTTACCTAATCTTCCATCCTTGGATGAGAATTTAGGAATTGAGATAGGTTCTGATCCACCCATCAAACCATATAGTCCGGGTAGTCTTAGGATAAAGGTAGTGGACTCTAAGCCTTGTAGAGAGGAAGACAATATAGGAGTGGAAAATGACCTTACATGCTTACATCACCCATTTATGATTGATCACAAGAAGCATTATGGGTTTAAACCGGGTTTATTAGGTCAAGATAGATCCCCAACTAGTAGTCTCTTGAAGTTGATAGAAAATGATCCCTTTCTAGGAGAAAATCTTAATCCACCCATTAACCCGATTGAATTAGGTAAGGTTATGATGATAGGAGCACACCCCTTTGAGCATATAATTCATCCACCACTATTTTCTCACGTGGCATACTTCCACCCTAAGGGTGTGTATCGCTACTTCCACCCGCACTTAATCCTAAGTGTAGGGAAAACATCCATTCTTTCAGTTAAATAAGGGTAGAGTCAGGCTCGTGACTCGAACAAAAACAAGCGCTTCTTGGGAGGCAACCCATGTTTTGTGTGATTTTATTTTTGTTTGTTTGTTATTTGCTGCCTTATGCATGTTTTATTTTTATTGTTGGTAGATCATGTTTCTAAATTAAAATGTGGAAATACTTTACTATGTTGTTTGGCCTAGTCTTAACTCCAACCTAAAAGTATTTTTGCAAAAGATAAGTGTAAGGGGAAACCCCAAATATGTTTTCAAGAAACAAACCGATCATGATTCTCCACAATATTAAATGAGCATGTATATTCGTATTTGTTAGAGTCAAATGCTTGTATTGAGTCATAATGAAGTTTTGCAGGATTTTCCAGGAAGTAGGACCAAGTTTTTCCAGAAATTTTCCGGAAACTTAACATAAGAATTTCTGCAGGTCCATTCTGACGGCGTCAGAGTTTTACTCTTGACGGCGTCAGGAGTTAAAATCTGGAAATTTTACCGGTTTTGTTTTTCTAACGGAGTCTTATGGTTTTTGTGAATTATTAAGTTTTATAATCTCCAGGAAATCTGCAAACTTCATTCCACAAGCATTATATCTTACTTTGTTTTCTAGGATTTAGTAACTTATATAGGATGCCGCCGATTTTACGCGAGGTTGTCTTGTCTATTTTTGTCAGGATTTACAGGTTATGTTCGACAAGGAGATGATTTATATTCTGGAAGGGAAGCTTTGATTGTTCGTTTTCTTGGAGGAAAATCTAACCTGGCCAACCTATAATCTATACCGAGCGAATCAGGGGAGTATTTGATTTCATTCTCTTTACTTTTTCACTTTTACATTCTTTACTTGAACATTGGGGACAATGTTCATCTTAAGTGTAAGGGGAGGGTAAAAAGATGATACCTTACATATGCACTTTCGCTTGAGTTTGTTTTGTTTAATGGTAGATGTGTAATAAAACTATGAGAAATACTTGTTAGTGTAATTTTATTGCCAAATTTAAAATTGTTTTGCAACATTTAGGAGTGAAACTTTAGCCATAGCAAGCGTCTCATGGATAGGAGATTGTATGACTAGCACATAACCGTATATTCAGAAAAATTTTCCACCCAAATATGTGAGGTTCGCCTTTAGATTTGATAGGAAAAGCATTCACTATTAGTGCTTATGAGTGTACCAGTAGCATTTAGATTCTAGAACTTGCGTTAGTGATGCATCCCGAGACCGCTAGTGAGACTACATTCGTGTGGTAGGATTTACTACATGATAAGAGGCATTAGGATCACCCTTGTGTTAAACCCGTATCATAATTATTTGACCATTTAAGTCATACTACTTGGCTAGTTAAGTCAACTAATTTTTCCCACACCCTTAGCGTTGTACTCATTTTTAGTACACGATACCCCTAGTACACCCCTCCGAGCCTATCTTTTCGTTTCTAACTTTAAGCATTTTACTTAAAGGAAGAATTTGTTACACCCCACTTAAATGTACACCCAAATCGCCTTAGCCTTCCGTGTATGCGCTCATTTTTTAGTGCATTATTGTTATTTGTTAAACCCTAAGTTAACTTTCTAATTGATTACATGGTTGCTAAGTCGAGTCATATCCTTGTACATATTGTTTTGGGACGATTGGGACTCATGGGTAAGTACTTATTTTATGGAGTAATGGGGAAGAACATAATATTATTACCCCCATATGTACGTTAATCTTAAAACTGCTCCAAGTGTTTTGATTTTCTTAATTCGAGTCATTAGAATAGTTAAATGTAAAGTATGTAAAGATTCAAGTGTAAGGGGAACGTTCATTCCCTATGATGTATTATTTTGGATGGTAGGGTAAGAGTGTATGCAAAAAAAAAAAAAAAAAAAAAAAAAAAAAAAAAATCGAAAAAATCAAGAAAAAGAAAAAGAAAAAAACATACGGACTACCAACCCGTTTCATTCTATGTTTATTTTATGTTTTAGTTATTTTTCATTTGTTAGCTTAAGTCGAGTTTAGTCTTGGCTTAGCAATGCCATCTTGTACATGTAATTAACCAAGATTGTTAACTCGCCACTAGTAAAACTTCCTTTGTCCAACAAAACTGTGTAATTCATATCCCTATACCTAACGTTACAACCATTTAAAAGACCTCTTTGATAGTTTATCCTAGGTGCTTACGCCATGTGGTGGAGGTTTGATCCTTTCCCAAGCCTATGGTAATCTATTTTGCTATGACAGGTAGTGAGAGATATCTTCCATTTCCATAATGTTATATTACTTTATTACACCCGAGAGATGTGAGTATCTATACACTATTTGTGAGGTGCTAGTGTATGACCTCCGTGCTTGTCTATTGGTCTTTAGTGGAACGATTATTTGTTGTAATTACTTTTATGTTAGTGTTAAATGACCCCTAACTTGTCTTTTAAGTAGAATAAAAGCGCATTTGCTTGAGGACAAGCAAATCTCAAG
This sequence comes from Artemisia argyi, assembly GCA_030686995.1. Lineage (NCBI taxonomy): Eukaryota > Viridiplantae > Streptophyta > Magnoliopsida > Asterales > Asteraceae > Artemisia > Artemisia argyi. The sequence continues at coordinate 4,850,583 of CM060705.1, forward strand.
TGTAAGGGTATATGATGAGGCGAAAAGTGATCCGTTTTTAGGGGGTCATTTAAGCCCGAATCCGAATTTATTTGATCAAATATTGCCCTAAATCGTTCCTTTTGTGATTTTAGGTACTTGGAGAGTGAATTCTGGAAAAGAAGCCATTTCGGACGTTTTTGGAGCATAAAAGTGAAGAAAACGGCTAAGTCTCAATTTTCCATGCTGAGAACAGTGCATGACGGCATCAAGAGTAATTCCTTGACGGTGTCAAACATCAAGAATTAAAATCCGTAGTTCATGAAGGCGTCAAGAGTGTTCCTGACGGCGTCAAAGTCCCTAGAATAAAATACCGTGGTTGATGACGGCGTCACATAGGCCGTCATAAGTAGATCAAGGCTGTCCGAGGAAGTATTTGGCGGCGAGATGACGGCGACACACCATTGCTCTTGACGCCGTCACCTCGATTTTCCTATATATAGTTTTCTAGTTTTTTCATTAAAAAAAAGAGAAGTTTTGGTGAAACCCTAAAGACGATTTTGGTGCAACTTTTACAGGTTTTTCAAGGGTTCCAAACCCTTGATACCTTGCATTGTAATTGAGATAACTGTTCTTCTAATTCAATCAATATGTCTGTGTGTTGGTTGTCTATATCTTGTTCTTGTCTCAATTCCATTATGCTAGGCTAGATCTCTTTTGTGTTTGCTTAGATCTAATGAAACCTAGATATTGATTATGTGTTGATTACTTGTTTATTCTTGTCTTGGATGAATGATTTTATATGTTAGGCTTAAGAAAACTGGGAGATCTCCAAATGGTAACATGCTTGAACATCTTAAGAAACACGAACCGAGGCGTACTAGGTCTTTATTGGTTGTATTTAATGCATGAGCCACTGTTTACAATCCCTATAGTTGTGCTGGGTCATGGTGTAGGAGGAGATAAGAGCTCATAGAATTGGGGAGTTATGTATGCCACCCCATGAATGGTATTAAGGAATACAATCCGTCATCCATGCAATTATAACAAGTAATTAACGTGTAAAAGATATCTAGGGAGTAGTGAAATCTAAGTAAACACATTTTCTCCAATTACTGCTCACAACCTTAGTATAAATTAGTTTATTTTCATTTTTATTATTTTATTTTGATTGCATCTTAGTTTTGGGTTAGTTGAATAGCAACTAATTCCGCCCACTCTTTCAAAACCCGAGATTTTACTTGCTTTCTAAAAAAATATAAAAACACAAAAATAATCATCCCTCACCTTTAGAACTAGTAATTAGGTTTTCTAATCCTAGCGACACTATTCCTAAGCTGAACGATCAATCCCCCGGTACTTGTCACTATACTATACTACAACAATCAGGTACACTGCCTGGTGGGGGTTGTAAGCTTCTCGAGATCCCTCGAGAGGTAAAGCTTGTTGCGATTCCCACGCATCAAGTTTTTGGCGCCGCAGCCCAGGGAATAGTTATTGTCTAGGTTAGGATTTCTTTTTATTAGGTCTACTTGCTAGATTCCTTTCTAGTAAGATTTTATTTTTATTTTTAGGTCTTCTTTAGTCTATCTTTTTCTTTGTGTGATTGTTCGTATTTTCCATTGACTCTTCCGTTCACCATTATGGAGTACGCGAATCCACCATACCACCAACCACAAAGACCATTCTACCCTATTGACATCTCGAATTTCAAACAATATCGAGATGAACCCATATATGATGCATGGACTCGTTTTAAAATTTTACTTCGAAAATTCCCTCATCATAGTTTCTCTTTAGCATCCCTAACCGAAACCTTTTACTATCGTGTCAACCGATGTGACCAAATGTGCATCGATGATTTTGCCAATGGGGGCCCTAGGGAATTAAATGCTGAAGAAGCATGGGATACCATAGAAAACTGTGCCCAATATTATTATAGAGTAGACAACCCAATAAACAACATCACAAATCAATCAAAAACAAGTTTGATGGAGCAAACAGGAAGTTTATCTGGGGATGATTACTTAGGGATACCTGTGTGGATGTCACCTAAAGCCATAGTACAAAGCAAACACATAGGTAATCTAGATAAAATGGAGGATGAGGTAAGTAATGTAAGCCCACCAAGTACCCCACAAATCCTACCATCATTTGAGGCACACACACCACCCGTGACTTACCCGGAAGAAGTAGAAGAGACTATAGGAGCCCCGATAGAGGTAGAGCCCTTGGACCAAACACAACTAGAGGATATAGGTTTGAACACTTGTAGTGATAACCTTACTCCTAGTTCTAGGGAAGTTCCTAGTTTTGATGAACCGGAGCCTCAACCAAAACCGTTACCTAATCTTCCATCCTTGGATGAGAATTTAGGAATTGAGATAGGTTCCGATCCACCCATCAAACCATATAGTCCGGGTAGTCTTAGGATAAAGGTAGTGGACTCTAAGCCTTGTAGAGAGGAAGCCAATATAGGAGTGGAAAATGACCTTACATGCTTACATCACCCATTTATGATTGATCACAAGAAGCATTATGGGTTTAAACCGGGTTTATTAGGTCAAGATAGATCCCCAACTAGTAGTCTCTTGAAGTTGATAGAAAATGATCCCTTTCTAGGAGAAAATCTTAATCCACCCATTAACCCGATTGAATTAGGTAAGGTTATGATGATAGGAGCACACCCCTTTGAGCATATAATTCATCCACCACTATTTTCTCACGTGGCATACTTCCACCCTAAGGGTGTGTATCACTACTTCCACCCGCACTTAATCCTAAGTGTAGGGAAAACATCCATTCTTTCAGTTAAATAAGGGTAGAGTCAGGCTCGTGACTCGAACAAAAACAAGCGCTTCTTGGGAGGCAACCCATGTTTTGTGTGATTTTATTTTTGTTTGTTTGTTATTTGCTTCCTTATGCATGTTTTATTTTTATTGTTGGTAGATCATGTTTCTAAATTAAAATGTGGAAATACTTTACTATGTTGTTTGGCCTAGTCTTAACTCCAACCTAAAAGTATTTTTGCAAAAGATAAGTGTAAGGGGAAACCCCAAATATGTTTTCAAGAAACAAACCGATCATGATTCTCCACAATATTAAATGAGCATGTATATTCGTATTTGTTAGAGTCAAATGCTTGTATTGAGTCATAATGAAGTTTTGCAGGATTTTCCAGGAAGTAGGACCAAGTTTTTCCAGAAATTTTCCGGAAACTTAACATAAGAATTTCTGCAGGTCCATTCTGACGGCGTCAGAGTTTTACTCTTGACGGCGTCAGGAGTTAAAATCTGGAAATTTTACCGGTTTTGTTTTTCTAACGGAGTCTTATGGTTTTTGTGAATTATTAAGTTTTATAATCTCCAGGAAATCTGCCAACTTCATTCCACAAGCATTATATCTTACTTTGTTTTCTAGGATTTAGTAACTTATATAGGATGCCGCCGATTTTACGCGAGGTTGTCTTGTCTATTTTTGTCAGGATTTACAGGTTATGTTCGACAAGGAGATGATTTATATTCTGGAAGGGAAGCTTTGATTGTTCGTTTTCTTGGAGGAAAATCTAACCTGGCCAACCTATAATCCATACCGAGCGAATCAGGGGAGTATTTGATTTCATTCTCTTTACTTTTTCACTTTTACATTCTTTACTTGAACATTGGGGACAATGTTCATCTTAAGTGTAGGGGGAGGTTTAAAAGATGATACCTTACATATGCACTTTCGCTTGAGTTTGTTTTGTTTAATGGTAGATGTGTAATAAAACTATGAGAAATACTTGTTAGTGTAATTTTATCGCCAAATTTAAAATTGTTTTACAACATTTAGGAGTGAAACTTTAGCCATAGCAAGCGTCTCATGGATAGGAGATTGTATGACTAGCACATAACCGTATATTCAGAAAAATTTTCCACCCAAATATGTGAGGTTCGCCTTTAGATTTGATAGGAAAAGCATTCACTATTAGTGCTTATGAGTGTACCGGTAGCATTTAGATTCTAGAACTTGCGTTAGTGATGCATCCCGAGACCGCTAGTGAGACTACATTCGTGTGGTAGGATTTACTACATGATAAGAGGCATTAGGATCACCCTTGTGTTAAACCCGTATCATAATTATTTGACCATTTAAGTCATACTACTTGGCTAGTTAAGTCAACTAATTTTTCCCACACCCTTAGCGTTGTACTCATTTTTAGTACACGATACCCCTAGTACACCCCTCCGAGCCTATCTTTTCGTTTCTAACTTTAAGCATTTTACTTAAAGGAAGAATTTGTTACACCCCACTTAAATGTACACCCAAATCGCCTTAGCCTTCCGTGTATGCGCTCATTTTTTAGTGCATTATTGTTATTTGTTAAACCCTAAGTTAACTTTCTAATTGATTACATGGTTGCTAAGTCGAGTCATATCCTTGTACATATTGTTTTGGGACGATTGGGACTCATGGGTAAGTACTTATTTTATGGAGTAATGGGGAAGAACATAATATTATTACCCCCATATGTACGTTAATCTTAAAACTGCTCCAAGTGTTTTGATTTTCTTAATTCGAGTCATTAGAATAGTTAAATGTAAAGTATGTAAAGATTCAAGTGTAAGGGGAACGTTCATTCCCTATGATGTATTATTTTGGATGGTAGGGTAAGAGTGTATGCAAAAAAAAAAAAAAAAAAAAAAAAAAAAAAAAAAAAAAAAAAAAATCGAAAAAATCAAGAAAAAGAAAAAGAAAAAAATAGAAAAAGAAAAAGAAAAAAACATACGGACTACCATCCCGTTTCATTCTATGTTTATTTTATGTTTTAGTTATTTTTCATTTGTTAGCTTAAGTCGAGTCTAGTCTTGGCTTAGCAATGCCATCTTGTACATGTAATTAACCAAGATTGTTAACTCGCCACCAGTAAAACTTCCTTTATCCAACAAAACTGTGTAATTTATATCCCTATACCTAACGTTACAACCCTTTAAAAGACCTCTTTGATAGTTTATCCTAGGTGCTTACGCCATGTGGTGGAGGTTTGATCCTTTCCCAAGCCTATGGTAATCTATTTTGCTATGACAGGTAGTGAGAGATATCTTCCATTTCCATAATGTTATATTACTTTATTACACCCGAGAGATGTGAGTATCTAAACACTATTTGTGAGGTGCTAGTGTATGACCTCCGTGCTTGTCTATTGGTCTTTAGTGGAACGATTATTTGTTGTAATTACTTTTATGTTAGTGTTAAATGACCCCTAACTTGTCTTTTAAGTAGAATAAAAGCGCATTTGCTTGAGGACAAGCAAATCTCAAGTGTAAGGGTATATGATGAGGCGAAAAATGATCCATTTTTAGGGGGTCATTTAAGCCCGAATCCGAATTTATTTGATCAAATATTGCCCTAAATCGTTCCTTTTGTGATTTTAGGTACTTGGAGAGTGAATTCTGGAAAAGAAGCCATTTCGGACGTTTTTGGAGCATAAAAGTGAAGAAAACGGCTAAGTCTCAATTTTCCATGCTGAGAACAGTGCATGACGGCGTCAAACATCAAGAATTAAAATCCGTAGTTCATGAAGGCGTCAAGAGTGTTCCTGACGGCGTCAAAGTCCCTAGAATAAAATGCCGTGGTTGATGACGGCGTCACATAGGCTGTCATAAGTAGATCAAGGCCGTCCGAGGAAGTATTTGGCGGCGAGATGACGGCGTCACACCATTGCTCTTGACGTCGTCACCTCGATTTTCCTATATATAGTTTTCTAGTTTTTTCATTAAAAAAAAGAGAAGTTTTGGTGAAACCCTAAAGACGATTTTGGTGCAACTTTTACAGGTTTTTCAAGGGTTCCAAACCCTTGATACCTTGCATTGTAATTGAGATAAGTGTTCTTCTAATTCAATCAATATGTCTATGTGTTGGTTGTCTATATCTTGTTCTTGTCTCAATTCCATTATGCTAGGCTAGATCTCTTTTGTGTTTGCTTAGATCTAATGAAACCTAGATATTGATTATGTGTTGATTACTTGTTTATTCTTGTCTTGGATGAATGATTTTATATGTTAGGCTTAAGAAAACTGGGAGATCTCCAAATGGTAACATGCTTGAACGTCTTAAGAAACATGAACCGAGGCGTACTAGGTCTTTATTGGTTGTATTTAATGCATGAGCCACTGTTTACAATCCCTATAGTTGTGCTGGGTCATGGTGTAGGAGGAGATAAGAGCTCATAGAATTGGGGAGTTATGTATGCCACCCCATGAATGGTATTAAGGAATACAATACGTCATCCATGCAATTATAACAAGTAATTAATGTGTAAAAGATATCTAGGGAGTAGTGAAATCTAAGTAAACACATTTTCTCCAATTACTGCTCACAACCTTAGTATAAATTAGTTTATTTTCATTTTTATTATTTTATTTTGATTGCATCTTAGTTTTGGGTTAGTTGAATAGCAACTAATTCCGCCCACTCTTTCAAAACCCGAGATTTTACTTGCTTTCTAAAAAAATATAAAAACACAAAAATAATCATCCCTCACCTTTAGAACTAGTAATTAGGTTTTCTAATCCTAGTGACACTATTCCTAAGCTGAACGATCAATCCCCCAGTACTTGTCACTATACTATACTACAACGATCAGGTACACTGCCTGGTGGGGGTTGTAAGCTTCTCGAGATCCCTCGAGAGGTAAAGCCTGTTGCGATTCCCACGCATCAGTCCCTCAAAAACAGAAAATTACAAGATTGGTCCTTGGGCTTGTTTATCCATTAAACCATCCGGACCCTTTTATTACTATAACCCATAACACCCTACCCTTAATATAAACCCAATCCTAAACCCAAACACCTTGGCCCAACCAAACCAGGTCCAAACATCCCAAGTCCCGTTTAATATCACCAGGGTCGACCTGGTCAAACCTCACCCCAAATTACTGTACACCCTCACCTTTCCCCCGTTTCCTGCAAATATGTCCCCTCCTCTCCACAATTCCCTCACCAATTTCACCTTCCCCATTAATACCTTCCACCAACCCAAACCAACCTTCCCCCTCCTTATTTATTACACCAAACCAACCCGCACCATTACCTGTCAAAACCCACTTTCCCGCCAAAACATCACAAACGGCCAGGATGGCTTCCACACATCCTACGGCTCCAATTAAGAGTGGGAAAGAAAGAGAAGCTCCTCAGGTTCTATAAAAATCAGAAGAAAAGAGAAAAGAAGCATTAGTTTTAGTTTTAGAATAGTTGTAGTGTAGAATTTATGTCGAATTAGTTTAAATTTATCTTTTCAAGTTATAATTTCCAGTCAACAAGCTTGTAATTCACTCTATTAGTGTTTTGTAAACTTATTGTTATTTGAATTCAAGTTTTCTTTATATAATTAAGTTTTTAGTAATTTCAATAAAAATTCCAAATTGTTGTTGAGGTACTATAAGCTGTGGTTTCTTGTTAGTTTAAGCTCACAGAAGCTTAATTGTAAGCTTTTAAAAGTTTGTAGATCATTTAATATATTGGAAATCATAAAAAGAAAAAAATACAAAAAAAATTCAAAAATTAAAAGAAAAATAGCAGTAAGCTGAGGAAATAAGCCCATATAAGCTTTAAACCCATCTTGATAAGCTTAGGAAGCTTCTTGATAGCTTCCCTGAGCTTATCTCAAAACCTAGTACCCGTCCTGTGCATGATCCTTTGCTTCAAGTAAATGTTCATTTTACTTTTCATGCATTTCTTTTTATACAAGCTTTTAGTTATACCTTGTAGTTTGTTTGACATTTTCCTGCTTATTTGTAGTTAGTCTAGTGCTCTTGGGTGGCTTATTTGCCTTATTAGCTCAGAATTTAGTTAAACAGGCCACATTAGGGGTGTTTGGTTTAGACTGCTCACCCAGCCCTTAGTTGTTATTGTTGTTTAATATTGTTGCTACATGTCATTCTAAGTCCAAATTAGTGATAGTAACTAAAACTCAGGGTTCAAGCTACCTAAATTCAAAATACTAGTTTAGGTACCCTCACAGTTAACTGTGAGGGATTTGAGACCCACAATCCATCACAATAGCTTATAAGTTGTAATTCTAGCCTAACTTAACTTTATTTAAGCTTATTATAACTTATTTAACATTAGATTAGGATCTAAAGTTCTTTTTAGTCAAAGTGTTCAAAAATCAAAAAAGTCAAAATTGCATTTTCTTAGTTTTACCAAAATTTGCAAGAATTTTATAGAATTGTGTGTATGGATTCAGACCTTGAAACTTTTACATGTTCAAAACCCCTAACTTATCTTCAGGAATCAAGCCTTGTTTCATTTTTGTGAATTTTCTGTGGACCCCACCAAAGCCACAAACACACCTGTAGGGCAAGGTGTTGACCTGCACACAGACCCTCAGTCACAACACCCCACTTTCAATGGCATCCCCTGGCTTCCATAGTGGGCCCCACACCATGAACTTTGGCTTATTGGGAAGCCAATAAGCCAAACTTCAAGGGCCTTAGCTTATATGTGGGTCTTAACCTCATTTGCTAGGGCTGCAAGGTCCATCAACCTTGTCCCATTTCGGAGTGGTCTGTGGTTCATTTGGATTAGCTTAATCAGCTTTTTAGCTTATTCTATGGTCTCAGCTTATTGATTTGGCACATTTCATGTCCAAGGAACTTATGCATACCTAAATCAAGCCTTGTGGGCCCTCTGGGTGCTTATTCAAGTCTTTCCTTAGCTAGTTTGACCAAAAGTCAAACTGCCAAGGGAATAAGCACTCAAAGTGCTTATCTTTGAGTTCCTTGTTGTTTGTTTTTGTAAAAGTTTCTCAATTTTAGTTATTAAACAGTTTTATAAAAAGAAAATCAAGAAAAAACAATTTAAAAATAAGTGATAGTTTCTATTTAATATTATTTATATTTTTAATTTTCCTTTTTAGATTTTTATTAAGCACTTTGCATTTTTATATTTTTCTTAATTTTCTTTTATATTAAAATATTTTCAGTAATTTTTCCAAATTTTTATATTGTCATTTAGTATTAATTAGATTTAATATTAGTTTTATTAATAATTAATTAATATTTAAGTATTAAATAGCATAATTAGTTTTTATAAAGTAATACCTAGTTTTTATATTTTTCCTAGCTTTTATATGTTATAAAACAATTCTAGTAATTTTTCTAGAATTTCTACTGTTCATTTTCTAATTTTCTTAATTAATTTGGTTAAATTAGATATTAATTAATAAATAAGTAAATAATTAGTAAAATAGTCTACATATAATATTTAGAAACTTTTTATAATTTTTTAGGATTCCTGTGATGGTAAATTAGATTTGTAATTTTTCTATAATTATCTAAGTCATTTTATTATTTTTAGTAATTTAAAATTAGTTAATTAGTTTAATTAAATATAATTAGTAATTAATTAATATAAAAATCACAAAAAGACAAAAAAGCATATTTTTAATTTTAAAATTTGTTCTTAGTTATTTTATAATTTTAGAAATTTAATTTTCACTTTTCTAGTATTAAAATAATATTATATTGTAGTTAAGTTATTTAAATATTAATAATTAGTACTAATTAGTAATTAATTAATAATAAATAATTAATTAGTGTAAAAATTCATTTTGTTTATTTAAAAATTTTCTTTCATCCTTAGGTTTGTAAAAAAATCATTTTCACCCCCTGAGGGTTTTTAGATTTCAGATTTCACTTTTTATTTTGTACTTTCACGTAAATTTAAACTGAACTTACACGTTTTTAGGTTTAAAACGTTTATGGTTTTTCTGATTTTACAATCTTGTTAATATAGCTTATTTAAGTTTATTTCCTTTCAAAATTCCTTAGTGTAATCAATCACAACCCTATTCCTGTCCAAATTCACCCGATCACAAACCCGTTAGAATACAATCCACACCTCGTCGGGACATAACGACCCGAGGAAACCCCTATACTTCCACGGAGATTGATTCTAGGCTATTTGACTTAGTTGACCATTTACCTGGTCAATTAGGTTGACCGTTTGGAGCCAATCAAGCACAAAGATCTCAACAATGAAGAATCAAAAGGCTACGAGCTACAAAGATGTCAACAAAGACTTGAATGCTATGATTCAATATTTATTTTCCGGGGTGACCTCCCTTAGGGGGAGATTGTTAGGAATACGGTTATTCATATGAAGACTCGGTCACCCCGAGTGTAGTTTAGCATATTGTAGCTCGTAGTATTTATCATATTAGTTAGGACGTAGTTTAGTATTAGTTAGTATTTGTGGAGTCGGGTCGGGTCTTTACCCACTGTCAGCTCGCTCCACAGCTCATTTCAGGGGGCGTTTATTTGTAAGTATAAATACCCCTTCCCTAGCTTGGAAGGGGTTGGACCTTTCATTGCAATCTAACCTATTACATGTTTCTCTCAAAGGCTCCCAACTTCATTTATTTCTCTCTCTAACATCTTACTAGAAATCTACACATACAATCATCCTAAACATCATTCCATACATGTTCTTTCATTAGAGTATGCTACATAATGTAGAATTAAAAACCGTAAGCTAATTCGTAAAATTAACGTCAATGCGCGAAATAAAATGTGAAATTTAAGCTATACTACTCCTATGGACTTGAAAATAATTTTCCTAAGTTAAAAATGATAAAAGAAAATTTTTAGAAAAAGAAAAATATTTTTTTGACTCTTTATTTAGTTTTTATGAATTAAAAAACTAATTTAACTAATTAAAAATTAAAAGAAAATGCAAATTAAGTGAGAAAAATAAAAAATTAATTTTGAAAACTCTAAAATAACTAAAAACTATTTTTAAAACTGAAAATCTATTTTTTTTGGCTTTTTGTGTAATTTTTAGGAATTAAAAACTATTAAAACTAATTAAAAAGTAATAAAAACTCAAATAAAATTGAAATTAAATGAGAAAAATGCAAAATTAATTTATAAAATTCTAAAATAATTGAAAATAATTTCTAAAATACTTTAGGATTTTTTTAGGCTTTTTCTGATTTTTTTGGTATTTTTGGTAATTAAAAAGTATTAAAAATTGAATAAAAATGGAAATTAAATAAGAAAAATAGAAATGAACTTAGAAAAATATGAAAAATTCAGGGAAAATCTAAAATAATATTCTACAGCTAGGAAAAATTTAAAAAGTTGAAAATAAGCATTGGAAGTGCTATTTTCTTTGAAACAACTTATAAAAAGTGCTTATTTATAAGAAAACTTGACCCAAACTCAATGAAACATTGACCAACTGATTTATTGACTAAAATAAGCTCAAAAGTACAGGTATAAGACCAATAAGCACTCAGAGACACAGATATAGGCATAAATAGATTGAATAAGCAATTAAGAGATAAGTAGTGACCAATCATAATAAGCTAATGGTAAATACTCAATGGATAAAGCAACTACAAGCACAAAGAACTCAAATGATCAACAAAACTCAGATTTGAACCACTTAATCTCAATTGCAGCCCTTGAATTGGAAACAGGAACTTGTTTGAACTACATTACTAAGACAGGCCAAATAAGCAGTTCTAATAAGCTGAGACTTGTGAGCTTATGGGGGCAAAAGTCCTACTGACCAACCAACACTACAAATTAACCAAGAGAACTGAATCTAGATCCACTTTACTACACTAAAGCTGCCTATAAATTACCAAAACCTGATGCACATGGGAACTCAGGTTCAAACAGTTAACTTCAATCCACTTTTCCAATAAGCAATTGATTTCTAAAACTGAATTTTCTTTTTGAAATTGTTTTACAGGCTGCCAAACTTTACAAATCATCTTTTCAAAGTTGTTTGCAAACATTAATGAATCCTAAAAAGGATCTCAGAGTTTTGACCAAAACTGTATTTCTCACTAATTTGACTTTTCTTTTTGACAAAACTTTGACCAACATGAATTTAAATCTGCTCTAATAGATTCCTTATGTTGTAATAAGCTCTAATTAACCTAAATTAAGCTTTCTAATACTAATAAGCAACTACTTATGTGATTATGCAACTAAATCTCTAACTGTTATGCAAATGATAAGCTAATTTGACTTTAAATGCTATAACCTACTGTTTTTAAGTTCAACTAAGCGTAAATGCAACCTCAGTTTGATGTTTAAACAACCAATACCTACTGAAACAATAATAATCTTATTAAACCACTATGATCCAAACACCCTCTTAATGACTGTCTAAGCCAATTACTTACTCAAATCTTTATCACAGCTATCAATTCCTCAATGAATAACCTAATACTGATCCAACACTCTCAATAGAACAGAGGAACACAAAATCAAACACAAATCTCACAGAAACACAGATATAAGATGCTATGACAGATGAATGAAACAGTAACAAACCAAATGACTACAACTATGAACAATAAGCTATAACAGAACAATATGATTATGCTACTATTATTATTAAACAGAAACAAACCATTTAAAAGCAGATCTATACTACTACTAACTGATGCAATTCAAAGTGAATTAAAAATGGAACTTGCAAATACAATTCCCCCTCAGCTCAACAGAGGGGGATTCACTAAGCTTGCATGTCTTTATGACAGGCCAATGGACACCTTTTGGCTGCCTTATACCACAATAAGTTGATGCTTAATCCAGTAAGATAACAGTTGACTTTGTTTGACCTTTTTTAGATTTAAAACAAATGATTGAATAAACTCACACAAAGCTATCAGGAAGCTTATATGAGCTTATATAAACATGAATTAAGCTTATTGAAGCTTGAAATTAGAATTGAAACTATTATTTGTTTATTTATTTTTTCTGATTTTTTTTTTTTTTTTTTTTTTTTTTTTTTTTTTTGGATTTTCAATATAAGAAACGACAGAAACTTAAATGGAATATTTAAAAAAACTATAACTATAGATTTAAGCTAATAAAGAGTAAATAAATGAAATTAAACTAAGAAAACAATAAGCTGTAAAGAAAACTTGATTCTATTAATACCAAAATTCAGTACAATACTTGGAAAGCAAAAATACAATAAGCTTGAAGACAGAAAACTAAACAATAATGAAAACCTACACAATAAAACTACTCTCCACAACTGTGAATGAAGGGGGTATTTATACTTGAAGCTTGAGGCTGGGTGAAGCTTCTAGATCATCCACGTCACTGATCCACGCCTCACTTGCGTTTCTTTGAGTAAATATAGGCCCTCAGATCAACCTTGGTCACCAATCCTCATCCCTCAGCCCTTGGATTTGATTATTCCCAATCATATGACACGGAATTTCACATGGATTGACACTCTGTCATTCCCTGCCATGTTAGAGAGTTTCTAGAAGCCATTAATTGTATGATAATGCCCTTACTTGCTGTCAATTTGGATTTATTGTTGGTGAATAGTGTTTAGGGTTCATAGCATTCTGGGTATGGGGTAATATTTGGGGGGCAGGTAAATGGTGTTTGGGAGTGGTTTTATTAAGCTGAACGTTGACCAGGTTTATTGACCATGGGTAAAAAAAGGTGGAGTTGGATCGGGTAAAAGGCAAAGGGAAATGGGCTTGTGTATGTTTTGGGCCAAGGAGAGTTTTTTTGGATTAGTAATATTTTTGTGGATCCGGTTTAGATGTATTAGTTTTAGGCTTAGTAAATTTAACAAGGATCATTGTAGTATTTTTTGAAAACTTGGGGACCAATTCGGTAAATTTCCAAAAGTTAATCCAAGGGTATTTCTTGACGTTCTCTGATAATTGAGGGTTGACTTTGACTTTTCTTCAATAATTTCTTCCAGGGACCATTATTGTAATTTCTGGAAAATTGAGGGACTAATGTTGCCAATCTCTTCCAAACTTTGTCCAGGGACCATTTATGCAACTTTATGATTCTCTGATGATTTCTCATGACATTTTGAGCTTTTCTTTTATCATTTTGCTTCCCCGGCTCTGGCTTTTGACCTTTTTCCATTCTCGTGCTCGTTTTTGTCGGTTTTGGCTTTGGTTTTGTTCATTTCTCACATATCCGTACCTGCACATACACAAATAAAAAAACACACATTCTCTTGGCATATTTGGTTAGTATTTGGTTTATTTAGTCTGATTTAAGGCTAAAAAGGATGTGTGAATAAGCACACATTAACAGTACATCGGGATTTTGTTGAAATCAAACCCAAAATTTGATAGTTGAGATCTTATCCATAAATTTGAGCACAACATGAGGACATGGCAATGTATTCAGTGTAACACCCCAAACCGACACGGGTCATAATGCCACATTATGGTGTCCATCAGAACAAACAAATGCAAATGGAAGACTTATAAACATAAAAGTTACAAAGGTATTCTAAGGTAATAAGGAAAATACTAACTCTATACAAGATGAAATCCAAAACTGAAATACAAAACAAACTAAATCTAACTGAAGCTAAACCAAGTCTAATCCAAAGCAAATGGTTCTTTAATCATCAGGTAGTCCACTAAATGCTCCTATGCACTCTTCGCTCAAACCCAGCTTCCAACCTAAAACCTGTCGCGGAAGAAAAGAAATGCGGTTGAGCTTAAAAAGCCCAGTGAACAGATATATAACAAAACGAATAATCAAAACGTATAAAAGTATAGGGAAAGGAAATCATAAGCTCCTGCTAAAATGAATATCATTTGTCAAATGCATAAGAGACCAACGATAACTGAAGAAATATCATAAGTCAAATGAATAATGAGTATGAAGAGTCAAGTGATAATATGAATCATATAGTAACCAGAATCAAAGAGCACGTATCAACAAAGGCTTGTCTACCTAAGACACTTGAATAGACGCAAAGAACATAGGAAAGCTACGAGCCGACCTACCCGAGACACTTGAATAAATCTCAAATCACATAATCACATATCCGTCAATTCATAGGGTGTACATAGAGTAGCTAGCTCTAATGTACTAGACGTGAAGGGGGTACAAGGCGCGTACAGCCAGTTACAAAATCAAATCATATCATATCATATCAAACATACCTAGGATGCATCCATACGCCCCCCACAAACAAATCATATATCCAAAGTGGCCAAGTGATCACATATCATATCATAAACAGACGGGGACGCCGGGGACTAATCTCACCGCCCCAGAGAGTGTCATGCCATTGGTGCCTCAATGACACGCCCATGGTACCTCCATGAGTAGACTAAAAACTCGGGCATCAGAACAGAACATATCGGAACAAACAAAGCAACGCTATCCATAACAAAATGCTCCCAGAGCATGACAGAACAGAATGCTCCCAGAGCATAATATAACAGAATCTCGCAATCACATAATCATAATCAAAGTGGATAGCAAATCAGAATCAAATCAGAGGTATCATAGCAAGGCTCATATCAAATAGACCATATCAACGAATCATATCAATCATATCAAATGGGGAACATAGCAATGGCATAACTGAAGGAAATCTTAGCAGTGTCAAGGATCGAAAGAAAGTCATGAGAAGTCCCTACTGAAAAGGGATAGAATATATGTACCTTAAACCGCAAATGAAACCACATCAGAAAAAAAAAAGGATTAGAAGTTACTCCTTCTTTAATGAATCTACACGAATTAATGATCGTCTTATCACTTAATGCTTATAGTTAATCAAATTACACATTTGAGGTTCCTTTCTATTTTTAGTAACTTTTCACTTTTAGCAAGTTTCCCGAATTAGAAAGTTTCCACATATAGTAAGTTTTCCAAAATAATAATTCAATGCTTTAAGGTTATAATTGACAACTAATAATATTTAAGGGTTAAAATGACAATTATAGTAGTTTAGTGTTAATTATATCAAATTAGTAAAGTTTAGGGTAATAAACGTAAATTATCAAAATTAGATATTAAAAATGTCAAATAAAATTATTTTAAAATTTATATTCTAATTTTATATTAAGATGATAATTTAAGACCCCGTCGTTCATAATTCATTAACGTATCATTGACATTAATCTTAAACCCCGACGACCAAAATATGTTATTATAACATGCATAATCACACGACTCGTTTAGATAGTATTAAGGGTGCGTTTAGCTGGATATTTAGAGTCGACATGAGCTGGAAAACACGACACATAATAGTTTGAAGACCGATTATAAAACCACAATTCCTCACGTATAATGTACACATATACAGCATAATCAAATCTTATATCTTTATTACATAATATTATAATAGCTGATATTTATATACATAGCGTCGGATCATAATATTCAAACCAAAAGTGAATGAGATTCTTAAATCTGATTGATGCATGCATATGTTACTCATTAAATCTCTTTATGGTTGAAGCATGCATGCATGGGGAAATCTACGTGTTTAAAACCCGAAACTTATAGATCGATTCGTTTAGGATTTTAAGTCGTTATCTTATATGAATATTCTTATGATTTGTGCATATTTTTATTCATTCGTATACTGTATTAATGAAACAAAATACTTACCCTTTAGACCAGATCGTTATCATATATCATAGTTATTTTTTTAGGTTATAAGTTATATATGTGTCGATAGGAAGTTCAAAGAATACCTCATGTCGCATGAGAGATCAAGACCGAAACTGAACACGAGTGCTAACACCAGAACGTACCCATGACGATCTAAACCTCCGGCTATCAAATCCCACGTTTACCACCTTCTAACAGAACCAAATACAGATGCGAACACCAAATCGACACCGTAGTCCAACTGACTCCCACGAACGAACCAGAGACTCTAACGAACACGAACCGATCGAACCAACAAGAGCAGATCCTAACTTGATCGCACCCTTCTTCAAAACTATTCTTGTCGTGCACTTTAATCAAATGGATCGGTTTAATGCAGGTATTGTCTTTTTGTTTTCTTAAACGATTTCATGGAAGAAGAGAGGGTGCATTAGTTTATTGTTGTTTGATGTGGGTATGCTTGTCTTCCAACTTTCACGTAAAGGGAGAAAATGGGTGAGAGTGTTATTTCGTTTTCAAGAATACGCATGAAGTAATATGGGAGAGGTGTGTGGGATAGAAATGGTATTCGGTTGTTTAAAAAAAAAAAGAGCATGGGAGTTATCAGCCGAGTGTTTGGGGAGTCAAATGACCAAATCTTCTCATCTATTCAAATTCTATATCATATTTTCAAGTGGAATATTTGGTGTACAAGGTTAATAGTAATTGGCCCATGCAACATTTTTAACGTGTGATAATTATGTTTAGAGCAATGTGTGTCGACTTATATCACATCATAGGTTTAGTACATTGTGTAGCTTCCAAAATATAAATCTCCGATACTTAGGTTATGTTCACAAAACTTAGAAAAATTCAAATTATATGGGAATTTAGTTGAAACGGATTTTAGGGTTTCACATTCAGCCTTTGTGGATGATATTGATGTGCACATTTGCTTTTTATATGACCAGCTTACAAGTTTCACACACAAAAATTGAGCACCTCTTGACGTACTTCTACGAGTATCTTGACACCCCGCATGGTCAGCATCTGAGTAAGCCGTGAGAGCCATTGCGTTGTCCTTAAGGTACCAGAGACCCATGTGAATGGTCCCTTGAAGATAACCGAATATTCTCTTGACTGCTTCTAAGTGCTTTTCGGTAGGCTTGGATTGATACCGAGCACACATGCAAACGGCAAATAGAAGGTCTGGCCTGCTTGCTATGAGATACATGAGAGATCCAATCATGCTTCTGTATTTGGTTTGATCAACAGGTGATCCTGATGGATCGTCATCATGTTTGGATCTTTCAACCACTGGAGTGTCTACTGAGTCACTTGAATCAAAACCAAATTTCTTCAGAATGTCATTAGCATATTTGGCTTGATTAATGAAGATGCCGCTTGGATTTTGTGAGATTTGCAACCCAAAGAAGAAAGACATTTGTCCCATCATAGGCATCTGAAACTTGGAACTCATTTCTTTTGCAAATCGATCACATTCATTGGAGTCGGATGATGCAAAGATGATATGATCTACATAAATTTGAACATGAAGCAGATGGTTTCCAGTCTTCCTAGTGAACAAGGTAGGATCAACAACACCCTTGGTGAATCGGTTTGCAAGAAGAAACTTGGACAAAGTGTCGTACCAAGCTCTAGGAGCTTGTTTTAGACCATACAGTGCTTTCCTCAAACGATACACATGATTTTGTCGTTCAGGGTCCACAAAGCCATCAAGTTGAGTAACATAGACCACTTCTTTCAAGTCTCCATACAGGAAAGCAGTCTTAACATCCATCTAGTAAAAAATGGTGAATTAATGGTGTTCTTTGATTGATAGCATCTGATGAATTTGTGTTAGCAAGTGAATATGAACTCTTTCCTGTCTAAGGAAGTATAAGTCTGCTAGAATTTAGTAGTATCTGTTATCAGATAACATAGAGTTGTGTTAGTCTAAATTGTATCTGTTTTCTATTTGAATGCCAAGATTGGGGTTGTCTAAAGCTTGTGCTACTCTTATATTTGTAATTCTGTTTAGAGATTAATATTAATATTCACCATTTGCACAAAAAAAAATTATGTTACTGCTAGCAGCATTGGCAAGGAAGATTCTAATGGCCTCGATACGAACAACCGGTACAAACGATTCTTCAAAGTCAATTCCCTTTTGTTGACTGTACCCTTTTGCAACTAGCCGTGCCTTGTTTTTCAAAGCATTACCGTGCTCATCAAGTTTTACTTTGAAGATCCATTTGAGAGCGATGATCATTGCGCATTCAGGTGGCGGCACTAATTCCCATACATCAAGTCGATCAAACTCATGGATTTCTTCTTGCGTTGCTATGAACCGGCATTCTTTTGTTAATGCATCCTTGAAATCTATAGGTTCGGTTTTGGATAGAATGGAATTGAAGAAGCACCACAAGGCATCGGTAGCAAGTTGTTTTCTGGTGGACACTGGTCGTGAGGGATTTCCTATGATATTGTTAATAGGGTGATCATTTGTCCATTTTCGGAGATGTTCACGAGTTTGAGGGTAGTGAACTGATATAACAGTGTTGGATTCTCCTGAGGATGATGCTTCGTTGGAGGATTCAGGAGTGAATACATTTTCAAATGGTTCATCTTCAGGTGGAGCAAAAGGATTGACTTCACAAGAATTATCTGCTGTCATTCCTTGATTTTTAGAAGATGATTACACGTTTGACACATGTTGAGAGTTGCTTCATTCTGGAGCATCTAGGTCAAGAGAGATAGAAGTGGATGGACCATTAGTGGCTTGAGGGGCATCTACAGCCATATCATTAGGATCAGCTGCCTGCTGTTCTCGTTCCTGAGGTTGCTGTGACTTGAAATACACATCAAACATGGGGTCAAATAACTTCTTCAATTCTTCACAAGTGGGAGGAACATAAGGAGTGACAGGTTTGGGATTCTGTACAAGTCCCGAACTAATTGGTCTAGGAGATAAAAGATTTGGTGACGGTCCAAAACTGGTGTGTCCTGAAGCCGTATGCTCTGTCAGCTCATCAAACGTGACATGGATTGTTTCCATGATATGTCGGGTTCTTTTGTTGTAGATTTGGTACCCCTTTCGATCAGGCGCATATCCAACGAATACCCCAATATCATCCTTAGCCTTGAGCTTCCCTAAGTCTTCACTATCGTTAGTTGGATAGTACAGGGTTCCAAACATACGGAGAAAGGAGGAATCAGGCTTTTTGAGATGCGCCAGCTCATAGGGTGTCTTGTTGTAGAGAGGATGTATCAACGACCGATTTTGAGTGTAACAAGCAGTAGCGATAGCTTTAGCCCATAGAAACATTGGTGCTTTAGAGAATATCAGCATAGTGCGTCCAGCTTCAACTAGTGTACGATTCTGTCTTTCAACAACTCCATTTTGTTGAGGAGTTCGAGGAATACTCTTTTGATGACTCATGCCGATAATTTCATAAAATTGAGTGAGTTGTTGGTTAACAAACTCAGTTTCATTGTCAGTGCGAATGATTCTAACGGTCTTGTTAAGCCTTACTTGCAACTGGTTGATGATTTTGATGATGATTTTGGAAGTTTCATCATTGGATCTTAAAAACTTCATCCATGTAAACCGTGAGTAATCATCCACAATTACAAGAATATATCTTTTCCCATTGAAGCTCTGGACTCTCATGGGTCCGCACAGATCCATGTGAAGGGTATGGAGCACTTCAGTGTTGGAGTTGGTGGGTTTTGGTATGTGAGTGTGCTTCTTGCTTTTACCCAATCGACATGCTGAGCAAAGATGGTCCTTTTCATATTTCAATATGGGCATGCCTCGAACAACATCTTTGCGAGAAAGTTCATTAATGGTGCCAAAGTTCAAGTGGTTCAAACGACGGTGCCATAACCATGATTTGATCTTTGAGGCCTTAGAGAGCAAGCAAATAGGAGAGGACCGCATCATGTCTTAGATAAAGATAGTATACAAATTAGTACCACGACTTCCCTTAAGAAGATCAATTCCATACAATTCTCTAACAAAACATGTGTGCTTTCTGAAGGCCACTTCGAGATCAGAATCACAAAATTGTCCAACAGAGAATAGATTATGCCCAAATCCTTCCACATAGTAAACTTTAGAAATCACGCTATCACCAAACACATAATCACCATACCCCATAATGGCTCCAAAGTGGTCGTTTCGGAATCTGACTGTCCCAATAAACTTTTTCATAAAATTTCTGAGCCGAGGGCGATCCTTAGTCATATGCTTTGAGCAGCCTGAGTCCAAATACCACAGGACGATTTGTACAACCTGCATTTGAAACCAGACATATATGGATAAGTGAAAAACATGGATCCCATGTGTAATTGGGATCCAATTTGTTAGCACAAGCATACTTAAGAGAAGTAGGATTAGTGTTTACAATGGCTTTCTCAAAGGAAATGATACTAGTGGGTGTTACTGACTTATTATCAAGGCATTGAGTTACTATATGGAATTTTCTACCAGTTGCCTTCCATTTCTTAACTGCTAAAGACTTGGAATCGGGTATTTTGGTTAATTGACACTTGCTTCCTAAAGTGAACTTTCTTCTAGTAGGTTTCAACTGATATCCTACATTGGTAAAAATCTTTCCTGTAGCTTTCCAAGTATGGTTTTCCAGTTTATGTGTCTTAGCCAACTTAACTAGGGATTTGTAAGAAGATACACAACACATTCATCATGATTACCAGAAATTAAACAACCATTACAAGTCTTACAAGTAGCATTAGAATTCGAATTAATTACAGTACGCTTAAAGCATATACTAGAATCAACACGATTCTCTTCACTCAAATCAATCTTATCGTTCCTAAGTTAAGTTTATTTTCAACACAATTAAACACTTAAGCACGTAATTCAAGTAAACAAACTTAAAACGTAACGTAGAATCAAAAACATAAGCTTAAACGAAAAATAAACGTTAACGCGCGAAACAAAAAGTGAATTTTTAGCTATACTACTCTTATGAACTTGAAAATAATTTTCCTATGTTAATAATGATAAAAGAAAATTTTGAGAAAAAGAAAAATATTTTTTTTGACTTTTTATTTAATTTTTGTGAATCAAAAACTAATTTATCTAATTAAAAATTAAAAGAAAATGCAAATTAAGTGAGAAAAATGCAAAATAAATTTTGAAAATTCTAAAATAAATAAAAAATTATTTTTAAAACTGAAAATCTAATTTTTTTGGCTTTTTGTGTAATTTTTGTGAATTAAAAACTATTAAAACTAATTAAAAAATAAGAAAAATGTAAATAAAATTGAAAATAAATGGGAAAATTGCAAAATTAATTTCTAAAAATCTAAAATAAATGAAAACAAATTTCTAAAATATTTTTGGATTTTTCTATGCTTTTTCTGATTTTTTTGGGATTTTTGGTAATTAAGAAGTATTAAAAATTGATTAAAAACTAAAATTAAATAAGAAAAAATAGCAAATGAACTCAGAAAAATATGAAAAATTCAGGGAAATTCTAAAATAAAATATTAAACCTAGGAAAAATTTAAAAATTGAAAAATAAGCACTGAAAGTGCTAGTTGCTTTGAAACAGCTTAAATTGATTGCTTATTAATAAGAACACTTGACCCAAAATTGACCAAACTTAAAACAGATGTATTTTAGACTCAAATGAACTTAATGGAACAAGTTTTAAACCAAAGAGAACTCAGAAACACAGAAATGGCTCAAATCAGATTCAAATAAGCACTAAGGAAATAAACATAAGCTAGCAGAATAAGCTAATGGACAAAAGCTCAATTAGAAACAAAGCTAGAGGTACAAATGAACTTATATAAGCAACAAATCTCAAAATTAAACCACTAGAACACAAATGCAGCCCTAAAAGTGAAATCAGAAACTTGTTTTAACCACTTAATAAGACAAGCAAATAAGCTGTACTAATATGCTAGTAAATGTGAGCTTTTGGGGGCAAACACTACTCTGTCCTACTGAGAATAAAAAAGAACCAAAAGAATTGAGTCCTAATCCAATTAACTAACCTAAAAGCTACTTGAAAACCTTGACTAAGTCTGATGTGCAGGGGAGTTAAGTTCCAAACTGGTAGATTAGACCCAAATTCCAAATAAGCAATTGAGATGTAAACAGAGATTTCCTGATTGAAAGTGATTCTCAAGCTGCAAATCTTCTTAAAACAGCAAACCAAACTAATTTCTAATGAGTATTGAATTCTACAAAAGCTTCCAAAGAACTATCTATTTATGATTTTATTATGCTATTTGACTTTTTAGATGCAAGCTTTGTTGACTAATCTGAAACTTGATTGAAAATAAATAATGGAAATTGACACAATAAGCTGAATTTTAACTAAATAGAGCTATAAGAACTACTGATGCAGCTATATGATGAGACTATAAGTTCTAAATTGAAACAGTCATTTAACTAATGAAAATTTATAGTGAGTTTTGACCTTATATGAAATAACTACTGATCTTCTATTTTGAATAGCCTAAATGCAACTAGAATAACCTATCTACACTAACTGAATAAGCTCAAACCCCATTAAAAAAAACACAATCATCCATAGATCCAAACACCCCTGAATGAAACAGTATGAACCTATATGAATCTAATTAGTGTCACACCAATCCAAAACTTAAATGCAGTGCTAAATATGATCCAACAAACTTAATGAAACACAAAAACTCAGATCTCAATAACAATTAATCTAACAATCTTAATATGCAATATTGGACAGTTATGAAATAGTAATAAGCAAGTATGATGCAATCTACTACTATAAAGCTAAATAATGATTACTTATGCTTAATGAAACAGTAACAATTAATAAAACACAGATCTACACTAGATAATACCAAGAATTCAATTCAAAGCTTTGAAAATAAAAATGAGAACTTACAAACCACCTCTCAGCCAAACAGAGAGGCGCTCCCACACAACCTATCTTTAGATAGGCTCCAACATCACACCAGGAAATTGAATCTAACACCATAATAAACTTATAAAAGTAGTAAATGAAAACTGAGAATAGATTTAAAGGTATTAAAAACAGAAAATAAATTGCAAGGGAATTAAATTTTTTGAATATAAATTGCAAAGGAAATTAACTAAAAATTAGAATTATATTGAAACTGAATTGAAAGTACAATTTGAAAACAGAATTACAATAAGCTAAACTAAATTACCCTACTCCTACTCCTATTATCTAAACCTAAAATCTAACAGCCTTCAATTGATGTGAGGAGGGGGTTTATATAGCTTGGTGAAAGGAGGTCCTTGGATCCTTCTTGGTTGCCATGTCATCAATCCTTGTGCCCTTGTGTTTCTTTGAGTCCCTCTCAAGCCGTTTGATCACCCTTGGCCTCCAATCCACTAATCTCAGCCCTTGGATGTAATAATGATTCAATCATTGGCACTGAATTCCATGAGGATTGCCAGCGTGTCATGTCAGACTCGTACATGTACTAAATTTCCCTTAATTGTGGTGAATTTAAGGTTAGGTAATTCTAGGGTTCATGTGGTACAGTTGTTTTTCTGGGTAAATATTGATTTGGGGGGCGGGTAAATGGGATTTGGGTATTGTTTTTGTTTGTGTTGACCGGTATGGTTTGACCGGGTTAAAGGGTAAAGGGTGTTTGGTTTGGATCGGGTAAAAAGGGGGTTTAGTGTTGGGCTTTTTGGTGTCATTGGGCTAGGGGTGATTGGACTAAGGATTTAAAATGGATCAGGTTAATATTTGTTTTAGTAGTAATATTATTAGACAAGGACCAATGTTGTATTATCTGTAATCTCAGGGACCAAATCAAACTTTTTGCAAAAGTATTTTCCAAGGACTATTTTTGTAATTCTCTGATTCATGAGAGTTGACTTTGACTTTTTTTCAATAATTTCTTCCAGGGACTAATTTTGTCAATTCTTTAAAGATGAGGGACTAAAGTTGCCAAACTCTATAAACTTTGACCAAGGGCTAATTTTGCAACTTTCTGAATCTCTGAGGACTTTTCTTGACATTTTGAGCTTTCTTTGATCATTAAGCTTCCCCGGTACCGGCTTTTGACCTTTTTCCATTCTTATGCTCGTTTTTTGTCGGTTTTGGCTTTGTTTTTGTCCATTTTTCACATATCCGTACCTGCACATACACAAATACAAAAAAATACATTCTCTTGGCATATTTGGTTAGTATTTGGTATATTTGGTCTGATTTAAGGCCTAAAATGGATGTGTGAATAAGCACACATCAGTGGTCTTCTACTTTCTTCCCTTGAGTACTCTTAGCTGGCAAAGTCCTATCATTCCTTGTATTGCCTTTAGGCATTGACCCGCTAGCTTTAGTGTCATTGCTTACTCCTATAGAATTGATGATGGGAACATTAGATTGTTGCATAGTTGTTTGGTTTCTAGGTGGTGATGTGCTATGATCAGAACTAGCCAAAAGTATATCAAAGGTAACATGTTTTTCAAACTCTTATATGAGGATGTGCCCTTTCTTTCTCGCATGTTGGGAATCTTGGGGCACGTACCAATGGCATATTCTAACAATTCTTGTAACCTTTTGGTGAGAAAACTAATGCCTGATAATGTATTATCAGAGGGTCTCACCATTCTATCTTCTTCAATGGTCTCACGGGTCATGTCAAGGCAATCCTTAAGATGTCTAAGGTAATCACTGTGGACTAACTCATTGTTCCTAAGGGGAAGCGGTATGAACACAGCCTCACATGCATATTGTTTACATTCACAGACCTTTGAATTGATATAGTCACTTGCAGTGACCGACATCTTCCCTTTCACCTTGGTCTTTAGATTCTCAATTTCATTTAGCAAAGAAGTTATCTTTTCATTGGTTTTATCACGAGTGATCTTAATTGAATCATATAACTCTTTGTAACGTTGTTTTACTTTCGAATTTTCAGCTTGCAAGCAATCATCTTCATGTTTGAGTTTGTTGATCATGTTTTGAAGTTTAAAACCCTAAGAATCTGCAGACTGTAATTTGTGGGTTTCGATCACATCATTCATGGGAGATTTCAATTGGGCAATTTGAGCCCTCAATTTCCTAATCGTGTTCGTGTGAGCTTGAATTTTTTCATCTTTTTTTGCTAATTCAAAATATGTATCAAATTCCAGAACATCAGAAGATGTCTTGACCTTTGATATTTTAATCCTTTCTTCTAAATATTGATATTTCAATTGTAAGTTAAGATTATCAACTTCTAGTTTAGAAAAGTTCTTGACCATGTTGTCATGATCATCATTTTGAATTTTTTCATACAGTTTTAAATTCTCCCCCTCAAGCTCAACAACAGGATTTTGGAGAACATTCAAAGCAATAGACATTTCATGAAATTGACAAGCATTTAACGTAGAATCTGTAGCAGTGTAGAACACATTTTGAGCAATACATTTAGCAATCAAATTGTCATTCATGATAAGAATATTTTTCCTTGCAATCTCACTATGTTGAAGATCTATTGCAATTTGTTTTCCCTTATTTTTCCCATTTTTAAACACTTCTTTCATTTCTTTCAGTTCAACTTCAAGGGACTGTTGTAAACCCTCAAAGTGTTCTTTGATTAGTTTAAAAAATGGGATAACTTCAGTTAACTAACACTCTTTTGTAAGCTCAAAACCCCTTTCACCCTTAGTAATTCCAGTTGGCGTGATTCTCTTTTTGCATGTTTTATCAAAATCAGTGAACATTTGACAGAGGACATATATGCTAATAAGAGTTTTACTTTGTGTGGGAAGTGACAACTGTACTAACTGCATCGGTGTGTCGGGGGGATACACCGTTGGGGTAGCAAACTTTTGAGGACTTTTGGCCTTAAGTTCATCAGCTTTCCTATTCTCAACATCTAATGGCCAAAATACCTGTTCTGGTGTTAACTTAGTTTGGGGTGCAAAAACAGTCACATGGTTTTGTTCATAATAATCATGGGGTTTAACAATGACACGGTGTTTAATGCACTTGGGATCCTTCATTTTATTATCAACTCTCTCTCTATTGGCAGATTCAAGTTCATCCATTTCTTTATCAGGCCAACTATTTGGGGGGGGGGGGCATGATTAGGTGTAAGCATAACCTTGGCATCATATAGGGTAGGTTGAGAGGCACTAACTCTCTTAAGGAAGTTTGTTTAAGGCACAACTAAATCCTTATCACTATGCTTATCCCGCAGTTTAATGTGCTTTTGAATCATTTGAGTTGTTTGAATGGTTTGGCCTCGTTTGTGTTTCAACTGCTTAAGGTTGGAAAATTCATTTGATAGTTTACTTTCTTTTTCATGAAATTCACCTTTTAGAACACTTAAACTCTCCTGAATTTCCCGTTTTTCCTTAACAGCATGATCAAGTTGATTCTGAACAGATTTTATCTCTGGTTTTAATGGTTTTTCCTTTAGGTTATGTTCAGTTATGTATGCTTGCATCTGCCAATCCATTTTTTGTTCAAGTTCGGTTAGCTCAAATTTTACACGTTATTCATAACACATTACTTGATCCTTAAGAATATTAACCCTAGTGTTCAGAGTGTCATCGGGTGCAACAGCAGTGTACTCGTCTAGTTCATACACATTCTCATCAACAGAGGATGCATCACTTGATACAACAAAGTCAATGTTGTACTTTACATATTGTTCATATGGGACAATATTGCTATTTCCCATATTAGGACTATTTAATTCAGTAATGTTTGTTTGTTGTACTTCGTTATAAATCCTTTGTTCATGCATCACATCATTATCACATACAACACAAGACTATCCACTAGATATGTCAGAATCAATGTTGTGATCCGAATGTTGCTCAGTTGGAATAACATTAATGTCTCCAATTCAGCCTCATTTGAGTCACCAGCATTATTTTGTCGTATATCGTTGAGAGTCATCTGATCATCATTAAATATGCATACATCATATAACTTCAGTACCTCATATATGATGGATGATTTGGAGGGATTGGATTGTAGTGATGATGAGATAGTTGATGATAAACTGGCCATGAAGATAGTCTGAGCAGTGGGTTTGTCATCAACGTCCGAATCAAAGGCATTACAATCATCAGCTTGGAAGATGTTTGGATCATTAAGAGCTAAATCCTAGACATGTTGTTCATCCACATCAGCATCAAATGTCTTTCCTTCATCCCCAGCAAGAAGCTCCAATTCATCCTCATTCAGCATAACTCCATTCTCTTGAGCCTGCATGAGCAACATTTTGTCCTTGAAGTAGTCTGAGTTCTGAGGACGCTTTTGCTGAGTACAGTTCCTGGCGATGTGACCCAAACCCCCACAGTTGTAACATTTGAGTTGCCTTCCTTTTCCCTGATTCACATTTCCAACCCTGTTCTGCAAATTACCCTGTGCAGCATTCCTTTGATTCACATTTTGTCTGCCTTGAACATTTTGCACCATCACTCTTCCATCTTCCACAACAGCCTGGTTACGTGGATTTGAGGAAGCTCTGAGTTGGTTGTTGGTTGGTGGAAGAGCAGCTCTGAAGTGTTGAACTAGTAGAGACACTTGGTTGGAGAGATTGTCAATCATCTTATCAGTATGAGAATATCCTGGGTCAAGCTAGGTGTTCATAGCAATTGGTGACTGTAGAGATGAGTGATCCACTGATGACAAAGGCTGATTGATTGGTAACGTACTAGTCATGAAAGCTAGTGATTCATTAGTAGTAGTTGGATTGAGCTTTTCTCTTAATTGACTATCGAAAGCTGCATGTTTCTCATGTTGTTGTAAGTAGGCAAACAGCTGTTCATAGTTGGTATTTCTCAGTCCTTTGTTGAGCTTCGCTGCAGTGTCAAACTGATCCCACTCAGGTGACATGTTGTTGAAAATTTAGAGTTGAGTTGGATGTTAGGCATTGTCATTCGGATCATTCTCATGTCATTAACAACTTTTGAAATCTGACATAGTAGTCGGTAATGTTTTCACCAGGATTCATCTTGAAACGCTCAAACTCATCATACAACTAGTCTTCTTTGGTCAGCTCCGAGCAAGATAGAAGCATTTTGACATTGTCCCAAACAGATTTTGCTTCAGTGTTGAAGTTGATTAGCTTGCAAACATCTTTAGGTAAACCTTGTATCACGATGTTGGAGGCTCGAATATCTGCATCATAACGCTTCTTTTCAGCCTCACTGAGGTCATTGTAAGTACGTGGCCTGTCAATTCCAAGGGTGACAGTTCCATCATCAGCTGTGGAGATGACATCCGTTATTGTACCCATCTGCAGGGGTGATGAGGCGAAAAATGAACCGTTTTTAGGGGGTCATTTAAGCCCGGAATTGAATTTATTTGATCAAATATTGCCCTAAATCGTTCCTTTTGTGATTTTAGGTACTTTGGGAGTGAATTCTGGAAAAGCTAGCATTTTGGACGTTTTTGGAGCATAAAAGTGAAGAAAACTGCAAAGAATTAATTTTCCATGCTGAGAACAGTACCTGACGGCGTCAAGAAGGAAATTGTGACGGCGTCAGGAGTAAAATCCATGACGACCCAGAGAAAACCTGAAGGCGTCAAGAGAAGGGCATCAAGAGCAAATTTTGTGACGGCCTGCAATTGGAATACACGTGACGGCATCAAACCCAGATCTAGGCAGTCCGAGAATTTATTTGGCGGCGAGATGACGGCGTCAGAAATTTAATCTTGACGCCGTCACCTCACAAAATCTATATATACTTTTCTATTTTTCATTCATTAAAAGAGGAACTTGTGTGGAGAATACTAGGGTCGAACCTAATAAACCCTAGGTCGTTTGTAACAGTATTTTCAAGGGTTTTCACCCCTTGAAACCTTTCATGTTCAATTAAGATAAGCCCTTTTTCAATTCATTCAATATGTCTATATGTTGTTTGAATATATCTTATGCTTGTCTTGATTTCAACATGCTAGGCTAGATCTTTCATGTGTTTGCTTAGATGTAATGAAACCTAGATGTTAATTATAGGTTGATTGCTTGTTTATAGTTGTATTGGATGAATGATTTCAATGTTAGGCTTAAGAAAACTTGCAGATCTCCATTGTGTAACATGCTTGAATGTCTTAAGAAACATGAACCAATGTGTACTAGGTTTTTATGATTGTATTTAATGCATGAGCGAATTCTAGTGATCCCATGTTAGGAGCTTCTTAGCCGGCTCGACATAGGAGTGAAGTAGGAGCTTATAGGATTGGGGAAGTAAGTACACCACCCCATGAATGGTATTAAGGAATAAAATCCGTCATCCATGCAACTGTAACAAGTAATTAACCTGTAAAAGATATCTAGGGAGTAGTGAAATCTAAGTAAACACAATTCTCCCATATATTGCTCACACCACTATCTTAATTTAGTTTATTTTCATTTCTAGTATTTTATTTTGATTGCATCTTAGTAATTGGGTTAGTTGACTAGCAACTAATTCCGCCCAACTCCTTCAAAACCGAGATTTTTATTTGCTTTTACAAAAACTAAAAAAATACAAAAAGAATTATCCCTCATCTCTAGACCTAGTATTTAGGTTTTCTAATCCTAGCGACACTATTCCTAGCTAAACGATCAATCCCCCGGTACTTGTCACTATACTATACTACAACGATCAGGTACACTGCCTGGTGGGGGTTGTAAGCTTCTCGAGATCCCTTGAGAGGTAAAGCCTGGTGCAATCCCTACGCATCAAGTTTTTGGCGCCGCAACCCGGGGAAATAGTTATTGTCTAGGTTAGAATTTCTTTTTATTAGGTCTACTTGCTAAATTTCTTTCTAGTAAGATTTTACTTTAATTTTTAGGTTTTCTTTAGTCTATCTTTTCTTTGTGTCGTTGTTCGTAAAAACCTTTCCATTGACTCTTCCGTTCACCATTATGGAGAACGTGAATCCACCAAGTCCGACACTAGAGTTTTACCAGAAAAAATATAATTACACCAGTTTGGATGTACCAAGATGGACGAATGAAATGAGGCGGACGGGATCTTATATTGATTTTATTGAGTACCTTGAGAAAAGAGGCCAAGTGCATAAGACTTTTAAAGAATTCACCTTAGGAGCTCCATCAACCCCTGAAAATGCCTCACTTAGTGAAACCTATGCACCATATGAGCCTTCACCTAGGATAGTTTCGTATGAGCCACCTAGCTGCATGTCATGGTTAGGCCCTACCATAATACAGGATGAACACATAGGTGACCTTGATGTGATGGCGGATGTAGCCGAACATGATCACATTGATAAAAAAGACCTAGGTTTTATGATCAATGATGATGAATCTCAAGAAACAGATGATGAATCTTTTGGGCAATTTGTATATAGTAGTCATAATATTGAGGATGATCCTTATGATTCGGATATAGAAGTTGAGATGCCTAGAGAAGCACTTGAGATACTTGGGAAAATGTTAGGGTTAGATTATAATAAAACACATGTTGAGGATATAGGTGGTCTTGACACAAGGAACGATGAAGTAAGTAACATAAGCCCGCTAAATACCCCACAAGTCCTACCATCATTTGAGGCATACACACCGCCCGTGACTTACCCGGAAGAAGTAGAAGAGACTATAGGAATCCCAATTGAGGTAGAACCTTTGAACCAAACACAACTAGAGGATATAAGTTTGAATACTTATAATGATAGCCTTACTCTTAGTTCTAGGGAAGTTCCTAGTTTTGATGAACCGGAGCCTCAACCAAAACCGTTACCTAATCTTCCATCCTTGGATGAAAATTTAGGAATTGAAATAGGTTCCGATCCACCCATCAAACCATATAGTCTGGGTAGTCTAAGGACAAAGGTAGTGGACTCTAAGCCTTGTAGAGAGGAAGCCAATATAGGAGTGGAACATAACCTTACATGCTTACATCACCCATTCATGATTGATCACAAGACACATTATGGGTTTAAACCGGGTTTATTAGGTCAAAATGGATCCCCAACTAGTAGTCTCTTGAAGTTGATAGAAAATGATCCCTTTCTAGGAGAAAATCTTAATCCACCCATTAACCCTATTGAATTTGGTAAGGTTATGATGATAGCAGCACACCCCTTTGAGCATATAATTCATCCACCACTCTTTCCTCACGTGGCATACTTCCACCGAGAAGGTGTGTATCGCTACTATCACCCGCTCTTAATCCTAAGTGTAGGGAAAACTTCTCTTATTTCCGTTAAATAAGGGTAGAGTCAGGCTCGTGACTAGAACAAAAACAAGCGCTTATTGGGAGGCAACCCAAGCTTTATTTGTGTGTTGTTATTTGTGTGATTTTTATTTTGTTTGATTGTTATTTGCTTCCGTATGCATGCTTTATTTTTATCGTTGGTAGATCATGTTTCAAACTAAAATGGTGAAAATACTTTATTTTGTTGTTTAGCTTAGTCTTAACTTCATCCAAAGGTATTTCGCAAAGATAAGTGTAAGGGGAAACCCCAAATGTGTTTTTAAGAAACAAACTCGATCATGATTCTCCACAATATTAAATGATCATGTATATTCGTATTTGTTAGAGTCAAATGCTTGTATCGAGTCATAATGATGTTTTGCAGGATTTTCCAGGAAGTTGGACGAAGTTTTTCCAGAAATTTTTCGGAAACTTAACATAGGAATTTCTGCAGGTCACTTCTGACGGCGTCAGGAGTTAACTCCTGACGGCGTCACGTGTAAAAATCTGGAAATTTTACCGGTTTTGTTTTTCTAATGGAGTCTTAAAGTTTTTGTTGAATCCTTAGTTTTATAATCTTCAGGAAATCTGCAAACATCATTCCACAAGCATTATATCTGATTTTGTTTTCTAGGATTTGTTAGCATATATAGATTGCCGCCGATTTTACGCGAGGTTGCCTTGTCTATTTTCTCAGGTCTTACAGGTTCTGTATGACAAGAAGATGATTTATATTCTGGAAGGGAAGCTTTGATTGTTCATTTTCTTGGAGGAAGATCTAACCTGTCCACCTTATTATCCATACCGAGCGAATCAGGGGAGGATTTGATTTCATTCGTTTTACTTATTTCACTTTTGCATTCTTTACTTGAACATTGGGGACAATGTTCATCCTAAGTGTAAGGGGAGGGTAAAATGATGATACCTTACAAATACACTTTTTCTTGAGTTTGTTTGTTTGATGTTAGATGTGTAATAAAACTATGAGAAATACTTGTTAGTGCAATTTTAGCGCCAAATTTAAAATTTTTTACAACATTTAGGAGTGAAACTTTAGCCATAGCAAGCGTCTCATGGATAGTAGATTGTATGACTAGCACAAAACTGTACCATTCAGAAAAAAATTTCACCCAAATATGTGAGGTTTCGCCTTTAGATTTGATAGGAAAAGCATTTACTATTAGTTCTTATGAATGTACCGGTAGCATTTAAATTCTAGAACTTGCGTTAGTGATGCATCCCGAGACCGCTAGTGAGACTACATTCATGTAGTAGGATTTACTACATGATAAGAGGCATTAGGATCACCCTTGTGTTAAACCCGTATCATAATTACTTGACCATTTAAGTCATGTTACTTGGCTAGTTAAGTCAACTAATTTTTCCCACACCTTAGCGTTGTACTCATTTTTTGTACACGAAACCCCTAGTACACCCCTCCGAGCCTATCTTTTCGTTTCTAACTTTAAGCATCCTACTTAAAAGGAAGAATTTGTTACACCCCGCTTAAATGTACACCCAAATTGCCTATCTTTTCGTTTCTAACCTTAGCCTTCCGTGTATGTACTCATCTTTAGTGCATTATTGTTATTTGTTAAACCCTTAGTTAATTATCTAATTGATTACATGGTTGCTAAGTCGAGTCATATCCTTGTACATATTGTTTTGGGACGATTGGGACTCATGGGTAAAGTACTTGTTTTATGGAGTAATGGGGAAGAACATCATATATTACCCCCATATGTGCGTTAATCTTAAAAGTACTCAAAGTGTTTTGATTATCTTAATTCGAGTCATCAGATTAGTTTATTGTAAAGTATATAAAAATTCAAGTGTAAGGGGAATGTTCATTCCCTATGATGTATTATTTTGGATGGTAGGGTAAGAGTGCATGTAATATATATATATATATATATATATATATATATATATATATATATATATATATATATATATATATATATATATATATATATATATCAAGAAAAAGAAAAAAAAATATAGAAAAAAGAAAAGAGAAAAAACATACGGACTACCATCCCGTTTCATTCTTTGTTTATTTTATGTTTTTGTTATTTTTCATTTTTTAGCTTAAGTCGAGTCTAGTCTTGGCTTAGCAACGCCATATTGTACATGTAATTAACCAAGATTGTTAACTCGCCACCAGTAAAGACTGCCTATATCCAACAAAACCGTGTATTCCATATCCCTACACCTAACGTTACAACCCTTTTAAAGACCTCTTTGATAGTTTATCCTAGGTGCTTACGCCATGTGGTGGAGGTTTGATCCTTTCTCAATCCTATGGTAATCTATTTTGCTATGACAGGTAGTGAGAGATGTTTTCCATTTCCATACTGTGATATATACTTTATTACACCTGAGAGATGTGAGTATCTAAACACTATTTGTGAGGTGCTAGTGTATGACCTCCGTGCTTGTCTTTTGTCTTTAGTGGAACGATTATTTGTTATAATTACTTTTATATTAGTGTTAAATGACCCCTAACTTGTATTTTGATTAGAATAAAAGCGCATTTGCTTGAGGACAAGCAAATCTCAAGTGTAAGGGTATATGATGAGGCGAAAAATGAACCATTTTTAGGGGGTCAGTTAAGCCCGAAAATGAATTTATTTGATCAAATATTGCCCTAAATCGTTCCTTTTGTGATTTTAGGTACTTTGGGAGTGAATTCTGGAAAATGAAGCATTTTGGACGTTTTTGGAGCATAAAAGTGAAGAAAACGACAAAAACTTAATTTTCCATGCTGAGAACCGTACCTGACGGCGTCAAGAAGGAATTGTGACGGCGTCAGGAGTAAATCCATGACGACCCAGAGAAACCTGAAGGCGTCAAGAGAAAATTTTGTGACGGCCTGCAATTGGAATACACGTGACGGCGTCAAACCCAGATCTAGGCAGTCCGAGAATTTATTTGGCGGCGAGATGACGGCGTCAGAAATTTACTCTTGACGCCGTCACCTCACAAAATCTATATGTACTTTTCTATTTTTCATTCA
This sequence comes from Artemisia argyi, assembly GCA_030686995.1. Classification (NCBI taxonomy): domain Eukaryota; kingdom Viridiplantae; phylum Streptophyta; class Magnoliopsida; order Asterales; family Asteraceae; genus Artemisia; species Artemisia argyi. The sequence continues at coordinate 4,885,095 of CM060705.1, forward strand.
TTAAAAGATGAACTTGTGTGGAGAATACTAGGGTCGAACCTAATAAACCCTAGGTCGTTTGTAACAGTATTTTCAAGGGTTTTCACCCCTTGAAACCTTTCATGTTCAACTAAGATAAGCCCTCTTTCAATTCATTCAATATGTCTATGTGTTGTTTGAATATATCTTACGCTTGTCTTGATTTCAACATGATAGGCTAGATCTTTCATGTGTTTGCTTAGATGTAACGAAACCTAGATGTTAATTATAGGTTGATTGCTTGTTTATAGTTGTATTGGATGAATGATTTCAATGTTAGGCTTAAGAAAACTGGCAGATCTCCATTGTGTAACATGCTTGAACGTCTTAAGAAACCTGAACTGATGTGTACTAGGTTTTTATGATTGTATTTAATGCATGAGCGAATTCTAGTGATCCCATGTTAGGAGCTTCTTAGCCGGCTCGACATAGAAGTGAAGTAGGAGCTTATAGGATTGGGGAAGTAAGTACGCCACCCCATGAATGGTATTAAGGAATACAATCCGTCATCCACGCAACTGTAACAAGTAATTTACCTGTAAAAGATATCTAGGGAGTAGTGAAATCTAAGTAAACACAAGTCTCCCATATATTGCTCACACCACTATCTTAATTTAGTTTATTTTCATTTCTAGTATTTTATTTTGATTGCATCTTAGTAATTAGGTTAGTTGACTAGCAACTAATTCCGCCCAACTCCTTCAAAACCGAGATTTTTATTTGCTTTTATAAAAACTAAAAGAATACAAAAAGAATCATCCCTCATCTCTAGACCTAGTATTAAGGTTTTCTAATCCTAGCGACACTATTCCTAGCTGAACGATCAATCCCCCGGTACTTGTCACTATACTATACTACAACGATCAGGTACACTTCCTGGTGGGGGTTGTAAGCTTCTCCAGATCCCTTGAGAGGTAAAGCCTGGTGCAATCCCTACGCATCAAGGGGACCTTCATCAATTGATCGCAGAATGTTCTCAACATTTTCCTTACCCTGACACTAAAGTCTGATTCTTTGTGCCCATGATTCAGGTAATCACTATTTTGAGGTAATTGCTGAGATAAGTTAACCGCTAGACCAGGCAAGGTAACCGGTAAATGGAGCAAAATGCTGGAAGATGTAATCGCTAATGAGGTAAACGCTAATATGAGGTAAACGCTAATCTTAGCAAACCGTTGGGTGAGTTAATCGCTAACTTTGGTAATCGCTGAACAAAGAAAAGCGCTGGAGCAAACCGCTAACACTAACCACAAGATCAAAGAGCTAACAATAATAGTCCGAACCTGTCGCTATCTACCGTTTTGTTTGTATGTCCCAACGAGGTAATCTCTAACTATCTAAACGCTAGATTAGGGAGTTAACCGCTACTAAGAATACCAAAACAGAACAGCTAACCGCTACCAAGCATTCGACCCAAAATCAATCATAACTTCAAACCAATGTATGATATAGCTTATCCAACTGAAAAACTAAGTAGTTCTAACACCACTTATCACAAAAGTACACCCTTAACACATCATATTACACTAGCAAGATCAAAGTAAGATGTTTTCAAAGAAAAACTCTTCTAACTCAAAAAAAACCACAAAATACCACACCAAATCCGAATATACAAGGCCCTAAGATGAAACCTTGGCTCTTGATACTATTTGTAGGATAAATACTAAGTCACAAACACGATGCACAAGGTGGTAGTGTGGGGTTTAGATTAGAAGAGGAAGAAGAAAGTTGGGAACCTTTAGAGAGGATGACAGAAAATAAGAAAGATTAGATTGCTGGTAAATGAAAAGGTCCAACCCTCTCCCTTGGTGGGAGAGAGGTATTTATACAAACAAAATAAATGCCCACTCCCGGGCTGTGGATCAGACATACACTGGGTAAAGACCTGTCCTTCCTCTACTTTGTTACTTAATCTAAACTAATATATAATAAACTAACTACGAGCTAACTTAAATGCTATTACATCAATTAGGTGACCGAGTCTTCTATAGGAATATTTGTATTCCTAACAGAATACCTTGCTATGACTAGGCATGAGCAAGGACCGGGGCTTGTAAGGCCAATGATAGGAGCGGATGTTCAATTCGAGATCAAGCCGCAGTTTACGAGAGAGTTAAGAGAGAAACCCTTTGTTAGACTGAAGACGGAAGATGCTTACGAGCACATGGATAATGTGCTCTACATCACTAGTCTTTTCAACATACCAGGTGTTTCTCATGATGCTGTCATGCTCAGAGTGTTCCCTATGACACTTTCCGGAGCAGCTAAAAGATGGGTTGATAGGTTGCCTGCGGGAGCCATCAACACTTGGAATCTCCTCAAGAAGAGCTTTATTTAATATTTTTGCCCTCCTTCTCGACTAGCAAAACAGTTGGAGGAGATTCATAATTTCAAACAAGAGAGTGACGAAACGTTGTACCAAGCATGGGACAGATTTAATGATCTCCTTTATAGATGCCATACACATGATGTGAACATTCACCAAAATTTCAACTTATTCTATAAAGGCATCAATATTGCAACTAGACGGATGATTGATTCACAAGGACCTATCCCAGGAATGACACCTGCCTGAGCCTTGGATATAATTCAAGATATGGCTGACCATTCACAAAAATGGCACGATGGAGGTAGCACGAGAAGTACCGAAGGAGGTATGGAAGGTGTAAACTCCCTTACTAGTCAACTCGAGAACTTAGGAAGAGAAGTTAAGAAACTTAAAGAAAGTGTTCATGCAATTCAAGTCGAATGCGATATTTGTGAAGGAGCCCACCTCGCAAGGGATTGCTTATTAACGGAAAATGAAAAAGGTTAAAGAGGTTAAATACGGAGATGGACGACCATTCCAAGGCAGAAACAGCAACGGATACCGTGTTGGACCACCGGGAAACTTCAACCAAACTCCTTACGGGGAAAGAAGACCATCTCTTGAAGAAACCATCTGAAAGTTCTTAGAAGAATCAGCTAAAAGGGAAACCGAGAGAGAACTTTGGCTAAAAAGTTTTCAAGAAGGAATGGAAGCTAACTTAAAATCTCATGACGAAACTCTCAAGAACCTCGAAGCAAAGATCGAGTTACTTTATAAGGATTTGCAGGAACAAATGGTAGTAGAGAAGGCTAAGGTTTGTGTAGCTATGCCCATAAACGGGGAACATGTCAACGATATTCCCGAAGGACCTATGCATTACGAACCCGAGTTACGCCGTAACTCTGTACCACAATTACGGTGTAACAAAGGGACCGATAATGGAGCAACTGGCATTCCCAGGAAAAGGACTCAAGTGGAAAATAAAGAGCTGAAGACTGTCTCCAGCAAAACACATATTGACACCGTACAATAGCAGGTCCCACCTAAGGCCCGTGTACTCTAGAAAATAGATACCATTGGTGCGTGTCTATTCTAGTTGATAACAAATGGTCTTATGACATGTGGTCTTCTTGCGATTCGAATAAAGAACTTTGTGATGGAGGCGGAGACGAAGAAAGGCTGAGAGGAAACAAACATTTGTGGACATCACCTCTTGATCAGTTTCGGAAGAGCTTAAAATGGAGAGGAACAATATCTTTCGACGAATGGGTACTAATTGTCTATGGGAACATTGATAGGAATAAAAAGTTTAAAATATGGGAAGAAGTAAACCGCGTCGATGAGATCAACTTACCAATTGGTAACTCTGGAGGCTTAGATGAAAGAGGAAAAGAAGTAAATCGTGATCCATCCCCCTTTGAGGAATCCAATGACCAGCAAATAGAAGGTAGTGAGAACAAGGAAGTCATGGAACATTGGTGCGAAAGAATTAGGATTAGTAACAATGATGGAGAGTCCTTTTGGACATCTTGTGACCCCTATGGGGATGAATGTAATGGTGGGAGCAGTAAAGAACAGATTAGGAATATGTTGTATTACTGGAGGTCCACTAATGATTGCAAAAGGTGCAAATTACCATGGGTCGACAGACTAAAAATCAAGTATGGCAAGGTTGACCACTTGACTAAAGAGAAAATCTGGCAAGAACAGATGAGAAGTATTGATGAAGAAGAGCAAAAAGATTCTGATGAAAATCTTGATAAGACTTGTCCAAGTAACAACAGAAACCAACCAATCTTGGATTTAATTAAAGACAAACTGGGGGACAGTTGGTATAAGGGGACGGAATCGGATGATGATGATCTTGAGGGGACTGTTGATGACCTTGATATGCAAGGATATGATGAATTCACCGATTTGGACGATGAAGCTTTTGAACAGCGCGGGTGTAAGTTGCTTGGGATCCCATATAGGTTACCTCCACCTATTGTCACACCCCCAAAATCGGGTCCAGCGGAAGCTTACATGTAGCTGGGGTGTAACTCAATCGGTACCACAACACAAGTACAAAATGGTTTTCACTTCAATCATTTAGAATAAAATTGTTTAACTAAAAGTGTTGAATTTACATTGTTAAAGTAGTGCGGAAATAGGCCCTTAAAATACTTTTAAACGGTCCCCAAATGAATAATTCAGAGTCTTCAATGACCATGCCATGCCTTGCCAAAACCTCCAGTAGTGTGCCATTTCTTAATACCTGAAAATACATGCTAAAGTGTCAACACGAGGTTGGTGAGTTCATAGAGTTTAGTGAACATGAACGTAATGTACAACATTTGAATGAAGCTTTCCCAGCAAAGGCATCGTAAATCCACTCAGTTCCATGTCCCGCCCATACAAGACTTGTAACCTGTGTGTTTACAACCCACTGCCAAATATGTTTTGGTTTGTGTGATCAAAAGTAATATTTGTATCTAAATTCCAGGATAAGTGTAGCAATACCGCTATATAAACAATGCTAAAAATAATGTTGGTGAGAAATCATAGTTTATAAAATGATATGTTATACGGCAACCTCAAGTATAAATGCATGACAAAAGTCACAAAAATAGTACAATAGACCTTAAGCTCATGACCCCGAAGCTAGACTGATGAAGTATATGCCCCTCCAGAGTGTTCTGCCAAAACACTCTAAAATGACAGACATGAAATGCATCCGCTTGACTGTTGCTAAAACTACCACGGATAGAGGCGTCACTCTCAATAGATCTATCCACTCACTCTCACTTAATTGCAAACTAACGGTTCATGATAATAAATAGGGGACTTTCACAAGGCAGCTAAATAACTTAAGCAATGTACATAATGTTTTGAAACTTAGGCCCGTATAAAAATGATGATGCAATGTATTCTCCCCCGTGGGATTTAAAAACAATGATAAGATATATGTGGGTTTATATGTCAAACGAGCATAAAGTTGAAAACATGTAATTGAGCATGTATCTCCCCCAAAGAGTTTACCAAACAATTAAAAGATTAGGGGCTATGACTGACCTGGTGCGATAGCTATGGTGACAAAAGTGGATACTCGAAATGAGGCACGATCTCTAACCGCAACCTAATATGAATGATATGATCTAATGTAAGCAATGAAATGATGCTACACATGCAAATACGTATGTTATAGATACCATTCGTAAATTTGAAAATAATGTTTATCGTCGAAAAATACATTTTTGACGTCTCATTATGTTAATAACCACTTTTCATGTAAATATTTTGAAACGGTACTCCACGATCCTTGTTTGGTGTTCTATCGGAAAATATAATGTTTTCGTCGCAAAAATAACATTTTCATTACTTGAAAATATGTCCAAAATGGCCTCGCAAAACTAGTCGCGAATATGTTGTACGTTAAGGGTTAGTGATGAAACTCGGCGTTTTTGAAAACCTTGCAACAATGTCTAGAAGTCGTATCATTTAACTTTTGGCTATACGGGTCTTGATCGATGAGAAAATCGACTCTCATTGTTGTTACTTGAAAATATTATTTCCAACACTTAGAATATATTTTGCTATTAGAGACTGCCAAAATATATAGTTCGTCGATTTTCAAAAGTGTATATCTTGGTCGTTATAAGCTTGTTTTCTATGTTCCTTATATCCCCGGAATCGTGGGACAACATATTAACATATTTTTAGTAGTTCGGCTTATCTAGGTTACGTTGAATGTTTATTTTCTGAAAATAACATTTCGTCATTAAACTTCGGAAAATCATATCTCCTTCATTATAAACTCGTTTTTATCCAAACTTTCGGCCATAGTTTCATCTTGGAATGTATTTTCTAAATCTTTGGCTCAAAAGTACACCCAAGCCCCTGAGTTTCCCACGTTTTACAAAATGGGACAGTAGGTTTATAACTTTGTCAAAAATTGGTTTCCTAGTTACTAACTTGTACAAAAACATTCCAACCAACAACCAAATATCCCATAACCTACCATACACCTTCTTAGGGTGTCATGGGTTCCTAAACTTCACAAAGTATTGTAGGATTTCAAGGGAATGATCATAGGATGTTATTAATCTTATAAAAACCATAAAACTTGTAAAGTGGTATATATAACATAAATACTTGTATATTTTGCTAATATAACTTGAAAATACATCATGTTACTAGTTAAATGAAAGTATGAGATGATGAAAAAGTTCACTTGAAGCTTACTTGAAGTTTGAGGTGATTTGATGAGGAATTGATTAAGAAACCTAGGTTTTTATCACAAAACCTTAAAAAGGAATGAAAGTAAAGCTTGATTAAGTCTTGATCTTGGAAGTTTGATGGATTCTTCTTGATGATCTTCTCTTGGCCGAAAATGTGAAGAAGAGGAGAGAATGAGAGTGTTTTCTAGTTTATTTTTGGACTAAAATGATGAGATAAGTTAAAGTAGTTGTGTAGATATTTTTGGGTCAAAGAAATCACGTGTATTTGGTCCTAGGGGGCAATGGGGCGTGATTTAGGGGAAAGGTGGGAGGGTGGTGGCTAATTAAGGCCTTTGTCCCTTTTATGTAAGACTTAGTTAAGTATTGGTGTGTATTAGGTGTTACCGGGTACCGAGTTAACTAAAAATAAATCGTGACGAGTTGAAATAAAATATGACGAAGTTGTAAAAATTATGAAATTACATTCATGATGAGAATCGGGTATTAAAATAATTATCGGGTTGAAATATCGTAAACCGACGGAGTTATAAGCTCCTAACGTAAAATGTAGCAGTTGATTTGTAAACTCCGGGTAAATCAATAATATACTTTTTATATCATTATTATGAGTACAAAAATGTGTTAGGATCATAGTCGGAAGTTTTGGGTATACTTTAGTAGTAAAAACTGAGTGGTAACGTTAATTACAAATTAAGCATACGTAAATGGAAATAATGCATATCCGAGCATGATCTAAAGTGCTGATGACGTTACTGATGATATGTAGTCTACTCCAGTCTATATGACGTGTTCCTACTGATGATGCATGAATTCGCAGCTAAATCAATCTGGTCACGCGAATTAAATACCCGTAAACTAGATTTACGATGAAATGAATGACGAATATGAATAGTGTTTTCCCTCCGAACATGAATAGTGTTTTGTGAATAGTGAATTTTTGAAACACTTCTCAGAATCTCAAACCGACTCTGAAAACGATGAATAGTGAAATGATGAATAGTAACTTCTGAGATGAATAGTGAAATTTTGATGTTTGAAAAAGGACCTGGAATTACGAGTTATGACACCTATTCATGCTGAAACTTTTGAGGTTACCAGATATTCAATCGGTCTAGATGAAAAGTTCCCCAAGATTGTTAGTCAAAAAAGGAAGGAGTTCTCGCGAACATCAGCAAATGTAGCATGGATCCGTCAGAGCTTAATGAAGGAAATGGATGGGCTTGGTCAAGTTCATCGACCACCCACGTGAAGACCCGTGGGAATGAATCTAACTTAAAGACTCGTTAATAAACAAAAGTGCTCTTATGGGAGACAACCCGTATTATCCCTTTCTTTATTTTTGTTGGTTTGCATGATTGTCTCATATTTTTATAGGAATTGGAGCATGAAGAAACGAGGGAATCGGTTTACTGCTGAACTTATGATCTTGGATCAGGGATCAGCTATTACGGCATAACACATCTTAACTACGCCGTAACCATCCTATCATAGTTGATCTCCCCAGGTTTACTCTGATTACGGCGTAACTCATTCTCATGGTTACGCCGTAACACTTCTCTAAGGTGTTTTCCTTCAAAATATTTTCAAACATGCTAAACTTGTTGATAAGGCGAAAAATGAACCATTTTTAGGGGGTCATTTAAGCCTGGAATTGAATTTATTTGATCAAATATTGCCCTAAATCGTTCCTTTTGTGATTTTAGGTACTTTGGGAGTGAATTCTGGAAAAGGAAGCATTTTGGACGTTTTTGGAGCATAAAAGTAAAGAAAACGGCAAAGACTTAATTTTCCATGCTGAGAAAAGTACCTGACGGCATCAAGAAGGGAATTGTGACGGTGTCAGGAGTGAAATCCATGACGACCCAGTGAAAACCTGAAGGAGTCAAGAGAAGGACGTGAAGAGTTATTTCGGTGACGGCCTGAAGATGGATTATACGTGACGGCGTCAAACCCAGATCTAGACAGTCCGAGGAGTTTATTGGCGGTGAGATGACGGCGTCAGACATTTACTCTTGACGCCGTCACCTCACAAAATCTATATATACTTTTCTATTTTTCATTCATTAAAAGAGGAACTTATGTGGAGAATACAAGGGTCGAACCTAATAAACCCTAGGTCGTTTGTAACAGTATTTTCAATGGTTTTCACCCCTTGAAACCTTTTATATTCAATTAAGATAAGTCCTCTTTCAATTCAATCAACATGTCTATGTGTTGTTTGAATATATCTTATGCTTTTCTTGATTTCAACATGCTAGGCTAGATCTCTCATGTGTTTGCATAGATGTAATGAAACCTAGATGTTAATTATAGGTTGATTGCTTGTTTATAGTTGTAATGGATGAATGATTTCAATGTTAGGCTTAACAAAACTTGCAGATCTCCATTGTGTAACTTGCTTAAATGTCTTAAGAAACATGAACCGATGTGTACTAGGTTTTTATGATTGTATTTAATGCATAAGCAAATTCTAGTGATCCCATGTTAGGAGCTTCTTAGCCGGCTAGACATAGGAGTGAAGTAGGCGCTTATAGGATTGGGGAAGTAAGTACGCCACCCCATGAATGGTATTAAGGAATACAATCCATCATCCATGCAACTGTAACAAGTAATTAACCTGTAAAAGATATCTAGGGAGTAGTGAAATCTAAGTAAACACAATTCTCCCATATATTGCTCACACCACTAGTATAATTTAGTTTATTTTCATGTTTAGTAGTTTATTTTGATTGCATCTTAGTTATTGGTGTAACACCCCAACCCGATAAGGGTAGAAGTACTACACTATGGTGACATATCAAAGCAAACACAAGCATACATCTCAAGTAATACAAAGGAATCTTAAAGGTTACAAAGAAAACTGGAAGTACAAAGTTACAATTGAGAACAATAATAAATACTAAGTCTGATAAAGAACATCTCTTCTAGTCATCTCTAATCCAGAATAGCTATCAGGATATAGTCTTCTAAGTCCAAAGCATTCTCCACTCATAACCCAGGTTCCTACTAAAACCTGCCGCAGGAAAAGAAATGTGGCTGAGCTTAAAAAGCCCAGTGAACAGATGTAACACCCCCAAAATACCGCAGCGGAAGACTGTGTCACAGGGGTGCTACTTCATAATACAAAGTACAAGTTATAGAAAACGAACTCTAAATGAGATGTTTTGAAAAGTTACCATTCGATTAATGAATTCAAAGTTACCAACATGAGATTTCAAAGTATGATACATAAATGTATACAAAATGTTTGAATGGTAAATGATAAAAGCGTAAGTCTTCAGAATATGCAGCTTGACTCTAAGTTCCACGCACTAGCTATCGCCTTATAGACCTGAGATAACATGCTAAAGTGTCAACACAATGGTTGGTGAGTTCATAGAGTTTGTCTTAAAACAGTTGAAAAAGCCTTAAAGAATGATCACACAGCAAAGGCATTGTGAATCCACTCAGTTACAAGTCCCGCCATAAGAGACTTGTAACCTGTGTGTTCACAACCCACTGCTACAATATAGTATAATAAAGACATGTATAAGTTCATCAAGACAATTTAAGCAATTAGAAGTGAGTCTCTACTTCATCTCCGAAGACCTCACTTTTATGATGTATCCAACATTCGCAAATGTTAGGATGTATCAAAGACAACTGGGAGTCAATTCCCAAAGACAACTGGGAGCCACTTCCCAAAGACAACTGGGAGTCAATTCCCAAAGACAACTACTAGTCAATAAATAGAATAACGCAATTAAGTATAACGCAGTCATGTATGTAAGCAATCAAGTATAACACAGTCAAGTATAGATGTTTTGAGTATTTGTACAAGTAAACAAGTAGTTGAGCATGTATCCCCCCCAATAGTTAAAACAAGTACGAAAAGTAGGGGCTATGACTCACCTTAAGTCTATGTAATGAGAAATGATAGTGGTAGTCGAATCGCGAAAGTCTCTAAGAGCAGCCTATAATAGAACGTTGCGACTTAGGTTTGGAGTAACGTCTAAGAATACGACGAATTGCCTATATATGTCTTGCATAATGTTCATGATGTAGTACTTAGTATATAGTGTAAGTCTTTGAATATAAGTGGTCTATGAAACATGTATAGGTTGTAAATCTCTTACTACCGTTCGGGCCGACATAATTCAGAAGTCATGGAGTAAACGTTCGAGGAGCCAGGACACTTTAACTCGTAAATCCACAACTCGTCTCGACGGCTTACTCAATGAACTCCTCACATGAGGCTCCCTACTATTGTAGTATTCGATAACATATATATATATAAGCTTTGATCTTTAATAGTTATATGGTCTTTAGCCGTGGCTTTGCCGTGACCTTGGTCATTGTTACCATGGTCTTGAGACTCAACCTTGGCTTTAGCCATGGTTGTGGTCTTGGCTTTAGGTCATTAGACCTCTTGGTCTCATCTAAATATAATCATTATATAGTAACTTTGGTCTAAAAATGGGCTGTTAAGAATTTGAAGAAAATATCACTCGGAAAGCCTTTTCAGGGCTCGAGCTTCTTTGTACCTGAACGAAAACGTCGTTCCGGACAACTTTCGTGTTTTAACTTTTTGATGAATCGGACCAGAAGTGGGACTTTCAAATTGGCAGAATGCAAACAGGAGGTTATGGGCAGGTTCGGCGTTTTGGTGTCGCTAACTTCTTATGGTCATAACTTTTGACTCGTGTACTCGTTTTGGGTGATTCAAATTGCTATGTTTTCCTTGTTAAGTCCTCTTTAACAGTAAGTAAGTGTCAAATATCAAAGTTATACTATTGTGGTCGTGGTTTTCCATAAAAATCACTAGTTTGCTTGTTTACTTGTCATAAGTTAACATATGTATACCAATACTTGTTTTATCCATTTTTAAACATCATGAACACAATACAAAGACCATATATAGCATGAAAGAAACATAATAAGCATGAAATGATATTGAGCAAGAAAGTGTATAAGGGTTTGCTTACAACTTTTGGCTTTCTCTTAAGAAAGGTAAGTAACTAGTAAGGTACGGACTTTGATAGACTTAAGCTTCACTCTTTGCAATCTATGATAAACCGAGTTTATTTGAAGATTATAACGACGCCTTCTTGAAGTCCAAAGCTATTTGAAGATTATAACGACGTCTTTTTGGAGACTTTAAAGTTATAACAACTTTTCTTAGAAAATTTCCAAGATTGAAGATCAAACACTAGTTTTCTTTCAAAAACTAGTTAACTTTCTTACAAAATATAAGAGAAGTGCCTTAGGTTTTAGGACTTGAAGGTTATAAGAAGGTGTGGTGCAAGTTTTATATGTGTTATTAGTTGGCTATTTATAGGATGAGAAAAATAGTTAACCATATATTGGGTTAGAATTAAACCATGGTTAGTTTAGACACTTGTAAACATCCTAGAGATCAATGGTCAAGATCAAGCCACAAAATGGTGACTCCTACCCCCCTAAGTCGGTTTATACATGATAAGGGTGACTAGATGAGTAGTCATGGTCTTTGGATGATAATATCCTAAGTATGTAGCTAGTTTTGACTCCGTAAATTGCTAACCGTAAGTTTTTAGGCCACGAAACGTAAAACCGGGTATCCTAAAAATATGAAACTTATAAATATGGTTAAACATGTCAATATAGTCCATAATAAAATATAAAATGAGTGGTAGGTTCAATCGGGTGCGAAAACCCTGCTAAAAACTGGAAACACAGGTCTAAAACGCGCAATTCGCGTAAAACGCTGAACTGAAAAACGTAAAATTCCGAAACTTTTGGAATTGTCCTAAAATGAGAGAAAATCATATTTCTATTGTTTATAATGTTTTATGGACATATCGGGATGCTAGAAGGACGTTTAAACCTAAAAGTAAATCTCGGACACGGCTTTGTGATTTTTGCAGAAATGATCCGACGAGCGTCAAACTCTCGGATTATCGTTAAAATAGTTTAACTTATGAGAATATGAAATAAAAATTTCTGAGATGAATAGTGAAAAGTGAATAGTAAAAAGTGAATAGTAAAGTGAATAGTAAAAAGTGAATAGTGAAATTTTCGGGAATAAAAGTTAACCTGAAATTGCGAATTGTTACAGTCTCTACCCCTTAAGGAGAACTTCGTCCCGAAGTTCAGTTGATGTTAACTACTTACAGTGTGTCTAAGAGAATTCGGGATCTCTAAAATAGTCGTGTTTACTCTGATTCGTCTAAGATTCTGGTTAAGGAGTTGTATCGGCTACAATTAAGCCCACTTATTTATAACACATTACTTACATAAAGAAGCGTCCAAATTTATGTAAGTAAGGCCTCATAAACTTATGATTCGGTGATTTACAATTTCTTTATTTAAATGAAGAGGCGTCCCAATCCATTTAAATAAGGAGATTCTAAAACATCCTACTTAAGAATTTTCGACACAAAATCCGCCTTCTGAGGCCGATAGTAAGATAATCAAGTCATCAAATCCCTAAAGCTAGGCAATAATATTATTTAACTCAAATCTTGTGTCTCATCAAACAAGAACTGTCACAAGATCAAGTTAAATAATTAGTTATTACTGAGCTCCATGTTTTTAATGACCAGGCTAATCTCTGGGGCTCCTTATAATACTAAAGTCACATCATCTAACAGCGTGGAACTAAACCAACAACTACCAAAAAGCGTATGCGTATGTAGTGTGTGTAAGGAAAAAAAAATAGGAGAGTCCTAACGTATAGCAGTTATAGTCTAGGCACTAAATGCAACCTAGTTCTCTATAACCAAGGCTCTGATACCAATCTGTAACACCCCCAAAATACCGCAGCGGAAGACTGTGTCACAGGGGTGCTACTTCATAATACAAAGTACAAGTTATAGAAAACGAACTCTAAATGAGACGTTTTGAAAAGTTACCATTCGATTAATGAATTCAAAGTTACCAACATGAGATTTCAAAGTATGATACATAAATGTATACAAAATGTTTGAATGGTAAATGATAAAAGCGTAAGTCTTCAGAATATGCAGCTTGACTCTAAGTTCCACGCACTAGCTATCGCCTTATAGACCTGAGATAACATGCTAAAGTGTCAACACAATGGTTGGTGAGTTCATAGAGTTTGTCTTAAAACAGTTGAAAAAGCCTTAAAGAATGATCACACAGCAAAGGCATTGTGAATCCACTCAGTTACAAGTCCCGCCATAAGAGACTTGTAACCTGTGTGTTCACAACCCACTGCTACAATATAGTATAATAAAGACATGTATAAGTTCATCAAGACAATTTAAGCAATTAGAAGTGAGTCTCTACTTCATCTCCGAAGACCTCACTTTTATGATGTATCCAACATTCGCAAATGTTAGGATGTATCAAAGACAACTGGGAGTCAATTCCCAAAGACAACTGGGAGCCACTTCCCAAAGACAACTGGGAGTCAATTCCCAAAGACAACTACTAGTCAATAAATAGAATAACGCAATTAAGTATAACGCAGTCATGTATGTAAGCAATCAAGTATAACACAGTCAAGTATAGATGTTTTGAGTATTTGTACAAGTAAACAAGTAGTTGAGCATGTATCCCCCCCAATAGTTAAAACAAGTACGAAAAGTAGGGGCTATGACTCACCTTAAGTCTATGTAATGAGAAATGATAGTGGTAGTCGAATCGCGAAAGTCTCTAAGAGCAGCCTATAATAGAACGTTGCGACTTAGGTTTGGAGTAACGTCTAAGAATACGACGAATTGCCTATATATGTCTTGCATAATGTTCATGATGTAGTACTTAGTATATAGTGTAAGTCTTTGAATATAAGTGGTCTATGAAACATGTATAGGTTGTAAATCTCTTACTACCGTTCGGGCCGACATAATTCAGAAGTCATGGAGTAAACGTTCGAGGAGCCAGGACACTTTAACTCGTAAATCCACAACTCGTCTCGACGGCTTACTCAATGAACTCCTCACATGAGGCTCCCTACTATTGTAGTATTCGATAACATATATATATATAAGCTTTGATCTTTAATAGTTATATGGTCTTTAGCCGTGGCTTTGCCGTGACCTTGGTCATTGTTACCATGGTCTTGAGACTCAACCTTGGCTTTAGCCATGGTTGTGGTCTTGGCTTTAGGTCATTAGACCTCTTGGTCTCATCTAAATATAATCATTATATAGTAACTTTGGTCTAAAAATGGGCTGTTAAGAATTTGAAGAAAATATCACTCGGAAAGCCTTTTCAGGGCTCGAGCTTCTTTGTACCTGAACGAAAACGTCGTTCCGGACAACTTTCGTGTTTTAACTTTTTGATGAATCGGACCAGAAGTGGGACTTTCAAATTGGCAGAATGCAAACAGGAGGTTATGGGCAGGTTCGGCGTTTTGGTGTCGCTAACTTCTTATGGTCATAACTTTTGACTCGTGTACTCGTTTTGGGTGATTCAAATTGCTATGTTTTCCTTGTTAAGTCCTCTTTAACAGTAAGTAAGTGTCAAATATCAAAGTTATACTATTGTGGTCGTGGTTTTCCATAAAAATCACTAGTTTGCTTGTTTACTTGTCATAAGTTAACATATGTATACCAATACTTGTTTTATCCATTTTTAAACATCATGAACACAATACAAAGACCATATATAGCATGAAAGAAACATAATAAGCATGAAATGATATTGAGCAAGAAAGTGTATAAGGGTTTGCTTACAACTTTTGGCTTTCTCTTAAGAAAGGTAAGTAACTAGTAAGGTACGGACTTTGATAGACTTAAGCTTCACTCTTTGCAATCTATGATAAACCGAGTTTATTTGAAGATTATAACGACGCCTTCTTGAAGTCCAAAGCTATTTGAAGATTATAACGACGTCTTTTTGGAGACTTTAAAGTTATAACAACTTTTCTTAGAAAATTTCCAAGATTGAAGATCAAACACTAGTTTTCTTTCAAAAACTAGTTAACTTTCTTACAAAATATAAGAGAAGTGCCTTAGGTTTTAGGACTTGAAGGTTATAAGAAGGTGTGGTGCAAGTTTTATATGTGTTATTAGTTGGCTATTTATAGGATGAGAAAAATAGTTAACCATATATTGGGTTAGAATTAAACCATGGTTAGTTTAGACACTTGTAAACATCCTAGAGATCAATGGTCAAGATCAAGCCACAAAATGGTGACTCCTACCCCCCTAAGTCGGTTTATACATGATAAGGGTGACTAGATGAGTAGTCATGGTCTTTGGATGATAATATCCTAAGTATGTAGCTAGTTTTGACTCCGTAAATTGCTAACCGTAAGTTTTTAGGCCACGAAACGTAAAACCGGGTATCCTAAAAATATGAAACTTATAAATATGGTTAAACATGTCAATATAGTCCATAATAAAATATAAAATGAGTGGTAGGTTCTATCGGGTGCGAAAACCCTGCTAAAAACTGGAAACACAGGTCTAAAACGCGCAATTCGCGTAAAACGCTGAACTGAAAAACGTAAAATTCCGAAACTTTTGGAATTGTCCTAAAATGAGAGAAAATCATATTTCTATTGTTTATAATGTTTTATGGACATATCGGGATGCTAGAAGGACGTTTAAACCTAAAAGTAAATCTCGGACACGGCTTTGTGATTTTTGCAGAAATGATCCGACGAGCGTCAAACTCTCGGATTATCGTTAAAATAGTTTAACTTATGAGAATATGAAATAAAAATTTCTGAGATGAATAGTGAAAAGTGAATAGTAAAAAGTGAATAGTAAAGTGAATAGTAAAAAGTGAATAGTGAAATTTTCGGGAATAAAAGTTAACCTGAAATTGCGAATTGTTACAACAGATACATACAAACGAAGTAATAGATTAAGAACAAAGGATACAATATGGTGCATTGGGGAAACACAAGGTATAAACAAATGGATATCAAAGTAAAGAAAGGGTGAGTAATCTACCACGAGCCCGAACATAAATCAAATCAAATATCATAGTAACCATGGAGTGATCAACTCTCGAACATGTGAAAGACTCGTATTGCACACAAGCACAGTCACCGAACATATCATATCATATCATGTTAAATCCACTAAATACGAACCGAACCTAGGATTGCAATCCATACGCCCCCGAACAAATAATGACAATCATCATAATAATCATAAAGCGCGCATATCATATAAATGGGGACGGTGTGAGAAATCACTCACCCACACGTGAGTCATGCCACTGGTGCATCAATGACATGGCCATGTTACCTTCATGGCTAGGAAACGAACTTGGCTCGGGTGTCAAACTGAAGGGTTCATATGGCATATCATGTCGAAGTCAAATATCTAAGTCATCAAAGAGTCATAATCAAAGTCCAAATACCAAAGTTTCATATCAAAGGTTCAAATGCGAAAGGTTCATATCAAAGGTCAAAGTAAAGGTTTATATCAAAGTTCATATGTTAAAGGTTCACAAATCTAAGGGTGCATAGCAAAGGTTCAAATAAAGCATAAGTCAAAGAAAGCCATAATAAGAAGGCTCAGATCAAGGTATCATAATCAAAGCTAATATCAAACAGATGAACGAATCATGAGAAATCTTAAGAGATAAGGTCAGAATATCTGTACCTCAACCCGATAACAAAATAAGGAAAAAGGACCAAACAGAAATAGGAACCACTCCTTCTTCACCGAACCTAAATGAATTAGAATCCAAGTATTACTCAGCAGTCCATTATAATTAGGTTTCTAATTTTAGTATACTTTCAATTGTAGTAACTTTCTATTTTTGGTAAGTTTCCATAATTAGCAAGTTTCCATATTTAGTAAGTTTCCCGAATTTGTAATTAATACTTTAAGGTTATAATGGACATTTAATAATATTTAAGGTTAAAATGAGCAATATAATAGTTTATGTTTTAAAACATCAATATTATAAGTTTAGGGTCTAAAATATAAATTATCAAAATAAAAAATCAAATAAACTATTTTAAAGTTTATTTTATTAAATTAATATTAAGATAATAATTTTGGACCCCGTAATTATAATTTTATATAATTTATTAACATACCCACGATTTTAATATTTATATCGCGACGACCCAAGATTTTTATAAAATCATGTAAGACTTGTTTATAATCCGACATCGGTTCACTTCATCCATATACACACGACACCCTTTGTATTTTGAAAGTAAAACATGTGGTGTTGACAGGTTGTAGATCAATAACATAAACAAAACTTGCAAAATCAACTTGTCACCTAACAGTCCTTCTACATCCTAGGGTTGGTCTGAATCAAACACCATTACGAATTCAAAATCAAAGAAACAGAGCATACAAATAATGTAACGGAACCTAATAAGTATCATCAAATGAATCATGTCATCAAAAGCATCAGGTCTTCCACAATTCGTCAGAATTCTCATAATGAAACCATCATCCAACATACGCAGAATGAACATAGAACGAAATTACTAATAGAGATCATAAATCATTCAAAGAATAACAAAAACTTAAGTGGGTTTAGTAGAAGTGATCTTCATCATCAATAACTTCATCTTTCAAAGAATCAACTCATCCAAACATAAATGTTTGCTTCAAAATTCCCCCATTCAAACACAAGATCTCAATATCTTCCAAGTCCGTGTAGTCCTTGTTTGTCCATCAACTTGAGAGTGAAACGGAATCTTAAACTTGAGTCTAGTTCCTCAAGCCTTCGGCAACTCTTCTTGGAATTTTGGTGTAGTAACGTGAGTCTCTGTCACTATCACTGTGCCTCCTCCTATCTACAAGTCTGCCTGTACTATCAATCTATCTTAGTATAACTAAAATGAGTAGAGAAGCAAGACTACGTGTCTTTGACAAGTCTTCTAGCACAGCTCCAGGTTTTAAGGTAAACACCGTCGTTGCCAACTCCAGGTTATGTGCTAATAGTTCATTTCCTACAGTCTGGTTGTCTTGATGCCCAACTTGCTGCATAAGGTATAATCGAGTCCTTCCTAAATGTCTCTCCACTTCCCATGTACTTCATTGATGGTAACGCCAGTCGTGAACATCTTTCACTGCTCTTCTCAAAGGTTCCTAATTTCAATAACTGTCGTCGATCTTGATCCTTTTTGTAAGAACTTTATCCCTGCAAGACACATTGCAGTGTTGTCTGCTATAATCTCTGAACGCCAATCAAATCTACTCTTCCAGAACAAAGGGTCACTCTAACTTAATACGTAATGATCTATATGCTCCCCATTCGTCTTTGAACACAAACACAATGTCATACTATGACAATTTGTCCAAACATTCGCGAAAACATAATTACATCAGATGCATAAGAATAGTTGACATAATAGCCAATACAATTGGCATCATTAAAGCTCATAAAGATTATAACGAGTACAAAAGCAGCTTCAGGAATCATCTTATGGAAACTTCACATGTACTTCACCTCGCCTTCCTTCTTCTTCATGAATAAAACTAAAATACTTTACGGAGGTTACCTTCGGTTAGTAACCCACTTCTTAGAAGTTCTTGTGGTTGCTTCCTCAGTCTTCAAATCTAAAATGATGCAATCAGATACGGAATTTCAAAGGTAGACCGAGGTCAAACATCGGTACGCGGAAATGGATAATGATTACAGATATTGATACGGTTAAGTTCACGATAGTCGATACGCTGCCGCATACTTCCATCTTTTTTTTTCATAAACCAACATGAGCATCCCGAGAGAAACACCACGGTTGAACAAAATCATATTACTTTAGCTCCTTCAATCCCTCAACTTCTATGGTACCATGGTTACGTCAACTGAGATCAGTTCAATGCCAACTCTACTTCCCAACCAGGAGGGAGAACATCAAGAGGTTCACCAGATGACACCGGAAAATTTTGTACAACAATTTACTTCCAATGCCAGAGTTCTCAAGGGTGGATACTAATTGGCGTCAGGAGAACTTGACAACCAAATGGGATTGGAGTCTGTACTTCCATAGTAGTATTAATCTTACCAGATTTAAGTAGTTGAGAACCAACATAACAAAAGTAGGATAAAGCAGATTGCTAAAGGTCACATATCAGGTACGGTAGTCTATGGTAGCTTCATGAGGAGCCAGCCAATCCATAACCAAAAGACCTCAACATTAATCATATCAAAAGTAAACGGATTCGTCAAACAAATACGGTCATCAAAACAGACGGATAGTTCATATTTGAGAGTCAAGTACATATCATCAAGGTGTTGAGATAGATAAGCGAACAGTTCAAGGTGTTGGAATATTGTTTAGCTCCTTAGCACAAGTGATAGGTAGAGTGTATATCATTGGTAGTATGAACATCATATGGTTGTCAATAGTGATATGTATGGGATATCAGTTGTCAACATCATCATGCTCAGTTAACAAATCCATACTGAGATTCTATTAACATCAAATCCTTCGAAAGGAACTGATTAGCAAACACAGTTCACCATTCATAGGGAGGGAACAACCTTTCCTATATCCATGGTTAATAATCACCAGAGTTCTCATAGGAGCGGTAATGTATTATGTAGAGTCAAGTAGTATCAGATGATACATTTTATATCCAACATAAGTAATGAATTCATAGAATGTGTCAAACACATTATGGTTGAATGACTTTCGGGATAGTCGAAAAGGTATCAAACTGTTTATCAAACAAATCGGAGATGGAGATCAAGATCAGAAAGTGAAGCTTAAATGGTGTAAGGTATCCATGTAATTCCTGAGATATTCCAAGCTCATTTGGTTACTAAACTTGTGTTGTGCATATCTTTCTAACATCTGAAATAAATTTTCTTATAAGGCTTAACTAAAGGGAGAGGCACGAATCAGAGTGATGCAGAAGCAATGTTACTTACACAACTGGCTTAGTCTACCCATTCCTCACCGGTAATAACTTATGTTCCTATGGGGAGATCCTAAAGCAAATTCTCAAAGGTTGTCTTATGAGCGCCTACAGTGAAAACTTAATGGTCCAAACCTCACAGGTCAAGGTTTAATGTACTACAAGTCGCAACCTGTCTCTGATACCATAATTGTAACACCCCAACCCGATAAGGGTAGAAGTACTACACTATGGTGACATATCAAAGCAAACACAAGCATACATCTCAAGTAATACAAAGGAATCTTAAAGGTTACAAAGAAAACTGGAAGTACAAAGTTACAATTGAGAACAATAATAAATACTAAGTATGATAAAGAACATCTCTTCTAGTCATCTCTAATCCAGAATAGCTATCAGGATATAGTATTCTCCACTCATAACCCAGCTTCCTACTAAAACCTGCCGCAAGAAAAGAAATGCGGCTGAGCTTAAAAAGCCCAGTGAACAGATACATACAAATGAAGTAATAGATTAAGAACAAAGGATACAATATGGTGCATTGGGGAAACACAAGGTATAAACAAATGGATATCAAAGTAAAGAAAGGGTGAGTAATCTACCACGAGCCCGAACATAAATCAAATCAAATATCATAGTAACCAAGGAGTGATCAACTCCCGAACATATGAAAGACTCGTATTGCACACAAGCACAGTCACCGAACATATCATATCATATCATGTTAAATCCACTAAATACGAACCGAACCTAGGATTGCAATCCATACGCCCCCCGAACAAATAATAACAATCATCATAATAATCATAAAGCGCGCATATCATATAAATGGGGACGGTGTGAGAAATCACTCACCCACACGTGAGTCATGCCACTGGTGCATCAACGACACGACCATGTTACCTTCATGGCTAGGAAACGAACTTGGCTCGGGTGTCTAACTGAAGGGTTCATATGGCATATCATGTCGAAGTCAAATATCTAAGTCATCAAAGAGTCATAATCAAAGTCCAAATACCAAAGGTTCATATCAAAGGTTCAAATGCCAAAGGTTCATATCAAAGGTCAAAGCAAAGTTTTATATCAAAGTTCATATGTTAAAGGTTCACAAATCTAAGGGTGCATAGCAAAGGTTGAAATAAAGCATAAGTCAAAGAAAGCCATAATAAGAAGGCTCAGATCAAGGTATCATAATCAAAGCTAATATCAAACAGATGAATGAATCATGAGAAACCTTAAGATATAAGGTCAGAATATCTGTACCTCAACCCGATAACAAAATAAGGAAAAAGGACCAAACAGAAATAGGAACCACTCCTTCTTCACCGAACCTAAATGAATTAGAATCCAAGTATTACTCAGCAGTCCATTATAATTAGGTTTCTCATTTTAGTATCCTTTCAATTGTAGTAACTTTCTATTTTTGGTAAGTTTCCATAATTAGCAAGTTTCCATATTTAGTAAGTTTCCCGAATTAGTAATTAATACTTTAAGGTTATAATGGACATTTAATAATATTTAAGGTTAAAATGACCAATATAATAGTTTATGTTTTAAAACGTCAATATTATAAGTTTTGGGTCTAAAATATAAATTATCAAAATAAAAAGTCAAATAAATTATTTTAAAGTTTATTTTATTAAATTAATACTAAGATAATAATTTTGGACCCCGTAATTATAATTTTATATAATTTATTAACATACCCACGATTTTAATATTTATGTCGCGACGACCCAAGATTTTTATAAAATCATGTAAGACTTGTTTATAATCCGACATCGGTTCACTTCATCCATATACACACGACACCCTTTGTATTTTGAAAGTAAAACATGTGGTGTTGACAGGTTGTAGATCAATAACATAAACAAAACTTGCAAAATCAACTTGTCACGCCTTTAATAATTCATGTGACACTAAAACAAACTCTATTTTTGCGATAGAAAACTAAACCGTGACAAACACCTATCATTTACCCCATTTGACTTGATAAGATGAATAATTGAATATTGATTGGCTCCAAATGGTCAACCTAATTGACCAGGGATGGTCAACAAGGTCAAACAGCCTAGAGTCAATGCTCCGCGGAAGTATAGTGGTTTCCCCGGGTCGTTATGTCCCGACGAGGTGTGATGGTTATTTAAACGGGTTTGTGATCGGGTGAATTCGAACAAGAAAGGGTATATAAGGGTTTGAATGATTACACTAAGGAAATACGGATGAGAACGATTTAAACAAGTTATATTAACAATAACGTGAAACCTAGTTAACCTAAAACGTGATCTAAAAATTTAAAATCAGAATTTGCTTATAAATAAGCAGAAAAATAAGCCAAACGGCTTAAATAGAAGCTATCACTTTATTTATGTTTTTGGTTTTTCTTATTTTACAAACTACGTAATCTAAATTAAAAAAAACGTAAAAGTTATTTAAATAAAACGCGAGTGCGCGAAATAAAAAGTGAAATTTGAGCTACGCTAACCCTACGAACATGAAAATAATATTTTTACGATCCTAATGATAAAAGAAAATTTTAGAAAAAAGAAAATTATTTTTTGACTTTTTAATTATTTATTATTAATTAAATACTAATTAAACTTAATTATACTAATTAAACTAATTTAATTATACTAAATACTAAACTAATTTATAAAATTATAAAACTTTTTCTAAAAATACTTTGAAGTGACAGAAACATAACAAAAATATAAAAAATCCTAAGTTCTAATAAATAAGCTATTTTTATAATTAATTAGTTATTTTCACTTAAAACCTAATTTAAACCACTTTAATTATAATAAATATTAAACTAAGTTGGAAAATTCTGAAACTTTTTGAGAAAAAACTACAAGTTAATATAATCCTACAAAAAATATAAAAAGGGTTGGTGCAGTACAGAATAAGCAGACAATAAGCACTTAAAAGCTGTTAAGGCTTATTTAAGCCAAATGGAAAAGGAAGGGTCAAATATTTGATTTTGCAAAGTTATACTGAAAAAAGACCCAAGGGCAACTGGCATCCAGGTACCATTCCATCATTCTCAAAGGGGAGAGGTCTCAGGTTCGAGCCCTGCCTCTCCCTTTTTGCAAACTATTTTTTTTTTCAATTTTCTTTTTACAAACTAAATATATACATAAACTTAAGAACTTTTTGTAAAAACAAATTTTCTAACACAGCCAAATAAGCTATGTGGCAGCTTATTTCCACCACAGTTCACAAAATAAGCTAGAATGGGGTTTTTAAAGTTCAAAAAGCAAATAATAAGCTAATACCTCTGAACCAAAGGCAAAATATGAAACAATCAAATGAAATATACTAAGATTAAGCTGGAATGACAAGAAAAAGAGCTGAACAAGCAGATAAGCTCAAATAAGCACATCTGATATCCATTGAAAAACAAACAGTCCTACAGGCCATTTGGGGGCTTGTTTAAGCTTACTTGATAAGCTTATTCATCCAAATAAAACCTGGAACCAACAAGCTTGTTAGTTGAGCTTCTCAGCAAACCAAAATTCCATGAATGGGGCCCACTAAGGAGGTCTGTAGGGCCCACATAAGTTGGGTCCATTAGACTGCTAAGCAGTGTTCAGGGGAAAAACAACCGCCTGCAGTCCACTTTGAGCCATCCCACAAGCTAGCAAAAAATTCATAAAAATAATCTAAAGGCTGGTTCCTATAGTTGAGGTGGGGGAGTATAACATGAAAAAGATTCAAGGTTTGATTCCCAACACAAAAATTACATTAATTCCTTGAAAAATTGAGATTTCTGCCTAAAGTGCAATGTTTGACTTTTTGTGTTTTTGAAAGAGATTGACCAAGGTGAACTTTAATCACTAATTACTGGCTGAAATGGTAATAACAAGCTAGAATGAGATTATCAAAAGTTAAATGAACAACTGTTACACTAAAAATGATGGTTATAAAACATAAAAAGAAAACAGTGACTGAGGTTCAAGAGGTTAAGGGTCATTTTGACTTTTTTGCCTATGACTTGCAGGTCTTATGCAATAACTAATCTATCTTACACCTAAGGATGAAGTCTCAATACCCTGCACCAACTGAAACACACAAGAACTCAGTGGAACACTCCAATCCAAACACCCCTTTATGCACTTAACTGTTTATGATTTTGAAGGGTTTAAGTGATATAAGCTATTTTACTTCTGCAGTATGATCCCATATGCTACCTTAAGTGTAAATAAGTTGAAATCATGCAACAAAAAGCCCTACAATAAGCCTAAACAGTTTATGCCATGTTGACTGTTAAGAGTGCAATATAAATAAAAATAAACACAAGCAATTTGTATACCAACCAATGAACATAAAACTACCCAATTGCCTTCAAGGCAGCAAT
Organism: Artemisia argyi; assembly: GCA_030686995.1. Taxonomy (NCBI): domain Eukaryota; kingdom Viridiplantae; phylum Streptophyta; class Magnoliopsida; order Asterales; family Asteraceae; genus Artemisia; species Artemisia argyi. The sequence continues at coordinate 4,909,776 of CM060705.1, forward strand.
AAAACAAAGAGAGGTACTAATTTAACCAACAACTAAGCAACAAGCAGTTTAGATAAAAGAAAAACTAGGAAAATGGATGAAACTTACAAAGAAGAATTCCCTAACTGAAATAGGGATGAACAATAAAACCAAAGCCTATCTCTCAGATAGACTAAACATAACCATGAATCACCAATCCACTACCCAGAATCATCATATACCCCAATTTGACTTTCGTTGAGTTTTCTTTGAATCTTTGCTTAGAACAAGAACAATAGGATACAAACTCACTAAAACTGTTGTTTAGCTTAATGAGATTATGAAATAATTATAGAGACTTAAAAATAGTTTATAATTATTTGTAAGAATTTTAAATGCATAAGAGTTAATTGCACAAGGATTAAAGGAAAAACTAGAATTTTATTGACACAAAAACTTGCATACAGAATACTTAAGGATTACAAATTAATTAGAAAAGCTTGATTAAACTAAAAAGTACATGACCTAAAAATTTCTCTAAAATCTACTTGACTAGCTCCCTGCTTCTCAGCTTCTCTTTTATTTTTATACTCTCCCATTAGGGTTTCTGGACGTACCCTTGTCTTATCCCAGCACTCTTCCTTGACCATAGGATCAAAAGAAGCAATCTTGGCCGTTTGATTTTTTTTGGCGCCCAAAACCTCTTTGGAGTTTTCTTGATTAATTGATGCCAGTGATGTAGGTTTGGAGTTTAGTGTTTGGAGGGATTAGGTATAGAGGGGTTGAGTGAGGCAGAGGTATTAGTGGTGAGTGGATAGGTGATGATGGAGTTGCAGGTTTGGTTTTGGAGGGGAGTGGGAATGGGTGGTCAATGGAGAGGGTTGACTGGGGGATTTTATTAAAAACGGGAGGGAGTGAATATTAAAAGGGTGTTGGGTTGTTTAATTTTGGGCCTAGGATTGTAAGGGTGGGCTGTGGATTGGACTCATGGTTGTGTTGGATTGGATATTGTTTTGGATTAAATAACAATAAGGGTCTGTTTGTTTATTTGTACCACAAGGACCAAATATGAAATTTCCACCAAACCAAGGGACTGAAAGTGTAACATTTTTCAAACTTGTTTCAAGGTCCTTTCCTGCCACATGTCAATAGTCCAAGGACCACAAATAATATTTCCCATTTAAAAATACCCGAGGACCATTTTTGTAAATTTCAAAAGTTGAGGGACTTTTTCTGTCAATTTCCCAAACTTATGATCCAAGGGCTATTTGTGATAACTTATGATTTTCCAAGAACCAAACATGATTTTTCATCCAAAAATTCCCACCAGGGACTAAATCTGCCAAAATCTGAAACTCCAGGGACTAATTTTGTAATTTTCCAAAACTTTTTCAATTTTTCACCAAAGGAAAAAATATGACAACTTATGATTTCAAAAGGACATTTGGTGATAATTTTCCATATTTTGAATATCCAGGGACTAGTTTTGACAATTTTTGAAAGTTGAGGGACTGAAACTGCCAATTTTGGAAACTTTGTACGTTTTTCATCTGTTTTTGCTCATTTTGCATCTAAAACATATAAAACATAATTTTGAAATATTTTCAGTATTTTGATGAATTACTGAGTGTTTTTGTATGTTTTGCAGTTCAGATTTGACCAAAAATGATGAGTGTTTGAGCACTCATCAAATACAATAATCAGTATTATTACATGAACGTGTGTCAAAGACAAAGCAAACCAGGTTCAAAGTAATTTGACTATAGAAAAACATATAAGAGGTTTCTTAGCATGATTTCATGCGATTAAAATATATACTTAAAGCATGTTTCTTCTTTTCTTTTAAGGTCACATGGATTAGTTTTTAAACAGGTTGTGTAGTACAAAAATGTGTCGAGTCAGGTTCAAAACAACCTGTCATGTAGGTCATTATATTTGTTCCATGCAACCTTTCTTTGTTATTTTATGTAACCACAAGTATATGACATAGGTTCCAGTCTTTTATTCCATTCGATTCATAGTCACCTCCAGATCTCAGAACATGTATTCAAAACGTTATTTCATGTGAGTTTAATTATGAGTCGATGGCATGCATCTTCTTTTTTTTATATCGATTCACAGAATACCTTAACCATGAATATATAACATAACAATGATATAAAAGGAGAGAAAGAACAGGATAAACAATGGAATACCCTTGGTGAAAGCCTCGACAGAACATGGAAAAAAAACACCATGCGAGAGATCCAAACCACAAGAAAACCGAGCAAAACCAATCCCCACTTGAGCTTGCTTAACCCACGATCAACAAATACCTCTTTTGCCTCCTTTGTGTGTCAAACAGAAAATGAGAAGAGGACCAGAAAACTTTATGCCGCTCATTCTTTTTATTAGGGTTAGGGTTTTAGAAATTTTTTGAAGCGTATGAATGTGAAGGAATAAACAAAAACAACCGGATCCTCTTTAATCTTAGTGTTTGGATCGTGAATGGGCCAAGAGGCCAAAGAAAAGTCATGGGCCAAATTTTCTTGGGTCCTTGGTTGGTTTTTATTGTTTACAAAAGAAAATTGTCCAAATAGTATTCGCGTCGCGTAAATATTTTTCTCGTATTTTACTTAAGTATTTTCGGACTCAAAATATGTTTAGAAATTTGAATAATGAGGTTTCGTTGTAATTATTTGGATATATGGTTTATTCATTTTGTTAATTACGGGTTTTATTTAGATTCGGAAATTTTAGGTCGTTATAATTCTTCCCAGCTAAAAAGAAAATTTCGTCCGCGAAAATTGAAATGCAATGAAACGGAGACGTATCAACTTATGCAATGAAACTTGGTTTTTCATGACTCTATCTTGTTGATCAAAAATAGTTTCGGTTTCCTCAAAAAAAGACATATCATACTGAATCCAAATCAAAAGAATAATATACCAATACGTAACAGATGATAATTGTATCCCCTCGAAAGAGATACAGGGAAATACGTAGGATTTGACGGATATATCGTCCGTGGAATTTGATTAGACAAAATCAGATGAGAACGTATCGAATTGCAGAAAATATGAGGATGATATACACGCTTAACTCTTCAGATTCTCAAGTAGTCTCATCTTCAATATAACCCTTCCAAGACATTCTCATAAACACACATCTTGCTTCTCAAAATCCAAAATCTTACATCTTAACTCATAGCAGATCATAATGAAACAGATTCAACAGATATTAAACATACTCGTAGCAAAACATGGGTGTACTTATCCATAGTAACAGATTGAATCCATATCGACAGAAACAGATTGTTTGATAACATCAAACAGTAGAAAGCTCTACAACAGAACCTAAGATTCTTATCAGAAGCACAGAGGTCAACAAACGTATGTCGAGTATCCAAACGTATCAAGTCGTATAGCGATGAAGGCAGATTAAACACATAGGTAGAATGAACCTAAAGTCTTACTAAACGCAGATAATCTCAAACAGATGCCAGAATTTCTAAGGCTTCTCAGGCACTCCTCAAGATATCTTATGATCACAATAAGTGCACGCTATATGATGTAAGTATTATCACATTGGCCAGACGTCATAATACTAGCATCATATAAATATGCCCTCATGATGGCCATACTTTATCTCAAGTCGTGAACAAGCGACTTATCTTAACCACCTAACAGTCCTTCTACATCCTAGGGTTGGTCTGAATCAAACACCATTACGAATTCAAAATCAAAGAAACAGAGCGTACAAATAATGTAACGGAACCTAATAAGTATCATCAAATGAATCATGTCATCAAAAGCATCAGGTCATCCATAATTCGTCAGAATTCTCATAACGAAACCATCATCCAACATACGCAGAATGAACATAGAACAAAATTACTAATAGAGATCATAAATCATTCAAAGAATAACGAAAACTTAAGTGGGTTCAGTAGAAGTGATCTTCATCATCAATAACTTCATCTTTCAAAGAATCAACTCATCCAAACATAAATTTTTGCTTCAAAATTCATCCATTCAAACACAAGATCGCTCGAGAGGTAAAGCTTGGTGCAATTCCCATGCATCAAGTTTTTGGCGCCGCAGCCCGGGGAATAGTTATTGTCTAGGTTAGGATTTCTTTTTATTAGGTCTACTTGCTAGATTCCTTTCTAGTAAGACTTTATTTTTATTTTTTAGGTTCTCTTTATTCTATCTTTTCTTTGTGTCTTTGTTTGTAAAAACCTTTCCATTGACTATTCCGTTAGCCATTAAGGAGAACGAGAATCCACCATACTACCAACCACGAAATTCACCTACTCCAAATGACATCTTGATGTTTAAACAACATGAGGATGAACCTATCTATGATGCATGGGCTCGTTTTAAATATTTACTCCGAAAAGTCCCTCATCATAATTTCGATCTGTGGTCCTAAACTGAAATATTTTACCATCGTGTCGACCACTATACCAAAATGGACATTGACCATGCCACAAATGGGAACCTTTAGGGATTAAGTGTTAATGAAGCATGGTAAACCATAGAGAATTGTGTCATACTTGCCAAAAAAATGGATAACCCAACAAACGTTGTTACGGATCAATTGATAGCAAGTTTAAGGGAACAAGCAAGAAGATTGTTTAGGGATAAGCGTATAGATGAGATAACTGGGTGCACGAAGTGGTTTAATTTCACCACAATATAAGATGAGCACATTGGTAATCTTGATAAGATGGATGATAGAGTTGAAAATCTAAGCCCACCAAGTACCCCACAAGTGCTACCATCATTTAAGGCATACACACCGCCTGTGACTTATTCGGATGAAGTAGAAAAGAATTTAGGAATCCCAATTGAGGTAGAACCTTTGAACCAAACACAACTAGAGGATATAGGTTTGAATACTTATAATAATAACCTTACTCTTAGTTCTAGGGAAGTTCCTAGTTTTGATGAACCGGAGCCTCAACCAAAACCGTTACCTAATCTTCCATCCTTGGATGTGAATTTAGGAATTGAGATAGGTTCCGATCCACCCATCAAACCATATAGTCCGGGTAGTCTTAGGATAAAGGTAGTGGACTCCAAGCCATGTAGAGAGGAAACCAATATAGGCGTGGAAAATGACCTTACATGCTTACATCACCCATTTATGATTGATCATAAGAAACATTATGGGTTTAAACCGGGTTTATTAGGTCAAGATGGATCCCCAACTAGTAATCTCTTGAAGTTGATTGAAAATGATCCCTTTCTTGGAGAAAATCTTAATCCACCCATTAACCCGATTGAATTAGGTAAGGTTATGATGATAGGAGCACACCCCTTTGAGCATACAATTCATCCACCACTCTTTCCTCACGAGGCATACTATTACCAAGTTGGTGTGTATCGCTACTATCACCCACACTTAATCCTAAGTGTAGGGATAACCTCCCCTTTATCCGTTAAATAAGGGTAGAGTCAGGCTCGTGACTCGAACAAAAACAAGCGCTTCTTGGAAGGCAACCCATGTTTTGTGTGATTTTTATTTTTGTTTGATTGTTATTTGTTTCCGTATGCATTGTTGGTAGATCAATTTTCAAACTAATATGGTGAAAATACTTTATTTTGTTGTTTGGCTTAGTCTTAACTTCATCCAAGCGTATTTCGCAAAAGATAAGTGTAAGTGGAAACCCCATATATGTTTTTTAAAAAAACAAAACTGATCATGATATTCCACAATATTAGTCATGTATATTCGTATTTGTTAGAATCAAATGCTTGTATCGAGTCATAATGATGTTTTGCAGGATTTTCCAGGAAGTAGGACAAAGTTTTTCCAGAAATTTTTCAAAAACTTAACGTAAGAATTTCTGCAGGTCACTTCTGACGGCGTCAGGAAGTAACTCCTGACGGCGTCACGTGTAAAATTCTGGAAATTTTACCAGTTTTGTTTTTCTAACGGAGTCTTAAAGTTTTTGTTGAATCTTTAGTTTTATAATCTCCAGGAGGTCTGCAAACATCATTCCACAAGCATTATATCTTACTTTGTTTTCTAGGATTTGTTAGGATATATAGATTGCCGCCGATTTTACGCGAGGTTGCCTTGTCTGTTTTCTCAGGTTTAACAGGTTATATATGACAAGAAGATGATTTATATTCTGGAAGGGAAGCTTTGATTGTTGATTTTCTTGGAGGAAGATCTAACCTGGCCACCTTATTATCCATACCGAGTGAATCAGAGGAGTATTTGATTTCATTCTTTTTACTTATTTCACTTTTATATTCTTTACTTGAACATTGGGGACAATGTTCATCCTAAGTGTAAGGGGAGGGTAAAATGATGATACCTTACAGATACACTTTCGCTTGAGTTTGTTTGTTTGATAGTAGATGTGTAATAAAACTATGAGAAATACTTGTTTGTGTAATTTTAGCGCCAAATTTAAATTTTTTTACAACATTTAGAAGTGAAACTATAGCCATAGCAAGCGTCTCATGGATAGAAGATTGTATGACTAGCACAAAACCGTACCATTCAGAAGAAATTTTCCACCCAAATATGTGAGGTTCGCCTTCAGATTTGATAGGAAAAGCATTTACTATTAGTACTTATGAGTGTACCGGTAGCATGTAGATTCTAGAACTTGCGTTAGTGATGCATCCCGAGACCGCTAGTGAGACTACATTCGTGTGGTAGGATTTACTACATGATAAGAGGCATTAGGATCACCCTTGTGTGAAACCTGTATCATAATTACTTGATCATTTAAGTCATATTACTTGGCTAGTTAAGTCAACTAATTTTTCCCACACCTTAGCGTTGTACTCATTTTTAGTACACGAAACCCCTAGTACATCCCTCCGAGCCTATCTTTTCATTTCTAACTTTAACCATTTTACTTAAAGGAAGAATTTGTTACACCCTACTTAAATGTACACCCAAATCGCCTTAGCCTTCCGTGTATGCACTCATCTTTAGTGCATTATTATTACATATTTAAACCCTTAGTTAATTATCTAATTGATTACATGGTTGGTAAGTCGAGTCATATCCTTGTACATATTGTTTAGGGACGATTGGGACTCATGGGTAAAGTACTTATTTATGGAGTAATGGGGAAGAACATCATATTATTACCTCCCATATGTGCGTCAATCTTAAAAGTAATCCAAGTGTTTTGATTATCTTAATTCGAGTCATTAGAATAAGGGGAATGTACATTCCTTATGATGTATTATTTTGGATGGTAGGGTAAAAGTGTATGCAAAAAATAAATATATATATATATATATATATATATATATATATATATATATATATATATATATATATATATATAGAAAAAGAAAAGAAGAAAAAGTGTACATTCCCTATGATGTATTAATTCGCAGCTAAATCAATCCGGTTACGCGAATTAAATACCCGTAAACTAGATTTATGATGAAATGAATGACGAATGTGAATAGTATTTTCCCTCTGAAGATGAATAGTGTTTTGTGAATAGTGAATTTTTGAAACACTTCTCAGAATCTCAAACCAACTCTGAAAATGATGAATAGTGAAATGATGAATAGTAACTTCTGAGATGAATAGTGAAATTTTGATGTTTGAAAAAGGACCTGGAATTACGAGTTGTGACACCTATTCATGCTGAAACTTTTGAGGTTACCAGATATTCAATCGGTCTAGATGAAAAGTTCACCAAGATTGTTAGTCAAGAAAGGAAGGAGTTCTCGCGAACATCACTAAATGTAGCATGGATCCGTCAGAACTTAATAAAGGAAATGGATGGGCTTGGTCATGTTCATCGGCCACCCACGTGAAGACCCGTGGGAATGAATCTAACTTAAAGACTCGTTAATAAACAAAAGTGCTCTTATGGGAGACAACCCGTATTATCCCTTTCATTATTTTTGTTGGTTTGCATGTTTGTCTCATATTTTTGTAGGAATTGGACCATGATGAAATGCGAGAATCGGTTTACTGCTGAACTTATGACCTCGGATCAGCTATTACGGCGTAACACATCCCTTTAACTACGACGTAACCATCCTATCATAGTTGATCTCCCCAGGTTTACTCTGATTACGGCGTAACTCATTCTCATGATTACGCTGTAACACTTCTCTGAGGTGTTTTCCTTCAAAATATTTTCAAACCTGCAAAACTTGTTGATGAGGCGAAAAATGAACCGTTTTTAGGGGGTCATTTAAGCCCGGAATTGAATTTATTTGATCAAATATTGCCCTAAATCGTTCCTTTTGTGGTTTTAGGTAATTTAGGAGTGAATTCTAGAAAAGGAAGCATTTTGGACGTTTTTGGAGCATAAAAGTGAAGAAAACGGCAAAGACTTAATTATCCATGCTGAGAACAGTACCTGACGGCGTCGATAAGGGAATTGTGACGGCGTCAGGAGTAAAATCCATGACGACCCAGTGAAAACCTGAAGGCTTCAAGAGAAGGGCGTCAGGAGTTATTTTGGTGACGGCCTGAAGACGGATTATACGTTGTAACCTCTCGTAAATTTCCCTTACGATTAGTAAATGCATACGAATAAATAAAACGATTTTATGATAAATTAACACCATTTTACGGGTAACAAATTTTTTTTTTATGATATGGCTTGATATTGAACCACTACGATAACTGTGATTGACTGTTTAACCAGGAACGATGCTTACACACAACCTAGATTGCCTATAATTATTGCGAACGATAAATAATTATATAACGCGTTTATATTTAATAATACGTTCATCTAAATAACGTATACTATTTATATATTCCCCGAACCTATGAAACTTCCCGAGAACGCTCACTACTATTTTTGAACTTCGACACGAGAATCGAGACACACCAGGTGGGCCCCCAACACCCTTCGGGCCACGGATCCAATACACAAACCAAACGAACTAGTACTATTTTTCTTTCTTTCTTTTCTGCTTGGCCGACGCAAACCATAAGCCCACCAGGCTTTAAGCCCAAACGCACCCTTATATTATTTTCTTTCTTTTGCACTGCCGCGACACACTCAAAACCGCCCTATGTTTTTACAATTTCTACATGTAACCAACATGTATTTTTGCTTGTTTCGTATCACCTAGTACCAAAGAACCAGAAACAACAAATAAGGCAACCTCCCTTGTTCGTTTACTACCCTAGAAACCACCCAAGTGAATCACCAAACTCATCATTTGAAAGATGAGTCCAAACGTGGCATATCATTCCTTAGCACCACCCATGCTCTCCAATCCCATCTAAATGAACAATATACATCTCATGATTGTCAGGAATGAACAGGAACAAATCTCACAAGATCTAAACCTTGTAAACCTTCGATTGGGCATTGTTTGTGGTGATACTATTCGCCCTCACATGCTACACCAACACTTGTGAACTTATCTTGTTTCTACTGCCTATATAAGAGTTCCATGCAACCCTAAACCACCACATACACTCATACGAACCACATTACACAAAATATTAATGAGAAGGAGCTAGGGAGGGACGAACGGATCGCCAAGAGTACCATGCCTTGAAGTGAACCTAGGAAGCAAAGCTTGGAGCCTCTTGAACATTTGGTGGAACGAGAAGTGAACCACGAAGCCATTTTACCATTCCACGAACCATACACGACGTTTTACTCCACCTTTGAGGTGAGGTGAGACCTCCAAATCTTTATTTCTTATATAGATATATACACGTATCACTTATTTTGCACGAACACTTCGTCTAAATAAAATGAGGAACTAAAACGTGACATGCTCATATTATATAACGAACTATATATTTACTAAGTCACAAACGAGCCTACATAAGTATTTCGAGCTTATACTTATATATATATATATATATATATATATATATATATATATATATACTAAATATCACACGTTTCTAAGTTGGGTTGAACCTATACGACATATACTAAAAAGACTTGGTTTATTTTTCAACTTATATAAGTTATACGCATGAGTTTTGGCCGTATACTTTGGCCTCGTCATTTTAAAAATCGACACATAACCACCTATTATTTTTGTACGATCTAATTGCCTACTTGATATACTATCAGGAATGATAAATAAGTCGACCTAATAACTTCGTTTAATCACCTAACGAGACCCAAAGTAAATCGATATTAGAACTGTTTTCAGAAAACTTAAAAACCTTAAGTGGGCCGTAAAGCCCAAAAAGCTCATTTTAGCTTATTACAATAAGCTGAGCGTATAAGCTCTTTTGAAATGAATTTGTAACCTAAAAAGATGGATTTCGACTAAACAAGTATACCCCCAAACCCCTTGGATCGTAAATCCTTAACGGGCCCTAAATTTTGGCTCGTTAAGCCCAATTAATGAAATAAGCTAATTATAAGCTAATAAGCTGTTGGTATAAGCTGTTTGAAACTTTATGAGCTTATTGAAATAATAAAAATGCTAAGTTTTAAATTTGGTGAAGTTTGGACTATTTTTGCAAATGTTCGAAGGTTAAGGACTAAAAGTGCAAAGTTTGTAAACTTTGGGTGAAAAGTATAAAACTGTTTTTCTAAAGGGTATAAACTGTAAATATTGAAACTTAGGGATAATGAATGTAAATATTTGATATTTGGACTAAAAACATAAATATATATAATTTTTGGACTAACGGCGTAAATGTTTTTCCGTTAAGGGTAAAAAGTGTAAAATTGAGAAACATGAAGGATTTAATAGTAATATTGATTTTAATAATAATTTTATAAATTATATATATTTATACTTATATATATACATTTGAATATATATTAAAGACGATAAATAATAAACGTAACTTATTATATATATATATATATATATATATATATATATATATATATATATATATATATATATATATATATATATATATACATAATACGAATAAAACGTATATAACGAATAACTAAATTTAGACGAATAAAACAATACGTAACCATTATCTATTTTTATACGACGTAGCACATCACGTATGCACTTTATCGATTACTCATAATTAATAATAAACGTTCGCAATAAAACGAGACTTAAAAACTAAAACTTGCCAGATCTTATAGGTTGTGTGTGAAGCCGTTGCCTTGCATCGTTGAGATTACGTTTGTTCTACTATCCTACTAAGGTGAGTTCATAGCCCACACTTAACTTATTTTTGTGGGGGGGATACATGCTCAAAAACCGAACACAAGTCTTTTCCTGATCTTATTATTGCTTAAGTAGCTATTGCCAAAAGTCCCTCGATCATAAACCTTAATCACTTGAAAGGTGAACGTAAATAATTGTGAATAGATCTATTAGGGATTGACAATCCCCATTTGGTGGCTAGAGGAAAGTCACCAAATGCACTTTATTTGAATATCATAGGTTACTGGAAAATACCTATCTTGGGGGCTATATATTTTACATCATTATTATAGAAAATATTGATGTCTGTTGAATCGTTGAGTGTCATGAGCTTAAGGCAATAATAAATGTGATTTTTTTTTCTAATTTGTTTATTTGTATTTATATACAATAAGCATCTGTATATTGTGTTCAAACTCTTAATTATAAACCTATGAATTTCACTCAAACTTTTTGTTGACTTTTAGCATGTTTATCTCAGGTAACTAAATGGAATGGATGGCAACGGTACGAAGTGGGCAAATAAAGAAATGTTTATTTTCTCTTTGAATAAAACTTATTGTTAAATAACGAATTCTCTTGGAATTATGAATATTTGGTATTTTAAATAAAATTTACAACGATCACTTGAATCGTTTTCTATAATTGTGACAAAGATCCACGATATAATACCCCAAAAGTCTTCCACTGACATTTTAAGTCATCCGCTGTATTGATCGATTTTGGGGGTGTTATATACGTGACGGCGTCAAACCCAGATCTAGGCAGTCCGAGGAGTTTATTGGCAGCGAGATGACGGCGTCAGACATTTACTCTTGACGCCGTCGCCTCCCAAAATCTATATATACTTTTCTATTTTTCATTCATTAAAAGAGGAACTTGTGTGGAGAACACTAGGGTCGAACCTAATAAACCCTAGGTCGTTTGTAACAGTATTTTCAAGGGTTTTCACCCCTTGAAACCTTTCATGTTCAATTAAGATAAGTCCTCTTTCAATTCAATCAATATGTCTATGTGTTGTTTGAATATATCTTATGCTTATCTTGATTTCAACATGCTAGGCTAGATCTCTCATGTGTTTGCTTAGATGTAATGAAACCTAGATGTTAATTATAGGTTGATTGCTTGTTTATAGTTGTAATGGATGAATGATTTCAATGTTAGGCTTAAGAAAACTGGCAGATCTCCATTGTGTAACTTGCTTGAACGTCTTAAGAAACATGAACCGATGTGTACTAGGTTTTTATGATTGAATTTAATGCATAAGCAAATTCTAGTGATCCCATGTTAGTAGCTTCTTAGCCGGCTCGACATAGGAGTGAAGTAGGCGCTTATAGGATTGGGGAAGTAAGTACGCCACCCCATGAATGGTATTAAGGAATACAATCCGGCATCCACGCAACTATTACAAGTAATTAACCTGTAAAAGATATCTAGGGAGTAGTGAAATCTAAGTATACACAATTCTCCCATATATGGCTCACACCACTAGTATAATTTAGTTTATTTTCATTTTTAGTATTTTATTTTGATTGCATCTTAGTTATTGGATTAGTTGACTAGCAGCTAATTTCGCCCACTTCTTCAAAAACCGAGATTTTTAATTGCTTTTATAAAAATATAAAAATACAAAAGAATCATCCCTCATCTCTAGACCTAGTATTTAGGTTTTCTAATCCTAGCGACACTATTCCTAAGTTGAACGATCAATCCCCCGGTACTTATCACTATAATATACTACAACGATCAGGTACACTGCCTGGTGGGGATTGTAAGCTTCTCGAGATCCTCAAGAGGTAAAGCCTGGTGCAATTCCCACGCATCACTTGTATAAGTAATTAAATGAACTTTGTCGGTGTGTTCCCTGTATGCCCTCACGAGACTTAACTCGTCCACTTGGGACACCAAGTGGTTTAAAAGGCTTGTTGCATACGCTAAATGCAACCGTGATTCCTACGAAAGTGAGTTAGGATATCTTTTTGATTTTTATTTTAGATTTATGCTTGTGGTAGTGTCGTGATTTCAGGGAAATGGAGTTAACTCATGAAAGCTAGTTGAAGGCATGAAGATTTCTTGTGAGCCTTCTTTCATTTTAGAGCAGATTTCAGGGAAGTTCTCGCTCCAATTCTACCTTCTCTTCACATTTACTTCATTTTGAGTACAAAAGGGACTTTGTACATTTCAAGTGGGGGGGGGGGGGGGGGCGAGAGTAGAATTACATTGAACTTTATTTTGTCCTCATTTTTCTAGTTTATTTTTAAAAAAATTGCCATTTTTAAATTTTTGACATGTTTTTCCTAACCGAACTAGAATAGACCTTAGCCGAGCGCACTTAACCCTTGAATTAATATGGTGAGGATTAGCCCATTCAGTTCCCCATGTTTACCCAAATCCACCAAAATATTGAGTGTGCCGGTAGTTTTGTAAGCTTTAGTACTTGGCTTTTACATCATTTCAAACCTATAGACGAGTAATGGGCTACACACGTTTGGAACGGACAATTTTAGAAGGCAATGTTTTAGGATTATCACCTAAATAGCCTTATATGTGTGTGTTTATCGATTAGTCACCTTGACTTCTCGACCCTCGTGTAAACCCTTTTGTTGCACTCATCTTTAGTGCAAGATACCCCTAGTACACCCTTTTGAGCCATTCCTTTCATATTTTACCCAAATATATATTATTTCGATACACCATTACACCTTTGCTTACCGTGTAGTCTGGTCTATTATTGGGAAGTTGTTGTTTGCCCTAGTTCGAGGTCTAAGTGGATGGATTCAGGAATCACGCCTATAAAGATATATCATTGAAGATCATTTGGAGACCCCCCAAAATTCTCATATATTGTTCATCTCAAGTGGGGGGATGTATATTGATTCCAAAAATAATAATAAAAAAATAAAAAAATAAAAAAAAGAATGAAAAAAATGTGAAATTCTGTACTTGAGATAAACAGGTGCGCCAATATATAGCACCTTGATGAAGAGCTTATCAAGATTTAGTATCGAAGAGGCCACTTCAGTCACATTTGAAGATGAGAGTTGGTGAATAATTCTACACCAACATGAAGACCAAGTTTTGTGCCCATAATGACGTCCTCTAATGGCACATTTACTTAATATGATCCAATTTTCGCGTTTCGAAACTTAGACGTTGGGCGAACGGTAAATGGTGATGACTTAGTTGTAGGCTTAGACTATTTGCTTGTTATTTTTCATTTTGCACCAATTTTGTGAAATCCCATGTCTATAGCTACCCTTAGTCGTGAATCATGCTTAGGTGAGAGAATCAAGCAGGCCTTGGTGTCTTGCCTGGCGTTCCGGTCATGTATCATTTCCTTTGTCGCTTTTGCCATAGCATTTTAGAAACGACACCACACCCTTAACCTTATATATGTTCACCCAATGTTGCCTTCAAGGGTTGTTCCGACCTTAGCTCTAGTGGGGGAGTTTTGTATAACTGCCAAGCCAATGATAGAATACATACTATGATGTATTAATTCACAACTAAATCAATCCGGTCACGCGAATTAAATACCCGTAAACTAGATTTACGATGAAATGAATGACAAATGTGAATAGTGTTTTCCGTCCAAAAATGAAAAGTGTTTTGTGAATAGTGAATTTTTGAAACACTTCTCAGAATCTCAAACCGACTCTGAAAACTATGAATAGTGAAATGATGAATAGTAACTTCTGAGATGAATAGTGAAATTTTGATGTTTGAAAAAGGACCTGGAATTACGAGTTCTGACACCTATTCATGCTGAAACTTTTGAGGTTACCAGATATTCAATTGGTCTAGATGAAAAGTTCACCAAGATTGTTATTCAAGAAAGGAAGGAGTTCTCGCGAACATCAACAAATGTAGCATGGATCCATCAGAACTAAATGAAGGAAATGGATGGGCTTGGTCAAGTTCATCGACCACCCACGTGAAGACCCGTGGGAATGAATCTAACTTAAAGACTCGTTAATAAACAAAAGTGCTCTTATGGGAGACAACCCGTATTATCCCTTTCTTTATTTTTGTTGGTTTGCATGTTTGTCTCATATTTTTGTAGGAATTGGAGCATGAAGAAACGAGAGAATCGGATTACTGCTGAACTTATGATCTCGGATCAGCTATTACGGCGTAACACATCCCTTTAACTACGCTGTAACCATCCTATCATAGTTGATCTCCCCAGGTTTACTCTGATTACGGCGTAACTCATTCTCATGGTTACGCCGTAACACTTCTCTGAGGTGTTTTCCTTCAAAATATTTTCAAACATGCTAAACTTGTTGATGAGGCGAAAATGAA
The DNA here is from genome assembly GCA_030686995.1 of Artemisia argyi. Classification (NCBI taxonomy): domain Eukaryota; kingdom Viridiplantae; phylum Streptophyta; class Magnoliopsida; order Asterales; family Asteraceae; genus Artemisia; species Artemisia argyi. Next base: position 4,925,132 of record CM060705.1, read on the forward strand.
CCGCTTTTAGGGGGTCATTTAAGCCAAGAATTGAATTTATTTGATCAAATATTGCCCTAAATCGTTCCTTTTGTGATTTTAGGTACTTTGGGAGTGAATTCTGGAAAAGGAAACATTTTGGACGTTTTTGGAGCATAAAAGTGAAGAAAATGGCAAAGACTTAATTTTCCATGCTGAGAACAGTACCAGACGGCGTCAAGAAGGGAATTGTGACGGCGTCAGGAGTAAAATCCATGACGACCCAGTGAAAACCTGAAGGCGTCAAGAGAAGGGAGTCAAGAGTTATTTTGGTGACGGCCTGAAGATGGATTATACGTGACGGCTTCAAACCCAGATCTAGGCAGTCCGAGGAGTCTATTGGCGGCGAGATGACGGCGTCAGACATTTACTCTTGACGCCGTCACCTCACAAAATATATATATACTTTTCTATTTTTCATTCTTTAAAAGAGGTACTCGTGTGGAGAATACTAGGGTCGAACCTAATAAACCCTAGGTCGTTTGTAACAGTATTTTCAAGGGTTTTCACCCCTTGAAACCTTTCATGTTCAATTAAGATAAGTCATCTTTCAATTCAATCAATATGTCTATGTGTTGTTTGAATATATCTTATGCTTGTCTTGATTTCAACTTTCTAGGCTAGATCTCTCATGTGTTTGCTTAGATGTAATGAAACCTAGATGTTAATTATAGGTTGATTGCTTGTTTATAGTTGTAATGGATGAATGATTTCAATGTTAGGCTTAAGAAAACTGGCAGATCTCCATTATGTAACTTGCTTGAACGTCATAAGAAACATGAACCGATGTGTACTAGGTTTTTATTATTGTATTTAATGCATTAGCAAATTCTAGTGATCCCATGTTAGGAGATTCTTAGCCGGATCGACATAGGAGTGAAGTAGGCGCTTATAGGATTGGGGAAGTAAGTACGCCACCCCATGAATGGTATTAAGGAATACAATCTGTCATCCACACAACTGTAACAAGTAATTAACCTGTAAAAGATATCTAGGGAGTAGTGAAATCTAAGTAAACACAATTCTCCCATATATTGCTCACACCACTAGTATAATTTAGTTTATTTTCATTTTTAGTATTTTATTTTGATTGCATCTTAGTTATTGGGTTAGTTGACTAGCAGCTAATTCCGCCCACTCCTTCAAAAACCGAGATTTTTAATTGCTTTTATAAAAATATAAAAATACAAAAAGAATCATCCCTCATCTCTAGACCTAGTGTTTAGGTTTTCTAATCCTAGCAACACTATTCCTAAGTTGAACTATCAATCCCCTGGTACTTGTCACTATACTATACTACAACGATCAGGTACATTGCCTGGTGGGGGTTGTAAGCTTCTCGAGATCCCTCGATAGGTAAAGCCTAGTGCAATTCCCACGCATCACTTGTATTAGTAATTAAATGAACTTTGTGGGTGTGTTCCCTGTAAGCCCTCACGAGACTTAACTCGTCCACTTGAGACACCAAGTGGTTTAAAAGGCTTGTTGCATACGCTAAATGTAACCGTGATTCCTACGAAAGTGAGTTAGGATTTCTTTTTGATTTTTATTTTAGATTTATGCTTGTGGTAGTGTCGTGATTTCAGGGAAATGGAGTTAACTCATGAAGGCTAGTTGAAGGCATGATGATTTCTTGTGAGCCTTCTTTCATTTTAGAGCAGATTTCAGGGAAGTTCTCGCTCCAATTCTACCTTCTCTTCACATTTACTTCATTTTGAGTACAAAAGGGACTTCATTTTGAAAAAATTTGCCATTTTTAAAATTTTTGACATGTTTTTCCTAACCGAACTAGAATAGACCTTAGCCGAGCGCACTTAACCCTTGAATTAATATGGTGAGGATTAGCCCATTCAGTTCCCCATGTTTACCCAAATCCACCACAATATTGAGTGTGCCGGTAGTTTTGTAAGCTTCAGAACTTGGCTTTTACATCATTTCAAACCCATAGACGAGTAATGGGCTACACACGTTTGGAACGGAGAATTTTAGAAGGCAATGTTTTAGGATTATCACCTAAATAGCCTTATATGTGTGTGTTTATCGATTAGTCACCTTGACTTCTCGACCCTCGTGTAAACCCTTTTGTTGCACTCATCTTTAGTGCAAGATACCCCTAGTACACCCTTTTGAGCCATTCCTTTCATATTTTACCCAAATATATATTATTTCGATACACCATTACACCTTAGCCTACCGTGTAGTCTAGTCTATGATAGGGAAGTTGTTGTTTGCCCTAGTTCGAGGTCTAAGTGGATGGATTCAGGAATCACGCCTACAAAGATATATCATTGAAGATCATTTGGAGAGCCCCCAAAATTCTCATATATTGTTCATTTCAAGTGGGGGGATGTATATTGATTCCAAAAAAAATAATAAGAAAATAAAAAAATAAAAAAATAAAAAAAGAATGAAAAAAATGTGAAATTATGTACTTGAGATAAATATGTGCGCCAATATATAGCACCTTGATGAAGAGCTTATCAAGATTTAGTATCGAAGAGGCCACTTAAGTCACATTTGAAGATAAGAGTTGGTGAATAATTCTACACCAACATGAAGACCAAGTTTTGTGCCCATAATGACGTCCTCTAATGGCACATTTACTTAATATGATCCAATTTCTGCGTTTCGAAGCTTAGACCTTGGGCGAACGGTAAATCGTGATGACTTAGTTGTAGGCTTAGCCTATTTGCTTGTTATTTTTCATTTTGCACCAATTTTGTGAAATCCCATGTCTATACCTACCCTTAGTCGTGAATCATGCTTAGACTATGTTTATTGGCGACCTTTGGTGTGGGTTGTGGGTTGGGGTCACGACCGATTCTCCCCTTTCAACCAATCACAAATTGACATGTGGCAATCAGTTGTGACTTTAGGTCACCAAGTGACCACAAATTGGCAATCTCTTGTGACCAGTTGTGACTTTAGGTCACCAATAAACATAGTCTTAGGTGAGAGAATCAAGCAGGCTTGGTGTCTTGCCCGGCGTTCCGGTCATGTATCATTTCCTTTGTCGCTTTTGTCGAAGCATTTTTGTAACGATACCACACCCTTAACCTTATATATGTTCACCCAATGTTGCCTTCAAGGGTTGTTCTGACCTTAGCTCTAGTGGGGGAGTTTTGTATAACTGCCAAGCCTATGATAGAATACATACTATGATGTATTAATTCGCAGCTAAATCAATCCGGTCATGCGAATTAAATACCCGTAAGCTAGATTTACGATGAAATGAATGTCGAATGTGAATAGTGTTTTCCCTCTGAAAATGAATAGTGTTTTGTGAATAGTGAATTTTTGAAACACTTCTCAGAATCTTAAACCGACACTGAAAATGATGAATAGTGAAATGATTAATAGTAACTTCTGAGATGAATAGTGAAATTTTGATGTTTGAAAAAGGACCTGGAATTACGAGTTCTGACACCTATTCAAGCTGAAACTTTTGAGGTTACCAGATATTCAATTGGTCTAGATGAAAAGTTCACCAAGATTGTTAGTCAAGAAAGGAAGGAGTTCTCGCGAACATCAGCAAATGTAGCATGGATCCGTCAGAACTTAATGAAGGAAATGGATGGGCTTGGTCAAGTTCATCGACCACCCACGTGAAGACCCGTGGGAATGAATCTAACTTAAAGACTTGTTAATAAACAAAAGTGCTCTTATGGGAGACAACCCGTATTAATCCTTTCTTTATGATGCGTGGGAATCGCAACAGGCTTTACCTCTCGAGGGATCTCGAGAAGCTTACAACCCCCACGAGGCAGTGTACCTGATCGTTGTAGTATAGTATAGTGACAAGTACCGGGGGATTGATCGTTCAGCTTAGGAATAGTGTCGCTAGGATTAGAAAACCTAATTACTAGTTCTAAAGGTGAGGGATGATTATTTTTGTGTTTTTATATTTTTATGAAAGCAAGTAAAATCTCGGGTTTTGGAAGAGTGGGCATAATTAGTTGCTATTCAACTAACCCAAAACTAAGATGCAATCAAAATAAAATACTAAAAATGAAAATAAACTAATTTATACTAAGGTTGTGAGCAGTGATTGGAGAAAATGTGTTTACTTAGATTTCACTACTCCCTAGATATCTTTTACACGTTAATTACTTGTTATAATTGCATGGATGACGGATTGTATTCCTTAATACCATTCATGGGGTGGCATACATAACTCCCCAATTCTATGAGCTCTTATCTCCTCCTACACCATGCCCAACACAACTATAGGGATTGTAAACAGTGGCTCATGCATTAAATACAACCAATAAAGACCTAGTACGCCTCGGTTCATGTTTCTTAAGACGTTCAAGCATGTTACCATTTGGAGATCTGCCAGTTTTTTTAAGCCTAACATATAAAATCATTCATCCAAAACAAGAATAAACAAGTAATCAACACATAATCAATATCTAGGTTTCATTAGATCTAAGCAAACACAAAGGAGATCTAGCCTAGCATAATGGAATTGATACAAGAACAAGATATAGACAACCAACACATAGACATGTTGATTGAATTAGAAGAACACTTATCTCAATTACAATGCAAGGTATCAAGGGTTTGGAACCCTTGAAAAACCTGTAAAAGTTGCACCAAATTCGTCTTTAGGGTTTCTCCAAAACTTCTCTCTCTTTTTTTGTGAGAAACTAGAAAACTATATATAGGAAAATCGGGGGTGACGGCGTCAAGAACAAAGGTGTGACGCCGTCATCTCGCCGCCAAATACTTCCTCGGCCGGCCTTGATCTACTTCTGACGCCCTGTGTGACGCCGTCATGAGCTACGGATTTTAATTCCTGGGGTTTGACGCCGTCATGCGTTTACTCTTGACGCCTTCATGTACTGTTCCCAGCATGGAAAATTGAGACTTTGCCGTTTTCTTCACTTTTATGCTCCAAAAACGTCCAAAATGGCTTCTTTTCCAGAATTCACTCTCCAAGTACCTAAAATCACAAAAGGAACGATTTAGGGTGATATTTGTTCAAATAAAGTCGTATTCGGGCTTAAATGACCCCCTAAAAATGGATCATTTTTCGCCTCATCATATACCCTTACACTTGAGATTTGCTTGTCCTCAAGCAAATGCGCTTTTATTCTACTCAAAAGACAAGTTAGAGGTCATTTAACACTAATATAAAAGTAATTACAACAAATAATCGTTCCACTAAAGACCAATAGACAAGCACGGAGGTCATACACAAGCACCTTACAAATAGTGTTTAGATACTCACATCTCTCGGGTGTAATAAAGTAATATAACATTATGGAAATGGAAGATATGTCTCACTACCTGTCATAGCAAAATAGATTACCATAGGCTTGGGAAAGGATCAAACCTCCACCACATGGCGTAAGCACCTAGGATAAACTATCAAAGAGGTCTTTTAAAGGGTTGTAACGTTAGGTATAGGGATATGAATTACACGGTTTTGTTGGATAAAGGAAGTTTTACTGGTGGCGAGTTAACAATCTTGGTTAATTACATTTACAATATGGCGTTGCTAAGCCAAGACTAGACTCGACTTAAGCTAATAAATGAGAAATAACAAAAACATAAAATGAACATAGAATGAAACGGGATGGTAGTCCGTATGTTTTTATCTTTTCTCTTTTTTTTTTTCTTTTTCTATTTTTTTTTTCTTTTCTTGATTTTTCGATTTTTTTTTTTTTTTTTTTTTTTTTTTTTTAGACATACACTCTTACCCTACCATCCAAAATAATATATCAGAGGGAATGAACGTTCCCCTTACACTTGAATCTTTACATACTTTACATTTAAACTAATCTAATGACTCGAATTAAGAAAATCCAAACACTTGGAGCACTTTTAAGATTAACGCACATATGGGGGTAATAATATTATGTTCTTCCCCATTACTCCATAAAATAAGTACTTACCCATGAGTCCCAATTGTCCCAAAACAATATGTACAAAGATATGACGCGACTTAGCAACCATGTAATCAATTAGAAAGTTAACTTAGGGTTTAACAAATAACAATAATGCACTAAAGTTGAGCGCATACACGGAAGGCTAAGGCGATTTGGTTGTACATTTAAGTGGGGTGTAACAAATTCTTCCTTTAAGTAAAATGCTTAAAGTTAGAAACGAAAAGATAGGCTCGGAGGGGTGTACTAGGGGTTTCGGGTACTAAAAATGAGTACAACGCTAAGGGTGTGGGAAAAATTAGTTGACTTAACTAGTCAAGTAATTTGACTTAAATGGTCAAGTAATCATGATACGGGTTTAACACAAGGGTGATCCTAATGCCTCTTATCATGTAGTAAATCCTACCACACGAATGTAGTCTCACTAGCGGTCTCGGGATGCATCACTAACGCAAGTTCTAGAATCTAAATGCTACCGGTACACTCATAAGCACTAATAATGAATGCTTTTCCTATCAAATCTAAAGGCGAACCTCACATATTTGGGTGGAAAATTTTTCTGAATATACGGTTATGTGCTAGTCATACAATCTCCTATCCATGAGACGCTTGCTATGGCTAAAGTTTCACTCCTAAATGTTGTAAAAAAATTTAAATTTGGCGCTAAAATTACACTAACAAGTATTTCTCATAGTTTTATTACACATCTACCATCAAACAAAACAAACTCAAGCGAAAGTGCATATGTAAGGTATCATCTTTTTACCCTCCCCTTACACTTAAGATGAACATTGTCCCCAATGTTCAAGTAAAGAATGTAAAAGTGAAAAAGTAAAGAGAATGAAATCAAATACTCCCCTGATTCGCTCGGTATGGATTATAGGTTGGCCAGGTTAAATCTTCCTCCAAGAAAGTGAACAATCAAAGCTTCCCTTCCAGAATATAAATCATCTCCTTGTCAAAAATAACCTGTAAATCCTGACAAAAATAGACAAGACAACCTCGCGTAAAATTGGCGGCATCCTATATAAGTTACTAAATCCTAGAAAACAAAGTAAGATATAATGCTTGTGGAATGAAGTTTGCAGATTTCCTGGAGATTATAAAACTTAATAATTCACAAAAACCATAAGACTCCGTTAGAAAAACAAAACCGGTAAAATTTCCAGATTTTAACTCCTGACGCCGTCAAGAGTAAAACTCTGACGCCGTCAGAATGGACCTGCAGAAATTCTTATGTTAAGTTTCCGGAAAATTTCTGGAAAAACTTGGTCCTACTTCCTGGAAAATCCTGCAAAACTTCATTATGACTCAATACAAGCATTTGACTCTAACAAATACGAATATACATGTTCATTTAATATTGTGGAGAATCATGATCGGTTTGTTTCTTGAAAACATATTTGGGGTTTCCCCTTACACTTATCTTTTGCAAAAATACTTTTAGGTTGGAGTTAAGACTAGGCCAAACAACATAGTAAAGTATTTCCACATTTTAATTTAGATACATGATCAACCGACAATAAAAATAAAACATGCATACGGAAGCAAATAACAATCAAACAAATAAAATCACACAAAACATGGGTTGCCTCCCAAGAAGCGCTTTTCTTTATTTACGAGTCTTGTAGCTAGACTCAAAGTCATGGGTTACTACGTGATCTCATCATTGGTTCCACTCTCTAGGTCGTCTTCTAAACCAGTTTTGTATTCCGGACCTAGTTGCAAGCACTCTTTGTAGAAACCAAGCATCCTATTTCTAACATACTCTACTCCTCTACGTCTATCCTCCTCATTCCTATAATAAGCCGCTTGCTTATGTTCCTTTTCGAAATTAGAGAGACGGCGGTATTGTTCGATCTTGTAGGGCATTTGATAAGCAACCTCATCATTCTCTTTCTTGAATCTAACTATCCCTAAAGTCGGATCATAACTCATCCTAGTGGCCTCAACAAATGGTTTTCCGAATACTATTTGACTTAGGCAAGCATCTATCACCGGACGAATGTCTTCAACTATCATAAAATCGATTTCATAGGTAAGATTCCCTATAATCACATGTAATCCCTTCACTCTTCCTGCAAAATTACTTATCCGATTCTTACCGGGCATCAACCTAAAATTGAGTTGCTTCTTCATCACCCAATTGTAATAAGTCCTAGTCATGATGTTCACGGGGGATCTAAGGTCGATGTAAGCTTTCCATATATTCATGTGCCCGATATTGCATGGGATGTTAATGTTAGAGGGGTCTCCCATTTTGATAAGGGGGTTGCCGAAGATATATGTTCTCTCGGGATTATCGAATAAATCCTTATGGTATTCCTGTTCTTCCTTGGTTGGCAACTTATCAAAGTATTCTTCTATAGGTTCTACCTCCTCTAATTCCTCATCCTTATTAACCTCAACTTCCCTACTTTCATCCTTACTATTGGTTTCTACTCTAACTTCATCCTTGTCACTCTCCTCTATCTCCTTATCTATCGGCTTAATGGTGACAACATTGACAAAGTGGACATGTTTGGATGATGAGGGGTCCTTAATTTGGATTCCACTATTGGTGTCCCTAGTGTCCTTCCTAGGTGTGATTAATGCTTGGTTGTTGAGGGCTTTCAACAAGTTGTCAATCTTGTTGGTCATCACCATTTGTTGTTGGTTGAATTTGGTTTCAAACCTAGCTATGCGGGCTTCTTGAGATGCCATGAACTTTGACATCAATCTTTCAAGATTGTTGGTACTACCATAGTTGTTAGAAGGATTGTTGTTGAAAGTACGGTTGGATGGTAGACCGTTTGGTTGGTAACGATTAGGCGGATTGGAAGAATTGGGTTGATTTTGTTTCCACCTAAGGTTTGGGTGATTTTTCCAAGAGGGGTTGTATGAATCACCGTATATGTTTGGCTCGGGCTTGAAAGTGTACCACTTATCTCCTGCTTCGTCGGTACGCGTGGATGCGTAGTCTGCAAAAGCTGTTCCGGTGAGTTCCACACAATCACGAGTGTCATGGGGACCACTACATAATTCGCATGAAGAAGTGATTTTGTTCACTTGGCTTGAAGGCTTAGGAGCTTCGTAAGATTGCATGAGAAACTTGACTTGGTCCTCAAGTTCCATGATCCTACGGTCGGGAGTGCTAGAATTGTTCGAAGGCAAAGATATTGCCTTGACCGTTTTGTTCAAATCACGGGGATCATTCCAACTTTCGTTGTCATAGAGAGCAAGATCTTCTATGAGTTCCCATGATTGTTCCGCACTAAGATCACGTAGCTTACCACCGGCCGATTGGTCAATGGTTCGCCTCGTGGAGAGGTCGATATGGTCATAAAAGATTTGGACTTGGAGCCAAAGATCGATGCCATGATGAGGGACTTTTTGGAGTAAGTCCTTGAAACGAGTCCATGCTTCATAAAGAGATTCATTTTGACGTTGTTGGAACATCAAGATGTCATTTCTAAGCTTAGTAGTTCTCCCCGGTGGGAAAAATTGAGCAAGGAAACGAGTGGTGAGATCATCCCATGTGGTGATGGATCCCGCGGGCAAACGCTTAAGCCATTGACTAGCTTGATCCCGTAGAGAGAATTGGAATAGGCGTAAATGGGTAGTCTCTCTAGTTTCAACACCTAGGTCTATGGAATCTACGATTTTGAGAAAGTCTTTAAGATGTTGGTTTGGATCTTCGGAATGAAGTCCATGGAATGCACATCCGCTTTGCACCAACCGGATGGTGTCGGATCGCAAGGGGGTCACATTGGCTCCGGTGAGCTCAATGGTGTTTCAGTAGCCTTGGTGGCTAGGTCGGGAGTACTCACCTAAGGTTCGGGGCCTAAGGGGTTCTAGTGGTGGGTTTTGTTGTGGTGGGATGACGGGTTCAAAGATGTTACCACCTTCCATGATGTCGGATGGTAAAGATTACGAACAAAGACACGAAGAATTAAGATAGACTAAAGAAAACCTAAAAAGTAAAAATAAAATCTTACTAGAAAGGAATCTAGCAAGTAGACCTAATAAAAAGAAATCCTAACCTAGACAATAACTATTCCCCGGCAGCGGCGCCAAAAACTTGATGCGTGGGAATCGCAACAGGCTTTACCTCTCGAGGGATCTCGAGAAGCTTACAACCCCCACCAGGCAGTGTACCTGATCGTTGTAATATAATATAGTGACAAGTACCGGGGGATTGATCGTTCAGCTTAGGAATAGTGTCGCTAGGATTAGAAAACCTAATTACTAGTTCTAAAGGTGAGGGATGATTATTTTTGTGTTTTTATATTTTTATGAAAGCAAGTAAAATCCCGGGTTTTGGAAGAGTGGGCGGAATTAGTTGCTATTCAACTAACCCAAAACTAAGATGCAATCAAAATAAAATACTGAAAATGAAAATAAACTAATTTATACTAAGGTTGTGAGCAGTGATTGGAGAAAATGTGTTTACGTAGATTTCACTACTCCCTAGATATCTTTTACACGTTAATTACTTGTTATAATTGCATGGATGACGGATTGTATTCCTTAATACCATTCATGGGGTGGCATACATAACTCCCCAATTCTATGAGCTCTTATCTCCTCCTACACCATGCCCAGCACAACTATAGGGATTGTAAACAGTGGCTCATGCATTAAATACAACCAATAAAGACCTAGTACGCCTCGGTTCATGTTTCTTAAGACGTTCAAGCATGTTACCATTTGGAGATCTGCCAGTTTTCTTAAGCCTAACATATAAAATCATTCATCCAAAACAAGAATAAACAAGTAATCAACACATAATCAATATCTAGGATTCATTAGATCTAAGCAAACACAAAGAAGATCTAGCCTAGCATAATGGAATTGATACAAGAACAAGATATAGACAACCAACACATAGACATATTGATTGAATTAGAAGAACACTTATCTCAATTACAATGCAAGGTATCAAGGGTTTGGAACCCTTGAAAAACCTGTAAAAGTTGCACCAAATTCGTCTTTAGGGTTTCTCTAAAACTTCTCTCTCTTTTTTTGTGAAAAACTAGAAAACTATATATAGGAAAATTGGGGTGACGGCGTCAAGAACAAAGGTGTGACGCCGTCATCTCGCCGCCAAATACTTCCTCGGACGGCCTTGATCTACTTCTAACGCCCTGTGTGACGCCGTCATGAGCTACGAATTTTAATTCCTGGGGTTTGACGCCGTCATGCGTTTACTTTTGACGCCTTCATGTACTGTTCCCAGCATGGAAAATTGAGACTTTGCCGTTTTCTTCACTTTTATGCTCCAAAAACGTCCAAAATGGCTTCTTTTCCAGAATTCACTCTCCAAGTACCTAAAATCACAAAAGGAACGATTTATGGCGATATTTGATCAAATAAAGTCGGATTCGGGCTTAAATGACCCCCTAAAAATGGATCATTTTTCGCCTCATCACTTTATTTTTGTTGGTTTGCATGTTTGTCTCATATTTTTGTGGGAATTGGAGCATGAAGAAACGAGAGAATCGGTTTACTGCTGAACTTATGATCTCGGATCAGCTATTATGGCGTAACACATCTCTTTAACTATGCCGTAACCATCCTATCATAGTTGATCTCCCCAGGTTTACTCTGATTACGACGTAACTCATTCTCATGGTTACGCCGTGACACTTCTCTGAGGTGTTTTCCTTCAAAATATTTTCAAAAATGCTAAATTTGTTGATGAGGCAAAAAATGAACCGTTTTTAGGGGGTCATTTAAGCCCGGAATTGAATTTATTTGATCAAATATTGCCCTAAATCGTTCCTTTTGTCATTTTAGGTACTTTGGGAGTGAATTCTGAAAAAGGAAGCATTTTGGACGTTTTTGGAGCATAAAAGTGAAGAAAACGGCAAAGACTTAATTTTCCATGCTGAGAACAGTACCTGACGGCGTCAAGAAGGGAATTGTGACGGCGTCAGGAGTAAAATCCATGACGACCCAGTGAAAACCTAAAGGCGTCAAGAGTTATTTTGGTGACGGCCTAAAGATGGATTATACGTGACGGCGTCAAACCCAGATCTAGGCAGTCCGAGGAGTTTATTGGCGGCGAGATGACGGCGTCAGACATTTACTCTTGACGCCGTCACCTCACAAAATCTATATATACTTTTCTATTTTTCATTCATTAAAAGAGGAACTTTTGTGGAGAATACTAGGGTCGAACCTAATAAACCGTATGTCGTTTGTAACAGTATTTTCAAGGGTTTTCACCCCTTGAAACCTTTCATGTTCAGTTAAGATAAATCATCTTTCAATTCAATCAATATGTCTATGTGTTGTTTGAATATATCTTATGCTTGTCTTGATTTCAACATGCTAGGCTAGATCTCTCATGTGTTTACTTAGATGTAATGAAACCTAGATGTTAATTATAGGTTGATTGCTTGTTTATAGTTGTAATGGATTTCAATGTTAGGCTTAAGAAAACTGGCAAATCTCCATTGTGTAACTTGCTTGAACGTCTTAAGAAACATGAACCGATGTGTACTAGGTTTTTATTATTGTATTTAATGCATAAGCAAATTCTAGTGATCCCATGTTAGGAGCTTCTTAGGCGGCTCGACATAGGAGTGAAGTAGGCGCTTATAGGATTGGGGAAGTAAGTACGCCACCCCATGAATGGTATTAAGGAATACAATACGTCATCCACGCAACTGTAACAAGTAATTAACCTGTAAAAGATATCTAGGGAGTAGTGAAATCTAAGTAAACCCAATTCTCCCATATATTGCTCACACCACTAGTATAATTTGGTTTATTTTCATTTTTAATATTTTATTTTGATTACATCTTAGTTATTGGGTTAGTTGACTAGCAGCTAATTCCGCCCACTCCTTCAAAAACCGAGATTTTTAATTGCTTTTATAAAAATATAAAAATACAAAAAGAATCATCCCTCATCTCTAGACCTAGTCTTTAGGTTTTCTAATCCTAGCGACACTATTTCTAAGTAGAACTATCAATCCCCCGGTACTTGTCACTATACTATACTACAACGATCAGGTACACTGCCTGGTGGGGGTTGTAAGCTTCTCGAGATCCCTCGAGAGGTAAAGCCTGGTGCAATTCCCACGCATAACTTGTATTAGTAATTAAATGAACTTTGTGGGTGTGTTCCCTGTAAGCCCTCACGAGACTTAACTCGTCCACTTGGGACACCAAGTGGTTTAAAAGGCTTGTTGCTTACGCTAAATGCAACCGTGATTCCTACGAAAGTTAGTTAGGATTTCTTTTTGATTTTTATTTTAGATTTATGCTTGTGGTAGTGTCATGATTTCAGGGAAATGGAGTTAACTCATGAAGGCTAGTTGAAGGCATGAAGATTTCTTGTGAGCCTTCTTTCATTTTAGAGCAGATTTCAGGGAAGTTCTCGCTCCAATTCTACCTTCTCTTCACATTTACTTCATTTTGAGTACCAAAAGGAATTTGTACATTTCAAGTGGGGGGGGGGGGGGCGAGAGTAGAATTATATTGAACTTTATTTTGTCCTCATTTTTCTAGTTTATTTTGAAAAATTTTGCCATTTTTAAAATTGTTGACATGTTTTTCCTTACCGAACTAGAATAGACCTTAGCCGAGCGCACTTAACCCTTCAATTAATATGGTGAGGATTAGCCTATTCAGTTCCCCATGTTTACCCAAATCCACCAAAATATTGAGTGTGCCGGTAGTTTTGTAAGCTTTAGAACATGGCTTTTACATCATTTCAAACCCATAGACGAGTAATGGGCTACACACGTTCGGAAGGGACAATTTTAGAAGGCAATGTTTTAGGATTATCACCTAAATAGACTTATATGTGTGTGTTTATCGATTAGTCACCTCGACTTCTCGACCCCCGTGTGAACCCTTTTATTGCACTCATCTTTAGTGCAAGATACCCCTAGTACACCCTTTTGAGCCATTCCTTTCATATTTTACCCAAATATATATTATTTCGATACACCATTACACCTTAGCCTACCGTGTAGTCTAGTCTATGATTGGGAAGTTGTTGTTTGCCCTAGTTCGAGGTCTAAGTGGATGGATTCAGGAATCACGCCTACAAAGATATATCATTGAAGATCATTTGGAGACCCCCCAAAATTCTCATATTTTGTTCATCTCAAGTGGGGGATGTATATTGATTCCAAAAAAAATAATAAAAAAATAAAAAAATAAAAAAGTAAAAAAAGAATGAAAAAAATGTGAAATTCTGTACTTGAGATAAACAGGTGCGCCAATATATAGCACCTTGATGAAGAGCTTATCAAGATTTAGTATCGAAGAAGCCACTTCAGTCACATTTGAAGATAAGAGTTGGTGAATAATTCTACACCAACATGAGGACCAAGTTTTGTGCCCATAATGACGTCCTCTAATGGCACATTTACTTAATATGATCCAATTTCTGCGTTTCGATGCTTAGACGTTGGGCGAATGATAAATGGTGATCACTTAGTTGTAGGCTTAGACTATTTGCTTGTTATTTTTCATTTTGCACCAATTTTGTGAAATCCCATGTCTATACCTACCCTTAATCGTGAATCATGCTTAGGTGAGAGAATCAAGCAGGCCTTGGTGTCTTGCCCGGCGTTCCGGTCATGTATCATTTCCTTTGTCGCTTTTGCCGTAGCATGTTAGTAACGACACCACACCCTTAACCTTATATATGTTCACCCAATGTTGCCTTCAAGGGTTGTTCCGACCTTAGCTCTAGTGGGGGAGTTTTGTATAACTGCCAAGCCTATGATAGAATACATACTATGATGTATTAATTCGCAGCTAAATCAATCCGGTCACGCGAATTAAATACCCGTAAACTAGATTTATGATGAAATGAATGACGAATGTGAATAGTGTTTTCCCTCCGAAAATGAATAGTATTTTGTGAATAGTGAATTTTTGAAACACTTCTCAGAATCTCAAACCGACTCTGAAAACGATGAATAGTGAAATGATGAATAGTAACTTCTGAGATGAATAGTGAAATTTTGATGTTTGAAAAAGGACCTGGAATTACGAGTTGTGACACCAATTCATGCTGAAACTTTTGAGGTTAGCAAATATTCAATCGGTCTAGATGAAAAGTTCACCAAGATTGTTAGTCAAGAAAGGAAGGAGTTCTCGCGAACGTCAGCAAATGTAGCCTTGATCCGTCAGAACTTAATGAAGGAAATGGATGGGCTTGGTCAAGTTCATCGACCACCCACGTGATGACCCATGGGAATAAATCTAACTTAAAGACTCGTTAATAAACAAAAGTGCTCTTATGGGAGGCAACCCGTATTATCCCTTTCTTTATTTTTGTTGGTTTGCATGTTTGTCTCATATTTTTGTAGGAATTGGAGCATGAAGAAACGAGAGAATCGGTTTACTGCTGGACTTATAATCTCGGATCAGCTATTACAGCGTAACACATCCCTTTAACTACGCCGTAACCATCCTATCATACTGGATCTCCCCAGGGTTACTCTGATTACGGCGTAACTCATTCTCATGGTTACGCCGTAACACTTCTCTGAGGTGTTTTCCTTCAAAATATTTTCAAACATGCTAAACTTGTTGATGAGGAGAAAAATGAACCATTTTTAGGGGGTCATTTAAGACAGGAATTGAATTTATTTGATCAAATATTGCCCTAAATCGTTCCTTTTGTGATTTTAGGTACTTTGGGAGTGAATTCTGGAAAAGGAAGCATTTTGGGCATTTTTGGAGCATAAAAGTGATGAAAACGGCAAAGACTTAATTTTCCATGCTAAGAACAGTACCTAACGGCGTCAAGAAGGGAATTGTGACGGCGTCAGGAGTAAAATCCATGACGACCCAGTGAAAACCTGAAGGCGTCAAGAGAAGGGCGTCAAAAGTTATTTTTGGTGACGGCCTGAAGATGGATTATACGTGACGGCGTCAAACCTAGATCTAGGCAATCCGAGGAGTTTATTGGCGGCGAGATGACGGCGTCAGACATTTACTCTTGACGCCGTCACCTCACAAAATCTATATATACTTTTCTATTTTTCTTTCATTAAAAGAGGAACTTGTGTGGAGAATACTAGGGTCGAACCTAATAAACCCTAGGTCGTTTGTAACAGTATTTTCAAGGGTTTTCACCCCTTGAAACCTTTCATGTTCAATTAAGATATGTCAGGTTTCAATTGAATCAATATGTCTATGTGTTA
Organism: Artemisia argyi; assembly: GCA_030686995.1. NCBI lineage: Eukaryota > Viridiplantae > Streptophyta > Magnoliopsida > Asterales > Asteraceae > Artemisia > Artemisia argyi. The sequence continues at coordinate 4,941,201 of CM060705.1, forward strand.
TTTGAATATATCTTATGCTTGTCTTGATTTCAATATGCTAGGCTAGATCTCTCATGTGTTTGCTTAGATGTAATGAAACCTAGATGCTAATTATAGGTTGATTGCTTGTTTATAGTTGTAATGGATGAATGATTTCAATGTTAGGCTTAAGAAAACTGGCAGATCTCCATTGTGTAACTTTCTTGAACGTCTTAAGAAACATGAACCGATGTGTACTAGGTTTTTATGATTGTATTTAATGCATACGCAAATTCTAGTGATCCCTTGTTAGGAGCTTCTTAGCCGGCTCGACATAGGAGTGAAGTAGGGCTTATAGGATTGGGGAAGTAAGTACGCCACCCCATGAATGGTATTAAGGAATACAATCCGTCATCTATGCAACTGTAACAAGTAATTTACCTGTAAAAGATATCTAGGGTGTAGTGAAATCTAAGTAAACACAATTCTCCCATATATTGCTCACACCACTAGTATAATTAGTTTATTTTCATTTTTAGTATTTTATTTTGATTGCATCTTAGTTATTGGGTTAGTTGACTAGCAGCTAATTCCGCCCACTCCTTCAAAAACCGAGATTTTTAATTGCTTTTATAAAAATATAAAAATACAAAAAGAATCATCCCTCATCTCTAGACCTAGTCTTTAGGTTTTCTAATCCTAGCGACACTATTCCTAAGTTGAACGATCAATCCCCCGGTACTTGTCACTATACTATACTACAACGATCAGGTACACTGGCTGGTGGGGGTTGTAAGCTTCTCGAGATCTTGGGCGAACGGTATGATCCAATTTCTGCGTTTCGAAGCTTAGACCTTGGGCGAACGGTAAATGGTGATGACTTAGTTGTAGGCATAGACTATTTGCTTGTTATTTTTCATTTTGCACCAATTTTGTGAAATCCCATGTCGATACCTACCCTTAGTCGTGAATCATGTTTAGGTGAGAGAATCAAGCAAGCCATGGTGTCTTGCCCTGCGTTTCGGTCATGTATCATTTACTTTGTTGCTTTTGCCGTAGCATGTCACCCTTAACCTTATATATGTTCACCCAATGTTGCCTTCAAGGGTTGTTCCGACCTTAGCTCTAGTGGGGGAGTTTTGTATAATTGCCAAGCCTATGATAGAATACATACTATGACTGTGCAATGAGTGATCACACGGAAAATTGACACATAGAATATCGAGAGAGTGAGTGTTTGTTCCCCTTTTCGTGAGGTGTTTGGCTTCGAGAAATTATAGCATAGGATATTTTTAAATTCATATTTCCCGAGTAATATTGGGGGATATCTTTTTGAGAATACATCTAATACGGTCTACTTGAGGACAAGTAAAGTTCAAGTGGGGGGATATTTGATAACATCAAATTATCCTGATATTTAAGCATCAATTTCCCACTATTATGCTCATTTATATTAAAAATTATGAGGATATATGCTTTTATTTCATTATATTTTGTATCCAGGTCACAAGAGAGCATAAAAGCTAAAGAGACAAGGAAATTAGAAAAAACGTGCCAAGATAGACAAATTCAAGTATGCTGGAAGAGGCTACGGCGTAACTCATTCTCTCAACTACGCCGTTGCTAGGATTTCTACGAAGAAGACCAAAGTCAACACGGACCAAGAGTTATGGCGTAACCAATCCTACGATTTACGCCGTAACAATCACAAGTCTTGAAGAATCCCTAGATCTGAAGACTACATCGTAACAATAATATTGAATACGGCGTAGCAACAAGTACGAAAGTAGTCCAAGCACAAGAATTGACTTACGGCGTAGCACACATTTTTGGTTACGGCGTAATTGTCACACCCCAAAAATACCTGTATTAGCAGCGGAATGGAATACCTGGGGGTGACTGCCATAGCATCACAGTTACAGTTATATTGAACGACCTAAAGTGTCATTTAAAAAATACATCGTTTCATCATTATAACATTCAGTGTTCATAAAATAAGGTCCCAAAAGGTGTTGCAAGTTTACTGAAAAACAAGTCATACTAGATCAAACGTTTTCATAAATGCATGAAATAAAAATGAGACGCGTCGACTCCGCGACTCCATGAAGTTCCAAATGCATGCAAGCAAGAGCTACATTAATTACCTGAAAATACATTTCTAAAAACGGTCAACAATAATGTTGGTGAGAAATCATAGGTTTATAAGTTAAATCTTATGTACAGCTAGCCACAAGTATAAAGAGAAATGACAAAATGTCGTATAAAAGTCTACATTGGCTCTTAAGCTCATGACCCTGAAGCTAGACAGAATTAGAATTGGCCACAAATGAGTGTTTACCAGACACTCAGCATTTATTCAAATGAAATGCGTCCGTATGACTCGTTGGCGCTACCAACTTGGACGGGGGAGTCACCCCCAATAGATCTATTCACTCACTCGCGCTTGTCCATTAATTAACAGTCCATGATAATATGGGGACTTAAAGTGATAATAAGGCAACTTAAGCAATGTAGGGAATTTAATACTTGGGCACGTACAAAAATAAGTGAATGCAATGTATTTTCCCCCGTGGGATTTGAAATCAAAATATTGAATTGAAAACGGGGCTATGAAAACTCACCTGAAGCGATGATACTATGACGTGAAATGATAGGGACAACAAGGCGCGAATATTAGCCACAACCTAATATAAGTAATAACAATATATTTTAGATCATGACGTGATGTAGTGAATGCACATGCACATGTTACCTATACCACTCATAACTTGAAAATACTAGTTATCGTTAAAGTAAAAATGTTTTCCATAACTTGGGAAAATATATCTAGTTAGACTTGTAAAACTAATCGTAATATATTGTACATAAAAATGTTAGTGTTTAACTCGTCGTAGATATATTTTTGGTCATACGTGCTTCAATGGGTAGAAATTCGGCTCTTCAATTTTGTTACTAGAAAATATAGTTTTTAGTACGTTAGAATAATATTTCTAATAATGGCTGTCAAAATAATATAGTTTGTCCGTTTTGAAACGTGTATATCTTTGTCGTTATAAGCTCATTTCTTTCGTTCTTTATATCCACGGATTCGTATTAACTTGTATTAACACATTTTTGATAGTTCGGCTCCTCTAGATTATGTCTAACGCCTCATTTTGTCCGTCAAAAATAGTACAACAGCAAGTAAAATTTTCAGAAAATAGTTTTCGCCGTTAAACTTGTAAAAATCATATCTCCTTTGTTATAAGCTCATTTTTATCCGTTCTTTCGCCCATGGCTTCGTTTTTGAAAGTATTTTCTAAATCTTTGGTCCAAAATTACCCACAACCCACTGATTTTCCCACGTTTTTAAAATAGTGACTGCAGGTTCACATATAGTTTCAAAAATCATTACTAGGGTTTCAAACAAGTTTCAAATCCAACCAAATCACTTTCAATCACCACCAAACTAATCTATTCTTACCATACACCTTCTTAGGGTATCATGGGTTCCTAAACATCATCCACCAAGTTGATCTACCAAGTATCTACCTATTATCCATTTCTAGGGCTTAAAAGATATAAAAGTTTAAATAGAGTGATATAAGCTAGCATATGCATATAGATCTTGTATAAAAACCATATGAACATTATAAGAACTTGGAAAAATTATGAGAATTAGTTTGACATATTTACTTGAAAGATTAGAGAGTTTTTGATGAAAGATACTTAATTATCCTTGAGGTTTTTATTTCAAAACCTTAACTAGGATACTAATAGGACTTGTAAAATTGCTTGATCTTGAAAAATCTTTGTTTCTTCTTGGTCTTGTTGTTGTGGCCGGTTCAAGAGAGGAGAGAAAGAGAGAAAATATTTTCTTGTTGAATCTTGTCAAATGAGAAAAATATCCAAGTCTAAGTTATGTATTATTGTAGTAGACATAAAGGACACATATTAATTAGAGTTAGTATGAGATTTTCAAACATGTAAGGGATTGGCATGGGGGGGGGGGGGGGCTAGTAATGGGGTGGAAGGATTCGTGTAAGATTTTTGTAAGACTTTGGTGGATTATGTAGATATTATTAGTTTTAGAGGATACCTGGAACCGAGTTTGCTAGAAATAAATTTTAACGAAGTTAACCGCGACATAATAAAGTCATAAAAATTGTGAAAATATGTTGGGTACAAGTATTGAGTGTTTGGATAATTATTGTTTAGTTTCTACGAAAACCGTCGTAATTATATTAACTTACGATACGAAATAAATAAATTTCCAAAATACCGGGTAAATTAATAATATAATTTATATACCATTATAATGAATATGAAAATATATAAGGATCATAGTCGGGAGCGTCGGACGTGTTAGTCACATTATTGATCGCGTGTTAACGTTGATTTAAAAATAAACATACGTAAAAAGTCAAATATATCAAAAATATTAATTTGAATATCCTACGAGTGGAATAGTATGCAAATGCTATTGTGATGATACGTAAGCCATTTCTAGTCTATATGTAGTGTCCCTATTGACTATGCATGAATTCGCAGCTAAACCTGACTGGTTACGCGAATGTAAATATTGACGATGCATGAATTCGCAGCTAAACCTGACTGGTTACGTGAATGTAAATATTGATGATGCATGAATTCGCAGCTAAACCTGACTCGTTACGCGAATGTAAATACCCGTAAACTAAATTTACGATGTAATGAGTGATGCACATGAATAGCGTTTTTCCTCCGGAAATGAATAGTGTCATATGAATAGTGAAATTTCTGAACGCTTCTCAGAATCTCAAACTGACTCCAAAAATGATGAATAGTAAAATGATGAATAGTGATCGGTGAATTGTAACTTCCAATATGAAAATGAAATTTGGACATCTGAAAAGGGATCTGAAATTACGAGTTGTGATAGTCTTCCCCTCTACAAGGAACTTCGTCCTGAAGTTCAGTTTTGGTTTGTCTCTGAACTATATTCGGTAAAAAGACGTGGATACTTGAGTTGCATTTGGTCTTCCCGTTCCCATGTAAATTCGGGACCTCTTCGAGAATTCCAGCGAACTTTCACGATAGGAATTCGACTTTGCTTCAACCGTTCGACCTCATGGTCCATGATTTCTACTGGTTCTCCTACCAGGTTTGGGTTTGTCATTGGGTTGGATTCCTTCCAATTGGAATTATGAGTCACTAATCTGAAAGTCATTTCTCGGGATTTGAAATGGTGAAACATGTTTGTGTAATCCTGCTACTTTCCAACAAGGCTCAAGTCTGAGGGTTACTGGCCTACTCTGTCTGAAATATTAAATGGTCCAGTGTACATCGAGTTTAACTTCCCGGATTTTTCTGAATGGTATCATTTCTTTCCTAGGCAAAACTTTTAACGTGACCTTACCACCAACATGAAATTCTAAGGGTTTACAACTTACCGACTTGTAACTGATTCTTGATTTGCAGGAAATTCCTGGTTATTTCATGAGTGCTTACAGGAATAGTGAGTTTGGCTTTTTCCTAGTTCGGTCCGTCAATAGATGATCGGCACTTCCACCATAGAGTGCAATCAAATGGTGTAGTCTCTACGCTCGCATGATAACTATCGTTGCAAATGAATCTGATTTATGATAAATGGTTAGTCCTACCATTTCTAGAGTCAATCGCTCACTCTCTGAGCATATCTTTCCTATGTTTGAATTGTCCTCTCGATCTGACCATTGGTCTGAGGATGATAGGCGATGTTTACATCTAATTGGGATATCGAAGGAAGTCTTATAATGACTACTAGAAGTCTGAGGTGATTCGATCACCTTTATCAGGAATAATTGAAACGGTTACAATGAATCTGGTGACTAATTCTACAACGTTATGCCTTTCGAAAAGGGCGTTATACGAAGAAGATAGAATATGGGTAACAATTTTGATTCCTTGTGTTTTGGTCTAATGGATGCTACGACATGTGTCTTTCTTTGCCTACTGTGTTTGGTCTCCATCACCGACGTTTGTAATTGCTGTATGGTGTCCCTCCTAATTTCCTTCATCACGTATTACAATATTCTTTATTGTCAAATCGCAAAACCCTAAATGCATAAGCGATCTTGTAAGGTGATTGGTTTTCAAAATTTATCTCGTGATTGTGAGTTTTGGTAGAAATATTTTTCCGAATAAACTAATTTAGAACATGAAGCAAATGGTTTACTAAGTAATATCTTTCTTGATGATTCAAAATTCAGTAATTATGAAATGTGACGCTGTTTTCAAACATGTTGTGAATAGGACTGTTTACTAGAGTTTGATGTTTATATATTTCCCATGGTACAATGGTTTTGCTAAATATTGACTAAAAAGGGTCGTATTTGTTAGAAATAGGCAATTCAAAAATTATTTTCTACGAGATATGTGATTTGTATAAACGCAATTTTTAAATCAACTTCCTTCAAAAGTGAAAACACTAACAAGGATAGAATAGTAGGATAGGTAATGTTCGCATAAATGCATAGATGTCTAACGTTTAGTTCCTGATATTGGAAGATGCCTATTAGTGGGTATCTGGCAAAACTACAAGCCTAGGTATTCAACCAACTTAATTCCTGAAATGGTTTATCGTTAAAATTGCCATCATGTTGGCAAAATGAAAGTATCAATTGATACTATGTCAATGATGTCTATTTTATTTCCACATAAAGCTGGGGAGATATGCTTGGGCCTGATGCCTCTCTTGATGTATAGGTCAAGTTATCTAGAATTTCTTGAGGATACAACGCCTTAGGGGAATCTGTATTGATATCCATAATTCGAATCAATTATTCTTTGCGTAAACTCACTGCAGGGAAGTTTGCATATGGATGAGGCCATGTTTAATTGAAATGCTTTATAGTGTTGCTTAGCGTACCTTCACAGTGTGTTCGATCCTGAAACTCAATCTAGCTAGTATCTTTGAATGATAGAACTGGACAACTAGGTCAGAGATAGTGGTTCGGATGGTCTCGTGGTATTTTAGAATTGTTGTTGAGTTATAAATTGTCTTACTGTATACTTCTAGTCTAGGTTAGTAGTTATGTAATCCTTTTATTTCTTTTCATGTATCGAGGAATCCTCCTTGTAATTGATATGGAAAGTCTCTCCTAGAGAATTCAACGGAAAAATCCGACTTAATGGCTAAGTGAGTAACAAGTGGGGTAAGTATCCAGGGAGGGTTTGTCAAAAAGAGATATTTATGAAAGAGTTTACTTGTTTACAAAGCTTTTGGATGAAGATTGTTATTAATAATCCTTTAAAAAAAAGTAATTATTTTCTTCATGGCATAATCCTTCCTGAATTATACATAGGTGATCAGGCTATGTTTAATTGGGGACTAATGATGCGATGTTTGATTTAGTCAAAATAGCATTATTTTTCTCAAAAGTTTTAGATGGTGTTCAACGTTTTGTTATGAAAAATGGTATTCTAGATATTTCCTTTCAAGTAACATGAAAATTGTTTCGTATAACAATAGTAAATATTTGGTGTGATGACGGAAAAATCAATTTATAGGGTGGTAATAAAATAGTTTCTTTTAATAATTCTTTAAAACAATTTCCCCATATGGTAATAGAATAACTTGAAATAAAATTCGTTGAATGGTTTATTGGATACATGGGTGAATCTTACGGAATGGTAATAGTCTACTAATCCGTCAAAAACGAAATCGGCCTAATCTCTAATAAGACAGTGACATAATGTTGCGAAACGATTGAAAATTGAACAATCGGAATAGAAAATGGAATAAACGAAGGTTACGATTATCACAGAGGTAACAAAAGATAGTCATTACATTAGATAGGAAAGTGCTTAATACAACTAGGTTACACCAACGTACTTATCGAAAGTACCAAAAGAAAAGTACAACCCTAGAGGGCTCAAACTATGGTTTATATAATTAAAACATAAACTTCTTCTTCTAATTCTGGTTTCCCAACTCCGGGCATTCACTCCTGAAGTGTCCCACTACTCCACACTCACGGCAGATTACCGTGAGTTTATGATGCTTTGCGAGGGTGGGAGCCTTGCAGTCCTTGGCTTCGTGTCCGACCTTTTGGCAGTTTTTACATTGAGAGGGGCAAGATCCTTTGTGATGAAACTGACACTTATTACACTCGGGTAAGTTACCAATATACCTTTTCTTTTGGCTTAACCCAACAGCAAACGTTTCCACCACTTTTTGTATCTTATATGGTTGTTGGGTAGCATTAGCATCCTGATTATCGACCCACTTTCTCTTATTGCCACTATTGCCTCCTAAGATCTTGGTGTGAGCTATGCGTTCCTTTGCTTTGATCGCCATTCTGATAGCTTTAGGCATGGTATCGGGTTCCAATGAGGTGACCAACATACGAATTTCAGGGGAAAGTCCCCCGATGTACCGTTCAAGTTTCTTGCTCTATGGTTCATCCATCGTAGGTCCTAGTCGTGCTAAATCATACAAATAAGCAGTATACTTGACAACATCATCTCCTACCATGGTAAGGTTTAGTGTTTCATGTTCAATTGCTTGTAATTCATTTTTCACACAAAATTTTAAACTCATTATCCTTTTTAGTTTCTCCCAAGAGTGTGAGTAAGCAGCATCCACTCCTACTACCTGAGCATATTTAGTCCACCATTTCTGGGCATGATCCTAAAAAGTGCAAGTGGCGAACTTAACCTTGTCTTCCTTATGACAGTCGCCACATTGAAATATTGTTTCTATTTCTTCGAACCATTTGAGAAATTCCTTTGTGTCTATAGTTCCGCTATTGCAACCCATAAATTCCACGTGAGTAAGTTCCTTGGTGAGGGCGGTGGCTATGTTCCTGTCAGTGAATTGTCCAACAACGGCTTGCATCATGCTTGAAGTGGTTTGCTTAAATCTATTTTCATCAAATTATAAGATACCATGAGGATCTATAAGTAATAAAAACCATCATATTCACAACTCATGAATATAACACATGAAATTTTTGGTCTACATGGACCGATATCATAGATAGCACAACCATATCCATATGGTAGAGTCAACACTTGGTGATTCCGTTGTACAACAATCAAAATACTACCAGTTTCTTTGAACTATGCCACACCTCCCATGGCCAGGGTAATAGTAAAAGCTAGCAAATGTATAAATCTAATCTAGAGACTTCCTGGTGTTCCTCTAAGTGAAACAAGGTTTGTGACATCATAAGGTCGAGATAATCCTGAAGTGGAGTCTAGAGTTGTGCATCGATCAAGTCCTAGATAGTGTAGGTTCTAAACTATTCTTGAGGAACCTGCGAATGTTCTTGTTGAGTCCGTAATCTTGGTATTATCCACAAGGTGTTATCTAATTCATGGCAAGTGGGAATGGAAAAAGGGAAATGATGATGGTGGTACTCTAAAGGATGAGAATAACATTGATGACGATGACATCCTAGTGATGAGTTAGGAGACGATGGTGACCATAGTGAATGGAATACTACCCTCTTTCGCGCTATCCCGCTACATCTAAGAGGTAAAACTCAAGTACGCACTATGGGACGACCAATAGTGAAATAAGTAACTGATGGTGGTGGTAATACCTGCGTAGTGAGTGTCTTACTAGTGAAGGAAAGAAAACATACTATCCTCCTTGCAATAGGCATCCTAATAGGTCCGTTAAGATTAAGTCTGAATACTCTACCAAACGGCATTTTATATATGGGCTGAATAATAGGAAAACCCTGTTCCTATAACAAATCAATGGTGCTAATGGTGGTGTAAGTGCAATTGGTGGTACAATGGTAGTGGAAGATGATGAGGCATCTTCAACGTCGGAATACGATGAAAGGATGACAAGGTGTATATCTGAAGACATGTCACTTGTGAACCAGGTCAATATAATTATATATGAGTATGGGTATAAATAACTCACACAGTGTGTGCATGAAACAACATGTGTAATGAATATGCACCTATGATGCGATGATGAAATGCTATGATGATGTGGTTATAGTCTAGGGTCCAAGATACATCTTAGTTCGCTATAACCTTAGCTCTGATGCCAATCTGTCACACCCCCAAAATACCTGTATTAGCAGCGGAATGGAATACCTGGGTGTGACTGCCATAGCATCACAGTTACAGTTATATTGAATGACCTAAAGTGTCGTTTAGAAAATATATTGTTTGATCATTATAACATTCAGAGTTCATAAAATAATGTCCCAAAAGGTGTTGCCAGTTTACTGAAAAACAAGTCATACTAGATCAAACATATTCATAAGTGCATGAAATAAAAATGAGACGCGTCGACTCCGCGACTCCATGAAGGTCCAAATGCATGTAAGCAAGAGCTACTTTAATTACCTGAAAATACATTGCTAAAAACGGTCTACAATAATGTTGCTGAGAAATCATAGGTTTATAAGTTAAATCTTATGTACAGCTAGCCACAAGTATAAAGAGAAATGAAAAAATGTCGTATAAAAGTCTACATTGGCTCTTAAGCTCATGACCCCGAAGCTAGATAGAATTAGAATTAGCCCCAAATGAGTGTTTACCAGGCAGTCAGCATTTATTCAAATGAAATGCGTCTGTATGACTCGTTGGCGCTACCAACTCGGACGGGGGAGTCACCCCCAATAGATCTATTCACTCACTCGCGCTTGTCGATTAATTAACGGTCCATGATAATAAGGGGACTTAAAGTGATAATAAGAAAACTTAAGCAATGTAGGGAATTTAATACTTGGGCACGTACAAAAATAAGTGAATGCAATGTATTCTCCCCCGTGGGATTTGAAATGAAAATATTGAATTGAAAACGGGGCTATAAAAACTCACCTGAAGCGATGTTACTATGACGTGAAATGACAGGGACAACGCAACCTAATATAAGTAATAACGATCTATTTTAGATCATGACGTGATTTAGTGAATGCACATGCACATGTTACCTATACCACTCGTAACTTGAAAATACTAGTTATCGTTAAAGTAAAAAGGTTTTCCATAACTTGGGAAAATATATCTAGTTAGACTTGTAAAACAAATCGTAATATATTGTACATAAAAATGTTAGTGTTTAACTCGTCGCCTTGAAAACCTTAAAATGACATCTAATAGTCGCATAGATATATTTTTGGTCCTACGTGCTTCAATGGGTAGAAATTCGGCTCTTCAATTTTGTTACTAGAAAATATAGTTTTTAGTACGTTAGAATAATATTTCTAATAATGGCTGTCAAAATAATATAGTTTTTCGGTTTTGAAACGTGTATATCTTTGTCGTTATAAGCTCATTTCTTTCTTTATATCCACGGATTCGTATTAACTTGTATTAATACATTTTTGATAATTCGGCTCCTCTAGATTACGTCTAATGCCTCATTTTGTCCGTAAAAAATAGTCCAACAGCAAGTAAAATTTTCAGAAAATAGTTTTCGTCGTTAAACTTGTAAAAATCATATCTCCTTCGTTATAAGCTCGTTTTTATCCGTTCTTTTGCCCACGGCTTCGTTTTTGATATTATTTTCTAAATATTTGGTCCAAAATTACCTACAACCCACTGATTTTCCCACGTTTTTAAAATAGTGACAGTAGGTTTACATATAGTTTCAAAAATCATTACTAGGGTTTCAAACTAGTTTCAAATCCAACCAAATCACTTTCAATTACCACCAAACTAATCTATTCTTACCATATACCTTCTTAGGGTGTCATGGGTTCCTAAACATCATCCACCAAGTTGATCTACCAAGGATCTACCTATTATCCATTTCTAGGGCTTAAAAGATATAAAAGTTTAAATAGAGTGGTATAAACTAGCATATGCATGTAGATCTTGTATAAAAACCATATGAACATTATAAGAACTTGGAAAAATTATGAAAATTAGTTTGACATACTTACTTGAAAGATTAGAGAGTTTTTGATGAACGATACTTAATTATCCTTGAGGTTTTTATTTCAAAACCTTAACTAGGATACTAATAGGACTTGTAAAATTGCTTGATCTTGAAAAATCTTTGTTTCTTCTTGGTCTTGTTGTTGTGGCTGGTTCAAGAGAGGAGAGAAAGAGAGAAAATGTTTTCTTGTTGGATCTTGTTAAATGAGAAAAATATCCAAGTCTAAGTTATGTATTATTGTAGTAGACATAAAGGACACATATTAATTAGAGTTAGTATGAGATTTTCAAACATGTAAGGGATTGGCATTGGGGGGGGGGGGGGGGGGGGGGGAGGGGCAAGTCAAGGAGTGGAAGGATTTGTGTAAGATTTTTGTAAGACTTTGGTGGATTATGTACATATTATTAGTTTTAGAGGATACCGGGTACCGAGTTTGCTAGAAATAAATTTTAATGAAATTAACCGGGACATAATAAAGTCAAAAAAATTGTGAAAATATGTTGGGTACAAGTATTGAGTGTTTGGATAATTATTGTTTAGTTTCTACGAAAACCGTCGTAATTATATTAACTTACGATACGAATTAAATAAATTTTCAAAATACCGGGTAAATTAATAATATAATTTATATACCATTATAATGAATATGAAAATATATAAGGATCATAGTCAGTAGCGTCGGACGTGTTAGTCACATTATTAATCGCATGTTAACGTTTATTTAAAAATAAACATACGTAAAAAGTCAAATATATCAAAAATATTAATTTGAATATCCTACGAGTGGAATAGTATGCAAATGCTATTGTGATGATATATAAGCTATTTCTAGTCCATATGAAGTGTCCCTATTGACGATGCATGAATTCGCAGCTAAACCTGACTGGTTACGCTAATGTAAACATTGACGATGCATGAATTCGCAGCTAAACCTGACTGGCTACGCGAATGTAAATATTGACGATGCATGAATTTGCAGCTAAACCTGACTGGTTACGCGAATATAAATACCCGTAAACTAAATTTATGATGAAATTAGTGATGCACATGAATAGTGTTTTTCCTCCGGAAATGAATAGTGTCATATGAATAATGACATTTTTGAACGCTTCTCGGAATCTCAAACTGACTCCAAAAATGATGAATAGTAAAATGATGAGTAGTGATTGGTGAATAGTAAATGATGAATAGTATCTGGTGAATAGTAACTTTCCAATATCAAAATGAAATTTCGACATCTAAAAAGGGATCTGAAATTACGAGTTGTGACAGTAATGAAGACTACAAGAGTTATCTCAGATCCGATAATTATTCTACAGCGTAAGGATTTTGGAGATAACGACGGAGAAGAAACCCTAATATCATTATTACGGAGTAACATTTCATAGTTACGCAGTAAACTTTAGATCTGGATAAGATTTCACAAGTTACGGTGTAACACAATTCATAGTTACGTCGTAACTCTCGACGGGCCGATAAATACAACCCTAATTTCTGCATTTGAAGAACAACTTTCTCACAAACAAAGTCAGATATCGTTAAGAGCTTTTAGGAGGCCCTTCTATAGAAGAATACGAAGGCTTTCCAAGGGAGAAATCACACTTCAATCACCATAAGTTTTAGCATTTCATTGTTTCATTTACATTTCAAATATATGGATCTTGTAAACATTATTTTGAGTGTTGAATTTAACATGATTGGCTAAGCACCTCTAGTGCTAGCCTAGTTATGATTCCTATATTGTTTTAATTATGTTTTCGCACTATTCTTATATGCTTTTACGTGTGTGCATGCTTAGTTTATCTTGAGAACCTTTCATTTTGGTAGTTTTGATTTGCGGTTGTATCCATTACGCTAGCTTTAATTGAATTAAGGCGCCAATTCACGGGAAAACGCCAACTCATTTCGGTACTTTAAAACACCCGTTCACGGGAAAATGCCAACTCATGTTTTCTAACTATCGCCTCTAGCCAAGGCTTTTCTAAACATAGGGAGCTTATATATTTCATGTGACATCGTGTTAAAGCATCCATATGCTCATATCCCGTGCTTACGTCTTCTCTAATTACGTAATGGGTTTACTCCCTTATTGGTCAAACTAAGTCAAAGGTCACTTTGGGTAAACGCATCCTTTCCCACTTGGGTTATGCTTTACATCTCGGCAAAGCACTTAACTTGTTTGAACCAAGGTATTAGTTGAGAACGTCGAGTCGTGGAAAGTCACGAGATATGAAACTATGGATTCTCGAGGTTGTGTTGAACTTTTAAGTAACTTATGATAATCTTAATTGTCTAAACACTTTCTTCTTAATGACAACTAGATTATCTCTTAATCTTCTTCTTAATCTCATTCAACAAAAGACAAATGCCACCATATCAAATCATATCCAAATCATATATTCCCTTTCACAATCTCTTACACTCTTACATATTCCCTTACACAATCCAACTCATTCCCTTACACACTTTACATCTCAACCATCCATTCCCTTACAACACATCTTAACCTTCTATTTCATCACATGGGATTTAATTTGAATTTCAAATGTGGCTCCATTGATCCTAACCATTCAATTCAAACTAAACACATCTCAACCATCCATCCACTCTCCTCTCTATACCATCACATGTGTTTAATCCAAGCCATCCATTTGAAACCAAAACCATCTCAACCATTGATTCACCCTTTCCCCCCAAGCAAAGCATATTCCTTTGGAATATCCCTCCTTAACCCAACTCTCTACATCTCAACCATTCATTTCAAATAAACACATCTCAACCCTCCATTTTCCCCACATGCCAAATTATTTGAAATCCAAACATAGGCTCCTTTGATCTCAACCATCCAATTCAAACCATCTCATCTCAACCCTCCATCACATTCTTCCCCCCCAAGCAATGGAATATACCTTGGCATATTCTTTCTTTCTTTTCTATGCCATGTGAGGAATAACACTTCTACCCCTTCCAAATTACCCAATCTACACTTTCTACCTTTGGTATTGTCACACCTCGTCAAGCCGGAAATGCGTGTGTGTAACTTCATGGATATCATCACAACACATGGTGTCTATATAGAGAATAACTACATGCATAAAATAGAGCAAGTACAGATACGAAGTGTCGTAACAATACCCCAAAACAACATAACCAAAACATAATCCAAAACAATCCAAAAAAAATCCAAGCATAGATGATAAAACCACTTCTAATGCAACTAGGGTCTCGTCTAATCACATCCTTCTATCTTATCCTTAGAAAGCTCACCTAAGAATGATACCTAAAACGTCAACATAATGTTGGTGAGATTCATAGGTTTAAGACTCAAACACACTAGGCAATCAAAATCAAAGTGATTATAAAATACAGCTGGACAAATAATTATAGTTTTCATATAAGCTACATATGTTCATAAACCAACCATCACACAAAAGGCAACCATCGGGCGGAACGTGCCCACCGATCCAAATTCACAACATCTGGGCCGGAACGTGACCCCCGCTCCGAATAATAGGTAATTAATACCCTCCGATCGGACCGCACAGAATAAAAGTGAGTAGGAGTACTACTCTCCAATTAGGTCGTATGCACGAGCAACAGGGTAAGCACCCTCCCAATTGGACCGCACAACATCACACAACATAACATTATCATTCACATATAGCATACATACGATAACATTATAAGTCCAAGCTCTTTGACACACACACATAATCACAGTAATTCAAACCATTTAAGACAAGCATCATTCCCATCCCAAGTTTAAAACAAGGTAAAAATATGGGACTATGAACTCACCTCATACCTTGCAGCTTCCACAAAACAATCACAATCTATAACACACAAAAATAAATCCACATTACACAAGGTCAAGCTAAAAGCTACAACCCATGTAATACCCATATGATGGATTTCTAAGACTCATATGACCCACCATGGATCTCCTAGACACCATACTAACCACCACCATAACCTAACACTCACTAAATCCCTTGCACTTTTAAAATCAGAAAACGCAGAATTTTTTGGTACATTCGCCCACATGAAATCACGACAAATAAAGCTCAAAAACTGACACCAAAAATTTACCAAGGTCTCTCCTAAGCATAAAAGCTAATCCCAGAAGTCCATGGACCAATAACACACACAAGTATTCAAAATAAAATCAAACTTGTCAACTATCCAAATTCGGATCTGAACGCACACCAAAAAGTTTTAATTATCATAAAATACTTACACAAGTTTTTATCTCGAATCCTTTTCATGGTAGTATAATATAACCTAATACTTAACTATTCCAGAAGGGCTAGTCAAAATACCACTTTTACAACCATAACTCACCCTAAAACTTTTACCCAAATTCTGTCCCGGTTTGACAGCTTTGACACATTAACAAAGAAAAATCAAAAGACCAACTTCCCGACGTTGAAATCAATCGTGGTGAACTTTTTGGAAATCTCTTTCATTAAACTTCAATTTAGACCTAAAATTCGTGACCTAACTCTTCACCATCTGTTATTTACACTCACATCTTTACAGCCATAGTTTTCTGTCCAAACCCTAACTCAATAACTAGCACGTTTTACGCTCAATTCTCTTCACCAATCATTATAATATAATCATTAATTGATCCCAACATGTTTTATAACATAAATTTACAGAAGTTTACAAACCCTAGATCCATCATACTTAATATTACATGAATTTCAATAATTAATCAATTAATTGAACATAGGTTATAAGAATTTTACCTTGATTCTTGATTATTGCTTCCAAATTACAAACCCTAATTTTTCTCTCCTTCTCCTCTTGCTTTGATTGATCATAATATGCAGAAAAATAGGTTTAAGGTCGTTGTATATGGTTATAAGGGTAAGGGTTGGGCTTCTTTGGGTTGGACTAGGATTCCTTATTGTTAGGAATTGTATTTGGGCTTAAATTTGGTTTTCTTTTTCCCCCTAATCCATATATTCGGCCGACCCGTTATTTATATATATATATATTTTTATTTTTTTTATGAAATTTATTTATTACACTCAAAACCTCATACTTTTCATATTTTATGTATTCCCATAATGAAACCTAACGTCTTTCGCGATAAACCTTAACTTTACGACAAACCGGAAAAATTATCATTTTTAAAACAAAGTTTCCAAAAATAGAATTTCACACTCTTTTTGAAATATAACTCATAAAAACAAACTCCTCATAACTTGCTAACGCTCAAATACTTGAACGAAGACTCGTTACGCAAAAACACAAAAACACCAAAACTACACAAGTCATTTCTACACCACAAAGGCGATCAAAATGAATTTTTCCAAATTCCATACTTTCCAAATCACAATAAAAACCATTTACGCAAAGGGATTTAGTGCTAAAACTCACATATATTACTTCAAACACCTAAGACACACCAAACAAACGTCAACCGAGTCAAGACTATCAGTCAAACTGACCTGCCAAAACCACGGTTGTTACATCATCCCCCACTCAGGGAAATCGCGTCCCGAGATTTCAACTACTCGTCTCACCAAAAGCATCAGCAAAAGAAAATTTATGGATATTTAAGCGGAAAAATACTACTCCATAAAATCACAGAGAAAGAACTACAAAAATGTGACCGACTAAATACCCGAATTCACACGATAGAAAGCCTTCCGTCACTCCAACGATACACGCAAATAGATACACTCTCCGATCAATAACACCAATGATCCAAACAACTTCTCACAGGTAGGTATGGTACCCCCGAACCAAATGAAAATTTTCAAATGGTAACCACAAGAAGAAACACATATAATGGATACAGATAAAACAAACATTAATTAAAACATTTGCGAACTCTCTGCACCTAACTTCCACGATCTAAATTCAACCACAAACGATCTAATTCACCAACCACATCAGCAAACAAAATCGAGTGCTTAGATCTCATCTGATTCTCGCGTTCCCAAGTAAACTTAGAACCACGCTTCGAATCCCACCATACTTTTACCAAAGCTAACTCACCACACTTCAAACCCTTATTCGTAGTCTCTCGTTCTTGTTCAAGACCAATTAGTTGGCTTGTTCCAACCTTTGCCCACAGAACAGGTGACCTACATTACCTTCTAATGAGTGCTCAAACACTCATCATTTTTGGTCAAATATGAACTGCAAAACATACAAAAACACTCATAAATGCATCAAAATACTAAAAATATTTCAAAATTGTATTTTATATATTTTAGATGCAAAATGAGTAAAAACAGATGAAAAACGTACCAAGTTTGCAAAATTGGCAGTTTCAGTACCCCAACTTTCAAAAACTGGCAAAAATAGTCCCTGAGTACTTTTTTGGAAAGAAAAATCACCAAAGGTCATTTTGAAATCATAAATTGTCATATTTAGTCCTTTGGTGAAAAATCTCAAAAGTTTTGGAAATTTACAAAATTAGTCCCTGGAGTTTCAAACTCTGGCAATTTGGTCCCTGATGGGATGTTTTTGGATGAAAAATCATTTTTAGTCCTTGGAAATTCAAAAATATTCAATATTGGTCCTTGGATAAAAGTTTTTCACAGTTTGGCAAAAATGACCCCTAAACTTTGCAAATTGACGTATTTGGTCCCCGGTGTTTTAAAAATAAAAAAAATACATTTTGGGTCTTTGGGTTATTAAAGTTGTCAATTTTGATCCTTGTGATAACTTTTGGGGAATTACATTTTCAGTCCCTATGCTTGGTAAAATTTCAAATTGGTCCTTGTGTTTATTGTAATACCAAACGGACCCTTGAAGTATTATTACCCAACAACACAACCAAGTCCAATCCACCTTATCACTCCAATCCACAGCCCACCTTATATCCCCAGCCCACATCCTAATACCCTAAGCCCATCTTCACAGCCCACCCACTCAAAATATTACATCCCCCGTTTTTTTAATGGTCCCCTTGGTCAAACCCAAAGTCAGCCATCCACCTCCTTCCCACTTGGCTGCTAGCAGCCTGCAACACCAAACCAACACTCCACATATCCCCCCTCCTCCAGCTCACTTACCCACTCCATATTCCCCCTCCGAACAGAACCAAACAAAAAACCAATTAATACTTTTGAATCTCTCACAAGCAATCCCATAACCTGCCAAAAATCGTTTTTCCCGCCAAAAAGAGTTTCAACGGCCATGATCATTTGAGTGAATCCAAAGGCCAATAGAAGAGTGGGAAAGTCAAGCATACTAGTGATCTATAGGTAAATGTTGTTAACTTTGGTAATTTTGTGCTTAAATAAGTTCATACTCTAATATTACAACCTCATGAATCTGCTTTATGGAGTAAATCATTGAAAGGCTTTGAATTTCACAATCTCAGTTGTAATCAGGGGTGTTTGGCATTGCACTGTTATGAGTGTGTTTGTTGTTATTTTGTTGATATTCTTGCATTAGTAGATTGCATTAGTTAATATTAGGTCAAAGATAGTCTAAAAACCAAGCCTCAGTTGACAAAAGTCAAAATCACGATCCCTCCCCCTCAACAGTGGACTGTCGGGGCTTTGAGACCTCAAACCCACCCCATTAGCCTATAACTCATGTACTTAGCTTAGATTAGCTGTATTATAGCTTTTCATAACTTAATTAGTTCATAAGATCCATCAGAAATCCATTTAGGTCAAAGTTCAAGTTTATTTAGAAAGTCAAAAATGCACCTTCCTCAGATTTTTACCAAAATGGTGAGAATTAATTTGATTTATGTGTGTTGTTTCAGTCCTTGAGCTTTTGAGGTTTAGCACTCCCCCACCTTGTCTTTAAGTTCCCACAGTCCTTTAATTTTTGTGATTTTTCTGCTGGGCCCCACTGAGCTCGAAAGTCTCCTCCAGGGGGTGGGTGATGCCTTGCATCAGCAGACACCACAGTCACCACCACCACTTTGGTGGTGGTTTCTGACCTCCTCAGTGGTCCCACAAGCCTCCACCTTTATCCATTCAACCCCCTCCTGGGAGGCTTGGGATTTTGACCATTCATTTGACCTTGGAACCCCTAGGACCCACTCGGAATTGCTCTTTTTGTTTGTCCCATTTCTGAGTGATAATTGGTTTTTGGAATTGCTTATTAAGTGCTTATTTGCTTTTTCTATGGTCACCTATTGCTTTTTCTTGCTCACACATGTCCACTCAACTCATTTGAACCTGAATCAACCATAGTGGGTCCAACTTAAGCCCATTTTAGCTTATTTCTTGCCTTGGTCAAACAAAGTCAACTATCAAAGCCTTTAAGCTCTCAAGTGCTTATTTTTTATTTATAAAAAAGTTGTTTTAACAAAAGTTATTAGTTTTTAGGTATAAAATAGGTTTGTAAAAGAAAAACCAAGAAAAACCAATTTAATTTTAAGTGATAGTTTCTATTTAATGTAATTTAAATTTTAATTTTCATTTTTATATTTTTATTAAGTACTTAGCATTTTTATATTTTTATTAATTACCTTTCATAGTAAAGTAATTTTAGTAAATTTTTCAGATTTTTATTTGGCCATTTAGTATTTATTAGATTTAATATTATTTTAATTAATAATTAATTAATATTAAGTATTAAATAGCATAATTAGTTTTTATAAATCAAAACCTAGTTTTTATATTTTTCCTAGCTTCTATATGTTATAAAACATTTTAAGGAATTTTTCTAGAATTTTTACTGTTCATTTAGTATTTTTAATAATTTAAAATAGTTTAATTATGTAATTAATATTTAATTAGTAATTAATTAATAAAAAAATCACAAAAAGACAAAAATACTTATTTTTAATTTTAAAATTAGTCTTTAGTTATTTTATAATTTTAGAAATTTTATTTTCATTTTTCTAGTATTTAATTAATATTATATTGTATTTAAGTATTTTAAATATTAATAATTAGTATTAAATAGTATTTAATTAATATTAAATAATTAATTAGTGTAAAAATTTATTCTCTTTTTCTAAAAAATTTCTTTTATCTTTTAGTTTGTAAAAAAGTCATTTTCACCCCTGGGTGTTTTCAGATTTCAGTTTTCACTTTTTATTTCGTACGTTCGCGTATATTTAAATTGAACGTACGCGTTTTAAGTTTTAAACGTTTCTGGGTTTTTCCAACTTTCCAGTCTTATTTATATAGCTTGTTTAAAGCTATTTCCTTGTAGATTCCTTAGTGTAACCAATCTCAAACCCTTTTCGTCCAAATTCACCCGATCACAAAGCCGTTTGATAACCATCCACACCTCGTCGGGACATAACGACCCGGGGAAATACTATACTTCTGCGAAGCATTGACTCTAAGGCTGTTTGACCTTGTTGACCATCCCTGGTCAATTTAGGTTCACCGTTTGGGCCCGATCAAATTTTGGCGCCGCTGCCGGGGAAGTGTGCGCGCTATTCTAAAACGGTTTTCTGATTAGTGATTTTGGAATTCGTTCCATTGTACATTTATCCATCCTTTGTTCATATTTTCTTATTATCAAAACAAAACCATTCCCGAAAACTTTTTAAACTCGGTTTTCAACGAACACAAAAACCCTAAAATATTTTCTTTCTCATTTGTACAAAATGTTTATCCAAAAATCCAAAAACAGTCTCCTTTACCCTCTCACATCTTTGATTCTTGATCCCTACCCCTATATACACATTTGATTCTTTCTATGTCTCATCCACACTTTCTGATTTGCCAGTGGTGTGGTAATCCTTATAATGGTGGCAATTGCCTCAGCTGTGGCATGGTAGAGTCAGGAAACGGGTCTGTCTATAACCAGAATCCCTATTCCTACCATGACACGACTGATTCATTCCATCAGTTACCACACCATGAGACTCAGCAGTTTTACTGTTGTGAGTACTGTGGTGGTTCACACTACAGCTCTAATTGTCAATCGGGAAACACGCTTATCTATGAGCAGTTTCCTGATAACAATTATGACTCTAGCACATACAACCCACAGCCACATCAGTTTTACTGTTGTGATTACTGTGGAGGTCCACACTCTAGCTCGGATTGTCAAACAAGGAATCCATTTCCTTGTAACAATTACGACTATTCGTTTTCAGACCCACCTCCACAGTACCAAATGATTCACACAACTCCTCATGATACTGAGCAAGACCTTTTACTAAAGGCTCTTGATATATTAAAAGAACTTAAGGAGGAGTTGGTTACTACATCATTTCAAAGCGCTCGTGAGAAATCTATGACAGAATTACTTGCGGAAGAACGAGAGGCTAAAAACGAATTGAGTATGGAGGAATTACTTGTCTTAGAACAAGCAGCTATAACACGTGCCGAATTTCGTCAAGCTGCTCTTCTAGACTGTGATGATGATAGTGATAACGAGGACACCCTTGATATCCTTCAATTTTATAAGGATTCCTCAGATTCATCATTTGTGATTCCTCCCATTGAAAATCAGGGAGAAAATAATGTGACGGAGAAATTACTATCAAAAGATCAAATGGAACTCGTACAATCCATGAATGCTAGTCCTTCTCAACTCCCTCAGTCTATTGATGTCACACCCGAAGTTCACACTCACTCTCTAAACATGGGGGATGAGCATCTTAGCACTGTTCCTAATAAGGAATCGGACGAATTAATAAAGTCTAGTGTTGAGATCCTTGTCCCAATCCCGAGAGAGTCACAGGGGACTTTTGATCAAGTGTGTGATATTCCTTCTCACCCTAATAATCCAAATGATCAAATTGAGATTGTCTCTAATTCCAGTGATGATTGTTTATCTTATGGAGACATTGAGTATGTTGATGCATCCCTTCCCCACTCTAATTTTGACTTTCTTCTCGAGGAGTTCGCCGATGAACTCACTCACACCAATCCACTTCCATCGGGATGTGATGATTATCTCTTTGATTTCAAAGATGATATGGAGGAAGTCGAAGCATTCCTTGCTCTAGATAGTTCAACTTTGTATGAAGTTGATGATAACTATCTTGATTTTGAGGGGGATATTCTTTTCCTTGAAAGCTTATTGAATGATGATCCATCACTCAATTCCTATCTCAATATCGGGCTTAGTGATTCACCCACTGATGCAAAGTCTTTATCTTGTGGAGACATCAGTGACGTTGATGAAATACCATCTGAGCCCGTCATTGATCACATTATCATGACTCCTCCGGAGTATGAAAACCCGGGGGGAGATACACTCAATCATGAGAATTTGCAAATTCCCACCCACCCTCCCGGGATGTTTTTGAGCTTAACCCTTAAAATCCAAACTCAGGCTAATAAGCCTGTTCTCGAGGTGCCTTCCTCTCTTCTTCACTCCTTCGGGAATGAAGATACCATCTTTGATCCCGACATTTTCATGTATCATTATCTTGAGCCGGGTACTTATCTCATCGGTGTGGAACTTTCACGTGCCTCAAATGTTTGTCTAAACATCTTGATTGAAAGTCCGATTGAGATTGTTTCTTCCACATCATGCTTCCCCAAAGACAAATGAATTCGGGGTCGAGTCAAGCTAGCGACTCGGTAAACAAAAACAGTAGCATTTACTTAGGGTTTTCACCCTAAGTGTGGGGGAGTTACCCACTGTGGTTACTTATAAAGTGAAAATACAAAATGGTGTTTTCCACGCCTAGCTTGTAATGTTGCCCTTTTACGTTCAAAATGTCGGCATAATAGCAGGGATTTTGAATATTGAGGACAATATTCATTCTAAGTGTGTGTGTGGGGGGGGGGTATTTCGCTATTCTAGCGAATTTTATCACATTTTACTATCTCGTACCCCCGTTTTGGCCAAAATTTTAAAAAAAAAAATCAAAAATTTTTCACTGGTGTTTCAAATTTTTTGTGGTTATCAGTCCACCATGTCTAACCGACAAAAGGGATTGGCTAATCCAGGAGCAAACGGCTCTTGGTAAAGATATATCAAATCCGTTTATGGCTTGCAATTTGCCCAAAATTGTATGGTAAATCAACTCGCCATATCCCATAAAGCGAATGAGTTGGCTAGCCCGCAAGATTATGGCTTGTGGTAAAGGCAGTGGAAAATCCATAATTGGTAATCAGCTCACCAAGATGTTGACTATTCCATCAAGAGTTGGCTAGTCCAGAAGCAAACGGCTTTTGGTAAAGACTAATCAAATCCGTTGACAGCTGGTGGTTTGCTCAAAATCACATGGTTATCAGGTGTACCACAGTTCTTACATCTGGCTACTTCAGAAGTGATGGCTTTTGGTAAAGAGTTTAAAATCCATCAAGTTTTCAAAACAGTTATTGCTAGGGACTAGCAATAGTTTAGTGTGGGGGATTGATGAGTGCTCAAACACTCATCATTTTTGGTCAAATCTGAACTGCAAAACATACAAAAACACTCAGAAATGCATCAAAATACTAAAAATATTTCAAAATTGTGTTTTATATGTTTTATATGCAAAATGAGTAAAAACAGATGAAAAACGTACCAAGTTTGCAAAATTGGCAGTTTCAGTCCCCCAACTTTCAAAAATTGGCAAAAATAGTCCCTGAGTACTTTTTTGGAAAGAAAAATCACCAAAGGTCATTTTGAAATCATAAATTGTCATATTTAGTCCTTTGGTGAAAAATCTCAAAAGTTTTGGAAATTTACAAAATTAGTCCCTGGAGTTTCAAATTTTGGCAGGTTTGGTCCCTGATGGGATATTTTTGGATGAAAAATCATTTTTAGTCCTTGGAAATTAAAAAATATTCAATATTGGTCCTTGGATAAAAGTTTTTCACAGTTTTGCAAAAATGACCCCAAAACTTTGCAAATTGACATATTTGGTCCCCGGTGTTTTAAAAAAAAATACATTTTGGGTCTTTGGGTTATTAAAGTTGTCAATTTTGATCCTTGTGATAACTTTTGAGGAATTACATTTTCAGTCCCTATGTTTGGTAAAATTTCAAATTGGTCCTTGTGTTTATTGTAATACCAAACGGACCCTTGAAGTATTATTACCCAACAACACAACCAAGTCCAATCCACCTTATCACTCCAATCCACAGCCCACCTTATATCCCCAGCCCACATCCTAATACCCTAAGCCCATCTTCACAGCCCACCCACTCAAAATATTACATTCCCCGTTTTTTTAATACTCCCCTTGGTCAAACCCAAAGTCAACCATCCACCTCCTTCCCACTTGGCTGCTAGCAGCCTGCAACACCAAACCAACACTCCACATATCCCCCCTCCTCCAGCTCACTTACCCACTCCATATTCCCCCTCCAAACATAACCAAACAAAAAACCAATTAATACTTTTGAATCTCTCACAAGCAATCCCATAACCTGCCAAAAATCCTTTTTTCCCGCCAAAAAGAGTTTCAACGGCCATGATCATTTGAGTGAATCCAAAGGCCAAGAGAAGAGTGGGAAAGTCAAGCAAACTCCCAAGGAGCTATATAAGTGAAAAAAATGAAGCAAAAGAAGGAGAGCAGCTTAGTTAGAATTTTTAGTTTTAAATTAGTTCTTTTCAAGTTGTTGTAATTTTATCATATCAGTTAAAACTCTAGTTGTAATTCATTTCCCTTTTATTAATATAAGGATTTCAGTTGTTCAATTCAATTTCAGTTTACATTTCAACTTCAACATAAATAGAAGAAAATACAAAAATAAATAAATGAAAAAAGAAAAAAAAGAGAAATGGTAGAAGAGAAGGAGCATTGTAGGATTTAAGGAATGGTTTAGAGCTCTGGGAGCATTAGGTTGTGACTGTGGCCCATAGTTTCTTGGTTCTGAGCATTGGATGCATCCTGTAAGCTACATTCTTAATTTTTACTCAATATTGTAGAAGTACCTTATCTATGTTTCTCTTAGCTGATTTATGCTTATGTGGTATATGCTAGTCAAGTTAATGCTTGATATCACATATTTGTTTATTAGGATTCATGGATTCTTAGTTTTTAAATCCTACTGATAAAAATGGCATACTAGTGATCTATAGGTAAATGTTGTTAACTTTGGTAATTTTGTGCTTAAATAAGTTCATACTCTAATATTACAACCGCATGAATCTGCTTTATGGAGTAAATCATTGAAAGGCTTTGAATTTCACAATCTCAGTTGTAATCAGGGGTGTTTGGCATTGCACTGTTATGAGTGTGTTTTTTGTTATTTTGTTGATATTCTTGCATTAGTAGATTGCATTAGTTGATATTAGGTCAAAGAAAGTCTAAAAACCAAGCCTCATTTGACAAAAGTCAAAATCACCATCCCTCCCCCTCAACAGTGGACTGTTGGGGCTTTGAGACCTCAAACCCACCCCATTAGCTTATAACTCATGTACTTAGCTTAGATTAGCTGTATTATAGCTTTTCATAACTTAATTAGTTCATAGGATCCATCAGAAATCCATTTAGGTCAAAGTTCAAGTTTATTTAGAAAGTCAAAAATGCACCTTCCTCAGATTTTTACCAAAATGGTGAGAATTAATTTGATTTATGTGTGTTGTTTCAGCCCTTGAGCTTTTGAGGTTTAGCACTCCCCCACCTTGTCTTTAAGTTCCCACAGTCCTTTAATTTTTGTGATTTTTCTGCTGGGCCCCACTGAGCTCCAAAGTCTCCTCCAAGGGGTGGGTGATGCCTTGCATCAGCAGACACCACAGTCACCACCACCACTTTGGTGGTGGTTTCTGACCTCCTCAGTGGTCCCACAAGCCTCCACCTTGATCCATTCAACCCCCTCCTGGTAGGCTTGGGATTTTGACCATTCATTTGACCTTGGAACCCCTGGGACCCACTTGGAATTGCTCCTTTTGTTTGTCCCATTTCTGAGTGATAATTGGTTTTTGGAATTGCTTATTAAGTTCTTATTTGCTTTTTCTGTGGTCACCTATTGCTTTTTCTTGCTCACACATGTCCACTCAACTCATTTGAACCTGAATCAACCATAGTGGGTCCTACTTAAGCCCATTTTAGCTTATTTCTTGCCTTGGTCAAACAAAGTCAACTATCAAAGCCTTTAAGCTCTCAAGTGCATATTTTTTATTTATAAAAAAGTTGTTTTCACAAAAGTTATTAGTTTTTAGGTATAAAATAGGTTTGTAAAAGAAAAACCAATTTATTTTTAAGTGGTAGTTTCTATTTAATGTAATTTAAATTTTCATTTTCATTTTTATATTTTTATTAAGTACTTAGAATTTTTATATTTTTATTAATTAGCTTTCATAGTAAAGTAATTTTAGCAAATTTTTCAGATTTTTATTTGGCCATTTAGTATTTATTAGATTTAATATTAGTTTAATTAATAATTAATTAATATTAAGTATTAAATAGCATAATTAGTTTTTATAAAGCCAAACCTAGTTTTTATATTTTTCCTAGCTTCTTTATGTTATAAAACATTTTTAGGAATTTTTCTAGAATTTTTACTGTTCATTTAGTATTTTTAATAATTTAAAATATTTTAATTAGGTAATTAATATTTAATTAGTAATTAATTAATAAAAAATCACAAAAAGACAAAAATACTTATTTTTAATTTTAAAATTAGTTTTTAGTTATTTTATAATTTTAGAAATTTTATTTTCATTTTTCTAGTATTTAATTAATATTATATTGTATTTAAGTATTTTAAATATTAATAATTAGTATTAAATAGTATTTAATTAATATTAAATAATTAATTAGTGTAAAAATTTATTCTCTTTTTCTAAAAATTTTCTTTTTTCTTTTAGTTTGTAAAAAAGTCATTTTCACCCCCTGGGTGTTTTCAGATTTCAGTTTTCACTTTTTATTTCGTACGTTCGCGTATATTTAAATTGAACGTACGCGTTTTAAGTTTTAAATGTTTCTAGGTTTTCCAACTTTCCAGCCTTATTTATATAGCTTGTTTAAAGCTATTTCCTTGTAGATTCCTTAGTGTAACCAATCTCAAAACCTTTTCGTCCAAATTCACCCGATCACAAAGCCGTTTGATAACCATCCACACCTCGTCGGGACATAACGACCCGGGGAAATACTATACTTCCGCGGAGCATTGACTCTAAGGCTGTTTGACCTTGTTGACAATCCCTGGTCAATTTAGGTTGACCGTTTGGGCTCGATCACCTTCCACACAAGAGGGGAAGGAATATCACACACATGATCAAAAGTTCCCTGTGACTCTCTCGGGATTGGGACAAGGATCTCAACACTAGACTTTATTAATTTGTCCGATTCCTTATTAGGAACAGTGCTAAGATGCTCATCCCCCATGTTTAGAGAGTGAGTGTGAACTTCGGGTGTGATATCAGTTGTTTGAGATGGAATCTCAACTGCAGGGATATCAGCTGATGAACTTGTAGAACCTTAGATATATCAACTTTAACACAAATATAAGCACTAGAAGAAGGAAAAATGGAAAGATGGTGACTTGAGATGTATGTATATGTATTTCGTATAAATGAGAAAGAGAGATGAAATATTAGAGCTTTTATTAAAGAAAACACACACAATACACACACAAGCACACCTTACAAATGAGAGGTAAGGTGCCTTTTATAGTTCCATACATAGGCTTTCTATGGGCTTGGGCTTGGACTTGGTTTACATGTTCTAATAAGGCTTACATGATATACTTAATAAGTACCAAGTCCATAGCCCAATATACTTAACTATTACAATACTTGTCGACTCAATAATGATCGTCACTTTTAATGCTAACAATCTCCCCCTAAGGGACGATCATTGAGATCTCCCTTTGATTACATAAATGATCAACACTTCTAATGCTAACAATCTCCCCCTAAGGGTGATCATTGAGATCTCTCTTTTGTGACCTTGATCTTTGATCTTTGAAGCTTGTTCTTTTTGAACTTTGAGTCTTTGTGTAATAGCTTTGCAAGTTCCTTTGTTCCAATCATGCTTTGTGATCTTTCTTGCCTTTGATCAATATCTTCAAATATGAGTGTCTTTCCGTCATTTCCAACATGCTCATACTTTGTTTGACTTTGAATCTTTGTGAATTTCTCTTTTCTTTGACTTTAATATTTGTTTCTTTAGTTTGTAGATTCTTTGACTTTGACTTAGAAACGTTCTAAACTTTGCTTTGCTTTGATCTTTAAAGAGAGCTTTGCAGGGTATGAGCATGTGGATCTTTGAGTGATGGTAACGGTCTTTCTCCAAGGAACATTCATCAGTACCTGCATAAAACAGTTAGCAATAAAGCATCCGCTACTTACAGGTTCAGAATTAGAGATTGTTAACAGCATAGTGTGAAAAATCTCTCTAACCCTTGCCAAGGCCGTTCCTGAACCAGATACCCCTGAAAGGGCTTACTAGATCCACTGAAGTACATCAATGATTCAGGTGAGTTGCTGGAGATCACCCCACAACTGTAGACCGTTTGAGACAAAGTAACCATCATGATAGAAAAGCAAGATCCGTAGATCTCATAAAGACTCTTACACCTTGTGTCCTTTTTGGCGAACACAAGTGTATTCATAGGAAGTGTATCCTAAGAGATCTTTTAATGTATCTCATGGCTCTAGACTCGATAAGTGCACATTTGGTTTTCCTATGCTGAGACTAGGGATGGGTCTCCTGCTTCAATATCAACCATCTCTAAGAGATACGTTGATAGTTTACACCGGTTCCCCGTGAGAATGAAACAAATATCTTTTAAGAGATACCTGAGTGGCTAGAAGGTTTAGTGCAATGCGTCACTGGGTCCATGACGTCTTGTCTTCAATACCAGTGTCACCTTAGTAACAACCAGTAGCATATGAGTTGAACCCGGTGTCTGCCCTAAGGTTGAACATATGGAGGGCTATTTCTTTTCACCCTTTTTCATATCTTTTCCTTTTAATTCTTCAACCCCTTCTTTCTCCTTTCTCATTTTCTCCTTTTTTCAATCAAACCTAAGGACTTCTAATTCTACTCTATTGGAATTGTCCTTGGGTAGATCCCTCCGGCTCTGGCGGATCATAGGACGGTTTTTCCTAACCTTAGTCACCTTATAACTTCATGACTATCCTATTGTTGCCATCAAACCATTTGTGAAAATCTCTCAAAGTGTTTATGATAATAAAACATACTTTGTTAACACTTCGAGAGTTTTGCATTTCATTTGAAGGACTCCCCCTTCACATGTGCTCATGGATTTATTAAGAAATTGGCACATGCGTGTGGAGTTTGCACTTTTTGAATTAATCCACATTCAGTGAACATGACCGATTCGAGACACGCTTACATCACTAGTTAGACTAGCTTGAAATTATTACCCGGCCTGGTCAAGTCCATAGAAAGTTTTTCGAAATGGTACATTTCTACTAAGACAAATCCTTTTCGAGACACGCTTACGTGGCTAGTTAAAGAGTTCCATTGTCAGCTTTTAGGTGACAGCTAGCTCTAGTAACTAACTTGATGTTATTACCCGTCGAGGATAAGTCTTTTCGATTACTAACTTTTGTTGTTTCGTCAATTCTTGGGTCACTTCTTAGTCGAGCTCGCATGAGATTCAGCCACAATCTTAAACACATTGATCACCTTTTAATCACGTCTTCTCCCCCTCAAAAATAGCATATCCATGGTATTTTTTATACCAATTGATTAAAACCTTTTCTTTTTTGGATAGCTTATGGGAGAAACGGATGTTTGTAATTCCCGAATTAGTTTCTTTTAAGCATGATCTTATTGGAACTTCTTGTTATTACTCCCCCTCAAAAATAGAACATTTTGAGTAAATTAAGCGATTTAAGGATTTGTGGGAGTAATATGTTGAGCTACATCATGAAAAGTTTTGAAAACCTTTTTGAAACATTTTTCAAAATTTTGCTCAAAATAATTAAGAAGACTTTGATAAGCTTTTTGGTGAGATGTCTTCTTATCTTTTAGGATTGTCGCACAGAAATGTACAACAGGGTCCTTTCTTTGAAAATCGTAGGTTATACACTGTTATGTGTGCATCAGCCATAATGTTTTTAGGATAAGTGCTCAAAAAAATATTTAAAACCTTTGAATGGATTTAAGCACTTTCCTTTCTTTCATGAACGAGTCCTTAGCTGAAATGCTAAGAAGTCATGAATTTAAGCCCGGGTTTCGTACTGAAGTATACGAAAGCCATTATGATTTTGGATTAGACAACAACTTTTGGAACCCATTTAAGCACGACGCCAACTGGGTTACCATATTTTGAAATCCATTTGTAAGTTGTGTCAATCCGAGACAAAGAAGTTTAATTACAACGAGGACTGAAAACCGATGTTTCATTTTGAAATAGAGCTCGTGGAATCAACGGTGATTTAAAACTCTTTTGCTTTTGAAAGTTGTTTGAGAAACTCGGTGTCTCTCTTGGAGTTTTAAAACTTGAAGAAGAAGTTTTCCATCCATTGTTGAAGCTCGGTGTTTCATTTCGAAAATTCATTTTTGAGATGAATGGAAACCTTCTAGAATTAGGATTTTTCAAAGCATAGCCATTCGTTTGTTGTAGCGGAAGCATTTCAGAGTACGAATATTTCAAATGTTTTGAACGGCTTTGCTTTGGTTTCCACACTGGCTTTACCGGAGTAAAACGAGAGTATGGAGTTTGAAAACCTTGATTCTTTT
The DNA here is from genome assembly GCA_030686995.1 of Artemisia argyi. Classification (NCBI taxonomy): domain Eukaryota; kingdom Viridiplantae; phylum Streptophyta; class Magnoliopsida; order Asterales; family Asteraceae; genus Artemisia; species Artemisia argyi. The sequence continues at coordinate 4,972,514 of CM060705.1, forward strand.
CTTTATGAGCACTTGCATTTGAAACCTTTTGAGGAGTAAATGTTTCAAAAAAATTAGGTCTCTTTGAAAATTTCCTTCCTTTTTGCAAAGAATAGGTTGTAAACTGAGAAACCTTTTTTGAAAATGGTTTGGAAGATTCACCCGTGTAAACCTTCTCCGAAACACTTACGTGTGGTTTAGACTCGTTTGAAACTTGAGATTTTCCTTTTGACCGGTTAAGAACATCAAACTTCGCTTTTAAGGCATTGTATGACGTTCTCAAATCATTGTATTCTTTTTGAAGAGAAAGATGATCTGATGATGCTAGTTTTTCTTGCAAAGAAGCATTTTGATTTTCAAGATGTGCAAAATATTTTTCATACTTGTCTGTTTCGATTGAAATATCATTTTTGGCATCACCAAAATCCTTGGTTTGTTGTGCAATCATTTTTTCCAATTCAACAATTTTCTTTTGAAGCACAGACTTTTCTTTTTCAAAAAGATGATTTGGTGTGATCTGAGAGTCAGATTTGTTTGAAGTTTGATTCTGAACTCTTGACCTCTTAATTGAATCAAACAAGTTTTTGTAAGTCTGTTTCAAATGCTCATTTTCTTTTTGTAATGATGCCACAGCATTTTCCAATTCAAGATTTTTTGTATCAAATTCGTCAAAATCAAACTTGATATTGGTATCATCACATTTTTCTTCAAAAATTATTTCTTTTTCTTTAAGCACTGATGTCAAAGAGTTTTCAGAAGACATTTTCTCATTCTACTCTTGCAATTTTAGTTGGAAAGAGATACTTTGTGCTTCGAGTTTTGCAAGATGTTTCTCAAACTGAGTAGTTCTTTTTGACAGTTCTTCTTTGACATCAGCTGCTTCTTTTGAAAGCTCGGCGATTTTCTTTTTGAGACAAAGTTTTCAGATTTCAAAGAAGATGTTTGTTCAAAATGCACATTCTCATTCTCATGGCTGACAGATACTGACTTGAACGACTCTATTTGATTTGTGAAAAATTCTTTTTGAATGTCCAGAATTAAGCATTTTTCATCAAATTCGTCTTCAATAGAGTGAACGTACTTTAGATCTTCTCTCATTTCAGTTACAAGATGTTTTTCAAAGTACTCAAAACATAAGTTGATATCTTTCACACGAGGTTCAATTTCCTCTTTCAAAATCTTTTTGACTTCTAACTTAAGGCGTACATCTGATGAAAGAGGATTAGAGAAAACGTTGTTTGTGATGTTTTCTTGCTTAAACCAAATGACCTTTAACGTTTGCTCAATGTGATGTTTAAGATTACAAAATTGTTTCCTTGCTCTATTTTGCCATAACGTAGCACCATAAGTAGCAAGTTGAGCTTCTTTGAAAAATCTTTTCACATTTGGTTCTTTTCTTTTGAAAGGTGCTTTTGGAAAAACTGTCAATTGTGTACAACCATACACAAAGCCGTGGTACGAGCGAGGGTTTTTTGTTTGTTTTACTTTCAAACGTTTTTCCTCTTCGGATATTAAAATATCTTGAGACTCAAACAAAAGATCACCTGACAATTCTTTTCCCATATCATTAGCGTTATACAAAATAGGTGTCAACTTTTGCACTTTGTTTAAGAAACAAGGTTTTTCATTTTCCACATTAGCATTATTCACAAAACCAATCCCAGATGTTTGTTTCTCAACCTCCTCATCTTTAGTAGGCAGCATGTTGATAGTCTGAGAAGTCTGTCCCAATTTTCGAAGTTTGTTTTCAAGATCGTTTATTCGTTTCAAAACTCTTGGTTTTCATTCTCAAGTTTTGTGTTTACAATCTCAAAATTTGATGTGGTTTTCTGAAGCTTTGAATTTTCACTTTTTAAATCATTGTTCTCTTTTAAAAGTGCTTGAACCTTTCTGTTGTTAACAACCATTTGAGTATCCAGATTTTGAATGGAACGTTTTTCACGAAGAACAGCTTCTCTATAACCAACTTCAAGTTCTTCATTTCTTTTTAAAAGTGGTTTGACAGACTCTCCATACATTTCAAACTTTTGAGCGTGAGATTTAAGGTTTGAGATTTCAATTTCAAGTTCAGCATTTCTTGTTGTTGCATTTTCAAAACGTTTTTCCATTTCTTTAAATCTCTCAAGCTCTTTGTTTAAAAAGACATTCGCTTGCTTAGCTTCACGATTGTCGTTTTTGCACTTCTCAAGTTCATGTTTGAAATTATTGATTAATGAAGCAAATAAGGCACGATCTTGTTCATAAGAAGATCCATCCTGGGCAGGCTCACCTCTATTAGGATCCATATCTGGAGTATCAAAAGTGATATTACTATCATTTTGTTCCACCACATAAGTGTCACTAATAGACTCAGGATGCGCAGGATGTGTCTGATCATGAATAAACATATTCCCAAATATATCAGCATTATCATGAGCATGTGAATGTTATGCCGTAGCCATTATCTCTGTGTCTGATGAAGGTCTGATATGATCATCTTCGGTGTCCTAAACAGCTTCATTTCTTTGTGTATCATCAGTATCTGAATCATAGCTAGGACTATTGCTTTCAACCTGCTGTTCTGAAGATGAATCACTTCCCGTGAAAACCAAACTATTATCTGATGCATCATCCTCATTGACTGTTTCCTCTGCTGTTTGAACATCGTTCTCTGTCTCTTTTTCAATCACCTCTGTTTCCTTTAACTGCTTCTTTCTTTCAATTAGCTCTCTTTCTTCAAACTGCATATCTTTTTCAATCTGCTCTCTTTCCCGTTTCAGCTTCTCAATTTCATTTAACTCAGTTTCCTCAGCGTCAAGTATCTTTTCGAGTTCCCCCATGTCATTTATGCATTGATTTCTGAATTTCGGATAGCTTACCCTAAATTTTTGGGAAAATGCATCGATAAACTCTGACTGGTTCATTATCCAAGGGTTAAAGATACTCTGAAATTGTGTTTGGATCACTATAAGAGCTTCTCTGCAGTCACGTGTATGAAGTTCTTCTTCATTAAGTAGCTTTTCCAGTTGATTCAGGTTTTGATTGAGTTTTTCTTTGAAATAATGAAATCAGTCTCTGACGTAGTATTCAAATGCTTGTTCGAACCTTGACTACTATCCAAATATGTTGATAACCTTCTCAACCTGTGACTTGAACACTGTAAACTTTTCCATAAAATTTCTCTCCTTCATTTGCATTTCTGTTTCCATTAGGTTCTGATGTGTGATAAAGTTGATCTTGGATCGTTCCAACGAAATAGGAGTTGTGTTTAGCATAAGTTGATGCACGTTTTTATGATGAAAAATTTGATATAGAACCTTAAAACCTCAATAACTTCTTCTCGGAGCGTTTTTAGGCCTCGAAACTTCACCTAAATCGATTATTCTATTTAGCGTGTCGTTCTCCTCTGTCTCACGGTCGTTTTGACAGCTGATTCGTCGAAAACGGAGTTACGGTTCAAAAGTTATGGCCGTTTGAAGTTTGGTTGTCAAAAAGTCAAATTCTTATGCATAAACCCTGAACTTATGCGTAAACAGTGATTCTTACGCGTAAATTGGAATCTTATGCGTAAGGTTAAGGTTATGCGTAAAGTGTAAGGTTAAGCGTAAACACTAAGTTTATGCGTAAACTTGAACTTTACGCGTAAGCTGTAACTTATGCGCAAGAAATGTTTATGCGTAAGGTTCAAAAGACCAAACAAATCTTTCAAACTTATCCAAGCTTGAAAGATATCCGAAGTCGAAGTATTCCACTAACTTATCCAAGCTAGGGAAGTACTGAGTCACCGATGCACGAAGAGAAGACCTTTGATGAAGTTATGCGTAGAACTCTGAAACTTACTCGTAAGAATTACTCCTAAGAATTACTCCTAAGAATTACTCGTAAGAATTACTCCTAAGAATTACTCGTAAGAATTACCCCTAAGAATTACTCGTAGAAACTTACTCTTAGAAACTTACTCGTAAGAAAAGGGTTTTGACCAAAAGTTACTCCTAGGAAAAGGGTTTTGACCAAAAGTTACTCGTAAGATGTTCCAAACAGCCAAAAAATCCGATTTTTTCAACCAAAAACACTTTTTCCACTTGATTCTTATGATCAAATCTTTCCCAAAACACTTAGAATCACTAACGCTCAGTTCTCGAGTTGGAAAGGAAGAGGAAAGGAAAGGAAATTGATAGGTTTTTATGTTCTTGAGTTTTTTTTTTAAGGAGGAAAGGGAATTGGAAAGGAAATAGGGAGGAAGTTTAGTTAAGTAAATCTTCCTCCCACTTTTGGGAGGAAAGGGAAAGGAAAAGGAAACTTATGTTGTGTAAAGACTGATATACCCTTTTTAAAACATTTTACATTAACAACTAAAGGGCATATATGTAATTTCACCAAGTTATTTTCCTTTTCCTCCCACTCAAGAACATGATTATCATTACTTTCCTTTCCCTTTCCTCTATCTCAAGAACATAACAACTAACACCTACTTTCCTTTTCCCTTTCTTTTCCCTTTCCTAGTCTTTTCCATTTCCCTTCACTTAAAACTCGAGAACTGAGCGTAAAGCTTCAAGAAAAACAACAACTTTAACACTAAAACACTTAAAGATCAAGACTTTTTAAAGAAAAAGTGCACTTTTACAAGAAAAAATGCAACTTTTTAAGAAAAAACTTGAAAAATACGATTACCACACACTCCTAAATCATTGTTAGGCGATTGATACCACTTGTAGGACCTTAGATATATCAACTTTAACACAAATATTAAGCACTAGAAGAAGGAAAGATGGTGACTTGATGAGATATGTGTGGCGTTAGATTATATGAAAAAGAGTAATAAGATGAAGAGAACTTTTATTAAAAACACACACAAGCACACCTTACAAATGAGAGGTAAGGTGCCTTTTATAGTTCCATACATTGGCTTTCTATGGGCTTGGGCTTGGACTTGGTTTACATGTTCTAATAAGGCTTACATGATATACTTAATAAGTACCAAGTCCATAGCCCAATATACTTAACTATTACAATACTTGTCGACTCAATAATGATCGTCACTTTTAATGCTAACAGAACTTGATGAAGTTTTATAAAATTGAAGAATATCAAGTGTATCTTCATCATCACTGTCATCAGGAATAAAACAGAACTGAGAGCTAGATCTGGCTGCTTTTTCTTTTGCAATTAATTCCCTGACAGATTTTTCATAGGCATCTTGGGAATTGATTCTAGCAGCCTGCTCTTCAGCTAGCAATTCTTCCATGGATTTTTTATGAGTATGTCTTTGGGCAAAGTCTTTAACTAAACCCTTAAGCTCATCAACGATTTTCATCATATTTTGCATATCTGGAAGAAGTGCTTGATTCATATCGTACTGTGGAGGTTGGTCGTAATAAGGTGTGTCAAAATTGTCACAAGGATATGGATTCCCCAGTTGACAATCTGAGCTGACGTGTGGACCTCCACAGTAATCACAACAGTAAAACTGTTGAGTCTGGACTGGTGAATCATATGGGTATTGGTCATAACCAAAGTTCTGAGCATCACCGGAAAACTGTTCATAGACAAACGTGTTTCTGGCTTGACACTCAAATCCTTGGTGAGGACCACCACAAAACTCACACAGATATGTCAGTATCTCATGATGTGGTGGCTGGTAGGATGAATCAGATGTGTCATGGTAAGGATAGGGAGCTTGGTTATAGACAGACCCATCTCCTGACTCTACCATGCTACAACCGGGACAATTCCCGCTATTATGAGGACCACCACACCATTGGCAACCAAAATGGTGTGGATACGACATAGAAAGAATCAAAGGTTTACAGAGGGTAAGAAATGGAGAATCAAAGATGTGAGAGGGTAAAGGTGATTATTTTTGGATTTTTGAATAAACATTTTGTACAAATAGGAAAGAAAATCTTTTTGGGTTTTTTGTGTTCGTTGAAAACTGATTTTAAAATGTTTTCGGGAATGGTTTTGTTTTGATAATAAGAAAACATGAACAAAGGATTGATAAATGTACAATGGAACGAATTCCAAAATCACTAATCAGAAAAACCGTTTAAAATAGTGCGCACACCTCCCCGGCAGCAGCGCCAAAAATTGATTGGTCCCAAACGGCCAACCTAAATGGACCAGGTGAATGGTCAACCAGGTCAAACGTCTCAGACCAAATCTCCGTGGAAGTACAGGGTTTCCCCGGGTCGTTATGTCCCAGCGAGGTGTGGATGGTATAAAAACGGGTTTATGATCGGTGAATTGAATAGCAATAAAATGAGATTTTGGGTTTTAAAACTATGGATACCAAACATAAACTAAAAAGCAACAATTAAGCATATAAAACAAACACGTAAAGCAAAAGTAAGTAATTATGCAAATATAATATTAAAAGCAATTATCAACTATTAAAAAGTAGACTACAATTAATAAAGATAAAATTCAAGCTAAGAATACGATATAAAAAGATATGCTTGCCAAGTGTGGTGAAAAGATCATTAAGTGGGAATTATCGATTTTAAGCCACTTTTAAATTAATACCCGTCAAAATTAAACTATTTTCTCACAACGTTGGCTTATATTGAAAACAATTAATTATCGTGGTAAAAATTATTAGATCTAAATAATTAATTACCCTAACGGCTTTGCCCGTTAAAAGAACCAACTAAATCAATCCAAGTAAACCAAAGGTTGTCAATTAACCAACTCTAAGTTTTCATACTTAATACACAAATTCCATCTCTTAACAAGCATATATAAGTCTACTTGCTACTTATGACCACAAACAATAACAATTAATCCATCAATAACAAGCATATTTCTAAACTAACATATACGAACTACTCGCGCGTAATAAAAATTACACTAATAACATAAATAAGCATAATAAGTCTAAACATAGCAATAAACAATATATAATAAAAAGAGATAATTGAAAAAGGGATTAGAAGTCACCAAATATGAAGACTACGGATCGAATGAACTCCAAAACATATTCTAATTAATACCCAATCTACGAGCTCATATACCCAAATCTTCCTTGATACATAATCTCTTTCAAATCACCACTACTAACTTACAATAGTTTTGTAAAATGAAAAAAGTTTATAAAAAAAAACTAACAAAATGACTTTAAAAAAAAACGTTTCTAGACTAACAGTGCAAAAGATAAAAGAAAAGGTTTAACAAAATATGATTGATAAACTAACAAGTACAACTATTAAGCACATGATAATGACAAACATATAAAGAGAATGACTAATATTATCTGAATGACACAAAGGCCAACCACGAAAATTAAGAAATGAAAAACATTTTCTGCAAAAGATTCAAATAAATAAAGATGGGCACTTGTTCCAGTTTACTACATGAAGAAATCATATAAGATTACAATAGAAATAAAATATTTGTGAGTTAAATGCTCATACTAAGAAAAAGAAATTAATGAAAAGGAACACAACTAAGTTTCCATTTTATATAAAAGCTGCTACCTCCAGTTAAATTGTTAAGAGATTCGGACATAAAGAAAAACAATGTAGACGCCTAAGACTAAAAAAAAAAATTTACATGCCTCCCAGATAAAACTTAGTGCCCCGAGACAATATCATGCGTCTTCTGTACGCTACCATCTATAACCAGATATTTCATTTTCATTATTGGTGGGCTTGGGCCTGCTTCGATTTCATCACTTGGGCTTTAACTTTCATTTATTTTCTTTTACATCTTGGGCCACATAAGGACTTGGGCTTCAACTGAATTTTGTGGCTGGCCCAATTTAACAAGTATATTTGGCATTAATCTTTGTTCGGGCTTCTTTAGTCTTTCACTTTTCGTTTTTTTCATCGATACTCCAAATAAAATTACCATTGGTCTCATAATTTCGTGCCCTTTCCAATCTCGTGCTCGGTTTTTTGTCCATTTTTCCATGATTTTTGTCCTTTTTCTTAATATCCGTACCTGCACATTCAAAAACACAAAAACAACATATATTTGGCATATTTATGTGTTTTCAATCATTTTTATAATCTAAATGGGTACAAAAATGATAAGTATTTACACACTCATCAATCCCCCACACTAAACTATTGCTAGTCCCTAGCAATAAACTGTTTTGAAAACTTAATGGATTTTAATCTCTTTACCAAAAGCCATCACTTCTGGAGTAGCCAGGTGTGAGAACTGTGGTACACTTGATAACCGTGTGATTTTGAGCAAACCACCAGCTGTCAACGGATTTGATTAGTCTTTACCAAAAGCCGTTTGCTTCTGGACTAGACAACTCTGGATGGAATAGTCAACATCTTGGTGAGCTGATTACCAATTATGGATTTTCCACTGCCTTTACCACAAGCCATAATCTTGCGGGCTAGCCAACTCATTCGTGTTTTAGGATATGGCGAGTTGAGGTACCGTACAATTTTTGGCAAATTGCAAGCCATCAACAGATTTGAGATGTCTTTACCAAGAGCCGTTTTGTTGGGATCAAAGTTTATAATCCCAACACGTAAATGGAACGACATTATTGGGATTACATTAGCTATCTTGTTAAGCCAAAACACAAGGACTAGAATCGTAATATTGTAATAGTTAGTTTGTGTTAGGCTTTATATACCCCTCCATACTTCCATGGAGGGGTGAGACTTTGTTTTGTATTTCACTTTCTTCATTATCAATAAAACATAGTTTTTCCCTTCTCTCTCTACTCTCTCTCTCTAACCATGGCTATCTTATTCTTTCATTGTACCCGACCTCCCGAATCACTTTATTCAACCTAAAACACGATCCTACAAGTGGTATCAGAGCCTTGGTTTTAGTTTTTGGTTGATTTTTGTGATAATATATTGTCAAAAATGTCATTTTTTTAAGTTGCTATGAAAAGTTTTACATAGTTTTTATATCTCTCTGGTTATAGCAGTCTTTTAAATAGTTTTTATGGTCGGTTTATTTTTTTTTTCATCTCATTTGTTCTGGTGGTTATGGTCAAAATATCATTTTTTTTTGGTCTTGTCTTTATCCAAATCTGTCGTATTGATAAACTGTCTTGGGTTACACATCAAAAGCAACAATTTTTTTACTGCTATATCAGGAGTGATACAAAGACTGTTTTTCACTAAAAGGACGAGTCAAAAAAAAATAGGGGGTGGTCAAAAGCAGCCGGTAAATGGTCGAAATCTGGACGGAATCTCACCGGATAATGGTCAAAATGGTCAAAACCCTCGCTGTACGCATAAGTTTATGAACTTATGCAGAAAACCCTCTTTTTACGCGTAACTTCAATTTTCTACGCATAACTTGGACAAGTTATGCGTAAGGTACATCTTAGGCGTAAAAACCTAACTTTACGCGTATTACTTACGCAAAAGACTAATTTTACGCGTAAAGCATGTCTACGCGTTAGATTTCTACGCAAAAGATTTCTACAAGTCTACGCATAACTGATGCGTGGGAATCGCAACAGGCTTTACCTCTCGAGGGATCTCGAGAAGCTTACAACCCCCACCAGGCAGTGTACCTGATCGTTGTAGTATAGTATAGTGACAAGTACCGGAGGATTGATCGTTCAGCTTAGGAATAGTGTCGCTAGGATTAGAAAACCTAATTACTAGTTCTAAAGGTGAGGGATGATTATTTTTGTGTTTTTATATTTTTGTGAAAGCAAGTAAAATCTCGGGTTTTGAAAGAGTGGGCGGAATTAGTTGCTATTCAACTAACCCAAAACTAAGATGCAATCAAAATAAAATAATAAAAATGAAAATAAACTAATTAAACTAAGGTTGTGAGCAGTAATTGGAGAAAATGTGTTTACTTAGATTTCACTACTCCCTAGATATATTTTACACGTTAATTACTTGTTATAATTGCATGGATGACGGATTGTATTCCTTAATACATTCATGGGGTGGCATACATAACTCCCCAATTCTATGAGCTCTTATCTCCTCCTACACCATGACCCAGCACAACTATAGGGATTGTAAACAGTGGCTCATGCATTAAATACAACCAATAAAGACCTAGTACGCCTCGGTTCATGTTTCTTAAGACGTTCAAGCATGTTACCATTTGGAGATCTGCCAGTTTTCTTAAGCCTAACATATAAAATCATTCATCCAAGACAAGAATAAACAAGTAATCAACAGATAATCAATATCTAGGTTTCATTAGATCTAAGCAAACACAAAGGAGATCTAGCCTAGCATAATGGAATTGAGACAAGAACAAGATATAGACAACCAACACATAGACATATTGATTGAATTAGAAGAACACTTATCTCAATTACAATGCAAGGTATCAAGGGTTTGGAACCCTTGAAAAACCTGTAAAAGTTGCACCAAAATCGTCTTTAGGGTTTCACCAAAACTTCTTTTTTTAATGTAAAAAACTAGAAACGGATCATTTTTCGCCTCATAATATACCCTTACACTTCAGATTTGCTTGTCCTCAAGCAAATGCGCTTTTATTCTACTCAAAAGACAAGTTAGGGGTCATTTAACACTAATATAAAAGTAATTACAACAAATAATCGTTCCACTAAAGACCAATAGAGAAGCACGGAGGTCATACACTAGCACCTCACAAATAGTGTTTAGATACTCATATCTCTCGGGTGTAATAAAGTAATATAACATTATGGAAATGGAAGATATCTCTCACTACCTGTCATAGCAAAATAGATTACCATAGGCTTGGGGAAGGATCAAACCTCCACCACATGGCGTAAGCACCTAGGATAAACTATCAAAGAGGTCTTTTAAAGGGTTGTAACGTTAGGTATAGGGATATGAATTACACGGTTTTGTTGGATAAAGGAAGTTTTACTGGTGGCGAGTTAACAATCTTGGTTAATTACATGTACAAGATGGCGTTGCTAAGCCAAGACTAGACTCGACTTAAGCTAATAAATGAAAAATAACAAAAACATAAAATAAACATAGAATGAAAAGGGATGGTAGTCCGTATGTTTTTCTCTTTTTCTTTTTCTATTTTTTTCTTTTTCTTTTCTTGATTTTTCGATTTTTTTTTTTTTTTTTTTTTTTTTTTTTTTTTTTTTTGTTTTTTGCATACATTTTTACCCTACCATCCAAAATAATACATCATAGGGGATGAGAATTCCCCTTACACTTGAATCTTTAAATACTTTACATTTAACTATTCTAATGACTCGAATTAAGAAAATCAAAACACTTGGAGCACTTTTAAGATTAACGTACATATGGGGGTAATATACGATGTTCTTCCCCATTACTCCATAAAATAAGTACTTACCCATGAGTCCCAATCGTCCCAAAACAATATGTACAAGGATATGACTCGACTTAGCAACCATGTAATCAATTAGAAAGTTAACTTAGGGTTTAACAAATAACAATAATGCACTAAAGATGAGCGCATACACGGAAGGCTAAGGCGATTTGGGTGTACATTTAAGTGGGGTGTAACAAATTCTTCCTTTAAGTAAAATGCTTAAAGTTAGAAATGAAAAGATAGGCTCGGAGGGGTGTACTAGGGGTTTTGTGTACTAAAAAGGAGTACAACACTAAGGGTGTGTGAAAAATTAGTTGACTTAACTAGCCAAGTAATATGACTTAAATGGTCAAGTAATTATGATACGGGTTTAACACAAGGGTGATCCTAATGCCTCTTATCATGTAGTAAATCCTACTACACGAATGTAGTCTCACTAGCGGTCTCGGGATGCATCACTAACGCAAGTTCTAGAATCTAAATGCTACCGGTACACTCATAAGCACTAATAATGAATGCTTTTCCTATCAAATCTAAAGGCGAACCTCACATATTTGGGTGGAAAATTTTTCTGAATATACGGTTATGTGCTAGTCATACAATCTCCTATCCATGAGACGCTTGCTATGGCTAAAGTTTCCCTCCTAAATGTTGTAAAAAATTTTAAATTTGGCGCTAAAATTGCACTAACAAGTATTTCTCATAGTTTTATTACACATCTACCATCAAACAAAACAAACTCAAGCGAAAGTGCATATGTAAGGTATCATCTTTTTACCCTCCCCTTACACTTAAGATGAACATTGTCCCCAATGTTCAAGTAAAGAATGTAAAAGTGAAAAAGTAAAGAGAATGAAATCAAATACTCCCCTGATTCGCTCGGTATGGATTATAGGTTGGCCAGGTTAAATCTTCCTCCAAGAAAACGAACAATCAAAGCTTCCCTTCCAGAATATAAATCATCTCCTTGTCGAACATAACCTGTAAATCCTGAGAAAAATAGACAAAACAACCTCGCGTAAAATTGGCGGCATCCTATATAAGTTACTAAATCCTAGAAAACAAAGTAAGATATAATGCTTGTGGAATGAAGTTTGCAGATTTCCTGGAGATTATAAAACTTAATAATTCACAAAAACCATAAGACTCCGTTAGAAAAACAAAACCGGTAAAATTTCCAGATTTTAACTCCTGACGCCGTCAAGAGTAAAACTCTGACGCCGTCAGAATGGACCTGCAGAAATTCTTATGTTAAGTTTCCAGAAAATTTCTGGAAAAACTTGGTCCTACTTCCTGGAAAATCCTGCAAAACTTCATTATGACTCAATACAAGCATTTGACTCTAACAAATACGAATATACATGTTCATTTAATATTGTGGAGAATCATGATCGGTTTGTTTCTTGAAAACATATTTGGGGTTTCCCCTTACACTTATCTTTTGCAAAAATACTTTTAGGTTGGAGTTAAGACTAGGCCAAACAACATAGTAAAGTATTTCCACATTTTAATTGAGAAACATGATCAACCAACAATAAAAATAAAACATGCATACGGAAGCAAATAACAAACAAACAAATAAAATCACACAAAACATGGGTTGCCTCCCAAGAAGCGCTTTTCTTTATTTACGAGTCTTGTAGCTAGACTCAAAGTCACGGGTTACTACGTGATCTCATCATTGGTTCCACTCTCTAGGTCGTCTTCTAAACCAGTTTTGTATTCCGGACCTAGTTGCAAGCATTCTTTGTAGAAACCCAACATCCTATTTCTAACATATTCTACCCCTCTACGTCTATCCTCCTCATTCCTATAATATGCCGCTTGCTTGTGTTCTTTTTCGAATTTAGAGAGAAGGCGGTATTGTTCAATCTTGTGGGGCATTTGATAAGCAACCTCTTCATTCTCTTTCTTGAACCTAACTATCCCTAAAGTTGGATCATAACTCATCCTAGTGGCCTCAACAAATGGTTTTCCGAATACTATTTGACTTAGGCAAGCATCTATCACCGGACGAATGTCTTCAACTATCATAAAATCGATCTCATAGGTGAGATTCCCTATAATTACATGCAATCCCTTCACTCTTCCTGCAAAATTACTTATCCGATTCTTACCGGGCATCAACCTAAAATTGAGTTGCTTTTTCATCACCCAATTGTAATAAGTCCTAGTCATGATGTTCAAGGGGGATCTAAGGTCGATGTAAGTTTTCCATATATGCATGTGCCCGATATTACATGGGATGTTAATGTTAGAGGGGTCTCCCATTTTGATAAGGGGGTCGCCAAAGATATATGTTCTCTCGGGACTATCGAATAAATTCTTATGGTATTCCTGTTCTTCCTTGGTTGGCAACTTATCAAAGTATTCTTCTATAGGTTCTACCTCCTCTAATTCCTCATCCTTATTAACCTCAACTTCCCTACTCTCATCCTTACCATTGGCTTCTACTCTAACTTCATCCTTGTCACTCTCCTCTATCTCCTTATCTATCGGCTTAGTGGTGACAACATTGACAAAGTGGACATGTTTGGATGATGAGGGGTCCTTAATTTGGATTTCACTATTGGTGTCCCTAGTGTCCTTCCCAGGTGTGATTAAGGCTTGGTTGTTGAGGGCTTTCAACAAGTTGTCAATCTTGTTGGTCATCTCCGTTTGTTGTTGGTTGAATTCGGTTTCAAACCTAGGTATGCGGGCTTCTTCAGATGCCATAAACTTTGACATCAATCCTTCAAGATTGTTGGTACTACCATAGTTGTTAGAAGGATTGTTGTTGAAAGTACGGTTGGATGGTGGACCGTTTGGTTGGTAACGATTAGGCGGATTGGAAGAATTGGGTTGATTTTGTTTCCACCTAAGGTTTGGGTGATTTTTCCAAGAGGGGTTGTATGAATCACCATAAGTGTTTGGCTCGGGCTTGAAAGTGTACCATTTATCTCCCGCTTCGTCGGTACGCGTGGATGCGTAGTCTGTAAAAGCTGTTCCGGGGAGTTCCACACAATCACGAGTGTCATGGGGACCACTACATAATTCGCATGAAGAAGTGATTTTGTTCACTTGGCTTGAAGGCTTCGGAGCTTCGTAAGATTTCATGAGAAACTTGACTTGGTCCTCAAGTTCCATGATCCTACGGTCGGGAGTGCTAGAATTGTTCGAAGGCAAAGATATTGCCTTGACCGTTTTGTTCAAATCACGGGGATCATTCCAACTTTTGTTGTCATAGAGAGCAAGATCTTCTATGAGTTCCCATGATTGTTCCGCACTAAGAGCACGTAGCTTACCACCGGCCGATTGGGCAATGGCTCGCCTCGTGGAGATGTCGATATGGTCATAAAAAATTTGGACGTGGAGATGCGTAAAATAATCTAAAGAAAAAAGAATGAAGATGAAGCTGAGAGACCAAGACCACTAAACCAAATACCAAAAACTCGTGACCTCAGGTTATTATCATCGGTCCAAGGAATGAACATAGCACGAAATGATAAAATTGCTGTCCATTTATACAACTCAACCATAAAACTGGCCAACAACAATCAGACAAACATCTTATAAACCTCAATAATAATCCCACTGTCAACAACTTCCAAACTAACCTATCCCATCTCCAATCAAACACTTGACTCGAAGATGATAAAGTCAACGAGATCTCAGTTTACTTCAAACGTTATTGCCAACCTTTTCAAAGATTTTTTTCAATTCGCTCGACTTGAAATAAAGAGTTACAACAATTGTGTTATACTCGTTTCTTCAATTCGCTCTTAGACCAAAACAAGAATACAAATCGTGAACCTACCGTGACCCTCCAAAGGATCCTGTAATCACAATACTTTGGTCTTCATGCCTTCTTGACTGGTGCTTAACCGACAGAAACAAAAGGGTCTATCTTTTTAATTCGTATGCAACAGAAAGAAGTAAGTATGATATGCGTTTTGTGTTCGGTTAAAGATGAAGGTGCTAGGAGTTGTGATGAGAAAACTGAGATGAAGATGGGAGGAGATGAGATTGGTGTGAGGAGCGTATATGATAAAAAGGGGTGGATAAAATGAGGCTTACGTGTTTATTAGGTTTAGGTTAAAAGATTTTATTATAACCGTTTATTGATGTTGAGTTGGACGGGCAGATAACGGGTCCGGATGGTATATCAAGCTGGGCCAAGTGACTAATATTCTTTGCAATTTGGCTACTAGTTATTGAGTTGGGCTGATGATTGGAATTGTAACACTGATGGATCACACGAAATGATGGGCTGCTCACATTAGTAGTTAAAAAAAAAAAAAAAAAAAAAAAAAAAATTGCTATCCGAATTTTTTTTAAAACAAAAAAGGTTTGGATACAACTTTTAATTATTGGGCCAATTGAGTGTTATTTTGGTATTGCAAAATTTCACGGGGGGATACATTTTTTGACAAGATCGGGAACCATTATCATGTTCACTTAAAACCGTCAAAAGGCTAGTTTTGGGGCATTTAACCACAATATGTGACTACGGCGTCAATTCTTTATTATTTATTTGAGGTTGAAGTTGAATTTCACGGGTGCGTGTACTTAGTATCTGAAGTTATCGGGGTTGGTTGGATGCATGATTCTTCGAGATCCATGTTCGAGCTTTTATCCGTACAAATGACCAAGACTTGAGTTATCTAGTTATACCTGATGTAAGGAGTTACGTTGTTGTGCTCACAGTGTATAACTATCACTTTAAAGGAGTTACGTTGTAGTGATCAAGTGTCACCAAAAGATGTGGATAATTCGAGAGAAGTTCATATACAATTAAGGATGGTTGGATGGGTATATGATTCTACCTTTATTGAAATTCTCAGTATTGGTTCAGAGTCAGACAATAGTGCAAGCTTAAGTCACAAGTTTGGGTTATTTTACTTCAGTCTCAAGTTTGTCATATTGGGTTTTCTCCATCAGTAGTCACTACAAAAAGCCGTCAGAATGATAATGGGGTCGGTAAAGTGTTAGCTGAGAGGAGTATAAAAGAGTAGAGTTGTTTATCAGCAGTTGATTCTCATGGGCTATTTATGATACTTCACACATAATCGGTTAATTAGACACATGGGGTTACGCTGCCTCCGTTTCCACCGTAAACATAGTGTGTATGCTTCCGATTCCGCGAAGACATCGTGGGGGAAGAGAGAGTGGGTGTTTTTTTGCTTCTTTGACTTTTCTTGATTTCTTTGAGAAAACACTCATTTTCCACGGGGATCTGCAATTAGGGGGAAGAAATGTGCACATCAGGGACGCATAATAGACTCACATGATCGAGCTTACAATTTTATTACTACCGGAGAGACGTCCGTAGAGATGATCAGTGGTTCAGTTTTGTGATTTTGGTGTAATCATTTCAACTCTCGCGGGGTGCGAAGTGCGAAATAGCCTACTTAAGTGAGAAGATCTTGCTGATTTCTTGCATGTTACCCCCGAACGGAACTTCCGCATTGAGTACAACTGTGATTAAGTGACTAGTCAGATTTGCTTGGTGTGGTTTGTGATGTCATATACAAATTCCGCTGCGTACTCAAAACTTCAATAGTTAGAAGACATGTGGACTACATCAAAGTTTCGAATCTGCTGAAGACGGTTGCCAGTTTGGGGGGAAGCTGATTCAGAAACTTCGCCAAAAAGAAGTGTACAAAAAAGCCCTAAAGACATGCAGCATGAATTGGGGGGGAAGTTAAACCATTTCATGCATATTACATCATTTTGCCTACAAGTGAAGATAAAGTTTTTCAAGCCGAGGTACAAGATGAAGACAAAGAGCGTCAACTGTAGTCATCCTCAACTTTTGAACAGCTTATGAAGACCTTTCTTTATTCTTATTTGTACTTGTAGGAAATGTTGTAAGTAATCCCTTATGTCGCCTCATTGGGGGAAGATTGTTGGGATCAAAGTTTATAATCCCAACATGTAAATGGAACGACATTATTGGGATTACATTAGCTATCTTGTTAAGCCAAAACACAAGGACTAGAATCATAATATTGTAATAGTTAGTTTGTGTTAGGCTTTATATACCCCTCCATACTTCCATGGAGGGGTGAGACTTTGTTTTGTATTTCACTTTCTTCATTATCAATAAAACATAGTTTTTCCCTTCTCTCTCTACTCTCTCTCTCTAACCATGGCTATCTTATTCTTTCATTGTACCCGACCTCCCGAATCACTATATTCAACCTAAAACACGATCCTATACGTTTGCTCCTGGACTAGCCAATCCCTTTGTTGGTTAGACATGGCGGACTGATTACCACAAAAATTTTGAAGCACCAGTGAAAATTTTTTAAATTTTTTTGAGATTTTGGCTAAAAACGGGGGTACTAGATAGTAAAATGTGATAAAATTTGCTAGAATAGTGAAATACCCCCCCACACTTAGGATGAATATTGTCCTCAATATTCAAAGTCCCGGCTATTATGCCGACATTTTGAACGTAAAAGGGCAACATTACAAGCTAAGCGTGGAAAACACCATTTTGTTTTTCACTTTATAAGTAACCACAGCATGGGGGACTCCCCCACACTTAGGGTGAAAACCCTATAAGCATGCTACTGTTTTTGTTTACCGAGTCGCTAGCTTAACTCGACCCCGAATTTATTTGTCCTTGGGGAAGAAGGAATCTCCATCGGACTTTCATTCAAGATGTTTGGATAAACATTTGAAGCACGTGAAAGTTCCACACCGATGAGATATACAAACCCTGGCTCAAAATAATGATAAATGAAAATGCCGGGATCAAAGATGGTATCTTCATTCCCGAAGGAGTGAAGAAGAGAAGAAGTCACCTTATAGGTGAAGAAAAGGAAGAAAACCATGACGAAAATCATGATTTGATCTTCTTCCTCGAGAGCAGGCTCATTAGCCTGAGTTTGGATTACACGGGTTAAGCTCAAAAACATCCCGGGAGGGTGGGTGGGAATTTGGAAATTCTCATAATTGAGTGCATCTCCCCCCGGGCTATCAAACTCCGAAGGAGTCATGACATGATGAGTGAGTTCACCGGAGAACTCCTCATGAAGAGAATTATTCACAAGATGTGAATCTGTGGACTCATGTTCCGGAATAGACTCACCACAATCCTCATTCTGAATATCAAAGAGTGGATTATCAGAAATCAAAGTGAATTCAGATTCGAATTCAAATAGAGGATTGGTGAGAGTAGTATTGAATGTTTCGAGAACAAAGAGATTAACATTCTCTATTGGACTGTCGGGATCAGAAGTGAGTGACGGATCATGATATAGGAGACTTTCAATTTCTCCCAGATCGGCTTCGAAATCAAGGAGACCATCATTACATTCCAATGAAAGTGGATTGATGTGAGTAAGTTCATCGGCAAACTCCTCAAGAAGATGATCAGCATCAGTTTGTGGAACTGATGCCTCAACATACTCGATGTCTCCATGAGATGTACAATCATCATTAAAAGCTGAGAAAGTCTCAAATTGATAGTTTGAACACTCAAGAGGGGAAGGAATATCACACACATGATCAAAAGTTCCCTGTGACTCTCTCGGGATTGGGACAAGGATCTCAACACTAGACTTTATTAATTCGTCTGATTCCTTATTAGGAACAGTGCTAAGATGCTCATCCCCCATGTTTAGAGAGTGAGTGTGAACTTCGGGTGCGATAGCCGTTGTTTGAGATGGAATCTCAACTGCAGGGATATCAGCTGATGAACTTGATGAAGTTTTATAAAATTGAAGAATATCAAGTGTATCTTCATCATCACTGTCATCAGGAATAAAACGGAACTGAGAGCTAGATCTGGCTGCTTTTTCTTTTGCAATTAATTCCCTGACAGATTTTTCATAGGCATCTTGGGAATTGATTCTAGCAGCCTGCTCTTCAGCTAGCAATTCTTCCATGGATTTTCGATGAGTATGTCTTTGGGCAAAGTCTTTAACTAAACCCTTAAGCTCATCAACGATTTTCATCATATTTTGCATTTCCGGAAGAAGTGCTTGATTCATATCGTACTGTGGAGGTTGGTCGTAATAAGGTGTGTCAAAATTGTCACAAGGATATGGATTCCCCAATTGACAATCTGAGCTGAAGTGTGGACCTCCACAGTAATCACAACAGTAAAACTGTTGAGTCTGGACTGGTGAATCATATGGGTATTGGTCATAACCAAAGTTCTGAGCATCACCGGAAAATTGTTCATAGACAAACGTGTTTCTGGCTTGACACTCAAATCCTTGGTGAGGACCACCACAAAACTCACACAGATATGTCAGTATCTCATGATGTGGTGGCTGGTAGGATGAATCAGATGTGTCATGGTAAGGATAGGGTGCTTGGTTATAGACAGACGCATCTCCTGACTCTACCATGCTACAACCGGGACAATTCCCGCCATTATGAGGACCACCACACCATTGGCAACCAAAAATGTGTGGATACGACATAGAAAGAATCAAAGGTTTACAGAGGGTAAGAAATGGAGAATCAAAGATGTGAGAGGGTAAAGGTGATTATTTTTGGATTTTTGAATAAACATTTTGTACAAATAGGAAAGAAAATCTTTTTGGGTTTTTTGTGTTCGTTGAAAACTGATTTTAAAATGTTTTCGGGAATGGTTTTGTTTTGATAATAAGAAAATATGAACAAAGGATGGATAAATGTACAATGGAACGAATTCCAAAATCACTAATCAGAAAAACCGTTTAAAATAGCGCGCACACCTCCCCGGCAGCGGCGCCAAAAATTGATTGGTCCCAAACGGTCAACCTAAATGGACCAGGTGAATGGTCAACCAGGTCAAACGTCTCAGACCAAATCTCCATGGAAGTACAGGGTTTCCCCGGGTCGTTATGTCCCAGCGAGGTGTGGATGGTATAAAAACGGGTTTGTGATCGGGTGAATTGAATAGCAATAAAATGAGATTTTGGGTTTTAAAACTATGGATACCAAACTTAAACTAAAAAGCAACAATTAAGCATATAAAACAAACACGTAAAGCACAAGTATGTAATTACGCAAATATAATATTAAAAGCAATTATCAACTATTAAAAAGTAGACTACAATTAATAAAGATAAAATTCAAGCTAAGAATATGATATAAAAAGATATGCTTGCCAAGTGTGGTGAAAAGATCATTAAGTGGGAATTATCGATTTTAAGCCACTTTTAAATTAATACCCGTCAAAATTAAACTATTTTCACACAACGTTGGCTTATATTGAAAACAATTAATTATCTTGGTAAAAATTATTAGATCTAAATAATTAATTACCCTAACGGCTTTGCCCGTTAAAAGAACCAACTAAATCGATCCAAGTAAACCAAAGGTTGTCAATTAACAAACTCTAAGTTTTCATACTTAATTCACAAATTGCATCTCTTAACAAGCATATATAAGTCTACTTGCTACCTATGACCACTAACAATAACAATTAATCCATCAATAACAAGCATATTTCTAAACAAACATATATGAGCTACTCGCGCGTAATAAAAATTACACTAATAACATAAATAAGCATAATAAGTCTAAACATAGCAATAAACAATATATAATAAAAAGAGATAATTGAAAAAGGGAATAGAAGTCACCAAATATGAAGACTACGGACTTACAATAGTTTTGTAAAATGAAAAAAGTTTATAAAAAAAAACTAACAAAATGACTTTAAAAAAAAACGTTTCTAGACTAACAGTGCAAAAGATAAAAGAAAAGGTTTAACAAAATATGATTGATAAACTAACAAGTACAACTATTAAGCACATGATAATGACAAACATATAAAGAAAATGACTAATATTATCTGAATGACACAAAGGCCAACCACGAAAGTTAAGAAATGAAAAACATTTTCTGCAAAAGATTCAAATAAATAAAGATGGGCACTTGTTCCAGTTTACTACATGAAGAAATTATATAAGATTACAATAGAAATAAAATATTTGTGAGTTAAATGCTCATACTAAGAAAAAGAAATTAATGAAAAGGAACACAACTAAGTTTCCATTTTATATAAAAGCTGCTACCTCCAATTCAATTGTTAAGAGATTCGGACATAAAGAAAAACAATGTAGACGCCTAAGACTAAAAAAAAAAAATTTTACATGCCTCCCAGATAAAACTTAGTGCCCCAAGACAATATCATGCGTCTTCTGTACGCTACCATCTATAACCAGATATTTCATTTTCATTATTGGTGGGCTTGGGCCTGCTTCGATTTCATCACTTGGGCTTTAACTTTCATTTATTTTCTTTTACATCTTGGGCCACATATGGACTTGGGCTTCAACTGAATTTTGTGGCTGGCCCAATTTAACAAGTATATTTGGCATTAATCTTTGTTCGGGCTTCTTTAGTCTTTCACTTTTCGTTTTTTTCATCGATGCTCCAAATAAAATTACCATTGGTCTTATAATTTTGTGCCCTTTCCAATCTCGTGCTCGGTTTTTTGTCCATTTTTCCATGATTTTTGTCCTTTTTCTTAATATCCGTACATGCACATTCAAAAACACAAAAACAACATATATTTGGCATATTTATGTGTTTTCAATCATTTTTATAGTCTAAATGGATACAAAAATGATGAGTATTTACACACTCATCACTTGTTTAAAGTTATTTCCTTGTAGATTCCTTAGTGTAACCAATCTCAAACCCTTTTCGTCCAAATTCACCCGATCACAAAGCCGTTTGATAACAATCCACACCTCGTCGGGACATAACGACCCGGGGAAACACTATACTTCCGTGGAGCATTGACTCTAAGGCTGTGTGACCTTGTTGACCATCCCTGGTCAATTTAGGTTGACCGTTTGGGCTCGATCACCTTCCACACAACTTTTCACATGACACATACTCAATACTAGAATGATAATTGTTGATATAGGAGAACTCAGCTAAAGATAAATGCATACCTCAGCTTCCTCCAAACTCAACACACCCATGCTCTCATCATACCATCCAACGCCTGATTTGTACACTCACGTAGTCCATTCATTTAAGAACGATAAGTCGTACCCATCTACATACACGTTCTCAAGACTCTATAACACGTTTACCACTATCGAGAAGTAAGTATTTCATCATGTTTCTTGATGATCAACGCGACACCCCATGGTTCTTTACCAACTCACCGAGCGAAAAGTCTCGCCAACACCTCTTTAATAAAATTTTCCAGGTACCTCTGGCTGTTGCAGCACCCTAATAATCGTTAACTACAACCTTTACCTTCAAACATTTTAAACACTTGATAAAGTATCGGTATTCTCCTTTATACCCACTCCTCCATACATCTCTTGCTAAGGTAATAATACGTCTTATGCATTCTCGGATGTATCAAATACCTTGCATGATTGATGTCCTTACGCTTTCTCTCAATGAAACCAATAGCTGGTCCGCAAAGTACATTCCTCCATCTTCGTTCCTTTCCATTTACTAGTCTAAACCAAGTAATCATTCTTCTTGGATGTTCTCATCCTTGAACCTCTCTCTCTAGGCTGTCAGTATCATCCTCTTAACTCCGAACTGAATTATCATAATCATCGCTCACAAACATCTAAGTTTCACTTGTTCACTCCCGCTCAGTGCTCTTACCACGATGTCCGCCCTTCCTTGATGGTGGCGAATCAGACAATCGCAGTCACTAAGAAATTCCACACCCAACTCCTCTTCGACATATATTAGCCTTTTGTCAAATATATGCTAAAGATTCTTATGATATGTGTAGATAACACTTTCTGCTCGATACAAATATCATCTCCAAGATCTACTCCCCAACTTTAAATCATGTATCACACAGTTCCTCTTGTGGATCCTCCACCTCCGCGATGCCTACGTAATCTATAGAAAGATAGAAATGAATCGTGAATAGTACTTGCCAATCCTAAGGACAATCGTCTCTCAGATGGTTTCTTAGGTACTTTCCACTCTTCCTCTTCAACGAACAAATTAATAATCAAAACAACAATCTATCCTAAGTAAACGACGCGAACCATGAAACCGGTCAAACTAAAACGTATATCAACGAACTCAAAAGGGGGTACGAATTACCGACTAGCGAAGTAACGAACATCAAAATCAAAGCTAGAAAAACACAATGAGAAATTTTTCCCCAATAAAAGTAGACACCGATAAAATGTTCATGAAAACCCATACAAAGAAAATATAAAATACACATACCCATAAAACATCCACAAGCGTACCTCAACGAAAGAAACACTCGATGAACCAAATACATAACAGGTTTGGTAAATGAGAACCATAAACAGTTCTTATTCGCGTACTCGACCTTCCCAAATACAAATGAACACCATTTTCCACAAAACATATGTTATACTAATACATTTTTTTTATGAAATATATATATAAACCATTTTATGTAAGAAAACAACATAACCATTTTTTTCGTACTTCATTTTCACCACAAAAATAATAGTTTCGAACAAATGACCTTGAAATACCAAAAATGAATTTTTAAAATACCTTAAGGACTTTAACACAACCCCTTTATTAGATGCGAAAAAAAACACAGTAGAATCACATAATCAAAATAATCATCAAACGAATCTCATACTAGTGAACACTCACGCAAATACATTGCAAACCAAACGATGAACTTACAGACTCCTTCGTACAACGATCAAACCAAAATCATAGAAAAACACTGATACTAACAGGTCACAAAACATGTCACGAAATTCAATTGGTGTGTGTAAATGAGGGATCAAATATCAACACCAACTCGTAAGGAACCAACAATACTTGATGAATAGTATAACATTCATCCAAGGAATGAATGTATGGAATAACCAAAGAAATAAACCAGTATCCAACAAAACGAATTCGATTACCCAACACCTATCACGATATCAAAGAGAAAAAATATGGCATATGTACCATCATGGTACGAATAGGCATGCCAACCAAAGAATTAGGTATACAAACGGAGCGTCTAGCAAACAAATCAACTTAAATGCCACAACATAAGTACCCACCGATAATTGAGGTATCAACATATGATAGGTAGGATGGAATCTTACCACCTACACACCCCAACGTATAACAACTGCCCGAACGGTTAAGAGAATACTTCTCAAACCATACAACCATCACCAACATGATGTCACATACCATCTACCACAACATATAATAACAAACATAAATCAATGCAATAATGGTCACAAGTCCACGTGTGTGATACCCTTATAATTATGTTCGTGACCATAGTTATAAGCTTATTCCACACGCATACTTACTTCCAAAACCACACATCTCAATGATAACGCACATATACCACATAACACCTAATGCACCATGCAATCCATGCTATTATACTTGCAAGTCCACTTGTGTTGTGATGCATGTATAATTATGTTGGCCACCATAATTATCTATGCCCCCTATCACAAGTGTACTCCCTCCTATGACAACACATCATGCAAACAAAAACAAAAGACGTCGCAAACAATCATCTCACATGGTACAATTCCAACGATCACATAAAATCTATAATCATAATCACTTGGATAAGGTCGATCCAATATCCAGGAGTAATCACGCTCCAACATGGCTTCATACGGTAAAGACAATATACGAATTCCAAAATATACACAAAACAAAAGACGTCGCACAATGGCTCAAACTCCATTCTCGCACTTGCCTCTCCACTCAAATCGGTTAAACTTACTACTCGCTGTGGACTCCAGATCCGAATCCACATTATTCCATCCTAACTCCTTTTTCATTTTTACTCAACCACTCATTCCTATTTCATATACGCTGAGGAAATCAAAAACATTCAAAACCATCTCTATTCTTTTCTTCCAATTCCACATGATCCCAGGGTACTCGGTAATGGCTCCATCTCTAGAAGTCGTCGTGGTTATAAACCTCTCCACTTCATCTCTACCCACGTATTCTATAAACCTCCTCTCCTTGTTTGAACATGGATACATGCTAGCGGGAACTCAGATTCTGCGATTAGTCCGCTTCATCCTGCCACTTCTCTCACATCCAATAGTGACAATGGTAGTCCAATGAAGCATCTTACGCGCGGAAGATGATATACACTGGTACAAAAATGGCCTTTCATCACACATGGTCGATTTCAAACGGTCACACTGTAACATATTTACGTGACTAAATGTATGAAAATAAAATAAACAGCCATACTCGATCCGACTTGTGTGACCATTTCAGAAGATATATGTCACACATTTGTGTATTTATGTGACTAGAGGGTAGCTGGTAAAAAATTTTCGATCATTTAGTCACGTTTAATTTGGGACGTGTGACCGATACAAATCAGCTTTAACCATTAGTCACACTACAGATATACATATGTGACAAATATATGTCACACAATTGTAGAGTGTGACCAAAATAGATATATGGTCACATGAAGTAATTGTGTATGTGAATAAATTATATAGTCAAGTTTGTCACACATTATTTAAACGTGACTGCTATTCTTGGCTGAATATTTAGCCACATAGCATTTGAAATGTGTGACAACTAAAAAGTAAGTTTGAAGTGTTAGTCACGATATGCATTTGATAGTGACAAATATATATGTCACACACTTGAAGAGTGTGACCAAATGTCATATATGGTCACACGAAACCATAGAAACATGATTAAGTGTAACGAAAATTCGATACATATGGTCACGTAAGTAAATATGTGTGTCTAAAGTTTAGTGTGTGCTTGCTTGCCACAACCTAATGTGTATAGTCGCATTTAATTGTAGCATGATCATGTGACTATATGCTTTACAATAGTCACACCATATCACAAATGTGTATTTAAATTATGTTTATTGCCACATTATAAGGGTATTATATGTGCAATACATTCAAAATAGTCACATTGTGATATTTATGTGACTATTATTTATAGCAAAATGTGATATTTAAGTGTAACGAAAATTCAAAATATGTGCAACACATTCAAAATTAATGTTGCTAGGCATAAGTTAATGCTGCTAGGCATAAATTAATGTTGCTAGGCATAAATCAAGCTTAATGAATAGATGAAAAATCAAGCTTAATCAAGCTTTAATGAAGCAAGAAAGTTAAAATTCATATATAATAAACCAAAAAAAAACATTAGTATCCATATATAACAAAAGTAAAATAAAGCAGTTCATACATATAAAAAGTTTAACAATTAAATTTCGGAGATTTCTCCGGATCAAACGACAAATGCACATTATCGTAGTCAATGGAGTCGAATCTGTCTTCCTCACTCAAAAATCCAACATCAGCCACATCCTCTTCCACTGAAACAACCCTCGGCTTTGATCGCTTGTATTCCTTCTCATCTTTCTTAATTTGAAGCAAACTTGCTTTGAGTCTTGCCTTGTTTCTTCGAGAACTCCACGACTCATACCACTCTTCAATGTTAAATACCTTCTCTGGTTTCCTGAAATCAAATAAGCATTAGATGATAAATTTATAGAATATCCTTTTAATTTGGTATTCTTAATTATATGATGTATATAATGTAACATTGTAACATTAAAGATTATCATTTTGATAAATTTATACAGATTATCCTTTTGATAAATTTACAGATTATCCTTTTGACCGTCTTGATTGGGGGGGCCGAAAATTTTCGATATAATAATGCTACATTCTAACATTAAAGATTATCCTTTTGGTATATTATGATGTAAGTTTTGAATGCTGGGTGAGTAAAGCTAGGTTTTTTTCACGGATCTTATGTACTAGGAAGATAACAAATATAAGGAATAAAACATTCAAACAACTACGTAGTAAACTAACACAATTTCATAACTGATTACCTAAAGCTACCAATTGATAACCATTTTTATAAATTCATAAAAGCTTAATACACCAAAATTATTATGGATTAACTAACTTCTACTAGAAAAAAAAACCAAGTCAACATGTACGTACATAACATCTTTACAAACTTTGAATGTTTAAGTGTACAAAAGTTTAATTAGTAGTACTTACTTTGAACGCTTCTTCTTTGATGAAATGCACCTTTTCTTGTTTCCAGCCATAACTTTGATCTTAGATTGTTTTAAAAAGTGTGTGTTGAAAAGCTAAGTGATGGCGTTAAAAAGGGATGCGACATACTATACGCCTAGGGAATTTTGAAAGTCTCAACATTAAATATTATTGCAATTTACCAAGTTTAACGTCACATTAGCATGTGAAATGCACTAATTACTCATGCCTAATTGTAATCATTTTAATTTTACACATTAAATGCGCGCTCCTAAACATTCTATAATTTTATTTTTAAAATTTAAATGGTAATAAGCATTGTAAGTGGTTTCAAATGTTAGAAAATATAGTAAGAATAATGATACATGGGAATCGCACCAGGCTTTACCTCTCAAGGGATCTCGAGAAGCTTACAACCCCCACCAGGCAGTGTACCTGATCGATGTAGTATAGTATAATGACAAGTACCAGGGGATTGATCGTTCAGCTAGGAATAGTGTCGCTAGGATTAGAAAACCTAAAGACTAGGTCTAGAGATGAGGGATGATTCTTTTTGTATTTTTATATTTTTTAGGAAAGCAAGTAAAAATCTCGAGTTTGAAGGATTTGGGCAGAATTAGTTGCTTATCAACTAACCCAATACTAAAGATGCAATCAAAATAAAATACTTAAAATGAAAATAAACTAAATTAAACTAAGGTTGTGAGCAATATGTGGGAGAAATGTGTTTACTTAGATTTCACTACTCCCTAGAAATCTTTTACATGTTAATTACTTGTTATATTTGCGTGGATGACGGATTGTATTCCTTAATACCATTCATGGGGTGGCGTACTTACTTCCCCAATCCTATGAGTGCCTACTTCACTCCTATGTCGAGCCGGCTAAGAAGCTCCTAACATGGGATCATTAGAATTTACTCATGCATTAACTACAACCAATAAAACCTAGTACACATCGGTTCATGTTTCCTAAGAGGTTCAAGCATGTTATCAAATGGAGATCTGCCAGTTTTCTTAAGCCTAACATTGAAATCATTCATCCAATACAACCATAAACAAGTAATCAACACATAATTAACATCTAGGTTTCATTAGATCTAAGCAAACACAACATAAATCTAGCCTAGCATGTTGAAATTAAGACAAGCACAAGATATAGACAACCAACACATAGACATATTGATTGAATTAAGAGAAGACTTATCTCAATAGCACATGAAAGGGTTCAAGGGTTGAAAACCCTTGAAAAAGCTGTAAAATACATACAAGGTTCGGCCCTAGGGTTTCTTCACACAAGTTCCTCTCCATACATTCCTCTCTAATGAATGAAAAATAGAAAACTATATATAGAGTTTAGAAGGTGACGGCGTCAAGAACAAATGTCTGACGCCATCATCTCGCCGCCAAATAGTTCCTCGGACTGCCTAGATCTGGGTCTGACGCCATCATGTATACACCTTATGCAGGCCGTCATGATTTTAACTCTTGACGCTCTTGTTGTGACGCCTTCACGTTTCTTCTGGGCCGTCACCTATTTTACTCTTGACGCCGTCAGGATTTCCTTCTTGACGCCGTCATACACTGTTCCCAGCAAGGAAAATTAAGTCTTTGGCGTTTTCTTCACTTTTATGCTCCAAAAATGTCCGTATTGCTTCCTTTTTCAGATTTCACTCCTAAAGTACCTAAAATCACAAAAGGAATGATTTAGGGCAATATTTGATCAAATAAATTCAATTCTGGGCTTAAATGACCCCTTAAAAGTGGTTCATTTTTCGCCTCATCAAATAAACATAATGGTATTAATCTAGTTATTAGTTGTGTAAAATTTGTGTATGTGATCGTGTTTACTCCCTGAATTGGCAAACTTACTTCAACACTGTTATGACCTGATTAATAAAGAACTTAATGCTGCTAGGCATAACTTAATGCTTCTAGGCATAAATTACTGTGAACCGGTGTAACTGTAAAAAAGTAACTGTAAACCGTCGTGACACTTAAACGTTGTGACATTGTGACTCTTGGGTGCCTATAAATACAAAGGAATTACAACCAACTTCTTTCATCTTTTCATTATGTATTCAATTTTTGTTTGGAATTGCAATGGCTTCATCATCATCAAATCCTGCTTCAAAGAAAACAAAACGTTCAAGGGATACTTCTCCTCCTCCTCCTCCTCCTCAGATGCCAAAAAAATATAAAATCCACGACCTAACCCAAGAGTGCTGGGACAAATGCCATTCTCAAGGCCAATATGGTACTCAACGACAGTTGGTTGAACTTTACAACAAACGAATAGCGCTGTTGGAAGAACAAAACAAAAAAGACCAAGATATCATACTGGTGCATCAGAACAAAGTTAATGTTCGTAATCAAGAAATAGAACAAATCCGTGGAAACATTGTTGATATTTACAAAGGCATTCAAAATAGTTTGTATAATTTTCATTGAGTTAACCCTGATGTAAGATGATATTAATGTTTTTTGTGTTCAAATAAAACTTATCTTATGTTTCTTTGTTAATCAAGTTATCGATTATATTACTATATGATCAAGTTATCTTTTTGTTGATTAATTATGTTATGTTGCTTTGTTGACTATGTTATGATGCTTTGTTAAAAGTCAAACAAAGATTGTCAAACTTGATTGTCATTTGCAAAAGTCAAAGATTGTCAAACTTATCTTATGGGCAACTCCGGGTTTGGATTGGAATTTGGGTGAATGCTAGTAACTCAGAACTTAATGCTGCTTGGCATAACTTAATGCTGCTAGGGATAAAAATAAAATGCCACAAAAATTAACCGGTTCATATTCAGTTCATTAATGAGAAAATTGAGCAATGACAACATGTTTATTCATAAAGTCAAATAAAGTAGTAGAAACAGATTACACAGGTTTATTCAAATTACTTCCTAACTCAACTAATACATTTTCTTTTTACCCTTCCCTTTTGAACAAACTTTGGGCATTTTTGGTTCCCATGGTTTTATACCCTTGTCTTCACAAGTCTTAGCTTTGGGCAGGCCTAGCACCTAAACCCTCTCATCAAAAAGCTCTTTGGCAGTCTTTTTTTGGAGTTTTAACCTTCCTAGCATCTTCCTTTTTTGTGCCTGATCCAGAATATCCCTTTGGAAAGTAGTCTGCGCATGTATTTGGAGGACCTTCAGAACTGCTTGATATGTGAAATGAACTTGAGTCACTGCTGCCAACATATGTAACCCTTCTAAGTTCCCGATACAGCTCCTTTTGTCATTTCAACTCCCTTTGAGCAAAGGACTGCACCAGCCCATTGCTAGATTGTTGAAAAAACAAAAGGAACTGTATGGGAACTAAGAATGGAAAGGTATTTTGAAATAAACTTGAGTCACTACTGTCAATGTATGATTTCTGCAAAAAATAAAAAAAATATATTAAAATTTTAAAAAATATAGTGTAAATGAAATAAAAGATAATGTTGCAATTCAGGGTGTATTTGAAACAACATTTGTTCTTGGAACTCCAATGGCCACATTACTTGGTGGATGGTTGGTTTTAGATCATAAAAAAGAATGGAATGCAATAAACCAACATATGTAACCCTTCTAAGTTCCCGATACAGCTCCTTTTATCGTTTCAACTCCCTTTGAGCAAAGGACTGCACCAGCCGCATTGCTAGATTGTTGAAAAAATAAAAGGAACTGTATGGGAACTGAGAATGGAAAGGTATGTTGAAATTCCAGACTCATTTAGATCATAAAAAAGAATGGAATGCAAACAGAGTGATACAAACAATCTAGAAATGTTAAGTAAAGAATAGAGTCTAAGTAACATCACTCATCTTGAATGCGATGATGAAGGAGTGTGGCCTGTCATGAACAATACACACTATATCATCATCGCATTGAAGACGTCTCAATGATCAGGCCAGATCTATCTAAAGTTGCAGAAAGGTTCCATTGATTTGTTTTTTGGACACCGTCTAATAACGGTAGTAGAGGTTTTCCAAATTAAGTAATGGAACCGTTCTACAACTTTAGATAGATTTGCCCTAACATTGAGCTTTAAGTTATTAGAAAACACATTCTTACTATCGTTTATATTGCTCCCTTAGATGTGACGAACATACATATTAATTATGTAGATTCTACGACATTAGAGAGCTAATCGTGCATGAATGAAATCATATTAAACTTATAATAACAATGCAATGAACTACCATCCTTTATACCCTAGCCAACAACAACATATTATTCAGCTTTGAATCTCTAACCTACCAACATCCATTGAAGACAAAGACGCTAAATTCAAGTATCGAACCTACAAATTATACTTGATAATTGTTTCTGGATTTTGACAAAGAGCCAAGATGAATCAACAATGAATGAACAACACCAAAACAAGTTTATGCTCATACTTGAAAGTGGTGTATGTTCATCCAACGTTGATACTTCTTCCATCTTTGATACTTGGATGCTTTAGCCTAAATATTCGCACACACATCCGCCACTTATCTTCATTATATTCTCAATACAAATGCAACATAATTCTTATATAAAAAATACATCATACATATATATAAAGCAAACAGAGTGATACAAACAATCTACAAATGTTGAGTAAAGAATAGAGTCTAAGTAACATCACTCATCTTGAATGCGATAATGAAGGAGTGTGGCCTGTCATGAACAATACACCCTATATCATCATCGCATTGAAGACGTCTCAATGATCAGGCCAGATCTATCTAACGATGTAGATGGTTCCATCGCTTTAATTGGACCCCGTTTTCTAACGATGTTTAATCTTGATTATTGAAAGAACCAGTAAACATAGTTAGAAAATGGGGTCCGGTTAAAGCGATGGAACCCATCAACATCGTTAGATAGATCTGCCCTGATAATTGAGCTTTAAGTTCTTAGCAACCAAATTCTTACTATCATTTATATTGCTCACTTAAATGTGATGAACATACATATTAGTTATGTAGGTCCTACGACATTAGAGATCTAATCATGAATCAATGAAATCATATTAAATTCATATCAACAATGCAATGAAAATATTTTCATTGTAACTAAATACATGAAAAAACTCTTTAAGTTCTTGATATGTTTATGGTACTTCAACCTAATCCTAAGTTAAAATATTTTCATTGTTTCTGTATTTTGTCAAAGAGGAAAGATGTATGAAGAATGGATGAACAACACCAGAACAAGTTTATGTTCATACTTGAAAGTGGTGTCTTTTCATCCATCCTTGATACTTCTTCCATCTTTGATACAGATACATATTATGTTCATACTTGAAAGTGGTGTCGGTTCACCCATCCTTGACAAAGAACAAAGATGAATCAATAATGGATGAACAACACCAAAACAAGTTTATGTTCATACTTGAAAGTGGTGTCTTTTCATCCATCATTGATACTTCTTCCATCTTTGATACTTGATGTTTTAGCCTAAATATTCGCACTAAAACTAAAAAACAACCATAAACCCTAACAATAAAAAACATAAATATACAGATCATACATAAATCCTAACACTAAATAACACTAATTAAATAAGCACAAACAATGAAATAATTAGGTAAACCAAAAAAAAAAAACAACTAAATAATCAGATAAACCAAATCATGTGTCAAACTTAGGGTCAATATAGAAGCGATCTAAGTATGTTACCATATGCTTCCGATCTAACTTAGGGTCAAACTTAGGGTGTAGTAGTGAGAGAGAGAAAGAAAGAACAAGGCAGCTGTGTGTGATTGTCGGATAGAGTATTAAGTATATGTTGGAGTGTGTGAAGTGTGTTTGAGAAGCTTTATAAATAATATATATTATAAGTGATGTGTGTTATAATATATATTAATTATAAGTGTTGACCAGTCAATGTGTGTAGGTGCTAATGCTTAAATTGATTGTACATATAGCTTAATTTGTTGTATTTGCTTAAAACATATAGATAAGTTTAAAATGATTAAAAGTATAAAAACTAAAAGTATTAAAAGTTTCAAGATCGGGATCAGATCCTACCCAGGATCGTTTTTGTCTTTGCAAGATCATCATCATATGATCGGATCGGGATCGTAAGATCCTACTGGCTATAATGTCATTTTCTTAATAGACTCGCTCTCTTCAACGTGCAGTTTCCTTGTAAAATCGGATACATGAACTTGCATGCATGCCTACCTTAACTCATTAGTACTTGTTTGAGTCAAATGCATGTATCGAGTCACAATGAATGTTTTGCAGTATTGAACGGATGAGTTACACCACCGCCAAACTCATTAACTCTCTAGAACCGACTCACACCACCGCCACACTTCACCGCCTTATCTCGTCGTGGTTCCACCAACCATCGATCCTCCACGCCATCACCGTCATCAAGACAAGGGAATTGTATGGGAGAGTTTGTTTGCTTCGAGACAGCCAAAACATATTTGGGAAAATGGCAGGAAAATGCATCATACTTGCCACTTTTTGTCATTGTAAGTAGCGTCCTTTCTTTTTTTTGAATTTGGCACTAACCTTTTTGAATCGTGTCATTGTGTGTACCCACCTTTTTAAATCGTGCTATTGTGTGTACTTTGTGACCATTTTACCCCTATTTTTTTCAAAATTTTTAAGGGTAAAATGGTCATTTCACGGCTGAAAAAGTCACAAAGTACATACAATGACACGATTTAAAAAGGTTAGTGCCAAATTCAAAACAAAAAAAGGACGCTACATACAATGACAAAAAGTGGCAAGTATAATGCCTTTTCATGCCATTTTCCCAACATATTTTATATTACTTACAAGCTCGAGACTCAACAATAACTCGAGTCACACTTATATAAGATTGCTCAACTCATTAAACCTTTCGAGCTAATTTGATAGGCTTTCAATCTCTAAAATTTTAATCAGGTGCTCAAGATCTCAACATCCGCCTCTAATTTTTCCCCAAAAATCTCAATCTCCCGCTCAAGATCCCGCCTCTTTTTCCCCAAAATCAAAACACTAACACTTACACTAGTCAGATCTATCTTCTCTCTATTCATTTGTTCTCCTTCTCACTAGAACCGACTCACACCATGCATTGCCACACTTCACCGCCTTATCTCGCCGTGGTTCCACCAACCATCGATCCTCCATGTCATCACCGTCATCAAGACAAGGGAACTATATAGGAGAGTTTGTTTGGTTCGAGATAACCACCACATCCACCACGATCACAGTCAAGCCTCTATCACCCTCTCGATCATGTTATCCGGGATCGAGAAAGTTTGAACTCGGCTTGAGCTTGATTCGAAAAGCTTGATTTATCTTTAAAGATGTGTTTTCTGACACAAATTAAAATTGAAATATAATATAACCTAAGAATTGAATTCAGTTCGACTTCAGCTCGAAAAGCTTGATACATTCGTAAATAACTATTTACACTTACTACACTTAAAAAAAAATACATATTTTATATTACTTACAAGCTCGAGAACTCAACAATAACTCGAGTCGAACTTATATAAGATTGAGCTAAACTCATTAAACATTTCAAGCTCATTTTTCCCCAAAATCAAAACACTAACACTTACACTAGTCAGATCCCGCCCCTAATTTTTCCCTAAAAATATCAATCTCCCGCTCAAGATCCCTCCCTTTTCCCCCAAAACCAAAACAC
Source organism: Artemisia argyi (assembly GCA_030686995.1). Classification (NCBI taxonomy): domain Eukaryota; kingdom Viridiplantae; phylum Streptophyta; class Magnoliopsida; order Asterales; family Asteraceae; genus Artemisia; species Artemisia argyi. The sequence continues at coordinate 5,007,287 of CM060705.1, forward strand.
TAACACTTACACTAGTCAGATCTATCTTCTCTCTATTCATCTCTTCTCCTTCTCTCTAGAATCGACTCACACCATGCATCGCCACACTTCACCACCTTATCTCGTCGTGGTTCCACCAACCATCGATCCTCCACGCCATCACCGTCATCAAGACAAAGGGAACTATATGGGAGAGTTTGTTTGCTTCTGTTGTTTGGTTCGAGATAACCACCACATCCACCACCATCACAGTCAAGCCTCCATCACCCTCTCGATCATGTTATCCGGGATCGAGAAAGTTTACTCTCGGCTTGAGCTTGACTTGAAAAGCTCGATTTATCTGTAAAGATGTGTTTTCTGACACAAATTAAAATTGAAATATAATATAACCTAAGAATTGAATTCGGTTCGACTTCAGCTCGAAAAGCTTGATACATTCATAAATAAATATTTACACTTAGTACACTATAAAAAAAAAACAAAAAAAAACAAAAAAAAAACATATTTTTTATTACTTATAAGCTCGAGAATTCAACAATAACTCGAGTCGAACTTATATAAGATTGAGTTCAACTCATTAAACATTTCAAGCTCATTTTTCCCCAAAATCAAAATACTAACACTTATACTAGTCAGATCCTGACCCTAATTTTTCCCCAAAAATTTCAATCTCCCAGTCAAGATCCCTCCCTTTTTCCCCCAAAATCAAAATACTAACACTTACACTAGTCAGATCTATCTTCTTTCTATTCATCTCTTCTCCTTCTCTCTAGAACCGACTCACACCACCGCCACACTTCACCACCTTATCTCGTCGTGGTTCCACCAACCATCGCTCCTCCACGCCATCACCATCATCAAGACAAGAGAACTGTATGGGAGAGTTTGTTTGCTTCGGTTGTTTGGTTCAAGATAACCACCAGTATCACAGTCGAGCCACCATCACCCTCATCTCACCTATCCTAATCTGTTCATGGGTATGCTCAAACACATATTTAATTTATATTTTATTAAATGTGTAATCGAATATAAAACGATTTAAATTGATTTTCATGGATTAAACTAGCCTAAAACATGTTTTTGATTATAAATTCGTGTGGTGGTAATCGTTGCAGTTAGACTTATTAAGATGAAATAGTTTTCCTGTTTATTGGAATGGAGACAATCGACGTGTTCTAAGAGGCCACTTTTTGTTCATAAAGGGAGTCTTGATTGGTTTCCACTCCGGGTGGATGTTGCTGAATAGTTCGAGTTTGATGTAACAACCGTGGTTTTAGCAGGTCAGTTTGACTGATAGTCTTGACTCGGTTGATGTTTGTTTGGTGTGTATTTGGTGTTTGAAGTGATATATGAGTGATATGGGTGAGTTTTAGCACTAAATCCCTTTGCGTAAGTGGTTTTATTGTGATTTGGAAAGTTTGTAATTTGGGAAAGTTCATTTTGATCACCTTTGTGGTGTAGAAATGACTTGTGTAGTTTTGGTGTTTTTGTGTTTTGCGAAACGAGGCTTCGTTCAAGTAATTGAGCGTTAGTAAGTTATGTGGGATTTGTTTTTATGAGTTATATTTCAAAAAGAGTGTGAAATTCTATTTTTGGAAACTTTGTTTTGAAAATGATTATTTTCCGGTTTGTCGTAAAATTAAGGTTTATCGCGAAAGACGTTAGGTTTTGTGTTGGGAGTTTATAAAAAATGAAAAGTATGAGGTTTTGAGTGTAATAAATAAATTTAATAAAAAAATATAAAAATATATATGTATGTATAGAAATCGGCTAGAGAGGGGTTTTAGGGGGAAAAGGAAACTCAATTTTATTCCAAATACAATTCCTAGCAATAAGGAATCCTAGTCCAACCCAAATAAGTCCAACCCTTACCCATATAAACATAACAAGCGACCCATAACCCCCTTTTCCTGCAATTTAGAGTCGACACAAGGAGGAAACAAGAAGAAAAATTAGGGTTTCATAGTTTGCAAGCAATAATCAAGAATCAAGGTAAAATCCTTAACCGTATGTGTAATTAATTAGTTATTGATCTAATTCATGTAATATAAAGTATGATGGATTAGGGTTTGTGTTAACTTCTGTAAATTAATGTTATAAAACATGTTGGGATCAATAATTAGTAATATTATGATGATTGGTGAAGAGAATTGAGCGTAAAACATGCTAGTTATTGAGTTAGGGTTTGGACAGATTTGTAAGGCTGTAAAGATGTGAGTGTAAATAACAGATGGTGATGAGTTAAGTCACGAATTTTAAGTCTAAATTGAAGTATAATGAAAGAATTTCCAAAAAGTCCAGCCACGATCGATTTTGAGGTCGGAAAGTCGGTCTTTTGATTTTTCTTTGTTAAGGTGTCAAAGCTGTCAAACCGGGACAGATTTTGGGTAAACGTTTGAGGGTGTCATGTGGTTTTAAAAGTGGTATTTTGAGTTGGCCTTCTGGAATAGTTAAGTTTTAGGTTATATTAGACTACCACGAAAAGGATTCGCGATAAAAACTTGTGGAAGTAATTATTAAAAATCAAAACTTTTTGGTGTGCATTCAGATCCGAATTTGAGTAGTTGACAAGTTTGAATTTCTTATGAGTACTTGTGTGTGTTATTGGTCCATGGCCTTCTGGGATTAGCTTCTATGCTTATGAGAGACCATGGTAAATTTTTGGTGTGAGTTGTTGAGCTTTAATTGTCGTGATTTCATGGGAGTGAATGTACTCAAAAATTCTGCGTTTTCTGAGTTTTAGAGTGCAAGGTATTTAGTGAGTATTAAGTTATGGTAGTGGTTAGTGTGGTGTCTAGGAGATCCATGGTGGGTCATATGAGTGTTAGGCATCCATCATATGTGTATTACATGGGTTGTAGCTTTTAGCTTGACCTTGTGTAATGTAGATTAATTTTGTGTGCTATAGATTGTGAATTGTTTTTGTAGAAGCTGCGGAGTTTAAGGTGAGTTCATAGTCCCATATTTTTACTTTGTTTTAAACTTGGGATGGGAATGATGCTTGTCTTAAATGATTTGATTTACTATGACTATATGTGTGGTGTTAAAGAGCTTGGACTTATAATGTTATTGTATGCATGCTATGTGTGATTATTTGCTTGTGTGGATGTTTATGGGATCCAATTAGGAGGATGTTTATCCTGTTACTCGCGTATGCGACCTAATTGATGTTTAATGTGTTAATGGGATCCAATTAAGAGGATGTTTATCCAGTTACTCGCGCATGCGACCTAATTGATGTTTGATATGTTTGATGGGATCCAATTAGGAGGATGCTTATCCTGTTGCTCGCACATGCGACCTAATTGATGATTATGGGGTCGGAGGACACGAGCCGTCCTAATGGTTGCCTTATGAGTGTAGTTGCCTTTGTGTGTGGATATTGACTTGCAAATGCATGTAGCTATATGATAACTTTAACTATTTGTCCAGCTATATTTTGTAATCATAGTGAATTTGGTTGCCTTGTGTGTTGAGTCTCAAACCTACGAATCTCACCAACGTAATGTTGACATTTTAAGCATCATTTTCATGTGAGCTTTCTAAGGATAAGATAGAAGGATGTGGATAGACGAGACCTTAGTTGCATTGGAAGTGGTTTATCATCTATGTTTGGATTTATGTGTTGTTTCGGATTTTGGTTTTGGTTATTTATCTTCGGATATTGTTACAACACTGTGAGTTGGTACTTTTCTCTATTTATGTGCATGTAGTTGTTCTCTATGTTGACACCAGGTGTTGTGATGATATCCATGAAGTTATACCCGCGCGTTTCCGCCGTGGCGGGGTGTGACAGAATGGTATCAGAGCCTTGGTTATAGAGAATTAGGTGGTTTAATCTAGATTATAGCCTCGGAGTCCTTCATATAGTTGCATTTAGGATCTATGTGTAAGTATAGTATTTTATATGTCTATTTTTCCTATATTTATGAGATGTTTTATTGAGTTTCGGACGTCTATTCTATTCCCTATACGTAGTATTGTATATATCGACTTTATTATATCGTCTTCCGCGCGTAAGATGCTTCGTTGGACAACCGTTGTCACTATCGGATGCGAGAGAAGTGGTAGGATAAAGCGGACTAACCGCAGAATCCGAGTTCCCGATAGCATGTATCTATGTTCGGACAAGGAGAGGACGTTTATGGGAAACGTTGGTGGAGAAGAAGTGGAGAGGTTTGGAACCACGACGAATTCTGGAGATGGAGCCATTACCAAATACCCTTGGTAGTGTCCTCACTTCACTTAGGAAGGAGAGGTGGTTTAGTCTAAACCTCGTGATTTGTATGCGCTTGTGAATCATGAGGAATTGGAAGAAAAGAATAGAGATGGTTTTGCATGTTGTCGACTACCTCAACATGTAGGAAACATGAATGGGTGGTTGAATAAAGATGAAAGGGAGTTAGGATGGAATGGTGTGGATTTGGATCTGGAGTCCACAGCGAGTAGTAAGTTGAATTGATCTGAGTAGGGAGATAAGTGCAAGAGTGGAATTTGAGCCATTATGCGACGTCTTTTGTTTTGTGTTATGTTTTGGAATTCGTATATTGTCTTTTGCCGTCTGGAACCATGTTGGAGCATGATTACTCTTGGATATTGGATCGACCTTATCCAAGTGATTTTGATTATAGAGTTTACGTGATCGTTGGAAATTGTTCCATGCGAGATGAGTGTTTGCGACGTCTCTTGTTTTTGTTTATATGATTGTTTACATGATGTGTTTTCATAGGAGGGAGTACACTTATAAAAGGGGGCATAGATAATTATGATGGCCAACTTAATTATATATGTGTCACAACACAAGTCGACTTGCAAGTATGATGGCATGGATTGCATGGTGTATTAGGTGCTATGTGGTATATGTGTGTTATCATTGAGATGTGTGGTTTTGGAAGTAAGTATGCGTGTGGAATAGGCTTATAACTATGGTCGCGAACATAATTATAACGGTATCACACACATGGACTTGTGACCATTATCGCATTGATTGATGTTTGTGGTTATATGTTATGGTAGATGGTATGTGATATCATGCTGGTGATGGCTGTATGGTTAGAGAAGTATTCTCTTAACCGTTAGGGCAGTCGTTATATGGTGAGGTGTGTAGCTGGTAAGATTCTATCCTACCATCATATGTTGATACCTCAATTATTGGTGGGCACTTATGTTGTGGTATTTAAGTTGATTCGTTTGCTAGAAACTCCGTTTGTATACCTAATTCTTGGTTGGCATTCCTATTCGTACCATGATGGTACATATGCCATATTCTTTCTATTTGACGTCGTGATATGTGTTGGGTAATCGAATTCATTTTTGTTGGATACTGGATCATTTCTTTGGTTATTCATTGCATTCATTCCGCGAATGAATGTTATATTGTTCTTCGAGTATTGTTGGTTCGTGATGAGATGGTGCGGATATTTAATCCCTCACTTGCACACCAACTGGATTTTGTGACATGTTTTGTGACCTGTTAGTATCGGTGTTTTTTTTTCTATGATTTTGGTTTGATTGTTGTACGAATGAGTCTTTGCGTTCTTCGCTTGGTTTGCAATGTATTTGCGTGAGTGTTCACTGGTATGAGTTAGTTTGATGATTATTTTTATTACGTAATTCCTCCATGTCTTTCGCATTCGTAAGTATTCTAAAATTCGTTTTGGGTATTTCAAGGTCATTTGTGGGAAACTATTATTTTTATGGTGAGAATGAAGTGTGAAAAAAAAAGATTGTTATGTTGATGTCTTACATAAAATGGTTTATATATATATATATATATATATATATATATATATATATATATATATAAAAAGATGTATAAGTTTAAGATATGTCTTGTGAAAAATGGTGTTCATTTGTTTTTTAGAGGTCGAGTACGGGAATAAGAACTGTCTATGGTTCTCATTTACCAAACTTGTTATGTATTTGGTTCATTCGAGTGTTTCTTTCGTTGAGGTACGCTTGTGGATGTTTTATGGGTACATGTATTTTATATTTTCTTTGTATGGGTTTTCATGAACATTTTATCCGTGTCTATTTTTATTGGGGGAAAATTTCTCATTGTGTTTTTCTAGCTTTGATTTTGATGTTCGTTACTTCGCTAGTCGGTAATTCGTACCCCTTTTGAGTTCGTTGATATACGTTTTAGTTCGACCGGTTTCATGGTTCGCGTCGTTTACTTAGGATAGATTGTCGTTTTGATTATCGATTTGTTCGTCGAAGAGGAAGAGGATGTTTGCCAAGTTGTTCAAGTGAGAGGTTTAGCTTCAAGATGTACGTTCTTCGGATTGCGTGGGCATCGCGGAGATAGAAGATTCATAAGAGGAACTATGTGATGCATGACTTAGAGCTTGGGAGTAGAACTTGGAGACGATGGTTGTATGGAGCAAATAGCGTTATCTTCACAGATCTTAAGAACCGTTAGCGTATGTTTGACAAGAGGTTAATACATGTTGAAGAGAAGTTGGGTGTTGAATTTTTCAGTGACTACGATTGTCTTATTCGCTACCGTTAAGGAAGAGCGGACATCGTGGTAAGAGCGCTGAGCGGGAGTGAACGAGTGAAACTTAGATGTTTGTGAGCGATGATTATGATAATTCAGTTCGGAGTTAAGGGGATGATGTTGACGGCCTAGAGAGAGGTTTGAGGATGAGAACATGTAAGAAGAATGATTACTTGGTTTAGATCAGTAAATGGAAAGGAACGAGGATGGAGGAATGTACTGTGTAGACCAGCTATTGGTTTCATTGAGAGGAATCGCAAGGACATCAATCATGCAAGGTATTTGATACATCCGAGAATGGATAAGATGTATTATTACCTTAGCAATAGATGTATGGAGGAGATGGCGAGACTTTTCGCTCGGTGAGTTGGTAATGAGCCATGGAACGCGACATCAAGAGACATGATGAAATACTTACTTCGCGATAGTGGTAAATGTGTTATAGAGTCTTGAGAATGCGTATGTAAATGAGTATGACTTATCGTTCTTAAATGAATGGACTAAGTGAGCGTACAAATAAGGCTTTGAATGGTATGATGAGAGCATGGGTGTATTTAAGTTTGGAGGAAGCTGAGGTATGCATTTATCTTTAGCTGAGTTCTCCTATAACAATAATTATCATTCTAGTATGGAGTATGTGTCGTGTGAAAAGTTGTATGGAAGGTAATGTAGGTCACCTGTTCTGTGGGCAACGGTTGGAAACAAGCCAACTAATTGGTCCTAAAATAGAACGAGTGACTACGAATAAGGTTTTCTGACTAAGGAAAAGACTTAAGGCAGCAAGAGATCGCCAAAAAGAGTTATGCGAATAATTGCTGTAAGCCCTTAGAGTTTGGTGTTGGTGATATTATGAGGTTAAAAGTATCTCCTTGGAAGGGTGTTGTGCGTTTCGGTAAGAAAGGCAAGTTAACACCGAGATGTGTAGGACTGTTTGAGATTTAGGAAAAGATTTGATTTGTGGCATACCGGTTGAAGTTAGCTGAGGTATTGAGTGGTGTGCATGATACGTTTCACGTATCTAATTGAAAGAAGTGTTTGGCGGATGCTAGTCTGCATGTGCCATTAGATGAATGTAAGGTTGACAAGACTCTTCGTTTTTTTAAGAAACCTATTGAGATTATGGATCGAGATGTTGAGGGTTTGAAGTTTGGGTAAGATAGCGTTGGTAAAGGTATGGTGGGATTCTAAGCGTGGTCCTGAGTTTACTTGAGAACGTGAGGATCAGATGAAATTTAAGTACCCAAATTTGTTTGCTGATGTGGTTGGGGAAGTAGATCATTTGTAGTTGGATTTTAAATCATGGAAGTTAGATGCGGGGTATTCATAAATGTTTATTTTATGGGTATCTGTCATTTGAGAGTGCGTCTTGCGGTTACCATTTGGTTTTTTCATTTGGTTCGAGAGTATCATACCTACCTGTGAGAAGTCGTTTTGATCATTGTTGTTATTGATCAGGGAGTGTATCTATTTGCGTGTATCGTTGGAGTGACGAAATGTTTTTCTATCGTGTGAATTCGAGTATTTAGTTGGTTCACATTTTTGCGATTCTTTCTCTGTGATTTTATGGTGTGGTATTTATCCGCTTAAAAATCCATAAATTTCCTTTTGCTGTTGTGAGTGGTGACTATAGTAGTTGAAATCTCGGGACGCGATTTCCCTAAGTGGGGGATGATGTAACAACCGTGGTTTTAGCAGGTCAGTTTGACTGATAGTCTTGACTCGGTTGACGTTTGTTTGGTGTGTATTAGGTGTTTGAAGTGATATATGAGTGATATGGGTGAGTTTTAGCACTAAATCCCTTTGCGTAAGTGGTTTTATTGTGATTTGGAAAGTTTGTAATTTGGGAAAGTTCATTTTGATCACCTTTGTGGTGTAGAAATGACTTGTGTAGTTTTGGTGTTTTTGTGTTTTGCGTAACGAGGCTTCGTTCAAGTAATTGAGCGTTAGTAAGTTACGTGGGATTTGTTTTTATGAGTTATATTTCAAAAAGAGTGTGAAATTCTATTTTTGGAAACTTTGTTTTGAAAATGATTATTTTCCGGTTTGTCGTAAAATTAAGGTTTATCGCGAAAGACGTTAGGTTTTGTGTTGGGAGTTTATAAAATATGAAAAGTATGAGGTTTTGAGTATAATAAATAAATTTAATAAAAAAATATAAAAATATATATGTATGTATAGAAATCGGCTAGGGAGGGGTTTTAGGGGAAAAAGGAAACTCAATTTTATTCCAAATACAATTCCTAGCAATAAGGAATCCTAGTCCAACCCAAATAAGCCCAACCCTTACCCATATAAACATAAAAAACGACCCATAACCCCCTTTTCCTACAATTTAGAGTCGACCCAAGGAGGAAACAAGAAGAAAAATTAGGGTTTCATAGTTTGCAAGCAATAATCAAGAATCAAGGTAAAATCCTTAACCCCGTATGTGTAATTAATTAGTTATTAATCTAATTCATGTAATATAAAGTATGATGGATTAGGGTTTGTGTTAACTTCTGTAAATTAATGTTATAAAACATATTGGGATCAATAATTAGTAATATTATGATAATTGGTGAAGAGAATTGAGCGTAAAACATGCTAGTTATTGAGTTAGGGTTTGGACAGATTTGTAAGGCTGTAAAGATGTGAGCGTAAATAACAGATGGTGATGAGTTAAGTCACGAATTTTAAGTCTAAATTGAATTATAATGAAAGAGCTTTCCAAAAAGACCAGCCACGATTGATATTGAGGTCGGGAAGTCAGTCTTTTGATTTTTCTTTGTTAAGGTGTCGAAGCTGTCAAACAGGGACAGATTTTGGGTAAAAGTCTGAGGGTGTCATATGGTTGTAAAAGTGGTATTTTGAGTTGGCCTTCTGGAATAGTTAAGTTTTAGGTTATATTAGACTACCACAAAGAGGATTCGCAATAAAAACTTGTGGAAGTAATTATTAAAAATCAAAACTTTTTGGTGTGCGTTCAGATCCGAATTTGAGTAGTTGACAAGTTTGAATTTCTTATGAGTACTTGTGTGTGTTATTGGTCCATGGCCTTATGGGATTAGCTTCTATGCTTATGAGAGACCATGGTAAATTTTTTGTGTGAGTTGTTGAGCTTTAATTGTCGTGATTTCATGGGAGTGAATGTACTCAAAAATTTTGCGTTTTCTGAGTTTTAGAGTGCAAGGGATTTAGTGAGTATTAAGTTATGGTAGTGGTTAGTGTGGTGTCTAGGAGATCCATGGTGGGTCATATGAGTCTTATACATCCATAATATGTGTATTACATGGGTTGCAACTTTTAGCTTGACCTTGTGTAATGTGGATTAATTTTGTGTGCTATAGATTGTGAATTGTTTTTGTGGAAGCTGCGGAGTTTAAGGTGAGTTCATAGTCCCATATTTTTACTTTGTTTTAAACATGGGATGGGAATGACGCTTTTCTTAAATGATTTGATTTAATGTGACTATGTGTGTGGTGTTAAAGAGCTTGGACTTATAATGGTATTGTATGTATGCTATGTGTGATTATTTGCTTGTGTGGATGTTTATGGGATCCAATTAGGAGGATGTTTATCCTGTTACTCGCGTATGCGACCTAATTGATGTTTAATGTGTTAATGGGATCCAATTAGGAGGATGTTTATCCAGTTACTCGCGCATGCGACCTAATTGATGTTTGATATGTTTGATGGGATCCAATTAGGAGGATGCTTATCCTGTTGCTCGCACATGCGACCTAATTGATGATTATGGGGTCGGAGGACACGAGCCGTCCTAATGGTTGCCTTATAAGTGTAGTTGCCTTTGTGTGTGGATATTGACTTGCAAATGCATGTAGCTATATGATAACTTTTAACTATTTGTCCAGCTATATTTTGTAATCACAGTGAATTTGGTTGCCTTGTGTATTGAGTCTCAAACCTATGAATCTCACCAACGTAATGTTGACATTTTAAGCATCATTTTCAGGTGAGCTTTCTAAGGATAAGATAGAAGGATGTGGATAGACAAGACCTTAGTTGCATTGGAAGTGGTTTATCATCTATGATTGGATTTATGTGTTGTTTCGGATTTTGTTTTGGTTATTTATCTTCGGGTATTGTTACAACACTGTGTGTTGGTACTTTGCTCTATTTATGTGCATGTAGTTGTTCTCTATGTTGACACCAGGTTTTCTGATGATATCCATGAAGTTACACCCGCGCGTTTCCGCCGTGGCGGGGTGTGACATTTGCTTATCGCAGTTGCGTAAGTTATCTATCAAAAGATTAACATAACATCTGTTATATAGGAAATTAACTCAAATATGGTTGTTTTTTTTTCAAACTGTTTCATTTGTACCAAATGTTAGTGATTTGCTTGCTTGGTAATGTGTTTGACATTTATTCGTTCCACGTTTGGCACTGCATAAAATTGCAACCAATTGTATATTATTTGTTGCCCGAGTCGATATGCAACCCGTATGTTTGTTTTTTAGGCTAAACTTATATTTGGGACATCTAATGTTGTCATCTTTTATGTTAGTATTAATCACGTTACTTGTTTCTTGCAGGGGCTACATGCTATCTTCACGGGTGAGGATGATACATGGGATGCCTGGCTAAAAATTCCCCCAGATGGATTTTCTGGCACACTTCATTTTTGAGGCGTAGGTATGCTCCATCTCAGTCACCAAAGCCAACCCATGTATATTTTTACGGTTTCATGGTTGGCAGATCTTATATTATGCAGCGTTATTAGTGCCTTAGTTTCTTACATTTCCCATATTTTTTTTGCAGAAAGAAATTGGCATTAGACTCAAATGTAAGCCACTTTTTATATTGTCAACAATTTCATTTTCTAATGATAACACCATTGTATTTCTTAATTTATATTGCAGTTGACCACTCCAATGGCCATTGAAACTTTGGAAAACGTACCAGTAATGGAAATAGTGGTAAGTAATAAAACATCCACCTTTGATTTTTTTAGTTTTACGTACATGACTAATGTACCGTGTTTTATATATACATATAGGAACCTGTTAAAACTATCGGACATACGAAAACGCTTAAGCCATGACAAACCGGTTCTACAGGTTACACCACCAACTATGATACCAAATATTAGTGAACAAAATACAGGACTAAAATTAGTACCAACGAAGCGAAAACATTTGGTCTCTAGTGAAACCTTGCAAAAGCAAGCTAAGGCGGTGAAGAGTCAACAGGTTTTAACTTATGATAGTTGAGAATTTGATTATATACGACATTACAATTTTATATATATTTGCTTCATTTATATACATTCTGTTATATATATATATATATACTAGCAGTAGTAACTCTGCTCCAGCAGTACTAACGTGGTACTAGTATTAACTCTCCTATCATGTTTGTGTAGATAGTTGAACCAGTGGCTCATCTAGTTTTGTTATGTTGTGAGCTTTGACATGTTCTAGTCCTGCTCTCATCCTGATGTGTTGATATGCAGTAGCCTACATTTTCAAGGCTTTTATATCCAGATGATGAGATTAGATCAATGGGAGAAAAACTTGTAAGTTTAACTGCAAATTTTATTAGTATGTTCATTGTTTTGGATTAAAAGTCTTCATGATGTTGTTTGAATTACTGCTGATCATGTTTGTGTTAATATTGCTTAGATGGATTTAGTGCAGCTCAGGAACTTCAAAGAAAATGTGGCCAAGTATTTACTACTGCTAGTACAAAAGTTACTACTGCTAGTTAAAGTTGGTACTGCTCAGAGATTAAGACCGCTCGAAGTTGCTACTTGCTTATGGAAAAGATTATAGATACTTATAAAGAAACTATTGTAAGCCGACTAGGACTCCTTGGTGTATAAAAGGATGTCCAATTTCATATTTTGTTCAGTTATACATTCCAATTTTATTGTATTTGAATTTGTTTTGATATATATTTGAATTGTTTTGATATATATTGATTTTTTAAATGTGACTAAAAGATGCATATAGTCACACTTATTAACACTTTTGGTCACTGTTTGCTTTAGTCATTGTGTGACTAAATATTACCGAAGGCCACACAAACATAAAATTCAAGTGGCCATTGGATGATCTATAGTCACACAAAATACACATTTCTTCACTTTAAACAGCATATGGTCACACTTATTTACACTTTTGGCCACTGTTTGCTTAATGGTATGTGACTAAATACTGTCACACCCCCAAAATCGGGTCCAGCGGAAGCATACATGTAGCTGGGGTGTAACTCAATTGATATCACAACACTAGTTCAAAAATGGTTTGCACTTGAATCATTTAAAATAAAATAGTTAAATCAAAAATGTTAAATTTACATTGTTAAAAGTAGTGCGGAAGTAGGCCCTTAAAGTAGTTTAAAACGGTCCCCAAATGATTAAATCAGAGTCTTCTATGACCATGCCATGCCCTGCCAAAACCTCCGGTAGTGTGCCATAGCTTAAAACCTGAAAATACATACTAAAGTGTCAACACAATGGTTGGTGAGTTCATAGAGTTTGTTGAAAAAGAATGTAATGCATATGTATGTAGGTTTCCCAGCAAAGGCATCGTAAATCCACTCAGTTACAAGTCCTGCCATAAGAGCCTTGTAACCTGTGTGTTTACAACCCACTGCTACAATATATAGTATGAGTAAAACGTATATAAGTTTATCACAACAGTTAAGCAATTAGTCGTGAGTCTACACTTCATCTCCGAAGACCTCACGTTTGTATGTATATCTCCATGGTTGTACCCAGCAACTTAATCTGGGGCCATTGGAAGTCTCCATGGTTGTGCCCAGCAACTTAATCTGGGGCCATTGGAAGTATGTATGTATGTATCCATGGTTGTGCCCAGCAACTTAATCTGGGGCCATTGGAAGTCTCAAGAGTACACCATCACAGTTTAGTATAACACAGTTAAGTATAGTACAATCACGTATGTATGACATCAAGTATAATGTAATCAAGTATAATGTTTCCAAGTATAAATGTTATGTGAATTTGTACAAGTAAGCAAGTAGTAGCATGTATCTCCCCCAAAGAGTTTACAAAACAATTAAAAGAGTAGGGGCTATGACTCACCTGATGCAACAGCTACGATGACAAAAGTGTATACACAGAAATGAGGTTCGATCTCAAACCGCAACCTAATGTGAATGATGAACGATCTACTTTAGATCATGAAATGATGTTGAAAATGTCCATGCACATGTTCCCTATACCACTCTTAACTTGAAAAATACTTGTTGTTGTCAAAAATATACATTCCAAGACTTAGGAAAAATATGGCTATTAGAAAAAATAAAGCTAGTTGCAATATATATACTTATATATATATCGTAAGTTTCCATGTTAGTGTTGAAATCCTCGGGTTGAAATCCTTGAAATAACGCCTTGTAGTGATAAAAATATAATTGTAATAACTAATACTTCATTAGTTATAAAATTGGGTACTTGGCATTATTATTATAAATCTAGAGTTACTACGTAGTTTTGGCGTCAATATTAATAAAAGCTGTCAAAATGAAATGAGTTTTGCCGATATTCAAACGTGAATATCTTTGTCGTTATAAGCCCGTTTTACTTGTTCTTTATATCCACGGTTACGTCTTAGTATGTAGTAATATATTTTGGAAAGCTAGACTCCTCCGGGTTACGTCTAAAGCCTCTTTTTGTCCGACGAAAAACGTCCATCAGCATGTATTTTTCCGGAAAATAGTTTTCGTCAATAAACTTGCAAAAATCATAACTTCTTCGTTATAAACTCTTTTTAATCCGTTCTTTCGCCTACGGATTCGTTTTTGAAAGTATTTTCTAAATCTTTGGTTGAAAAGTTCCCCTGAGTTACTGAGTTTTCTGTATTTTCATTTTTGGGACAGTAGGTATAATTATATGTTCCAAAACCATTTCCAAGGTTCTAAACTAGTTTCTAACATCACCAAATCTCTTGCAAACGCCACAAAGCTAGTCTAATCTTACCATACACCTTCTTAGGGTGCCATGGGTTCCTAATCACTAGTAATCAAGTTAATTTAACAAAGGAACACCTAAATCACAATTTAGGGTTTGTATGTTCAAAAAGTATACAAAAATAAAGTGGTATAACTAGTTTGTGCATGAAATTAAGCATGAATACCATGAGATACATATGTTAATTAGATGAAAACATGAAAATAAATTTGATAACTCACTTTGAAATAATAGGTGGTGAGATGATGAGAAACCTTGGATTACTTGTGTTTTTGTGTTATGATTCTTGATTAGGATGATGAAATGAACAACTTTGATGCTTTGTACTTTGGAAAATCATGGATGGATCATGGTGATGGTATTTGGGTCGTGAGTTTGTGGGAGGAAGAAGAGAAAACAAAATTTTCTTGTGTTTTGATTTGTAAAATAAGTTAAATGTGTAGTTTTAGGTGTTTTTGTACAAAATATCTAATTTCAATGGCATTATGGTAAATAAGTGGTGAAGTTCAAGTAACATGGGGAGGGGGGCTGCACATGCATGGATGAGTATGTAGGAAGCTTGGTGATATCTGGTTCACGGAGTCGGTTTTGGTTCCGTTAATCGCAAACCGTAAAGTTTTAAATCGCGAAACGTAAATTCGGGTATCGTAAAAATATGAAACTTGAAAGAATGACTAAACTTATCAAAATACTCCATAAGAAAATATAAAATGAATGGTAAGTTCCATCGGGTTGCTTAAACGCTGTTAAAACTGGAAACGCGGGTTAAAAACGCGTAATTTGCGTAAAACGCTGAACTGAAAAACGTAAAATTTCAAAACTTTTAGAATTGTCGTAGAATGAGAGAAAATCATATTTCTATCGTTTATATTGTTTTATGGACATATCGAGATGCCGGAAGGACGTTTAAACCTGAATGTAAATCTCGGACACGGCTTCGTGATTTTTGCAGAAATGATCCGACGAGCGCCAAACTCTCGGATTACCGTTAAAATAGTTTAACTTACGAGAATATGAAATAAAAATTTCGGACATGAATAGTGTTTTGTGAATAGTAAAAGTGAATAGTAACTTTCCGAGATAAAAATTGGAATTTCGACGTTTGAAACAGAACATGAAATTACGAGTTGTGACATTCTTCCCCTCTAAATGGAACTTCGTCCCGAAGTTCAGTTGATGTTAATCAGTTAAGTGTGTGTGTAAGAAAAATATGTCAAAGCTTATGTATGCGGGTTTCCTATCCAACTAGGTACGTTCTCGTGGTCAGACTTGATGAGGCAAACCTTCCCAATCCCGAGCTTAGTCCTCAAAAGACCTCCTTTAGGTTAATCCTTTAGGTAACCGATTTTCACTTAATCCCACAACCCAATCAAACAAGAACAGTCATGAGGTTAGGCTAAATCGGTTTGAGTGATGACTTTAACTTTTAGCTTGATTTTCGCAACCCAATCAAACAAGAACAGTCACTAGAACCAAGCTAAAAATCAAGGTCTGGATTCAACGTCCTTGAAAAAGGTCTTTTGAAAGATTGGCTCGACTTTGGAATTGCTTACACACAATCCAGACAAAATATCATTATAACTATTCTTAGTGTTGCAAAATTCATTTCTGAGTCGGATATAGGTGGTCAGCCTATGTCCTACTATCCCGGGTTGAATATAAATGACCAGTCTATATTCCACCGAGGTTCCATGAATTTTGAAATACTCAGCTCAGTTATACTAATACTATGTCCTTCACAAATACTAAGGTGTTCTGAAAGACTAAGGCAAGTGACCAAACTCGAGATCAAATGATGAAACTATGCAAAGAAAAACATAACGCTGTGATATATATGATACGTGAACATGCTTATATGAAAGATAATTATAGTAATCAACTAGAATAAGTGAATATAATATATCAGATAATGAGACACAAATCTCATCACCTATGTCAGCAACTAACCACAAATGAGGCTTCAGCTTGGCAGGCAGGCACGTGACGGTCATAGGGTTAAGTTTTCTTGAAAGTAGCTATAGTCTAGGTTTTAAAAACACTCAGTTCGCTATAGCCAAAGCTCTGGTACCAATCTGTCACACCCTCAAAATCGGGTCCAGCGGAAGCATACATGTAGCTGGGGTGTAACTCAATTGATATCACAACACTAGTTCAAAAATGGTTTGCACTTGAATCATTTAAAATAAAATAGTTAAATCAAAAATGTTAAATTTACATTGTTAAAAGTAGTGCGGAAGTAGGCCCTTAAAGTAGTTTAAAACGGTCCCCAAATGATTAAATCAGAGTCTTCTATGACCATGCCATGCCCTGCCAAAACCTCCAGTAGTGTGCCATAGCTTAAAACCTGAAAATACATACTAAAGTGTCAACACAATGGTTGGTGAGTTCATAGAGTTTGTTGAAAAAGAATGTAATGCATATGTATGTAGGTTTCCCAGCAAAGGCATCGTAAATCCACTCAGTTACAAGTCCCGCCATAAGAGCCTTGTAACCTGTGTGTTTACAACCCACTGCTACAATATATAGTATGAGTAAAACGTATATAAGTTTATCACAACAGTTAAGCAATTAGTCGTGAGTCTACACTTCATCTCCGAAGACCTCACGTTTGTATGTATATCTCCATGGTTGTGCCCAGCAACTTAATCTGGGGCCATTGGAAGTCTCCATGGTTGTGCCCAGCAACTTAATCTGGGGCCATTGGAAGTATGTATGTATGTATCCATGGTTGTGCCCAGCAACTTAATCTGGGGCCATTGGAAGTCTCAAGAGTACACCATCACAGTTTAGTATAACACAGTTAAGTATAGTACAATCACGTATGTATGACATCAAGTATAATGTTTCCAAGTATAAATGTTATGTGAATTTGTACAAGTAAGCAAGTAGTAGCATGTATCTCCCCCAAAGAGTTTACAAAACAATTAAAAGAGTAGGGGCTATGACTCACCTGATGCAACAGCTACGATGACAAAAGTGTATACACAGAAATGAGGTTCGATCTCAAACCGCAACCTAATGTGAATGATGAACGATCTACTTTAGATCATGAAATGATGTTGAAAATGTCCATGCACATGTTCCCTATACCACTCTTAACTTGAAAAATACTTGTTGTTGTCAAAAATATACATTCCAAGACTTAGGAAAAATATGGCTATTAGAAAAAATAAAGCTAGTTGCAATATATATACTTATATATATATCGTAAGTTTCCATGTTAGTGTTGAAATCCTCGGGTTGAAATCCTTGAAATAACGCCTTGTAGTGATAAAAATATACTTGTAATAACTAATACTTCATTAGTTATAAAATTGGGTACTTGGCATTATTATTATAAATCTAGAGTTACTACGTAGTTTTGGCGTCAATATTAATAAAAGCTGTCAAAATGAAATGAGGTTTGCCGATATTCAAACGTGAATATCTTTGTCGTTATAAGCCCGTTTTACTTGTTCTTTATATCCACGGTTACGTCTTAGTATGTAGTAATATATTTTGGAAAGCTAGACTCCTCCGGGTTACGTCTAAAGCCTCTTTTTGTCCGACGAAAAACGTCCATCAGCATGTATTTTTCCGGAAAATAGTTTTCGTCAATAAACTTGCAAAAATCATAACTTCTTCGTTATAAACTCTTTTTAATCCGTTCTTTCGCCTACGGATTCGTTTTTGAAAGTATTTTCTAAATCTTTGGTTGAAAAGTTCCCCTGAGTTACTGAGTTTTCTGTATTTTCATTTTTGGGACAGTAGGTATAATTATATGTTCCAAAACCATTTCCAAGGTTCTAAACTAGTTTCTAACATCACCAAATCTCTTGCAAACGCCACAAAGCTAGTCTAATCTTACCATACACCTTCTTAGGGTGCCATGGGTTCCTAATCACTAGTAATCAAGTTAATTTAACAAAGGAACACCTAAATCACAATTTAGGGTTTGTATGTTCAAAAAGTATACAAAAATAAAGTGGTATAACTAGTTTGTGCATGAAATTAAGCATGAATACCATGAGATACATATGTTAATTAGATGAAAACATGAAAATAAATTTGATAACTCACTTTGAAATAATAGGTGGTGAGATGATGAGAAACCTTGGATTACTTGTGTTTTTGTGTTATGATTCTTGATTAGGATGATGAAATGAACAACTTTGATGCTTTGTACTTTGGAAAATCATGGATGGATCATGGTGATGGTATTTGGGTCGTGAGTTTGTGGGAGAAAGAAGAGAAAACAAAATTTTCTTGTGTTTTGATTTGTAAAATAAGTTAAATGTGTAGTTTTAGGTGTTTTTGTACAAAATATCTAATTTCAATGGCATTATGGTAAATAAGTGGTGAAGTTCAAGTAACATGGGGAGGGGGGCTGCACATGCATGGATGAGTATGTAGGAAGCTTGGTGATATCTGGTTCACGGAGTCGGTTTTGGTTCCGTTAATCGCAAACCGTAAAGTTTTAAATCGCGAAACGTAAATTCGGGTATCGTAAAAATATGAAACTTGAAAGAATGACTAAACTTATCAAAATACTCCATAAGAAAATATAAAATGAATGGTAAGTTCCATCGGGTTGCTTAAACGCTGTTAAAACTGGAAACGCGGGTTAAAAACGCGTAATTTGCGTAAAACGCTGAACTGAAAAACGTAAAATTTCAAAACTTTTAGAATTGTCGTAGAATGAGAGAAAATCATATTTCTATCGTTTATATTGTTTTATGGACATATCGGGATGCCGGAAGGACGTTTAAACCTGAATGTAAATCTCGGACACGGCTTCGTGATTTTTGCAGAAATGATCCGACGAGCGTCAAACTCTCGGATTACCGTTAAAATAGTTTAACTTACGAGAATATGAAATAAAAATTTCGGACATGAATAGTGTTTTGTGAATAGTAAAAGTGAATAGTAACTTTCCGAGATAAAAATTGGAATTTCGACGTTTGAAACAGAACATGAAATTACGAGTTGTGACAAATACCCAAAACAAACATGCTTTGTGTGACTAAATATTACAAAAGGCCACACAAACATAAAATTTATGTGGCCATTGGATGATCAATAGTCACACAAAATACACATTTCTTCACTTTAAACAGCATATGGTCACACTTATTTACACTTTTGGCCACTGTTTGCTTAATGGTATGTGACTAAATACTTAAAACAAACATGCTTTGTGTGACTAAATATTACAAAAGGCCAGACAAACATAAAATTTATGTGGCCATTGGATGATCAATAGTTACACAAAATACACATTTCTTCACTTTAAACAGCATATGGTCACACTTATTAACACTTTTCGCCACTGTTTGATTAATGGTATGTGACTAAATACCCAAAACAAACATGCTTTGTGTGACTAAATATTACAAAAGGCTACACAAACATAAAATTCACGTGGCCATTGGATGATCAATAGTCACACAAAATACACATTTCTTCACTTTAAACAGCATATGGTCACACTTATTTACACTTTTGGCCACTTTGTGTTAAATTGTATGTAACTAACTCCAAAAAACAACACCCATTGTGTGACTAAATCATCACAAACGTCACATTTATTGTATATTCATGTGGCCACATGACGGGAAATAGTCACACAAAATACACATTTACTTGAATATATCATCTCAAATGTCACATATATTATATATTTATGTGGCCAAAGGACGAATAATTCTGACTCTCAAAAAACATTCGTGTGACTATAAGTTGTTTACGGTCACTGATAATGACTAATCCTACAAAACTTGTGCCTAATTTGTCACACATGTTCGGGGTTTTGGTCACTCTTTTTCGATGGAAAAGGCCACGAACTCAACAATGTAACCATATGCCACCTACGGTGGCGGGACTTTTAGTGACACACAACGAAAAAAACGTGTGTGACTATAGGCATATCGTCACACATTTTTGGCGTGACCAATACAACTTTTTGTACCAGCGATAATAAATTCGGTATATACAATACTACGTATAGGGGATAAAATAGACGTTCAAAACTCAATAAAACATCTCATAAATATAGGAAATAGACATATAAAATACAATACTTACACATAGATCCTAAATGCAACTATATGAAGGACTCCTAGGTTATAGTCTAGGTTCAACCACCTAATTCTCTATAACCAAGGCTCTGATACCAATCTGTCACACCTCACCAAGGCGGAAACGCGAGTGTGTAACTTCATGGATATCATCACAACACATGGTGTCTATATAGAGAATAACTACATGCATAAAATAGAGCAAGTACAGATACGAAGAGTCGTAAAAATTCCCCAGAACAACATAACCAAAACATAATCCAAAACAATCCAAAAAAAATCCAAGCAAAGATGATAAACCACTTCTAGTGCAACTAGGGTCTCGTCTAATCACATCCTTCTATCTTATCCTTAGAAAGCTCACCTGAAAATGATGCTTAAAACGTCAACATAATGTTGGTGAGACTCATAGGTTTAAGACTCATACACACTAGGCAACCAAAATCACTGTGATTATAAAATACAACTGGACAAATAATTACAGTTATCATATAAGCTACATATGTTCATAAACCAACCATCACACAAAAGGCAACCATCGGGCGGAGCGTGCCCACCGATCCAAATTCACAACATCCGGGCCGAAACGTGACCCCCGCTCCAAATAATGGGTAATTAATTCCCTCCGATCGGACCACATAGAATAAAAGTGATTAGGAGTACTACTCTCCAATTAGGTCGTATGCACGAGCAACAGGGTAAGCACCCTCCCAATTTGACCACACAGCATCACACAACATAACATTATCATTCACATATAGCATACATACGATAACATTATAAGTCCAAGCTCTTTGACACACACACATAATCACAGTAATTCAAACCATTTAAGACAAGCATCATTCCGATACCAAGTTTAAAAGAAGGTAAAAATATGGGACTATGAACTCACCTCAAACCTTACAGCTTCCACAAAATAATCACAATCTATAACACACAAAAATAAATCCACATTACACAAGATCAAGCTAAAAGCTATAACCCATGTAATACCCATATGATGGATGTCAAAGACTCATATGACCTGCCGTGGATCTCCTAGACACCATACTAACCACCACCATAACCTAACACTCACTAAATCCCTTGCACTTTTAAAATCAGAAAACGCAGAATTTTTGGGTACATTCGCCCACATGAAATCACGACAAATAAATCTCAAAAACTCACACCAAAAATTTACCATGGTCTCTCGTAAGCATAAAAACTAATCCTAGAAGGCCATTGACCAATAACATACACAAGTATTCAAAAGAAAATCAAACTTGTCAACTATCAAAATTCGGATCTGAACGCACACCAAAAAGTTTTAATTATCATAAAATACTTACACAAGTTTTTATCGCGAATCATTTTCGTGGTAGTCTAATATAACCTAATACTTAACTATTCCAGAAGGGCTAGTCAAAATACCACATTTACAACCACAACTCACCATCAAACTTTTACCCAAATTCTATCCCGGTTTGACAGCTTTGACACCTTAACAAAGAAAAATCAAAAGACCAACTTCCCACCTTGAAATCAATAGTGGATGAACTTTTTGGAAAGCTCTTTCATTAAACTTTAATTTAGACCTAAAATTCGTGACCTAACGATTCACCATATGTTATTTACACTGACATCTTTACAGCCATAGTTTTCTGTCTAAACCCTAACTCAATAACTAGCACATTTTACGCTCAATTCTCTTCACCAATCATTATAAGATAACCATTAATTGATCCTAACATGTTTTATAACATAAATTTACAGAATTTTACAAACCCTAGATCCATCATACTTAATATTACATGAATTCCAATAATTAATCAATTAATTGAACATAGGTTATAAGAATTTTACCTAGATTCTTGATTATTGCTTCCAAATTACAAACCCTAATTTTTCTCTCCTTCTCCTCTTGCTTTGATCGATCATAATATGCAGAAAAATAGGTTTAAGGTCGTTGTATATGGTTATAAGGATAAGGGTTGTGCTTGTTTGGGTTGCACTAGGATTCCTTATTGCTAGGAATTGTATTTGGGCTCAAATTTGGTTTCCTTTTTCCCCCTAATCCATATATTCGGCCGCCCCTTTATATATATATATATATATATATATATATATATATATATATATATATATATATATATATATATATATATATATATATATATATATATATATATATATATATATATATTAAATTTATTTATTACAATCAAAACCTCATACTTCTCATATTTTATGTATTCCCATAATGAAACCTAACGTCTTTCGCGATAAACCTTAACTTTACGACAAACCGGAAAAATTATAATTTTCAAAACAAAGATTCCAAAAATAGAATTTCACACTCTTTTTGAAAAATAACTCATAAAAACAAACTCCTCATAACTTGCTAACGCTCAAATACTTGAACGAAGACTCGTTACACAAAAACACAAAAACACTAAAACTACACAAGTCATTTCTACACCACAAAGGCGATCAAAATGAACTTTTTAAAATTCCATACTTTCCAAATCACAATAAAAACCATTTACGCAAAGGGATTTAGTGTTAACTGTAGGATCTACACTTGATAGATCTTGAGCCAATGGATCATTAGCTTACTAATGTAATCACGAGTAATGCTAAATAGACAATCTCTGTATGCTTATATTTATTGCGGAATATAAATACAAACACTTTGCTAAACACTTTGATCCTCTATGGATCACTATTATTCACTAACAAATGTTTTTCAAACACGTACATAATACAATGACCTTGGGTTCCTTATATACTAGTGGAAACCCTAACCTTTCTTACAAGAAACAAATAACATTAAACTAATAAAAGATATTCTACATCTCTTGTCCTAAAATAAACAAACTCTATCCACGGATCAACTATATCCGTAGGATGTCTATCATCAACAGGATCCAGTCTTCAGCAGAATCAGCTATATGTATCTGCAGGAACCTATCAGTAGAATCCATCAGCAGTAACTAATTACTGACTTCAATAATTCCTTACAATCCTCCCCTAATCTTGAAGTTGACATGGTTAACTCCAAGATTCTTGATAGATCTTCAAAGGCAAGAAGAAGAGGATTGAGTATGAACTTCAGCAGCAAAGAATCTTCAGCAGTAGAATCTCTATGATCAGCAACAACTTGGAAAACACCATTCTTTTAAGCAACAAATGACCAAATGTACATCAAAACATAAGTTTCATACTATTCGCATCACTTTCAGGTGTGTTAACTCCTGTGAGAGGTGAATCATTGAAAATAATGGATTTGATGTCTCTTTACCAATAGCCATTACTACTAGAGTAGCCAAATGTTTCAGTTCACAAACTATGGTACACTGATGACCATATGATTTTTAGCAAATGATCAGCTATAAACGGATTTGAGATGTCTTTACCTGTGGCCGTTTACTCAGGACTAGTCAATTATTTGAGTGATAAAATCACCTTGGTCAATTGAATACCAAATATGGTTTTCCACTGCCTTTACCACAAGCCATACACTTGTGGGTTAGTCAATTATTGGGAATCCAGAAGGAGAAATCCATGGTCAATTGACAACCATTCAACTCTCAGCTGTTAACCATGGGTGAGTTGAGTACCCAATAGTTTTGAGCAAACTATTACAGCTATCAACAGATTTGACTTGTCTTTACCAAAGCTGTACCCTTTGGACTAGCCAACTTTTTGATGGAATAGTCAACATCAGTTAAGTTTATAACCAAAGAAGGTGTGGAAAGAACCAACACTAAAACCTGCATACAACACACACAAGAATATACAAAGCTGTTAGATTTTTTTATTTTTTATTTATTTTTTATTTTTTATTTTTTTTAAATATACAACAAAATACGTACCAATACCCAACCATTGCAGATAAGTTTCAAGATGAACACCATGGTGAGATTTCAATTCCATTTTAACCAAAATACTTCTTCTGATAGCCCTAATCAACTGTTCAACAAGATGCATATCATTCCCAATCATATCTAGAGGAACAGTGAGTTTCACCTCCAGCATTTGTTTCATCACATCTATAGTGATTGGATATATCACATCTGCCCAGCAATATAAGGTTTTGCCAGTAGTAGTGATGATCATATGAACATTAGGAAGAGGAAAATATTTCCAAGTATCAACTACCCAATTCTTCTGACCTTTCCAAACATGAAATCCAATGCCCTTAAAAGTATGAGAATCACAGAGCACATGTAAGTCTCCTAGCAAAAACATACCAATTCCTTCAGGTAGATGAGACTTATAATAATCTACAACCCATCCATATAAGGAAAGAATGTCTTGCCTATCCACCATATGGAGAATTTGACTAAGAAAAGTAAATTGTTTAGTAGAACCATCTTGTCTGTGAAGCACATTTACTTGTCCTTGACCAGTTGAAGATTCAATAAGATCCCATTTAACTACTCTTTCCCAAACTACAGAATCTTCTTCATCAGAATCAAACTCAATGAATGTACTATCCTTTGCTGACTTACCCCTAGAAACCTTCCTGATAACACTCAAATTGTACATGTTTTTAGGAGCGTTATTGTGGATTTTATGGTCACTTTTATGAACTTATGGTACTTAATTGAGCATAATTCGTATTTTAGGTTCATGGAAGGAAAATGATGAAAAAGACGAAGAAATGATCAATAAACGAAGATTTATGCATGTACGAAGAATTCCCGACTCATTCAAGTCTCTTGGAGTATATTCGAGAAGATAAAAGTCATGAAGTTGTCACTCCAAAGACTTAAGAATAAAGGACAAGAAGGAAAACGAGAAGTGAAATAAAGAAAAGAAGCCCAAATGAAGAATTATTGGAAGACTCGTTGTTCCCGACACACCTTCACCATTTTGGCCATAACTTGAGCATACGGACTCCGTTTGACCTCCCGTTTGCGGCCACAAAAAGCTAAGAGAAAGATCTACAACTTTGGTGTTTAACATTTTCTGTCAAATGAACCCAACCGATCGGTATGAGCCCGAAACCGATCGGTTAGATCAAAATGTCTAATCCAACCGGATCGGATGGAATCCAACCGAACGGTTGGATGCATGCTGACCTACCCAAGTCATTTTTAATGCATAATTAAGTGTCTTTAAGCCCCAAGTCCGATCATGTCTCCCTAATAACTCCATTTACTGCTACTTTATGACACTTAGTGCCCAAGTTTCATGCTTGGAGGCTAATGGTGAATTCTACCTATTAATAAGACCCTTTAGGCTTGGTTTCAAGTGCGCAATTCTTTCCTCCACCCTTAAAGACGAATTGTCACCACTATTATCTCACCCAAAAGGCCACAACCCTCTGCCATTTCTAGAAGTGGTGCTCAAGTGCTCAAGAAAGTGTTCGGGTATTATTTTCCGGCTTGGTTAGAAGTTGTAGTTGATTGGAGGCTTGAATGTTGCTATAATCCTTTACCTTTACCTATTGTAATTGATACCTTGGGTAAAATCTTATTACTTTTAAGATGTTGAATGTTATATCTCATGTTTAGTTCTATGTGTTTCATGTGATGTGTTTTGATAATGATAATCTCTTAATGCTTGTTTGGTACATATGATAACTTGTGATAAAAGGATGTTTGGATAAAATTAGTGTTTGTTTGGTTTATGATGAAAGACATCATATTTGGTTAAATTGGAACTTGTCTTGTTTATTATTTTGATTAATCATCGTTGAGTCTATAGTCGAAAGGATTCTCAAAAGTGGTTGATTTCAATTCATTAGTCGACGAATGGTTTTGGTCTTGTACTTTGTGACGATTGTACAAGGAACTTAATAAACATAACAACTAAAGGTTTAATTTGGGTTAAAGGTCGAAAGACATCTTTTGAATATGTGTCATCATCATCTTTTCAAGTAAATGGAACTTAACAAATTAATGGCATCAAAGTCTAGGACGAAAGGATTCTTTCTTCTTGTTTAGATATAAGGCTCATGACATAACCATTTGATTGAGGCTTATGCACATTTGATTTATAAGACACTAAATTATTATTGGTTCTAGAGGTTGTAAGGATTACCTTTGATAATATGTTTTCCAAACTAAACATCCTAATATCCATGTGATCATTTGTCTAAACATGTATGTTCTTTGTGTTCTTGTTCTAATATTGCTTTTCTTGTGGTTTGATCCGTGATAATCATAACCACCAACTTGTTACTTGCTTAAACAATCAAACAACACTTGAGTGTAACCAAGTCTCATGGGACGACCTTGACTTACCACTACTATACTACAATTGAATTGGGTATACTTGCCCGAATGTGTTCCTAGTTAACCAGTAATTCTTGTTTATAAATTTAAAGCTTGTTGGAGCGCATCAAGTTTTTGTCGCCGTTGTCAGGGACTTGCGTTTGTATTCTTGTGTTTGTTTGATTGTCTTCTTGTTTGATAAATTGTTCGTTTGCTTATTATATTGTTTGCTTGCTTGATCATTATTCCGGCACCGCCGCAACAAATTTTTGGCGTCGTTGCCGGGGTTTTGGTTCCATTGTTCTAAAAATACTCATTTCAAAGTTTGCTTCAAAAGTTTGCTCAAAAATGTTTGCGAAAAAGAAAAACCACCCAAATCATTTGTTCTATTTTTCTTTTTTGTTTTTCTTGTTATGTGAGTTTTAAGTTTTATTAGTTGTAAGATCTCTTGCATGTTTTTGTGTTTCTTTTTTGTTTGTGTTATTTTGTGTTGATTAGTTTCGTATTAATTTTGAATAAGACTATCTTGTTTTAGATTGTTTTGTTTTGATTTGTCTTACGTGACTAATTGTGTTTGCTTGCGTCTATGTGCTTGTCATTTCTTTTGTAATCGTGCTCTTATTTATTTATGCTTTTATTTTTGTTTTTAGTGTTCTTGATAGTACATATGTGTTTATGTATTTACTTGTGTTATTTTTGTGTTCGTTACCTTCTTCGTTCTTGTTTTATTTTTGTTCAATAAAAAGTTTTAAGTAAAACTTGTTTTCGAAAAAAAAAATTGTTAGAACCACCAACCGGACGGTTGGATTGATTACCGATCGGTTGGATCTCTCGGTAAATATTTTTCATTACAACCGAATTGGTTGGATGTCCGACAGATCGGTTGGATCAATTGGTACACCCAACTGATTCGGTTGCGGGTTGCAACTGAACGGTTGGATGTGACATGAGAATCCAACCGATCGGTTTGTCGTACGACCGAACGGTTGGAGCTTTCGAAAAAAAAATTTTCATCCATCCGATCGGTTGGATTTCCAACCGAACAGATGGATCTCTCGGTAAAAAATTTTAAGTTTTGTTACTTTGTCTTTTCTTTAGTATTTGATGTTTGGTTTATGTGAGTTAATGTTTAGTAAGTGCTAATATTGCTTAGTTGCTTATTTAAATGTTATGTTTAGTGTTATGTTTAGTTATTTTCATTTTTCTTATTTTGTTCTTGTGTGTTTATGTTTAGATCGATTAAGTTTAAATGTCTTTTGGATTTTGCAAGAGCTTCATTTCTTATAATTCAACTTAAACTCGGTTTTGCTATTTTTAATTTTAGTACGTTGTAAATAAATAAGTACATGTTTTTTTTTTTTTTTTTTTTTTTTTTTTTTTTTTTTTTTTTTAATAAAATGTTTTGAAATTTGTGGGTATGTTCACTGGAAACCCTCACGAGACTTCACTCGTCCACTCGGGCCACCGAGGGGTTTAAAAGGCTTGTTGCATACGCTAAATGCAACAGTCATGCCTACGAAAGTGAGTTTTAGGATTTTATGTGTTTTTGTAGTTTAGGTTGTTTTTGCAGATTCAATAAGCTCTTGGAGATTGGATTATTGGTGACATTATACTTGGTGTGGAGATGTTTTGTTTAATGAGAAATTGATTGATCTTACAAGCTTATGCTAGCGGTTGCTTAGCAACTTATCATATGGAGTTCGATCTCAATTCCTACGGCCCGGGAAGTTTCATTTCTCATAGACTTATTTAATTTTATATTTCCCCATTTTACATGCTTTGAAGTTTAATTTTTCACAATAATTATAATGCATAACTTAAGTGTGGGGGGAAGTAAATAGTGAAAAACGAAACTAATTTTCAAAATTATAATTTTTGGGCCACTTTGAAAATAAGAATTTATAATTTTGTATACTTGTTTGCCCTTGTGATCTAGTTGTTTTCACGCTTTTAGGATAATATATTAGAATAACTTGATCAATCCACTGGTGAAATCGGTAATTTTGAAAAACTTGAGATATGTCCCGATTAATATTGCAATCCATTCTGGGATCGATAACATTTGCTAGCACATATTATAGCCCTTTCCACTAAATTGTGAGCATTTGAGCCTGTTTCTTATATAGCATACATCTTTTATGCTTTAAATCTTTTGCTATGAATGTTCCAGTGATTTTATTTATTCTAGAACTTGTACTTCTAAATCATTACCAAACCGCAGTAAGATCGCATTCGTGTGATATAAGGGTATTCGTGTGATAAAGAGGCAATCTTAGGATTTACACCAAAAAGCCTTCCATTTACAAAACAATTTTTGCTAACCACATCTATTGGACCTTAGATATCACAACTTTATCACACACAATATAAGCACAATAAGAAGGAAAGATGGAAAGATGGTGACTTGATATATATATATGTAATTCGTATGTTAGAGAGAGAGAGATGAAATATGAGAGCTTTTATTAAAGAAAACACACACAAATACACACACAAGCACACTTACAAATGACTAGGTAAGTGCCTTATATAGTTAGAGAGAAAGGCCTCATGGGCTTTCTAATGGACTTGGGCTTGGACTTGGTAACATGATAAGATAACAAGGCTTATGAAACATAGCACATAACATATTAGCTTGCCAAGTCCAAAGCCCAATGACTAAACTATTACTAATCTTAACAAACGACACAATGTTATAATATGAGAATGACCATCACTTCAATATATATATTTTTTAATGCTAACAATCTCCCCCTAAGGGGTGGTCATTCGAATGATGCTCCACGTGAGTGGGTCTTCCGTGTTCTTTGTCTTTAACTTTGTGTGTCATTGTAGAATAGTCTTTAGTCTTTGTTCCTTCATGCTTTGTGATCTTTGATAACTGATTTTTCATCGTTCTTTGTTCCTTTATGATGTGGAGTTATCTGCCTTTCGTCACTTCTGTGTCTGTGGTGGTTGTCCGTCATTCCAACATGCTCATACATCTTTGGACTTTAATATTCATATGCACGTAGTTCCCTTTCTTTCACTTTGATCTTTAGTCTTTATACTTTGTAGATTCTTCTTTTTGGCGTAGAATCTTTCTTTGAACTTTGTGTTGTATAGATCTTTGAGGGAGCTTTCTTTATCTTCCAGATGTATGTATGAGCATGTGGAATCCGTAGCCATTGAGATGATGTGTCCCTGCAGGTAAACAGTTAGCAATAAAACATCCGGTACTTACAGATAAGAATTAGAGATCATCAACAGCATAGTGTGAAGACTCCTTTTAACCCTTACCAAGGTCGTTCCCATGTCAGATACTCTCGAGAGAGCTTACAAGACCTACTAAGTAGCTCAATGACTGGGTGAGTCGCTGGGGATCACTCCACGACTGTAGACCGTTTGAAACCACCGCGAACACTAAGCGTAACCCATAAAGAATTACCGAAGTGACCTGCTGTTAGGGCGGCTTGATGTTGACCCTGGCAGGAATTTTCATTCAATCATTGAGAATCACAAAAGTGAATCCTCTCATAAATGTTCTGGCATATTGCTAAGATCTGCGTAGGACTCTAAAGGTTACATCTGGCGTCCTTAATGATGAACAACCAGTGTAGAAATATCAAGTGTTCCTATAAGATCTTTTTGATGAATCTCGGGGCTCTAGACTCGATAAGTGCACATTTGGTTTCCTATGCGGAGATTAGGGAGAGGTCTCCTGCTTCAATATCAACCATCTCTAAGAGACAGGTCGATAGATTACACCGGTTCCCCGTGAGAATGAAACAAGCTCTTTTAAGAGAACTTGAGTGGTTAAGAAGGTTTAGTGCAGTGCGTCACTGGGTCCATGACGTCTTTGTCTTCAATACCGGTGTCACCTTAGTAACGACCAGTAGAATACGAATTGTACCCGGTGTCTGCCCTAAGGTTGAACATTTGGAGGGCTATTTCTTTTCACTCTTTTTCATAACTTTTCTTTTTAATTCTTCAACCCCTTCTTTCTCATTTCTCATTTTCTCCTTTTTTCAATCATACCTAAGGACTTCTAATTCTAATCTATTGGATTTGTCCTTGGGTAGATCCCTCCGGCTCTGGCGGATCATAGGATGGTTTTTCCTAACCTTAGTCACCTTATAACTCCATGACTATCCTATAATTGATCGCATGCCATAAAACCTTTTTGTGAAAAATCTCTCAAAGTGTTTATGATAATAAAACACATTGTTGTTACCACTTTGAGAGTTTTGCAATTTTGAAGGACTCCCCCTTCACATGTGCGCATGAATATTTAAGAAATTTGCACATGCGAGAGGAGTTTGCACTTTTGAATTGATCCACTTTCTGCGAACATGACCGATTTGAGACACGCTTACATCACTAGTTAGACTAGCTTGAAATTATTACCCGTCCTGGTCAATTCCAAAGAAAGTCTCTCGATACGGTACATACTACTCAGACAAGTCCTATTTGAGACACGCTTACATCACTAGTTAGACTAGCTTGAAATTATTACCCGTCCAGGACAAGTCTTTTCGATTACTGACATTTTAAGCTTCGTCAATTCATTGGTACTATCTGAGTCGAGCTCTTTTGAGATTCAGCCACAATCTTTACACATTTTTTATCACATTTTAATCATGTCTTCTCCCCCTCAAAAATAGCATAGCGTGATATTTTTGATATCAACTAATTAAGAAAAAGCTTTTTGGAGAGAAAGACAAATTTTGCATGAATTTGGAACACTTTTCTTTTTGTACTCCCCCTTAATGATAGCATATTTAAAATTACTTAAGGGTTTTGAGGGAGTTATCTTGAGCACTGATTTTGAGAGATTTTGATAAATCTTTTGAACAATCTTGAAAAAGTGCTCAAGAATTTTGTTTGAAAACGAGTTTATGCTTGAAATCTTTTTCGTTTGTTTAGACTCGAACATTTTTGAAAAAGAGTTTGTCATTGAACGTACGAGTCCTTGATTTGAAAATAATCAGAAGTCATTGTTCGGGTCCGGGTTACGTACTGAAGTATACGAAAGCCATTGTGAAGAAAATTTTGAGAAACGACGTGTTTTAGAAAAACATTAAAAAGAACTCCCGCTCAAGCATCTGTACATGTCCGTATCATTGTTGAATGACATTTCTAGAAACGTACAGAATATTGATTTATACGAGAGACATGTCGTGAGAAGAATATTTTTGGATTTTTTGATTTTATATTGTTTTTGTATTTTTTTGAAACTTTTATATTTTTGTATTTTGTTTTTGTTGGTTTTTCAAATTTTGTATTTTTTTTTTCAAAAATATTTACAGCGAAGCGATTTTGAAAACATTTTTCAAGAAGATTCGAGAAGACGTTCTAGCTCCTCAGGAGTTAGGCTTCGCATGCCAATTCGTCGAACTAAATAGTCAAACCTTTCTTTTGGAAGGGCTTTAGTAAATAGATCGGCGGGTTGATAATCAGTCTTAACGAAAAATAATTCAACAGTACCCTCTACCATGTGTTCTTTGATGAAATGGTAGCGGACTTTGATATGCTTCGTCTTAGAGTGATGTACGGGATTGCACGAGATGGCTATGGCACTTTTTGAGTCACAATACATAGGTATTCTGTCAAAAGTAAAGCCATAATCTGTGAGCTGTGTCCGCATCCAAAGAACTTGGGCACAACACGCAGATAGAGACACATACTCGGCTTCGGTGTTTGATAGCGCAGTACAATCCTGTTTCTTTGATGACCAGCTTACTAGCTTTTCACCCAAAAATTGTGCTCCACCTGATGTACTCTTTGTTGTAACTTGATCCCCAGCATGGTCTACATCTGAAAATGCTGTTAGATGAAACCCCGAATCCTTCGAATACCAAAGTCCCATGTTAATGGTGCTTCGTAGGTACCGAAAGATCCGTTTAACCTCTTTGAGGTGAAGTTCGGTAGGCTTTGCCTGAAACCTTGCTAATAAACATACATCAAATTGAATATCGGGTCGACTAGCGGTTAGGTACATGAGAGAACCGATCATGCTCCGATATTTTTTCAGATCGATAGGTTTCCTAAACAAATCAGCACCTATTTTTGGTGAAGTGACCATTGGTGTACCAACAGAATCATAGTTTTCCATTCCATGTTTTTTCAAAATCTCTATTGTATATTTAGCTTGATTGATAAAAATACCACAAGGGGATTGATGTATTTGTAAACAAAGAAAGAATTTTAGTTCCCCCATCATGGACATTTCAAATTTACTTTTCATGAGATTTTCAAAATGTTTTGAATGGTTAGGATTGGTTGATCCAAAAATAATGTCGTCCACGTAAATTTAAACGATCAAAATGTCATCTTTGAATTTTTTGATAAACAAGGTGTCATCAACTGTTCCTTTTGTGAAATTGTTTTTAAGCAAGAAAGATGATAGTTCGTCATACCACGCTCTTGGAGCTTGTTTTAAACCATAAATTGCTTTCTTAAGCTTGTAGACATAGTCTGGATGATCTCTGTCGTTGAATCCCTCTGGCTGACTCACATACATTTCTTCTTTCAGAGTTCCATTCAAGAAAGCTGTTTTAATGTCCATCTGATAGACTGTGATGTTTTTGTGAGCTGCATAGGCTAAGAAAATCCGGACTGCTTCAAGTCTAGCTACAGGCGCGAATGATTCTTCGAAGTCTATCCCTTCTTCTTGTGGATAACCTTTAGCCACGAGACGAGCTTTGTTGCGAATAACAGTCATTTCCTCATCCAGTTTGTTCTTCCACAACCACTTGAGATCAAGAACTCGTTTATCAAGTGGTCGTTCAACAAGTTCCCAACTATCATGTAACAGGTATTGAAGAAATTCCTCCTGCATCGCTTCAATCCAAGGGTTTTCTGCCATTTCTTTCCGAATGTTCTTAGGTTCTTTGAGGCTGATAGAGCAAATGTAGATGCACAATTCTAGATCGGTGGCAAGTTGTATCCTTGTCTGAACTGGCTTTGAAGGTTCACCAATAATATGTTCTATTGGATGGTCTTTTGTCCATTGAAACGTAGAAGGGTACCTTGGGTGTAACGAATGTGTGTTAGATGGTTCTTGTAACCTTGAAGAAGATTCAGCAGAGTCTGTTGCAAACGGGTTTTCAAATACTTCTTCTTCTTCTTCTAACATAACATCGTTTGAATTATTTGTTGGTTCTTCTTGAAAATTTGTGTTTTGGTTTTGCTCATCAACGCTTGGTCGAATAGTTTCAAGTACTGGAGTTACTTGAGTAGATGTAGATGATGTTGATGTAGTTGGTGCTTCAGCTTCGATTGTGGTAGATGCATCTTGTGATGGTGGTGGTGGTTGATGGTTATGAGCGGGTGCAGCGGAATGTTGATGAGATGCATTTGTTGAAGTTCCACCATAATATTCATCAAACATTAACTCGAAGAAGTTTTCCAGTTCTTGTTCTGAAGGTTTATCCGTGTTTCTTGACTGAGCTCCTTGAGGCACGAGTCCTGAACTGATGTGTCCAGAAGTCTGCATGTTTGGTGCGGGTCCTAATCCGTTTTGATTAGAAGCCATTGGATTAAGCGCGGGTTCTAGAGCATATCTCTCAGAAGCCATTTGTGAAATCTCGTCAAACTTCACATTCATCGTCTCCATTATCTTTTTCGTTCGTCTATTATACACCCTGAATGCCCTCGAGTTTTCTGAATATCCAATGAAGATTCCAATATCACCCTTAGCTTTTAACTTCCCTAGATCTTCTCTGTCATTCGTCGGATAGCACAAAGCGCCAAACACGTGAAGGTAAAAGATGTTAGGTTTACGGTTGTTCACCAGCTCTTATGGGGTTTTATTGAATCTCGGATGGACTAGGGATCGGTTTTGAGTAAAACAAGCAGTGGCAACAGCATCAGCCCATAAGAATAGTGGTGCACTAGAAAAAATCAGCATTGTGCGAGCAGCTTCCACAAGAGTTCGGTTTCTTCTTTCAACTACGCCATTCTGCTGTGGAGTTCTAACAACTGATGTTTGATGTGTGATTCCAATATCTTTAATGTAAGTTCTTAACTCCTGGTTTGTAAATTCTGTGCCATTGTCTGTTCTTATAATCCTTACTAGAGCTTGAAGTAGAACTTGAATACGCTTCAGAAAGGTGATGATGATGCCTGGTGCTTTGTCTTTTGATCTCAAAAACTTTACCCAAGTATATCTTGAATAATCATCAACAATAACGAGAATATACTTCTTCCCATTAATACTTTCAACTCTCATTGGGCCACATAAGTCCATGTGCAACATATGTAACCTTGCTTCCGAACTAGGTACGGTTTTGGGTTTATATGATGCTCTTTTACTTTTTCCTTGATCGCATGATGGACATAAGTGTTCCTTGGTGTATTTGAATTTAGGAAGTCCGGTGACGATGTTGTCTTTGGCTAACTTGTTGATGGTGTCGAAATTGAGATGGGATAAACGTCTATGCCACAGCCAGGACTTAGTTTCGGTTGCTCTTGCCATAAGACAAATTGGTGATGTAGAAGCCATTTGGTTGATGTCAATAGCGTACAAGTTTGTACTACGATTACCAGTTAAGAAATCATCACCAACCAAATTTCTAATAAAAACCGTGTTTCTCCTGAATGCAACTTCTAAATCTGCATCACAAAACTGCCCGACTGAAAACAAATTGTGTCCCAACCCTTCGACGTAGTAAACTCGAGTGATTAAAAAATTCCCAAATTGTAGATCTCCATAACCCTGAATAGCTGCTACATGATCATTTCCAAACCATACAGTTCCCATGAATTTCCAGACGAAATTGATCAGCAGCTTTAAATTCCCGGTCATGTGCTTGGAGCAACCCGAGTCGATGATCCAAAGACATATTTCGATAACTTGCCAAAAACAGAATATTTTGTATTTGGAAACCGTTTTGAATTTGGTTCCATTGGGTTAGGGGTAAAATCCGAATCACATTCATAGAAAGTATCAATTTGACCATTTTGAACAACTTTCAATTTGCCATCCTGAAGAATGAATTCTCTACCCGTTGGTTTCCAAACATAATACTTAAGATAGTTTCTAGGCATTCGACTAATAGTGGTAGTCTTAAAGCGCGCAACTAAGCTTTCTATAGATCTAGAACTAGCACTAGGTCTTTTTGGAACATTCTTCTGTTCAGGCGTAACATTCACATTCTTAGAAATACATTCATCATGAACATCATTAATTAAACATTTCTTGCATATTAAACAAACAGAGTCATTACATGCATTAGAACCAATACTTTCGACATTACATTCAGATGAATCATGTTTCTTATTAAAAAGCGATAAATTCCTAGGGTGTTCTTCTACTTCTTCAACTTTATTCTTGCTACTACTCTTAGATGCAGGTGAGACTCTATTGTTCCTTGTATTGCTCCTAGGCTGTAGTCTGCT
Source organism: Artemisia argyi (assembly GCA_030686995.1). Taxonomy (NCBI): domain Eukaryota; kingdom Viridiplantae; phylum Streptophyta; class Magnoliopsida; order Asterales; family Asteraceae; genus Artemisia; species Artemisia argyi. The sequence goes on from CM060705.1 coordinate 5,043,350, forward strand.
GCTCCTAGAGGTGCTTTCTAATCCTGTAGAAGGTAAGGTACACACATTAGGATTTATATTGTTGTCCTTTTTAGCATCCCTAGATTCTTTAGAATTAGCCTTTATGCACTTGTCATTTGTCTTAGATGTTGAGGCAGAGGCATTAGTGGGACTAATCCTAAAAAGGCCAGGTGCTAACACTTTAGGAGTTTCGACAACCGCTTTTCCTTTATCAACAATCTTATCATTTTCACTTTTCTTGGGGAAGGGTGTTGGAGTGACTGGTTTTGTGAAATCCTTTTTCTCATCGACTTTTGGAGCAAACCGTGAAATTGACATTTTTGGTTTTTGAACCGTGTTTGAAACATTTGGTTTCTCCAAAGTCAATGGTTTTGCAAACTTAGTTTCCTCACCCTTTCCTTTTTGACTTTCAAGCTGAGCCCTCAAAAGATCATTTTGCTCTTTCATGTTTTTTAAGTCACGCTCATACGACAATTTGTCATACTTGCATTCTTCCTTTTTCCGTTCAAGTTGTTTAAAATATGACACATTTTCTTTTTCAAGCTTTATAAGAGCATTTTCATATTTTGAAACAATTGCGGAGGTCTCAGCTCTTAGTCGTTCATCTTCTTGAACAGAATATGTTTGTAAAATGATGGACATAATGTCAGTGGTCATAACAGCTTCGAAGAGAGAATCATTTAGGTTTTCCAAAACATTCATGTTTTCACGAGTATCATTAGCTTCGTTTACCAGGGATTTGTGGTCCTTGACAAATTCGGCCGTTTCTTTTAAGAAAGCTTGTTCAAAATGGATTACCCTTGCACTGATGTTATTCAGTGGGATAGTAATTTTGTTTTAAAACACCTTTTTCTGTTCGATATGAAAACTAGAATGCCAGTTGTTAATATTGATGGTAGTTTTTGAAGCAACAATATTTTGAAGTTCTTGAATTCTCTTTTTAACGTCATCCAGAATTTCTATAGCCTCACTTGTATTAAAAGTGTTGTTAGAGGACATTTGTTCTATTTTTGAAAGAGATTTAGAAACAACTTTCTTTTTAGACAAGAATTTCGCAAATGGTCGTTTTATGGAAAACGCAGATGGTTCTGTTTGAGGAACAAAAGTGATTCCCGAAAGTTTGTTTAATTTGTTGTAATCAATGGGTTTCAAATCCTTTTGTTTCATTTTATTTATGCTCTCTTCGACATGTTCAATCGTTAGCACAGAATCCCGAACGACGGGAGGATCATGTTTGGTGTAAATCACATTACCATTGTACAAAACATTCTGTTCTTGCTGAGCTTTCTTGAGATTACAAGGGGTGTTGTTACCGAGAGCCATTTTATGTTTCGTATGGTAAATCGGATGAGTTTGATTTGAAATCATTTTCATTGTTTGACTCGACTGTCCCGACTTAACCACTAATTCTTCTAAATGTGCAATCATGTGTTTCGACTCTACGATTTCTTCCAAAAGTTTGTCTTCTTTCTTTGCAAAGTCCTTTTTCAACTCATCCCTTTCTTTTTCAAGATTGTTATAAGCTGTTTTTTGTTTAGAAAGTTGGTTTTGTAAATCAGAAATTTCCGTGTTTAAAGATTTTATCTTTTTGAAAGAATTAACATCAAGTGTATCAAACTTGAGTTGCAATTGTTGTTCCCTTGAAACGGAATTTTGATAACCAGTTTCTAATTCAGACAATCTTTTGTTATGAAATTCAAAAGCTTTAGCGGTTGCTTTGTAACTCTCAAGCTCAGCGGTCAATTTAACATTCGCGGCCTTAACATCGCGATTGACCTTTTGCACATTCTCAATTTCAATATGACAATTATTCAATAATGATTCAAATAAAGCATGTGTTTCCTCATCATTCTCAGCATGCTGTGAAATGAAGCCTCCATTATGATTCATATCTGGAGTTGCTGAAGGAGTATTGCTACTACTTGGCGTGTCCAGGAATGTATCATAAGTGGGTGCTTGCTTCTCAAAATGTTGTTCCTCATGAGGAGGCATATCAAATATATCATTATTGTGACATGTGTTGAAGTTTGATACCTCAGATGGTGCATTGGTGTCATATACAGGAAGTGTGTCAAAATCCGTGTTATACTTAGCTTCCTGAAGATTCGCCATGAATATGCAGTTCGCATCGATATCCTCTCTATCTTCCATGTCATCCATAAGAGCCATAAAGTCATTCTCTTCTGCATTCAACTGAAACCCTGCCTTTGCCTTTTGTGCCAACATCACTGCTTTCTGCAAGTACTCTAGATCTTTCTTGTTCGGCTTAGTAGGACAGTTCCTTGCCATATGACCTACACCCTGGCAGTTGAAACACTTTACCGGATTACCTTGATTCACATTTCCATTAATCCTAACAACTGGAGCTGCAACGTTCCTATTCTGATTACCCATTGCCTGATTACCAACATTCTGACCCCTCTGATTTCCAACAACCTGACCCATCTGATTCCCTGCATACTGACCATATTGATTCTGCATATTCTGATTGCCCGTATTAAATCCAGTAGCATATCCTTGCTGATTCCCATAAACTCCAACCATTTGGCCTCCGTTGCCCATATTGAAACTCGGCTGAGCGATCTGCCTGTTGTGAGTATTCGATGAGATCCTTTGGTTGTTGTTTGTTGGTGTAGAATAGCGTCCTTGGAATGCCTTTGACAGAAAAGCAAACGCTTGTGTCAATGCTGCAGCAGCTTCATCATTGTCAGTGAATTCTGGTTCTTGGAAGTGTGGGTATTGCTGTTGTGGAATAACTTCTTGTTGTTGTGGGTAGAACTGTTGTTGGTAGACCGGTGTTGGTTGTTGAATGCATGATGGTTGCATGTAGTTGTGAATGGATGATGATGGTTGTTGAGTGTTCACTTGTAATGGTGTTGGTGTATTAGCAATTAGTGCGAGAGGATCATGATTCTTTGCCAATCTTTCTTTCCTAACTTCATTAGCCTCAGCTTGGTTTTGCTTCAGAAAGTCATAGAGTTGATCATAATTCACCTGATGTAAGTCCTTTGTCTGATTAACAATTGTAACATAACGACCCCATTCTTCTGGAAGGTTATTGAGGAATTTGATGTTTGTTGCAATTGCTCGTGGTGTCAACTTGTTTCTGATTAACTCATTCATCAAAGTGCAAAACCTTATGTAGTAAGATTTAATCTGTTCACCTTTAGTGGATGTAATGTTCTCCCATTCAGTAAGAAGTTTGTTCTCAACATCTTGTTGTCCAATTTCTGTTCCATGACATATTCTTCTAACACATTCCCACATAGCATAAGCACTTTCACAGATGTCGACCGGAGCAAAGATCTCTCGTGGTAATCCAAGTTGGATTAAATGCATTGCCATATCATCAGCTTTGATCTGCGCCTTGTCTTCATCAGTGTAATCTGCTTCTGTTTGTATACGCACTAATGGTTCAGTAGGAGGTGTTGTATTTGGATTACCTTGAATCTGAACTTGTCTTGGCTGAAATGTACCGTTTTCTATAGATTTGATCATAAGGTGCCCGGTATCCTTTGTTTTGATGTAACGAAGCATACGGCTTGTCCATGGGAGATATCGACCTTTTTCAAGCATTGGAGGTCGGTTTTCCGCACCGGCTGCACGAATGTCTTGCTGAGTTGCCATTGATGAAGTGTAGATGGATAAAGTTGATTCTTGGATCGTTCCAACGAAATAGGAGTAGAGTTTAGAGTGAGTTGATGCAAGTTTTTATGGTGAAAATTGACTTAAAACCTTAAAACCTCAATAACTTCTTTTCGGAGCGTTTTTAGGCCTCGAAACTTCGCCTAAATCGATAAATCTTTCAAAGTGTCGTTCTCCTCTGTCTCACGGTCGTTTTGACACCTGATTCGTCGAAAACGGAGATACGGTTCAAAAGTTATGGCCGTTTGAAGTTTGGTCGTCAAAAACCTCACTTTTGTCAAAATTCTCGAAACTTTGCTGTGTTCTCGAAACTTTGAGATTGCGAAACTTCTTATTTCGAAACTGAGGATTGCGAAACTTTGGATTTCGAAATTTGTATTCTCGAAAAAAGTCAAAACAGTGTCCTCAAAAATATAAGTTCTCGAAATTTTTGGACTTTTTCGAAAAAATAGTGTTCTCGAAAATTTTTCAATTTTTCGAAAAAACAGTGTTCTCGAAAAATTTTCAATTTTTCGAAAAAACAGTGTTCTCGAAAATTTTGCAATTTTTCGAAAACCCAATCTCACAACGAATTTCGAAATTATACAATTTCGAAATTTATCCACAAGTCGAAGTAATTTCTTTCTTATACAAGAGAGAAAAATACCGAGTATCCAACGGTGAGCACGAACGGAGCCTTTTCTTGTGTTCTCGAAAACTAGTCAAAATGTGATTTCGAAATTATGGAGGTTATTTCGAAATTGTGACAGTTTTTTGAATAAGCTTAAAGCACACCCAAATGACTTTTGTAATCCAAGATTCTTGTACTTCTAGGTTAAAAAACACCAAAACATGAAGAAAGTTCAAAACTTGATGATTTTTATAAAACTTTTTCGTGATATAGAAAACAAGTACAAAAACCAAATCGAGTTTTTAAGCTAAGATCATTCAAAAGATTGAAACTTTCTTGTTGGGAAAGGTTTATAACACTAGTTTGTAATAAAAAAAAATGTTAAAAACACAAAACAAACAAGAAAAGTAATGATTTTTTGAAAAGAAAAACGAGAAGAAAGCTTAAAAAACACGAAACAAACAACCCCTCAACCCTCCTAAATCATTGTTAGGCAATTGATACCACTTGTTGGACCTTAGATATTACAACTTTATCACACACAATATAAGCACAATAAGAAGGAAATATGAAAAGATGGTGACTTGATATGTATATATGTAATTCGTATGTTAGAGAGAGAGAGAGAGAGATGAAATATGAGAGCTTTTATTAAAGAAAACACACACAAATACACACACAAGCACACTTACAAATGACTAGGTAAGTGCCTTATATAGTTAGAGAGAAAGGCCTCATGGGCTTTCTAATGGACTTGGGCTTGGACTTGGTTACATGATAAGATAACAAGGCTTATGAAACATAGCACATAACATATTAGCTTGCCAAGTCCAAAGCCCAATGACTAAACTATTACTACTCTTAACAAATGACACAATGTTATAATATGAGAATGACCATCACTTCAATATATATATTTTTTAAGGCTAACAACATCGGTTAGTTATCCTCGTGTTTGGAACCCATTTGTTAGCGTTTATCTTTAGAGCTAGATACCTTTTCATTTTTGTTACATCCAAAAAAATAAAAAATATTTTATACTTTAAACCTTAGCCTTACCCCTTGTCAAAGTCTAAACGGTGGGTTGCTAGTTTCTTGGTATGTTGGATTGTTTTTGATGATTATTAGTTAGACACACTTTGCCATTCGTGTGTGCCATTCCGATAAAGATAAAGGTGCGCAACTTCTTATTTGTATTTTTGTGGTGTATGCTTATGCAAAGTGTGGGGGAGATGTGATGTGTGTGAAAAAAATGAATGAAAAAAAAAGAAAAAAAAAAAAGAAAAGAGAGAGAGAGAGAGAGAGAGAGAGAGAGAGAGAGAGAGAGAGAGAGAATAAGTCATCGCAACTATAAGGTGACAATTATAGCAAATGTGCTATACATATGTGAAGATGAAGGAAGAAAGTTATGTGGTATGTTGTTAGCCAATGTGCTAAATATGAAGAATATTATTATGGCGAATCGATGTATCGGTATGTGAAAGTCCGAAGAGAAGGAAGCTTGTAACTATAATCATTTTTGGGTTCGTGGATTGTTCGGTGACTAGCAACAATGAGACTTAGACTTGACTTTATTTTTCTTTTAAAACCTATTTCATAAATATTCCCATGCCTTATCCTTACCCTTACCAAATTATTTTATTCGTTGTTAGGTTTCTAGCATCCGAATATAGTGATGGCTTTGTGAAAATATCAAGTCCATGAATATTGTAGTGACCATCCGGTTTTTGAGTGATCGAATGACGCGCCAGCGATCTAGTGTGTATTTTGGTGACCATCCGTTATGTAAATAACGCGCCAGCGATCCAAGATATACTCTAGTGACCATCCGTTATTTGAGTAAATCAAGAATTCGCGTTAGCGATCTATTATGTTTTTGTATGAGATGTTTGAACATAAGCCCGGTGAAACCCTTTAGCCTAACATTACAACCCGAATAAAAGACCTCTTTAGATGTTTACACTTGGTGCTTACACCTCGTCAGTGGGGTTTTATTTCTTGTACAAGCCTATGGTAATACACTAATCACGACTGAGCAATGAGTATGACTTCTCTTTTATATACTCCACTACCTAAATAAATGAGTGATTGATTGAATTATACTTCGTTCCTTTTTCGTGAGGTGTTTAGAAATGTTAATCAAGCAAGAAAATCTATGGGTATTGTCAAACATCTCAGTTTTTCACCACTAACACTTAAAAATGATGAATCGTATCTAGTAGTTGTGCTTGGTAGATTTGCATCATATTTTTCTAATCATTCTTATGCACCACGTGGATTTATTTTCTTAATTCTAGATTTGCTTGAGGGCAAACAAAGTTCAAGTGTGGGGGATTTGATAACACTCAAATTGTACATGTTTTTAGGAGCGTTATTGTGGATTTTATGGTCTCTTTTATGAAATTATGTTACTTCATTGAGCATAATTCGTATTTTAGGTTCATGGAAGGAAAATGATGAAAAAGACGAAGAAATGGTCAATAAACAAAGATTTATGCATGTGCGAAGAATTCCTGACTCATTCTAGTCTCTTGGAGTATACTCGAGAAGATAAAAGTCATGAAGTTGTCACTCCAAAGACTTAAGAATAAAGGACAAGAAGGAAAACGAGAAGTGAAATGAAGAAAAGAAGCTCAAACGAAGAATTATTGGAAGACTCGTTGTTCCCGACTGATGAGGCAAAAAATTAACCACATTTAAGGGGTCATTTTAGCCCGGAATTGAATTTATTTGATCAAATATTGCCCTAAATCGTTCCTTTTGTGATTTTAGGTACTTTGGGAGTGAAATCTGGTAAAGGAAGCAATTCGGACGTTTTTGGAGCATAAAAGTGAAGAAAACGCCGAAGACTTAATTTTCCATGCTAGGAACAGTGTATGACGGCGTCAAGAGGAAGTTCATGACGGCGTCAAGAGTAAAAGTGGTGACGGCCCAGAAGAAACGTGAAGGCGTCACAAGAAGAGCGTCAAGAGTTAAAATCATGACGGCCTGCATAAGGTGTATACATGACGACGTCAGACCTAAATCTAGGCAGTCCGAGGAACTATTTGGTGGCAAGATGACGGCATCAGACATTTGTTCTTGACGCCGTCACCTTCTAAACTCTATATATAGTTTTCTATTTTTCATTCATTAGAGAGGAACTGGTGTGGAGAAACCCTAGGGCCGAACCTTGTACGTATTTTACAGCTTTTTCGAGGGTTTTCAACCCTTGAATCCTTTCATGTGCTATTAAGATAAGTCTTCTCTTAATTCAATCAATATGTCTATGTGTTGGTTGTCTATATCTTGTGCTTGTATTGATTTAAACATGCTAGGCTAGATTTATCTTGTGTTTGCTTAGATCTAATGAAACCTAGATGTTAATTATGTGTTGATTACTTGTTTATGGTTGTATTGGATGAATGATTTCAATGTTAGGCTTAAGAAAACTGGCAGATCTCCATTGTGTAACATGCTTGAACGTCTTAGGAAACATGAACCGATGTGTACTAGCTTTTATTGGTTGTATTTAATGCATGAGTAAATTCTAATGATCCCATGTTAGGAGCTTCTTAGCCGGCTCGACATAGGAGTAAAGTAGGCACTCATAGGATTGGGGAAGTAAGTACGCCACCCCATGAATGGTATTAAGGAATACAATCCGTCATCCACGCAACTATAACAAGTAATTAACATGTAAAAGATATCTAGGGAGTAGTGAAATCTAAGTAAACACATTTCTCCCACATATTGCTCACAACCTTAGTTTAATTTAGTTTATTTTCATTCTTAGTATTTTATTTTGATTGCATCTTTAGTATTGGATTAGTTGATTAGCAACTAATTCCGCCCAAATCCTTCAAACCCGAGATTTTTACTTGCTTTTCTAAAAATATAAAAATACAAAAAGAATCATCCCTCATCTCTAGACCTAGTCTTTAGTTTTTCTAATCCTAGCGACACTATTCCTAGCTGAACGATCAATCCCCCGGTACTTGTCATTATACTATACTACATCGATCAGGTACACTGCCTGGTGGGGGTTGTAAGCTTCTCGAGATCCCTCGAGAGGTATAGCCTGGTGCGATTCCCACGTATCAAGTTTTTGGCGCCGTTGCCGGGGAATAGTTATTGTCTAGGTTAGAATCTCTTTTTATTAGGTCTACTTGCTAGATTCCTTTCTAGTAAGATTTTATTTTTATTTTTAGGTTCTCTTTAGTCTATCTTTTTCTTCGTGCCTTTGCTAGTAAATTAAATTCATTGACTAATCCGTTGACCATTATGGAAAACGCGAATCCACCCCTTTCCCCTAGAGAAGTGGTTGTGTTACGTGAACAAATTGAGAATGAGATTAGGGAACTTAGGGAGGGGGAGCTTAATAGGTTGATTAAGGTTGAGCTCGACCATGCATTTAGTGACCTAGCGACCGCCTTGTATTCAAATGAGGACCTAGGGCCTAATGATTTTGTGAATGTTGTTGAGGAACTTGAAGAGGGGGAAATAGATCCGAAGCTAAATGATTATTTTAATCTATACCCCACTAAGGAGGAGATTGCATATTATAATAATCTTATTGATGACCCTCGACCTCCTTTTACTAGAATCGAACCCAAGATAAAGAGAGACGATCCTAAGAACGCTAAGATACCATGTATGATTGGGTATAGACACGTTGACAATGCTTACATTGACTTTAAATCCCCAATCAACATTATGTCCTCAAGTGTTTATAATGATATAGTGAAAACAAGACTTGAACCTAGAAGAGATCCCAAATACCCCGGTGGAGTTTGCAACTTTGTCGGGAGAGTTAAAGGTCTACATGTCTTTGTTGGGAATTTCACTTATATCACCGACTTTATGATCGTGGAAGATCTTGCTAATGTTATTGATTGTCGATTATCCAATGTTGTGTTTGGTAAACCGTTTATTGAGGAGTCCAAGTTAGAATATGATGAGATATAAGGGACAATCCAATTTGCAAGTAACACCGATTGGATCACTTATAGGATGCCTAATAGAATGAAAGAATTTCGCTTTATATCCCGATTTGACAAGGATAACATTGGTGCTTTTGAGGACATCAAAGAGAAGGATAAGAAAAAGGGCATGGATTATGTATGGGAAAAGAAGAGTCTTTTTTACAAAGATTGCTTGGCTCTAGGACCAAAGTATAAAGTCGATAAGGAATTTGCCCATAGGATTATAGGAGCGATTGAGAAAAAGGTGATTGGTTTCTACAAAGAACATTTACAATCAGAGAGTGAAACCAACGATGAGGTTACGTAGTAACCCATGACCTTGAGTCTAGCTACAAGACTCGTAAATAAAGAAAAGCGCTTTTTGGGAGGCAACCCATGTTTTGTGTGATTTTTATTTTGTTTGTTTGTTATTTGCTTCCGTATGCATGCTTTATTTTTATTGTTGGTAGATCATGTTTCAAAACTAAATAGTGGAAATACTTTACATTGTTGTTTTGCCTAGTCTTAACTTCACCTAAAGGTATTTTTGCAAAAGATAAGTGTAAGGGGAAACCCCAAATATGTTTTTAAGAAACAAACCGATCATGATTCTCCACAATATTAGATGAACATGTATATTCATATTTGTTAGAGTCAAATGCTTGTATCGAGTTATAATGAAGTTTTGCAGGATTTTCCAGGAAGTAAGACCAAGTTTTTCCAGAAATTTTCTGGAAACTTAACATAAGAATTTCTGCAGGTCACTTCTGACGGCGTCACGAGTTTACTCTTGACGGCGTCACGTGTAAAAATCTGGAAATTTTACCAGTTTTGTTTTTCTAATGGAGTCTTAAAGTTTTTGTTGAATTATTAGTTTTATAATCTCCAGGAAATCTACAAACTTCATTCCACAAGCATTATATCTTATTTTGTTTTCTAGGATTTAGTAATATATGTAGATTGCCGCCGATTTTATGCGAGGTTCCCTTGTCTGTTTTCTCAGGATTTACAGGTTATGTATGACAAGAAGATGATTATTTTTCTGGAAGGGAAGCTTTGATTGTTCATTTTCTTGGAGGAAGATCTAACCTAGCCACCTTATTATCCATACCGAGCGAATCAGGGGAGTATTTGATTTCATTTTACTTATTTCACTTTTACATTCTTTACTTGAACATTGGGGACAATGTTCATCCTAAGTGTAAGGGGAGGGTAAAATGATGATACCTTACAAATACACTTTCGCTTGAATTTGTTTGTTTAATAGTAAATGTGTAATAAAACTATGAGAAATACTTGTTAGTGCAATTTTAGCGCCAAATTTAAAATTTTTTACAACATTTAGGAGTGAAACTTTAGCCATAGCAAGCGTCTTATGGATAGGAGATCGTATGACTAGCATAAAACCGTACTACTCAGAAAAATTTTCCACCCAAATATGTGAGGTTTGCCTTTAGATTTGATAGGAAAAGCATTTACTATTAGTGCTTATGAGTGTATCGGCAGCATTTAGATTCTAGAACTTGTGTTAGTGATGCATACTGAGACCTCTAGTGAGACTACATTCGTGTAGTAGGATTTACTACATGATAAGAGGCATTAGGATCACCCTTGTGTAAAACCTGTATCATAATTACTTGACCATTTAAGTCATATTACTTGGCTAGTTAAGTCAACTAATTTTTCCCACACCCTTAGCGTTGTACTCATTTTTAGTACACGAAACCCCTAGTACACCCCTCCGAGCCTATCTTTTCATTTCTAACTTTAAGCATCTTACTTAAAGGAAGAATTTGTTACACCCCACTTAAATGTACAACCAAATCGCCTTAGCCTTCCGTGTATGCACTCATCTTTAGTGCATTATTGTTATTTGTTTAAACCCTAAGTTAATTATCTAATTGATTACATAGTTGCTAAGTCGAGTCATATCCTTGTACATATTGTTTTGGGACAATTGAGACTCATGGGTAAAGTACTTATTTTATGGAGTAATGGGGAAGAACATAATATTTATTACCCCCATATGTACGTTAATCTTAAAAGTACTCCAAGTGTTTTGATTTTCTTAATTCGAGTCATTAGATTAGTTTATTGTAAAGTATGTAAAAATTCAAGTGTAAGGGGAATATTCATCCCCTATGATGAATTATTTTAGATGGTAGGGTAAGAGTGTATGCAAAAAAAAAAATCGAAAAAAAAACAAAAAAAAAAAAAAAAAAAAAAAAAAAAAAACAAAAAAAAAAAAACATACGGACTACCATCCCTTTTCATTCTATGTTCATTTTATGTTTTTGTTATTTGTCATTTATTAGCTTAAGTCGAGTCTAGTCTTGGCTTAGCAACGCCATATTGTACATGTAATTGACCAAGATTGTTAACTCGCCATCAGTAAAGACTGCCTATATCCAACAAAACCATGTATTTCATATCCCTACACCTAACGTTACAACCCTTTAAAAGACCTCTTTGATAGTTTATCCTAGGTGCTTACGCCATGTGGTGGAGGTTTGATCATTTCCCAAGCCTATGGTAATCTATTTTGCTATGACAGGTAGTGAGAGATATTTTCCGTTTCCATAATGTGATATAACTTTATAACACCCGAGAGATGTGAGAATCTAAACACTATTTGTCAGGTGCTAGTGTATGACCTCCGTGCTTGTCTTTGGTCTTTAGTGGAATGATTATTTGTTGTAATTACTTTCATATTAGTGTTAAATGACCCCTAACTTGTATTTTGATTAGAATAAAAGCGCATTTGGTTGAGGACAAGCAAATCTCAAGTGTAAGGGTATATGATGAGGCGACAAATGAACCACTTTTAAGGGGTCATTTAAGCCCGAAATTGAATTTATTTGATCAAATATTGCCATAAATCGTTCCTTTTGTGATTTTAGGTACTTTGGGAGTGAAATTTGGAAAAGGAAGCAATTCGGACGTTTTTGGAGCATAAAAGTGAAGAAAACGCCAAAGACTTAATTTTCCATACTGGGAACAGTATATGACGGCGTCAAGAGTAAAAGTGGTGACGGCCTAGAAGAAACGTGAAGGCGTCATAAGAAGAGCGTCAAGAGTTAAAATCATGACGGCCTGCATAAGGTGTATACATGACGGCGTCAGACCCAAATCTTGGCAGTCCGAGGAAGTATTTGGCGGCGAGATGACGGCGTCAGACATTTGTTCTTGACGCCGTCACCTTCTAAACTCTATATATAGTTTTCTATTTTTCATTCATTAGAGAGGAACTGGTGTGGAGAAACCCTAGGGCCGAACCTTGTACGTATTTTACAGCTTTTTCAAGGGTTTTCAACCCTTGAATCCTTTCATGTGCTATTAAGATAAGTCTTCTCTTAATTCAATCAATATGTCTATGTGTTGGTTGTCTATATCTTGTGCTTGTCTTGATTTAAACATGCTAGGCTAGATTTATCTTGTGTTTGCTTAGATCTAATGAAACCTAGATGTTAATTATGTGTTGATTACTTGTTTATGGTTGTATTGGATGAATGATTTCAATGTTAGGCTTAAGAAAACTGGCAGATCTCCATTGTGTAACATGCTTGAACGTCTTAGGAAACATGAACCGATGTGTACTAGCTTTTATTGGTTGTATTTAATGCATGAGTAAATTCTTAGCCGGCTCGACATAGGAGTAAAGTAGGCACTCATAGGATTGGGGAAGTAAGTACGCCACCCCATGAATGGTTTTAAGGAATACAATCCATCATCCACACAACTATAACAAGTAATTAACATGTAAAAGATATCTAGGGAGTAGTGAAATCTAAGTAAACACATTTCTCCCACATATTGCTCACAACCTTAGTTTAATTTAGTTTATTTTCATTCTTAGTATTTTATTTTGATTGCATATTTAGTATTGGGTTAGTTGATTAGCAACTAATTCCGCCCACATCCTTCAAACCCGAGATTTTTACTTGCTTTCCTAAAAATATAAAAATACAAAAAGAATCATCCCTCGTCTCTAGACCTAGTCTTTAGGTTTTCTAATCCTAGCGACACTATTCCTAGCCGAACGATCAATCCCCCGGTACTTGTCATTTTACTATACTACATCGATCAGGTACACTGCCTGGTGGGGGTTGTAAGCTTCTCGAGATCCCTCTAGAGGTAAAGCCTGGTGCGATTCCCACGTACCACTGACACACCTTCACCATTTTGGCCATAACTTGAGCAAACTGACTCCGTTTGACCTCCCGTTTGCGGTCACGGAAAGCTAAGAGAAAGATCTACAACTTTGGTGTTTATCATTTTCTGAAAAATGAATCCAACCGATCAGTTAGATCAAAATGTCTCATCCAACCGGATCGGATGGAATCCAACCGAATGGTTGGATGCATGCTGACCTCCCCAAGTCATTTTTAATGCATAATTAAGTGTCTTTAAGCCCCAAGTCCGATCATGTCACCTTAATAACTCCATTTACTGCTACTTTATGACACTTAGTGCCAAAGTTTCATGCTTGGAGGCTAAGGGTGAATTCTACCTATTAATAAGACCATTTAGGCTTGGTTTCAAGTGTGCAATTATTTCCTCCACCCTTAAGGACGAATTGTCACCACTATTATCTCACCCAAAAGGCCAAAACCCTCTGCATTTCCAGAAGTGGCGCTCAAGTGCTTAAGAAAGTGTTTGGGTATTATTTTCCGGCTTGGTTAGAAGTTGTAGTTGATTGGAGGCTTGAAGGTTGCTATAATCCTTTACCTTTACCTATTGTAATTGATACCTTGGGTAAACTCTTATTACTTTTAAGATGTTGAATGTTATATCTCATGTTTGGTTCTATGTGTTTCATGTGATGTCTTTTGATAATGATAATCTCTTAATGCTTATTTGGTACATATGATAACTTGTGATAAAAGGATGTTTGGATACAATTAGTGTTTGTTTGGTTTATGATGAAAGACATCATATTTGGTTAAATTGGATCTTGTCTTGTTTATTATTTTGATTAATCATTGTTAAGTCTATAGTTGAAAGGATTCTCAAAAGTGGTTGATTTCAATTCATTAGTCGGTGAATGGTTTTGGTCTTGTACTTTGTGACGATTGTACAAGGAACTTAATAAACATAACAAGTAAAGGTTTAATTTGGATTAAAGGTCGAAAGACATCTTTTGAATATGTGTCATCATCATCTTTTCAAGTAAATGGAACTTAACAAATTAATGGCATCAAAGTCTAGGACGAAAGGATTCTTTGTTCTTGTTTAGATATAAGGCTCATGACATAACCATTTGATTGAGGCTTATGCACATTTGATTTATAAAACACTAAATTATTATTGGTTTTAGAGGTCGTAAGGATTACCTTTGATAATATGTTTTCCAAACTAAACATCCTAATATCCATGTGATCATTTGTCTAAACATGTATGTTCTTTGTGTTCTTGTTATAATATTGCTTTTCTTGTGGTTTGATCCGTGACAATCATAACCACCAACTTGTTACTTGCTTAAACAAACAAACGACACTTGAGTGTTACCAAGTCTTTTGGGACGACCTTGACTTACCACTACTCTACTACAATTGACTAGGGTATACTTGCCCGAATGTGTTCCTAATTAACTGGTAATTCTTGTTTATAAATTTAAAGCTTGTTGGAGCGCATCACTTCCTCTTCTAAGCAAAAGTCTTGTTGATCCCAGTTGAGCTTAAACGATCTTATATAGAAGTTAACTTGATTCAACACTTAAGCTAATATGCGGAATGTAAAAGCTTAACTTAAGAAGAATAATGATTCACTTTCAACACTTCAATATTATTAATACGAGCACTCAACAATGCTAGGGTTTTACAACCTTGAAATGAATAAAATACGTACATAAACTAACCCTAGGATCCTCCTTTTATAGACTAAGGAATCCTACTAGGTTTACACTACCTTTCTCGAGGTTGTTTAGACCTCATATTATCTATGATACACAATAACAAAGATTAACATTATACGTAGCGGAATTAAACAAACATCAATTGTTATTGAACAAGGTTTTTCATTAATAACACTCCAAGCCTCAAATATTATTTGATCAGAATAATACGGTTACACCTAATCTGTAACAGGAATCAGATGATTCTTGAGGCTACGAAACAACTCTAACCCTAGACGTTCTACCCTACGTCTAGGTTATACACACACATCTTTAGTCGACTACATATTGAAAGACTTAATAAAACCTGTACCCTTAATCTCTTTATATAATTGAAAATTAGGGTTTACAAAATACTACGAAGGACTAATAAATAAATCTTCTTTTGCAAGCAAGTCCTTCTCCATCTTTTGTATAATTCCTTCTTGTCGTATTAAGTCCCTATTGTTTCATTCTTTCTTGTTTTGTATCATCAAATCTAATAGACCCAACAATCTTCCCCTATTTGATGATGACAAAACAATCACAGTCTTGCACGAACTTCCCTAGACGAAGTAGAGAAATTGAGATAATCAAATCTCACCATGAATGAAACTATTTTGTCTTCCCCTTAAGCCATGCCATGCTACTCCAAAATTTCTTCCCCTTTTTGTTATCAACAAATAGAGAACGTATGCAAAACTTCCCCTTGAGTGGTGCATGTAGATGGTTAAACATTTAATCAATAAGCTTCCCATGAAACCAATATGTTTACCATCTCTTGAATCTTCAATTCTTTAGGCTCTATGTAATGATCACATATGAAGAAAACTTGATATTCCAAACTTGAAACCAAAGTAAAATATCCCAAACTCGTTACTTAAGCTTGCACTATTGTTGATTGAAGAACGATATAGAGAATTTGGTGTTGCTGAAACAAATCTCTAAATCTCTTGAAATTATCCACAATGACTTTCTTCGTGTGACACTGAGTACTACAATGTATCTCCTTTAAGTGATAGTTAACTAGGTCTTCGTCCATCCACCCCTAGACCTATGAAAACTAGATAAACCAAGTCCCAATCTTAAACCATATATCCAAGCAAGTCATCAATCAATAGTGAGAATATTGATGATGAAATAAGTAAACGCTTTCGTGAACCTCACTTCAATCTCAAATAAGAGATAAACAATTTTCCTTCGTAACCAATTCATCAATAATCCAAATATAAGCCTTTAAACCGTTAAGAACAAAAACCAACTTTTTCTTGTATGTGTGAACCAAAAACCCATGTGTGTAAAACCATCTTCAAATCTGCCATAATAAAATCCATGTACTTTGCCCAATATCGAATAGTACTAACAGTAGGAATATATCTTGAACATAGCTAGCAGTAGAATCATGAGGCGCAGAAGCAAAAAAAAATATAACGCTAACAGCAGTATGTAGGAGCAGTAGTGTGACAGCAGTAGAAAAACTCTACCAGCAGTATAAACATAACGAGCAGCTGCTTCTTTTACCAATTACCATTGACCCATGATTGACCCATGATTGCACTATTAGTACGAGGTACACAGCAGTACTACACGACAACGCTTCAATAAATTGGTACAAGGTTACTGCAGCCCCACAATCAACATGAATTTATTATCCACTGAATATTATTTAGAAATTGACCAAGGAAATCACGTGCAATAGACAAATCATGATACACAAATCTCGTAATCAATTCATATGAATCTGACAACCAATCAGATTACAAGATAGCAATAATATCCTAGAATAATCTCTTCGATCAAGAGATAACGACAAAACTTACCCATGATCTCGTAATTAAAACCTGCTCCTCGTGAAAATATCCAAGACCAGTTAATTAAACATTCACTGACTCCCGATATAATAATCAACCAGTAGCATCGATCCACAAATACACCATAAACCACTGACCCATGTGCGAAGATATTAATAACCCTTCGGAATTAATAACCACAGAAAAAAAATTCTAATTGTAGTACGAGGTAATTTATACACCAGATGACAAAACATGTAAATTAATTCTTTTCCCACATAATAGGATTGACTAATGAGATGACAAAGTAATATTAGTAGCCAACTGACCCACTAGAATAAAGAATTATAAAATCGATCGGCAAGTAACATATTATCTTGAATATCCCATTAGAAGCGACAAATCTGATACACCTTCAATAAATTGCGTCGATCACTTGATACAACTTTTTCACCGACCTAAATTTAATTCTCAAATTAACCCATTAATGCAAGTACGAGGATAATAATTGAGAAACAAATTAGTTGTACCTTTGTCGCTAAAAACCTTACAGTAGCAGCAGGCTTAAATATTAAACTCGAAACCCTTAATTCACAGATCCATAAAACTCAACCAATTAAATCTTAAAAACCGATTATACCATAAAACATTAAAAACCATCGTACCTTCTTCTCACAACTGCTTTCATCTTCGACAATTAACCTTGTAGAACCCTAGATATCATGAGCAACCTGTCTCTGATACCACCTGTTGGATCGTTGTAGCTCGAGGTTGTTTAGACCTCATATTATCTATGATACACAATAACAAAGATTAACATTATACGCAACGGAATTAAACAAACATCAATTGTTATTGAACAAGGTTTTTCATTAATAACACTCCAAGCCTCAAATATTATTTGATCAGAATAATACGGTTACACCTAATCAGTAATAGGAATCAGAAGATTCTTGAGGCTACGAAACAACTCTAACCCTAAACGTTCTACCCTACGTCTAGGTTATACACACACATCTTTAGTCGACTACATATTGAAAGACTTAATAAAACGTGTACCCTTAATCTCTTTATATAATAGAAAATTAAGGTTTACAAAATACTACGAAGGACTAATAAATAAATTTTCTTTTGCAAGCAAGTCCTTCTCCATCTTTTGTATAATTCCTTCTTGTCGTATTAAGTCCCTATTGTTTCATTCTTTCTTGTTTTGTATCATCAAATCTAATAGACCCAACAAGTCTTCCTCCTAGTACCAGGAGTAGAAGGAGAAGAAGTATGAGTATCAAGTGGAGAATCATCAGTAGGTTCTTCAGCAGGAACTGGTTCTAAAGCATCAGCAGGAACATCCTTTGGGTCAGTAGCAGAAGTAGATTCATTGGTAGGAACATCAGTAGAACCCGATTCTTAACCTTTAGGAACTCTTGATGAATTATCAGTAGGAAGAAAAGTAGATCCACCAGCTTCTTAGGGTTGAGAAAACTCTACATATTTATCAATAGATGGTTCAGCAGACACACTAGCAGGCTCAACATCTTGATCAGCAATTGTAGACTCAGTAAGATCTATAGAAATCTTAGCAGAATCATCAAGCCTTATCCTCTTAGCAGCAGGCTCACCCAGAAGTCTGCCATGCTTCTCTAAAACATCTGGAACATTAATACCTGATGAATAAAGAGTAGAAATGAGCCTATCATACTGTGTAGTTAACTGAGTGTCTGAAAAGCTCCAAACTTTCTTTTGAGTCCATCCTAATCCAAACAAGGCACACCCTTGATTCTTAAAAAAAATTCCTCATGTAATTTCTAATCTTCACTTTTGTCCAGGGGTTGTTTCTCATCTCCTTAGCTTTTGTCTCTACCTCAGCCTTCTTCTGTAGTTTAATAGTTTCAACCATCCTTTGAGCAAAATCCATCTCATGATAATCAGGTCCAAGAACTGACTTTGCCAAATCAGGTTGAGCAGATACTTGAGTAGCCAAATTGTCCCACTGCTCAGCAGATAAACGCTTAGCAATTTCTGTTGTCTTTCAGCATGTAGAGTATTAGTAATTGGAGTACCCATCCTATCTAAGTCAGTCTGGATTTTCCTAGCAAGATCCTCAGATGCCTTCATATCTAAATCCCTTTTAGTCTTTGCAGTATTGATGCGTGGGAATCGCAACCGGCTTTACCTCTCGAGGGATCTCGAGAAGCTTACAACCCCCACCAGGCATTGTACCTGATCGTTGTAGTATAGTATAGTGACAAGTACCGGGGGATTGATCGTTCAGCTTAGGAATAGTGTCGCTAGGATTAGAAAGCCTAAATACTAGTTCTAAAGGTGAGGGATGATTATTTTTGTGTTTTTATATTTTTTAGAAAGCAAATTAAAATTTCGGGTTTTGGAAGAGTGAGCGGAATTAGTTGCTATTCAACTAACCCAATACTAAGATGTAATCAAAATAAAATACTAGAAAAGAAAATAAACTAATTTATACTAAAGTTGTGAGCAGTAATTGGAGAAAATGTGTTTACTTAGATTTCACTACTCCCTAGATATCTTTTACACGTTAATTACTTGTTATAATTGCATGGACGACGGATTGTATTCCTTAATACCATTCATGGGGTGGCACACATAACTCCCCAATTCTATGAGCTCTTATCTCCTCCTACACCATGCCCAACACAACTATAGGGATTGTAAACAGTGGCTCATGCATTAAATACAACCAATAAAGACCTAGTGCGCGTTGGTTCATGTTTCTTAAGACGTTCAAGCATGTTACCAATTGGAGATCTGCCAGTTTTCTTAAGCCTAACATATAAATCATTCATCCAAGACAAGAATAAACAAGTAATCAATACATAATCAATATCTAGGTTTCATTAGATCTAACCAAACACAAAGGAGATCTAGCCTAGCATGATAGAATTAAGACAAGAACATGATATAGACAACCAACACATAGACATATTGATTGAATTAGAAGAACACTTATCTTGATTAATCATGCAAGGTATCAAGGGGTTGGAACCCTTGAAAAACCTGTAAAGTTACACCAAAATCGTACTTAGGGTTTCTCCCAAAACTTTTAAATGTGAAAATTAGAAAACTATATATAGAAAAATAGGTTTGACGGCGTCAAGAATAAACTTGTGACGCTGTCACCTCGCCGCCAAAACTCTTCTCGGACTGCCTAGATCTACTTCTGACGCCGTCAGGACTTATACACTTCCAGACCGTCATGACTCTTTTACTCTTGACGCCCTTCCTACGTGACGCCGTCAAATCTGTTCTGGGTCGTCATGGAAATTCATGAAATTTGCTCTTGACGCCGTCAAGGTTTTGCTCTTGACGCCGTCACCTACTGTTCCCAGCTTGGAAAATTAAGACTTTGGCGTTTTCTTCACTTTTATGCTCCAAAAACGTCCGAATTGCTTCCTTTTCCAGATTTCACTCCCAAAGTACCTAAAATCACAAAAGGAACGATTTAGGGCAATATTTGATCAAATAAATTCGGATTCGGGCTTAAATGACCCCTTAAAAATGGATCATTTTTTGCCTCATCAAGCATCCTCTTTAGCTTGCAACTATGCAGCAAATATCTCACTTAACTTTTCATTAACTAGTTCCTGCTTCGATTTCTGTCTAGAAGGAATATCCTGATCAACCATTATAGATTTTCCTTTATCCTTCTGAGGTAAAGCAGCTTCAAGAGGAACATAATGCTGACTAGCAGAATCCTTAACATTAGAACCATCAGGACCAACCACATGTATATCTGCTGATGCATCAGGAGGAACTACCTTTGGCATTTGATTAGCAGATGTTTCCTTTCTAGATGAGATTACATAATCTTGACCAGCAACAAAAACAGTATCTGCTGACTGAGAAGCATTCGCAGGAGTATTTTCAACAGGAACATCAGCCATGGCCACATCAATAGAAGGAGCAATTGGTTCAGTCCTAGTAGCAGGAACCTCATGCTGATCACTCTCTAGAGTAGTGGTAGCAAGAAGATGAAGTCCTTCCAAGTCAAGTTTGTCAGACTCTCTAGAATCCTCTTCATCTGAGTCAATCACAGCACCTTTTATTTTCCTGGTTTTGAGCTTATTCTCCAACTTCTTGACTCTTTTAACTAGAGTCACCATAGATTTTCCAAAAGTCTGCTTGGTGTGATTAAGATCCTTTTCCAACATATCCACCTTATGCACATACCTGTTCAATAAAAGAGACAAAGAAGTGAGAGTAACAGGACCTTCAGCTCCACCAACAGGGATATTTGTGGTATTAGGAGCATCATTGGTCCTAACAGGAGAATTATACAAGTCTTTATCTATATCAACATTTTCTTCAAAAGTAGGTCTCAATGGGCTTGGTGTGGGAAGTCTTGTTAGTTGTGGAGATTGTACAGTTTGGGCAGGATCAAAATCCTCAGTAACTACATGCTCAGAAGGAGCATCAGCAGTTGGTGAATGTAAAGGTGTAGGAGGACTAGGGATAGATGGCCTTGGAGATGGTAGTGGCTAAACTTCAGCAGTAACTTATGCACTTGCAACAGGAGCAACTTCAGCCCTCTCAGGAGAATCCACTGGTGCTTGAGCATCAGCAGGATCCTGACCACCAGCAGCTGCATCAGCAGCTGCCTCATCAGCATCATTGCCAGTAGGCAACCTAGCAGGTAGTAAAGGTCTATGGTCACCTTTATAGTTGGTTTTCATAGAAGCAAAAAGCTTACTAGATAACCCCTTAACAGGTAGATGGGTAGTATCAGTGGTCTGAATACCTAAAATTATTTGAAGAAACCTAGGATACATTAAATATTTAAGTTTGGTATCCTTAACATTACCAATCATTTCATCAAATATATACTTAGAAAAATTAAACGTTCTCCCCTGAGATAGGCACACAATGGCAAGAGTAATGTCTGTGGAAAATTGATCCCATCCTCCAGACTTAGAACTCATACACTAAAGCAGAGTGTGTGTCAAGAATCTCCATTTAGGGAAAAACAGATTCTTGTACCATACTTTCCCATCTGCACGATAGCCAGCAGCCCGCAAACCTACAAGTATCTCTTCTTTAGCCAATTCGTGTTCCCCACCTTCATCATCCAATTGCAATTGAGTCCAAACCAATGACTCAGTGATAACACATTCTTGCCCATCAACAGTAGCCACAATCTCTGTTGGTCCATCTTCAACAGACCTTGTTTGTGCCGTTCTCCAAAATTGTGTGACCAATGATTCATGGATAACATCAGGATATCGGGTTAAAGCATAATGAATCTTGGACCTTTGGAGAAATTCCATCATCTCCACATAATGACTATCTCCTTTTCCATGACCCAAGAAAGCTTGCTTGTTGTGATCACCTTTGAAGAGTAGTTCAACCATTGATTGAAAAGAGAGAAGGATATAAGGTTTTGAGTGTTGAGAGAGGTTGAAATGGTTTTTGAAATTTTTTAGCATGAGGGAATCAGTTATTTAGAAGTGGGATTTGCATGTCTAGGTTAAATGGGGTAAGTTTCCAAATGTGGAGTGTAATTGGCAAGAATTGTGAAAACAATCTTTGACCAATAATTGACTATAATAAACCCCTAAGTAAACTGACCCATCCGTAGAAACCAAGTCAACCAGTAGGAACCAGTTGGTTAATCCGGAGAAACCAATTAAATGTTAACTACGGTCAACCCTTCCTTATATCAACAGCAACCAATAAATGTTAACTACGGTCAACCATTCCTTGTATCGGTACCAACCAATTAGCAGCAACCAATAACTGTTGACTACGGTCAAGAATTCCTTGTATCAGCAGCAACCAATCAGCAAGAGCAAGTCATTAGTGGTAACCAAGTTTCAGTGAAAATCTCTTTGAGTCAAATTTTCGCCCTTAATTATCAGTAAACCACCTCGCATTTATGGCAATAATTACACACGGTTTACTTTTCCTTATAAATATAGGGTAAAAATCCCCAAAACTCACCACTCAATTTAAAATTCAAATCCCTAATTACATCCACCACTGAAGTAACAACCATGTCATCCATTCCAAGTATAATCAACATCTCTTCCGGCTCTTCTGATTCTTCCGAATCACTAACATCTCCACCGCCATTGAGATTACCAACCATCCCACGGGGTCTAACCAAATAGCAGGCTAAGAAGAAGAAACATGATGTTCCTCCTCCAAGTTCATCATCGTCATCAGAGGATCTTCTACCTTATCCTTCAGATTTGGATGATTCCGATATGGCAAGAGACCTAGAGAGACAATGGAATGCATTAGAGAAGGGTGAGGCAAGTAGAGTCCCCAATCCTGTTGTGTCTCCCTTCATTTACACTTCTTCTGATGAAGATGATGATGAGAATGATGCTCTATACATTCCTCCTTCAACTCCTGAAAGGACCCAATCCTCCCGTCCAAGGCGACCATCAAGACCAAGAATGTCAAATCCACCATTGCCAAAGACAAGGGAAGTAGTGATTGGGTTGCCTTGTCCCAATCAGCAGGAACTCTTCACCAGGAACAAGGGCAAAGGGAAGATGGATGATAGGAAGGGCAAGGGAAAAGTAGAATAGAAGGGTTAGGATTGATAGGCTAGATTGCTTGTATGAAACTTTCAATCTTACTCTTTTTTGTACTTATGGATGATCATCAATAAAACTTGTTTCCTTTGTTTGAAATTACTTTATTGTTTTGCTTCTGATGAATGTACATTCCACTGACGTAGATAAGCTAGCAAAAACTATCAGCAGGAACAACCTTAAGGTTGTGTTATCAGCAGCAATTGGTAAACCTTAGTAACCTTCATCCGTAGAATCAATATATATGGACAACTTGAACAATTATTAATTGCCACAGACTCAACTAACTCCCATTAAGTTCTATTAACTCTCATTAATCCTCACTCAGGTCTATAAAATTGTCTTCATAGCACAAACTACCCAAAAATAAATTACACACTAATACCAACACACCAAGGTCTTCCCAAACACACCAGTCATGAAGCCAAATCCCAAAGTTATTGACATTTCCTCTAATTCTTCTGATTCCACTTTTGATATTCCCCAAATACAAAGAGCTTATTACTATCTTGGTGTGGGACCATTTGAGTTCTGTCCATCTCCTACCTCATCAGAGGAAACAGAGGAAGCTCCAACTCCTCTTTCAGTAGTTGTCCCTGATTTTACTCCAGTCATAGCATTCCTCACTAGTGAGATGGAGAGGGTTTGTGCTGATATGAGGAAGATATCTGTCCCTGAGGAGCCACAGTCCTCCCAAAGGTACAAGGGTCCACTGAAGGTTATCCTTAGACTTGCTGCTCCCAAGCTCTAGAACAAAGACATGCAATCTAGAGGAGTCCACAAGAGGATGCCTAACCCCAAGGACCTAGGAAAGGGGAAGAGGAAGATGGAGTAGGAGTTTGGGCTGTTGTAGGTGGTAGTGTTGTGGTTGTGAAGGTTGCTGGTTGGTAGGTTGTTAGGTTGTGTCTTGTGTAATCCTGTAATGATGTTTGGTGATCCTGATGATGTACTCTTGTGTCTAAATAATGAATGAATTTCTCATATTATCTTTTACATCTTGTTCCACTTATATATGTTGTGTAAATCTTTGTTCATCAGCAGAAACATAACCTGCAAACCAAACATTCAAACAGCACACAAAAGACAAGCATAATGATGTACAGAGTTAGTAAGAAACCTGCAAAACAAAGTTAGTAAACATAATAATATACAAATTATACAACATCAATTCCAATCCTCCCCAAAGGCATATGCCTCCCCTCAGGCTTATGCCTCCCCTCAAACATAGCATTCAAGGGTTAACCATCCCAATGTGGACAACTAAGTGATTAAACCTAGGTTAATCAAAAGGCTTTGTTAGCAAATCAGCCACATTATCATCAGTATGAATTTTAAGCACTTGTATTAAATGTTTCTCATTTGCATCTCTTATAAAATGGTGCCTAATTTCAATATGTTTAGTTCTTTGATGAAAAACTGGATTTTTAACAATGGAAATGGTACTTTGATTATCAATAAAGATTTTAGTGTTCATGAAAGTGAACCCATAATCCAGCATTTGATTCTGAATCAAAAGTACCTGACCACAACAATTAGCAGCAACAACATATTCTGCTTCGGTAGAAGAGGTAGCCACAATGGTTTGTTTCTTGCACTGCCAAGAAATTAATCTTCTACCAAGAAATTGACAACCTCCTGTTGTGGATTTCCTGTCCAAATTAGCCCTAGCATAGTCACTATCACTGTATGCTACCAGCACAAATGGTGAATCCCTTGGATACCAAAGACCTAACTTCGGTTGGCCTTTGAGATACTTGAAAATCTTCTTCACAACATTTAGGTGAGAAGTCAGTGGATTAACTTGATGCCTTGAGCAAGCACTAACAGCAAAAGTGATGTCAGGCCTTGAAGCTGTGAGATACATGAGTGAACCAATCATGGATCTATATAGATGTACATTAACAGCTTCATCTTGTTCATTTGGATTTTTAGGCTTGGGAGATTCATATGGAGTAGTTGCAGTCCTTATTTGTTCAAAGTCAAACTTCTTCAAGATACCCTTAACATATTTCTCCTGATGGATGAAGATCCCATCAGGTTGTTGTTTGACTTTTAGCCCCAAGAAAAATGTCAGTTCCCCCATTGCACTCATTTGAAATTCACCTTTCATCAAATTTTCAAATTCCCTACACCGTTCCTCCTTTGTGGAGCAAAAAATGATATCATCTACATAAACGTGTACCAGAATGATATCCCTTGAGTTCTTCTTAATGAAGAGAGTCTTGTCAATTGCCCCTCTTTTGTAGCCATGATCCAAAAGGAATGTAGATAGCCTAGCATACTAGGCTCTTGGTGCTTGATGAAGTCCATAGAGTGCCTTGACAACCTTGTACACCTTCTTAAGATGTTATGGGTCTTCAAAGCCTTGTGGTTGAGTGACATAGACTTCCTTTTCAATTTTTCCATAGAGGAATGCACTCTTGACATCCATCTGATATACCACAAAGCCCATGTATGAGGCAAAGGCCAAGAATAACCTGATTGCCTCAACTCTAGCAACAGGTGCAAAAACTTCAGTATAATCAATCCCTTCTTCTTGTCTGAAACCTTGAGCTACCAATCTTGCTTTATTTCTTACAACAATTCCTCTAGCATCCCTCTTGCATTTTAGTATCCACTTGGTTCCAATTGCAATTTTACCTGCAGGGAGATCAACAAGTACCCATACATCTTGATTCTTGAATTGTTGCATCTCTTCCTGCATAGCTTCAACCCAACTAGGTTCATTCAAAGCTTGTTTAATGCTGGTTGGTTCTACTTGTGATAAGAAACAAGCAAACAGACTATGTCTTTGATCTATGTGATTGGCTCTCTTCTGATTAGAGACATATGTGAGAAAGGCACATTGTCCAAATTGTGTTTGCTTTATTGCACTTCTTGTTAGAACCATGGCATTAGGATCACCAAGTATATTTTCTTGTGGATGAATGATGTTGATCCTTTTGGTGGTAACAGGATTAACTTCAACAGAGGTTTCAAGATTGGTTAGCGTTGGTGCAATGTCATCATCATAAGAAGCTGATTGAAATATGCCTTCGGTTTGTTCATGATTTCCAAGATCTGAGGGGATGGGAAACCTGCCAAAAGGTTCATCAAATCTTATAGATGTAGCAGAAACGCCTTCAGGAGAATTGGCATCAGCAACAATAGGGGATTCATCAGCAGGAATGGATCTGCTGATTGTATCATCAGTAGCTTGTCTCAGCAGTGACTCAGTATCTTGAGTAAACTCAAGAGCAAGTCTTTTAGCTTCTTCAGCAGCTACATGCTCTTGCTTTTGAAGCCTTGCCAGATCTTTTGCATAGGTTGGATTTTCCACATCATCAGAAGGTTTGTCATGAGAAGCATCTTTGTTTGTAGGACTTGTAACATGAACAGGGAGAGTAGAAACAACAATAGTGGGTTCATCACACTCTGAATCACTGTCTGAATCATCTTCCAAGGTACCTACAGTGTTAGTAGTTGACCCTTGTATACCTGTAGAAGGGTTAGATTTAAATCTTGTATACCCTAAGTGATCTGTCAAGTAGTCAAGGTCAAAATACCATTCATGACCTTTACCCTGAACATTTTCATTATCTTCCATAAATCTCAGGTTAAAAGTCTCTTCAATCTTATTTGCAGCCAAATTATATACCTTGTAAACCTTGCTATGAGTTGAGTAACCAACAATATAACCTTCAGCAGCTTTCTCTTCAAATTTACCTAGGTGATCACTTGTATTCAAAATAGTCACCTGGCATCCAAAAGGTTTCAAGTATTCAATGGTAGGTTTCTTCCCAGTCAAAAGCTCATAGGGTGTTTTATTGTAAGGTTTTGTAATTAACACCCTATTGAGTATATAACAGGCAGTGCCTACAGCTTCAGTCCAAAACATGATGGGAAGTTTAGAGTCAGTAAGCATAGATCTTGCAGCCTCTATCAGGGTTCTATTCTTCCTCTCTGCAACTCCATTCTGTTGTGGAGTCCTGGGACTGCTATAGTCCCTTTTTATACCCTTTAACCCACAGAGACCAATAAGGTTGGCATTTTTGAACTCTGTCCCATTGTCACACCTTATGCCTTTGATTTTCTTATTAAGTTGGTTTTCAATGAGGGCCATAAATTCTTTAAGTGTCTGAAAGGTTTGATCTTTAGTCCCCAAAAAGAAAGTCCAACTAAACCTACTATAAGCATCAATGATCACCAAACAGAAGTACTTGTGGTCAATACTCCTGATGGCTGTTGGACCAAAAAGATCCATATGTAGCAGCTGCAAAGGTTCTGAGATTGTGCTCACAGCAGTAATAGCTTTATAAGAAGCCTTGTGTTGCTTTCCTTTGTTACATGCAACACAGTCGTGTTCATTAGTGAATATTTTGGAAGGAAGTCCATGAACTAGTCCATCTGTCACACCCCCAAAATACCTGAATGGCAGCGGAATGGAATACCTGGGGGTGACGGTCATAGCATCACAGTTACAGTTAGATTGAACGACCTAAAGTGTCGTTTGGGAAAATACGTCGTTTGATCATTTAAAACATTCAGAGTTTACAAAACATAGGTCCCAAAAGATGTTGCCAATTTAGGTAAAATAAGTTCAAACAAGATCAAACGTTTCATAAGTGCAGAAATATAAGGTGAGACACGTCGACTCCGCGACTCCATGAAGGTCCAAATGCATGCAACATGAGCTACCTTTATAACCTGAAAATATGTAACACCCCCAATTCATGGATGCAGCAGAATTCAAATTGGGTCTTACTCGACGGCACAATAGTCACAATAATAGAAAACGAACTCCAATTGAGTCGTTTTAAAAGATTTATCATTCAAATTATATAAATATCAGAGATTACAAAATGAGGTCCCAGATGGTTCCATGTTTACAATTTACATTAAATGAGTTTTTGAATGATAATAAAATTTATAGCCCTCTTGAGTATCCGTGTCCTTCCGTGCCATCCTTGATCGTCATGAACCTGAAATACATGCTTGAGAGGTCAACACAAAGGTTGAGTGATATTCGTAGAGTTTGTAGTTAAATCGTTGAACACAATAATCGTAATGTGAGGTAATTAATCACACATTCATAGTTAGAAAACAAAAGTCATTATTATTTCACTAAGCTCATGCAACCAAAGCATTAACATCGAACCACAAATTGGCATTATAGAAGCCCTATCAAGGTACTTTTGCCATTATACCGCTAAATCTCAAATATAGTGCATTTGTGTGAACTCGTAGTTGTTCAACACAAATGGGATCCGTCAATCCCAATAGATCTATTCACAATATTCGCGCTCACTATAGGTAGTGACTAATGGTTCATGATATAGGGACTTCGAACATGGCAATCGTTACTTAGTGACAATAAAACATAGTCGGGTAGCATACAGTAGAAAGCATTGTGTTCGGGTAGAAAAATAATAGCATGTATCCCCCCATGGGTTTGTAAAATAGTTTAACAACAGAAAGTGGGGCTACGAACTCACGTTAAGTTATGTAGTAAGTAGTGAATGTGATGGTCGAATCGCGAAAGTTTCTACGAGCAACCTATAATAGAATGTTGCGACTTAGGATTGAAGTAAAGAATATGAAGATGTGCCTATATATGTATGTCTTGCATTTAGTCCATGATGTGGTATGATGTATAGTGTAAGTCTTTGAAATAAATGATTCATGAGACATGTATGGTTTATATATCGTTTACTACTGTTCGGGCCAACATAATTCAGAAGTCATGTAGTAAACGTTCGAGGAGCCAGGACACTTTAATTCGTAATTCCACAACTCATCTCGACGGCTTACATAATGAACTCCTCACATGAGGCTCCCTACTATTGTAGTAGTTGATAAAGTATATTTATATAAGTTTTGATCCGAAAAGTTACATGTCCAATATTTGAATAAACTTAGGAAAGTTTATTATTACATGAAGATTGTTATTAGGGTAAGTTTCTTATAACTTGTATGACCATTTTTCTTTGTAATATCTCATGGTTCTTTTAGATGAAGTAGATCCAAATTGTTTGTTCAAGTTATCGCCAACTTTTAGTTCATGTTATCGCCTAAGTAAGTTTATATGGTCATTTAGTCATGGCCTTGCCATGACCTTTGGTCATTGTTCCATGGACTTGAGACTCAACCTTGGCTCTAGCCATGGTTGTGGTCTTGATTCTAGGTGATAAGACCTCTTGTTCTTTTTAAAACATAACCAATATATAGTGACTTATATATATGTAAATAGCTGTTAAGAAACTGAGAAAAATCTCATTCGTTATTGATTTTCTGGAGACGTGCACCTGAGTTTTTGATGAAAACGTGATTCCGGACAACTTTCGTGTTTTAACTTTTTCATGAAACGGACCAGAAAGGCCTCTTTTTGCGTGTTTAAGGTTTCTGTAACAGAAGGTATTTGGCAGCTTTGCCGCAAAGTTTTGGTAACTTCAAATGGTCATAACTTTTGACTCGTATACTCGTTTTAGGTGGTTCAAATTGCTATGGTTTCCTTGTTAAGTCCTCTACTACAATATTTAATGATCCAATATAATAATTTTACCATTTTGATCAGATTATACCAAGAAAGTCACTAGTTTACTAGTTTCAATAACTTATCTTAACAATCATTTACAATAACTTGTTTTACCTATTTTTATACATCATGGACATGATAACAAGACAATATATAGTATGAAGGAAATACAAATAGCATGAAAATGATATTTAAGCAAGGAAGTGTACTAGAGTTTGCTTACAACTTTGGCTTTCTACAAGAAAGGTAAGTAACATGTAAGGAAAAGGACTTTGATAGACTTTAGCTTCACCCTACTTCAATTCAAGCAATCTTTCTACACTTGTATTCTTGAAAGAGAGATGATGAAAGTTGAGGTGACTTGAGTGGATTCAAACTCAAGAGAAATCACCAAAGTTTCTAGGGTTTGGAAGTAGTTTGATGAATCAAAACCAAACAAGGGTTTATGTGTTGTTATGCTCTTGATCTCTTGCATAAAATTGGAAGCAAACTAGCTAAGTGTTTTATGGTTGTGTGTGTGGTATGTGGCGTACAAATGAAGGGGGAGGAGGAGGGGCTTTTATAGTGAGTTGAGGAGGTTAGGAAACAACTAGAAAATTACCTAAACTTGGGCACCAAGTTCAACACTTGTAATGATCTAAGGATCAATGGTCAAGATCAAGCCACAAGTGTGAATCCCCCCCCCCCCTAGAGGCGGTTTGGGAATAATTGGGGAGGAAGTGTGGACTTTTGATGATATTATCCAAGTTATTGAGTTAGTTTTGGCTCCGTAAAATGCTAACCGTAAATGGTTAAGCCACAAAACGTAAAACTGGGTATCGTAAAAATACGAAACTTGGAAGAATGGTTAAACTTGTCAAAATACTCTATAATAAAATATAAAATGAGTGGTAGGTTCCAATTTTTGGAAACACGGGTCTAAAACGCGTAATACGTAAAACGTACGAATATTGCGTAAAATTGAGAAAAGTAAAATGTTACTTTTCTAATAGGATAAAAATGATTTAAAATGACTTATAATGTCTAGACTGGGCTCAGTCTAGTGTCGGTTGGTATTAAATGTCTTTTAGACATCAAACCGTAAGCCTAAAAATCTAGGAATGATTTTTGGTCAAAGGAAGAGGGAAAAATATGTTTTGACTTTTTCCAAAAATGTGAAAACCCAAATTGTCTTAGAAACGCGGTGCCGGTATAGGCTAAGGTTACGGCTGAGTAAAAACACTTAAAACTGAAAATTCCAGTTTTTCACGGCCGAGGCTTATTTTGGTCATGTTTTTCACAGTCATGATTAATTCTCAAATAAATCATGAGTGTATCAAATATTTTTCTGATGCGGGGTCACATAACGCGGTCGAGTTTCGTTGTGCGTAGAATTTTTGAATGACGTTTTACCCTAAAACGTGTAATTCCTTATTAACTTTCACGAAAATGATCTGATGAGTGTCAAACTTTTAATTTGCCATGGAAATGATTTATCACCCGAGGCCAAGAAACAAAAATCAAATTTCGGGAAAAATGAATAGTAAAAGTGAATAGTGAAATTTTCCGGGAATAGTAATTAACCTGAAATTGCGAATTGTTACAAAATACATTGCTAAAATGGTCAACATAAAGTTGGTGAGAAATCATAGGTTTATAAGTTAAATCGGATGTACATTAGCTATAAGTAAAAAGTAAAGTAATAAGATTTCAATCATAAAATTTACATTGGCTCTTAAGCTCATGACCCCGAAGCTAGACATAGTTACTTGGCCCCAAATGAGTGTTTACCAGACACTCTAATATATTAGACATGAAATGCATCCGTAATTCTGTTGGAGCAACCCAAACACGGATGTAGAAATCACCCTCAATAGATCTATTCACTCACTCTCGCTCGTACTTTAATTAACCGTCCATGATAATAAAGGGGACTTGTCAAGACATGGTAATAAGGCAACTTAAGCAATGTAAGGAAATTATACTTTGGCATGTACAAAAATAAGTGATGCAATGTATTCTCACCCGTGGGATTTGGAATCAAAGTATTGAATTAAAAACGGGGCTATAAAAACTCACCTGAAGTGATGATACAATGAGATGAAATGATAAGGACAATAAGGCGCGAATATTAGCCGCAACCTATGATGAATGATAATGATCTAATTTAGATCATGCAATGATGTCGAGAATATTCATGTACATGATACCTATACCACTCATAATGTGACATTTCAAAATTTTCATGTCATTAATTTTATTATTTTATTATTAACTATTTTATTTTTTTTTTAAATCGTTCACTTCGTTGGAAGTTATCCGCGTCCGTCATAAACGTACATTAACTAGAACCGACCATATATTATGTTCATTCTATATAATTTAGATATTATACATTCATTTCATGCATATTTTATAAGTCACATTATTATTTTTCCATTACTATGTAAACTTTCTAGTTTTTCCGTTTTACGCATTTTCAGTATGCGTTTTGATTTTTAATTTCGTTTTAACACTCCGGCAAGCCCGAGTATCCCATGAAATATTAAAAATTATTCATTTTAACACTTCATAACAATTTTATAATATTTTTATGATAACTTTCTAAAATTCACATTTTTAGGTTACCCGGTACTGCGTAATTCGCATTTTTAAGTCCGTACACTTGATTTAAACCCAACAAACTCACTAATGCACCTAATATTAACTTAATACACATGAAATCTGATCATTTTTACTTCCTTTTGCTTGCCTTGGTCGACCACTTCTCCTCATCTCACATAAATACCACTTAAAACCTCTTATTTACCATCAATTACTTACATTACACTTCTACACACTACCACTCCTACATTTAATGTTGCTTGCAAGAAAAAGAGATAACTATGGTTGTTTTCCAGCCCTTGCACGCCTCCCCTCCCACCTCTCCATGGTCCAATCAAATTTCATGCACATAAAACATAATCATCACCTTTTATTACCACTACTACACTCCAATACCCATCATTTCAACCTTAACTCATTCATCTCAATTCACCTACACCAAAATCCATTATTTTCTCTCTTCTTCTCAGCCAAAGCCACGAAATCCACCATCACACCATCAATAACCATCTATCCTTTCGATTTTTACAAGTTATATTCATCTTTAGTTCAAGGTTTAGTTGTTAGATCCTTAATCCTAACACATAACACCATAAACAAGAAATAACCCACTTTGATTCTTGGGTTTTAGTGTGGAGATCATTCAAGTAGTTTCTAGTTCGGGTAATCACCACCACAGACGCTCCATCGCCTCAGCCACACCACCATATCTCTACCTCTTCTCGATCTCGTTTGGTATGTCGAAATATATACATCTATCTTTGTTGATACTTTTTATTCAAACCAAATCTTAAATCAAGTTGTTACGTTTTCGTGGATTAAACTAAACTAAAAACGTTTTGATAATTAATATCGTGTGGTTATGGTGGTCGTGAATTTAGAGATACCACCCAAAAGGGTGTGTTTGCTGAACTTTGACTCACCACCGAGAGCACCCATAAGGGTACGTTTGGATTAGCTAATTATGTTTGGGTTGGTTTAGTTTATTTGTAAGTTTATTGCTTATTTGACCAAGGGGTGTTTGTGTTTGCGAATCACAGCACGCATAGGTGCTTGTTTTGCTTGTCGGACCACAGCAACCCGCAAGGGTGCTGATTGTTTGTTCGTCTCTGTTCCAGCAGCCCCACCTAGGGGTGCGTCTGGTTTGAAAATGGGTAGTGAACCCATTTTACAAATAGGGTGCGTTTAGTTTGAAATTTTTTTTACTTTGAAATCATTTGGTTTAATGCGTTAGATGATGGGGAGTAGGATTGGTGACACTTTTGCGAAGTTGTGATGTTGATTTGATGAAGTTTGAATGGGAATTATAAGTTTTGAAATTGTAATATTCTTGAAGATTTTGTGACAAGCAAATCCAGGTCCGAGATTTTGTAAAAACTAAATTTTGATTGGATAATATGAAAGAACTTACTTTTATGTTCGTTTTGGTTTTTGGAATGCCCTGTAACTCCTAATAACGAAGTTTTTATGGCCGTCCGAAATCTGGAAAATTCTATATTAAAATTCAGCATTATATTGGTAAATTTGAATCCTGCGCAGAACTGAAATGGGTCGTTTTGGGCACCTTCTGACCCGTTTCGGCCTTCAGCCAAAACACGAAAGTTGTCCGGAACAACGTCTTGCATAAAATCTCTTTAGAGTCCGAGTCACGAAAGTGTGATATAACGAGTCAAAACTGAAAGTCAAACTACTGCAGTTTATTTAAAAAGTCAAAGTACCAGCAGAAACTGCAGGGGCATTTTGGTCATTTTACGTTGAGATTCAGGTCTCGGCTATAACTAAAAAGTTTTCCAGAATGTCGTTTTACACAAGATCTCTTTTGAGTCCGAGACGTGAAAATGTGTTTTAGTGGGTCGTTTTGGCCGGGTCAGATTTAAGTAAAGAATATATATACGTAGAAAAGTCAATATATAAGTCAAACTAGTATTTTAGTCGACGTTAACACGTCGTATGGACTAAATTGCGGATTACTAACGGGTAATAAACATTAACGGACTATTGTATAAACATTGGATCATATATATATATTGGACATATGTCGAGTTGATACTCTTTGGACTATACATAGACGGGATAGACTTAAGATATTGGGCAATTGCCCATTAGAATGTCATCTAAATATCAATTGTAATATATATATATATATATATATATATATTACACTTTAACGTACGTTTATCTCGAGTCAATGACTTCATACCACCACACGAATGAGATACTAAACTTTTTACAAACATTGAAACGAATCTTCCACGAAAACTAAAACGCTCCATCTTTTGAAACTTATACGTATCGATTACTTTCCGCGTGTCATATCTTGAGACAAACTTATATTCTTTAGTTTATGCAAATTCTTTATCGTTGTGCTCTAATCCTTGACATCACTTGTGCTACTCGGTTCTGCCATACTCTTTGGTACCGTTGTGTACTTTCGTCGCTACCTTCCAAGGTGAGTTCATAGCCTCTCTTTTACTTACTTCAATTGTTTTATAAACCTCGCGAGGGGGATACATGCTAGTTTTACAAACCGAATACAAGTATTAATTTTTGGTATGCTTGACCCGATTACAAGATTATAGACATTGAGTATATTTCTTGCCAATTAAGTCCCCATCATGAACCGTTAATTTCGTTGGAAACGCTAGTGTTATGAATATGCATATTGGGCATTGACCAGCCTGGCCGAGTGAGTAGCGCTCACCTTTTAACGGTCACATAATATTGAGAGGTTGAGGTAAATGGCAAATATTACCCTACCGGGGCAACTGTTAAAACTAGGTTAAGGTTCGGTTTCATGAGCTCAATACTATAAATCTTATTTCCCGACTTGTATTTGTTACATGTCAACTTAATTATGGGCGTATAACAACGTAGCCCAACTTCTTTTAAACTGAATTATCTTGTATTCAACTGATTACTTATTTAAACTCTATGAATTCACTCAACTTTATGTTGACTTTTTAGCATGTATTTTCTCAGGTATTATTTGCTAGCTGAGCATTGGGAGCAATCGGAGTCGAGTGGATATCAAATATCGAAGGACTTGTTTTCTTTACATTCGATTATTATTATTTTTTTTAATATGCAAATGAGTCATGTTTGAACTCTTGAAATTTAAAGTTTTGAATAAAAATTGTTGGGACCTTTGTACTCTGATTTATCAAATCGAATGTGACATTTTATTAAACGTCTCTTTTGAGGTTGTTTTATGTAACTTGTGTGTATGAACTATGAAGTGACACTCAAATTGGTATTCCGCTGCGTTGTAAATTTTGGGGGTGTTATAGAATGGTATCAGAGCTTTAGTTATAGCGAATTAGGTCGTTTTCAAATCCTAAACTATAACTGATTTTCGAATTTTTTTTAGTCTTTCACCGTTGTTCGATATCCGCGCACGCTTGCTCCCTGGTAACTTATATGCTCTATTTTGCATCCATACTTCTATTATATGACTGATGTGTATATCCCTTAGTCATGATTCACTCTTTCACGTCTATCTTATGACGTCATATTGTTTGCCTTATATCGGTCGGTTATTTATACGCTGACCACTCCAATTATCGCGTACTTCGTGTTTTCTTATTTTCTCCCTTGAACGTTGATACTAGTATTGTATAAGAATACCCGTACATATATGTGTTACTCTCTTCTCAAATTCTTTAACCTTTTATAAACGATGCGGTGATCTCTGAAACATTTTCACTACTTTACTTTATTTCCTTTTAATAATATTGACATTCGGTGTACTTTGTCAATTCCACTAGTAATTTTATTGTTCAACTCCGTGTGTTAACATTCTTCTTATGCCTTTGAATCACATATGTTGTTTTCGTTATCCATTGTTTTGAAATTTTCCAATTGATGGGAGTACGACATTAACTTGTCATCTCAGATCGTGCTATCCTTTGGCACTCACCTTTGGTAATGCGATTGACTAATGTCATATTATTATTCTCGTTACTTCTTCTCATGATTTTGATGAATCATATCGTTAATTAGACATCCTTTTATTCATTGTAGCACTTGATCTTGTTGTGTATTTTTGTGACGGACATACTTAAGTAGGATGATTTATAATCGTCTTATTGAAATGAATTGGGACGCTTCTTCATTTGAATAAGGAAATTATAAACCGCCGAACCATAAATTCATAAATCTTCACTAACATGGATCGGGACGCCTCTTTATGTAAGTGACGAGTTATGAATGAGTGGGCTTATGTGTATCCGCCATAGCGTGCGTACGAATCATTCTTTGGGCTATGAACTCCTCTCGACTCGTAATTTGTTACGTTGATTTTTTTTCCGATTTTGTATCGACCGCCGCGAGCTTTATAAGCTAATAGTTATGTACTTCTATCCGCTTCCACGAATTGACAACTTGATAAATTCCTTGTCTCATATTGTCTTATCGCCTACACTTTTATTCTATCATTTCCTTTAAGGACCCTCACGAAATTCTATTCGTCTCTAATACCATTGCTTACACATTAGGTGATTTCTATCACTTGTTCTATCTTCATTGCTATCTTGTTACTTTGTCAAAATCCCGAGCACAAAATGCATTAAGCACCTCCATGGGCTTCTATAAAATTTTTATACATCTTTATAAAAATTGTACAAATATTTCACAAGTGGTTAAATTACTAAAATGACCTTCTTAAGTTAAAGAGTCGGTTCTAACCACCCTCTTTTGTAAAAATCATAACAAATATTTATAATGACACCATGCCCTATATTTCAAATTACACTTTTTATACATCATATTTTAATCATGTCTTGAGGATATGACTGTTTTAAACTTCGTTTCAACTAATGATTACTAAAAATTTGAAAATAAACATTCTACAATCACAACCATAAACCCGAGTTTCAACATGGCTTTTATACATGCTTCCATCCCAAAAATCTTTAAACCGACCAAAAATGATTAAGAAGAATTGAGCGCCGGGACGTCGCTCTCTTAAGGGGTACGTGCTGTGACATTTCAAAATTTTCATGTCATTAATTTTATTATTTTATTATTAACTATTCTATTTTTTTTTAAATCGTTCACTTCGTTGGAAGTTATCCGCGTCCGTCATACACGTACATTAACTAGAACCGACCATATATTATGTTCATTCTATATAATTTAGATATTATACATTCATTTCATGCATATTTTATAAGTCACATTATTATTTTTCCATTACTATGTAAACTTTCTAGTTTTTCCGTTTTACGCATTTTCAGTATGCGTTTTGATTTTTAATTTCGTTTTAACACTCCGGCAAGCCCGAGTATCCCATGAAATATTAAAAATTATTCATTTTAACACTTCATAACAATTTTATAATATTTTTTTGATAACTTTCTAAAATTCACATTTTTAGGTTACCCGGGTACTCCGTAATTCGCATTTTTAAGTCCGTACACTTGATTTAAACCCAACAAACTCACTAATGCACCTAATATTAACTTAATACACATGAAATCTGATCATTTTTTCTTCCTTTTGCTTGCCTTGGTCGACCACTTCTCCTCACCTCACATAAATACCACTTAAAACCTCTTATTTACCATCAATTACTTACATTACACTTCTACACACTACCACTCCTACATTTAATGTTGCTTGCAAGAAAAAGAGATAACTATGGTTGTTTTCCAGCCCTTGCACGCCTCCCCTCCCACCTCTCCATGGTCCAATCAAATTTCATGCACATAAAACATAATCATCACCTTTTATTACCACTACTACACTCCAATACCCATCATTTCAACCTTAACTCATTCATCTCAATTCACCTACACCAAAATCCATTATTTTCTCTCTTCTTCTCAGCCAAAGCCACGAAATCCACCATCACACCATCAATAACCATCTATCATTTCGATTTTTACAAGTTATATTCATCTTTAGTTCAAGGTTTAGTTGTTAGATCCTTAATCCTAACACATAACACCATAAACAAGAAATAACCCACTTTGATTCTTGGGTTTTAGTGTGGAGATCATTCAAGTTGTTTCTGGTTCGGGTAATCACCACCACGGACGCTCCATCGCCTCAGCCACACCACCATATCTCTACCTCTTCTCGATCTCGTTTGGTATGTCGAAATATATACATCTATCTTTGTTGATACTTTTTATTCAAACCAAATCTTAAATCAAGTTGTTATGTTTTCGTGGATTAAACTAAACAAAAAACGTTTTGATAATTAATATCGTGTGGTTATGGTGGTCGTGAATTTAGAGATACCACCCAAAAGGGTGTGTTTGCTGAACTTTGACTCACCACCGAGAGCACCCATAAGGGTACGTTTGGATTAGCTATTTATGTTTGGGTTGGTTTAGTTTATTTGTAAGTTTATTGCTTATTTGACCAAGGGGTGTTTGTGTTTGCGAATCACAGCACGCATAGGTGCTTGTTTTGCTTGTCGGACCACAGCAACCCGCAAGGGTGCTGATTGTTTGTTCGTCTCTGTTCCAGCAGCCCCACCTAGGGGTGCGTGTGGTTTGAAAATTTGCAGTGAGCCCATTTTACAAATAGGGTGCGTTTAGTTTGAAATTTTTTTTACTTTGAAATCATTTGGTTTAATGCTTTAGATGATGGGGAGTAGGATTGGTGATACTTTTGCGAAGTTGTGATGTTGATTTGATGAAGTTTGAATGGGAATTATAAGTTTTGAAATTGTAATATTCTTGCAGATTTTGTGACAAGCAAATCCAGGTCCGAGATTTTGTAAAAACTAAATTTTGATTGGATAATATGAAAGAACTTACTTTTATGTTCGTTTTGGTTTTTGGAACGCCCTGTAACTCCTAATAACGATGTTTTTATGGCCGTCCGAAATCTGGAAAATTCTATATTAAAATTCAGCATTATATTGGTAAATTTGAATCCTGTGCAGAACTGAAATGGGTCGTTTTGGGCACCTTCTGACCCGTGTCGGCCTTCGGCCAAAACATGAAAGTTGTCCGGAACGACGTCTTGCATAAAATCTCTTTAGAGTCCGAGTCACGAAAGTGTGATATAACGAGTCAAAACTGAAAGTCAAACTACTGCAGTTTATTTAAAAAGTCAAAGTACCAGCAGAAACTGCAGGGACATTTTGGTCGTTTTACGTTGAGATTCAGGTCTCGGCTATAACTAAAAAGTTTTCCAGAATGTCGTTTTACACAAGATCTCTTTTGAGTCCGAGACGTGAAAATGTGTTTTAGTGGGTCGTTTTGGCCGGGTCAGATTTAAGTAAAGAATATATATACGTAGAAAAGTCAATATATAAGTCAAACTAGTATTTTAGTCGACGTTAACACGTCGTATGGACTAAATTGCGGATTATTAATGGGTAATAAACATTAACGGACTATTGTATAAACATTGGATCATATATATATATTGGACATATGTCGAGTTGATACTCTTTGGACTATACATAGACGGGATAGACTTAAGATATTGGGCAATTGCCCATTAGACTGTCATCTAAATATGAATTGTAATATATATATATATATATATATATATATATATATATATATATATATATATATATATATATATATTACACTTTAACGTACGTTTATCTCGAGTCTATGACTTCATACCATCACACGAATGAGATACTAAACTTTTTACAAACATTGAAACGAATCTTCCACGAAAACTAAAACGCTCCATCTTTTGAAACTTATACGTATCGATTACTTTCCGCGTGTCATATCTTGAGACAAACTTATATTCTTTAGGTTATGCAAATTCTTTATCGTTGTGCTCTAATCCTTGACATCACTTGTGCTACTCGGTTCTGCCATACTCTTTGGTACCGTTGTGTACTTTCGTCGCTACCTTCCAAGGTGAGTTCATAGCCTCGCTTTTACTTACTTCAATTGTTTTATAAACCTCGCGAGGGGGATACATGCTAGTTTTACAAACCGAATACATGTATTAATTTTTGGTATGCTTGACCCGATTACAAGATTATAGACATTGAGTATATTTCTTGCCAATTAAGTCCCCATCATGAACCGTTAATTTAGTTGGAAACGCTAGTATTATGAATATGCATATTGGGCATTGACCAGCCTGGCCGAGTGAGTAGCGCTCACCTTTTAACGGTCACATAATATTGAGAGGTTGAGGTAAATGGCAAATATTACCCTACCGGGGCAACTGTTAAAACTAGGTTAAGGTTCGGTTTCATGAGCTCAATACTATAAATCTTATTTCCCGACTTGTATTTGTTACATGTCAACTTAATTATGGGCGTATAACAACGTAGCCCAACTTCTTTTAAACTGAATTATCTTGTATTCAACTGATTACTTATTTAAATTCTATGAATTCACTCAACTTTATGTTGACTTTTTAGCATGTATTTTTTCAGGTATTATTTGCTAGCTGAGCATTGGGAGCAATCGGAGTCGCGTGGATATCAAATATTGAAGGACTTGTTTTCTTCACATTCGATTATTATTATTTTTTTTAATATGCAAATGAGTCATGTTTGAACTCTTGAAACTTAAAGTTTTGAATAAAAATTGTTGGGACCTTTGTACTCTGATTTATCAAATCGAATGTGACATTTTATTAAACGTCTCTTTTGAGGTTGTTTTATGTAACTTGTGTGTATGAACTATGAAGTGACACCCAAATTGGTATTCCGCTGCGTTGTAAATTTTGGGGGTGTTATACATAACTTGAAAATACTAGTTATAGTCATAGTAGAATATATTACATACTTAAGAAAAATAAGACTTAACTAGACTTGTAAAATCTTGTCGTAATATATCGTATATAGAATGTTAGTGTTATATTCCTTGCTTTGAAAACCTTGAAGTAACGTCTAATAATCGTAAAAATAAACTTGTAATCAGTAGTACTTCATTAGTTATGAGTTTGGCACTTTGGTAGTATTTCTTGAAAATCTAGGATTTAGTACGTAGAAGTATTATTATTTCTGTTAGTGACTATATATATATATATATATATATATATATATATATATATATATATATATTGTTTTGACGATTTTAAAACATGTATAACTTGGTCGTTTTAAGTTCATTTTCTTCATTCTTTATATCCACGGATTCGTCTTAGTATGTACTAATATATTTTTGATAGCTCGGCTTCTCTAAGTTATGTCTAACGCCTCGGTTTGTCCGACGAAAATCGTCCAATAGCATGTAATTTTCAGAAAAATAGTTTTCGTTATTAAACTTGCAAAAATCATATCTCCTTCATTATAAACCCGTTTTAGTCCGTTCCTTCGCCTACTGCTTCGTTTTTTAAAGTATTTTCTAAATCTTTGGTTAAAAATCTCCCCTGAGTTACTGAGTTTTCCAGATTTTACATTTTGGGACAGTAGGTTTATAGACATGTTCTAAACTCATTTCCAATGTTTCAAACTAGTTTCTAATCCACCCAAATCACTTCCAATCACCACAAATCTAGTCTATTCCTACCATACACCTTCTTAAGGTGTCATGGGTTCTTAAACATCATGAATCAAGTAGATCTAACAAGGGTTTCCATTTCTAGGGTTTCAAAGACATAAGTATATATAATGAGTGGTATAAACTAACATATGCATAAGATCTTGTATGAAAACCATATGCTCATAATAAATACTTGAAGAAATGATGAAAATAAATTTTGTAAACTTACTTTGAAAGATTATGAGGCTTGGATGATGAAAACCTTATGATCCTTGAGTTTATATTGCAAAACCCTAACAAGGATAACTATATAAGCTAGATTTGAGTTTGATCTTGGAAAAATTATGGATCTTGGTCTGGTTTTCAATTTGGTTCGTGGGTTTTGAGAGGAAAAGGTGAAGAAAGTTGATATTTTGATCTAAAAATTTTTGGATGAGAATGTGTTAAAGGTTTTTAGATATTTAGTTAGTTTAGGGCAAAGTTGTAATTAAATGGTCAATGTGAAGACTTGGAAAGGGGGGGGGGGGGGGGGCGGCACATGCTAATTAAGGAAGAGTATTGGGGAAGCTTGGTAGTATTAGTTGTTTTATGTATCCGTTAGGCGTTCTTGGGTATCGAGTTAACTAAAAATAAATCGTTACGACTTAAAATAAAATTTGACGAAGTTAATCGGGACATAATAAGGTCATAAAAGTTGTGAAAATATATTGGGTACAAGTATTGGGTGTTTGGATATTATTATTTAGTTTCCACGAAAACCGTCGTAATTATATTAAGCTTACGATATAAATTAAATAAATTTCCAAAATACCGGGTAAATGAATTTTTATAATCTTTGTGATATTGTAAGGAGTTTAAAAATATATCGGGACCATTGTGGAAATTTTTAGATATGTTAGTTATATTTATTAATCGCGTGTTAACGTTTATTTAAAAATAAATATACGTAAAACGTTAAATATACCAAAAATAGTAATTTGAATATTCTACGAGTGGTATAGTATGCAAATGTTATTATGATGATATGTAGACTATTTCTAGTCCGTATGAAGTGTCCCTATTAATGATTCTTGAATTCGCAGCTTAACCTGACCGGTTACGCGAATTTAAATATCCGTAAACTAAATTTACGATAAAATGAATAAAGTACATGAATAGTGTCATGTGAATAGTAAAATTTCTGAACTCTTCTCAGAATCTCAAACTGACTTTGGAAATGATGAATAGTAATTGGTGAATAGTAACTGATGAATAGTAAATTGTCGAAGTTTGGAAAATGACCTGAAATTACGAGTTGTGACAGTCTTCCCCTCTGAAAGGAACTTCGTCCCGAAGTTCAGTTTGTGTTGGTCTCTGAAGTGGTATTGGTGAAAAGATGATAATATTTGAGAATTCCAGCGAGCTTTCATGATAGGAATTCGACTCTGCTTCAACCGTTCGACCTAACAGTCCATGATTTCTACTGGTTCTCTTACCAGGTTTACGTTTGTCTTTGGGTTGGATTCCATCCAATGCAATCATGAGTGACTCATCTGAAAGTTATTTCTTGGGATTCGAAAATGTGAAACATGGTTGTGTAATCCAACTATTCTCTAACAAGGCTCAAGTCTGACGGCCACTAGGCCTACTCTGTTTAAAATATTAAATGGTCCATGTAACAATTCACATTTTCAGGTTAATTACTTTTCCCAGCAAGTCACCCAAGCCAGTACTACTCTCACATGAGCACGCTTAACCGTATGGACGATTAACCGTTAGACCACAAAACGCGTTTCTAAGACGATTTGAGTTTTCAACTTATTAGAAAAAG
Organism: Artemisia argyi; assembly: GCA_030686995.1. Lineage (NCBI taxonomy): Eukaryota > Viridiplantae > Streptophyta > Magnoliopsida > Asterales > Asteraceae > Artemisia > Artemisia argyi. The sequence continues at coordinate 5,087,114 of CM060705.1, forward strand.
TCAACATATTTTTCCCTCCTCCATTGACCAAAAATCATCCCTTGATTTTATAAGTCATTTCGTGATTTTTAGGCTTACGGTTTGATGTCTAAAAAACATTTAATACCAACCGACACTAGACTGAGCCCAGTCTAGACATTATAAGTCTTTTTAAATCATTTTTATCCTATTAGAAAAGTAATATTTTACTTTTCTCAATTTTACGCAATATTCGTACATTTTACGTATTACGCGTTTTAGACCCGTGTTTCCAGTTTTTAGCCGGGTTTTACCACCCAAATGGAACCTACCACTCATTTTATATTTTATTATGGAACTTATTGACATCTTGGATAATATCATCCAAGGCCAACACTTACCCTCCAAGTAATCCCAAACCGCCATAGGGGGGGGGGGGGGGAGTCACCCCTTGTGTGGCTTAATCTCATGCTTTGTGATCTAGGATCATTACAAGTGTTGAACTTGTTCACCAAGGTTTGACTAGTCCATGTTCTAACCTCCTCAAAGCCATATTTAAGCCCCTCTTCCCCTCCTTGGCCATTCAAACGTCCCACACACATAAAAACACACCATCATCTCATCCTTAGCTCATTTACTCCAAGTTTCATCCAAGAATCAAGTGCTACAACAACATAGAAACACTAGTTTGGTTTTGATTCATCAAAACTACTTCCAAACTACATAAACTTTGGTGATTTCTCTTGAGTTTTAATCCACTCAAGTCACCTCAACCTTCATCATCCATCTTTCAAGATTACAATGGTAGAAAGATTGCATGAAGTGAAGTGGGTTGAAGCAAGTCTATCAAAGTCCTTTTCCTTACATGTTAACTTCCTTTCATCTTTGAAAGCCAAAAGTTGTAAGCCAAACCCTAACATGCTTCTTGTTGAATAATCATGTTCATGTTATTTACATATTATTCATGCTATATTATATCTTGTATTCATGTCCATGATGTATAAAAGTGAGTAAAACAAGTTGTTGTAATTGATTGACAAGATAAGTTATTAAAACAAGTAAACTAGTGACTTTCTTGGTATAACCTGATCAAAATGGTAAAATTATGATATTGGATCATTACATATTACAGTAGAGGACCTAACAAGGAAACCATAGCAATTTGAACCACCTAAAACGAGTATACGAGTCAAAAGTTACGCCCATTTGAAGTTACCAAAGATTTCCGGCAAAACTGCCTAAACCTTACTGAATCGCATTCTGACTTTTTGAAAGTCACTCTTCTGCTCCGATTCATCAAAAAGTTAAAACACGAAAGTTGTCCGGAACGCCGTTTTCGTTCAGGTGTAAAGGAGCTCGAGCCCTAAAAACGCTTTCCGAGTGATAAAATTCTTCAAATTCTAAACAGCCCATTTTTAGGCGAAAGTCACTAGATTATGGTTATACTTTAAAAGGAACAAGAGGTCTTATGACCTATAATCAAGACCACAACCATGGCTAGAGCCAAGGTTGTGTCTCATGACCTTGGAACAAGGACCAAAGGTCATGGCTAGGCCATGACGAAATGACCAAGTAAACTTACATAGGCGTAAACATGAAACAAGGAATTGGCGATATATTGAAGAAGCAATTTGGATCTACTTCACTTAAAAAGGAACCATGAGATATTACAAAGAGAAAATGGTCATACAAGACTTATGAAACTACCCCTAATAACAATCTTCATGTACTAATAAACTTTCCTAAGTTTATTCAAATATCGGACATGTAACTTTTCGGATCAAAACTTATATCTATATATTTTATCAACTACTACAATAGTAGGGAGCCTCATGTGAGGAGTTCATTATGTAAGCCGTCGAGTTGAGTTGTGGATTTACGAATTAAAGTGTCCTGGCTCCTCGAACGTTTACTAACATGACTTCTGAATTATGTCGGCCCGAACGGTAGTAAACGATATACCAAAACATACATGTTTCAGGAATCTTTCTTTCAAAGACTTATACTATACATCATACCACATCATGGACTAAATTCAAGATATATATATAGGCACTACTTCATATTCTTTACTCCGATCCTAAGTCGCGACATTCTATTATAGGTTGCTCGTAGAAACCTACACGATCCGACCATTACCTTCATTACTTGCTATCTTACTTGAGGTGAGTTTGTAGCCCCACTTTCTATTGTTTAACTATTTTACAAACCCATGGGGGGAATACATGCTATTATTTTTCTACTCGAACACAATGCTTTCTACTGTATGCTACCCGACGATGTTTTATTATCACTAAGTAACGATTGCCATGTTCGAAGTCCCTATATCATGAACCATTAGTCACTACCTTTAGTGAGCGCGAATATTGTGAATAGATCTATTGGGACTGACGGATCCCATTTGTCTTGAACAACGATGAGTTCACACAAATGCACTATATTTGAGATTTAGCGGTATAATGGCAAAAGTACCTTGAGCTTAGTGAAATAAATAACGATTTTGTTGGTTCGATGTTAATGTTTTGGTTGCATGAGCTTAGTGAAATAAATAACGATTTTGTTTTCTAACTATGAGTGTGAGTCTATAGCTCACACTACGATTATTGTGTTCAAACGATTTAACTACAAACACTACGATTATTGTGTTCAAACGATTTAACTACAAACACTACTATTATTGTGTTCAACTATTTAACTACCAACACATTGTGTTCAAACGATTTAACTAAACTCTACGAATTCCACTCAACCTTTGTGTTGACCTCTCAAGCATGTATTTCAGGTTCATGACGATCAAGGATGGCACGGAAGGGCACGGATACTCAAGAGGGCTATAAATTTTATTATCATTCAAAAACTCATTTAATGTAAATTGTAAACATGGAACCATCTGGGGCCTCATTTTGTAATCTCTGATATTTATACAATTTGAATGATAAATCTTTTAAAACGACTCAATTAGAGTTCGTTTTCTATTATTGTGACTATTGTGCCGTCAAGTAACACCCAGTTCGAATTCCGCTGCAACCATGAATTGGGGGTGTTACAGATTGGTACCAGAGCCATGGTTATAGAGAAACGGGTCTAATTGAGACCTAAACTATAACCACACTACAAGCAAAAACATTTTATAGCCTTCCGATCTTCGTGTCTTCCATCCTCCAGACGATTATGGACTTATTAAGCATTTTATGCTACATGAACATATAAGTATATTCATATATACACACTAGGCATTTTACACTGCACGAACAAATACTAGTATATTTATATATACATTCGAGTTATTTTCAATCATTTTATCTAAACATATCTGCGTATGCCTATTCTAGGGCATTACGACACAACCAGATTCTCCCAATCATGTTCCTACTCCAACATTTTATGTCCAAGATATTGTAACGAATTACGATGGTCTTTTCTATTTCCCGGACATTGTATGACACAATGGTCTTAATCATTTCTCAAATGTTTTGAGTCACACAATGGTCTAATCTACTTCCGAGACATTGTGATTTGTGCAATGGTCTCTGGAATTATTCCATCACCTCATCAATATCATTTCATATGATATCAAAAACCCATCACAATCTATCGATTTCAAAATAGAAATATGAGATTTCTAAAGGACAAACTAATCCATCATCGACAAAAGCTGAACTTTCTCTACATTCATCAAAGTTTTCTTCTGAAACCTTCATTATTAAAAGTTCGTGATCCTGGCCAAGTATGTTCTATTTTAGAACTACTTAAAACTTCCTTTCCATACACATACCTACCCGTACTATCTTCTATGCCATGGAATGTGAAAACATGGGTTACAAGTCTTGTATGGACGGGACTTGCAACTGAAGGGTTTGACATTGCCTTTGTTTAGTGGACAGTTTCCCGAAAGCAACGGACATATCACAAGTATACCTAATTTAGGTATTTGAAAATTTTATCGAACCTCGGCTAAATATAGACTAGTCACCTATATTTAACCTAGGGACAGTGGAATATAGTCTGACTAACTATATTCGACTTAAAATTTTCAAATGCTGAGAGTAGTTGTACTAGGGTTATGTTTAGGTTGATTTCCTACTTGAACTCGATAAACCACCCGAATTCTTTAAAACGATCTAGAGACATGATAGTGTTTTACCACTCAGCGAAATCTTAACACCTTATTTGTACTACCTAACTTCATTCTTGAAATTTTTCATTTATGAGATAATCCGAACTACTATCTTGGGATAGTTATCAATTCTTCTCTTCATCCTGTAGAAGTACTATCCTGTTTAGGTCCTAAGGATGCCATTTCATCATGAACCTTTAAAATCTCTTAAGATTCTTAAAGCAAACTCAACATCTATACCTAAGAGTATTAATGTTAAGCATACACTACACACTTTTGTTCATCAACATATCACAACATTACCTTCACAACCGTTGAAACCACAAGCTCATTAATAGATCTTGATGCACTTTTAAAGCTCAAATCATCCATAGTTACACCACAAGCACGCTCATCAGCTTTACAAGATTGAATATTCATCTTGTACTTTTGGAACACCAGTATCATCTCGTAATACACTACCTTGTAACTCACCGGCTAAGTATGAATGTTGTGTCGGGAATTCTTGAGTAGGATGATTTATAATGTCCTTATTTGAATGGATTGGGATGCCTTTTCATTTAAATAAAGAAATTATAAATCATCGAACCATACGTTTATATTCCTTTAGTTACATTGTTTGGGATGCCTCTCTATGTAAATAAAGAATTATAAACAAGTGGGCTTATTTATATCCGAAATAACATAAGTATGAAGTCAATAAACACTAGGTACAACAACCGATTACCTACTAGGCTATGATTGCAACTACTATCTCAATTCCTATTAATATTCGACTGCTATATCAATTTCCTTTGATATTCGACTATTACCATACCTTTCCTACATAAAAGTAAGCCTCATCCTACACCATACACTGAAATGACAAATCAAACTACATCACCGGTAATCCCAGACTTTAGTCCTCATAAGTAACCACACCTGTTCATCGACACCACTCCAACATATGACATACATAGAACTTCGGGACGAAGTTCCCCGTAAGGGGTAGAAACTATAACAATTCGCATTTTCAGGTTAATTACTTTTCCCAGCAAGTCACCCAAGCCAGTACTACTCTCACATGAGCACGCTTAACCGTATGGACGATTAACCGTTAGACCACAAAACGCGTTTCTAAGACGATTTGAGTTTTCAACTTATTAGAAAAAGTCAACATATTTTTCCCTCCTCCATTGACCAAAAATCATCCCTTGATTTTATAAGTCATTTCGTGATTTTTAGGCTTACGGTTTGATGTCTAAAAAATATTTAATACCAACCGACACTAGACTGAGCCCAGTCTAGATATTATAAGTCTTTTTAAATCATTTTTATCCTATTAGAAAAGTAATATTTTACTTTTCTCAATTTTACGCAATATTCGTACATTTTACGTATTACGCGTTTTAGACCCGTGTTTCCAGTTTTTAGCCGGATTTTACCACCCAAATGGAACCTACCACTCATTTTATATTTTATTATGGAACTTATTGACATGTTTATCAATACTTTCAAATTCCATAATTTTACGACACCCGGTTTTACGTTTTAAGGCTTAATCATTTACGATTGGCATTTCCCGGAGTCAAAACTAACTAAGTATCTTGGATAATATCATCCAAGGCCAACACTTACCCTCCAAGTAATCCCAAACCGCCATAGGGGGGGGGAGTCACCCCTTGTGTGGCTTAATCTCATGCTTTGTGATCTAGGATCATTACAAGTGTTGAACTTGTTCACCAAGGTTTGACTAGTCCATGTTCTAACCTCCTCAAAGCCATATTTAAGCCCCTCTTCCCCTCCTTGGCCATTCAAACGTCCCACACACATAAAAATACACCATCATCTCATCCTTAGCTCATTTACTCCAAGTTTCATCCAAGAATCAAGTGCTACAACAACATAGAAACACTAGTTTGGTTTTGATTCATCAAAACTACTTCCAAACTACATAAACTTTGGTGATTTCTCTTGAGTTTTAATCCACTCAAGTCACCTCAACCTTCATCATCCATCTTTCAAGATTACAAGGGTAGAAAGATTGCATGAAGTGAAGTGGGTTGAAGCAAGTCTATCAAAGTCCTTTTCCTTACATGTTAACTTCCTTTCATCTTTGAAAGCCAAAAGTTGTAAGCCAAACCCTAACATGCTTCTTGTTGAATAATCATGTTCATGTTATTTACATATTATTCATGCTATATTATATCTTGTATTCATGTCCATGATGTATAAAAGTGAGTAAAACAAGTTGTTGTAATTGATTGACAAGATAAGTTATTAAAACAAGTAAACTAGTGACTTTCTTGGTATAACCTGATCAAAATGGTAAAATTATGATATTAGATCATTACATATTACAGTAGAGGACCTAACAAGGAAACCATAGCAATTTGAACCACCTAAAACGAGTATACGAGTCAAAAGTTACGCCCATTTGAAGTTACCAAAGATTTCCGGCAAAACTGCCTAAACCGTACTGAATCGCATTCTGACTTTTTGAAAGTCACTCTTCTGGTCCGATTCATCAAAAAGTTAAAACACGAAAGTTGTCCGGAACACCGTTTTCGTTCAGGAGTAAAGGAGCTCGAGCCCTAAAAACGCTTTCCGAGTGATAAAATTCTTCAAATTCTAAACAGCCCATTTTTAGGCGAAAGTCACTAGATTATGGTTATACTTTAAAAGGAACAAGAGGTCTTATAACCTATAATCAAGACCACAACCATGGCTAGAGCCAAGGTTGTGTCTCATGACCTTGGAACAAGGACCAAAGGTCATGGCTAGGCCATGACGAAATGACCAAGTAAACTTACATAGGCGTAAACATGAAACAAGGAATTGGCGATATATTGAAGAAGCAATTTGGATCTACTTCACTTAAAAAGGAACCATGAGATATTACAAAGAGAAAATGGTCATACAAGACTTATGAAACTACCCCTAATAACAATCTTCATGTACTAATAAACTTTCCTAAGTTTATTCAAATATCGGACATGTAACTTTTCGGATCAAAACTTATATCTATATATTTTATCAACTACTACAATAGTAGGGAGCCTCATGTGAGGAGTTCATTATGTAAGCCGTCGAGTTGAGTTGTGGATTTACGAATTAAAGTGTCCTGGCTCCTCGAACGTTTACTAACATGACTTCTGAATTATGTCGGCCCGAACGGTAGTAAACGATGTACCAAAACATACATGTTTCAGGAATCTTTCTTTCAAAGACTTATACTATACATCATACCACATCATGGACTAAATGCAAGATATATATATAGGCACTACTTCATATTCTTTACTCCGATCCTAAGTCGCGACATTCTATTATAGGTTGCTCGTAGAAACCTACACGATCCGACCATTACCTTCATTACTTGCTATCTTACTTGAGGTGAGTTCGTAGCCCCACTTTCTATTGTTTAACTATTTTACAAACCCATGGGGGGAATACATGCTATTATTTTTCTACTCGAACACAATGCTTTCTACTGTATGCTACCCGACGATGTTTTATTATCACTAAGTAACGATTGCCATGTTCGAAGTCCCTATATCATGAACCATTAGTCACTACCTTTAGTGAGCGTGAATATTGTGAATAGATCTATTGGGACTGACGGATCCCATTTGTGTTGAACAACGATGAGTTCACACAAATGCACTATATTTGAGATTTAGCGGTATAATGGCAAAAGTACCTTGATAGGGCTTCTATAATGCCAATTTTGTTGGTTCGATGTTAATGTTTTGGTTGCATGAGCTTAGTGAAATAAATAACGATTTTGTTTTCTAACTATGAGTGTGAGTCTATAGCTCACACTACGATTATTGTGTTCCAACGATTTAACTACAAACACTACGATTATTGTGTTCAAACGATTTAACTACAAACACTACTATTATTGTGTTCAACGATTTAACTACCAACACATTGTGTTCAAACGATTTAACTACCAACACATTGTGTTCAAACGATTTAACTAAACTCTACGAATTCCACTCAACCTTTGTGTTGACCTCTCAAGCATGTATTTCAGGTTCATGACGATCAAGGATGGCACGGAAGGGCACGGATACTCAAGAGGGCTATAAATTTTATTATCATTCAAAAACTCATTTAATGTAAATTGTAAACATGGAACCATCTGGGACCTCATTTTGTAATCTCTGATATTTATAAAATTTGAATGATAAATCTTATAAAACGACTCAATTAGAGTTCGTTTTCTATTATTGTGACTATTGTGCCGTCAAGTAACACCCAGTTCGAATTCCGGTGCAACCATGAATTGGGGGTGTTACAGTCCAGTGTATATCGGGTTTAACTTTCCAAATTTTCTGAATGATATCATGCCTTTCCTAGGCAAAACTTTCAACATAACTCTGCCTACCAACTTGAAGTTTTAATGGTTTACAACTTATCGAACTTGTAACTTATTCTTGACTTGTAAGAAATTTCTGGTTATTTCATGAATGCTTACAGGAATAGTGAGTTTGGCTTTTTCCGAGTTTGGTCCGTCAATAGATGGTCAGCACTTCTTGAAGGTTACAATGTGATATTAGTAATATATGTTGCTGAACTCTGCCAGAACTCAAATTTGTATGTCAACTGGTTGATTCTAAAACGAATCTTAAATGGTCCAATATACTAGAGGTTCAATCTCTCGTGCTACCAAAATTGTATCATGCCTCTCCAAGGCAAAGCTTTCAACTTAGTTCGTTCTCCCACTTGAATCTCGATGGTTTGCTATTCCGGGATACCCAATCTGCATGATGTGCGTCATGCACCAACCCTACTTCTACCAGTTTCTCGTTGCTTGTAACTGGTTCTTGACTTATGAAATTTCCTTTGTTGTTCCATAGTTTAGTTCTAGGCCATTGAATTTAACTTTCCGATTTCGGTATGTGAATTGGTAATTGGTACTTCGATCATAGAGTGCATCAAATGGTGTCGTCTCTACTCTCGCGCGATAACTATGTTTGCACTGATTTATGGTAAATGGTTAGTCCAACCATTTCTAGAGTCAATCGCTCACTCTCTGAGCATATCTTTCCTATGTTTGAATTGTCCTCTCGATCTGACCATTGGTATGAGGATGATAGGCGGTGTTTACATCTAAATGGGGTTCCGAAGGAAATCTTAAAATGATTGATAGGAGTCTGAGGTGATTCGATTACTTTTATCAGGAATAATTGAAATGGGTACAATAAATCTTGTGACTAATTCCTCAACATTACGTCTTTCAAACAGGGCGTTATCTGAAGGGGATAGAATATAGGTATAAAGTTTTATTCCTTGTGTTTTGTTCCAATGGATGATAAGACATATGTCTTTCTATGCCTATTGGGCTAGGTCTCCATTTCTGACGTTTGTACTTAATTTATGGTGTCCCTCCTAATTTCCTTCATCGAATATTCCAAGGTTCTTTGTTGTCAAATCACAAAATCCTAAATGCATAAGCAATGTAGTATGGTGATTAGCTTTGGAAATTTGTCTCGTGATTGTGAGTTTTGGTTGAAATCTTTTTCTGAATAAACGAATTTAGAAAATGGAGCTAATGATTTACTAAGTAATATCTTTCTTGCTGATTCAAAATTCAGTAGTTATGTAATGTGAAACCTTTTTCAAATATGTTGTGATTAGGAATGTTTACCAAAGTTTGATGTTTATATATTTCTCGTTGTACAATAGTTTTGCTAAATATTGACCAAAAAGGATCGTACTTGTTCAAAATAGGAATTTCAGAAATTATTTTCTACAAGATATGTGATTTGTATAAACACAAATTTTAAATCAACTTCATCCAAAAGTGAAAGTATTAACAAGGATAAAATAGTAGGATAGGTAATGTTCGCATAAATGCATAGATGTCTAATGTTTAGTTCCTGAGGTTGGATAATGCTTATTGGTGTGTGTCAGGCAAAACTACAAGCATAAGTATTCAAACTAACTTAAGTCCTGAAAAGGTTTATCATTGAAATTATCATCAGGTTGGCAAAATATATATATTCGGGTCAGATCCCTTTCTTGGTATGAAAATGAGGTTATCTGAAATTTCTAGAGAACACAACGCCTTAGGGGAATCCATATCGATATTCTTAATTTAAACAATTATCCTTGGTGAAAACTCATTACAGGGAAGTTTGCATTTAGATGTGGCCATGTTTAATCAAAACACTCTACAGTATTGGTTAGGAGGCTTGGTTTATTTCTATGGTGTTACTTAGCGTACCTTCACAATGTGTTCGATCCTGTAGCTCAGTCTAGCTAGTACCTATGAATGATAAAATTTGACAACTAAGTCAGAGATGGTGATTCGGATGGTCTCGTGGTATCTTAGGATTGTTGTTGGATTATGAATTTTCTTAGTATAGGTTTAGTAGTTCCGTAATCCTTTTATTCTTTTTCTTGTATCGAGGAATCCTCCTAGTACTTGATAGGGAAAGTCTCTCCTAAAGAAGTCAATGGAAAGTCCAACTTAATGGCTAAGTGAGTGACAGGTGGGGTAAGTATCCAGGGGAAAGTTTGTCAGAAAGAGACATTTATAAAAGAGTTTACTTGTTTAAAACGCTTTTACATGAAGATTGTTATTAGCAATACTTTAAAAAAAATAAAATAATTATTTACTTCATGGCATAATCCTTCCTGAATTATACATAGGTGATCAGGCTATGTATAATTGAGGACTAACGATGCGATGCTTGATTTTGTCAAAATAGTATTACTTTTCTCAAAAGTTTTAAATGATGTTCAACGCATTGTTATTAAAAATGGTATCCTGATATTTCCTTTCAAGTAACATGAAAATTGTTTCGCGTAGTAATATTAAATACTTGATGTAATGATAGAAAATCAATTTATAGAGTGGTAACAAAATAGCATACTTTATAAATTCTGTAAAACAATTTCCCCATAGGGTAGTAAAATAGCTTGAAACAAAATTCGTTGAATGGTGTATTGGATACGTAGGTGAATCTTATGGAATGGTAACAGTCTACTAATCCACTTATTTAAAGAATGTAAATATCTTAGTTCATAACAGGGCAGTTATTTATGATTATGAAGTGGTCGAGAATATGGTAATGATATTGAGAGCGTGAATGATGAACATGTCGTTAAGGCATCTATAGTCAACTGAAGATGATAGTCTATGTGTCAAAGGATATAGGGCAGAAATTGGTGCCAATGATTTGAAGTATTCGAGAATTTATACTAGGTAAAGATCGCAGGTTCAAATGCTTAATCCCTCTAGGCATGACTAAAATGTATAAAGAATGGAAATTGTTGTACGGGTGATCTAAGTCAAGTAGGTACCACATCGAATGATGTTTGATTTTCCATGAATGCGAGCTAAATGCCTTATGGTCAGGTGAAACTCCTCGATGTCCTTTCATGAAAATGAGGTCTTGTCCCAATGTGACTAAGCTATATCGATCTACGAAAAGAATATAAATTTTGTTGAGTAATTGTACCTTGATCTTTCAATCTGATGAGCTCATACTAGTGTGAGGGTCTTATAATATGGAATGAGCGAAAAAGTCATAATTTGAAGTAGTGGTGTTAAGGCATGGTGTATCAATATTGGCAATCTCTGGTAGAGGGGTTTCTTTCGCATCTAAGGTCAAATAGTAAGTAGGTATAGTGGTTGCTTTCGAGATTCGTTCATGAGTTATGCTTGTTCCTTCTTGGAGATATGGTTTCTAAAATTAACAACATTTATTTGAGTGAAACATTGTGAAATTTGGTCATAAATGTATTTTGGAGTGACTTTATTTGAAGTTTGTAATGAATATAGTTATGTAAAAGATGTGACTACGAAATATTCTGTATTTTGATAAAAACGATATCTCATATATATATATATATATATATATATATATATATATATATATATATATATATATATATATATATATGTCTTTGGAAAAAGGGAATTCAAGAAGATTGTTGCTTAAACAAAAATGAGTTTTAATCCAACCATTGAAAATCAATAATTTGTCGTACTTCGTATGGTTTGCAAGAAATCTTTCTATTTGTACAAAAAAATATTTGGCTTTGACTTACTTGAATTGTTATTATCTCCGAAACACGAAAACTAGGGTAGTCACTTTGATCTTGGTCAACATGACCATTTAATTATAAAGACACCTTCGTCTTTATTAATCTTATTGTCTTACTCGCATCTTCCTAAAGTTGTAATTATATGTCAAATCTACTAATGTGACCACATTGGTCGGTGGAGTGTTGCTAGAGCGACTAATGATGTAATTACCGACTTAGAATGTGGTGTAATCAAACTTGATAATGAAGGGAGATTTGTGATGAGTCGATCATATCTAAGATAATATAGAGTCCTTGTGATAGATGCCACCCTTGGGCGATTGGTTGCAATTCTTATTGCGTTTGTGAGGCTTGTGGTATTATTCAGAGTGTATCGTCTAGACACTCGTGGGTAATCTTAAATAATTAGAGATCATCGTCTAACGATGAAGAGTAGTAGGTTGTCAAGCAGTAGAGGCTCTCAAACTCTCACCAACCTCAAACCTATAAGGTGGTGTAACGTGTGGTAGATGGTAATGGTATATCAAATAGTAGTTGCTTCTCAAGTGGCCTGTCATATATGGGTGTAGGGTCTCTGAGATGTGATGGTGATAATAGTGAATGGAATACTACCCTCTTTTGCGCTATCTAGCGACATCTAAGAGGTAAAACTGAAGTACGCATTTTGGGACGACCAATAGTGTAATAAGTAGTTGATGTTGGTGGTAGTACCTGAGTAGTGAGTGCTCTATTAGTGAAGGAAAGAAAACATACTATCTCCCTTGCAATAAGCATCCTAGTAGGTCCAATAAGATTAAGTCTGAATACTCTACCAAACGGCATTCTATGTATGGGCTGAATGATTGGAAAACCCTGTTCCTATAACAAATCAATGGTGCTAATGGTGGTGTAAGTGCAACTGGTGGTATAATAGTAGTGGAAGATGACAAGGCATCTTCAATGTCGGAATCCGACGAAAGGATGACAGGGTGTGTATCTGAAGACATGTCCCTTGTGAACCAGGTCAATATAATTATATATGAATATGGGTATAAATAACTTGCACAGTGTGTGCATGAAACAACATATGTAGTGAATATGCACTTATGATAAAATGATGAGATGCTATGATGATGTGGTTATAGTCTAGGGTCCAAGATACATCCTAGTTCGCAATAACCTTAGCTCTGATGCCAATCTGTCACACCCCCAAAATACCTGAATGGCAGCGGAATGGAAAACCTGGGGGTGACGGTCATAGCATCACAGTTACAGTTACATTGAACGACCTAAAGTGTCGTTTAGGAAAATACGTCGTTTGATCATTTAAAACATTCAGAGTTTACGAAACATAGGTCCCAAAAGATGTTGCCAATTTAGGTAAAATAAGTTCAAACAAGATCAAACGTTTCATAAGTGCAGAAATATAAGGTGAGACGCGTCGACTCCGCGACTCCATGAAGGTCCAAATGCATGCAACATGAGCTACCTTAATAACCTGAAAATACATTGCTAAACCGGTCAACATAAAGTTGGTGAGAAATCATAGGTTTATTAGTTAAATCGGATGTACATTAGCCATAAGTAAAAAGTAAAGTGATAAGATTTCAGTTATAAAATTTACATTGGCTCTTAAGCCCATTGTCACACCCCCAAAATACCTGAATGGCAGCGGAATGGAATACCTGAGGGTGTAACGGATCATAGCACACAAGCAAGGAAATATTGAACGACCTAAAGTGTCGTTTATAAAATACATCGTTTGATTCATTCAAAATATTCAGAGTTATAAAACATAGGTCCCATAAGTTGGAAAAGGTTTAAGGAAACAAGTTTAATACAATCAAACGATAGTTCAAAGTGCATGAAATCCAAAAGAGACGCGTCATCCTTGATACACAAAGTGACTCCATGCAATGCCATGAGAATATGCCTTAGTTACCTGAGAAATACATTGCGAAAAACGGTCAACATAAAGTTGGTGAATAATCATAGGTTTATAAGTAAAATCTAGTGTACAAATGCCATAAGTAATGCCAAGAAATAGGATGTCCGGAAAGTATATACATTGGCTCTTAAGCTCATGACCCCGAAGCTAGACGATACTTGGCCCCAATGAGTGTTTACCAGACACTCTAATAATAAAGACATGAAATGCATTCGTCCCATTTGGAGCAACCCAAACACGAATGGAGGCGTCACCCTCGATAGATCTATCCACTCACTCTCGCTTAGTACTAGAAATTAACGGTCCATGATAATAAATGGGGACTTTTCAAGACGTGGTAATAAGGCAACTTAAGCAATGTATGAAATTTTATACTTAGGCATGTACACAAAAACAAGTAATGCAATGTATTCTCCCCCGTGGGATTTGAAATCAAAATATAGAATTAAAACGGGGCTATGAGAACTTACCTCGAAGTGATGGTACAAAGATGGTGCAATGATGTAAGAGTAATCGGGACAATGAGGTGCGAGTACTAGCCGCAACCTAAATGAATAATCGCGATCTAATTAAGATCAAGTCGAAATGAAATGAATGCACATGCACATGATACTCATACCACTCGTAATTTGAAAATACTAGTTATCGTCGTAGAAAAATAGTTTCCATACTTAGGAAAATAATTCCATTTAGAGAAGTATATAACTTGTCATATTAACTCGTACGAAAAAGTTAGCGTTATAATCCTTGTATCAAAACCTTAGAATGACGTCGTCATGTCGTATAAATATTCCCTTGGGTCGTACGTATTCATTTGTTAATAAAATCGTCATTAGTAACTTTGTTAGAAAATATACCATTTTAGTACGTACGTTATTATTTTTATTTGTGACTATATATATATATATATATAGTTTTGTCGATGTTAAAACGGGTATAACTCGGTCGTTTTAGGCTCGTTTTCCTTGTTCTTTATGTCCACGGATTCGTCTTTGTGTATACTAGTATATTTTAGATAACTCGGCTCCTCTAGGTTACGTTTAATGCCTCTTTTTACCCATTGAAAACTGCCAAACAGCAAGCAGTTTCTACCAAAAATAGTTTTCGTCGTTAAATTTGCAAAAATCATAACTCCTTCGTTATAAACTCGTTTTAATCCGTTCTTTCGCCCAAAGTTTCGTTTTTGAAAGTATTTTCTAAATCTTTGGTCAAAAATTAGCCATCACCCACTGATTTTCCCACGAAATTAAAATAGGGACAGTAGGTATTTCAAAAGTTTCAAAAACCATTTCCAAGTCTCCAAACTAGTTCCATCATCCATCAAACCACTTTCAAACACCACAAAACTAATCTAATCCTACCATACACCTTCTTAGGGTGTCATGGGTTCCTAATCACCAAAACCAAGTAGATCTAACAAGGATCTAACCAAAAATCACTTCTAGGGCTTGTATGATCAAAAGTTTACAAAAATAAAGTGGTATAAGTTAATGCATGTATGAGATCTTGCAAGAAACATGTATAAATATAGTAATAACTTTGTAAAAATTATGAAATGAGTTTAGTAAACTTACTTGTAAGATTAATGAAGTTAGGATGATTAAAACCTAATAATCCTTGAGTTTTTATTTCAAAACTCTAACAAGGATGCTATAAACACAAGATTTATACTTTGATCTTTGAAAAATTTTGGTTCTTGCTTGCTTCTCCTTGTGGCCGTGGATATAGAGAGAAAAAGAGAGGTAGAACACCTTTTTGTTTGATGAAAAATGAGATGAGAAAAAGCTAGTAATGTTTAAGTATTATTTGTTATTAGAATTATTATATAAAATGGTTAGTAGTAAGCATTAATGAACAAGGAGTGTATAAGTAGATTTTGTAAGAAAAATGGCAAGGGGGGGGGGGGCGGCAAAGTCAAGGGGGGGGGGGGGGGGAATGTGGAAGACTTTTGGTGGTAAAAATGTATTATTGTTGTGTATTTGGTAGTTTTAAATTGTACCGGGTACCGGGTTAACTAAAAATAAATTTTAACGGAGTTAACCGGGTCATAATAAAGTTATAAAAATTATAAAAATAGGTTGGGTAAAATTATTGGGCGTTCAGATAATTATAGTTTAATTTCTACGAAAACCGTCGAAGTTTTAGTAAACTTAAGTTAATAATTAAAATAAATATCCAAAATACCGGGTAAATTAATATTATAATTTTTATATTATAAAAATGAATATAAAAATATATTGGGATCATAGTTGGGAGTATCGGACGTGTTAGTCACATTTATAGTTCGCGTATTGGTGTTTATTTAAAATAAACATACGTAATTTGTTAATTATATTAAAAATATAATTTGAATACCCTACGAGTGGAATAGTATGCAAGTGCCCTAATAATGATATGTCGACTGTTTCTAGTCCGTATGAAATGTCCCTGATAATAATGCATGAATTCGCTCCTGAACCAATATGGTTACGCGAATTTGAACACTCGTAAACTGAATTTACGATGACATGAATAATGCACGTGAATAGTAGTTTTCTCTCGGAAATGAATAGTGTCAAGTGAATAGTAAATTTTCTGAAGGTGTCTCGGAATGTCAAATTGACCTCAAAAACGATGAATAGTAAAATGATGAATAGTGATCGATGAATAGTAATTTGTGAATAGTAGAATGGCAAAGTTTGGAAAAATGACCTGAAATTGTGGGTTGTGACAGTCGCCCATCCAAAAAGGAATTCAGTCCCTGAATTCAGTTAGTGTTGGTCTTGGTAATAGGCTCGGTGAAAAGTTGTGGATACTTGCGTCGCATTTGGTCTTCTCGTTCCCAAGTAAACTCGGGTCCTCTTCGAGAATTCCAACGAACCTTCACGATCGGAATTCGACTTTGTTTCAACTGTTTGATCTCGCGATCCATTATTTCAACTGGTTCTTCCACAAAGTTAAGCTTGTCATCGAGTTGTATTTCTTCTAATGGTATAATGGCAGACTCATCCGAAAGACATTTCTTGAGGTTCGAAACATGAAACGTGTTATGTACGTTGCTAAGTTCTGACGGAAGTTCAAGTTTGTACGCAACCGGACCAATCCTCTCCAGGATCTTGAATGGCCCAATGTATCTCGGATTTAATTTCCCGCGTTTTCCAAATCATATCACGCCCTTCCAAGGCGAGACTTTCAACATAACTTTGTCCCCGACCTGAAATTCCAATGGTTTGCGTCGAACATCTGCGTAGCTTTTCTGTCGACTTCTAGCAGTTTCGAGTCTCTCTCGAATTTGAATTATCTTGTCTGTTGTTTCTTGTACCATTTCTGGGCCAGTACATTGTACTTCACCGACTTCGGCCCAACAAACTGGAGATCGACACTTACGACCATAAAGTGCCTCGAATGGTGCAGCCTTAATGCTCGAATGGTAACTGTTGTTGTAGGAAAACTCGATTAACGGCAAATGGTTAGCCCAACCATTTCCAAAGTCAATCACACATGCTCTAAGCATGTCCTCAAGTGTTTGAATAGTTCTCTCACTCTGACCATCGGTCTGAGGATGGTAAGCAGTGCTCATGTCTAATTTGGATCCAAAAGAATCTTGTAATGACCGCCAAAAGTTTGAAGTAAAACGACTATCCCTGTCGGAAATGATGGAAACTGGTGCACCGTGTCTTGAGACTATTTCCTTGACATAAAGTCTAGCAAGTTGTTCCATGGAATAAGTCTCTCGAATGGGTATGAAATGAGCTGATTTGGTAAGTCGATCAATGATTACCCAAATAGCATCGAAACCTCCTGACGTCTTAGGAAGTTTAGTGACAAAGTCCATAGCAATACGTTCCCACTTCCATTGTGGAATTTCTGGTTGTTGAAGTAACCCTGACGGTTTCTGGTACTCGGCTTTCACTTTAGCACAAGTAAGACATTTGCTGACGTACGTAGCAATTTCTGCTTTCATGTTCGGCCACCAATAAAGCTTTTTGAGATCCTGATACATCTTATCAGAACCTGGATGAATAGAGTACTTCGACTTGTGTGATTCATGCATAATCAATTCTCGCACTCCACCATAGAGTGGTATCCAACTTCGGTCCTTGAAACATAATACTCCGTCTGATCTCTTTACAAAGCCATTTTCGCTTTCTGGCATACCATAAAGTTTCTCATGTGGTCGATTTTCTTCTTTGAGAGCCTCAATCTGAGCTTCTAAAATCTTCAATGGCAATGGCGAAATGATAGTCATTCCCAATGACCTAACTCTCAAAGGTTTGAGTCGTTCTTTTTGGCTAAGTGCATCTGCTACAACATTTGCTTTTCCTGGGTGATATCGGATTTCACAATCGTAATCACTCAACAACTCTAGCCAACGACGTTGTCTCATATTAAGTTCCTTCTGATCGAGTATATGCTGTAAGCTCTTGTGGTCGGTAAAAATTACACACTTAGTACCATAAAGGTAGTGTCTCCAAATCTTGAGTGCAAAAACTACCGCACCCAATTCCAAGTCGTGCGTAGTGTAATTCTTCTCGTGTATCTTAAGCTGTCTAGATGCATAAGCTATCACCTTCTCGTTTTGCATTAGCACAGCTCCAAGTCCTTGATGCGAAGCATCGCAATATACCACAAAGTTCTCAATACCTTCAGGTAGTGACAAGATCGGTGCGCTACAAAGCTTTTGTTTCAATAATTGAAATGCGGACTCTTGTTTTTCTCCCCACTCGTATTTTTCATTCTTTTGTATCAGTTTCGTCAACGACTTCGCTATCTTAGAAAACCCTTCAATAAACCTTCTGTAATATCCGGCAAGTCCTAGGAATTGACGAATTTCTGTAGGAGACTTGGGCGTAGCCCAATCCTTAACTGCCTCGATCTTTGCTGGGTCGACTTGTAAACCTTGGCTATCAATAACATGGCCAAGAAATTGAACTCTACGTATCCAAAAATCACACTTTGAAAATTTGGCATACAATTGCTCCTTCTTGAGTAGTTCCAGGATTGTTCTAAGGTGTTCTTCGTGATCTTCCTTACTCTTGGAATAAATCAAGATATCGTCAATGAATACGATCACAAACTTATCAAGATACGGTTTGCACACCCTATTCATGAGATCCATAAATACCGCAGGTGCGTTGGTTAATCCAAAAGGCATTACTTGGAACTCATAATGACCATAGCGTGTTCTAAATGCCGTCTTCGGGATATCCTCTTCCCGAACTTTAAGTTGATGGTAACCGGATCTTAAATCGATCTTGGAATAAAAACTAGAACCTTGTAACTGGTCGAACAAGTCGTCAATTCTGGGGAGTGGATAACGGTTCTTAACCGTTAACTTGTTCAGCTCACGATAGTCGATGCACATTCTGAAAGTTCCGTCCTTCTTTTTCACAAACAAAACCGGCGCTCCCCAAGGCGAGGAACTCGGTCTAATGAATCCTTTGTCCAAAAGTTCTTGTAATTGATTCGACAATTCTTGCATTTCCGAAGGTGCAAGTCTATACGGTGCTCTTGCAATCGGTGCAGCTCCTGGCACTAATTCAATTTGAAACTCAACTTGGCGTGTAGACGGAAGTCCTGGCAATTCTTCCGGAAAAACCTCTTGAAATTCCTTAACAATTGGCACATCTTCAAGTCGTTTCTCATCCGACTTCTTCTCCGTGATGTGAGCCAAGAATGCATAACAACCCTTCTTTATGTACTTCTCGGTCTTAATGCACGATATAATACTGAGTCTAGTTCCACTTCGCTCTCCGCGAACAACCAAAGTTTCACCGTTATAAGGAAGGTGAACAACTTTCTCATCACAAATAATTCTCGCTCGATGCCGAGATAACCAATCCATGCTGATAACAACGTCGAAACTTCCAAGTTCTACGGGCATTAGGTCTATATTGAATGGATGGTTTAGGAAATTTATGGTGCAACCACGAACAATGGTGTTGGTGTTAACTAAAGACCCATCGGCTAATTCAACGATATAGGAAATGTCTAATGGGGTTGGTTCTATGTTAAGTAGAGGTGCAAATGCAATAGAAACAAAACTTCTATCCGCTCCTGAATCAAATAAAATGGATGCATAACGATTATTAACGAGGAACGTACCCGCAACAACATTCGGGTCTTCTTTGATATCGTCTCCTCCCATGACATAAGCTCTTCCTCGAGCTCTTCCATCTTGATTCCCAGTTCCTTGATTCTTCTTCCTTGGACACTCATTCTTAAAGTGTCCAAGTTCTCCGCAGCCAAAACATGTTACTGGTGGTTTCTGATTGTCACCCACGATTGGAAGTCTACAATCTTTGATGTGGTGACCAAGCTTCTTGCAATTGCCACAAATATCTGGACAACGACCTGGGTTATGATGCTTCTGACACCTTTCACATTTAGGTAGGTTACCAGTGTAACCTTTTCTTTCAGTTGGTCCTGCAGCATAGGCCTTTGCCACTTCTTGCCTCTTAGGTGGCGGCTGAACAGCGTTTCCACCTTGGTTGTAATCGAACCTCCTCTTGTTGTTGTTATTGTTGTTTGGATTGTTGTTTCGGTTATTGGGATAGTTGCGGTTCCGATTGTTGTTATAGTTGTTGTTGTTCCGAGTGTTGGTGTAGTTGGTGTTGTTTGAACGGTTATTGTTGTTGACAGCAAATTTCCCTTTGACTACTTGAACCATGAGTTTCTGAGTTATACGAATAGCCTCTTCCATTGATTGAGGGTCAAAAGAAATCACATCTCCTCGAACACTTTCAGGCAATCCACCAACAAAGTTTTCCATCTTTTTCTCATCATCGGGAACCATAGTTGGACATAGTGCAGCCAACTCCTGAAACCTCCTAAAGTAGGTCTCAATGTCATCACCTTTAGTCACAAGCTCATAAAATTCCGTTTCCATCTTTTGCACCTCGGTACGAGGGCAAAACTTCTTTGTCATCAATTTCTTGAATTCCTCCCAAGTAAGCTTGTGAGCATTTTCCATACCAATCGGCTGAGCATACGAATTCCACCAAGACATAGCTTCATCAAGTAGCATACCTGTAGCAAACTTCACCTTGCTGACATCCGGGCATCCGCACATGAGAAATACATTCTCAGTCTTTTCAAACCAGCGGATTAAAGCAACCGCTCCTTCAGTGCCCTTAAATTTGATGGGATCACTAATCTTGAAATATTTCCATGTACATTCCCGCTTAGCAGCGGTTGGTTCAACTGTTCCTGTATTAGAAGCAGTCTCAGCAGCCCTTGCAGCAACCTCAGCTCTCTCAACCTCCAGAGCTTCTGCAATACTATCCCTGACCAACTTGCGGATAGCGGCTTGAGTCATAGTGGAGGTTTCTGGTGCAGTCTTACTCTTCCTTGGTGCCATATTTCTGATAAATCATAATGGAAATAACCATGAGAAAAATCATAATAGAAATAGTCATCGTACCAAAGATATACACCCACAACACGTATATAAATATACAACCACAACAAATATAAATACAACCACGACATGTACGAGTACAACCACAATCTGTCTAGACATCACAACGACAAGTATATATATACAACCACAACAACCACGTCACGTATATATACAACCACAACCTGTGTCGATACAACCACAACATGTACGAATACAACCACGACATGTATATATACAACCACAACCTGTATAAATGCGATAATAATAAAGAGCAACCACGAAACATCATAAATATAATCACAACACATGAATATAATACATGAAAATTTCGGCCTACATGGACCGATATAATATATAGCACAACATTTCCACATAGTAGAGTCGCACTTGATAATATTTGTTTGTACAACAATCAAAAGACTACAAGTTCTTGAACTATGTCCCACATCCCGGGACTAGGAAATAATACAAGCTAATATAATACCAGTCTACGTCTAGGCTCCTCTCGGTGCTCTAGATGGTCCAGGCTCTCCCCTCAAGCGGCGAATCTCACGATCCATCGCCACCACGATCTCCTCAAGATGCTCAAGTCGTAACTGAGAAGAAGCATCCCTACGCTCCAAAACAACTACCCTCTCTCGAAGCAATGTCAACTGGTCTACCTGCTCCCACTGGGTCTCCTGTGTCGCCTGAGCTCTATCTCGAATCTCAGGTAACTCATCCCTAAGTAGCTCAATCTCCTCCTGGTGCCTCAACTGTCGTGCCTCGAGTCCATGGTAAGACACATCAATACTAACCCTACCCTGAATCAAATCCTCAACCTGCTCCTCAACAGTCTCAAGTCTAGTAGTAATAATCTCATCGACTCTATACCCCAAGCTATCAACTTGCTCCTGCTGAGCATCCAACTGATCCTCTAGTGTAGCAGCTGTAGGATCCCTAACTGCAGCCGCTCTAGAACTCTCACCTATGTGGTACACTGGTGGTGTTGAAAGGTCAGCAGTCTCGGTAATGGGTGAATCTGGAGTGGTAAGCCTTGCGCGCTTCCTGAGCGGCAAGAGTGAGGTAGGTATAGGAGTGGTAATGGGTATGGCTGGTGGTGGTGGTGTAGGCACAGTAGGACTAGGGAGACTCCTATAAGTAGATGTAGCAATACGAACTCTCTTCCTAGCAGTCTGGTAAGTCTTCTCCCTAGGAAACATAAGTCTCGGCTCTAAATGGATAGTAGTAGTAGGGAATGATGGTATGTCAGTAGGTATAGTAGGATGGACATGGGGAGTAGGAGCCGTCTCCTCCTCCTCGAAAGGCTCGGTGTCACCATCAGATGCCAAGAGTGGCAACTCAGGTGTAGGAGAAACAAGTGGTGAAACAGCAGTAGAGGACATAGAGCCCTCATCATCAGAGTCGGATATAGAGTAAAGTACAACAGTGTTGGGATTCGAAGACATGTCTCTGTGATAATCAAGGTGAAATAAAAAATAAATAACTCGCATAATGGCATCGCCTAAAAATAAGTAAATATGCACTTATGATGAAATGATGATATGCTATGATGGTGTGGTTATAGTCTAGGGTCTATGATGCAACCTAGTTCGCTATAACCTTAGCTCTGATACCAATCTGTCACACCCCCAAAATACCTGAATGGCAGCGGAATGGAATACCTGAGGGTGTAACGGATCATAGCACACAAGCAAGGAAATATTGAACGACCTAAAGTGTCGTTTATAAAATACATCGTTTGATTCATTCAAAATATTCAGAGTTATAAAACATAGGTCCCATAAGTTGGAAAAGGTTTAAGGAAACAAGTTTAATACAATCAAACGATAGTTCAAAGTGCATGAAATCCAAAAGAGACGCGTCATCCTTGATACACAAAGTGACTCCATGCAATGCCATGAGAATATGCCTTAGTTACCTGAGAAATACATTGCGAAAAACGGTCAACATAAAGTTGGTGAATAATCATAGGTTTATAAGTAAAATCTAGTGTACAAATGCCATAAGTAATGCCAAGAAATAGGATGTCCGGAAAGTATATACATTGGCTCTTAAGCTCATGACCCCGAAGCTAGACGATACTTGGCCCCAATGAGTGTTTACCAGACACTCTAATAATAAAGACATGAAATGCATTCGTCCCATTTGGAGCAACCCAAACACGAATGGAGGCGTCACCCTCGATAGATCTATCCACTCACTCTCGCTTAGTACTAGAAATTAACGGTCCATGATAATAAATGGGGACTTTTCAAGACGTGGTAATAAGGCAACTTAAGCAATGTATGAAATTTTATACTTAGGCATGTACACAAAAACAAGTAATGCAATGTATTCTCCCCCGTGGGATTTGAAATCAAAATATAGAATTAAAACGGGGCTATGAGAACTTACCTTGAAGTGATGGTACAAAGATGGTGCAATGATGTAAGAGTAATCGGGACAATGAGGTGCGAGTACTAGCCGCAACCTAAATGAATAATCGCGATCTAATTAAGATCAAGTCGAAATGAAATGAATGCACATGCACATGATACTCATACCACTCGTAATTTGAAAATACTAGTTATCGTCGTAGAAAAATAGTTTCCATACTTAGGAAAATAATTCCATTTAGAGAAGTATATAACTTGTCATATTAACTCGTACGAAAAAGTTAGCGTTATAATCCTTGTATCAAAACCTTAGAATGACGTCGTCATGTCGTATAAATATTCCCTTGGGTCGTACGTATTCATTTGTTAATAAAATCGTCATTAGTAACTTTGTTAGAAAATATACCATTTTAGTACGTACGTTATTATTTTTGTTTGTGACTATATATATATATATATATATATATATATATAGTTTTGTCGATGTTAAAACGGGTATAACTCGGTCGTTTTAGGCTCGTTTTCCTTGTTCTTTATGTCCACGGATTCGTCTTTGTGTATACTAGTATATTTTAGATAACTCGGCTCCTCTAGGTTACGTTTAATGCCTCTTTTTACCCATTGAAAACTGCCAAACAGCAAGCAGTTTCTACCAAAAATAGTTTTCGTCGTTAAATTTGCAAAAATCATAACTCCTTCGTTATAAACTCGTTTTAATCCGTTCTTTCGCCCAAAGTTTCATTTTTGAAAGTATTTTCTAAATCTTTGGTCAAAAATTAGCCATCACCCACTGATTTTCCCACGAAATTAAAATAGGGATAGTAGGTATTTCAAAAGTTTCAAAAACCATTTCCAAGTCTCCAAACTAGTTCCATCATCCATCAAACCACTTTCAAACACCACAAAACTAATCTAATCCTACCATACACCTTCTTAGGGTGTCATGGGTTCCTAATCACCAAAACCAAGTAGATCTAACAAGGATCTAACCAAAAATCACTTCTAGGGCTTGTATGATCAAAAGTTTACAAAAATAAAGTGGTATAAGTTAATGCATGTATGAGATCTTGCAAGAAACATGTATAAATATAGTAATAACTTTGTAAAAATTATGAAATGAGTTTAGTAAACTTACTTGTAAGATTAATGAAGTTAGGATGATTAAAACCTAATAATCCTTGAGTTTTTATTTCAAAACTATAACAAGGATGCTATAAACACAAGATTTATACTTTGATCTTTGAAAAATTTTGGTTCTTGCTTGCTTCTCCTTGTGGCCGTGGATATAGAGAGAAAAAGAGAGGTAGAACACCTTTTTGTTTGATGAAAAATGAGATGAGAAAAAGCTAGTAATGTTTAAGTATTATTTGTTATTAGAATTATTATATAAAATGGTTAGTAGTAAGCATTAATGAACAAGGAGTGTATAAGTAGATTTTGTAAGAAAAATGGCAAGGGGGGGGGGGGGGCGGCAAAGTCAAGGGGGGGGGGGGAATGTGGAAGACTTTTGGTGGTAAAAATGTATTATTGTTGTGTATTTGGTAGTTTTAAATTGTACCGGGTACCGGGTTAACTCAAAATAAATTTTAACGGAGTTAACCGGGTCATAATAAAGTTATAAAAATTATAAAAATAGGTTGGGTAAAATTATTGGGCGTTCAGATAATTATAGTTTAATTTCTACGAAAACCGTCGAAGTTTTAGTAAACTTAAGTTAATAATTAAAATAAATATCCAAAATACCGGGTAAATTAATATTATAATTTTTATATTATAAAAATGAATATAAAAATATATTGGGATCATAGTTGGGAGTATCGGACGTGTTAGTCACATTTATAGTTCGCGTATTGGTGTTTATTTAAAATAAACATACGTAATTTGTTAATTATATTAAAAATATAATTTGAATACCCTACGAGTGGAATAGTATGCAAGTGCCCTAATAATGATATGTCGACTGTTTCTAGTCCGTATGAAATGTCCCTGATAATAATGCATGAATTCGCTCCTGAACCAATACGGTTACGCGAATTTGAACACTCGTAAACTGAATTTACGATGACATGAACAATGCACGTGAATAGTAGTTTTCTCTCGGAAATGAATAGTGTCAAGTGAATAGTAAATTTTCTGAAGGTGTCTCGGAATGTCAAATTGACCTCAAAAATGATGAATAGTAAAATGATGAACAGTGATTGATGAATAGTAATTTGTGAATAGTAGAATGGCAAAGTTTGGAAAAATGACCTGAAATTGTGGGTTGTGACACTCATGACCCCGAATCTAGACATAGTTACTTGGCCCCAAATGAGTGTTTACCAGACACTCTAATATATTAGACATGAAATGCATTCGTAATTCCATTGGAGCATCCCAAACACGGATGGAGGAGTCACCCTCAATAGATCTATTCACTCACTCTCGCTCATACTTTAATTAACGGTCCATGATAATAAAGGGGACTTATCAAGACGTGGTAATAAGGCAACTTGTCACACCCCCAATTTAACTGACTTGCAGCGGAATGGAATACCTGGGGGTGTCTGTCATAGCACCACAGTTACAGTTACATTGAACGACCTAAAGTGTCGTTTGTAAAAATACTTCGTTTGATCATTGAAATAATTCAGAGTTTACAAAATGAGGTCCCCAATAGGTGTTGCATGTTTATGAAAAACAAGTCATACTAGATCAAACGTTTACATAAGTGCATGAAATAATGGTGAGACGCGTCGACTCCGCGACTCCATAAAGGTCCAAATGCATGTCACATGAGCTACCTTAATAACCTGAAATACATTGCTAAAACGTCAACACGAATGTTGGTGAATTCCATAAGTTTATCAAATGTAATGTTGTACGGCCACCACAAGTAAAAGTGCATAACAAAAGTTAAGTAAAATTGTACAATAGACCTTAAGCTCATGACCCCGAAGCTATGACTGATGAAATTATATGCCCCTCCTGAATGTTTTATCAGAACACTCCCAAAATGTAGACATGAAATGCATCCGCTTACTGTTGGTAATAACTACCACGGATGGAGGTGTCACCCTCGATATATCTATCCACTCACTCTAGCTTACCGGCAAATTAACAGTTCATGATAATAAATAGGGGACTTTAACTGGTTGGTAAGGTAACTTAAGCAATGTACATATGTTTTGGTACTTGGGCTCGTACTAAAAGGATTGATGCAATGTATTCCCCCGTGGGATTTGAAAACAATCATAAAATGTATACGGGGCTATGAAAACTCACCTGATATGATGGTACCATGAACATGTAACGAGCTGAAAAACAAGGCGCGCACACTAGCCGCAACCTAATATGAATGATGAACGATCTACTTTAGATCATGAAATGATGTTATGAATGTCCATGCACATGTTTTCTATACCACTCTACTCTTTGGAAAATACTTGTTGTTATCAAAATAATACATTTTCCAAAACTTGGGAAAATATGGCAACTAGAAAATAAAACTAGTTGAAATGTATATATATATATATATATATATATCGTATGTATCAATGCTAGTGTTGAAATTCTCGGTTTGAAATCCTTGATATAACGCCTTGTAGTGATAAAAATATACTTGTAATCACTAATACTTCATTAGTTATGATTTTGAGTACTTGGTATTATTTCTAGAAATCTAGAGTTACTACGTAGTGTTAATATTATTTTCCAAATGCTGTCAAAAATAATATAAGTTTTGCCGATATTGAAACGTGAATATCTTTTCGTTATAAGCCCGTTTTACTTGTTCTTTATATCCACGGTTACATCTTAGTATGTAGTAATATATTTTGGAAAGCTTGGCTCCTCCGGGTTACGTCTAAAGCCTCTTTTTGTCCGACGAAAAACGTCCAACAGCATGTATTTTCAGAAAATATACTTTTCGTCAATAAACTTGCAAAAATCATAACTTCTTCGTTATAAACTCTTTTTAATCCGTTCTTTCGCCTACGGATTCGTTTTTGAAAGTATTTTCTAAAAATTTTGCCAAGGTTTACTTTATGTTTACTGATTTTCCTGGATTTACCAAAATGGGACAGAATGTATATATAATTGTTACAAATCAAATTTTCATGTTCAAAACTAGTTTCTACTTCAACCAAATCTCTTGCAAACACCACAAATCTATACTAATCCTACCATACACATTTTTAGGGTGCCATGGGTTCCTAATCACTACTAATCATGTTAATTTAACAAAGGAACACCTAAATCAAAATCTAGGGTTTGTATGTTCAAAAAGTTAACAAAAATAATTTGGTATAGCTAACTTGTACGTGAAATTAAGCATGAAAACCATAAGATACAAGTATTAATTAGATGAAATCAAGAAAATAAATTTGATAACTCACTTTGAAATAATAGGTGATTAGATGATGAGAAATCTTGTGTTACTTCTGTTTATGTTGCAAGAATCTTGATTAGAATGATGAAATGAACAACTTTGAAAAATCATCACTTGATCATGGAGATTGGGTTTGGGTCGTGGGTTTTGATGGAAGAGATGAGGTTTTGGTGTTTTTGATTCAAAGAAATTTGTATGATTATGTTTTTGAGGTTTTTGGGATATTTAGTAAAGTTTATATTGTATTATAAGATTACATATATGCATTTGGTAAAAAAATGAAAGTCATGTAGTCTAGGGATGGTCTTGTGGCCGGTTTTCGAAGGAGCAAGGGGTAGCCAAATCGGTTTTGATGACTTAGGAAATGTAGGGTAATATTAGTTGTAGTTTTAGTGTAAGTATTAGTTATAATCGGGTACCGGGTTTGCCAGAAATAAATATTAACGAAGTTAACCGGGACTTAATAAAGTCATAAAAATGTTAGAAATATGGTGGGTACAATTACTGAGTGTTCGGGTGATTATTGTTTAGTTTTCACGAAAACCGTCGTAATATTTATAAACTCACGTTATAAATAAAATAAATTTCCAAAATACTGGGTAAATGAATGTTATAACTTTTATGATGATAAAATGGATATAAAAATATGTCGGGACCATTGTGGGAATATTTAGATATATTCGTCATGTTTATAAACCGGGTGTTAATGTTTATTTATCAATAATTATAAGGAAAACGTTAAATGTATCAAATATATAAATTTGAAAATCCTAAGAGTGGTATAACATGTAAATGACCTACTGATGATATGCAGACTGTCTCTAGTCCGTATGCAATGTCCTTACTGATAATGAAATGAATTCGCACCCAAACCCATACGGTTACGCGAATTTTTAATACCCGTAAACTAAATTTACGATGAAATGAGTAATGCAAATGAATAGTGAAATTTCCTCCGAAATGAATAGTGTTCAATGAATAGTAAATTTCTGAATGATTCTCGGAATGTCAAACTGACACAAAAAATGATAAATAGTAAACATATGAATAGTGTTTTGATGAATAGTGTTTGATGAATAGTGTTTTTCCAAAGTTTGGGAAATGACCTGAAATGGTGAGTTGTGATAGTCTTCCCCTCTAAAAGGAAACTTCGTCCCGAAGTTCAGTTTATGTTGGTCTCTGAAAACGTATTGGTGAAAAGGTGATGATATTCGAGAATTCCAGCGAACTCTAACGATCGGAATTCGACTCTGCTTCAACTGTTCGACCTAACTGTCCATGATTTCTACTTGTTCTCCTGCAAGGTTTATGTTTGACTAATTTGAAAAGATGATAATACATGGTTGTGTAATCCTGTTGTTCTCTATCAAGGCTCAAGTCTGACGGCCACTAGGCCTACTCTGTCTGAAATATTACATGGTTCAGTGTATATCGGGTTTAACTTTCCAAGTTTGCTGAATGATAACATGCCTTACCTAGGCAGAACTTTCAACATAACTCTGCCTACCAACTTGAAGTTTTAATGGTTTACAACTTATTGAACTTGTAACTGATTCTTGACTTGTAGAAAATTTCTTGTTATTTCATGAATGCCTACTAGACTAGTGAGTTGAGGTTTTTCTGAGTTTGGCCCATCAATCGATGGTCTGCACTTCTTAATATTTTAAATGTGATACTGGTAATATATGCTGCTGAATTCTGCCAGAACTCAAGTTTGTATGCTAGTTGGTCGATTCTAAAATGAATCTTAGATGGTCCAATATGCTAAAAGTTCGACCTCTCTTGTTATCCAATTTGTATCATGCCAATCCAAGGCAATGCTTTTAACTTAATTTGTTCTCCCACTTGAATCTGGATGGTTTGTTGTTCAGGATACCCAATCCAAATGACGCGTGTTATGTACCAACCTAACTTCTGCCAGTTTCTCGCTGTCGGTGTGATAACTATTGTTGTAGATGAATTTGATTTATGTTGAGTGATTAGTCCAACTATTTCTAGGGTCAATCACTCATGCTCTGAGCATAATTTCCTATGTTTGAATTGTTCTCTCGCTTTGACCATCAGTCTGAGGGTGATAGGTGATGTTCACATCTAAATGGGTTTCTGAAGGAAATCCTGAAATGATTACCTGAAGTCCAAGGTGAATCGGTTTCCTTAATAGGAATAACTGAAATGGGTACAATAAACCTTTGTGACTAATTCCACAACATTCGGTCCTTCGAACTTGGTGTTATCTGAAAGGGATAGAATATAAGTAACAATTTGATTCCTTGTGTTTTGTTCCAACGGATGGTAAGACATATGTTTTTCTTTGTCTATTGGGTTTGGTCTCCACTACTGAAGTTCGTGATTAATTTGTGATGTCCTTCCTAATTCCTTCATCACATATTCCAAATATTCTTTATTGTCAAGTCACAAATCCTAAATTCATAAGCGATGTTGTAGGGAAATTGGTTCTGGAAATTTGTCTCGCGATTGTGAGTTTTGGTTGAAATCTTTTTCTGAATAAGCGAATTTAGAAAATGGAGCAAATGATTTACTAAGTAATATTTTTCCTAATGATTCAAAACTTCAGTAGTTATGAAATAGAAAAATGTTTTCAAACATGTTGTGATTAAGACTGCTTACCAAAGTTTGATGTCTATGTATATCTCCCATTGTACAATAGTGTTGCTAAAGATTGACCAAAAAGGATCGTACTTGTTCAAAATAAGAATTTCAGAAATCATTTTTCCACAAGGTATGTGATTTATGTAAACGCATCAACTTTATTTAAAAGTGAAAACACTAACAAGGATAAAATGGTAGAATAGGAAATGTTCGCTTAAATGCATAGGCGTCTAACATTTAGTTCCTGAGGTTGGATAATGCCTATTGGTGGTTATCAGGTATAACTACAAGCATAGGTATTTAGACTAACTTAAGTCCTGAAATATTTTATCGTTGTAATTGTCAAGGCGAAGGTATCACTTGATGTAGTGTCGATGAATGTCTATTCGGTTTTCCCATGTAGATGAGGAGATATGTTCTGGTTTGATCCCTTGCTTGGTATGAAGGTGAGGTTATCTGAAATTTCGAGAGACATAATGCCTTAGGGGAATCTACATCGATATTCTTGATTCAAACAATTGTCCTTTGTGAAAACTTACTGCAGGAAAGTTTATGTATGGATGAGGCCATGTTTAAATGAAATGCTCTATAGTCTCAATTAGAACTTGATTTATTTCTATTGTGTTGTCCTGCGGACATTTATATTGAGTTCAATCATGTAGCTCAGTCTAGCTAGTACCTTTAAATGACAGAGTTTTACAACTAGGTCAGAGATGGTGATTTGGATGGTCTCGCAGTATCTTAGGATTTGTTGTTGAGTTATGAATTCTCTCACTATATACTTCTAGTTCTGTTTAGTAGTTCTGTAATCCTTTCGTTGCTTTTATTGTATAGAGGAATCCTGCATGTAATTGATATGGAAAGTCTCTCTTAGGGAAGTCAATGGGAAAAATCCAACTTAATGGCTAAGTGGGTGACAGGTAGGGTAAGTATCCAGGGATAGTTCGGCAAATGGGATGTTTATGGAAGAGTTCCTTTGTTTATAAAACTTTTAAATGAAGATTGTTATTAACAATCCTTTGAAAAGGTAATTATTTCCTTCATGGCATAATCCTTCCTGAATTTTACATAGGTGATCAGGCTATGTACAATTGAGGACTAATGATGCGATGTTAGATTTTGTCAAAATATCACAACTTTTCTCAAAAGTTTTAAAGGGTGTTCAACGCATTGTTATTAAAATGGTATCCTAATGTTTTCTTTCAAGTAACACAAAAATTGCCTCACGTAATAATAGTAATTACTTGGTGTAATGACAGAAAAATCAATTTATAGGATGGTAATAAAATAGCTTACTTCAGAAATTTTTATGTAAACCAATTTCCCCATATGATAGTAAAATAGCTTGAATTGTGTATTGGATACGTGGGTGAATCTTGTCGAATGGTAATAGTCTACTAATTCATCAAAAACGAAATCAACCTAATCCCTAATAAGACAATGATAAAATGTTGCGAAACGATTGAAGTCTGAGCAATTGGGATAGAAAATGGAGAAAACGAAGGTTATGATTATCACAGAGGTAACAAAGGATAGATACTACATTGGATAGAAAAGTGCTTAATACAACTAGGTTATGTCATCGTACCAACGGTAAGTACAAAAGGAAAGATACAACCCTAAAGGGTTCGAACTACAGTTTATATATTGAAACAAAGCTCCTCCTGCTAAAGCATTGTTGTTATCCTTGATGTTGCTAATATCCTGACGGTTCTCTTTCAACAGCTCACGCTATTACCCGAGCGATTCAGTCTTGATTCCAAGTTCCTGATTTTCCTTGTTCCTTAGCTCCGGGCAGTCATTCTTGAAATGCCCTAAGTTTCCACATTTGAAGCAACTCCCTAGGGTCTTCTGATTTGTGAGTTTCCTACAGTCTTCAGTCCAATGACCCTGCTTCTTGCACACTCCACACGTTTTACTGCAATGACCTCGGTGATGTTGATTACACAGGTTGCAGTAAGGTAACTTTCCAATATACCTTCTCTTTGTGTACCGTTCTGCAGCAAAGGCTCTATTCACTTCTTGTCCTTTGGGTGATTGTTGAGCAGCGTTGCAACCTAGATTGTTGTTCCACTTCCTTTTATTGTCACTATTGTTTCCTGATGTCTTGGCATGAACTATGAGTTCCTTTGCTTCGATCGCCATTTTGATAGCTTCAGACATGGTATCGGGTTCCCATGCGATGACCAATATACGAATTTCATGGGAGAGTCCCCCGATGTACCTTTCAAGTTTCTTGCTTTCCGGTTCATCCATTGCAGAACCTAGTCGTGTTAATTCATGAAAATGAGTAGTGTACTCGTCAACATCATTTCCTACCATGGTAAAGTTTAGTGTTTCCTGTTCCTTTGCTCGTAATTCATTTCCTACACAAAATGTTATACTCATCATCCTTCTTAGTTTCTCCCAAAAGTGTGAGTAAGCAGCATCAACTCCCACCATCTTAATATGTTTGGTCTACCATTCCTGGGCGTGATCCTGAAAAGTGCATGTGGCGAACTTAACCTTGTCTTCCTTACGACAGTCGCCACATCGAAAGATTGTTTCTATTTCTTCGTACCATTTGAGAAATTCCTTTGTGTCTCTAGTTCCGCTAAAGGAGGGAGGATTGCACCCCATAAATTCCACATGAGTAAGTTCCTTAGTGAGGGCGGTGGCTATGTTCTTGGTAATGACTTGTCCAACAGCAGCTTGCGTCATGCTTGGAGTTGTTTGGTTAAATCTCTCTTCATTAAATCATAAGTGACCATGAGAATATAGTTAATCAAAGTCATCATATCCATAACACATGAATATAATACATGAAAATTTCGGTCTATGTGAACCGATATCACAAATAGCACAACCATTCCTTACATAGTAGAGTTACACTTGATATTTTTGTTTGTACAACAATCAAAAGACAACAAGTTCTTTAGACTATGTCCCACACTTTCTGTGGCTAGGATAATAGTAAAAACTCGTGAGGATATAAGTCTGGTCTAGGGACTTCCTGGTGTCCCTTTGTGTGAAATCAGGTTTGTGGCATCATAAGGTCGAGATAGTCCTGAAGTGGTGTCTGAAGTTGTGCATCGATCAAATCTCAAATAATGTAGGTTCTGAACCATTCCTGAAGAATCTGCGGATGTTTCTATTGAGTCCGTGATATTGGTATTATCTACTAGGTGTCATCTAGTTCATGGCGAGTAGGAATGGAAAAGGAAAATGACAATGATGGTACTAGTGAATGGAATACTACCCTCTTTCGCGCTACCTCGCGACATCTAAGAGGTAAAACTGAAGTACGCATTATAGGACGACCAATAGTGTAATAAGTAACTGATGGTGGTGGTAGTACCTGAATAGTGAGTGCTCTACTAGTGATGGAAAGAAAATATACTATCTCCCTTGAAATAAACAATCTAATAGGTCCATTAAGATTAAGTCTAAATACTCTACCAAAAGGCATTCTATGTATGGGCTGAATGATAGGAAAACCCTGTTCCTATGGCAAATCAATAGTGCTAATGGTGGTGTAAGTGCAACTGGTGGTATAATGGTAGTGGAAGATGACAGGGCATCTTCAATGTCGGAATCCGATAAAAGGATATCAGTGTGAGTATCTGAAGACATGTCACTTGTGAACCAGGTCCATAAAATGATATAAATATGCAAATATGAGTATAAATAACTCGTACAGGGTATGCATGAAACAACATGTATCATGATTATGCACTTATGATGAAATGATGAGATGCTATGCTGATGTGGTTATAGTCTAGGGTCCAAGATACATCCTAGTTCGCTATAACCTTAGCTCTGATGCCAATCTGTCACACCCCCAATTTAACTGACTTGCAGCGGAATGGAATACCTGGGGTGTCTGTCATAGCACCACAGTTATAGTTACATTGAACGACCTAAAGTGTCGTTTGGAAAAATACTTCGTTTGATCATTGCAATAAATCAGAGTTTACAAAATGAGGTCCCCAATAGGTGTTGCATGTTTATGAAAAACAAGTCATACTAGATCAAACGTTTACATAAGTGCATGAAATAATGGTGAGACGCGTCGACTCCGCGACTCCATAAAGGTCCAAATGCATGTCACATGAGCTACCTTAATAACCTGAAATACATTGCTAAAACGTCAACACGAATGTTGGTGAATTCCATAGGTTTATCAAATGTAATGTTGTACGGCCACCACAAGTAAAAGTGCATAACAAAAGTTAAGTAAAATTGTTCAATAGACCTTAAGCTCATGACCCCGAAGCTATGACTGATGAAATTATATGCCCCTCCTGAATGTTTTACCAGAACACTCCCAAAATGTAGACATGAAATGCATCCGCTTACTGTTGGTAATAACAACCACGGATGGAGGCGTCACCCTCGATAGATCTATCCACTCACTCTCGCTTACCGGAAAATTAATGGTTCATGATAATAAATAGGGGACTTTAACTGGTTGGTAAGGTAACTTAAGCAATGTACATATGTTTTGGTACTTGGGCTCGTACTAAAAGGATTGATGCAATGTATTCCCCCGTGGGATTTGAAAACAATCATAAAATGTATCCGGGGCTATGAAAACTCATCTGATATGATGGTACCATGAACATGTAATGAGCTGAAAAACAAGGCGCGCACACTAGCCACAACCTAATATGAATGATGAACGATCTACTTTAGATCATGAAATGATGTTATAAATGTCCATGCACATGTTTTCTATACCACTCTACTCTTTGGAAAATACTTGTTGTTATCAAAATAATACATTTTCCAAAACTTGGGAAAATATGGCAACTAGAAAATAAAACTAGTTGAAATGTATATATATATATATATATATATATATATATATATATATATATATATATATATATATATACATATATATGTATATATATATATATATATATATATATATATATATATATATATATATATATATATATATCGTATGTATCAATGCTAGTGTTGAAATCCTCGGTTTGAAATCCTTGATATAACGCCTTGTAGTGATAAAAATATACTTGTAATCACTAATACTTCATTAGTTATGATTTTGAGTACTTGGTATTATTTCTAGAAATCTAGAGTTACTACGTAGTGTTAATATTATTTTTCCAAAAGCTGTCAAAAATAATATAAGTTTTGCCGATATTGAAATGAAAATATCTTTGTCGTTATAAGCCCGTTTTACTTGTTCTTTATATCCACGGTTACGTCTTAGTATGTAGTAATATATTTTGGAAAGCTTGGCTCCTCCGGGTTACGTCTAAAGCCTCTCTTTTTCCGACGAAAAACGTCCAACAGCATGTTTTTTCAGAAAATATACTTTTCGTCAATAAACTTGCAAAAATCATAACTTCTTCGTTATAAACTCTTTTTAATCCGTTCTTTCGCCTACGGATTCGGTTTTGAAAGTATTTTCTAAAAATTTTGCCAAGGTTTACTTTATGTTTACTGATTTTCTGGGATTTACCAAAATGGGACTGAATGTATATATACTTGTTACAAATCTATTTTACATGTTCAAAACTAGGTTCTACTTCAACCAAATCTCTTGCAAATACCACAAATCTATACTAATCCTACCATACACCTTTTTAGGGTGCCATGGGTTCCTAATCACTACTAATCATGTTAATTTACCAAAGGAACACCTAAATCAAAATCTAGGGTTTGTATGTTCAAAAAGTTAACAAAAATAATGTGGTATAGCTAACTTGTACATGAAATTAAGCATGAAAACCATAAGATACAAGTATTAATTAGATGAAATCATGAAAATAAATTTGATAACTCACTTTGAAATAATAGGTGATTAGATGATGAGAAATCTTGTGTTACTTGTTTTTATGTTGCAAGAATCTTGATTAGAATGATGAAATGAACAACTTTGTAGCTTTAAACTTTGAAAAATCATCACTTGATCATGGAGATTGGGTTTGGGTCGTGGGTTTTGATGGAATAGATGAGGTTTTGGTGTTTTTGATTCAAAGAAATTTGTATGATTATGTTTTTGAGGTTTTTGGGATATTTAGTAAAGTTTATATTGTATTATAAGATTACATATATGCATGTCGTAAAAAAATGAAAGTCATGTAGTCTAGGGATGGTCTTGTGGCCGGTTTTCAAAGGAGCAAGGGGTAGCCAAATCGGTTTTGATCACTTAGGAAATGTAGGGTAATATTAGTTGTAGTTTTAGTGTAAGTATTAGTTATAATCGGGTACCGGGTTTGCTAGAAATAAATATTAACGAAGTTAACCGGGACTTAATAAAGTCATAAAAATGTTAGAAATATGTTGGGTACAATTACTGAGTGTTCGGGTGATTATTGTTTAGTTTTCACGAAACCGTCGTAATATTTATAAACTCACGTTATAAATAAAATAAATTTCCAAAATACTGGGTAAATGAATGTTATAACTTTTATGATGATAAAATGGATATAAAAATATGTCGGGACCATTGTGGGAATATTTAGATATATTCGTCGTGTTTATAAACCGGGTGTTAACGTTTATTTATCAATAATTATAAGGAAAACGTTAAATGTATCAAATATATAAATTTGAAAATCCTAAGATTGGTATAACATGTAAATGACCTACTGATGATATGCAGACTGTCTCTAGTCCGTATGCAATGTCCTTACTGATAATGAAATGAATTCGCACCCAAACCCATACGGTTACGCGAATTTTTAATATCCGTAAACTAAATTTACGATGAAATGAGTAATGCAAACGAATAGTGAAATTTCTTCCGGAATGAATAGTGTTCAATGAATAGTAAAATTTCTGAATGCTTCTCGGAATGTCAAACTGACACAAAAAATGATGAATAGTAAACTGATGAATAGTATTTTTCCAAAGTTTGGGAAATGACCTGAAATGGTGAGTTGTGATACAACATAAGCAATGTAAGGAAATTATACTTTGGCATGTACAAAAATAAGTGATGCAATGTATTCTCCCCTGTGGGATTTGGAATCAAAGTATTGAATTAAAAACGGGGCTATGAAAACTCACCTGAAGTGATGATACAATGAGATGAAATGATAAGGACAATAAGGCGCGAATATTAGCCGCAACCTATGATGAATGATAATGATCTAATTTTGATCATGCAATGATGTCGAGAATATGCATGTACATGATACCTATACCACTCATAACTTGAAAATACTAGTTATAGTCATAGTAGAATATATTCCATACTTAAGAAAAATAAGTCTTAACAAGACTTGTAAAATCTTGTCGTAATATATCGTATATAGAATGTTAGTGTTATATTCCTTGCTTTGAAAACCTTGAAGTAACGTCTAATAGTCGTAAAAATAAACTTGTAATCACTAGTACTTCACTAGTTATGAATTTGGCACTTTGGTAGTATTTCTAGAAAATCTAGGATTTAGTACGTAGAAGTATTATTATTTCTATAGGTGACTATATATATATATATATATATATATATATATATATATATATATATATATATATATATATATATATATATATATATATATATATATATATTGTTTTGACAATTTTAAAACGTGTATAACTTGGTCGTTTTAAGTTCATTTTCTTCGTTCTTAATATCCACGGATTCGTCTTAGTATGTACTAATATATTTTTGATAGATCGGCTTCTCTAGGTTACGTCTAACGCCTCGGTTTGTCCGACGAAAATCGTCCAACAGCATGTAATTTTCAGAAAAATAGTTTTCGTTATTAAACTTGCAAAAATCATATCTCCTTCGTTATAAACCCGTTTTAGTCCGTTCTTTCGCCTACGGCTTCGTTTTTGAAAGTATTTTCTAAATCTTTGTTTAAACA
Source organism: Artemisia argyi (assembly GCA_030686995.1). NCBI lineage: Eukaryota > Viridiplantae > Streptophyta > Magnoliopsida > Asterales > Asteraceae > Artemisia > Artemisia argyi. Next base: position 5,125,735 of record CM060705.1, read on the forward strand.
TCTCCCCTGAGTTACTGAGTTTTCTAGATTTTACATTTTGGGATGGTAGGTTTATAGACATGTTCTAAACTCATTTCGAATGTTCCAAACTAGTTTCTAATCCACCCAAATCACTTCCAATCACAACAAATCTAGTCTATTCCTACCATACACCTTCTTAAGGTGTCATGGATTCTTAAACATCACGAATCAAGTGAATCTAACAAGGGTTTCCATTTCTAAGGTTTCAAAGACATAAGTATATATAATGAGTGGTATAAACTAACATATGCATAAGATCTTGTATGAAAACCATATGCTCATAATAAATACTTGAAGAAATGATGAAAATAAATTTTGTAAACTTACTTTGAAAGATTATGAAGCTTGGATGATGAAAACCTTACGATCCTTGAGTTTATATTGCAAAACCCTAACAAGGATAACTATATAAGCTAGATTTGAGTTTGATCTTGGAAAAATTATGGATCTTGGTCTTGTTTTTAATTTGGGTCGTGGGTTTTGAGAGGAAAAGGAGAAGAAAGTTGATATTTTGATCTAAAAATTTTTGGATGAGAATGTGTTAAAGGTTTTTAGATATTTAGTTAGTTTAGGGCAAAGTTGTAATTAAATGGTCAGTGTGAAGACTTGGAAAAAGGGGGGGGGGGGGGGGGGGCGGCACATGCTAATTAAGGAAGAGTATTGGGGAAGCTTGGTAGTATTAGTTGTTTTGTGTATCCGTTAGGCGTTATCGGGTATTGAGTTAACTAAAAATAAATCGTGACGACTTAAAATAAAATATGACGAAGTTAATCGGGACATAATAAGGTCATAAAAGTTGTGAAAATATATTGGGTACAAGTATTGGGTGTTTGGATGATTATTATTTAGTTTTCACGAAAACCGTCGTAATTATATTAAGCTTACGATATAAATTAAATAAATTTCCAAAATACCGGGTAAATGAATTTTTATAATCTTTGTGATATTGTAAGGAGTTTAAAAATATATCGGGACCATTGTGGAAATTTTTAGATATGTTAGTTATATTTATTAATCGCGTGTTAACGTTTATTTAAAAATAAATATACGTAAAACGTTAAATGTAATACCCTAGGCAAATCCCACATTGGTCATGACTTGGAGTGATGTTGGGACATATGTTAACATTCGCCTTATATGTCAACAACGCGTTTTGTGGTCTAACAGTTAATCGCCCATACGATTAAGCGTGCTCATGTGAGAGTAGTACTGGCTTGGGTGACCTGCCGGGAAGTCTTCACATGAGGGCCACAAAAGCAAAGCCGTGAGCCTTCGGGCAAAGCGGACAATATTGTGGTCTATAAGGCGGGGTGTTACAGATGGTATCAGAGCCACTCCAAGCCGTTCGGGATGTGGGGCAAACCTCATCGAAGACGATGAGTCCCTAAGGGGGGGGGGGGTGAATGTAATACCCTAGCCAAATCCCACATTGGTCGTGACTTGGAGTAATGTTGGGACATATGTTAACATTCGCCTTATATGTCAACAACGCGTTTTGTGGTCTAACGGTTAATCGCCCATACGATTAAGCGTGCTCATGTGAGAGTAGTACTGGCTTGGGTGACCTGCCGGGAAGTCTTCACATGAGGGCCACAAAAGCAAAGCCGTGAGCCTTCGGGCAATGCGGACAATATTTTGGTCTATAAGGCGGGGTGTTACATTAAATATACCAAAAATAGTAATTTGAATATTCTACGAGTGGTATAGTATGCAAATGTTATTATGATGATATGTAGACTATTTCTAGTCCGTATGAAGTGTCCCTATTAATGATTCTCGAATTCGCAGCTTAACCTGACTGGTTACGCGAATTTAAATATCCGTAAACTAAATTTACGATGAAATGAATAAAGTACATGAATAGTGTTTTCTCTTCGGAAATGAATAGTGTCATGTAAATAGTAAAATTTCTGAACTCTTCTCAGAATCTCAAACTGACTCTGGAAACGATGAATAGTAAAATGATGAATAGTTATCGGTGAATAGTAAATGATGAATAGTAAATTGTTGATTACTTTGAAGTTAACATGTGCCATCCTTCTGTGCCATCTTGTAGATTCATCGAAGGATGCTTTAGCCACCAAGCATGCTAGATCACCTTCTGGTTGGACATCATTCAAATTGAAGGTGTAAAGATTATGATTTCTTGGAACCTTTAGCAATACACTACTCTCATCAGGCAATTTGAAGTCATGTGTAAGAATAAGATAGTGCTCTTCTGTAAATAGCACAGGAATCTCTTTGTCACAGATTTAAGAAACTGAGAACAAATTGAAACCTTGTAGTTCCTTCACATAATAGACATTCTCAAAATCCACCTTTGGAGTTCTGATGGTTCCTTTACCAGTGATTCTTCCTTCTCCACTTCCAAATCTCACTTTGCATCCATCAGAAGGCACAAAGTTATGTAGTTTCTCCTGATTCCCAGACATGCTTCTTGAACAGCTACTATCAACTATACCTTAGTCTTTATGTAAAAGAGGATGTCCCTAGAATAGCAAAATATACAACAACATGAGTACCATAGAGAGACTCAAGTAATAAAAGACTTGAGCCTGCCTTGTGGATCATTATTAGAAAGCTATGTAGATGAGTTAGATCCACCATTATTCCTGGACTTCCTATGTACATATGGTCTATTAAATTTCCAAGAACAATCTGCTGAGGACTTTACAGCAGAATCCCAATTTGCCCTTCCCAAAAACATTGGGTCATAACATCCAGGCCAATAACCATTTTGAAAATAAGTATGATGATATCCAGAAAATGGTTTAACAACATATCTATTCCTATCAGCAGCAATATATCTACTAGCAGGAAAAGACCCATCAGCAGAAACAGAATTGGTTCTGCTGGTGATTTTTGTTGCCTGTGGAATACATGAGGGTTTGGTATAAGTATTGGTCCACTTTGGTTAGGACTATTATGAGCAACATAAACACCCAACCTCTTTTCATAAAAATCACCATCCTTAATCAAATGCCATTTACTACCACAAACAAAACACTTCTTCTTTCTAGAAGATTTATTGAAATTAAAAGATGTCTTATCAACCACAAAATTATTCAAACAAACACCAGAAATAGAATTGTTTTGTAAAGACTGAAAGGAATTGTTTTTAAAAGAAGTAAATAACAAGTCTTCAGAAGAAGCTGTCTTTGAAATAACTTCATTAGCAGCAACTTCAGAGTCAGTAGACTTGTAAGATGACTTGACACAAAGCTTTGATGAGGACTTGGGTGATCCTGACTTGGTCTTGGATTCACAACTGACATAACTAGAGGTAGAGGTCTCTGGGGTTGTGTCCCTGAAAGAACAAGAGACACAGTCATTAGAATCAATACTAGAGACACTACTAGAGTCATGGGAGTCATTGGTCCTAGTGCCAGTTTGTATATGTGATTCCTTTAAGTCCAAATTGTGGGATGTGGGCTTGGCAATTTCTATGGTATTGGGGGAGTGTGAGTTATTGGTTTTACAAACAGGTGTTGGTAAGTCATTAGACTTCTTCCCATACAAATGATGTGAACCATCAAAGTCTGGGGTACTTGTGGTGGGCATAAAGACACCTCTAATAGGTCCTAGAACTGCATGCATCTCTCCTTCTTTTAAGAATTTTATAGGCTCAGGGTTATTTATACTTTTCTTATCTAAATTATGATGTACCTCTGCACCTACATATTTTTTAAAACCTAAACCTAACTCAGATGTTACAGATTGACTACTATAGAGTAAATTAGCTAACTTATTAATTAAAATTAGCCATTCTTTATGCCTAGCTACTTCCTTATCCAGCTTATCTTGAAATACATCTTTCTCAGATTCAATTCTAGCTTTTTCTGTTTCAGTGAATTTTAACTTGTTGATCTAAATTGTTGGGAATTCTGTGAAGTAAGAATTCTGCTGCTGTTTCTGCTGAAGATTCTGTTGAAGAAGTAGATTCTGCTGAAGCAGTATATCTGCTGAAGACATAGTTCAGCATTATTAGTTTCTGCGGAAATAGATATTCCGTATTTTATGTAATATAGTTTGGATATGCATGAGTTTATTTAGGAAGTGATAATGCATATCTTTTAGAAGTTTTAGAATATACGTTTCTTGAGAAACGGTTTAGGGTTCCTTATGTATAAAAGGAACACACGTTTATGTTATGAATAACTTTTTAGTGAATTCTCTTATTATAATTAAAAGATCCATTGAGGATCAAGAGTTCTTAGTATCAAGCTTGTGTTTTGTTTCCGCTTTATAAATACAATTTGCAGAGATTGTCTATTAGTGTGTTATTGATTACAGTGACATTACTAACGATTCTAGAGTGCTCAAGAAGATCTATCAAGGTCTTTATAGTTTCAACATAAATAAATGACTAAAAACGTTATTCATATCTTTCGATATCTCTATGTTTTGATAATCACAAAACAAAAACACATCAAACCAAAGATCATGACGTAAACAAGTATTTAGTAGTAAATAATCACTTCTACCATCTAATCACTTAAGGTATGAATAAACAAAGTGTCTAATGCATTATAAGATCAAAGGGGTATTTAATTAATTATTACAAAGTTTATTTAAATTATATAAACATATTATATATTTTTGAAAAACACTTTTGGTAATAAAGAAAAATGTTTTAATCATACTAAATATATGAATTCAAATTTTTAACCAAAATCAGTTAGTTTTTCACCAAATAAACTTTCCCCACTAAATGACAAAGTTTCTGGCCGTTACAGCTGGGCGGCCCCCTTAATTATAAGGGGCGGTCCCCTTAAAATTAAGGGGACCGGCCATGAATTAAGGGGACCGGCACGCTCCTATATAGTAACTTTTGTCCCTATAAATACTGCTTCATTTCACAGATTTTCCTCACCTTTTTGCACTAAAAACTTTCTGATTCAAACCTCCATTTCTATCTTAAAAATACTTTGATCATATAATTCATAAGTCTTTGTTTCCAAGTGATCCAAAGCTTCATCCACTCAAGTGCAAAGAGAAGAATACTTCTATCTATCAAGACTAGAAGTATTACAACTTAGTATCATCTTGCTATCTAAGTTGTTTGATCATTTCATCTTGTATATCATTCATTCTTTGGTGAATAAAGTGTATACATTGGTTAGCTAGATTTAGATATAGGATCTAGATTTATTGAAGGTGTAAAGTCGTACTAGAAGTGAAGAAGTAGAGGTGCATAGGATTAGTGGTTGAAGAAATAAGAAGTGGTAGTATATTGAAGTAGAGATTAGTTGTGAAGACAAAGAAGTTGAAGCCTTGAAGTTGAGAAGACTTTGAAGCCTAGAAGTTGTGAAGAAGTATAAATCTTGAAGTTGTGGATAGAACTAAGTTGTGAAGGTGTGAAGAAACAAGTGGCGTGAAGAAGAAGAGTTAGGAAGTAGAAAGGTGTGAAGAAGATTGGTGTGAAGTAGATAGGTGTGAAGTAGAAAGGTGTGAAGAAGAATTGGTGTGAAGTAGATTGGTGTGAAGAAGTTGTGTAGAAGTTGTGATTAAGTTGTGACGAAGTTGTGGTGTGTACATTGGTGTGTAAGGTTTTCTCCGCGATAAGGGAGGCTATTGATCTAGTGAAGAAAACTCTCGAGTTCGGTGCTCAGGGAGTGGAGTAGGGCAAGGAAGGTGTCCTTGCAGCCGAACCACTATAAATCCTTTGTCTCTCGGTTTGATCTTTCCATCTCTCACTCTTTGTTTATTTACTTGTTAGCATTTCATACATAGTTATAATTGCTTGTGTTGTGCATATATTGATTTCACATAAAGATCAAACTAAGCTTCATTCACAACATTAATTTTATACAAACAAACCAAGTACATAAACTCATATTAAATCACATATACATATATATGTTTATATGTGATATATGAAATTATAAATTCTCACTCAACATTATATATAAGTAGTGTTTATACAAAAACCTTGGATAAACTAGTATCTATATTTTTGCATCAAAGAGTTTTGAAATTTACGTCTATTCTTTAGAAGCAAACTTTTATAAAACACATAAAACGAAAAAGATATAAAACTATTCAACCCCCCCCCCCCCCCCCGTTCTAGTTTTCCACGTAACTCATTGCTGGTCATCTCTAAATCTCTTTTTAAAACTCTTATCTTTTCCTCATAAGCCAATTGATTTTGTTGAAACCAAACTTTCTGTTTTTCTAATGTTTTAACAGCTTCTTTATAAGATTGGGCTTCAATAAAGCTAGTTTTATATTTTGGTTCCATATCATCATAAGCTTCTTTAAGAGCATTATATTTAGCATCACACCCAAAAACACAATCAGATACATGAGGAGAAATTCCCATGAAAGCAAAGTCAGCATCACAGCTAGCCAAGTAGGAGATTTGTTGAGAAGAACTGCTTGCAGCATCATTAGATTCATGCTCATTCCAATCATTGCAAGCATCTACAGAAGTCACCAAAGCCTTTGAATCTCCAGACTCTACCTCCTTGTTCTTATAAGCTGAATATCTGGTACTATCTTCAGTCTTTTTGGTCCTGCACTCTCTTGCAAAATGTCCAATCTCTCCACATGAATAGCACTTTACTTTTCTTCTATCAAAACGAGCTGCATCTCTTCCATTAACATTAAGCTTTCTTCCAGCCTCTTGCTCAAACCTTCTGACCTTGTGAGACAGCATTGCCATTTGCCACTTTAAGTATAACTCTTCCATTGCTAGTTCCTCAATCTGCTCAAAATCTTCATAAGCTAATTGTTGCTATTGATCAACTTCAGCAACAAATAAATGAAGTACATCTTCCATCACATTACTAGCCTTTGGATAATTCTTTGGACTAGGAGTTGTGAATGACAATGTTGTAGTGGAAGGACTTGGACTAGGAGAATGTGGCATATAGTTTAAATTAGTGCTGATAAATGCAGAGTGTGAAGGAGAAGCTGCATATGAGGAGTGTCCCTTGATGTCAAGTTCCAAGGCTCTGAGCTTGTTGTATAAGTCATCAAAAGAGAGATAATCCAAGCATCCTTTTGTTTTCAAGGATATGCTGACCTGAGACCATGAGGGAGGTTAGGCTCTTAGAAACCTGGAATTCACCTCCTCATTGTCAGGTCTGGCTAGAAGCTGATTCAACTGACTTAGAATCTTCTGAAACCTATCATAACCTTTGTGAATGCCCTCCTCTTCAGTTATTCTGAACTCCTGAAATTCTTGCTTCAGCATAGACTTTCTCATCCTTTTAGATTCCTCATTGCCCCTGAATCTTGTTTTTATAGCCATCCAGATTTCTTTAGGATCAGTCAGGTAATGAAAATCTCCCATGTGGTCAACAGGAATTGCTTGAAGCAAGATAGTTCTTGCTTTGTTCTCCTTTTGTACAGCAAGGATTTCTTCAGCAGATAATGGACGAAAGGTAGTAAGATTACCCTTAGGATCTTTTCCTTGCTTTTTAGGACTGCATCCATTTAGTATCACATTCCATAGGTTAAAGTCGACACTGGCAATCCAATTCTGCATCTTCATGGCCCAAATCTCATACTCATCCTTCCTGAGATAGAGAAACTTGGCGTTGCTGTTAGAGAAAGCAACCTGTTGAAGTTGTTGAGTGAGAGTGTTGGCGTTTGTGAGAGTGACATCAGAAGTTTCTGCATCTTCCATTGGTACTGAGTGAATAGGTATTTGAATGTAAGTTTGATTACAAAGATTAACTTGTGGCTCTGATACCACTTGTAGGATCTACACTTGATAGATCTTGAGCCAATGGATTGTTAGCTTAGTAATGTTATCACCAGTAATGCTCAATAGACAATCTCTGTATGCTTATATTTATTGCCGAATATAAGTACAAACACTTTGCTAAACACTTTGATCCTCTATGGATCGTTATTATTCACTAACAATTGTTTTTCAAACACGTACATAATACAATGACCTTGGGTTCCTTATATACTAGTGGAAACCCTAACCTTTCTTACAAGAAACAAATAACATTAAACTAATAAAATATATTCTACATATCTTGTCCTAAAATAAACAAACTCTATCCACGAATCAACTATATTCGTAGGATGTCTATCGTCAGCAGGATCTAGTCTTCAGCAGAATCAGCTATATGTATCCGCAGGAACCTATCAATAGAATCCATCAGCAGTAACTAATTGTTGACTTCAATAATTCCTTACACTAAAACTCACCTATATGACTTCAAACACCTAAGACACACCAAACAAACGTCAACCGAGTCAAGACTATCAGTCAAACTGACCTACCAAAACCACGGTTGTTACAGGTATTTGATTTTCTTATAAACACTTCAGAAAACATTTTCTAATTGGCTATTTGAGTAGTTAAACCTTAGAATGATTAATGTTAAGGTTTAGTGTGAAGTACAATTGGGGGTTTATCAAGGATATGTATTTATAAGATCCAAACACCCAATACTTGGGAAAAGTTTACAGAAGTCTGGCACGCTGCCCGCTCGCTGACGTGTGGGTGACACGCGGGCCTTGGTAAAATTTCCCAAGTTTGGGTTCTTGGCCTATAAATACCACCCTTGCCTCTTGTATTCCTCACCCCTTGCCATTATTCTTTCTCTCTAGATTCTTTCTTTCTAAACACTCTCAAATCTCTCTATATCTAATCTTGTGTTCTTGATTCTCACTCTAACATATTTGAAAGAACACATCTCCTTGCAAGGGAAGAATCACAAGAACCTAATCCACTCTTGTGATTGTGTCGAGGGTCTTCTTATCTATACCCTTTCTATTACAATCGAGTCTCTAGGTTAGGTTAGGGTTGGGTTGAATAAACATATATTCATTCAGTCAATTGTTTGTAAGGGAAGTCTTGTATCTTGGTGACCAAGCCTAGATCATTGGGGATCTAGTTGGGGTTTGATACTTCCGGTGGGTAGTCTTGGTAGTGGTCTTGGTAACCCTTAGGTGAAGTCAAATCGCGAGATTCTTTTGGGTGGTTTCTGAGGGTGGAATACCGTGGGAGTAACTACTTTTTTGTGAGCATCAATATTGGTGAATATTGGTGGAGTGAATTGTAATGGTTTGTAGTCCACCGAAAGGATTATACTAGTGAATAGTATCGGAGTCGCGGATTCACAACTGGATGTACGGATGGTATAAACCCCCCCATCCCAAACCAGTATATATCGTTGTGTTCTTACTTGCTTTATATACTTTAGTTGTGTTAGTGGTTGTTTGGATTGATTATTGTACAACCACTTGGTGCTCTCTTTGACTTAAAGTTTTTAAACATCTAAAAAGCCAAAGAAACCGTATTCACCCCACTCTACGGTTCTACAATTGGTATCAGAGCGGAATACTCAAGTTTATGAAATGATTCTTGAAAGTGACAAAGTTATGACCAAAAACAAAAAAGGGAAATGGAAAGTCTTTGGCACTTAAAGCTAAAGTCACTAAAAGGCATACAAGTGAAGTTGGTGGTAGCTTTGAAGAAAATGATGAAGAAGAGAAGAACAATGAAGAATTCAACCTCATAGCTAAGAACTTTAGAAAGTTTTTTAGAAGAGGTGGAAAATTTCAATGAAGGAATCGGCTTGGTAACCGTACTAATGATCGTAGAAACAAGAATGGTCAAGACTCAAAGTGTGATGATGGATGCTTCAATTGTGGTGAAAAGGATCACTTCATTAGTGATTGTCCAAATCCTCTACATTACAAAGCGTTTGTTGGTGATGTATGGAGTGACGATGAAGATGGCAATCAAGCAAACAAGGAAGCAACATGTCTTATGGCGATTGAGTCTCATGAGGTATGCTCTAAGGAGAAGCCACTTTCAAAATCTCAACCTTGTAAAGATGTTGACGTTAAGCATACCATACATGAAATAATCTCAATGGAAAAGGATACAAAACTAGGTAATGTGTCTTGCAACCGCAATATTAATCTTGCATCCATTGTTGATAATTCCAATCTTTGGCATAGAAGATTAGGTCATGCTAACATGCGATTAATTCACAACATTGCATCTAAGGAATTAGTTAGGAAATTACCTAAAGAAAAATTTGATAATCAATTTTGTGACGCATGTAAAGTAGGTAAGCAAATCCATGCAAGTCATAAGCTTATAAACATGATTTCTACATCAAGAGTTTTAGAACTATTACATATGGACTTGTTTGGACCATCCGCTATTCAAAGCTATTGTAACACCCCCAATACAAGGATGCAGCGGATTTCAAACTGGGTGTTACTTGATGGCACAACAGTCATAATAATAGAAAACGATCTATAATTAAGTCGTTTTAAAAGATTTATCATTCAAATTATATAAATATCAAAGATTAAAACATGAGGTCCCAGATGGTTCCATGTTTACAAATTACATTAAATGAGTTTTCGAATGATAATAAATTTTATAGCCCTCTTGAATATCGTTGCTCCTCCGTGTCAGCCTCGATCATTATGGACCTGAAATACATGCTTAAACTGTCAACACAAAGGTTGAGTGAAATTCATAGAGTTTATTAAATGGTTGAACACAATATGTTGGTAGTGTGAGCTATAGACTCACACCAATGGTTTTGAACAAAACATATATTATTATACTAAGCTCATGACACCAAAACGTTAATGGGTACCAATATCAATCGGCGGAGTTATCCCGGTAGGTACTTTGCTGTCATACCTAAATCTCAAATATTAGTGCATTTGTTTGAACTTAGTCAATACAAATGGGATTCGTCAATCCCAATAGGCCTATTCACAATACTCACGCTCACTATTACTAGTGATTAAATGGTTCATAATAAGGGATATTGGATTGGCAAGGATGGTTCTTAGTGATAATAAAACATAGTCGGGTAAGCATACAGTAGAAAGCATTATGTTCGAGTAGAAAAATCATAGCATGTATTCCTCCCAAGGGTTTGTAAAACAATTAAGTAATGGAAAGTGGGGCTATGAACTCATCGTGAGTTATGTAGTAAGTAGTGAAAATGGTAGTTGAATCGTTAAGATCTCTATGAGCAACCTATAATAGAATGTTGCGACTTAGGTTTGGAGTAATGTCAAAGAATATGAAGAATTGCCTATATATGTCTTGCATATAGTTCATGATGTAGTACTTAGTATATAGTGTAAGTCTTTGAATAAAAATGGTTTATGAAACATGTATAGTTTGTATATCGCTTACTACCGTTCTGGCCGACATAATTCAGAGGCCACGCAGTAAACGTTCGAGGAGCTAGGACACTTTAATTCATAAATCCAGCAACTCGTCGATCCATTTACCGAAATGAAACCCCTCACATGAAGCTCCCTAGTGTTGTAATATTTGATAAAAATATATAAGTTTTTGATCCAAAAAGTTACATGTCCAAATAATTGAATAAACTTAGGAAAGTTTATTTTCAAATGAAGACTGTTATTATCAATGAGTTTATTAAGCCTAAAGTGGAAATTACTTGCAAAGTCTAATGGTCATTTGATGGAGTAGATCCAAATTGGTTGATTTATGTTACAACTAACACTTTAGTTTGTGTTTTCGACTTATAAAGCCATAAGGTCTTTAGCCGTGACCTTGCCGTGGCTTTGGTCATTGCTACCATGGTCTTGAGACTCATCCTTGGCCTTAGCCATGGTTGTGGTCTCAGCTTTAAGGTCATTAGACCTCTTGGTTTTACTTACCCATTACCAATACATAGTCATTTGGTATTAAAAAGGGGCTGTTAAGAATTTGAAGAAAAATATCACTCGTTATGCGTTTTCAGGGTTCGGACTTCTCAGGCCCTAAAAGAAAACGTCGTTTCGGACAACTTTCGCGTTTTAACTTTTTGATGAAATGGATCAGAAGGGCCTCGAAAAAATACGGATTTCAAACAGAATGCTATTAGGCAGTTTCGGGTCTTTAGGTTTGCTAACTTCTTTTGGCCATAACTTTTGACTCGTGTACTCGTTTTAGGTGATTCAAATTGCTATGTTTTCCTTGTTAAGTCCTCTACTATGATATATAATTGTCCAATATCATGATTATACCATTTTGGTCGAATTTCTCCATATAAGTCACTAGCTTTCTTGTTTACTTAACATAAGTTAATATATAGTTTTCAAAACTTGTTTTAATAGTTTTTATACATCATGAATATAATAACAATACCATATATAGCATGAATGAAATATAAATAGCATGAAAATGATCTTAAGCAAGAAAGTGTATTAGGGTTTCTTACAACTTTAGGCTTTCTAAAGAAAGGAAGTTAAGAACAAGGATTAGGACTTTGATTGAACTAGGATCTCTAGCTTCCAACTTCTCTAATCTCTTGACACCAACGTGTGACTACTGGAGAAGGCACTTGAAGTCTCTACAATACACTTTTTTGGTGGATGGAAGATCACCAAAGGATGGAAAAAAACAAGGACTTTGGATCAATCAAAGCTTTACAAGAGCTTTGGAATTGATATGGAACTTGTATTCTTGAATAATACTTGAAGTAGAGAGAAAATCATGAATGTGTTTGCGCTTGTGATGGTATGAACGACCAAAGGGGATGAGGAGGGTTATATAGGGCCTTGAGAAGGTTCTAGGAAGGTGACTAACCAAGCTTGTTAGCTAAGCTTGGCAAGGTGTTGCAAGATTAGGCTAAACTTGGAGCCTAAGTTGCAAGGTTTCATGATCTAGTGAAAGCAAGAGATGAAGAGTCTCCAAGACTCTTCCTAGAGTTGGTTAGGATGAGGAGGGGTGACTAGATGGTTTAAACTTGGTATTATCTAGTTTACGGAGTCACTTTTGGTTCCGGTAATCGCTAACCGTAAGTTGTTAGACCATGAAACGTAAAACCAGGTATCGTAAAAATATAAAACTTGTAGAAATGATTAAACTTGTCAAAATACTCATATTTAACTTATAAAAATGAGTGATAAGTTTAATGGATCGCGAAAACGCTGATAATGCTGGAAACGTAGGTTTAAAACGCGTAATTCACGTAAAACGCTGAACTGGAAAACGTAAAATTCCAAAACTTTTGGAATTGTCGTAAAATGAGAGAAATTCATATTTCTATTGTTTATAGTGTTTTATGGACATATCGGGATGCTGGAATGACGTTTAAACCTAAAAGTAAATCTCGGACACGGTTTCGTGATTTTTGCAGAAATGATCCGACGAGTGTCAAACTCTCGGATTATCATTAAAATAGTTTAACTTACGAGAATATGAAATAAAAATTTTGGAAGTGAATAGTAAAAAGTGAATATGAATAGTGAATAGTAAAAATGAATAGTAAAAATTTAGGATTAGATAGTAACCTGAAAATGCGAATTGTTACAGCTATGGAGGAAACTTCTACACTTTAGTAATAGTGGATGACTACTCAAGATTCACTTGGACACTATTTCTAAAAACTAAAAATTAAGCATTTAATAAATTCAAAGACTTAGGGAATAATTTGCAAAACCTACTTGGATGTTCAATTGTCATAATTCGAACGAATCATGGTAGAGAATTTGATAATGAAATTCAATTTGGAGTCTTTTGTGATAAACGTGGAATATCTCATAACTTTTCAGCTCCTCGCACTCCTCAATCTAACAGGGTAGTTGAAAGGAAGAACCGGACGTTACAAGAGATGAGTCGCACTATGTTAAATGAACAATCCATACCTCAAAAGTTTTGGTGTCATGCCATACAAACCGCATCTTACATACTTAATAGGGTCTTGATTAGAAAAATCATTAATAAAACACCTTATGAGATTCTTAGAGGTAAAAGACCATCCTTAGAATACTTTAGAGTTTTTGGTTGTAAATGCTTAATCTCCAACTCATTAGAAAACTCTAACAATACTAGTAATTACAATGGGATCTTTCTAGGATATTCACTAACATCAAAGGCTTACATTGTGCTTAACAAGGAAACTTTAAAAGTTTAAGAATCGTATAATGTAACCTTTTACGAAACTCCTCCAACATCTAGAACATTGTCTTTACTTGATGATGACATCATAGAAGAAGATGCATGTCAAAATAAGATAGAATTGTCTAATAATGATCTAGAGGAAGTACTACCTATAGTGGAAAATATTAAGGAAGTTAGAGATCACCCCATAGATCAAGTCATAGGATGATTAAATGAAATAACCCTTAGGTCACATGCCCAAGACAAAAGCAATGACTTTAAACTTGTATCAACCATAGAACCTAAAAATATTAAGGAGGCCATAAAAGATTAAAATTGAGTCATGACAATGCAAGAAGAACTAGATCAATTTTTAAGAAACGATGTATAGATTTTAGTTCCATATCCTAGTCGTTACACTATTATAGGAACAAAGCAGGTCTTTAAAAATAAACTTGATGAAAATGGTGAAGTATGTAGGAACAAGGCTAGGTTAGTAGCAGAAGGTTATAACCAACAAGAAGGTATTGATTATGATGAAACATACGCACCCGTTGCACGATTAGAATCTATAAGAATTTTGCTTGCTTATGCTTGTAGTCATAATTTTAAACTTTTTCAAATGGATGTAAAAAGTGTATTTTTAAATGGAGTCATCGAAGAGGAAGTGTATGTTGCACAACCTCTCGGTTTTATTGATTTACAAAAACCTAATCACGTTTATAAGCTCAAAAAGGCCTTGTATGGACTTAAACAAGCTCCTAAAGCTTGGTATGATAGGTTGCAATCTTTTCTCTTGCTTAATGAGTATAAAATGGTTATGGTAGATAATACTTTGTTTACTAAAACAAAAGAAAAACATCTTATTATTATTCAAATCTATGTAGATGATATCATTTTTAGGTTAACATGCCAATCGCTTTGCGTTGAATTTGCAAACTTAATGCATAATGAATTCGAAATGAGCATGATGGGTGAACTTAGTTTCTTTCTAGGATTACAAATCAAGCAATTAAGTGATGGGATATTTTTCAATCAATCTAAGTATATTGGTGAAATGCTTAAAAAGTTTGGCTTGGAAAATTCTAAGGCAACAAAAACCCCTATCTCTAGAAAAAGAGTTCTCACCCTAGACAAAGACAACAAATTCGTTGATAGTACTAAGTATAGGGGCATGATAGGAAGTTTGCTCTACCTAACAGCAAGTAGGCCTAATATAATGTTCAATGTTTGCCTTTGCTCTAGGTTTCAAGAAAATCCTAAAATTTCCCACTTAGAGGCCGTTAAAAGAATATTTAGGTATATTAAGGGAACTCAACATCTAGGTCTTTGGTATCCAAAGGATTCGGGGGTAAAAGTATTGGTTTATGCCAACTCGGATCATGCGGGAGATATAGTTGATATGAAAAGCACTAGTGGAATATGCACATTTTTAGGTGCTTGTTCAACATCATGGTTCTCTAAGAAACAAACTTCCTTCGCCAACTCCATAACCGAATCCGATTACGTTGCGGCCGGAAGGGCTTGCCAATAAGCGTTATGGATGAAGCAAGCGTTTGTTGATTATGACGTCATGTTAAATGAAGTACCTATACTATGTGACGATACGTGTTCTATCAATCTAAATTCAAGCCCAGTTGATTACCCTCTGATGAGTGTGTGAATACTCATTATTTTTGGTCAATCTGAACTGCAAAAACATTTAAAAACACTTAATAATGCATCAAAATACTGAAAATATCCCAAAGATTGTGTTTTATATGTTTCAGATGCAAAATGATTGAAAACAGATGAAAAACGAACAAAGTTTGCATAATTGGCGGTTTCAGTCCCTCAACTTTCAAAACTTGTCAAAATTAGTCCCTAAGCAGTTGATTTGAAAGGAAAGTCAACAAAGGTCCTTAAGAATTCAAAATTTGTCAAAACCAGTCCTTGGATGAAAAGTTTGAAGAAAGTACAAGTTTAATCCCCAAGTTTCCAAAATGGCAAAATTAGTCCCTGGGTTTTCAAAATATGGAAATTTATCATTCAAAGCCGCTGTACTATTCAGACTTGGCAAGTTAAACCCTTTTTGATAACTTTGGGAAAGTTTCAATTTTGGTCCCTGCACTTTCAGAATTTGGCAATTTTGGTCCTCGGGGTACTTAATTTTGGAATTAAACATCAAAGGTCCTTGGGAAATTAGAGATTGGCATGAATGATCCTTGGGATAAGTTTGGGAAGTTGGCAAGATTGGTCCTCAAAATTTTAGCAATTACAAAAATGGTCCTTGAACTTATTAATAAATCAAATGGACCCTTTTTATCTCTTAATACCCAATCCAAACAAAACACCACCCAACCCATCACCTTAAGCCCAATCCCACGGCCCATTTCCTTTTTAAATAAAAAAACCACCCCTGACCAGTCAAACTTGGTTTGACCACCTCCTCCACCTCACCCCTACCATAACCTGCTACTCCTGCCAAGCTCCAACACTATCATCACCTCACCACTACCACCTCTGCCACACTCAAACCCTACACTCCCTCCAAACACCCCAGTCCAAAATTATCCAACCTATGCAAGTTATAAGAGGCCAAGTTGTAAAACATTTTCCCGCCAAAATTAAATACACGGCCAAGATTAATTTGAGTCATCCATTGGCTCAAAACCAAAGTGGGAAACATCCAAGGACACTTTTGAAGGCTATATAATGAAGAAGGAAGGCCTGAAGTTGGTAGTTAGTTAATTTTAGTTTAGTTGTAGTTTAGTTAAGTCGTATTATTGTAATTTTGTTGTTTCAGTCATAATTGTTACTTTAATAGTTGTAATCTTTATGTTTCAGTATAATGCAAACTTTCTTTAATTTTAATTTCAAGATCTTTTCCTTAAAATCAGTTTTGGCAATTTTAAAGTTAAACTGACAACTTGCTTTAATATTGTTAACTGCTGTTGTTTTAAGTTCCTTCAAGTTCAATTAAGCTCATCTGCAAGTTTTTACAATCCTTAAATGCTTTTATGAAGTTTTAATTCAGTTTACTTGAAAATCACAAAAATACCAATTAAATAGATAAGAAAATCCAAAATAAGTGTTATGAAGGATGATGCATTGAAGCAGGTTGTATTTTGGATTGTAATGGGTTTAGAAGTTCTTGGGGAGCTGTAGGTATGGTGTGTGATACTTTGGTCACCTATCTCTCAGTCAAACACCATTTGTAAGCAATTTCTAAATTTTCACCATTTTACTGTTCATGTACTTCATTCTTTACTTATCTCAGTTGATTTATGTTACTTAATGTTAATATGAGTTAAGTGTTCAGTCCATAGTTTAGGTTGTAGGTTTGCCTCAGAAATCTCTCAAAACAGACAACACAAAAAGTAGTGTTTGGATTAAGGCTTGGTTCTGTGGGTTACTTGATTTTAGGTAGTATATTTAGTTACAACATCTCTCATTAGGTCCATTTAGGTTAGAAACAACATAAAATGGTAGGTTAGTATCATAAAAACTCAAAATAAATTGTGAATCCCTCTAATTAGTTAACTGTTAAAGCTTTAACTTAACATATCATTCAAATCTTTGTGTTAGTTATCAAGATAACTTAGTTTAGTCTTAAAATAGCATAACATTTCATTTTCAGTGAATTAGAACCATCCAAATCTCATAAAAGTCAATTTAGCCATGAAAGCTCAAAAAGTCAAATCTCACCCTAGGCACAATTCCCACTTTTTGTGGGAATTGTTTTGAATTTTGTGTTTGGTTTCAATCCCTGAAATTTTTATATGTTATTGTGTCCCAGCTTAGCTATAGAATCCTACATTGGGATTATTTCACAATGCTTTCTTCATAAGCTCATTAGAAGTTTGCTAGTGAGCTCTAGCCTTAGTTTCTTAATGTTTTGAATAGCCCTTTTGGCTAGCTTGGTCTAAATGATTTAACTTTCCCATTTATTGCTTATTATGAATGCTTAATTTGGTCCTTTATGTTGCTCATTTTCACTCCACACACTGACTCATCAGTGTAGTCAAGCCACTTTCATAAGCTCCTTGTGAGCTTCCTTGTGGTCATCAGTTTGAGCTTTTTGGTTTTATGAGAATCCCACTTAGCTAGATTTATTGCTCCAAGCTTTCCTTGGCTTTACAAGCTTATTTGATTAGCTTGTACAAGCCTGCAAGTGTCCTCATAGGCCTGGTTGGTCTGTGATGTTTTGGAGTTGCTTATTTGAATTCCTAGGTTTATTCAGTAGGTTTTCTTTGTGTTCTAGCTTAATTTCAGTACATCTCACTTGCTTTTATCCTCAGTTGCTCTAGGTTCCTGCCTGGTAGCTTATTGTAAGCTTATCCAAGGCTTTAACTTCCTTGTGAGCTTAAAGGCTTGAACTGTTAAGCCAATAAGCTCACATAGGGCTTATTCCTTATTTCCAACAAGTTTGTTTTTATGAAAGTTCATTATTTACAGTAGTAAAATGGTTTTGTAAAAGAAAATTCAAGAAAAGACAAAATTAATTCAAGTGATAGCTTCTATTTAACATTATTTATCTTTTTAATTATCCTTTTTACTTTTTTATTAAGTAACTTGCATTTTTATATTTTTCTTAATTTTCTTTTATCTTAAATTATTTTCAGTAATTTTTCCAAATTTTTATATTGTCATTTAGTATTTATTAGATTTAATATTAGTTTTATTAATTATTAATTAATATTTAAGTATTAAATAGCATAATTAGCTTTTATCAAGTAATACCTAGTTTTTATATTTTTCCTAGCTTTTATATGTTATAAAATAATTTTAGGAATTTTTCTAGAACTTTTACTGTTCATTTTCTATTTTTTAAAATTTAATTAGTTTAATTAGTAATTAATTAATAATTAAGATAATAATTAGTAAAATAGTTTAAAAATAATTTTTATAAACTTTTTATAATTTTTTAGGATTCCTTTGATGGTTAATTAGTTTTATAAAAAATTTCATAATTATCTAAGTATTTTTAGTAATTTAAATTAGTTTAATTAATAAGTAATTAGTAATTAGTTAATAATAAATAATTAAATAGTGTAAAAATTAATTTTAATTTTCTAAAAAATTTTCTTTTATTATTAGGATTATAAAAATGTAATTTTCATATCTGTAAATATTTTATTTCACCAAAACTCGCGTTTTATTTCGTACGTCTACGTAACTTTATATCAGACGTACGCGTTTTTAGGTTTTAAACGTTTCTAGGTTTTCCAATTTTACAGTCTTGTTAATATAGCTTATTTAAGCTCTTTCCTTGTATAAATAAGTAGTGTAATCATTCACAACCCCTTTCTGTCCACATTCACCCGATCACAAACCCGTTTTCAATACCTTTGCACACCTTGTCGGGACATAACGACCTGGTGATACCCTATATTACCCGGAAGCATTGGTCTAGGTAGTTTGACTATATAGACCACACCTGTGGTTGACTTTATTAACTGTTTAGAGCCAATCAAATTTTGGCGCCGCTGCCGGGGAGGTTATACACGTTATTCTAAAATTTTTCTTTATTAATTAGGATTGTAAGAATATCCTAATTAATAAAGAAAAATTTTAGAAAAATAAAATTAATTTTTATAGTATTTATATAATTATTATTAATTAAATACTAATTTCCTAATTATTTTTAATTATTTGAATTACACTAAAATACAAATAATTATGAATTTAACTTTGAAAAATAAAATTTAAACTTGGAAAAATCTAAAATAATATAATACTAATTTTAAAACAGGAAATATATTTTTAAGACTTTTTAATTAATTATTATTAATTATTTACTATTTTCTAATTACTTTTTAATTATTTAAATTACCCTAAATTCTAATTAATTATGAAATTACACTAGAAATTTGAAAATAAAATTTGGAAAAAATTAAAATACTTAAAAACTAATTTTAAAATTAAATTTGTACTTTTTTGATTTTCTAATTAATTATTATTAATTATTAACTATTTATTAAATATTAAAAACTAACTTGAATTAAGAAAAATACCAAATGATAAAAGAAAAATCTGAAAAAATTACTAAAATTATTTTTAACTATAAGAAGCCTAGGAAAAATATAAAAATGAAAATTGCTTATAAATAAGCTGAAGTAATAAGCCAATTGGCTTAAATAGAAGCTATCACTTCTATTAAATTGAGCTTTTTTGGATTTTTCTTTTTCAAACTTGTTTACTAACTGATTTTAAGCAACTTTTGTGAAGCAAGTTTGATTGGAACTTAGAATTAAGCAATAAGGTGAGCTTATTTGATTGACAGTTAAGCTATTAGCTTATTAGGACTTTGATTTTGATGAATAAGCTACAAAATTGATCCACAAGTCCAAACAAACAAACAACTACCAATAATATTGAGAAATAAACACAAAATATTCAGATAAGCAATCACAATAAGCTAGGTAAGCCTAATAAACTCTTGGCTTATTAGATAGACAAAACAGGCCCAAATACCTGATTGCAGCCCTCTGTGGGGGCCACAAGGGGGGTCAGAGGTCCAAACTTGGGGTTGAACCCTCAAGTTGGACTAGGTGGCTTTAGAATAAGCCAAGTGGCAGGCCAAAAAGCTCACTAATAAGCTCACAATGAGCTTATGTAATAAGCTCAGTGGAGCTGAGTGCTCAGATGCACAGGTCCAATGGGTAACTTGTAGACAAGTGTGGGGACAACACAATGGATCAGGGATCCAAACTTAAGCTTGAAATATGAAGATAAGCAGTATGGCTACAAAATAAGCCAAAAACCAAATCCTAATTCCCACAAATAAGCTAGATGAGCTTATATGAAATTTGGACAAAACCTGAATACTCAGCACACTTAGGTGAAATGAACATTAAATAAGCACTGATTTCTGAGAGTAAATAAGCTATTAATTACAAAACAAGACCTGAACTGGCAAGATGGCTTATTTGGGATTCCAAAAAGCCAATAAGCTAAGATTGGGGCCCGCTAATGAACTAAGTATGGCCTGAGCAAATAGGATCACTTATACTGATGACTCAGTATAAAGTGATGAAATAAGCAAAGTTACAAGGACAAATAAGCTATGTTACCAACAACTGAGATCCAATTTTATTAGCAATCCTAAAAGCACTACTGGTGAGCTTTTCAAAAAACTAAAAATCAAGTTCTAATCTTTTGATTTGTGCCCTGGAGGGGGTTTGGAGTTTTGACCAAAAATCACAAGTACCCTGGTGCAGGGCACTTTCTTTCCCTCCAGGCCTTTACACAAGCTTGCATAAGCTTTAATAAAAATCTTAAAAATAATCCAAGCATGGATTTTGAAAGTTCAAGTGAAGTATTTTAAGATGTGAAAAGCTCAAGATCTGAAAATCACTACAAAATTCAAGAAAAATCTTTGAAATTTTGGTTTTCTGCAAACACTACAAATTTGACTTTTTGATTATGTTAAGTTAAGGTATAATTGAGCTAAAATAAGTTAAGTTATCTATTTGTGGCTTGAAATGAGGCCTAAGCTACTAAAAATTCCAACTCAGACAGATTTTAAGCCAAGTTGTATGAGATTTTGACTTTGGGAGTTATTACTTCCAAAAACTTGAGTGATTAAGTGTGCTTAGGTACTGAGTGAGCTAAATGAACAAGTTACAATTACTCAAACCAAGTATAACACCAAACACAGACACATCCAAACACAACTTAAACTCACAGTCCATAATGAAACTTGAATTACAAGTATCTAAATCATAACCTAGTGATTACTACCACACTAATAAGCAATAAACATGCAATAAAGACACAGAAGAACAACAATAAACACTCTTATAATACAAAGAACAAAAATCAAAAAGTTGATCTTACATAAGCCATCCAAGCTTAGCAACCAGTGAACAAGAACCCAAAACCAATACCTAATGACTCCACAAGTCTCTAACCCACAGCCATCCCTGATTTACTGTGCTCCAGCCCTTCTTCAACTCTGCAACATTACTTTTTTATTTTATTTTTATTTTATTTATTTATTTATTTGTGACTATTTTATGAAACTAAGTTTAGGAGGTTTGCACAAGCTTGTAAAGCTTCTAAAACAAACACATGGAGCTTATACAAGTTTAAAGATAGCTTATGAATCACCAAGGAACCTTACACTAGCAGTTGAAATATTTAAATAAAAATTGAAATGGAAAACAGGATGTAACTTTGAATTAAACTTTCATTAACTTAAAAGCTGAGTACAAATGATAGTTTTAAAACTACTACAACTGAATTACAACTAATACATGCCTCATGAGGCTTCTACTTCTTACTACTTATAATACGAAACTAAAAATATTCCACAATCTCTTCCACATGGCTTCCTGTTGTAATTTGAGAGTCCCAATGGCTCTTTTTTTTACAAACGACCATATCCCCACCATCAATTTGCATCCTAATCCATCCTGGCCCTTGATTGTAATTTTGGTGCCAAAAGTTGTTTTCAACAAGCTGAGTGGAATTGGTAAGCATTTAATGAAGAGAGGGGGGTTGGATTGGTTGGTGAAGGGGTATTAATTGTGGGTGGCTTGGTTGGTGAAAAGGTGAGGAGGGGGGGGGGGAGACAGGTTGCAGGTTTTGGGGGGAAGTGGGGAAGGAGATGGGGTTTGACCATTTGTTTGACCCTGCATTTATTATTAAAAAGGGAATGGGCCGGGTATTGGTGGATTGGGCCTTGGTGTGTTGGGTTGGATTTGGTTTGGTATTAATAATAAAAAGGGTCCGTTTGGTTTTGGCTTTGGTTTTATTACAAGGACCAACTTTGTAAATTGTTGAAACTTGAGGGCTGAAATTGTACATCTTCCAAAGTTATTCCAAGGACCAATATTGCCAAGTTTCCATAATCCAAGAACCAAATTTCATTTTCCATTTTAAAAAACTCCTAGGGACCTTTTCTGCCAAACTTTGAATTTCAGGGTCCAAACATGTAAAATTTTGAAACCTGCTACCCAAAGATCAATTTTTATAATTATTTAACTTTCAAAAGCTTGGGTTGACTTATTTTTCAAAAATAGATGCATAGGGACTAATTGTGACAAGTTTTGAAACTTAGGGGACTGAAACTGCCAATTTTGCAAACTTTGATGGTGTTTCATTTGTTTTTATTCATTTTGCATTTAAAACATATAAAACACGATCCCTGGGATATTTTTAGTATTTTTCTGCTCATTTGAGTATTTTTGGATGTTTTGCAGTTCAGATTTAATCAAAAATGATAAGTGTTTGAACACTCATCAATCCCCCACACTAAACTATTGCTACTCCCTAGCAATCTTTTGAGAAAACTTAATGGATTTGAATCTCTTTACCAAAAGCCATTACTTCTAGAGTAGCCAAATGTTTCAGTTCAAGTAAGAACTATGGTACACCGATAACCATGTGATTTTGAGCAAACCACCAGCTGTAAACAGATTTGATTTGTCTTTACCTGAAGCCGTTTGCTTCTAGACAAGCCAACTCTTGATGGAATTATCATCATCATGGTGAGTTGATTACTAATTATGGTTTTCCACTGCCTTTACCACAAGCCATAACCTTGCGGGCTAGCCAACTCTTTTACTTTTTAGGATATGGAGAGTTGAGATACCATACAATTTTGGGCAAATTGTAAGCCGTCAACGGATTTGAGTTATCTTTACCAAGAGCCGTTTGCTCCTGGATTAGCCAATCCCTTTGTTGGTTAGACATGGCGGACTGATAACCACAAAAATTTTGAAATAAAGTGAATTTTTTTTTTAAATTTTAGGCCAAAAACGGGGGGTAATAGAGGGTATAATGTGATAAAATTCGCTAGAATTTCGCCCCCACACTTAGAATTGAATATTGTCCTAAATATTCAAAGTCCCGGCTATTATGCCGACTCTTTGAACGGAAAAAGGCAATATTCGAAACTAACTGTGGAATTACTATTTTTCACTTTATTTCTATACATACATATATTTTTATTATTATTTGTAGGACCGTAGAACAACCTTATCACTTGTGAATCTAGGCTAGATCTAGAGAGAGAAAGTAAGTAGAGAGAGAGAGTGGATGGGAACTCTAGTGTGTGAAATAATAACCTTGTTAACACTAAATGAATCACTAAGAGAACCAACCTCAAAATGAGGCCTTACATGTGTATTTATACTTGTAGTCTAGGGCTTCACATATCTTTGACCATATTACATAACTAGCCCTTAGACTTTATACAAGCATGAATAATACACATAAACTTAATAAACTAGCATTTACTAACTATTACATTGATATATTTAACTAACTATTTGACTCAATAATGATCGTCACTTTTAATCCTAACAATCTCCCCCTAAGGGACGATCATTGAGATCTCACTTTGATTTCATAAATGATCAACACTTCTAATTCTAACAATCTCCCCCTAAGGGTGATCATTGAGATCTCTCTTTTATGACTGAACTTTGAGTCCTTGTGTAATAGTTTTGGTAGTTCCTTTGTTCCAATCATGCTTTGTGATCGTTCTTGCCTTTGATCAACATCTTTACAATGTTGTCTTTACGTCTTTTCCAACATGCTCATAATTTGTTTGACTTTGAATCTTTGTGAAGTTCTCTTCTCTTTGACTTTAATCTTTGTTTCTTTAGTTTGAAGATTCTTTGACTTTGACTTAGAAACATTCTGAACTTTGATTTGCTTAGATCTTTGAAGAGAGCTTTGCAGGGTATGAGCATGTGGATTTTTGAGTGATGGTAACGGTCTTTCTCCAAGGAACATTTATGATTACCTGCATAAAACAGTTAGCAATAAATCAACCGGTACTTACAGGTTCGGAATTAGAGATCGTCAAAAGCATAGTGTGAAGACTCCTTCTAACCCTTACCAAGGCCGTTCCTGAATCAGATACCCCTGAAAGGGCTTACTAGATCCACCGAAGTACATCAATGATTCAGGTGAGTTGCTGGAGATCACCCCACAACTGTAGACCGTTTGAGACATAGTAACCATCATGATAGATAAGGCAAGATCCGTAGATCTCATAAAGACTCTTACAACTTGTGTCCTTTTTGGTGAACACAAGTGTATTCATAGGAAGTGTATCCTAAGAGATCTTTTTAATGAATCTCATGGCTCTAGACTCGATAAGTGCATAATTTGGTTTTCCTATGCGGAGACTAGGGAGAGGTCTCCTGCTTCAATATCAACCATCTCTAAGAGACAGGTCGATAGATTACACCGGTTCCCCGTGAGAATGAAATAAGCTCTTTTAAGAGAACTTGAGTGGCTAGAAGGTTTAGTGCAGTGCGTCACTGGGTCCATGACGTCTTGTCTTCAATACCGGTGTCACCTTAGTAACAACCAGTAGCATATGAATTGAACCCGGTGTCTGCCCTAAGGTTGAACATTTGGAGGGCTATTTCTTTTCACCCTTTCATTTGCTTTTCTTTTTAATTCTTCAACCCCTTCTTTCTCCTTTCATTCTTTTCTCCTTTTTTCAAATCATACCTAAGGACTTCTAATTCTAATCTATTGGAATTGTCCTTGGGTAGATCCCTCCGGCTCTGGCAGATCATAGGACGGTTTTTCCTAACCTTAGTCACCTTATAACTTCATGACTATCCTATTGTTGCCATCAAACCATTTGTGAAAATCTCTCAAAGTGTTTATGATAAAAAAAACATACTTTGTTAACACTTCGAGAGTTTTGCATTTCATTTGAAGGACTCCCCCTTCACATGTGCTTATGGATTTTTAAGAAATTTGCACATGCGTGAGGAGTTTGCACTTTTGAATTGATTCACTTTCAATGAACACAACCGATTCGAGACACGCTTACATCACTAGTTAGACTAGCTTGAAGTTATTACCCGGCCTGGTCATATCCACAGAAAGTTTCTCAAAACGGTACATTTCTACTAAGACAAATCCTTTTCGAGACACGCTTACGTGGCTAGTTAAAGAGTTCCATTGTCAGATTTTAGGTGACAACTAGCTCTAGTAACTAACTTGATGTTATTACCCGTCGAGGATGAGTCTTTTCGATTACTAACTTTTGTTGTTTCGTCAATTCTTGGGTCATTTCTGAGTCGAGCTCTTTTGAGATTCAAGACGATCACATTTTAATCACGTCTTCTCCCCCTCAAAAATAGCATATCCATGGTATTTTTGATACCAAATGATTAAACCCTTTCTTTTTGGATAGCTTATGGGAGAAACAGATGTTTGTAAATTCTGAATTCGTTTCCTTTAAGCATGATCTTTTTGGAACATCTTTATGTTACTCCCCCTCAAAAATAGAACATTTTGAGTAAATTTAAACTTTTAAGGATTTGAGGGAGTAATATCTTGAGCTACATCATGAAAAGTTTTGAAAACCTTTTGATACATTATTCAAAATTTTGCTCAAAAATTAAGAAGACTTTGATAAGCTTTTTTGGAGAGAAGTCTTCTTTTCTTTTAGGATTATCGCACATAAATGTACAACAGAGTCCTTTCTTTGAAAATCGTGGGTTATACACTGTTATGTGTGCATAAGCCATAATGTTTTTAGGATAAGTGCTAGGAAAATATTTAAAACCTTTGTTTAAACTTAAGCACTTTCCTTTCTTTGCAGAACGAGTTCTTAGCTGAAATACTAAGAAGTCATTATTTTGAAGTCCGGGTTTCGTACTGAAGTATACGAAAGCCATTATGATTATGGATTAGACAACAACTTTTGGAACCCATTTAAGCACGGCGCCAACTGGGTTACCATATTTTGAAATCCATTTGTAAGTTGTGTCAATCCGAGACAAAGAAGTTGAATTCCAACGAGGACTGAAAACCGGTGTTTCATTTTGAAATAAAGCTCGTGGAATCAACGGTGATTTGAAACTCTTTTGCTTTTGAAAGTTGTTTGAGAATCTCGGTGTCTCTCTTGGAGTTTTAAAACTTGAAGAAGAAGTTTTCCATCCATTGTTGAAACTCGGTGTTTCATTTCGAAAATTCATTTTTGAGATGAATGGAAACCTTCCATAATTGGGATTTTTCAAAGCATAGCCATTCCTTTGTTGTAGAGGAAGAATTTCACAGTACGAATATTTCAAATGTTTTGAACGGCTTTGCTTTGGTTTCCACACTGGCTTTACCGGAGTAAAACGAGAGTATGGAGTTTGAAAACCTTGATTCTTTTCTTTATGAGCACTTGCATTTGAAACCTTTTGAGGAGTAAATGTTTCAGAAAAATTAGGTCTCTTTGAAAATTTCCTTCCTTTTTGCAAAGAATAGGTTGTAAACTGAGAAACCTTTTTCAAAAACGGTTTGGAAGATTCACCCGTGTAAACCTTCTCCGAAACACTTACTTGTGGTTTAGACTCGTTTGAAAATTGAGATTTTCCTTTTGACCGATTAAGAACATCAAACTTCGCTTTTAATGCATTGTATGACGTTCTCAAATCATTGTATTCTTTTTGAAGAGAAAGATGATCCGATGATGCCAGTTTTTCTTGCAAAGAAGCATTTTGATTTTCAAGATGTGCAAAATATTTTTCATATTTGTCTGTTTCGATTGAAAAATCATTTTTGGCATCACCAAAATCCTTGGTTTGTTGTGCAATCGTTTTTTCCAATTCAACAATTTTCTTTTGAAGCACAGACTTTTCTTTTTCAAAAAGATGATTTGGTGTGATCTGAGAGTCAGATTTGTTTAAAGTTTGATTCTGAACTCTTGACCGCTTGATTGAATCAAACAAGTTTTTGTAAGTCTGTTTCAAATGCTCATTTTCTTTTTGTAATGATGCCACAGCATGTTCCAATTCAAGATTTTTTGTATCAAATTCGTTAAAATCAAACTTGATATTGGTATCATCACATTTTTCTTCAAAAATCTTTTCTTTTTCTTGAAGCACTGATGTCAAAGAGTTTTCAGAAGACATTTTCTCATTCTTTTCTTGCAGTTTAAGTTGGAAAGAGATACTTTGTGCTTCGAGTATTGCAAGATGTTTCTCAAAGTGAGCAGTTCTTTTTGACAATTCTGCTTTGACATTAGTTGCTTCTTGTGAAAGCTTGGTGACTTTCTTTTTGAGACAAAGATTTTCAGATTTCAAAGAAGATGTTTGTTCAAAATTCTCATTCACTTTCTCATGGCAAACAGATTTTGATTTGAAAGACTATTTGATTTGTGAAAAATTCCTTTTGAATGTCAAGTAATAAGCATTTTTCATCAAATTCGTCTTCAAGAGAATGAACGTACTTTAAATCTTCTCTCATTTCAGTGACAAGATGTTTTTCAAAGTACTCAAAACTTAAGTTGAGATTTTTCACATGAGGTTCAATCTCATTTTTCAAAATCTTTTGGACTTCAATCTTAAGGCGTACATCTGATGAAAGAGGATTGGAGAAAACGCTGGTATCGATGTCTACTTGCTTAAACCAAATGGCCTTTAACGTATGCTCAATGTGATGTTTAAGATTACAAAATTGTTTCCTTGCTCTATTTTGCCATAACGTAGCATCATAAGTAGCAAGTTGAGCTTCTTTGAAGAATCTTTTCACATTTGTGTCTTTTCTTTTGAAAGGTGCTTTTGGAAAATCTGTCAATTGTGTACAACCATACACAAAGCCGTGGTACGAGAGAGGGTTTTTTGTTTGTTTTACTTTCAAACGTTTTTCCTCTTCCGATTTTAAAATATCTTGAGACTCAAACAAAAGATCATCTGACAACTCTTTTCCCATATCTTCTGCGTTGTACAAAATAGGTGTCAGCTTTTTCACTTTGTTTAAAAAACACGGTTTTCCATTTTCCACATTAGCATTATTCACAAAACCAAATCCAGATGTTTGTTTCTCAACCTCCTCATCTTTAGTAGGCAGCATGTTGATAGTCTGAGAAGTCTGTCCCAATTTTCAAAGTTTGTTTTCAAGATCATTTGTTCGTTTCAAAAACTCTTTGTTTTCATTCTCAAGTTTTGTGTTTACAATCTCAAAATTTGATGTGGTTTTCTGAAGCTTTGAATTTTCACTTTTTAAATCATTGTTCTCTTTTCAAAGCGCTTGAACCTTTCTGTTGTTAACAACCATTTGAGTATCCAGATTTTGAATGGAACGTTTTCACGAAGAACAGCTTCTCTATAACCAACTTCAAGTTCTTCATTTCTTTTTAAAAGTGGTTTAACAGACTCTCCATACATTTCAAACTTTTGAGCTTGAGATTTAAGGTTTGAGTTTTCAAATTCGAGTTCAGTTTTTCTTTTTGTTACATTTTGAAAACCTTTTTCCATTTCTTTAAATCTCTCAAGCTCTTTTGTCAATAAGACATTCGTTTGCTTAGCTTTACGATTGTCCTCTTTGCACTTTTCAAGTTCATGTTTGAAATTATTGATTAATGAAGCAAATAAGGCACGATCTTGTTCATAAGAAGATCCATCCTGGGCAGGCTCACCTCTATTAGGATCCATATCTGGAGTAGCAAAAGTGATATTACTATCATTTTGTTCCACCACACATGTGTCACTAATAGACTCAGGATGCGCAGGATGTGTCTGATCATGAGCAAACACATTATCAAAGATATTACCATTATCATGAGCATGTGAATGTTTTACCGTAGCCAATATCTCTGTGTATGATGAAGGTCTGATATGATCATCTTCGGTATCCCAAACAGCTTCATTCCTTTGTGTACCATCAGCATCCGAATCATAGCTAGGACTGCTACTTTCAACCTGCTGTTCTGAAGATGAATCACTTCTCGTGAAAACCAAACTATCATATGATGCATCACCCTCATTGACCGTATCATCTTCTTTTTGAAAATCTTTCTCTGTCTCTTTTTCAATCACCTCTGTGTCCTTTAACTGCATCTCTCTTGCAATTTGCTCTCTTTCCCGTTTCAGCTTCTCAATCTCATTCCCTGAAGTGCTTCTTTCTTTTTCATTAGAATCCATCTTCTTTTTCTGCATCTCCATCAGATGAAGTGATCTTGCATTAAGCACCATTTCCAGTATGTACATATGATTAAGCAATTGATTTCTAAAGACTTCAACTTCTATGCTAGTGAAGTATTTTTTCCATAAACTGCTTGCTGATGCATAATCCTAAGACTTCTTAAACGCTCTAATATCCATGGTCATGAACCCTTTTAACTGTGTCTTGAGCTCTCTAAATCCTACCATGCAATCACTTCCCTGTTCAATTTGCATTTCGAGTTGAACTATGTTGTTTTGAAGATTCATTTTGAAGGTAACAAAGTCCATTTCAGATCCGAAGAGTGTCTCAAAAGTTCTAAGAAATGATAAACCAAATAATGGTTGACGTGCTTCTGAGATGGTCGCACATTGATGCTTAACTGATTCAAAATGTTTTAAACAATTTTCTTTGGAGTGCATTGAGAGCTTTATCCTTACTTGCGTCTCTCTTTCATTTTGCTCTTTTATTTCCATTGTTTAACGATATGTGATAAAGTTGATCTTAGGAACTTTTAAGATAACAAAGGTTGTTGTTGAAGATTAGATGTTTTTGGCGAATTTTGAAAAACGTTCTCGGTTGAATTTTTGTGATTTCAAATTTTCCCTCCAAAAAATGAATACGAAAATTTTATTTCTCAAAATTTGAAAAACACAAAGAAATACAATTCTAAGGTTACCAGAAAAATTTGAGTTTTGAAAATTTTTTCGCCAAATTTTACCGAATTTTTTTGAATTTTGGCCTAAAAATTTGAATTTCGGGCCAAAATTTTCAACGTTACACCAAAATTTAAATCTCGCGTAAAAATTGAACGTTAAGTCTCGTGTGAAAAATAAATTTTACTCAATAAGTCCATTAAGGTTTCTAACTCAATAAGTAGGTTTCTAACTCGATAAGTCCATTAAGGTTTCTAACTCGATAAGTCCATTAAGGTTTCTAACTCGATACATGCTTTGGTTTCTAACTCGATAGTTGCTTTGGGTTTCAAACTCGATACGTTAGATATGGTTCCTAACTCGATAGGTAGTCTTGATTTGGGTAGAGTATCCCCTTAGTTAGAGTCACAATGATCCTAACTCGATAAACGATTAGGGAATGAAGGCTAACTCGCCAAAGTCACTAACTCGATAAGTATCATAACTTGTAGGACCAAACTCGATAAGCAACTTATAGACCCTAACTCGATAGAAACCCCTAACTCGATAAACAATCACCCTAACTCGATAAACAATCACCCTAACTCGATAGACAATCACCCTAACTCGAAAAAATCACCCTAACTCAATAAACATTCACCCTAACTCGATAAACAATCAAATCCAAACTCGATAACACATCCAAACTTGATAAACAATTTTCCTAACTCGAAAATGTTTCAAACTCGAAATTTTTTTTCTCAAACTCGAAAAAATTTTGATGAACAGTAACGAGATCTGATTTTTCACCAAAAAACATGATTTTTTCACCCAAAAACAATCTAAGACAACCCAAAATTATCCCTAGGCTCTTGATACCACTTGTAGGACCGTAGAACAACCTTATCACTTGTGAATCTAGGCTAGATCTAGAGAGAGAAAGTAAGTAGAGAGAGAGAGTGGATGGGAACTCTAGTGTGTGAAGTAATAACCTTGTTAACACTAAATGAATCACTAAGAGAACCAACCTCAAAATGAGGCCTTACATGTGTATTTATACTTGTAGTCTAGGGCTTCACATATCTTTGACCATATTACATAACTAGCCCTTAGACTTTATACAAGCATGAATAATACACATAAACTTAATAAACTAGCATTTACTAACTATTACATTGATATATTTAACTAACTATTTGACTCAATAATGATCGTCACTTTTAATCCTAACATTATTATTATTATTATTATTATTATTATTATTATTATTATTATTATTATTATTATTATTT
This sequence comes from Artemisia argyi, assembly GCA_030686995.1. Taxonomy (NCBI): domain Eukaryota; kingdom Viridiplantae; phylum Streptophyta; class Magnoliopsida; order Asterales; family Asteraceae; genus Artemisia; species Artemisia argyi. The sequence continues at coordinate 5,157,420 of CM060705.1, forward strand.
TATTTTTTTATTATTTTTTTGGGAATATACATATATACATTGCAAACAGCAGGGGACGGCCACTCCCCCACACTTAGGTGTTAGAAAGTAGAAAGAAATCAGAGATATAGGTGAAAACCCATATTGTGCTACTGTTTTTGTTCATCGAGTCGGTAGCTTGACTCGATCCCCGAATTTAATTGTCCTTGGAGAAAGTTTGGAGATCCGGGACAACCATGGATGGTATGTCCTCTCCAAAGTAATGTTTCAACCGATGCCCATTCACTTTGAAATTCGGACCGTCATTTTGAGATAATTCGACTGTGCCATAATGTGACACCCCCAAAATTTACAACGCAGCGGAATACCAATTTGGGTGTCACTTCATAGTTACATAAAACGACCTCAAAAGAGACGTTTAATAAAATGTCACATTCGATTTGATAAATCAGAGTACAAAGGTCCCAACAATTTATATTTAAAACTTAAGTTACAAGAGTTCAAAAATGACTCATTTGCATATTTAAAGAAAATAATTATCGAATGTGAAGAAAACAAGTCCTTCAACGTTTGATATCCACGCGACTCCGATTGCTCCCAATGCTCAGCTAGCAAATAATACCTGAGAAAATACATGCTAAAAAGTCAACATAAAGTTGAGTGAATTCATAGAGTTTAATAAGTAATAAGTTGAACACAAGCATTATTTATCGGGCGACAAGTATTGCAATTACATGTCGGTTTATTTGATTATAGTATTGAGTTCATGTAACCGAACCTTGACGATTTTTAATAATGCCCCGGAAAGGTAAATTTTGCCATTTACCACAATTCTAACTATTATGTGTCCGTATCCCGAACAAGGCCCGCCAAGCCTAATATGCATATCCACAATACTAGCGTTTACTACTCGAGTAATTAACGGTTCATGAGGGGACTTAATTGTCAAAAAGCATTCAATATCTATAATCATATGATCGGGTCCAACATACCAAAAACTACTTGTATTCAGATTGTAAAAACTAGCATGTATCCCCCTCGCGAGGTTTATAAAACATTTAAGTGAGTAAAGGCGAGGCTATGAACTCACCTTGAAAGGTAGCGACGTAAGTAACACAATGGTACCAAAGAGTATGACAGAGTAGAGTAGCACAATTGGTGTCAAGGATTTGAGCACAACGATACAGAATTAGCATAACCTAAAGAATATAAGTTTGTCTCAAGATATGACAATGCGGAAAGTAATCGATACGTATAAGTATCAAAAGATGGAGCATTTTAGTTTTCGTGGAATATATTTGTATCAATGTTTGTAAAAAGTTTAGTATCTCATTCGTGTGGTGGTATGAAGTCATAGACTCGAGATAAACGTACGTTAAAGTGTAATATATATATTACAATTGATATTCAGATGACAGTCTAATGGGCAATCGCCCAATATCTTAAGTCTATCCCGTCTATGTATAGTCCAAAGAGTATCAACTCGACATATGTCCAATATATATATATATGATCCAATGTTTATACAATAGTCCGTTAATGTTTATTACCCGTTAATAATCCGCAATTTAGTCCATACGACGTGTTAACGTCGACTAAAATACTAGTTTGACTTATATGTTGACTTTTCTACGTATATATATTCTTTACTTAAATCTGACCCGGCCAAAACAACCCACTAAAACACATTTTCACGTCTCGGACTCAAAAGAGATCTTGTGTAAAACGACATTCTGGAAAACTTTTTAGTTATAGCCGAGACCTGAATCTCAACATAAAATGACCAAAATGCCCCTGCAGTTTCTGCTGGTACTTTGACTTTTTAAATAAACTGCAGTAGTTTGACTTTCAGTTTTGACTCGTTATATCACACTTTCGTGACTCGGACTCTAAAGAGATTTTATGCAAGACGTCGTTCCGGACAACTTTCGTGTTTTGGCCGAAGGCCGAAACGGGTCACAAGGTGCCCAAAACGACCCATTTCAGTTCTACGCAGGATTCAAATTTACCAATATAATGCTGAATTTTAATATAGAATTTTCCAGATTTCGGACGGCCATAAAAACTTCGTTATTAGGAGTTACAGGGCGTTCCAAAAACCAAAACGAACATAAAAGTAAGTTCTTTCATATTATCCAATCAAAATTTAGTTTTTACAAAATCTCGGACCTGGATTTGCTTGTCACAAAATCTGCAAGAATATTACAATTTCAAAACTTATAATTCCCATTCAAACTTCATCAAATCAACATCACAACTTCGCAAAAGTATCACCAATCCTACTCCCCATCATCTAACGCATTAAACCAAATGATTTCAAAGTAAAAAAAATTCCAAACTAAACGCACCCTATTTGTAAAATGGGCTCACTGCCCATTTTCAAACCACACGCACCCCTAGGTGGGGCTGCTGGTACAGAGACGAACAAACAATCAGCACCCTTGTGGGTTGCTGTGGTCCGACAAGCAAAACAAGCACCTATGCGTGCTGTGATTCGCAAACACAAACACCCCTTGGTCAAATAAGCAATAAACTTACAAATAAACTAAACCAACCCAAACATAATTAGCTAATCCAAATGTACCCTTATGGGTGCTCTCGGTGGTGAGTCAAAGTTCAGCAAACACACCCTTTTGGGTGGTATCTCTAAATTCACGACCACCATAACCACACGAAATCAATAACACTTTTTATTTTAAAAGTTTAACCACACGAATCGTTGTTAAAAACATGTTTAATCCAGTTTTTACATCCACGAAAGATTAGTAAATCGATTAATATCTGGTTTGATTAATAAGTTAACAAAGATAGATTTAGTTTAGACATACCAAGGAGGGGATGAGGAGGTAAAGAGATGATGATATTGATGGTGCGGCTGTGGTGTCTAACTCGAATCAAACGAGACCTTAATCAAACCAACACCCACAGCCTTCAATTTTAACTCTTCAAGTAGAGCACCCAACTAGTCTTCACTTGAACACATAAGATTAGCCAAGAAAATTAAAGGAGATGGTGGCTTGGGGTATTGGAGTTCACGGCAGCAAGCATAAGAAGGAGAGACAAAAGATGAGGTTTGTTGATGTTTTGTTGTGGTAAAAGAATGTAGAGAAGGAAGTATTATATATAAACTAGTTAAAGATTATAAAGAAAATATCTAGGGAACACTTTCATTAAATAAGTAAGGTGAGAAATATGGGAGGTGGTGAAGGTTGCGTTTAAAATGAAAAGAAGCAAAGAAATATGGTCTTGACTTTGAATGTTAATATAGATATTGGAAATTTTTCAAGATTGTATGACATAGTTGGTGATATGATATTAATTGTATGACTTTTGGTGAAGCTTGGCATATTTTATAAAAGTTGGCTTATTTTTATTATGAAAAGAGAGTGAAGTGAGTTTATTTTAAATGTATATAAGTATTTAGAGTATTATCTACTTGCTAGATGATAAAATTAAACCGCGAAGTCTTAAAATGCGTTAATTGTCTTAATCGGGTAGCGAAAAGAAATAAATCCAACACTTTTTAAAAATGTTGTAACCTGTCCAAATAACAAATTTTAATATTTAGATAAGACACGAACTTGCCGAAGTGTTAAAATGTTGTTAATAATGTGGCTTGTAAATGTGTAAAACGTAAAATGTGTAAAGTTACATAAAAATGGAAAAAAATAAAATGCGACTAATAAAATATTCTCGTAAGGAAATTAAAATGTATAAAATATGTAGAATAAGCATAGTCTATAGTTGATTTAAATTAAATGTACGCTTAACGACGTTCGCGGGTGAGCTATCCGGTTACCCGTAAAAGTAAATTTTCATGTAATACAATTAAATAGTGAATTTAAATTCGTATAAGTGTTTTTAAAATGTTGGTAGAAATGTGGTTCGGTTATTGAGTAAACACGCGTATAAATGAAAATGCATCCGATAGAATTTGAAACGCGTAAAATACATGTTACTTGAAAATATTGAATATAAATGAAAATAATCATTTAATTGATTATGAGCAGAATAAATATTAGTCTAGTGAGATGTAAAATGTCTAATTGATGGTTCTCGTTACGTGTGAGATAACCTAATGGTTATACATAAACTTTAAAATTTATACGATTGAAGTAAAATGTTTTTAAATGGGATAACGTACAAGTGCAAAATTTTATAAAAATGCTCAGAGTAATAATTCGAATCAGAGTGAAGTATTTAATTTGGAAAAATTACCGGTTAACTACCGGTTACAGTAATTGCTTTTACGTTATGACAAAAGTCGAATAGTTAAAAAGTCAAAGGGTAAAATAGTCATTTGCAGTGTGAAAATTTATGGGTTATTACAGTATCCACCCCTTTAGGGAGCGACGTCCCGGTGCTCAATTCATCTTAATTGCCGTATGGTTTAATTGTGAAGAGATGAGGATATAAACAAGTCATCGTCGAGGTTTCCAACGAAAGTTGAATAATCAAAAGTCCAAGCATCAAATATGTTCAATGAACAACAGTGTATGGATTGAAGAATTCTAACAAGTCGTCAAATTTTTTTTTTCTTTTTTCTTTTTTTTTTTTTTTTTTTTTTTTTTTTTGCAAGCGGATAATAGTACACTACTATTAACTTATCAAGCTTGCCGCGGTCGATACAAGATCGGAAAAAATCCACATAACAAATTACGAGTCGGGAGGGGTTCATAGCCCAAAGAATGATTCATACGCACGCTATGGCGGATACACATAAGCCCACTCATTCATAACTCTTCACTTACATAAATAGGCGTCCCAATCCATGTACGTGAAGATTTATGGATTTATGGTTCGGTGGTTTATAATTTCCTTATTCAAATGAAGAAGCGTTCCAATTCATTTCAATAAAACGATTATAAATCATCCTACTTAAGTATGTCCGTCACAAAACAGAATACACAATAAGATCAAGTGTTACAATAAATAACAGGATGTCTAACTAACGACGTGATTCATCAAAATCATGAGAAGTAATGAGAATTATAATATGACATTAGTCAATCGCATTCGCAAAGGTAAGTGCCAAAGGATAACATGATCCGGGATGACAAGTTAAGGTCGTACTCCCATCAATTGGAAGATTTCAAAACAATGGATAATGAAAACAACATTCGTAATTCAAAGACATAAGAAGAATGTTCACACTCGGAGTTGAACAGTAAAATTACTAGTGGAATTGACAGAGTACACCGAATGTCAATATCATCAAAAGGAAATAGAGTAAATTAGCGAAAGTGTTTCAGAGATCATCGCATCGTTCATAAGAGGTTAAAGTAAACGAATTCATTAATACATGCAATAGTACTACCCACATGTGTAAGGATTTGAGAAGAGAGTAACAGATATATGTACGGGTATCCTTATACAATACTAGTATCGATGTTCGAGGGAGAAAATAAGAAAACACAAAGTACGCGATAATCGGAGTGGTCAGCGTATAAATAACCGATATAAGGTAAATAATATGACATCATAAGATACGCGTGAGAGAGTGAATTCATGACTAGGGGATATACTCATTAATCATATAATAGAAGTATAGATGCAAAATAGAGCATATAAGTTACCTGGGAGCAAGCGTACGCGGATATCGAACAATGGTGAAAGACTTAAAAAAAATTTCAAAAATCAGTTATAGTTTAGGTTTTGAAAACGACCTAATTCGCTATAACTAATGCTCTGGTACCATTCTGTGACACCCCCAAAATTTACAACGCAGCGGAATACCAATTTGGGTGTCACTTCATAGTTCATAAAAACAAGTTACATAAAACGACCTTAAAAGAGACGTTTAATAAAATGTCACATTCGATTTGATAAATCAGAGTACAAAGGTCCCAACAATTTATATTTAAAACTTAAGTTACAAGAGTTCAAAAATGACTCATTTGCATATTTATAGAAAATAATTATCGAATGTGAAGAAAACAAGTCCTTCAACGTTTGATATCCACGCGACTCCGATTGCTCCCAATGCTCAGCTAGCAAATAATACCTGAGAAAATACATGCTAAAAAGTCAACATAAAGTTGAGTGAATTCATAGAGTTTAATAAGTAATAAGTTGAACACAAGCATTATTTATCGGGCGACAAGTATTGCAATTACATGTCGGTTTATTTGATTATAGTATTGAGTTCATGTAACCGAACCTTGACGATTTTTAATAATACCCCGGAAAGGTAGATTTTGCCATTTACCACAATTCTAACTATTATGTGTCCGTATCCCGAACAAGGCCCGCCAAGCCTAATATGCATATCCACAATACTAGCGTTTACTACTCGAGTAATTAACGGTTCATGAGGGGACTTAATTGTCAAAAAGCATTCAATATCTATAATAATATGATCGGGTCCAGCATACCAAAAACTACTTGTATTCAGATTGTAAAAACTAGCATGTATCCCCCTCGCGAGGTTTATAAAACATTTAAGTGAGTAAAGGCGAGGCTATGAACTCACCTTGAAAGGTAGCGACGTAAGTAACACAATGGTACCAAAGAGTATGACAGAGCAGAGTAGCACAATTGATGTCAAGGATTTGAGCACAACGATACAGAATTGGCATAATCTAAAGAATATAAGTTTGTCTCAAGATATGACAATGCGGAAAGTAATCGATACGTATAAGTATCAAAAGATGGAGCATTTTAGTTTTCGTGGAATATTTGTATCAATGTTTGTAAAAAGTTTAGTATCTCATTCGTGTGGTGGTATGAAGTCATAGACTCGAGATAAACGTACGTTAAAGTGTAATATATATATTACAATTGATATTCAGATGACAGTCTAATGGGCAATCGCCCAATATCTTAAGTCTATCCCGTCTATGTATAGTCCGAAGAGTATCAACTCGACATATGTCCAATATATATATATATGATCCAATGTTTATACAATAGTCCGTTAATGTTTATTACCCGTTAATAATCCGCAATTTAGTCCATACGACGTGTTAACGTCGACTAAAATACTAGTTTGACTTATATGTTGACTTTTCTACGTATATATATTCTTTACTTAAATCTGACCCGGCCAAAACGACCCACTAAAACACATTTTCACGTCTCGGACTCAAAAGAGATCTTGTGTAAAACGACATTCTGGAAAACTTTTTAGTTATAGCCGAGACCTGAATATCAACATAAAATGACCAAAATGCCCCTGCAGTTTCTGCTGGTACTTTGACTTTTTAAATAAACTGCAGTAGTTTGACTTTCAGTTTTGACTCGTTATATCACACTTTCGTGACTCGGACTCTAAAGAGATTTTATGCAAGACGTCGTTCCGGACAACTTTCGTGTTTTGGCCGAAGGCCGAAACGGGTCACAAGGTGCCCAAAACGACCCATTTCAGTTCTACGCAGGATTCAAATTTACCAATATAATGCTGAATTTTAATATAGAATTTTCCAGATTTCGGACGGCCATAAAAACTTCGTTATTAGGAATTACAGGGCGTTCCAAAAACCAAAACGAACATAAAAGTAAGTTCTTTCATATTATCCAATCAAAATTTAGTTTTTACAAAATCTCGGACCTGGATTTGCTTGTCACAAAATCTGCAAGAATATTACAATTTCAAAACTTATAATTCCCATTCAAACTTCATCAAATCAACATCACAACTTCGCAAAAGTATCACCAATCCTACTCCCCATCATCTAACGCATTAAACCAAATGATTTCAAAGTAAAAAAAATTCCAAACTAAACGCACCCTATTTGTAAAATGGGCTCACTGCCCATTTTCAAACCACACGCACCCCTAGGTGGGGCTGCTGGTACAGAGACGAACAAACAATCAGCACCCTTGTGGGTTGCTGTGGTCCGACAAGCAAAACAAGCACCTATGCGTGCTGTGATTCGCAAACACAAACACCCCTTGGTCAAATAAGCAATAAACTTACAAATAAACTAAACCAACCCAAACATAATTAGCTAATCCAAACGTACCCTTATGGGTGCTCTCGGTGGTGAGTCAAAGTTCAGCAAACACACCCTTTTGGGTGGTATCTCTAAATTCACGACCACCATAACCACACGAAATCAATAACACTTTTTATTTTAATAGTTTAACCACACGAATCGTTGTTAAAAACATGTTTAATCCAGTTTTTACATCCACGAAAGATTAGTAAATCGATTAATATCTGGTTTGATTAATAAGTTTACAAAGATAGATTTAGTTTAGACATACCAAGGAGGGGATGAGGAGGTAAAGAGATGATGATATTGATGGTGCGGCTGTGGTGTCTAACTCGAATCAAACGAGACCTTAATCAAACCAACACCCACAGCCTTCAATTTTAACTCTTCAAGTAGAGCACCCAACTAGTCTTCACTTGAACACATAAGATTAGCCAAGAAAATTAAAGGAGATGGTGGCTTGGGGTATTGGAGTTCACGGCAGCAAGCATAAGAAGGAGAGACAAAAGATGAGGTTTGTTGATGTTTTGTTGTGGTAAAAGAATGTAGAGAAGGAAGTATTATATATAAACTAGTTAAAGATTATAAAAGAAATATCTAGGGAACACTTTCATTAAATAAGTAAGGTGAGAAATATGGGAGGTGGTGAAGGTTGCGTTTAAAATGAAAAGAAGCAAAGAAATATGGTCTTGACTTTGAATGTTAATATAGATATTGGAAATTTTTCAAGATTGTATGACATAGTTGGTGATATGATATTAATTGTATGACTTTTGGTGAAGCTTGGCATATTTTATAAAAGTTGGCTTATTTTTATTATGAAAAGAGAGTGAAGTGAGTTTATTTTAAATGTATATAAGTATTTAGAGTATTATCTACTTGCTAGATGATAAAATTAAACCGCGAAGTCTTAAAATGCGTTAATTGTCTTAATCGGGTAGCGAAAAGAAATAAATCCAACACTTTTTAAAAATGTTGTAACCTGTCCAAATAACAAATTTTAATATTTAGATAAGACACGAACTTGCCGAAGTGTTAAAATGTTGTTAATAATGTGGCTTGTAAATGTGTAAAACGTAAAATGTGTAAAGTTACATAAAAATGGAAAAAAATAAAATGCGACTAATAAAATATTCTCGTAAGGAAATTAAAATGTATAAAATATGTAGAATAAGCATAGTCTATAGTTGATTTAAATTAAATGTACGCTTAACGACGTTCGCGGGTGAGCTATCCGGTTACCCGTAAAAGTAAATTTTCATGTAATACAATTAAATAGTGAATTTAAATTCGTATAAGTGTTTTTAAAATGTTGGTAGAAATGTGGTTCGGTTATTGAGTAAACACGCGTATAAATGAAAATGCATCCGATAGAATTTGAAACGCGTAAAATACATGTTACTTGAAAATATTGAATATAAATGAAAATAATCATTTAATTGATTATGAGCAGAATAAATATTAGTCTAGTGAGACGTAAAATGTCTAATTGATGGTTCTCGTTACGTGTGAGATAACCTAATGGTTATACATAAACTTTAAAATTTATACGATTGAAGTAAAATGTTTTTAAATGGGATAACGTACAAGTGCAAAATTTTATAAAAATGCTCAGAGTAATAATTCGAATCAGAGTGAAGTATTTAATTTGGAAAAATTACCGGTTAACTACCGGTTACAGTAATTGCTTTTACGTTATGACAAAAGTCGAATAGTTAAAAAGTCAAAGTCAAAGGGTAAAATAGTCATTTGCAGTGTGAAAATTTATGGGTTATTACAGTATCCACCCCTTTAGGGAGCGACGTCCCGGTGCTCAATTCATCTTAATTGCCGTATGGTTTAATTGTGAAGAGATGAGGATATAAACAAGTCATCGTCGAGGTTTCCAACGAAAGTTGAATAATCAAAAGTCCAAGCATCAAATATGTTCAATGAACAACAGTGTATGGATTGAAGAATTCTAACAAGTCGTCAAATTTTTTTTTTTTTTTTTTTTTTTTTTTTTTTTTGCAAGCAGATAATAGTACACTACTATTAACTTATCAAGCTTGCCGCGGTCGATACAAGATCGGAAAAAATCCACATAACAAATTACGAGTCGGGAGGGGTTCATAGCCCAAAGAATGATTCATACGCACGCTATGGCGGATACACATAAGCCCACTCATTCATAACTCTTCACTTACATAAATAGGCGTCCCAATCCATGTACGTGAAGATTTATGGATTTATGGTTCGGTGGTTTATAATTTCCTTATTCAAATGAAGAAGCGTCCCAATTCATTTCAATAAAACGATTATAAATCATCCTACTTAAGTATGTCCGTCACAAAACAGAATACACAATAAGATCAAGTGTTACAATAAATAAAAGGATGTCTAACTAACGACGTGATTCATCAAAATCATGAGAAGTAACGAGAAAAATAATATGACATTAGTCAATCGCATTCGCAAAGGTAAGTGCCAAAGGATAACATGATCCGGGATGACAAGTTAAGGTCGTACTCCCATCAATTGGAAGATTTCAAAACAATGGATAATGAAAACAACATTCATAATTCAAAGACATAAGAAGAATGTTCACACTCGGAGTTGAACAGTAAAATTACTAGTGGAATTGACAGAGTACACCGAATGTCAATATCATCAAAAGGAAATAGAGTAAATTAGCGAAAGTGTTTCAGAGATCATCGCATCGTTCATAAGAGGTTAAAGTAAACGAATTCATTAATACATGCAATAGTACTACCCACATGTGTAAGGATTTGAGAAGAGAGTAACAGATATATGTACGGGTATCCTTATACAATACTAGTATCGATGTTCGAGGGAGAAAATAAGAAAACACAAAGTACGCGATAATCGGAGTGGTCAGCGTATAAATAACCGATATAAGGTAAATAATATGACATCATAAGATACGCGTGAGAGAGTGAATTCATGACTAGGGGATATACTCATTAATCATATAATAGAAGTATAGATGCAAAATAGAGCATATAAGTTACCTGGGAGCAAGCGTACGCGGATATCGAACAATGGTGAAAGACTTAAAAAAAATTTCAAAACTCAGTTATAGTTTAGGTTTTGAAAACGACCTAATTCGCTATAACTAATGCTCTGGTACCATTCTGTGACACCCCCAAAATTTACAACGCAGCGGAATACCAATTTGGGTGTCACTTCATAGTTCATAAAAACAAGTTACATAAAACGACCTTAAAAGAGACGTTTAATAAAATGTCACATTCGATTTGATAAATCAGAGTACAAAGGTCCCAACAATTTATATTTAAAACTTAAGTTACAAGAGTTCAAAAATGACTCATTTGCATATTTAAAGAAAATAATTAACGAATGTGAAGAAAACAAGTCCTTCAACGTTTGATATCCACGCGACTCCGATTGCTCCCAATGCTCAGCTAGCAAATAATACCCTAGAAAATACATGCTAAAAAGTCAACATAAAGTTGAGTGAATTCATAGAGTTTAATAAGTAATAAGTTGAACACAAGCATTATTTATCGGGCGACAAGTATTGCAATTACATGTCGGTTTATTTGATTATAGTATTGAGTTCATGTAACCGAACCTTGACGATTTTTAACAATGCCCCGGAAAGGTAAATTTTGCCATTTACCACAATTCTAACTATTATGTGTCCGTATCCCGAACAAGGCCCGCCAAGCCTAATATGCATATCCACAATACTAGCGTTTACTACTCGAGTAATTAACGGTTCATGAGGGGACTTAATTGTCAAAAAGCATTCAATATCTATAATCATATGATCGGGTCCAGCATACCAAAAACTACTTGTATTCAGATTGTAAAAACTAGCATGTATCCCCCTCGCGAGGTTTATAAAACATTTAAGTGAGTAAAGGCGAGGCTATGAACTCACCTTGAAAGGTAGCGACGTAAGTAACACAATGGTACCAAAGAGTATGACAGAGCAGAGTAGCACAATTGATGTCAAGGATTTGAGCACAACGATACAGAATTGGCATAACCTAAAGAATATAAGTTTGTCTCAAGATATGACAATGCGGAAAGTAATCGATACGTATAAGTATCAAAAGATGGAGCATTTTAGTTTTCGTGGAATATTTGTATCAATGTTTGTAAAAAGTTTAGTATCTCATTCGTGTGGTGGTATGAAGTCATAGACTCGAGATAAACGTACGTTAAAGTGTAATATATATATTACAATTGATATTCAAATGACAGTCTAATGGGCAATCGCCCAATATCTTAAGTCTATCCCGTCTATGTATAGTCCAAAGAGTATCAACTCGACATATGTCCAATATATATATATATATGATCCAATGTTTATACAATAGTCCGTTAATGTTTATTACCCGTTAATAATCCGCAATTTAGTCCATACGACGTGTTAACGTCGACTAAAATACTAGTTTGACTTATATGTTGACTTTTCTACGTATATATATTCTTTACTTAAATCTGACCCGGCCAAAACGACCCACTAAAACACATTTTCACGTCTCGGACTCAAAAGAGATCTTGTGTAAAACGACATTCTGGAAAACTTTTTAGTTATAGCCGAGACCTGAATCTCAACATAAAATGACCAAAATGCCCCTGCAGTTTCTGCTGGTACTTTGACTTTTTAAATAAACTGCAGTAGTTTGACTTTCAGTTTTGACTCGTTATATCACACTTTCGTGACTCGGACTCTAAAGAGATTTTATGCAAGACGTCGTTCCGGACAACTTTCGTGTTTTGGCCGAAGGCCGAAACAGGTCACAAGGTGCCCAAAACGACCCATTTCAGTTCTACGCAGGATTCAAATTTACCAATATAATGCTGAATTTTAATATAGAATTTTCCAGATTTCGGACGGCCATAAAAACTTCGTTATTAGGAATTACAGGGCGTTCCAAAAACCAAAACGAACATAAAAGTAAGTTCTTTCATATTATCCAATCAAAATTTAGTTTTTACAAAATCTCGGACCTGGATTTGCTTGTCACAAAATCTGCAAGAATATTACAATTTCAAAACTTATAATTCCCATTCAAACTTCATCAAATCAACATCACAACTTCGCAAAAGTATCACCAATCCTACTCCCCATCATCTAACGCATTAAACCAAATGATTTCAAAGTAAAAAAAATTCCAAACTAAACGCACCCTATTTGTAAAATGGGCTCACTGCCCATTTTCAAACCACACGCACCCCTAGGTGGGGCTGCTGGTACAGAGACGAACAAACAATCAGCACCCTTGTGGGTTGCTGTGGTCCGACAAGCAAAACAAGCACCTATGCGTGCTGTGATTCGCAAACACAAACACCCCTTGGTCAAATAAGCAATAAACTTACAAATAAACTAAACCAACCCAAACATAATTAGCTAATCCAAACGTACCCTTATGGGTGCTCTCGGTGGTGAGTCAAAGTTCAGCAAACACACCCTTTTGGGTGGTATCTCTAAATTCACGACCACCATAACCACACGAAATCAATAACACTTTTTATTTTAATAGTTTAACCACACGAATCGTTGTTAAAAACATGTTTAATCTAGTTTTTACATCCACGAAAGATTAGTAAATCGATTAATATCTGGTTTGATTAATAAGTTAACAAAGATAGATTCAGTTTAGACATACCAAGGAGGGGATGAGGAGGTAAAGAGATGATGATATTGATGGTGCGGCTGTGGTGTCTAACTCGAATCAAACGAGACCTTAATCAAACCAACACCCACAGCCTTCAATTTTAACTCTTCAAGTAGAGCACCCAACTAGTCTTCACTTAAACACATAAGATTAGCCAAGAAAATTAAAGGAGATGGTGGCTTGGGGTATTGGAGTTCACGGCAGCAAGCATAAGAAGGAGAGACAAAAGATGAGGTTTGTTGATGTTTTGTTGTGGTAAAAGAATGTAGAGAAGGAAGTATTATATATAAACTAGTTAAAGATTATAAAGAAAATATCTAGGGAACACTTTCATTAAATAATAAGGTGAGAAATATGGGAGATGGTGAAGGTTGCGTTTAAAATGAAAAGAAGCAAAGAAATATGGTCTTGACTTAGAATGTTAATATAGATATTGGAAATTTTTCAAGATTGTATGACATAGTTGGTGATATGATATTAATTGTATGACTTTTGGTGAAGCTTGGCATATTTTATAAAAGTTGGCTTATTTTTATTATGAAAAGAGAGTGAAGTGAGTTTATTTTAAATGTATATAAGTATTTAGAGTTTTATCTACTTGCTAGATGATAAAATTAAACCGCGATGTCTTAAAATGCGTTAATTGTCTTAATCGGGTAGCGAAAAGAAATAAATCCAACACTTTTTAAAAATGTTGTAACCTGTCCAAATAACAAATTTTAATATTTAGATAAGACACGAACTTGCCGAAGTGTTAAAATGTTGTTAATAATGTGGCTTGTAAATGTGTAAAACGTAAAATGTGTAAAGTTACATAAAAATGGAAAAAAATAAAATGCGACTAATAAAATATTCTCGTAAGGAAATTAAAATGTATAAAATATGTAGAATAAGCATAGTCTATAGTTGATTTAAATTAAATGTACGCTTAACGACGTTCGCGGGTGAGCTATCCGGTTACCCGTAAAAGTAAATTTTCATGTAATACAATTAAATAGTGAATTTAAATTCGTATAAGTATTTTTAAAATGTTGGTAGAAATGTGGTTCGGTTATTGAGTAAACACGCGTATAAATGAAAATGCATCCGATAAAATTTGAAACGCGTAAAATACATGTTACTTGAAAATATTGAATATAAATGAAAATAATCATTTAATTGATTATGAGTAGAATAAATATTAGTCTAGTGAGATGTAAAATGTCTAATTGATGGTTCTCGTTACGTGTGAGATAACATAATGGTTATACATAAACTTTAAAATTTATACGATTGAAGTAAAATGTTTTTAAATGGGATAACGTACAAGTGCAAAATTTTATAAAAATGCTCAGAGTAATAATTCGAATAAGAGTGAAGTATTTAATTTGGAAAAATTACCGGTTAACTACCGGTTACAGTAATTGCTTTTACGTTATGACAAAAGTCGAATAGTTAAAAAGTCAAAGTCAAAGGGTAAAATAGTCATTTGCAGTGTGAAAATTTATGGGTTATTACACATAAGGATAAACCTTTGCGATAGTGAATGGACCAGTCCAACGGGTCTTTAGCTTTCCCGAGAAGATCTTGAGTCTAGAGTTGAAAAGAAGGACTCGATCACCAACGTTAAAAACGCGATTCTTGATTTTGGAGTCATGAATCTTCTTTGTCTTTTCTTTATAGATCAAAGAGTTCTCGTAAGCTTGATCACGGAGTTCATTTAATTCATTCAGTTGAACTTTCCGATGATCACCCGCAGTTTTGAGGTCAAAATTTGCATGCTTGAGAGCCCAATAGGCTTTGTGCTCAATCTCGATCGGTAGATGGCAAGCTTTCCCGTACACAAGCTTGTAAGGCGTAAACCCGATGGGTATTTTGTAAGCTGTATGGAAAGCCCAAAGCGCATCATCTAATTTATCCGACCATGATGCACGATTTTCACCAACGGTTCTTTCCAAAATTCTTTTAATGCCCCGATTGGAAACTTCTACTTGTCCACTTGTTTGAGGGTGGTACGCAGTAGAAAGACGGTGAGTTACACCATACTTTTGCATGACTTTATCAAATTTGTCATTGCAAAAATGCGTACCACGATGACTAATAATAGCTCGTGGAGTCCCAAATCGAGCAAAAGAGCTTTCAAAAATTTCAAAACCACTCGGGCATCATTAGTGGGTAAAGCTTTTGCTTCAACCCATTTTGACAAGTAGTCAACCGCCACGAGTATATACTTATTTCCATGAGATGATGGAAATGGCCCCATAAAGTTAATGCCCCATACGTCAAAGATTTCACAAACTTGAATTGCATTTTGAGGCATTTCGTTCGTTTGTGAAATGTTCCCGTGACGTTGACAAGCGTCACAGGACTTGACCAATTCTTGGGTATCCTTATAGGTCGTGGGCCAGTAAAAACTGGAATCAAACACCTTTTTGGCGGTGTAGTTTTGATTGTGGTGACCCCCGTGGGACCAGCATGGCAAGCCTTAAGAATTTCAGTGGCTTCTTGACCATAAACACACCGCCGGATGACTTGATCCGCACAGATTTTGAACAGGTAGGGGTCGTCCCAGAAGTAATGTTTTACAACTTTGAAGAATTTATTTTTCTATTGGGACTTCATCCGTTTCACAACAAAGTTACCCGCATGGTAGTCTCCAAAATCGGCAAATCATGGGGTAATAGAGTCTCCACGAAAGGTAACCGCATTGAGTGTCTCGAGAGGGAAGGTTTCATTAATTTCTTTCCTCTCGAAGACATCTTGGTGGGGGTTTTCCAAACGGGAGACATGATCAGCAGCTAGGTTCTCAGCTCCTTTTTTATCACGAATAATGATATCAAATTCTTGCAAGAGGAGAACCCAACGGAGTAGTCCCGGCTTTGCATCTTGTTTTGCAAAGAGGTACTTCAAAGCCGATTGATCCGTATACACTATGCTCTTGGTCAATGACTTTGAGCCTCGGTCATAGTTTTGCTTGCATAGTGTATAGGCTGAAAGTGTTTTGTTTTTCGTTGCCCCAAGACTGCCCCTATTGCATAATCACTAGCATCACACATGAGTTCAAAGGGCAAGTCCCAATCAGGGGCAACAAGAATCGGTGCCTCAGTAAGCTTTTTCTTCAATGTTTCAAAACCTTCGATGCACTCGGGGGAGAAGATAAAAGGAGAATCCTTCTCGAGGAGATGGGTCATAGGCCGGGCGATTTTAGAAAAATCTTGAATGAACCTACGATAGAAACCGGCATGACCCAAAAAGCTCCTAACACCTTTGACGGTAGTGGGATGAGGTAATTTTTCAATGACATCCATTTTGGCTCTGTCAACCTCAATCCCGTTCTTTGAAATTTTATGGTCGAGGACAATGCCCTCTTTGACCATAAAGTGTCTCTTCTCCCAATTTAGACATAACCTTGTGTCTTCACAACGTTTGAGCATGTTGTCTAAATGGGAGAGACATTATTGAAACGAATCCTCAATGACCGAGAAATCGTCCATGAAGACTTCCGTAGTTTTCCCGATCATGTCGGAAAATATGGCCATCATACATCTTTGAAATGTGCCCAGAGCATTACATAAACCAAATGGCATATGTTTATAGGCAAATGTTCCATAGGGGCACGTGAAAGTGGTCTTTTCCTGATCCTGCGGATCAATGGGAATCTGAAAGTAACCCGAGAAACCATCGAGGAAGCAATAGTACTCATTCCCCGCTAATCTCTAGAGCATCTGATCCATAAAAGGCAGAGGAAAATGGTCTTTGCAGGTGGCGTCATTTAACTCGCGATAGTCAATTCAGACACGCCAACCCATAATTAATCGAGTTGGAATCAACTCATTCTCTTCGTTAGTGACAACAGTAATGCCACCCTTTTTTGGAACACAATGTATGGGACTAACCCAAGGACTGTCCGAGATAGGGTAAATCAATACGGCATCAAGAAGTTTTAAAACTTCTTGTTTGATGACCTCATGAATTTTTGGATTCACCCTTCTTTGTTGTTGGACTGCTGGTTTGAAGTCATCCTCCATTAAAATCTTGTGGGTACAAAATTCGGGGTCAATGCCCTTGATGTCGGAGAGTATCCAAGCAATTGCTTGTTTATGCGACTTCAAAACCTTTATTAGAGCAGCCTTTTCCTCAACACTTAAATCTTTAGCAATTATGAAGGGTAATTTATCATCACCCTCCAGAAATGCATATTCAAGATGAGGCGGCAAGTCCTTTAGTTCGACCTCAGGAAAGTCGTCAGTTTTCTCAACATTTTTTACTTCCTCCTTATGAAGTGTTTGTGGTAGAACAGGAAGAGGAGAGGGATCTTCGGTTACCAATTTCTCAAGCAGGAGAATATCCCTCTCGGGATCAATCTCTTGGTTACCGATTCCATCAGGAATCGAATCACTTTTGAGAAAGGCCTCAATTTCTTCTAAGACGAAGTCACTTCCCTCAAATGGAGTGAGGGAAGGAGAAGAATTGGCAATGATGGGATAAGAAGATGGAGTGAGGTTTTCACTCGGAGAATCATCAAATAAACCTAAAACCTCTTGAGCGTACTCCTCAGCAGCAACATCGATGACATCTATTTGGTTTACCAATTCAGAGTCATAATTGGAGGAGTACCTCGAAGTTTGATTGAGTTTGAAGGTGATGGCTTCAGTTCCAACATGCAATGTGATCTCTTGCTCAAATACATCTATGAGAGCACGCCCAGTTCTAAGGAATCCCCTTCCTAGAATGAGAGGGACCCTTGAATCGGCATCAAAGTCAACAATCACAAAATCTGCCAGAAAATGGAACTTTCCCACTTTAACGAATACGTCCTCGGCAATGCCAAGTGGACGAGAAATCAATTGATCGGCAAGCTTGAAAGTCATGCACGTGGGGGTGAGTTCAGGAAGAGAGAATTTCTTCCACACAGAATATGGCATTAGGTTAATGCCAGCACCTAGATCGGCCAAGGCGAAGCATTCAACCATACACGGAAAAATACAAGGAATGAGGAATCTACCGGGGTCTCCAAGCGTCTCGCGAAGCTTTTTGAAAAGAACTGCTGAGCATTGCTCATTTAAGGGAGTTCTATCCATCTCAAAGAGTTTTTCCTTATTACTTAACAGATTCTTGATTGTTGATGCAAACTTGGGCATCATGAGAATAGCGTCCGCGAAGCTAATGTCAAACTGCAAATCTTGGAAGATTTGAAAAAATTTATCCATTTGGTGACTAGCCTTTTCGCGGAGCTTTTGTTCATTGAGACGTGATGGGTAAGGAATGGAAGTTTTGGATTTAGGGTTGTCCACTGGAGTTTCTAGTGGTTCAAAGACAACTCCAGGCTTACATCTGGTTTCTGGAATAACCTGAGGTTGGATGTGTGATGTACTTCGTGAGCTAGGAGATTGCACTTTGTCCGTTGTCACCTCATGTTCACGTTCCACTACCTTAGGAGGAGAGGAAGAAGAGGTAGTAGGAATCGCGGGTTCATCATATGAAGAACCACTTCTTGTTGTGATCGCCTTAGCATCGCCCCTCGGGTTAGCGATCTTGTTGCTCGGTAAAGTAGTACCTAAGCCCGAGGGTCGATCATTTTAAAGACTTCTTGATATCAGAAATCTGGCTGACCAGCAACTTGTTCAACTCTTCTTGGGATTTCATGAATTGCTTTAACAACTCGTCAGATGAAGGCCCAGTTGGAACAATGGCTTGATTCGGATTAGGCAAATTTGGAGCTCGGTTGTTCGGATTAGGACCTTGATTTTGAAAATTACCTTGATTAGGGTTGTTGTTTCCATGAAAATATCCGGGATTGAAATTACCCTGACCTTGGTTTCGATTAAAGTTTCCTTGATTTTGATTTTGGAAACCTTGATTTTGGAAACCTTGGTTTTCATTTTGAAAATCGTGACCCTGATTGAAGTTACCTTGGTTTACTCTATTTTGAATTTGGTTACGGTTTTGGACATTTTGGTTCTGATTAAAACCGGATGGTCCAGGGTAGTGGTGAGGATAATAGTTCGGGTCCATAGGAGGGCGGTATTGATTGCCTCCTTGATTTTGGGACCCAGTAACAGCGTGAGCTTCATATGAAGTACCATCAGTAGCTGTGCAATTGTAGTAGGCATGCGGCCCACCACAAGTTACACAGACTTCCATTTTTTTAACCTCAGCAGGTGGAGGATGTTGTGGAAAAGAAAATTTCTTTTGTTGGGCAAGAACCAAAGCTTGAATGGCTTCAGTAAGCTTGTCAATCTTAGCATCCATGCTAGATTGACCCACAGAAGATGAAGAAGAAGGACCCGCATTGATTTGGGAAACAATTGGTTTGCTTCTAGTAGAGCGGACCTTGGACTTGTTTTCTATGATTTACAAAGCTTATTTGGTGGTTCTACTCAAGAAGTTACCTCCCGCGGAGGCATTGAGAGTATCCTGATCAGCTATGATGTGGACACTTGCGAAGTAATTCTTTGAAACGATCCCACGCTTCACCAAATGATTCATCATATTTCTGAGTGAACTTGGTGATTTCGTTCTTAAGACTCGTTGTCTTAGAAGGTGGGAGGAATTCATTCACAAATTTTTTCACAAGATCTTCCCATGTCTCAATAGATCGAGGAGGTTGTTTTTCAAGCCAAATCCGGGCTTGTCCCTCGAGGGAGAATGGGAAGAGAAGAAGTTTGATTGCTTCACAAGGGACATTTTTGTATTTGATGCTTGACGTGATTTTATTGAACCCTCGAATATGCGCATGAGGATCGTCCCTCTCAAAACCGTAGAATTGACTTGAGGTTACAAGATTGAGTAACCCGGTTTTGAGCTCAAAATTATCAGCCACGATGACTGGAACAACAATGGCATCTCCGTAACCCTCGATGGGTGCTTGGAGAAGCTCATACATGGGGCGGTCTTCCGCCATGGTGACAGCAGATGTGGCAACAGTACGGATCTCAGATCCGACTGTTGGTGCTGAACGTCTACGAGTTCTTCGAGGTTTAACAAGCTCACGTAATGGGTAGTGGACCTTGAAGAACGAGTGCGCATGCACTAAAAACAAAAGTAACTCAAAACAAATCGAGGCAAAACGACAGTGAACTTAAACCAATAATCGCAAGCAAGTGGCTTCTTTAAGAAAGGTACACCACTCACAGGGATACAAAGGCAAGTTTTGATCTTATGTTTGGGAACTTATTATGTCCACACCCCCAGTTGGTAGGTGTTCTGTCTTGGTTTGCGAAGGTTTATTTTTATATAATTATTATTCACAAGAAAGAGACGAATGTTTTTGGGTTTTTGTGTATGGGTGAAAAACTTTTGGACAATATTTTTGGTATCGTTACGTTATCCAAAATCATATCTCTTTAAGAATCACCTTAAAAGAAACACGATATAGAAAACGTTACGATCTGTTTTGTTTGTTTTTTATTTTATTGGTGTTTTAACACTTTAGGAAAAGTGTTAATTTCTTTTTTGTGTTTTGATTTAAAAATTTACAAAAGTGATGGATTTTTACAGTGATGATGGTGAAATAACACTAATCTCTTAAGATGCTGCAGAAACGCGCACACCTCCCCGGCAGCGGCGCCAAAATTTGATTGGTGCTAAACAGTCAACTTAAATTGACCAAGGAATGGTCAACCAAGTCAAACTACCTAGACCAATGCTCCGGGTAATATAGGGTATCACCAGGTCGTTAAGTCCCGACGAGGTGTGAATTATGCTTTAGCGTGCTTGTGATCGGGTGAATTTCACAGAAAAGGGTAGTGATGAGAATTATTTGAGAATTATGAAATGAAATAGCTTAGGAAAGCTATATTATTGATTACGTGAATTTAGATTAAGAAGAACTGAGCTAAAACCTAAAAATGTACGTTTTACAGAAAACGGGTACAAACGTACGTGAGAAAAAGTGATTCTGATTAACTAAAGAGGCTACGGATATAAGAATGATATTTTTACAATCCTAATTAATAATTTTTACACTATTTATATAATTATTATTAATTAAATACTAATTTCCTAATTATTTTTAATTATTTAAATTACACTAAAATACAAATAATTATGAATTTAACTTAGAAAAATAAAATTTAAACTTGGAAAAATCTAAAATAATATCAAACTAATTTTAAAACAGGAAATATATTTTTAAGACTTTTTAATTAATTATTATTAATTATTTACTATTTTCTAATTACTTTTTAATTATTTAAATTACCCAAAATTCTAATTAATTATGAAATTACACGAGAAAATTGAAAATAAAATTTAGAAAAATTTAAAATACTTAAAAAATAATTTTAAAACTAAATTTGTATTTTTCTGATTTTCTAATTAATTATTATTAATTATTAACTACTTATTAAATATTAAAAACTAACTTAAATTAAGAAAAATACCAAATGATTAAAGAAAAATCTGAAAAAATTACCCAAATTATTTTTAACTATAAAAAGCCGAGGAAAAATATAAAAATGAAAATTTATTATAAATAAGCTGAAGTAATAAGCCAATTGGCTTAAATAGAAGCTATCACTTCTATTAAATTGAGCTTTTTTGGATTTTTCTTTTTCAAACTTGTTTACTAACTGATTTTAAGAAACTTTTGTGAAGCAAGTTTGATTGGAACTCAGAATTAAGCAATATGGTGAGCTTATTTGATTGACAGTTAAGCTATTAGCTTATTAGGACTTTGGTTTTGATGAATAAGCTACAAAATTGATCCACAAGTCCAAACAAACAAACAACTACCAATAATATTGAGAAATAAACACAAAATATTCAGATAAGCAATCACAATAAGCTAGGTAAGCCTAATAAACTCTTGGCTTATTAGATAGACAAAACAGGCCCAAATGCCTGATTGCAGTCCTCTGTGGGTGCCACAAGGGGGGTCAGAGGTCCAAACTTGGGGTTGAACCCTCAAGTTGGACTGGGTGGCTTCAGAATAAGCCAAGTGGCAGGCCAAAAAGCCCACTAACAAGCTCACAATGAGCTTATGTATTAAGCTCAGTGGAGCTGAGTGCACAGATGCACAGGTCTAATAGGTAACTTGTAGACAAGTGTGGCGACAACACAATGGATCAGGGATCCAAACTTCAGCCTGAAATATGAAGATAAGCAGTATGGCTACAAAATAAGCGAATAACCAGATCCTAATTCCCACAAATAAGCTAGATGAGCTTATATGAAATTTGGATAAAACCTGAATACTCAGCACACTTAGGTGAAATGAATAATAAATAAGCACTGATTTTGATGCGTGGGGATTGCACCAAGCTTTACCTCTCAAGGGATCTCGAGAAGCTTACAACCCCCACCAGGCAGTGTACCTGATCGTTGTAGTATAGTATAGTGACAAGTACCGGGGGATTGATCGTTCAGCTAGGAATAGTGTCGCTAGGATTAGAAAAACCTAATTACTAGTTCTAGAGATGAGGGATGATTCTTTTTGTATTTTTTATATTTTTTAGAAAGCAAGTTAAAATCTCGGGTTTTGAAGGATATGGGCGGAATTAGTTGCTAGCCAACTAACCCAATACTAAGTTGCAATCAAAATAAAATACTAGAAATGAAAATAAAACTAAATTAAACTAAGGTTGTGAGCAATAAGTGGAGAAATGTGTTTACTTAGATTTCACTACTCCCTAGATATCTTTTACACGTTAATTACTTGTTATTGTTGCGTGGATGACGGATTGTATTCCTTAATACCATTCATGGGGTGGCGTACTTAACTCCCCAATCCTATGAGTGCCTACTTCACTCCTATGTCGAGCCGGCTAAGAAGCTCCTAACATAGGATCATTAGAATTTACTCATGCATTAAATACAACCAATAAAACCTAGTACACATCGGTTCATGTTTCCTAAGACGTTCAAGCATGTTACCATTTGGAGATCTGCCAGTTTTCTTAAGCCTAACATTGAAATCATTCATCCAATACAACCATAAACAAGTAATCAACACATAATCAGCATCTAGGTTTCATTAGATCTAAGCAAACACAAGATAAATCTAGCCTAGCATGGTGGAATCAAGACAAGCACAAGATATAGACAACCAACACATAGACATATTGATTGAATTAGAAGAACACTTATCTCAATTACACATGCAAGCATTCAAGGGCTGAAAACCCTTGAAAAACCTGTAAAATTCCTATATGGTTCGGCCTTAGGGTTTCTCCGAACTTGTTCCTCTCTTTAATGAATGAAAATTAGAAAACTATATATAGAAAATTGAATCTGACGGCGTCAAGAACAATCTTGTGACGTCGTCATCTCGCCGCCAAAAGAATCCTCGGACTGCCTTGATCTACATCTGACGCCGTCATATATTAGGTTTTTTCAGGCCGTCACATATTTAACTCTTGACGCTCTTCCTTGTGACGCCTTCATTTCTGTACTGGGCCGTCATGATATTTACTCTTGACGCCGTC
Source organism: Artemisia argyi (assembly GCA_030686995.1). NCBI lineage: Eukaryota > Viridiplantae > Streptophyta > Magnoliopsida > Asterales > Asteraceae > Artemisia > Artemisia argyi. Next base: position 5,181,396 of record CM060705.1, read on the forward strand.
ACACACTGTTTCCAGCTTGGAAAATTAAGTCTTTGGCGTTTTCTTCACTTTTATGCTCCCAAAACGTCCGAATTGCTTCCTTTTCGTCATCATATACCCTTACACTTGAGATTTACTTGTCCTCAAGCAAATGCGCTTTTATTCTAGTCAAAATACAAGTTAGGGGTCATTTAACACTACTATAAAAGTAATTACAACAAATAATCGTTCTACTAAAGACCAAAGACAAGCACGGAGGTCATAAATTAGCACCTCACAAATAGTGTTTAGATACTCACATCTCTCGGGTGTAATAAAGTATAAATTACAATATGGAAACGGAAGATATCTCTCACTACCTATCATAGCAAAATAGATTACCATAGGCTTGGGAAAGGATCAAACCTCCACCACATGGCGTAAGCACCTAGGATAAACTATCAAAGAGGTCTTTTTAAGGGTTGTAACGTTAGGTCTAGAGATATGAAATACACGGTTTTGCTGGATATAGGCAGTTTTTACTGGTGGTGAGTTAACAATCTTGGTTAATTACACGTACAATATAGCGTTGCTAAGCCAAGACTAGACTTGACTTAAGCTTATAAATGAAAAAATAACAAAAACATAAAATAAACATAGAATGAAAAGGGATGGTAGTCCGTATGTTTTTCTCTTTTCTTTTTCTTTTTCTATTTTTTTTTTTTTCATACACTTTTACCCTACCATCCAAAATAATACATCATAGGGAATGAAAATTCCCCTTACACTTGAATTTTTATATACTTTACAATAAACTAATCTAATGACTCGAATTAAGATAATCAAAACACTTGGAGTACTTTTAAGATTAACGCACATATGGGGGTAATAAATGCTGTTCTTCCCCATTACTCCATAAAATAAGTACTTTACCCATGAGTCCCAATCTCCCCAAAACAATATGTACAAGGATATGACTCGACTTAGCAACCATGTAATCAATTAGATAGTTAACTTAGGGTTTAACAAATAACAATAATGCACTAAAGATGAGTGCATAAACGGAAGGCTAAGGCGATTTGGGTGTACATTAAAGTGGGGTGTAACAAATTCTTCCTTTAAGTAAAATGCTTAAAGTTAGAAACGAAAAGATAGGCTCGGAGGGGTGTACTAGGGGTTTCGTGTACTAAAAATGACTACAAAGCTAAGGTGTGGGAAAAATTAGTTGACTTAACTAGCCAAGTAATATGACTTAAATGGTCAAGTAATTATGATACGGGTTTAACACAAGGGTGATCCTAATGCCTCTTATCATGTAGTAAATCCTACTACACGAATGTAGTCTCACTAGCAGTCTCGGGATGCATCACTAACGCAAGTTCTAGAATCTAAATGCTACCGGTACACTCATAAGCACTAATAGTAAATGCTTTTCCTATCAAATCTAAAGACGAACCTCACATATTTGGGTGGAAAATTTTTCTGAATGATACGGTTATGTGCTAGTCATACAATCTCCTATCCATGAGACGCTTGCTATGGCTAAAGTTTCTCTCCTAAATGTTGTAAAAAATTTTAAATTTGGCACTAAAATTACACTAACAAGTATTTCTCATAGTTTTATTACACATCTACTATCAAACAAACAAACTCAAGCGAAAGCGTATCTGTAAGGTATCATCATTTTACCCTCCCTTTACACTTAGGATGAACATTGTCCCCAATGTTCAAGTAAAGAATGTAAAAGTGAGATAAGTAAAAAGAATGAAATCAAATACTCCCCTGATTCGCTCGGTATGGATAATAAGGTGGCCAGGTTAGATCTTCCTCCAAGAAAATGAACAATCAAAGCTTCTCTTCCAGAAAATAAATCATCTTCTTGTCATACATAATCTGTAAATCCTGAGAAAACATACAAAGCAACCTCGCATAAAATCGGTGGCAATCTATATAAGTTACTAAATCCTAGAAAACAAGATAAGATATAATGCTTGTGGAATGAAGTTTGCAGATTTCCTGGAGATTATAAAATTTAATAATTCAACAAAAACATTAAAACTCCGTTAGAAAAACAAAACTGGTAAAATTTCCAGATTTTTACACGTGACGCCTTCAAGAGTAAACTCGTGACGCCGTCAGAAGTGACCTGCAGAAATTCTTATGTTAAGTTTCTGGATAATTTCTGGAAAAACTTGGTCCTACTTCCTGGAGAATCCTGCAAAACTTCATTATGACTCGATACAAGCATTTGACTCTAACGAATACGAATATACATGTTCATTTAATATTGTGGAGAATCATGATCGGTTTGTTTCTTAAAAACATATTTGGGGTTTCCCCTTACACTTATCTTTTGCAAAAATACCTTTAGGTGGAGTTAAGACTAGGCCAAAACAACAAAGTAAAGTATTTCCACTATTTAGTTTAGAAACATGATCTACCAACAATAAGAATAAGGCATGCATATGGAAACAAATAACAAACAAACAAAATAAAATCACACAAAATGAAGAATGTCACCATAAGCACATTCAATTATTTCAAATAAACGTAAACATAAAAAAAAATTGTTCAAGGCCAACAGAGGCCGCATCCTAAACTATTACAGTACCAATTGTTTCAAATTACACAACCATCAATAAATTGTTTAGAAAGAACAGACATCAAGAAAGATCACTGGGGAGGAGGACCGAAACGGTAGTCATAGCCAGGAGGGAGGTGTCTTGTGTACCCGTAGGGAGGGTAGTCTGTCTCATGACCGGGGAATGGGTCAATCTGCAGGTGAGGCTCAAGCTGATCACGGGTGTAGAGGTACTGCATCTGGCGGATGGTGTGATCATACATCCAAGTTTTAGCAATTTGTCAACTTTGGTCCTTTGAAGAACTTTGGAAGAAAAGTCAACTCGAGTCCTCCAAGCTACAAGATCATTACGTTAATTATTAAGTCATATTAGTCGCATTTTAATGAGTTTTAAGTAGCTTTTCATGATTTTGTAAAAGTCTAGGGGCTAAATATGCAACAATGGCAAAGTTAAGAGAAGCCCTAGCCCCTAGCCTATAAATAGATCTCATAAGCCTCATTTGAGAGGTTGGTTAGTCTTAGGGTTATTGAGGGTTGGTCCTCATAGTAGTAGGAGTAGTGTAGTTTTATTTTAATGAAGTATGTGTTTTATTTTACTTTCTCTCTCTAAAGCTTTATCTTTCTAAAAATCTTTGATTTTTAGTTGTTAAAATCTTGTTTTTATTGGTGGGATTTAAAGTTTATGGTTAAACTAGTTAGTCTAGTGTTAAATTTTGTGAAAAACATTAGTTTTTAGGCTTTACTTTGGATCAAAATAGTGTTTTGTTATGGTTTTTATCGAGTTTGATTTAAAAAAAAAAAAAAAAAAAAAAAAAAAAAAAAAAAAGTTATCGAGTTTCGTTTTCTTTTTAGTTTATCGAGTTTCGTTTTCTTTTTAGTTACCGAGTTTCGTTTTCGACTAGGGACCAATTTGCAATTATTAATATTTTCGAGTTTGAATTTTTTAATTCTACCGAGTTTGGGATTTTTATGTATACCGAGTTTGGATTGCAAGAATCTTTTCGAGTTTGTTTTTTTTTATATTAATTACCGAGTTTGTTTTTTTCCCCCAAGGACTAGTTTGCAATTTTTCGTTTTGTTTGTTTTACCGAGTTTGGATTTTTCAAATATTCTACTGAGTTTATTTTTTTTCATTTTTTTATCAAGTTTGATTTTACCAAATTTCATTTCTTATGGCGAGTTAGCCAGGATTATCGAGTCAGATAATCTATACCTCATCGTTTATCGAGTGAGGTTCTCTTATGCTTTATGCTTAGGCGAAACTCTGCCGAATTTTAGTTTGGCTTATCTAGTTTGTTTCTTTTATCGAGGTTTTTTAATTTTATCAAGTAACTTTATTTTATTAATATGAGTTTCGAGTAGTTTATTAGTGTTTGCTTAGTGGCACGAGTTTGTGAGTTAAGTGTGGACATAAAAGAAGATTGTGACTAATAATCATTATGATTATTTAGACCTGTGATTTTATTATTTGAAGGGCAAAAGCCAGAGAATAATCAAATTACACATCTAGTAATTATTTTCTTTTTAAATGATTATTTTCAAAATAAACGAACATTGTGAGAAAATAGTCTTGTTTAAGGAAAATAATTTGTCGTCAATCCTTGACCCACACTTGATGAACTTATTCACGTCGCTTAGCAAACATATTGATTTTAAAGTCTTTTCCCATCTTAATTTCTTTTCGCGTTTTAAATCTCGTTTTCTTTGGTTATTTTATCCAACGCTTGTTTTATTTGTTTGTTTCCTTTGCGTCGTTTTATTGTTTCTTTTTACTTTAACTGCGTTTTAAATCCTTTTAGTAGTGTAATCAAAAAAACCAACCAAAATATATCTTTTAATTTTCCCATTCACTTCACAATCACGCGACTCAAGCCGACTCAATCGCCGTCTTACCTTCGTTGGGACATAACGACCCGGGGAACATACTTTCACGAGTGTTTCTTCGGTTAAAAATCTACTATACTATCAAAAGACTAAAAATCACATGGCGCCGCTGCCGGGGAAGGTTTGAAACGAGAGCGTCGTACTTGTATCGTTTGTTAGTGATTTGAAGACCCTTCTCCCGAGAAGTTATAGTTTTTTATAAAAATTCTCAAAAAAAAATAAAAAATAAAATAAATAAATAAATTGATTAAAAGTATATAAAAACCAAAAAGATTTTAATTTTAAGTTTCTTTAAAATATAAAATCCAAAAATATTTTTCTTTTTCATATTTGATTTTCACTTTTATTTTTATTTGTTTTTATAATACGCAAAAACCAAAAATAATCTTCTTATCCTCTTATCATTTGATTCTTCTTCTTTAAACCTCTAAACCGATAATTCTTATGGATCCGAATTGTTTTAAATGTGGAGAACCGTTCTTTGAAGGTTCATGTGTTTGGTGTACGTTCGAACAATGTGGTAGCGATATTTATGATGGAGTTTGTTGGTTTTGTAATTCTCCCGAGTATGTTCAAAACTCAATCCTTCAAAACGTTCCTGATTACTATACACCACCACCACTTTCGTTTAATTGTTATATTTGTGGAAACCCTTCCGAAGAAGGAATGTCGTGTGGGCAATGTTTTTGTAATGAATGTGGATACATAAACTGTATGTGCTATGCCCCGAGTGCTAACACGTCTTATGCTTGTGATACGAGTTTTGATAATTTTTCTCAAAATGATTTTAATCCTCTTTATCAAAATTCTTATGAGCAAGTACCGTTTTTCAATAATGATTCATTCCAAAATTCGTCAAATTTTGAAAATTGTGGGGGATCGTCTGAAAATTTTTATTATGAGCCGAATTCATGTTACGATTCTCATGGTTTTAACCAACCCCCACAAACTTCCGATTTTAATAATGAAATTTTTGAAATTAAATCCATGATCGAGAAGTTAAAAGAGATGGTAATTAATCGTTATACGCATACTCCCGAGCCTCATGTGAAGTCAATGGATGAACTTCTTGCTGAAGAAAGAAAAGCCCAATTCTGTGAGTGTTGTATGTACGACGATGATGATTCCATGGTTACAATCGCTCTTAATCCTCACAAAGATTCCGTTGTTTCTCCCATAGAACCCGAGGACTCTCTAACAATGGGGGACGAGCATCTAAACACTATTCCGGCAACGGAATCTGACGAATTCAATAAGTCAAGTGTTGAGAACCTCGTTCCAATCCAAAGTGAGTCCGGGGAAAATTCTAGCGGTGATATGGAATTTGTTGTTACACCCGTCAATGAAGAAATGAATATTGCCGAATTTTTAGCAGAGGAGATCCGAACATTATACGTTCAAAAGGTCAAAGAAGACGTATTCGATTCATCTCCGAATCCCACTCCATCCTCTGATCCTCTTATATCCGATTTTCCATTCCTTCTCTCACCCTGGATGAGAGGAATGATGTCTTTTTAGATGAGATCGAGGCATGTCTTGCTAATGATTCCATTCCGAAAATGGTTGACGACTCTAATTTTGATCCGGAGGGAGACATTCTTTTGCTTGAAAAATTATTAAACGAAGAACCGTCTCTTTCTCTCCCTCCGAAGGAAGTTGAATTCAATCCTCTTAAGGATATTGATGACCTTGTTCCAAGGGTTTCCGAAACATACAATATGACTTTCACAAATCCGTTATTTGACTTTGAATCGGATTTTAATCTAATTTCAAATAACCCGATTTTCGATATTCCTAGTGATGAGTCTAAAATGGAACCCGAGGTCCAGGACTCACATCATATGATTGATTCTCTTCACGAGAAGTTCTCCGATGAACTTTCTCATATCATTTCTCAACCGGAGAATGATCCTTTTTGTTTTGAGGAAGATCCAGACCCGGGGGGAGATGTTCTAAATCATGAGAATTTTCTTATTGGTGATTTAACCCCGACCCTCCCTCCCGTGGTATTTGTTGAAAAGGGCGTTGATGATAAATTTACCTTAGACGATGAAGAATGGATTTTAATTCTTATAAAAATCTTTCTACCATTCTTCACATTTGGTGTGATTTCTCTTATTCTTCACTCCACCGGGAGTGAGGATACCGTCTTTGATCCTGGCATCTCTATTGCCAAGTGGCCGTTTTATCTGCTCTCCCCAAGGACGAATTAATTCGGGGATCGAGTCAAGCTCATGTGACTCGGTGAACAAAAACAAGCGCTTCGTGGGAGGCACCCCATGCTTATCAATTTCATCTTCTTATCTTTTATTTTCTTTCTAACGTGACGTGAGGAGAGCTACCTCTTCCACTCTTGTGTTCCGTGGTTGTTTGTGATTGTTTGTACAAGATTGTCCGTGATTGATGATGACTCTCGTGCTCGTGGTTTTGTCTTTACTCCACTCGAGTCTCATTCATCGGTGCTTTTGGAAATCCTATATCCGAAAATCTTAATGACTAACGTTTTCTTTCGCATAATTAATAAACGGCCCTAGAATTTTGTTAGGATTACCTTAACCCACAAAACATTGAGGACAATGTTTAATTCTAGTCGGGGGGAGGGTGAATCTTCGATTCGATTAGACCTTGCATATTTCACATGTCGTGGACTCTTGCAACTCCGTTTTTCCACCAAAAAATAAAAAAATTTGAAAAAACTGAAATTTTCAAAAATTTTGAGAAAAATCAATGAAAAAGTCATGAAAAAGAACAAAAAAAAATGAGAAAAGTTAAAAAAATTGTGCAAAAATATAATAAAGTTTGAATATGTGTTTTGACACCTTGTTGACTTTCTTGCTGGCGAGAGTAGGAATAAATATTTTGACTTGACCGGGCGTGTTGAGCCCTAGCTTGTTCCCTTAACCAATGATGATCACATAAGCTTGTGCTAGTTTTGTACACCAGGAGCTATAAAATGCGAATTCTTTCTTAAGAATCTGCAAGTTCCCGTACTTGACTTTATACATGCGCAGGTTAAAAGCTTTCGCTAGTCTTTTACATAAGGAGCTAGAAAACGCGAATTCTTCTTCTAGAATTTGCATGTCTTCGTAACTTACTTTATATATGCGTGGCTGATTATCGGCTAAGTATTCGCGGGTTTCATTATTTGGAATCTTAAATTCCGAAGAACGAGAAATGATAGAGTTTATTTAGAAGTTAGATGCTAAACATGGAGTAGTGGTTCTCTTTAGAGCTCATGAGAGGTACTTGAGGCTTTTTACTCCCATTAGATACGTCACCATATATAATAGATGTTCTAGGTTAATTAGTGGTATTTAGGTTTTGATAATATTTAGTTCTTTATTTTCTTAAGAGAATTTTTGCTTTAGAAGTTGGGTACATATCAAGGAACATCAAAAATAAGAGCCAAAAGTGAAAAAATCAAAAGTCAAAAGTTGATTATCTATATGGTTTTGGAGCTACCCGATAAGCTTCCATTGATGTTATGAGAAAAGTCAAGAAAGAAAAAAAGTGAAAAGTATGAAAAATATGAGAAAAGTGAAAAAAGTGAAAAATGAAAAAAAAAAATGAAAGTTGAAAGTATGTTGAATAAGAGTTTATGTATAAATAAGTTGTTGGCGCGTGAGGTGCATGTGTTTGATTAGTAATCAATCACATGAGGTACACGTGTAGTACTCTGCAACTTATATTTATGATGTTGTATGTACCCAAAATTTCTTGATGTGGACCGAATTTCTATTGCAGTGGTTCTTAAGAGAAAATGAATAACTACTTATCGTTTAAACTTAGGTGTCACTATCGGACTAAAAAAAATATTGAAACGAGAAAATATGAAGCAATTCATTTCTGAACAAAAATAAAATAATGAGATACAAAAAACTTAGGACATGGGAGTAAGGAGTTTCCACTAGTAACTGTTACGAGTAGTGCTAGCATCTAATTTGTAGATAAGTTGTGATCTCGTTTTTACGCTTAGTTTGGGAGCTCGTGAAAAATCAAGGATGACGATTTTTATCCGTATGGTCACTTCTTAATGAGAAGTGTTTCTACTCGTCGACCCTAAAAATTATTGCAAAATAATGAAAGTTTAACAAACCGTCACAAGAATGAAGTATGGAAAATCCAAAAAAAAATAGAAGTGAAAGTAGAATAAAGAAAAATTTTGGAAAACGGAGCGTTTTCGGGAATAAATGATTTTATAATTTCTTTCGAACCTCCTTGCTACTTTACAAAGTTAGTAGGAAGAGTTATGAAATTATTTACCCCAAAAGCGTGAATTGATCACATTGCGTGAGGGCACGACAATACTTTAGTCGGGGGGATTTTGGTGTGTATTAATTTACACACCTTTTACTTGACCAAAACCGGAACAAAAAGACCAAAAACTAACCAATTATGCCAAATATGTTGTGTTTTTGCGTTTTTGAATGTGCAGGTATGGATATTGTGTAAAAGGACAATAATCATGGAAAACCGGCAAACACGAGCACACGAGATTGGAAAAAGGTAAAAAGCCGAAGCCGAGAAAGAAATTTATCCAAGAAAAGCCCAAAATGACAAAAGTAATCCTTAGAGATTCAGAGAATAACAAAAGAGACTCTTAGTTGAAGTATGAAGACCTTTACAATAATGGCCCTCCAAGTTTCAGCAATTTGTCAACTTTGGTCCTTTGAAGAACTTTTGAAGAAAAGTCAACTCGAGTCCTCCAAGCTACAAGATCATTACGTTAATTATTAAGTCACATTAGTCGCATTTTAATGAGTTTTAAGTAGCTTTTCATAATTTTGTAAAAGTCTAGGGGCTAAATATGCAACAATGGCAAAGTTAAGAGAAGCCCTAGCCTCTAGCCTATAAATAGATCTCATAAGCCTCATTTGAGAGGTTGGTTAGGCTTAGGGTTGTTGAGGGTTGGTCCTCATAGTAGTAGGAGTAGTGTAGTTTTATTTTTAATGAAGTATGTGTTTTATTTTACTTTCTCTCTCTAAAGCTTTATCTTTCTAAAAATTTTTAATTTTTAGTTGTTAAAATCTTATTTTTATTGGTGGGATTTAAAGTTTATGGTTAAACTAGTTAGTCTAGTGTTAAATTTGGTGAAAAACATTAGTTTTTAGGCTTTACTTTGGATGAAAATGGTGTTTTGTTATGGTTTTTATCGAGTTTGATTTAAAAAAAAAAAAAAAAAAAGTTGTCGTGTTTCGTTTTCTTTTTAGTTTGTCGAGTTTCGTTTTCTTTTTAGTTACCGAGTTTCGTTTTCGACTAGGGACCAATTTGCAATTATTAATATTTTCGAGTTTGAATTTTTTAATTATACCGAGTTTGGGATTTTTATGTATACCGAGTTTGGATTGCAAGAATCTTTTCGAGTTTGTTTTTTTTTATATTAATTACCGAGTTTGTTTTTTTCCGCCAAGGACTAATTTGCAATTTTTTGTTTTGTTTGTTTTACCGAGTTTGGATTTTTCAAATATTGTACCGAGTTTATTTTTTTTCATTTTTTTTATCAAGTTTGATTTTACCAAGTTTCATTTCTTATGGCGAGTTAGCCAGGATTATCGAGTTAGATAATCTATACCTCATCGTTTATCGATTGAGGTTCTCTTATGCTTTATGCTTAGGCGAAACTCTGCCGAATTTTAGTTTGGCTTATCTAGTTTATTTCTTTTATCGACTTTTTTTTATTTTATCAAGTAACTTTAATTTATTAATATGAGTTTCGAGTAGTTTATTAGTGTTTGCTTAGTGGCACGAGTTTGTGAGTTAAGTGTGGACATAAAAGAAGTTTGTGACTAATAATCGTTATGATTATTTAGACTTGTGATTTTATTATTTGAAGGGCAAAAGCCGGAGAATAATCAAATTACACATCTAGTAATTATTTTCTTTTTAAAGGATTATTTTCAAAATAAACCAACATTGTGAGAAAATAGTCTTGTTTAAGGAAAATAATTCGTCGTCAATCCTTGACCCACACTTTATGAACTTATTCACGTCGCTTAGCAAACATATTGATTTTAAAGTCTTTTCCCGTCTTAATTTCTTTTCGCGTTTTAAATCTCGTTTTCTTTGGTTATTTTATCCAACGCTTGTTTTATTTGTTTGTTTCCTTTGCGTCGTTTTATTGTTTCTTTTTACTTTAACTGCGTTTTAAATCCTTTTAGTAGTGTAATCAAAAAAACCAACCAAAATATATCTTTATTGTTTCTCGGGTTTTGAAGGATATGGGCGGAATTAGTTGCTAGCTAACTAACCCAATACTAAGATTCAATCAAAATAAAATACTAGAAATGAAAATAAAATTAAATTAAACTAAGGTTGTGAGCAATAAGTGGAGAAATTTGTATACTTAGATTTCACTACTCCCTAGATATCTTTTACATGTTAATTACTTGTTATAGTTGGGTGGATGACGGATTGTATTCCTTAATACCATTCATGGGGTGGCATACTTAACTCCCCAATCCTATAAGTGCCTACTTCACTCCTATGTCGAGCCGGCTAAGAAGCTCCTAACATGGGATCATTAGAATTTACTCATTCATTAAATACAACCAATAAAACCTAGTACACATCGGTTCATGTTTCCTAAGACGTTCAAGCATGTTACCATTTGGAGATCTGCCAGTTTTTTTAAGCCTAACATTGAAATCATTCATCCAATACAACCATAAACAAGTAATCAACACATAATCAGCATCTAGGTTTCATTAGATCTAAGCAAACACAAGATAAATCTAGCCTAGCATGGTGGAATCAAGACAATCACAAGATATAGATAACCAACACATAGACATATTGATTGAATTAGAAGAACACTTATCTCAATTACACATGCAAGCATTCAAGGGCTGAAAACCCTTGAAAAACCTATAAAATTCGTATATGGTTCGGCCTTAGGGTTTCTCCAAACTTGTTCCTCTCTTTAATGAATGAAAATTAGAAAACTATATATAGAAAATTGAGTCTGACGGCGTCAAGAACAATCTTGTGACGCCGTCATCTCGCCTCCAAAAGAATCCTCGGACTGCCTTGATCTACATCTGACGCCGTCATGTATTAGGGTTTTCCATGCCGTCACATATTTAACTCTTGACGCTCTTCCTTGTGACGCCTTCATTTCTGTACTGGGCCGTCATGATATTTACTCTTGAAGCCGTCAGGATAATGCTCTTGACGCCGTAACACACTGTTTCCAGCTTGGAAAATTAAGTCTTTGGCGTTTTCTTCACTTTTATGCTCCAAAAACATCCGAATTGCTTCCTTTTCCAGATTTCTCTCCCAAAGTACTTAAAATCAAAAAAGGAACGATTTAGGGCAATATTTGATCAAATAAATTCAATTCCGGGCTTAAATGACCCCCTAAAAGTGGTTCATTTTTCGCCTCATCAGATTTCTGAGTCTAAATAAGCTATTAATTACAAAATAAGACCTGAACTAGCAAGATGGCTTATTTGGGATTCCAAAAAGCCAATAAGCTAAGATTGGGGCCCACTAATGAACTAAGTATGGCCTGAGCAAATAGGATCACTTATACTGATGACTCAGTATAAAGTGATGAAATAAGCAAACTTACAAGGAAAAATAAGCTCTGCTACCAACAACTGAGATCCAATTTTATTAGCAATCCTAAAAGCACTACTGGTGAACTTTTCAAAAAACTAAAAATCAAGTTCTAATCTTTTGATTTGTGCCCTGGAGGGGGTTTGGAGTTTTGACCAAAAATCACAAGTGCCCTGGTGCAGGGCACTTTCTTTCCCTGCAGGCTTTTACACAAGCTTGCATAAGCTTTAAGAAAAATCTTAAAAATAATCCAAACATGGATTTTGAAAGTTCAAGTGAAGTATTTTAAGATGTGAAAAGCTCAAGCTCTAAAAATCACTACAAAATTCTAGAAAAATCTTTGAAATTTTGGTTTTCAGCAAACACTACAAATTTGACTTTTTGATTTTTTCTTTTAGTTTGACCAAAATGAATTTCAAACTTGATTTAATGACTGATTATGTTAAGTTAAGGTATAATTGAGCTCAAATAAGCTAAGTTATCTATTTGTGACTTGAAATGAGGGCTAAGCTACTAAAAATTCCAACTCAGACAGATTTTAAGCCAAGTTGTATGAAATTTTGACTTTGGGAGTTATTACTTCCAAAAACTTGAGTGATTAAGCATGCTTAGGTACTAAGTGAGCTAAATGAACAAGTTACAATTACTCAAACCATGTATAGCACCAAACACAGACACATCCAAACACTACTTAAACTCACAGTCCACAATGAAACTTGAATTACAAGTATCTAAATCATAACCTAATGATTACTACTACACTAATAAACAATAAACATGCAATAAAGACACAAAAGAACAACAATAAACACTCTTATAATACAAAGAATAAAAATCAAAAAGTTGATCTTACATAAGCCATCCAAGCTTAGCAACCAGTGAACAAGAACCTAAAACCAATACCTAATGACTTCCAAAAGTCTCTAACCCATAGCCATCCCTGATTTACTGTGCTCCAGCCCTTCTTCAACTCTGCAACATTACTATTTTATTTTATTTTTATTTATTTATTTATGTGTGACTATTTTATGAAACTGAGTTTAGGAGGTTTGCACAAGCTTGTAAAGCTTCTAAACCAAACACATGGAGCTTATACAAGTTTATAGATAGCTTATGAATCACCAAGGAACCTTACACTAGCAGTTGAAATATTTAAATAAAAACTGAAATTGAAAACAGGATGTAACTTTGAATTAAACTTTCATTAACTTAAAAGCTGAGTACAAATGATAGTTTAAAACTACTACAACTGAATTACAACTAATACATGCCTCATGAGGCTTCTACTTCCTACTACTTATAATACAAACCTAAAAATAATCCACACTCTCTTTCACATGGCTTCCTGTTGTAATTTGAGAGTCCCAATGGATCTTTTGTTGACCAACGACCATATCCTCACCATCAATTTGTATCCTAATCCACCCTGGCCCTTGATTGTAATTTTGGCGCCAAAAGTTGTTTTTAACAAGCTGAGTGGAACTTGTAAGGATTTAATGAAGAGAGGGGGGGTTGGTTTGGTTGGTGAAGGGGTATTAATTGTGGGTGGCTTGGTTGGTGAAAAGGTGAAGAGGAGGGGGGGGGGAGACAGGTTGCAGGTTTTTTTGGGGAAGTGTGGAAGGAGATGGGGTTTGACCGTTTGCTTGACCCTGCGTTTATTATTAAAAAGGGAATGGCCCAGGTATTGGTGGATTTGGCCTTGGTGTGTTGGGTTGGATTTGGTTTGGTATTAATAATAAAAAGGGTCCGTTTGGTTTTGGCTTTGGTTTTATTACCAGGACCAACTTTGTAAATTGCTGAAACTTGAGGGCTGAAATTGTATATCTTCCAAAGTTATTCCAAGGACCAATATTGCCAAGTTTCCATAATCCAAGAACCAAATTTCATTTTCCATTTTAAAAAACTCCCAGGGACCTTTTCTGCCAAACTTTGAATTTGAGGGACCAAACATGTAAAATTTTGAAACTTGCTTCCCAAAGATCAATTTTTGTAATATTTGACTTTCAAAAGCTTGGGTTGACTTATTTTTCAAAAATAGATGCATAGGGACTAATTGTGACAAGTTTTGAAACTTAGGGGACTAAAACTGCCAATTTTGCAAACTTTGATGGTTTTTCATTTGTTTTTATTCATTTTGCATTTAAAACATATAAAACACAATCCCTGGGATATTTTCAGTATTTTGCTGCTCATTTGAGTGTTTTTGGATGTTTTGCAGTTCAGATTTAATAAAAAATGATGAGTGTTTGAGCACTCATCATCCTCTCACATCTTTGATTCTTCATCCCTACCCCTCTATAAACCTTTGATTCTTTCCTATGTCGTATCCACACCATTTTGGTTGCCAATGGTGTGGTGGTCCTCATAATGGTGGGAATTGTCCCAGCTTTAGTATGGTAGAGTCAGGAGATGGGTCTGTCTATAACCAAGCTCCCTATCCTTACCATGACGGATCTGATACATTCTACCAACCACCACACCATGAGATACAGACATATCTGTGTGAGTTTTGTGGAGGTCCTCACCAAGGAATTGAGTGTTAATCCGGAAACACGTTTTTCTATGAACAGTTTTCCGGCGATGCTCAGGATTTTGGTTATGACCAATATCCATATGATTCACCAAGCCAGACTCAACAGTTTTACTGTTGTGATTACTGTGGAGGTCCACACTTCAACTCAGATTGTCAAACAGGGAATCCACTTCCCTGTAATAATTTTGACACATCGTATCAAGATCCACCTCCACAGTACCAAATAATCCAAGCAACTCCTCAAATTCAGCAAGACCTTTCTCTTGAGCCTCTTGAAATATTGAAAGAACTTAAGGAGGAGTTGGCTAGTATATTGTTTCAAAACTCTCGTGAGAAATCTATGGCAGAATTACTTGCTGAAGAACGAGAGGCTAGAAAAAAAGAGTATGGAGGAATTATTTGTCGAAGAAGAAGCAGCTATAACACGTGCCAAATTTTGTAAAGCTGCTCTTCTCGATTGTGATGATGACAGTGATAATGAAGATACCCTTGATATCCTTCAATTTTATAAGGGTTCGTCAGATTCTTCAATTGTGATTCCTTCCATGGAAAATCAGGGAGAAAATAATGTGACAGAGAAATTACTAGCAGAAGATCAAATGGAACTCGTACAATCCATGAATGCTAGCTCCTCTCAACTCCCTCAGTCTATTATCATCACACCAAAAGTTCACACTCACTCTCTGTACATGGGGGACGAGCATCTTAGCACTGTTGCTGAAAAGGAATCAGACGAATTCATAAATTCTAGTGTTGAGAACCTTATCCCAATCCCAAGAGAGTCACAGGGAACTTTGGATCATATGTGTGATTTACCTTACCCTCTTGAGTGTCCAAAAGATCAATTTGAGACTTTCTCCGATTGTAGCGAAGATTGTGCATCTTATGGAGACATCGAGTATGTTGAGGCATCAGTTGCACATTTTGATGCTGATCCTCTTCTTGAGGATTTCACTGATGAACTCACTCACATCAATCCACTTCATTCTAGAAGTGATGATGGTCTCTTTGATTGTGAAGCTGATCTGGGAGAGATTCAAAGTCTCCTTTATCATGATCATTCACTCAGTTCTGATCCCAATAGTCCAATAGAGAATGTTAATCACTTTGTTCCCAAAACATTCAATACGACTTTCACCAACCCTCTGTTTGAATTCGAATCTGAATTCACTATGATTTCTAACAATCCAATCTTTGATGAGGAGAGTGATGAGTCCATAATGGAACAAGAGTTCACAGATTTACATCATCTGAAAGATTCTCTTCATGAGGAGTTCTCGAGTGAACTCACTCATATCATGACTCCTCCAGAGTATGATAGCCCGGGTGGAGAAGCACTCAATCATGAGAATTTTCAAATTCCCACCCTCCCACCCGGGATGTTTTCAAACCCAATGAGCTTAACCCTTGAAATCCAAATTCAGGCAACTGAGCCTGATCTCAAGGAAGAAGATCTTATCGTGATTATCATCATGATTTTCTTTCTTTTCTTCACCTACCTGGTGACTTCCTCTCTTCTTCACTCCTTCGGAAATGAAGACATGATCTTTGACCCCGACATCACCGCTTATAGTTTATACTATTTAAAGCCGGGTACTTATCTCATCGGTGTGGAACTTTAACGTGCTTCAAATGTTTGTCCGAACATCTTGAATGAAAGTCCGATGGAGATTGTTTCTTCCACATCTTGCTTCCCCAAGAACAAATGAATTCGGGGTCGAGTCAAGCTAGCGACTCGGTAAACAAAAACAGTAGCATGCATATAGGGTTTTCACCCTAAGTGTGGGGGAGTTACCCATGATGTTGTTACCATGTATATAAGTTTCAAAAGTATGTATAGAAATAAAGTGAAAAATGGTGTTTCCACATTTAGCTTGTAATGTTGCCTTTTTACGTTCAAAGAGTCGGCATAATAGCCGGGCCTTTGAATATTGAGGACAATATTCAATTCTAAGTGTGGGGGGGAAATTCCAGCGAATTTGATCACATTTTACCTTCTCGTACCCCCGTTTTTGGCCAAAATTTTAAATTTTTTTACTTTATTTCAAAAAAATTTATGGTTATCAGTCCACCATGTCTAAACGACAAAAGGACTGGCTAATCCAGGAGCAAACGGCTCTTCGTAAAGATGTATCAAATCCGTTTATTGCTGACAATTTACCTAAAATTGTATGGTATTCAACTCACCATATCCTAAAAAGTAAAGAGTTGGCTAGCCCGCATGGTTATGGCTTGTGGTAAAGGCAGTGGAAAACCATAATTGGTAATCAGCTCACCAAGATGATAATTGCATCAAGAGATGGCTAGTCTAGAAGCAAACGGCTTCTGGTAAAGACAAATCAAATCCGTTGACAGCTTATGATTTGCTCAAAATCATATGGTTATCAGTATACCATAGTTCTTACTTGAACTGAAACATTTGGCTACTCTAGAAGTAATGGATTTTGGTAAAGAGACATAAAATCCATTAAATTTTCAAAACAATTTATTTTTGGATTCTATATTGCTAGGGACTAGCAATAGTCTAGTGTGTGGGATTGATGAGTGTGTGAATACTTATCATTTTTGGTCAATCTGAACTGCAAAAACATTTAAAAACACTCAATAATGCATTAAAATACTGAAAATATCCCAAAGATTGTGTTTTATATGTTTCAGATGCAAAATGATTGAAAACAGATGAAAAACGAACAAAGTTTGCATAATTGGTAGTTTCAGTCCCTCAACTTTCAAAACTTGTCAAAATTAGGCCCTGAGAAGTTTTTATGAAAGGAAAGTCAACAAAGGTCCTTAAGAATTCAAAATTTGTCAAAACAGCCCTTGGATGAAAAGTTTGAAGAAAGTACAAGTTTAATCCCCCAAGTTTCCAAAATGGTAAAACTAGTCCCTGGGTTTTCAAAATATGAAAATTTATCATTCAAAGCCCCTGTACTATTCAGACTTGGCAAGTTAAACCCTTTTTGATAACTTTGGGAAAGTTTCAATTTTGGTCCCTGCACTTTCAGAATTTGGCAATTTTGGTCCTCGGGGTACTTAATTTTGGAAATTAAACATCAAAGGTCCTTGGGAAATTAGAGATTGGCATGAATGATCCTTGGGATAAGTTTGGGAAGTTGGCAAGGTTGGTCCTAAAAATTTCAGCAATTACAAAAATAGTCCTTGAGCTTATTATTAAATCAAATGGACCCTTTTAATCTCTTAATACCTAATCCAAACAAAACACCACCCAACCCATCACCTTAAGCCCAATCCCACGGCCCATTTCCCTTTTAAATAAAAAAAACCACCCCTGACCAGTCAAACTTGGTTTGACCACCTCCTCCACCTCACCCCTGCCATAACCTGCTACTCCTGCCAAGCTCCAACACCATCATTACCTCACCACTACCACCTCTGCCACACTCAAACCCTACACTCCCTCAAACACCCCAGTCCAAAATTATCCAACCTATGCAAGTTATCAAAGGCCAAGTTGTAAAACCTTTTCCTGCCAAAATTAAATACACGGCCAAGATTAATTTGAGTCATCCATTGGCTCAAAACCAAAGTGGGAAACGTTCAAGGACACTTTTGAAGGCTATATAATGAAGAAGGAAGGCCTGAAGTTGGTAGTTAGTTAATTGTAGTTTTGTTAAGTCGTATTATTGTAATTTTGTTGTTTCAGTCATAATTGTTACTTTAATAGTTGTAATCTTTATGTTTCAGTATAATGCAAACTTTCTTTAATTTTAATTTCAAGATCTTTTCCTTAAAATCAGTTTTGGCAATTTTAAAGTTAAACTGACAACTTGCTTTAATATTGTTAACTGCTGTTGTTTTAAGTTCCTTCAAGTTCAATTAAGCTCATTTGCAAGTTTTTACAATCCTTAAATGCTTTTATGAAGTTTTAATTCAGTTTACTTGAAAATCACAAAAATACCAATTAAATAGATAAGAAAATCAAAAATAAGTGTTATGAAGGATGATGCATTGAAGCAGGTTGTATTTTGGATTGTAATGGGTTTAGAAGTTCTTGGGGAGTTGTAGGTATGGTGTGTGATACTTTGGTCACCTGTCTCTCAGTCAAACACCATTTGTAAGCAATTTCTAAATTTTCACCATTTCACTGTTCATGTACTTCATTCTTTACTTATCTCAGTTGATTTATGTTACTTAATTTTAATATGAGTTAAGTGTTCAGCCCATAGTTTAGGTTGTAGGTTTGCCTCACAAATCTCTCAAAACAGACAACACAAAAAGTAGTGTTTGGATTAAGGCTTGGTTCTGTGGGTTACTTGATTTTAGGTAGTATATTTAGTTACAACATCTCTCATTAGGTACATTTAGGTTAGAAACAACATAAAATGGTAGGTTAGTATCATAAAAAGTCAAAATAGATTGTGAATCCCTCTAATTAGTTAACTGTCAAAGCTTTAATTTAACATATCATTCAAATCTTTGTGTTAGTTATCAAGATAGCTTAGTTTAGTCTTAAAATAGCATAACATTTCATTTTCAGTCAATTAGAACCATCCAAATCTCATAAAAGTCAATTTAGCCATGAAAGCTCAAAAAGTCAAATCTCACCCTAGGAAGAAT
Organism: Artemisia argyi; assembly: GCA_030686995.1. NCBI lineage: Eukaryota > Viridiplantae > Streptophyta > Magnoliopsida > Asterales > Asteraceae > Artemisia > Artemisia argyi. The sequence goes on from CM060705.1 coordinate 5,200,487, forward strand.
TCCTATTTTTTGTGGGAATTGTTTTGAATTTTGTGTTTGGTTTCAATCCCTGAAACTTTTATATGTTATTGTGTCCCAGCTTAGCTATAGATCCTACCTTGGGATTATTTTTAGCATTTTTCTTGCTTGCTTATTTGGTGCTCAAATCAGGCCTGCAAGGCATGTGGGTGCCCTGCACCAGGGGACTGTTTCACAATGCTTTCTTCATAAGCTCATTAGAAGTTTGCTAGTGAGCTCTAGCCTTAGTTTCTTGATGTTTTGAATAGCCCTTCTGGCTAGCTTGGTCTAAATGATTTAACTTTCTCATTTATTGCTTATTATGAATGCTTAATTTGGTCCTTTATGTTGCTCATTTTCACTCCACACACTGACTCATCAATGTAGTCAGGCCACTTTCATAAGCTCCTTGTGAGCTTCCCTGTGGTCATCAGTTTGAGCTTTTTGGTTTTATGAGAATCCCACTTAGCTAGATTTGTTGCTCCAAGCTTTCCTTGGCTTTACAAGCTTATTTGATAAGCTTGTACAAGCCTGCAAGTGGCCTCATAGGCCTGGTTGGTCTGTGATGTTTTGGAGTTGCTTATTTGAATTCCTAGGTTTATTCAGAAGGTTTTCTTTGTGTTCTAGCTTAATTTCAGTACATCTCACTTGTTTTTATCCTTCGTTGCTCTAGCTTCCTGCCTGGTAGCTTATTGTAAGCTTATCCAAGGCTTTAACTTCCTTGTGTTGCTTAAAGGCTTGAACTGTTAAGCCAATAAGCTCACATAGGGCTTATTCCTTATTTCCAACAAATTTGTTTTTATGAAAGTTCATTATTTACAGTAGTAAAATGGTTTTGTAAAAGAAAATTCAAGTAAAGACAAAATTAATTCAAGTGATAGCTTCTATTTAACATTATTTATCTTTTTAATTTTCCTTCTTAGTTTTTTATTAAGTAACTTGCATTTTTATATTCTTCTTAATTTTCTTTTATCTTAAATTATTTTCAGTAATTTTTCCAAATTTTTATATTGTCATTTAGTATTTATTAGATTTAATATTAGTTTTATTAATTATTAATTAATATTTAAGTATTAAATAGCATAATTAGTTTTTATCAAGTAATACCTAGTTTTCATATTTTTCCTAGCTTTTATATGTTATAAAATAATTTTAGGAATTTTTCTAGCACTTTGACTATTCATTTTCTATTTTTTAGAATTTAATTAGTTTAATTAGTAGTTAATTAATAATTAAGATAATAATTAGTAAAATTGTTTAAAAATAATTTTTATAAACTTTTTATAATTTTTTAAGATTCTTGTGATGGTTAATTAGTTTTATAAAAAATTTCATAATTATCTAAGTATTTTTGTAATTTAAATTAGTTTAATTCGTTTAATTAATAAGTAATTTGTAATTAGTTAATAATAAATAATTAAATAGTGTAAAAATTAATTTTAATTTTCTAAAAAATTTTCTTTTACTATTAGGATTATAAAAATGTAATTTTCATATCTGTAAGTATTTTATTTCACCAAAACTCGCGTTTTATTTCGTACGTCTACGTAACTTTAAATCAGACGTACGTGTTTTTAGGTTTTAAACGTTTCCGGGTTTTCCAATTTTACAGTCTTGTTAATATAGCTTATTTAAGCTATTTCTTTGTATAAATCAGCAGTATAATCATTCACAACCCCTTTCTGTCCACATTCACCCGATCACAAACCCGTTTTTAATACCTTTGCATACCTCGTCGGGACATAACGACCTGGTGATACCCTATATTACCCGGAAGCATTGGTCTAGGTAGTTTGACTATATTGACCACATCTGTGGTTGACTTTAGTTGACTGTTTAGAGCCAATCACCCTCGTACGAAACACATTGAAATTAGACATCACTTTCTAAAAGACAACATCACTAAGAACCATATCACCATAGAGAAAATTCCTTGTGATGACAAAATCTCTAAGATCCTAGCAAAACCCTTAGATAAAGATCAATTCAACTATTTAAGAATAGGATTAGGAATGAGATTACTAGAAAATGCGAATTGTTACATGTGGGACATTTAAAAAGAATATGGAGGGAATTTCAGCTTGAGGAAATCATTGTCAATGAAAATGGACTTTATTTCTTCAAGTTTAAATCTGAGAATAGGTTGTAAGGGGTTATTGAAAATGGACCTTGGCTAGTTGATCAGAAACCATTGTTTGTGCAAAAATGGGAAGCCGGTATGTGTTTGGGTAAGCCTGAACCAACTAGGTTACCTGTATGGGTGAGAATCTACAATATCCCTCTTGAAGCCTGGAGTGTGGAGGGGATAAGTAGGATTTCTAGTTGGGTTGGAATACCTATTGTTATGGATAAAGTTACTGCCTCCATGTGTGACAAGGCTTATGGCCGAGCTAGTTTTGCTAGAGTATTGGTTGAGATTGATGCTTCTAAGGGTATAGTTGATTCTGTGGACGTATGGTACAAACAGTTGGGTAGATCAATGACATTAAGAGTTGAGTATGCGTGGCTTCCACCTGTGTGTAGCCATTGCTATGTATTTGGGCATAGTTTCAAGAGTTGTTGTCACAGGGTACTCACTAATGAGGAGAAGAGGGAAAGGGATGCTTTTAATTTCAGAAAAAGGCCAAAAATGATATTGATCTTAATTTAAGTGATAGATGGCATCCTGCTTATAATAGAGGATCTTCTAGTAATGCTGTAATGACTGATAAGCCTCAACCTTCTACTACGAAATATAATGATGTGGCTAGTACTTCTCAAAATAATGTTGCTCAAAACAATGGTAATGTGATTGGTACCAATACTCAGTCTGCTATAGGTATTGGTAGAAGTGGTGTAAGCTTTGGTAGAGGTGGTTATAGCTTTAGAGGTAGAGGAGGTATGAATAGGAGAGGGGGTATGTATGGGAGAGGTAACTATGGTGGTCCAAATTTGAATAAATAGAAGAAATATGTACCTATTAATTCTAATGAAAAAGGAAAGAATGTAGCTTCTGAGGAGTTGACTAGTCTAAAGAAGGATAGTGATAAAGTAAAAGGTAAGGAGACTCAAGTGAAACATATTGCTCAACAGAATTTTACTACCAAGAATAGATTTGCAGCTTTAGATGATGATGGGAAGGAGGATGAGCAGAATGAGTTGTTGGGTATTAAAATCAATATTGATGTGGCCAGTGACATGGGAATTGATATTAGTAGTGAAGAAAGAAGTAAGTGGCCTAAGGAACTTCAAGAGTATTATGAGCAGAAGTGCCTTATTATACGGAAGCAGGAAAATTTGGTGAAGCTTAAGAAGAAAATAGGTGAATTGGAAAGTAATATAAGCTCTAGATGTAAGAGTATTGAAGCAAAAGCTACTAAGGAAGCTAATGATAAGGTGACTGAGGAAATGGAATCTACAGGTGATACTAGGAGCCAAGCTTTTAGTAAAGTTTATAATGATGCCTACAGTAATGAAGTTAAGGGAATTCAGCAGTTGAATTTTAGGAAACAGCTGGCAGAAGTTGAACTTTTCATTGTGTCTGATCAGCCTACTAGTCATTTGATTTCTGAAGGGTGGACTAAAGAGATGGTGGATTATTATGAAGTAAGAGTTTCCGAGATAAGTAAAAGTGGAAATGATAATAATAAGGATAAGAATTATGTTGCTATCATGGAAGATGAAGTGTGTGAAGACTCCTCTGCACATGCTTTTTTTATGACTCAGAAGAATGTATCAGGGGTTGTGGATGCTTTTATAGCAGGTATGAGTAATAGTGGTGATGCTGGTACTTCCTCTTTTGTTAAATGAATTTACAAATTTCTGCATGGAATATTAGAGGTTTGACTCATTCTACCAAACAAGATGAGGTTAAGCTTCTAATATCTGAAAATCATTTGAATATGTGTGCTATTATTGAAACTAGGCTAATTAAGAAAATGTTTAGTCCTGTTTCTGACAACATTTTTGGTATTTGGAATTGGGTATCCAACTCTGTTGCTAGTGATAGAGGGTGTAGGATTGTTGTGGGTTGGGACAGTAATGTTATTGAAGCTGATTTGATTTCTAGTATGCGGCAAGTTATGCATTTTAAAGATAGGGCTATTCATGATCAAAGAGTTTTCTATGTGTCATTTATTTATGGTGAGAATGATGCTAAGGATAGGCTTAAGTTATGGAGTAACCTTAATGATCATGTGGCTGTTACTGAGAATAAGCCATGGGTCATTCTTGGTGAATTTAATGTTATTAGATATGCTGATGAGCATTCTAAGGGATTTGTTGACAATAATCATGGTGTAAAGGAGTTTAGAAATTATATTGATTAGTTAGACATGGAGGATTTGGCCATGAATGGTATTTTCTTTACTTGGGTGCAAAAAAGAAAAGACCCTGAGAGTGGAATTTTGAAGAAGTTAGACAGAGTGATGGGTAAAAGTGAGTTTTTTGCTATGTTTGGTGACTGCTTTGCTACATTCCTTCCTTATTTCACTTCTGATCACTCCCCTGCTCTTCTTGTTATTCCCACTATTTGTTCTTTTAAGAGGACATCTTTCAGATTCATGAATTATTTAACTGATAAGAAGGAATTCCACCTGGTGGTTAAAAATAATTGGGCTATTCTAGTTAAAGGTTATGCTATGTTTATTCTTGCTAAGAGGCTTAAAAACATGAAGAAGCACCTTAGAAGGATTAATAGGGAGAATGGTAATGCTTTTGAGAAAGTGAAGGTTCTTAGAACTGAATTGAAGAAGGTTCAATGTGAGCTACATATGGATCCACACAATACTAGTCTTAGAGAAGCTGAAATGATTTTCAATGGTGCTTATAAGGAAGCTGTCATGGATGAGGAGAAGGTTCTTAAACAGAAAACCAAGGTTGAGTGGCTTAGGGAAGGGGATCATTACAGTGCATATTTTCACAATTTATTGAAAGGAAGGTTTAGTAAAAGCAGAATCTTAAGCATTAAAGATGATCTTGGTAATGTATATTTTGGTGATGATGTCGCTGATAAATTTGTAGATCATTTTTATGGTTTCCTTGGTTCTTGTGATGATGTATTCCCCATTGAAGACCCTGATAGCTTTTTTATTAAGAAGTTGGATTCTAATGTGGCTTCTCATTTAATCAGAAAGGTTACTGTAGAGGAGATAAAGGTTGCTATGTTTGATATAGAGTATAATAAAGCCCTTGGACCAGATGGCTTTGCATCTAAATTTTTTAAGGCGTCCTGGAGTACTATTGGTGTTGATGTTTGTAATGCTGTGATGGTGTTTTTTGTTAAAGGTAAGATATTGGGTGAACTCAACACTACTTTGATCTCTTTAGTGCCTAAATGTCAAGTGCCAGCTAAAGTTACTGACTTTTGACCAATTGCTTGTTGCAATGTGGTTTATAAGTGCATAAGCAAGGTCATTACTAACAGAATTAAAGAGGTTTTGAATTATCTTACTGATGAAAATCAAAGTGCTTTTATTGAAGGTAGGCAAATAAGTGATAATATTATGCTTGCTCAAGAATTAATGTGTGGTTATATCAGTAAAAAGAAGGTGGGTAGATGTGCTTTCAAGGTGGACATCCAGAAGGCTTATGATACTGTTTCATTCGATTTCTTGGAGTTCTGTCTTCTCAAGTTTGGGTTCCACACAGTCATGGTAAATTGGAATATGGTTTGGTTAAAGTCTGCCTCATTTTCTATTTGTATAAATGGTGAATCACATGGGTTCTTTAAAGCTAAAATAGGTCTAAGGCAAGGAGATCCTATCTCCCCTTATCTTTTTACAATTGTCATGGAAGTATTTACTTTAATGCTCAAAAGACAGGTTACATATGAGAAGAAGTTTAAATACCATTGGGGTTGTAAGAAACTTGATATTTTAAGCTTATGTTTTGCTGATGATCTGATGCTATTTTGCCATGGGGATAAAATCTCAGCTTCTGTTTTGAGAAGAGCTTTGGATGAATTTTGTTTATCTTCTGGGTTGAGGCCTAACATGAATAAAAGCACTGTCTTCTGTGGTAATGTGGATGCTGCTGTTAAACAAGATATCATCTTGGTTATGCCTTTCAATGAAGGTACTCTTCCTATTAAGTATCTTGGCGTTCCTTTAGAATCTAATAGAATCAATAGAAGTGATTGTTCTGTTTTGTTAGATAATTTGAAAAAGAGGATAGATGGGTGGCAGAATAAAAGTCTTTCTTTTGCTAGGAGGCTCCAACTATTTGATTCTGTTTTGAATTCTTTGAATGTCTTTTGGGCTTCTATGTTTATTCTGCCTCAAGGAATTTGTGATGATACTGATGGTAAGAGTAGTAAATATAGTGTGGCATGGAAAGATGTCTGTTTACAAAAGAGGGAAAGAGGTCTTGGGCTTAAATCTTTACATGATTAGAATGAAGCTTTGATGGCAAAGCATCTTTGGAATATGGTGAATGATAAAAATTCCATTTGGGTCAAGTAGGTGAAGTCTCAATGGCTTAAGGGTGATAGTGTTTGGGTTATTAAACCTAATCAGGATACATCTTGGAGTTGGAGACAAATTCTGGCTTTAAGGGATAAAATTAGAAGCTTCATCTTATATAGAATTGGTAATGGGCGTAAGTGTTATTTCTGGTCTAATAGATGGAATGATAGAAGTCCCCTCTGTAATTTGATTAACTACTCATCTCTGGTTCACAGTAAGTCTGATATGCAGGCCAAGGTTGTTGACCTTATTCATGAAGGTGAGTGGAAGTGGCCTAGTAACTAGAATAACAGGTTTGGGGAAATTCTTGATATTCAAGTGCCTAAGTTAATTGAGAATGTGGAGGACAAAATTAGTTGGATTAATAAGTAAGGGAAAGAGAAGAACTTTTCTGTGAAAGAAGCTTGGAAATTGATGAAGATCTGGTACCCTAAAGTTATTTGGCATGATCATGTATGGTTCTCTCAATGTGTGCCTAGACATTCATTTATTCTTTGGATGGCTGTTAAAGGTAGACTTAAAACTCAGGATAGGATTTCTAGATGGTTAAATATACAGGATATGAGTTGTCCATTCTGTAAATAATGCAAAGACTCTCACAGTCACCTATTTTTCAGTTGTTACTTTGCTAGAAGATTGTAGGAGAGGTTGAAGCCTATGGCTAAACTTGATAATGTGTCTAACTTTTGGCCCCAAATCATCTCTTGTATTGTAAATAGGCCTACAAAAAACTCCATCTGGAGTGTGATTCAAAGATTGGTTCGGGGAGCTTCTGTATACTTCATATGGCAGGAGAGAAATGTCAGGTTATTTGGGAGTAACAGTAGAACTGAGGATGAGCTCTTCAAGATTATTACTGATACAGTTAGATTTAGAATCATGGGTTTGAAGATCAATGTCACTCCTGATGTCATATCTGCTGCTGAGGTATGGAACTTTCCTATTAGTAAATATCATAAGTATAAACGTATTTTGGATGAGTTGATGGCTGACAATATGAACATTGATGGTAATGATGGCTAATATGTCTTTAATCATTAGATGTGGGTCTGTTTGGTGTAACAGTCTCAGGTTAGGTAGTTTTTGGATTAGTACTGGGTTGTGGAAATGCAATTGGGTATTTGTGTTTTTTATGTTGATTCTCATCAGTACAATTGGTTAATGATTAGTTTTGGAAGGATTATTCACAAGTGGAATACTAATAGTAGCAATGGGTTCAATTGGATGATGCTGAGTAGACTATGCACTACTGCTACGTGTTACTGCTCTCTGATTTGGTTCTTGGGTGATGCTTGTGGACACTTTTGGTATTACCAGGTTTGCTATTGTACTCATCTGATTCTTATGGAGACTTTTAACCTGACAAATCATATTCGTATGTATGTTATTCCATATACTCTTTTTCCTTGTTCAAGATTTTTCCCTTAGGGTTTTGTTGGACAAGGTTTTATAATGAGATATGGGTTGTGGGTAATCACTTACCTGGTGTTCATCCTATTTAAAGATTGCACTAGAAGTGTTGATGGTTACTAGAACCTGCTCAACTAGAGTATGCTAATTCAAAGTACTTGCTGTGGTCTGCTTGTTTGGTGAATTGAAAATGGATGATGGTATGAGTTTTATGGTTGGCATAGTATTTTGAATATTTAACTCTCTAATTAATTTGGCTTAGCAGCTTTGCTTTCTAGTTGTTGTCTTCATATGGTGATGTTTGGAGGTGCTTTGGTTGACTCCTTAGCACTACCCCATGTATTCAGAGTATGGAGATGATACTAGTTTAAGCTCTTTTCCTGCTTTGTTAGATTTTTTAGGGAGTTAATTTGGCATTTGTTATTTATTTGTCCTAACTTTGTTTGTTTTTTGTTTTGTATTTGAGCTAGGGTATTGTCCTATGCCATTTGTATTTTGGGTACAAAATGTGGAACTAAGGATGTGTCTTAGTTTCTTTGTACATTTTTGTACTTTTTTCTTTCCTTTGTAATGCCTTTGTTGGCTTTCTTTTTCTTAATGAAATTTACCTTTAAGAAGAAAAAAAAGATTCAAGCATAAAAGATATATGCTATATAAGAATAGGCTCAAATCCTCACAATTTAGTGGTAAAGGCTATAAATGTACTAGCAAATGTTATCGATCCCAAAAATGGATTGCAATGTCAATCGGGACACATCTCGAATTTTTCAAAATTTACAAATTTCACCATCGGGATGATCTAGTTATTCTAGTATATTAACCTATATGAATGAAAACAATTAGATCATAAGGGCAAACAAGTATCCAAAACTATTTTCTAATTGGCCCAAAAGTATGAACATTTAAGTTACGCATTATACTCAATGTGAAAAATAAACATCAAAATATGCGAAAGTAGGGAAAATAATGATAAGAAAAGACCGGGAGAAATGAAACTTCACGGGCTCAAAAAATCACGATCGAATCTCCATATGATAAGATGTTAAGTATACGAGATCAATTGATTTCCCTTCCAACCAATATGTCCAATCAAGAGAGTAATGCCACAATCAAATCTCCAAGAACTTATTAAATCTGCAGAAAGAAACTAAACTACGAAAATGCGTAAAATTCTAAAACTCACTTTGGTACGCATCACGATTGCATTTAGCGTATGCAACAAGCCTTTTAAACCCCTTGGTGGCCCGAGCGAACGAGTTAAGTCTCGTGAGGGTTTCTAGTTGATAACATCAAATAAGTCCATGATTTAAGTGTTAATTTTCCCCTAAATACTCATCTTTTGTATTTATATGTTAGGATATATACTCTTATTTGTTTATATTCTGTTTTTAGGGCAAAGATGAGTAAAGAAACGAACAAACATGGAAATGGAAGGACTAAAGTGAAAATACATGAATAATGTGGATTCTGCACTAACTATGGCGTAGAGGGTCATCTACCTACGCCGTAACAAGGACTTATGAAGACTATGGCGTAGCTCACTCCATGACTAAGGCGTAGAGATCTACTAAAGGGCTCTACGGAGTAGCAACTCTCCAACTACGGCATAGACCCCAAAATGAAGCAGTAAAGAACTCACGTGGCCAAAAAAGAATTTACAGCGTAGTTTCACAAATAACTACGCTGTAGAAGCATTTAAAGAAGAAACTACGCCCGTAGCACTTGATCAAGCTATGACATAGTCAATATTTACAAAGGCTACAGCGTAGCAACTCATCTGGCTACGCCGTAGTAAAGCCGACCTAATTCAGAGTTTATTCATTCACTTTTCACCACACAGAAGTTGAGAGAAACTCAGGGACCAGGAGGAACGAAGTTCAGTCCACATACGAGTCATTTCCAAGGGAGATTCACACATCAATCATAAGTTTTATCATTCCTTTGTCTTGTACTCGATTCATGTTTACATTTGTAATAATACATTCTTGTTATACTGCAACTATGAATATGAGTGGCTAAACACCTCTTGGTGTTAGCCTTTTTATGAAATTGTTATGATTATGATTTAGTTTTCTATGCATCTATAGTCTATTGTTTGTATAATTTCAGGGCGAGTCTTAGGACACTCTAGTTCTGGTAGTATTGAGCATTGGAAGTACCTTGGAGGCTTGGTGAATTAACCCTAGGACCTAAGCCGATAGGGATGTGACTTGGTGGTAGCAATATCACCATACATGTGCAAATTAACCCTAGGACCAACTACCAATGTGATACGCTTGATGGAGTTAGAGGGGGTGTAAGATCTGACCATGCCGCATCCCGCTAGACTTGTCCATGTTAGTAGAGGTACTTAATGACTCTTGCATCTTCGTCGGTTTATGCCGCCTGATGAACTCTCATCTTTACAATAGGTGGGAATAGGACAAGGTGCAAGATAGGTTTAGGTGATTTAACCCTCTGATCCTAAATGTATTTAACCCCCAGACGATATGATAGGATGCAGTTATAGAAAACTAATCATAAGAATAGCAAGAATAGTAATTAGGTTGACACTGCTTTTCCCTACTCATCTCCTTTCATTTATCTACTTGCTTTGTCATTTACATTTCTTAGTTTATTAATCTTTACAATCATAAACCCCCTTTTTATAAACGTGACACTAAACTTAGATAGACTCCACACACATAGCTCTTGGGATGACCTCAACTTTACCATCTACCTATACCTCATACGACCGGGTACACTACCCGATAGTGCATTAGGTGGAAATTACGTAAACGAGACAATTATAAATATTAAAACCTGGTCAGTAAAACCTGCATCAAGATTTTGGCGCCGTTGCCGGGGAGCTATAAGGAATTTATTTAAGTTTTCAATTTTTAATTTTTATTTTCAGTTTCTCATGGTCAACTTTAAGATTTAGGTACCATGGCTGAAGTTGACATTGAAAACCTCATGCTTGAGGAGTATTTGGCTCTCACACGAGAAGAGCAAGGGCCTGGTTTGGTTAGGTCGGCTATCGGGGATGACGTGCAGTTCGAGATCAAGAATTAGTTCATTAGGGAATTGAGGAAAGACCCATTTTCAGGAAGCAAGACGGAAGATGCTCACGAGCACATTGATAATGTTCTTGATGGACCAAGAACACACTACTTGTGTTAAACAAATACTTTGAGTTTATACTTTACAGCACGCGGAATTTACCACAAAGTACTTAGAAGATGTATTTAAGTGATGTGTATGAATTGTATGAAAGTATAACAGAATGAATAAAGGATTAAACATAACTTTTAGCTTTAATATTATTAAAGATAATAATACGAGTGATCTTAGTTATCACTAGAGTTACAACCTTGAATCTTTAGCTAAGAGATATGTACATAACTCTAAACCTAGGACCTCCTTTTATAGTACACAAGGAGTCCTGTACAAGATAAGTGTAATTCTAAACAAATAAGATATTCACTAAATCTTTTCTATGCTTATCTACTGCATGAATACATAACAGTTAAACTAAGCAGTGGTAATATATTGTACTAGCAGTGGTAATGTTTTTCCACTGTTAGTAAAATTCTTCAGCAGTGGTCATCAGCTTTACCTATCAGTGGTATTGAGTTTCCATTGATAGTATATTTACCAACAATCCTCCCCTAAACTTATGATTTCTATGCAAATCCATAAGTTTCTAACTCGATGGGGGGATTCTTCCAAACACATCATTTTCTCCTTAAGACAGTAGATTCCCTTCTATTCTGGTTGTAAATTCTTTGAACCAGATCATTTACCACTTTAGTTCTTTTTGCACATATGATCCTTGTAGAAATCATCATGTCCACTCCTTCTTGTGTTGAAATATGATGAATGTTACATGAATCATAAAATTTCCAAAGTGTTCTTTTATCATAAGCTTGAAACTTCCAAAATCTATCACTTGGATCAGGTTCATATAATCTCTGGAATTCAACCCAAAGCTCTTTCTCCTTGTCATCTTGAAGCTTTCCAGCCTTGTGCCTGTCATTCACCATTTTCCACAATGTATCAAGATCATCTCTTTCACATGATCTGATAAGGTCTTCAAACTGCATGAAAGAAAATGTTTCACCACCAAGTCTTATAATCTTACATGTTGATGCAAAGTCATCTGTGTGGATTTGCCAATCAATAATTGGATGCCTGACTTGTAGTGGTTCAAGATAAAGATCTTCTACTTCTTCAAGTATTACCATACCACTTAGTTGTTCATCATTCAGCTTTTCATCAACCTTAGACCATTTTGCTTTGCTTGATTCCATATGGCTTGCATGTCTTTTAACAAATTCACTCTCCTTTTCTGAATCCATAGGAAAAAAGTTTTTATCTCTTCTGTATTCCCTGTAGTACAATCTCTCAATCTCTTTATGAGATTTCCCTTTAAGTTGATGCATCTTCCATTCACCAACATGACATAGATACCTTTTCATTCTAGCAATGATTTGAATGTTAGATGGCTGTCTTGGTCTCTTCTGATTCTTCTTAATTGAGACAACCATAGCATCAAAAGCTTGATCATTCTTCATATTGATGAAATCAGCTAGTTGAGCTGATCTCTCTTCAACTGTATGTCGTTCATCAGCAATAAGCTCAATAGCTTTCTTCTTAACAACTGGATCAGACTCAATCATGTGTTGTATCTCTTCATTGGTTAACTGATGAGGATCTTTCATTTCTTCATTCTGCAACCTCTGAGCTTCCATGAAATCTGCTACTTCTAATTCAGCAAGAGCAGCTTCCTTGGTCAAACCTTCTTCATATAATTTCTGAGCAACTTCTGCATCATAAGCAATTTGTGCAGCTGTTCTTGCCTTAACTTTCTTTGGTGGAGAAATCTCTACATCAGTGACTACATCTTTCCCCTTATCTTTTATTTTTCTTTCAATAACTTCATCAACTGCTTCTTCTTGAGTTTCCACTACTTCTTTAACAACTTGTAGACTTGAAGCAGCAACTTCTTTAGGTTGTCTTGATGCTGTATCTAAAATACTTTAGGAATAACTTGAGCATCCAAATCAATTAACACAGTATCATCTGCCACTTTATCTGTTTCTTGTTGATGAGAAACATCTACTTCTTCAGTACCCTGAGCGGATCAATCTTCTTCCCCTAGTTCATTCCCCTGATCATCAAAATTTTGAGCCCCTTCAAAATCATCCATCTGCCTCCCCTCAGATCAAGCATCCATCTTCCTCCCCTGTTTGGGAGAATCACCCAAATCATCACTTGATGCTTTAGAATCACCATCATGTGCCGAGGATGAAGTAGACAGAACAATATTAGCATCCCTTTTTGTCTTTAATAATTCAATCTCTTCCTGCATAGTTTGCATCTGCTTCAAAAGGCTGGAGAGATCATTGTTGTATTGTAGCTTAGTTTGCTTGAGCTCATCTTCCAGGGATTGAACTTTTGCCTCCAAATTGGTATATGTTGGACCTTAGATATCTCAAATTTATCATACAATGTAAGCTCAATATGAAGTAAAGGTGGTGACTTGATATATGTATATGTATGGCGTATGTATAGAGAGAAAGAGATGAAAAGAGAACTTTTATAAATGGGAGAAACACACACACTACACACTCAAGCACACACCTCAAATGAGCCTTTGAGGTGTTTATATATGATGAGGCAAAAAATGATCCGTTTTTAGGGGGTCATTTAAGCCCGAATCCGAATTTATTTGATCAAATATTGCCCTAAATCGTTCCTTTTGTGATTTTAAGTACTTTGGGAGTGAAATCTGGAGAAGGAAACAATTCGGACGTTTTTGGAGCATAAAAGTGAAGAAAACGCCAAAGTCTTAATTTTCCATGCTGGGAACAGTGCATGACGGCGTCAAGAGTAGTTTCCTGACGGCGTCAAGAGTAAAATTCCATGACGATCCAGAAGAGATTTGACGGTGTCATGAAGGTTGGGCGTCAAGAGTTAAAGTCATGACGGCCTGGAAATGTATTGTTCTTGATGGCGTCAAATGTAGATCTAGGCAGTCCGAGGATTGTTTTGGCGGCGAGGTGACGGCGTCACCTATTTGGTCTTGACGCCGTCAGACCCCTTTTCCTATATATAGTTTTCTAATTTTTCACATTTAAAGGAGAGAAGTTTTGGGAGAAACCCTAAGTACGATTTTGGTGTAACTTTACAGGTTTTTCAAGGGTTCCAACCCCTTGATACCTTGCATGATTAATCAGGATAAGTGTTCTTCTAATTCAATCAATATGTCTATGTGTTGGTTGTCTATATCATGTTCTTGTCTTAATTCTATCATGCTAGGCTAGATCTATCTTGTGTTTGCTTAGATCTAATGAAACCTAGATATTGATTATGTGTTGATTACTTGTTTATTCTTGTCTTGGATGAATGATTTATATGTTAGGCTTAAGAAAACTGGCAGATCTCCAATTGGTAACATGCTTAAACGTCTTAAGAAACATGAACCAACGCGCACTAGGTCTTTATTGGTTGTATTTAATGCATGAGCCACTGTTTACAATCCCTATAGTTGTGCTGGGCATGGTGTAGGAGGAGATAAGAGCTCATAGAATTGGGGAGTTATGTGTGCCACCCCATGAATGGTATTAAGGAATACGATCCGTCATCCATGCAATTATAACAAGTAATTAACGTGTAAAAGATATCTAGGGAGTAGTGAAATCTAAGTAAACACATTTTCTCCAATTACTGCTCACAACTTTAGTATAAATTAGTTTATTTTCATTTTTAGTATTTTATTTTGATTACATCTTAGTATTGGGTTAGTTGAATAGCAACTAATTCCGCCCAAATCCTTCAAACCCGATATTTTAATTTGCTTTCCATAAAATATAAAAATACAAAAATAACCATCCCTCACCTTTAGAACTAGTATTTAGGCTTTCTAATCCTAGCGACACTATTCCTAAGCTGAACGATCAATCCCCCGGTACTTGTCACTATACTATACTACAACGATCAGGTACACTGCCTGGTGGGGGTTGTAAGCTTCTCGAGATCCCTCGAGAGGTAAAACCTGTTGCGATTCCCACGCATCAAGTTTTTGGCGCCGTTGCCGGGGAATAGTTATTGTCTAGGTTAGAATTTCTTTTTATTAGGTCTACTTGCTAGATTCCTTTCTAGTAAGATTTTATTTTTCATTTTTAGGTTTTCTTTAGTCTATCTCATTTCTTTGTGCTTTTGTTCGTAACTCTTTACCATCCGACATCATGGAAGGTGGTAACATCTTTGAACCCGTCATCCCACCACAACAAAACCCACCACTAGAACCCCTTAGGCCCCGAACCTTAGGAGAGTATTCCCGACCTAGCCACCAAGGCTACCAAAAAACCATTGAGCTCACCGGAACCAATGTGACCCCCTTGCGATCCGACACCATCCGGTTGGTGCAAAGCGGATGTGCATTCCATGGACTTCGTTCCGAAGATCCAAACCAACATCTTAAGGACTTTCTCAAAATCGTAGATTCCATAGACCTAGATGTTAAAACTAGAGAGACTACCCGTTTACACCTATTCCAATTCTCTCTACGGGATCAAGCTAGTCAATGGCTTGAGCGTTTACCCGCGGGATCCATCACCACATGGGATGATCTCACCACTCGTTTCCTTGCTCAATTTTTCCCACCGGGGAGAACTACTAAGCTTAGAAATGACATCTTGATGTTCCAACAACGTCAAAATGAATCTCTTTATGAAGCATGGACTCGTTTCAAGGACTTACTCCAAAAAGTCCCTCATCATGGCATAGATCTTTGGCTCCAAGTCCAAATTTTTTATGACCATATCGACATCTCCACGAGGCGAGCCATTGACCAATCGGCCGGTGGTAAGCTACGTGCTCTTAGTGCAGAACAATCATGGGAACTCATAGAAGATCTTGCTCTCTATGACAACGAAAGTTGGAATGATCCCCGTGATTTGAACAAAACGGTCAAGGCAATATCTTTGCCTTCAAACAATTCTAGCACTTCCAACCGTAGGATCATGGAACTTGAAGGTCGAGTCAAGTCTCTCATGAAATCTTACGAAGCTCAAAAACCTTCAAGCCAAGTAAGAAGAATCGTTTCTACATGCAAGTTATGCAATGGCCCTCATGAAACTCATAACTGCATGGAACTTCCAAAACATGCTTATAACGAATTCACGTCATCACACATAAGTCGAGACCCTCGAACTTCTTACAAGGCTTATGAGGCATGGAAGGATAAACCTAATTTCAGAGGGCACCAAACGCGAAGCGTATCCTTCAATGACTCCTCACCACTTACTTGGTCCGAGCATTTTCCATCACAAGGCATTCCTAGTCAAAGCTATGAAGATACTTTAAAAAATTCATTCTATCTCAAGAATTACAGCTCGCTAAGCTCGAGGCCAAATTTAGACAACAGCAGGCTGATGTGAACAACAAGATTTGTAATCTGTTGACTGCTATCAAAGAGCATGTTGATAATAAGCCCATTCACGTTGATGAGATTAAATATGCTACTGTCATGAGTCCACCAGCCTCCCCTGTGAAAATAAAAAGTCCTAGAAAGTTATTCAAACATCTATCTCCTAACGGAAAAGAACTTGTCAACCCCCTAGGACCAATCCACTTCGTAAACACCATCACCACAATATCTGCTTCAACATCCAACCCAACCCAACAACAAACCAACAAATTCAGTCGGACAGCTAAAGAAAACCTACCAACTCACCCGAGCAATACACCGCGCAAGAATCCGGCAAACCGGATGAAGGGAAAGAGAAATCGGAAGAGCATGAGAGAAATCCAACCATTTTGGGTAAATCTATTATAGGAGAACCCGAGAGAAAAATGGAGGATGTTATTAGTGGAGTAGCAATAAGACTAAGGAAAGTAACCCTAAAGTTTTCAAGATCCCCTGTACCATTAAGGAAAAGCTCTTAACCGATAGTCATATAGATCCTAGCTTCCCAGTCAACATAATTCCCCTTTCCCTTTACCACCAAACCTTTCCAGACCGCATTGCGTGCGAGAGAGTAATAGAAAATTTATCAATTAGGGTTGGAGAGCTTGTTTACAATACTGACCTCACCGTGGTTGATGACGTGGACCCTCTCACCAATCAAACGTTAACCAACCTTGTCCTTGGGACACCATTTATCAATGAATCGGGAGCAATCCTTGATGAGAAAGATGGTAGTGTATTACTCACCAATGGTGTTAGGAAGGTATTTTTTCGTAGGGATAATGAGGAGGTATACGAGTATCGTCCTTACCTTGAGGGGAATCTATATGGGTCAAAGGGAGGAGAGTCGGGGAAGATAAGACGGCGTGATCCGAATAATCTCAAAATCCCCTGCATGATCGGTCATAAGTACTTCAATAACATCTACATTAATGTATTCCTGCCAAAGAATTTTATGTCGTTGTTCCATTATAACAATATCTGCAGATGGGGGATGATTTACAAGGGAGAGAAAGTGGTTGGTAAGGATCATGAAATCCAGGTGTTCGTAGGAAATATGGCATTCTCTATGGAATTCACGATTGTGGACAACATAGAAGACTATGTCGACCCTAGGTTATCACAAGTCGTCTTTGGAGCACCCTTTTGTGAAATCACTAATTTGATAGTGGATGGCTTGAACGGAATCATGACCTTCACTGATGGGATTAGGAGGATTTCATACCAAACGCCATACAAGAGAAAAGACCTTAAGGAAATCGATTGTGACGGGCTTGATAAGATAAGTTCCCAACTTATTTTGTGTGATGAAGATGTTAGGAGAGGGTGTAGAAATATTTCTGATTTATCATGTGGATTCTTTAAGAATGTTAGTAAGCTTGGTTCTAAGTATCGACAAGATATTTTCGAGTTTGAAGACCCGAAGTACTTGCACTATGAAAGCGATACTGGTTTAGAAGACGACCTAGAGAATGGAACCAATGATGAAGTCACGTAGTAACCCATGACCTTGAGTCTAGCTACAAGACTCGTAAATAAAGAAAAGCGCTTCTTGGGAGGCAACCCATGTTTTGTGTGATTTTATTTGTTTGTTTGTTATTTGCTTCCGTATGCATGCTTAGTTTTTATTGTTGGTTGATCATGTTTCGCAACTAAAAAGTGGAAATACTTTACTTTGTTGTTTTGGCCTAGTCTTAACTCCACCTAAAAGTATTTTTGCAAAAGATAAGTGTAAGGGGAAACCCGAAATATGTTTTTAAGAAACAAACCGATCATGATTCTCCACAATATTAAATGAACATGTATATTCGTATTTGTTAGAGTCAAATGCTTGTATTGAGTCATAATGAAGTTTTGCAGGATTTTCCAGGAAGTAGGACCAAGTTTTTCCAGAAATTTTCCGGAAACTTAACATAAGGATTTCTGCAGGTCAATTCTGACGGCGTCAGGAGTTTACTCTTGACGGCGTCAGGAGTTAAAATCTGGAAATTTTACCGGTTTTGTTTTTCTAACGGAGTCTTATGGTTTTTGTGAATTATTAAGTTTTATAATCTCCAGGAGATCTGCAAACTTCATTCCACAAGCATTATATCTTATTTTGTTTTCTAGGATTTAGTAACTTATATAGGATGCCGCCGATTTTACGCGAGGTTGTCTTGTCCCTGAATCCAAAAGGATTGAGAGGTACATCTATGGCTAAACTAGTTCCTCATCTGGTTACCCCTGAATCCAAAAGGATTGAGAGGTACATCTATGGCCTTGTTCCTGAGATTCGTGGGACAGTGAAAACAACCGAACCTCCCACAATTCAAAGTGCAATATTAAGAGCAGGGACACTAACAGATGAGATGGTTAGAAATGGAACTTTGAAGACTAGTGATAAAAGGAAGGGAGCAGGTGAATCAAGCGAGCAAAAGGGTACAATGGTTGATAATAAGAGAGCAAGAGGATTTGCAGCAACAGTTTATGATCAGAAAAAGTATGAGGGTCCACATCCTAAGTGTACTAAATGTGCTTATCATCATCAGAGGTCTGAGCCATGCCCTGTGTGTTATAATTGCAAGAAGTCTGGCCACTTTGCAAGTCAGTGTAAATCAATTACAAGGCAGGCGAATGCGGACAATATAGGAAACAACCAAAAGACATGCCATGAGTGCAACAGCCCAAACCACTTCCGAAATACTTGTCCTAAGTTGAATAGGGCACCGAGACAAGTGCTGGAAAACCCGACTCTAGCAGTAATGCTTGAAGAAAATAACCCAAACCGTGAATACAATGTTAGTCCACCTCGGGGTCGAGCATACTATTTGGGTGCTAAGGAAGCCCGCAATGCTTAAAGGGTACGTACCTTTTCCTACCATATTATTCTATTCTAAACCTAACTTTATTATGCCGCTATTAAGATAAGAGACCTAGAAACACTAAACTTCGGGACGAAGTTTCCTGAAGGGGTAGAGACTGTAACAATTCGCATTTTCAGATTAATTACTATTCCCGGAAAATTTTACTATTCACTTTTTACTATTCACTTTTCACTATTCATCTCAGAAATTTTTATTTCATATTCTCGTAAGTTAAACTATTTTAACGATAATCCGAGAGTTTGACGCTCGTCGGATCATTTCTGCAAAAATCACAAAGCCGTGTCCGAGATTTACTTTTAGGTTTAAACGTCCTTCCAGCATCCCGATATATCCATAAAACATTATAAACAATAGAAATATGATTTTCTTTCATTTTATGACAATTCCAAAAGTTTTGGAATTTTACGTTTTTCAGTTCAGTGTTTTACGCGAATTACGCGTTTTAGACCCGTGTTTCCAGTTTTTAGCAGGGTTTTCGCACCCGATAGAACCTACCACTCATTTTATATTTTATTATGGACTATATTGACATGTTTCACAATACTTTCAAGTTTCATATTTTTACGATACCCGGTTTTACGTTTTAAGGCTTAATCATTTACGGTTAGCATTTTACGGAGTCAAAATGCACAAACTAAGCAAGATAGCACCAAGACTCATCATCTAGTCATCTTATCCTCATTCAAACCGCCATTTAGGGGGGGGGGAGTCACCATTTTGTGGCTTGATCTTGACCATTGATCTCTAGGATGTTTACAAGTGTCTAAACTAACCATGGTTAATTTCTAACCCAATATATGGTTAACTATTTTTCCTACCCTATAAATACCAAGCTAAAAACACATAGAAAACTTGCACCACACCTTCTTATAACCTTCAAGTCCTAAAACCTAAGGCACTTTTCTTATATTTTGTAAGAAAGTTAACTAGTTTTTGAAAGAAAACTAGTGTTTGATCTTCAATCTTGGAATTTTTCTAAGAAAAGTTGTTATAACTTTAAAGTCTCCAAAAAGACGTCGTTATAATCTTCAAATAGCTTTGGACTTCAAGAAGGCGTCGTTATAATCTTCAAATAACCTCGGTTTATCATAGATTGCAAAGGGTGAAGCTTAAGTCTATCAAAGTCCGTACCTTACTAGTTACTTACCTTTCTTTTAGAAAGCCTCAAGTTGTAAGCAAACCCTAACATACTTTCTTGCTTAATTATCATTTACATGCTCTTTGTGTTCCTTTCATGCTATATATGTTCTTGTTATTGTGTTCATGATGTTTAAAAATGGATAAAACAAGTATTGGTATACATATGTTAACTTATGACAAGTAAACAAGCAAACTAGTGATTTTTATGGAGAACCACAACCAAAATAGTATAACTTTGATATTTGACACTTACTTACTGTTAAAGAGGACTTAACAAGGAAAACATAGCAATTTGAATCACCCAAAACGAGTACCCGAGTCAAAAGTTATGACCATTTGAAGCTAGAGAAACCAAAACGGCAAAACTGCCCAAATAGCATTCTGATCAAATTTTGATTTTTAAAGTCACCCTTATGATCCGATTCATCAAAAAGTTAAAACACGAAAGTTGTCCGGAACGATGTTTTCGTTCAGGAACAAAGAAGCTCGAGCCCTGAAAATGCTTTCCGAGTGATAAATTTCTTCAAAAATCTTAACAGCCCATTTTAGACCAAAGTCACTATATTATAGTTATCATTTACTAAGACCAAGAGGTCTAATGACCTAAAGCCAAGACTACAACCATGGATAAAGCCAAGGTTGAGTCTCAAGACCATGGAAAAATGACCAAGGTCACGGCGAAGCCATGACTAAATGACCATATAAGCTTACTTAGGCGTAAACATGAAACAAGGAATTAGGCGATAACTTGAACAAACAATTTGGATCTACTTCACTTCAAAAGGAACCATGAGATATTACAAAGAGAAAATGGTCATATAAGACTTATGAAACTACCCCTAATAACAATCTTCATGTACTAATAAACTTTCCTAAGTTTATTCAAATATTGGACATGTAACTTTTCGGATTAAAACTTATACATTTGTTATCAAATACTACAATAGTAGGGAGCCTCATGTGAGGAGTTCATTAAGTAAGCCGTCGAGATGAGTTGTGGATTTACGAGTTAAAGTGTCCTGGCTCCTCGAACGTTTACTCTATGACTTGTGAATTATGTCGGCCCGAACGGTAGTAAGAGATATACAACCTATACATGTTCCATAAACCATTTATATTCAAAGACTTACACTATATACTAAGTACTACATCATGAACATTATGCAAGACATATATAGGCAATTCTTCGTATTCTTAGACGTTACTCCAAACCTAAGTCGCAACGTTCTATTATAGGCTGCTCTTAGAGACTTTCACGATTCGACTACCACTTTGATTTCACATCACTTAAGCTTAAGGTGAGTCATAGCCCCTACTCTTTTCATACTTGTCTTAACTCTTTGGGGGAGACACATGCTCGACTACTTGTTTACTTGTACAAATACTCAAAACGTTTATACGTGACTGTGTTATACTTGATTGCATACATACATGACTGCGTTATACTTAATTGCGTTATTCTATTTATTGGCTAGTAGTTATCTTTGGGAAGTGGCTCCCAGTTGTCTTTGGGAATTGGCTCCCAGTTGTCTTTGGGAATTGACTCCCAGTTGTCTTTGGGAATTGGCTCCCAAAGTGAGGTCTTCGGAGATGAAGTAGAGACTCACTTCTAATTGCTTAAATTGTCTTGATGAACTTATACATGTCTTATTCATACTATATATGTTAGCAGTGGGTTGTGAACACACAGGTTGCAAGTCTCTTATGGCGGGAATTGCAACTGAGTGGATTCACGATGCCTTTGCTGTGCGAATATTCTTTAAAGACTTTTCAACTGTTTTAAGACAAACTCTATGAACTCACCAACCATTGTGGTGACACTTTAGCATGTTTGTCTCAGGTCTATAAGGTGATAGCTGTTGCATGGAGCATAGAGTCGCTTGGCATGTTTTGAAGACTTATGCTTTTATCTTTACCATTCGATATGTTTTAAAACTCTTATGTATTGTATTATGGAACTCAAGTTTGTATCTCGGAATTTATTAATCGAATGGTAACTTTTCAAAACGTCTCATTTGGAGTTCGTTTTCTATACCTTGTACTTTGTATTATGAAGTAGCACCCCTATGACACAGTCTTCCGCTGCGGTATTTTGGGGGTGTTACATGTATGACAAGAAGATGATTTATATTCTGGAAGGGAAGCTTTGATCGTTCATTTTCTTGGAGGAAGATTTAACCTGGCTATCCTATTATCCATACCGAGCGAATCAGGGGAGTATTTAATTTCATTCTCTTTACTTTTTCACTTTTACATTCTTTACTTGAACATTGGGGACAATGTTCATCTTAAGTGTAAGGGGAGGGTAAAAAGATGATACCTTACATATGCACTTTCTCTTGAGTTTGTTTTGTTTAATAGTAGATGTGTAATAAAACTATTAGAAATACTTGTTAGTGCAATTTTAGCGCCAAATTTAAAATTTTTTACAATATTTAGGAGTGAAACTTTAGCCATAGCAAGCGTCTCATGGATAGGACACTGTATGACTAGCACATAACCGTATATTCAGAAAAATTTTCCACCCAAATATGTGAGGTTCGCCTTTAGATTTGATAGGAAAAGCATTTACTATTAGTGCTTATGAGTGTACCGGTAGCATTTAGATTCTAGAACTTGCGTTAGTGATGCATCCCAAGACCGCTAGTGAGACTACATTCGTGTGGTAGGATTTACTACATGATAAGAGGCATTAGGATTACCCTTGTGTTAAACCTGTATTATAATTACTTGACCATTTAAGTCATATTACTTGACTAGTTTGGTCAACTAATTTTTCCCACACCCTTAGCGTTGTACTCATTTTTAGTACACGAAACCCCTAGTACACCCCTCCGAGCCTATCTTTTCGTTTCTAACTTTAAGCATCTTACTTAAAGGAAGAATTTGTTACACCCCACTTAAATGTACAACCAAATCGCCTTAGCCTTCCGTGTATGCGCTCATTTTTAGTGCATTATTGTTATTTGTTAAACCCTAAGTTAACTTTCTAATTGATTACATGGTTGCTAAGTCGAGTCATATCCTTGTACATATTGTTTTGGGACGATTGGGACTCATGGGTAAGTACTTATTTATGGAGTAATGGGGAAGAACATCATTTATTACCCCCATACGTACGTTAATCTTAAAAGTGCTCCAAGTGTTTTGATTTTCTTAATTCGAGTCATTAGTTTAGTTAATTGTAAAGTATGTAAAGATTCAAGTGTAAGGGGAATTCCCATTCCCTATGATGTATTATTTCGGACGGTAGGGTAAGAGTGTATGAAAAAAAAAAAAAAAAAAAAAAAAAAAAAAAAAAAAAAAAGAGAAAAACATACGGACTACCATCCCTTTTTATTCTATGTTCATTTTATGTTTTTGTTATTTTTCATTTATTAGCTTAAGTCGAGTCTAGTCTTGGCTTAGCAACGCCACATTGTACATGTAATTAACCAAGATTGTTAACTCGCCACCAGTAAAAACTTCCTTTATCCAACAAAACCGTGTATTTCATATCCCTACACCTAACGTTACAACCCTTTTAAAGACCTCTTTGATAGTTTATCCTAGGTGCTTACGCCATGTGGTGGAGGTTTGATCCTTTCCCAAGCCTATGGTAATCTATTTTGCTATGACAGGTAGTGAGAGATATCTTCCATTTCCATATTGTAATTTACACTTTATTACACCCGAGAGATGTGAGTATCTAAACACTATTTGTGAGGTGCTTGTGGATGACCTCCGTGCTTGTCTATTGGTCTTTAGTGGAACGATTATTTGTTGTAATTACTTTTATATTAGTGTTAAATGACCCCTAACTTGTATTTTGACTAGAATAAAAGCGCATTTGCTTGAGGACAAGCAAATCTCAAGTGTAAGGGTATATGATGAGGCGAAAAATGATCCGTTTTTAGGGGGTCATTTAAGCCCGAATCCGAATTTATTTGATCAAATATTGCCCTAAATCGTTCCTTTTGTGATTCTAGGTACTTTGAGAGTGAAATCTGGAAAAGGAAGCAATTCGGACGTTTTTGGAGTATAAAAGTGAAGAAAACGCCAAAGTCTTAATTTTCCATGCTGGGAACAGTGCATGACGGCGTCAAGCGTAGTTTCCTGACGGCGTCAAGAGTAAAATTCCATGAAGATCCAGAAGAGATTTGATGGCGTCATGAAGGTTGGGCATCAAGAGTTAAAGTCATGACGGCCTGGAAATGTATTGTTCTTGACGGCGTCAAATGTAGATCTAGGCAGTCCGAGGATTGTTTTGGCGGCGAGGTGACGGCGTCACCTATTTGGTCTTGACGCCGTCAGACCCCTTTTCCTATATATAGTTTTCTAATTTTTCACATTTAAAGGAGAGAAGTTTTGGGAGAAACCCTAAGTACGATTTTGGTGTAACTTTACAGGATTTTCAAGGGTTCCAACCCCTTGATACCTTGCATGATTAATCAAGATAAGTGTTCTTCTAATTCAATCAATATGTCTATGTGTTGGTTGTCTATATCATGTTCTTGTCTTAATTCTATCATGCTAGGCTAGATCTATCTTGTGTTTGCTTAGATCTAATGAAACCTAGATATTGATTATGTGTTGATTACTTGTTTATTCTTGTCTTGGATGAATGATTTATATGTTAGGCTTAAGAAAACTGGCAGATCTCCAATTGGTAACATGCTTGAACGTCTTAAGAAACATGAACCAACGCGCACTAGGTCTTTATTGGTTGTATTTAATGCATGAGCCACTGTTTACAATCCCTATAGTTGTGCTAGGCATGGTGTAGGAGGAGATAAGAGCTCATAGAATTGGGGAGTTATGTGTGCCACCCCATGAATGGTATTAAGGAATACGATCTGTCATCCATGCAATTATAACAAGTAATTAACGTGTAAAAGATATCTAGGGAGTAGTGAAATCTAAGTAAACACATTTTCTCTAATTACTGCTCACAACTTTAGTATAAATTAGTTTATTTTCATTTTTAGTATTTTATTTTGATTGCATGTTAGTATTGGGTTAGTTGAATAGCAACTAATTCCGCCCAAATCCTTCAAACCCGAGATTTTAATTTGCTTTCCATAAAATATAAAAATACAAAAATAATCATCCCTCACCTTTAGAACTAGTATTTAGGCTTTCTAATCCTAGCGACACTATTCCTAAGCTAAACGATCAATCCCCCGGTACTTGTCACTATACTATACTACAACGACCAGGTACACTGCCTGGTGGGGGTTGTAAGCTTCTCGAGATCCCTCGAGAGGTAAAACCTGTTGCGATTCCCACGCATCAATATAGCACTTAACATGAGATGCCCTAAGGGCTTTCTATGGGCTTTGGCTTGGACTTGGTTACATGATTAAATAACAAGGCTTATATAACATAGCACATAACATATTAGCTTGCCAAGTCCAAAGCCCAATGACTAATCTATTACTTAACTTAACAAACGACACAAAGTTCTAATATGAGAATGACCATCACTTTTCAATACATATTTTTAATGCTAACAATCTCCCCCTAAGGGGTAGTCATTCGAATGATGCTCCACGTGATTAGGTCTTCTGTATTCCTTGTCTTGAACTTTGTGTGTCATTGTAGAATAGTCTTTAGTCTTTTTTCCATCATGCTTTGTGATCTTTGATAACTGACTTTTCTTCATTCTTTGTTCTTTTGTGATGTGGTGTTATCTGCCTTTCGTCACTTCTGCGTCTATGGTGGTTGTCCGCCATTCCAACATGCTCATATGTCTTTGAACTTTGAGATTCATACATTAGCAGTTCCCTTTCTTTCACTTTGATCTTTGTCCCTTTACTTTGTAGATTCTTCTTTTTGGCGTAGAATCATTCTTTGAACATTGTGTCGCCTAGATCTTTGAGGGAGCTTTCTTTGACTTTGTGACGTAAGTATGAGCATGTGGAATCCATCTTCATGGAGGTGTTGTGTAGCTGCAGGTAAACAGTTAGCAATAAACAACCGGTACTTACAGGTTCAGAATTAGAGATCGTCAACAGCGTAGTGTGAAGACTCCTTCTAATCCTTACCAAGGCCGTTCCCAATTCGGTTACTCCTGAGGGAGCTTACGAGACCTACTAAGTAGCTCAATGAATGGGTGAGTCGTTGGGGATCACTCCACGACTGTAGACCGTTATGGAACCACCGCGAACACTAAGTGTAACCCACAAGAAGTTACCGAAGGACTCTTAAGTTTACATCTAGCATACTTAATGTTGAACAACTAGTGTAGAAATATCATGTGTTCCTATGAGATCTTTTGATGAATATCGGGGCTCTAGACTCGATAAGTGCACATTTGGTTTCCTATGCGGAGATTAGGGAGAGGTCTCCTGTTTCAATATCAACCATCTCTAAGAGATAAGTCGATAGATTACACCGGTTCCCCGTGAGAATGAAACAAGCTCTTTTAAGAGAACTTGAGTGGTTAAGAAGGTTTAGTGTAGTGCGTCACTGGGTCCATGACGTCTTGTATTCAATACCGGTGTCACCTTAGTAACAACCAGTAGCATATGAGTTGAACCCGGTTTCTGCCCTAAGGTTGAACATTTGGAGGGCTATTTCTTTTTACCCTTTTTCATAACTTTTCTTTTTAATTCTTCAACCCCTTCTTTCTCCTTTCTCATTTACTCCTTTTCTTAATCATACCTAAGGACTTCTAATTTTAATATATTGGAATTGTCCTTGGGTAGATCCCTCCGGCCCTGGCGGATCATTGGACGTAAACCTAACTGTTGGGATATGAAGATCAAAGTACTTTTGATGTTCAAAGTACTGCTTGTGTGAAAGTGTTGCTCATGATCAAAGTACTGCTCGTGCATGAAGAATATTCAAAGTACTTCTAAGATAAAGGACTGATATGCAATATCGTTTAAGGATTATTATGTAATATTATTAGAATATTCTAGAATTAGTTAAGAGTTAGTTTACTTGTCGTTCAAGTATTGTAAACCGACTTAAGGTTTTTCTTGTCCCTATAAAAGGAGCCATAAGGAGGTATTAGTGGTACGATTTCATAGATTAGAGAATATGATATTAGAGAGTTAGGGATTGTAAGTGAATATGTGTAAGATAAGCTGGTTCAAGTTGGTTTTAATATAATCATTCAAAGTTCTTCTTAGCTTTATGTTAGGAGATTTCGCATACTTTAGAAGGTTACATCAGTGTTTCATTCTTAGTAGTTTTGAGTTATTCAAGATTGCAAAGACCATTACAAGTTATAGTTAAGTTTGGTCAGTGTATATCGATCCAACAAGTGGTATCAGAGCTTGTGTGGAAACTCTTATTAAGAAGAAACCCTTAAAACTGATTTTACAACAAACCCTAAAAGATGTCTACTGAAGTTGCACCAGTTCCTTCCGTTACCTCAATCAGAATTCCTATTGTCAAGAAGGGAGAGTATGATCTCTGGAGCATGAAGATGAGGCAGTACATTGCTATTACAGACCATGCTTTATGGGATGTGATTGTCAATGGTAATGTTGTCATTGATGAACCTGTATCAATTGTAGGACCTACACCACCTAAGCAAACCTTGCCAGCAGTTACAAAAAGAAATCAAGATAAGGCTCTCAACATACTGCTTTCTGCTATTCTTGATGGTCACCTATTGAAGTTTCATGATGCTAAGGATGTAAAACAACTATGGGCTCCTATTAAGACAGAGGTAATGATGCTTCCAAGAAGATGCATAGAAACCTATTGAAGCAACAGTTTGAAACATTCACTATTGGTGAAAGAGAAAGCCATGACTCTGCCTATGACAGATATCAAAATCTACTCAGTATGCTAGAGTTATATGGATCAGAGGCATCTGTTGAAGATGCAAACCTGAAGTTCTTGAGAAGTTTGCCATCTACATGGCATGTGATTGCTACTTTGATTAGAGGACAACCTGGTTTGGATACTATGGACTTTGATGATCTCTACAACAATCTAAAGGTGTATGAGCATGAGATGAAGGGTACCAAAGGTTCAAGTTCGCATAACATTGCTTTTGTGTCTTCTGAAAACAAAGGCAGTACTTCTACTAAAATATTGCTTACCCTATCCAAAGTATTGTTGAAGAGAAAAAGCACCCCTGTACAACCATGGTCACTACCACTTCATCACCATCAAACAACACCAACTCAGATGATGTTCTATGTTCATTCTTTGCTCAATAAGCCATTCTACGTATTACATATCAAGAAGATGTCTTGCAAATTGATGATGATGCTCTAGAACAAATTGACATTAGATGGCAGGTTGCCATGATCACTACAAGGATCAAGAAATTCATGAACAAGACAGGGAGAGGTATTGATTTTAAAGCTAAGTCGGGTATAGCATTTGATAAATCTAAGATTGAATGCTTCAATTGTTAAAAGACTGGTCACATTGCAAGGGAATTCAGGTTTGCAAAGTATCAGGCAAACAGAATGATTGAAAAACCCAAGGTTGAAAGAAAGGAGGTTCCTATTGCTGAACCAAAGTCACAAGCTTTGGTGGCTCAAGAAAATCTATCAGGGGTTAACTGGAGTAATGAATTTGATGATGAACCAGTAACCTACTCTATGGTTGCAGTGGAAGAGGTTGATTGGAGCACATCTTTTGATGAGGAACCAGGATATGCTGCTTTGGAATCAAGAGATGGTCTAGGAAGCTTTGATTGGAGCATGGAAAGTGAAGAAGAACCTGTTCAGCTTGCAATGGTAGCTACTTCACCAAGTTCATCTATTATCTCTAAGGTATGTTCAAAATGTAGTAATTCTTATCAAAAGTTGCTTAAAGAATATGAAATTGAAAGAGATAATTATAGAAGGGCCAGGTCTGAGATAGTTGGTTACCAATTGACTTTAGAGTCAATGGAAGCCAAGATAATCACTCATGAAAATAATGAAGTAGCTTGGGTAGAAAAATATGAGCAACATGATTATCAATTAAGGTTAAGTGAGTGGAAGTTAGGATGTAAGGTTTCTGAACTAGAAAAGATCACTAAAGAAAGGGATAAGTTGTTAGCAAAACTTGCTAGTTGGAAAGAATCAAGTCTGTCACATGTTAGTTTTGTTGAAAAACAGAGAACAACAAACATTAAAACTGGCCTAGGTTATGATGATAGTAGTTCAGAAGAAATCCCAACTAGGAATAAGGAACTAAGTCTTTCAGAAGAGACCTCAACTAGTGATGAAAAATTCATAAGCTTAGAGGAAAACACATCTAGTGATGAGGAATCACCTTGTTCAACACCTCCTAAATTTAAGAAAGACAAGGGATACAATGAAGTTCCTCCACCCACAGGTAGTTTCCAACCACCTAGGACAGATGTTTCTTGTTTTGGAGTAGACAATTTGGAGTTTAGGAAAAAGCTTAAAGGTCAATCTAATTCAAGTCAATCTAGTTCTGAGTCCTTAAGGGAAACTATTGAGAAACCTAGGGATGATAATAAGGGTTTAGGGAATGATAAAGTCTTTTGACAACAAGCAGAACTTCCAAAAACTTCTTAAAGTACTGCTGATCATTCAGTAGTACCTTCATGAATTTTTTTTCAAAATACTGCTAATTTTAGAAAACCTTTTGGAAGAGGATTTGGGAATATGGGTCCAAAGTTATGTTATGTATGATATAGTCTGCACCATTTGATTAAGGACTGTGATTATCACTCAAAATACTTAAGCAAATTCCCAAAGACCACATCTAAAAACCATAAGCACAGGGAGAATAAACCAGTTTGGAATCACTCACATAAGGTTAACCATAGTAATTTCTCAAAAGACTATAGGTACCCTCACCAGAAAAGACAATTTTCCAAAACCCCAGTACCTTCAAGAGATACTTTTCAAAGTAATGGTAAAATAGTACCTTCTCAAAGTACTATTAGGAATTCACCCAACCAATGTACTGCTAGCACTTCTTCAAAAGTAAGACCAAGGAAGTTCAATTCCTAGAAACCTAGAAGGCCTTACACCTCAAAAAGAGTACCTAGCTCAAAGAACCCAATGCCAACTGTTAAAACTAAATGGGTTAAGAAAGAAAGTATTGCTGGGGAAGAAACAGTACTTTCAGAGAATAAGGGCGAAAAAGGGAGTGTTGATAAGAATCAACCATAGGTTTTGGAAACAAAGACATTAATTCTTGATAGTACTTTCAAAAACAGTGGAGATTACATAATTAAAGAATTTGAGTATGTCATTCCACAAGGGGAACACAAGTCATTAATGGCTTGGGTTCCTAAAAGAAACTAACCCTTTTCATTCTTATGCAGGGCAACACAAAAGAGGAGCTTAAAGACCATATTATTTTTTATAGTGGTTCCTCTAGAAGC
Organism: Artemisia argyi; assembly: GCA_030686995.1. Taxonomy (NCBI): domain Eukaryota; kingdom Viridiplantae; phylum Streptophyta; class Magnoliopsida; order Asterales; family Asteraceae; genus Artemisia; species Artemisia argyi. The sequence goes on from CM060705.1 coordinate 5,231,096, forward strand.
ATGACAGGAGACAAGGAGCTTTTGTTAGATTTTAAGGCATATTTTGGAGGAAGAGTTGCTTTTGGGAATGATTAAATGGAGGGAGAATTACTAACAAAGGAACCATCACGACTGGATCCATTGATTTTGAGAATGTTAGATATGTGAAGGAGCTTAAATTCAATCTGTTGTCAGTCTCTCAGATATGTGATAATAAACATCCTGTTTTATTCACTGACACAGAATGCCTTATTCTCTCCCCTGAGTTCAAGTTAGTTGATGACAACTCGATGATACTGATAGCACCAAGAACCAATGATGTGTGTAGCTTAGATTTGAAGAATATCAATCCTAATGAAAGAGCAATATGTTTAGTAGCCAGGGCAACAATGGAAGAAGCACATCTATGGCATAGAAGATTAGGGCATGTGAATTTCAAGAACATCAACAAGTTGGTCAAAGGTAATTTAGTAAGAGGTTTACCTTCTAAAACATACAAGAATGATCACTCATGTCTGGCTTGCAAGAAGGGTAAACAACACAAGGCTTCATGTAAAAAGATTGAAGAAAGAACTATTAGTGAGCCTTTGGAATTGTTGCATATGGATTTGTTTGGACCTGTTTCTATTGCAATTTTAAACAAGAAGAAGTACTGTTTGGTTATAACAAATGATTGTAGCAGATTTAGTTGGGTCTTTTTCTTGGGATTTAAAGATGAAACCTTTGATGCTATTCATGATCTTATAATAGCCCTTGAAAATCAGTTGAGACTCAAAGTTAGATCTATCAGATGTGATAATGGGACTGAATTAAAGAATCAGCTTATGGATGAGTTTTGTGTCAAGAAAGGAATAAAGAGGGAGTTTAGGATTGCTAGAACTCCTCAGCAGAATGGAGTTGTAGAAACAAAGAATAGAACTTTGATAGAAGCAGCAAGGACAATGCTTGCAGATTCTAAATTACCTGTTCCATTTTGGGCTGAAGCTGTTAGTGCTGCTTGTTATGTGTTGAACAGAGTATCAGTAACAAAACCTCAAATGAAGACACCTTATGAGTTACTTATGGGAAAGAAACCAAACATTAAGTTTATGAAACCTTTTGGATGTCCCCTGACTATTTTAAATACAGTTGATACTCTGGGAAAGTTTGATGGCAAGTCAGATGAAGGATACTTATTGGGTTAATAGCAAAGGATTTAGTGTATACAACATGAGTACCAAAAAGGTTCAAGAATGTCTTCATGTTAAGTTTCTAGAAGATCAAGAAAATCAAAAAGGTAAAGGTCCTGATTGGATGTTTGATCTTTATATTTTGGCCTCATCCGTGAATTATGTGCCTGTTAGACAAGGAAATCAAGTTGTTCACAATGAAGAAGAATTACAATACATTGTTCATGGAGTCAATATGAGATCTGAAAATGTTCCTGATGAAGAACCATTGAAAAGAAGAAAAGTACTTTTGGAACCTCAAAGTATTGTTGAACCTCAAAGTAATGTTGAACCACAAAGTACTGTTCAACCAAACTCCACAGTATATGATGAAGACCAAGCTATCCAAGATGAACTTAGTAGGATGCTTCTTCAAGAAACTATTGCAACATCCTATGAAGATGATCAAAGGAGATCTTATGAAGCAGAAAAGAAGAAGGGTAAAGGCACAAATGACTCTGACAGTACTTTGCTTCAAAGTACTGCTAATCCATTTGAAAGTACTTGAAATTTCTTAGATACATCAAATTGGATCAATACTGATGATTTGAATGATCCAAACATGCCTGCCTTAGAAGATACTGATGATGAGTTGGAGAAAGAAGGCATTTTCTCAGATTCCTATGAAGACCCTGATTTCACAAATTTAGAAGATAATCTTGAAGTTTCACCAACTCCTACATTGAGAATTCATAAAGATCATCCTGTCAGTAAGATTATTGGACCTTCTACCTCAGGAGTGCTCATAAGAACAAAAGCTAAGAATCTCTCTCAGCAACTTACTTCCTTACTTAGATTTGTTTATAAACAAAACAACACGGATCAGCAATTGTGCTTATTTGCTTGCTTTCTGTCTTAAGAGGAACCTAATACAGTATCTTAAGCATTAGCTAAAGAGAGTTGGGTTGAAGCCATGCAAGAAGAACTTTTACAATTTAAACTTCAAAAAGTTTGGGTATTATGTGATTTACCCGATGGTAAAAGATTAATTGGTACAAAATGGGTCTTCAGAGTTAAGAGAGATGAAAGAGGGAATGTCATCAAGAATAAAGCAAGATTAGTTGCTCAAGGCTACATACAAGAAGAAGGGGTAGACTATGATGAAGTGTTTGTTCCTGTGGCAAGAATTGAAGCCATAAGGTTGTTTCTGGCTTTTGCATCATATATGGGCTTTCCTGTATATTAAATGGATGTTAAGAGTGCTTTTCTTTATAACACTATCACAGAGGAAGTCTATGTCAAACAACCTCCTGGTTTTGAATATCCTGCACATCCAAACAAAGTCTACAAGGTTATTAAGGCTCTGTATGGCCTCCATCAAGCCCCTAGAGCTTGGTATGAAAGACTCTCCACTTTTCTATTGTAGTATGGTTATACGAGAGGTGCCATTGATAAAACTTGTTTATCAAAAGAGAGAAAAAGGATATTATGCTTGTCCAAGTGTATGTGGATATACTATTTTTGGAGCCACAAAACAGTCAATGGTGAAAGAGTTTGAGCAGCTCATGCAACAAGAGTTTCAAATGAGTTTCATGGGTGAATTAACATTCGTTTTGGGGCTTCAAGTTCAACAATCAAGCAGTGGAATTTTCATTAGTCAAGATAAGTATGTTACAGACATTCTAAAGAGGTTTAACTTCACCACTATCAAGCTAGCCTCCACACCCATTGTTAGGACCGTAGAACAACCTTATCACTTGTGAATCTAGGCTAGATCTAGAGAGAGAAAGTAAGTAGAGAGAGAGAGTGGATGGGACCTCCTAGTGTGTGTAAATGAATAACATTGATATTACTAAGAGAACCAACCTCAAAATGAGGCCTTACATGTGTATTTATACTTGTAGTCTAGGGCTTCACATATCTTTGACCATATTACATAACTAGCCCTTAGACTTTATACAAGCATGAATAATACACATAAACTTAATAAACTAGCATTTACTAACTATTACATTGATATATTTAACTAACTATTTGACTCAATAAAGATCGTCACTTTTAATCCTAACAATCTCCCCCTAAGGGACGATCATTGAGATCTCACTTTGATTTCATAAATGATCAACACTTCTAATGCTAACACCCATTGATGCTAACAAACCATTGGGAAAAGATGCAAATGGAGAAGATGTTGATGTTAAGCTATATAGATACATGATTGGTTGTCTAATGTATTTGACTGCATCTAGACCTGACATTACTTTTGTTGTGTGTTTATGTGCAAGATATCAGGTCAACCCCAAAGTTTCACATCTGAATGCAGTTAAGAGGATTTTTAGGTATCTCAAGCAACAACCTAAGCTAGGGTTGTGGTATCATAGGGAGTCTCCTTTTCATTTGGAAGCCTTTTCAGACAGTGATTATGCTGGAGACAATTTTGATAGAAGACCAACTACTGGAGGATGCCAAAACCTTGGAAGAAGATTAGTTTCATGGCAATGCAAGAAGCAAACAATTGCAGCAACATCTTCCACAGAAGCAGAATATGTGGCTGCTGCAAGTTGTTGTGCCCAAGTGCTTTGGTTGCAAAATCAACTTTTGGACTATGGATTCAATTTCAAGAATACTCCTATCAACATTGATAATGAGAGTACAATCTGTATTGTGAAGAATCCTGTCTATCATTCCAAGGCTAAGCATATTCAGATTAGGCATCACTTTATCCGAGATTTTTATGTGCACAGACTTATAAATGTGGTTAAAGTTCACATAGATGATAATGTAGCTGATTTACTCACAAAGGGTTTTGATGTTTCAAGATATAATCATTTAGTGGTGAGTATTGGGATGATCAATAATTAAGCTACATTTGAGGGGAGGCATTAGTAGCTATTTTTTATTTGAGGGGAGGCTACATTAACCATTAAACAGAAGTGAAGCTTTATTCATATTCATCATAAACAGAGTTAAATTAAACATTCACGAGAGAAACATCACAAAAACAACAAAATACAAATCCTAACAACCCACACCCTACACCAGCTACTCCATTGGCCTCTTGCCCTTTCCCTGGTAGTCATGCTTTGTCTTTTGAGCACTCTTCTTCTTGTTATCAAAGGTTGATTGTTTCCTTGGGCAAGCAAGACCTAGCACTTGTTTTGGAGGCTTTTGGAGTCTTGCAGGCTTCTCTGGGACAGGCCATTTCATGTTTATCAATGCGGATTCCAGGGCTTGTGTCAATGCCTGTGGTAACTCCTTGGAAAGGGTGTATGGTTTATCATCATCATTAGAAGAATTGGAGTAGAACTCAAGAGATGGAGCAATAGCAGGGGTAGAAATCTTCTTCTTTGGCTTCATTGTTGTTACGCTTGAAGCACAAGGAGGAAAGTAGTCACCCCATCCAGAAGATTCTTCTGCAGAGTCCGAACAATAGCTTATCTCTTCATTAGAAGAATCATCTGAAGAGATGTAGATCAGTGGAAAATGGCTCATAATGCTAATAGGGTTTGTGATGGTAAAGAAAAGGTTTTGTTGAAGATTTGTGTTGATCCAAGCCCTTTTTGTTGGCAAAGTCAATCCCAATGGATAATTATGAAGGATATTAACTCCTACCTATTTTAGTAGATTTGGGAAGTGAATATGGAAAGTATTTATTCTATCGGGTTGACTTTGAGAATATATTTCTTAGTGGCTTGGTCAAAAAGTCAATTTGGTTAGATATTATGGTGGAAAGTACTTTTAGGCAAAGTACTACTTCATATTTGAATGAAAGTACTGCTCAGTATTATATGGGGAAGTACTGTTTGGCACTTAGTGGAAAATACTCTTCTATCAGAAGTACTGTTCCAACGGTCAAAAAGAGGGGTAACATCTTTGCACAATATATGGAGGAGATAAATGCCAAAAATAACGATATATGCATTTATTGGGCCGATATTTTTTTTGAATATCATCCCTCTTTGTGATTATCTCTTCCATCTTAATATACCCTCATCATCATTACTGTTCATCCATTCAAACACTAACACATCCATCATTGATCATTATCCTCTTTTACAAACACAAACAATGGCGAACCGTTCCACCATCAACAAACACAACATGATTGCCAACTTGGATAAGACTCAAAAGAATGTTGATTTCCATGCCATCATTGATTTTCTCACTGGGTCATCAATCAACTATGCTCTGTTGGTCAATCCTGAAATCATTGGCCCCTGGATTCAAGAGTTTTGGAATACTGCTAGATCTGGTTTGGAAGAAGGAGAAGATATTATTCAAGCTACAGTTGCATGGAGACCTATTCGCATCACTGAAGCCACAATAAGGGAAGTCTTATTGTTTAATGATGAAGAAGGTATTGTTCTTTTTGACAAACAAGTTATTTGGGATGAACTCATAGAGATAGGCTATGAAGGTTCTGTCAATAAGCTTACTTTTCAAAAGGCATTGGTTAGTCCCCATTGGAAGTACCTTATACATGTTTTACTTCATTGTCTAAGTCCCAAAAGTACTGCTTGGGGTCAATTTGGCCATAACATAGCCTCTGCATTAGTTGGGTTAGCTACCAATCAACAATTCAATTTCTCATATATGATTCTTAATGGTATGCTTGGTCACATCAAAGCTGGTTCACCATTTTTTATGTATCCTAGGTTTGTTCAGTTATTTTTAGACAAACAACCACTAGTACAAAACGTGGATTTAGTCACACATAGTCGAAATCGAACAGCCACACATTCACATATTTGTGTGGCTGAAGGTGCCAAAATTGACAACATTTACTAATTAGCCACACATAAACATTTTGATTGCATGACCATTAGGACTCTATTGCTACACAATCGATCGTTATGTGGCCAAAGGTATCTGGTAGTTTCGTTTCAGATCATATCATCACATATGAATTTGGAACGTGTGACAAATACAAGTAACCTTGATGCATTAGTCACATAACGTAATTTTTTGTGTGTCTAAATCGTACAGTCAAGTTTGTCACATATTATTTAAGGGTGACTCATATGTTTTGATAATTATTTAGCCACATATCAAATTAGAACGCGTGACTAATGAAAAGTAAGGTTGAAGCATTCGTCACGATATACATATAAAAAGTGACAAATATATGTCACACACTTGAACACTGTGACCAAATGCCATATATGGTCACACTAAATGTTTTGTCACACATTGGTTAAGTGTAGCAAAAATCCAGTACATATGGTCACGTAAGTTAATATGTGTGTTTAAAGTGTAGTTTGTGTTAGCTTGGCAAAAGCTAATGTACATAGCCACATTTACATCAAATACTATGACCAAATGTCATATATGGTCACACTAAACGTTTTATCACACATTATTTAAGTGTAGCCAAAATCAAGTACATATGGTCATGTACCTTAATACACATTTCTTCATTATAAACATATAAATTCATGTGGCCATTAGATGAACAATAGTCACACAAAATAAACATTTATTCACTTTAAACACCATATGGTCACACTTATTAACTGTTTTGGTCACTTTATTTTTAATTGTATGTGACTAATTACCCAAAACAAACATAAAAGCCAAACAAAAACAAAATTTATGTGGCCATTGGATGATCAATAGTCACACAAAATACATATTCCTTCACTTTAAACACCATATGGTCACACTTATTCACACTTTTGGCCACTTTATGCTTGATTGAACGTGACTAAATACACCCCAAAAGCATGCATTGTGTGACTAAATGTTACCAAAGGCCACACAAAAACAAAATTCATATGGCCATTGGATGATCAATAGCCACACAAAATACACATTCCTTCACTTTAAACATCATATGGTGACACTTATTCACACTTTTGATAACTTTATGCTTAGTTGTATGTGACTAAATACACCCAAAAAGGCATGCTGTGTGTGACTAAATGTTATCAAAGGTCACACAAAAACAAAATTCATGTGGCCATTGGATGATCAATAGTCACACAAAATATACATTCGTTCACTTTAAACACACATATTCACACTTTTGGTCACTTTATGCTTAGTTGTATGTGACTAAATACACCCAAAAAAGCATGCTTTGTGTGACTAAATGTCACCAAAGGCCACACAAAAACAAAATTCATGTGACCATTGGATGATAAATGGTCACAGAAAATACACATTCCTTCACTTTAAACATCATATGTTCACATTTATTCACAACATTGGTCACTTTATGTTTAATTGTATGTGACTAAACCCCCAAAAACATGCTTTGTGTGACTAAATGTTACCAATGGCTAGAAACAAACAAAAATCATGTGGCCATTGGATGACCAATTGTCACACAAAATACACATTCCTTCAATTTAAACATCGTATGGTCACACTTATTCACACTTTTGGTCACTTTATGCTCAGTTGTAGGTGACTAAATAGACCCAAAAAAGCATGCTTTGTGTGACTAAATGTTACCAAAGGCCAAACAAAAACAAAATTCATGTGGTCATTGGATGATCAATAGTCACACAAAATACACATTCCTTCACTTTAAACACACTTATTCACACTTTTGGTCACTTTATGCTTAGTTGTGTGTGACTAAATACACCCAAAAAAATATGCTTTGTGTGACTAAATGTTACCAAAGGCCACACAAAAACAAAATCCATGTGGCCATTGGATGATCAATAGTCACACAAGATACATATTCCTTCACTTTAAGCATCATATGGTCACACTTATTCACACTTTTGGTCACTTTATGCTTAATTGTATGTGACTAAATTCACCCCAAAAACATGCTTTGTGTGACTAAATGTTACCAAAGCCCACACAAAAATGAAATTCATGTGGCCATTGGATGATCAATAGTCACATAAAATACAAATTCCTTCACTTTAAACATCATATTGTCACACCTATTAACACTTTTGGTCACTTTATCCAGTAAATATGTTCATGTAATTTATGTGTGTTTAAAGTTTAGTTTGTGTTAGTTTGGCAAAAGCTAATGTGTATAGTCACATTTTCTTCCAACACTGTGGCCAAATGCCATATATGGTAACACTAAACGTTTTGTCACACATTATTTAAATGTATCCAAAATCTAGTACATTTGGTCACGTAACTTAATATGTGTGTTTAAAGCTTAGTTTGTGTTAGCTTGCCAAAAGATAATTTGAATAGTCACATTTACTTCTAGCACGATCATGTGACTATATGTCTTTAAAATAGCTACGGCATATCACAAATGTGTGACTAAATTATGTTTATGGCCACATTTAAGGTGATTATATGTGACCAATATGTTCATAACAGTCACATCGTGAAGTATTCATGTGACTATTATTTAGAATAAAATGTGAAATCAGTCATCATTAAATTTCATGCTTTGTGTGACTAAATATTACAAAAGGCCACACAAACATAAAATTCATGTATCCATTGGATGAACAATAGCATAAAATACACATTTCTTCACTTTAAATAGCACTAGCATGGTACCCGCGCGTTGCAGCGGCGGGTAGCCTGAAATTAAATTTTCTGGTGAATCATGTATTTTAGTTTATTATGTTCTTTCTGACAATAAATTTACGGATATCAAGAATTTCGTTTAGGCCGTGCCCGTTCGGGCTCGAGCCTGTTTAGCCCGCACCCGTTCGGGCTCAAGCACATTTGTCCCGTTGCCCGTTCGGGCCTGAATATTTGTATAATGTGCTTTATTATTTGTATTAGTGACATTTAATGTAGGAATTGTGTTTAATTTGGTTGTACAATATGCTTGATAATTTGTATTTTTGATGTAAGGGGTGTTTTAATAATTGTGTTAATTGTACTTATTGACCAATTAATTAATTGACTACATTAAATATCATTAATGCGGTGTTTTTGTTAATATGTGCATTAAAGTGGTGTACACTATGCTTCTTGTCTTGTAAGTCTGAAAATTATGTGCATTAAAGTAGTGTACATACATCTTTCCTATTAAAGAAATGTTTTTGGTCTTAAACATTTTAAGACTTCTAAATATAGATGTCCTAAATACATTATAAGGTAGTATAGATATGGTCACACTTATTAACACTTTTAGTCACATAACTTAATATATGTGTTTAAAGTTTAGTTTGTTTTAGCTTGCCAAAAACTAATTGTGTGTCTACGTAACCATTTTGGTACAAATAAAAAGGTCCTAAAAGGGTTGTTACGACCAAATTTAGTGCCCTAACATGACACATTATTAGGACACCTTGTCCAATACTTATAAGGACGCTCACGCTTTTCACTGAACACTATCCGAGGCTTAAAATATAAGATGCTCAATGAGCCTAAAATTATATCAAATCCAAAAATTCATATCAAAACATTTCATTTCCAAAAAAATATTACAGAAGTAAAGGTTTTCCACATGATTGAGTTATATCATACACAAAAATTTAACACCATCTAAAATAAAGTCTACTAAATTGTGTTAGATGATCGTCGCACAACATCCTCACGTACAAAACAAGCATGAAACAACTCCTTTCTGGTTCGTTCACGTCCACATAAAAATTCCTATTTAAAAAAAAAAAAAACTGTTTTCAATATATATGAATATGTTGACATTAACAATTATATATAATTACCTTATATTGAACCATATAAATAAGCTACATAATGACTGCATACCTTCGCCGCCATAAGAATGCTTTAATCCCAACTCAAATACATCTTCAGCTTGTTGGTTATCACTATCGATTTAATGCTACCTCCATTATTCATGAGTCACAAAGCACTACTACATAAGAGTTTTATGTTCAAAATCATAATAACATGCATAATGATACTTTATATCATCAGAAATTCTCATTAATATCTCTAACAAGGAACCAAAGACAAATTTATAGGATGACATTACCTCTTGCCAATGAAGTACATTATCAAATGATGGATTTGATGGAACTGAAGCAAACTTTGAAATCCTAGGCGTCTCCTGATCTAATCTGTCATCAGTGATCAGTCATCTAGTATTTTAACACATCTAAATAGGTGACGAGTATCGCCATTGAGTACTTAGTATATAATACCATAACATCAAATTTTCAGACTGAAAGAACACAAACAATATCTCACTTATTTTTATAATATGTGACGAATTAAATGTCTAAACAAAGAAAAAAATAGTGATATATGAAAATTAGATACTTTTAAACAAAACCTAAAGTATCTGCTTAGCTGCTAAATTACTTTACCAGCTGAGCCAATCGATCGATATGTCACTGTGTCCTAGCTAACGAGTACCCAGGGAATATAGGCATTAATTTTGTGAAGCAAGATATCACGTGTACTCGTTAAAGTTTAATAAGTAGATCCATTTGATAAGTAGATATCACGTGTCCTAGCTAGGACACAGTGACATATCGATCGATATGTCACTGTGTCCTAGCTAACAAGATATCACGTGTACTCGTTACCAGATGAGCCAATCGATCGATATGTCACTGTGTCCTAGCTAACAAGATATCACGTGAAGCAAGATATCACGTGTACTCGTTATTAAACTTTATTGGTAGATTTACAATACTTATTAATAAGTAGATCCATTTGATAAAAACACAAACCAAATTAGCCCATTTAAGTAGAAGATAGATATGTAAACACAAAATTAAATAAAGGATTGAAGCCACTAGTTGAATACCTGTTTGACGAACCCTTAGTAGCATTGATCAACTCATCAACCAAATAATATAAACCCAAGCCATAATCGCATATGTGAATTTAGGGCACGAGATATGTGGAAAATCATAAAGTAAAATTAATGAATGTAAGATGGAATTCGGTTTCTGGAGTTTCAATAGTGACTGCACAACCCCATATCTCTATCACGTTTTACATATATTGTATAATCTAATCATGAACATAAACCTTATTTAAAAGACAATATTACCTTTCTTGAGAGATAATACATCAGTTTACAATGGTATTGAGAGTAAACACCAATAACAAAGAAAGGTAAGAGAAGAATTGAGGGAACTTGAGAGGATAATGAAAATTTTGAATGGGGATCTGAGGAAAAATGAAAGGGTTTTGATTTGGGGAAAACCAAGGGTGGGAAGACATAAAAAAGTTAACGGGGAAAAGAGAGACGGAATGAAAAATTACTTTAATCTCTTATAAATTTTAAATTAGGGGTGTCATAAAACTCGACCCGATCCGAATCCGAATATAACTATTAGGGTCGGGTTACTCGGTTTCAAAATTATATTCGGGTCGACCCGAATAACCCGAGTTCTAAATAAGGTCGTGTTTGGGTATATTTTTATTAGTCTCAACCCAAATTGACCGGAACTCAACCAACCCGACTAACCCGACTCGACTATCACTTTTAAAATATAAAAATATTGAAGTTAGCCATTTTTTAATCATTTTACATATACACGGGTTGACCTAAACATGAATTGACCCGAACTCGACCAACTCGACTAACCCGACTCGACTAACACTTTTACAATGTAAAAATATTGAAGTAAGCCATTTTCTAAATCATTGTACATATACTCGGGTTGACCCAAACCTGAATTGAATCAACTCGACCAACCCGACTAACCCGACTCGACTAACACTTTTACAATGTAAAAATATTGAAGTAAGCCATTTTTTAAATCATTTTAGATATACTCGGATTGACCCAAACCCGAATTGACCACCTGAATTTTCCCAACCCTAATTGACCCGAACCCGACTAACCAGAGTTCTAAATAGGGTCGGGTTCGGGTATGTTTTTTAAGCCTTGACCCGAATTAATCTGACCCAAACCCGACCGAGTCAACTCGAATAACACCCCTAAATTCATAAATTTTTCTAACCCGACAATCTCTGGTGGTTACCTTACAGCCTTAAGCTTAAGCTTGACTTGATTATAAACTCAAAGATCGAAACTTGGCTTGAGTTCAAGTCATTGGATATAGATAACCAAATCAATTATATATTGTTGCTATTATAATACTAAATAATATGGTCAATAACATATATTGTAGCGTGACTTATAATGCGATGTACCTTTGGTCAACTATGGGATTTGACACTCTCGAGGACCTACGAGTTTCAAATACATTGAACCAATCTTGTTGATGAGTTATCGTTGTAGTTTCATAAATAAGAATTTTCCTTTTAAGAATGACTTCAAAATAATCATATTGTATGTGCAAAGTAAACAAATTAGGTCATTTAGTATTGGTATGGCAAGTGTCTGACTCAAATGTAGAGAGATGTTCAGGTAAGAACGACACACATGTGTCATAGAAATGACTTTGTGACACCAAGCGCTTTTTAATCATGTCTATATTAAGATTGAGAGTGAATCAGGTGTTTGGTCATGCTACTAATTTGAAGCACCCTTTTAGCCTTTTTGTATGATGTTTTTTCTAAGTTTTGTGTTATCATTATTAGAATTGCTAACTATTTGTTCCATTTATGTTACAGTGAACATGAATCTGACTTTAGAGACGAGAGGTGCTAATGTCTATATAAGAAAAAAGCAAGGAAGAGTTAATGGTAAAGCACATGAACTATTTGGAGATTTGGATGTATCGCATGAGTGTAGTGGTAGGAAAGTAAAGGGGATAATGCTTGTGGTGACAGGTATGCCTTCAACACCATCTAAAATGGAAAATAAGAAATTCTATGTACTATATTATGATAAAACCTAAAATAAAACAAGGTAGGTTTTGGTTAGCATTTGTGCAGCCGAGCTTAGCTAAAACTTGTTAGAATAGACCTCTTAGATGTATATGTGACTAACTTTGGGATTGATTGTGATTTGTGTATGTCAATAATATGTGTGTGTGTGTATGCAGATGCAAATACAGATAAATGCTTGCGTGTTTGCGTATGTGTGGTGTAAAACTAACAAAAAAATTTTCATACTTTTATCTATACAGACCCCAAGTACGGCACCACCAAATACAGAAATGGAAGCCAAGGCCTATGAAGGCAAGGAAAAGGCTACAAGTAAAAAGTCTAAGGGAACTTCAGGGAATGGCAATGTCATTGGTGTGAGAACTGGAGAGAGTGGGAAGACAACATAAAGTTCAGGGAATGATGGTGCCACCCAAAGGTTTGCAATTATAGGATATATTTCAGTTTTTACTTGGTTTCCAATATGATTAATGACGTTATTTTTTTGTCATTATCACAATGCAAAAGCAACCCTAATTAATTACTAATTTTCAACCAAAAATGCCGAAAGTGGAAGTGATGGTTCATCAGATGGAAGTGACGAAAATGACCAACATGTATGTGTTTCACATTAGATGTAGAATGTAAACATGATTATGATTTTTATCTCGTTATTAACTTTTAATGTATTGCCACCCTGGAATTAATAGGTTTATTCTGGAGGTAAAAAAGGAAGCTTTAATCAGATGCTTGCAGATGGTAATCATGCAAACTTTTACCTTTTCATTCTCTGCTAATGCAAGTGTTTATACTAAAATTACAATCGTTACTAATCTTCAGCTAGTGCACAGAATAATAATTCTGGGCCCAATATTCAGATGCCAGTACCTGGAAACCCTGTAGGTGCTATTCCTGGCACCAACCTTAATATGGGGATGGACTTGTGGAACCCATCTGCTGGAAATAGACCCATGAAAATGCGACCAAATCCTTCTAGCCTGGCTCTAACAGCAGTTCCACCACCAATGATAGGACGGGATGGAATGATGCCTGATCATTAGGGTCAGGTATGAATGAATTTAGCGGACATTATTATTCTGTGGAATTGCCATCTGTATCCTACCCTCACTCATCACCAATTTAGGTGGCAAAATGGGTGGATCAGGTGGGCTGGATAGCCTGTTAAAATGAGTTGTAGTCAAAACATGTAGGTTTTAGTAAGGGTCAGGTCAGCTTTCCTGAAACACTACACTCTTATGTGTCAAATATAATTAAAAGTTTAAATTGTTTCAAAAGTAATTTAATTTTCTAGTAAAATGATTTAGGTGGTTCTGTGTGTTAAGAACACAAATTTAGTAGGCTTTCAACCTAGGCTTTCAACCCAGCTGACCTTTAATTTGTTATTCAAGATTTTACTTTATTGTTATTGTTATTGTTATTGTTATTATTATTATTATTATTATTATTATTATTATTATTTTTTTTTTTTTTTTTTTTTTTTTATTATAATCATCACTTTTATTGAAAAACAAATAGGATTTTACAAGAAATTAGTGGGGAGCCGAGATACTAACTGAGCCCCCACACTTTTAGCTACAGCAAAACCAATCCTACTAAAAATATGTGGAGCAGCACGTGCTCCAATGTCTTGGGTCATAGAAAATCGTCTAATGCGCTTTAATAAAGTCACTGCATCCTTTTCAAGTTCTCCAAAAGAAGAGAATGAAAAGGGGAGGAACCCATATCCGATATCAGCGCATTTAGCTGCGTACTTGACACGTTTACGTTGTGCGGCCTCAATAACCGCCCGACCGGGCATAAAATCAACCATACACGAACGCGTCAAAGGTGATGATCCTGTAAGATCAACACAAACATCAAGACCACCATCCCAAGAATAAAGTAACATATCGGCCGGACGTAAGGTTTTGTCCCTCTCTCCACGAAGCCCAATATCCACCTCCTTACGAGCTGAAACTCCAGACCGAGAACATATATCAACAAGAACATCACGCACAACATTATGCCGATGTTTAATACCAACTAAGCCTGCACACGATACAGCATGATCTCCAAAAATATCTCCAGGAAAGACCTTAGAACAAGCTGAACATGGCATCTGGATAGTAAAAAGAGGAACACCCAAACGATAACACAAAACACATCGGTAAGTCCTGGCATTCATAGTCTGTCCCAATCCGGATATCGGCGCCACCCTAAGCCAATCTGACGTATAATCCTCTTTCAAAGAGGTCCATAAAGCCATCTGTCTAGAGGATAAATGGAAAGTGGATTCAACCGTTTGGGCAACACGCGCGAAATGTATATCTGCCAATTTCTTCATAAGTTTGGGGGCAGCGATCTCACTAGGGTTACTCATAAGGTCAATATCCATATTCACATTAAAAGTACACAATGCATCATCAAAAGAGGGACCAGTAGACACAATACCAGAACTACGGAGAAGCTTAGTCTGTAAGCTGGCAGATTGAAGTCTAGAAGCAAGGAAGGCATAGTTCAAGACATCACCTGCAGAATACACACCAAGTCCCCCGAGAGCAAAAGGTAGGGTGGCGAGTCTCCATTGCCAATCACCAAACCCAGGTCCAGAAGCAGTGACAATACGTTCCAAAGAAGAGCGAAGTGCTGCATCAAAAGAAACCTGAGCACTCTCAAAGACCCGAGGAGGACATGTGCGCATAGAAAAATACAACTTGGAAATACCCGCACATGCACGCAGTAGCAACAACTCACACTGGGGATCATTAAGCCTAGCAACAGCATCCATAAGCTCAATAGTTTTAGCAACCCTTTTCATAACAAGCTTACTACTAAACTCAAAATCCACACTGGCGGGGCCCCCTAATAATTTAACCCCATGTGAAGGTCGAGAAATATTAGGGGGAAAAACACCAACATACCTACTCCTTGGGTCTTCCTTCGGCCAAAAGATCTCAGTTTTATCAACATTGAGGTGTAAACCACAACTAGGTCCATCCATCATAATCAACTCCAAAACCTTTCCCACAACCAAAGTATCTCCAATAATAGTACCATCATCAAGATACCAAGCTTGAAGAGAAAGAGTGAAGGAGTCTCGAATCTTACATGCCAAGGGATGTAACACTAAAGCAAAAAGAAGAGGCCCAAGCGGATCACCCTGTTGCACCCCTTGGTGCGACCATAAAGTATGCTCACCATAATATAATCTAGCAGGACTGGAGTAACAGAATTCCACCCATCGTGAAATAGCCGGAACACGAAGGCGAACTTCTCGTAACATAACCGCACGATCCACCATATTGAAAGCGTTTTTAAAGTCCACCAACAACATAGATAAACCCACATCACCCCCACGGTCTTCAATCAAACGATTCACAGCATGAAGGATTGCCTCCCCACCCCCCGAAACACCCACCCCAAATTGCAAACCGTCAAAATAACCATCCAAAGAATGGCCAATCATAGAAGCACAAACCTTGGAGACTAAACGCCTCCAAACAGTCCCAACAGCGATAAGACGGATCCCCCCTCCTGGCTTAACCAAGGGCGTGAGAGGAGCACTAGCAACATACTCTCCTAACACCCTTGGGCATTTACCCGCAAGAAAAAGGTTCACCACCTGGGTGATAGAAGCGACTAACTCATCAGATATAGCAACAGCAGCACCGTTTAAACAATCCAAAAGGTGTTGAGCACGCAAACCATCCCTTCCACAAGAAGTACCACGAGGGAAACTCTTAATCATATCAAGAACCATAGCAGGAGATGCTAAAAGGTGATGATGATCAATAGGTATATCTGGTAAATGGGGGGCAGATTGAAAAGGGTGCTTAGCTTTTAGATCCGCGAGAGTAGTATCATCATAAGCCGCAATACCCGAAGAAGAAAGAACTCTAACAGCAGCAGTATAATGGCCATCACAAATCTTCCTCTTACACTGTTTGATATTACGGTCACCCAAGTCTAGGTTTTCCTCATCAATATTAGACCATAAAGGGGGGGGGGGGTTCGGCTAAAACCTCACGCACAACTTGTAAGCTACCACCGGGTGTGCCCCAAGATGAAATGGCATTAACAATATACTCTTCCTGTCGTTGACGTTTGGTAACAGACCTACACTCTTGATTACTCCTTGGGCAAAAGGTTTTAAGCAAACAAAGAGGCAAGACTAACAAACCAACCCAACAAGAAATGTCATCAGGCGAACAAAACCCCAAACGACATTTAGGAGGGATGGATTTGACAGTACGCAACCCCTTAGAAAGTAGAGTATCAAGGAGATGTAAATCAAAACCACCAAACTCATCAGAAACCAAATCCTCAACAAGAGCAACATGAGAAGGGGCATGAGGTTTGGTGAGATCATGCAACACGAACCGAACAACACCATCACCACAATCAGGAGGTGACACAAAATCAGACCCCCCACCATGTCGACACTTAGCAAATGAGTTATTTATTATTATTATTATTATTATTATTATTATTATTATTTATTATTTATTATTTTTTTTATTTTACTCGTGCAACCCCCCAAATTCATAAGCAAATGAGTTAAAATTGTCAGCTCGATGCTAAGTTAGGTTTCCATGTTGGACCAAGCATAAACCATCATAGCATCTGGGTTCTTTTCTCCCTTGTACAAGTTTCACTAATTAGACTAATCATGCATAGTTGTTAAATAACTTTCAAACCCTCAATATATAGGTACAGAAATGTTAACTGATGCAATTATCATATCAGCAGGATGAGTGCGAACTGAAAAGACAAAAGAGGAAGCAGTCTAATAGAGAGTCAGCTAGGAGATCAAGATTTTGCAAACAGGTATATCATTTTTTAACTTCGATGTGGATCTCATAGGCTCATAGCATTGCATAATAAGTACTCCCTGATAATACTAAAATAGAAGAAGAATCAGTAAACCAAGGAAAAACTGGGTTTCCTTTGGGATTTGCTCGTTGACTCACAACTTAATCTTTTATGAATGCATAAACTCTATTTGCAAACACATAACGCACACTTAAGAGAAAATACATTACTAGAAGTAGAGGAGGGGAAAGTGATTAGGTAGGGGTAGGTTGTGTAACGGGTCTAAACGTGTAATTTTGTGGTGCAGGTCAAAACTGGTGGGATCGGGTCAAATTCACTTGTACACGTTTTTTTTAATTATTATTTATTCCCCCCCCCCCCCCAAAAAAAAAACTATAGTATTATTTAATAGACTAATTTAAGAGTTTTTATGTACTTACATGCGTTGGGCATAATACAGTAGAGTATTTGGATTTTCTTTTCACAACTTATGATGAAAAACTCGTACTTTCTTAAGCTAAGGAACTCCAAAGCATCAAATATTAGCTGGTAATCGTAAACTATTTTGGATACATCCAAACACTCACAAGTTCATATTAATTGTATGAAAAGATAATATATTGTTTATGTAGTCGTGAATTGTTGGTATTTTTGCCATTTTAGATGATGTTTTTTTTTTTTCTTTAGTATTTATATTTATTTATTTCGTTGTGCAGGTAAAAAATGTTGAACAACTTTCACCATTAGTAACATTGAAGGACCCTCTTGGATGATTTTCAAACATTACCAAGTAAGACTTATATTTGTTACTAGTTATTTCCCGAGTATGATCGGTAGTGGTGAATTTGTTTTAAGGGGTGTTTGGTCTAAATTAGAATCATTTGTTTTTAGGGATCAACAATTGATGGTGGGTGTGTCAGCTTGAGCAAAGGGGTCAGTTTGGGCAGACGGGTTGGGCATAAACTCGGCTTGACAATTGAGTTCATATGTATCTTCGACATGTCACATGAACATTATGTAAGTGTTTGATAAACTCGGCTTTGTTTCCTATAGGCAACACCACTAAGTACAATAAAAATGATTGGTGAGTACAAAACATCACTCTAGTGATGCCATGCAGAAGCAAGCTAAGAAGAGTCAGAACACTACTAGAAAAAGTGCCAATAGCAACGAAAATTTTGCAACAACCAATAAGTCGTTGCTATATTCACACATTAGCAACGAATTTAGCAACGAAATTCAGTAAAAATTGAATCTTTGGTTAGCAACGACTTTTAGTTGCTAAATTCGTTGCTATCTTCTCAAAATTTGGTGGGAACATTCCCTCTCTTTTTTAGCAACGACTTTCTCAAAAAATTTCGTTGCAAAAAAATTAGCAACGAAGTTTTAATTTTTGCCAATCAAATAATTAAATATTAGCAACGAAATGGCAAATATAGCAACGAATATTTTGTTGCAAAAATTGTTGGTCAAAAATTTTAAACATTTTTATTGCTAAATATATGAAAAATCATGGGAAAATTCTCAAATTTTTTTAGTTAACCAATTTTATTTTAAATTATTTTCTAGTTACTACATTTATGAAATAGCATAGGGGGAAAAATTTCCCTCTATTTATTAAACCTTATTAAATAATACTCCCTCCATGCCAAAATTATAGTCCCCTTTTGACTTTTTCGGTCTTTATTTTTCAACTTTGACCTTAAATATTTTTGTTTATATTACATAATACATTATGCAAAATATATTAATGGATTGAGTTTTAAATGTATTTTTCATTGGTATAATCTTCACCAACTATTTTATAACACAAACAAAAATATTTAAAGTCAAAGTTAAGAAAGAAAGACCGAAAAAGTCAAAAGGGGACTATAATTTTGGGACGGAGGTAGTAGCAGTTTAGTTTCAATCTACTTAGGATAATCTATGCTATATTATCTCATGTCTAACATTTTTTATGAGTTTCAATCTACTTAGGATACCTTATTAAAAATTTCCATCTCGACTCGTCCGTTTAATATCTCATGTCTAACAATACTATATTGACTCATTAATTTAACATTTCATGTATAACTATTTTTTATGAATTTATCAAGCTTTTTGATCCGAGCTCGAGTTGAATTTAAGCATTATCAACCTGGGGTCAACCTTAAAATTTTCGAGTCGAGCGCTATCAAAGTTTGACCCGGGGTTAACCCAAGGCCTTTGGTTTAGTGGTATGTGAGTTTCCATAAACCTAGAGGTTGTGGGTTCAAGCCTCGCTGGATGCATTTGTGAGATAGTTAGTATAGGTGTGAAAAAAATTGCCGTCTAAAAAAAAAGTTCAACTCGATCTAACCCGTTTACTCCGCTAATCTAGTAATTGAAGTAGGGGTGATCACGGTCCAAAAACCGGACTGGACCGGCCAAGACCGGACCGAAGACCGACTTTGGGAAAAACCATAGACCGAGACCGGACCGAATGTGGTAGGTCCGGTCTCGGTCCGGTTCGGTCCGGTCCAATTAGCAAGATTTTGGCAAGTTTTTTTCGTTTTTTTGTCGGTCCGGACGTCCGGACTAGACCGAGGACCGAATTAATTAAAAATCTCAGACCCAAGACCGGACCGTTGGTCCTTCGGTCGGTCCGGTCGGAATGCTCACCCTTAAATTGAAGTTTTAAAATAATTAGATTATTACTTTTGAAATTTGAAGTACCAAGTTATTACTTTCTAGTTATAAATATAAGATTTACGAATTTTTTAATGTATATATCTAAGTTTTACAATTAAAAAAAATGTAAAAGTAAGAAAAAAAAGAAATATAAAATTTGGTCATTGGTTTTAATCGTGTATTATCAGCCAACCAAACCTTATCCTCCCATTTTACATATCCAAGCTACTCTGTATAATCTGTGGTTCATAGGTAAAACTTTACAAATTCAACAAATTTCAATGAGCGGGAGAATGAAAAATTATAAGCGGGAGAAAAAGGGGATCTTGTTTATAAGGAAAAAAAAACCCTAGATCTAATCCCCAAATTATAGTCTCTTCTCCGCTCACTCCTTTTCTTTTATTCAACCTAAAGTATGATGCAATTCCTTTCTTTTTCAATTTATAGCTGATTTTATGTTTGATATTATGTTCATTTCTACTCTCACTATAATATGTTGCTTGTTTTTGCTTATTAGTTTTATGGTAGATTTCAATAGTTGCATTCATTTTGCTAGATATTGTGTTTTGTAAGCTGACTTTCATTTGTTTTTCAATTATATGTTCAATTATATGTTTAATTTGATGCTCAATCTCATTCATTGTTTGGTATTTTTGTCACTCATTAAATGCTCGATAATTTTTGTCTTAAGCATAATTGTTGTTATTGTAGTAAAAAGGAAAGGTTACACGTTCTTGTTGTACTGTCATAATTGTTGTTTGTGTAGTTTAATGAATGTTACATGTTTTATAAATGCAAAACCAGGAAGAAATATGAGCGCGGCTCGATCTCGAGACCTAGGATTGTTTTGGAAAAACTTAACAGCAAGCTAAACTTCTAATTCGTGTTTGAACTTGATGATGCTCTAATTTATAAGGCAACTTTTCATTAATAATTATAGTTTGTTACAAGTTATGAAAACTTTACAAAATAGGATAACAGTGAAGCTTGAACTCGTGGCCTACCCTTTAATTGTGACACAACTTTCCATTGCGCCAAACTTGTGTTTATATTTGTTATTTCATGTATTAACATCCAATTTGACAATCTATTAACCACATATTATGATGTCGTATGTAATAGCTTATTGTGCTGAAATGCAACATTCTTTTTGTTTACCATCTCATAAGTTACTCAACTTAATATCTATGACACTTATTGGAATATAGTACATTCTTATCCCTGCAATTTTCAGTTGTGTGACATAACTTAATTTCATTTTTTATCTATCGCATGACAGATATGACTGGAAGGGGTAGATCTCAAGCAACTAGAGGGAAGGGTAACCGTTGAGCTAACATATCACATAGGTTGATACCTGATTCACCAATGCCGGTAACCCCACCTTCCACATTGTCGGTTCCTCATTCCTCCTCACCGGTGCCAGATACATTGTCTCCAATTCCAATGGAATCCCAAATACCTGTTGCGCCCACTGAGGCAATTTCTAGCACTAGCACAAGTATGTTTCTTACTCTTTGTCATGGTTTAGGCTAATTTTTTGTTTGTGTCATAACATTAGATGTACATTACTTTTTTTACACAGATGATGACACATCTACTCAAAAAAGGGGACCAAGAGGAGAATACTTGAACAGAAATATTCCTAAGGACCCATTTGAAAAAAAACTAATCCATATTATTGGTCCCTCGGAGTAAGTATAATTCACATGGTTATTTATCTTGTTATGATTTGGTAACTAATACATACATGTATAATCTATTGTGCAGGTATCTCGAATCATGTGCTGCAATCTCAATTACGAAAGACTTCAAGGCACATTTTCGTGGGACACAAACTCAGTGGAGTCAACTTGATGATGATTTTGTGGATCTTCTGTACCAGTGCTTTCTGGTAGTTATTTACAATATGTTTTGTCTTCATTAAAGTTTTTAAAACTAAGATCTTAAATCTCAGAGCTAAGATTTATACTATGTTGTAGTGTTGAGTTTTGAAAGCATAATGCTTTAATATCTATCATGATTTATGTAGGATCGATATAAGTATGAGGAAACAATGGATCCAAAAGAGGCTAGAAAGGTTTGGGTAAGGAGATCGATGGAGAGATGTCGAGGTACATGGGCTATGGTTAGGAAAAAATGTGAAAAGGACTCTGGAAGTAGTAACAAAGTTGACTGGAGGAACTTTCGTCCTGAATTTGTGAATGTCGCTGCTGATTGGGATTGTATTATTGAGTCATGGATGAAATTGGAATGGGTGAGGCGATCAAAGGTGGGTGCCAAGAACAGAAAAAAGGTTCCCGGGGATGTGGAAGGTACAAGCTCCTACGTTAGACATACCGGCGGGTCTAAAAGCTTTCGTGCACATAGTCACGAATGGGTAAGCATTTTGAATATTTTTTGGATGGGTAATGAGTAAGCACTTAATTCTAAGACTTTTTGAACGTTATTAGGAGTTCAATAATACTTGCAAAACTGTTTGGTTACAAATTAGTGGACATTATATTTGCGGATACTGATTTGAGCTCTTTTTCCTACTTAAGGATTGGTACTAATACTCGCATAAGGAATATTTAGACAAGATAGGAATGTTGATATCGAATAAATTTACACTATTGTTTGCTTCTCACTATGAAATACGTTCAGTAGTTTAATGCATTTTTGTTTAGCAATATCGGCCTTTTAAGGACTGCTGCACACAACTATCTTATGTAAAGCATGAAGTATTTGATTTATGTTTATCTGATTTTACAGGAGAAAAAAACAGGAAAACGAGCATCAAAAGTTGATATGTTTGAAAGGTTGCACAAGAGAAACAAAGGTAAAGGTGTTTGATGTGATACAAGGTCAGAAAAAGTTGTGACAACTTATAAAGAATCTGTCCAAGCTGTCAATGGTGTTGGTTTGGATTCATCAGATGGTGTTGGTTTGGATTCACCATCTGGTATTCCTTTTGACTCTGAAGCGTGGGAAAAAGCCATCGGCGATCCAAAGAAGAAGAACTTTTATGGTCACGGAATTACTCAAGATCCTGAGATTTTGCATGGCCATGGAACTAAATCCTATTCAACACTAGTCGACAATGAGGCCAACATTCAAGCACAAGTGAATGCTAGAGTTGAAAGCTGGCTTGAAGAGGTGAGGGAAGAAATGAGAGAAGAAATGAGGGCTGAGATGAGAAAAATGTTCAGTGATCAACAACAGGTCACGTCTTCTAACAAGTGAGTTTGTGATGTCTAACCCTTTATCGGTATATAAGCTCTAAACTTTTAGGTAGCTAATTTTGTAATGATGTTGTGAATTCTTAACTATAGCCGCCCTTACCGATGTTTGATGGGTTATTGTTATTTTGAACGAAACGTTGATGGATCTTGTTTAGCTTTATATTGTGCACTGTTGGAATGTATCTTTTGTCTATATGTTTGATTAATTATTAGCAGGCTATAAATGGTAAATGGTTTGTAATGAAACAAACCAATTTCTGTATTTCTGTAAAGAATTTGTATAGCAACAAGTTCATGTGGTTGCTACTATAACCAAAATTACCAACAACTTTACGTTGCTATTCCAAAAACTGAAAGTTGTTGCTGATTAGAGATTTAGTTGCTAATTTAGCAACGAGTGAAAGGTCGTTAGTAAATATCATCAATAATAATTTCGTTGCTATCTTTTGATTTAGCAACGACTTGTGCATATCCCAAAACTAGCAACGACTTCGAAGGTCGTTGCCAAATAGCAACGAACTGAGTCATTTAGCAACGATTTGTGGTTTAGCAACGGGCGATATAGCAACGAACCTGTTTCGTTGGTAATATCGTTGCTAACAGCATTTAGCAACGAATTTAGGCCATATTGCAACGAATTTGGGCCGTTGCTATTGGCACTTTTTCTAGTAGTGGAAGTCCTTAAATTATCGAGAATTTTTTATGTACGACATTACAATTTTATATTCGGTTTAGTTATATAAATTCCAATTTTATTGTATTTGAATTTGTTTTGATACATATTTGTATTTGTTTTGATATATATTTATATTTTAAATGTGACAAAAAGATGCATATAGTCACACTAATTAACACTTTTGGTCACTGTTTTGCATAATTTGTTGTGTGACTAAATATTACAAAAGGCCACACAAACATAAAATTCATGTGGCAATTGGATGATTAATAGTAACGCAACATACACATTTATTCACTTTAAACAGATATGGTCACACTTATTCACACTTTTAGTCACTTTATGCTTAATTGTATGTGACTAAATAACCAAAACAAACATGATTTGTTTGACTAAATATTATAAAAGGCAACACAAACATAAAATTCAAGTGTCCATTGGATGAACAATAGACATACAAAATACACATTTCTTCACTCTAAACATCATATGGTCACACTTAATTCAAACTTTTGGCCACTTTATGCTTAATTGTATGTGACTAAATATACAAAAGAAACATGCTTTGTGTGACTAAATGTTACAAAATGACACACAAACATAAAATTCAAGTGGCCATTGGATGATCAATAGTCACACAAAATACACATTTCTTCACTTTAAACACCATATGGTCACACTTATTCACACTTTCGGGCACTTTATGCCTAATTGTATGTGACTAAATACTCAAAAGAAATGTAACAATTCGCATTTTCAGATTAATTACTATTCCCGGAAAATTTCACTATTCATTTTTACTATTCACTTTTTTACTATTCACTTTCACTATTCACTCCCGAAATTTTTATTTCATATTCTCGTAAGTTAAACTATTTTAATGATAATCCGAGAATTTCACACTCGTCGGATCATTTTTGCAAAAATCACGAAGCCGTGTCCGAGATTTAATTTTAGGTTTAAACGTCATTCCAGCATCCCGATATGTCCATAAAACATTATAAACAATAGAAATATGATTTTCTCTCATTTTAGGACAATTCCAAATGTTTTGGAATTTTACGTTTTCTAGTTCAGCGTTTTACGCGAATTACGCGTTTTAGACCCGCGTTTCCAGTTTTAGCAGCGTTTAAGCAACCCGATAGAACTTATCACTCATTAAATAGGCTAAGATAGGTTATATTAATAAGTTCTAACATATTTATAAATTTCATATTTTTAGGATACCCGATTTTAAGTTTCATGACTTAACGACTTACTGTTAGCGATTACCGGGACCAAAACTCTCTCCGTAACTTAGATAAGACCATGACTACTTATCTAGTCACCCCTTATCCCATATGAACGTGTATCACAAGCCTTGTTGGCTTGTGATAAGTCTTGAGGACTTTAGGTAGCAAACAAGTGTCTAAACTTCCTAAGTAAGCCTCCTAAATATCCTAAACTTGGTCACCAAGTTTAGGCACCTTCCTAGACACCTTCCTAACCTCCTCTTCATGCTATAAATACAAGGCTCATCTCTTCCTTTCTTCATAATCCAAACGACACACAACAAATCCCTAGCACCATGATCCTTTGATCTTCAAACTATAAGTTACACATAAGAGTTCAAGGTCTTAGTATTCTCTACCTAGTTCTCAAGTTTGTTTGGTGATTCCATGGTTGATTTAGGAGCTACACAAGGTTACTAGGGCTGAAGTTAAATGATTTTCACAAGGGTTAGATCAAGGCTAGCAAGGGTTACAAGAGTTGTGGTAAAGGGTTTGCAAGCATAGGTTTAGTGTCCTAGTTCATACTTGACTTCCTTTCTTAAGAGAAAGCCAAAAGTTGTAAGAAACCCTGATACCCTTTCTTGCTCCATATCATTTTCATACTTATTATGTTTCTTTCATGCTATATATGGTCTTTGTATTATGCTCATGATGTATAAAAACTAGTAAAACAAGTTATGGTATATATATGTTAACTTATGTTATTTAAACAAGTAAACTAGTGACTTTTATGGAGAACCATGACCAAAATAGTATAACTATGATATGAAACACTTACATACTGTTAAAGAGGGTTTTGAAAGGAAAACATAGCAATTTGAATCACCCAAAACGAGTACCCGAGTCAAAAGTTATGACCATTTGAAGTTAGCAAAACCAAAACGCCGAAACTGCTGATACCTACTGTTTTGCATTCTGCCATTTTGAAAGTCACCCTTCTGTTCCGATTCATCAAAAAGTTAAAACACGAAAGTTGTCCGGAACGACGTTTTCGTTCAGGAAGAAAGAAGCTCAAGCCCTGAAAACGCTTTCCGAGTGATATTTTCTTCAAATTCTTAACAGCCCATTTTTAGACTAAAGTCACTATATAATAGTTATGATTTACTAAGACCAAGAGGTCTAATGACCTAAAGCCAAGACCACAACCATGGCTAAAGCCAAGGTTGAGTCTCAAGACCATGGTAACAATGACCAAGGTCACGGCAAAGACACGGCTAAAGACCATGTAACTTTTAAAGATCAAAACTTATATATATGTTATCGAATACTACAATAGTAGGGAGCCTCATGTGAGGAGTTCATTAAGTAAGCCGTCAAGATGAGTTGTGGATTTACGAATTAAAATGTCCTGGCTCCTCGAACGTTTACTCCATGACTTTTGAATTATGTCGGCCCGAACGGTAGTAAGAGATATACAACTTATACATGTTTCATAAACCATTTATATTCAAAGACTTACACTATATACTAAGTACTACATCATGAACATTAAGCGAGACATATATAGGCAATTCTTCGTATTCTTAGACGTTACTCCAAACCTAAGTCGCAACGTTCTATTATAGGCTGCTCTTAGAAACTTTCGCGATTCGACTACCACTTTCATTTCTCATTACATAAGCTTAAGGTGAGTCATAGCCCCTACTCTTTTCATACTTGTTTTAACTCTTTGGGGGAGATACATGCGCAACTACTTGCTTACTTGTACAAATACTCAAAACATTTATACTTGATTGTTTTATACTTGATTGTCTTATACTTGATTGCATTATACTTGATTTCATACATACATGACTGTCTTTTATCTTTGGGAAGTGGCTCCCAGTAATCTTTTATCTTTGGGAAGTGGCTCCCAGTAAACTTTTATCTTTGGGAAGTGGCTCCCAGTTTTCTTTGGGAACTGGCTCCCAGTTGTCCTTGGGAATTGGCTCCCAAGTGAGGTCTTCGGAGATGAAGTAGAGACTCACTACTAATTGCTTAATTGTTTTGATGAACTTATACATGTCTTTATTATACTATATGTTAGCAGTGGGTTGTGAACACACAGGTTGCAAGTCTCTTATGGCGGGAATTGCAACTGAGTGGATTCACGATGCCTTTGCTGTGCGAATATTCTTCTAAGGCTTTTCAACTGTTTTAAGACAAACTCTATGAACTCACCAACCATTGTGTTGACACTTTAGCATGTTTATCTCAGGTTAGTAAGGCGATAGCTAGTGCGTGGAACTTAGAGTCAAGCTGCATACTCTGAAGACTTACGCTTTTATCATTTACCATTCAAAACTTTGTATACATTTATGTATCATACTTTGGAATCTCATGTTTGTAACTTTGAATTCATTAATCGAATGGTAACTTTTCAAAACGTCTCATTTAGAGTTTGTTTTCTATAACTTGTACTTTGTATTATGAAGTAGCACCTCAATGACACAGTCTTCCGCTGCGGTATTTTGGGGGTGTTACAGATTGGTACCAGAGCCTTGGTTATAGAGAACTAGGTTGCATTTAGTGCCTAGACTATAACTGCTATATACGTTAAGACTCTCCTCTTTATTTGCCTTACACACACTACATACGCATACGCTTTTTGGTAGTTGTTGGTTTAGTTCCACGCTGTTAGATGATGTGACTTTAGTATTATAAGGAGCCCCAGAGATTAGCCGAGTCATTAAAAACATGGAGCTCAGTAATAATTAATTATTTAACTTGATCTTGTGACAGTTCTTGTTTGATGAGACACAAGATTTGAGTTAAATAATATTATTTCTTAGCTTTAGGGATTTGATGACTTGATTATCTTACTATCGGCCTCAGAAGGCGGATTTTGTGTCGGAAATTCTTAAGTAGGATGTTTTAGAATCTCCTTATTTAAATGGATTGGGACGCTTCTTCATTTAAATAAAGAAATTGTAAATCACCGAACCATAACTTTATGCTTAATTGTATGTGACTAAATAACCAAAACAAACATGATTTGTTTGACTAAATATTATAAAAGGCAACACAAACATAAAATTCAAGTGTCCATTGGATGAACAATAGACATACAAAATACACATTTCTTCACTCTAAACATCATATGGTCACACTTAATTCAAACTTTTGGCCACTTTATGCTTAATTGTATGTGACTAAATATACAAAAGAAACATGCTTTGTGTGACTAAATGTTACAAAATGACACACAAACATAAAATTCAAGTGGCCATTGGATGATCAATAGTCACACAAAATACACATTTCTTCACTTTAAACACCATATGGTCACACTTATTCACACTTTCGGGCACTTTATGCCTAATTGTATGTGACTAAATACTCAAAAGAAATGTAACAATTCGCATTTTCAGATTAATTACTATTCCCGGAAAATTTCACTATTCATTTTTACTATTCACTTTTTTACTATTCACTTTCACTATTCACTCCCGAAATTTTTATTTCATATTCTCGTAAGTTAAACTATTTTAATGATAATCCGAGAATTTCACACTCGTCGGATCATTTTTGCAAAAATCACGAAGCCGTGTCCGAGATTTAATTTTAGGTTTAAACGTCATTCCAGCATCCCGATATGTCCATAAAACATTATAAACAATAGAAATATGATTTTCTCTCATTTTAGGACAATTCCAAATGTTTTGGAATTTTACGTTTTCTAGTTCAGCGTTTTACGCGAATTACGCGTTTTAGACCCGCGTTTCCAGTTTTAGCAGCGTTTAAGCAACCCGATAGAACTTATCACTCATTAAATAGGCTAAGATAGGTTATATTAATAAGTTCTAACATATTTATAAATTTCATATTTTTAGGATACCCGATTTTAAGTTTCATGACTTAACGACTTACTGTTAGCGATTACCGGGACCAAAACTCTCTCCGTAACTTAGATAAGACCATGACTACTTATCTAGTCACCCCTTATCCCATATGAACGTGTATCACAAGCCTTGTTGGCTTGTGATAAGTCTTGAGGACTTTAGGTAGCAAACAAGTGTCTAAACTTCCTAAGTAAGCCTCCTAAATATCCTAAACTTGGTCACCAAGTTTAGGCACCTTCCTAGACACCTTCCTAACCTCCTCTTCATGCTATAAATACAAGGCTCATCTCTTCCTTTCTTCATAATCCAAACGACACACAACAAATCCCTAGCACCATGATCCTTTGATCTTCAAACTATAAGTTACACATAAGAGTTCAAGGTCTTAGTATTCTCTACCTAGTTCTCAAGTTTGTTTGGTGATTCCATGGTTGATTTAGGAGCTACACAAGGTTACTAGGGCTGAAGTTAAATGATTTTCACAAGGGTTAGATCAAGGCTAGCAAGGGTTACAAGAGTTGTGGTAAAGGGTTTGCAAGCATAGGTTTAGTGTCCTAGTTCATACTTGACTTCCTTTCTTAAGAGAAAGCCAAAAGTTGTAAGAAACCCTGATACCCTTTCTTGCTCCATATCATTTTCATACTTATTATGTTTCTTTCATGCTATATATGGTCTTTGTATTATGCTCATGATGTATAAAAACTAGTAAAACAAGTTATGGTATATATATGTTAACTTATGTTATTTAAACAAGTAAACTAGTGACTTTTATGGAGAACCATGACCAAAATAGTATAACTATGATATGAAACACTTACATACTGTTAAAGAGGGTTTTGAAAGGAAAACATAGCAATTTGAATCACCCAAAACGAGTACCCGAGTCAAAAGTTATGACCATTTGAAGTTAGCAAAACCAAAACGCCGAAACTGCTGATACCTACTGTTTTGCATTCTGCCATTTTGAAAGTCACCCTTCTGTTCCGATTCATCAAAAAGTTAAAACACGAAAGTTGTCCGGAACGACGTTTTCGTTCAGGAAGAAAGAAGCTCAAGCCCTGAAAACGCTTTCCGAGTGATATTTTCTTCAAATTCTTAACAGCCCATTTTTAGACTAAAGTCACTATATAATAGTTATGATTTACTAAGACCAAGAGGTCTAATGACCTAAAGCCAAGACCACAACCATGGCTAAAGCCAAGGTTGAGTCTCAAGACCATGGTAACAATGACCAAGGTCACGGCAAAGACACGGCTAAAGACCATGTAACTTTTAAAGATCAAAACTTATATATATGTTATCGAATACTACAATAGTAGGGAGCCTCATGTGAGGAGTTCATTAAGTAAGCCGTCAAGATGAGTTGTGGATTTACGAATTAAAATGTCCTGGCTCCTCGAACGTTTACTCCATGACTTTTGAATTATGTCGGCCCGAACGGTAGTAAGAGATATACAACTTATACATGTTTCATAAACCATTTATATTCAAAGACTTACACTATATACTAAGTACTACATCATGAACATTAAGCGAGACATATATAGGCAATTCTTCGTATTCTTAGACGTTACTCCAAACCTAAGTCGCAACGTTCTATTATAGGCTGCTCTTAGAAACTTTCGCGATTCGACTACCACTTTCATTTCTCATTACATAAGCTTAAGGTGAGTCATAGCCCCTACTCTTTTCATACTTGTTTTAACTCTTTGGGGGAGATACATGCGCAACTACTTGCTTACTTGTACAAATACTCAAAACATTTATACTTGATTGTTTTATACTTGATTGTCTTATACTTGATTGCATTATACTTGATTTCATACATACATGACTGTCTTTTATCTTTGGGAAGTGGCTCCCAGTAATCTTTTATCTTTGGGAAGTGGCTCCCAGTAAACTTTTATCTTTGGGAAGTGGCTCCCAGTTTTCTTTGGGAACTGGCTCCCAGTTGTCCTTGGGAATTGGCTCCCAAGTGAGGTCTTCGGAGATGAAGTAGAGACTCACTACTAATTGCTTAATTGTTTTGATGAACTTATACATGTCTTTATTATACTATATGTTAGCAGTGGGTTGTGAACACACAGGTTGCAAGTCTCTTATGGCGGGAATTGCAACTGAGTGGATTCACGATGCCTTTGCTGTGCGAATATTCTTCTAAGGCTTTTCAACTGTTTTAAGACAAACTCTATGAACTCACCAACCATTGTGTTGACACTTTAGCATGTTTATCTCAGGTTAGTAAGGCGATAGCTAGTGCGTGGAACTTAGAGTCAAGCTGCATACTCTGAAGACTTACGCTTTTATCATTTACCATTCAAAACTTTGTATACATTTATGTATCATACTTTGGAATCTCATGTTTGTAACTTTGAATTCATTAATCGAATGGTAACTTTTCAAAACGTCTCATTTAGAGTTTGTTTTCTATAACTTGTACTTTGTATTATGAAGTAGCACCTCAATGACACAGTCTTCCGCTGCGGTATTTTGGGGGTGTTACAGATTGGTACCAGAGCCTTGGTTATAGAGAACTAGGTTGCATTTAGTGCCTAGACTATAACTGCTATATACGTTAAGACTCTCCTCTTTATTTGCCTTACACACACTACATACGCATACGCTTTTTGGTAGTTGTTGGTTTAGTTCCACGCTGTTAGATGATGTGACTTTAGTATTATAAGGAGCCCCAGAGATTAGCCGAGTCATTAAAAACATGGAGCTCAGTAATAATTAATTATTTAACTTGATCTTGTGACAGTTCTTGTTTGATGAGACACAAGATTTGAGTTAAATAATATTATTTCTTAGCTTTAGGGATTTGATGACTTGATTATCTTACTATCGGCCTCAGAAGGCGGATTTTGTGTCGGAAATTCTTAAGTAGGATGTTTTAGAATCTCCTTATTTAAATGGATTGGGACGCTTCTTCATTTAAATAAAGAAATTGTAAATCACCGAACCATAAGTTTATGAGACCTTACTTACATAAATTTGGACGCTTCTTTATGTAAGTAATGTGTTATAAATAAGTGGGCTTAATTGTAGCCGATACGACTCCTTAACCAGAACCTTAGACGAATCGGAGTAAACACCACTATATTAGAAATCCCGAATTCTCTTAGACACACCGTAAGTAGTTAACATCAACTGAACTTCGGGACGAAGTTCTCCTTAAGGGGTAGAGACTGTAACAATTCGCATTTTCAGATTAATTACTATTCCCGGAAAATTTCACTATTCATTTTTACTATTCACTTTCACTATTCACTCCCGAAATTTTTATTTCATATTCTCGTAAGTTAAACTATTTTAATGATAATCCGAGAATTTCACACTCGTCGGATCATTTTTGCAAAAATCACGAAGCCGTGTCCGAGATTTACTTTTAGGTTTAAACGTCATTCCAGCATCCTGATATGTCCATAAAACATTATAAACAATAGAAATATGATTTTCTCTCATTTTAGGACAATTCCAAACGTTTTGGAATTTTACGTTTTCTAGTTCAGCGTTTTACGCGAATTACGCGTTTTAGACCCGCGTTTCCAGTTTTAGCAGCGTTTAAGCAACCCGATAGAACTTATCACTCATTAAATAGGCTAAGATAGGTTATATTAATAAGTTCTAACATATTTATAAATTTCATATTTTTAGGATACCCGATTTTAAGTTTCATGACTTAACGACTTACTGTTAGCGATTACCGGGACCAAAACTCACTCCGTAACTTAGATAAGACCATGACTACTTATCTAGTCACCCCTTATCCCATATGAATGTGTATCACAAGCCTTGTTGGCTTGTGATAAGTCTTGAGGACTTTAGGTAGCAAACAAGTGTCTAAACTTCCTAAGTAAGCCTCCTAAATATCCTAAACTTGGTCACCAAGTTTAGGCACCTTCCTAGACACCTTCCTAACCTCCTCTTCATGCTATAAATACAAGGCTCATCTCTTCCTTTCTTCATAATCCAAACGACACACAACAAATCCCTAGCACCATGATCCTTTGATCTTCAAACTATAAGTTACACATAAGAGTTCAAGGTCTTAGTATTCTCTACCTAGTTCTCAAGTTTGTTTGGTGATTCCATGGTTGATTTAGGAGCTACACAAGGTTACTAGGGCTGAAGTTAAATGATTTTCACAAGGGTTAGATCAAGGCTAGCAAGGGTTACAAGAGTTGTGGTAAAGGGTTTGCAAGCATAGGTTTAGTGTCCTAGTTCATACTTGACTTCCTTTCTTAAGAGAAAGCCAAAAGTTGTAAGAAACCCTTTTACACTTTCTTGCTCCATATCATTTTCATACTTATTATGTTTCTTTCATGCTATATATGGTCTTTGTATTATGCTCATGATGTATAAAAACTAGTAAAACAAGTTATGGTATATATATGTTAACTTATGTTATTTAAACAAGTAAACTAGTGACTTTTATGGAGAACCATGACCAAAATAGTATAACTATGATATGAAACACTTACATACTGTTAAAGAGGGTTTTGAAAGGAAAACATAGCAATTTGAATCACCCAAAACGAGTACCCGAGTCAAAAGTTATGACCATTTGAAGTTAGCAAAACCAAAACGCCGAAACTGCTGATACCTACTGTTTTGCATTCTGCCATTTTGAAAGTCACCCTTCTGTTCTGATTCATCAAAAAGTTAAAACACGAAAGTTGTCCGGAACGACATTTTCATTCAGGAATAAAGAAGCTCGTGCCCTGAAAACGCTTTCCGAGTGATATTTTCTTCAAATTCTTAACAGCCCATTTTTAGACCAAAGTCACTATATAATAGTTATGATTTACTAAGACCAAGAGGTCTAATGACCTAAAGCCAAGACCACAACCATGGCTAAAGCCAAGGTTGAGTCTCAAGACCATGGTAACAATGACCAAGGTCACGGCAAAGCCACGGCTAAAGACCATGTAACTTTTAAAGATCAAAACTTATATATATGTTATCGAATACTACAATAGTAGGGAGCCTCATGTGAGGAGTTCATTAAGTAAGCCGTCGAGATGAGTTGTGGATTTACGAATTAAAGTGTCCTGGCTCCTCGAACGTTTACTCCATGACTTCTGAATTATGTCGGCCCGAACGGTAGTAAGAGATATACAACTTATACATGTTTCATAAACCATTTATATTCAAAGACTTACAATATATACTAAGTACTACATCATGAACATTATGCAAGACATATATAGGCAATTCTTCGTATTCTTAGACGTTACTCCAAACCTAAGTCGCAACGTTCTATTATAGGCTGCTCTTAGAGACTTTCGCGATTAGACTACCACTTTCATTTCTCATTACATAAGCTTAAGGTGAGTCATAGCCCCTACTATTTTCATACTTGTTTTAACTCTTTGGGGGAGATACATGCACAACTACTTGCTTACTTGTACAAATACTCAAAACATTTATACTTGATTGTTTTATACTTGATTGTCTTATACTTGATTGCATTATACTTGATTTCATACATACATGACTGTCTTTTATCTTTGGGAAGTGGCTCCCAGTAAACTTTTATCTTTGGGAAGTGGCTCCCAGTTTTCTTTGGGAAGTGGCTCCCAGTTGTCCTTGGGAATTGGCTCCCAAGTGAGGTCTTCGGAGATGAAGTAGAGACTCACTACTAATTGCTTAATTGTTTTGATGAACTTATACATGTCTTTATTATACTATATGTTAGCAGTGGGTTGTGAACACACAGGTTGCAAGTCTCTTATGGTGGGAATTGCAACTGAGTGGATTCACGATGCCTTTGCTGTGCGAATATTCTTTTAAGGCTTTTCAACTGTTTTAAGACAAACTCTATGAACTCACCAACCATTGTGTTGACACTTTAGCATGTTTATCTCAGGTTAGTAAGGCGATAGCTAGTGCGCGGAACTTAGAGTCAAGCTGCATACTCTGAAGACTTACGCTTTTATCATTTACCATTCAAAACTTTGTATACATTTATGTATCATACTTTGGAATCTCATGTTTGTAACTTTGAATTCATTAATCGAATGGTAACTTTTCAAAACGTCTCATTTAGAGTTCGTTTTCTATAACTTGTACTTTGTATTATGAAGTAGCACCTCAATGACACAGTCTTCCGCTGCGATATTTTGGGGGTGTTACAAGAAACATGCTTTGTGTGACTAAAACTTACAAAATGCCACACAAACATACAATTCATGTGGCCATTGGATGATCAATAGTCACACAAAACACATATTTCTTAACTTTAAACACCATATGGTCACACTTATTCACACTTTTGGCCACTTTATGCCTAATTGTATGTGACTAAATACCCAAAAGAAATATGCTTTGTGTGACTAAATGTTACAAAAGGCTACAAAACATACAATTCATGTGGCCATCGGATGATCAATAGTCACACAAAACACACATTTCTTAACTTTAAACAATATATGGTCACACTTATTCACACTTTTGGCCATTTTATGCCTAATTGTATGTGACTAAATACCGAAAAGAAACATGCTTTGTGTGACTAAAAGTTACAAAAGGTCACACAAACATACAATTCATGTGGCCATTGGATGATCAATAGTCACACAAAACACACATTTTTTCACTTTAAACACCATATGGTCACACTTATTCACACTTTTGGCCACTTTATGTTTAATTGTATGTGACTGAATACCCAAAAGAAACATGCTTTGTGTGACTAAATGTTACAAAAGGCCACACAAACATACAATTCAAGTGGCCATTGGATGATCAATAGTCACACAAAACACACATTTATTCACTTTAAACACCATATGGTCACACTTATTCACACTTTTGGCCACTTTATAATTAATTGTATGTGATTGAATACACAAAAGAAGCATGCTTTGTGTGACTAAAAGTTACAAAAGGCCACACAGATATACAATTCATGTGGCCATTGGATGATCAATAGTCACACAAAACACACATTTCTTCACTTTAAACACCATATGGTCACACTTATTCTCACCTTTTGCCAATTTATGCTTAATTTTATGTGACTAAATACCCAAAAGAAACATGCTTTGTGTGACTAAATGTTACAAAAGGCCACACAAACATACAATTCAAGTGGCCATTGGATGATCAATAGTCACACAAAACACACATTTCTTCACTTTAAACGTCATATGGTCACACTTATTCACACTTTTGGCCACTTTATAATTAATTGTATGTGACTGAATACACAAAAGAAACATGCTTTGTGTGACTAAAAGTTACGAAAGGCCACACAGACTAGGGCTGAGCGTCGGACCAAAACCGACCCGAACCGAGCAAACCCGAACCGAACCGAAACCGAGGACAGTGAAATTCGCCAACCGAAACCGAACCGACAGACCGTCGGGTCGGCTCGGTTTTTATCGGGTCGGTCTGGTCGGTTCGTCGGTTTGCAGTTATGAGAACCGAGCAAACTTAAAACCATATCATTTTCCATTAAAAATGGATTGTGTTTGGAATAAATGGGCTTCCAGATAGCTCACCCAATCCAAGAGTTAGCCCATTCAATTATATATAAATGGGCTGCATAACAAGAAATGAAGCAAACAACCTATATTACAGGAATCAAACAACATAGCAACATACTAATTTGTCACACCCCCAAAATCGGGTCCAGCGGAAGCATACGTGTAGCTGGGGTGTAACTCAATTGGTATTACAACACAAGTACAAAAATGGTTTTTACTTTAATCATTTAGAATAAAATCGTTTAATCAAAAATGTTGAATTTACATCGTTAAAAGTAGTGCGGAAGTAGGCCCTTAAAATAGTTTAAAACGGTCCCCAAATAATAAAAAAAAAAAAATCAGAGTCTTCTATGACCATGCCGTACCCTGCCAAAACCTCCTGTAGCATGCCATTGGTTAAAACCTGAAAATACATGCTAAAGTGTCAACACGAGGTTGGTGAGTTCATAGAGTTTGTTTAACAAATAATGCCTATAGAGAAATGATTGCCCAGCAAAGGCATTGTAAATCCACTCAGTTGCAAGTCCCGCCATAAGAGACTTGTAACCTGTGTGTTTACAACCCACTGCCAAATGTATTAAAGTCTATGTGAACAAAAGTAATGCTGGTATCCAAATTCCCAGATAAATATAGCAACACGGCTATATAAAAATAATTCAGTCAATGAGGTTATCTAAACAATACTGACAATGTCGCCAGATAAATAATGCTGACAATGTCGCCAGATAAATAATACTGACAATGAGGTCATATAAAATAAGTAATAATGTTTAAGAGACAAGTCATATGAAATACAGGTAATCAAGCATACCAATGAAATGTAGGTAATCAATCAGGTAAAGCAAAGAATGCATTTAAGTAAAACGAGCATGTATTCTCCCCCAAAGAGTTTACCAAAACAATTGAAAAAGTAGGGGCTATGACTCACCTGGAGCGATAGCTACGATGACAAAAGTGGATACACTGAAATGAGGCACGATCTCTAACCGCAACCTAATATGAGTAATAACGATCTACCTTAGATCATGGCGTGATGAAATGAATGCACGTGCACATGATGCCTATACCACTCATAACTTGGAAATACTAGTTATTGTCATAGTAAAATACTTTCCATACTTAGGAAAAATAAGTCCAAATAGAGTTATAAAAACTTGTCGTATTATATTGTATAAAATGTTAGTTGTTACATTCCTCGTCTAGAAAACCTTAAAATAATGTCTAGTAGTCGCGTAATAAACGTTGAGTCGTACGTACTTCGTTAGTTAAAATAAACTCCTTGAATAAGAAATCTAGAAAATAAATCATTTAGTACGTAGTGATATTATTTTCTAGTAGTGACTATATATATATATATATATATATATATATATATATAGTTTTGACGATTTTAAAACATGTATAACTTGGTCGTTTTAAGCTCA
Source organism: Artemisia argyi (assembly GCA_030686995.1). Lineage (NCBI taxonomy): Eukaryota > Viridiplantae > Streptophyta > Magnoliopsida > Asterales > Asteraceae > Artemisia > Artemisia argyi. The sequence goes on from CM060705.1 coordinate 5,269,233, forward strand.
TTTTACTCGTTCTTTATATCCACGGATTCGTTTTAGTATATACTAATATATTTTTGGTAGTTCGGCTCCTCTAGGTTACGTTTAATGCCTATATTTGCCCGTCGAAAACTGTCAAACAGCATGCAGTTTTTCAGAAAATAGTTTTCGTCGTTAAATTTACAAAAATCATATCTCCTTCGTTATAAGCTCGTTTTAATCCGTTCTTTCGCCAAAAGTTTCGTTTTTGAAAGTATTTTCTAAATCTTTGGTCAAAAATTATCCATCACCTACTGAGTTTCCCACATTTTAAAAATAGCAACAGTAGGTAAATATATATTTTCAAAAATCATTTTCCTAGTTTCAAACTTGTTCCAACTTCAACCAAACCACTTTCAATCACCACAAAACTAGTCTAATCCTACCATACACCTTCTTAGGGTGTCATGGGTTCCTAAACATCATAAACCAAGTAGATCTAACAAGGATCTAACCGTAAACACTTTCTAAGGTTCAAAAGTTAAAAGTTTGTAAAATAAAGTGGTATAAATAGCATATGCATGTAGATCTAGTATATATATCATATGGATCTTGTATAAAATTGATAAAATTATAAAAAGGAGTTTGATATACTTACTTCAAAGATTAGGAGTGTAGGTGATGAAAACCTAATGATTCTTGAGTTTATATTTCAAAACCCTAACAAGGATCACTAAATAAACTAGTTTAACACTTGATCTTGAGAAAATTTCTTGGTCTTGCCCTTCTTCCTTGTTGTTGCCATGAGGTGAGCAAGAGAGAAAGAGAGGATGAAATTTTGAGCTAGTGAATTATGAGAGAAAAATGGGTGTAGTTTCCTTTTTATGTATTATTATTATTATTATTATTATTATTATTATTATTATTATTATTATAAGAAGTTAGTATAGGTATTTATGAGGCTTGAGTGATTATCTATATTTTGTAAGTGATTGGTATGGAAAATGGAGGGGAGTTGGGATGTGTAAGAACTTTGGTGGGATTTGGTATTATATAGTATTTAATTGTAGTTTTAAGGTGTACCGGGTACCGGGTTAACTAAAAATAAATTTTAACGGAGTTAACCGGAATAAAATAAAGTTGTAAAAATTGTAAAAATATGTCGGGTATAAATATTGAGTGTTTAGATAATTATAGTTTAATTTCTACGAAAACCGTCGAAATTTTAGTAAACTTGCGTTAATAATTAAAATAAATCTCCAAAATACCGGGTAAATTATTATTATAATTTTTACATTATAAAAATGAATATAAAAACATATGGATCATAGTCGGGAGTATCGGTCGTGTTAGTCATATTATTGATCGTTTGTTAACGTTTATATAGAAATAATTATACGTAAAAGTTAATTATGCCAAAAGTATTAATTTAATTATCCTACGAGTGGAATAGTATGCAAGTGCCATAATGATGATATGCAGACTATTTCTAGTCTGTATGAGATGTCCCAAATGATAAAGCATGAATTCGCTCCTGAACCAATACGGTTACGCAAATTTGAATACTCGTAAACTAAATTTACGATGACATGAGTAATGCACTTGAATAGTGGTTTTCTTCCGGGAATGAATAGTGTCAAGTGAATAGTAAAATTTCTGAATGTTTCTCGAAATGTCAAATTGACCTCAAAAACGATGAATAGTAATCAATGAATAGTAAATGGTGAATAGTAACTTGTGGATAGTAAATTGTCGAGGGTTGGAAAATGACCGGAAATTACGAGTTGTGACATAATTACACTATTACAGTAGCTTTAAGGCTTTAAGTTCTAATCAAAATGGGAACCAACAAAATGAAGCATACAACAGATACTGCAGGAAACAAAATGGGAACCAAGAACTGGTTTAAGTTATAACTTCTAAGTTCTTACCAATCACACTGGCAAACAAAATAAGGAACAAGCATATAGCTTCAAAACATTTCTAGTGTCAGCTGTCATGTAAAGTTCCAACTTAGAAACTGCAGTAGTAAACTAGCAACAACCTTCTCAAAATAACTTGTCATAGTAAGTCCATTCTTCTTAATCGAGCGTACCACCTTTTTCCAACGCCTCTTTCATCTCTAAAAAATAACATTACAACAAGAAAACAAATTAATAATACTATAATAGACAATAGTATAACAATGCTTCTACAAATTTGAATCAGTTTCATGCTTCAACTGCTAATAAGATGCAAACTTATCTTGTAGCTTTTATAACTTCATCATCTTTCATAAGATCTTCTAAGTCATCCATGTTGATTATTTTTTGTGATTTACGAACCCAACTTTGAGTGCATATCAATGCTTCTACAATTTCCGGCGACAACGCATTCCTATATGGATCCAAAATATGACCACTCGTGCTAAAGGCAGACTCGGAAGCAACGGTCATATTTGGATCGACAAGATATCTACAATAGTTGAACACAAGTAACACAAGTTAAAAATAATTAAAAGTATATAAACAAGCAATTCTGACTCTGAGTAAAAGATTAACTGATTAAGATTTTATACCTTTTGCCATCTTTGAAACAATTGGAAATCTTGGACCATTTAATTTCCACCAAGAAAGTATGTCAAAGTTCTCATCATCCTCTAACTCAAGAGCTGGTTCCTTTAAATATTTTCTCAACTCGTCGTCGACTCCACCCAACTTGTTTGAATTTTGACTTTTAAACGTACTCGAGAAAATATTACCACGACGACGAGTTGTGTTAATACTTTGACTAGATGATTTTGGCATGTCACTTAAGTTGTTTGTGCCATATTTTTCTTTGTATAACGCAAACAAAGCTCCCATATTACTCTCAACCTCATCAACCAATTCCTTAATCTTATTTTCTTTTTCACTACTGGTATAGAACTCAATTGGTGTATCCACTTCATGTTCATTTTCCTCGGACCTGGGTATAACACCATTTTCAATCAAATGCCTAAATCCGTACCCAAGTATTTCAGACTTCATAGTTGGATCTAAAAGCACCGCAAAGTACATATAATGATTGATTTTCTTATAATCCCCCCAATACTTGTCATACTTTAAACGCATTTTTGACACCATTTCACTGAAATCCTGTTCTAATTCCCACTCACGTAGATGCTTGTCAACATCTAGTATCTCACTATAAAATAAATGAGCAACCGGACTAGATTGGGTTGATACTAGTTCGGTTGTCTCTTTAAATTTTTCCAGAAAATCACATACTTTTTGACAAACATCAAAGTCTTTACAACGAGGTATTGTCTCAAGATCACGAGCAAAAGAAGCATTGTTCATGCTATAATCGTAAAACGCGTCTTGTAAATCAATGGCTGATTCTAACATATCATATGTTGAATTCCACCTCGTCGGGCATTCTGAAACCAAAAAACTTTTTGAACCACAAGTACTCTTAATGCTCTCTTTAAACTTCTCAATACGTTGGCTAGAGCCTTTGATGTACTTAACCGCTAACCCTATGGTCTGAACCTCGTTTTGGTGTACCTTTAAACCATCTTTCACAACAAGGTTTAAAATATGTGCCACGCATCTTATATGAAAGTGTTTACCATCGTCATACTTACTTGGTAGGTGCTCTAGCAAATATCTAAGAGCTTTATCATTTGAAGTAATGTTATCAACCGTAATGGTCATAACATTATTAATTCCCCATTCGTTTATGCACTTTAAGAATTCCCTACCAATGTCTTCTCCCCTATGACAATTAATGCGTTTAAAATTTATGACACGTTTGTGCATAACCCAATCATCATCTAAAAAATGTGTCGTTACCACCATATAGTTAATCTTTTGACAAGTCGAAGTCCAAGTATCCGTTGTTAGGTGGATTGTGTTATTTGGGTTGCCTAAGAACTTAAAAATTTTCTATTTTTCTTCTAGGTAGAACTTAGTAACATCTCTAGAAATAGTGTGACGGGATGGCAAATTGTATTTGGGCTGTAAGTTCTGGGAATATCTAATGAAGGCCGGATGTTCTACAAACTTAAAGGGAAGTTCGGCTAAAATAATGAGTTCAATCAAAGACTTTTTTATTACTTTCTCGTCATACTTCCAGTTTTGTAAAGTTCCAGTTTCACTACTACCACCCGAACCATCCCCATTAACGTCTTTCATTAATGAAAGCTTAGCTTGTTTCAAACGTACCTCATTCTCGGGGTTAAAATCACAAATAGGGTAATGCTTGTTCATGTTTCTCGTACAATTTGTAACAGTGTCGGCTCTATATTTTTTAGGACAAAAGTTACAATAAGCCATCTTAATTAATTTGCCCTCTTCTCCATCCGGTCGTTCCATCTTTGGAGTAAAATACTTCCAACATTTAGCTTTTTCGTTTCCAATTCCTCCTTTTGATACCCGTTTACGTTTTTTGCCATTTTTGGTGCTGTCCTCGCCGTCCTAAACGAACAAATGAAAGCAAAAAATAAGTTAACATTGTTGTTGCATGCATATGTGGCAGGATTAAAGTTGTCTAAAGTCACAATTCACAAACACACAACTAGTCAACTAGATCATGGTTTTGTATTTTATTGTTAATTAGTCTCTATTCTCTAATTCAAGTATTCAACAAAAAGTAAAGCATATAAATCATACTTATTTGATAAAAAAAACAAAAAACAAAAAGCACCATGTTAGAATTAGAAATTTACATTCATTGTAGGATTTTAGAAGATGATGATCAGATGATGTGTTGATGATGATAATTTTTACTCTTGATGACGAATTGGAACTTGGAAGTAGAAGATGATTAGGTTTTAGTGATTTAGGTTTTTTTTTTTTTTAGTTTAGGTATGCCGTATGTTTTTGGTAGGTAAGTGGTTTTTTAGTTTAGTGAAACAGAGTAAACAGATGGTTGGGTTCCAAGTCCAAATTTCAAAGTTTCAAATAAGAGTTTTTTTTATTTTCGGTTCCAACATGTCTTTTTCGGTTTTAGTCGGTTTTGGACCGAACCGACCCGAACCCCAAAAATCCTACAAACCTAAAACCGAAACCGAACCGAATGTCTGTCGGGTCGGGTCGGTTTTGGTCGGTTCGGTCGGTTTCGTCGGTCCGGTTCGGTTTTGGCCCGTCCATGCTCAGCCCTAACACAGACATAAATTTCATGTGGCCATTGGATGATCAATAGTCACACAAAACACACATTTCTTCACTTTAAACACCATATGGTCACACTTATTCACACCTTTGGCCACTTTATGCTTAATTTTATGTGACTAAATACCCAAAAGAAACATGCTTTGTGTGACTAAATGTTACAAAAGGCCACACAAACATACAATTCATGTGGCCATTGGATGATCAATAGTCACACAAAACACACATTTCTTCACTTTAAACACATATGGTCACACTTATTCACACTTTTGGCCACTTTATGCTTAATTGTATGTGACTAAATATATAAAAATAAAATGTTTTGTGTGACTATACAGTGTTTATGGTCACTAATACGGCTTAATCCAACAAAATTTGTACCTAATTAGTCTCACATATTTAGGTTTTGGTTACTGTTTTGTAATCGAGACTAAAAAGAACTCGAGCATGTGACCATAGGTACCCTATGGTTACGCGACCTTTCGTCACACACACTCGAAAAATCATGTGTGACTATATGTATATCATCACACTTATTGGGTGTAGCCAAATCTAGTTTTTGTTCTAGTGAACTTGAGGGTGTTCCAAAACCTAAAGATTTTGTACCTACTGTTGTACTTCCACCCAAGGTGTTTACTTTTATGTCTAACAAGGGTGTTAAGTTTTCTGGGCACAACACACCTTTGACAACTCACATATTGGAAGTAGCACAGGCAGTTAGGGATGCAGCTGATGAAGCAAATAATTTTGCACATTCTGAGTATTCTGCATCAAAACATACTTCAACACTACCTCTTCCATCACCTCAGCAAGTTGCTTCAAGTGAAAGAACTACCTCTTTGTCAGTACCAGTTCATGTTTCAAAGGAGAAGACTCTTTCCAGAGAAAGTACTTCTCAACATCCTATTTTCAAGGAAAGTACTTCTCTGCAAGGTACTGCTTCAGAGCAAGATGTGAATCCACCACCATCTCCCAATGATTATACTTCCACAGATGGGTCTCAAAAATCTGGAGGAGATCAGGGAGATGAAGGAAAACTGGATACTTATGCTTTGACTAGGGAATTCAGATGGATAAAGAAGGTGGTTAATGCTCAAGCTGATCAGATCAAGAGATTGAAAGATAAGTTTAGGAGATTGAAGAAATTTATTTGGCCACTGGTTACTCATCATAGGTTATGGGTGAAGCAACACAGAATGAGTGGTCAGAAATCCAAGAAGGCTTCTAAATCTAAGAAGAGCAAGAAGAGGTTATCCTCATTCAAATTGGGGAGGAATCCGAATGATAATCTAAATGAAGATGATGTTGTGCCTCAAGATCCATATGAAGAAGCTCATGCTATGGATTTTGTAGATATTGCTCAAAGTACTGCTGAAAGAAAACTTGATGAAGTTGAGCAAGTTGTTGAAGAAGAGAATATTGCTGTTGAGCAAGTTCAGAATGGAGATTTGGAAGGTACTGGAGCTCAAGGAAACTATATTCAAGGTACTGCTGATCCTAATATTGATATTGAAGATACTGATGGTCAAAGTACCGGTTTACAAATTACTTTTGGTCAAGGTACTGCTGCCTTGAATGTTGATGAAGCTGGACCTTCTACAAGAATTTTTGATGATGAAGCTGGTCCTTTTATTCAGCAAGAAGAGATAAAGGAGCACATAGCTAGTGATGATGACACTATTGCTCAGATTATGCTTAATATGTCAAGACCAAGAGGGATAAGTATTCCTGGTGTTGAACAAGCTCACGTCTCACAAGCTTCTTCTGAATCTGGAGAATTAGATCCTAAAGAGAAAGGAAAAGGAATTATGCAAGAATCAAAGAAGAAGAAAAAGAAGTTCACTCTAGCACAATTAAGAGCTTTTGAGATAGCTAAGAATGAAGAAGCTGCTAGAATGTATCAAGCTGATTTAGATGTTGAATACTTAAAGGAATCAAGGAAGCCAGTTGTTGAAACAAGAAGGCCACCATCTAAAGCTCAAGAAAGAAATTGTATGATAAGTTTTTGGAAAGGAAGAGGATTTAAAAATCTACAAAGGTTAAGATATTCACAGGTGAAAGAACTATATGATAGTGTTCAAGAGTCCATTAAAAGAGAGTTGGATAGTTTTGTGCCTATGGATTATGAGAAAGAAAAGAAGTTGGAAGATTTAATGAAAGAACAAGCTGAGAAAAGAAAATTAAAGAGGAAGAGAGAAACTCAAGATGATCAGTTATCAAAGAGACTCAAAATGCTAAGATCAGACACTGTTGATGAACTGAGGAACTATTTTAGGGTTGTTGATTTTGAGAATCCAAAGAAGACAGAGAATGCTGAGAAGAAGTCCAAGATTTCTACATTTTCTGTGGTAGAATCATCTGATGGATATTATCTCAATTTTCATAGAGAGGATGAAAGCTTTACAGTATTCAATATGCTATGGGATATACTGCACAAGATAGACAGAGAAGATCTATTCTATTTGTATCTAGAAGTGCAGGCTTACTTTGAGAATACTGAGCCAACAAGAGTGGGATTGATCTTATTGGGTGATTTAATAACCATCTGGGAGTCTAATGAAACAAGTAGTGATGCTCTATGGAATGATCAAGAGAATTGGGAGATAATAAGATGGAGATTCTTTGAGTCATCAGGGGTACACTAACTTGTAATGGAAGATGGAGTCATGATCCATATGTTTGCAGAAAGAAGATACCCTCTTATTAGGGATATTATGATTAGAATGCTGGATCATGGCATGGAGGTTGAGAATGAGACTGAAATAGCATTAATGGTGATTGAACTGTTCATACAATGGACTACTTCAGATGATGATAATGCATAAATACTGGTATGATTTGTTATTGTATATATTTTTTTAATAATAAGTACTTTATTCAAAGTACTGCAAGACAAACAGTACTTTATCAAAGTACTGCTTGTTGCATAAAACCAGTAAAGTCTTTTTGAATAAAACTTTTTGAAGCATAAGATGATATCAATAAAAGGATTTGAGAGTAATACATGGTGTTAGTACTTGTACTACACAGCAAATGGTAATCAACTCACCATGTTTAACAGACAAGAAAGAGTTTGACTCATCATAAGGGTACGACTCTGATGTGATAATCAAATCCGTTTTTAGTTGACAATTTACTAAAAATTGTATGGTTTTCAACTCACCATATCTGTAAACGTGAAGAGTTGGCTAGCCCACAAGAAAATGGCTTGTGGTAAAGGCTATGGAAAATCCATTTATATGGTAATTAGTTCACCATGCTTGTGATAAAAGAACTAACTAGCCCAAAAGCAAACGGCTCTTGGTAAAGACTAAGCAAATCCATTGATAGATGATGATTTGCTAAAAATCATATGGTTATCAATGTACCATGGTTGTTCTAACCTAAACATTGGCTACTCCAGAGTTAATGGCTTTGGTAAAGAGACATCAAAATCCATTAAATTTCAATGATTCACCTCTCACAGGAGTTTACACACCTGGAAGTGATGAGAATAGTATGAAACTTTGAAGATTTGATGTACACTTTGTCAAAATATTGCTGAGTTGCTGAAAAGATTTGGTGTTGTGAAAGATATCATCTGAAGCTGATGAAGAGTACTTTGACACACAAGTAAAATAAAAGATAAAGATACAATTTTCCTTGAAGATAAAGATACTAAAGATTAAAAAGATGACAAAGGAACTTGAAATCCAGCAAGTAGAATTCAAGTTAGGGGAGGATTGTTGGGATATGAAGATCAAAGTACTTTTGATGTTCAAAGTACTGCTTGTGTCAAAGTGCTGCTCATGGTCAAAGTATTGCTCGTGCATGAAGAATATTCAAAGTACTTCTTAGATAAAGAAATGATATGCAATATCGTTTAAGGATTGTTATGTAATATTATTAGAATATTCTAGAATTAGTTAGAGTTAGTTTACTTGTCATTCAAGTATTGTAAACCGACTTAAGGTTTTTCTTGTACCTATAAAAGGAGCCTTAGGGAGGTATTAGTGGTAGGATTTCATAGATTAGAGAATACAATATTAGAGAGTTAGGGATTGTTAGTGAATCTGTGTAAGATAAGCAGGTTCAAGTTGGTTTTAATATAATCATTCAAAGTTCTTCTTGGCTTTGTGTTAGTAGATTCCGCATACTTTACAAGGTTACATCAGTGTTTCATTGTTAGTAGTTTTGAGTTATTCAAGATTTCTAAGACCATTACAAGTTATATTTATGTTTCGTCAGTGTATATCAATCCAACACTAACCATAATCACCTTATGACTCCATGATTATCCTATATTTATTGATCACATGCCATAAAACCTTTTGTGAAAATCTCTCAAAGTGTTTATGATAATACAACACATTGTTGTTACCATTTTGAGAGTTTTGCAATTTTTGAAGGACTCCCCCTTCACATGAGCTCATGGATTTTAAGAAATTTGCACATGCGAGATGAGTTAGCACTTATTTGAATTGATCCACTTTCAGTGAACAGGACCACTTTGAGATACGTATATATCACTAGTTAGACTAGCTTGAAATTATTACCCGACCTGGTCAAGTCCAAAGAAAGTTTCTCGAATTGGTACATTCTACTTGGACAAGTCCTATTCGAGACACGTTTACATCACTGGTTAGACCAGCTTGAAATTATTACCCGTCCAGGACCAGTCTTTTCGATTTCAGACATTTAAGTTTCGTTAATTCGAGGGTTATATTTGAGTCCAGCTCATTTGAGATTCAACTACAATCTTTAAACATTTTTTATCACATTTTAATCATGTCTTCTCCCCCTCAAAAATAGCATATCGTGATATTTTTGATATCAACTGATTTAAGAAAAAACTTTTTGGAGAGATAGACAGATTTATTTTTGCTTGAAATCAGAACATTTTTTATTTTTATACTCCCCCTTAATGATAGCACATTTTAAATTCAATTAAGGGATCAGAGGAGTTATCTTGAGCACTAATTTCGAGAGATTTTGAAAAATCTTTTGAACAATCTTGAAAAAGTGCTCAAGAATTTGGTTTTGAAAACGAGTTTTTATTTGAAATATTTTTCGTTTGTTTATACTTGAACTTTTGAAAATAATTTCATCTTTGAACGTAGGAGTCCTTGATTTGAAAATAATCAGAAGTCATCATTAGGGTTTGGGTTTCGTACTGAAGTATACAAAAGCCATTGTGAGGAAACTTTTGAGAAACGACATGTTTTAGAAAAACATTTTAGAGAACTCTCACTCAAGCATCAGTACATGTCTATATCATTCTTGAATGACATTTCTAGAAACATACAGAATATTGATTTATACGAGAGACATGTCGTGAGAAGATTATTTTTGGATTTTTTTTATTTTGGATTTTTTGAAATTTTATATTTTTGTATTTTGTTTTTGTTTCTTTTTCAAATTTTGTATTTTGTTTCTCAAAAATATTTACGGCGAAGCGATTTTGAAAATATTTTTCAAGAAGATTCGAGAAGACGTTCTAACTCCTCAGGGGTTAGGCTTCGCCTGCCAATTCTTCGAACTAAGTCGTCAAACCTTTCTTTTGGAAGGGCTTTAGTAAATAGATCGGCGAGTTGGTAATCAGTCTTAACAAAAAATAATTCAGCAGTACCCTCTTCTACATGCTCTTTGATGAAATGGTAGCGGACTTTAATATGCTTAGTCTTTGAGTGTTGTACGGGATTGCACGAGATGGCTATGGCACTTTTTGAGTCACAATACAAAGGTATTCTGTCGAAAGTAAAGCCATAATCTGTGAGTTGTGTCCGCATCCAAAGAACTTGGGCACAACACGCAGATAGAAACACATACTCGGCTTCGGCAGTTGATAGTGCAGTACAATCCTGTTTCTTTGATGACCAGCTTACTAGCTTTTCACCAAAAAAAGATGCTCCACCTGATGTACTCTTTGCTGTAACTTGATCACCTGCATGGTCAGCATCTGAAAATGCTATTAGTTTAAACTCCAAATCCTTCGGATACCAAAGTTCCAAGTTAATGGTGCTTCGTAGGTACCGAAAGATCCATTAAACCTCTTTGAGGTTAAGTTCGGTAGGCTTTGCCTGAAACCGTACTAACAAACAAACAGCAAATTGAATATCGGGTCGACTAGCAGTTAGGTACATGAGAGAACCGATCATGCTCCAATATTTCTTTAGATTAATGGGTTTCCCAAACAAATCAGCACCAATTTTTGGTGAAGTGACCATTGGTGTGCCAACACAATCACAGTTTTCCATTCCATGTTTTTTCAAAATCTCTATTGTATATTTAGCATGATTGATAAAAATACCACGAGGGGAATGATGTATTTGTGAACCAAGAAAGAATTTTAGTTCCCCCATCATGGACATTTCAAATTTTCATTTCATGAGATTTTCAAAGTGTTTTGAATGGTTAGGATTGGTTGATCCAAAAATAATGTCGTCTACGTAAATTTGAACGATCGGAATGTCATCTTTGAATTTTTTGGTAAACAAGGTGTCATCAACCGTTCCTTTGGTGAAATAAGTTTTGAGCAAGAAAAATGATAGTTCGTCATACCAAGTTCTTGGAGCTTGTTGTAAACCATAAATGGCTTTCTTAAGCTTGTAGACGTAGTCTAGATGATCTTTGTCAATGAATCCCTCTAGCTGACTCACATACACTTCTTCTTTCAGAGTTCCATTTAAGAAGGCTGTCTTAATGTCCATCTAATAGACTGTTGTTGACATAAAAAATGCCTAAAAACATTGTTAACATTCATCGACATCTCTATGTTTTGATAATCACAAAACGTAAATTCATTAAACTAAAACTTATGTCGTAAACAAGTATTTAGAGATAAATATTTCATTTTGCATCCAAATCACTTAAGTTATGAATAAAACAAGTGTTTATTGCATTCTATGATCAAAGGAAATTTTTCTCTAATCACTAGAACTTTTATAAAATGTCATAGACATTTTATATCTTTTACAAAATCATTTTTGGAATTAAAAAAATATGTTTAAATCATTATAAATATATGATTTCAAATTTCCAACCAAAAATGGCAAATATTATCCAGAAAAACCTTCCTCACTAAAAGACAAAAAAATCAAACGTTCTTGGGGGGGGGGGGGTGATACGTGGGAATCGCACCAGGCTTTACCTCTCAAGGGATCTTGAGAAGCTTACAACCCCCACCAGGCAGTGTACCTGATCGTTGTAGTATAGTATAGTGACAAGTACCGGGGGATTGATCGTTCAGCTTAGGAATAGTGTCGCTAGGATTAGAAAGCCTAAATACTAGTTCTAAAGGTGAGGGAAGATTATTTTTATATTTTTTAGAAAGCAATTTAAAATCTCGGGTTTAAAGGATTTGGGCGGAATTAGTTGCTATTCAACTAACCCAATACTAAGATGCAATCAAAATAAAATACTAAAAATGGAAATAAACTAAATTATACTAAAGTTGTGAGCAGTAATTGGAGAAAATGTGTTTACTTAGATTTCATTACTCCCTAGATATCTTTTACACGTTAATTACTTGTTATAATTGTATGGATGACGGATCGTATTCCTTAATACCATTCATGGGGTGGCACACTTAACTCCCCAATTCTATGAGCTCTTATCTCCTCCTACACCATGCCAGCACAACTATAGGGATTGTAAACAGTGGCTCATGCATTAAATACAACCAATAAAGACCTAGTGCGCGTCGATTCATGTTTCTTAAGACGTTCAAGCATGTTACCAATTGGAGATCTGCCAGTTTTCATAAGCCTAACATATAAATCATTCATCCAAGACAAGAATAAACAAGTAATCAACACATAATTAACATCTAGGTTTTATTAGATCTAAGCAAACACAAGATAGATCTAGCCTAACATGATGGAATTAAGACAAGAACAAGATATAGACAACCAACACATAGACATATTGATTGAATTAAAAGAACACTTATCTTAATTGCACATGAAAGGTATCAAGGGGTTGAAACCCTTGAAAAACCTGTAAAGTTACACCAAAATCGTACTTAGGGTTTCTCCCAAAACTTCTCTCTCTGATGTGTAAAAATTAGAAAACTATATATAGGAAAAGGGGTCTGACGGCGTCAAGACAAACATTGTGACGCCGTCACCTCGCCGCCAAAACTAATCTCGGACTGCCTTGATCTACATTTGACGCCGTCAAGACTTAAGTGTTTCCAGGCCGTCATGACTATAACTCTTGACGCCCTATTTCGTGACGCCTTCAAATCTGTACTGGATCGTCATGGATTTTTGCTCTTGACGCCGTCAGGGAGTTACTCTTGACGCCGTCACCTACTATTCCCAGCATAGAAAATTAAGACTTTGGCGTTTTCTCACTTTTATGCTCCAAAAACGTCCGAATTGCTTCCTTTTCCAGATTTCACTCCCAAAGTACCTAAAATCACAAAAGGAACGATTTAGGGCAATATTTGATCAAATAAATTTGAATTCGGGCTTAAATGACCCCCTAAAAACGGATCATTTTTCGCCTCATCATATACCCTTACACTTGAGATTTGCTTGTCCTTAAGCAAATGCGCTTTTATTCTACTCAAAATACAAGTTAGGGGTCATTTAACACTAATATAAAAGTAATTACATCAAATAATCGTTCCACTAAAGACCAATAGACAAGCACGGAGGTCGTACACAAGCACCTCACAAATAGTGTTTAGATACTCACATCTCTCGGGTGTAATAAAGTGTAAATTACAATATGGAAACGGAAGATATCTCTCACTACCTGTCATAGCAAAATAGATTACCATAGGCTTGGGAAAGGATCAAACCTCCACCACATGGCGTAAGCACCTAGGATAAACTATCAAATAGGTCTTTTAAAGGGTTGTAACGTTAGGTGTAGGGATATGAAATACACGGTTTTGTTGGATAAAGGAAGTTTTACTGGTGGCGAATTAACAATCTTAGTTAATTACATGTACAATGTGGCGTTGCTAAGCCAAGACTAGACTCGACTTAAGCTAATAAATTAAAAATATAAAATGAACATAGAATAAAAATGGATGGTAGTCCGTATGTTTTTTTCTATTTCTTTTTCTATTTTTTTTCTTTTCTTTTCTTGATTTTTCGATTTTTTTTTTTTTTTTTTTTTTTTTTTTGCATACACTCTTACCCTACCATCCAAAATAATACATCATAGGGAATGGAAATTCCCTTTACACTTGGAGCACTTTTAAGATTAACGTACATATGGGGGTAATAAATGATGTTCTTCCCCATTACTTCATAAAATAAATACTTACCCATGAGTCCCAATCGTCCCAAAACAATATGTACAAGGATATGACTCGACTTAGCAACCATGTAATCAATTAGAAAGTTAACTTAGGTTTTAACAAATAACAATAATGCACTAAAAATGAGCGCATACACGGAAGGCTAAGGCGATTTGGTTGTACATTTAAGTGGGGTGTAACAAATTCTTCCTTTAAGTAAAATGCTTAAAGTTAGAAACGAAAAGATAGGCTCGGAGGGGTGTACTAGGGGTTTCGTGTACTAAAAATGAGTACAACGCTAAGGGTGTGGGAAAAATTAGTTGACTTAACTAGCCAAGTTATATGACTTAAATGGTCAAGTAATTATAATACGGGTTTAACACAAGGGTGATCCTAATGCCTCTTATCATGTAGTAAATCCTTCTACACGAATGTAGTCTCACTAGCGGTCTCGGGATGCATCACTAACGCAAGTTCTAGAATCTAAATGCTACCAGTACACTCATAAGCACTAATAGTAAATGCTTTTCCTATCAAATCTAAAGGCGAACCTCACATTTTTGGATGGAAAATTTTTCTGAATATACGGTTATGTGCTAGTCATACAATCTCCTATCCATGAGACACTTGCTATGGCTAAAGTTTCACTCTTAAATGTTGTAAAAAATTTAAATTTGGCGCTAAAATTGCACTAACAAGTGTTTCTCATAGTTTTATTACACATCTACCATTAAACAAAACAAACTCAAGCGAAAGTGCATATGTAAGGTATCATCTTTTTACCCTCCCCTTACACTTAAGATGAACATTGTCCCCAATGTTCAAGTAAAGATTGTAAAAGTGAAAAAGTAAAGAGAATGAAATCAAATACTCCCCTGATTTGCTCGGTATGGATAATAGGGTGGCCAGGTTAAATCTTCCTCCAAGAAAATGAACGATCAAAGCTTCCCTTCCAGAATATAAATCATCTTCTTGTCATACATAACCTGTAAAACCTGAGAAAATAGACAAGACAACCTCGCGTAAAATCGGCGGCATCCTATATAAGTTACTAAATCCTAGAAAACAAGATAAGATATAATGCTTGTGGAATGAAGTTTGCAGATCTCCTGGAGATTATAAAACTTAATAATTCACAAAAACCATAAGACTCCGTTAGAAAAACAAAACCGGTAAAATTTCCAGATTTTTACACCTGACGCCGTCAAGAGTAAACTCGTGTCGCCGTCAGAATTGACCTGCAGAAATTCTTATGTTAAGTTTCCGGAAAATTTCTGGAAAAACTTGGTCCTACTTCTTGGAAAATCCTGCAAAACTTCATTATGACTCAATACAAGCATTTGACTCTAACAAATACGAATATACATGTTCATTTAATATTGTGGAGAATCATGATCGGTTTGTTTCTTAAAAACATATTTGGGGTTTCCCCTTACACTTATCTTTTGCAAAAATACTTTTAGGTGGAGTTAAGACTAGGCCAAAACAACAAAGTAAAGTATTTCCACTATTTAGTTTAGAAACATGATCTACCAACAATAAAAATTAAGCATGCATACGGAAGCAAATAATAAACAAACAAAATAAAATCACACAAAGCATGGGTTGCCTCCCAAGAAGCGCTTTTCTTTATTTACGAGTCTTGTAGCTAGACTCAAGGTCATGGGTTACTTCGTGATTTCATCGTTGGTTCCACTCTCTAGGTCATCTTCTAAACCAGTTTTGTATTCTGGACCTAGTTGTAAGCATTCTTTGTAGAAACCAAGCATCCTATTCTTTACATATTCTACTCCTCTACGTCTATCCTCCTCATTCCTATAATAAGCCACTTGCTTGTGTTCTTTTTCGAAATTAGAGAGAAGGCGGTATTGCTCAATCTTGTAGGGCATTTGATAGGCAACCTCATCATTCTCTTCCTTGAATCTAACTATCCCTAAAGTTGGATCATAACTCATCCTAGTGGCTTCAACAAATGGTTTTCCAAATATTATTTGGCTTAGGCAAGCATCTATCACCGGACGAATGTCTTCCACTATCATAAAATCGATCTCATAGGTGAGATTCCCAATAATCACATGCAATCCCTTCACTCTTCCTGCAAAATTACTTATCAAATTCTTATTAAGCATAATCCTAAAATTAAGTTGCTTCTTCATCACCCAATTGTAATAAGTCCTAGTCATGATGTTCACGGGGGATCTAGGGTCGATGTAAGCTTTCCATATATGCATGTGCCCGATATTGCATGGTATGTTAATGTTAGAGGGGTCTCCCATTTTGATAAGGGGTGTGCCAAAGATATATGGTCTCTCGGGACTATCGAATAAATCCTTATGGTACTCCCGTTCTTCCTCGGTGGGCAACTTATCAAAATATTTTTCTATAGGCTCTACCTCCTCTAATTCCTCTTCCTTGTTAACCTCAACTTCCCTACTCTCATCCTTAGTCTCGGCTTCTACTTTAACTTCATCCTTGTCACTTTCTTCTATCTCCTTATCTATTGGCTTAATGGTGACAACATTGACAAAGTGGACATGTTTGGATGATGAGGGGTCCTTAATTTGGCTTCCACTATTGGTGTCCCTAGTGTCCTTCCTAGTTGTGATTAACGCTTGGTTGTTGAGGGCTTTCAACAAGTTGTCAATCTTGTTGGTCATCTCCGTTTGTTGTTGGTTGAATTCGGTTTCAAACCTAGCTATGCGAGCTTCTTGAGATGCCTTGAACTTTGACATCAATCCTTCAAGATTGTTGGTACTACCATAGTTGTTAGAAGGATTGTTGTTGAAAGTACGGTTGGATGGTGGACCGTTTGGTTGGTAATGATTAGGCAGATTGGAAGAATTGGGTTGATTTTGTTTCCACCTAAGGTTTGGGTGATTTTTCCAAGATGGGTTGTATGAATCACCGTAAGTGTTTGGCTCGGGCTTGAAAGTGTACCACTTATCTCCCGCTTCGTCGGTACGCGAGGATGTGTAGTCCGCAAAAGCTGTTCCGGGGAGTTCCACACAATCACGAGTGTCATGGGGACCACTACATAATTCGCATGAAGAAGTGATTTTGTTCACTTGGCTTGAAGGCTTAGGAGCTTCGTAAGACTTCATGAGAAACTTGACTTGGTCCTCAAGTTCCATGATCCTACGGTCGGGAGTGCTAGAGTTGTTCGAAGGCAAAGATATTGCCTTGACCGGTTTGTTCAAATCACGGGGATCATTCCAACTTTCATTGTCATAGAGAGCAAGATCTTCTATGAGTTCCCATGATTGTTCCGCACTAAGATCACGTAGCTTACCACCGGCCGATTGGTCAATGGCTCGCCTTGTGGAGATATCGATATGGTCATAAAAAATTTGGACTTGGAGCCAAAGATCTATGCCATGATGAGGGACTTTTTGGAGTAAGTCCTTGAAACGAGTCCATGCTTCATAAAGAGATTCATTTTGACGTTGTTGGAACGTCAAGATGTCATTTCTAAGCTTAGTAGTTCTCCCCGGTGCAAAAAATTGAGCAAGGAAACGAGTGGTGAGATCATCCCATGTGGTGATGGATCCCGCGGGTAAACGCTCAAGCCATTGACTAGCTTGATCCCGTAGAGAGAAATGGAATAGGCGTAAACGGGTAGTCTCTCTAGTTTCAACACCTAGGTCTATGGAATCTACGATTTTGAGGAAGTCCTTAAGATGTTGGTTTGGATCTTCGGAACAAAGTCCATGGAATGCACATCCGCTTTGCACCAACCGGATGGTGTCGGATCGCAAGGGGGTCACATTGGCTCCGGTGAGCTCAATGGTGTTTCGGTAGCCTTGGTGGCTAGGTCGGGAATACTCTCCTAAGGTTCGGGGCCTAAGGGGTTCTAATGGTGGGTTTTGTTGAGGTGGGATGAAGGGTTCAAAGATGTTACCACCTTCCATGATGTCGGATGGTAAAGAGTTACGAACAAAAGCACAAAGAAATAAGATAGACTAAAGAGAACCTAAAAAAATAAAAATAAAACCTTACTAGAAAGGAATCTAGCAAGTAGACCTAATAAAAAGATATTCTAACCTAGACAATAACTATTCCCCGGCAGCAGCGCCAAAAACTTGATACGTGGGAATCGCACCAGGCTTTACCTCTCAAGGGATCTTGAGAAGCTTACAACCCCCACCAGGCAGTGTACCTGATCGTTGTAGTATAGTATAGTGACAAGTACCGGGGGATTGATCGTTCAGCTTAGGAATAGTGTCGCTAGGATTAGAAAGCCTAAATACTAGTTCTAAAGGTGAGGGAAGATTATTTTTGTATTTTTATATTTTTTAGAAAGCAATTTAAAATCTCGGGTTTAAAGGATTTGGGCGGAATTAATTGCTATTCAACTAACCCAATACTAAGATGCAATCAAAATAAAATACTAAAAATGGAAATAAACTAAATTATACTAAAGTTGTGAGCAGTAATTGGAGAAAATGTGTTTACTTAGATTTCATTACTCCCTAGATATCTTTTACACGTTAATTACTTGTTATAATTGTATGGATGACGGATCGTATTCCTTAATACCATTCATGGGGTGGCACACTTAACTCCCCAATTCTATGAGCTCTTATCTCCTCCTACACCATGCCCAGCACAACTATAGGGATTGTAAACAGTGGCTCATGCATTAAATACAACCAATAAAGACCTAGTGCGCGTCGGTTCATGTTTCTTAAGACGTTCAAGCATGTTACAAATTGGAGATCTGCCAGTTTTCTTAAGCCTAACATATAAATCATTCATCCAAGACAAGAATAAACAAGTAATCAACACATAATTAACATCTAGGTTTCATTAGATCTAAGCAAACACAAGATAGATCTAGCCTAACATGATGGAATTAAGACAAGAACAAGATATAGACAACCAACACATAGACATATTGATTGAATTAAAAGAACACTTATCTTAATTGCACATGAAAGGTATCAAGGGGTTGGAACCCTTGAAAAACCTGTAAAGTTACACCAAAATCGTACTTAGGGTTTCTCCCAAAACTTCTCTCTCTGATGTGTAAAAATTAGAAAACTATATATAGGAAAAGGGGTCTGACGGCGTCAAGACAAACATTGTGACGCCATCACCTAGCCGCCAAAACTAATCTCGGACTGCCTTGATCTACATTTGACGCCGTCAAGACTTAAGTGTTTCCAGGCCGTCATGACTTTAACTCTTGACGCCCTATTACGTGACGCCTTCAAATCTGTACTGGATCATCATGGATTTTTGCTCTTGACGCCGTCAGGGAGTTACTCTTGACGCCGTCACTCTTGACGCCGTCACCTACTGTTCCCAGCATGGAAAATTAAGACTTTGGCGTTTTCTTCACTTTTATGCTCCAAAAACGTCCGAATTGCTTCCTTTTCCAGATTTCACTCCCAAAGTACCTAAAATCACAAAAGGAACGATTTAGGGCAATATTTGATCAAATAAATTCGAATTCGGGCTTAAATGACCCCCTAAAAACGGATCATTTTTCGCCTCATCAGGGGGGGCGGCCCCCTTAATTATACTAGGCGGCCCCCTTAATGATTAAGGGGACCACCCCCTAATTAAGAGGACCGGCCACACTCCAGAACAGTAATTTGTTTGCCTATAAATAATGGTTCATTTCACAGATTTTTCTCACCTTTTTGTACTTCTAAACTTTCTATTTTAGATCTCCATTTCTATTCTCTAAATCCTTTGATCATACATACATAAATCTTTGTTTCAAAGTGATCCAAACATCAACCTCTCAAGTGCAAGAGAAGAATACTTCTATCCTCTAAGACAAGAAGTATTACAACTTGTTATGACCTCCATATCCAAGTTGTTAGAGCATCATTCATAACATATATTTCTTTGTGTTATTTATTGTGAATATTTGGTAGAAGATAGATTAGCTTGGTGTGTAGATAGAGTGATTGTTTAGAAGATTGTTGTGAAGTAGATAGTTGGAAAGTAGATAGTTGTGAAGAAAATTGTTGGAAAGTAGATAGTTGTGAAGAAGATAGTTGTGAAGAAGATAGGTGTGAAGAAGATACGTGTGCAGATAGATAGGTGTGAAATAGTTGTGTATAAGGTGTGATCTAGTTGTGACGAAGTTGTAGTGTGTATATTGGTGTGTAAGGTTTTGTCCGCCATAAGGGAGCTTGTTGACATAGTGAAGAAAACTCTCGAGTTAGGTGCTCGGGGAGTGGAGTAGGGCAAGGAAGGTGTCCTTGTAGCCGAACCACTATAAATCTCTTGTCTCGCGGTTTGATCTTTCCATCTCTCATTTATTTCTTTACTTACATTATTATTGTTATATCATACATATATATTGTTGTTTATATTGTGCAAGACTTGAGTTCATGTAATATCAAATCTAAATTTTTAAAAGTCAAGAAAACACACAAACAGATTTTTCATAATAAACCAAAAAGACGTAAAACTATTCAACCCCCCCTTCTAGTTTTCCACAATTGGTATCAGGAGCCACGTCAAGCGAGATTTTTAAAATATATTGTATTTTAAAACTTGCAACGATCTATGGAATCTGAAAAATATTTAGAAGGGCAATCTCTGCAAAGACCACCACTATTTGAAAGTGATGGATTTTTATATTGGAAAAATAGAGTCGAAACGTATGTGAAATCTAAAGATCTTAATCTTTGGCATGTTATTACCTTTGGTGATTTTCCTCCCACTCAACAAAATCCGGAAACTAAAATGGATGAAATTGTACCTTTTGAAAAACAAAATGATGATTTGAAAAAGAAACTAGCTAAAAATAATGAAGCTAAAATGGTAATTTATAATGCGTTACCGTGCAAAGAATATGAAAGAATTTTTATGTGTAAAACTGCCAAAGAAATTTGGGAATCACTACTTATTACTCACCAAGGTAATAGTCAAGTCAACGACAATAAAATAGATCTTCTTGTACAACAATATGAACAATTTACGATTCCGGAAGAGGAATCAATTGATAATGCTTTTGCAAAATTTAACACTATTATCACAAGTTTAAAAGCACTTGATGAGACATTTTCTAGTAAAAATTTTGTTAGGAAATTTCTTAGGGCATTGCATCCAAAATGACGAGCTAAAGTCACGGTAACTGAAGAATCAAAGAATTTGATGACGTTATCACTAGATGAACTAATTGGCAACTTTACCGAAAGGGATAGCGAAATAATTAAGAATGGAAAGGTCATAGGTAGAGGAATTAGGAAAGGAGGCATATATGTTATGAAACTAGGAAACAAACCGGAAGATAAGATATGCGTAGCAACCCTAGATGAAAACTCCACTTTGTGGCATAGGAGATTAGGACATGCGAACATGCAACAAATACAATCTTTGGCCTCTAAAGAACTAGTTAGAAACTTGCCTAACCTAAGATATGACAAGCACTTTTGTGATGCATGTAAAATTGGAAAACAAGCTCATGCTAGTCACAAAGCTAAGAATATAGTATCCACTACTAAGTGCCTAGAATTATTACATATGGATCTATTTGGTCCATCCGCTGTGTGGAGCTATGGAGGAAACAATTATACCTTAGTAATAGTAGATGATTATTCACGATACACGTGGATAAGGTTCTTAAGTGACAAAACCCAAGCCTTTGAAAAATTTAAAATATTTAGTAAAATGATTCAAAATAAATTAGGATGCACAATAGTAGCCATTAGGACGGACCATGGTAGGGAATTTGATAACGAAGTACAATTCGGAAAATATTGTGATTTAAATGGAATATCTCACAATCTTTCCGCTCCTCGTACTCCTCAATCAAATGGCGTAGTAGAAAGAAAAAATAGGTTACTACAAGAAATGAGTAGAACAATATTAAATGAACAATCCATCCCACAGAAATTCTGGTGTCACGCTGTAGATACATCAACATATATTATTAATAGGGTATCAATTAGGAGAATTTTAGGAAAAACTCCTTATGAGTTACTAAGAGGTAGAAAACCTAACTTAAGCTACTTTAGGGTATTCGGAAGTAAATGTTATATTTTAAACACTAAGGATTACCTTACTAAGTTTGACCAAAATCATACGAAGGAATATTTTTAGGGTACTCACAAAATAGTAAAGCATATATAATACTTAACAAACACACTATGAAAGTAGAAGAATCATTAAATGTAACATTTGATGAAACACCACCACCTCCTAAAACATTACCCTTAGAAGATGATGACTTAGTCGAAGATGAAGCTATTGAGGTTAGTAAAACAAAACCCATAGGAAATGATAATGAAAGCATAGACTTAGGGAATAACGAAGTCGTAAATATTAAGGAATCTAAATCACATCCATTAGATAACATAATAGGACATCTTAATCAAAGAACCCTTAGGTCACAAGCCCAAGATAAAAATATCTTCTTTTGTTTCCTCTCAGCAATAGAACCTAAGAATATTAATGAAGCATTAAAAGATGAAAGTTGGATTATAGCTATGCAAGAAGAATTAAAACAATTTAAGGCTAATGATGTTTGGGAATTAGTCCCAAATCCAATGAACATGACTATCATAGGAACTAAATGGGTATATAGGAATAAGTTAGATGAAAATGGAATAGTAACTAGGAACAAAGCTAGGTTAGTTGCCCAAGGTTATAATCAACATGAAGGAATTGATTATGACGAAACTTATGCCCCAGTAGCTAGACTAGAATCTATTAGGATATTACTTGCCTATGCATGCGCCTTAGACTTTAAGTTATTCCAAATGGACGTGAAAAGTGCATTCTTCAACGGTTTTATCAATGAGGAGGTTTATGTGGCACAACCTCCAGGATTCATTGACTTCGCAAAACCTGATTATGTTTATAAGTTAAAGAAAGCTTTATATGGACTCAAACAAGCTCTTAAGGTTTGGTATGATCGATTAAAAGCTTTTCTTATTAAACATAATTATTCCATGAGAATGGTAGATAACACTCTTTTCACTAAAAAGAAAGACCCAAATCTCATCATTGTTCAAATATATGTTGACGACATTCTATTTGGATCGACTTGTCAAGAAATGTGTGATGAATTTGCCAAAATCATGCATGATGAGTTTGAGATGAGTATGATGGGTGAACTAAACTTCTTCCTATGATTACAAATAAAACAATTCAAAGATGGAATATTCTTTAACCAATCTAAGGAAATTAAGGAAATGCTTAAGAAATTTGGGCTAGAAGACTCAAAACCCATGAAAACTCCCATGTCTACGGAAGTAAAACTCACAAAGGATGATGAAGGTCAGTCCGTAGATAATACTAAGTATAGAGGAATGATAGGTAGTTTACTATACTTAACGGCAAGTAGACCCGATATCATGTTTAGTGTCTGCCTTTGTGCTTGCTTTCAAGAGGATCCCAAAACCTCTCACCTATAAGCGGTTAAGCGTATCTTCCGATACATTAAAGGCACTATACACTTAAGATTATGGTATCCTAAGGGATCCGGCATAGAAACCATCATCTATGCGGATTCGGATCATGCGGGAGACTACGTAGATAGAAAGAGCACTAGCGGTATTTGCACTTTTATGGGATGTTGTCTAACATCTTGCTTTTCAAAGAAGCAAACCCCTCTTGCTATTTCTACCACCGAAGCCGAATATGTAAGCACTGGAAAGGCATGTCAACAAGCACTATGGATGAAACAAGCTCTCATAGACTATGGCATTAGGTTAGAAAATGTTCCTATTATGTGCGATAACAAAGGTGCGATAGATTTAAGTAAAAATCTAGTTCAACACTCTAGGACTAAACATATAGAAATACGCCACCACTTCCTTAGGGATAATGTACAAAAAGGAAGCATATCTATAGAAAATGTTGCATCGGAAGATAACATTGCGGATATATTCACTAAACCCCTTAAGCGTGAATTATTCAACCACTTGCGTTTAGGATCAGGAATGATGGAACAAGTTGACTAAATTCTATTGTACTTACACTATTTGTTACTTGCATAAAATTTATTTTTCTTCCACCTCTCCATATCTGAGTCTAGGAATCTATTTCGTACAAAATTAAATATTGGGAAACCTCATTTTTATTGCATATACTCTCTTGTAAAACCCAATCAAATTTTCTTTAAAACTATTCTCACATATAGGAATTACATGAAAATCATTTTCCTTGCATTGTTGACAAATGCTAAAAACTTTTTCTTAAATCATGCATAAAATCTCACATGAATCGTCAAAATATATAATCTAATATATAACAATTGAAATTCATGAATCAAGCAAAACTCGAATCAAGGAGATTTTGGATCGTTTCTTAGGAAGTTTACTTATTTGCACTTAGGAGTCGAAACAATCACAACTCCACATTTGTTGCATATAGGCACACACTAGGATAAAATCACTCACAATATTTTCATCTTGTTCCGTCACTAGTTTTTCACTCACTATTTGCCTTAGCCTTTGATCTAAGATAGTTACTCTATGAAGATTAAGTGCCCTTGCCTTTACTTATCTCTTTTAGATTATTATTTATTGCTTGTTTGCTCTATTAATTAAATGTTTTTGCATGCATGTTATATTATGATTAGATTAGATGCTATATTGCCTCAAAGAGTTGAACTTGCTTGAATCCAAATCCAAAAACACAACCTTTCTGCAAATTTTCTGCCAAAAACCCATTGCTGGCAATCTGGAAACCACCAGATGGGCGGCCCCCTTAATCATGTAATGCGGCCCCCTTAATCATTATGGGGACCGCCCCCTAATTAAGGGGACCGGCCATCTGATGGTCGGGTTTACAGAATCTTTTCTGCTTTTTAGCCCATTTCAACCTACATTTCCCAATTTTCACCAACATATTTTGTCCTAATTGTTGGGAATTATAGATTTGATGATTACAAAACTACATGTGCTTATATGAAGAAGAATGAAAGTACTTTGAATGAAAGTACTTTCTGCTGAACCAAAGTACTGCTGACAAAAGTACACTGAATCAAAGTACTTCTCAAGCAGTATATGAAGAAGAATGAAACATGAAGGGCTTGCTTTGCAAAAGAATATTTATTTATTAGTCCTTCGTAGTATATTGTAAACCCTAATCTTTTAGTATATAAAGAGGACATGGGTCATTAGGTTTAGGTGTGCACAGAAATATGTAGTCGACTTAAAGGTGTGTGTGTGTGTCTAGGTGTCAAGTTCCTACAATGGATGCCTAGGGTTTATTAGTTAGTTAGTTTATTAGTAACCCATCGATTTATGTATTAGTTAGTTTAATCTCAAAGATCTTTTGATCTTAGGGATATATTGAATAATGAAAACCTTGTTGAATAACATGTTGTTTTATATACCGCTGCGTATTTATGTTATTCGTAAAACATATCCTAGATGAGTTTAAACGATTATCAACATGCGGCATCAGAGCTAGGTTAGCTCGTGATATCTAGGGATTACAAGGTATTTTTACTGTCAAAGAAGAAGCAGGAAAAAGATTTTAAAGGTAATCGTTGTTTTTTTTTTTTTTTTTTTTTGGTATCGACTTTTTGGATGGAGACTGTATTCAACATGGCAACATATAAATATTAAAAGATTGTTAACTCATTAATTATGATTGTCATGTTTTGGCATAAAGTGGTCAAATAGTGGTTTATTTAATACTCCTCGTACTGATGTAACAAATTGAGGGTCGGTGGTAAGCTTTTAATATTGGTCAAGGTTTATAATGTGGTTCAGCGATACTTCGATCTGATTGGTGTAGTAATATAAGATGAATTTAAAGATCATAACCTCGTACCATTAATGTGAGAATCCACTAGAATAAAGGAAACCTCATACTGGTTTTATTAAATATGTCGGTGGTCGGTGATGCTATATGATTCATTAAAGTCGTTATTCATCAGTTTGATCCCAATATTGTTTTTCTCGTTTTGACGTTTTCTGCATGATATTCTCGTACTTGTTAATTAATGGGTCGGTTGAGGATTTAGTAATCTCGTAATGTTCGAAGATTTATTGAGTTTGTGGTATTGCACATGGCTAAAGATTACCTAGTACAAGTGAAAAAGTGATTGATGAATTTAATTATCGTGGGTCGGTGGTTTTCATATTCCGAATATATTGATCAATGGTGGGGCTATTCATTAACAACAATTCGCTTTGTTATTCTTTATTCATTGGGTGAGAATTGTGGTTATCATCAATTGAATAGAGCATACTGGAACAAATTAGTATAGCTACGGGTTGAAACTAAATACTGCTGCTACGTTTTCAAGCATGCTACTGCTGTACTTTTTGATTCTACTGCTCGGATTTAGAGATGGTTTTACACACACATGGGTTATTTGGTTCATACACACAAGGAGATTGGTTATTTTTATTCATAAAGGTTTAAAAGGCTCGTATTCGTTCTTATTGCTTAATTGATTACGAAGAAAGGTGAATATCATTTATTTAATATTGTAGTTGAGTTTCACAGGTGTGTGTTCTTATCATATCTCAAGGTGGGTGTTACACTTTGGAGATAACTTGTTCGTGCTTTATTGTTGTGACAAAGACTTGATGAATCTAGCAAAGGTGTGTGATCTTCAAACTGAAGGTGCTTAATACTCACATTTGCTATCACTTTAAGGAGTTACGTTGTAGTGCTCAGTGTCTCATATAGTTGAGGATTTATCAAGAGGTTGAGGTCTACTTATACTTTCTAGTTTGGTATGAGTTTAGAGTCACGTGGATAGTACAAGATATAAGACGCAAGTTTGGAAAATTCAACTTCTTCATCAAATTCGTTATACTCAGTTTTCTTCATGATGCGTGGGAATCGCAACAGGCTTTACCTCTCGAGGGATCTCGAGAAGCTTACAACCCCCACCAGGCAGTGTACCTGATCGTTGTAGTATAGTATAGTGACAAGTACCGGGGGATTGATCGTTCAGCTTAGGAATAGTGTCGCTAGGATTAGAAAACCTAATTAATAGTTCTAGAGATGAGAGATGATTATTTTTGTGTTTTTATATTTTATGAAAGCAAGTAAAATCTCTGGTTTTGAAGGAGTGGGCGGAATTAGTTGCTATTCAACTAACCCAAAGCTAAGATATAATTAAAATAAAATAATGAAAATGAAATTAAACTAATTAAACTAAGGTTGTGAGCAGTAATTGGAGAAATTGTGTTTACTTAGACTTCACTACTCCCTAGATATCTTTTACATGTTAATCACTTGTTACACTTGTATGAATGACGGGTTGTATTCCTTAATACCATTCGTGGGGTGGCATACATAACTCCCCAACTCTATGAGCTCTTATCTCCTCCTACACCATGACCCAGCACAACTATAGGGATTGTAAACAGTGGCTCATGCATTAAATACAACCAATAAAGACCTAGTACGCCTCGGTTCATGTTTCTTAAGACGTTCAAGCATGTTACCATTTGGAGATCTGCCAGTTTTCTTAAGCCTAACATATAAATCATTCATTCAAAACAAGAATAGACAAGTAATCAACACATAATCAACATCTAGGTTTCATTAGATCTAAGCAAACACAAGAGAGATCTAGCCTAGCATAGTAGAATTGAGACAAGAACAAGAGATAAACAACCAACACATAGACATATTGATTGAATTGAAAGTACACTTATCTCAATTACAATGCAAGGTCTCAAGGGTTTGGAACCCTTGAAAAACCTGTGAAAGAGGCACCAAAATCGTCTTTAGGGTTTCACCAAAACTTCTCTCTTTTCTTTATGAAAAAACTAGAAAACTATATATAGGAAAATCGTTCTGACGGCGTCAAGAGTTAAATCTGACGCCGTCAACTCGCCGCCATATACTTCCTCGGACGCCCTAGATCCACTTGTGACGGCCTATGTGACGCCGTCACCACCTTCGGTATTTTATTCTTGGCCACTTTGACGCCGTCACCTCTCCATCTGACGCCGTCACCACCTTCGATATTTAATTCTTCATGTCTGACGCCGTCAAGCTTTTGGTCTTGACGCCGTCACCTTGTATTTTCAGCTTGGATTTTTGGTACTTTGCCGTTTTCTTCACTTTATGCTCCAAAAACGTCCAAAATAGCCTCTTTTCCAGAATTCACTCTCCAAACACCTAAAATCACAAAAGGAACGATTTAGGGCAATATTTGATCAAATAAAGTCGGATTCGGGCTTAAATGACCCCCTAAAAACGGATCATTTTTCGCCTCATCATATACCCTTACACTTGAGATTTGCTTGTCCTCAAGCAAATGAGCTTTTATTCTACTCAAAAGACAAGTTAGGGGTCATTTAACACTAATATAAAAGTAATTACAACAAATAATCGTTCCACTAAAGACCAATAGACAAGAACGGAGGTCATACACAAGCACCTCACAAATAGTGTTTAGATACTCACATCTCTCGGGTGTAATAAAGTAATATAACATTATGGAAATGGAAGATATCTCTCACTACCTGTCATAGCAAAATAGATTACCATAGGCTTGGGAAAGGATCAAACCTCCACCACATGGCGTAAGCACCTAGGATAAACTATCAAAGAGGTCTTTTTAAAGGGTTATAACGTTAGGTGTAGGGATATGAATTACACGGTTTTGTTGGATAAAGGGAGTTTTACTGGTGGCGAGTTAACAATCTTAGTTAATTACATGTACAAGATGGCGTTGCTAAGCCAAGACTAGACTCGACTTAAGCTAATAAATGAAAAATAACAAAAACATAAAATGAACATAGAATAAAAACGGGATGGTAGTCCGTATGTTTTTTTTTTTTTTTTCTTTTCTATATTTTTTTTTTCTTTTTCTTGATTTTTTTTCGATTTTTTTTTTTTTTTTTTTTTTTTTTTTTTTTTTGCATACACTCTTACCCTACCATCCAAAACAATACATCATAGGGGTTTGAGCATTCCCCTTACACTTGAATCTTTACATACTTTACATCAAACTATTCTAATGACTCGAATTAAGAAAATCAAAACACTTGGAGCACTTTTAAGATTAACGCACGTATGGGGGTAATAAGTGATGTTCTTCCCCATTACTCCATAAAATAAGTACTTAGCCATGAGTCCCAATCGTCCCAAAACAATATGTACAATGATATGACTCGACTTAGCAACCATGTAATCAATTAGAAAGTTAACTTAGGGTTTAACAAATAACAATAATGCACTAAAAATGAGCGCATACACGGAAGGCTAAGGCGATTTGGGTGTACATTTAAGTGGGGTGTAACAAATTCTTCCTTTAAGTAAAATGCTTAAAGTTAGAAACGAAAAGATAGGCTCGGAGGGGTGTACTAGGGGTATCGTGTACTAAAAATGAGTACAACGCTAAGGGTGTGGGAAAAATTAGTTGACTTAACTAGCCAAGTAATATGACTTAAAGGGTCAAGTAATTATGATACGGGTTTAACACAAGGGTGATCCTAATGCCTCTTATCATGTAGTAAATCCTACTACACGAATGTAGTCTCACTAGCGGTCTCGGGATGCATCACTAACGCAAGTTCTAGAATCTAAATGCTACCGGTACACTCATAAGCACTAATAGTAAATGCTTTTCCTATCAAATCTAAAGGCGAACCTCACATTTTTGGGTGGAAAATTTTTCTGAATATACGGTTATGTGCTAGTCATACAACCTCCTATCCATGAGACGCTTGCTATGGCTAAAGTTTCACTCCTAAATGTTGTAAAAAATTTTAAATTTGGTGCTAAAATTACACTAACAAGTATTTCTCATAGTTTTATTACTCATCTACTATCAAACAAAACAAACTCAAGCGAAAGTGCATATGTAAGGTATCATCTTTTTATCCTCCCCTTACACTTAAGATGAACATTGTCCCCAATGTTCAAGTAAAGAATGTAAAAGTTAAAAAGTAAAGAGAATGAAATCAAATACTCCCCTGATTCGCTTGGTATGGATTTTAGTTGACCAGGTTAAATCTTCTTCCAAGAAAACGAACAATCAAAGCTTCCCTTCCAGAATATAAATCATTTTCTTGTCATAAATAACCTGTAAATCCTGACAAAAGTAGACAAGGCAACCTCGCGTAAAATCGGCGGCATCCTATATAAGTTACTAAATCCTAGAAAACAAAGTAAGATATAATGCTTGTGGAATGAAGTTTGCAGATTTCCTGGAGATTATAAAACTTAATAATTCACAAAAACCATAAGACTCCGTTAGAAAAACAAAACCGGTAAAATTTCCAGATTTTTGACTCCTGACGCCGTCAAGAGCAAACCCTGACGCCGTCAGAATGGACCTGCAGAAATTCTTATGTTAAGTTTCCGGAAAATTTCTGGAAAAACTTTGTCCTACTTCCTGGAAAATCCTGCAAAACTTCATTATGACTCAATACAAGCATTTGACTCTAACAAATACGAATATACATGTTCATTTAATATTGTGGAGAATCATGATCGGTTTGTTTCTTAAAAACATATTTGGGGTTTCCCCTTACACTTATCTTTTGCAAAAATACCTCTAGGTTGAAGTTAAGACTAGGCTAAACAACATAATAA
The DNA here is from genome assembly GCA_030686995.1 of Artemisia argyi. NCBI lineage: Eukaryota > Viridiplantae > Streptophyta > Magnoliopsida > Asterales > Asteraceae > Artemisia > Artemisia argyi. Next base: position 5,300,049 of record CM060705.1, read on the forward strand.
AGTATTTCCACTTTTTAGTAGAGAAACATGATCAACCAACAATAAAAATAAAACATGCATACGGAAGCAAATAACAATCAAACAAATAAAAATCACACAAAACATGGGTTGCCTCCCAAGAAGCGCTTTTCTTTATTTACGAGTCTTGTAGCTAGACTCAAAGTCGTGGGTTACTACGTGATTCGGGTGAGTTCCTCATTGAGGACATCTTTGGGATCGAACTTAGGTTTCAACTTTCTATTGGTTCCCTTAGTGTGGTATGACCTTTCAAACTTTTCTCCATCCGGATCATACAAGGTCATTCTAATATGCCATGACCCGTCACCTTCTTTAGGTGGCTTGTCCCACCTCCATTTATACTTATCTCCATCTCTTTTCCATTTATTCAACTCTATATTAATAGGCATTACGCTCAAGAACTCAATCATCTTTCTAAAGACTAAGGGGTCCTCAAAGGGATCTAGCTCCTCATCCCTAGCTATGAGTTGTTCTACCGAATGTGTCTTCTCAACGAAATCCTTTTCTAGATAAAATGGGCATTGAGGTCCTATGAAGTTCCTTTCTATCCAAGGTCCATATCTAGATGGTCTCCTATTCATCTCTACCCAATGCGGTGTTGGTTCATCATCACAATCATAACTATGCTTCTTAACATCATACACCGACCAAGTATCGCCTTCTCCTACCGCTATCTTGGATTCCTTGCAATCTATCATGGCACTAGCGGTTGCTAAAAATCCTCTTCCTACCAATAATGGGCATGTGGTGTCACTAACCATGTCTAGAACGTGAAAATCCGCTAATATAGTTAACCTTCCTACGTGAACAACTACATCCTTAATCATTCCAACCGGGTGGGCAATACTTCCATCCGCTAGCCCTATCAATACCTCCGTTTCCTCTAACTTTCCTAGCTTAAGAGCGGTGAATAAGGATAAGGGAATCAAGTTGAGGCTTGACCCTAAATCGGCTAGTGTGTCGAAAGCTTCGGATCTTCCTATCTTACAAGGCAAAACAAATATACCCGGATCATCAAGCTTTTTAGGCAACTTGTTTTGAACGAAGGCGGTCCCATTTTTACCTAGCTTATACTTCTCATATTTTTCTAGGAGGGCACTATAGTAAGGAGCACGCGCTAAGACATCAATGACGGGGCGTTCAAGGTGAAGTTCTTTGAATTCATCGTCAAGGTCTTGCGTAAGAGGTGTTTCAACTATGCTTTTGACCGGCTCTATAGTGGGTGTTTTAGTTGATTGGTCCTTTTGAGGAACTTGGTGTTGTTTGAAACACGTGCTCGTTGATTTAACCGAGTAGTATTGTGGACACGAAGTGGGTGACGAAACTGAAGATATGGCATTAACGTTTAGTTTCGGATTCTTGATGGTGTCGCTTGGGAGTGCTCCCATTTCTCGGTCATTGAGAACTTTCAACAATGCATCAATTCTATTGGTCATCTCGCTTTGATTTTGTTTGAAATCGGCTTCAAACTTAGCTATGCGGGCTTCTTGAGATGCCATGAACTTTGACATCAATCCTTCAAGATTGTTGGTACTACCATAGTTGTTAGAAGCATTGTTGTTGAAGGTACGGTTGGATGGTGGACCGTTTGATTGGTAACGATTAGGCGGATTGGAAGAATTTGGTTGATTTTGTTTCCACCTAAGGTTTGGGTGATTTTCCATGTGGGGTTATATGAATCATCGTATGTGTTTGGCTCGGGCTTGAAAGTGTACCACTTATCTCCCGCTTCGTCGGTACGCGTGGATGCGTAGTCCGCAAAAGCTGTTCCGGGGAGTTCCACACAATCACGAGTGTCATGGGGACCACTACATAATTCGCATGAAGAAGTGATTTTGTTCACTTGGCTTGAATGCTTCGGAGCTTCGTAAGATTTCATGAGAAACTTGACTTGGTCCTCAAGTTCCATGATCCTACGGTCGGGAGTGCTTGAATTATTCGAAGGCAAAGATATTGCCTTGACCGTTTTGTTCAAATCACGGGGATCATTCCAACTTTCGTTGTCATAGAGAGCAAGATCTTCTATGAGTTCCCATGATCGTTCCGCACTAAGAACACGTAGCTTACCACCGGCCGATTGGTCAATGGTTCGCCTCGTGGAGATGTCGATATGGTCATAGAAGATTTGGACTTGGAGCCAAAGATCTATGCCATGATGAGGGACTTTTTGGAGTAAGTCCTTGAAACGAGTCCATGCTTCATAAAGAGATTCATTTTGACGTTGTTGAAACATCAAGATGTCATTCCTAAGTTTAGTAGTTCTCCCCGGTGGGAAAAATTGAGCAAGGAAACTAGTGGTGAGATCATCCCATGTGGTGATGGATCCCGCGGGTAAACGCTCAAGCCATTGACTAGCTTGATCCCGTAGAGAGAATTGGAATAGGCGTAAACGGGTAGTCTCTCTAGTTTCAACACCTAGGTCTATGGAATCTACGATTTTGAGGAAGTCCTTAAGGTGTTGGTTTGGATCTTCGGAACGAAGTCCATGGAATGCACATCCGCTTTGCACCAACCGGATGGTGTCGGATCGCAAGGGGGTCACATTGGCTCCGGTGAGCTCAATGGTGTTTCGGTAGCCTTGGTGGCTAGGTCGGGAATACTCTCCTAAGGTTCGGGGCCTAAGGGGTTCTAATGGTGGGTTTTGTTGTGGTGGGATGATGGGTTCAAAGATGTTACCACCTTCCATGATGTCGGATGGTAAAGAGTTACGAACAAAGGCACGAAGAAATAAGATAGACTAAAGAAGACCTAAAAATAAAATCTTACTAGAAAGGAATCTAGCAAGTAGACCTAATAAAAAGAAATCCTAACCTAGACAATAACTATTCCCCGGGCTGCGGCGCCAAAAACTTGATGCGTGGGAATCGCAACAGGCTTTACCTCTCGAGGGATCTCGAGAAGCTTACAACCCCCACCAGGCAGTGTACCTGATCGTTGTAGTATAGTATAGTGACAAGTACCGGGGGATTGATCGTTCAGCTTAGGAATAGTGTCGCTAGGATTAGAAAACCTAATTAATAGTTCTAGAGATGAGAGATGATTATTTTTGTGTTTTTATATTTTATGAAAGCAAGTAAAATCTCTGGTTTTGAAGGAGTGGGCGGAATTAGTTGCTATTCAACTAACCCAAAGCTAAGATATAATTAAAATAAAATAATGAAAATGAAATTAAACTAATTAAACTAAGGTTGTGAGCAGTAATTGGAGAAATTGTGTTTACTTAGACTTCACTACTCCCTAGATATCTTTTACATGTTAATCACTTGTTACACTTGTATGAATGACGGGTTGTATTCCTTAATACCATTCGTGGGGTGGCATACATAACTCCCCAACTCTATGAGCTCTTATCTCCTCCTACACCATGACCCAGCACAACTATAGGGATTGTAAACAGTGGCTCATGCATTAAATACAACCAATAAAGACCTAGTACGCCTCGGTTCATGTTTCTTAAGACGTTCAAGCATGTTACCATTTGGAGATCTGCCAGTTTTCTTAAGCCTAACATATAAATCATTCATTCAAAACAAGAATAGACAAGTAATCAACACATAATCAACATCTAGGTTTCATTAGATCTAAGCAAACACAAGAGAGATCTAGCCTAGCATAGTAGAATTGAGACAAGAACAAGAGATAAACAACCAACACATAGACATATTGATTGAATTGAAAGTACACTTATCTCAATTACAATGCAAGGTCTCAAGGGTTTGGAACCCTTGAAAAACCTGTGAAAGAGGCACCAAAATCGTCTTTAGGGTTTCACCAAAACTTCTCTCTTTTCTTTATGAAAAAACTAGAAAACTATATATAGGAAAATCGTTCTGACGGCGTCAAGAGTTAAATCTGACGCCGTCAACTCGCCGCCATATACTTCCTCGGACGCCCTAGATCCACTTGTGACGGCCTATGTGACGCCGTCACCACCTTCGGTATTTTATTCTTGGCCACTTTGACGCCGTCACCTCTCCATCTGACGCCGTCACCACCTTCGATATTTAATTCTTCATGTCTGACGCCGTCAAGCTTTTGGTCTTGACGCCGTCACCTTGTATTTTCAGCTTGGATTTTTGGTACTTTGCCGTTTTCTTCACTTTATGCTCCAAAAACGTCCAAAATAGCCTCTTTTCCAGAATTCACTCTCCAAACACCTAAAATCACAAAAGGAACGATTTAGGGCAATATTTGATCAAATAAAGTCGGATTCGGGCTTAAATGACCCCCTAAAAACGGATCATTTTTCGCCTCATCACTTCATCAGTAATCATTACATAGAGCCTACAGAATCGAAGATTCAAGAGATGGTAAACATATTAATTTCAAGGGAATCTTATTGTTTAACCATTTGCATGCACCATTTAAGGGGAAGTGTTTCATTACTAATTCTAGTCATTATTAATACGGCTAGTTTAAAATTTCTATTGTCTTGAGTTCATTTTTTGCAAGCTTTTTGGTGTTCTTCATGGTGGGTAATTTAAGACATTGGAAAGATTGGATTGGAAGTTTTGACATATGATGTGGGGTAGTGAAGATCAATGTTGCATATCTTTACATGTTCCCTATTAGATGATTACAAAATAGGAAGAAGACTACAGAGATATGATTTGCAGCTTATTTATTATGTGTGGTGACATGTTCAAGAAGATCTTAAGTCAAGGGAAAGCATTGAAGATTGTTTCATTCATGGAGATGGTTTTGTAATATCAAATAGGGGAAGATTGTTGGGAATTATATAGATTTGATGATTACAAAACTACATGTGCTTATATGAAGTAGAATTAAAGTACTTTGAATGAAAGTACTTTCTGTTGAACCAAAGTACTGCTGACATTGAATTAAAAGATCTAGAAGAACTCATCCAGAAGAACTCTTAAAAGAAGATGGCGTTTTCTGACACAGAGGTACATTCTATAATCAGTTGTGCTAAATCTTGTTCTACTTTAAAAGAATATGAAAAACTTAAAGAGCAATATGATGAACAAAGGTTAGAGCTAAATCAAACTAGTTATAATCCATCTAATCATAAAAGAGGTCTTGCTTGTGCTAGAAGAACAGATTTTGCATTATAGAGAAAAGGAGTCTAAATTTAATGATTGTGACAGCCCGAAAACCGGATCAGCGGAAGCATACAAGTCTGGGGTGCTACTTAATTGTTATCAAAACAAGGAGTACAAAGAACGGTTTTACATAAACCATTTTAGAAGAAAACTTTATAATTGAAAACATTCATTTTACAATAGTTAAAATAGTGCGGAAGCTATAATTCAAAATTTAATTAAAATAAGTCCCAAACGGTTTTCGGAGACTTCTATGACCAAGCCATGCCCTTCGCCAAGCTCCTCCAAGTAATATATATAGTGGCAGTATCTAACACCTGAGATAAACATGCTAAAAGTCAACACAAAGGTTGAGTGAATCCATAGGTTTAAATAATAAAGTAGAGCACAAGGTTTTAATCATATGATATAAGCAACAAATGCAAATACCAGGTAAATCAAGGTACCACCCAATATGTAGAGGCAACACGTGCATACATACAGTTGATGATGCTAAGCTCATGACACACAAAACATTAACCAAACCAATCATCGGTAACTTTGTACCGGAATCAACAATAACCGTGGAATTTTATAATATAACAGTGCCCCCAAGGCTGGGAACTGCCAGACACCCAGAAAAATCGAAAATAGTACACCCGCGTTGCCAAGCCTTTGGTCAACCGGGCGGGATGGTCAGTCCTATAGGCCTATAAACTAAGTTCGCGCTCACTCGCAAGTGACTAATGGCTCATGATCTGAGGGTCTTAATAGTGGCAGAAAGCTACTTAGCACATCGTCAGGAAAGTATATCATTCAGGAAAAGTATTCCAAAAAATATTTGTGCTTAGAAAACATTTTAAGCATGTATCTCACCCCCAAGTAGTTTGCAAAGCATTTAAGATAAATAAAAGTGGGGCTATGAACTCACCTGAGTATGTAGCAATGCAAGATATAACGACTAGCACCAACTAGTCAACACAATGGCATCACAAGTAGGAAGCACAACGGCATCAAGCAGTACAAGTACAACGAAACTGGTTCGGCACAACCTTATTAAATAACATGTTTCAGAAAACAATCCTCAAGTAATATACAAAGTAACGTTCATCGAATACTCGTGTTGATTATAAAAATATTTAGTTTTCAATGGCGATAAAAGAAGTAAATATTTATATCTCGTGTGGACGTTTGAGAAAATAGTTAAGACAATAAAAGTCAGAGAATAACGATTAAATAGCAAGAGGAGAATGAAGAAAAGAGTAAAACGTTCTTGTGTAATAATCGTGAATCGAATAGTAATTCAATATTCACGCCAAAACAAAATAGAAAACCAAAATAAAAGAATAAATGACATCAAATAAGTAGAGGAAAGTAGAGACAAGTCGATGGATGAGTTGGATGTTTACCCCATATCCCGAAAGTATGACTTTATATAAGTTTGGATAAAGTTGAGTTATATAAATTTTATAAGAAATTAGAAAATGTTTATAAGTTTATAATCGTTGAAAGGTTTTATGAATTTTGACGTAATACATCCATGTGTAATAAGTTTTCAAATTATCGTGATCATTTATAACAAGTTTTATTGCAAGTTTTATACGTTTTATAAGTTTTAGTCAAGTTTTTATATCGTTATCATTCGCGTGTATATTAGTTTTCGGCTTATCGAATAATTTGTGTACGTTCGGGTCCAAATGTATTAAGTTCGACCAGCCCAATACACTCTTCCGTCCCTTGTATCAAATTACACAATAATCCTATACTAATACCATAATCCAATAACGGTTACAAATTATTCGAATCACTAATCTATTACAATGATTTATATTACAATAATTTTACAAATACAATGAATTGGTGACAAAAATCCCGGTAATACTCCAATGGCATCCAACATCGTTATCGATACACAAAACAAAACAAAACAAAGATAAACATTAAGTTAGTAAATGAATATGAAAATAAAAACAATTGGCAACAATTCGGACTAAGACTCAAATACATGGGCTTCGGCCCTAAGTTAACTAAACACACTCTTAGTAGAATTTGGGCTTCGGCCCATGAGTAACACAAACAAACACCATTTAGTATCACATGCTCAAAATTAAACTCGACTACGAACAATAGTATCACATGTCATTGTTCATGTGATCATTTATACATTGTTCAAGGAGAATAAGCTCTACTCGTCATAAACATCACTCGGCCACACAAATTTCCAACAAAACAAACACCGAAAATCCAAACAGTCAACACACAAGTAAATCAAAATATTAATAAAAAAATGGAGTAGCAACAAGCATGGCTCGGGTCCAACCCGACACGTATACGAACCGAATCAAACAACCATCAACCCGAGTCAACTCAGCTCACTGAGTTGACTCAGTCGAGTTGAGTCAACTCATACCATAAATCAAACGATACACCTTTATCCACACGAGTTTAGTTAAAAATCGTTTAGTTCTTTATAATAAAAACTTTTTTATTAATTTAATCGTGGAGCTTAGGTTTCAATAAAATGAAAGGATTAAAAAGGGAATAGCGGCACGTGGAGCTTACCAACGAAAAAGAAACGATGAAGAAGGAGGCGGCGGGCGGCGGTAAGGTGGTGAAGCGGCAGTAAGGTGGTGCGGCTGTGATCCTCCAAAACCGTAGCTAACGGACCGGTCTTGGACTCTAACCCACTCAGAAAGACTCCTCGTGTCTCGATCTACATGTTCGGATAAGATAGGACTTGGCCAGAATTTAGTGGCTGCGCCAGAACCCTAGCAGATTCCGGTGGTGATGAGTTTTCCGGCGAGTTATTATTATTAGTGACAGAGTGAGTAAAATATGTGTGTGAGAAATGAGGAGAGAAAGAATAGGGGTGGGTGTTTTATAAGATTTCAGGGACCATTCTTGTCATTTCCTCAAACTTTGGGGCGGGGCAGTGTAATTATTAGACGGGGCAGAAACTGTAACTTTGCAAGTCTTTTAATAATAACTGTCGTGGGTTCCATTTAGCATACCAAACGGACTCGAATAATTTTGAGACTTTCGCCATTGCTTACGAAATAGTTCTTCCAATAAAATCAATTATAAATTCACATTACTTTCTCGAAATCAATTTATTCAGTAAATTTGATTTGTTTCGTGTATTCTAGGTTGTGCCTGACCGATAAAGGAATAATGCTCGCGTTAAACAAGATATTCATAGGTTTTCAAACCCAAACAAGTTCAAAGAAGTTCAAAAGTTACGGAAATCAAAAGTAACAGTTTTGGCTTGTAAAATAGTTTTAGGAAAAGTACTGGGGGTTACAGCACATACCCCTAAAAGGAATCGCGTCCTCGCGATTATGTTCAAGTTATAGGTCAGAATAATGTTGGTGAAAAGGTGATAGTAATTGCAGCGGATTTGGGTCTCACTAGATTGCTCTAAGGGCTCCTTTTTGCTTGTTGATGCGTGAGAAGTGCACCAGGCTTTGCCTCTCAAGGGATCTCGAGAAGCTTACAACCCCCACCAGGCAGTGTACCTGATCGTTGTAGTATAGTATAGTGACAAGTACCGGGGGATTGATCGTTCAATTCAGGAATAGTGTCGCTAGGATTAGAAAGCCTAAAAATTAAGTCTAGAGGTGAGAGATGATTCTTGTTGTATTTTTATATTTTTGTAAAAGCAATTAAAATCACGGGTTTTTGGAAGAGTGGGTGGAATAACTAAAGATGCAATCAAAATAAAATAACAAAAATGTAAATAAAGCTAATTACTAATGTGGTGTGAACAATAATGGGAAAATTGTGTTTACATAATACCATTCGTGGGGTGGCGTACGTACTTCCCCAACAATATAAGCTCCTACTTCACTCCTATGTCGAGCCTGCCAGAAGCTCCTAACACAGGATCATTAGAATTCGCTCATGCATTAAATACAACCATAAAAACCTAGTACGCATTGGTTCATATTTCTTAAGACGTTCAAGCATGTTACCCTATGGAAGTCTGCCAGTTTTCTTAAGCCTAACATCGAAATCATTCATCCGTAACAACTATAAACAAGCAATCAACCCATAATCAACATCTAGGTTTCACTAAATCTAAGCAAACACAAAAGAGATCTAGCCTAGCATGTTAAAATCAAGACAAGCGTAAGATATATTCAAACAACACATAGACATATTGAATGAATTGAAAGGATACTTATCTTAATTGAACATGAAAGGTTTCAAAGTGTAAAAACCCTTGAAAGTACAGTAAAAATCGTGCTAGGGTTTCTCCAAGTTATCCCTCTAATTGTCCTTCCTTAATGAATGAAAATTACAAAACTATATATAGATTTTCCATCGTGACGGCGTCAAGAAGAAATATCTGATGCCGTCATCTCGCCGCCCATAGTTATATTGGACTGCCTAGATCCAGATCTGACGCCGTCAAGTGCAAATTATCTCTGGGCCGTCATGTGTAATGGGACCATGACGGCCTATGGTGACGCCGTCATGCCCCTAGTGTAAAAACTCTCTGGATCGTCACGGACTCTATCCACTTCACCTCTTGTTTTACTCTTGACACTGTCATGTAGAATTTTGTGACGCCGTCAGGTACCGTTCCCAGCAAGGAAAATTAAGACTTTGCCATTTTCTTCACTTTTATGCTCCAAAAAAGTCCAAAATGCTTCCTTTTCCAGAATTCACTCCAAAAGTACCTAAAATCACAAAAGGAACGATTTAGGGCAATATTTGATCAAATAAATTCATTTCCGGGTTTAAATAACCCCCTAAAAACGGATCATTTTTTACCTCATCATATACCCTTACACTTGAGATTTGCTTGTCCTCAAGCAAATGCGCTTTTATGCTAATCAAAATACAAGTTAGGGCATTTAACACTAATATAAAAGTAATTACAACAAATAATCATTCCACTAAAGACTAAAGACAAGCACGAAGGTCATACACTAGCACCTCACAAATAGTGTTTAGATACTCACATCTCTCAGGTGTAATACAATATATATCACAATATGGAAATGGAAAACATCTCTCACTACCTGTCATAGAAAAATAGATTACCATAGGCTTGGGAAAGGATCAAACCTCCACCACATGGCATAAGCACCTAGGATAAACTATCAAAGAGGTCTTTTAAAGGGTTATAACGTTAGATGTAGGGATATGGAATACACGGTTTTGTTGGATAAAAGTAATCTTTACTGGTGGTGAGTTAATCATCTTGGTTAATTACATGTACAATATGGCGTTGATAAGCCAAGACTAGACTCGACTTAAGCTAATAAATCAAAAATAACATAAAATAAACATACAATGAAACGGGATGGTAGTCCGTGTGTTTTTTTTCTCTCTTTTCTTTTTCTATTATTTTTTTTCTTTATTATTTTTTTTCGATTTTTTTTTTCATATACTTTTACCCTACCATCCAAAATAATACATCATAGGGAATGTACATTCCCCTTACACTTGAATTTTTACATATTTTACAATAAACTAATCTATTGACTCGAATCAAGATCAAAACAATTGGAGTACTTTTAAGATTAACGCACATATGGGGTTAATAAATGATGTTCTTCCCCATTACTCCATAACACAAGTACTTTACCCATGAGTCCCAATCATCCCAAAACAATATGTACAAGGATATGACTCGACTTAGCAACCATGTAATCAATTAGATAATTAACTAAGGGTTTAACATGTAACAATAATGCACTAAAGATGAGTGCATACAAGGAAGGCTAAGGCGATTTGAGTGTACATTTAAGTGGGTTGTAACAAATTCTTCCTTTAAGTAAGATGCTTAAAGTTAGAAACAAAAAGATAGGCTCGGAGGGTTGTACTAGGGGTTTCGTGTACTAAAAATGAGTACAACGCTAATGTGTGGGTAAAATTAGTTGACTTTACTAGCCAAGTAATATGACTTAAATGGTCAAGTAATTATGATACAGGTTTAACACAAGGGTGATCCTAATGCCTCTTATCATGTAGTAAATCCTACCACACGAATGTAGTGTCACTAGCAGTCTCGGGATGCCTCACTAACGCAAGTTCTAGAATCTAAATGCTACCGGTACACTCATAAGCACTAATAATGAATGCTTTTCATATCAAATCTAAAGGCGAACCTCACATATTTGGGTGTAAAATTTTTCTGAATGGTACGGTTTTGTGCTAGTCATACAACTCCTATCCATGAGACGCTTGCTAAGGCTAAAGTTTCACTCCTAAATGTTGTAAAAAAATTTAAATTTGGTGCTAAAATTACACTAACAAGCATTTCTCTTAGTTTTATTACACACCTACCATCAAACAAACAAACTCAAGTGCAATTGTATCCTATAAGGTATCATCATTTACCCTCCCCTTACACTTAGGATGAACATTGTCCCCAATGTTCAATTAAAGAATGTAAAAGTGAAATAGGTAAAAGAATGAAATCAAATACACCCCTGATTCGTTCAGTGTGGATAGTGTGTCAACAAGGTTAGATCTTCCTCCAAGAAAATGAACAATCAAAGCTTCCCTTCCAGAAATATAAATCATCTTCTTGTCATACATAACCTGTTAAACCTGAGAAAACAAACAAGGCAACCTCGCGTAAAATCGGCGGCAATCTATATATACTAACAAATCCTAGAAAAAATAACATATATATCTTAAATTGCTTTCTAGGAATTAAAGGGATATAATGCTTGTGGAATGAATGTTTGCAGATTTCCTGAAGTTTATAAAACTAAAGAATTAACAAAAACTTTAAGTCTCTGTTATAAAAACAAAACTAGCAAAAATTCCAGAATTTTACGCATGACGCCGTCAAGAGTAAACTCATGACACCGTCAGAAGTGACCTGCAGAAATCTTTACGTTAAGTTTCCGTAAAATTTATGGAAAAACTTATGTTCTACTTCCTGGAAAATCTTGCAAAACATCATTATCACTCGATACAAGCATTTGACTCTAACAAATACGAATATACATGTCCATTTAATATTGTGGAAAATCATGATCAATTTTGTTTCTTAAAAACATATTTGGGGTTTCCCCTTACACTTTATGTAACACCCCCAATTCATGGATGCAGCGGAATTCAAACTGGGTGTTACTCGACGGCACAATAGTCACAATGATAGAAAACGAACTCTAATTGAGTCGTTTTAAAAGATTTATCATTCAAATTATATAAATATCAGAGATTACAAAATGAGGTCCCAGATGGTTCCATGTTTACAATTTACATTAAATGAGTTTTTGAATGATAATAAAATTTATAGCCCTCTTGAATATCCGTGCCCCTCCGTGCCATCCTTGATCATCATGGACCTGAAATACATGCTTAAGAGGTCAACACAAAGGTTGAGTGATATTCATAGAGTTTGTTTAATGGTTGAACACAATATGTTGGTAGTGTGAGCTAATTAGACTCAAAATGATGAGCTACGTTGTTATACGCCAATAAAACGTATTATGACACTAAGCTTAGGACACCAAAATGTTAACGGGTACCAATATCAATTGGCGGAGTTATCCCAGTAGGTACTTTGCTGACATACCTAAATCTCAAATATTAGTGCATTTGTTTGAACTTAGTCAATACAAATGGGATTCGTCAATCCCAATAGGCCTATTCACAATATTCGCGCTCACTATTACTAGTGATTAAATGGTTCATAATAAGGGATATTGGTTTTAGCAAGGATAGTACTTAGTGATAATAAAACAATCAGGCAAGCATACAATTGAAAAGCATTGTGTTCGGTTGAAAAATAATAGCATGTATTCCCCCAAGGGTTTGTAAAACAATTAAGTAATGGAAAGTGGGGCTATGAACTCACCTTAAGTTATATAGCAAGTAGTGAATGGGATGGTCGAATCGCGAAGGTTTCTACGAGCAACCTATAATACAATGTTGCGACTTAGGATTGGAGTAAAGAATATGAAGAATTGCCTATATATGTCTTGCATTTAGTCCATGATGTAGTACTTAGTATAGTGTAAGTCTTTGAAAAGAAATGGTTTATGAAACATGTATAGTTTATATATCGTTTACTACCGTTCGGGCCGACATAATTCAGAAGTCATGTAGTAAACGTTCGAGGAGCCAGGACACTTTAATTCGTAAATCCACAACTCATCTCGACGGCTTACTTAATGAACTCCTCAAATGAGGCTCCTTACTATTGTAGTATTTGATAATATATATATATATATATATATATATATATATATATATATATATATATATATATATATATATATATATATATAAGTTTTGATCTGAAAAGTTACATGTCCAATATTTGAATAAACTTAAGAAAGTTTACGTTTGGATGAAGATTGTTATTAGAATGAGTTTCTTAAATCTTGTATGACAATTACTTGTAAGATCTCATGGTTCTTTAGATGGAGTAGATCCAAATTGCATGTTTAAGTTATCGCTAACTCTTTAGCTCATGTTTTCGCCTAGGTAAGTTTATATGGTCATTTAGTCATGGCCTTGCCGTGACCTTTGGTCATTGTTCCATGGTCTTGAGACTCAACCTTGGCCTTAGCCATGGTTGCGGTCTTGACTTTAGATCATTAGACCTCTTGGTTTCAATTAATCATAACCTTTTACATGGTCATTTGGTATAAAAATGGGCTGTTAAGAATTTGAAGAAAAATATCACTCAAAAAGCGTTTTCAGGGCTCGCGCTTCTTTCGTGTTTTAACTTTTTGATGAAAATGGTCATTGTTCCTGAATGAAAACGTCATTCCGGACAACTTTCGTGTTTTAACTTTTTGATGAATCGGACCAAAAGGGCCTCGAAAAAATACGGATTTTGATCAGAATGCTATTTTGGCAGATTCGGCGTTTTGGTTTCGCTAACTTCTTTTGGCCATAACTTTTGACTCGTGTACTCGTTTTAGGTGGTTCAAATTGCTATGTTTTCCTTGTTAAGTCCTATATAACAGTATGTAATTGTCCAAAATTATGATTATACCATTTTGATTAGATTTCACCAAGAAAGTTACTAGTTTACTTGTTATCTTAACATAAGTTAACATATATATACCAATACTTGTTTTACCCATTTTTATACATCATGAACATAATCACAAGACAAAATATAGTATGAATGAAATATAATAAGCATGAAAATGATATTGAGCAAGAAAGTGTATTAGGGTTTCTAGGCTTTCTAAAAGAAAGGAAGTTAAGAACAAGGATTAGGACTTTGATTGACAAGCTTCTCTTCACTTTAGCAATCCTTCTACACTTGTATTCTTAAAGAATTTGTGATGAAGATTTAGGTGACTTGAGTGGATCTAAACTCAAGAAGAATCACCATAGATTGCAAGGATTTGGATGTAGTTTACCTGTACCTTGAATTCTTGAGATAATACTTGATGTATAAGATCAAATGAAGAGAGTATGTGTTTTTTATGGTGGTGAACGACCAAATGAGGAGGGGAGGGCTTTATAGGGCTTTGATGAGGTGCTAGGAAGGTGTTAGGAAAGTGCCATGAGGAGGTGCAAGTTTAGGATATTTTATCAAAGCTTACATGAGAAGTTTTACACATGTAACCATCCTAAGTGATCAAGGCTTCATCACAAGCCAACAAGGCTTGTGACTTGCTCAAAAATTTCGTGCATATCTTATCTTGGATGACTAGATATTATTCTTGATGTTATCTTGCTTTTACGGAGTATGTTTTGGTTCCGTTAATCACTAACCGTAAGTTGTTAAGTCCTGAAACTTAAAATCGGGTATCTTAAAAATATGAAACTTATAAATATGTTAAAACTTATTAATGTAACCTATCCTAGCATATTTAATGAGTGACAAGTTCTATCGGATTGCTTAAACGCTGTTAAAACTGGAAACGCGGGTCTAAAACGCGTAATTCGCGTAAAATGCTGAACTGGAAAACGTAAAATTCCAAAACTTTTGGAATTGTCGTAAAATGAGAGAAAATCATATTTCTATTGTTTATAATGTTTTATGGACATATCGGGATGCTGGAATGACGTTTAAACCTAAATGTAAATCTCAGACACGGTTTCGTGATTTTTGCAGAAATGATCCGACGAGTGTCAAACTCTCGGATTATTATTAAATTAGTTTAACTTACGAGAATATGAAATAAAAATTTCAGGAGTGAATAGTAAAAAGTGAATAGTAAAAATTCAGGAATTGAAGTTAACCTGAAAATGCGAATTGTTACAGTCTCTACCCCTTAAGGGAACTTCGTCCCGAAGTTCTATGTGTGTTATATGTTGGAGTGGTGTCGATGAAGAGGTGTGGTTAATTATGAGGACTAGAGTCTGGATTATCAATGATGTAGTTTGATTTGTCGTTTCAGTGTATGGTGTAGGATGAGGCTTACTTTTATGTAGGTAGGGTAAGAGTGATTAATAGAGATTCATATAATAGTCGAATATCAAAGGAAATTGATATAGCGGTCGAATATTAATAGAAATTGATATAGTAGTTGTACAGAAATTGATATAGTTGAATATCAAATAGAAATTGATATAGTTGTCAAGTATCAATAGCAATTGATATAGTAGTTGAACAACAATAGCAATTGACATAGGAATCGAAGAAATGGAAATTGATATAGTAGTCGAATATCATTAGTAATCGATATAGTAGTTGAATATCAATGGAAATTGGGATAGTAGTTGCAATCATTGTCTAGTAGGTAATCTGTTGTTGTACCTAGTGTTTATTGACTTCATACTTATGTTATTTTGGATACAAATAAGCCCACTTGTTTATAATTCTTTATTTACATAGAGAGGCATCCCAAACAATGTAAATAGGGAAATATAAACTTATGGTTCGGTGATTTACAATTTCTTTATTTAAATGAAAAGGCATCCCAATCCATTCAAATAATTATAAATCATCCTACTTAAGAATTCCCAACACAACATTCATACTTAGCCGGTGAGTTACAAGGTAGTGTATTACGAGATGATAATGGTGTTCCAAAAGTACAAAATGAATATTCAATCTTGTAAAGCTGATGAGGATGCTTGTGGTGTAACTAAGGATGATTTGAGCTTTGAAAGTGCAACAAGATCTGTTAATGAGCTTGTGGTTCCAACGGTTGTGAAGATAATGATGTGATATGTTGATGAACAAAAGTGTGTAGTGTATGCTTAACATTAATATTGGTAGAGATGTCAAGTTTGCTTTAAAATTTTAAGAAATTTTAAAGGTTTATGACAGAATGGTATCCTTAGGACCTAAACAGGATAGTACTTCTATGGGATGAAGAGAAGAATTGATAACTATCCCAAGATAGTAGTTCAGATTATCTCATAAATGAAAACTTTCAAGAATGATATTAGGTAGTACAAATAAGGTGTTAAGATTTCGTTGAGTGGTAAGACACTATCGTGTCTCTAGATTGTTTTAATGAATTCTGGTGGTTTATCGAGTTAATGTAGGAAATTAATCTGAACATAACCCTAGTACAACTATTCCCAGTATTTGAAAATTTTAAGTCGAACATAGTTAGTCAGACTATGTTCCACTGTCCCTAGGTTAAATATAGGTGACTAGTATATATTTAGCCAAGGTTCGATAAAATTTTCAAATACCTAAATTAGGTATACTTGTGATATGTTCGTTGCTTTTAAGAAACTGTCCACTAAACAAAGGCGATGTCAAACCATTCAGTTGCAAGTCCCGCCCATACAAGACTTGTAACCTATGTTTTCACATTCCATTGCATAGAAGATAGTACGGGTAGATACGTGTGGAAAGGAAGTTTTAAGTAATTCTAAAACAATCCATACTTGGCCAGGATCACGAACCTTTAACAATGAAGGTTTCAGAAGAAAACTTTGATGAATGTAGAGAAACTTCAGCTTTTGTAGATGATGGATTAGTTTATCCTTTAGAAATCTCATATTTCTATTTGGTAATCAATAGATTGTAATGGGTTTTTGATATCATAAGAAATGATATTGATGATGTGATGGAATAATTCCAGAGACCATTGCACAAATCACAATGTCTCGGAAGTAGATTAGACCATTGTGCAATTCACAATGTCTGGGAAGTAGGTTAGACCATTGTGTGACTCAAAACATTTGAGAAATGATTAAGACCATTGTATCATACAATGTCCGGGAAATAGGAAAGACCATTGCAATTAGTTACAATATCTTAGACATAAAATGTTGGAGTAGGAACATGATTGGGAGAATGTGGTTGTGTTGAAATGCCCTAGAATAGGCATGTGCAGATATGTTTAGTCCATTGTTTAGATAAAATGATTGAAAATAAATCGAGTGTATATATCAATATACTTATATATGTTCGTGTAGTGTAGAATGCCTAGTGTGTATATATCAATATACTTATATATGTCCGTGTAGTGTAAAATGCTTATGGGGAAATGCTCAATTATGCTAAGGGTACATATATCCATATGCAATTATGTTTGTGTAATATAAAATGCTTAATAAGTCCATAATCGTCTGGAGGATGAAAGACACGGAAAGCGGAAGGCTATAAAATATTTTTGCTTGTAAGTGTGGTTATAGTTTAGGTGTCAATTAGACCCGTTTCTCTATAACCATGGCTCTGATACCAATCTGTAACACCCCCAATTCATGGATGCAGCGGAATTCAAACTGGGTGTTACTCGAAGGCACAATAGTCACAATGATAGAAAACGAACTCTAATTGAGTCGTTTTAAAAGATTTATCATTCAAATTATATAAATATCAGAGATTACAAATGAGGTCCCAGATGGTTCCATGTTTACAATTTACATTAAATGAGTTTTTGAATGATAATAAAATTTATAGCCCTCTTGAATATCCGTGCCCCTCCGTGCCATCCTTGATCATCATGGACCTGAAATACATGCTTAAGAGGTCAACACAAAGGTTGAGTGATATTCATAGAGTTTGTTTAATGGTTGAACACCATATGTTGGTAGTGTGAGCTAATTAGACTCAAAATGATGAGCTACGTTGTTATACGCCCATAAAACGTATTATGACACTAAGCTTATGACACCAAAACGTTAACGGGTACCAATATCAATTGGCGGAGTTATCCCGGTAGGTACTTTGCTGACATACCTAAATCTAAAATATTAGTGCATTTGTTTGAACTTAGTCAATATAAATGGGATTCGTCAATCCCAATAGGCCTATTCACAATATTCGCGCTCACTATTACTAGTGATTAAATGGTTCATAATAAGGGATATTGGTTTTAGCAAGGATAGTACTTAGTGATAATAAAACAATCAGGCAAGCATACAATTGAAAAGCATTGTGTTCGGTTGAAAAATAATAGCATGTATTCCCCCAAGGGTTTGTAAAACAATTAAGTAATGGAAAGTGGGGCTATGAACTCACCTTAAGTTATATAGCAAGTAGTGAATGGGATGGTCGAATCGCGAAGGTTTCTACGAGCAACCTATAATAGAATGTTGCGACTTAGGATTGGAGTAAAGAATATGAAGAATTGCCTATATATGTCTTGCATTTAGTCCATGATGTAGTACTTAGTATAGTGTAAGTCTTTGAAAAGAAATGGTTTATGAAACATGTATAGTTTATATATCGTTTACTACCGTTCGGGCCGACATAATTCAGAAGTCATGTAGTAAACGTTCGCGGAGCCAGGACACTTTAATTCGAAAATCCACAACTCATCTCGACGGCTTACTTAATGAACTCCTCACATGAGGCTCCCTACTATTGTAGTATTTGATAATATATATATATATATATATATATATATATATATATATATATATATATATATATATATATATATATATATAAGTTTTGATCCAAAAAGTTACATGTCCAATATTTGAATAAACTTAGGAAAGTTTACGTTTGGATGAAGATTGTTATTAGAATGAGTTTCTTAAATCTTGTATGACAATTACTTGTAAGATCTCATGGTTCTTTAGATGGAGTAGATCCAAATTGCATGTTTAAGTTATCGCTAACTCTTTAGCTCATGTTTTCGCCTAGGTAAGTTTATATGGTCATTTAGTCATGGCCTAGCCGTGACCTTTGGTCATTGTTCCATGGTCTTGAGACTCAACCTTGGCCTTAGCCATGGTTGCGGTCTTGGCTTTAGGTCATTAGACCTCTTGGTTTCAATTAATCATAACCTTTTACATGGTCATTTGGTATAAAAATGGGCTGTTAAGAATTTGAAGAAAAATATCACTCGAAAAGCGTTTTCAGGGCTCGCGCTTCTTTATTCCTGAACGAAAACATCGTTCCGGACAACTTTCATGTTTTAACTTTTTGATGAATCAGACCAGAAGGGCCTCGAAAAAATACGGATTTTGATCAGAATGCTATTTTGGCAGATTCGGCGTTTTGGTTTCGCTAACTTCTTTTGGCCATAACTTTTGACTCGTGTACTCGTTTTAGGTGGTTCAAATTGCTATTTTTTCCTTGTTAAGTCCTCTATAACAGTATGTAATTGTCCAAAATCATGATTATACCATTTTGATCAGATTTCACCAAGAAAGTTACTAGTTTACTTGTTATCTTATCATAAGTTAACATATATATACACCAATACTTGTTTTACCCATTTTTATACATCATGAACATAATCACAAGACAAAATATAGTATGAATGAAATATAATAAGCATGAAAATGATATTGAGCAAGAAAGTGTATTAGGGTTTCTTACAACTTTAGGCTTTCTAAAAGAAAGGAAGTTAAGAACAAGGATTAGGACTTTGATTGACAAGCTTCTCTTCACTTTAGCAATCCTTCTACACTTGTATTCTTGAAGGATTTGTGATGAAGATTTAGGTGACTTGAGTGGATCTAAACTCAAGAAGAATCACCAAAGATTGCAAGGATTTGGATTTAGTTTACCTGTAGCTTGAATTCTTTAGATAATACTTGAAGTATAAGATCAAATGAAGAGAGTATGTGTTGTTTATGGTGGTGAACGACCAAATGAGGAGGGGAGGGCTTTATAGGGCCTTGAGGAGGTGCTAGGAAGGTGTTAGGATGGTGCCATGAGGAGGTGCAAGTTTAGGATATTTTATCAAAGCTTACATGAGAAGTTTTACACATGTAACCATCCTAAGTGATCAAGGCTTCATCACACGCCAACAAGGCTTGTGACTTGCTCAAAAATTTCGTGCATATCTTATCTTGGATGACTAGATATTATTCTTGATGTTATCTTGCTTTTACGGAGTATGTTTTGGTTCCGTTAATCACTAACCGTAAGTTGTTAAGTCCTGAAACTTAAAATCGGGTATCTTAAAAATATGAAACTTATAAATATGTTAAAACTTATTAATGTAACCTATCCTAGCATATTTAATGAGTGACAAGTTCTATCGGATTGCTTAAACGCTGTTAAAACTGGAAACGCGGGTCTAAAAAGCGTAATTCGCGTAAAATGCTGAACTGGAAAACGTAAAATTCCAAAACTTTTGGAATTGTCGTAAAATGAGAGAAAATCATATTTCTATTGTTTATAATGTTTTATGGACATATCGGGATGCTGGAATGACGTTTAAACCTAAAAGTAAATCTCAGACACGGTTTCGTGATTTTTGCAGAAATGATCCGACGAGTGTCAAACTCTCGGATTATCATTAAATTAGTTTAACTTACGAGAATATGAAATAAAAATTTCGAGAGTGAATAGTAAAAATTCGAGAATAGAAGTTAACCTAAAAATGCGAATTGTTACACTTTACTTTTGCGAAATACCTTGGTATGAAGTTAGGACAAAGTTAAACGACAAAATAAAGTATTTTCACCATTTTATTTTGAAACATGATCTACCAACAATAAAAATAAAGCATGCGTACGGAAACAAATAACATCAAACAAACAAACAAACAAATAAATAAAGCTTGGGTTGCCTCCCAATAAGCGCTTGTTTTTGTTCGAGTCACGAGCCTGACTCTACCCTTATTTAACGGCAATGGGGAAGGTGTTCCCTACACTTTGGATTAAGTGCGGGTGAAAGTAGCGATATATACCCTTAGGGTGGAAATATGCCATGTGAGGAAAGAGTGGTGGATGAATTATACACTCAAAAGGGTGTGCTCCTATCATCATAACCTTACCTAATTCAATCGGGTTAATGGGTGGATTAAGATTTTCTCCTAGAAAGGGATCATTTTCTATCAACTTCAAGAGACTACTAGTTGGGGATCCATCTTGACCTAATAAACCCGGTTTAAACCCATAATGTTTCTTGTGGTCAATAATAAATGGGTGATGTAAGCATGTAAGGTCATTTTCCACTCCTATATTGGCTTCCTCTCTACAAGGCTTAGAGTCCACTACCTTTGTCCTAAGACTACCCGGACTATATGGTTTGATGGGTGGATCAGAACCTATTTCAATTCCTAAATTCACATCTAACGATGGAAGATTAGGTAATGGTTTTGGTTGAGGCTCCGGTTCATCAAAACTAGGAACTTCCTTAGAACTAAAAGAAAGGTCATCACTATAAGTGTTAAAACCTATATTCTCTAGTTGTGCTTGGTCCAAGGGTTCTACCTTAATTGGGGTTCTTATAGTCTCTTCTACTTCTCCCGGGTAAGTCACGGGCGCTGTGTGTGCCTCAAATGATGGTAGGACTTGTGGGGTACTTAGTGAGCTTATGTTATTTACTTCATCATTCCTTGTGTCAAGATCACCTATATCCTCAACATGTGTTTCATTATAATCCAACCCTAACATTTTCCCAAGTATCTCAAGTGCTTCTCTAGGCATCTCAACTTCTACATCCGAATCATAAGGATCATCCTCAATATTCTGACTGCTATATTCAAATTGCCCAAAAGATTCATCATGTGTTTCTTGAGATTCATCATCATCGATCATAAAACCTAGGTCTTTTTGATCAATGTGATCATGTTCGGCTACATCTTCCATCACATCAAGGTCACCTATGTGTTCATCCTGTATTATGGTAGTGCCTAACCATGACATACAGCTAGGTGGCTCATACGAAACTATCCTAGGTGAAGGCTCATATGGTGCATAGGTTTCACTAAGTGAGGCATTTTGAGGGGTTGATGGAGCTCCTAAGGTGAATTCCTTAAAAGTCTTATGAACATGGCCTATTTTCTCAAGATACTCAATAAAATCAATATAAGATCCTGTCCTCCTCATTTCATTCCTCCATCTTGGTATATCCTAACCTAGACAATAACTATTTCTCCGGCAACGGCGCCAAAAACTTGATGCGTGGGAATTGCACCAGGCTTTACCTCTCAAGGGATCTCGAGAAGCTTACAACCCCCACCAGGTAGTGTACCTGATCGTTGTAGTATAGTATAGTGACAAGTACCGGGGGATTGATCGTTCAACTCAGGAATAGTGTCGCTAGGATTAGAAAGCCTAAAAATTAAGTCTAGAGGTTAGGGATGATTCTTTTTGTATTTTTATATTTTTATAAAAGTAATTAAAATCTCGGGTTTTTGGAAGAGTGGGCGGAATTAGTTGCTAATCAACTAACCCAATAACTAAAGATGCAATCAAAATAAAATAACAAAAATGTAAATAAAGCTAATTACTAATGTGGTGTGAACAATAATGGGAAAATTGTGTTTACTTAATACCATTCGTGAGGTGGCGTACGTACTTCCCCAACTCTATAAGCTCCTACTTCACTCCTATGTCGAGCCTGCAAGAAGCTCGTAACATGGGATCATTAGAATTCGCTCATGCATTAAATACAACCATAAAAACCTAGTACGCATTGGTTCATGTTTCTTAAGACGTTCAAGCATGTTACCCTATGGAAGTCTGCTAGTTTTCTTAAGCCTAACATCGAAATCATTCATCCGTAACAACTATAAACAAGAAATCAACCCATAATCAACATCTAGGTTTCACTACATCTAAGCAAACACACAAGAGATCTAGCCTAGCATGTTAAAATCAAGACAAGCGTAAGATATATTCAAACAACACATAGACATATTGAATGAATTGAAAAGATACTTATCTTAATTGAACATGAAAGGTTTCAAAGGGTAAAAACCCCTGAAAGTATAGTAAAAATCGTGCTAGGGTTTCTCCAAGTTATCCCTCTAATTGTCCTCCCTTAATGAATGAAAATTACAAAACTATATATAGATTTTCCATCGTGACGGTGTCAAGAAGAAATATATGACGCCGTCAACTCGCCGCCCATAGTTATATCGGACTGCCTAGATCCAGATCTGATGCCGTCAAGTGCAAATTATCTCTGGGCCGTCACGTGTAATGGGACCATGACGGCCTTTGGTGATGCCGTCATGCCCCTAGTGTAAAAACTCTCTGGATCGTCACGGACTCTATCCACTTCACCTCTTGTTTTACTCTTGACGCCTTCATGTAGAATTTTGTGACGCCATCAGGTACTGTTCCCAGCAAGGATAATTAAGACTTTGCCGTTTTCTTCACTTTTATGCTCCAAAAACGTCCAAAATGCTTCCTTTTCCAGAATTCACTTAAAAAGTACCTAAAATCACAAAAGGAACGATTTAGGGCAATATTTGATAAAATAAATTCAATTCCGGGCTTAAATGACCCTCTAAAAACGGATCATTTTTCGCCTCATCACTTGTGCAAGGGTATTTAGGTGATCTGCCATAAGTTGTCTCCTTCTAATGTTTTGGTGAGGCACAACGGTTCTCAAGGTGAGCTTAATAAGGGGATACAGTTTAAGTCTTGACTAAGCAATGTTTGAAAATTTTTGCTAGTGGGTCTTCTCTTAGATTTCTCATGGTCTCCTAATGATACAAAATCCTAATCCAATACATGTAAGGCGGTAAAGAAAAATGGGGGAGTGACTAACCTTCAAGATTTCGTTTTGAAATTGTGCGTTTTCCCTCCTCAAAGGAATGGATAAAATTTTGTTTGAAAACTCTATTTGGGTAAACGTTCGTACGAATTTGACCAATATAACTTTCCAAATATTACAAATTTCTTTGTTGCGAATTAGTAATGACGTAAGATGACACGTTTTTAAAAGATTTTATAAATTTGTAAGAAGCCTGTTTCCGATCGTGGTAAGATAAATGATGTGTGCTTTTTCACACATCCTTTTTACCCTTAAATCAGACCAAATACACCAAATGCTAACCAAATATGCCAAAAGAATGTATGTTTTTGTATTTGTATATGTGCAGGCATGGATATGTGAAAAATGAACAAAAACAAAGCAAAACCGACAAAAACGAGCACGAGATTGGAAAAAGGTCAAAAGCCGAAGCCGGGGAAGCAAAATGATCAAAGAAAGCTCATAATTGCATAAGAAGTCCTCAGAGATTCATCAGAGTGCAAAATTAGTCCCTGGTCAAAGTTTGAAGCAATTGGCAACTTTAGTCCCTCATCTTTCAATTATTGACAAATTTGGTCCCTTAAAGAAATTTTGAAGAAAAGTAAAAAAGAGGTCCCTCAATAATCTTAGAATGGCAAGATATACCCTTGGAAGTAACATTTGAAGAATTACAGCTTTGGTCCCTATGATTTGCAATATTACAACATTGGTCCCTTAAATGAAAATACAACCTATAATAAACCACACTGGATCCACCTTATTTACTAACCCAAAATACCCCAAGCCCATAGCAACACAAAAGCCCAACATAATCCCACCCCAACCTTTACCCAGTCCACCTACATATACCCGGTCAACCCAATCCCATACCCGGTCAACATAAATACTAAAACACCCCCAAACACCCGCACCAAATTCACCCCCAAATATTACCCATGGATGAACCCTAGTTACTATTCACGCATGTAAAACCCAAAATCACCACAATTAACGGTACAAAGGTAAATGTACGTGTGATTCTAGAAGGCCCTGACATGGCAGGCCTGCCATGTCAGCTATCCGCGTGAATGTGCATGCAAATGATTGGGTGTATCATGATCAAACGGCTATAATCACAAGATTAGGGACCAAGGCGCATCTAAGGGCTCATATTCGTTCAAAGAAACACAGAATGACACGGATTGATGAGGTGTACTCACTAGAAGGATCCAAGGCCTGTAACAATTCGCAATTTCAGGTTAACTTTCATTCCCGAAAATTTCACTATTCACTTTTTACTATTCACTTTTACTATTCACTTTTTACTATTCAGTTTCACTATTCACCTCAGAAATTTTTATTTCATATTCTCGTAAGTTAAACTATTTTAACGATAATCCGAGAGTTTGACGCTCGTCGGATCATTTCTGCAAAAATCACAAAGCCGTGTCCGAGATTTACTTTTAGGTTTAAACGTCCTTCTAGCATCCCGATATGTCCATAAAACATTATAAACAATAGAAAAATGATTTTCTATCATTTTAGGACAATTCCAAAAGTTTCGGAATTTTACGTTTTTCAGTTCAGCGTGTTACGCGAATTGCGCGTTTTAGACCCGTGTTTCCAGTTTTTAGCAGAGTTTTAGCACCCGATAGAACCTACCACTCATTTTATATTTTATTATGGAGTATATTGACATGTTTGACCATACTTTCAAGTTTCATATTTTAAGGATACCCGGTTTTACGTTTCGTGACTTAAAAACTTACGGTTAGCGATTTACGGAGTCAAAACTAGCTACATACTTAGGATATTATCATCCAAAGACCATGACTACTCATCTAGTCACCCTTATCCTTGGAAAAACAACTTAGGAGGGGGGGGGGGGGAGTCACCATGTGTGGTTAAATCTTGACTTTAGCCATTAGATCTTACTTAATTACAACTTTGTCACCAAGTTATAGCACTTTCCTAGCCACCTTCCTAACCTCCTCATTCATAGTATAAATACAAGCTCATTCTTCTTCCTTTCTTCACCACAAAAACGCCACACCCTTATATCATAGCATCATGATCCTTTGATCTTCAATATACAAGTTACACTACAAAGTTCAAGGTCTTAGTATTCTCTACCTAGTTCTTAAGTTTGTTTGGTGATTCCATGGTTGAATTAGGAGCTACACAAGGTTACTAGGGATGAAGTTAAATGGTTTTCACAAGGGTTAGATCAAGGCTAGCAAGGGTTACAAGAGTTATGGTGAAGGGTTTACAAGCATAGGTTTAGTGTCCTAGTTCATATTTGACTTCCTTTCTTAAGTGAAAGCCAAAAGTTGTAAGAAACCCTTATACACTTTCTTGCTCAATATCATTTCATGCTTATTATGTTTCTTTCATGCTATATATGGTCTTTGTATTGTGTTCATGATGTTTAAAAATGGATAAAACAAGTATTGGTATACATATGTTAACTTATGACAAGTAAACAAGCAAACTAGTGATTTTTATGAAAAACCACGACCACAATAGTATAACTTTGATATTTGACACTTACTTACTGTTAAAGAGGACTTAACAAGGAAAACATAGCAATTTGAATCACCCAAAACGAGTACACAAGTCAAAAGTTATGACCATTTGAAGTTAGCGAAACCAAAACGGCAAATCTGCCTAAATAACATTCTGATCAAATTATGATTTTGAAAGTCCCACTTCTGGTCCGATTCATCAAAAAGTTAAAACACGAAAGTTGTCCGGAACGACGTTTTCGTTCAGGAACAAAGAAGCTCGAGACCTGAAAACGCTTTCCGAGTGATAATTTCTTCAAATTCTTAACAGCCCATTTTTAGACCAAAGTCACTATATAATAGTTATGTTTTACTAAGACCAAGAGGTCTAATGACCTAAAGCCAAGACCACAACCATGGCTAAAGCCAAGGTTGAGTCTTAAGACCATGGTAACAATGACCAAGGTCACGGCAAAGCCACGGCTAAAGACCATATAACTTTTAAAGATCAAAAAGCTTATATATATATATATATATATATATATATATATATATATATGTTATCAAATACTACAATAGTAGGGAGCCTCATGTGAGGAGTTCATTAAGTAAGCCGTCGAGACGAGTTGTGGATTTACGAGTTAAAGTGTCCTGGCTCCTCGAACGTTTACTCCATGACTTCTGAATTATGTCGGCCCGAACGGTAGTAAGAGATATACAACTTATACATGTTTCATAGACCATTTATATTCAAAGACTTACACTATATACTAAGTACTACATCATGAACATTATGCAAGACATATATAGGCAATTCTTCGTATTCTTAGACGTTACTCCAAACCTAAGTCGCAACGTTCTATTATAGGCTGCTCTTAGAGACTTTCGCGATTCGACTACCACTTTCATTTCTCATTACATAGACTTAAGGTGAGTCATAGCCCCTACTTTTTCATACTTGTTTTAACTCTTTGGGGGGGATACATGCACAACTACTTGCTTACTTGTACAAATACTTGATCGCATTATACTTGATTGTTCTATACTTGATTGTCTTATACTTGATCGCATTATACTTGATTTCATACATACATGATTGTGTTATACTTAACTGCGTTATACTTGATTGTGTTACTGCCAGTGGCTCCAGATTAAGTTGCTGGATGACCATTGAGACTTCCGGTGGCTCCAAATTAAGACCTTGGATGACCATTGAGGCTATTGATACATCCTAACATTTGCGAATGTTGGATACATCATAAACGTGAGGTCTTCGGAGATGAAGTGTAGACTCACGACTA
The DNA here is from genome assembly GCA_030686995.1 of Artemisia argyi. Classification (NCBI taxonomy): domain Eukaryota; kingdom Viridiplantae; phylum Streptophyta; class Magnoliopsida; order Asterales; family Asteraceae; genus Artemisia; species Artemisia argyi. Next base: position 5,327,692 of record CM060705.1, read on the forward strand.
ATTGCTTAATTGTTTTGATGAACTTATACATGTCTTTATCATACTATATTGTAGCAGTGGGTTGTGAACACACAGGTTACAAGTCTCTTATGGCGGGACTTGTAACTGAGTGGATTCACGATGCCTTTGCTGTGTGAACATTCTTTTAAGGCTTTTCAACTATTTTAAGACAAACTCTATGAACTCACCAACCATTGTGTTGACACTTTAGCATGTTTATCTCAGGTTAGTAAGGCGATAGCTAGTGCATGGAACTTAGAGTCAAGCTGCATATTTTGAAGACTTACGCTTTTATCATTTACCATTCAAAACATTTTGTATACATTTATGTATCATACTTTGGAATCTCATGTTTGTAACTTTGAATTTATTAATCGAATGGTAACTTTTCAAACGTCTCATTTAGAGTTCGTTTTCTATACCTTGTACTTTGTATTATGAAGTAGCACCCCTGTGACACAGTCTTCCGCTGCGGTATTTTGGGGGTGTTACAGATTGGTATCAGAGCCTTGGTTATAGAGAACTAGGTTGCATTTAGTGCCTAGACTATAACTGCTATATACGTTGGGACCTTCCTCTTTATTTGCCTTACACACAATACATACGCATACGCTTCTTGGTAGTTGTTGGTTTAGTTCCACGCTGTTAGATGATGTGACTTTAGTATTATAAGGAGCCCCAGAGATTCGTCGAGTCATTAAAAACATGGAGCTCAGTAATAACTAATTAGTTAACTTGATCTTGTGACAGTTCTTGTTTGATGAGACACAAGATTTGAGTTAAATAATATTATTACTTAGCTTTAGGGATTTGATGACTGGATTATCTTACCATCTGCCTCAGAAAGCGGATTTTGTGTCAGAAATTCTTAAGTAGGATGTTTTAGAATCTCCTTATTTAAATGGATTGGGACGCCTCTTCAGTTAAATAAAGAAATTGTAAATCACCGAACCATAAGTTTATGAGACCTTACTTACATAAATTTGGACGCTTCTTTATGTAAGTAATGTGTTATAAATAAGTGGGCTTAATTGTAGCCGATACAACTCCTTAACCAGAACCTTAGACAAATCAGAGTATACACCACTATTTTAGAGATACTGAAATCCCGAATTCTCTTAGACACACCGTAAGTAGTTAACATCAACTGAACTTCGGGACGAAGTTCTCCTTAAGGGTTACAGACTGTAACAATTCGCAATTTCAGGTTAACTTTCATTCCTGAAAATTTCACTATTCACTTTTTACTATTCACTTTCACTATTCATCTCAGAAATTTTTATTTCATATTCTCGTAAGTTAAACTATTTTAACGATAATCCGAGAGTTTGACGCTCGTCGGATCATTTCTGCAAAAATCACAAAGCCGTGTCCGAGATTTACTTTTAGGTTTAAACGTCCTTCTAGCATCCCGATATGTCCATAAAACATTATAAATAATAGAAAAATGATTTTCTATCATTTTAGGACAATTCCAAAAGTTTCGGAATTTTATGTTTTTCCGTTCAGCGTGTTACGCGAATTGCGCATTTTAGACCCGTGTTTCCAGTTTTTAGCAGGGTTTTAGCACCCGATAGAACCTACCACTCATTTTATATTTTATTATGGAGTATATTGACATGTTTGACCATACTTTCAAGTTTCATATTTTTAGGATACCCGGTTTTACGTTTCGTGACTTAAAAACTTACGGTTAGCGATTTACGGAGTCAAAACTAGCTACATACTTAGGATATTATCATCCAAAGACCATGACTACTCATCTAGTCACCCTTATCCTTGGAAAAACGACTTAGGAGGGGGGGGGGGAGTCACCATGTGTGGTTAAATCTTGACTTTAGCCATTAGATCTTACTTAATTACAACTTTGTCACCAAGTTATAGCACTTTCCTAGCCACCTTCCTAACCTCCTCATTCATAGTATAAATACAAGCTCATTCTTCTTCCTTTCTTCACCACAAAAATGCCACACCCTTATATCATAGCATCATGATCCTTTGATCTTCAATATACAAGTTACACTACAAAGTTCAAGGTCTTAGTATTCTCTACCTAGTTCTTAAGTTTGTTTGGTGATTCCATGGTTGAATTAGGAGCTACACAAGGTTACTAGGGATGAAGTTAAATGGTTTTCACAAGGGTTAGATCAAGGCTAGCAAGGGTTACAAGAGTTATGGTGAAGGGTTTACAAGCATAGGTTTAGTGTCCTAGTTCATATTTGACTTCCTTTCTTAAGTGAAAGCCAAAAGTTGTAAGAAACCCTTATACACTTTCTTGCTCAATATCATTTCATGCTTATTATGTTTCTTTCATGCTATATATGGTCTTTGTATTGTGTTCATGATGTTTAAAAATGGATAAAACAAGTATTGGTATACATATGTTAACTTATGACAAGTAAACAAGCAAACTAGTGATTTTTATGAAAAACCACGACCACAATAGTATAACTTTGATATTTGACACTTACTTACTGTTAAAGAGGACTTAACAAGGAAAACATAGCAATTTGAATCACCCAAAACGAGTACACAAGTCAAAAGTTATGACCATTTGAAGTTAGCGAAACCAAAACGGCAAATCTGCCTAAATAGCATTCTGATCAAATTATGATTTTGAAAGTCCCACTTCTGGTCCGATTCATCAAAAAGTTAAAACACGAAAGTTGTCCGGAACGACGTTTTCGTTCAAGAGCAAAGAAGCTCGAGACCTGAAAACGCTTTCCGAGTGATAATTTCTTCAAATTCTTAACAGCCCATTTTTAGACCAAAGTCACTATATAATAGTTATGCTTTACTAAGACCAAGAGGTCTAATGACCTAAAGCCAAGACCACAACCATGGCTAAAGCCAAGGTTGAGTCTTAAGACCATGGTAACAATGACCAAGGTCACGGCAAAGCCACGGCTAAAGACCATATAACTTTTAAAGATCAAAAAGCTTATATATATATATATATATATGTTATCAAATACTACAATAGTAGGGAGCCTCATGTGAGGAGTTCATTAAGTAAGCCGTCGAGACGAGTTGTGGATTTACGAGTTAAAGTGTCCTGGCTCCTCGAACGTTTACTCCATGACTTCTGAATTATGTCGGCCCGAACGGTAGTAAGAGATATACAACTTATACATGTTTCATAGACCATTTATATTCAAAGACTTACACTATATACTAAGTACTACATCATGAACATTATGCAAGACATATATAGGCAATTCTTCGTATTCTTAGACGTTACTCCAAACCTAAGTCGCAACGTTCTATTATAGGCTGCTCTTAGAGACTTTCGCGATTCGACTACCACTTTCATTTCTCATTACATAGACTTAAGGTGAGTCATAGCCCCTACTTTTTCATACTTGTTTTAACTCTTTGGGGGGGATACATGCACAACTACTTGCTTACTTGTACAAATACTTGATCGCATTATACTTGATTGTTCTATACTTGATTGTCTTATACTTGATCGCATTATACTTGATTTCATACATACATGATTGTGTTATACTTAACTGCGTTATACTTGATTGTGTTACTGCCAGTGGCTCCAGATTAAGTTGCTGGATGACCATTGAGACTTCCGGTGGCTCCAAATTAAGACCTTGGATGACCATTGAGGCTATTGATACATCCTAACATTTGCGAATGTTGGATACATCATAAACGTGAGGTCTTCGGAGATGAAGTGTAGACTCACGACTAATTGCTTAATTGTTTTGATGAACTTATACATGTCTTTATCATACTATATTGTAGCAGTGGGTTGTGAACACACAGGTTACAAGTCTCTTATGGCGGGACATGTAACTGAGTGGATTCACGATGCCTTTGCTGTGTGAACATTCTTTTAAGGCTTTTCAACTATTTTAAGACAAACTCTATGAACTCACCAACCATTGTGTTGACACTTTAGCATGTTTATCTCAGGTTAGTAAGGCGATAGCTAGTGCATGGAACTTAGAGTCAAGCTGCATATTCTGAAGACTTACGCTTTTATCATTTACCATTCAAAACATTTTGTATACATTTATGTATCATACTTTGGAATCTCATGTTTGTAACTTTGAATTTATTAATCGAATGGTAACTTTTCAAACATCTCATTTAGAGTTCGTTTTCTATACCTTGTACTTTGTATTATGAAGTAGCACCCCTGTGACACAGTCTTCCGCTGCGGTATTTTGGGGGTGTTACAAGGCCTCCCCTGAATCGGCTATAAATACCCCCCTTCTCATTTAGTAGAGTGTGTACGTTTTATTGTATTGTTACTCTGTTAAATTGAATTTCAAATTGTAATCTCAGTTTTTATTAATGAAATAGTAGTTTCCTTTTTATAATTCAAGTCTCTTTAAATTGTGCTTCTAGTTTCTCAAATAGCTTAACCTTAGAATTATTAATCTGTTTCTGGTTCTCAACTTCTGTTAATCAATTTTAGGTTTTTCAAATAGTTTTTATTTCATTATTGTTTATTTTAATTCAAAAACAAAAAATAAAATAAAAATAAAATAAAAAAAATTCAGAAAATCAAATAAAAAAACTCAAAAATATGTTTTCATTTATCACTTAAATCCAGCTTCAATAAGCCTTTTAGTTGTTTACATAAGCTTATTCAAGATCAAATAACTTGTAGTAAGTTTATTAGATCAGTTCTCTTAAATACTTACTTGGTCAACGAAAGTCAATACTCAGCTTATTTGGATTATAAGGTAGCCAAGAGGAGCCTTGGCCTGTCAAAAGACAGGCTAGCATAGTGACCCCCCTCTGTTTGAGCTGAGGGGGTATTGAGTTTGTAAGTTCCACTTAGTTTCATTAAGCTCTGCATTTAGTAGCTTAAAAGTAGTCTTATTCCTTCATTACTGTTTATTATCTGTTTATTCTAGCATCATATCAGTTAGTGATTGTTTGTTTTGAAATTGTTCTTAGTTTAATTTGAATTTGAGTTCTTACTGTTTCATTGTCTGCCATATTACTTGATCTGTGTTGAGTTATTTCTGTTTGAGTATTACATCTGAGATCTATTAGTAGTTCATATCTACATCATTGATCAGTATTTAACTGTTAATTGGACTGTTTTGGATTGATTTTGAGAAGTTTTAGTGGTGACAGTCACCATAAGAGGGTGTTTGGATCATAGTTGTTAACTGATCTCATTGTCATTACAGAGGTTGTTTTTGGTTTATACAAGCTACTTAGGTTGCATTATAGCTTAGACTAACATAATAATCAGTAGTCAATTCATTAAAAGTAAGAACGTCTTTGTTTCATGATAATTTTACATAACTGATAAGATAAGTAGGTTGCTGATGAGGCGAAAAATGAACCACTTTTAAGGGGTCATTTAAGCTCGGAATTGAATTTATTTGATCAAATATTACCCTAAATCGTTCCTTTTGTGATTTTAGGTACTTTAGGAGTGAAATCTGGAAAAGGAAGCAATTCGGACGTTTTTGGAGCATAAAAGTAAAGAAAACGCCAAAGACTTAATTTTCCATGCTGAGAACAGTGTATGACGGCGTCATGAGGAAATTCATGACGGCGTCAAGAGTAAAAGTGGTGACGGCCCAGATGAAATGTGAAGGCGTCACAACAAGAGCGTCAAGAGTTAAAATCATGACGGCCTGCATAAGGTGTATACATGACGGCGTCAGACCCAGATCTAGCCAGTCCGAGGAACTATTTGGCGGCGAAATGACGGCGTCAGACATTTGTTCTTGACGCCGTCACCTTCTAAACTCTATATATAGTTTTCTATTTTTCATTCATTAGGGAGGAACTTGTGTGGAGAAACCCTAAGGCCAAACCTTGTACGAATTTTACAGCTTTTCAAGGGTTTTCAACCCTTGAATCCTTTCATGTGCTATTGAGATAAGTCATCTCTTAATTCAATCAATATGTCTATGTGTTGGTTGTCTATATCTTGTGCTTGTCTTGATTTAAACATGCTAGGCTAGATCTATCTTGTGTTTGCTTAGATCTAATGAAACCTAGATGTTAATTATGTGTTGATTACTTGTTTATGGTTGTATTGGATGAATGATTTCAATGTTAGGCTTAAGAAAACTGGCAGATCTCCATTTGGTAACATGCTTGAACGTCTTAGGAAACATGAACCGATGTGTACTAGGTTTTATTGGTTGTATTTAATGCATGAGTAAATTCTAATGATCCCATGTTAGGAGCTTCTTAGCCGGCTCGACATAGGAGTGAAGTAGGCACTCTTAGGATTGGGGAAGTAAGTACGCCACCCCATGAATGGTATTAAGGAATACAATCTGTCATCCACGCAACTATAACAAGTAATTAACATGTAAAAGATATCTAGGGAGTAGTGAAATCTAAGTAAACACATTTCTCCCATATATTGCTCACAACTTTAGTATAATTTAGTTTAATTTCATTTTTAGTATTTTATTTTGATTGCATCTTAGTATTGGGTTAGTTGATTAGCAACTAATTCCGCCCAAATCCTTCAAACCCGAGATTTTTACTTGCTTTCCTAAAAATATAAAAATACAAAAAGAATCATTTCTCATCTCTAGACTTAGTCTTTAGGTTTTCTAATCCTAGCGACACTATTCCTAGCTGAACGACCAATCCCCCGGTACTTGTCATTATACTATACTACATCGATCAGGTACACTGCCTGGTGGGGGTTGTAAGCTTCTCGAGATCACTCGAGAGGTAAAGCCTGGTGCGATTCCCACGTATCAGTTGCATAATCATTTATATAGCTGCATAAGTAGTACTATTAGCCTATTTCATTGATAAATTAGATTAACATTACAATTTCATTCAGAGTTTAGCAATCATATTTCATCAAAGTCAAATTTTTGTCAAATACAAAAAAGTCAAATATTCAAGTGTTCAGGTTTTGGTCAAATATTTGGAATACCTTGTAGAATTCAAATCTTATTGGAAATACTTTTGCTCTGCTGATTTGAGAACTTTGGTAGTCTGAGTTTCTAAAACAACTTTCAAATTTCATTTCCAAACTTATTTGGCTTAAATACTCCCCTGTGCATCAGTTTTCAACTAGTTTTCTAGGCTTCTGTTAAGTTAGTTAATTGGTTTGGAATTCAAAGCTTTGTGGTTTTCTCAATTCTCAGTAGTATAGACTATATTTTGCCCCCATAAGTTTACCCCCCTGAGCTTATTTGCTCAAGATTAAGTGCTTATTTCTTTAAGTGTTTGGAACTGAGATCTGAGTTTAGAGTAGGGCTGCAATTTATGTTTATTGCTTCTTAGCTAATTTCTGTTGTGCTTCTGAGTTCATCTGTTTAGAGTAGGGCAGAAATTACCTATTGCAACGTTTTGAATTGAGTTTTTGCATATTAGCTTATCTGTTGGCTTATTTGCTCTTTCATAAGTGCTTATTAGAACTAATCGTGCCCACTTCTGTGTTTCTGAGCTTCATTTGTCCTTAGTTATTGTCATTTGAGCTTATTAGAGTCAAAAAGTCACTTGTCAAAGTTTGGGTCAACTTTGGTCAACTGTGCTTATTAATAAGCACTTGGTTCTCAACTGTTTTCAAAGCAAGTAGTATTTGTAGTGCTTATTTTTTTTATTTTTTAAATTTTTCTCAAGTTTAGAATATTAAATTAGAATTTCCCTAAATTTTTCAAATTTTCCCAAGTTGATTTACTATTTTTCTTATTTAATTTTCATTTTTAATCAATTTTAAATACTTTTTAATTACCAAAAATTCCAAAAAAGTCAGAAAAAGCCAAAAAAAATCCAAAAATATTTTAGAAATTTATTTTCATTTATTTTAGAATTTTAGAAATTTATTTTGCATTTTTCCCATTTATTTTGAGTTTAATTTAAATTTTTAATTAGATTTAATAGTTTTTAATTCCTAAAAAATTACACGAAAAGCCAAAAAAATTAGTTTTTAGTTTTAAAATTACTTTTTAGTTATTTTATAATTTTCAAAATTTATTTTTCCTTTTTTTCCCTTTATTTGAATTTTCTTTTAATTTTTAATTAGTTAATTAGTTTTTAACTCATAAAAAATAAATAAAAAGTCAAAAAAATATTTTCCTTTTTCTTAAAATTTTTATTTATCATTTTTAACTTTTCAAAATTATTTTGAAGTCCGTAGGAGTAGTGTAGCTTAAAATTCGCGTTTTATTTCGTACGTCAACGTTTAATTTACGTTTAAGCTTACGTTTTCGATTTTTCGTTACGTTTTTAGTTTCCTTATTTGAATTACGTGCTTAAGTGATTATTTGTGCTTCATTTGTTATTACATTAGTATAATCTTATCAAAATCACTTCTTACCACTTTCACGACACGTTTTTCAAATCGGGAATTGAGAATTCCATTCACCCTTCACACGGACTACGACCTCGAGTTATCCGTATTTCTTTGCGGATATCTTGAGTAATACTTATATTATATATATAACTTGATTTTCAAACGAATCAATTTTGGCGCCGCTGTCGGAGAAGGTTGAAGTGAATTTTTCGTTTTCGTTTTTCGAAATTGTGTTTTGAAAACCTTCCTTGTATATATTTTCTATAAAAACCAAAAAAATTGAAAAATCAAAAACACTTTTCCTAAAGTGTTTTCAAAAATACTAAAAAAATAATAAAGTTACAGCCTTGACTCTCCCGTGGAAGGGAGGGCGTTGTAAACCAAATAAGCTTCCCAATATAACAACGTGTGAAATTAGTTGCTAATCGGATTACTTTGGATTCTGCGACCGAATAAGCGGAAAATACGGAAAGCTTTGACATTAAATTGCAAGTTGAAGAGAGACCATTCTTCTCTCCTGTTCCGTCGTGAGTAGATTTAAAGGAAACGGTTTACAATTAACCTAACATTTGAAAAGAAAAAAAAAAAACAAAAGTTTAAATTTTTGAATTTTGCTTTATAAAAATAAAAAAATACAAAAAGATTTTCCTTTTCAAAATTGATTTTCCTTTTATTTTTCAAAATTTGATTTTTGTGGTCTATGAACACCCGTTCATCTTCTAAACGTCTTATTTCTTCATTATCGAACCCAGAAAGTTTGATACGTCACACACACAAAGTTCGTTTCCCAAACGTTACGGAAATGGAACAAAATAACCACAACAATCAACACCCTCCGGTGGGGGTTGTTCAAAATGCACCAGCTCCCGTTCTCCGAACGATGGAGGAGCTGTGTTAACCGACAATTCACGGTAGAGGCGGTCCGATTGCCCCTCTCAATATCGAGGCTACGGATTTTGGACTTAAGCACCACATGATTCAACAAGTCCAGAATTCATGCCAAATTCACAGATTACCGGGTGACGATGCCAACAAGCATCTCGACAAATTTTTAACCGTCACCCAAAGTATGAAACAACACGGGGTCTCCGATGACGCCCTTCGTCTTTCTCTCTTCCCCTATTCTATAACGCATCATGCCACTGCTTGGTTTGATCGTCTTCCCAAGAACTCGATTCATACTTTCGAAGAAATGGTATCGAAGTTCTTGGAGAAATATTTTCCACCATCGATGGTGACGAAACTTCGAAACGATATTAGCAATTTCCGTCAGCTTCCCGAAGAAGCTTTATTCGAAGCTTGGGAACGCTATAAGCTTGCTATTGATTGGTGTCCAAACCATAACATGCTTCTTGTTATGATAATCGATACGTTTTACAATGGTTTGACTTTGCGACATCAGGACACGATCAATGCAGCTGCGGGTGGGACTTTTATGAAACGACGTCCTGAAGATTGTTACGAACTTATTGAGAATATGACTGCTCATTACAATTACTGGGATTCCTCTGCCGAGAGGAATGAGTCAAGAACGACCGTTGCTCACAATTCTTCTACGTCTAATTCTGAAATAGCCGCCATTACTAAGAAACTCAATGATTTGTCAACCGCTGTTTTACGAATGCACCAAACGTCTCAGAATCAAAATCAAGTCAAAAACCATCAAGTCAATATGGTCAACAATATTTGTGAGACTTGTGGTGGTCCTCATTTGTATTTTGAGTGCCCAGCCACCTGTGGCTTCACTCACGAGAATGTGTATGCTACTTCGGGAACCTACAATATGGGCGGTAACGGATACCAACCACAGGGTGACCGAAATCTTCTTAGCTACCGTTCAAACCATTATGTTGGACCACCCAGTTTCAATCAACCGACTCAAGTTAATCAAGTGAATCAAGACATGCAAAACCGAAACCATCAATTTAATCAAAATGCTAATCAAAATCGGATGAACAATGGTTTTCAAAATCAAAATCATGGTTTTCAAAATCGGGGAAATTATAATCAAGGCCCGAATCAAGGGAATTTTTCAGGAAATTATGGAAATTTTCACCATGCTAATCATGGGAATTACAATCGTGCAAATCAAAATTTTCAGAATCAAGGTTTCAATAACAATAATCGTGGTCAAAATTTTCAAAATCCAGTTGTGAATCAGTCGTCCTCGGATGAATTACTTAAGCAATTTATGAAATGTCAAGAGGAAATGAATAAAATGTTAATTAATCAAATGTCCGAATTGAAAAAGTCTTTAAATGATTGACGCTCGGGCTCGGGAACTCTTCCAAGCAACACGATCGCTAATCCGAGGGGCGATGCTAAGGCTATCACGACTAGGAGCGGTATTACAATCGATGGACCAACAGCCCCGACTACCCCTTCGTCTTCTTCTCCTAAGGTAGTCGCCCGTGAAACCGAGGTGACAACGGATACGGGAATTTCTAGTAATAATGGAAGGACCGAGAACATCCAGCCTACGATGGTCCCAACGTCTAAAGGAAAAGATAAAGATGTTAACGAAACTGAGAAAGAAATTCCCGTCAAAACAAATTTGCCTTATCCGTCACGCTTAAACGAACAAAAGCACCGTGAGAAAGATAAAAACCAGATGGAAAAGTTTTATCAGATTTTTCAAGAATTACACTTTGACATAAGTCTCGCGGATCCTATACTTTTGATGCCTAAATTTGCTTCAATGTTAAATGGTCTTTTGAATAACAAGGAAAAATTGTTTGAAATATCACGAACCCAGATGAATGAGATTTGCTCGGCGGTTATCCTCAAAAAGCTTCCCGAAAAGGTTGAAGACCCTGGTCGATTTCTCATTCCATGCAATTTCCCTGGGATGGTTCAATGCTTCGCCTTGGCCGATCTTGGTGCTAGCATTAACCTAATGCCGTTATCCATTTGGAAAAAGTTGTCTTTACCCGATTTAACTCCGACTTGCATGACCCTCAAGTTAAATACCAATTGGACTGTAACGTGTAGTAGGGAGGGCTTAGGTGTATTCATTGGTCTTTGGGATGTGTGGTATTGAAGGGATAAGGGGTGTGGTGGTGTCAAGGTGCAGGTCTAGTGGGGATGGTGGAGGTGGTATTGCAGGGTGTGGTGGAGTGGTATTAGGAGGGAAGGCTGTTTGGTCAACATGGGGTTTGACTGGGTATATATTAAACGGGGTATTTGTTTTTGTGGTGGGTTTGACCGAGGGGAAAGGGGGTTGACTTGGGCTTATATTGGATTGGATCCAATAAACAAAAAAGGGTGGGCTGGTTGAATTGTGTTTGTGTTTGGGTTGTATTTTTGGGTTTAAATTTAGGTCTGTTTGGTTTAGTAATGTTATCACAAGGACTAATTTTGCAATAATTGAAAATTGAGGGGCTGGTTTTTGACAAGTTTCCAATGTTATTCAAAAGGACCAATATCATCATATGTGAATAATACAAGGACTTTAGAAGTTATTTTTCCAATTTTGAAAACCTAGGGACTAATTATGTCAATTTTGAAACTGTAGGGACCAAACTTGTACTTTTCCCAAACTTTATAACCAGGGACCATTTATGATAAATTTTGAATTCCTAAGGACCAATATTGACTTTTCTTCCAAAAATATTTTACCAGGGACCAATTTTGTCAATTTGTGAAAGTTAGGGGACTGAAACTGCCAATTATGCAAACTTTGTTCATTTTTCATCTGTTTTTACTCATTTTGCATCTGAAATATATAAAACACAATTTTGAGATATTTTCTGTATTTTGATGCATTTCTGAGTGTTTTTAAATATTTTTGCAGTTCAGATTGACAAAAAATGATGAGTATTTACACACTCATCAATCCTCCACACTAAACTATTACTAGTCCCTAGCAATATAGAATCCAAAAACAACCCGTTTTGAAAAATTAATGGATTTGATTTCTCTTTACCAAAAGCCATTACTTCTGGAGTAGCCAAATGTTTCAGTTCAAGTAAGAACTATGGTACTGTAGAACCTTGTAAAAATTTCCTTGTAATTATATCGTTAATAAATAAATAATCTTTCGTTACCATTACTGATTCCCATTATTTCAGAAAAATTAAAACTTTTTCTTATTATATTAATTAGTCGTTGTCACGACATAATATAATTCACGAAATGACGGAACCAATTCTCTACACGTTATTCGAAATATAAACATTTCATTTAATCCTAATTAAATTTCACTAATCCTTAATTAATATCAAACGGACCCTTAATCAATTCTCAGCCCAACTCTTTTCTGCCGACCCGTTACTATTCATCAGGCCCAAAGCCAAAGCCCATCTCTTGTTTTATAATTTCATGTATTCGACTAGCTTCATGCCTACAAAACGCCTCTTGTACGCTCCATTCTTACACACGACATATCTATATTTTTGTACCACCTCGTTTATCACCTAGCCAAATATTAGTGTGTCGAGTGTCATGTTCATAGGATGACTTTTGATACATTTTTAATAGGCAAAGTGTTCGACAAAAACTCAATCCAATCGATTTATAATAAATTCATTTCTAAACCGTTTTGTTTCCCGTTTGTTCCTAAGTGTTCCTAATAACATTCCTAGCATGATTTCATGATTAAATGTCAAGGATGATCAGCTATATTTAAGTGGTACACGATTAATCAAATCGTGTACAAAATAATAGGGTGGTTGACATCTACATGAATCACCAAAGCATGCACCTCATTTCAAGCTCTCACAATTGATATTATATGATAAAAACTCAGCCTATAACCTATATTTACTGACATTGCATAGTGTAATTGGTTTCCTTGAAAACTATTACACTTACGTGTTATAAAAAGTCACCATATATACTCCTTGTTCATGCACTCGATTCTATCATTCACCATACACTTTCAAACTCTCAAAACTTCCTAAAAAAGTTATCTCTTGAAGGCCAGAAGTTGTTGCATGTTCGTTTGAAATCAAGACGAAGGAATCGGGTTTGATATATTCGACTATTATTTTGGGTTATAGTAAAACGTGATTGTTTCTCGTATTTCCTTCTTCCACTCTCGTTTCCCTACCACCCTGGAGGTGTTGTAAGTTGTTTCAACCTCTTTTCAATTCATTTCACATGTTCAAAAAGTTTCATGCATCATGTTTATGTTTTATCGATCGTATATTAGTTTTCTATATATTTCTACGTACAAATTATCATGTAGCACACGACATGTGACTAGCCTCTATCTTGGAAGGCCTAGGAGTCACGACACACTCATATTTCATGTTAGATTTACTTCACATGCATCAAACGAAACTACTTTTGAAACTTACTAAATCGGATGAAAACTATATAAACACTTAGAAAATTATTCAAGTTTTTACATATATATGAAACGTCCCATGTGACCTAAGAAACGCTCGTATAACTTTAAATATCACGTAATAAGCGCATCATATTATTACACGGCCTATTAGACCACCTAGCTAGCAAACGATTTCGTATATATAACTTGTAAAAATAACTTGATCTCGACGCTTAAATTTCACCAAAGTGAATCGCTATCGATCTCATTTAAAACAAATGATTTTTAACGATTGGGCCTAAAAGCCCAATACGCTAAAAATAAGCTCTTCTGATAAGCTAGCTTATCTAAATTTTTTTGATATGAAAATAGAACAAGAAAAATGATATTTTTGATGAGCTCAACTCGTCTCACGATGTACGGATTTTAAAACATTATTGGGCCTTGATTTCAACTCGTTAAAGGCCCATTTATTGAAAATAAGCACTTTTTATAAAATAAGCTGTTGAAATAAGCTTATTATTTATTAAATAAACCATGGAAAATTTTTATATAATTTTTCTAATCATTTTTGTAACTTTGGACTAAAAATGTAACGCGACGACACCTAGAAGGACTAAAACTGTAAATATTGAAAAGTGAGGACTAAAACTGTAAAAACAGAACCATAAGGGTAAAAATTGATAATAGTTAATATTCTAAGCCTAGGTTTGACTATTGGACAATTAGAGGACTATAATTGTAATTTATATATAAAAAGGACTAACGGTGTAACGCTAACGTCGTTAGAGTAAAAATGGTAAAATTGGAAAAGGACAAGGACTAAACATATTCTATTTAACATTCTTACTTATTTTCTATTTTCGTAAATTTATTTCATATGCATTTAAACTTTCATTTTTATTTATATATATTATTTAACGTAACGTTAATAATATATATAACGATATTCCAAAAATTAATATTATTACTTATGGTTAAAAAGGTAAAACTTTGATGGATAATTTAAATAACATATTTTGTCATATCATGCATAGCATAAGAATTACACTGCACATCATCTATTCATCATGACGAATAATTATTATTCGTTATTTGTTTCGTATTTACCAGGTCAAATTCTCAGATAAATATATTTATCAGGTAGTAATTCGAAGCCGTTATCATAAATTTGTCCAACTTTATTTTCTTCATTTCAGTATCAATCAAGGTGAGTCATAGCCTCACATTTACTTATTTTCAAACTCCGTGAGGGGGATACATGTTATAAACAGATCACAAGTAATTTTCTGTATGCTACCTGACTTGATATATGCCTAAGTTACCTATTGCCAAAAGACCCTTGATCATGAGCAATGAATAGATCTATTTAAGGTTTGACAGCCTATCCCATTAATACTTGACGGAATGCCATTATGCATGTGGTTAGTCGTATTAGTCGTGATATATTATATTTGAGTAAAAATAGGAATTGGCAAATCACCTATTACATGAGGGCAATATTATCATTAATTTGATAACACCTCCGTATTTACGGTATTTGTTAACGTTTTGTGTGTCATGAGACTTAGAGCAATATATACTGCAATATCAATTTTTAACTGATTGTATTTCCAATACAATCTTACTTGTGTATCAAAATGATTACCAAATTCAAACTCTATAATATCACTCAACATTTTTGTTGACTTTTAAACATGTTATCTCAGGTATTTAGCAGAGGAAGCAAGCATGGAACGGGCGGAAACTTCAAAACTTATCTACTTTATTTAAATAATGGTGTAAAATAAAAGATGTTTGATTTAGTTTAAAACATCAATACTTTTATTATAATACTCTGAATGTGACCTCTTGTATTTGCATCTTTATTAATGAACTTATATTTTTAAAATGTCTCTTTCGAGCCGTTTTCTAACATTATGACTTCGATCCTCACCATAACACCCTAATTACTATTCCGCTGCCACATTTCAAATTAGGGGGTGATTGGCTCCAAACGGTCAACTTATATTGACCAGGAATGGTCAACAAAATCAAACTGCCTAGAGTCAATGCTCTGCCGAATACAGTGTTTCCCTGGGTCGTTATGTCTCGACGAGGTGTGGATTGTATTCAAACGAGTTTGTGATCGGGTGAATTTGGACAGAAAGAGGTTTGTGATTGATTAAACTAAGGAATCTACAAAGAAATAGCTTAAACAAGCTATATGGATGATTACGTGAAAGTTAGATACCTAAAAACGTTTAATAACTAAAAACGTGCACGTTCAGATTAAATTTACGCGAACGTACAAAATAAAACGCGAGTTTTAAAGAAATAAAATACTTACAGATATGAAAATTACATTTTTACAATCCTAATAATAAAAGAAAATGTTTAGAAAATTAAAATTAATTTTTACACTATTTATATAATTATTATTAATTAAATACTATTTTCCTATTTACTTATTAATTATTTAAATTAACCTAAATTATAACTAATTATGGAATTACACTAAAAATATGAAAATTAAATTTGGAAAAATCTAAAATATTATAAAACTAATTTTAAAATTAAAATTATATTTTTAAGACTTTTTATCTATTTATTATTAATTAAAAACTAATTTAAACTATTTAATAATACACTAATAAATAAGAAAATGTAAAATAAGCCTAAAAAATAAAATAAAGACTTAGAAAAATCTAAAATATTATAAAACTTATTTTAAAACAGGAATTATATTTTTCACACCATTTATCTAATTATTATTAATTAATTACTATTATTTAATTATTTAAACTATTTTGATTTATTATAAATATTAAATAAACTAAGAAAAATCTGAAACTTTTTCTATAAATACACTAAGGTGACAGGAAAATAAGAAAAACATAAAAATAACAAGTGCTTAATTAAAAAGATGAAAAATAAGCTAAAAAGCTCAAGCTTCTTAAATAGAAGCTATCAATTTAATTAAAATGATGATTTTTTTGATTTTTACTTTACAAACTTATTACACTACTGAAACTGAGTAACTTTTATAAAAACAAAAATTACAGAACTTAAAAATAAGCAGGATAAGAGCTTATGAGCTTATTCAGTTAAGCTTTAGGCTCAAATTGGATGTTAAGCTCAAGCAAGCTAGCAAATAAGCTAACAGAGGTAACACAAGATGGAAATAAGAACAAGAAACTGAAAATAAGCCAAATTATACAAGGGAACAGAATAAGCACATACAATAAGCTGAAATAGCAATAAGCAAAACCAAACACCACACAGATACAAACAGGCCACACAGGCCAACTACAAGGTTCTGTGGGGCCCACAGATGAGCTTGGGAGTCCAAACTTAAGAATGAGCCAATAAGCTGAGCTTATTGGCTTTTCAAAAAGCCAACTATTAAGCTGTGGGTCCCATTATTGAACACTGGAGGGGGCATGAAAGTTAGGCACATAAGCTGAGTGCTCAGCTTACTTGTGGAATGAGACAGATTACAAGGAGCATGCAGCCCTATGTAATAAGCCAGAAAACTGAAAATAAGCTATGATACTAAGAGCATGGCTTATTATCTGTCCAATAAGCCAAGAATCAGGTAGTGGGTCCCACAGATGAAGCTAGGGTAAGCATAGGAAAGTGGGTGAGTGGGGGCAAGGTCTGTGTGTAGGGCAACCCTTTGCCCTGCAGCCAACTTTAGACACCAATAAGCCATAAATAAAAAATTCTGAAAAATAAGCAATTTGGTGGAATCAAGAGTTAAGCGGGGGGACTAATACCTGTGAAAAGCACAAGTCTTGAAACTAAACACAAAAATCACAAGAATTCTTACAAATTTTGGTTTTTCTGAAAAAGGGGTGAATTTGACTTTTTATGAAAACTAGGAATTTGACTTATTTGAACGTTGATCTAATCTAATAAGCTTAGAAACATGTAATAAGCCAAAATAAAGTTAAACTAACCTAAAGCTATAAGTTACAAGCTAGTTTGGAGGTTTATGGAGCTCAATTCCCTCACAGTTAACTGTGAGGGTGCTTATCTTAGTGATTTGACTTTTTGTCAAATGATACTAGTGTTCAAACCTTTACTTGACCTAAATTAACCTAGGATGACTCACAACTTCCAAAATAACAACACTACAACAACAAGGGCACCTAGCAGCATACTATTCCAAACACCCCTATATATGATCACTGTGTGAGATTTGTGAGGCAAACCTAAAATTTAAACCATGAATCTGAATCTTAAGATCATTCCGACATTAACTAAGCATTCATGAACCATAATAAGCAATATGAAACAGCTATGGCTACTGAGCATAGAGATTCAAAGATTTAATAAGTGAACTTACTTGAAAATAAGATGCAATGGGCAATTGCATACGAACTGACAGGATAAGCTCAGATAAGCTATGAAAGAGCTTATTGAGCTTATCCAAAAGCTATTTGAGCTTATACCAACACGAATCAACAACTTACAAAGCTAAGCAACAATTTGGATTTTTTTAATTTAAATTACTAAAATTTTAATTATATAAAGAAAACTTGAATTAAAATAACAATAAGTTTACAAAACACTAATAGAGTGAATTACAAGTTTGTTAACTGGAAATTATAACTTGAAAAGATAAATTAAAACTAATTCGACATGATTTCTACACTACAACTATTTTAAACTAACTACTGCTAATCTAATACCCTTCTCTTCTTTTTCTTTCACTTTTATAAGCCCTGGGGTATAGCACTTTCTTTCCCACCTTCTTCTGAACCGTTGGATATCTCCCATTTGATCGTGACCTTTGATTTGGGTTTTGGCGGGAAAAAGTTTTGGAGCAGGATTGAGTGGTTTAGGTGAGGTGTAATAAATGAGGAGGGGGAAGGTTGGGTTGGTGAGATTATTAATGAAGGTTGGTGAGGGTTTGGAGGAGTTGGAGGGGGGACATGGAGGAGGGAAATACGAGGAAGAAGGAGGTGGGGGTGTTGGGTTTGACCTGGTCAAACGACCAGGGTGGTGTTTTTATTTAAAAAAAGAGATGAAGTGGGCTGGGGTTTGATGGGCTTAGGATTAGGATGTGGGCTGGTAGAGTAATAAGGGTGGAAGGGTTTGTGGTTTTGGGCTAATATATAAACAAGGGTCCGTTTGGAGTATAACTAGTGAACAACAAGGACCATAATTGTAATTTTTGGATTTTTGAGGGACCATTCCTGCCACATTTCCAAAGTAGTTCAAGGGTGAATTATGCCAATGTTCATATAACCAAAGGACCACAAAAGTTAATTTTTACAAAATTTGACATCCGGGGACCAAAATTGTTAATTTCCAAAACTGAGGGACTGAAACTGTATTTTCCTCAAACTTTTCACCCAAAGTCCATTTTTGACAACTTTTGATTTTTAAAGGACTCGGGTTGACTTTTCTTTAAAAATAAATGCTCAGGGACTAATTTTGACAAGTTTTGAAACTTGAGGGACTGAAACTGCCAATATTGCAAACTTTGATCATTTTTCATTTGTTTTTACTCATTTTGCATCTAAAACATATAAAACATAATTTTGAAATATTTTTAGTATTTTGATGCATTTTTTAGTGTTTTTGTATGTTTTGCAATTCAGATTTGACCAAAAATGATGATTGTTTGAGCACTCATCAGGGGGTGTTACAGATTGGCATCAGAGACATAGTTATAGAGAACCAAATGTTTTCAAACATTGAACTATAACCACACTTTCAAATAAAGTAAATTTACACCACACTATTTTTCGCCCGCCGTGCCTGCTTGCTACCATACTTAGTAAGTTAATCATTAAGTTTATGATACTTTAATCTTGGTATATTAGAATTTTACATTCTTTGACGATAATAAATTCTTATTCTGCACTATTTACGAGTTATTACAGTATTATTTCAATATGAGTATATCAGACTCCGACTCTGAGATTTCCGTCGCATCTGTTACGTCGCTTGTGTTTCGTCCTACCTTAGTACCTGACGCTGTTTCCCAAGAAACAGAACCATTCGAGCAAGATGAAGTTGTAACAACGCCTGAAAATCCCGATGTTTTGGTTTTACCAACACATATACCATTACCATATCATGAATTTGATTCATATGCACCCGATCACCTATTCAATCTTTTTAGCCAAACTTATCCATATACTTTTCACAATAGAGAACAAATTCCTGAAGAAGATATACCCGCATCTAGCCGACTTCGTATTTCCGACTCTACTCATCCACTTTCACCATCATTACCCTATCCTCCTGGTTTCACTCCCCCAGCTCATATCTATGAAACTGGCGAGAGTGCTAGGATGGAAATTATTCCTACTCTTTCACCTTCTGTAGTAGTGACACGTTTAGAGCATCATGAAGAGCAGATAGACACGCTTCTTCAGATGATTGACTATTCATCATTTGACCATTCGGATACTATCAGCAATACCTTACATAATCTTATAGCCAATAGGATAGAGTTGCAGCAGGGTTTAGCTCAGATACATTCAGATATCTCCTAGACAAGCTCTTTCACGATATCATTGCGAAGAGAGGGACAGAACTGTAACACCCCCAGTTTTGAAAACATGCAGCGGAAATTAGATTGGGTGTTACTTCATAGCGCACAGTTTATTAGTAGAAAATGATTTGTCATTTTAGTCATTTTAAAGATCTATCATTCGAATATAAACACCAGAGTTTTAAAAGAGGTCCCCATTTGTCCCAAAGTTTATTAATTTAGTTTTCGAATGATAGGAAAATTTATAGCCTTTATAAGTATCCGTACTCCTCCGTGCCATCCTTGCTCATTATGGACCTGAGATAAACACATGCTAAAAGTGTCAACACAAAGGTTGGTGAGTTCATAGAGTTTATAGTTTCGAATATCGGTTTCCAAAATCAAAGAGTTTATGATTCCACAGTAGTTATAATAACAATTGATTATTAAATTAAAGTGTGAGTAAATCCATAATATCCATAGCTTAAATCGTTGATTTATCAAAATCAGAAAATGAGTGATTTCCTTATTAATTCAAAAATAGTCCGTTGGTTTGCCCTTCACCGGGTCAACACCAAAATAGTAGTTTGTTTGACCTAATCGGGTCAACACCAAAATAGTTTGTTCGTTTGCCAATTATTAGTAGTTTTTCCTGCTATATAGTGAGCAGAATCTCGGGGTTTGATAAAACAGTGGGCTACAGCATTGTACGCCCCAAACATCAGTCATTGTACTGTATCATGACTACAGTACTATCGTTCCATTGCTCTAAGCTCATGACACTCAATGATTAGCAGGCATCAAAATTATCCATAACAATGATGTAAAACAGTGGCCCTCAGGATAGGTATTTACCAGTACCCTATGAAATCAAATAGCGTGCATTTGGTGGCTTTCCTCTAGCGACCAAATGGGGATTGTCAATCCCTAATAGATCTATCCAAAACTACTTACGCCCACCCTTTGGGTGATTAAGGTGCATGAACGAAGGACTTTTGGTTATAGGTAACTTAGGCAATAGAGATCAAATATAGCATTCCATTGAAAAATCACTTGTAATCATGTCTATAGCAGGTATCTCCTCATGAGATATAAAAATGTGTAATCTAGTACCGGTTATATGAAATATAGTCATGTATTTAATTAATGAATACTTGTGAAAAAACAGTAGTTAAGCATGTATCTCCCCCAAAACGTGTATAAACCATTATAAAACAAGTAAAAGTAGGGGCTATGACTCACCTGAGGATTATGATAGGCAAGGATAACGTAATGTCAGAAGTAGAATGGTAATGACTTCAAAGATAACCTGAATGATATGGAAGTCTGAGATAAGTTCGACTTATCGAGAATCGTGATTTGATTAGTGTTCGATGACAAAATGACTTTTGTGGCAGAGGTGGCTTGCGTGGCAAAACGCTTAATAATTCAAGAGCAAGTTATATACAATATAACTTGTCTTTATGCATAAGTATCGTTTATTATTTTATATTTCTCGACATGAATTTATGTTATGTATTGAAAGTTGGTGAACGATAAATTAGAGTAATTGCAAGTTTACGCCTGGTTAAGTGAACCGATGAGTTTTATTGTAGGAATAATCATTTCTTAACGTGTGTTCAAGTTAACCGATAATAACGTCACGTTATATAATTTACGTTATAAATTATATATATTCAGAAATATATAGTTATTCATTGTAAGAAATAGATTATTGTAGCACACAAATAAACACACGTATGGTTCGAATTCAAGGAAGAAAGATTAGTGAGAGAAAGTGAGTTGGGTGTTTTCTAGAGAGAGAAAGAGATGAGAGAAAATATGAAAGATTAGATTAAAGGAAATGAAAGCACCAACCCTCTCCACATGTGGAGAGGGGTATTTATAGTGTCTGACAAAAAAAGATAAAAACGCCCACACCTGGGCTGTGGATCAGGCATACAGTGGGTAAAGACCCGTCCTTCTTCCACGGTGTTACTTTAACTTAACTAATATAATTAACTAATAAACTAACTACGAGCTAACTTAAATGCTATTACATCAGTTAGGTGATCGAGTCTTCTATAGGAATAATTGTATCCCTAACAATCTCCCCCTAAACGAGGTCACCTTGGAAATTAAGCTCTTTGATCTTCAAGCATTCTTTAGTCTTTGTAGCTCGTAGGTTCTGATTCTTCACTTTTCAGCACACTTTGTACTTCATGCAATGAACTTGTGATTTTGGATTCCTTTGTGCTGTGTGATCTTTGAGCTTGTTTGAGATCATCAGCCATAGTAAATCTCCAAGCTCATCCATAGTAGTATTGCCTTCATGTGACGTAGTGACTTTAGGACCATCATGCTCACACCCTTCTGGATCAGGAGACTTAACATTAAAGTTGTGGATCAGGAGACCTTTTCATCAGAGTTGCGGAAACATTGTTGGTAGTCTCTCAACATTTGTTGTAGCAAGTCTCTCATCGTCATTGATAGTGTGGAGGATGTGTGAGCATGATGTATGGATTGACCCGATTCAGCTGGAAATAGGAGCCATCAACGCCATCTTTATATGTGTCCCTGAAATAAAACAGTTAGCAATAAAGATAGAGAACGAATATGGCTTTGTCATTCGTTCTGTGAGGACAGACTACCCTCCGGTTTTGTGAAAACCGACCTGTGATCAGGTAGAGTCTCTTTTAAAGAAGACTCTCCTTGACAGGAATTTCCAGCTTGTAGTGATG
Source organism: Artemisia argyi (assembly GCA_030686995.1). Lineage (NCBI taxonomy): Eukaryota > Viridiplantae > Streptophyta > Magnoliopsida > Asterales > Asteraceae > Artemisia > Artemisia argyi. Next base: position 5,350,416 of record CM060705.1, read on the forward strand.
AAATTTTCCAAAGAATCCACTTTGAAATCTTCATACTTAGCATGTTCTCATACCGGAACGTCTCAAAGCAGACAACACGATAGAGTGAATCGGTGAATTGATATTCACGGATTGATGAGAAATTGATTTATAGAAATCACTCGCGTGTCATGTGATAAACATTTTTGAGACACGATGAGAGTTTTATGCTCAGAATCACATTTCGATCAAAAATACTTTTGTTTGAAATAGTGTACACAATCAATGTGCTCGAAAATTAGTTTGTGAGCACACTGAAAAGTTTTTGCAAAAGTATCCGTCAATCCATATCCTGGAACAAGTTTGATTCAATTTAGAATCACACCATTGTTGCTTTCCAGTTGTCACTTGATCATTGATCCAAGATGGATCTCACATGTCACCTACCAAGAGCTTGAGTGATGTTCGCTCTAGAAGGATTTCCATCTTCATTGTGAATATTTTCATATCACTCGGATGTTCTGGCAATACCACAAGGATAATGCGTAGGACTCTAAATATTTTATCTTATTTTCCACATTGTGTGAAACAATAAGCATATTTGGAATGTGTCCTATCGAGATTTAAGGATAATCTCATGGCTCTAGACTCAATAGTGCATTTTGATCCGCTCCTGGACACTGGGGAGGCGTCTCCTGTATTAGGTATCAACATAGCTCGCAATGAGCGGTCGATACATTGCACAGGGTTCCCCGTGAGAATGAAACAAGCTCTTTTAAGAGAACTTGAGTGGTTGGGAAGTTTAGTGCAGTGCGTCACTGGGTCCATGACGTCTTTTCTTCAATACCGGTGTTACCTTAGTAACCGCCAGTAGATTATGAATTGAACCCGGTTTCTGCCCTAAGGTTGAATATTTGGAGGGCTATTTCTTTCCACCCTTTCTCATTTCATTTCTTTTTAATTCTTCAACCCCTTCAGTGCTTACCGAGACTTCACCACTAGAACCTTGTTGGATTTGTTCCAGTCCTATCTATTTCAGTCCGCACTCTTCCCTTTCTCACTTTTCTCCTTTTTTTTTTTTTTTTTTTTTTTTTTTTTTTTTTTTTCAATCATTCCTAAGGACTTCTAATCTATCTAGAGGATTGTCCCTGGGAAGATTCTTCCGGTTCTGGTGGATCATGGGAACTCATACCTAACCTTAACCATCCTTATAACTCCATGCATAAAGATAAATGGCCGGTCTTTGGTATTACTTCCACAAACGCCTTTTGCTCCCCCTCAATATGTGCATCGATATTCGAAAGTGTTTAGCACATATATGGGAGCATATTTATTGAGTCCAAAAGATCACTTTTGATTATCAGATTTCATATTTAAATCACATTCTCTCCCCCGATCAAAAATTTCAAATCTTTTGAGATTTTGGATCCCAATTGATTTAAATAAGTTAGAAAACGTTTGGGAGAGAAATGCGATCAATTTTAATATTTTATGATAAAAGGAACTTTTACTTACTCCCCCTCAATCTGTGAGGGAGGTTGTTATGTGTCAGATTTGAAGAGTTTACAAATGATTTGAAGTTTTTAACGAAAACTCTCTGAAAATTTCTCATTCTGACACATAGCCATCACAAAGTATATTGTTGCAAGGTTTTTGTACAAAGATGTAACACCCCCAATTCATGGACGCAGCGGAATTCGAACTGGGTGTTACTGGACGGCACAATAGTCACAATAATAGAAAACGAACTCCAATTGAGTCGTTTTAAAAGATTTATCATTCAAATTATATAGATATCAGAGATTTCGAAATGAGGTCCCAAATAGTTCCATGTTTACAAATTACATTAATTGAGTTTTGAATGATAATAAAATTTATAGCCCTCTTGAGTATCCGTGCCCTTCCGTGCCATCCTTGATCGTCATGAACCTGAAATACATGCTTGAGAGGTCAACACAAAGGTTGAGTGGAATTCGTAGAGTTTAGTTAAATCGTTTGAACACAATAATCGTAGTGTGAGCTATAGACTCACACTCATAGTTAGAAAACAAAATCGTTATTTATTTCACTAAGCTCATGCAACCAAAACATTAACATCGAACCAACAAAATTGGCATTATAGAAGCCCTATCGAGGTACTTTTGCCGTTATACCGCTAAATCTCAAATATAGTGCATTTGTGTGAACTCATCGTTGTTCAACACAAATGGGATTCGTCAATCCCAATAGATCTATTCACAATATTCGCGCTCACTAAAGGTAGTGACTAATGGTTCATGATATAGGGACTTCGAACATGGCAATCGTTACTTAGTGATAATAAAACATCGTCGGGTAGCATACAGTAGAAAGCATCGTGTTCGAGTAGAAAAATAATAGCATGTATTCCCCCCATGGATTTGTAAAATAGTTAAACAATAGAAAGTGGGGCTACGAACTCACCTTAAGTTATGTAGTGAGTAGTGAATGTGATGGTCGAATCGTGAAGGTTTCTACGAGCAACCTATAATAGAATGTCGCAACTTAGGATCGGAGTAAAGAATATGAAGTAGTGCCTATATATATATCTTGCATTTAGTCCATGATGTGGTATGATGTATATTGTATGTCCTTGAAAGAAAAGATTCATGAACATGTATGTTTTGTATATCGTTCACTACCGTTCGGGCCGACATAATTCAGAAGTCATGTTAGTAAGCGTTCGAGGAGCCAGGACACTTTAACTCGTAAATCCACAACTCAACTCGATGGCTTACATAATGAACTCCTCACATGAGGCTCCCTACTATTGTAGTAGTTGATGAAATATATAGATATAAGTTTTGATCCGAAAGGTTACATGTCCGATATTTGAATAAACTTATGAAAGTTTATTAGTACATGAAGATTGTTATTAGGGGTAGTTTCATAAGTCTTGAATGACCATTTTCTCTTAGTAAAATCTCATGGTTCCTTTTAAGTGAAGTAGATCCAAATTGCTTGTTCAAGTTATCGTCTAATTCATTGTTTCATGTTTACGCCTATGTAAGTTGGTATGGTCATTTCGTCATGGCCTAGCCATGACCTTTGGTCCTTGTTTCAAGATCATGAGACACAACCTTGGCTCTAGTCATGGTGGTGGTCTTGATTATAGGTCATAAGACCCCTTTGGTCTTCATAAACCATAATCTATATGTAATGACTTTGTCTAAAAATGGGCTGTTTAGATTTTGAAGAATTTTATCACTCGGAAAGCATTTTTAGGGCTCGAGCTTCTTTGTTCCTGAACGAAAACGTCGTTTCGGACAACTTTCGTGTTTTAACTTTTTGATGAATCGGACCAGAAGTGGGACTTTCAAAACCCAAATTTGATCAGAATGGTATTTGGCAGTTTTGCCGGAAACTTTGGTAATTTCAAATGGGCGTAACTTTTGACTCGTATACTCGTTTTGGGTGGTTCAAATTGCTATGGTTTCCTTGTTAGGTCCTCTACCACAATATGTAATAATCAAATATCATATTTTTACCATTTTGGTCGTGGTTTTCCAAGAAAGTCACTAATTTGCTTGTTTTAGTAACTTGTTGTAACAATCAATAACAATAACTTGTTTTGCTCACTTTTATACATCATGGACATAACTACAAGACATAATATAGCAAGAATAACATGTAAATAACATGAATATGATTATTTAACAAGAATCATGTTAGGGTTTGGCTTACAACTTTTGGCTTTCAAAGATGAAAGGAAGTTAACATGTAAGGATAGGACATTGATAGACTTGCTTCAACCCTTTTTCACTTCATGCAATCTTTCTACCCTTGGTATTCTTGAAAGATGGATGATGAAGGTTGAGGTGAATTGAGTAGATTTAAACTCAAGAGAAATCACCAAAGTTTATGTAGTTTGGAAGTGTTTTGATTATCTAAAAGAAACTAGGGTTTCAACCTTGAACTTGCACTTGAATCTTGCATAGAATTGGAAGAAGATCAAGCAAAGGAGATGGTGTTGGTGTGTTGTGATGGTGGCGTACAAAGGAAGGGGAGGAGGGAGTATTTATAGTCCATTTAAGGAGGTTAGGAAGTTAACTAGGAAGTTTCCTAAACTTGGTGACCAAGTTGTAATTAACTAATGATCTAAGGGTAGTTTCATGAGATGAAGCCACATGGGTGTGACTCCCCCTCCTAGTGGCGGTTTGGAAACTTGGGGAGAAAGGGTTAGACTTGTGATGATCTTATCCAAGATTATGGAGCTAGTTCCGACTCCGTAAATTGCTAACCGTAAGTTGTTACGTCACAAAACGTAAAACCGGGTATCGTAAAAATACGAAACTTGGAAGAATGGTTAAACATGTCATTATACTCCATAATAAAATATAAAATGAGTGGTAGGTTCTATCGGGTGCTAAAACCCTGCTAACAGCTGGAAACACGGGTCTAAAACGCGTAATACGTAAAACGTACAAATATTGCGTAGAATTGAGAAAAGTAAAATGTTACTTTTCTAATAGGATAATATTGATTTAAAATGACTTATAATGTCTAGACTGGGCTCAGTCTAGTGTCGGTTGGTATTAAATGTCTTTTAGACATCAAACCGTAAGCCTAAAAATCACGAAATGACTTATAACATCAAGGGATGATTTTTGGTCAATGGAGGAGGGAAAAAATATGTTGACTTTTTCTAATAAGTTGAAAACTCAAATCGTCTTAGAAACGCGTTTCGTGGTCTAACGGTTAATCGCCCATTCGGTTAAGCGTGCTCATGCGAGAGTAGTACAGGCTTGGGTGACCTGCTGGGAAGTCTTTGGTCATGTTTTTCTCAGTCACGATTAATTCTCAAATAAATCATGAGCGTGTCAAACATTTTTCCGATGTGGGGTCACCTGACGGGGTCGAATTTCGTTGTACGTAGAATTTCTGATTGACGTTTTACCCTAAAACGTGTAATTCCGTGTAATTCCTTAATAACTTTCACGAAAATGATCTGATGGATGTCAAACATTTAATTTGCCATGGAAATGATTTATCATTCGAGAATATCAAATAAAAATCAACTTTCGGGAAAGTTTCGGAAAAAATGAATAGTAAAAGTGAATAGTGAAATTTTCCGGGAAAAGTAATTAACCTGAAATTGCGAATTGTTACAAAAGAGTGGAGAGTTTTGATGATACATAAAAGTTTGAGAAATCACTCTCCCCCTCAATCAATGACGGATGTTAAAACTGAAATATTTTCAAAAGTATTGAAGTCATTGATTGAGTGAAAAATTTTATTAAAATTTAGATTCAATTTAATTTTCAAACAAAATCTCATGGTACCACCAAGTTTTGCACAAATACTTTCCGGAAAAATCATAGAAGGGAAAGTATTTGGCGATAAAAAGAAGATTTCCCTTATTTATCAAGAAATAATGCACTGAAGCGTACATTAGATCGAGGAAACATGGATATAAAGTAATCCATGCCCAGGTGAACTTCACCCGGTGAAAGGAACAACCGTTTTTTTGGCGACGTGTTTTCCCCATTTTGAAAAACGGGTTGCTATCTGAAGTAATAGCAATCCTTAATTTTGAAGACCGGGTTGCAGCCTGAAATGACTACAAGCCATGATTTTGAAGAATATTTTGAGATATGACATGTTTTAGAAAAAAACTTTATTTGAAACCGAAAAACTCTTGCTCAAGCATATGTATGATTCCGTGTCATTATTGAATGACATTTCTAGAAACGTACATAATATTGATTACACAAGAGACATGTCGTGAGAAGAATATTTTTGTATTTTTTATGATTTTTCAGATTTTTATAGTTTTTATAGGATTTATATTTTTCTATTTACATATTGGTATAAGATATGTACAAAGGATACCAAACAGTTTAAGGAGATGTTGACATGAGCATCAAAATGAGATAATCGTTCAGCTCGTTGTAGAAGTATGTAGTCAACATCTCTTAAACTTTCACCGCCAAAGCTTTCGAGGCTCCTGAATAATCGTCTGAAGCGGTAGATGCCATGATAAAATCTTAAACGGGATTTTACAACTCTTATGACTTAAACCGAGTGATCGATTCTCTCCCGGGATTTTACTAAAGTCAACAAAAGAAACCGAAAGATGTAATATGCAAGTTAAACTTAGAGAGAGATCTTGGATAAGTGACAATTAGCATTAAGTGTCAAGTCGCGACAAGTCAACTTACAATAGATCCGATCGTAATAAGTCAAGTTGTAAAGATTAATTCACAACGTCAAATTACAATCAGACTAATCGAAACGACTTAAGTCACAACAATTCACCAAACACAAGTAGTTAACAAATCACTAGAATCTCACAACTGAGTTAATCGCTAGACACCACCAAATTGCTGAGTTTTTGCCACCTCAATGTGAAGCTTTGGTAGCTTCCCCCCAAACCGACAATCATCTTCATGAGACACTTCCCCCAAGTAGTTGAAGTGATGCAAAAAGTCTCATTGTATGAGGCTCGAGAACCCGAAGAGAACGATAACACCGAAGTAACAGGGTGAACCATGGATCATCTCTGCGGTTAACAATCCTGAAATGTATGATGAAGCCCGATCACATGACCCTATTGTACATCCCCAATATACACATTACTTTGAGGTTTGGAGTAGTTTTTTATTAGGGGGAATCAGATATCAACATCTTCATTTTACTAACTGCTTTCCAGTTATCTTACACATGCCAACTCAATCCATATTGTACGCATGTATCCAACACAAGGAGAAATGATGACACCAAAGTAACAGGTTGAAGCACTGATCATCTCTGCGGATATCACCTCCGGAATATATGATTAAGCCCGATCACGTGAACCTGTTGCGCGTCTTTGATGTACACAAATCTCTCCCCTGATGGTTGCAATCTCATCGGAATCAGCATAACATTGTGTGCATGAAGCATTACCCAGAAGCACTTTACCAAAAATCATATAAGCTCATATGAAGATGTCGATAAGCAATATCATCTCACTCTCCAGTTGTTCTTCTCATATTTCTTCCCATTGAAAGCTGAAGTAATACATACCACAAGTATCAGAAGACCACTTCCCCCACGTAGTTGGAATAATACACCAAACGCTGCAAGTTAAGACACATAGTTTCTCTACGGTTATGACATATGTATTCCCGGGATAACTTCAATTAAGAAGAAGTATTATGTTCATCACGTGTACTCGTTATGCATTCGGATGTATGTCTCCTTCCCCCTTGCTGGTTTTGATACATCAGAATCAGCAACAACTTTTACGCACAGCTACTTGAAATAATGAGAAGAACCAAATAAGCTAAAATGTATCTAGTGAAAATCAACTGCTATAGAAACGTTCTCTGACTATCTTTACCACCCCTTATGTAGGCTATTAGAAGTGACCACTGATGAAGTAAACCCAATATACCAAACTTGAAACTGAAGTAGGATTGCCCATTCTTGTGACTTAAGCTTGCACTAGTGTGTGACTAAGAGCGGTGTAGAGAGTTCGTGCAAACATCGAATCCCTAAGTACTCTATACTCTTCAACCAACCAACCATCAAGTATAAGACGTACATCACCTCTTGGTGGATTGTGACACTCCTTGAAGTGATAGTTATTTTGTGGTAATAGAAATGAATAATTACCAAAATAACTAGATATCCAAGTTTTCGTCATTTTAAAGGTAAAAGCTCAAGCAAGGATCTCGAAGAGTCATCATCCAACCAACCCCGAATTCAAGATAAAATAAGAACACTCCTTTGTGAAAGTCAACTTCAATCTCAAATAAGGGATACCAAATAAACTCCGTGATTACTTGACATTCCATGTCCAAATTCTTAGTCGTTTGACATTTTAGCCGACATTTTCCATAATGTCCTTCGGGTTGATTTATAGAGTGCACATTGGTAGGAACAACAATCCTTGATTATAGAACAAAACGACGGATCATTATTCAAGTGTGCATCTTCACAATCATGATAGTCATCATCAACACCTTGAGGAATAACTGGAGATTGGATTACTTGAGTAGTCTGAGTAATACTTCTAGATGGTGCATCTTGATCAATCATCATTCGTTGAAGCTTGGAAGTAATCATCAAACATAAGTCCCAGTCATCCTTAGTTAATGGAACATTAGGTGTTGGAGGAGAGTCAGTAGTAAGACGAGTCGTATGACCATTCTTCAATCATTAATCACCGTATGGTATATTCACACTTCTCCCCCTCAAAAATTGCATATGAGGTTGCCATTTTTGATTGAGCATGTGAATAAGAATACACTCAATCATGTAGTTTATTCACCCTTCTCCCCCTAAAAAATTGCATACGAAGTTTGCCATTTTCGAATGAGCAAGTGAATACGAATTCGAGCAAAGATGAGTAGATCCACTTGATGACTAAACGAGCATGGAGGAAGCATGAACCGTGTTGTTGAGAATGGTGAAAACTAAGAAGATTTCTCTTCTTCCGAAGATAAGGTACACTGGATCGTACACCTTTCTTTTCTTTGATGAACGGGGCCTGAAGTGTTGTCAGCAGACACCATAGTGATGAAATTGAGAACCGAGGCTTGAACTGATTTGTTCAAATGTCATAGTCGATGAAAAATGAGGCCTGAATTGAACTGAACAGACATCATAGTCACTGAAGAACGAGGCCTGAACTGATGTATTCAGACGTCATAGCAAACATACATCAACATTGACCTTCTCTACCTCCTGAAGTAGGAGATATGCTAGCATTGGGCCTCCAGACTTTGAGTCTTCTCATGTAGTGAGTGATTGATGTACCTGCAATTGAGTAAGGACTACATGTACTAACATAACAAACTTGATTGCATATATATGGGTTAGTGACATTGGTATCCAAACCCTTGGGGGTTTCACGGTCAACCATGGCATTGCCATCAGTAAGCACCTTTTCGGTAGGTATCCACTTAAGTCCAACATACTTAAAAGTTCTACCAGTTGGAATCCACTTATGGCAAGGTCTAGGATTACTAAGCTTCTTATGCACAGTGGAAGGCTTATCGATATTCCTAGTCTCCAAATATTTAGTAGTTTGAATCCACCTAGGGGAAGTTATAGGTTTGTTTTGCTTCTTATTCATTGTGGATGACTTACTGTAAATCCTAGACTTAACAGGTTGAACCTTAGCATTGTTCCTCAATATTCTAGGAGGGATCATACAAGGTTGTGAATCTAAGATTCCATCCTTATGAAGTAGTGCCCTTTTCCTAGCCTTTTCTAGATCATAGTTCTTGTACAAGTCATTTATATCATAAGTGTTTTGAACCTTAATGCTAGGTTTCGACACTGTTTTTGAACTAATCCTAGAGGAGCTAGGTGTAGCAGTAACTACTTGTTGAGGCTTAGCAGAGCTAGAAGCTATAATCTTAGGCAAATAATGTGTAGTGACTGGTTTCGTCAAAACTTGTTCCGCATCAACTTGGGAGGCGAACCGTGTTTTTGAAAGTTTTGGTCGTTCAGGTCTAAACGCAGTAGGTTGCCTAACAACGGATTGGTTTCTATTCGATTGAGAAATTGGTTTCCCCAAGATTGATAGTTTTGCAAACTTAGTGTTCACACTATTCCCTGTTGCTTTTCTTAGCTCGTTCTTTAAAGCTGTTATTGTGAACCCCTTATCTAGTAGTTAAGCTTTGAATTCATCATTTTTAGTCATGATTTCTTTGAATGAGTCACCTAAGTCCTTTTGATGCCTTTTCAAAGTCTCATTTTCCTTAAGTAATTCAGCCACATAGATTGACAGTTCACTAATTCTAGTCTTAGTTGCATCAATATCCTTGCTAGTTTCGACTAAACTGCTTTTCACATTCATAGCAGAGATATGATTCTTCAAGTTGTTGATCGTCAAGTTTTTGGCTTTAAGTTGAGCTTTTAAATCATTTATCATAAAGAATTCATGGAAATCAGAAAGTTCCGGATTTTTACATGGTTGGTTAGTTTGAAAACTTTCTTCCTTTTGTTGCATTGCGATTTCAAGTGAAATACAATGTTTTTCAAGTTGTAAGAATCTGTTTGAAAGTTTGTTAAAAACTGCTTTGTCAACCATATCATTCATATCATTTGATTTAAAAGACTCAGCCGTAAACACAGAACTTGACTCATCATCACGTTCAGCATCATGTTCACTTTCTCCCCCTTTATTACTCATATTTGTTGAATTAGAGATGGTATTGCTATCAGTCTTCTCCAACAAATTTGTGTCATAAGTGGGTTTAATTTGATCAGTGTGCTGGCGTTCATTAGAAAGCACATTATGTAGATCAGTTAAGGGTACCTCAGCACATGACACATGTTCTTTTACCGGTCTGAAATCTGCATCCGTATCATGTGTGACAAGAGTCACTGAACTGCTGGTTGTGTCAAGCTCATCAATCTCTGATCCTTTGCATTCATTGACAACTAACCCAACATCCGATGCTTTACCCGAATCGACATTACCATCACATGATTTCACCCGACATGCCTTCACCTTGTCATCATACATAAGTTTGTGCTGTGCTCTTTCCTCAATGAACTCCTTGACATTACCCACGAGTTGGAGGAGTGTATCTCTGAACATGTCAACCTCGATTCCAGTGTGATCAGCAAAACACTGCTGCGTCATCTGACTATCGTAGTCATAATCCATAGTGGATTTCGAATTGATGAACACTTGGAGTTGTTTGTTGATCACACAAAGGGCAGCTGTGGATCCAATTTTGGAAGATTCTCCTTTGTCAAGTTGTTGTTTTAATTGATCTAAATTAAGAATCATTGTGTCTGTGAAAGTCTGAACATCTTGACCAAAGAGTGTTGCAAATGCACGTTCGAATCCCATCTTGAATCCAGTTCCCTCTAAAAGTGCCGAGAGATGTGAATGAAGTTGTCGAAAACATTCTATGTCGCAATCCCTTGCATTATCGAGTAATTGTTGTCGCTGTTGAAGTTCTCTTGGGAATTAGAGCACAAAGATTCCATTTTAGCAATATCAGACTCAAAACCGTCAATCTGTTGTACTTTATCAGAAATCTTATGGTCATCAACCAAGTCGTACAATTTGAGTATCTCATATATGATTGAATCCGAAGAATTTGACATGATATGAGCATGAATGGGATTTTATAAGTCTATGATTAAAACCGAGAAATAGTCTTTCACGGGATTTTACAAAGTCAAGACAAAAACATGAAACAATGAGAAACTGTTGGATTGGTAAATGATTAGATAATTGTTTGATGAACGTGGTGGTTGTATGATTGAAATCCGAATAAACACTGTAGATATCTAATAAGCCCGAAAATAACTCAACCCAAGCTAATACACAATCTCAGATTTTTGAAGCTCAATGTCTAATAATCCCGAAAATACAATCCCAAAATAACTCACAGTCACGGATTATCGAAGCTCACTTAAAACCGTGGTCCAAAAATATACCCTAGAATATAGCTCAACAAGTACCTTCGTATACACAACATAGAAGAATGTAACGTCCCTAGCTATTTGTCTTGGCTGAAAAGAAAATATGTGCAAAAGTAACGTACGTAATGCATTTAGCCCAGTAGATCCTATATAGCTCGGCCTAAAAAAAATTAAGATCAAGCCCAATCGAAATCCTATTAATCCTAAGTATTTGCTATAAAACACACCCAAATCACCCACATATCAAACCCTAATTACTTAAAAAAAAAGCAGTCACCAAACTCATTCTCTCACCCAACAATATTTCAAACCAGACGCAACAACAAATCATCCTTGTGTATAACAACTTTTTTTTTCTTCTTTGTGTACAAAAGGTAATCGCAATATGGGACCATACGTCACTATCAAAACTGTTTTGTTCTTTTGCAGTAAAAACTAAATGCAGCCAAGAAATAGATGCCAATAGACCACATTGTTTTGAGCATCAAGTAATACCAAAGTCAATACGAAAGAGTACTTGTTAGAAAATCTGTTGTTAGTCTATTTCTAATACATATGTTTGAGCAGATGATTAAAACCCCAAAAAATACCAAACAAATAGATACCAATAGACCAAACAAGAAGATGAACTTGACTAACAACTTAGTACGCAATTCGAACCATGATAAGCTACAAAAACCAAGCACAAATCCACGAACACGCTAGTCCCTAAGATAGAACCATGGCTCTTGATACCAACTGTAAGAAATAGATTATTGTAGCACACAAATAAACACACGTATGGTTCGAATTCAAGGAAGAAAGATTAGTGAGAGAGAGTGAGTTGGGTGTTTTCTAGAGAGAGAAAGAGATGAGAGAAAATATGAAAGATTAGATTAAAGGAAATGAAAGCACCAACCCTCTAGTGTCTTGCAAAAAAAGATAAAAACGCCCACACCCGAGCTGTGGATCAGGCATACAGTGGGTAAAGACCCATCCTCCTTCCACGGTGTTACTTAAACTAAACTAATATAATTAACTAATAAACTAACTACGAGCTAACTTAAATGCTATTACATCAGTTAGGTGACCGAGTCTTCTATAGGAATAATTGTATTCCTAACATAATTATTACTTCAATATCGCCTCAAAATGTAGGTTTCTATATACGTCATTATGATGTCGTCATTTTTATATTTATCATTTTTGTTAGGTTTCGAGGTGTGAAAATATATAAAGTATATATTTATTAAATTCGTGATAATATATTAGGACTAATATATATAGCTCATTGTTTACGTTGATGTGGTTGCCAAGTAAAATTAGTGTTAACCATATTTTCCTTTAGACGAAGATTGGTAAAAACGATATACGTTCATATTTATAAAAGTTTTAGGTGAAAAATGTCACGTATTAGAATTGAGGTGCTGAAATTGTAACAATAACATAAGAGTTTAATAATTGTGAAACTTTTTATAAATGTGACAAGTAGAGTATAGTTGAGGGGTTGAAACTGTTAAAATGTGAAAGTTGTAAAAATCTAACAAAATGGCAAAGCTGCCTTTGCCAAGGCTTGAACTTGATACCCCTCGTTCACAACCCATACATCACAACCAACTGAGCTAGTGTGATACTTCGTTATAGCATGCCTTTAACTATATTTGACGTCGCGTTCCTACGTTTCATATTGTTTTAAATTTTCATTCGGCAAAACTGTGTTGTGGGTTTGCATGCGTAATGTTTATGTTTTCTTCTTCACTTCCTAACTGATATATGTCATTTCTTTTAACAAGTAACTATCATGTTTGGCTTAAGTTCACAAGGATGAGACCAATTAAGCTCAAATGAGTCTTGACTCATTTGAGTTTATTTGACTTAAGGTTCTATATGTGACCAAAAGTTCAATCAATTTTTATAGGCGAGTATCATGTGTTCGAAATGTTTTACGGTTTATTTTAAAGTCCGATGAGATAAGAAGCTATAAGCTTTGCGAATGAGTTATACTATTTGATAAATAAGTTAGACGAGCTACTAGCTCTATAGCAAGTCGAGTAATGCAAGACTATGCTAGCCAAACAGTTAACTTTAAGTTTCTTCTATGTTTTAAGTTGTTTAGGATTTTGCAAGTTAAGTAAATTTTAACTCATCACACCAGTTATCATGATACATTAAGTTATTTAGGATCGTTAATTACAGAAAGAGTAGAAACATGGTTCAAACTTATGAGCTTGTCATTTGTGTCCTTAAAATGGGTTATAAAAACTTGTTTATCAGTAGTTATTTATATATGTTAACTTTTATTGTATATTAGGAATCTTTTTGCCTGTTAAGTCTTTAACCACACAAGACTTCTCATGATACTCTAAGTTGTTTGGGTTTCATTTTATACGTGGCATGTGTGAAACAAAACAAGTTTAAAGGTTTCCCACACAAGCTTAATCACTAACTAAGCCATATTGTATGCATGTATGTGGTAACAGTGAATGCACTAAGGTACGAAAAATGAAGGAAGTTCTTACGACACCAACTGAGGTGGTGGGAAATGAAGGAGAGACGATCGAGAATCAAGACAACTTCATAGCTTCTAAGCTTTCAAACATGTCTCGTACTAGGGCTAGTGATGTTTTATAATTTGAAAACTAAGCCGTGACTTGCTCACTTCTCCTTTTCTTCTCGACACCAACAACAAGAGTAATAATTTAGGTTTATGTTTGGTTCAAGGATAGTGAGGGATGTGGAAGAGTGATGGTGTATAGCTTGGTTAGGGCTCATTCATGAACCAATATTAGTTCCAAGTTTCCACCGTCTTGCTTTTTCTTCCACCTTGGTTCGACAGTAAAACTACAAGTATGTATGTGATGTGAGTTGTAGTGAGTTAACTGTCAGTCAATGCATGGTTTCTTCTTCTTCTTACAACAGATGTGTAACAAAGAAAGTGAATGTTTGTTGTGTATGTAACCTGTCGATTACATGCCCTTTATTTACACAAGCTTGTGCAATGAATAAGTGGTGAAATGGAGCAGAGATTATGTGGGTTTTGGGGTGCATGTTCCTTGATTGGAGATTGTTGGAGGTGGCATGTGAATGTTCATCAAATGAACAAGTGTCGAATGAGTTCAGGAATATTGCAAGACTTGGAGTCTGATTGTATCTCGATTGTTACAAATGTCTGATAAGTGCTTCTATCCAATTACAATGAAATGAATGTTATGGAGGAGCTTGCATTATCTTAGAGTATTCGTTCAGTCAGGAAGTCCCTAAAGAATGTATCTTAGCGATTGGGGAATGTTGAGGTGCCTTTGGATTCATATGAAACTTTACCACCAAGTGAACAAGTTAATACAAACATGTGTGTATGGGTTTGTTTAGGTCCGTTTCCATACAGTAACATGGATGATTTTTGGATGACAAATGGTATTCGTGGAAACTCAGTAACATGCATACGAGAGGTGAAATAAGGGAGGTATGTTGTTTGTCGAATTTTCAAATGAAATGGGCAAAGCAACCCTTGGTCGTGTCTTGTAAAAATTAAAACAAAGTGGTGCGTTAGGCTTGTGAGTATGCTGATGGATCAGGTTCAAAGGAAGAAAAAGAAAAATTAAGGGTCCGTTGGGTTTTGCTAGTTTATTCGTACAACACCAACAAGAAGCAATTAAGTTCTGTAGTATGTTGGAAGTGTGGTACGCATGTGGGATATTTAGGAGCTTATGTAATATTTTTGACACTAATGGTCATATGAAATGCGTGACAACCAAAGGGGATGAGGCTAGTAGCTTACTTGGGAACTTAAGAGCTCGGTGATGATAGGATTTGGTTTACGTTGTAACATATCAAATGGTAACTATGATTGATATACATGTGAGGTATGAGGGGAAGTCAAATAAGCATGGTAAAAATACAATGAGTATAGTTATTAGTTATTTGGAACTTATACGAAGTAGTTCACTTGGCAAAAATGTATTCTTGGGTTGTTTGAATCTTGAATAGTGACGGTTCAGGTTTGATTGACGAAATGTATATATAAACGTTTTTAGTTATTCGCGACATTTAGATTTTTAAATATAATTGTGAGTACTGTTTCAGAGTAAATGGTAAAAATGTTGTGATTGTCAAGTATATATATATATATATATATATATATATATATATAAATGTTATGGGTAAAAATGGTTATCTTTATGTTATAATAACGTGTTAATCGTAGGAAAATTTTACGGCATGTTATATTACCTACCCGTTAAACTGAATCCCGTCCCGGGATTCCAGTCTAAGGTAGTTGTAAAGGTGAGTGGAAAGGGTGGACAGATAGTCATTCCTAACGATTTAACACCTGAGCGGTTTTAATTGTTCTTTCGAGCTTAACGTATCTACTACTACATTAGCTTCTTCTTTTTAATTTTTCTTTCCAGCTTAACGTATCTACTACTACATTAGCTTTTTCCTTGATGATAACGGATCTTAATATGATTTTTAAAGAAAAACTTGGGGAACTTTAGTCCAAAAATATAATTATTTCGTGGCAACATTAAATGCAGTTTTTAAGGTGTAAACAGTATTTTACCACAGTGGTGCACAGTACCCAGCCCTTTTTCCCTTTAAATCTCCCACATGTAAACCCCCTTTTTACCCAAATAATCTTTTTCTCATTTGATCATTTTATGTCGACATGCCGCACTTCATCACTATCCTTGTGATTTTGTATGTCATCATTGCTGCTATTTATCTGGTGTATGTTCTGAAAGAAGATCATGCTATGTTGGCCGGAAACTTAATGTTTCTTGTAACACTCGTTGTTCTATCGATCATCATTGACAAGTTCTGGAAGTGAGGAGTATTATCGTAGTGTAGTGGTAGGAATGTTGAAATAAAGGTTCGTTGTGTTTTCCATGTGATTTCTAGTGTATGAATAAACTTTTCTTCGTTTTCTGATGCCGTGGTTTATGTTGATTTTTCGCTTGTTTTTACTGCTTATGAATCGTTAGATTTGTATATTATGTGTCAAAACATTGGTTGGTTTGATTGTAGTTAAGTTTACAAAGGTGGTTTTTAATGAATTACAACGGATACAATATATGGAAGTTTGTTTGGCTTCGAATACTTAGATAAATATGATTTTTGGTATAGTTGACTAGTTTGGAAGAGGTACAATTCGGGTTGAGCTTTGATGATAACTTGACCATCAAATGATTGATTAATTTAGAAAAGATCCTTCACATATGATTCTTAGGTACATGAAAATTCGAGATGCACAAGAATATTGATAGGGTGCTTAGAAAATGTCACGGAAAAATGGTTCGAAACTATAGGTCATGAGTCGGTTTGGAGTAATATTTAGGTTTTGGGCTTGAGCAATGTCGGGCTTAAGTTGGTGATCAAGTTCAATGGTGTGTTGGGTTACTGAAATCTCGAGGCCCAAATGTGTGTCGGCACATAGAAGCAGTGGGTTAAGGCCCAAGTTAAGAGAGTGTATTTGATTTAGTTTTTGCGAGTATGTTTCAACGACATACGTTTTATTATTCTAAGATATCTGAGGTTATGAGTTGGTCAGAGATCATTGAACTTTTATATAATGTTTGAGAGTTTGGAAAGATTATTGAGGAGTTCACAATTTCTTAGATATTGAGGGGTCAAATCATGTGAGAGTGTATTACTTATACGTGGCGTGTTCATGATTTAAGTTATGGTGTTATGTGTTTAATGTGATATGTTCTTGCCACTTGTGTTGAAATGCGAAAGCCAGGGTAGAATTTTCACCACGTATGCTAAAAATTTGTTGCTAGTTTTATTAGACACAGGTTTTAAAAGTTTTACAGTTTGAATACAAATGGTCATATTTAATAAAATAAATGAGAATTATTTTTCAATTCCTTATAAATACAATTGGTACGTGTTGGGTTATCCACACACACACAAAAAACAATCGATGGCTTGCAAACTACCACATACCGCTGAACAAATTCAAGAATATATCAAACCAGAAGCCGAAAATAGTGATGTGGATCGTAAAAATGCTATTGTGAGGGTCATCCTAGAGTTTGAGGTGGCGAAACAACTGAAACAACGACTTAGAGAACGCTACGTAGAGTGCACTGACATATCGGATGATCGGAAGCAGGTGATTGATACTTTCTTGACAGATATCGTAAGGATGCTGCTATTATCAAATCACTATGGGCTTGTGTTCATCAGATAGAGGACCAGAGTTTCAACAAGATCCGTTGGAGTTTTGAAGAGAATGTTGAAGCTGCTAGGGTTGAACAACAACAACAACAGCAACAATAACAAAATCCACCACCACCACCACAACAACCGCAACTGCAACCACTACTACAACAAGGTGCATCAAGTTCCTCTGCACCAAGAGTGGTTGTGCAACAACAACAATTGCCTCATCTGGATCAATTCCAGCTAAGTTTTGAGGAAAATGTGGCGGTCGACGATGGTGGTTGGACTTCTGACATGGAGCGGGAGCTGAGTACGTTGGAGGCTCAAATAGAAGAAGAGAGGTTGGCAAGCTTCGACCCTTATGATGATGGGTATGATTCTAACAATTCTCAGACTTGGGATCACCCAGACTACCGCTGAAGTGTGATGTTTTAATTCATCATCGTTTGTAATGTTTTTATGTATTTCTGTTCAGTCTGCTTTTTAATAATATGTCATTTGAATGCTTAAATAAAATTCCTTGTGATCATAATTTGGATGAGAATTTATTTATTCTGTTACGTTTAGATTTTCTTCATAATTTATAATTACAAAAATCTGTGCGGGTAACCTACCCGTTAAACAAAAGAGTTTTGTTGATACATATTTTTACAAAGAGAAGAGGGTAGAGAAATTTTTTGAATTATCAGTTCTCGAGGATAGAAATTAGTTTGGGAAAAAGTGAATGCACATGGCAAAAATAGTGATTTATGGCTACTTCCCTATTTATACGCCCTGATTTTCTCCTTTATCGTTCATTCTTTCTTCAAACAAAATTCTAAAATGTCTTACATCTATATTGTTCTCGTAATTGTGTATATTGTTGCAACTCTCTTCCCAAAGAAGATCTGGAGTCCTTGGATTGGATCATAGCACTTCTCATGTTAATCGTGGTTTTAGTCATTAGTGTGGATGAAATATGGGGGTAAAAGATATTGTTTATAATAGGAGTGTTGTTTTGAATTTTGTATCCTAGCATTAAGCACTAATGTTTCATTGTGTGGTTTTGTCGTATAGAGTATTCGATGTATTACATCCAGTTGTGGTTCTTGTACTCATAGGAGTGGTGGCATTCTTCATCAGCTTGATGGATCAATCATTTAGTGATGTCAAGGTTTATTTAATGATCTTTGTGATGATAGCATTACCGATGCTAGTCATATCGTTGTGTATCAATATTCATGGTTTCTAGTGAGATTTAGTGGTTCTTGGTTTCATGTCTGTTATCTCAGAAATAATTAAACTTATTTATCTATATTTCGTTATTTACATAGAGAAGCGTCCCAAACTATGTAACTAAGGAAATATAAACTTATGGTTCAATGATTTACAATTTCTTGATTTGAATAAAAGGGCGTCCCAATCTATTCAAATTAAGACGTCGTAAATCATTTTAAGATTCTGACTTAACATCCATACTAATCGACAAAATAATTTGTGCATTGATTTTTCGAGAGTACGAAAAGAGTATGTCATACGCATCTATACTGATGAGAGTGAGATAATTAAGGAGGATTGGTATAGTATTCCAAATAGTTGGTGAGCATATATATCAATATATTAGAGTGTTGGTGTAGCATAACTATCTAGAAGTCACATAATCGTCTGGCGGATGGAAAGCACGGAGAGCGTAAGGCTATAAAACGTTTTGTTTGTAAAAACGGTTATAGTTCGGATCTAACTTAGACCCGTTTCGCTATAACCAAGGCTCTGAATACCAATATGTAACACCCCCAGTTTTGAAAACATGCAGCGGAAATTAGATTGGGTGTTACTTCATAGCACACAGTTGATTAGTAGAAAATGATTTGTCATTTTAGTCATTTTAAAGATCTATCATTCGAATATAAACACCAGAGTTTTAAAAGAGGTCCCCATTTATCCCAAAGTTTATTAAATCAGTTTTCGAATGATAGGAAAATTTATAGCCTTTATAAGTATCCGTACTCCTCCGTGCCATCCTTGCTCATTAAGGACCTGAGATAAACACATGCTAAAAGTGTCAACACAAAGGTTGGTGAGTTCATAGAGTTTATAGTTTCGAATATCGATTTCTAAAATCAAAGAGTTTATGATTCCACAGTAGTTATAATAACAATTGATTATCAAATTAAAGTGAGTAAATCCATAATATCCATAGCTTAAATCGTTGATTTATCAAAATCAGAAAATGAGTGATTTCCTTATTAATTAAAAAATAGTCCGTTGGTTTGCCCTTCACCGGGTCAACACCAAGATAGTAGTTTGTTTGACCTAATCGGGTCAACACCAAAATAGTTTGTTCTTTTGCCAATTATTAGTAGTTTTTCCTGCTATATAGTGAGCACAATCTTGGGGTTTGATAAAACAGTGGGCTACAGCATTGTACGCCCCAAACATCAGACATTGTAGTACTGTATCATGACTACAGTACTATTGTTCTATTGCTCTAAGCTCATGACACTCAACGATTAATAGGCATCAAAATTATCCATAATAATGATGTAAAACAGTAGCCCTCAGGATAGGTATTTACCAGTAACCTATGAAATCAAATAGCGTGCATTTGGTGGCTTTCCTCTAGCGACCAAATGGGGATTGTCAATCCCTAATATATCTATCCACAACTAATTACGCCCACCCTTTAGGTGATTAAGGTGCATGAACGAAGGACTTTTGGTAATAGGTAACTTAGGCAATAGAGATCAAATATAGCATACCATTGAAAAATCACTTGTAATCATGTCTATAGCAGGTATCTCCTCATGAGATATAAAAATGTGTAATCTAGTACCAATTATATGAAATATAGTCATGTATTTAATTAATGAATACTTGTGAAAGTAAAAACAGTAGTTAAGCATGTATCTCCCCCAAAACGTGTACAAACCATTATAAAACAAGTAAAAGTAGGGGCTATGACTCACCTGAGGATTATGATAGGCAAGGATAACGTAATGTCAGAAGTAGAATGGTAATGACTTCAAAGATAACCTGAATGATATGGAAGTCTGAGATAAGTTCGACTTATCGAGAATCGTGATTTGATTAGTGTTCGATGACAAAATGACTTTTGTGGCAGAGGTGGCTTGCGTGGCAAAACGCTTAATAGTTCAAGAGCAAGTTATATACAATATAACTTGTCTTTATGCATAAGTATCGTTTATTATTTTATATTTCTCGACATGAATTTATGTTATGTATCGAAAGTTGGTGAACGATAAATTAGAGTAATTGCAAGTTTACGCCTGGTTAAGTGAACCGATGAGTTTTATTGTAGGAATAATCATTTCTTAACGTGTGTTCAAGTTAACCGATAATAACGCCAAGTTATATAATTTACGTTATAAATTATATATATTCAGAAATATATAGTTATTCATAATTATTACTTCATTATCGCCTCAAAATGTAGGTTTCTATATACATCATTATGATGCCGTCATTTTTATATTTATCATTTTTGTTAGGTTTCGAGGTGTGAAAATATATAAAGTATATATTTATTAAATTCGTGATAATATATTAGGACTAATATATATAGCTCATTGTTTATGTTGATGTGGTTGCCAAGTAAAATTAGTGTTAACCATATTTTCATTTAGACGAAGATTGGTAAAAACTATATACGTTCATATTTATAAAAGTTTAAGTGAAAAATGTCACGTATTAGAATTGAGGTGCTGAAATTGTAACAATAACATAAGAGTTTAATAATTGTGAGACTTTTTAGAAATGTGACTAGTAGAGTATAGTTGAGGGGTTGAAACTGTTAAAATGTGAAAGTTGTAAAAATCTAACAAAATGGCAAAGCTGCCTTTGCCAAGGCTTGAACTTGATACCCCTCGTTCACAACCCATACATCACAACCAACTGAGCTAGTGTGATACTTGGTTATAGTATGCCTTTAACTATATTTGACGTCGCGTTCCTACGTTTCATATTGTTTTAAATTTTCATTCGGCAAAACTGTGTTGTGGGTTTGCATGCGTAATGTTTATGTTTTCTTCTTCACTTCCTAACTGATATATGTTATTTCTTTTAACAAGTAACTATCATGTTTGGCTTAAGTTCACAAGGACGAGACCAATTAAGCTCAAATGAGTCTCGACTCATTTGAGTTTATTTGACTTAAGGTTCCATATGTGACCAAAAGTTCAACCAATTTTTATAGGCCAGTATCATGTGTTCGAAATGTTTTACGGTTTATTTTAAAGTCCAATGAGATTAGAAGCTATAAGCTTTGCGAATGAGTTTTACTATTTGATAAATAAGTTATACGAGCTACTAGCTCTATAGCAAGTCGAGTAGTGCAAGACTATGCTAGCCAAACAGTTAACTTTATGTTTCTTCTATGTTTTAAGTTGTTTAGGATTTTGCAAGTTAAGTAAATTTTAACTCATCACACCAATTATCATGATACATTAAGTTATTTAGGATCGTTAATTACAGAAAAAGTAGAAACATGGTTCAAACTTATGAGCTTGTCATTTGTGTCCTTAAAATGGGTTATGAAAACTTGTTTATCAGTAGTTATATATATATATATATATATATATATATATATATATATATGTTAACTGTTATTGTATATTAGCAATCTTTTTGTTTGTTAAGTCTTTAACCACACAAGACTTCTCATGATACTCTAAGTTGTTGGGGTTTCATTTTATATGTGGCATGTGTGAAACAAAACAAGTTTAAAGGTTTGCCACACAAGCTTAATCACTAACTAAGCCATATTGTATGCATGTATGTGGTAACAGTGAATGCACTAAGGTATGAAAAATGAAGGAAGGTCTTACGACACCAACTGAGGGGGTGGGAAATGAAGGAGAGACGATCGAGAATCAAGACAACTTCATAGCTTCTATGCTTTCAAACATGTCTCGTACTAGGGCTAGTGATGTTTTATAATTTGAAAACTAAGCCGCGACTTGCTCACTTCTCCTTTTCTTCTCGACAGCAACAACAAGAGTAATAATTTAGGTTTATGTTTGGTTCAAGGATAGTGAGGGATGTGGAAGAGTGATGGCGTATTGTAACACCCCAACCCGATAAAGGTAGGAGTATTACGTTATGGTGACATATCAAAGCAAACACAAGCACAAGACTTAAATAATACAATTGAATCTCAAAGGTTACAAAGGAAAAATCTGAAGTACAAGGTTATAAATGAGAATATTCAATAAAATAGTAAGTCTGAAAATGTAAACACTTTTTATCATCTCTAATCCCGAATAGCTATCCAAGTGTAGTCTTCTAACTCCAAAGTACTCTCCACTCATAACCCAGCTTCCTACTAAAAAACCTGCCGCAGGAAAAGAATGCGGCTGAGCTTAAAAAGCCCAGTGAACAGATATATAAAAGGGAACAAAGGATAACGAACGAACAAAGATATAATGTAAGGTGCATTGGGAAGAGCATAAGGTATAATCAAAGGATAACAAAGGTATGAGATAATCAGTAGCAAATCATAGTGTAAGATAAGGTAAATCAGTAATCAATCAAAGTGTAAGGTCAGTCATCAAATCCCGAGCCCGAACAAATCATACCACATATCACAACATAGTAACCATGGAGTAGCTAGCTCCCAAAATGTGAAGACATGGATTGCACCCATGCACATTCACCGAACATATAATAATCATAGTCATAATCATGTCAAATCCATCGAACACAAAGCGAACCTAGGATTGTGATGCGTGGGAATCGCAACAGGCTTTACCTCTCGAGGGATCTCGAGAAGCTTACAACCCCCACCAGGCAGTGTACCTGATCGTTGTAGTATAGTATAGTGACAAGTACCGGGGGATTGATCGTTCAGCTTAGGAATAGTGTCGCTAGGATTAGAAAGCCTAAATACTAGTTCTAAAGGTGAGGGATGATTATTTTTGTGTTTTTATATTTTTTAGAAAGCAATTAAAATCTCGGGGTTTGAAGGATTTGGGCGGAATTAGTTGCTAGTCAACTAACCCAATACTACAATGCAATCAAAATAAAATACTAAAAATGAAAATAAGCTAAATTATACTAAGGTTGTGAGCAGTAATTGGAGAAAATGTGTTTACTTAGATTTCACTACTCCCTAGATATCTTTTACACGTTAATTACTTGTTATAATTGCATGGATGACGGATTGTATTCCTTAATACCATTCATGGGGTGGCATACATAACTCCCCAATTCTATGAGCTCTTATCTCCTCCTACACCATGCCCAGCACAACTATAGGGATTGTAAACAGTGGCTCATGCATTAAATACAACCAATAAAGACCTAGTACGCCTCGGTTCATGTTTCTTAAGACGTTCAAGCATGTTACCATTTGGAGATCTGCCAGTTTTCTTAAGCCTAACATATAAATCATTCATCCAAGACAAGAATAAACAAGTAATCAACACATAATCAATATCTAGGTTTCATTAGATCTAAGCAAATACAAAAGAGATCTAGCCTAGCATGATAGAATTAAGACAAGAACAAGATATAGACAACCAACACATAGACATATTGATTGAATTAGAAGAACACTTATCTTAATTAATCATGCAAGGTATCAAGGGGTTGGAACCCTTGAAAAACCTGTAAAGTTACACCAAAATCGTCTTTAGGGTTTCTCCCAAAACTTCTCTCTTTTAAATGTGAAAAACTAGAAAACTATATATAGGAAAATACGGATGACGGCGTCAAGAACAAAGGTGTGACGCCGTCATCTCGCCGCCAAATACTTCCTCGGACGGCCTTGATCTTCTTCTGACGCCGTCAAGGCCTAGGCCGTCACACAAATTACTCTTGACGCCCTGTGTGTGACGCCGTCATCAACTACGGATTTTAATTCGTGGGGTTTGACGCCGTCAGGAAAACTCTTGACGCCTTCATGAACTCTCGGATTTTATTATTGAGGTTTGACGCCGTCAGGAAATTACTCTTGACGCCGTCACCTACTGTTCCCAGCATGGAAAATTGAGACTTTGCCGTTTTCTTCACTTTTATGCTCCAAAAACGTCCAAAATGGCTTCTTTTCCAGAATTCACTCTCTAAGTACCTAAAATCACAAAAGGAACGATTTAGGGCAATATTTGATCAAATAAATTCGGATTCGAGCTTAAATGACCCCCTAAAAGTGGTTCATTTTTCGCCTTATCAGATTGCAATCCATACGCCCCCCGAACAAATAATAACAATCATCATAATAATCATAAAGCGCGCATATCATATAAATGGGGACGGTGTGAGAAATCACTCATCCACACGTGAGTCATGCCACTGGTGCATCAATGACACGGCCATGTTAGCTTCATGGCTAGGAAACGAACTTGGCTCGGGTATCAAACTGAAGGGTTCAAATGTCATATCATATCAAAGTCAAAGTCTAAGTCATCAAAGAGTCTTAATCAAAGTCCAAATGTCAAAGGTCCATATCAAAGGTTCATAGCAAAGGTTCATGTCAAAGTTCAAAGCAAAGGTTTATATCAAAGTTCAAATGCCAAAGGTTCACAAATCTAAGGGTGCATAGCAAAGGATCAAATAGAGCATAAGTCAAAGAAAGCCATACTAAGAAGGCTCAGATCAAGGTATCATAATCAAAGCTAATATCAAACAAATGAACGAATCATGAGAAACCTTAAGAGATAAGGTCAGAATATCTGTACCTTAACCGAAAACAAACCAAAGAGGAAGTCACACGAAAGAATACGAAACGAATTACTCCCGCTTCACGAAACCTATACGAATCAATTACCAAGTATTACTTTAAGTCCATTAGGTTACTCATTTTAGTATACTTTCCATTTTAGTAACTTTCTAGTTTTTTTGTAAGTTTCCAGTCTTAGTTATTTAATACTTTCAAAACTATAAATGACAATTAATAACATTTAAGGGTTAAAATGACGTTTATAATAGTTTAGTGTTAATTATGACAATTTAGTAAAATTTAGGGTCAAAATATAAATTATCAAAATTAAATATTTAAAGGGTCAAAATTATTTTAAAGTTTATACTATAATTTTATATTGAGGTGATAATTTTAGACCCGTCGTTTCAATTTTATTAACGCACTCTCGACATCAAATTAGACCGTAACGGCCCCATCAATGCATTTTTTTTCTTTGTTTTACGCATAAGACTCAAGTTATAAGATATAGTATGAAGATTAAGTGACAATACATAAAACTGATGCACACAGCCCCAACATGTATACTCCATTCGATCGACATACATATATATCATTTTATGTGAGTTTGTTTTGAAACCATGCATGTATATATTTCAAAATAATGTATTGATGGTGTTCTATGTTTTATATACTATTACATGTTGCGTGCCCATATATGCATGATACTATTATCATTAGTTGCAACCCGAAAACGACCCGACATACACATGCATGACCAAGACGAGACAAGCAAGGTATCGTGAGACAAGAGTTTAAACAACGAACTCTCGCGAGACCCGAACAAGTTTAACGAGGCACATACAGGTACACGTTTTATTTTAAAGAGCCCTATACCATCACATATACTCAACCCTCATGCAAGCGTATACAAAGGAATGAGAATTCTTGTTTTCTTAATTCATTAGATAGCCAAACTCGTTTATATTAAGTTTGTGGGTCGACAAGGCTAAAAACATGACACGCTACATAGACCAAAATCCTTACATAATATTACATGTCTAGCCTCTATTCACGTTAAATATTTTGCACGCCTCATGTTAGTTCTTTAGGTTTTAAACTATATTCGAAACATGTTTTATCTATCCCTTTTCTCTTTTAATTTGGTTCGTACAAATGGTTATTCCAAGTTTTATACAAGCCAAAGATGTGACAAAGCAGGAACAAACAGAAGTTTATAGATCAAATTTATTTGTCAACACAATCTTTATTTTATGTATAAATGTTATGATCTCATGTGAAGGTTTTATGATTTCATGCAAACTTATTTTTTTATTATAGGATATGTTATTAAACGAATGAACATGTAGTCAATTATCCACATGAGCACACGACAGAAAAGAAATATTCAAGAGGTATTGAACAAGGCTTGAAGTGTTACCCTTGAAGTGTATAACAAGAAGGAAACCAGGAACAAGATCGAGTCCAAAACTTCACTAACCAGCCGAAACACAAACCCTCGAATAGATTCGAAACTCACGTACAAAGAACCCTTCTATTAGAATTTAAAAAAAAAACAATCAACCCACACACGATCGCCCACGTTCAAAGCCCACAAGAACATGTACACGTGAACCTCCTTGCTTTGTGTTTTTATTCGAACAGGGATGGGCAAAGAATGGATGGCATCCGTATATTTTGTTATAGGTTAAAGGAGGATTTTGTTTAAGAGAGTATTGTAAATTAATATGTTGTATATTGTATTTTAAGAGAAAACGTGTGGAGTGGGATTCGGTTAAAGGAAGAAACCGAGTGAAATGCTTGAGGCAAATAAGGAAAAGAACTAATTTTTAGGGATTTGATTGATTTGCAAATTATCTTGGCTTATCTAGTCACTAAAACACATTTATTTATCTTTTAACTTATATAGTTAGATTAAGGAATTTGGCCCATGATTTAATACTAGGCGTGTACACATTTTAATATATGTACAAATTATACAAGTTCATTTATCATAAGTATTTTAAGTTTCAAATGTTGCGAATATTCAAATATTTAATACTTTGGGTATAATTATCATTCATACTTCAAAGTTTTAGATTGGAGAATATTTTAGGTATTATACGCATTCAGAATTTTGGGTTTTACAACTCTTCCCCTATAAAAAGAAAATTTTCGTCCTCGAAAATTGAAACGTAATGAAATTAAGACGTATCAAACTATG
The DNA here is from genome assembly GCA_030686995.1 of Artemisia argyi. NCBI lineage: Eukaryota > Viridiplantae > Streptophyta > Magnoliopsida > Asterales > Asteraceae > Artemisia > Artemisia argyi. The sequence goes on from CM060705.1 coordinate 5,377,772, forward strand.
CAAAACATGAAAACTTGGTTTCTCATGACCCTGTCTTGTCGATCTAAGATGTTTTCCGTTTAACACAAAAAGGAACATATCAGGTGGTGTCAAGTCAAATGAATAAGATGTCGCATGCAGAGAATGATAAGAATATCCCCTCGGAAAATATACATGGAAGACGTTATGAACATGCGATAGCTGAGGAGGTAGAGTTAGACGATAGGAAACCTCCTCCAAAACGTACAAGAATCAAACAGTCCAAATTTGGTTCCATATAAATCCGGTCCTTAATCAAACAATCCAAAAGTAACGGTCTCACAGGCGTGAATCGTATAGGTAGCGAAACACATGTGTACTCCTCAAAATGAACAATGTCATTCAAGCGAATAGAAGACAATTCAATCGATAACATCGGGCGGTAGAAAGCTCTACAATGAACCCTAAGATCATTATCAACAAACATATTCTTGAAGATCCAAATATATATAATCATACGGCGATAAGGAAGATCAAACGTATAGGTCGAAAGAACCTAAAGTCTCACTAATCACAGATAATCGCCAACAAAACAAGAATCTAAAGCTTCTCTTAGGCACTACTCAAGATATCCTATGAACACAATAAGTGCACTTATATGACGTTAGTATTATCACGTTGACCAGGCGTCATAATACTAGCCTCACATAATATGCCCTCATGATGGTCATACTCTATCTCAAGATCGTGAAACAAAATCTATAAACCACCTAACAGTCCAACTAAGACTTAGGGTTGGTCCTAGTCAAGGTCAATAATGAAACAAAGTCGGCAAAACAAGTGAAACTCGCAATGATGTAACCAAATCAAGCCATATAACCAAGAGTAAAAAAAATGAAACTACTCGTAAGAGTAACGAAAATCATAGAATGTCCATCAAAAGCAAGGTACGTCGTTAAAAGAGTCAATCCATTCATAACATAAATTTCAAGGTTCCAAGCTTGAGTAGTCGGCCCATGGTTGTCCATCAGCTCATAGGGTGAAAAGAAAAACAATAAACTCGAGTCTGGTTCCTCAAGCCCTCGGCAGTTCTTCATGGAATTGTAGTGTGGAATTGCGAATCTCTGTCTTGATCACCGAGCATCCTTCCATCCGCAAATTTGCTTCTACTCTCAATTCATCTTAGTACAACTAAAATGAATAGAGAAGCAAGACTGTGGGTCTTCGACAGGTCTTCTATCACAGCTCCAGGTTTTTAGGTAACACCGCCGCTGCCAATTCTAGGTTATGTGTTAATAGTTCGTCTCCTATGGTCAGGTTGTCTTGATGCCCGAACTGTAATCTCCACGTACTGCATGATGTTTAATCGAGTACCATCTCAGTTATTCTCTTCTTCTTAAATGCTTCTTCCACGGTAACGCTTGCCGCGAACATCTTCTACTACTCTTCTACCAGGTTTCTAACTCTGATAATGGTCTTCAATCTTGGTCCTTTATGTGGGAAACTCTGTCTTCACAGGATACAAGGTACTGTTGTCCACTATGATCTCTGAACGTCAATCCAATTTTTCTTCCAGGACGAAAGGGTCATTCTATAAAAATAATCTCTATGTTTCTCTTTCGTCTTTGAACACAATACAATGTCATACTATGACAATTTGTCCAAAAACACGCGAAAACATAATTATCTTAGCGAATACAATTGGCATCATTCAAGCTCATAAAGGTTATAACGAGTGCAAAGGCAGTCTCAGAAATCATTTAGGGAAAAACATTCAGATCCACCTCACATCACCTTTATTCTTCTTCACGAAATAAAACTGAAGTACTTCACGGAAGTTACATTCGGTTAGTTAACCCCCTTCTTAGAAGTTCTTGTGGCTGCTTCTTCAGTCCTTCAAATCTAAAATGATGCAATCAGATACGGAGTTTCAAAGGTAGACCAAATCAGTTATTTATATGCGGAAATGGATAATGATTACTGATAGTGCTACGGTTAAGTTCACGATAGTCGATACGCCATCGCATACTTCTCTCTTTCTTCTTCATAAACCAATAGGAGCATTCCAAGAAAACCTTAGGGTAAACAAAATCATATTCCTTCAATTCCTTCAATCCCTCAGCTTCTATGACACAAAGGTTTCGTCAACTGAGATCGGTTCAATGCCAACTCTTCTTCCTAAACAGGAGAGAAAACACCCAGTGGTTCATTAGAGAACACTGGAAGTTTTTGTACAACAAAATGCTTCCAATGCCAGAGGTTTCTAAGTGTGGATACTAATAGGTGTCAGGAGAAAACTTGTCAATCAAATGACATCAGAGTCTTGTACTTCCATAGTAGAATTAATCTTAAAGGGTTCAAGTGGTAGGGAGCCATCATAATAAAAGTAGAATGGAGCAGATAGCTTAAGGTCACGTATCAGATGCGGTAGTCTATGGTAGCTTTATGAGAAGCCAGCGAAACCATAACCAAAGACCTTAAGGTTAATCACATCAAAAGTAAACGGATTTGTAAGACTAATACGGTCGTCACAACATACGGATAGTTCATATATCAGAGGCAAGTACATGGTACATCGAAATGTTGAGATAGATAAGCGAACAATTCAAGGTGTAGGAATCTTGTTTAGCTTCATACTACATGTGACAGGTAGAGTGTGCATCATTGATAATACGGACATCGTATGGTTGAATGACCTTCGGGATGGTCAGAAAGGTATCAAAGCGTTTACCAAATAAATTAGAATGAAGATCAAAACCAGAACGCGAAACTTAAATGGTGTAAGGTATCCATGTAGATCTCGAGCCACTAAAACTTACTTGGTTACAAAACTTAGGTTGCAAAACTTCTAACTTCTGAAACAAATGTTCATATAAGGCTTAACTAAGAGCAAAGGCACGAATCAGAGTGATGCGGAAGCATAGATGCCCTAGTCTACCCATTCCTCACCGGCAATAACTTAAGTTCCTATGGGGAGATCCTAAAGCAAATTCACATAAGGTTGTCTTATGAGCGCCTACAGTGGAAACTTAATGGTCCAAACTTCACAGGTCAAGGTTTAATGTATTACAGGTCGCAGCCTGGTCTCTGATACCATAATTGTAACACCCCAACCCGATAAAGGTAGGAGTATTATGTTATGGTGACATATCAAAGCAAACACAAGCACAAGACTTAAATAATACAATTGAATCTCAAAGGTTACAAAGGAAAAATCTAAAGTACAAGGTTATAAATGAGAATAATCAATAAAATACTAAGTTTGAAAATGTAAACACTTTTTATCATCTCTAATCCCGAATAGCTATCCAAGTGTAGTCTTCTAAGTCCAAAGTACTCTCCACTCATAACCCAGCTTCCTACTAAAAAACCTGCCGCAGGAAAAGAATGTGGCTGAGCTTAAAAAGCCCAGTGAACAGATATATAAAAGAGAACAAAGGATAACGAACGAACAAAGATATAATGTAAGGTGCATTGGGGAGAGCATAAGGTATAATCAAAGGATAACAAATGTATGAGATAATCAGTAGCAAATCACAGTGTAAGATAAGGTAAATCAGTAATCAATCAAAGTGTAAGGTCAGTCATCAAATCCCGAGCCCAAACAAATCATACCACATATCACAACATAGTAACCATGGAGTAGCTAGCTCCCAAAATGTGAAGACACGGATTGCACCCATGCACATTCACCGAACATATAATAATCATAGTCATAATCATGTCAAATCCATCGAACACAAAGTGAACCTAGGATTGCAATCCATACGCCCCCTGAACAAATAATAACAATCATCATAATAATCATAAAGCGCGCATATCATATAAATGGGGACGGTGTGAGAAATCACTCACCCACACGTGAGTCATGCCACTGGTGCATCAATGACACGGCCATGTTACCTTCATGGCTAGGAAACGAACTTGGCTCGGGTATCAAACTGAAGGGTTCAAATGTCATATCATATCAAAGTCAAAGTCTAAGTCATCAAAGAGTCATAATCAAAGTCCAAATGTCAAAGGTCCATATCAAAGGTTCAAAGCAAAGGTTCATGTCAAAGTTCAAAGCAAAGGTTTATATCAAAGTTCAAATGCCAAAGGTTCACAAATCTAAGGGTGCATAGCAAAGGATCAAATAGAGCATAAGTCAAAGAAAGCCATACTAAGAAGGCTCAGATCAAGGTATCATAATCAAAGCTAATATCAAACAAATGAACGAATCATGAGAAACCTTAAGAGATAAGGTCAGAATATCTGTACCTTAACCGAAAACAAACCAAAGAGGAAGTCACACGAATGAATACAAAACGAATTACTCCCGCTTCACGAAACCTATACGAATCAATTACCAAGTATTACTTTAAGTCCATTAGGTTACTCATTTTAGTATACTTTCCATTTTAGTAACTTTCTATTTTTTTTGTAAGTTTCCAGTCTTAGTTATTTTATACTTTCAAAACTATAAATGACAATTAATAACATTTAAGGGTTAAAATGACGTTTATAACAGTTTAGTGTTAATTATGGCAATTTAGTAAAATTTAGGGTCAAAATATAAATTATCAAAATTAAATATTTAAAGGGTCAAAATTATTTTAAAGTTTATACTATAATTTTATATTGAGGTGATAATTTTAGACCCGTCGTTTCAATTTTATTAACGCACTCTCGACATCAAATTAGACCGTAACGGCCCCATCAATGCATTTTTTTTCTTTGTTTTACGCATAAGACTCAAGTTATAAGATATAGTATGAAGAGTAAGTGACAATGCATAAAACTGATGCACACAGCCCCAACATGTATACTCCATTCGATCGACATACATATATATCATTTTATGTGAGTTTGTTTTGAAACCATGCATGTATGTATTTCAAAATAATGTACTGATGGTGTTCTATGTTTTATATACTATTACATGTTGCGTGCCCATATATGCATGATACTATTATCATTAGTTGCAACCCGAAAATGACCCGACATACACATGCATGGCCAAGACGAGACAAGCAAGGTATCGCGAGACAAGAGTTTAAACAACGAACTCTCGCGAGACCCGAACAAGTTTAACGAGGCACATACAGGTACACGTTTTATTTTAAAGAGCCCTATACCAACACATATACTCAACCCTCATGCAAGCGTATACAAAGGACTGAGAATTCTTGTTTTCTTAATTCATTAGATAGCCAAACTCGTTTATATTAAGTTTGTGGGTCGACAAGGCTAAAAACATGACACGCTACATAGACCAAAACCCTTACATAATATTACATGTCTAGCCTCTATTCACGTTAAATATTTTGCACGCCTCATGTTAGTTCTTTAGGTTTTAAACTATATTCGAAACATGTTTTATCTATCCCTTTTCTCTTTTAATTTGGTTCGTACAAATGGTTATTCCAAGTTTTATACAAGCCAAAGATGTGACAAAGCAGGAACAAACACAAGTTTATAGATCAAATTTATTTGTCAACACAATCTTTATTTTATGTATAAATGCTATGATCTCATGTGAAGGTTTTATGATTTCATGCAAACTTATTTTTTTATTATAGGATATGTTATTAAACGAATGAACATGCAGTCAATTATCTACATGAGCACACGAAAGAAAATAAATATTCAAGAGGTATTGAACAAGGCTCGAAGTGCTACCCTTGAAGTGTATAACACGAAGGAAACCAGGAACAAGATCGAGTCCAAAACTTCACTAACCAGCCGAAACACAAACCCTCGAACAGATTCGAAACTCACGTACAAAGAACCCTTTTATTAGAATTTAAAAAAAAACAATCAACCCACACACGATCGCCCACGTTCAAAGCCCACAAGAACATGTGCACGTGAACCTCCTTGCTTTGTGTTTTTATTCGAACAGGGATGGGCAAAGAATGGATGTCATCCGTATATTTTGTTATAGGTTAAAGGAGGATTTTGTTTAAGAGAGTATTGTAAATTAATATGTTGTATATTGTGTTTTAAGAGAAAACGTGTGGAGTGGGATTCGGTTAAAGGAAGAAACCGAGTGAAATGCTTGAGGCAAATAAGGAAAAGAACTAATTTTTAGGGATTTGATTGATTTGCAAATTATCTTGGCTTATCTAGTCACTAAAACACATTTATTTATCTTTTAACTTATATAGTTAGATTAAGGAATTTGGCCCATGATTTAATACTAGGCGTGTACACATTTTAATATATGTACAAATTATACAAGTTCATTTATCATAAGTATTTTAAGTTTCAAATGTTGCGAATATTCAAATATTTAATACTTTGGGTATAATTATCATTCATACTTCAAAGTTTTAGATTGGAGAGTATTTTAGGTATTATACGTGTTCAGAATTTTGTTTTTTACACGTATAGCTTGGTTAGGGCTCATTCATGAACCAATATTAGTTCCAAGTTTCCACCGTCTTGCTTTCTCTTCCACCTTGGTTCGACAGTAAAACTACAAGTATGTATGTGATGTGAGTTGTAGTGAGTTAACTGTCAATGCATGGTTTCTTCTTCTTCTTACAACAGATGTGTAACAAAGAAAGTGAATGTTTGTTGTGTTTGTGTGTATGTAACCTGTCGATTACATGCCCTTTATATACACAAGCTTGTGCAATGAACAAGTGGTGAAATGGAGCAGAGATCATGTGGGTTTTGGGGTGCATGTTTCTTGATTGGAGATTGTTGGAGGTGGCGTGTGAATGTTCATCAAATGAACAAGTGTCGAATGAGTTCAGGAATATTGCAAGACTTGGAGTGTGATTGTATCTCGATTGTTACAAATGTCTAATAAGTGCTTCTATCCAATTATAATGAAACGAATGTTATGCAGGAGCTTGCGTTATCTTAGAGTATTCGTTCAGTCAGGATGTCCCTAAAGAATGTATCTTAGCGATTGGGGAATGTTGAGGTGCCTTTGGATTCATATGAAACTTTACTACCAAGTGAACAAGTTAATACAAACATGTGTGTATGGGTTTGCTTAGGTCAGTTTGCATACAGTATCATGGATGATTTTTGGATGACAAATGGTATTCGTGGAAACTCAGTAACATGTCATACGAGAGGTGAAATAAGGGAGGTATGTTGTTTGTCGAATTTTCAAATGAAATGGGCAAAGCAACCCTTGGTCGTGTCTTGTAAAAATTAAAACAAAGTGGTGCGTTGGGCTTGTGAGTATGCTGATGGATCAGGTTCAAAGGAAGAAAAAGAAAAATTAAGGGTCCGTTGGGTTTTGCTAGTTTATTCATACAACACCAACAAGAAGCAATTAAGTAATGTAGTATGTTGGAAGTGTGGTACGCATGTGGGATATTTAGGAGCTTATGTAATATTTTTGACACTAATGGTCATATGAAATGCGTGACAACCAAAGGGGATGAGGCTAGTAGCTTACTTGGGAACTTAAGAGCTCGATGATGATAGGATTTGGTTTACGTTGTAACATATCAAATGGTAACTATGATTGATATACATGTGAGGTATGAGGGGAAGTCAAATAAGCATGGTAAAAATACAATGAGTATAGTTGTTAGTTATTTGGAACTTATACGAAGTAGTTCACTTGGCAAAAATGTATTCTTGGGTTGTTTGAATCTTGAATAGTGACGGTTCAGGTTTAATTGACGAAATGTATATATAAACATTTTTAGTTATTCGCGACATTTAGATTTTTAAATATAATTGTGAGTACCGTTTCAGAGTAAATGGTAAAAATGTTGTGATTGTTAAGTATATATATAAAAATTGTTATGGGTAAAAATGGTTATCTTTATGTTATAATAACGTGTTAATCGTAGGAAAATTTTACGGCATCTTATAAGAACCGTACTTGGGAAGCCCAGCTAGCACATCGAAGAGCAAATACATTGGAGAACCTAGTGGGAGATATGCAGATTCAACACCATACCGAGATGCAGGATCTCCGAACTCAGATTTTAGAGATGAGAGGACATATGGACGGACCTAACCATTAGAGGCAGTTAGTATTTGTATAAGTACATGTGGCAATTAATAAAGAATCTTGTATCATTTTGTTATGAAAACTCAACTGATCAAGTTATTAATGTTATGTTGTTGGTTGTGATATTACTATATACAAATGTTAATTTATGCTTATGGTTGTTCATATATATTAATAATGCATTTAACATATCGGAATAATTATGATTGTTGTATCAAAATAAAAACTACATATGGTGCCCAATTATTGTTAGAACTCATAAATATTCATTTCCGTACTTCTCAAGATCATTTAAACAAAATTGTTGTTTAAATTCTAAAGCTTTATTTTTTTTGTATTATCAATAGAAATATGGAGCATGCAAGTAGTGAAAATTCCAACCCTGAAGTGATCATGACACCTACTGAGGTTCAAAGGATGATTGACGAGGGTATATCTGCAGCTCGTGAAGCTGATCGCTTGAATAACATCAATGGAGCAAACCATGAAGCTAATACATCTACTCCTCGTAAATGTACTTACAAGGACTTCATGACTTGCAAGCCAACTAATTTCAAGGGAATAGAAGGAGGTACAGAAATGGCCCATTGGTTTGAGCAGACTAAGACAGTCTTCAAGAGGAGCGGTTGTTCTGAAGATAGCAAAGTTACATTTTCTACAGGAGCTCTTCAGGGAGAAGCACTATCGTGGTGGAATACTACCGCAAATGCTATAGGTCAGGATGAAGCTTTTAAACTCTCCTGGAATAAGTTGAAAAATAAGATGCTTAAGAAGTATTGTCCCAGAACCGAGATTAGAAAACTAGAGGATGAATTTCATCAGCTAGTAGTGAAGTACAATGATCTGAGGACATATGATAGAAAGTTTCTGGAATTGTCGGTGTTATGCCCAACAATAGTACCATACGTTGAAAAAGCATTGGAGAAATATATGGAAGGACTGCCACCAACCATTGAAGGGGATGTTACCGCATCGAACCCACAGACGGTAGAAGAAGCTATGGGACTTGCACAGAGATTGTTGACCCGGGTGATCAAAAGAGGTTCTACCTCCACAATGAATGAGCATAAGAGGAGTGCTGATAACCGTGGAAACAACAATAGCAACAACCGAAGCTACAACAACAACTATCAAAGCAACAACCATAACCGAGATCAACAACAGAACTGCAGTAACCATCACCAGCAGCAGAATCGTCGACAAGAAGCTGCCAGAGCTTATGCAGCAGTGCCCGCAGAAAGTAAAGGTTATGTTGGAACTCTACCCCCGTGTAACAAGTGCAACATGCATCATACCGGATCATGTAAGGCTACTTGTGGCAACTGCAAAAGAATTGGACACATGACTAAGGACTGTCGAGCAACTGGAGCCAACACACAACCGATAGCAGTAAAGTGCCATGGTTGTGGTGAAGTTGGACATTACAGAACTCACTGTCTGAAGAACGCCAATAATGTTGCCCAAGGAAGAGCAAATGTACTCGGTGATGGAAACACAACCCAGAATTCTGATGTTGTTACAGGTACGTTCCTATTAAATCAACACGATGCTAAGATATTATTTGATTCTGGAGCAGATAAAAGTTGTGTGTCTACTTCGTTTGTCTCAATTCTAAATATTACTCCCATAGAACTAGATACTATCTACAAAATAGAAATTGCAGATGGAAATATCCTAAGTACCAATACCCTAATCAAAAATTGCACCTTAACTTTTCTAAGTAAATCTTTCCGCATTGATCTCATGCCCATCCAACTGGGAAGTTTTGATGTCATCATTGGCATGGATTCGTTATCTAAACACCATGCTAGAATAATTTGTGACGAGAAAGTCATTCAAATTCCACTCAATGGTGAAACCTTAATCATCCAAGGTGATAAACCTAAAATCTCGTTCAATATTATCTCGTACGCCAAGACGATGAAATACATAAGCAAAGGATGCCATGTATTCCAAATTCAAGTAACGGGAGGAGAAGAAAAAGAAAAGAAGAAATAACTTGATGAAGTGCCAGTTGTAAAAGAATTTTCTGAAGTATTTCCTGAAGACTTGCATGGAATTCCACCAACCCGACAAGTAGAATTTCGCATCGACTTAGTGCCCGGAGCAGCACCAGTTGCAAAAGCACCATATCGATTAGCACCCTCAGAAATGAAAGAATTATCTGAACAGTTGAAAGAACTATCAGATAAAGGATTCATCCAACCAAGCTCATCCCCTTAGGGAGCACCAATCCTATTCGTCAAAAAGAAAGATGGAACGTTCCGAATGTGTATCGATTACAGAGAGTTCAACAATGTGGAAAACTAGAAGGGGGGGTTGAAAAGTTTTACGTCTTTTTAATTTATTTTAAAAGATAGTTTTAGAGTTTACTTAGCTTTTGAAAACTTAGATTCGATAATATGTGATCTCAAGTCTTGTACAATATAAACAATTAACAATACACAATATATAACAATGATAAGTAATGAAATAAGAAAGAGATGGAAAGATCGAACCGCGAGACAAGAGATTTATAGTGGTTCGGCTACAAGGACACCTTCCTTGCCCTACTCCACTCCCCGAGCACCTAACTCGAGAGTTTTCTTCACTATATCAACAAGCTCCCTTATGGCGGAGAAAACCGTACACACCAATTTACACACCACTTTTCACACCACAACTTCGTCACACCTAATTCACAACTTCTACACAACTTCTTTAAATCTATCAACTTCACAACTAACTACTCCACACCTATCTTCTTCACACCAATCTAGTTCCTAACTTTTCTTCTTCACACCAAGCTACTAACTAATCACACAATCTATATCTAGCACAACTATCTACAATCAAATATTCACAACAATCTTCACAAAGAATAATGTAAATGATCTTTGATGATGCACCAACAACTTGGATGTGGAGATCACAACAAGTTGTAATACTTCTTGTCTTGAGGGATAGAAGTATTCTTCTCTTGCACTTGAGAGGATGAAGGTTGAATCACTTTGAAACAAAGAATTAGACACTTATGATCAAAGGATAAGAGAATAGAGATTTGGATCTAGATCAGAAAGTTTAGAAGTGCAAAAGGTGAGAAAATTCTGAGGAGAGAACTAGTATTTATAGGGGAGAGAAATACTGTTCTGGAGCGTGGCCGGTCCCCTTAATTAGTGGCCGGTCCCCTTAATGATTAAGGGGGCCGCCTAAGGAATTAAGGGGGCCGCCCCTTCAGAACGTTGGTTTTTCTTGTCTTTTAGTGGGGAATATTTTTCTGGATAGAATTTGCCATTTTTGGTTGGAAATTTGAAATCATATATTTATAATGAATTAAACATATTCTTTTAATTCCAAAAGTAATTTTGTAAAAGATATAAGATGTTTAATACATTTTATAAAAATTCTAGTGATTAGAAAAATTTCCTTTGATCATGAAATGTAATAAACCCTTTGTTTATTCATACCTTAAGTGATATGGAAGCAAAGACAAATATTAAGCACTAAAAACTTGTTTACGTCATAAGTTTTAGATTAATGAGTTTATGCTTTGTAATTATCAAAACATAGAGACATTGTTAATATGTTAACAATGTTTTAAGACATTATTTATGTCAACAATCTCCCCCTTTTTGATGATTACAAAACCTTAAACTCATTAGGTCTAAAAAATAATTTTTAGACAAGAATTTAGAGTTTAACATTCTCTTCTCCCCCTTTTTGTAAAATCAAAAAGGTTAAAGCTCCCCCTTGATGTATACTCCCCCTCATTTGAGAGCACCAAGGGAATGAGCTATGGAAATCTTGGCTACACAAAATATTAGAAGAGAGCAAGACAAATATACATGCAAAGCAATAGTTATAAAAATAGATTCATTCAAGAATCATAGAAAGCACTACAACATTTAATATGCTTAAGGCATATTAATCATAATAAAACAAATGAAAAGATATAGTCCTATATTGCCTAGAAAGAGCACTTGGACTTGCTTGCAACTCATGGTTGATTGTTTTATTTGCTTGAAGGATAACATAAGCATAAAGCTTAGTTGTTAGATGGAGAGGGATATGGAGTGAGGTATGGAGCGGAAGAGGTGGCCCTTACGATATTGTATCGTGTTAGGGGTGGAATGGGATGAGGTCGAGTGAGGAGATATTCAATCCAAGAAATATCTTCACTCAAGTAAAGGATTTGTTTTTGGAGAAAGATGCAACAAGGGCAATAGTGAGTGTGGTTTGTAACTTGATCCAAGTTGAGAGAGTGAGGAAGGCAATTGTTGTAGGGTGATGATGGAGGTTGCCCTTTGTTGCGTTGTGCAAGATGCATGGCATTGAGATCACGAAGATCATAGATTTGTGATATTTCATCACGGAACTTTTGCTTTTTCGTGGTAATGTGGAGGAAGTCATTGTGTTGATATGGATGAATTGGGTTTGTGTATTTGGAGTTGTAGTGGGATGGTTGATCAAACTTGTATGGATCATTACAAGTGATTGGAGGAAGAGGTGAGTGATTTGGCATGAAGGAAGATGTTTGGCCAATGTTGTATGGTTTCTAAGTAGGATCAAATGAATGTCCTTGTGAATTTGGTGGAAAGTTTGGGAAGTAAGTGGTTGGTGGTGTTGAATGACTTCCAACTTCATTTGTTATGATGGATTTGTTTCGAGGGCTTTTTCTTCGCCAAACGGGTTTTTCCGTCATTTTTGCAAGCCTTGAGGCTTTTGATTTGGGTTTGTTTGGAGAAGCCATGAAGGGATGAGTAAAGAGTTTTGAGGATTGGGGATATTTATAGTGTAAGATTTGTGTGTTTATGGATGGATAAAGTTTGTTTGGGAGATTAGGACAAATTGTGTTGGTGAAAATTGGGAAATGTAGGTTGAAATGGGCTAAAGAGCAGAAAAGATTATGTAAACCCGACCATCAGATGGCCGGTCCCCTTAATTAGGGGGCAGTCCCCTTAATGATTAAGGGGGCCGCCTTACAAAATTAAGGGGGCCGCCCATCTGGTGATTTCCAGGTTGCCAGAATTGGGTTTTTGGCAGTGATGAGGCGAAAAATGATCCGTTTTTAGGGGTCATTTAAGCCCGAATCCGAATTTATTTGATGAAATATTGCCCTAAATCCTTCCTTTTGTGATTTTAGGTACTTTGGGAGTGAAATCTGGAAAAGGAAGCAATTCGGACGTTTTTGGAGCATAAAAGTGAAGAAAACGCCAAAGTCTTAATTTTCCAAGCTGGGAACAGTAGGTGACGGCGTCAAGAGCATAACCTTGACGACGTCAAGAGCAAATTTCATGAATTTCCATGACGACCCAGAACAGATTTGACGGCGTCATGTAGGAAGGGCGTCAAGAGTAAAAGAGTCATGACGGCCTGGAAGTGTATAAGTCTTGACGGGGTCAGAAGTAGATCTAGGCAGTCCGAGAAGAGTTTTGGCAGCGAGGTGACGGCGTCACAAGTTTATTCTTGATGCCGTCAAACCTATTTTTCTATATATAGTTTTCTAATTTTCACATTTAAAAAGGAGAAGTTTTGGGAGAAACCCTAAGTACATTTTTAGTGTAACTTTATAGGTTTTTCAAGGGTTCCAACCCCTTGATACCTTGCATGATTAATCAAGATAAGTGTTCTTCTAATTCAATCAATATGTCTATGTGTTGGTTGTCTATATCATGTTCTTGTCTTAATTCTATCATGCTAGGCTAGATCTCTTTTGTGTTTGCTTAGATCTAATGAAACCTAGATATTGATTATGTATTGATTACTTGTTTATTATTGTCTTGGATGAATGATTTATATGTTAGGCTTAAGAAAACTGGCAGATCTCCAATTGGTAACATGCTTGAACGTCTTAAGAAACATGATCCAACGCGCACTAGGTCTTTATTGGTTGTATTTAATGCATGAGCCACTGTTTACAATCCCTATAGTTGTGCTGGGCATGGTGTAGGAGGAGATAAGAGCTCATAGAATTGGGGAGTGATGTGTGCCACCCCATGAATGGTATTAAGGAATACAATCCGTCATCCATGCAATTATAACAAGTAATTAACATGTAAAAGATACCTAGGGAGTAGTGAAATCTAAGTAAACACATTTTCTCCAATTACTGCTCACAACTTTAGTATAATTTAGTTTATTTTCTTTTCTAGTATTTTATTTTGATTACATCTTAGTATTGGGTTAGTTGAATAGCAACTAATTCCGCCCACTCTTCCAAAACCCGAGATTTTAATTTGCTTTCTAAAAAATATAAAAATACAAAAAATAATCATCCCTCACCTTTAGAACTAGTATTTAGGCTTTCTAATCCTAGCGACACTATTCTTAAGCTGAACGATCAATCCCCCGGTACTTGTCACTATACTATACTACAACGATCAGGTACACTGCCTGGTGGGGGTTGTAAGCTTCTCGAGATCCCTCGAGAGGTAAATCCTGTTGCGATTCCCACGCATCAAGTTTTTGGCGCCGCAGCCCGGGGAATAGTTATTGTCTAGGTTAGAATTTCTTTTTATTAGGTCTACTTGCTAGATTCCTTTCTAGTAAGATTTTATTTTTATTTTTAGGTTTTCTTTAGTCTATCTTCTCTTTGTGTCTTTGTTTGTAAAGACCTTTCCATTGACTATTCCGTTAGCCATTATGGAGAACGCGAATCCACCATACTACCAACCACGAAATTAACCCACTCCAAATGACATCTTGATGTTTAAACAACATGAGGATGAACCTATCTATGATGCATGGGCTCGCTTTAAATATTTACTCCGAAAAGTCCCTCATCATAATTTCGATCTATGGTCCCAAATTGAAATATTTTACCATCGTGTCGTCAACTATAGCAAAATGGACATTGACCATGCCGCAGATGGGGACCTTTGGGGACTAAGTGCTGAAGAAGCATGGGAAGCCATAGAGAATTGTGCCATACTCGCCAAAAAGATTGACAACCCAACAAACATTGTTACTGATCAATTGATCGCAAGTTTGAGGGAACAAGCAAGAAGTTTGTTTGGGGATAATAAGCCTATAGATGAGATACCCAGGTACATGGAGTGGTTTGATTCCACCATAATACAAGATGAACACATAGGTAATCTAGATACAATGGAGAATGAGGTGGACAATCCAACCCGTGACTTATTCGGAAGAAGTAGAAGAAACTTTAGGAATTCCGATGGAGGTAGAAACCTTGGACCAAGCACCACTTGAGGATATAGGTTTGAATACTTATAATGATAACCTTACTCTTAGTCCTAAGGAAGTTCC
Source organism: Artemisia argyi (assembly GCA_030686995.1). NCBI lineage: Eukaryota > Viridiplantae > Streptophyta > Magnoliopsida > Asterales > Asteraceae > Artemisia > Artemisia argyi. Next base: position 5,392,947 of record CM060705.1, read on the forward strand.
TAGTTTTGATGAACCGGAGCCTCAACCAAAACCGTTACCTAATCTTCCATCCTTGGATGAAAATTTAGGTATTGAAATAGGTTCCGATCCACCCATCAAACCATATAGTCCGGGTAGTCTTAGGACAAAGGTAGTAGACTCTAAGCCTTGTAGAGAGGAAGCTGACATAGGAGTGGAACATGACCTTACATACTTACACCACCCATTCATGATTGATCATAAGAAACATTATGGGTTTAAACCGGGTTTATTAGGTCAAGATGGATCCCCAACTAGTAATCTCTTGAAGTTGATTGAAAATGATCCCTTTCTAGGAGAAAATCTTAATCCACCCACTAACCCGATTGAATTAAGTAAGGTTATGATGATAGGAGCACACCCCATTGAGCACATAATTCATCCAACACACTTTCCTCACGAGGCATATTTCCACCCTAAGGGTGTGTATCGCTACTTCCACCCGCACTTAATCCTAAGTGTAGGGAAAACCTCCCCTATTTCTGTTAAATAAGGGTAGAGTCAGGCTCGTGACTCGAACAAAAACAAGCGCTTCTTGGGAGGCAACCCATGTTTTGTGTGTTTTTATTTGTTTGTTTGTTATTTGCTTCCGTATGCATGCTTAATTTTTGTTGTTGGTTGATCATGTTTCGCAATTAAAAAGTGGAAATACTTTACTTTGTTGTTTGGCCTAGTCTTAACTCCACCTAGAAGTATTTTTGCAAAAGATAAGTGTAAGGGGAAGCCCCAAATATGTTTTCAAGAAACAAACCGATCATGATTCTCCACAATATTAAATGAGCATGTATATTCGTATTTGTTAGAGTCAAATGCTTGTATTGAGTCATAATGAAGTTTTGCAGGATTTTCCAGGAAGTAGGACCAAGTTTTTCCAGAAATTTTCCGGAAACTTAACATAAGAATTTCTGCAGGTCCATTCTGACGGCATCAGGGGTTTACTCTTGACGGCGTCAGGAGTTAAAATCTGGAAATTTTACCGGTTTTGTTTTTCTAACGGAGTCTTATGGTTTTTGTGAATTATTAAGCTTTATAATCTCCAGGAGATCTGCAAACTTCATTCCACAAGCATTATATCTTATCTTGTTTTCTAGGACTTAGAAAACAATATAGGATGCCGCCGATTTTATGCGAGGTTGTCTTGTCTATTTTGTCAGGTTTTACAGGTTATGTATGACAAGAAGATGATTTATATTCTAGAAGGGAAGCTTTGATTGTTCATTTTCTTGGAGGAAGATTTAACCTGGCCATCCTATTATCAATACCGAGCGAATCAGGGGAGTATTTGATTTCATTCTCTTTACTTTTTCACTTTTACATTCTTTACTTGAACATTGGGGACAATGTTCATCTTAAGTGTAAGGGGAGGGTAAAAAGATGATACCTTACATATGCACTTTCGCTTGAGTTTGTTTTGTTTGATGGTAGATATGTAATAAAACTATGAGAAATACTTGTTAGTGTAATTTTAGCGCCAAATTTAAAATTTTTTACAACATTTAGGAGTGAAACTTTAGCCATAGCAAGCGTCTCATGGATAGGTTGTATGACTAGCACATAACCGTACTTTCAGAAAAATTTTCCACCCAAATATGTGAGGTTCCCCTTTAGATTTGATAGGAAAAGCATTTATCATTAGTGCTTATGAGTGTACCGGTAGCATTTAGATTCTAGAACTTGCGTTAGTGATGCATCCCGAGACCGCTAGTGAAACTACATTCGTGTAGTAGGATTTACTACATGATAAGAGGCATTAGGATTACCCTTGTGTTAAACCCGTATTATAATTACTTGACCATTTAAGTCATATTACTTGGCTAGTTAAGTCAACTAATTTTTCCTACACCCTAGCGTTGTACTCATTTTTAGTACACGAAACCCCTAGTACACCCCTCCGAGCCTATCTTTTCGTTTCTAACTTTAAGCATTTTACTTAAAGGAAGAATTTGTTATACCCCACTTAAATGTACAACCAAATCGCCTTAGCCTTGCGTGTATGCGCTCATTTTTAGTGCATATCCTTGTACATATTGTGTTAGGACGATTGGGACTCATGGGTAAGTACTTATTTTATGGAGTAATGGGGAAGAACATCATTTATTACCCCCATATGTACGTTAATCTTAAAAGTGCTCCAAGTGTTTTGATTTTCTTAATTCGAGTCATTAGATTAGTTAATTGTAAAGTATGTAAAGATTCAAGTGTAAGGGAAATGTTCATTCCCTATGATGTATTATTTTGGATGGTAGGGTAAGAGTGTATGCAAAAAAAATATAAAAAAAAATAAAAAAAGAAAAGAAAAAAAAAAAAACATACGGACTACCATCCCTTTTTATTTTATGTTCATTTTATGTTTTTGTTATTTTTCATTTATTAGCTTAAGTCGAGTCTAGTCTTGGCTTAGCAATGCCACATTGTACATGTAATTAACCAAGATTGTTAACTCGCCACCAGTAAAACTTCCTTTATCCAACAAAACCGTGTATTTCATATCCCTACACCTAACGTTACAACCCTTTAAAAGACCTCTTTGATAGTTTATCCTAGGTGCTTACGCCATGTGGTGGAGGTTTGATCCTTTCCCAAGCCTATGGTAATCTATTTTGCTATGACAGGTAGTGAGAGATATCTTCCGTTTCCATATTGTAATTTACACTTTATTACACCCGAGAGATGTGAGTATCTAAACACTATTTGTGAGGTGCTAGTGTATGACCTCCGTGCTTGTCTATTGGTCTTTAGTGGAACGATTATTTGTTGTAATTACTTTTATATTAGTGTTAAATGACCCCTAACTTGTCTTTTGAGTAGAATAAAAGCGCATTTGCTTGAGGACAAGCAAATCTCAAGTGTAAGGGTATATGATGAGGCGAAAAATGATCCGTTTTTAGGGGGTCATTTAAGCCCAAATCCGAATTTATTTGATCAAATATTGCCCTAAATCATTCCTTTTGTGATTTTAGGTACTTTGGGAGTGAAATCTGGAAAAGGAAGCAATTCGGACGTTTTTGGAGCATAAAAGTGAAGAAAACGCCAAAGTCTTAATTTTCCACGCTGGGAACAGTAGGTGACGGCGTCAAGAGCATAACCTTGACAGCGTCAAGAGCAAATTTCATGAATTTCCATGACGACCCAGAACAGATTTGACGGCGTCACGTAGGAAGGGCGTCAAGAGTAAAAGAGTCATGACGGCCTGGAAGTGTATAAGTCTTGACGGCGTCAGAAGTAGATCTAGGCAGTCCGAGAAGAGTTTTGGCGGCGAGGTGACGTCGTCACAAGTTTATTCTTGACGCCGTCAAACCTATTTTTCTATATATAGTTTTCTAATTTTCACATTTAAAAAGGAGAAGTTTTGGGAGAAACCCTAAGTACAATTTTGGTGTAACTTTACAGGTTTTTCAAGGGTTCTAACCCCTTGATACCTTGCATGATTAATCAAGATAAGTGTTCTTCTAATTCTATCAATATGTCTATGTGTTGGTTGTCTATATCATGTTCTTGTCTTAATTCTATCATGCTAGGTTAGATCTCTTTTGTGTTTGCTTAGATCTAATGAAACCTGGATATTGATTATGTATTGATTACTTGTTTATTATTGTCTTGGATGAATGATTTATATGTTAGGCTTAAGAAAACTGGCAGATCTCCAATTGGTAACATGCTTGAACGTCTTAAGAAACATGAACCAACGCGCACTAGGTCTTTATTGGTTGTATTTAATGCATGAGCCACGGTTTACAATCCCTATAGTTGTGCTGGGCATGGTGTAGGAGGAGATAAGAGCTCATAGAATTGGGGAGTTATGTGTGCCACCCCATGAATGGTATTAAGGAATACAATCCGTCATCCATGCAATTATAACAAGTAATTAACATGTAAAAGATATCTAGGGAGTAGTGAAATCTAAGTAAACACATTTTCTCCAATTACTACTCACAACTTTAGTATAATTTAGTTTATTTTCTTTTCTAGTATTTTATTTTGATTACATCTTAGTATTGGGTTAGTTGAATAGCAACTAATTCCGCCCACTCTTCCAAAACCCGAGATTTTAATTTGCTTTCTAAAAAATATAAAAATACAAAAAAATTCATCCCTCACCTTTAGAACTAGTATTTAGGCTTTCTAATCCTAGCGACACTATTCCTAAGCTGAACGATCAATCCCCCGGTACTTGTCACTATACTATACTACAACGATCAGGTACACTGCCTGGTGGGGGTTGTAAGCTTCTCGAGATCCCTCGTAAAGCCTGTTGCGATTCCCACGCATCAGACAGAAAATTTGTAGAAAGGTTATGTGTTTGGATTAGAATTCAAGCAAGTTCAATTCTCTTAGGCAATATAGAATCTAATCTAATCAAGATATAACATCCATGCAAAAACACATAGACAAAAGAGCAAATAATCAACACATAATAAGCAATAGGAGGTAAGTAAAGGCAAGCACACTTAAGCTTCCTAAGGCACCTATCTTAGATTAAAGGCAAAGGCAATTAGTGAGTGAAAAACTAGTGATGGATCAAGATGACACCATTATTAGTAAATTTGTCCTAGTGAGTGTCTATATGCAACAAATGTGGAGTTGTGATTGTTTCGACTCCTAGATGAAAAAAAAACAAATAACCATCCTAAGAAACAATCCAAATGATCAACTTGATTCAATTTTTGCTCGATCATGAATGTCAAAGACATATATTAGATTATATACCTTGACAATTTATGTGAGAGTTTATGCATGATTTTGAAAGACAATGTTTTTAGAATTAGTCAACAATGCAAGGAAAATGATCTTCATGTGATTCCTAGATTGTAAGAATAATTTTTAGAGAAAATTGATTGAGTTTTACAAGAAGGTTTATGCAAAGAAAATAAATCTTCTCAATCTTTAGTTTTGTGCGAAATAGATTCCTAGACTCAGAAAAGGTGAAATGGAAGAAAAATAAATTTCATGCAAGTATAAATTTGAATTAATTCAATATAATTTAGTCAACTTGTTCCATCATTCCTAATCCTAAACGCAAGTGGTTGAATAATTCACACCTAAGGGGTTTTGTGAATATATCCGCAATATTGTCTTCCGATGCAACCTTTTCTATAGATATATTTCCTTTTTGTACATTATCCCTAAGAAAATGGTGACGTATTTCTATGTGTTTAGTCCTAGAGTGTTGCACCGGATTTTTCCTTAAATCTATCGCACCTTTGTTATCGCACATAATGGGACATTTTCTAACCTAATGCCATAGTCTACGAGAGCTTGTTTCATCCATAGTGCTTATTGACATGCCTTTCCGGCGCTTACATATTCGGCTTCGGTGGTAGAAATAGCAAGAGCGGTTTACTTCTTCGAAAACCAAGACGTTAGACAACATCTCATAAACTTGCAAATACCGCTAGTGCTCTTTCTGTCACACCCCCAATTTACCTGTAAGGCAACGGAATGGAATACCTGGGGGTGACTGTCATAGCACCACAGTTACAGTCATATTGAACGACCTAAAGTGTCGTTTGGAAAAATACATCGTTTGATCATTAAAACATTCAGAGTTTACAAAACTTAGGTCCCAAAAGATATTGCCAATTTAGATAAAATAAGTTCAACAAGATCAAACGTTTCATAAGTGCTGAAAATATAAGGTGAGACCCGTCGACTCCGCGACTCCATGAAGGTCCAAATGTATGCAACACGAGCTACCTTAATAACCTGAGAAATACATTGCGAAAACGGTCAACACGAATGTTGGTGAATAATCATAGGTTTATAAGTAAATCGTATGTACAATAACCACAAGTATAACGTAAGGTGGCAAAATGCCAAAAAACTACATTGTCTCTTAAGCTCATGGCCCCGAAGCTAGACGTACTAAAATTGGCTCCAAAGGAGTGGTTACCAGTCACTCAAATATTAGACATGAAATGCATTCGTTTTCCTTATGGAGCAACCCAAACACGAATGGAGGAGTCACCCTCAATAGATCTATTCATTCACTCTCGCTTGGTAATATAATTAACGGTCCATGATAATAAAGGGGACTTGAAGTGGTAGTACTAACAACTTAAGCAATATACGGAATTTAATACTTGGGCATGTACAAAAATAATTGTGCAATGTATTCTCCCCCGTGGGATTTGAAATCAAATAAGTAATTAAAACGGGGCTATGAAGACTCACCTTAGCAAAAGCAATATCCGATAGACAAAGTAGTAGTTAGAAATAAGGTCCGGGTACTCTAATCGCGACCTAAATAATGCATATGTCTTAGGTTCAAAAACAAGGTCAAGCATGCAAGTCATACACTATATCATCACTTGTACATGTTGTTGAAATTTTTATTGTCAAAAACGTAGGTAATCAAAGTAACCTCGTATTTAAGTCATCCACCATTTTAGAAAACGTAGCTTGTAAATCTCACGACCAAATATTAGTCGTCTTGTAAATATATATTTTGAAAAACTCTAACGCACCTAATAAGTATACACAATGTTCTACCATTTTTATATACGTCATTTTAGCCAAATTATACTCTAAAATGTCCAAAAGTCAATTTTAAATATTCCATCAGCTTTTAATATTTGAACAAAGCTGTCAAAATTTAATGTTTCATCGCAACCTCCCTAGGCCATAACTTTTGCGTCGTAATTCCGTTTTTCAAGTTCTATATATTCCCGCGAAGGTATTCAAGTATACTTTAGGTTTTTCAAGGTCTCGGCTAGTCTAGATATCATTTAACCTCAGTTTTCCTAGCTCAAAAATCGGGACAGAATCCATTTTTCAGAAAATATAGTTTTAGTCGTCAATCTTGGAAATAGCATATCTTTTTCGTTATAAGTCCGTTTTAACTCGTTCAAGCGGCTATGTTTTCGTTATTAAGTCTATTTTCTATATTTCTAGCCTAATGTGGCCACCAAGGTACTGATTTTTCTGTGAAGGGTCGAATAGGACAGATCCAATATAAATAATGTCAAACTATATTTCCTAGTGTTTTATTTATTATCACCACTTAACAACAACTCCAAATCTAGTCCTAGTCCATCCATCAACTTCTCAACAAGTATATGGTGATCTAAACATAACTTAACAATATTCAAGATCCGTGTACAAGATCATCCAAGTATATAAAACTATATATATCTACTAACATATATATAAAAAGTTTTTATTATTTTACTTGTAAAGATTTTTACTAACAATTTTTCTTGAAATAAAATCTTGTTCAAAACATATTTTCTTGCTAAGAGATCAAAGTGGATGTAAAGATTTTTCAACATGTACCAAGTGATAACCAAGTATATATACTAGACAAGCATAAAAATCATGAAAAATCATTAAGTATAAGTAGTGTAAAATCACTTACAAAGAGGTTAGTGAGATGAGATTGGTAAAACACTTGTGTAACCCCAAGATTAGTGTCAAACCCTTGTTAATCTACCCTAAGTACTCTAGATAGTCACCAACAAACTCCTTCTTCCTTGCTCCTTATGTGTGTCGAAATGTATATATATGGATGGGAGGTGATTGTTTTTCTTTCTTAGTAACTAGAAATGGTTAATAAGCTTAGGTATATATATAACCAAATGGGTCAAAATGAGGTCAAAAATATCTTGCACCTTGGTCCTTGTGGCTGCCGAGAATCATGGGAAAAGTGGGACAAACATGTGGCTCTAGCCTCCAATATTAATGAGATGTTTCTTCATATGTAAACAAAATTTGAAATCTAGTAGATTTGGTATTGAATTTCTTATACACTATAGGGGGGGGGGGGGGGGGGGGGGCATAGGACTCAATTTGGAAGAAAATGTTTTTTTCTTTTTTTTTTTTTTTTTTTTTTTTTTTTTTTTTTTTTTTGTAAAAATGTATATATTAAATGTATTAGGTAGTAAAAATATGTATTGGGTATTAGTTTGGTAGTTAAAGGAAGTTATACGTAATTAAACGTAAAATATAAAGAATTTAACTTGGACGTCAAAAATATATATATATATATATATATATATATATATATATATATATATATATATATATATATATATATATATATGGGACTTTTGTAATAATTTTAGAAGTATAAAAATATCCTAAAAATAATTGTTGAGAAAGTCGGGTATGTCGAGTGTTACATTTTTGAATAAAAATTAACGATTGTTGAATTTAAAAAAACCATGAGTACTTAAAGAATAGAAATTCGTTTTATAGAATAAAATGGTGAATTGGGGAAGGAGCAAGGTACCGGAGCATTGTGGACTAAAATTAGCCTAAGTCCTAGAGTACTTAGAATTTAGTTAGAAATTCGCGTCGATTCAAGTAAAAGGACTCACGTAAAATGTTTCAAATTAAAAATCAAGAATTTAAATTCGAGTTTAGAAAATAATATTGACCTGGGAAATAGTGGGTTGTGACACTTTCTATCTACGTAGTCTCCCGCATGATCCGAATCCGCATAGACGATGGTTTCTATGCCGGATTCCTTAGGATACCATAATCCTAAGTGTATAGTGCCTTTAACGTATCGGAAGATACGCTTAACCGCTTCTAGGTGAGAGGTTTTGGGATCCTCTTGAAAATGGGCACAAAGGCAGACACTAAACATGATGTCGGGTCTACTTGCCGTCAAGTATAGTAAACTACCTATCATTCCTCTATACTTGGTGTTATCTACGGACTCACCTTCATCGTCCTTTGTGAGCTTTACCTCCGTAGACATGGGAGTTTTCATGGGTTTTGAGTCTTCTAGGCCAAATTTCTTAAGCATTTCCTTAATGTACTTAGATTGGTTGAAAAATATTCCGTCTTCTAATTGTTTTATTTGAAATCCTAGGAAGAAGTTAAGTTCACCCATCATACTCATCTCAAACTCATCATGCATGATTTTGGCAAATTCATCACACATGTCTTGACAAGTCGATCCAAATATAATGTCATCAACATATATTTGGACAATGATGAGATTTGGATCTTTCCCTTTAGTGAAAAGAGTGTTATCTACCATTCCCATGGAATAATCATGTTTAATAAAAAAAGCTTTTAATCGATCATACCAAGCTTTAGGAGCTTGTTTAAGTCCATACAAAGCTTTCTTTAACTTATAAACATAATCAGGTTTTGCGAAGTCAATGAATCCTGGAGGTTGTGCCACATATACCTCTTCATTGATAAAACCGTTAAGGAATGCACTTTTCACATCCATTTGGAATAACTTAAAATCTAGGGCGCAAGCATAGGCAAGTAATATCCTAATCGATTCTAGTCTAGCTACGGGGGCGTAAGTTTTGTCATAATCAATTCCTTCTTGTTGATTATAACCTTGGGCAACTAACCTAGCTTTATTCCTAGTAACTATTCCATTCTCATCTAACTTATTACTATATACCCATTTGGTTCCTATGATGGTCTTATCCTTTGGATTTGGGACTAATTCCCAAACATCATTTACCTTAAATTGATTTAATTCTTCTTGCATAGCTATAACCCAACTTTCATCCTTTAAAGCCTCGCTAATATTCTTAGGTTCTATTGCTGAGAGGAAACAAAAGAAATTGTTTTTATCTTGGGCTTGTGACCTAAGGGTTCTTTGGTTAAGATGTCCTATTATATTATCTAATGGATGTGATCTAGATTCTTTAATATTAACAGTTTCGTTATTTTCTAAGTGAATGTCTTCATTATCATTTCCTATGGGTTTTGTTTTACTAACCTTAATAGCTTCATCTTCGACTAAATCATCATCTTCTAAATGTAATGTTTTAGGAGGTGGAGGTGTTTCATCAAATGTTACATTTTGTGATTCCTCTACTTTCATGGAGTGTTTGTTAAGTATTATATATGCTTTGCTATTTTGTGAGTATCCTAAAAATATTTCTTCATATGATTTTGGATCAAACTTAGTGAGGTAGTCCTTAGTGTTTAAAATATAGCATTTACTTCCAAATACCCTAAAGTAGCTTAAGTTTGGTTTTCTACCTCTTAATAACTCATAAGGAGTTTTTCCTAGAATTCTTCTAATTGATACCCTATTTAAAATATAAGTTGATGTATCTACGGCGTGACACCAAAATTTTTGTGGGATGGATTGTTCATTTAACATAGTTCTACTCATTTCTTGTAGTGACCTATTTTTTCTTTCTACTACGCCATTTGATTGAGGAGTACGAGAAGCGGAGAAATTGTGAGATATTCCATTTAACTCACAATATTTTCCGAATTGTACTTCGTTATCAAATTCCCTACCATGGTCCGTTCTAATGGCAACTATTGAGCATCCTAATTTATTTTGAATCATTTTACTAAATATTTCGAATTTTTCAAAGGCTTGGGTTTTGTCACTTAAAAACCTAGTCCACGTGTATCGTGAGTAGTCATCTACTATTACTAAGGTATATTTGTTTCCTCCATAGCTCCGCACAGCAGATGGACCAAAAAGATCCATATGTAATAATTCTAGGCACCACCTAGTAGTGGATACTATATTCTTAGCTTTGTGACTAGCATGAGCTTGTTTTCCAATTTTACATGCATCACAAAAATGCTTGTCATATTTTAGATTAGGCAAATTTCTAACTAATTCCTTAGAGGCCAAATATTATATTTGTTGCATGTTAGCATGTCCTAATCTCCTATGCCACAATGTAGAGTTTTCATCTAGGGTCGTTAGGCATATCCTATCCTCAGGTTTGTTTCCTAGTTTCATAACATATATGCCACCTTTCCTAATTCCTCTACCTATAATTTTTCCATTCTTAACTATTTCGCTATCCTCTTCGGTAAATGTGACTCTACATTTATTATCACATATTTGTCCTACACTAAGCAAGTTATATGTTAATTTATCTACATGCTCTACATTTTCAATAGTAAGTGAGTCTTGAGAAATCGTACCTTTGCCAATGATTTTTCCACGTAAGTCACTACCGAAAATAACGTTACCTCCATTGTATGCCTTGTATATAGAAAATAGCTTGCGGTTCCCCATCATGTGCCTCGAACATCCGCTATCTTTGATCCATTCGTCAGGTTCCAAGTCAATTCCTAAACATATTTTGTCGGTTTCTTTTGCCATAAAACACTTTTCGTCTCTTGGCTTTTCAACTTCTTCTTTGTCACTATCACTCCATGTTCCACTAACAAAAGCACCTTGATTTTCATAACCCGATGGCTTTAGACATTCGCCAATGAGATGATTTGGACTTCCACATCTAAAGCACTTTCTTTTCCCGTAGTTGTCACTTCTATTCCTTTGGAATGCTTTTCTTTCATCTCGTGATGATCTAGTAAATCTTCCTCGTCTCTTGAAGAACTTCTTGAATTCTCTTACGGCCATTGCATATTCTTCGTCTTCACTTTCGTCACTTGAATCATCATCATCACTAGGTTCCTTTTTGGCTTTTAGAGCAATAGATTTGGTTTGTTCATTCTTGACTTTGACCATTTCCGAATCTCTTCTAATGATTTCTTTATGAACCTTCAAGTTGCCAATTAGTTCATCTAGTGATAACGTCATCAAGTTCTTTGATTCTTCAATTTCTGTGACCTTAGCTCGCCATTTTGATGCAATGCCCTAAGAAATTTCCTAACACAATTTTTACTAGAAAATGTCTCATCAAGTGCTTTTAAACTTGTGATGATAGTGTTAAACTTAGCAAAAGCATTATCAATTGATTCCTCTTCCGGAATCGTTAATTGTTCATATTGTTGTACAAGACGATCTATTTTATTATCTTTGACTTGGCTATTACTTTGGTGAGTAATTAGTAAAGAATCCCAAATTTCTTTGGCGGTTTTACACATAAAAATTCTTTCATATTCTTTGCGTGGTAACGCATTATAAATTACCATTTTAGCCTTATTATTTTTTGCTAATTTCTTTTTCAAATCATCATTTTGTTCTTCAAAAGATACCATTTCATTCATTTTAGTTTCAACATTATATCGAATAGGAGGAAAATCACCAAAGGTAATAATATGCCAAAGATCAAGAGCTTTTAATTTCACATACGTTTCGAATCTATTTTTCCAATATAAAAATCCATCACTTTCAAATAGTGGTGGTCTTTGCATAGATTGCCCTTCTAAATATTTTTCAGATTTCATAGATCGTTACAAGTTTTAAAATACAATATATTTTAAAAATCTTGCTAGACGTGGCTCTTGATACCAATTGTGGAAAACTAGAAGGGGGGGTTGAATAGTTTTACGTCTTTTTAATTCGTTTTAAAAGATAGTTTTAGAGTTTACTTAGCTTTTGAAAACTTAGATTCGATAATATGTGATCTCAAGTCTTGTACAATATAAACAATTAACAATACACAATATATAACAATGATAAGTAATGAAATAAGAAAGAGATGGAAAGATCGAACCGCGAGACAAGAGATTTATAGTGGTTCGGCTACAAGGACACCTTCCTTGCCCTACTCCACTCCCCGAGCACCTAACTCGAGAGTTTTCTTCACTATATCAACAAGCTCCCTTATGGCGGAGAAAACCGTACACACCAATTTACACACCACAACTTTGTCACACCTAATTCACAACTTCTACACAACTTCTTTAAATCTATCAACTTCACAACTAACTACTCCACACCTATCTTCTTCACACCAATCTAGTTCCTAACTTTTCTTCTTCACACCAAGCTACTAACTAATCACACAATCTATATCTAGCACAACTATCTACAATAAAATATTCACAACAATCTTCACAAAGAATAATGTAAATGATCTTTGATGATGCACCAACAACTTGGATGTGGAGATCACAACAAGTTGTAATACTTCTTGTCTTGAGGGATAGAAGTATTCTTCTCTTGCACTTGAGAGGATGAAGTTTGGATCACTTTGAAACAAATAATTATACACTTATGTTCAAAGGATAAGAGAATAGAGATTTGGATCTAGATCAGAAAGTTTAGAAGTGCAAAAGGTGAGAAAATTCTGAGTAGAGAACCAGTATTTATAGGGGAGAAAAATACTATTCTGGAGCGTGGCCAGTCCCCTTAATTAGTGGCCGGTCCCCTTAATGATTAAGGAGGCCGCCTAAGGAATTAAGGGGGCCGCCCCTTCAGAACGTTGGTTTTTCTTGTCTTTTAGTAGGGAATATTTTTCTGGATAGAATTTGCCATTTTTGGTTGGAAATTTGAAATCATATATTTATAATGAATTAAACATATTCTTTTAATTCCAAAAGTAATTTTGTAAAAGATATAAGATGTTTAATACATTTTATAAAAATTCTAGTGATTAGAAAAATTTCCTTTGATCATGAAATGTAATAAACCCTTTGTTTATTCATACCTTAAGTGATATGGAAGCAAAGACAAATATTAAGCACTAAAAACTTGTTTACGTCATAAGTTTTAGATTAATGAGTTTATGCTTTGTAATTATCAAAACATAGAGACATTGTTAATATGTTAACAATGTTTTAAGACATTATTTATGTCAACAAACAAAATCTCGGTGAAGAATCGATATCCATTACCAAGGATCGATGATCTATTTGACCAATTACAAGGATCTAGTGTTTACTCAAAAATTGATCTAAGATCAGGATATCATCAATTAAGAGTCAGGGAAGAAGACATTCCCAAGACAGCTTTTCGAACATGGTACGGACATTATGAATTTCAAGTAATGCCATTTGGTCTTACCAACGCACCAGCAGTGTTCATGGATTTAATGAACCGAGTATGCAAGCCATACTTGGATAAATTCGTTATTGTGTTCATTGATGACATCTTAATCTACTCACGCAACAAATAAGAGCATGCCGAATACTTAAGGATTATTTTGGAGTTACTTAAGAAAGAAAAGTTGTACGCCAAGTTTTCCAAATGTGATTTTTGGATTTCTACCATTCAATTTTTAGGCCATATCATCAACAACCAAGGTATCCATGTAGGTCCCGCGAAGATAGAAGCAGTTAAAGGTTGGACATCACCCACCACTCCAACCGAAATTCATCAATTCTTAGGTCTCGCGGGTTACTATCGGAGATTTATAGAAGGTTTCTCAAAGATTGCAAAACCTTTGACGGAACTCACCCAGAAAAACAAGAAGTATATCTAGGAAGAGAAGCAAGAGTCAGCATTTCAACTGTTAAAACAGAAGCTTTGTGAAGCACCAATATTAGCATTACCGGAAGGAAATGAGGACTTTGTTGTGTATTGTGATGGATCTCATCATGGTTTAGGTGCGGTACTAATGCAAAGAGACAAGGTCATAGCTTATGCTTCACGATACCTAAAGAAGAATGAAGAAAATTATACCACCCATGATCTAGAATTAGGAGCAGTAGTTTCTGCTCTTAAGATATGGAGACATTACCTATACGGTACAAAGTGTATGGTTTTCACCGATCACAAGAATCTTCAACATATACTTGATCAGAAGGAGCTGAACATGAGACAACGAAGATGGTTGGAATTACTCAACGACTACGACTGTGAAATTCGTTACCACCATGGTAAAGCGAATATCGTAGCCGACGCATTGAGCAGAAAAGACATAATTAAACCTCTTAGAGTTCGATCTCTAGGAATGACAATTCATTCGCCACTTCCAGCTCAAATCATCAAAGCTCAAACAGGAGCTCTCCAAGAAGAAAACCGGCAATATGAGAAAATTGACAGAAGGTCAAACAATGAAGAGAAGATTGACAGAATCCCAAATAATGAAAAAGAAGTTGTAATAAGAGATGATGGAATGTTATGTTTTAAGGAAAGATATTGGATTCCTCTCTTTGGAGGTATTCGAGACCTTATCATGCATGAATCTCATAAATCCAAATATTCTATTCATCCCAGTTCCAATAAAATGTATCAAGATCTTAAGAAGATTTATTGGTGGCCAAATATGAAAGCTGATATCGCAGAGTATGTTGGTAAATGTTTAACATGTTCTAGAGTAAAGGCAGAGACTCAGAAACCATCAGGATTACTCGTGCAACCAGAAATACCGGTCTGGAAATGGGAACGAATCACCATGGATTTTATTACCAAATTACCAAGGACTTCGACCGGATTAGACATAATCTGGGTTATCATCGATCAATTAACCAAGTCTGCACATTTTCTACCTATCAAGGAGACTGACGAAATGGAAACACTCGCTCAGTTGTATTTTAAGGAAATTGTGATTAGACATGGAGTTCTGATATCCATTATTTCTGATAGAGATAGCCGATTCACCTCAAGATTTTGGGAATCTCTACAGAAATCTCTTGGTACTCGTTTAGATATGAGCACCGCTTATCATCCGCAAACCGATGGACAAAGTGAAAGAACAATCCAAACCTTGGAAGATATACTCCGAGCATGTGTAATTGATTTCGAAAAAGGTTGGGATAAACACTTGCCATTAGTTGAATTCTCTTACAATAACAGCTATCATGCCAGCATAAAGGCTGTACCTTTCAAGGCACTTTACGGAAGAAAGTGCAGATCACCAGTCTGTTGGACAGAAGTTGGTGATATGCAACTCACCGGACCAGAGCTAATACATGACACGACCGAGAAGATATTCCAAATCAAGCAACGCATACAAGCTGCTCGTGACAGACAGAAGAGTTATGCTGATGTTAGGAGAAAGCCTATGGAATTTCAAGTAGGAGATAGAGTCATGTTAAAAGTTTCTCCCTGGAAGGGAATGATCCGTTTTGGAAGACGTGGAAAGTTAAATACAAGGTACATTGGACCTTTCAAAATTCTGGAGAGAATTGGTCCAGTTGTTTATAAGTTAGAACTTCCGGAAGAACTCAGTAGGGTACATCCTACGTTTCACGTATCACAACTCAAGAAATGTTTGTCTGACGAAACACTCGTTATTCTACTGAAGGAGATTAGATTGGACGACAAACTAGTGTTCACAGAAGAGCCTGTGGACATAATGGATAGAGAAATAAAACAACTCAAACAGAATCGTATCCCCATTGTAAAGGTTAGATGGGACTCAAAGCGAGGACCAACTTACACATGGGAACGAGAAGATAGATTCCGTGAGAAATATCCACATTTATTTTCATAGTTCACACTTGTTAGATTTCTTAAAATCGAATTTCGGGACGAAATTCTGAACGACAAGTGGGTACTGTAGAACCTTGTAAAAATTTCCTTGTAATTATATCGTTAATAAATAAATAATCTTTCGTTACCGTTACTGATTCCCATTATTTCAGAAAAATTTAAACTTTTTCTTATTATATTAATTAGTCGTTGTCACGACATAATATAATTCACGAAATGACGGAACCAATTCTCTACACGTTATTCGAAATATAAACATTTCATTTAATCCTAATTAAATTTCACTAATCCTTAATTAATATCAAACAGACGCTTAATCAATTCTCGGCCCAACTCGTTTCAGCCGACTGGTTACTATTCATCAGGCCTAAGGCCAAAGCCCAACTCTTGTTTTATAATTTCATGTATTCGACTAGCTTCATGCCTACAAAACACCTCTTGTACACTCGATTCTTACACGCGACATATCTATATTTTTGTACCACCTCGTTTATCACCTAGCCAAATATTAGTGTGTCGAGTGTCATGTTCATAGGACGACTTTTGATACATTTTTAAGAGGCAAAGTGTTCGACAAAAACTCAATCCAATCGATTTATAATAAATTCGTTTCTAAACCGTTTTGTTTCATGTTTGTTCCTAAGTGTTCCTAATAACATTCCTAGCATGATTTCATGATTAAATGTCAAGGATGATCAGCTATATCCAAGTGGTACACGATTAATCAAATCGTGTACAAAATAATAGGGTGGTCGACATCTACATGAATCACCAAAGCATGCACCTCATTTCAAGCTCTCACAATTGATATTATATGATAAAAACTCAGCCAAGAAACATCCCATGTGACCCAAGAAACACTCGTATAACTTTAAATATCACGTAATAAGCGCATCATATTATTACACGACCTATTAGACCACCTAGCTAGCAAACGATTTCGTATATATAACTTGTAAAAATAACTTGATCTTGATGCTTAAATTTCACCAAAGTGAATCGCTATCGTTCTTATTTAAAACAAATGATTTTTAATGATTGGGCCTAAAAGCCCAATAAGCTAAAAATAAGCTCAACTGATAAGCTAGCTTATCTAAATTTTTTTGATATGAAAATAGAACAAGAAAAATGATATTTTTGATGACCTCAACTCGTCTCACGATGTACGGATTTTAAAACATTATTGGGCCTTGATTTCAACTCGTTAAAGGCCCATTTATTGAAAATAAGCATTTTTTTATAAAATAAGCTGTTGAAATAAGCTTATTATTCATTAAATAAACCACGGAAATTTTTTATATAATTTTTCTAATCATTTTTGTAACTTTGGACTAAAAATGTAACTCGACGACACCTAGAAGGACTAAAATTGTAAATATTGAAAAGTGAGGACTAAAACTGTAAAAACAGAACCATAAGGGTAAAAATTGATAATAGTTAATATTCTAAGCCTAGGTTTAACTATTGGACAATTAGAGGACTATAATTGTAATTTATATATAAAAAGGACTAACGGTGTAACGCTAACGTCGTTAGAGTAAAAATGGTAAAATTGGAAAAGGACAAGGACTAAACATATTCTATTTAACATTCTTACTTATTTTCTATTTTCGTAAATTTATTTCATATGCATTTAAACTTTCATTTTTATTTATATATATTATTTAACGTAACGTTAATAATATATATAACGATATTCCAAAAATTAATATTATTACTTATGGTTAAAAAGGTAAAACTTCGATGGATAATTTAAATAATGTATTTTGTCATATCATGCATAGCATAAGAATTACACTGCACATCATCTATTCATCATGACGAATAATTATTATTCGTTATTCGTTTCGTATTTACCAAATGGTATTTGGTCAAATTCTCAGATAAATCTATTTATCAGGTTGTAATTCGAAGTCGTTATAAATTCGTCCGACTTTATTTTCTTCATTTCAGTATTAATCAAGGTGAGTCATAGCCTCACATTTACTTATTTTCAAACTCCGTGAGGGGGATACATGTTATAAATAGATCACAAGTAATTTTCTGTATGCTACCTGACTTGATATATGCCTAAGTTACCTATTGCCAAAAGACCCCTTGATCATGAGCCATTAATCACTGTTATGTGAACGCGAATATAATGAATAGATCTATTTAAGGTTTGACAGCCTATCCCATTAATACTTGACGGAATGCCATTATGCATGTGGTTAGTCGTATTAGTCGTGATATATTATATTTGAGTAAAAATAGGAATTGGCAAATCACCTATTACATGAGGGCAATATTATCATTAATTTGATAACACCTCCGTATTTGCGGTATTTGTTAACGTTTTGCGTGTCATGAGACTTAGAGCAATATATACTGCAATATCAATTTTTAACTGATTGTATTTCCAATACAATCTTACTTGTGTATCAAAATGATTACCAAATTCAAACTCTATGATATCACTCAACATTTTTGTTGACTTTTAAACATGTTATCTCAGGTATTTAGCAGAGGAAGCAAGCATGAAACGGGCGGAAACTTCAAAACTTATCTACTTTATTTAAATAATGGTGTAAAATAAAAGATGTTTGATTTAGTTTAAAACATCAAGACTTTTATTATAATACTCTGAATGTGACCTCTTGTATTTGAATCTTTATTAATGAACTTATATTTTTAAAACGTCTCTTTCGAGCCGTTTTCTATCATTATGACTTCGATCCTCATCGTAACACCCTAATTACTGTTCCGCTGCCACATTTCAAATTAGGGGGTGTTACCGGTACTCTGATAACCATGTGATTTTGAGCAAACCACCAGCTGTCAATGATTTTGATTTGTATATACCAAAAGCCGTTTGTTTCTGGACTAGCCAACTTTTTGATGGAAATAAAGTCATCATCTTGGTGGGTTGATTACCAATTATGGTTTTTCCACTACCTTTACCATAAGCCATAACCTTACGGGCTAGCCAAATCTTTACTTTTTAGGATATGGTGAGTTGAATTCCATACAATTTTGGGCAAATTGTCAGCCATCAACGGATTTGATATATCTTTACCAAGTGCCGTTTGCTCCTGAATTAGCCAATCCTTTTGTCGTTTAGACATGGCGGACTGATAACCACAAAAATTTTGAAGCAAAAGTGAAATTTTTTTTTTTTTTTTTTTTTTTTTTTTTAAATTTAGCCAAAAACGGGGGTATGATGAGGCGAAAAATGATCCATTTTTAGGGGGTCATTTAAGCCCAAATCCGAATTTATTTGATCAAATGTTGCCCTAAATCGTTCCTTTTGTGATTTTAGGTACTTTGGGAGTAAAATCTGGAAAAGGAAGCAATTCGGACGTTTTTGGAGCATAAAAGTGAAGAAAACGCCAAAGTCTTAATTTTCCAAGCTGGGAACAGTAGGTGACGGCGTCAAGAGCAAAACCTTGACGGCGTCAAGAGCAAATTTCATGAATTTTCATGACGATCCAGAACAGATTTGACGGTGTCACGTAGGAAGGGCGTCAAGAGTAAAAGAGTCATGACGGCCTCGAAGTGAATAAGTCTTGACGGCGTCAGAAGTGGATCTAGGCAGTCCGAGAAGAGTTTTGGCGGCGAGGTGACGGCGTCACAAGTTTATTCTTGACGCCGTCAAACCTATTTTTCTATATATAGTTTTCTAATTTTCACATTTAAAAGAGAGAAGTTTTGGGAGAAACCCTAAGTACGATTTTGGTGTAACATTACAGGTTTTTCAAGGATTCCAACCCCTTGATACCTTGCATGATTAATCAAGATAAGTGTTCTTCTATGTGTTGGTTGTCTATATCATGTTCTTGTCTTAATTCTATCATGCTAGGCTAAATCTCTTTTGTGTTGATTACTTGTTTATTCTTGTCTTGGATGAATGATTTATATGTTAGGCTTAAGAAAACTGGTAGATCTCCAATTGGTAACATGCTTGAACGTCTTAAGAAACATGAACCAACGCGCACTAGGTCTTTATTGGTTGTATTTAAAGCATGAGCCACTGTTTACAATCCCTATAGTTGTGCTGAGCATGGTGTAGGAGGAGATAAGAGCTCATAGAATTGGGGAGTTATGTGTGCCACCCCATGAATGGTATTAAGGAATACAATCCGTCATCCATGCAATTATAACAAGTAATTAACGTGTAAAAGATATCTAGGGAGTAGTGAAATCTAAGTAAACACATTTTCTCCAATTACTGCTCACAACTTTAGTATAAATTAGTTTAATTTCATTTCTAGTATTTTATTTTGATTGCATCTTAGTTTTGGGTTAGTTGAATAGCAACTAATTCCGCCCACTCTTCCAAAACCCGAGATTTTAATTTGCTTTCTAAAAAAATATAAAAATACAAAAATAATCATCCCTCACCTTTAGAACTAGTATTTAGGCTTTCTAATCCTAGCGACACTATTCCTAAGCTGAACGATCAATCCCCCGGTACTTGTCATTATACTATACTACAACGATCAGGTACACTGCCTGGTGGGGGTTGTAAGCTTCTCGAGATCCCTCGAGAGGTAAACCCTGTTGCGATTCCCACGCATCAAGTTTTTGGCACCGCAGCCCGGGGAATAGTTATTGTCTAGGTTAGAATTTCTTTTTATTAGGTCTACTTGCTAGATTCCTTTCTAGTAAGATTTTGTTTTTATTTTTAGGTCTTCTTTAGTCTATCTTATTTCTTCGTGCCGTTGTTCATAACTCTTTACCATCCGACATCATGGAAGGTGGTAACATCTTTGAACCCGTCATTCCACCACAACAAAACCCACCATTAGAACCCCTTAGGCCCCGAACCTTAGGAGAGTATTCCCGACCTAGCCACCAAGGCTACCGAAACACCATTGAGCTCACCGGAGCCAATGTGACCCCCTTGCGATCCGACACCAACCGGTTGGTGCAAAGCGGATGTGCATTCCATGGACTTCGTTCCGAAGATCCAAACCAACATCTTAAGGACTTTCTCAAAATCGTAGATTCCATAGACCTAGATGTTGAAACTAGAGAGACTACCCGTTTACGTCTATTCCAATTCTCTCTACGGGATCAAGCTAGTCAATGGCTTGAGCGTTTACCCGCGGGATCCATCACCACATGGGATGATCTCACCACTCGTTTCCTTGCTCAATTTTTCCCACCGGGGAGAACTACTAAGCTTAGAAATGACATCTTAATGTTCCAACAACGTCAAAATGAATCTCTTTATGAAGCATGGACTCGTTTCAAGGACTTACTCCAAAAAGTCCCTCATCATGGCATAGATCTTTGGCTCCAAGTCCAAATTTTTTATGACCATATCGATATCTCCACGAGGCGAGCCATTGACCAATCGGCCGGTGGTAAGCTACGTGATCTTAGTGCGGAACAATCGTGGGAACTCATAGAAGATCTTGCTCTCTATGACAACGAAAGTTGGAATGATCCCCGTGATTTGAACAAAACAGTCAAGGCAATATCTTTGCCTTCGAACAATTCTAGCACTCCCAACCGTAGGATCATGGAACTTGAAGGTCGAGTCAAGTCTCTCATGAAATCTTACGAAGCTCCTAAATCTTCAAGCCAAGTAGGCAGAATCGCTTCTACATGCAAACTATGCAATGGCCCTCATGAGACCCATAACTGCATGGAACTTCCAAAACGTGCTTATAACGAATTCACATCATCACACATAGGTCAGGGTCCTCGAACTTCTGCCGAAGCCTATGAGGCATGGAAGGATAAACCTGATTTTAGAGGGTACCAAACGCGAAGCATATCCTTCAATGACTCCTCACCACTCACTTGGTCCGAGCATTTTCCATCACAAGGCATTCCTAGGCAAAGCTGTGAAGATACTTTAAAAAAATTCATTCTATCTCAAGAACTACAGCTCGCTACGCTCGAGGCCAAATTTAAACAACAGCAGGCTGATGTAAACAACAAGATTTGTAATCTGTTGACTGCTATCAAAGAGCATATTGATAATAAACCTATTCACGTTGATGAGGTTAAATCTGCTACCGTCATGAGTCCACCAGCCTCCCCTGTAAAAATAAAAAGTCCTAGCAAGTTATTCAAACATCTATCTCCTAACGGAAAAGAACCTGTCAACAACCCCCCAGGACCGATCCACTTCGTAAACACCATCACCACAATTTCTGCTTCAACATCCAACCCAACCCAACAACAAACTAACAAATTCAGTCGGACAGCTAAAGATGAGACCTCAAGGGTTGACCATGCTTCGGCAAGGAAACCTACCGACTCACCCGAGCAATACACCGCGCAAGAATCCGGCAAACCGGATGAAGGGAAAGAGAAATCGGAAGAGCATGAGAGAGATCCAACCATTTTGGGTAAATCTATTATGGGAGAACCCGAGAGAAAAATGGAGAAGGTTATTAGTGGGAGTAGCAATAAGACTAAGGAAAGTAACCCTAAAGTTTTCAAGATCCCCTGTACCATTGAGGAAAAGCTCTTAACCGATAGTCATATAGATCCTAGCTTCCCAGTCAACATAATCCCCCTTTCCCTATACCACAAAACCTTCCCAGAACACATTGCGTGCGAAAGAGTAATAGAAAATTTATCAATTAGGATTGGAGAGCTTGTTTACAATACTGACCTCACCGTGGTTGATGATGTGGACCCTCTCACCAATCAAACATTAACCAACCTTGTCCTTGGGATACCATTTATCAATGAATCAGGAGCAATCCTTGATGAGAAAGATGGTAGTGTAGTACTCACCAATGGTGTTAGGAAGGTAATTTTTCGTAGGGATAGTGAGGAGGTGTACGAGTATCGTCCCTCCCTTGAGGGGAATCTATATGGGCCAAAGGATGGAGAGTTGGGGAAGATAAGACGACGTGATCCGAATAATCTCAAAATCCCCTGCATGATCGGTCATAAGTACTTCGATAACATATACATTAATGTATTCCTGCCAAAGAATTTTATGTCATTGTTTCATTTTAACAATATCTGCAGATGGGGGATGATTTACAAGGGAGAGAAAGTGGTTGGTAAGGATCATGAAATCCAGTTGTTCGTAGGTAATATGACATTCACTATGGAATTCACGATTGTGGATAACATAGAAGACTATGTCGACCCCAGGTTATCACAAGTAGTTTTGGGAGCACCTTTCTGTGAAATCACTAATTTGATAGTGGATGACTTGAACGGAATCATGACCTTCACTGATGGGATTAGGAGGATTTCATACCAAACGCCATACAAGAGAAAAGACCTTAAGGAGATAGATTGTGACGGGCTTGATACGATGAGCTCCCAACTTATCTTGTGTGATGAAGATGTTAGGAGGGGGTGTAAAAACATTTCTGATTTATCATGTGGATTCTTTAAGGATGTTAGTAAGCTTGGTTCTAAATATCGCCAAGATGTTTTCGAGTTCGAAGACCCGAAGTACTTACACTACGAAAGCGATACTGGTTTAGAAAACGACCTAGAGAATGGAACCAATGATGAAGTCACGTAGTAACCCATGACCTTGAGTCTAGCTACAAGACTCGTAAATAAAGAAAAGTGCTTCTTGGGAGGCAACCCATGTTTTGTGTGATTTTATTTGTTTGATTGTTATTTGCTTCCGTATGCATGTTTTATTTTTATTGTTGGTAGATCATGTTTCTAAACTAAAATGTGGAAATACTTTACTTTGTTGTTTTGGCCTAGTCTTAACTCCACCTAAAAGTATTTTTACAAAAGATAAGTGTAAGGGGAAACCCCAAATATGTTTTTAAGAAACAAACCGATCATGATTCTCCACAATATTAAAAGAGCATGTATATTCGTATTTGTTAGAGTCAAATGCTTGTATTGAGTCATAATGAAGTTTTGCAGGATTTTCCAGGAAGTAGGACAAAGTTTTTCCAGAAATTTAACAAAAGAATTTCTGCAGGTCCATTCTGACGGCGTCAGGGGTTTACTCTTGACGGCGTCAGGAGTTAAAATCTGGAAATTTTACCGGTTTTGTTTTTCTAACGGAGTCTTATGGTTTTTGTGAATTATTAAGTTTTATAATCTCCAGGAGATCTGCAAACTTCATTCCACAAGCATTATATCTTATCTTATTTTCTAGGATTTAGAAACTTATATAGGATGCCGCCGATTTTACGCGAGGTTGTCTTGTCTATTTTGTCCGGTTTTACAGGTTATATATGACAAGGAGATGATTTATATTCTGGAAGGCAAGCTTTGATTGTTCATTTTCTTGGAGGAAGATTTAACCTGGCCATCCTATTATCCATACCGAGCGAATCAGGGGAGTATTTGATTTCATTCTTTTATTTTTTCACTTTTACATTCTTTACTTGAACATTGGGGACAATGTTCATCTTAAGTGTAAGGGGAGGGTAAAAAGATGATACCTTACATATGCACTTTCGCTTGAGTTTGTTTTGTTTAATGGTAGATGTGTAATAAAACTATGAGAAATACTTGTTAGTGTAATTTTAGCGCCAAATTTAAAATTTTTTACAACATTTAGGAGTGAAACTTTAGCCATAGCAAGCGTCTCATGGATAGGAGATTGTATGACTAGCACATAACCGTATATTCAGAAAAATTTTCCACCCAAATATGTGAGGTTCGCCTTTAGATTTGGTAGGAAAAGCATTTATTATTAGTGCTTATGAGTGTACCGGTAGCATTTAGATTCTAGAACTTGCGTTAGTGATGCATCCCGAGACCTCTAGTGAGACTACATTCGTGTGGTAGGATTTACTACATGATAAGAGGCATTAGGATTACCCTTGTGTTAAACCCGTATTATAATTACTTGACCATTTAAGTCATATTACTTGGCTAGTTAAGTCAACTAATTTTCCCACACCCTTAGCGTTGTACTCATTTTTAGTACACGAAACCCCTAGTACACCCCTCCGAGCCTATCTTTTCGTTTCTAACTTTAAGCATCTTACTTAAAGGAAGAATTTGTTACACCCCACTTAAATGTACAACCAAATCGCCTTAGCCTTCCGTGTATGCGCTCATTTTTAGTGCATTATTGTTATTTGTTAAACCCTAAGTTAACTATCTAATTGATTACATGGTTGCTAAGTCGAGTCATATCCTTGTACATATTGTTTTGGGACGATTGGGACTCATGGGTAAGTACTTATTTTATGGAGTAATATGGAAGAACATCATTTATTACCTCCATATGTACGTTAATCTTAAAAGTACTCCAAGTGTTTTGATTTTCTTAATTCGAGTCATTAGATTAGTTTAATGTAAAGTATGTAAAGATTCAAGTGTAAGGGGAATTCCCATTCCCTATGATGTATTATTTTGGATGGTAGGGTAAGAGTGTATGAAAAAAAAATTAAAAATATAAAAAAAAGAAAAAAAAAAAAAAAAAAAAAAGAGAAAAAAGAAGAAAAAAAAACATACGGACTACCATCCCTTTTTATTCTAAGTTCATTTTATGTTTTTGTTATTTTTCAATTATTAGCTTAAGTCGAGTCTAGTCTTGGCTTAGCAACGCCATATTGTACATGTAATTAACCAAGATTGTTAACTCGGCACCAGAAAAACTTCCTTTATCCAACAAAACCGTGTATTTCATATCCCTACACCTAACATTACAACCCTTTAAAAGACCTCTTTGATAGTTTATCCTAGGTGCTTACGCCATGTGGTGGAGGTTTGATCCTTTCCCAAGCCTATGGTAATCTATTTTGCTATGACAGGTAGTGAGAGATATCTTCCGTTTCCATATTGTAATTTACACTTTATTACACCCGAGAGATGTGAGTATCTAAACACTATTTGTGAGGTGCTTGTGTATGACCTCCGTGCTTGTCTATTGGTCTTTAGTGGAACGATTATTTGTTGTAATTACTTTTATATTAGTGTTAAATGACCCCTAACTTGTCTTTTGAGTAGAATAAAAGCGCATTTGCTTGAGGACAAGCAAATCTCAAGTGTAAGGGTATATGATGAGGCGAAAAATGATCCGTTTTTAGGGGGTCATTTAAGCCCGAATCCGAATTTATTTGATCAAATATTGCCCTAAATCGTTCCTTTTGTGATTTTAGGTACTTTGGGAGTAAAATCTAGAAAAGGAAGCAATTCGGACGTTTTTGGAGCATAAAAGTGAAGAAAACGCCAAAATCTTAATTTTCCAAGCTGGGAACAGTAGGTGACGGCGTCAAGAGCAAAACCTTGACGGCGTCAAGAGCAAATTTCATGAATTTCCATGACGATCCAGAACAGATTTGACGGTGTCACGTAGGAAGGGCGTCAAGAGTAAAAGAGTCATGACGGCTGGAAGTGAATAAGTCTTCACGGCGTCAGAAGTGGATCTAGGCAGTCCGAGAAGAGTTTTGGCGGCGAGGTGATGGCGTCACAAGTTTATTCTTGACGCCGTCAAACCTATTTTTCTATATATAGTTTTCTAATTTTCACATTTAAAAGAGAGAAGTTTTGGGAGAAACCCTAAGTACGATTTTGGTGTAACTTTACAGGTTTTTCAAGGGTTCCAACCCCTTGATACCTTGCATGATTAATCAAGATAAGTATTCTTCTAATTCAATCAATATGTCTATGTGTTGGTTGTCTATATCATGTTCTTGTCTTAATTCTATCATGCTAGGCTAAATCTCTTTTGTGTTTGCTTAGATCTAATGAAACCTAGATATTGATTATGTGTTGATTACTTGTTTATTCTTGTCTTGGATGAATGATTTATATGTTAGGCTTAAGAAAACTGGCAGATCTCCAATTGGTAACATGCTTGAACGTCTTAAGAAACATGAACCAACGCGCACTAGGTCTTTATTCGTTGTATTTAATGCATGAGCCACTGTTTACAATCCCTATAGTTGTGCTGGGCATGGTGTAGGAGGAGATAAGAGCTCATAGAATTGGGGAGTTATGTGTGCCACCCCATGAATGGTATTAAGGAATACAATCCGTCATCCATGCAATTATAACAAGTAATTAACGTGTAAAAGATATCTAGGGAGTAGTGAAATCTAAGTAAACACATTTTCTCCAATTACTGCTCACAACTTTAGTATAAATTAGTTTAATTCCATTTCTAGTATTTTATTTTGATTGCATCTTAGTTTTGGGTTAGTTGAATAGCAACTAATTCCGCCCACTCTTCCAAAACCCGAGATTTTAATTTGCTTTCTAAAAAAATATAAAAATACAAAAATAATCATCCCTCACCTTTAGAACTAGTATTTAGGCTTTCTAATCCTAGCGACACTATTCCTAAGCTGAACGATCAATCCCCCGGTACTTGTCACTATACTATACTACAACGATCAGGTACACTGCCTGGTGGGGGTTGTAAGCTTCTCGAGATCCCTCGAGAGGTAAAATCTGTTGCGATTCCCACGCATCAGGGTACTAGATGGTAAAATGTGTTCAAATTCACTAGAATCCCCCCCCCCCCCACACTTAGAATTGAATATTGTCCTCAATATTCAAAGTCCCGGCTATTATGCCGACTCTTTGAACGTAAAAGGCAACATTACAAGCTAAATGTGGAAACACCATTTTTCACTTTATTTTATTTATTATATATACATGGTAAGAACAGCAGGGGTGTTCCCCCACACCTAGGGTGAAAACCCTAAGTACATGCTACTGTTTTTGTTTACCAAGTCACTAGCTTGACTCGACCACAAGTTCATTTGTTCTTGGGGAAGCAAGATGTGGAAGAAAAAATCTCCATCGGACTTTCATTCAATATGTTTGGACAAACATTTGAAGCACGTGAAAGTTCCACACCGATGAGATATACAGACCCTGGCTCAAAAGAATGATACATGGAAATGCCGGGGTCAAAGATAATGTCTTCATTCCCGAAGGAGTGAAGAACAGGAGAAGTCACCCGGTAGGTGAAGAAAAGGAAGAAAACCATGATGAAAATCATGATAAGATCTTCCTCCTCGAGATCAGGCTCATTTACCTGAATTTGGATTTCAAGGGTTAAGCTCAGTGGGTTTGCAAACATCCCGGGCGGGAGGGTAGGGATTTGTAAATTCTCATGACTGAGCACATTCCCTCCCGGACTATCATACTCCGGAGGAGTCAGGATATGAGTGAATTCACCGGAGAACTCCTCATGAAGAGAATCATTCACATGGTGTGAATTTATGAACTCTTGTTCCATTGTGGACTCATCACTATCCTCATTCTGAGTACCAAAGATTGGATTATCAGAAATCAAAGTGAATTCAGAGTTGTATTCAAATAGAGGATTGGTGAGAGTAGTTTTGAATGCTTCGGGAACAAAGTTATTAACATTCTCTATTGGACTATTGGGATCAGAACTGAGTAACGGATCATGATATAAGAGACTTTCAATTTCTCCTAGATTAGTTTCAAAGTCAAAAAGATCATCGTCACTGCCTGTTGGAAGTGAATTGATGTGAGTGAGTTCATTGGTGAACTCCTCAAGAAGATGATCAGCATCAGAATGTGAAACTGATGCCTCAACATACTCGATGTCTCTATAAGATGCACAATCTTCGCTACAATCGTAGAAAGTCTCAATTTGATCTTTAGGACACTCAAGAGGGGAAGGTAGATCACACATATGATCAAAAGTTTCCTGTGACTCTCTTGGGGTTGGGACAAGGTTCTCAGCACTAGATTTTATGAATTCGTCCGGTTCCTTTTCAGGAACAGTGCTAAGATGCTCGTCCCCCATGTTTAGAGAGTGAATAGGAACTTTGGGTGTGATAACAACAGACTGAGGGAGTTGAGAAGGACTAGCATTCATGGATTGTACAAGTTCCATTTGTTCTTCTTCTAGTAATTCCTTAGTATTCTTTTCTCCCTGCGATTTTTGGATTGGTGGGATTTCAACTGATGTACTCGATGAATCTCTTTGAATAATAACAATGTTATCTTCATCATCATCACTGTCATCATAGTCATCAAATAGAGCAGTATTGCGAATATTGGCACGTATTTTAGCTGCTCGTTGCTCAGCCAATAATTCTTCCATGCTTTTTCCAGATTCTCGTTCTTCAGCAAGTAATTTTGCCATAGTTTTCCCACGAGAATTTGGAATGAGTGGAAATTGTGGGGGCGTGGATGTGTCAAAACCGGAAGGTTGACATTGAAAATCATCATGAGGACCCCCACAATACGCACAAGAAGAACTTGGAGTATGGCGGAGCGAAATATTAGCTAACTCCTCCTTAAGTTCTTTAAATTTCTCAAGAACCTCTAGAAAAAGGTCTTGCTGGATTTGAGGAGTTGCTTGGATCATTTGGTACTGTGGAGGTTGGTCTTGATACGAAGAGTCATAATTGTTACAAGGAAATGGATTCCTTGTTTGACAATCAGAGCTAAAGTGTGGACCTCCACAGTACTCACAACAGTTGAACTGATGTAGCTGTGAGTCATAGGTGCTGGAGTCATAATTATTATCAGGAAACTGCTCATAGACAAGCGTGTTTCCTGATTGACAATCAGAACTGTAGTGTGAACCACCACAGTACTCACAATAGTAAAACTGCTGAGTCTCATGGTGTGGAAGCTGATGGAATGAATCAGTTGTGTCATGGTAGGAATAGAGATTCTGGTTATAGACAGACCCGTTTCCTGACTCTACCATGCTACAACTGGGGCAATTATCACCATTATGAGGACCACCACACCGTTGACAATCAAGAAGGTGAGGATGAGACATAGAAAGAATCAAATGGTTTTGGAGGGTAAGAAATGGAGAATAAAAAAGGTAGGAGGGTAAAGATGGATATTTTTGGATTTTTTGATAAACATTTTATAAGAAAGAAAATGTTTTTGTGTTTTTGTGTTCGTTGAAAACTGATTTTAAATGTTTTCCGGAACTGTTTTTATGAAAATATACACAAGGATGGTAAATTTACAAAGAAGTGAATTCCAAAATCACTAATCTTCAAAACCAGTTTAGAATACGCGCACAACCTCCCCGGCAACGGCGCAAAAATTTTGATTGAGGCAAAAGCAGTTAACTAAAGTCAACCACGGATTTCGTCAAAATAGTCAAACTCCTTATGCTCAATTCTCCGTGGAATACAAGGTTTCCCCGGGTCGTTATGTCCCAACGAGGTGTGGTGGTATAAAAACGGGTTTGTGTCGGGTGAATTTGAATGGGAAGTAACCAGTTAAAGATTTGGATTTGTTTGCACTACTGGAATGATTAGAAATAACAGTATTAACAATTACGGGAAACAGATGTGCATAAACTTAAATAAAATAAAAATTAGACACGATTGCGTGTAGAGAA
Organism: Artemisia argyi; assembly: GCA_030686995.1. Taxonomy (NCBI): domain Eukaryota; kingdom Viridiplantae; phylum Streptophyta; class Magnoliopsida; order Asterales; family Asteraceae; genus Artemisia; species Artemisia argyi. The sequence goes on from CM060705.1 coordinate 5,423,231, forward strand.
AAAGTTGAGTTTGAAGGAAAAATAAACTACAGGGGGTGAAAATGAAACTTTTACAAACTTAAAATTAAAGGAAAATGAAATTAAAAAGAAAATTATTTTTTTTGATTATTTTATTACTTATTATTAATTAAAAACTAATTTAAACTATTTAATAATTAATAAAACTATTTTAAATCTACTTTTTAATTACTAATAATACTTAAATGACTTAGAAAATTATAGGAAAATTAATAAATCTAATTAACCATCACAGGAATCCTAAAAAATTATAAAATGTTTCTAAAAATTATATTTAGACTACTTTGCTAATTATTAAACTAAATATTAATTAATTACTAATTAAACTATTTAATTTATAAAAACTAGAAGATGAATAGTAACAATTAAGAAAATTACTAAAATTATTTTATAACTTATAAAAGCTAGGAAAAATATAAAAACTAGGTATTACTTCATAAAAACTAATTATGCAATTTACTACTTAATTATTAATAATTAATAAAACTAATATTAAATCTAATAAATACTAAATTACAATATAAAAATTTGGAAAAATTACTGAAATTACTTTAAGATAAAAGGTAATTAAGAAAAATATAAAAATGCGAGGTGCTTAATAAAAATATAAAAAGGAAAATTAAAAAAATTAAATTACATTAAATAGAAACTATCATTTATAATTAAATTGGTTTTTCTGGAATTTTTTTTCACAAAACTATTTAATAACTAAAATTAAGAGACTTTTGTAAAAACAACTAGTTTAGAACTAAAAAATAAGCACTATGAGTGCTTATAAGCTTGACAGTTGATTTATGTTGACCATACTAGGAAATAAGCTCAAATTAGCTTATGTGGGGTCCACAGTGATGGATTATGGTTCAAATAAGTCAAGTGGACATGAATAAGCAAGAATCCAGTAAATAAACCCCCTGAATAAGCCAATAAACACAAAATAAGCACTTAGCTCCTTGGCTTCACATAGAAAATGGGACAGAGATTAGGGGTGATTTCAGGTGGGTCCCAGAGAGCTTAAGCTCAAAAACTTGGTTCCAACAGAGAGGTGGCAAGCTTGTGAATCTATAGAGCCAGGGGGTTATGGGGCCCACTGTGGTGGCCAGGAAGAATCATCAAAGGAGGGGTTGTGGGACTGTGGTGGCTGCAGTAGGGGAAATGCCTGCCCTGCAGGTATGTTTGGGAACCTGTGGGGCCCACAAAAAAAATTGCAAAAATAAAAGGGCAATGGGACTTCAAAGTTGAGTTGGTAAACTATATTTCCTGAAAAGCACAAGGACTAAAACTAAGTACTAAAATCACAACAATTCTTGCTATTTTTGGTTTTTCTGCCTAAAGGTGATTTTGACTTTTGAGACTTTGATACAATTTTGACTTTCATGAACTTCAATTAGCCCTAGATAGCTATAAGTAATATGAAAACATGAAATGCAACTAGATCTAACAAACTTAACAAGATTTAAAGCAAAAAATGAGGAATTGAATCCAAAGATGATCACAGTTAAGCTAAAACCAAGGTTTAAGAGCAATTTTGACTTTTTATTATATGAGTACTCAATTAGATTGTTCCTCTGTCCTCTAATAACCTAATATGACTTGTGGAGATACAATGCACACTCTGAAACAGTCTTAAGCACCATGAACAGGCATAAACCAAACACCCCATCAAAGGCTAATTTACACTATAACTAAGGTTTTCAACTTAACACCTACTGATTTGATTATTGAAACATATTATCCTAACATAAGTAAAACTATTAGAACCAAGAAACTTAACAAGGAACACACAGAGCATGAATAAGCAGTAAAGGTAAGCAATAAGTATCTAAGCTACAGTAGATAAAAAAAAAAAAAAAAAAAAAAAACTTGAAAATATACTTACAACTTAAGCCTGTGTGATCCACAACCAAGGACTGAGAACCAAGCTACACTAATATCTCCCATGAGATTTCTAAACCATAATAATCCAACATTCATCAGGCTCCAATGCTTCAATCTCCTTCACTTATGATTTTTGATTTATGGACTTATTAATTGGTATTTTTATGAGTTTTTGAATTTTTTTTAAACAAAACTGATTCAGATGAACATATGAGCTTATAAAAGCTATTCAGAGACTTGAATGAGCTTATAGGATCATTAAACAAAAGCTTGTTACAACATTAGAACTAAATGAGACTTTTAAGTAAAAATGCTAAAACTAAACCAAACATGAGAAAGCTGGAATTGGTAATTGAAATAAGTTCAGATTACAATGAAACATTAAAATTACAACAAAGAGATTAATTAAAACACTAGGATTTATAAAGTTTAATAATTCGACATCCTAATCTACACTACAACTAAAATTAACTAACTCCCCATCTCTACTGCTTCTTTCTTCTTTTATGCTCTCCAATTGTGTCTTGTGGGTCCCATAGGAGCTTTCCCACCACCATTGGATCACTAGGAATCATCCTAGCCATTTGTTGGATTTGGCGGGAAAATTGGTTAAATACCAATTGGACTGTAACGTGTAGTAGGGAGGGCTTAGGTGTATTTATTGGTCTTTGGGATGTGTGGTATTGAAGGGATAAGGGGTGTGGTGGTGTCAGGGTGTAGGTCTTGTGGGGATGGTGGAGGTGGTATTGCACGGTGTGGTGGAGTGGTATTAGGAGGGAAGGCTGTTTGGTCAACATGGGGTTTGAACGGGTATATATTAAACGGGGTATTTGTTTTTGTGTTGGGTTTGACCGAGGGGAAAGGGGGTTGACTTGGGCTTATATTAGATTGGATCCAATAAACAAAAAAGGGTGGGATGGTTGAATTGTGTTTGTGTTTGGGTTGTATTTTTGGGTTTAAATTTAGGTCCGTTTGGTTTAGTACTTTATTAATGTTATCACAAGGACTAATTTTGCAATAACTGAAAATTGAGGGGCTGGTTTTTGACAAGTTTCCAAAGTTATTCAAAAGGACCAATATCATCATATGTGAATAGTACAAGGGCTTTAGAAGTTATTTTTCCAATTTTGAAAACCCAGGGACTAATTATGTCAATTTTGAAACTATAGGGACCAAACTTGTACTTTTCCCAAACTTTATAACCAGGGACCATTTATGATGAATTTTGAATTCCTGAGGACCAATATTGACTTTTCTTCCAAAAATATTTTTCCAGGGACCAATTTTGTCAATTTGTGAAAGTTAGGGGACTAAAACTGCCAATTATGCAAACTTTGTTCGTTTTTCATCTGTTTTACTGATTTTGCATCTGAAACATATAAAACACAATTTTGAGATATTTTCTGTATTTTGATGCATTTCTGAGTGTTTTTAAATGTTTTTGCATTTCAGATTGACCAAAAATGATGAGTATTTACACACTCATCACTCTTCATAGAAGTAATTGGTCCACATAATGATTGCAAAATATTTTATAAAATGGTTTATAGAACAACTTATAAAATAATAGAGAACGACTTATTATTTGTAAAATAATGACAAAATCATAGTCAAATTTGTGATTTGTATAAGCAAAATAGCAACTCGGTTCATACGACGACTTGTGAAATGATTTGTAAAATAGTTCATAAAATAGCTTGTAGGACAGTTCATAGAGTGATCGGAAATGATAACAAAACCGAGGTTAAACTTGTGCTAATTTAGCAAGACAACAAAACAGTTTAAGCAGTAATTTGTTGGATGATTTGTAAAACGGTCCATAAGGTAGTAAGAAAATCATCTGTTATTTGTAAAATATTAGCAAGTAGTAGTTTACTTAGTGATTTAGTAGCGAAACAGCTCATCAGGTGGCGGTAAAAATAGTTTTGGAAGATAATGGAGAAATAGTTTGCAAGATGTTAGTAACACAAATAGTTTAATCACACAGCGAATAAATCATTACGCGGGGAAGTGAAATAGTTTATAGGGAAGTAGAAGAATTTGTAGGATAATAGGTATGCAATTGTAAAGTTGCGAGGTGTAAAAATAATAGAGCTTGTACAATAAGTTGTGAAAGAATTTATAAAGTAGTAGGAAAATAATTTGCTATAAAGTAGTAACAAAACTATAGTTTGTAAAGCGTTTTGTAATAAAATTTTGATTATTAAAATAACTCCATTTATTAAAATTTATTTTATAAAAATATAAAATAATGAATGACATTAAAATTCAATTTATGGTGCGTAAAAATAGTGACAATATCAAAATTTGGTTTCCTGTATCATAATAGTAAAACATTTCATAAAATGACCACGAAATGGTCGGTAAGATAAATGAAAATGATTTGTGTGCGTAGTGGAAAATAATAATGGAATATGGAATAACGTAGTAAGTGGGTTAACTACTTATGGAAAACTTGGATAAAATCATTTAGGGTAAAGATATTTAAAGTGAAATAATGAGAAGACAAATAGGTTATTGCATGTATAATTATCATAATAGCATTTGGCACTTTGATTACTAAATGTTTAAAAATAGTTAAAGTATGGACGTAGTTGAAATATGCTGGTTCGTAAAAGTTGAAGAAGAATGATATCGCTTAAGTGCGTAAATAATTAAAATAAAATAAGTTTATATGAAGTCAAAATAAGGGTTTAAAACTATTTATTTTTATGGCTAATATGCCCAATTAGTGGTAATTTATAAAACAAAAGTGTTCAAAAGTGACACATGTTTAAAATGTGAAAAAGGATAAATAATGCTAATGAGTGCACTATAGCTGACGACTTGTGGTTTATGAGCCCACGGTTAAAGTGTAAAGTTTAAATACGGAAAAAGTTGAGTAGGCAAAACAGGTAAAAGCACAAGTATTGGAAATGGTTAAACGAAGATTAGGAAAACAAGTCATAGTAAAAGGGCAAACACGTAGATAGTGTGTAAGTATAATTAGTAGTTTTAATGTACCATAAAATGCTTGTTTTAACTAGTCAAGGTAGTGGTAACAAAGTAGATGCAAAAAGGGTAAATGACATGGATCCCTGGTTAAAGCGTAAAGGTGTGGGACGGTTATTAATCCTCTAGGGTGAACAGTTAATGATCCATAAATTGCACCAAGTCGTGACTAATCAGGGTTCTATACCAGTATCAACATTCGAAACATAAACTCTAGGGCAAACCTCTATTAGGGTCGTCGCAAGCAACACTCACTTACAAACTTAAGGTTACTGCTTCCTCATGAGCACTATTATCTCTCCTACAATCTCCAAAAATCCAATTTATACAACTAACCCATTATTGCATCTATTTCAATGGTCGAAGTGTTTTCTAAGGCATCTAACAATGTCATCCAACTCGTCGGCTTATAGTTCGGTGTATTCCAGTCTTTCATCAATCGAGGGTTCTGAGAAAACAAGGTATATGACCTGATGGCTTCGGGCGATACCAGATAAATCACGTTTTCAAAATAGCTTTTGAATAGTATTCCAATAATAGGGTTTTCAAAATAATACATTCAAAATAGTGCATTTCCAAAATAGAGGGCTCACAATAGTGTATTTTCAAAACAGATTGCCCAAAGGAGTATTACCAAATAGTTCTAAGTATATTGTATCAATAGTGTATCCAAAACAATTTTCAAATTAGTGTACCGATACGATTTGTCTCCTAAAAAGTGAAACAAACATTGATTGTCCAAAATAGTAACCCAATTAGTTTGTCAAATCAGCGTACCCAAAGTAACATACCCCTAAAGGAGTTTTCAAGTAGTATATCAATATAACACATTTTCAAAATAATGAAACCAATGTTTACCGTTCAAAATAGTATTTGGAATTGTAGGACCGTAGAACAACCTTAATCACTATTGAATGAAGCATAAATCTAGAGAGAGAAAGTAAGTAGAGAGAGAGTGAGTGGGAACTCTAGTGTGTGAAATGAATAACCTATTGTATTACTAAGAGAACCAACCTCTCAAATGAGGTTTACAAGAGTATTTATAATGGTTGTCTAGGGCTTCGCATATCTTTGATATTATTACATAACTAGCCCTTAGACTTTATAAAAACATGAAAACATTATTAAAACTTCATCATAATTATATTCTAATGCAACCTATTACATAATATTAATGACCGACACTTTCTATAAATAAAATATGATCCAAACAATCTCCATCTAAGTGTTGGTCATTGAAGGTTGCGTGACGTCATCATCTTTGTCTTTCAACCATAACATTCATAGCTCTTAACGTCTTTAAGAATCTTTAAGATGAGTCATAGTACATTGTTCATTGTTCTTTGTTCATTGTTGTTGAAATGATCAAATGATGTCATCTGCCTTTTGTCACTTCTGTGTTTGTGGAAGTTGTCTGCCATTCCAACATGCTCATATGTCTTTAGTCTTTGTCATACATACATTTATTGTTCCCGTTCTTTCACTTTGATCTTTGTCACTTTACTTTGTGGATTCTTCTTTTTGGCTTATAATCTTTCTTTTTTTGCTAGCGCATTTGCTTGAGGACAAGCAAATCTCAAGTGTAAGGGTATTTGATGAGGCAAAAAGTGTACCGCTTTTAAGGGATCATTTAAGCCCAAATTCGAATGTATTTGATCAAATATTTCCCTAAATCATTCCTTTTGTCATTTTAGGTACTTTTGGAGAGAAATCTGGAAAAGGTAGCATTTTGGACGTTTTTGGAGCATAAAAGTGAAGAAAACGGCAAAGTCTCAATTTTCCTTGCTGGGAACAGTACATGACGGCATCAAGATGTTGTACAGGACGGCGTCAAGAGTTACAAAGGAGGTGGAAGTGGAAAATACACGTGACGATCCAGATAGTTTTCAAGCTATGGATCTGACGGCGTCACCCAAGGCCGTCAGGGTCCGAACCTTAGTGACGGCCCAGAGTAAAATCCTACATGACGGCGTCACAAATAGATCTAGGCAATACGATTTTATCATAGAGGCGAGTTGACGGTGTCATGGGCTAACACATGATGCTGTCACGATGTGTAATCTGTATATAGTTTTCCAAATTTTATTCATTAGTGTGCAACTTTGAGGGAAAAAACCCTAGTCCGAATTTTATCACTTTTTCAAGGGTTTCAACCCCTTGATTCTTTCATGTTCAATTGAAGATAAGTATTCCTTCAAATCATTCAATATGTCTATGTGTTGTTTGATTATATCTTACGCTTTTCTTCTATTTAACATGCAAGGCTAGATCTTTATTGTGTTTGCTTAGATGTAGTGAAACCTAGATGTTAATTATGGGTTGATTGTTTGTTTATAATTGTTACGGATGATTGTATTCGATGTTAGGCTTAAGAAAACTGGCAGACTTCCATTGGTAACTTGCTTGAACGTCTTAAGAAACATGATCAGAGGTGTACTATGATTTATGGTTGTATTTAATGCGTAGGAGAATTCTAATGATCCCATGTTAGGAGCTTCTAATGGCTCAACATAGGAGTGAAGTAGGATCCTATAGAGTTAGGGAATATTGTACACGGCCCTACAACTAGTATTAAGGAATATGACCCGTCATCCATGCAATTGTAACAAGCTTATCAACCTTTAAAAGATATATAGGGAGTAATGAAATCTAAGTAAACACAACTTTCCGCATTTGTAGTTAATTGGGTTAGTTGGCTAACAACTAATTCCTCCCACTCCTTCAAAACCCGAGATTTTACTTGCTTTTATAAAAAATATAAAAATACAAAAAGAATCATCCCTCACCTCTAGACCTAGTTTAGTAGGCATTCTAATCCTAGCGACACTATTCCTGAGTTGAACGATCAATCCCCCGGTACTTGTCACTATACTATACTACAAAGATCAGGTACACTGCTTGGTGGGGGTTGTAAACTTCTCGAGATCCCTCGAGAGGTAAAACCGGTTGCGTGGGTGCAATTCCCGCACATCAATCATCATCATCATCTGAAAAAGAACTTGAGTAGAACTCAAGAGATGGAGTAGGAGCAGATGTAGAGACCTTTTTGTTTGGCTTCATGTTGGTTGAAGTTGAAGCACATAGAGGAAAATATCCACTCCATCCTGATAATTGCTGCTCAGAGTCAGAATAGTAACTTATTTCTCCATCAGATGAATCATCTGAAGAGATGTAGATAAGTGGAAACCAACTCATGATGATTTTAGGGTTTGTGATGTTGAAGAAAATTATTGATGAGTTTTTGTTGTATTGAGCCCCTTTTATATGCTAAGTCAAACCCAAGGGTTAATTAAGAGGGATATTAATTCTTATCTGTTTTGGTAGGTTGGATAAGTAAATTTAGATATTATTTACTTAATCGGGTTGACTTTGAGAAGATATTTTTGTGAATAGTAACTAGGTAAAAAAGTTACTTTTAGACAAAATATATTGGTTAGGAATGGTGTTTACTAAATATGCAGAAAAAAAACAACCAATATTTGCTGAGTGATTGGAGTTATAAGGTGTGTAACTAAGACACACAACAAATGGTTATTGATTCACCATGTCTAATCCACATAAGAATCAACTAGTCCAGAGCAAACGGGTACTGGTAAAGACTTAACAAATCCGTTTATGGTTGATAGTTTACCAAAAACTATATGGTCATCAACTCACCATATTCCATGTGATAAAGAGTTGGCTAGTCCATAGCAAATCGCTCATGGTAAAGACATATCAAATCCTTTGATAGCTGGTAGTTTGCTAAAAACTATGCAAAGAGCAGTACACTTTTACATGTTTTATTTTTACCACTGCTCTTGAAAATTTTTGTGAAAAGTTTCCACTGCTAGTTCATAGTTACCACTGACAGTGTTACTTTTACCACTGTTGATCTACCCATTACAACTGTTGTGTCAGTAATAAAATTTTACTAGCCATTGAGAGAAAACCGTTTTTTCCGTATTAATAGGGTTAATTTTTAGAAAATTATCTTTTTACTTAATTTAAATCTATTCTTTTCTTGAAGATAAATTTTTACTAAAGATAATCTCTCTTGCGTATTATTCTCAAACCCTAACCATATATATCTTTTTCTCTCCATCGGCTTGTTCTATCAAATCATACTCACACAATTACTCTTTTCTCATAATAACAATGGTTACACTAAACTTTGTTGATGAGCACAACCAAGTGGCCTATTTACAGAAGTCATAAGACAAGAGTGGCCCTGTTTTTCATCAGATTGTGGAGTTTCTCAATACCACTCATATAAGATATGCTTTAACACTTAATCCCACAATCTATGTCTCTCATATCAAACAGTTTCGGAATTCTGTAGAGTCCATCACCATTGAACAAGGAGACACACATGAATCTGTGGATACTCTTAGAGCGACAGTGGATGGGGTAACTATTGATGTTACTGAGTCATCCTTGAGGAGAATTCTCCAACTAGATGATCTCAATGGTATCATCACATTACCCCAATTCAGATATTTTTAAACATCTCTTCACAATGGGTTATGATACATCTGCCAAAAAGATGACTTTTAAAAAGGGATGTTTTTGCCACCATTGGAGATTTTTAATTCATACTCTTTTACATTGTCTAAGTCCTAAGAAAACTGCTTATGAACAATTTAGTTCAACAATGGCTTACCCTTTGGTTTGCTTAGCCTTAGATAGGACTTTCAATTTTTCAAAGTTTATTTTTAACAATATGAAAGGCAATGTAAAGAGTTCTTATAAATTTCTGATGTATCCATGGTTTGTGCAAGCAGTGTTAAATGAATTTCCACTGCAACCCCATAAAAGAGTCTATAAAACCCCTTGTCTTATGCCAAAAGTTTTTTAAAATATGGATAAGGTTTCAAAAGGATGGAATGGGAAAGTTAAACCACTTTTTCCTCAAATGCTTGCAAAGATTGCACAGGTACAGGGTGAAGCTATAGCAATCCCAGTTGCACCCCAACACACACCCACATTAATATTCCATCTACAACTCATACTCCACCTGTTACTCACACATATGTGAGGAGGCAAAAACAGCCTACTCCTCATATCTCAACATTGCATGTTTCTGAATCTTTTGGTCTAGGAACAAGCAGTGGTGGTTCTATGCTTCAATCTAGTCCAACTAGAGAAGAGCCTGAATCAATGCCCTATGATTCACCTCTCCCAACAGGTAACACGGTTGGAAGTGTTGAGGGCAGTGAACAACCAATTGAATTGATGGAACTTTGTACCAAATTAGTCAAACAGGTTAAATCTTTGAAGGATGACTTGGCTCACACAAAGAAGCAACATACCAAAGATATTAGTACCTTGACTAAAGAAATTCAATCTTTGAAGAAGGAAGTACAGGATTTAAAGAAGCAAAGGTCTACAAAGTTTGTCATCTCATCCTCATCCTCACCTCATGATGAGGATTCAGAATACTTTAGTGAAGATTTGGGAAATTCTCCCAAACAGGGGAGGATTAAAACTGATGCTACATTTAAGGGGAGGAGACTAAACTTTGAACAAGGATTTGAAGATCTTGATGATCAGCATGATGTACAAGAGGAGGAAGAAGCAGTGGGTTCTCAGGAAACTTTTGCTGAAGCAGTTGAAATAAATAAAGAAATAGTGGAAACAAATCAAGACACAGTGGATGTTGTTGATGCAGAATTTCAAAGAAAGAGGGTTGAAAAAGGAAAAGTTCATATTTTTGAAGAAACATCTGAGCAGCAGTCAAGGAAGATTTCCAAAAGAGAGCAAGCTCAGATAGATTATGATGCAAATTTGGCAATGGAATTTAAAGAAGATGAAATTGCAAAGAATAAAAAGCAAGAAGAATTAGATATTGCAAGTTTCATGGAGACTAAAAGGCTGGATAAGTTGGAAACAATTAAAGAAGAACCACTTTCCGCTGTTTCACCAACATTGCTAAAAGAGAAAACTCCAATGTTCACATATGTGCCAACTGAAGAAGAAATTGATTTCATGATTGCTCATGATCCAGTAATTAGGAAGAAGGCAGTTGAATTGGTGGAAAATACAACTTTAACTTAAGAACAAAGATCTACTCAAATGAAGAATCAACAGGAATTGGATGATATAATTGGCACAGTTAGAAAAGGTCAGAAGAAACCAAAACAACCAACCAAGGCACAAATAATTTCTGAGATGAAGACTATTTGTTGTCATGTTGGCAATTAGAAGATGTCTTAATTCAAAAGGATGTCACATGAGAGGATTGAAGGGATCCACTACAGAGTCAAAAGACAAGATCATAATTTCATTCCTATGGTTTCAGAAGCTGAAGTCATCAGAAAACCCAAGAGATCAGGAAAAACTCTTGATTCTAAAGAAGTCAAGAAATCTAAAGTAGGAGAAAAGTTGACTGATGAACAAGTCTCGAGAATGATTTTTATTGAAACAGATGTTTTGAATATAGAGCCTTTACAATCTAAATATCCAGTTGTTGGTTGGGAGATTTATTCTGATGATTTTGGTGGTGCATGGAAGATTATTAGAACTAGTGATATCACAAGTATTTATAGAGATTTTGAAGATCTTGTCAGGTCTTGTGACAGAGAAGACTTAGACACTTTATGGAAGATAGTTCAAGATCAGTTCAAGAAAGATGAGCTTGTTGATGTCAAAGCTAAAGAGTTATGGGTTAACTTCAGAAGACTTTATGAGCCTGATGCATCTGACAGATATTGCAGGTTTGAAGCTAATAATTTGAATACTTTGTGGAAATTCTATGATTCTAGTGCAGTACATCATGCATCTACTCAAGATGGAGTTGATGTGTTTATGTTAGCTAAGAAAGAATATCCATTAAGAGCAGGTGTTCTTACTGTGATGTTGTCTGTGAAACTAAGATGTTGGGATAGAACTGAAGTCATACAAGATTTGCTGCAAAGGATATACGATCAAAGTTTGAAAGCTGATAAAGAGTTAAGAAAAAGAAGATAAGTGTTTGGAAGAATTCCCATATCCACACATATGCTGACAACTTAAAGAAACTTATTGATTTACTTTGCAATCATAAGTTTAGGGGAGGATTGTTGGGAATTATACTAACAGTTACCACGTGATTGGTTCCTAATCGGTCAACTAAAGTCAACCACAGATGTGGTCAATATAGTCAAACTCCTTAGGCTCAATCTCCGCAGAAGTACAGTATTTCCCCGGGTCGTTATGTCCTAGCGAGGTGTGATGGTATCCAAATAGGTTTGTGATCGGGTGAATTTGGACAGAAAAGGGGTTATGAATTATTGAACTAAGGAATATAAAACAAAATAGCTTAAACAAGCTATGAGAATGATTACGTGGAAGTAGAATACTTAAAGACGTGTAATAACCTAAAACGCGTACGTTTAAATTACAAATAATGTAAACGTACGAAACAAAATGTGAAATTTGAGAAATAAAAAACCTGCAGATATGAAAATTATGTTTTTACAATCCTAATGATAAAAGAAAATTTTTAGAAAAAGAAAAACAATTTTTACACTATTTAATTAATTATTATTAATTAATTACTATTTACTAATTACTTTTTAATTATTTAAATTACATTAAAATACAAATAATTATGAATTTAACTTAGAAAAAAAATTTACATGGAAAAATCTAAAATAATATAAAACTAATTTTACAACAAAAAACATATTTTTTTGACTTTTTAAATAATTATTATTAATTAAAAACTAATTATTAATTAGTTTAAACTAATTAAAATTAAGAAAAATAGCAAATGAACAGTGAAAAATCTAAAACTTTTTCTAAAATTATTTTATAGCTACAGGAACCTAGGAAAAATATAAAAATAAGAATTGATTTTGTAAAAAGCTGAAAATAAGCTAAAAAGCTTAAATAGAAGCTATCACTTTTTGTATTTTTGGTTTTTCTGGATTTTTCTTTTTCAAAACTATTTTACTACTGATTATAATACCTTTTTACAAAGACACTTTTTTTATATTTGCAAAATAAGCACTATAGAAGTATAATAGCTAAGCAGTTGAGCTTAGAAGCTTGAAATGGATTTTCAAGCTTGGAAAAGCTCTCACAAAAGCTACTAACTGAGCACCTAACGATTATTTAAGCTAAAAATGACTTAATAACAATGGACATCAGCTGAGATGATAAGAAAGAACAATGAATAAGCTAGAAAACACTAATAAGCAAAATCCAAATGCCACATAACAAACAGGCCTAGTGGCTAGTTTGCAGGCCTTGATTTGGCTTATCAATTAAGCTATAACTTAGTATCAAATGAAAAATAAGCTAGGACAAGTTATATATGCTAAGATTAAGCTAAAATAACAAATAAAACATACTGAGTAAGGCAATAAGCTCTAATAAGCACTCCATAACATCACATAGGCCAACAGGCCAAAATGAAGGGACTTGCAGCCCTTGGTAGGGCCTACAAGGTTGATTAGGGGTCCACTTTGAAGGATGATCCTAAAAGCTGGCTAGGAGAGCTTAAAAATTAGCTAAGGCTCATTTAATCGGGTTCACTAATAAGCCCTGGAGAGCTTATTGAAAATGGCTGTTTGGAACAAGATCTTGGTGCAGGGCATATGCATGCCCTGCATGCTGATTTGAGCACCAAAATAAGCCACTTGATTCCTAAAGATAAGCTGCCCTATTATAAGTGGTACAAATTCCAAATTCTCATTACAAACATAAAATTCACAATAAATCTAGAAAATTGAACTTTCTGCCTAAAATGCCATTTTGACTTTTTCAGTTTTTTGTAAATTTTGACCAAAATGAACTTTGATTAACCCTAATCTAATGAGAATTATGTAATAAGCTATAATGGATCTATATTAAGAAAGCTTAACAAGTTTGTTAACTAAAATGATGATTATGCTACATGCTATCACTGAATTCTGACTTTTACTCAAATTATCACTAAATTTTATGACTCAATTGTCCTAATACAACCTCATGTGAGGTGACTAGACCATTTGGAGTAACTAGATCTCACTGGATCTTAGAGAATTAGCTTAAACCAAACACCCCTAAACATGCTAATTGTTTTTGTTTTTAGTGTGTAAAAGATGATTTCAGGCCAAACTACTGATGCTAATGGACTAAATATGCTATATGAACACTGAATAAGCTAAGAACATGCAGAATCTGACACCACAAAGTCTTATGACTAATTATGAGATATTGGCTGATAAACTAAATAATGTACATATATGACCCTAATCATTAAACACTAACATTCTAGCATCAATTTAACTCAAATACACTAGATTACCCTAAAAGAACACAGATAAGCAGTCGGCATAGTTAGCTAGAGTAACTATGCCAAAAAAAATGGAATTGCTTACAACTTGATCCTGTGTGATCCACAACAAAGAACAAAGTACACCAACCCTGTCCTAATATCTCCCTTGAGGTTTTAAAACAAAAGTTCATCAGCTTTTGACCATGCTCTAAGCTTCATATGTCTTGTAAATTGATTTTTTATTTTTTAGTGATTTATTTGGTATTTTTTATGATTTTTATTTTCTTAACCTAACTGATTGTAAAAATTTTATAGGCTTTGAGAAACTTATAAGTGAGCAGAAATAAGCTTTAATTACCACTAACCAATAACTTTTAACAACTATAAGCAACATTTGAGATTTTTAAACAAAAATGGCATAAACTAATAATTGAACTTAGAACTGAAATTAGTAGTCAAAATGAGTTTAAGTTACACTGAAAACATTAGAATTACAACTTATATGCTAAAAGATACACTTGAATTCGAAAATTAACTACAACGACAATACTACACTAAGCTACAACTATATTAGCTAACTACTACTCTTCTTTCTTCGTTTTTCTTGACTTATATAGACCTGGAGTAGTTTCTCTCTCAATCCCACTTCATTTTGAGCCCTTTGATGGCTTGAAATGATCCTGCCCATTAAATTGTAATTTGGCGGGAGAACTTTTTGCAACTGGAAGGGTTAACTTGGAGGGGTTATAGGAGCATTCAATGTAGTTTGGGGTTTAGTGGAAGTCAAGGGAACATAGTTTGGTGGAGGTGAGGTGGAAGGTTAGGGAGGTGGAGTGTAGAAGGGAGTTAGCAGACCAAGTGGAGGTGGTATATGTGGGAGGGAAGAGAGGGTCAACGTGGGTGTTAACTGGTGGATTAAATAAAACGGGAAGGGAGTGGGCTGTGGTTTATGGTAGATTGGGCTTTGGTGTTTCTGGATCAGGTATTGGATGGGAGTGGATTTGGATTATGGGTTTGTTTATTTATTAAGCTTAAAAATCACAAGGACCAAACTTGTAACAATCTGAAAATAGGCGGCTAATTTTGTCTATCATCCAAACTTGATTCAAGGGTCCAAACTTGCCATAGTGTAGTAACCCATGGACCTTTGATGTTAAATTTCCAAAATTAAGTACCCGAGGACCAAAATTGCCAAATTCCAAAGTTTAGGGGCTAATCTTGCAATTCCTACAAATTTCAACCCAAGGACCATTTCTGATAACTTGTGACTTCCCAAGGAGCAATGTTGCCTTTTCCTCCAAATTATTCCACCAGGGACCAATTCTGCCATTTTGGAAACATCAGGGACCAAACTTGTAGATTCTCAAAACTTTCATCCAGGGACTAATTTTGATAAATTTTGAACAGAAAGGACTATTATTGACTTTTCAACCAAAAATATATGCTCAGGGACTGATTTTGACAAGTTTTGAAAGTTGAGGGACTGAAACTGCCAATTATGCAAACTTTATTCGTTTTTCATCAATTTATAATCATTTCACATCTGAAACATATAAAAACACAATCTAGGGATATTTTCTGTATTTTGATGCATATTTGAGTGTTTTTAATTGTTTTTGCAGTTCGACCAAAAAATGTTGAGTATTTACACACTCATCAATCCCCCACACTAAACTATTGCTAGTCCCTAGCAATATAGAATCCAAGAATAACCTGTTTTGAAAATTTAATGGATTTGATGTCTCTTTACCAAAAGCCATTACTTCTGGAGTAGCCAAATGTTTCAGTTCAAGTAAGAACTACGGTACACTGATAACCATATGATTTTGAGCAAATCATATGCTGTCAACGTATTTGATTTGTCTTTACCAGAAGCCGTTTGCTTCTGGACTAGCCAACACTTGATGCAATTATTATCATCTTGGTGAGTTGATTACCAATTATGGTTTTCCACTGCCTTTACCACAAGCCATAACCTTGCGGGCTAGCCAACTCTTTACTTTTTAGGATATGGTGAATTGAATACCATACAATTTTAGGCAAATTGTCAGCCATAAACGGATTTGAGATATCTTTACCAAAAGCCATTTGCTCCTGTATTAGCCAGTCCTTACGTGGGTTAGACATGGTGGATTGATAACCATTTGTTATGTAAGTGCAAAGCACTTCCACTAGAAGGTATAATGTGATCAAATTCGCTAGAATATTCCCCCCCCCCCCCCCCCCCCCCGCACTTAGAATTGAATATTGTCCTCAATATTCAAAGTCCCGGCTATTATGCCGACTCTTTGAACGTAAAAGGCAACATTACAAGCTAAATGTGGAAACACCATTTTTTTCACTTTATATATATCTATATATATATATATATATATATATATATATATATATATATATATATATATATATATATATATATATATATACATACATTTTTTTTTCATGGCAACAATAGCAGGGGCAACTCCCCCACACTTAGGGTGAAAACCCCATATTATGCTAATGTTTTTGTTTACCGAGTCACTAGCTTGACTCGACCCCGAATTCATTGGTTCTTGGGGAAGCAAGATATGGAAGAGATAATCTCCATCAGACTTTCATTCAAGATGTTTGGATAAACATTGAAGTACGTGAAAGTTCCACACCGATGAGATATACTGAGAGACCCTGGCTCAAAAGAATGATACATGGAAATGCCGGGGTCAAAGATGGTATCTTCACTCCTGAATGAGTGAAAAAGAGAGGAAGTCACGGGATAGGTGAAGAAAAGGAAGAAAGTCATGATGAAAATCATGACTAACTCATCATCACCTACGGGAGAATCCATAATTTCTAGATCACGAATCTCATCATTTAAGCTCACATGATCAAGACATATCCCGGGTGTGTCATGATCAAATTGGAAGTTATCATACTCTGGTGGACATATGATATAAGTGAGTTCACCAGAGAACTCCTCAGAAAGAGAATCAATCACAAGATTTGAATCTGTGAACTCTTGTTCTGCTGTGGAATAATCACAATCCTCATTCTGAATATCAAAGAGTGGATTATCAGAAATCAAAGTGAATTCAGATTCGAATTCAAACAGAGGATTGGTGAGAGTAGTTTTGAATGCTTCGGGAACAAAGTGATTAACATTATCAATTGGAATGTTGGGATAAGAACTGAGTAAATGATCATGATAAAGGAGACTTTCAATTTCTCCTAGATCGGTTTCAAAGTCAAAGAGATCATCGTCACTTCCCGTTGGAAGTGGGTTGATGTGAGTGAGTTCATCGACGAACTCCTCAAGAAGATGATCAGCATTAGAATGTGGAACTGATGCCTCAACATACTCGATGTCTCTATAAGATGCGCAATCTTCGCTACAATCGAAGAGAGTCTCAAATTGATCCTTAGGACACTCAAGAGGGGGAAGGTAAATCACACATATGATCAAAACTTACCTGTGACTCTCTTGGGATTGGGACAAGGTTCTCAACACTAGACTTTATGAATTCGTCCGATTCCTTTTCAGGAACAGTGCTAAGATGCTCATCCCCCATGCTCAAAGAGTGAGTGTGAACTTCAAGTGTGATAGCAGTTGATTGAGATGGAATCTCAACTGCTGGAATATCAGTTGACGAACTTGACGAAGTTTTAAAAAATTGAAGAATATAAAGTGTATCTCATCATCATTGTCATCAGGAATAAGATGGAACTGAGAGCTAGATTTGGCTGCTTTTTCTTTTGCAATTGATTCCCTAATAGATTTTTCATAGGCATATTGGGAATTTATTCTAGCAGCCTGCTCTTCAGCCAGCAATTCTTCCATGGATTTTTGATGAGTTTCTCTTTGGGCAAGATCTTTAACTAAACCCTTAAGCTCATCAAGTATTTCCAGTGCATTTTGAATTTCTGGAAGAATTCCTTGATTCATTCGGTACTGTGGAGGTTGGTCGTGATAAGGATAGTCGTAATTGTCACAAGGAAATGGATTTCCTATTTTACAATTAGAGCTGGAGTGTGGACCTCCACAGTAGTCACAACAGTAAAACTTTTGAGTCTGGATTGGTGAATCGTATGGATATTGGTCATAACCAAAATTCTGAGCATCACCGGAAAACTGTTCATAGATAAACATGTTTCCGGATAGACACTCAAATCCTTGGTGAGGAACTCCACAAAACTCACACAGATATGTCTGTATCTCATGATGTGGTGGCTGGTAGAATGAATCAGATGTGTCATGGTAAGGATAGGGAGCTTGGTTATAGACAGACCCATCTCCTGACTCTACCATGCTACAGCCGGGACAATTCCCACCATTATGAGGACCACCACACCGTTGGCAACAAAAATGGTGTGGATACGACATAGGAAAGAATCAAATGTTTACAGAGGGTAAGGAATGGAGAATCAAAAGGGTAGGAGAGTAAAGATGGATGTTTTTGTGATTTTTGATAAACATTTTGTAAAAATAAGAAAGAAAATCTTTTTGGGTTTTTTGTGTTCGTTGAAAACTACTTTTAAAATGTTTTTTGGGAACCGTTTTGTTTTTATATGATAAGAAAATATGAACAAGGATGGACAAATATACAATGAGCGTATATCCAGCTTCACTAATCTGCAAACCGTTTAGAATAACGCGCACAACCTCCCCGGCAGCGGCGCCAAAAATTGATTGGTTCCTAATCGGTCAACTAAAGTCAACCACATATGTGGTCAATATCGTCAAACTCCTTAGGCTCAATCTCCGCGGAAGTACAGTATTTCCCCGGGTCGTTATGTCCCAGCGAGGTGTGATGGTATCCAAACGGTTTTGTGATCGGGTGAATTTGGAGAGTAAAGGGGTTATGAGTTTGTGAACTAAGAAATATAAAAAAAATAGCTTAAACAAGCTATGAGAATGATTATGTGGAAGTAGAATACTTAAAGACGTGTAAAAACCTAAAACGCGTACGTTTAAATTACAAATAATGTAAACGTACGAAACAAAATGTGAAATTTGAGAAATAAAAAACCTACGGATATGAAAATTATGTTTTTACAATCCTAATGATAAAAGAAAATTTTTAGAAAAAGATAAACAATTTTTACACTATTTAATTAACTATTATTAATTAATTACTATTTACTAATTACTTTTTAATTATTTAAATTACACTAAAATACAAATAATTATGAATTTAACTTAGAAAAATAAAATTTAAACTTGGAAAAATCTAAAATAATATAAAACTAATTTTAAAACAGAAAATATATTTTTTAGACTTTTTAAATAATTATTATTAATTAAAAACAAATTATTAATTAATTTAAAGTAATTAAAAGTAAGAAAAATAGCAAATGAACAGTGAAAAATCTAAAACTTTTTCTAAAATTATTTTATAGCTACAGGAACCTAGGAAAAATATAAAAATGAGAATTGCTTTTGTAAAAAGTTGAAAATAAGCTAAAAAGCTTAAATAGAAGCTATCACTTTTTGTATTTTTGGTTTTTCTGGATTTTTCTTTTTCAAAACTATTTTACTACTGATGACAATAACTTTTTACAAAGACACTTTTTTTATATCTTCAAAATAAGAACTACCAAAGTATAAAAGCTCAACAGTTGAACTTAGAAGCTTGAAATGGATTTTCAAGATTGGAAAAGCTCTCACAAAAGCTAATAACTGAGCACCTAAGGATTATTTAATCTACAAATGACTTAATAACAATGGACATCAGCTGAGATGATAAGAAAGAACAATGAATAAGCTAGAAAACACTAATAAGCAAAATCCAAATGCCACATAACAAACAGGCCTAGTGGCTAGTTTGTAGGCCTTGATTTGGCTTATCAATTAAGCTACAACTTAGTATCAAATGAAAGATAAGCTAGGAAAAGTTATATAACCTGAGATTAAGATAAAATAACAAATAAAACATACTGAGTAAGGCAATAAGCTCTAATAAGCACTCCATAATATCACATAGGCCAACAGGCCAAAATGAAGGGACTTGGATCCCTTGGTAAGGCCCACAAGGTTGATCAAGGGTCCACTTTGAAGGATGATCCTAAAATCTGTCTAGGAGAGCTTAAAAATAAGCCAAGGCTTAGTCAATGGGATTCACTAATAAGCCCTGGAGAGCTTATTGAAAATGGTTGTTTGGAACAGGATCTTGGTGCAGGGCATATGCATGCCCTGCATGCTGATTTGAGCACCAAAATAAGCCACTTGATTCCTAAAGATAAGCTGCCCTATTATAAGTGGTACAAATTCCAAATTCTCATTACAAACATAAAATTCACAATAAATCTAGAAAATTGAACTTTCTGCCTAAAATGCCATTTTGACTTTTTCAGTTTTTTGTAAATTTTGACCAAAATGAACTTTGATTAACCCTAATCTAATGAGAATTATGTAATAAGCTATAATGGATCTATATTAAGAAAGCTTAACAAGTTTGTTAACTAAAATGATGATTATGCTACATGCTATCACTGAATTCTGACTTTTACTCAAATTATCACTAAATTTTATGACTCAATTGTCCTAATACAACCTCATGTGAGGTGACTAGACCATTTGGAGTAACTAGATCTCACTGGATCTTAGAGAATTAGCTTAAACCAAACACCCCTAAACATGCTAATTGTTTTTGTTTTTAGTGTGTAAAAGATGATTTCAGGCCAAACTACTGATGCTAATGGACTAAATATGCTATATGAACACTGAATAAGCTAAGAACATGCAGAATCTGACACCACAAAGTCTTATGACTAATTATGAGATATTGGCTGATAAACTAAATAATGTACATATATGACCCTAATCATTAAACACTAACATTCTAGCATCAATTTAACTCAAATACACTAGATTACCCTAAAAGAACACAGATAAACAGTCAACCTAGTTAGCTACAGTAACTATGCCAAAAAAATGGAATTGCTTACAACTTGATCCTGTGTGATCCACAACAAAGAAGAAAGTACACCAAACCTATCCTAAGACCTCCCTTGAGATTCTAAACCCAAAGTTCATCAGCTTTTGACCATGCTAAAAGCTTCATCTGTCTTGTAAATTGATTTTTTAGTTTTTTTAGTGATTTATTTGGTTTTTTTATTTTTTTTTATTTTTATTTTCTTAACCTAACTGATTGTAAAAATTTTATAAGCTTTGAGAAACTTATAAGTGAGTAGAAATATGCTTAAATTACCACTAACCAATAACTTTTAACAACTATAAGCAACATTTGAGATTTTTATATAAAAATGGCGTAAACTAAGAATTGAACTTAGAACTGAAATTAGTTGTTAAAGTGAGTTTAAGTTACACTGAAAACCTTAGAATTACAACTTATATGTTAAAAGATACACTGGAATTTTAAAATTAACTACAATGACAATACTACACTAAAGGGGGTGTTTGATAGCCTCTTAATGGGCCTTATCATGAATCATTAAGTGAGATTGATTGTTTGATAAAAAAAAGTTTCTTCTCTTAATTGTTCCACTTAGTGCTGAATTGGCCAGCATTAAAGACATGCATGATGAGTGCTCAAACACTCATCATTTTCGTCGTATTTAAACTGCTAAAACATCCAAAAACACTCAGAAATACATCAGAATACTGAAAATATCCTAGGGATTGTGTTTTATATGTTTCAGATGCAAAATGAGTAAAAAAATGAAAAACGAACAAAGTTTGCACAATTGGCAGTTTCAGTCCCTCAACTTTCAAAAATTGTCAAAACTAGTCCCTGAAAATCTGTTTTGAAAGAAAAGTGAACCCAAGGCCTTTAAAAATAAAAAATTATCAAAAATGGTCTTTGAGTGAAAAGATATCAAAAACTTACAAGTCTGGTCCCTGTACTTTCAGAATTTGCAAAAATGGTCCCTGGGAAAAGTTTGTTTTTGGAAATCTCATGTATGGTCCCTGGATTATTGAAACATGGCAGGAATTACCCTTGGAATGTTTTAGAGGATGTGAAATTCTGAACCCTCAATTTTCAGCAAATGTCACATTCAGTCCCTAGGCTTAAAAATACTACACAAACCAAATGGACCCCTTTGTAATATTCCTAACCAAATCATCCAATCCAAATCCAAACCAGAAACCAACACCCCAGCCCAACATAACCCCTCAGGCCCATTGCTATCACCAAAGCCCACCCCATCCCACGTTTTATTAATAAAACATAAGGTCGGGTCAAGGAAAGTCAACCCTTCCCCTACCTCCTTTTGCCGCCAAACACACACCCTGCAACCTCCAACATTTATGTCCCCCTCCAATCTCCAACACAACCTACTAGCCACCCTACTCCACCTCCTCACCAAATTCAACCCAACACTTATAATTACCCCTCCCCCTCCTCCATGTCAGCAATCCACTTCTACAATTTCTTGCGCCAAAAACACCTTCCAACGGCCAAGATTGATTTCAGAGAATCCAAGGGCTAAAAGATGATGGGAAAGGATCAGAGGACCCCATAGAGCTTTATAAGTAAAGAAAAAATGCAAAGAAGAAAGCAGTAATGAGTTTAGTAGAAAATTAAATTAGTTGTAATGTTATATTAATGTATTTCTTAGTTTCAAGTCTTAACTTTAGCTTTTTAGTTGTAATGTACTCATTTTTATTGTAATATCAAGTTTATTAAAGCTTAATTCCAAGAATTGTTGCGGCATTCAGTTTTTGCCATTTTTAGTGAAAACTCCCTTTTAAATATAAAACTGTTAAAAGTTGTTGATCAATGTTCCATTAAGCTCATTTATGTAATGCGACATGATTGGGAAAACTATGGAGGTCTTTATGGATGATTTTCAAAGATGTAATGCTCCGGGCACGTTTCAAAGATGTATGATGGCCATATTTTCCGACATGATCGGGAAAACTATGGAGGTCTTTATGCACGATTTTTCGGTCATTGGGGATTCGTTTCAATCATGTCTCTCCCATTTAGACAACATGCTCAAACGTTGTGAAGACACAAAGTTATGTCTAAATTGGGAGAAGAGTCACTTTATGGTAAAAGAGGGCATTGTCCTTGGCCATAAAATTTCAAAGAACGGGATTGAGGTTGACAGGGCCAAATTGGATGTCATCGCAAAATTACCTCATCCTACAACCGTAAAAGGTGTTAGGAGCTTTTTGGGTCATGTCGGTTTCTATCGTAGGTTCATTCAAGATTTTTCTAAAATCGCCCGGCCTATGACCCATCTCCTCGTGAAGGATGCTCCTTTTATCTTCTTCCCCGAGTGCATCGAAGCTTTTGAAACATTAAAGAAAAAGCTTACTGAGGCACCGATTCTTGTTGCCCCCGATTGGGACTTGCCCTTTGAACTCATGTGTGATGCGAGTGATTATGCAATAGGGGCAGTCTTGGGGCAACAAAAAACAAAACATTTTCAGCCTATACACTATGCGAGCAAAACTATGACCGAGGCTCAAAGTCATTACACCACCACCTAAAAAGAATAATTAGCTGTGGTGTATGCCTTTGAAAAATTCTGACCATACTTGATATTGACCAAGAGCATAGTGTATACGGATCATTCGGCTTTGAAGTATGTCTTTGAAAAACAAGATGCAAAGCTGAGACTACTCCGTTGGGTTCTCCTCCTGCAAGAATTTTATATCATTATTCGTGTTAAAAAAGGAGCTGAGAACCTAGCTGCTGATCATCTCTCCTGTTTGGAAAATCGCCACCAGGATGTCTTCGAGAAGAAAGAAATTAATGAAACATTTCCTCTCGAGACACTCAATGCGGTTACCTTTCGTGGAGACTCTATTACCCCATGGTTTGCCAATTTTGCAAACTACCATGCGGGTAACTTTGTGGTAAAAGGGATGTCGTCCCAACAGAAGAATAAATTCTTCAAAGATGTAAAACATTACTTCTGGGACGACCCCTACCTGTTCAAAATCTGTGCAGATCAATCATCCGGCGGTGTGTGTATGGTCAGGAAGCCGCTGAAATTTTAAAGGCTTGCCATGCTGGTCCCACGGGGGGCCACCACAATCCCAACTACACCGCCAAAAAGGTGTTTGATTCCGGCTTTTATTGGCCCACAATCTATAAGGATGCCCAAGAATTGGCCAAATCCTGTGACGCTTGTCAACGTCACGGGAACATTTCACAAAAGAATGAAATGCCTCAGAATGCAATTCAAGTTTGTTAAATCTTTGACGTTTGGGGCATCGATTTCATGGGGCCATTTCCATCATCTCATGGAAATAAGTATATACTCGTGGCTGTTGACTACTTGTCAAAATGGGTTGAAGCGAAAGCTTTACCCACTAATGATGCCCGAGTAGTTGTGAAATTTTTGAAAGCTCTTTTTGCCCGATTTGGAACTCCACGTGCTATTATTAGTGATCGTGGTACGCATTTCTGTAATGACAAATTCGACAAAGTCATGCAAAAGTATGGTGTAACTCGCCGTCTTTCTACTGCGTACCACCCTCAAACAAGTGAACAAGTAGAAGTTTCCAATCGGGGCATTAAAAGAATCTTGGAAAGAACCGTAGGTGAAAATCGTGCATCGTGGTCGGATAAATTAGATGATGCACTCTAGGCTTTCCGTATGGCTTACAAAACACCCATCGGGTGTAGGCCTTATAAACTTGTGTACGGGAAAGTGTGCCATCTACCGATGGAGCTTGAGCATAAAGCCTATTGGGCTCTCAAGCATGCAAATTTTGACCTCAAAATTGCGGGTGATCATTGGAAAGTTCAACTGAATGAGTTAAATGAACTTTGTGATCAAGCTTACGAGAACTCTTTGATCTACAAAGAAAAGACAAAGAAGATTCATGACTCCAAAATCAAGAACAGCGTTTTTAACGTTGGTGATCGAGTCCTTCTTTTCAATTCTAGACTCAAGATCTTCTCGGGAAAGCTAAAAACCCGTTGGAGATCGAAGATGGTATCTTCATTCCCGAAGGAGTGAAGAACAGGAGAATTCACCTTATAGGTGAAGAAAAGGAAGAAGCCCATGATGAAAATCAGGTTAAGATCTTCTTCATCGAGAGCAGGCTCATTAGCCTGAATTTGGATTTCAAGGGTTAAGCTCGGTTGGTTTGAAAACATCCTGGGAGGGAGGGTGGGAATTTGCAAATTCTCATGATTTAGAACATCTCCCCTTGGGTCATCATACTCCGGAGGAGTCATATTATGAGTGAGTTCACCGGAGAACTCCTCATGAAGAGAATCTTTCACAAGATGTAAATCTGTGAACTCTTGTTCCATTATGGACTCGTCACAATCTTCATTCTGAATATCAAAGAGTGGATTATCAGAAATCAAAGTGAATTCAGTTTCGAATTCAAAAAGAGGATTGGTGAGAGTAATTTTGAATGCTTCGGGAACAAAGTGATTAACATTCTCTTGTGGACTGTTGGGACAAGAAGTAAGCGACGGATCAAGATAAAGGAGACTTTCAATTTCTCCAAGATCGGCTTCAAAGTCAACGAGATCATCGTCACTTCCTGTTGGAAGTGCATTGATGTGAGTGAGTTCATCGGCGAACTCCTCAAGAAGATGATCAGCATCAGAATGTGGAACTGATGCCTCAACATACTCGATGTCTCCATAAGATG
The DNA here is from genome assembly GCA_030686995.1 of Artemisia argyi. Lineage (NCBI taxonomy): Eukaryota > Viridiplantae > Streptophyta > Magnoliopsida > Asterales > Asteraceae > Artemisia > Artemisia argyi. Next base: position 5,448,907 of record CM060705.1, read on the forward strand.
CACAATCTTCGCCACAATCGGAGAAAGTATCAAATTGATCTTTTGGACACTCAAGAGGGGAAGGTAAATCACACACATGATCAAAAGTTCCCTGTGACTCTCCTGGGATTGGGACAAGGCTCTCAACACTAGACTCTATGAATTCGTCCAATTCCTTTTCAGGAACAGTGTCAAGATGCTCATCCCCCATGTTCAGAGAGTGAGTATGAACTTCGGGTGTGATAACAACACACTGAGGGAGTTTAGAGGAGCTAGCATTCATGGATTGTACGAGTTCCATTTGATCTTCTACTAGAAATTTCTCCGTCACATTATTTTCTCCCTGATTTTCAATGGAAGGAATCACAAATGATGAATCTGACTGATGCGTGGGAATTGCACCAGGCTTTACCTCTCGAGGGATCTCGAGAAGCTTACAACCCCCACCAGGCAGTGTACCTGATCGTTGTAGTATAGTATAGTGACAAGTACCGGGGGATTGATCGTTCAACTCAGGAATAGTGTCGCTAGGATTAGAAAACCTAAAAACTAGGTCTAGAGGTGAGGGATGATTCTTTTTGTATTTTTATATTTTTATGAAATCAAGTAAAATTCTCGGGTTTTGGAAGAGTGGGCGGAATTAGTTGCTAGTCAACTAACCCAATAACTAAGATGCAATCAAAATAAAATAACAAAAATGTAATTAAAGCTAAATTAAACTAGTGGTGTGAACAATATATGGGAGAATTGTGTTTACTTAGATTTCACTACTCCCTAGATATCTTTTACAGGTTAATTACTTGTTACAGTTGCGTGGATGACGGTTTATATTCTTTAATACCAATCATGGGGTGGCGTACTTACTTCCCCAATTCTATAAGCTCCTACTTCACTCCTATGTCGAGCCTGCAAGAAGCTCCTAACATGGGATCACTAGAATTCGATCATGCATTAAATACAACCATAAAAACCTAGTACACATCGGTTCATGTTTCTTAAGACGTTCAAGCAAGTTACACAATGGAGATCTACCAGTTTTCTTAAGCCTAGCTTTGAAATCATTCAATCCATTACAACTATAAACAAGCAATCAACCTATAATCAACATCTAGGTTTCATTACATCTAAGCAAACACACAAGAGATCTAGTCTAACATGTTAAAATTAAAACAAGCATAAGATATATTCAAACAACACATAGACATATTGAATGAATTGAAAGGATACTTATCTCAATTGAACTTGAAGGGTTTCAAGGGGTGAAAACCCTTGAAAATACTGTTACAAACGAGGTAGGGTTTATTAGGTTCGACCCTAAAATTCTCCACACAAGTTCCTCCTCTTTAATGAATGAAAATTGGAAAAGTATATATAGATTTCATGAGGTGACGGCGTCAAGAGGAAAGTTCTGACGCCGTCATCTCGCTGCCAAAAATCTTCTTGGATTGCCTAGATCCAGATCTGACGCCGTCATGTGTAATCTTGTTTCAGGCCGTCACCACATTTACTCTGGACGCCCTTGTTCTGACGCCGTCACATTTTCTCTGGGCCATCATCCATTTTGCTCTTGACGCCGTCATAAAATCCTTCTTGACGCCGTCAGGTACTGTTCACAGCAAGGAAAATTAAGACTTCGCCGTTTTCTTCACTTTTATGCTCCAAAAACGTCTAAAATGCTTCCCTTTCCAGAATTCACTCCCAAAGTACCTAAAATCACAAAAGGAACGATTTAGGGCAATATTTGATCAAATAAATTCGAATTCCGGCTTAAATGACCCCCTGAAAATGGACCATTTTTCGCCTCATCACTGACGAACCCTTATAAAATTCAAGGATATCAAGGGTATCTTCATTATCACTATCATCATCGTAATCGAGAAGAACAACTTTACGAAATTTGGCACGTGTTATGGCTGCTTGTTCTTCGACAAGTAATTCCTCCATACTCTTTTTGTTTCTAGCCTCTCGTTCTTCAGCAAGTAATTCTGCCATAGATTTCTCACGAGAGTCTTGAAACGATGTAGTAACCAACTGCTCCTTACGTTCTTTCAATATCTCAAGAGCCTTTAGTAAAAGGTCTTGGTCAGTATCATTAGGAGTTGCTTGGATCATTTGGTACTGTGGAGGTGGGTCTGAAAACGAATAGTCGTAATTGTTACAAGGAAATGGATTCCTTGTTTGACAATCCGAGCTAGAGTGTGGACTTCCACAATACTCACAACAATATGATTGTTGTGACTGGTTTGGTGAATAACATGGATATTGGTCATTTCTAAAATTCTGAGTGTTATCAGGAAACTGTTCATAGACAAACGTGTTTCCGGATTCACACTCAAATCCTTGGTGAGGACCTCCACAATACTCACCCGAATATGTCAGTATCTTATGGTGTGGATATGACATAGGAAAGAATCAAAGGTTCATAGAGGGGTAGGGATGAAGAATCAAAGATGTGAGAGGGTAAAGGTGAATATTTTTTGATTTTTGGAAAGACATTTTATATAAAAGTAAGAAAAAAAAATCTTTTTGGGGTTTTTTGTGTTCGTTGAAAACCGATTTTAAAATCTTTTCATTAACCGTTTTGTTTTTATATGATAATACTAAGGAAATATGAACAAGGATGGGTAAATATACAATGAGTGTATATCCTGATTCACTAATACGCAAAACCGTTTAGAATAACGCGCACAACCTCCCCGGCAGCGGCGCCAAAATTTGATTGGCCCTAAACAGTCAACTTATATTGACCAAGGAATGGTCAATAAAGTCAAATAGCCTAGAGTCAATCTCCGGGCAATATAGGAAATCACCAGGTCGTTATACCCCGATGAGGTGTGAATTGTATCTGAACATGCTTGTGATCGGGTGATTATTCACAGAAAGGGGTTGTGATGAGAATTATTTTAGAATTATGAAAAGATATAGGTTAGGAAAGCTATGTGATTGATTACTTGAATTTAGATTAGAAGAACTTAGCTAAAACCTAAAAAACGTACGTTCACTGAAAATGGGAACAAACGTACGTAATAAAAAGTGAGTGAGATTATCTAAAAAGGCTACTGGTATAAAAATGATATTTTTACAAACCTAATGATTAAAGAAAATTTTTGGAAAATTAAAATTAATTTTTACACTATTTTTACAATTATTATTAAATAAATACTAATTTCCTATTTAATTTTAATTAATTAAATTAACCTAAAATACAAATAATTATGAAATTAACCTAGAAAAATAAAATTTAAACTTAGAAAAATCTAAAATACTATAAAACTAATTTTAGAACTGAAAATATATTTTTAAGACCTTTTAATTAATTATTACTAATTATTAACTATTTATTAATTACTTTTTAATTATTTAAATTAACCTAAATTCTAATTAATTATGAAATTACACTAGAAAATTGAAAATAAAATTTGGAAAAATTAAAAATAACTAAAAACTAATTTTAAAACTAAATTTGTATTTTTCTGATTTTCTAATTAATTAATATTAATTATTAACAATTTAATAATTATTAAAAACCAATTTAAATTAAAAAAAAAAATACCAAATGATGCAAGAAAAATCTGAGAAATTTACAAAAATTATTTTTAACTACCAGAAGCCTAGGAAAAATATAAAAATGAGATTAGCTTATAAATAAGCAGAGGTAATAAGCCATTTGGCTTAAATAGAAGCTATCACTTCGAATAAATTGGGCTTTTTGTGATTTTTCTGTTTCAAACTTGCTTATGGAACGATTTTAAGCAACTTTTGTGAAGGTGATTTGTTTGGAGATAAAAAATAAGCAGTTTGGGGAGCTTATTGTAATGACAGATGAGCTTTTAAGCTTATTAGACCTTTGATTTTGATCAAAAAACTACCAAATGATGTTGCAAACATAAATAAGCTAAAAACAGATTGAGTACTACTTGAAATAAGATAGATGAAACCAATAAGCACAAGAAATAAGCACCAAATAAGCAATAAGCAATCCAAACAACAAACAGTTCACAACAGGTCCAAAGGGTCACCTTTGAGTGCGTGTAGGGTCCACTAGGGACCTTGGAAGTCCAATCAATGAGATAAGCCAATAAGCTGAGCTTATTGGCTTTGTAAAAAGCCAAGGTTTGGTCACTGGGTCCCACAGATGAGGTCAGGAGGGGGTTGGACTTTGGGAACAAAAGCTGAGTTATCAGCTTTGGTCAGGGAATGGGACAAACAAAAGGGCATTGTAGCCCTATGAAATAACCCTTAAACTACAAAATAAGCTCAAAGCCTAAGAGTCTGGCTTATTGGCTTTCCATTAAGCCAATAATCAAGTCCTGGGGCCCACTGGTTAAGCCTGTGGGGTCCACTAAGGTTGGGTCACTTGGACTGATGTCAGTGCACAGGGGAGCACCTTCCCTTGCAGCTCACTTTGAGCTTTTGCACAAGTTTGTGAAAAAATCACAAAAATAAGCCATGCATGGGATCATATAGTTCAGCTGAGATATTTTAATAACTGAAAAGGTCAAGGTCTTAAAGCTAATACAAAATTTTAGAAAATTCTTCCAAGAAATGGATTTTCTGACAAAGACCAATTTTTGACTTTTGATAAATAGCTTGAGGTTTGACTTTGATGAGATTTAAAGTACTCCTAGTGACTGATTATGCAGTTATAAGTTGACAGAAACCTGATTTAAGCTTTCCTAACTACTAATGAACTGATTTGCAAGATTATAACCCTTAAACCTAGACAGTTACCACTGAAATGAGATCATTTTGACTTTTTACTAAACAAGTACTAGATTTTATGACTTAAATGAACTATTGTAACCTATTATGAGTTGTAAAAACCAAAAACAACAACTGAGGAAACTGCAACCTCAGATAAACTTGCTGATCCAAACACTCCTAACCAACACAAACAAGCTATGAAATTGAATTTAAATGAAACCTACAACTATCTGAACCAATCCTATCTAATAAGCAAATATGAAGCAGACTACACAATATTAAGCAACAATTAATAGTAAAATACTTAAAAGAGTGAAAATTAAAAATTAAAGCTTACAAAAGCCATCATGCCAAAATGAATAAACCCTGCACCAAGGACCCTTCCTACAGGTTCCCATGAACCACTAATACACTCAGCACTCCAAATGCACTGATCTCTACCCTTCTTCAACCTGTGTTCATAACTTTTTATTTTATTTTTATTTTTCTAATTTTTTTTTTATTTTCTATGAAATCTTGTTTCTGATAGACAAAGAAGCTTATAAAGCTTCTAAAAGCTTATTATCTGAGCTTATGAGACTACACTAACACTTGAGAACACTTAATGAAACTTAAACAATAAACTTGAAATTTGCAATTGAAACTTGAAAATTGAAAATGATCTTAAAACTTAAAATTTAAATTGCATTAACTGAAAACAGATTACAAAAGGTGAAATAGATATTACAACAACTACAATTATATTCCTACATACATTCTAAGGCTCCCTTGAGCTTCTACTTATATAACGAGACAACTTTAAGGTACCCCTTCTTCCACATGGCTTCGTTTTCAAAAATAGCACTCCCCTAGGCTTCTCCTTTGAACCTTGACTAAATCCCAATCGTCCAATTAGCTTTTGATGCATCTGAGATGTTGATTGCATTTTGGCGCCAAAATGGAACGGGGCAAAATTAGTGGTTCTGGTGGAGGGCATTAATGAGGTGGTGGTGGGAGTTGGTTTGGTTGGTGAGGCGCATTTATTGTAGAGGGTAAGTTTGGTGAAAAAGGTGGAGGGGGGAGGGGGAACACATTTGCAGGAAAACGGGGGAAATTGGGGGTGGGGAAGATGGTGTTTGACCCTCGTTGACCTGGTGGTGATGGGCCTGGGGTAGGATTTTGGGCTTGGGGGATTGAGTATTGGATTAATGTGTTGGATTGAAATAACACAAGGGCCCGGTTTGGTTTATTGAATCACAAGGACCATTTTTGTAATTTGACCAAATTTGAGGGACCTGAAATTTAACTTATCCAAAGCACTCAAAGGGACCAATCTTGCCATAATATAATAACCCAAGAACCAATTTTTCATTTTTCCATTTTTCAAAATTCCCAGGGACCTTTTCTGCCAAATTTGAAATCTTAGGGACCAGACATGTAAATTTTGAAACTTATGACCCAAGTATCATATTTTGTGATTTTTATCTTTCAAAAGACTTGGGTTGACTTTTGTTTAAAAAATAAATGCATAGGGACAATTTTTGACAAGTTTTGAAACTTGGGGGACTAAAACTGCCAATATTGCAAACTTTGATCATTTTTCATTTGTTTTTGCTCATTTTGCATTTAAAAAACATAAAACACAATCCCTGGGATAATTTAAGTATTTTGATGACTTTTTGATTGTTTTTGTATGTTTTGCAGTTCAGATTTGATAAAAAATGATGAGTGTTTGAGCACTCATCAGTACACATTTCTGCAATGACCAATTTGATAAAGTCATGCAAAAGTATGGTGTAACTCACCGTCTTTCTACTGCATACCACCCTCAAACAAGTGGACAAGTAGAAGTTTCCAATCGAGGCATTAAGAGAATATTGGAAAGAACCGTTGGTGAAAATCGTGCATCGTGGTCGGATAAATTAGATTATGCACTTTGGGCTTTCCGTACGGCTTACAAAACACCCATCGGGTGTACGCCTTACAAGCTTTTGTACGAGAAAGTGTGCCATCTACCGATCGAGCTTGAGCACAAAGCCTATTGGGCTCTCAAGCATGCAAATTTTGACCTCAAAACTGCGGGTGATCATAAGAAAGTTCAACTGAATGAATTAAATGAACTTCGTGATCAAGTTACGAGAACTCTTTGATCTATAAAGAAAAGACAAAGAAGATTCATGACTCAAAAATCAAGAACCATGTTTTCAACGTTGGTGATCGAGTCCTTCTTTTCAACTCTAGACTCAAGATCTTCTCGGGAAAGCTAAAGACCCGTTGGACTGGCCCATTCACTATAGCAAAGGTTTATCCTTATGGCACCGTCGAGTTATCTCAAAATGACGGTCCAAATTTCAAAGTGAATGGGCATCATTTGAAGCATTACTTTGGAGAGGACATACCATCAATGGTTGTCCCGGATCTCCACACTTTCCCCAAGGACAAATGAATTCGGGGATCGAGTCAAGCTAACGACTCGGTAAACAAAAACAGTAGCATAAACATGGGTTTTCACCCATGTCTCTGACTTCTTTCTATTTTCTAACACCCAAGTATGGGGGAGTGGCCACCCCCTGCTGCTGTTTACAATGTATATATCTTTAAAAAAAAATGTGTGTTGTATCTATATATAAATAAAGTGAAAAATGAAAAATGATGTTCCCACAGTTAGCTTATAATATTATCTTTTTACGTTCAAAGAGTCGACATAATAGCCGGGACTTTGAATATTGAGGACAATATTCAATTCTAAGTGTGGGGGGGGGGGGGGAATTCTAGCGAATTTGATCACATTTTACCTTCTAGTACCCCCGTTTTTTGCCAAAATTTTCAATTTTTTTTCACTTTATTTCAAAAATTCTTTTGGTTATCAGTTCACCATGTCTAAACGACACAAGGATTGCTAATCCAGGAGAAAACGGCTCTTGGTAAAGATATATCAAATCCGTTTATGGCTGACAATTTGCCTAAAATTGTATGGTATTCAACTCTCCATATCCTAAAAAGTAAAAGAGTTGGCTAGCCCGCAAGATTATGGCTTATTGTAAAGGCAGTGGAAAACCATAATTAGTAATCAACTCACCAAGATGATGACTGTATTCCATCAAGAGTTGCCTAGTATAGAAGCAAACGGCTTCTGGTAAAGACAAATCAAAACCGTTGAAAGCTGGTGGTTTACTCAAAATCATATGGTTATCGGTGTACCATGGCTCTTACTTGAACTAAAACATTTGGCTACTCCAGAAGTAATGGCTTTTGGTAAAGGGACTTCAAATCCATTACATTTTCACAAAAGATTGCTAGGGAGTAGCAATAGTTTAGTGTGGGGGATTGATGAGTGCTCAAACACTCTTCATTTTCATCGCATTTAAACTGCCAAAACAGCCAAAAACACTCAGAAATGCATCAAAACACTGAAAATATCCCAGGGATTGTGTTTTATATGTTTCAGATGCAAAATGAGTAAAAACAATGAAAAACGAACAAAGTTTGCACAATTTGCAGTTTCAGTCCCTCAACTTTCAAAAATTGTCAAAACTAGTCCCTGAAAATATGTTTTGAAAGAAAAGTGAACCCAAGGCCTTTAAAAATAAAAAATTATCAAAAATGGTCTTTGGGTGAAAAGATATCAAAAATTTACAAGTCTGGTCCCTGTACTTTCAGAATTTGCAAAAATGGTCCCTGGGAAAATTTTGTTTTTGGAAATCTCATGTATGGTCCCTGGATTATTGAAACATGCCAGGAATTACCCTTGGAATTTTTTGGAGGATGTGAAATTTTGAACCCTCAATTTTCAGCAAATGTTACATTTAGTCCCTAGGCTTAGAAATACTACACAAACCAAATGGACCCCTTTGTAATATTCCTAACCAAATCATCCAATCGAAATCCAAACCAGAAACCAACACCCCAGCCCAACACAACCCCTCAGGCCCATTGCTATCACCAAAGCCCACCCCATCCCATGTTTTATTAATAAAACGTAAGGCCGGGTCAAGGAAAGTCAACCCTTCCCCTACCTCCTTTTGCCGCCAAACACACACCCTGCGACCTCCAACATTTATGTCCCCCTCCAATCTCCAACACAACCTACTAGCCACCCTACTTGACCTCCTCACCAAAGTCAACCCAACACTTATAATTACCCCTCCCCCTCCTCCATGTCAGCAATCTACTTCTACAATTTTTGGCGCCAAAAACACCTTCCAACGGCCAAGATTGATTTCAGAGGATCCAAGGGCTAAAAGATGATGGGAAAGGATCAGAGGACCCCATGGAGCTTTATAAGTAAAGAAAAAATGCAAAGAAGAAAGCAGTAGTTAGTTTAGTAGAAAATTAAATTAGTTGTAATGTTATATTAATGTATTTCTTAGTTTCAAGTCTTAAATTTAGCTTTTCAGTTGTAATGTACTCATTTTTATTGTAATATCAAGTTTATTAAAGCTTAATTCCAAGAATTGTTGCAGCATTCAGTTTTTGCCATTTTTAGTGAAAACTTCCTTTTAAATATAAAAGTGTTAAAAGTTGTTGATCAATGTTCCATTAAGCTCATTTAACCTTATTTGTGAGTTTTTAAAAGTTTATAAAGCTTTGAAACTAGTTTGGATCACAATTGCATAATTACACAAAAATTCCAAATAAATAGTCAAAAAGTCAGAAATCAGGAAAAGGTTGAAGGAGGCAAAGGAACGTGGTATAGTTTGGATCTCAATGGGTTTAGAAGTTTCAAGGGAGACAGTAGGATGTGGTTATGGCACTTGGTTCAGTAATCTCAGCTTGATTAGCATCTTGTAAGCTTTAATACTCATTTTCCTATTTTATTTTACCCTTGCTTCTCAAAAGCTTATTTGTGTTTATTTATGTTCAGCAGTTAAGTTTTAGCCCTTGTAGTGATTAAAAAGGTGTATTAGTTCTCTTAATCTCGTTGTGTCAAAGTTTATCAATTAACTGTCTCAATTAGCATAGCATAGAAATCTAAGTGTTTTTAGCTTTGGCTTGCATCTTTGTGCCTAATATAGCTTCTCATATCATATTGGACTGTTGAGTATCAGTCCCATGGCCTGAATTGTCCATTTGTATCAAAACTCATAACTAGTCACAGTTAAAGGGGTGTTTGGATCAGGCATTTTCACTGTGACTAAGATGGAATTGGTCAAAGTTTTCTGTTCATTCAGTATACTCTAGGAGCAGTTAGGGCATTTGAATACAAAAATTAAGTGGTCATTTTTAAAAAAAGGGTCAAACTCAAAAGTTCTTCCCCTTAGGAGTTGACTGTTGAAATTTCTTAGTAGTATAATCCATTTTTAGGTTTCAAATTTGCTTAGCTTGCCTAATTTAGTCTCAAATAAGCCTAGTATAACTTATGTAGTAATCCAGGATCAATTTAAAGTCACAAAAGTCAATTTGCTCAAAAATTTTCAAAAGTCAAACTTGCTTATTAGTTCAGAATCCCATTTCTTGGGAGATTTTTCTTGAATTTTGTAGGCTGAATTGCGATTTGAAATTTGTTGTGATAAAAATATCCCACCTCAACTACCAAGATCTGTTATTAGCTTATTTTTTTGAATTTAATTGAGATGTGTGCACAACCTTCTTTGAGGCTGCAGGGAAAGCCAACTCCCCTGCACTAAGCCCATCACCCTAGTTTCTGTGACCTGTTGTGATCACCTCTATGGACCCCACCCATAGCCCCTTGGCTTATTGGAGAGCTAATAAGCTCTAGTTTACATAACCAGTTCTAATTTGGACTTAGGCTTATTGGGATCAGCTTTTGGGACCCCTACTTTGTGACCTGTTTTCAGACATTATGCTGAGTCTTCAGCTTTTGACCCAACTTTCCACAGCCCATATCTTGCTCAAAAATAAGCCATAAGCCTATCTTATTGGCTTATTTTCAAGCTTGGTAGCCCAACTTTGTAGATCAACTCCTAAATTAGACCTCCCTTGAACTCTGTGGACCCCACAGTACCCTAAAGGTCCTTGTTCTTAACCTGTTTTGGTCTGAGGTGTTTTTGAAAGTGCTTATTATATCTTATAGCTTATTTGCCTGTGCTTTTTCCTGTCATTCTAGCTTATTCCAGTGCATTATAGTTGTTTGTATAATATTCAGGCTTCATTAGTTAGTTATTGGCTTTTTGCCTCATAAGTCATTTGATCATAGCTTATTAGGAGTCTACTGCCATCAATTGGGCTTTTCAATTAGCTTATTAATAAGCTCTGATCAAACTTCCTTTGTAAAAAGTGCTTAATATCAGTTGTAAAATAGCTGTGTAAAAGAAAAAATCAAGAAAAGACAAAAATAAGGAAAGTGATAGCTTCTATTTAAACCTTTTTGGCTTATTTTCTGCTTATTTATAAGCAATTCTTAATTTTAAATTTTTCTTAGGTATCTTACAGCTTAAAATAATTTTAGTAATTTTTTCAGAATTTTCTTTTGTCATTTAGTACTTTTTATAATTTAATTTAGTTTAAATTAATTAAATAATTAGTTTTAATTAATAATAAATAATTAAAAAGTAGGAAAAATAGATTTTCTGTTCTAAAATTAGTTTTATAATATTTTAGATTTTTCTAAATTTAATGTTCATTTTTCTAGTTAAATTTCATAAATTAATTGTAAATTAGTATAATTTAGTTAATTAAAAAGTAATTAATAATTAGTAATTAATTAATAGTAATTAATTAAATAGTTGTAAAAATAATTTTAATTTTCCAAAAATTTTCTTTTATCATTAGGATTGTAAAAATATAATTTTCATATTCGTAGGACTTTATTTGCTCACGTTTCACTTTTAATTTTGCGAGTTCGCGTTTATTTTAAATTCAAACTCGCGTTTTTAGGTTTAAATCACGTTTTAGTGTATCTGATCATCAGTAATCGTTCTTATAGTGTTTTTAAGTTAATTTCATTCATCATCTCGTAGTGTAATCATAATAATCAAATTCCTCACCCTTCTGTTAAATCACCCAATCATTTAAAACGTTCACAAAAACAATTGCACGCCTCGTCGGGACATAACGACCCGGGGAAACACTATACTCCTTGGTTAGTTGGTCTGAGACGTTTGACTTGGTTGACAGCTCACATTGGTTAATTTAGTTGACCATTCAGGACCAATCAATGCAAAATGATTAAGCACCACAAAAATTACATAAATGTCATCTTCGAGTGCGTCCAATAGTCAAATTTTTATATGCATTTGATCATTTCTTTAAGGGTAAACTAGTTCTCGTGATTTCATAATCAAATTGACGAGTTATCTTTCAAATGATAACGAGTTGTTGTTTTTTTTGTTTTTTTTTTTTTTTTTTTTAAATAGTTCGTAATTAATATTGTTTTATGATTTTTTGATAAGACTATTTACATTTTATTGCTTACTTTAACATTGTTTTCTTTATATTATATTTCTATTCGAGTCAGTAAATTTTTTTTCGTTTTTTTAATCAAAATATATATTTTGCTCAATACAAATCTAGACACAAAGTTAAATTGGTAATTTAAGGCAACTCATATTGCTCACTCAGAATAATTATCAAACAAAAATGTTCATTCAGAATCAGTTTCACTCAGCATCTTAGAATCATTCATCAGGTTTGATTCATTCAGCGCTAAATCATTTTTTTTTTATCAAACAGCCCCTAAGCTACAACTATATTAGCTAGCTACTACCACTAGTACAGATTTGGCCTTTCGTCACATATAGCGTATTTCGAATGGTCACACAGCAACATATTTACGTGACTAAATGTACCTGCCTTAAATAAACAGCCACACTTGATCCGAATTGTGTGACCATTTCGTAAAATATATGTCACACATTTGTGTATATATGTGACCAGAGGGTAACTGGTAAATATTTTTCGACTTTTTAGTCACTTTTAATTCGGGACGTGTGACAGATACAAATCAGCTCGAAACATTAGTCACACTGTATATATACATATATATATATATATATATATATATATATGTATATATGTGTGTGTGTGTGTGTGTGTGTGTGTGACAAATATGTGTCACACAATTGAAAAGTGTGACCAAAATAGATATATGGTCACATGAGGTAATTGTGTATGTGGTTAAATTATATAGTCAAGTTTGTCACATATTATTTAAACGTGACTGCTATTCTTTGCTGAATATTTAGCCACATAGCGTTTGAAATGTGTGATAACTGAAAAGTAAGTTTGAAGCGTTAGTCACGATATGCATTGAATAGTGACAAATATATATGTTACACACTTGAAGAGTGTGACCAAATGTCATATATGGTCACACTAAACCATAGAAACATGATTAAGTGTAACGAAAATTCAATACATATGGTCACGTAAGTTAATATGTATGTCTAAAGTTTAGTGTGTGTTTGCTTGCCAAATCCTAATGTGTATAGTCACACTTAATTGATGCACGATCATGAGACTATAAGCTTTACAATAGTCACACCATATCACAAATGTGTATCTAAAGTATGTTTATTGCCACATTATAAGGGTATTATATGTGCAATACATTCAAAATAGTCACATTGTGATATTTATGTGACTATTATTTATAGCAAAATGTGATCTCGGTTATCATTAACCTTGATATTAGTCGCATTGAGTGTTTGTGTGACTAAATTCAAGATGTTATCTATGGTCACTTGAAGTATTTATTTAGGTGTCTAAATCATAGTCAAAGTTTGTCACACATTATTTAAGTGTAGTCACAATTCGATACATATAGTCACACATTTCGGAATAACTTATGTAATTTTGAGGGATTAGATATGGATTTTATAGTCTCTCTAGTTTGAGTCTAATTTGATATTAACTGCATGAACTGAGTTCAGACTATTAGTCGATCATGACTCTTCATTTGCCCTAGCTAGTTATACTTAGAACTGCAAAGTAAAATTAGATGTTGTGATCATTGTGCATATGTTATGGCTTGTGTTTTCTTTGTTTATAGACTAACATTTTGCAGCAAAGGCAAAGAAAAAGCTGTTTGGAATGGAATTTGGGTGAATGCTAGTAACTCAGAAGTTAATGCTGCTTGGCATAATTTAATGTTGCTAGGCATAAATTAATGTTGCTAGGCGTAATTCTAAACTACCATAATTTTTTTGATTATAACAATATGTATATGATAATTTTTTCATTTTTTTTGTTTAATGAAGCAAGAAAGTTAAAATTCATAGAATAATAATCCACAAAAAAACATTCCCATAGCAAATTAAAAGTAAATTAAAAAATTTTCATATATAAAAAGATTAACAATTAAATTTCTGAGATTTTTCCTGATCAAAAGCCAAATGTACATTATCGTAGTCAATGGCGTCCTCTTCGTCACTCAGAAATCCAACATCAGCCGCATCCGCTTCCACTGAACCAACCCGCGGCTTTGATCGCTTGTATTCCACCTCATCTTTGGCAATTTGACGCAAACTTGCCTTGCGTGCTGCCTTCTTTCTTCCAGAACTCCATGACTCATACCACTCGTTAATGTTAAACACTTTCTCTTCCTTACCTACATAAAATAAAGATTTATCGATAAATACTATACATTAAGAGAATCAAATATGTATATCAAATTAATCCTTATATATACATGGTTACATTAGTTTGAACTGTTTTTTTTTATTGAACATATATGACATAAATACCTTTTGAACTTTCTTCTTCAAAACGTGGTTTCCTGAAATCAAATAAGCATTAGATGATAAATTTATAGAAGTTGCATCATGCTATGTGGTTTGAATGTTTACGTGTACAAAAGTTTACTTACCTTGAGCTCTTGAATGAAATGGACCTTGTTCTTTTCTTGTTTCAAACCATTTTCTTATAAGATTAATTGTTTAAAAAGTGTTTGTTGAATGCTAAGTGGCCTTAAAAAGGGATACAATAACATCAAAACGCCTATTGTAGTCTTAGCATGTAGGGAATTTTGAAAGTCTAAACATTAAAGATTATTGCAATTTACCAAGTTGAATGTCACATTAGCATGTGAAATGCACTAATTACTCGTGCCTAATTGTAATCATTTTAATTTTACATATTAAATGCGCGCTCCTAAACATTCTATAATTTTATTTTTAAACTTTAAATGGTAATAAGCATTGTAAGTGGTTTCAAATGTTAGAAAATATAGTAAGAATAAACATAATGGTATTAATCTAGTTATTAGTTGTGTAAAATTTGTGTTTGTGACAGTGTTTACTCCCAGAATTGGCAAACTTACTTCAACACTGTTATGACCTGATAAATGAAGCGATCCAATACCTTTGTTTTGATGTTACATGGTTGATAGATGATTTTAGATTTTGTTGAGAAAGAAATCAAGAATAAGGTGAGAAGCATGATGGTACAACAAGGGAACAAGCAAAAGGATTACATAAAGTCAAATAAAATCGAGGTATAACAAACACATTATAAAATTGACTTCATAAAGTCAAATAAAGTATAGTGTAAAAGTTATAATCTAATTAAATATTTGTAACAATCTTTAAAACTATAGTGTAAAAGTTATAATCTAATTACAAATTCTTGTATTTACAAACGAAATAAAGTTAAAACATCAAGTTAAATGAAACCATGAAGAGTTACAGTAACTCAGAACTTAATGCTGCTTGACATAACTTAATGCTGCTAGGCAAAATTGCTGTAAACCAGTGTAACTGTAAAAAAAGTAAATGTAAACACTAGTACAAAAATTTCTATTGGTCACGCATGGTCGATTTTGAAATGTGACACTATAACATTTATACGCGACTAAATGTACCAGAATAAAATAAACAACCACACTTGATCCGACTTGTGTGACCATTTCGGAATTCCATTGTCACACATTTGAATATTTATGTGACTAGAGGTAACTGGAAAAAAAATTTTGGATTATTTAGTCACTTATAATTTGGTACGTGTGACAGATACAAATGAGTTTGAGACATTAGTCACACTATATATACATATGTGACAAATATATGTCACACAATTGAACAGTTTAACCAAAATCCATATATGGTCACATGAAGTAATTATGTATGTGTCTAAATTATATAGTCAAGTTTGTTACACATTATTTAAACATGACTGCTAATCTTTGCTGAATATTTAAGCATATATGAATGTGAAATGTGTGACAACTGAAAAGTAAATTTGTAGCGTTAGTCACGATATGCATTTAAAAGAAACAAATATATGTCACACACTTGAAGAGTGTGACAAAATGTCATATATGGTCACACTAAACCATAAACATACATGATTAAGTGTAACCAAAATTTGATACATATGGTCACGTAAGGTAATATGCGTGTCTAAAGTCTAGTGTGTGTTTGCTTGGCACAACCTAATGTGTATAGTCACATTTAATTGCAGCACGATCATGTGACTATAGGCTTTACAATAGTCTCACCATATCACAAATGTGTATCTAAATCATGATTATTGCCACGTTATAAGGGTATTATATGTGACCAATACATTCAAAATAGTCACATTATGAATTTCATGTGACTATTATTTATAGCAAAATGTGAACTCAGTTATCATTAACCTTGATATTAGTCACATTGAGTTACACAAACAACAGAGTTGTAATAGCGGTAGTAACTATTGTAATAACAATAGTAACTATTGTAATAGTAGTAGTAACTTTTGTACAAACAACAGAGTTGTAATCTCACAAAAGGGGAATTATATAGTACTTACCAAAAGGTTTTTTACAACATAATGAAAATAGAGAAGCTAAAGTACGTACCCCTGCTACCTCCAAACACCTAATTATCAACTTGTTTTCTTCACATCATACAATGCTCTCTTATACTGAGCATGAATTCTTTCAGTGAGATCTTTAACTACCTCTCTACGTTCTTCACATATGATCTTTGTAGATATCATCACAGCAAGTAAACTAGCAGGCAAAGGATATTCTTTTTCTGCAAGCATAAAAACATCAATCCCACCTTGTGTTGATAAGTTATGTACATTGCAGCTATCATAAAACTTCCATCAAGTTGAGAAATGATTGCATGGGAAGTTCCAATAGATATCAGCTGGATTATGTTTAGATAACCTATGTAATTCAACCCACAAATCTTGCTCTTTTGCATCTAGCTTCTTGAATGTTTTGATTCTCTCTTGAACCAACTCCCATAATTTGTCTAAGTATACTCTGTCAATTTTTCTTATAAAATCCTCAAACCTTTTGTACACTGCTAATCCTCCACCTGCCTGGATTATCTTCCAAGCCTTTCCAAATTTATCTCGGTAAATCTCCTAGTCCATGATTGGATGTATAGCTTGAATAGGATCAACATATAATGTTTCAGGAACAATCACCATCATCTGATCATGAGAAGAGCTGTCTTCTTTTCTTTGTGAATCATTCTTCTTCTTAGCAGGTTTGTCTTCAATGATCTTTTGTTTCTTTGACGGTGTTTCTTCTATACCCATGGGGATAAAGTTTTCAACATATTTCTTGATTTGGTAGTATAGATGTTCAATTTGTGCATATGTCATTCCCCTGAGGCCAGAAGCTTTATAGTCACCTTGATGCTGTATGTATATCTTCATTTCACTGATGAGCTGAGATCTTGTGGAATTTCTTTTCCTTTTCTGACTTTGACTTTGATTCATTGACTTAATTAGGTCCTTCAAAACTTATTTTTCATATCTTTCCTTTATCAAATCAGCAAGTCTTTGTACTTTGTCTTCCCCATTTACAATCTCATCTGTGTAAAGTTCTTTAATTCTAGCATGTAGAACTTCATCTGCATCAATAAAAGCTTGTATTTGCTCTCCATGAGCTCTTTTTTTCTCCTCTTCTTCAAGTCTGAATTTTACTTGCTCATCTGTTTCAAATTCAGACACTTTATCTCTCCTCTTCTCATCCATAAAGTTAGCTATTTCAGCTTCATCAACTCTCTTTGCAACCTCTTCATCTGTAGCAACTTCAGTAGTAGAAGCTTGATTTGTTGTAGCAGCAGAAACATCTTGTTGTACCACCTTAGCCATTTCTTCAACATTACTAGTAGCAGCAGTTTCTCCCAAATTAGTATTAGTTTCCACTACCTGCTCTTTATTTACATCTTCCAAAACTGCCTCATAACCCCCCTTGTCAGCAACTAAATAATCATCATCAACATTATCATCACTATCAATCCCAATATCCATATCCACATGCATATCAGCACAAGAACCTTCAGCATTTGTTGTTTCCTCCCCTGAGACTCTGCTTTCATTCTCACTTGTTTGGGAGCATCCTCCAAACTAGTAGCCTTAGAAGAACTCACCCTGTGTGCTATGACCACCTTCTTCAACCTTCTGAACTGAGCTTTTCTTGACCTCTTTCGACCTTCCAAACATCGAACACTCAGCTTCAACCTTTTGATCTTTGCACCATTTTTTGTTAAGCGCTTTTGGAGGCCAAGAACATCCTCTTCTAACTGGGTATAACAGGCCTTCAAATCCTTTATAAGTTTCATTCTATTCTCACCAGTATCCATCAATTCATGTGTTTCAGAACTACCCTCATCACTTCTGGATGTGTTACCTTCCCTGAGAGGTTAATCAACGGGTGTATACTCACTCTCATGTATATTACCACTGGCCTGCTCCACACCCATGACATCCTCACCCTTTTTTTGTGGAAGGTTCACCATATATGGAAAAAGCGGTGTAACCTTTCCTGAAAAATCCTTGCTATTATTTTTCAGATTCGAAAATACTTTGTTTTGTAGTGAGGGGGCAACATAAGTTCTTTTATGTCTTTTAAAGGTAGTCAACTGTTTTTGGATAATAAGTTGCAAAAACCTTTGATATAATAAAGAAGTATCATCATCAGCCAAGGTCTTGATCATACCCTCCAAAATCATTTTTAAAGGTAGTCACTGCTGATTCCATGGTGGTACCAAACTCATTCCAACCTGTTGTTTTAGGACTCAAACAATGTAAGAGAGTATGAATCAAGAATTTCCACTGAGATGAGAAGAGACCTTTGTAAAACTTTAATCTATTATTCTTCTTCTCATACCCCCATTTTTTTCAAACCTTTGAAAATGGTGGCATTTTAAAGACCCACAATCACTTCATTATCTAGTAGGTTAAGAGATTCCCTAATAGAGGACTCAGTTATGAGTATATCTTGGCCATCTACCTTAGCCTTAATCTGTTTTTCTTCATTAAAAGTTATGACCTTAGCAGTAGCCCAAAACTGCTTAATAAAAGAAATGCATATAGGAGGATTCATAGTTAATGCATACCTAATAGGGGTAGCATTCAAGAAATCAATTATCTGTGTGAATCCTTCAGAACCATCTGGTTTCTTCAAAAAAGCAACCATGTTGTGTCTGTCAACAAATGTGCGTTTTGATTCAATTGACAACACCATCTTGAATTAGGGTTTTGTGAGTTGGGGATTTTGAAAATGATTGATAAAAGATGTTAGTGTTTGTGATTATAGAGAAATTATGTGTGCGTAAAACTAAATTATCGATTTGATTGGGGATTTAAACCGTTAAGTGTAAATGTTACCAATCCACCCCTGCACTCTTAGTTCTAGCAGTACAAACCCAGCTGAAATAACGTTTTCTTAGCAGCAGA
The DNA here is from genome assembly GCA_030686995.1 of Artemisia argyi. Lineage (NCBI taxonomy): Eukaryota > Viridiplantae > Streptophyta > Magnoliopsida > Asterales > Asteraceae > Artemisia > Artemisia argyi. The sequence continues at coordinate 5,468,152 of CM060705.1, forward strand.
TTTATTTATTTATTTATTTTTATTTGTTTTTGTGCAAAGGGTGAATCATTATATTAATATCAACAAGTAATGAGAAAATTGAGCAATGACAAAAGTACGGGAATTAAGATTAAACATTTTCCATTAAAACATGAAATGAAAAATTACAAAATATTGTACAAAACCAGCTGCAGTAACATTTCTTAGCAGCAGAATCTTTTTATACTGCAAAGGGTGAATCATTATATTAATATCAACAAGTAATGAGAAAATTGGGCAATGACAAAAGTACTGGAATTAAGATTAAACATTTTCCATTAAAACTTGAAATGAAAAATTACAAAATACTGGAAATAAAAGTTACACGTTCTAAAAATCTACTAATCTAATTTTGGAGATTTCTTCGGGTCAAATGCCACATGTGCATCTTCGTGATTTTCCTTCTTTCTTTCTTTCAGCAGCCCACCATTGTGTTGATCTCTTGTTGTTTGCAGATATTGTTTATGAATACTTCTTGCAGGTTTTTTTTTAGAGATTTGATAAACTAGGATTTGTGATTTGAGATACATATGGAAACGAGTATAAAAAGGGGATATGGGAAAACCAAAATACCAATATTTAATGGAGGAAAGGATTGATGTTTCCCACAGGTGGCTTGAACCATTTCAACATCTTCTGGCCAATCATGATCCATTGGGATGAGCGTTTGCCAGGGATCAATGCTTATAACTCTTGACAGAACTATATACATATTAGTCGCTAACAAAGACTAGCCACAATGGAACATGATTGACTTGAAGAAATCTGCAAAATTTCATGATTGACCTGATCTAAATATCCCTTTGGAAAGTAGTCTGACCATGGATTTGCTGCAAAAAAATAATAAAAAATATAATAAAATTTTAAAAAATGTAGTGTAAATGAAATAAAAGATAATGTTGCAATTTAGGGTGTGTTTGAAACAACCTTTGTTCTTGGAACTCCAATGGCCACATTACTTAGTGGATGGTTGGTTTTAGATCATAAAAAAGAATGGAATGCAATAAACCAACATACATAACCCTTCTAAGTTCCCGCTACTGCTCGCTTTGTCGTTTCAACTCCCTTTAAGCAAAGGACTGCACCAGCCGCATTGCTAGATTGTTGAAAAAACAAAGCAAACAGTATGGGAACTTAGAATGGAAAGGTATGTTGAAATCGGCAGACAGGTTGAGTAAAGAATAGATACAAATGTTGAGTAAAGAATAGAGTCTAAGTAACATCACTCATCTTGAATGCGATAATGAAGGAGTGTGACCTGTCATGAACAATACACACTTGAAGATGTCTCAAGGATCAGGGCAGATCTATCTAACGATGTAGATGGGTTCCATCGCTTTAATTGGATACCTTTTACTAATGTTTGGTGTTTGATCTTGATTATCAGTTTTGGTTCTTTCAATAATCAAGATTAAACATCGTTAGAAAATGGGGTCCAACTAAAGTGATGGAACCCATCTACATCGTTAGATAGATCTGCCCTGATAATCGAGCTTTAAGGTCTTAGCAACCAAATTCTTACTATCATTTATATTTCTCACTTAAATGTGACGAACATACATACTAGTTATGTAGGTCCTATGACATTAGAGAGCTAATCATGAATCAATGAAATCATATTAAATTTATATCAACAATACAATGAAAATATTTTCATTGTAACTAAATACATGAAAAAATTGTTTAAGTTCTTGATATGTTTATTGTACTTCAACATAATCCTAAGATAAAATAATCTAATCCAAGCAAACCTTAATATCTATTTTGCTCTAATTATTCACAAAAACAACACAGCATGTTCTTCCTTATTCTATCAATACAAATTATACTTGATACTGGATGGACAACACCAGCAGAAGTTTATGTTCATACTTGAAAGTGGTGTCTGTCCAGCCATCATTGATACTTCTTTCATCTTTGATACTTGGATGTTTTAGCCTAAATATTCGCACACACATCCGCCACTTTTCTTCCTTATTCTCTCAATACAAATGCAACATAATTCTTATAACAGATAGTCAACCTAATCCTAAGATAAAATAAGCTAATCCAAGCAAACCTTAATATCTCTTTTGTTCTAATTATTCACAAAAACAACACAGCATGTTCTTCCTTATTCTATCAACACAAATGCTACGCAATTCTTATAACAGATAATCAACCTAAGCCTAAGAATAAATAGCTCTAAGGGGGTATTTGGATTATATTCATTTGTGATCTTATCAGCTTTTTGAGATATGGGATCAAAACCTAGATCCGAGTGAGTTGTAACTGTAAGTGTGAGAAAGAAATAGAGGATTATGGAAATGTGTGAAGTGTGTTTGATAAGTTTGTATATATATATATATATATATATATATATATATATATATATATATATATATATATATATATATATATATATATATATATATATATATATATATATATATATATATATTACTTTAGAAGTTTAAACGAAGTGTTTTTGATACTCTTGCTAGGGGTTTGATTTAATAACTAATAAAACACAACTTATATTAATAATTAAAATTTAAACATACATTAAACAAACTACAGCAAACATGAAACATAAAATATGATAATTAAACATAAACCTACGATAATGAAACATAAACCTACGATAATTAAACATAAAGCTACGATAATTAAACATAAAACTACGATTCAATAAAATGAATCATCAGACACATAGCCCTCGTGACTCGAATAGGAGGCACTTGAATCGTCCTCACTCGATGGCACAGATGGAAGTCCCTGAGCCCATCGCCATTCTGCTCGTCTGTTCTTCCGATCCTGTTTCCCTTTGAGGTACGCCTCATGCTCCATTTCCTGACGGGCTTGCTCATCTTCAAACTCCAAAATGACTTGCATATCTAGCTCATATTGTTCTTCCTTAGTCAAGTGACGAATGATGGGTTGGTTTTCAGGTGGAAAGTTTGGTGGTTGATTGTTTGGTTGTGCTATGTTTTCTGGTGGAAACATTACTGCTGGTGGAGTTGGAGGTGGTGGGTTGTCATATTGGAACACTGAAAAAAGATCTTCTGGCGGTGTGTTTTGTGGGGAATTGTCTTCAGGCGGTGTGTTGTACACTGATGCATTTTCAGGTGACGTGTTGTGAGACATTCTGTTAAAAGAACAAAAGAGAATTCCTTGATGATTGTGGGTGTGAATTGTGCGTGTATTCAGCATCACCCCAATAGGTATTTATAGGATGCTTTATGGAAGTATCCCGCCCTTTATTTGAATTCAAAATTTAAAATTACCCCGCCATATGTTTTGAATTCAAAATTTCAAATTATCCCGCCCTCTGTTTTGAATTAAAAATTTCAAATTACCTCGCCCTCTATTTTGAATTCAAAATTTGAAATGTATCCCGCTTTCAATAAACCCCTATTTATACCATGCAATATCATTAAATTTTACACACACTGCAATATTTACACCATTTTACAATGACAAACTGTTGGTCACTGGAAGAAGAATATGTGCTAGCTACCATTTGGCTTGAAGTTCACGATTCTACAGACATCGTGAATGAACGTTCCTTTTGGAATGAAGTTACAGAAAGGTTCAATAATCAAAGTGATGGTCCGCACCGTAATAAAAATAGTATTACGGCTCTATGGAGTAGAATGAATGCTGAATGTCGTAACTATAATGCTATTTAAAAAGAGTTGCTGCGTACAAGTGAAGACCCTTGTCGTCTCAGCAATGCAAACCGAATTTACTATGAACGCTATGGGAGAGGGATTAAATATCAACATGTGTGGTTCACTCTGAGAAACACGTTGGCATGGGACAGAGACGATGAGTAGTGGTGTTTTATGTTAACAATTTCCGTATCGTGTTTATTTCTTTTCTGTATCGTGTGTATTTCTTTTCTGTATTGTGTGTATTTCTTTTTCGTATTGTTGTAATGTTGCGTATCGTGTAATCTTGAATTTGAATTTGAACTAAGGGGGGTGTTTTGCAATTTGCATTAACTTATATTCCAAATGTTATAAATTTTAGAGGGGCCAAAAGTGACAAAAAAAGTTTTTTTTTTAAGAAAATCACTTTAACGCCACGTTAATGGAATAACCCGGCGTGTTAACGCACCATTAACGCGACCATACACAACAATCACGTACGAATAATGCACGTTAAAAGCCAAATAACACACCTGTGCGTTACTAATGTAACTGCTCTAAAAGCCACTACAAACCAATACACATGACCCATTACCCATGTTAATTAACAATTGTCAACAGTCATGGATGTGTCGTAACATGACATTCTAAGCAACTATCCACCCAATGCATATGACCCATATGATCGATGTCGATCAAATACCCATTAATTAATAAATGTGACCAGTGATAACCTAATGCACCTGACCCATGACCCATGTGAATTAGCCATTATCACCGGTCATGCATGGTTTCCATTACACTAAAAGCCACTATAACTCAATTCACATGACCCATGACCCATGCATGTTAATTACCAATTGTCAACAGTCATGGATGTGTCGTAACATGACACTCTAAGCAACTATCCACCCAATGCATATGACCCATATGATCGATGTCAAATACCCATTAATTAATGAATGTGACCAGTGATAACCTAATGCACATGAGCCATGACCCATGTGAATTAGCCATTATCACTTGTCATGCATGGGTTGCACTGGCTTGGTAGGTGTATACGATTTGTCACAGACACTAAGAAGCAAGTATCCAGGGACCTCCCGATCATATGTTATCCAGGATCGAGAAAGTTTGAACTCGGATTGAGCTTGACTTGAAAAACTTGATTTATCTATAAAGATGTGTTTTATTACAAATATTAAATTTGAAATATAACCTAAGAATTGAATTTGGTTCGACTTCAGCTCGAAAATATTCATACATTCATAAATAAGTATTTACACTTAGTATACCTACATATTAAAAAAAAGCACATATTTTATATCACTTACAAGCTCGAGAACTCAACAATAACTCGAGTCGAACTTATATAAGGTTGAGCTCAACTCATTAAACATTTCGAGCTCATTTGATAGGCTTTCAATCTCAAAATTTTTAATATAGTGCTCTAATGACCCCGCCCCTTAATTTTCCCCAAAATTTCAATCTCCCGCTCCGCTCATATGGCGCCCTTTTTTCACCCAAAATCAAAACATTAATAGTACTAGCTTAGTCAGATCTATCTTCTATCTATTCATCTATTCTCCTTCTCTCTAGAACCGACTCACACCACCACCAAACTTCACCACCTTATCTCGCTGTGGTTCCACCAACGATCGCTCCTCCACGCCATCACCGTCATCAAGGCAAGGGAACTGTATGGGAGACTTTGTTTGCTTCGGTTGTTTGTATCAAGATAACCACCACATCCCCACTATCACAGTCGAGCCACCATCACCCTCGTCTCACCTATCCTACTCTGTTCATAGGTATGCTCAAACACATATTTAATTTATATTTTCTTACATGTGTAATTGAAAATAAAATGATTTATATTGATTTTCGTGGATTAAAACTAGCCTAAAACATGTTTTTGATTATAAATTCGTGTGGTGGTAATCGTTGCAGGTAGACTTATTAAGACGAAATAGTTTTCCTTTTTATTGGAATGGAGACAATTGACGTGTTCTAAGAGGCCACTGTTTTGCCTGTAAAGGGAGTCTTGATTGGTTTCCACTCCGGGAGGATGTTGCTGAATAGTTGGAGTTTGCTTGTCGCAGTTGCGTAAGTGATCTATCAAAAGATTAACATAACATCTGTTATATAGGAAATTAACTCAAATATGGTTGCTTTTTGTCAAACTGTTTCATTTGTACCAAATGTTAGTGATTTTCTTGCTTGGTAATGTGTTTGACATTTATTCGTTCCACGTTTGGCACTTCATAAAATTGCAACCAATTGTATATTATTTGTTGACCAAGTTGATATGCAACCCGTATGTTTGTTTTTGAGGCTAAACTTATATTTGGGACATCTAATGTTGTCGTCTTTTATGTTAGCATTAATCACGTTACTTGTTTCTTGCATGGGCTACATGCTATTTTCACGGGTGAGGATGATACATAGGATGCCTGGCTAAAAATTCCCTCAGTTGGATTTTCTGGCACACTTCATTTTCGAGGCGTGGGTATGCTCCATCTCAGTCACCAAAGCCAACCCATGTATATTTTTACTGTTTCATGGTTGGCATATCTTATATTATGCAGCATTATTAGTGCCTTGGTTTCTTACATTTCCCATATTTTTTTTCATAAAGAAACTGCCATTAGACTCAGATGTAAGCCACTTTTTATGTTGTTAACAATTTCATTTTCTAATGATAACACCATTGTATTTCTTAATTTATATTGCAGGTGACCACTCCAATGGCCATTGAAACTTTGGAAAACGTAATGGAAACAGTGGTAAGTAATAAAACATCCACATTTGATTTTTTTAGTTTTACGTACATGACTAATGTACCATTTATATATACATATAGGAACCTGTTAAAACTATCGAAAATACGAAAATGCTTAAGCCACGACAAACCGGTTCTACAGGTTACACCACCAACTATGATACCAAATATTTGTGAACTAAATACTGGACTAAAATTAGTACCAACGAAGTGAAAATATTTGGTCTCTAGTGAAACCTTGCAAAAGCAAGCTAAGGCGGCGAAGAGTCAACAGGTTTTAACTTATGATAGTTGAGAATTTGATTATATACGACACTAAAATTATATATATATATATTTGCTTAATTTATATACATTCGATTTTTATTGAATTTGAAATACAATTGTATATATATTTGCTTCATTTATATACATTCTGTTTTATATATATATATATACTAGCAGTAGTAACTCTGCTCCAGCAGTACTAACGTGGTACTAGTATTAACTCTCCTATCATCTTCGCGCAGATAGTTGACCTATCATGTTCGTGCAGATAGTTGAACCAGTGGCTCATCTAGTTCTGTTATGTTGTGAACTTTGACATGTTCTAGTTTTGCTCTCATCCTGATGTGTTGATATGCAGCCACCTACATTTTCAAGGCTTTTATATCCAGATGATAAGATTAGATCAATAGGAGAAAAACTTGTAAGTTTAACTGCAAATTTTATTAGTATGTTCATTGTTTTGGATTAAAAGTCTTCATGATGTTGTTTGAATTACTGCTGATCATGTTTGTGTTAATATTGCTTAGATGGATTTAGTGCAGCTCATGAACTTCAAAGAAAATGTGCAAGTATTTACTACTGCTAGTACAAAAGTTACTACTGCTAGTTAAAGTTGGTACTGCTCGGAGATTAAAACCGCTCGAAGTTGCTATTTGCTTATGGAAAAGATTATAGATACTTATAAAGAAACTATTGTAAGCCGACTAGGACTCCTTGGTGTATAAAAGGATGTCCAATTTTATATTTTGTCCATTTATATACATTCCAATTTTATTGTATTTAAATTTGTTTTGATATATATTTGAATTCTTTTGATATATATTGATTTTTTAAATGTGACTAAAAGATGCATATAGTCACACTTATTAACACTTTTGGTCACTGTTTGCTTTATTCGTTGTGTGACTAAATATTACCGAAGGCCACAAAAACATAAAATTCACGTGGCCATTGGATGATCTATAGTCACACAAAATACACATTTCTTCACTTTAAACAGCATACGGCCACACTTATTAACACTTTTGGCCACTGTTTCCTAAATGGTATGTGACTAAATACCCAAAACAAACATGCCTTGTGTGACTAAATATTACAAAAGGCCACACAAACATAAATTTCACGTGGCCATTGGATGATCAAAAGTCACACAAAATACACATTTCTTCACTTTAAACAGTATATGGTCACACTTATTTACACTTTTGGCCACTGTTTGCTTAATGGTATGTGACTAAATACCCAAAATGAACATGCTTTACGTGACGAAATATTACAAAAGGCCACACAAACATAAAATTTATGTGGCCATTGGATGATCAATTGTCACACAAAATACATATTTCTTCACTTTAAACAGCGTATGGTCACACTTATTTACACTTTTGGCCACTGTTTACTTAATGGTATGTGACTAAATACCCAAAACAAACATGCTTTGTGTGACTAAATATTACAAAAGGCCACACAAACATAAAATTCACGTGGCCATTAGATGATCAATAGTCACACAAAATACACATTTCTTCACTTTAAAGAGCATATGGTCACAGTGTAGGATATCCATAATCACAATCACGTATTGTAACTAGTGGTTTGGTTCAAATTAAAAGAAAGGAAGACTGTTTAGAGAGAGAAGTAGAGAGTGGGAGTTTTAGAGAGAGAAAGTGAGAAAAGATAAGTTGTATGATTAGAAGCTCCAACCCTTTCCCTTGGGTGGGAAAGGGTATTTATAGTTTTACATAAAACGTTCTCCTACAAGCTGTAGATCCGGTGTACAGTGGGTAAAGACCCGTCCGTCCTCCACGGTGTTACTTAAACTAATCTACGTACTAACTAAATATTAATAAGACTACGAGCTATGTAATGCTAATCTATACTCGGGGTGACCGAGCCTTTCACGTGAATATTTGTATTCCTAATAATCTCTCCCTAAGGGAGGTCACCCCGGAAAATACAAATTGAATTCTAGCATTCTATTCTTTGAATTGAATCTTCGTAGCTCGTAGTAAGTGATTCTTCATAGTCATAAATCTTTATGCTTCCATTAGTGGACATTAGATGAATTGTTTTATGTGTTGGATGATCTTTGACTTTGCTTGGAGTGTATCATCCAAATGAATGTCTCCAAGCCATCTTTGTGTAGTAACATCTCCATGTGACGTAGACACTATTGTATCGGCATGCTGACACTTTTCAGGATCATGATCTTCAGCATCAGAGTTGTGGAAGCATAGATGAAGCCCATTCAATGATCATGATTTCTTGATTAAGATGTCAAAGTGTGAGCATGGGGTGATGGATCAGCATCTTTACAGCAATCTACGGAAACCGTCAGAAATTCCTACAAGCAAACAGTTAGTAACAAATCATCCGGTACTTACAGGTTTGGAATTAGAGATCGTCAACAGCATAGTGTGAAGACTCCTTCTAACCCTTACCAAGACCGTTCCCAATTGGCAACCCCCGAGAGGATTTACACGATCTACCTAAGTAAATCAATGACTGGGTGAGTCGCTGGAGTTCACTCCACGACTGTAGACCATTGGTAACCGCAGCAACCACTAAGCGTAATCTACAAGGAATTACCGAAGTGACCTGCTTTCAGGGCTGTTTGATGTTGACCCTGGCAGGGATTTCCACGCAATCACTGGGAGTTACATATGTATATTCCCTCATAAGTGTTCTTGGTAGATTGCTAGGATCTGCGAAGGACTTAAAATATTACAGCTGGTGTCCTTAATGTTGAACAACCAGTGTAGAAGAATCAAGTGTTCCTAAGAGATCTTTTGATGCATCTCGTGGCTCTAGACTCGATAAGTGCATAATTTAGTTTTCCTATGCGGAGACTAGGGAGAGGTCTCCTGCTTCAATATCAACCATCTCTAAGAGATAAGTTGATAGATTACACCGGTTCTCAGTGAGAATGAAACAAGTCCTTTTAAGAGAACTTGAGTGACTAGAAGGTTTAGTGCAGTGCGTCACTGGGTCCATGACGTCTTTTCTTCAATACCGGTGTTACCTTAGTAACAAACAGTAGCATATGAATTGAACCCGGTTTCTGCCCTAAGGTTGAATAATGGGAGGGCTATTTCTTTTCACCCTTTCTCATTTCATTTCTTTTTAATTCTTCAACCCCTTCTTTCTCCATTCTCACATTTCTCCTTTTTTAAATCATTCCTAAGGACTTCTACTCTAACTAAAGGGTATTGTCCTTGGGTAGATCCCTCCGGCTTTGGCGGATCATAGGACGGTTTTCCTAACCTTAGCCACCTTATAACTTCATGACTATCCTATGTTGCCATACACCAAATCATTGAAAATTCTTCTCAACATGTTTATGATTAAGAAACACATTTTGTTAACACGTTGAGAGTTTTACCATTTTCAAATGCTCCCCTTAAAATGTGCTCAGATGTTTTAATTATAAATTTGCACATGTCGGGAAGAGTTGCACTTTTGAATTGATCCACCTTCAGTGAACATGAGCGGGCATTCGAGACATGCTTACATCACTATTTGGACTAGCTTGAAGTTACCTGGCCTGATCAAGTCCATAGAAGGTTTCTCGAAACGGTACACTCTACTTAGACAAGTCCTCTTCGAGACATGCTTACATCACTGGTTAAACCAGTTTGAAATTATTACCCGTCCAGGACTAGTCCTTTCGATTCATGACATTATATGTTCCGTCAATTCATTGGTTAAGCCTGAGATGCACTCACATGAGATGCTAAGTCCTTCTAGTCACCACAAACCATTTGCTCCCTCTTAATATGTGCATTGATGTAAAAAAGAGTTTAGCACATATGGGAGAGCATACAATTATTTTCAAAACATCACATTTTAATCAGATTTCATATTTAAATCACATTTTCTCCCCCGATCAAAAATTTCAAACCATTCGAGATTTGTGATCCCAAGTGATTTAAGTACGTTTAAAAATTTTGGGAGAAAAATGTGGTCAGATTTAAGAATGACTGATTATGAGACGATACATTTGCTCCCCCTCAATCCTTGAGGGAGCATGTTATGTGTCAGAAATGATGAGTTTTTAAATGATTTAGAGTTTAACGAGAAACTCATGAAAAATTCGTACTCTAACACCTAACATTTGATATTACACTACTTTGGAATGCACAAGATAACAATTATGACACAAATGATATTGACCTTTTTGCTTCTATGAATGAGTCACTAGTCAACATCAATTATCCATCCACCAACAAAAACTTCCAAAAAAAATTGTAGATCCCCAGTTGGCAGGACCAGAATAGTAATGCTTTGTTGAAGTGAAGGTGGTGGTGGTGATGAAATTGTTGTTGTTGTTGTTGTGATGAATTCAGAACCAGTTAGTAGAGTGTGAACGTCTGATCATATGGTTAGAACGGGAGCAGGCACATTCATATTGGACATGGAATCTGCATAAGAATATCAACACATATATACATACATACAGATTCATTCTTCATTAACCGCTATCACGTAGCAGCATGCCTACTCAAAATACCATATATATCATGATCAAACCACATTCAAGCAACTCATCAAGATGCTATCTAGTCATTAAAAAGCAACTAGCAATCATAAACATTCATTGCAAGCCACTATTAGACATAAACAACAATCACTAACATGGCAATTCACACATATTTCAACTTTCAACTCAGGAGCTTAGGAACTACATATTAGCTCGGTAGCTACATACCTGAGCAAAACCTGAAAACTTAAGCACATATTCAACAGTAGTTGAGCAATTATCAACTAAAAATGAGTACAACGCTAAGGTGTGCGAAAAAATTAGTTGACTTTACAAGCCAAGTAATATGACTTAAATGGTCAAGTAATTATGATACGGGTTTAAAACAAGGGTGATCCTAATGCCTCTTATCATGTAGTAAATCCTACTACACGAATGTAGTCTCACTAGCGGTCTCGGGATGCATCACTAACGCAAGTTCTAGAATCTAAATGCTACCGGTACACTCATAAGCACTAATAATAAATGCTTTTCCTATCAAATCTAAAGGCGAATCTCACATATTTGGGTGGAAAATTTTTCTGAATAGTACGGTTTTGTGCTAGTCATACAATCTCCTATCCATGAGACGCTTGCTAAGGCTAAAGTTTCACTCCTAAATGTTGTAAAAAATTTTAAATTTGGCGCTAAAATTATACTAACAAGTATTTCTCATAGTTTTATTAGACACCTACCATCAAACAAACAAACTCAAGTACAATAGTATCCTATAAGGTATCATCATTTACCCTCCCCTTACACTTAGGATGAACATTGTCCCCAATGTTCAATTAAAGAATGTAAAAGTAAAACAGGTAAAAGAATGAAATCAAATACTCCCCTGATTCGTTCGGTGTGGCTAGTGCGTCAACAAGGTTAGATCTTCCTCCAAGAAAATGAACGTTCAAAGCTTCCCTTCCAGAAAAATAAATCATCTTCTTGTCATATATAACCTATTAAACCTGAGAAAACAAACACAAAAACCCAAAGCATCAAACTGAACAAAGGAAACTCACAACTAGATGTAATTCCAGACTTAGGAATAAAAACAAAACAATTAAAGATATAATGCTTGTGGAATGAACGTTTGCAGATTTCCTGAAGTTTATAAAACTAAAGAATCAACAAAAACTTTAAGAGTCCGGTATAAACAAAACTCGCAAAAATTTTCAGAATTTTTGTACCTGACGCCGTCAGGTTTAAGCATCAGAATGTTCCTGCAAAAATCTCATGTTAAGTTTCTGGAAAAACTTATGTCCTACTTCCTAGAAAATCCTACAAAACATCATTATGACTCGATACAAGCATTTGACTCAAACAATGACTAATATACATGTTCATTTAATATTGTTGTAGATCATGCTCAATTTCGTTCTTATAAACAAATTTAGGTCTCCCCTTAGACTTAGCTTTTCTAAAATACTTTTATATGTAATTAAGACGAAGTTAAAAACAAAATAAAGCATTTCAACAATTTACTTTGAAACACGAGCCACAAACAATAAAAATAAAACATGCATATGGAAACAAATAAAATCAAACAAACAAACAAACAAACAAACAAACAAATAAATAAATTAAGCTTGGGTTGCCTCCCAATAAGCGCTTGTTTTTGTTCGAGTCACGAGCCTGACTCTACCCTTATTTAACAGATATAGGGGAGGTTTTCCCTACACTTCGGATTAAGTGTGGGTGGAAGTAGTGATACACACCTTCTCGGTGGAAGTATGCCAGGTGAGGAAAGAGTGGTGGATGAATTATATGCTCAAAGGGGTGTGCTCCTATCATCATGACCTTACCAAATTCAATTGGGTTAATGGGTGGATTAAGATTTCCTCCTAGAGAGGGATCATTTTCTATCAACTTCAAGAGACTACTAGTTGGGGATCCATCTAGACCTAATAAACCCGGTTTAAACCCATAATGTTTCTTATGATCAATCATAAACGGGTGATGTAAGCGTGTAAGGTCATTTTCCACTCCTATATTGGCTTCCTCTGTACAAGGCTTAGAGTCCACTACCTTTATCCTAAGACTACCCGGACTATATGGTTTGATGGGTGGATCGGAACCTATTTCAATTCTTAAATTCAGATCCAAGGATGGAAGATTAGATAACGGTTTTGGTTGAGGCTTCGGTTCATCAAAACTAGGAACTTCCCTAGAACTAAGAGTGAGGTTATCATTATAAGTATTCAAACCTATATCCTTTAGTTGTGTTTGGTTCAAAGGTTCTATGTCAATTGGGATTCCTAAAGTCTTTTTTACTTCATCCGAATAAGTCACGGGCGGTGTGTATGCCTCAAATGATGGTAGGACTTGTGGGGTACTTGGTGGGCTTAGATTTTCAACTCTATCCTCTATCTTATCAAGATTACCAATGGGCTCAGCTTGTATTGTGGTGAAATCAAACCACTTCGTGCACCTAGTTATCTCATCTATAGGATTATCCCCAAACAATCTTCTTGCTTGTTCCCTTAAACTTGCTATCAATTGATCCGTAACAACGTTTGTTGGGTTGTCCATTTTTTTGGCAAGTATGGCACAATTCTCTATGGTTTCCCATGCTTCATCAACACTTAATCCCCAAAGGTCCCCATCTGCGGCATGGTCAATGTCCATTTTGGTATAGTGGTCGACACGATGGTAAAATATTTCAATTTGGGACCATAGATCGAAATTATGATGAGGGACTTTTCGGAGTAAATATTTGAAACAAGCCCATGCATCATAGATAGGTTCATCCTCATGTTGTTTAAACATCAAGATGTCATTTGGAGTGGGTGAATTTCGTGGTTGGTAGTATGGAGGATTCGCGTTCTCCATAATGGCTAACGGAATATTCTGTGGAAAGGTTTTTACAAACAAAGACACAAAGAAAAGATAGACTAAAGAGAACCTAAAAATAAAAACAAAATCTTACTAGAAAGGAATCTAGCAAGTAGACCTAATAAAAAGAAATCCTAACCTAGACAATAACTATTCCCCGGGCTGTGGCGCCAAAAACTTGATGGCGCCGCACTCTTTTGCGAAAGTTGAGGAATAAATGTAAAGATAGACAATCCCCGGCAGCGGCGCCAAAAATTTGATGCGTGGGAATTGCCCCAGGCGTTACCTCTCGAGGGATCTCGAGAAGCTTACAACCCCCACCAGGGAGTGTACCTGATCGTTGTAGTATAGTATAGTGACAAGTACCGGGGGATTGATCGTTCAACTGAGGAATAGTGTCGCTAGGATTAGAATGCCAAAAACTAGGTCTAGAGGTGATGGATGATTCTTTTTGTATTTTTATATTTTTATAAAAGCAATTAAAATCTCGGGTTTTGGAAGAGTGGGTGGAATTAGTTGCTAATAAACAAACCCAATAACTAAAGATGCAATCAAAATAAAATAACAAAAATGTAAATAAATCTAATTAAACTAGTGGTGTGAACAATAAATGGGAAGATTGTGTTTACTTAGATTTCATTACTCCCTAGATATCTTTTACAGGTTGATAGTTTGTTACAATTGCGTAGATGACGGGTTATATTCCTTAATATCATTCGTGGGATGGCGTACATACTTCCCCAACTCTATAAGCTCCTACTTCACTCCTATGTCGAGCCTGGAAGAAGCTCCTAACATGGGATCACTAGAATTCGCTCATGCATTAAATGCAACCACAAAAACCTAGTACGCATTGGTTCATGTTTCTTAAGACGTTCAAGCATGTTACCCTATGGAAGTCTGCCAGTTTTCTTAAGCCTAACATCGAAATCATTCATCCGTAACAATTGTAAACAAGCAATCAACCCATAATCAACATCTAGGTTTCACTACATCTAAGCAAACACACAAGAGATCTAGCCTAGCATGTTAAAATCAAGACAAGTGTAAGATATATTCAAACAACACATAGACATATTGAATGAATTGAAAGGATACTTATCTTAATTGAACATGAAAGGTTTCAAAGGGTAAAAACCCTTGAAAATACTTATAAAATCGTGCTAGGGTTTCTCTAAGTTATCCCTCTAATTGTCCTCTCTTAATGAATGAAAATTACAAAACTATATATAGATTTTCCAATGTGACGACGTCAAGAAGAGAAATCTGACGCCGTCAACTCGCCGCCCATAATAATATCGGATTACCTAGATCCAGATCTGACGCCGTCAAAAGAAACTTTCTCCAGGCCGTCACGTGTAATGGGACTATGACTGCCTATGGTGACGCCGTCATGCCCCTAGTGTAAAAACTCTATGGATCGTCATGGACTCTATTCCACTTCACCTCTTGTTTTCCTCTTGACGCTGTCATGTAGAATTTGGTGACGCTGTCTGGTACTATTCCCAGCAAAGAAAATTAAGACTTTGCCGTTTTCTTCACTTTTATGCTCCAAAAATGTCCAAAATGCTTCTTTTTCCGGAATTCACTCCAAAATTACCTAAAATCACAAAAGGAATGATTTAGGGCAATGTTTGATCAAATAAATTCAATTCCGGGCTTAAATGACCCCCTAAAAAGGGATCATTTTTCGCCTCATCATTGAGGGTAGGGAAATGATGTAGCCATGTTAAGATCTCCTGAAGAAAATGCCTTTATGAAGATTCAGGAGCAAGTATGTTATCGAACA
The DNA here is from genome assembly GCA_030686995.1 of Artemisia argyi. Lineage (NCBI taxonomy): Eukaryota > Viridiplantae > Streptophyta > Magnoliopsida > Asterales > Asteraceae > Artemisia > Artemisia argyi. The sequence goes on from CM060705.1 coordinate 5,483,988, forward strand.
AAGCCACATCTGGAGGAGCAAATGAATTCACTTCAAAAGAATTGTAGTCTGCAGTGCCTTGATGTACTGAAGGAGATTGAAGATTTGACGATGATGGTGAATAACTTGTAGATGGAACATCTTGATCAATTCAAGTAGATACTGATGGACCATTTGAGTAGTACAGAACCGGAGCAGCAGCATCAGCTGGTGGTGTCATTGTATCATCAGTAGGTATCTCAAAATATTCATCAATCATTGGGTCAAACAAGATCTTCAAAAACTCATTTGTAGTTGGTACATAAGGTACTGTAGGAGTGGGATGCTGTACAAGACCTGAACTGATTGGTTCAGGGGTCAAAAGTTTAGACGCGGGTCCTGCACTGATGTGTACAGGAGCCATATGCTCAGTCAGCTCAACGAATGTGATGTGAATGGTTTCCAAGGTTATCGGGTTTGTTTGTTGTAGATTCGGTATCCGTTACAATCAAACACACATAGAAAGGAGAGATCCGGTTTCATGCCATGCATCGGCTCATATGAAGATTTTTTGTGAAGAGTATGTACTAATATTGGTTTTGTTGAGTCATACTTTTAGATGTTTAATGAGTTTGATGATAACCTCTGGAGTCACGTCCTTGGTTCTCAAAAACCTCGCCCATGTAAACCGAGAATAGTCGCCAACTATCACAAGAACATACATCTTCCCATTTATACTTTGCATTTTCATTGGTTTGCATAGATCCATGTGAAGGGTGTGAAGAACTTCCATGATGGTGTTGACAGTTTTGGGTTTGAAGGTATACTTCTTGCTTTTGCCCAGTTGACAAGCCGAACAACGATGATCTTTTTCTCAGTTGACAAGCCGAACAAGTCGAACATCATTGATGGTACCAAAGTTCAAGTGATTTAAATGTTGGTACCATGGCTACGATTTGTTCTTTGAGACCTTGGACTACAAGCATGAAGGAGAAGGCCGCATCATGCCTTCAAATAGAGATGGTATATAGGTTAGTGCTATGTCTACTTTTAAGAAGATCAACACCAACCAATTCTCTGAAGAAGCATGAATGTTTGCTGAAAGCAACTTCTAGATCCGAATCACATAATTGACCAATCAGAAATAAATTATGACCAAGTCTTTCAACGTAGAATACCCTGAAGATTACATTGTTACCAAAATATATAGTCTCCTTAACCCATAATTGCCCAAAAAAATGGTCGTTCCTGAATTTGAACTGCCCCGATAAACAAATTCACGAAATTCTTGAGCTTTGAGCGATCCCCATTCATATGTTTTGAGTAGCCTGAGTCCAAATACCAAAGGACAAAATGTACGACCTGCATTTGAAAACAGACGAGAGCAGAAGATTTGGAGTGTCAGATCCCCAATTTGAGTTGGGTTCCAGTTAGTTAGTGCAAACAAGTTCTGGAGCCACTAAGACCTTAGATGCATTCGTTTCAATGGTGGAAATTTCACTAGTAGATGCCATGGGCCTAGTTAGCGGACATTGGGTCACCACAGGGAAAGTTCTACCAGATGGCTTCCATTTCTTAATAGGCACTACTTTAGAGTAAGATATCCTAGTTAAAGGGCACTGTTCTCCTAAAGTGAATTTCCTTCCTGTGGGCTTCCATTGATAACCAACATTGGCAAACAGTTTTCCTGTTGCTTTCCAAACTTGCTTAATTTGTTTAGCTCTCCAAACTTTCTTAACTGGGGGCTTGTTAAACGACTTTAGAAATTTCTCAACACATTTATCATGATTACTCGAGATTAAGAATTTGTTACATGTTTTGCAGAGTGAATTAGGATTTGAGTTATGGTTCCTTTTGCTCAACTCAGACTTATAGTTCCTCATGTGGTCTTCTACTTTTATCTTAGAAACACTTTTAGCTAGAGAAGTCTTATAATCCTTCATATGACTCCTAGGTTTTGTCTTGCTAGCATTAGTGACAGTATTAACTCCTGTAGAGGGAGTGGGAGTGATGGGAACCTTAGTCTTTTTCACTTCTAGTTGCTGAACATGTTTTGATGTGTTGGGATATGAAGTTTCCAAAGGTTCAGCAAAGGTAACATGCTTGTTTATTTACTTAGAGGATGATGCAGATGACCTATCTTGCTTGCTATCAACCTTAGGACACGTACTAATAGCATATTCTAAGAGTTCCTGAGATCAATTAGTGAGAAAGCAGGCACCTATAATAGCATCATCAAGTGGTTTTGCTATCCTATCCTCTTCAATGGTTTCACGAAGCAATTCAAGGCACTCCTTAAGATGTTTAAGATAGTCACTATGAACTAACTTATTATTCCTAAGGGGAAGAGGAATATTCACAGTATTAATTGCGTACTTTTTACAAGCAGAAACCTTTTGAACAACATTATCACAAGTGATGATTGGCATTTTCCCTTTCACCTGAGTTTTTAGATTCTCAATTTCTTTAACCAAAGAACTTATCTTTTCATTGTTTTTATCACGTGTGATCTTAATTGAATCATATAACTCTTTGTAATGCTGTTTAACTTTTGAATTTTCAGCTCGAGACCAATCATTTTCATGTTGCAATTTATTGATGGTATCTTGAAATTGAAAATTCTGAGAACTTATAGGCTGTGGTTTTTGAGTACCAATCACATCACACTTGTTTGACTTCAATTGGTCAATTTGGACGCTCAGTTTCAGAATCCTGTTAGTGCGAGCTTGAATCTTTTCATCACGTTTGGCTAATTCAAAATATGCATCAAATTCAGGAGCATCCGAAGATGTCTTGGCCTTTGAGATTTTAAATCTTTCTTCTAAATGTTGACACTTTAATTGCAAATTAAGATTATCAACCTCTAGTTTTGACAAACGCCTGACCATGTTATCATGGTCATCGTTTTGAATTTTCTCACATAATTTTAAATTCTCCACCTCAAGCTCAACAACACGATTCTAGAAAACGTTCAATGCAATAGACATCTCATGAAATTGGCAGCCAGATAATGCAGAATCAGTAGTAGTATAAAATACATCCTATGCAATACATTTAGCAATCAAATTCTCATTCATGATGAGAATATTTTTCCTCTCAATTTCACCGCATTTAAGATCAATTGCAATTTGTTTTCCCTCATTCTCCACATTTTTAAAAACATCTTTCATTTCATTCACTTCAATTTTAAGAGATTCTTGCAGGCTCTCAAAGTGTTCTTTGATTAGTTTAAAAAATGGGATAACTTTCGTTAGGTAACACTCTTTTGTATGTTAAAAACCCCTTTCACCCTCAGTAATTCCCGTGGTGTAATTCTCTTTTTACAAGTTTTATCAATGTCGGCAAACATTTGATATAATACATATATGCTAATAAGAGTCTTACATTGAGTGGGAAGTGTTAACTCAACTAAGTGCATAGGTGTATTGGGGGGATACACCGTTGGATCAACAACCTTAAGAGAGGTTTTGGCCTTAAGTTCTTCAGCTTTCATTTTTTCCATGTCTAGTGACCAAAAAAACTTGCTCAGGTGTTAACTTAGACTGGGGTGCAAAAACAGTCAATCAATTCTGTTCATAGTAATTATGTGGTTTGACATTGACACATTTTTTAATGCACTTTGGATCCTTCATTTTGATATCAAATCTCTCTATATTGGCAGATTCACTATCATCCATTTCTTTATCAGACCAATTATATGGAGGATCATGATTGGGTGTAAGCATAACCTTAGCATCATAGAGGGCAGGTTGAGAGGCTCTAACGCTCTTAAGGAAGTTTGTTTTAGGCAACCCTAAATCCTTATCATTATGCTTATCCCGCAATTTAATATGCTTTTCCATCATTTGAGCTGTTTGACATGTTTGGCCTTGAACATACAACTTGTTTTCTAGTTTGTTTTTCAACTGCTTAAGGTTGGCAAATTCGTTTAATAGTTTCTTTTCCTTTTCTTGAAATTCACATTTTAGGAGATTTAAACTATCCCGAATTTCCATTTTTTCCTTAAGAGCACGATCAAGTTGATTTTGAAAAGATTTAATCTCTTGTTTAAAGGCCATTTCCTTTAAATTTTGTTCAGTGATGTAAGCATGCATTTGCAATTCCATTTTTTGTTCATGTTCTGTTAGCTCAAATTTTGCACGTTGTTCATAGAACCTTACTTGATCCTTAAGAGTATTTATCCTAGTGGTCAGAGTGTCATCAGCTGCAACAGCAGTGTACTCATCTAATTCCCACACATTATCATCAATAGAGGATGCATCACTTGATACAACAAATTCGGCGTTGTGCTTTACACATTGTTCATATGGGACAACATTGCTATTTCCCATATTGGCAATATCTAATTCTGCAATGTTTGTTTGTTGTACTTCATCAGGAATCCTTTATTCATGCATCACATCATTATCAACAACAGAAGATGCAGTACAAGGTACAACGGATGCTTCGTTGGGTTTCACATATTGTTCACATGGGAAAACATTGCTATTTCCCATATTAGCGTCATCTGAAACAATAACGTTTGTTAGTTGTACTTTGTAATGAATCTTTTGTTCATCAACCATGTCGTATAGTTTAAGTACCTCAGCTATGACTGAATCCAAAGTGTTTGACATGATGTAGACGTGCACGGGATTTTACACTTCTATGATTTAAACCGAGAAATAGATACTTTCACGGGATTCTACAAAACCAAGAAGAAACCGTGAAACAATAAGAAGTCTTTGGATTGGTAAATGATGAGATGATTGTTTGATGAACGTGATGGTAGAATGACTGAAATCCGAATAACCCCAGAAATTATATCCAATAAACTCGAGAATATCTTAACCCACAACTAATAATCACACTCAATAACGCGAAGCTCAAAAAAAACGTGGTCCAAAGTTATACCCGAAAATATCTTATCAAACAATAACTTCAAATATTCATTTACCAATACAATAGAAAATTCGTCCTTGTGAACACCAGTCAACAGCCCAACACACACCAACACAATTTTCGGCCCAACTTGTGTAAAATTCAATGCAACCGAATCTTGATACAAAGACCCACTAATCCAAATCGTCCCTTGTGTTTTCAGCCCAATTATCTTAATTGCACAAACCCTCAAAATGTGATATATAAATCCACTTAATCTCACACTTATCCCAAATCACTTAGATAAAAAGAACGCAACAAATATTTTCCATAAACCAAAACTTGATCTTTAGATCTGCTTCACACGTATCAAACACAAAAGCCAACCACTGATGATAATAATTGTAACAATTCGCATTTTCAGGGTAATTTCTATTCCCAAAAAATTTTAATATTCATTTTTACTATTCACTATTACTATTCACTCCCGAAATTTTTATTTCATATTCTTGTAAGTTAAAGTATTTTAATGATAATCCGAGAGTTTGACACTCGTCGGATCATTTCTGCAAAAATCACGAAACCGTGTCAGAGATTTACTTTTAGGTTTAAACGTCATTTCAGCATCCCGATATGTCCATAAAACACTATAAACAATAGAAATATGATTTTCTCTCATTTTACGACAATTCCAAAAGTTTTGGAATTTTACGTTTTCCAGTTCAGCGTTTTACGCGAATTACGCGTTTTAGACTCGCGTTTCCAGTTTTAGCAGCGTTTAAGCAACCCGGTAGAACTTGTCACTCATTAAATATGCTAAGATAGGTTATATTAATAAGTTTTAACATATTTTTTGGATACCCGATTTTATGTTTCATGACTTAGCGACTTACCGTTAGCGATTACCGGGACAAAACTCACTCCATAAAAGCAAGATATTATCAAAACACATAACTAGTCATCTGTCACACCCCCAATTTACCTGAATGGCAGCGGAATGGAATACCTGGGGGTGACGGTCATAGTGCCATAGTTACAGTTATATTGAACGACCTAAAGTGTCGTTTAGAAAAATACATCGTTTGATCATTAAAACATTCAGAGTTTACAAAACTTAGGTCCCAAAAGATATTGCCAATTTAGTTAAAATAAGTTCCACAAGATCAAACGTTTCATAAGTGCAGAAAATATAAGGTGAGACGCGTCGACTCCGCGACTCCATGAAGGTCCAAATGTATGCACATGAGCTACCTTAGTTACCTGAGAAATACATTGCGAAAACGGTCAACATAAAGTTGGTGAATAATCATAGGTTTAAAAGTTAAATCGTATGTACAATAACCACAAGTATAAAGTAAGGTGACAAAATGTCAAAAAGCTACATTGTCTCTTAAGCTCATGGCCCCGAAGCTAGACGTACTAAAATTGGCCCCAAAGGAGTGTTTATCAGACACTCAAATTATTCAGACATGAAATGCATTCGTTTTCCTTATGGAGCAACCCAAACACGAATGGAGGCGTCACCCTCGATAGATCTATCCACTCACTCTCGCTTGACAATATAATTAACGGTCCATGATAATAAAGGGGACTTGAAGTGATAGTACTAACAACTTAAGCAATGTATGGAATTTAATACTTGGGCATGTACAAAAATAATTGTGCAATGTATTCTCCCCCGTGGGATTTAAAATCAAATAAGTACTAAAAACGGGGCTATGAGAACTCACCTGGAGTGATAGTACAAAGATGGTACAACGATGGTAAAGTAATCGGGACAATGAGGCGCGAACACTAGCCGCAACCTAAATGAATAATCGTGATCTAATTTAGATCATGCCGTGATGTAATGAATGCACATGCACATGATACCTATACCACTCGTAACTTGGAAATACTAGTTATTGTCAAATAAAATACTTTCCATACTTAGGAAAAATAAGTCCAAATAGAGTTATAAAAACTTGTCGTAATATATCGTATAAAAATGTTAGTGTTATATTCCTCGTCTCGAAAACCTTAAAATAATGTCTAGTAGTCGCGTAATAAACCTTGAGTCGTACGTACTTTGCTAGTTAAAAATAAACTCCTTGAATAAGAAATTTAGAAAATATATCATTTAGTACGTAGTTATATTATTTTCTAGTAGTGACTAAATATATATATATATAGTTTTGACGATTTTAAAACGCGTATAACTTGGTCGTTTTAAGTTCATTTTCCTCGTTCTTTATATCCACGGATTCGTTTTAGTAAGTACTAATATATTTTTGACAACTCGGCTCCTCTAGGTTACGTTTAACGCTTCTATTTGTCCATCGAAAATTTCCAAACAGCATGCAGTTTTTCAGGAAATAGTTTTCGTCAATTAATTTGCAAAAATCATAACTTCTTCGTTATAAGCTCGTTTTAATCCGTTCTTTCGCCTAAAGTTTCATTTTTAAAAGTATTTTCTAAATCTTTGGTCAAAAATTATCCATCATCTACTGAGTTTCACACGTTTTAAAAATAGTAACAACTTGTAAAAATTATGAAATGAGTTTTGTTAACTTACTTGGAAGATTAATGAAGTTTGGATGGTGAAAACCTAACAATCCTTGAGTTTTTATATTGCAAAACCCTAACAGGGATAACTATCTAAGCTTGATTAAACCTTGATCTTGGAAAAATAAGGAATCCTTGATGTTTTCTTGTTCTTGGCCGAAAATGGTAGAGAGAAGGAAGAAAATGAGAGAGTTTGCTAGTTTACTTGAAATGGTTTAAGTGAAAATGAGATAAGAAAAGTAGATATTTGTTTAGGCTTCATGGACAAGATTTGACTAGCATTAATGTAAGTTGGTGTATCTTTGTCAAAATGTAAGAAATGGAATGGGGGGGGGGGGGGGGGAGGCGTGTAAATGAGGTGATGGAGTGAAGAAATGAATTTTGACTTTTAGGTGTAAGATTTAGGTATATATTATGTAGTTATTATTAGTTTTAGAGGATACCGGGTACCGAGTTAACTAAAAATAAATTTTAACGGAGTTAACCGAGATAAAATAAAGTCATAAAAATTATAAAAATATGTCGGGTACAAGTATTGAGTATTTGGAAAATTATTGTTTAGTTTTTACGAAAACCGTCGTAAATGAATTAGGCGTACGATATAAATTAAATAAATTTCCAAAACACCGGGTAAATTAATGTTATAATTTTTATATTATATAAAAATGAATATAAAAATATATTGGGATCATAGTCGGGAATGTCGGACGTGTTAGTCACATTATTGATTGCTTGTTAACGTTTATTAAGAAATAATTATACGTAAAGGTAAATTTATACCAAAAGTATTAATTTCATTACCCTACGAGTGAATAGTATGCAAGTGCCATAATGATAATATGAAGACTATTTCTAGTCCGTACGAAGTGTCCCAATGATAATGCATGAATTCGCTCCTGAACCAATACGGTTACGCGAATTTGAATACTCGTAAACTAAATTTACGATGACATGAGTAATGCACATGAATAGTGTTTTTCTTCCGGGGATGAATAGTGTCAAGTGAATAGTAAAATTTCTGAATGTTTCTCGGAATGTCAAATTGACCTCAAAAATGATGAATAGTAAGATGATGAATAGTGATCGATGAATAGTAATTTGTGAATAGTAAAATGACGAAGTTTGGAAAAATGACCTGAAATTACGAGTTGTGACAGTCTTCCCCTCTAACAGGAACTTCGTCCCGAAGTTCAGTTTGTGTTGGTCTCTGGAGTGGTATTGGTGAAAAGGTGATAATATTTAAGAATTCCAGCCAACTTCATTATAGGAATTCGGCTCTGCTTCAACCGTTCGACCAAACAGTCCATGATTTCTATTGGTTCTCTTACCAAGTTTAAGTTTGTCTTTGGGTTGGATTCCTTTCCAAATGGGATTTATGAGTGACAAATCTGAAAGTCATTTCCTAGGATTTGAATAGGTGAAACATGGTTGTGTAATCCGGTTGTTCTCTAATAGGGCTCAAGTCTGACGGCCACTAGGCCTACTCTGTCTGAAATATTAAGTGGTCCAGTGTATATCGGGTTTAACTTTCCAACTTTTCCGAATAATATTATGCCTTTCCTAGGCAGAACTTCAAACATAATCTGGCTACCAACTTGAGGTTTTAATGGTTTACAACTTATAGAATTTGTAATTGCTTCTTGACTTGTAGGAAATTTCTGGTTATTTCATGAATGCCTACTGGACTAGTGAGTTTGGCTTTTTCCGAGTTTGGTTCGTCAATAGATGATCAGTGCTTCTTCAGGTTTATAATGTAATATGGGTAATATATGTTGCTGAACTCTGCCAGAACTCAAATCTTATATGTCAGCTGGTCGATTCTAAAATGAATCTTAAATGGTCCAATATACTAAAGGTTCAATCTCTCGTGTTATCAAAATTGTATCATGCCTCTCCAAGGCAAAGATTTCAACTTAGTTCGTTCTCTCACGTGAATCTAGTTGGTTTGCTGTTTCAAGGATACCCAATCCGCATGATGTGCGTCATGTACCAACCTAACTTCTACCAGTTTCTCGTTGCTTGTAACTGGTTCTTGACTTGTGAAATTTCCTTTGTTGTTCCATAGTTTAGTTCTAGACCAGTGAATTTAATTTTCCGATTTCGGTCTGTAAATGGGTAATTGGTACTTCGACCATAAAGTGCCTCAAATGGTGTAGTCTCTACGCTTGTGCGATAACTATCGTTGCAAACGAATCTGATTTATGATAAAAGGTTAGTCCAACCATTTCTAGAGTCAATCACTTATGCTCTGAGCATAACTTTCCTATGTTTGAATCGTTCTCTCGTTCTGACCATCGGTCTGAGGATAGTAGGCGGTGTTTACATCTAAATGGGGTTCCGAAGGAAGTCTTAAAATGATAGCTAGAAGTCTGAGGTGATTCGATTACCTTTATCCGGAACAATTTAAATAGGTACAATAAATCTTGTGACTAATTCCACAACGTTACGTCTTTCGAACACGGCGTTATACGAAGAAGATAGAATATGGGTAACAATGTTTGATTCTTTGTGTTTTGATCTAATGGATTGCTAAGACATGTGTCATTCTTCGCCTACTGTGCTTGGTCTCCATTACTGACGTTTGTAATCGTTCTATGGTGTTCCTCCTAATCTCCTTCATCACATATTCCAATATTCCTTATTGTCAAGTCACAAAGCCCTAAATGCATAAGCAATGTAGCATGGTGATTGGTTTTCAAAATTTATCTCGTGATTTTTGATTTTTTGGTCGAAATCTTTTTCTAAATAAACGAATTTAGAAAATGGAGAAAATGGTTTACTAAATAATATCTTTCTTGATGATTCAAAATTCAATAGTTAGGAAATGTGACGCGGTTTTCAAATAGGTTGTGAATAGGACTGTTTACCAAAGTTTGATGTTTATACATTTCTCATTGTATAATAGTTCAAGTAAATATTGGCTAAAAAGGATCGTATTTATCCAAAATAGGCAATTCAAAATTATTTTCTACGAGATATGTGATTTGTATGGACACAATTTTGAAATCAACGTCATTTAAAAGTGAAAACACTAACAAGGATAAAATAGTAGGATAGGTACGTTCGCATAAATACATAGATGTCTAATGTTCGGTTCCTGATATTGGATGATGCCTATTGGTGGTTATCGGACAAAACTACAACCCTAGGTATTTAGCTAACTTAAGTCTTGAGATGGTTTACCGTTGAAATTGTCATCATGTTGGCAATATGAGGGTTTCAATTGATACTATGTCGATGAATTTCCGTATTGTCTTCACATGTAGTTGGGGAGATATTCTTGAGTCTGATGCCTCTCTTGATGTATAGGTGAGGTTATCTAGAATTTCCTGAGAACACAATGCCTTAAGGGAATCTATATCGATATCCTTATCTCAAATCAATTATCCTCGGTGAAAACTCATTACAGGGAAGTTTGTGTATGGATGAGACCATGTTAATTCAAAACACTCTACAGTATCGGTTAGAAGGCTTGGTTTATTTCTATAGTGTTGCTTAGCATACCTTCACCATGTGTTCGATCCTATAGCTCAGTCTAGCTAGTACCTTTGAATAATAAATTGGACAACTAGGTCAGAGATGGTGAGTCGGATGGTCTCGTGGTATCTTAGGATTGTTGTTGGATTATAAATTTTCTTAGTCTAGGTATTATAGTTCCGTAATCTTTTTATTGTTTTTCTTGTATCGAGGAATCCTCCTTGTACTTGATATGGGAAGTCTCTCCTAAAGATGTCAATGGAAAGTCCAACTTAATGACTAAGTGGGTGACAGGTGGGGTAAGTATCCAGGGAGAGTTTGTCAGAAAAGATATTTATACAAGAGTTTACTTGTTTAAAACGTTTTTAAATGAAGATTGTTATTAGCAATACTTTAAAAAAAATAACTATTTCCTTCATGGCATAATCCTTCCTGAAGTATACATAGGTGATCAGGCTATGTATAGTTGAGGACTAATGATGCGATGCTTGATTTAGTCAAAATAGTATTACTTTTCTCAAAAGTTTTAGATGGTGTTCAACGCATTGTTATAAAAAATGGTATTCTAGATATTTCTTTTCAAAGTAACATAAAAATTGTTTCGCGTAATAATATTAAATACTTGGCGTAATATCAGAAAAATCAGTTTATAGAGTGGTAACAAAAAAAGCATACTTTAGAAATTCTGTAAAACAATTTCCCCATAGGGTAGTAAAATAGTTTGAAACAAAATTCGTTGAATGGTGTATTGGATACATGGGTAAATCCTATGGAATGGTAATAATCTACTAATCCGTCAAATACGAAATCGGCTTAATCTCTAATAAGGCAATGACATAATGTTACGAAACGATTGAAAATTGCACAATTGCAATAGAAAATGGAATAAACGAAGGTTACGATTATCACAGAGATAACAAAAGATAGTCATTGCATTAGATAGGAAAGTGCTTAATATAACTAGGTTACACCGACGTACTTATGGAAAGTACCAAAAGAAAAGTACAACCCTAGAGGGCTCAGACTATGGTTTATATAATTGAAACGTAAACTTCTTCTTCCAATTCTGGTTTCCCAACTCCGGGCATTCACTCATGAAGTGTCCCACTACTCCACACCCGCGGCAGATTACCTTGAGTTTCTGATGCTTTGCGAGGGTGGGAGCCTTGCAGTCCTTGGCTTCATGTCCGACCTTTTGGCAGTTCTTACATTGAGAGGGGCAAGATCCTTTGTGATGAAACTGACACTTGTTACACTCGGGTAATTTACCAATATACCTTTTCTTTTGGCTTGACCCAGCAGCACGGGTCTCCACCACTTGTTGTATCTTAAATGGTTGTTGAGAAGCATTAGCATCCAGATTACCGACCCATTTTCTCTTGTTGTTACTATTGTTTCCTGATGTCTTGTCGCGAATTATGCGTTCCTTTGCTTCGATTGCCATCTGGATAGCTTCAGACATGGCATTGGGTTCCCATGCGATGACCAACATACGAATTTCAGGAGAAAGTCCTCCGACATACCTTTCAAGTCTCTTAATTTCTGGTTCACCAATTGCAGGGTCTAGTCGAGCTAATTCATAAAAAGGAGCAGTATACTTGACAACATCATCTCCTACCATGGTAAGGTTTAGTGCTTCCTGTTCTATTGCTCGTAATTCACTTCTTACACAAAAGGCTATACCCATCATCCTTCTTAGTTCCTCCCAAGAGCGTGAGTAAGCATCATCAACTCCTACTATCTTAACATGTGTGGTCCACCATTCCTGGGCAAAATCCTGAAAAGTGCATGTGGCGAACTTAACCTTGTCTTCCTTACGGCAGTCGCCACATTGAAATATTGTTTCTAATTCTTTGAACCATTTGAGAAATTCCTTTGTGTCTATATTTCCGCTAAAGGAGGAGGGATTACAACCCATAAATTCCACGTGAGTAAGTTCCTTGGTGAGGGCGGTAGTTACGTTCCTGGCAATGGATTGTCCAACAGCAGCTTGCGTCATGCTTGGAGTGGTTTGCTTAAATCTATTTTCATCAACTCATAAGAGTCCATGAGAATCTATTGGTAATAAGGATCATCCTATTTATAACACCTGAATATAATACATGAAGGTTTCGGTCTATATGGACTAATATCATAGATAGCACAACCATTTCCCTATATTAGAGTCAATACTTGGTGATTCCGTTTGTACAACAATCAAAATACTACAAGTTTCTTTGAACTATGCCACACCTCCCGTGGCTAGGATAATAGTAAAAGCTAGTAAAGATATAAGTCTAGTTTAAAGATTTCCTGTAGTCCCTCTAAGTGAAATCAGGTTTATGGCATCATAAGGTCGAGATAGTCCTGAAGTGGTGTCTGAAGTTGTACATCGATCAAGTCCTAGATAGTGTAGCTTCTAAGCCATTCTTGAGGAACCTGCAGATGTTCCTGTTGAGTCCGTAATCTTGGTATTATCCACAAGGTGTTATCTAATTCATGGCAAGTGGAAATGGAAAAGGGAAATGACAATAGTGGTATTCTAAAGGACGAGAATAACATTGGTGACGATGAAATCCTAGTGATGTGTTAGGAGATAGTGATGATAATAGTAAATGGAATACTACCCTCTTTCGCACAATCTCGCGACATCTAAGAGGTAAAGTTGAAGTATGCACTATGGGACGACCAATAGTGTAATAAGCGGCTGATAGTGGCGGTAGTACCTAAGTAGTAAGCGTCCTACTTGTGAAGGAAAGAAAACATGCTATCTCCCTTGTAATAAGCATCCTAATAAGTCCATTAAAATTAAGTCTGAATACTCTACCAAACGGCATTCTATGTATAGGCTGAATGAGAACCTTGCTCTTATGACAATTCAATAGTGCTAATGGTGGTGTAAGTACAGCTGGTTGTATAATGGTAGTGGAAGATGACAAGGCATCTTCAATGTCGGAATCCGACGAAAGGATAACAGCGTGGGTATCTGAAGACATGTCACTTGTGAACCAGGTCCATATAATCATATATATGTATATGAGTATGGGTATGAATAACTCGTACAGTGTGTGCGTAAAACAACATGTATAGTGAATATGCACCTATGATGAAATGATGAGATGCTATGATGATGTGGTTATAGTCTAGGGTCCAAGATACATCCTAGTTCTCTATAACCTTAGCTCTGATGCCAATCTGTCACACCCCCAATTTACCTGAATGGCAGCGGAATGGAATACCTGGGGGTGACGGTCATAGCGCCATAGTTACAGTTATATTGAACGACCTAAAGTGTCGTTTAGAAAAATACATCGTTTGATCATTAAAACATTCAGAGTTTACAAAACTTAGGTCCCAAAAGATATTGCCAATTTAGTTAAAATAAGTTCCACAAGATCAAACGTTTCATAAGTGCAGAAAATATAAGGTGAGACGCGTCGACTCCGCGACTCCATGAAGGTCCAAATGTATGCACATGAGCTACCTTAGTTACCTGAGAAATACATTGCGAAAACGGTCAACATAAAGTTGGTGAATAATCATAGGTTTATAAGTTAAATCGTATGTACAATAACCACAAGTATAAAGTAAGGTGACAAAATGTCAAAAAGCTACATTGTCTCTTAAGCTCATGGCCCCGAAGCTAGACGTACTAAAATTTGTAACACCCCCAAAATACCGCAGCGGAAGACTGTGTCATAGGGTTGCTACTTCATAATACAAAGTACAAGGTATAGAAAACGAACTCTAAATGAGACGTTTTGAAAAGTTACCATTCGATTAATGAATTCAAAGTTACAAACATGAGATTCCAAAGTATGATACATAAATGTATACAAAATGTTGAATGGTAAATGATAAAAGCGTAAGTCTTCAGAATACGCAGCTTGACTCTAAGTTCCACGCACTAGCTATCGCCTTACTAACCTGAGATAAACATGCTAAAGTGTCAACACAATGGTTGGTGAGTTCATAGAGTTTGTCTTAAAACAGTTGAAAAAGCCTTAAAGAATGATCACACCGCAAAGGCATCGTGAATCCACTCAGTTACAAGTCCCGCCATAAGAGACTTGTAACCTGTGTGTTCACAACCCACTGCTAACATATAGTATAATAAAGACATGTATAAGTTCATCAAAACAATTAAGCAATTAGTAGTGAGTCTCTACTTCATCTCCGAAGACCTCACTTGGGAGCCAATTCCCAAAGATAAAAGTTTACTGGGAGCCACTTCCCAAAGACAACTGGGAGCCACTTCCCAAAGACAACTGGGAGCCACTTCCCAAAGATAAGTACGAGCTACTAAATAGAATAACGCAATTAAGTATAACTCAGTCATGTATGTATGCAATCAAGTATAACACAGTCAAGTATAAATGTTTTGAGTATTTGTACAAGTAAGCAAGTAGTTGAGCATGTATCCCCCCCAAGAGTTAAAACAAGTATGAAAAGAGTAGGGGCTATGACTCACCTTAAGTCTATGTAATGAGAAATGATAGTGGTAGTCGAATCGCGAAAGTCTCTAAGAGCAGCCTATAATAGAACGTTGCGACTTAAGTTTGGAGTAACGTCTAAGAATACGAAGAATTGCCCATATATGTCTTGCATAATGTTCATGATGTAGTACTTAGTATATAGTGTAAGTCTTTGAATATAAATGGCTTATGAAACATGTATAGGTTGTATATCTCTTACTACCGTTCAGGCCGACATAATTCAGAAGTCATGGAGTAAACGTTCGAGGAGCCAGGACACTTTAACTCGTAAATCCACAACTCGTCTCGACGGCTTACTTAATGAACTCCTCACATGAGGCTCCCTACTATTGTAGTATTCGATAACATATATATAAGCATTTTGATCTTTAATAGTTATATGGTCTTTAGCCGTGGCTTTGCCGTGACCTTGGTCATTGTTACCATGATCTTGAGACTCAACCTTGGCTTTAGCCATGGTTGTGGTCTTGGCTTTAGGTCATTAGACCTCTTGGTCTCATCTAATTATAACCATTATATAGTGACTTGGTACTTAAAACGGGCTGTTAAGAATTTGAAGAAAATTATCACTCAGAAAGCATTTTCAGGGCTCGAGCTTCTTTGTTCTTGAACGAAAACGTCGTTCCGGACAACTTTCGTGTTTTAACTTTTTGATGAATCGGACCAGAAGTGGGACTTTCAAAATCATAATTTGATCAGAATGCTATTTAGGCAGATTTGCCGTTTTGGTTTCGCTAACTTCAAATGGTCATAACTTTTGACTCGTGTATTCGTTTTGGGTGATTCAAATTGCTATGTTTTCCTTGTTAAGTCCTCTTTAACAGTAAGTAAGTGTCAAATATCATAGTTGTACTATTTTGGTCGTGGTTCTCCATAAAAACCACTAGTTTGCTTGTTTACTTGTCATAAGTTAACATATGTATACCAATACTCGTTTTATCCATTTTTAAACATCATGAACACAATACAAAGACCATATATAGCATGAAAGAAACATAATAAGCATGAAATGATATTGAGCAAGAAAGTGTATAAGGGTTTGCTTACAACTTTTGGCTTTCTAAAGAAAGGAAGTCAAGTATGAACTAGGACACTAAACCTATGCTTGTAAACCCTTTACCATAACTCTTGTAACCCTTGCTAGCCTTGATCTAACCCTTGTGAAAACCATTTAACTTCAGCCATAGTAACCTTGTGTAGCTCCTAATTCAACCATGGAATCACCAAACAAACTTGAGAACTAGGTAGAGAATACTAAGACCTTGAACTTTGTAGTGTAACTTGTATATTGAAGATCAAAGGATCATGGTGCTATGATATAAGGGTGTGGCGTTTTTGTGGTGAAGAAAGGAATAAGAATGAGCTTGTATTTATACTATGAATGAGGAGGTTAGGAAGGTGGCTAGGAAGGTGCTTAAACTTGGAGACAAAGTTGTAATTAAGTAAGATCTAATGGCTAAAGTCAAGATTTAACCACACATGGTGACTCCCCCCCCCCTCCTAAGTCGGTTCTAAAAGGATAAGGGTGACTAGATGAGTAGTCATGGTCTTTGGATGATAATATCCTAAGTATGTAGCTAGTTTTGACTCCGTAAATTGTTAACCGTAAGTTTTTAAGTCACGAAACGTAAAACCGGGTATCCTAAAAATATGAAACTTATAAATATGGTTAAACATGTCAATATATTCCATAATAAAATATAAAATGAGTGGTAGGTTCTATCGGGTGCGAAAACCCTGCTAAAAACTGGAAACACGGGTCTAAAACGCGCAATTCGCGTAAAACGCTGAACTGAAAAACGTAAAATTCCGAAACTTTCGGAATTGTTCTAAAATGAGAGAAAATCATATTTCTATTGTTTATACTGTTTTATGGATATATCGGGATGCTGGAA
This sequence comes from Artemisia argyi, assembly GCA_030686995.1. NCBI lineage: Eukaryota > Viridiplantae > Streptophyta > Magnoliopsida > Asterales > Asteraceae > Artemisia > Artemisia argyi. The sequence goes on from CM060705.1 coordinate 5,501,197, forward strand.
GGACGTTTAAACCTAAAAGTAAATCTCGGACACGGCTTTGTGATTTTTGCAGAAATGATCCGACGAGCGTCAAACTCTCGGATTATCGTTAAAATAGTTTAACTTATGAGAATATGAAATAAAAATTTCTGAGATGAATAGTAAAAAGTGAATAGTAAAAAGTGAATAGTAAAATTTTCGGGAATAAAAGTTAACCTGAAATTGCGAATTGTTACAAAATTGGCCCCAAAGGAGTGTTTATCAGACACTCAAATTATTCAGACATGAAATGCATTCGTTTTCCTTGTGGAGCAACCCAAACACGAATGGAGGCGTCACCCTCGATAGATCTATCCACTCACTCTCGCTTGGCAATATAATTAACGGTCCATGATAATAAAGGGGACTTGAAGTGATAGTACTAACAACTTAAGCAATGTATGGAATTTAATACTTGGGCATGTACAAAAATAATTGTGCAATGTATTCTCCCCCGTGGGATTTAAAATCAAATAAGTACTAAAAACGGGGCTATGAGAACTCACCTGGAGTGATAGTACAAAGATGGTACAACGATGGTAAAGTAATCGGGACAATGAGGCGCGAACACTAGCCGCAACCTAAAGGAATAATCGTGATCTAATTTAGATCATGCCGTGATGTAATGAATGCACATGCACATGATACCTATACCACTCGTAACTTGGAAATACTAGTTATTGTCAAATAAAATACTTTCCATACTTAGGAAAAATAAGTCCAAATAGAGTTATAAAAACTTGTCGTAATATATCGTATAAAAATGTTAGTGTTATATTCCTCGTCTCGAAAACCTTAAAATAATGTCTAGTAGTCACGTAATAAACCTTGAGTCGTACGTACTTTGCTAGTTAAAAATAAACTCCTTGAATAAGAAATTTAGAAAATATATCATTTAGTACGTAGTTATATTATTTTCTAGTAGTGACTAAATATATATATATAGTTTTGACGATTTTAAAACGCGTATAACTTGGTCGTTTTAAGTTCATTTTCCTCGTTCTTTATATCCACGGATTCGTTTTAGTAAGTACTAATATATTTTTGATAACTCGGCTCCTCTAGGTTACGTTTAACGCTTCTATTTGTCCGTCGAAAATTTCCAAACAGCATGCAGTTTTTCAGGAAATAGTTTTCGTCAATTAATTTGCAAAAATCATAACTTCTTCGTTATAAGCTCGTTTTAATCCGTTCTTTCGCCTAAAGTTTCGTTTTTAAAAGTATTTTCTAAATATTTGGTCAAAAATTATCCATCATCTACTGAGTTTCCCACGTTTTAAAAATAGTAACAGTAGGTAATTATATATTTTCAAAAATCATTTTCCTAGTTTCAAACTTGTTCCAACTTCAACCAAACCACTTTCAATCACCACAAAACTAGTCTAATCCTACCATACACCTTCTTAGGGTGTCATGGGTTCCTAAACATCATAAACCAAGTGGATCTAACAAGGATCTAACCAAAAATCATTTCTAGGGCTTAAAAGTTTAATATATACAAAAATGGAGTGGTATAAGTTAATACATGCATGAGTTCTTGTAAGAAAATATATAACCATAGTAATAACTTGTAAAAATTATGAAATGAGTTTTGTTAACTTACTTGGAAGATTAATGAAGTTTGGATGGTAAAAACCTAACAATCCTTGAGTTTTTATATTGCAAAACCCTAACAAGGATAACTATCTAAGCTTGATTAAACCTTGATCTTGGAAAAATAAGGAATCCTTGATGTTTTCTTGTTCTTGGCCGAAAATGGTAGAGAGAAGGAAGAAAATGAGAGAGTTTGCTAGTTTACTTGAAATGGTTTAAGTGAAAATGAGATAAGAAAAGTAGATATTTGTTTAGGCTTCTTGGACAAGATTTGACTAGCATTAATGTAAGTTGGTGTATCTTTGTCAAAATGTAAGAAATGGAATGGGGGGGGGGGGGAGGCGTGTAAATGAGGTGATGGAGTGAAGAAATGAATTTTGACTTTTAGGTGTAAGATTTAGGTATATATTATGTAGTTATTATTAGTTTTAGAGGATACCGGGTACCGAGTTAACTAAAAATAAATTTTAACGGAGTTAACCGGGATAAAATAAAGTCATAAAAATTATAAAAATATGTCGGGTACAAGTATTGAGTATTTGGAAAATTATTGTTTAGTTTTTACGAAAACCGTCGTAAATGAATTAGGCGTACGATATAAATTAAATAAATTTCCAAAACACCGGGTAAATTAATGTTATAATTTTTATATTATATAAAAATGAATATAAAAATATATTGGGATCATAGTCGGGAATGTCGGACGTGTTAGTCACATTATTGATTGCTTGTTAACGTTTATTAAGAAATAATTATACGTAAAGGTAAATTTATACCAAAAGTATTAATTTAATTACCCTACGAGTGGAATAGTATGCAAGTGCCATAATGATAATATGAAGACTATTTCTAGTCCGTACGAAGTGTCCCAATGATAATGCATGAATTAGCTCTTGAACCAATACGGTTACGCGAATTTGAATACTCGTAAACTAAATTTACGATGACATGAGTAATGCACATGAATAGTGTTTTTCTTCCGGGGATGAATAGTGTCAAGTGAATAGTAAAATTTCTGAATGTTTCTCGGAATGTCAAATTGACCTAAAAAATGATGAATAGTAAGATGATGAATAGTGATCGATGAATAATAATTTGTGAATAGTAAAATGTCGAAGTTTGGAAAAATGACCTGAAATTACGAGTTGTGACATCATCCAAGATAGGCATTGAACGAAATTTTAAGCCACATGGGGCATTTTCTTGGTCACTAAGTTCAGGATAGGAAGCTTACATAGGAAGCTAAACATTTTGCAAGTAAACTTGGCCACTAAGTCTTGGAAAATATCCTAAGTCTCTAACCTCCTCAAGGAAACTTCCTAGGCACCTTCCTAACCTCCTCTTCATGCTATAAATACAAGCCTAATCCTTTCCTTACTCTTCATTCCAAACGCCCAACAACAAATCCATAAACCATGATCCTTTGATTTCTAAGTTATAAGTTACATACCAAAGTTGAAGGCATAGTTAGTCTCTACATGAATCAAGAGTTTGTTTCGTGATTCCATGGTTGAATTAGGAGCTACACAAGGTGGTTAGGGGCTGAACACATAAGGTTCGCAAGGGTTAGCAAGGGTAGTGTTGAAGGATTGGAAGCTAGGGTTTTCGATTGAAGGATTTAGATCTTGTCTTAGTTCATGAGTTCCCTTTTCATTAAGGCCAAAAGTTGTAAGAAACCCTAATACACTTTCTTGCTCAATATCATTTTCATGCTTATTATGTTTCATTCATTCTATATATGGTCTTTGTATTATATTCATGATGTATAAAAACTATTAAAACAAGTTTTGGAAACTATATATTAACTTATATTAAGTAATCAAGGAAACTAGTGATTTATATTGAGAACCACGACCAAAATAGAGTAACCATGATATGAAACACTTACCTACTGTTATAGAGGACTTAAAAAGGAAAACATAGCAATTTGAACCACCTAAAACGAGTACACGAGTCAAAAGTTATGGCTATAAGAAGTTAGCGAAACCAAAACGCAAAACTGCCTAAAAACAACCTGTTAGCATTCTGACCTTTTTGAAAGTGGCACTTCTGCTCCGATTCATCAAAAAGTTAAAATGCGAAAGTTGTCCGGAACGACGTTTTCGTTCAAGTGAAAAGAAGCTCGAGCCCTGAAAACGCTTTACGAGTGATATTTTTCTTCAAATTCTTGACAACCCATTTTTATACAAAATGACCATGTAATAGTTATGGTTAATTGAAACCAAGAGGTCTAATGACCAAAATCCAAGACCACAACCATGGCTAAGGCCAAGGTTGAGTCTCAAACCCATAGTAACAATGACCAAAGCCACGACTAAAGACCTTATGGCTTTCTAAGCCGAAACATGAACTAAAGTGTTAGTCGTAACATAATCAACCAATTTAGATCTACTCCATCCAATGACCATGAGACTTTACAAGTAATATTCATACTAGACTCAAGAAACTCATTGTAATAACAATCTTCATTTAAAAGTAAACTTTCCTAAGTTTATTCAATTATTTGGACATGTAACTTTCTGGATCAAAAACTTATATATTTTTATCAAATACTACAACACTAGGGAGCTTCATGTAAGGGGTTCATTAAAGTAAACCGTCGAGATGAGTTGTGGATTTACGAATTAAAGTGTCCTGGCTCCTCGAACGTTTACTACATGACCTCTGAATTATGTCGGCCCGAACGGTAGTAAGCGATATACAAACTATACATGTTTCATAAACCATTTTTATTCAAAGACTTACACTATACTAATTACTACATCATGAACAATATCCAAAAAATATATAGGCACGTTTATGTTTCCTTAGACATTATTCCAAACCTAAGTTGCAACAATTATTCTAGGTTTCTCGTAGAAGTTCTCACGGCGTATCCATCATTCTCATTATACATCATCCAACTCACGGTGAGTTCATAGCCCGACTTTCCAGTACTTAATTGTTTTACAGACCCTTGGGGGGAATACATGCTATTTTAAACCGAACACAATGCTTTGAAATTGTATGCTACCTGATTGTTTTATTATTACTAAGTACCATCCTTGCTAAAACCAATATCCCTTATTATGAACCATTTAATCACTAGTAATAGTGAGCGCGAGTATTGTGAATAGGCCTATTGGGATTGACGAATCCCATTTGTATTGACTAAGTTCAAACAAATGCACTATATTTGAGATTTAGGTATGAAAGCAAAGTACCTACCGGGATAACTCTGCCGATTGATATTGGTACCCGTTAATGTTTTGGTGTCATGAGCTTAGTGTAATAATAATAACTGTTTTGTTTTCCAACCATTGGTGTGAGTCTATAGCTCACACTACCAACATATTGTGTTCAACCATTAAACAAACTCTATGAATATCACTCAACCTTTGTGTTGACCTCTTAAGCATGTATTTCAGGTCCATGATGATCAAGGATGGCACGGAAGGGCACGGATATTCAAGAGGGCTATAAATTTTATTATCATTCGAAAACTCATTTAATGTAAATTGTAAACATGGAACCATCTGGGACCTCATTTTGTAATATCTGATATTTATATAATTTGAATGATAAATCTTTTAAAATGACTCTATTAGAGATCGTTTTCTATTATTATGACCGTTGTGCCGTTGAGTAACACCCAGTTTGAATTCCGCTGCATCATTGAATTGGGGGTGTTACAATAATATCTCGTTCATGTGAGTCTTCTAAATCCGAACAAGATCAAAACAATAAACAACAAATAATCGTCCTTTGATGCTTGATTAATCCAACCATAAACAAAAGACACTTCTTAGATTCTTGTTCAACTTTGTGACCAATCACTTAGTCCTTCATTCAGTATATCACATGAATACAGGGGATGCACGATCTTGAATCAGTGACGGGTAGGTTTTAAATTCTTGTTTCATTTTTGTTAAACAGATTCAAGAGAAGTGTGGGACAACCTTGTACTTGTACTTCTTTTAATCTTCGGATATTACAAAGACGTTAATCTTCTCAAGGATCTGTGATGGTAACTCACTTGTGGTATGATGTATGAACGAATCTATCTTAACACAACAAGATAAACTGATATCCCATTAATATTCCTTTTAGTTTGATTTTCATTTACATTAAACCGAATGAGAGAATGAATGTAACCGGTTGGTTATGTTCCTTCTTTATAATGTTCGAATATTATCAGAAGTATTGTCTCACAAGGATCATTGATGATGGTACTTTCGCTATGTTAAGATCTTTAAGGTTACGAGTCACTTCAGATATGAAACGAAAGTATGTACTGAGATCTTTATCTATCCTTTTCTTGTTTGTTGTATGAGTATTGGTTTGGATGTGGTTAAATTATGATACTCGGCTTTGAAACTGTGATGATGAGATTGAGTTGGTTTTGTTTTTGTATGCTTTACAAACTAATCGCAACCAAGAAGAAAATTGGGCAGCGTTTAGTTTAGGTAGAGCACAATAAGAAGATAATCGCAACCTTAAAAAAATAATCGCTAGGAGAGCTAAACGCTACATAGACAAAAGATAAACGCTACCTTAGAAAAACGTTAAACGCTACTAGCATAACACCAAAACTGTCACATTTTACGTTTCGTCTTTACTCCCTCTTTGAGAAAAATGCCAAGACCCAATCCAGAAATACCACAAATTGCTACTCAGCCTAGACACTAATCGCTAGGAAGAACATCTACACTCTGCAGCTTGAATATGCTCAAAACAAACAAATGAAAGACCCCAACAGGTTACTAACTTAAGCCCATACACTAAGCATAACCCAAAAGTACCAACTAGTGACAAGATAAACAAACAGAATCACTCGAATAGGATGTATCCAACTGTGAAATTTGAAACAAATGAAAAATTAACAATCTTAAGAACCGAGCAAACACTATCCCAAAGATCAAACCATGGCTCTTGATACCAATTGTAGGATATCCATAATCAGAATCACGTATGGTAACTAGTGGTTTGGTTCGAATTAAAAGAAAGGAAGAGTGTTTAGAGATAGAAGTAGAGAGTGGGAGTTCTAGAGAGAGAAAGTGAGAGAAAGATAAGTTGTATGATTAGAAGCTCCAACCCTTTCCCTTGGGTGGGAAAGGGTATTTATAGTTTTACATAAAATGCTCTCCTACGAGCTGTGGATCGGGTGTACAGTGGGTAAAGACCCGTCCATCCTCCACGGTGTTACTTAAACTAATCTACGTACTAACTAAATATTAACAAGACTACGAGCTATGTAATGCTAATCTATACCCGGGGTGACCGAGCCTTTCACGTGAATATTTATATTCCTAACACACACTTATTTACACTTTTGGCCACTTTGTGTTAAATTGTATGTGACTAACTTCAAAAAAACAACATCCATTGTGTGACTAAATCATCACAAATGTCACATTTATTCTATATTCATGTGGCCACAGGACGGGAAATATTCACACAAAATACAAATTTACTTGAATATATCATCTCAAATGTCACATATATTATATATTTATGTGGCCAAAGGTTGAAAAATAGTTACTCTTAAAAAACATTCGCATGACTATAAAGTGTTTACGGTCACTGATAATGACTAATCCAACAAAACTTTTGCCTAATTTGTCACACATATTCGGGGTTTTGGTTACTCTTTTTTGATGGAAAAGGCCACGAACTCAACAATGTGACCATATGCCACCTACGGTGGCGGGACCTATGGTGACAAACAACGAAAAAAACGTGTGTGACTATAGGCACATCGTCAAACATTTTTGGCGTGACCAATACAACTTTTTGTACCAGTGAAACCGTTGTGACACTTTGTAAACCGTTGTGACACTTAAACGTTGTGACATTGCGACTCTTGTGTGCCTATAAATACAAAGGAATTACAACCAACTTCTTTCATCTTTTCATTACGTATTCAATTTTTGTTTGGAACTGCAATGGCTTCATCATCTTCAAATCCTGCTTCAAAGAAAATAAAACGTTCAAGGGATACTTCTTCTCCTCCTCCTCCTCCAATGCAAGAAAAATATAAAATCTACGGCCTAACCCAAGAGTGATGGGACAAATGCCATTCTGAAGGCCAGTATGGTACTGAACGACAGTTGGTTGAACTTTACAACAAACGAATTGCGCTGTTGGAAGAACAAAACAAAAAAGACCAAGATATCATACTGGTGCATCAGAACAAAGTTAATGTTCAGAATCAAGAAATAGAACAAATCCGTGGAAACATTGTTGATATTTACAAAGGCATTCAAAATAGTTTGGATAATTTTCATTGAATTAACCTTGATGTAAGATGATATTAATCATTATTATGTTATTTCTTTGAAGTTTAATGTTTTTGTGTTCAAAGAAAACTTATCTTATGTTTCTTTGTTAATTAGGTTATCGATTACTATATGATCAAGTTATCTTTGTGTTGATTAATTATGTTATGTTGCTTTGTTGACTATGTTATGATGCTTTGTTAAAAGTCAAACAAAGATTGTCAAACTTGATTGTCATTTGCAAAAGTCAAAGAGTCCAAGTGAATTTGGGCAATTCCGGGTTTGGATTGGAATTTGGGTGAATGCTAGTAACTCATAACTTAATGCTGCTTGGCATAACTTAATGCTTCTAGGGATAAAAATACAATGCCAAAAAAATTAACCGATTCATATTCAATTCATTAATGAGAAAATTGAGCAATGACAACATGTTTACTCATAAAGTCAAATAAAGTAGTACAAAAGGATTACACATGTTTATTCAAATTAGTTCCTAACTCAACTAATACATTTTCTTTTTACCCTTCCCTTTTGAACAAACTTTGGGCATTTTTGGTTCCCATGGTTTTACACCCTTGTCTTCTCAAGTCTTAGCATTGGGCAGGCCTAGCACCTAAACCCTCTCATCAAAAAGCTCTTTCGGCAGTCTTTTTTGGAGTTTTAACCTTCCTACCATCTTCCTTTTTTGTGCCTGATCCAGAATATCCCTTTGGAAAGTAGTCTGCCCATGTACTTGGAGGACATTCGGAACTGCTTGATATCTGAAATGAACTTGAGTCACTACTGTCAATGTATGATTTCTGCAAAAAAAAAAAAATATATATATATATATTAAAATTTAAGAAAATATAGTGTAAATGAAATAAAAGATAATGTTGCAATTCAGGGTGTATTTGAAACAACCTTTGTTCTTGGAACTCCAATGGCCACATTACTTGGTGGATGGTTGGTTTTAGATCATAAAAAAGAATGGAATGCCATAAACCAACATACATAACCCTTCTAAGTTCCCGATACAACTCCTTTTGTCGTTTCAACTCACTTTGAGCAAAGGACTGCACCAGCCGCATTGCTAGATTGTTGAAAAAACAAAAGGAACTGTATGGGAACTCAGAATGGAATGGTATATTGAAATCAACATACGTAACCCTTCTGAGTACCCCCAACATCTCCTTTTGGCGTTTCAATTCCCTTTGAACAAAGGACTGCACTTGCCGCATTGCTAGATTGTTGAAAAAACAAAAGGAAATGTTTTGGCACTCAGAAAGGAAAGGTATGTTGAAATTCCAGTCTAATTTAGATCATAAAAAAGAATGGAATGCGAATAGAGTGATACAAACAATCTAGAAATGTTAAGTAAAGAATAGAGTCTAAGTAACATCACTTATCTTGAATGCGATGATGAAGGAGTGTGGCATGTCATGAACAATACACACTATATCATCATCGCATTGAAGACGTCTCAATGATCATGCCAGATCTATCTAACGTTGTAGAAAGGTTCCATTGCTTTGTTTTTTGGACACCGTCTACTTCCATTTGCGGCGTTGATCTTGATCACAAGCTTTGGCTCTTTCAAGAATGTATCTTCATTGTCGAGACAAAAGTTTTAATCAAGGTACATTATTGAAAGAGCGAAAGCTTTTGATCAAGATCAACGCCACAAATGGAAGTAGAGATTTTCCAAATTAAGCAATGGAACCTTCTACAATGCTAGATAGATCTCCCCTAATCATTGAGCTTTAAGTTATTAGAAAATAGATTCCTACTATCGTTTATATTGCTCCCTTAGATGTGACGAACATACATATTAATTATGTAGATTCTACGATATTAGAGAGCTAATTATGCATGAATGAAATTATATTAAATTTATATTAACAATGCAATGAACTACCATCCTTTCTACCCTAGCCAACAACAACATATTATTCAGCCTTGGATCGCTAAGCTACCAACATGCTGGAATACGAAGACACTAAATTCAAGCATCGAACCTACAAATTATACTTGATAATTATTTCTGTATTTTGACAAAGAGCAAAGATGAATCAACAATGGATGAACAACACCAAAACAAGTTTATGTTCATACTTGAAAGTGGTGTCTGTTCACCCATCATTGATACTCCTTCCATCTTTGATACTTGGGTGTTTTAGCCTTAATATTCGCAAAACAAATGCAACATAATTCTTATACCAGATAGTCAAACTAAGCCTAAGATAAAATATTCTTATCCAAGCAAACCTTAATATCTCTTTTGCTCTAATTATTCGCAAAAACAACACAACATGTTCTTCCTTATTCTATCAATACAAATGCAACATACTTCTTATTACAGATAGTCAACCAAATATTAAGTATAAATAGCTCTAAGGGGGTATTTGGATTATATTAATTTATGATCTTATCAGCTTTTTGAGATTTGGGGATGCCAATAAGCCTATGTTATTTTAAGTGGATAAGCTAATAAGCCAACAAACAGTGATCTTATTAACTTTCCCAAAACTCAATAAGTCGATAACCACACAAAATAAGCTAATCCAAACACACCTTAATATCCCTTTTGCTCTAATTATTCGCAAAAAGAAAACAACATAAATCTAATACATAAAGTAACAAATCTCTAACAAATGTAAGACAAAACTGAGAATAAATGATCAAAACCATAGATCCGTTTACTTGGTCAATTGTAACTGAGTGAGTTTTATAACTGTGAGAGAGAAAGAGAGGATTATGTGGAAGTATGTGAAGCATATATGATAAGCTTTGTATAATGTATATTATAAGTTTAAAAGTGAAGTGTGTTTGATACTCTTTGTATATATTATAAGTTTAAAAATTATTAAAAGTATAAAATCTAAAAGTAAAAAGTAGTAAAAGTTTTAAAACTAATACAATAAGTATTAAAGCTACATTTTTATTTTAGGGCATGCTTGGTAGGGATGTTTACGGGGAAATTCGGTTTGATTTCGGTTTCTTCAGTTTCAGGTTTTTTTCGGTTTCGTATTGAGCGGTTTCTCGGGTTTTTTGAACACCCCTAATGCTTGGTAGGGGGTTATAGGGGGTGAATTAAAGAATGAGAAAGGTAATGAAAAAATATGCTTGGTAAAGCATAATGCAATGACCCATTACCCAATTCTGGTGAATGGATCATTACCCAATATTTTGGGGGGATTGATTTTCTTTACCTTTCCCTTTCCCGAACATTATCTTACACTTTCCCATTCCGTTTTCCAAGTTTGAACCAAGCGAACCCTTTAGTGTATTTTGTATTAAAAAAAGTCGCCCATGTGAATTAGCCATTATCACCGGTCATGCATGGTTTCCATTAGACTATAAGCGACTACAACCCAATGCACATGACCCATGACCCATGTTAATTACCCATTGTCGCTCACCAGTAATGTATTGGTCGATAAGATGACAATATAAGCCACTATAACCCAGTGCACATGACCCATTACCCATGTTAATTACCAATTGTCAACAGTCATGGATGTGTCGTAACATGACAGTCTAAGCAATTATAACCCAATGCATATGACCCATATGATTTCAAATACCCATATTAATGAATGTGACCAGTGATAACCTAATGCACATGACCCATGACCCATGTGAATTAGCCATTATCACTGGTCATGCATGGGTTGCACCGGCTTGGTAGGCGTATACCGTTTGTCACAGACACTAAGAAGCAAGCCACCATCACCCTCTCGATCATGTTATCCAGGATCGAGAAAGTTTGAACTCGACTTGAGCTTGACTCAAAAACTTCTATTTATCTATAAAGATGTGTTTTCTTACATAAATTAAAATTGAAATATAACCTAAGAATTGAATTCGGTTTGACTTCAGCTCGAAAAGATTGATGCATTCATAAATAACTACTTACACTTAGTTCACTTGCATCTTAAAAAAAAAAAAAAAAAAAAAAAAAAAAAAAAAAAAAAAAAAAAAAAAAAACCTAATTTATATCACTTACAAGCTTGAGAACTCAACAATAACTCAAATCCAACTTACACAAGGTTGAGCTCAACACATTAAACATTTGGAGCTCACCTTTTTCCCCAAAATTTCAATCTGTGGCTCAAGATATATCCCGCCCCTGTTTTCCCCAAAATTTGAATCTTTTGCCCAAGATTCCACCCTTTTTTCACCCAAAATCAAAACACTAATTAACACTAGTCAGATATATCTTCTCTATATTATTCATCTCTTCTCCTTCTCTCTAGAACCAACTCACACACCACCGCCACACTTCACCGCCGTATCTCGCCGTCGTTCCACCAACCATTCGCGTGACTATACAGTGTTTACGGTCACTGATAATGACTAATCCAACAAAACTTATGCCAAATTTGTCACACATATTTGGGGTTTTGGTCAATCTTTTTCGATGGAAAAGGCCACGAACTCAACAATGTGACCATATGCCACCTACGGTGGCGGGACCTATGGTGACACACAACAAAAAAAATGTGTGTGACTATAGGCATATCGTCATACATTTTTGGTGTGACCAATACAACTTTTTGTACCAATGTACTCTTCTTTCTTCCTTTTTCTTGACTTATATGGACCTGGAGTAGTTTCTCTCTCAATCCCACTTCATTTTGAGCCGTTGGATGGCTTGAAATGATCCTGCCCATTGAATTGTAATTTGGCGGGAAAACTTTTTGCAGCTGGCAAGGTTAACTTGGAGGGTTTATAGGAGCATTCAATGTAGTTTGGGGTTTAGTGGAAGTCACACTGGTACAAAAATGGCCTTTCGTCACACATGGTTGATTTCAAACGGTCACACTGTAACATATTTACGTGACTAAATGTATGAAAATAAAATAAACAGCCACACTCGATCCGACTTGTGTGACCATATCAGAAGATATATGTCACACATTTGTGTATTTATGTGACTAGAGGGTAGCTGGTAAATATTTTTCGATCATTTAGTCACGTTTAATTTGGGACGTGTGACCAATACAAATCAGCTTTAAGCATTAGTCACACTACAGATATACATATGTGACAAATATATGTCACACAATTGAAGAGTGTGACCAAAATAGATATATGGTCATATGAAGTAATTGTGTATGTGACTAAATTATGTAGTCAAGTTTGTCACACATTATTTAAACGTGACTGCTATTCTTTGCTGAATATTTAGCCACATAGCGTTTGAAATGTGTGACAACTGAAAAGTAAGTTTGAAGCGTTAGTCACGATATGCATTTAATAGTGACAAATATATATGTCACACACTTGAAGAGTGTGACCAATGTCATATATGGTCACACGAAACCATAGAAACATGATTAAGTGTAACAAAAATTCGATACATATGGTCACGTAAGTAAATATGTGTGTCTAAAGTTTAGTGTGTGTTTGCTTGCCACAACCTAATGTTTAGTCACATTTAATTGTAGCATGATCATGTGACTATAGGCTTTACAATAGTCACACCATATCACAAATGTGTATCTAAATTATGTTTATTGCCACATTATAAGGGTATTATATGTGCAATACATTCAAAATAGTCACATTATCATATTTATGTGACTATTATTTATAGCAAAATGTGAACTCGGTTATCATTAATCTTGATATTAGTCACATTGATTGTTTGTGTGCCTAAATTCAAGATGTTATATATGGTCACATGAAGTATTTATTTAGGTGTCTAAATGATAGTCATATTTTGTCACGCATTATTTAAGTGTAGTCACAATTCGACACATATAGTCACACATTTCGGATAACTTATGTAATTTTGAGGGGTTAGATATAGATTTTATAGTCTCTCTAGTTTGAGTCTAATTTGATATTAACTGCATTAATTGAGTTCAGACTATTAGTCGATCATAACTCTTCATTTGTCCCATTACAATGCTGCGAGTTATACTTAGAACTGCTAAGTATAATTAGATGTTGTCATCATTGTGCATATGTTATGGCTTGTGTTTTCATTGTTTCTAGACTAACATTTTCCAGGAAAGGCAAAGAAAAAGCTGTTTGGATTGGAATTTGGGTGAATGCTAGTAACTCAGAACTTAATGCTGTAGCCATAAATTAATGTTGCTAGGCATAAGTTAATGCTGCTAGGCGTAAATTAATATTGCTAGGCATAAATAAAGCTTAATGAATAGATGAAAAAACAAGCTTAATCAAGCTTTAATGAAGCAAGAAAGTTAAAATTCATATAATAATCAACCAAAAAAAACATCAGTATCCATAACAAAAGTAAAATAAAGCAGTTCATACATATAAAAAGTTTAACAATTAAATTTCGGAGATTTCTCCGGATCAAACGACAAATGCACATTATCGTAGTCAATGGATTCGAATCTCTCTTCCTCACTCAAAAATCCAACATCAGCCGCATCCTCTTCCACTGAACCAACCGGCGACTTTGATCGCTTGTATTCCTTCTCATCTTTCTTAACTTGAAGCAAACTTTCTTAGTGTCTTGCCTTGTTTCTTCGAGAACTCCACGACTCATACCACTCTTCAATGTTAAACACCTTCTCTGGTTTCCTGAAATCAAATAATCATTAGATGATAAATTTACAGATTATCCTTTTAATTTGGTATTCTTATATGATGTATATATATATATATATATATATATATATATATATATATATATATATATATATATAATGTAACATTCTAACATTAAAGATTGTCATTTTGATAAATTTATACAGATTATCCTTTTGACCGTCTTGATTGGGGGGCTGAAAATTTTCGATATAATAATGTTACATTCTAACATTAAAGATTATCGTTTTGGTATTCTTATGATGTATGTTTTGAATACTGGGTGAGTAAAGCTAGGTTTTTTTCACGGATCTTATGTACTAGGAAGATAACAAATATAAGGAATAAAACATTCAAACTACTACGTAGTAAACTAACACAATTTCATAACTGATTACCTAAAGCTACCAATTGATAACGATTTTTAAATTCATAAAAGCAATACACCAAAATTATTATGGATTAACTAACTTCTACTAGAAAAAAAAAATAATAAAAAAACCAAGTCAGCATGTACATACATAACATCTTTACAAACTTTGAATATACCTTGTTCTTTTCTTGTTTCCAGCCATAACTTCAATCTTAAAAGATAATTGTTTAAAAAGTGTGTGTTGAAAAGCTAAGTGATGGCCTTAAAAAGGGATGCGACATACGCCTAGGGAATTTTGAAAGTCTCAACATTAAAGATTATTGCAATTTACACTACTAGAAAAAGGTCTATCCTTGACTCGCATTTTATGACGCACACTACAAGATGACGCACAAATAGCAAAGTCATAAAATAAGAGTCATAACGAGTACATTTTTTATTGGGGATAACTCGTTTTCAGAAGCGTCATAACATAGGGTCATAATCAGTTAAAATTTAGCATGCTTGATGGCGCTCATTTTGCTTCGTCATAAATAGGGGTCATCTATGTTTTTTTTTACCATCTGCTTCATCAAAATCTATCGTTTTTTTTTTTGCCAAAACACTTCCCGCTCTAAAAAAAATTTCCCAAAAAATCAAATCCAACCTTTTTATCTCAAAAATAAACCCTATATTAGAAAACACTTTCCTCTTTACTATCTTTTTATCTCAGCCTCCATAACTTCATTCCTCCAAATCCAACCTTAATCGATCCACAATCCTTAATCGATCTACAATCCGATCTCAACATAGAAAAATTTTTAACTGATCGATCTACAATCCTAGATTAAATCCCTTTCCCTGTTTCTTAATAGATCCACCAATCCACCATTAATCTATTAACAAGTAATCTGATCGATTTATAGTTGGATTTATGTAATTGATTTATTGTATATTTTAGTTTATATGTAATCGATTTATATGTAAGCACAAACGATTTATAAGAATATGGATCCAGCTTTATTTATGTCAACTTGAACTAGTTAATAGCTTTCATTAATTTTTTTATTTTTTTAAGAATGCTTGTATCTGGACAATTGTATAGCTTCCTTTTGTACCGGGTCAGCAGAATAAGCTTGTATCTGCTTCTATTGATGGATTAATTTGTACCTTTGATACCAGTGGAGAAATCAATGACGAAGATCATATGGAATCGGTAAGTATCCGGACAATTGTATAGGTTTGTTTTGTTGCCTGTTCCACTAAAACAACCCACTAGGGGCGTTTGTTTATTCTTAGTTAAAGAGAAAAACCCGCAAGGGGTGTTTGGCTTAAGCTAAAATCAGCTTGTATAAGCTGGTTTCAATCTCATTTTGCTTGTTTGAAGTATTTTTGCAGGTTAGAATTGTTTGAAGTATTTTTGCGGTTGGGTTTGTAAGTTGGACTCTTTGTATATGTTGTGTTTTTAGTAGTTGTTAATAGCTTTCTTTATTTTGTTCAGTTGCTTTGAAAATAGTAAATTTTTTAATTGATTCACTTCTCTTATACCTGTTAGGATTAATTCAGTTTATTGTCGTTTGTGAATGTTGTTACTTCACAAACTTAGTTTGACAGGCTATATGATTAGCAAATCTTTTGCTTATTCACTAGTGTCATATTACGTTTTGTGGTTGCCAACATTTCCATATTTTACAATTTTTATCAATTAGATGCTTTCTCGACATCACTGAGAGTATATCCCAATATATCGGCTTCTTATGGAATTGCCAACATTAAGACTTCAAATTTGTTAGTATATCAGATCATATATGTCACCATAGACACGTGATAAAGATATTGTTACAAATTTATAATTAAAATAAAAAGGACAAAAACAGTTTGCAAGTTGAAGCTTTTACTTGTTATTTAACACTCCGATGGAGAAGCAACCTACTTGTAAATTGTAATAGTTATTCAGTAGGATAGAATATCTATGGAATACACATCTTTATAACAGTGCTTATTGGTTACGTTGCACTTATTTAGAATACCATGTTACATTGTTACTTATTTAGTAACTAGCAATCATTTCTCTTTTCGTATCTCTTTTTGATGAGTTTGGCCCTTATTCTTTATATATACACGTTTTTGCAGTTAGAATTCTCTAATGGCAGACCTAAAAGAATGCCTATTCCCACCAAGACCTTCCTCAACTGCAAACCTTAGAGATACATCATATAGACCATCTGCATCTGGTCGACAGCCATTTCAAGGGGTAGACGTTCCAAGCCTCAAAAAACGTGGTCAAGGTCTTCGTTCATGGATCCATGTTGATGCTGCAACAGGCGACTCACAAGTAATCGAAGTCGAAAAATTCACAATAATGCGTCGTTGTGATCTTCCTGCGCGTGATCTTTGCTTACTTGATCCGTTATTTGTTTACCCTTCAACAATTTTAGGAAGAGAAAAGGCTATTGTTTTAAATTTGGAACAGATTCGGTGTATTATCACAGCTGATGAATTTCTTCTTTTGAATTCTCTTGATAGTTACGTGTTGCAATATGTAGTGGAACTACAACGGCGATTGAAAGCTACAGGGGCTGGTGAGGTTTGGCAGTCTGAAGGGGCTGAATTGAACAGACGGATTGGAAATAGGTTTAGTGATATGTTTGGGAATACTTCTCCAGATTATTTGCCGTTTGAGTTCAGGGCTTTGGAAGTTGCTCTTGAGGCCGCTTGTACATTTTTGGACACACAGGTTTGTCTTATAACCTGTAGTTCGCACTTGGCCGATGCTTTAACTATTCCTAACTAGATGTTAAAATATTCTCACCTTAGAACTAGTTTTTTGTTATATTAAAAGTGATATGGGCAGTAGGACCTATGAGAGAGGTGAATGTAGCTATACACGGATTGCAGATTTTTTTATGTCCAATAAAATTATTGACTAAGATTAAGGCGCTAAATTGTAACGGGAATTGTCACTTGCAGTAATGTGTGTGGCACGTTGTATGATACCGTAAAACATGTGCGCTAAAAATAATTAGTCAGGCTGAGGAGTTTATGCTAATTGAACGTTAATAAGTAAAGTTTGCACCATAAGTCTACCAACTGATATGTGAAAGCCTGTTTAAGGATTCTTTCTGCAAAGTGTAAAATGCTTATTGTGAGATGTAACACCCCCAAAATACCGCAGCGGAAGACTGTGTCACTGGTGTGCTACTTCATAATACAAAGTACAAGTTATAGAAAACGAACTCTAAATGAGACGTTTTGAAAAGTTACCATTCGATTAATGAATTCAAAGTTACAAACATGAGATTTCAAAGTATGACACATAAATTTATACAAAATGTTTTGAATGGTAAATGATAAAAGCGTAAGTCTTCAGAATATGCAGCTTGACTCTAAGTTCCACGCACTAGCTATCGCCTTACTAACCTGAGATAAACATGCTAAAGTGTCAACACAATGGTTGGTGAGTTCATAGAGTTTGTCTTAAAACAGTTGAAAAGTCTTTAAAGAACATTCGCACAGCAAAGGCATCGTGAATCCACTCAGTTGCAATTCCCGCCATAAGAGACTTGCAACCTGTGTGTTCACAACCCACTGCTAACATATAGTATGATTTCGATATAGGTGTATACGATATATGCACGCTTAATGTAAAGTATCACTGCCAACTGAATATATGGCAATGGTGGGGGCGTCAGCCCGATAGTACTATCAATACCTCTCCATCGGCTTCATCCAGGAGTTAAACAGTAGTTAAAGAATATTGCGCATAGAATAGGTTTAACACATTAAGGCACATATCGTAATAAAACTACACATCATGTTTAAGAGTATAAAAGTATAGCATAGCATATGAGTAAAATTGTCTTTAGTAAAAGAGAAGGCAAGTAGTTTAAGCATGTATCTCCCCAAAAGAGTTTAAAACAAGTATGAAAAGAGTAGGGGCTATGACTCACCTTAAGCTTAAGTGATGTGAAATCAAAGTGGTAGTCGAATCGCGAAAGTCTCTAAGAGCAGCCTATAATAGAACGTTGCGACTTAGGTTTGGAGTAACGTCTAAGAATACGAAGAATTGCCTATATATGTCTTGCATAATGTTCATGATGTAGTACTTAGTATATAGTGTAAGTCTTTAAATATAAATGGTTTATGAAACATGTATAGGTTGTATATCTCTTACTACCGTTCGGGCCGACATAATTCAGAAGTCATGGAGTAAACGTTCGAGGAGCCAGGACACTTTAATTCGTAAATCCACAACTCATCTCGACGGCTTACTTAATGAACTCCTCACATGAGGCTCCCTACTATTGTAGTATTTGATAACATATATATAAGTTTTGATCTTTAAAAGTTATATGGTCTTTAGCCGTGGCTTTGCCGTGACCTTGGTCATTGTTACCATGGTCTTGAGACTCAACCTTGGCTTTAGCCATGGTTGTGGTCTTGGCTTTAGGTCATTAGACCTCTTGATCTCATCTAATTATAATCATTATATAGTAACTTTGGTCTAAAAATGGGCTGTTAAGAATTTGAAGAAATTATCACTCGGAAAGCGTTTTCACGGCTCGAGCTTCTTTAAACCTGAACGAAAACGTCGTTCCGGACAACTTTCGTGTTTTAACTTTTTGATGAATCGGACCAGAAGGGTGAGTTTCAAAATGGCAGAATGCAAAAACAGTAGGTATGGGCAGTTTTGCCGTTTTGGTTTCGCTAACTTCAAATGGTCATAACTTTTGACTCGGGTACTCGTTTTGGGTGATTCAAATTGCTATGTTTTCCTTGTTAAGTCCTCTTTAACAGTAAGTAGGTTTCAAATATCATGGTTATACTATTTTGGTCGTGGTTTTCCATAAAATTCAATAGTTTACTTGTTTAAAGATCATAAGTAAACATATATATATCATAACTTGTTTTACCAATTTTTATATATCACGAACATAATAACAAGACAATATATAGTAAGAATGAAATATAAATAGAATGAATATGATAAGAAAGTAAGTTAGGGTTTGCTTACAACTTGAGCCTTTCTAAAAGAAAGGTAAGTAACTAGTAAGGTACGGACTTTGATAGACTTAAGCTTCACTCTTTGCAATCTATGATAAACCGAGGTTATTTGAAGATTATAACGACGCCTTCTTGAAAGTCCAAAGCTATTTGAAGATTATAACTACATCTTTTTGGAGACTTTAAAGTTATAACAACTTTTTTTAGAAAATTTCCAAGATTGAAGATCAAACACTAGTTTTCTTTCAAAAACTAGTTTACTTTCTTACAAAATATAAGAAAAGTGCCTTAGGTTTTAGGACTTGAAGGTTATAAGAAGGTGTGGTGCAAGTTTTCTATGTGTTTTAGCTTGGTATTTATAGGGTAGGAAAAATAGTTAACCATATATTGGGTTAGAATTTAACCATGGTTAGTTTAGACACTTGTAAACATCCTAGAGATCAATGGTCAAGATCAAGCCACAAAATGGTGACTCCCCCCCCCTCCTAAGTCGGCCATAATGAGATAAGGGTGACTAGATGAGTAGTCATGGTCTTATCTAAGTTACGGAGTCAGTTTTGGTCCCGGTAATTGCTAACGGTAAGTCGTTAAGTCCTGAAACTTAAAATCGGGTATCCTAAAAATATGAAACTTATAAATAAGCTAGAACTTATCAATATACTCCATAATAAAATATAAAATGAGTGGTAGGTTCTATTGGGGTGCTCATACCCTGCTAAAACTGGAAACACGGGTCTAAAACGCGTAATACGTAAAACGTACGAAAGTTGCGTAAAATTGAGAAAAGTAAAATGTAATTTTTCTAATAGGATACTAATGACTTAAAATGACTTATAATGTTTAGGCTGGGCTCAGTCTAGTGTCGGTTGGTATTTAATGTCTTTAAACTTAAAACCGTAAGCCTAAAAATCAAGGAATGACTTGTAAAATCAAGGAATGATTTTTGGTCAAAGGAGGAGGGAAAAATATGTTGACTTATTCTAATAAGTATAAAACTCAAATCGTCTTAGAAACGCGGTGTAGGTATAGGCTAAGGTTACGGCTGAGTAAATACGCTTAAAACTGAAAATTCCAGTTTTTCACGGCCGAGGCTTATTTTGGTCATGTTTTTTTCTCAGTCATGATTAATTCTCAAATAAATCATGAGTGTGTCAAACATTTTTCTGATGCGGGGTCACTTAACGCGGTCGAGTTTGGTTGTGCGTAGAATTTTTGAATGACGTTTTACCCTAAAACGTGTAATTTCGTGTAATTCCTTAATAACTTTCACGAAAATGATCTGCTGAATGTCAAACTTTTAATTTGCCATAGAAATGATTTATCACTCGAGTCCAAGAAACAAAAATCAAATTTTGGGAAAAATGAATAGTAAAAATGAATAGTAAAAATGAATAGTGAAATTTTCGGGAATAGAAGTTAACCTGAAATTGCGAATTGTTACAGTCTCTACCCCTTAAGAAGAACTTCGACCCAAAGTTCAGTTGATGTTAACTACTTACGGTGTGTCTAAGAGAATTTGGGATCTCTAATATAGAGGTGTTCACTCTGATTCGTCTAAGGTTGTGGTTAAGGAGTCGTATCGGCTACAATTAAGCCCACTTATTTATAACACATTACTTACATAAAGAAGCGTCCAAATTTATGTAAGTAAGGTCTCATAAACTTATGGTTCGGTGATTTACAATTTCTTTATTTAAATGAAGAGGCGTCCCAATCCATTTAAATAAGGAGATTCTAAAACATCCTACTTAAGAATTTCCGACACAAAATCCGCCTTCTGAGGCCGATAGTAAGATAATCAAGTCATCAAATCCCTAAAGCTAAGCAACAATATTATTTAACTCAAATCTTGTGTCTCATCAAACAAGAACTGTCACAAGATCAAGTTAAATAATTAGTTATTACTGAGCTCCATGTTTTTAATGACTCGGCTAATCTCTAGGGCTCCTTATAATACTAGAGTCACATCATCTAACAGCGTGGAACTAAACCAACAACTACCAAGAAGCGTATGCGTATGTAGTGTGTGTAAGGCAAATAAAGAGGAGAGTCTTAATGTATATAGCAGTTATAGTCTGGGCACTAAATGCAACCTAGTTCTCTATAACCAAGGCTCTGGTACCAATCTGTAACACCCCCAAAATACCGCAGCGGAAGACTGTGTCACTGGGGTGCTACTTCATAATACGAAGTACAAGTTATAGAAAACGAACTCTAAATGAGACGTTTTGAAAAGTTACAATTCGATTAATGAATTCCAAGTTACAAACATGAGATTTCAAAGTATGATACATAAATGTATACAAAATGTTTTGAATGGTAAATGATAAAAGCGTAAGTCTTCAGAATATGCAGCTTGACTCTAAGTTCCACGCACTAGCTATCGCCTTACTAACCTGAGATAAACATGCTAATGTGTCAACACAATGGTTGGTGAGTTCATAGAGTTTGTCTTAAAACAGTTGAAAAGTCTTTAAAGAATATTCGCACAGCAAAGGCATCGTGAAATCCACTCAGTTGCAATTCCTGCCATAAGAGACTTGCAACCTGTATGTTCACAACCCACTGCTAACATATAGTATGATTTTGATATAGGTGTATACGATATATGCACGCTTAATGTAAAGTATCACTGCCTACTGAACCTCTTGACAAGAATAAGCACAAATGCTTCATAAGAATAAGCACAAATGCTTCATAGTGGATTATATTCACCCAAGGCCAGGAATATATGGCAATGGTGGGGGCGTCAGCCCGATAGTACTATCAATACCTCTCCATCGGCTCCATCCAGGAGTTAAACAGTAGTTAAAGAATATTGCACATAGAATAGGTTTAACACATTAAGGCACATATCGTAATAAAACTACACAAAATGTTTAAGAGTATAAAAGTATAGCATAGCATATGAGTAAAATTGTCTTTAATAAAAGAGAAGACAAGTAGTTTAAGCATGTATCTCCCCAAAAGAGTTTAAAACAAGTATGAAAAGAGTAGGGGCTATGACTCACCTTAAGCTTAAGTGATGTGAAATCAAAGTGGTAGTCGAATCGCGAAAGTCTCTAAGAGCAGCCTATAATAGAACGTTGCGACTTAGGTTTGGAGTAACGTCTAAGAATACGAAGAATTGCCTATATATGTCTTGCATAATGTTCATGATGTAGTACTTAGTATATAGTGTAAGTCTTTAAATATAAATGGTTTATGAAACATGTATAGGTTGTATATCTCTTACTACCGTTAGGGCCGACATAATTCAGAAGTCATGGAGTAAACGTTCGAGGAGCCAGGACACTTTAATTCGTAAATCCACAACTCATCTCGATGGCTTACTTAATGAACTCCTCACATGAGGCTCCCTACTATTGTAGTATTTGATAACATATATATAAGTTTTGATCTTTAAAAGTTATATGGTCTTTAGCCGTGGCTTTGCCGTGACCTTGGTCATTGTTACCATGGTCTTGAGACTCAACCTTGGATTTAGCCATGGTTGTTGTCTTAGCTTTAGGTCATTAGACCTCTTGGTCTCATCTAATTATAATCATTATATAGTAACTTTGGTCTAAAAATGGGCTGTTAAGAATTTGAAGAAATTATCACTCAGAAAGCGTTTTCAGGGCACGAGCTTCTTTGTTGCTGAAAGAAAACGTCGTTCCGGACAACTTTCGTGTTTTAACTTTTTGATGAATTGGACCAGAAGGGTGACTTTCAAAATGGCAGAATGCAAAAACAGTAGGTATGGGCAGTTTTGCAGTTTTGGTTTCGCTAACTTCAAATGGTCATAACTTTTGACTCGGGTACTCGTTTTGGGTGATTCAAATTGCTATGTTTTCCTTGTTAAGTCCTCTTTAATAGTAAGTAGGTTTCAAATATCATGGTTATACTATTTTGGTCGTGGTTCTCCATAAAAGTCAATAGTTTACTTGTTTAAAGATCATAAGTAAACATATATATATATCATAACTTGTTTTACCAATTTTTATATATCATGAACATAATAACAAGACAATATATAGTAAGAATGAAATATAAATAGCATGAATATGATAAGAAAGTATGTTAGGGTTTGCTTACAACTTGAGGCTTTCTAAAAGAAAGGTAAGTAACTAGTAAGGTACGGACTTTGATAGACTTAAGCTTCACTCTTTGCAATCTAAGATAAACCAAGGTTATTTGAAGATTATAACGACACCTTCTTCAAAGTCCAAAGCTATTTGAAGATTATAACTACGTCTTTTTGGAGACTTTAAAGTTATAACAACTTTTCTTAGAAAATTTCCAAGATTGAAGATCAAACACTAGTTTTCTTTCAAAAACTAGTTAACTTTCTTACAAAATATAAGAAAAGTGCCTTAGGTTTTAGGACTTGAAGGTTATAAGAAGGTGTGGTGCAAGTTTTCTATGTGTTTTAGCTTGGTATTTATAGGGTAGGAAAAATAGTTAACCATATATTGGGTTAGAATTTAACCATGTTTAGTTTAGACACTTGTAAACATCCTAGAGATCAATGGTCAAGATCAAGCCACAAAATGGTGACTCCCCCCCCCTCCTAAGTCGGCCATAATGAGATAAGGGTGACTAGATGAGTAGTCATGGTCTTATCTAAGTTACGGAGTGAGTTTTGGTCCCGGTAATTGCTAACGGTAAGTCGTTAAGTCCTGAAACTTAAAATCGGGTATCCTAAAAATATAAAACTTATAAATAAGCTAGAACTTATCAATATACTCCATAATAAAATATAAAATGAGTGGTAGGTTCTATTGGGGTGCTCATACCCTGCTAAAACTGGAAACATGGGTCTAAAACGCGTAATACGTAAAATGTACGAAAGTTGCGTAAAATTGAGAAAAGTAAAATGTAATTTTTCTAATAGGATACTAATGACTTAAAATGACTTATAATATTTAGGCTGGGCTCAGTCTAGTGTCGGTTGGTATTTAATGTCTTTAAACTTAAAACCGTAAGCCTAAAAATCAAGGAACGACTTGTAAAATCAAGGAATGATTTTTGGTCAAAGGAGGAGGGAAAAATATGTTGACTTATTCTAATAAGTTGAAAACTAAAATCGTCTTAGAAACGCGGTGTAGGTATAGGCTAAGGTTACGGCTGAGTAAAAACGCTTAAAACTGAAAATTCCAGTTTTTCACGGCCGAGGCTTATTTTGGTCATGTTTTTTCTCAGTCATGATTAATTCTCAAATAAATCATGAGTGTGTCAAACATTTTTCTGATGCGGGGTCACTTAACGCGGTCGAGTTTCGTTGTGCGTAGAATTTTTGAATGACGTTTTACCCTAAAACGTGTAATTCCGTGTAATTCCTTAATAACTTTCACGAAAATGATCTGCTGAATGTCAAACTTTTAATTTGCCATAGAAATGATTTATCACTCGAGTCCAAAAAACAAAAATCAAATTTTGGGAAAATTTCAGGAAAAATGAATAGTAAAAGTGAATAGTAAAAATGAATAGTGAAATTTTCGGGAATAGAAGTTAACCTAAAATTGCGAATTGTTACATGAGATATATTAGTATATATGCCAAATAGATAAATTTGGAACAAATAAGACTTGTCAATTATCTGGATTTTGGATTCAGTCTACATTCGTGAAATAATAATCAATTGGTTAGATCGCATACAAGATAACCTATAGGTGGTATAGATATACACAACTTACACATAATGAACAAAAGGTACTAGAAATATCTTGTTATCACGTGCCTGAGTATGCTTCAGTATTAGTAGCTCTATATTAGTATATCTTTGATTCCGCCGAAATATATTTTATTGCTTATCAACGTCTCATAAGAAAAACATTTATCTGAATCCATCAGGCAGCAGAATTAGAAATTGAAGCATATTCATTGCCTGATGAACTTACTTCAAAGATCAGTACTCTAAACTTGGAATGCGTTTGAAGGCTGAAAAGCAGACTTGTTGCATTGACCCGAAGGGTTCAGAAGGTGTTGTATATAGTCTATCTCTCCCTTTTTCTTTTCCTTGTACTAGACGTGGCAATTTTGACCCATTTTAGATTATTTTTTCTCTAATTGGTCCAATGGGATAAGGTAAATGAATGTATGTATTTAGCTTCTATATCACATGCTTCAGGTTAACCAAGATATATCTCTAGTGGTGATGACTGTAATTTCATGCTTAGTCCTGATCGTTCAACATGCAGAGGTGATTTAGCTCTTTTATTTGCATTTTTTTAATAGTTTTGTATTGTATAATTTTTTTGTTTAGCATCTAAATGCAGCTATTTTTTCCTATAGTAAAAAGATGCCACTTTTTTCTAGTTCCATCTATCCAAATCCTGCTGCATTTGTTATGATCTCATGTTCATAAGCTTTTATACAGGTTCCTGGCAATCGAAGGTTACATCAATCCTTCGATTCTATTTTTTCCTCTGAAGCTTCATCACCTGGGGGCTTCTATGCTGTCAACAGGCGTGGGCAGGTGTTACTTGCCACCGTAAATGAGGCAGCAATTGTGCTTCGTAAGAGGGTCGTGCTTTTCTGTCATCTGCAGCTGCCAATTCTCCTTCGTATGAGGGTCGTGCTTTTACTGAACGTGCATCAACGTCCAACGAAACACAAGCCTCCAGAAATAGATCAGGTTTTTTTAGAGAGGTGTTTAAAATGATGGCTTTTATTTAGGTTTATGTCAACGACTGTTGTTGATTTCCAGTTTTTAATATTTGTGTTTCATTGACTTTGATATTTGACATTTGTATTTTTAATTTTGTACTATCAGGTTTTTAATTGTCGTTTAATAGAAAATTAGGAACTGGAAAAAATTATTTAAAAAAAAAAATAGGTGCAAAAAGGAGAGTCATAAAACGTGGGTCATAAGTGCGCTTCATAGAGGGATGACGCACAAATGCGAGTCATGAAGATTTATGACTGGTCCATCCTTGACTCGCATTTGCGCGTCATAAGACCTCTTCTTGACTCGCATTTGGAGTCAAGGATAGCCCTTTTTCTAGTAGTGTTACCAAGTTTAACGTCACTTTAGCATGTGAAATGCAATAATTACTCGTGCCTAATTGTAATCATTTTAATTTTGCACATTAAATGCGCGCTCCTGAATATTCCATAATTTTATTTTTAAACTTTAAATGGTAATAAGCATTGTAAGCTAAGTGGTTTCAAATGTTAGAAAATATAGTAAAAATAAACATAATGGTATTAATCTTGTTATTAATTGTGTAAAGTTTGTATTTGTGACAATCTTTTAAATGTTTGTAACAATCTTTTAAAAGTATAGTGTAAAACTTATAATCTAATTAAATGTTTGTAACAATCTTTTAAAACAATAGTGTAAAAGTTATAATCTAATTACAAATTCTTGTATTTACAAACGAAATAAAGTTAAAACATCAAGTTAAATGAAACCATGAAGGGTTATAGTAACTAAGAAATTAATGCCGCTTGGCATAACTTAA
Organism: Artemisia argyi; assembly: GCA_030686995.1. NCBI lineage: Eukaryota > Viridiplantae > Streptophyta > Magnoliopsida > Asterales > Asteraceae > Artemisia > Artemisia argyi. The sequence continues at coordinate 5,528,418 of CM060705.1, forward strand.
TGCTGCTAGGCATAAATTACTGTAAGCCGGTGTAACTGTAAACCGTTGTGACACTTTGTAAACCGTTGTGACATTGCGACTCTTGTGTACCTATAAATACAAAGGAATTACAACAAACTTCTTTCATCTTTTCATTACGTATTCAATTTTTGTTTGGAACTGCAATGGCTTCATCATCTTCAAATCCTGCTTCAAAGAAAACAAAACGTTCAAGGGATACTTCTCCTCTTCCTCCTCCTTCAATGCCAGAAAAATAAAAAATCCATAGCCTAACCCAAGAATGCTGGGACAAATGCCATTCTCAAGGCCAATATGGTACTGAATGATAGTTGGTTGAACTTTACAACAAACGAATCGCGCTGTTGGAAGAACAAAACAGAAAAGACCAAGATATCATACTGGTGCATCAGAACAAAGTTAATGTTCTTAATCAAGAAATAGAACAAATCCGTGGAAACATTGTTGATATTTACAAAGGCATTCAAAATAGTTTGTATAATTTTCATTGAATTAACCCTGATGTAAGATGATATTAACCATTATTATGTTATTTCTTTGAAGTTTAATGTTTTTGTGTTCAAAGAAAACTTATCTTATGTTTCTTTGTTAATCAAGTTATCGATTACTATATGATCAAGTTATCTTTTTGTTGATTAATTATGTTATGTTGCTTTGTTGACTATGTTATGATGCTTTGTTAAAAGTCAAACAAAGATTGTCATTTGCAAAAGTCAAAGAGTCCAAGTGAATTCGGGCAATTCCGGGTTTGGATTGGAATTTGGGTGAATGCTAGTAACTCATAACTTAATGCTGCTTGGCATAACTTAATGCTGCTAGGGATTAAAATAAAATGTTACAAAAATTAACCAATTCATATTCAGTTCATTAATGAGAAAATTGAGCAATGACAACATGTTTATTCATAATGTCAAATAAAGTAGTACAAACGGATTACACAGGTTTATTCAAATTACTTCCTAACTCAACTAGTAATACATTTTCTTTCTACCCTTCCATTTTGAACAAAATTTGGGTATTTTTGGTTCCCATGGTTTTATACCCTTGTCTTCACAAGTCTTAGCATTGGGCAGGCCGCCTAGCACCTGAACCCTCTCATGAAAAAGCTCTTTTGCAGTTTTTTTTGGAGTTTTAACCTTCCTAGCATCTTCCTTTTTTGTGCCTGATCCAGAATATCCCTTTGGAAAGTAGTCTGTCCATGTATTTGGACGAACTTTAGAACTGCTTGATATGTGAAATGAACTTGAGTCACTGCTGTGGAAAACTAGAAATGGGGTTGAATAGTTTACCGTTTAAAATCTTTTTAACTTGTTTAGTTATCTTTTGAAACTTTCCATTTTGATCAAAGATATGTATATATACAAACACAATATATAACATGCAAGTATAAAGAAAGAAATGATCAAACCACAACATGAGTATTTATCGTGGTTCGGCTACAAGGACTCTTTTTGCTTGCCCTACGTCCACGCCCCGAGTATCCAACTCGAGAGTTTCTTTCACTAGTCAACAAGCTCCTTTCACCGGCGGAGAAAACCTTACACGTTGCTTATACACATTTACCGACACTAAGCTAGATGTCGAGTTCTTTTACAAGGGTACAACCACTCCCGTTAGTTCTTTTACAAGGGTACAACAACTCCCGTCACACTTTGTATTTTGAGGACTAAAATACTAACCGATCACTACTAAAAATACACAATCAAATGAAGTGTAAACTACACATGTCTACACAATGCTAAGCTAACAAGTCTTGCAATGTTGTGTTGAATACTTGTAACTTTTTATGAACTCGTGAACTTCTTTGCTACAAAAAGAAACTTCACATATGAGATGTTAAAGGGTTAAATGAAAGAATGAATGAATGTGTGAAAATATGATGCAGAGTGATTAGCCAAAAATCAAACTTGTTGCTTAGTATTTATAGCAAAACCTTCTGCAGGTCTGGCAGATATGGCGGAACCCTCAGATGGGTTCCGCCCGTGTACCCCCAGAGTTCCGCTAGGCTTGCAGTTGGTTTTGCAATAAATCTTGCAAACCAAACAATGTCACATCTCATTACACCTAGTCAAACACAAAACTTGTGCAAGCAAACATATGGTTAGTCAAACACAATTTCTTTCCATAAATGTATATTGACAAAACTTGCCATAAATGTGATGTGACATTTCAATTTTAAGAAATAAAAAGTGTTGTATTTTATGAAATGTAAAATGTAGCAAATATCTAGTTATGGAAGTCTTTAAAACTAAGATTATGATTTACTTAGAAACTAAAGTTTACATTTTGTCGTTAACAAAACTTAGCAAAGATCGTAAAATATAAATAACATTTTTAGGCGATATTTGTATTAACAATCTCCCCCTTTTTGTTGATGACAAAACATAAACTTTGTTTTTAAGTAACTCACAAAATCTTAGTGTTTAAGAGTAAAAAAAATTTATATTAAACTTGTTTTACTTAAGTGATGAAAATCATATTAAGTTTAAAGGTTTAATATATTTCTCCCCCTTTTTGTCGAAACAAAAAGTAGAGTAGCGAAGCGGAATAATGCACGTGCCCCCCCTTGGTTGTTACTCCCCCTAAAAGGAGTGCCAAGATGGGAAACATTGATTTTGATCCTACAAAAAAATGGTTAGTTGGTGATATATATAATCAAGCTTGTAGTTACCACACATAATGCAACCACAATAACAACTCAAAAATGATCAACCAACAATGCAAGTAAGTAGGTAGAAAAAGATGTCATTTCAAGTAAAATTTAACTTTTAAAAGTCAAAGACAAGAAATGGGAAAGATCCTCCTACTTCTAAAAACAAAACTAAAAATAACCAAGAAAATAAAATAAAATCAAATCCTACTTTTCTAAATGGGGCAAAAAGGCCTCCAAATGTTGTCTAGGATTTGTTTGGGTGGGAAAGAGCATCCAAACGTTCTATGACGTGTTGGAATGCAAAACGGGTTTCATCTTGGAATTGGTGAAGCAACAATTTGATGCTTTCACCCATTTTCAACATTTACTCACAATGTGAGCAAACATGGGGATGATTGGGTGGAAATGGGTTGGTGTTGGTTTCTTGGTTTGAGGATGGGTTGGTTTTTGGTTCTTGAGTGGAGGATGGGTTTGGGATAGAGTCAAGCAAGGTGGTTTGAAATTCCATTGCTTGATGGAGGTGATTCTCGACCATGCTTTGAATTTCCTCATAGGAAGGAAAGAAACATTCAAAGGTTTGGGCTTGAGAATGTGGTGGAGTTGGGTGATCATGGTTTTCAAAATTTGTTTCTCCATAAAGAGAACCATGGATGTAATGGTAGATAGGGTGAAACAACAATGGTTTGGGTTGGTGGTACTCTTGTTGTGGTGGTTGGTTGTGGTTAAAATTCTCATTTTGGTCAAGAAATGACCTTCGTGTTTCATTTGCAAAAGGTGGTGGTTGAGTTGGTCTTGGTGGAAGATCATTGAGATCTTGGACAAAAGGATGTGGTGAGGTTGGAGGAGACCCAAATAACTCCATAGGTTCAAGTTTTGGTAATGGTGATGGTGATGGAATTTTGGATGGTTGGGTTGCAGCACTTGGTGGAGTTGGGTCAATGGGTGATTTTGTTGGTGGTGGAGTGAGCTCATTGGGTTCATTAGGTGATGGAGATGGAGATGCAAGGTTTAGAAAATGTTCATTTTTTATTGGTGAGGTGAATTCATCCGAGGATGAGGAGCTTAGGTTGATGGATTGTTTAGACCAAAGTGGTTTCACACTTATCCGGGCGGTTTTCCGGATGGGTCTTGATGGTTGAGAGGTGATAGTTGACTTAGTCATTGTTAAAATGGTTTAAGGATCAGAGATTGTGATGGAGAAGGTGTGATTTAATAGTGTTTAGGATGGTTTAATTTATAGTGATGAAGGAGTGTGGGAAGGAGTGTTTGGATTTGATGTTTGGCCATACAAAAATGGAGGTTCCTAATGATTTGGAAGACTAATTGTGGGTTGTCAAATCATGGAAGTCAATCCAATGAAAATGGTGAAGTAGGAAGACAAAGATTTGCACTAAATGCTTAGTGGTTTTGGCAAATTTGTTGAAGGATATGTCTCAGTGATTTCAAGGAACCTTTGGAAGGGTTCCTTCCTTTATGTGTGAAGGTTCCTTGAAGTGGTTATGACTATTTTTGAAATTTGGTAGGAAATTGTTTGAGTTGACAGCTGGTGGTTTGCTCAAAATCACACGGTTATCAGGTGTGCCACAGTTCTTACACCTGGCTACTCCAGAAGTGATGGCTTTTGGTAAAGAGTTTTTCAAATCCATTAAGTTTTTCTCAAAATATTGCTAGGGACTAGCAATAGTTTAGTGTGGGGGATTGATGAGTGTCTAAATACTCATATTTTATACCAATCTGAGCTGCCAAAACATACAAAGACACTCAAATATGTATCAAAATACTTAAAATATCTTAAAGGTGTGTTTTATATGTTTCAAATGCAAAATATGCAAAAACAGATGAAAAACGTACAAAGTTTGCATAATTGGCAGTTTCAGTCCCTCAAGTTTCAGAAATTGGCAAAACTAGTCCCTGGTTATTCTAAAAACTTGAAAAAGTCACCAAAGGTCGTTTTTAATCATAAAGTTACATATTTAGTCCTTTGGTGCAAAGTTTCATAAAATTACAAGTTTAGTCCCTCAACTTTGGAATTTGACAGAAATGGTCCCTGGGATGTAAAAACTTTGAGAAAAATCAATTTTGGTCCTTGTACAAATAATCTTTTGCAGGAATGGTCCTTGGGTGATAAGTTTGGTGAAATTACATACTTGGTCCCTGAAGTTTGGCAGTTTGGCAAAAATAGTCCTTAAGGTTCAACCCTTCAACAAATCAGAAATTACACAATTAGTCCTTGGGCCTTATACCACTAAATACCAAACCGGATCCTTAATTACAAAACCAAAATAAAAACCCAACACTAAAATTTTTACTATTCATCATTTTTTAGGTCAGTTTGATATTCTGAGAAGCGTTTAAAATTTTTACTATTCATAAAACACTATTCACCACCGGAGAAAATTTGTCATTTATGCGTGAGTTGTGTCATTTCTGTAAACGTACGATTATCTACTTAATAAACATTATCTTATGAGCTATTATTTTGAATAATTGATCCGATAATCCCAACTATGGTCCTAACATATTTTTATACTCATAATAATAATATAAAAATTATATTATTAATTTACCCGGTGTTTTCAAATCAACTGTTACGTTTTCCGGTCAAAGCTTATAACTCCGTCGGTTTACGATATTTCAACCCGATCATTATTTTAACTTCCAATTCTCATCAGGAATATTATTTTACAATTTTTTTTACAACTTCATTATATTTTATTTTATCTCATTACAATTTATTTTTAGTTAACTCAGTACCCGATAACTCCCAATACACAACTAAAACTAAACATATACATGTGTTTTGAAGACAAGATCATTAATTAGTCCCCAACTTTCTTCCATTTCTTCCACCCTTTTCCCCAAATTGTGGATCTTGTCTATACATTTAATAGATATACATTTTTTTCATCTCATTTCTCATTTCACCAAATAATACAACTAGCAATTTTCTTTCTTTCTTTCCTTTGGTGTGGTGATCGGCCAAGAAGAGAAACACAAGCAAGATCCATCATTTTTCCAAGATCAAGCTCTAATCTTGTTCCTTTTGTTGTCCTTGTTTGAGTTTTGAAATAAAAACTCAAGGTTTCTTAGGTTTTGCTCATCCAAGCTCATTAATCTTTCTATGTAAGTTGTCAAACTCTTGTTCATAATTTCTTCTTGTTATCTTTGTGATCATATGATTTCCTTTCAAGGTTTACATGCATATGTTAGTATATACCACTCATTTATATATATATCTAACTTTTGATCCCTAGAAATAGATTATAGTTAGATCCTTGTTAGATCCACTTGATTTATGATGTTTAGGAACCCATGACACCCTAAGAAGGTGTATGGTAAGATTAGACTAGATTTGTGGTGATTGAAAGTGGTTTGGTTGAAGTTGGAACTAGATTGGAACACTAGAAATGATTTTTGAAACTATATTTATACCTACTGTCCTTATTTTGAAATCGTGAGAAAATCAGTAGGTGGTGGGTAATTTTTGACCAAAGATTTAGAAAATACTTTCAAAAACGAAACTTTTGGCGAAAGAACGGATTAAAACGAGCTTATAACGAAGGAGATATGATTTTTGTAAATTTAACGACGAAAACTATTTTCTGAAAAACTGCATGTTGTTTGACAGTTTTCGACGGGCAAATAGAGGCGTTAAACGTAACCTAGTGGGGCCGAGCTATCGAAAATATATTAGTATATACTAAAACGAATCCGTGGATATAAAGAACGTAGAAAACGAGCTTAAAACGACCAAGATATACACTTTTGAAACTAGGCGAACTATATATATATATATATTTGACAACTTCTAATAGCACATATTCTCTTAAGTTATGGAAACACTATAAATCAACGCCAACACTTATTTTCAAACTACGAGTGGTATAGGCTTCATGTGCATGTACATTCATCGCATCCCCTCATAATTTAAGTAGATCGTATCATTCGTTCATTATAGGTCGCGGTTAGAGATCGAACCTCATTTCTGTGTAACCACTTTTGTCTTCGTAACTATCGTACCAGGTGAGTCATAGCCCCTACTCTTTTAAATTGTTTTGTTAACTTTTTGGGGGAGAATACATGCTCGTTTTTACATGAATTACTACTTGACCTTTTGAACTTGACTTGACTTTTGAACTTGACTTGACTTTTGAACTTGACTTAAACTTTTGACCCTAATGTACCGTACGTACTATGACCTAAAGTCTCGCCATTTTTGGTGGAGCGTGCAAAGTCTCACCTTATTGGTGGAGCGTTCTTAACCCTAAAGTCTCGCCTTATTGGTGGAGCGTGCTAAGTCTCCCATGTTCGGAGCGTTCTTAATCTTATATAATAGTTGTATGATGTACTGTTCGTACATTCGCATTGTTCGACGCCTATTAGTAGTATGGATAACGCTATTAGAGGTCGGCCAACCTCTCGTCCACCATGTTACGGGACGCATATTATTTAATTAGGGGCTTTGCATGGCATACATTATTATATAGGTGGTGCTTGTATTGTGACTTATTATTGACCACGGGTGCTTGACTATTAGACCTAAACTATTTAGCAGTGGGTTGTAAACACACAGGTTGCAAGTCTCTTATGGCGGGATTTGCAACTGAGTGGATTTACGATGCCTTTGCTGTGTGATCATTTTCTATAAACTTTATTTGTTAAACAACTCTATGAACTCACCAACCTCGTGTTGACACTTTAGCATATATTTTCAGGTTTTAACCTATGGCACGCTACTGGAGGTTTTGGCAGGGCATGGCATGGTCATAGAAGACTCTGATTATTTATATGGGGACCGTTTTAAACTATTTTAAGGGCCTACTTCCGCACTATTTTTAACGATGTAAATTCAACATTTTGATTAAACGATTTTATTCTAATTAATTAAAGTGAAAACTATTTTTGTACTTGTGTTGTGTTACCGATTGAGTTACACCCCAGCTACACGTATGCTTCCGCTGGACCCGATCTTGGGGGTGTGACATTACAACCTACCCAGGTGGAATACGGAAGTTTTGACATTAAATTGCGAACTGAAAAGAGATCCATTCTTTATCTTCCGCCACCCTGCGAGTAATCTTAAAGGAACGATTTTGGTTAACGAATTAGTTCCAAATATGTTTTCCAAGTTTTTTTCACCCATACACGAAAAGCCAAAAACATTTTTACTGTGAATAATTTCATAAAATATTTACCACCGCAAACCAAGGCAGAACACCTACCAACTGGGGGTGTGAACATTAATAAGTTCCCAAACAAAAGATTAAAACTTGCCATTGTATCCTTGTGAGTGGTGTACCTTTTCTAAAGAAGCCATTCATTTGAGATTATTGGTTTAAGTTCACTGTGGTTTTGCCTCGACCTTGTTTTGACAAAATTGTTTTTAGTGCTTGCGCACTCGTTCACAAACACAACGTAATCGTCATAGAAATGTAACCGAGTTACGTGCTATTGAAGAAGAACACACATTAAAAATGGACTACGAGCCCCCACATCCTCCCAAGGATGTCGTAGCTCCTGACACCCGAACAATGGAGGAACTATGTCAACCTACATCCTCCCAATTCCTTCAGGTTGATGAGACTTATAGTAATCTACAACCCATCCATACAAGGAAAGAATGTCTTGCCTATCCACCATATGTAGTTCACTAAGAAAAGTAAATTTTTTGGTAGAACCATCTTGTCTGTGAAGTACATTTACTTGTCCTTGACCAGTTGAAGACTCAAGAAGATCCCATTTAACCACTCTTTCCCAAACTACCGGATCTTCTTCATCAGAATCAAACACAATGAATGTACTATCCTTTGCTGATTCACCTCTAGAAACCTTCCTCTTCTTAGCAAAAGTCTTCTTCCTAGTACCAGGAGTAGAAGGAGAAGAAGTATGAGTATCAAGTGAAGAATCATCAGTAGTCTCTTCAGCAGGAACTGGTTCTGAAGTATCAACAGAAACATCCTTTAGGTCTTAGTAGAAGTAGATTCATTGGTAGGAACATCAGAAGAACACGATTCTGGACCTTTAGGAACTCCTGATGAATCATCCGCAGAAACAAAAGTAGATTCACCAGTTTCTTTTGGTTTAGAAAACTCTGCATCTTTATCAGCAGATGGTTCAGCCGACACACCAGCAGGCTCAACATCTTGATCAGCAATTGTAGACGCAGTAGAATCTTTAGAAAGCTCAACAGAATCATCAAGCCTTATCCTCTTAGAAGTAGGCTCACCCATAAGTCTGCCATGCTTCTCTAAAACATCTGGAACATTAATACCTGATGAATGAAGAATAGAAATGAGTCTATCATACTGTGTAGTTAACTGAGTGTCTGAAAAGCTCTATACTTTCTTTTGAGTCCATCCTGATCCAAACATAGCACACCCTTGATTCTTAACAAAAGTTCTCATGTAGTTTCTAATCTTCACTTTTGTCTAGGGTTTGTCTCTCATCTCCGTAGCTTTTCTCTCTGCCTTAGCCTTCTTCTGTAGTTTAGCAGTTTCAACCATCCGTTGAGCAAAATCTGTCTCATGATAATCAGCTCCAAGAACTGACTTTGCTAAATCAGGTTTAGCAGAGACTTGAGTAGCCAAATTGTCCCACTGCTCAGCAGATAAACGCTTAGCAATTTCATCTAGCTCCTTTTGTCTTTCATCAGGTAGAGTATGAGCAATTGGAGTACCCATCCTATCTAAATCAGCCTGTATTTTCCTAGCAAGATCCTCAGATGCCTTCATATCTAAATCCCTTTTAGTCTTTGTAGCATCCTCTTTAGCTTGCAACTATGCAGCAAGTATCTCACTTAACTTTTCATTAGCTAGTTCCTGCTTAGATTTCTTTCTAGAAGGAATGTCTTGATCAACCATAACAAATTTTTCTTTATCTTTCTGAGTTGAAGCAGTTTCAGAAGGAGCAGAATGCTAATTAGTAGAATCTTGTGCATGAGAACCATCAGGACAATCAACATGTAAATCTGCTGATTCATCATCAGGAACCACCTTTGGAATTGGATCATCAGATGTTTCCTTTCTAGATGAGATTACATATTCTTGACCAGCAACAAAGAAAGTATCTACTGACTAAGAAGCATCAACAGGAGTCTTGTCAGCAGGAACATCACTCATGTCAACAACAATAGAAGTGAGATCATCTGTTGTTTTGTGAAGTTCTGCCAAATACTTTCTTCTAATATAACACTCTTTCTGATCAGTTGGAGTGGATGTGTCAGCAGAAGGAGCAGTTGTTTCAGGCCTAAATACAGGAGCATCATGTTGATCACTCTCTAGAGTAGTGGTAGCAAGAAGATGAAGTCCTTCCAAGTCAAGTTTGTCAGAATCTCCAGTAACCTCTTCATCTGAGTCAATCACATCACCTTTTCTTTTCCTGGTTTCGAGCTTATTCTCTAATTTCTTGACTCTTTTAACTAGAGTCACCGCAGCTTTTCCAAATGTCTTCTTGGTGTGATTAAGATCCTTTTCCAACATATCCACCTTATGCACATACCTGTTTAATAAAAGGAACAAATAAGTGAGAGTTACAGGACCTTCAGCTCTACCAACCGGGATATCTGTGGTATTAGGAGCATCATTGGTCCTAACCGGAGAGTTATACAAGTCTTCATCTATATCAACATTTTACTCAAAAGTAGGTCTCAATGGACTTGGTGTGGGAAGTCTTGTTATTTGTGGAGATTGTATAGGTTGTTCAGGACCAAAATCCTTAGTAACTACATGCTCAGAAGGAGCATCAGCAGTTGGTGAAGGTATAGGTGTAGGAGGACTAGGGATATATGGCCTTGGAGATGGTGGTGGCGGAGCTTCAGCAGCAACTGATGCACTTGAATCAGGAGCAACTTCAGCCCTCTCAGGAGAATCCACTGGTGCTTGACCATCAGCAGGATCCTGACCACCAGCAGCTGCCTCATCAGCAGCATTGCCAGCAGGCAACATAGCAGGTAGTAAAGGTCTATGCTCACCTTTATAGTTGGTTTTCATAGAAGCAAAAAGCTTACTAGATAACCCCTTAACAGGTAGACGTGTAGTATCAGTGGTCTGAATACCTAAAATTATTTGAAGAAACCTAGGATACATTAAATATTTAAGTTTGGTATCCTTAACATTACCAAGCGTTTCATCAAATATATACTTAGAGAAATTAAAGGTTCTCCCCAGAGACAGACACACAATGGCAAGAGCAATGTCTGTGGAAAATTGATCCCATCCTCCAGACTTAGAACTCATACACTAAAGCAGAGTGTGTGTCAAGAATCTCCATTTAGGGGAAAACTGATTCTTGTACCATACTTTCCCATCTCCACGATATCCAGCAGCCCGCAAACCTGCAAGTATCTCTTCCTTAGCCAATTCATGTTCCCCACCTTCATCATCCAATTGCAATTGAGTCCGAACCAATGACTCAGTGATAACACATTCTTCCCCATCAACAGTAGCCACAATCTCTGTTGGTCCATCTTCAACAGACTTTGTTTGTGCCGTTCTCCAAAATTGTGTGACCAATGATTCATGGATAACATCAGGATATTGGGTTAAGGCATAATGAATCTTGGACCTTTAGAGAAATTCCATCATCTCCACATAATGACTATCTCCATTGCCACGACCCAAGAAAGCTTGCTTGTTGTGATCACCTTTGAAGAGTAGTTCAGCCATTGATTGAAAAGAGAGAATGATATAGGGTTTTGAGTGTTGAGAGAGGTTAAAATGGTTTTTGAAATTTTATAACACGAGGGGATCAGTTATTTAGAAGTGGGATTTGCACATCTGGGTTAAATGGGGTAAGTTTCCAAACGTGGAGTGTAATTGGCAAAAATTGTGGAAACAATCTTTGACCAATAATTGACTATAATAAACTGCCAAGTAAACTGACCCATCCGTAGAAACCAAGTCAAACAACAGGAACCAATTGGTCAATCTGCAGAAACCAATAAATGTTGACTACGGTCAACCATTCCTTATATCAGTAGCAACCAATCAACAGGAACAAGTCATTAGTGGTAACCAAGTTTCAGTGAAAATCTCTTTGAGTCAAAGTTTCACCCTTAATTATCTATAAACCACCTCGCATTTATGGCAATAATTACACATGGTTTACTTTGCCTTATAAATACATGGTAAAAATCCCCAAATCTCACCACTCAATTTAAAATTCAAATCCCTAATTACATCCACCAATCAAGTAACAACCATGTCATCCATTCCAAGTATAATCAACATCTCTTCCGACTTTTCTGATTCTTCTGAATCACTAACATCTCCACCACCATTGAGATTACCAACCATCCCACGGGGTCTAACTAAAGAGCATGATAAGAAGAAGAAACATGATGTTCCTCCTCCATGTTCATCATCATCATCATCGGAAGATCTTCCACCTTATCCTTCTGATTTGGATGATTCCGATGCGGCAAGAGACCTAGAGAGATGATGGAATGCATTAGAGAGGGGTGAAGCAAGTAGAGCCCCTAATCCTGCTGTGTCTCCCTTTATTTACACTTCTTCTGATGAAGATGATGATGAGAATGATACTCTATAGATTCCTCCTTCAACACCTGAAAGGCCCCAATCCTCCCGTCCAAGGCAACCATCAAGACCAAGAAAGTCAAATCCACCATTGCCAAAGATAAGGGAAGTGGTGATTGGGTTGCCTTGTCCCAAACATCAAGAACTCTTCACCAACAACAAGGGCAAAGAGAAGGTGGTTGATGTGAAGGGAAATGACAAGAAAAAGTACAGTAGAAGGGTTAGGATTGATAGGCTTGATTGCTTGTATGAAACTTTCAATCTTTCTCTTGTTTGTACTTATGGATGCTCATCAATAAAACTTGTTTCCTTTGTTTGAAATTACTTGATTGTTTTGCTTCTGATGAATGTACATTCCACTGATGTAGATAAGCTAGCAGAAACTATCAGCAGGAACAAACTTAAGGTTCAAACTTGTGTTATCAATAGCAATTGGTCAAACCTTAGTAACCTTCATCCGTAGAATCAATTTATATGGACAACTAGCACAATTAGTAATTGTTACAGACTCAACTACCTCCCATTAAGTTACATTAACTCTCATTAATCCTCATTCAGGCCTATAAAGCTGTCTTCAAAGCACAAACTACCCAAAAATAAATTAAAAACTAATACCAACACACCAAGGTCTTCCCAAACACACCAGTCATGAAGCCAAATCCCAAACTTATTGACATTTCTTCTGATTCTCCTGATTCCACCTTTGATATTCCCCAAATACAAAGAGCTTATTACTATCTTGGTGAGGGACCATTTGAGTTCTGTCCATCTCCTACCTCATCAGAGGAAACAAAGGAAGCTCCAACTCCTCTTGCAGTAGTTGTCCCTGATTTTACTCCAGTCACAGCATTCCTCACTAGTGAGATGGAGAGAGTTTTTGCTGATATGAGGAAGATCTCTGTCCCTGAGGAGCCATAGTCCTCTCAAAGGTACAAGGGTCCACTAAAGGTTGTCCTTGGACTTACTGCTCCCAAGCTCTAGAACAAAAACATGCAATCCAGAGGAGTCCACAAGGGGATGCCTGACCCTAAGGACCTAGGAAAGGGGAAGAGGAAGATGGAGTAGGAGTTTGGGCTGTTCTAGGTGGTAGTGTTGTGGTTTTGAAGGTTGCTGGTTGTTAGGTTGTGTCTTTTGCAATCCTGTAATGATGTTTGGTTGTTCGGATGATGTGCTCTTGTGTCTAAATAATGAATGAACTTTTCATATTATCTTTTACATCTTGTTCCACTGATATGTTGTGTAAATCTTTGTTCATCAGCAGAATCATAACCTGCAAACCAAACATTCAAACAGAACACAAAAGACAAGCATAATGATGTATAGAGTTAGTAAGAAACCTGCAAAACAAAGTCAGTAAACATAATAATATAACATCAATTACAATCCTCCCCAAAGGCATATGCCTCTCCTCAAACATAGCATTTAAGGGTTAACCATCCCAATGTGGACAAGTAAGTGATTAAACCTAGGTCCATCAAAAGCCTTTGTTAGAAAATCAGCCACATTATCATCAGTATGAATTTTAAGCACCAGTATTAAATGTTTCTCATTTGCTTCTCTTATAAAATGGTGCCTAATTTCAATATGTTTAGTTCTTTGATGAAAAACTGGACTTTTAACAATGGAAATGGTACTTTGATTATCAATAAAGATTTTAGTGTTCATGAAATTGAACCCATAATCCAACATTTGATTCTGAATCCAAAGTACCTGACCACAACAGTTAGCAGCAGCAACATATTCTGCTTCAGTAGAAGAGGTAGCCGCAATAGTTTGTTTCTTGCACTACCAAGAAATTAGTCTTCTACCAAGAAATTGACAACCTCCTGTTGTGGATTTCCTGTCCAAATTAGCTCCAGCATAGTCACTATCACTGTATGCTTCCAGTACAAATGGTGAATCCCTTGGGTACCAAAGACCTAACTTGGGTTGGCCTTTGAGATACTTGAAAATCTTCTTCATAGCATTAAGGTGGGAAGTCAATGGAGTGACTTGATGTCTTGAGCAAGCACTGACAGCAAAGGTGATGTCAGGTCTTGAAGCTGTGAGATACATGAGTGAGCCAATCATGGATCTGTATAGACGTACATTAACAACTTCATCTTGTTCATTTGGATTTTTAAGCTTGGGAGATTCATAGGGAGTAGTTGCAGTCCTTAGTTGTTCAAAGTCAAACTTCTTCAAGATATCTTTTACATATTTCTCCTGATGGATGAAGATCCCATCAGGTAGTTGTTTGACTTCTAGCCCTAAAAAAAATGTCAGTTCCCCCATTGCACTCATCTAAAATTCACCTTACATCAAATTTTCAAATTCCCTACACCATTCTTCCTTTGTGGAGCCAAAAATGATATCATCTACATAAACTTGTACCAGAATGATATCCCTTGAGTTCTTCTTAATGAAGAGAGTCTCGTCAATTGCCCCTCTTCTGTAGCCATGATCCAAAAGGAATGTAGATAGCCTAGCATACCAGGCTCTTGGTGCTTGATGAAGTCCATAGAGTGCCTTGACAACCTTTTGCACCTTCTTAGGATGTTGTGGGTCTTCAAAGCCTTGTGGTTGAGTGACATAGATTTAATTTTCCATTTTTCCATAGAGGAATGCACTCTTGACATCCATCTGATATACCACAAAACCCATGTATGAGGCAAATGCCAAAAATAACCTGATTGCCTCAACACTAGCAACAGGTGCAAACACTTCAGTATAATCAATCCCTTCTTCTTGTCTGAAACCTTGAGCCACCAATCTTGCTTTATTTCTAACAAGAATGCCTCTAGCATCCCTCTTGCATTTTAGTATCCACTTGGTTCCAATTGTAATTTTACCTGCAGGGAGATCAACAAGTACCCATGCATCTTGATTCTTGAATTGTTGCATCTCTTCCTGCATAGCTTCAACCCAATTAGGTTTAGTCAAAGCTTGTTTAATGCTGGTTGGTTCTACTTGTGATAAGAAACAAGCAAACAGACAATGTCTTTGATCTATGTGATTGTCTCTCTTCTGATTAGACACATATGTGAAAAAGGCACACTGTCCAAATTGTGTTTTCTTTATAGCACTTCTTGTTAGAACCATGGTATTAGGATCACCAAGTATATTATCTTGTGGATGAATGATGTTGATCATTTTGGTGGTAACAGGATTAACTTCAACAGAGGTTTCAAGATTGGTCAGTGTTGGTGCAATGTCATCATCATACGAAGCTGATTGAAATATGCCATCAGTTTGTTCACGATTGCCAAGATCTGAGGGGATGGGAAACCTGCCAAATGGTTCATCAAATCTTGTGGATGTAGCAGAAACGCCTTCAGGAGAATTGGCATCAGCAGCAATAGGAGATTCATCAGCAGAAATGGATCTGCTGCTTGTATCTTCAGGAGCTTGTCTCTGCAGTGACTCAGTATCTTGAGCAAACTCAAGACCAAGTCTTTTAGCTTTTACAGCAGCTACATGCTCTTGCTTTTGAAGCCTTGCCAGGTCTTCTACATAGGTTGAATTTTCCACATCATCATCAAGTTTGTCATCAGAGGCATCTTTGTTTGTAGGACTTGCAACATGAACAGGGAGAGTAGAAACAACAATAGTGGATTCATCACATTCTGAATCACTGTCTGAATCATCTTGCAAGGTACCTGCACCATTAGTAGTTGACCATTGTATACCTGCAGAAGAGTCAGATTTAAATCTTGTATACCCTAAGTGAACTGTCAATTAGTCAAGGTCAAAATACCATTCATGACCTTTACCCTGAACATTTTCATTATCTTCCATAAATCTCAGGTTAAAAGTCTCTTCAATCTTCTTTGCAGCCAAATTATATACCTTGTAAGCCTTGCTATGAGCTGAGTAACCAACAATATACCCTTCAGCAGCTTTCTCTTCAAATTTACCTAAGTGATCACTTGTATTCAAAATAGTCACCTGGCATCCAAAAGGTTTCAAGTATTCAATGGTAGGTTTCTTCCCAGTCAAAAGCTCATAGGGTGTTTTATGGTGAGGCTTTTGTAATTAACACCCTAATGAGTATATAACAAGCAGTGCCTACAACTTCAGTCCAAAACATGGTGGGAAGTTTAGAGTCAGCAAGCATAGATCTTGCAGCCTCTATCAGGGTTCTATATTTCCTCTCTGCAACTCCATTCTGATGTGGAGTCCTGGGAATGCTTTAGTCCCTTTTTATACCCTTTAACCCACAGAGTTCAATAAGGTTGCCATTTTTGAACTCTGTCCCATTGTCACACCTTATGCCTTTTATTTTCTTGTTAAGTTGGTTTTCAATGAGGGCCATAAATTATTTAAGTGTCTGACAGGTTTGATCTTTAGTCCCCAAAAAGAAAGTCCAACTAAAACTACTATAAGCATCAGTGATAACCAAACAGAAGTACTTATGGTCAATACTCCTGATTGATGTTGGACCAAAAAGATCCATATGTAGCAGCTGCAAAGGCTCTGAGATTGTGCTCACAGCAGTAATAGCTTTATAAGAAGCCTTGTGTTGCTTTCCTTTGTTACATGCAACACAGTTGTGTTCATTAGTGAATATTTTGGAAGGAAGTCCATGAACTAGTCCGTCTTTAGCAAGCTTGTTGATTACTTTGAAGTTAAGATGTGTCATCCTTCTGTGCCATCTTGTAGATTCATCCAAGGATGCTTTAGCCACCAAGCATGCAAGATCACCTTCTGGTTGGACATTATTCAAATTGAAGGTGTAAAGATTATGATTTCTTGGAACCTTTAGCAATACACTACTCTCATCAGGCAATTTGAAGTCATGTGTAAGAATAAGACAGTGCTTTTCTGTGAATAGCACAGGAATCTTTTGTCACAGATTTGAGACACTGAGAACAAATTGAAACCTTGTAGTTCCTTTACATAATAGACATTCTCAAGATCCACCTTTGGAGTTCTGATGGTTCCTTTACCAGTGATTTTTCCTTCTCCACTTCCAAATCTTACTTTGCCTCCATCAAAAAGGCACAAAGTTATGTAGCTTCTCCTGATTCCCAGACATGCTTCTTGAATAGCCACCATCAACAATACCTATGTCTTTATGTAAAAGAGGATGTCCTTACAATAACAAAATATACAACAACCTAAGTACCATAGAGAGACTCAAGTCATAAAAGACTTGAGCCTGCCTTGTGGATCATTATTAGAAAGCCATGTAGATGAGTTAGATCCACCATTGTTCCTGGACTTCCTGTGTACATATGGTCTATTAAATTTCCAAGAACAATCTGTTGAGGACTCTACAGCAGAATCCCAATATGCCCTTCCCAAAAACATTGGGTCATAACATCCAGGCCAATAACCATTTTGAAAATAAGCATGATGATATCTAGAAAATGGTTTAACAACATATCTATTCCTATCAGCAACAATATATCTACTAGCAGAAACAGACCCATTAGCAGAAACAAAATTGGTTCTGCTGGTGATGTTAGCTGCCTGTGGAACACATGAGGGTTTGGTATAAGCATTGGTCCACTTTGGTCTAGGTCTATTATGAACAACAGAAACACCCATCCTCTTTTCATAAAAATCACAATCCTTAATCAAATGCAATTTACAACCACAAACAAAACACTTCTTCTTTCTAGAAGATTTATTGAAATTAAAAGATGTCTTATCAACCGTAAAATTATTCAAACAAACACCAGAAATAGAATTGTTTTGTAAAGACTGCAAGGAATTGTTTTTAAAAGAAGTAAATAACAAGTCTTCAGAACTGGCTTAACTAGAGGTAGAGGTCTCTGGGGTTGTGTCCCTGTAAGAACAAGAGACACATTCACTAGAAACATAACTAGAGACACTACTAGAGTCATGGGAGTCATTGGTCCTAGTGCCAGTTTGTATATGTGATTCATTTAAGTCCAAATTATGAGATGTGGCCTTGGCGATTTCTATGGTATTGGGGGAGTTTGAGTTATTGGTTTTACAAACAGGTTTTGGTAAGTCATTAGAATTCTTCCCATACAAATGATGTGAACCATCAAAGTCTGAGGTACTTGTGGTAGGCATAAAGACACCTCTAATAGGTCCTGGAACAACATGCATCTCTCATTCTTTTAAGAATTTTACAGGCTCAGGGTTATTCCTACATTTCTTATCTAAATTATGATGTACCTCTGCACCTACATATTCTATAAAACCTAAACCTAACTCAGATGTTACAGATTGACTACTATAGAGTAAATTAGCTAACTTATTACCTGAAATTAGCCATTCTTTATGCCTAGATACTTCCTTATCCAACTTATCTTGTAATACATCTTTCTCAGATTCAATTCTAGCTTTTTCTATTTTAGTGAATTTCAACTCATTTCTAGTCATCTCTAAATCTCTTTTTAAAACTCTTATCTTTTCCTCATAAGCCAATTGATTTTGTTGAAACCAAACTTTCTGTTTTTCTAATGTTTTAATAGCTTCTTTATAAGATTGAGCTTCAATAAAGCTAGTTTTATATTTTGGTTCCATATCATCATAAGCTTCTTTAAGAGCATTATATTTAACATCACACCCAAAAACACAATCAGATACCTGAGGGGAAATTCCCATGAAAGCAAAGTCAGCATCACAGCTAGCCAAGTAGGAGATTTGCTGAGCAGAACTTCCTGCAGCATCATTAGATTCATGCTCATTCCCCTCAATGCAAGCATCTACAACAATCACCAAAGCCTTTGAATCTGTAGCCTCTACCTCCTTCTTCTTGTAAGCTGAATATCTGGTACTATCTTTAGTCTTTTTGGTCCTGCACTCTCTTGCAAAATGTCCAATCTCTCCACATGAATAGCACTTTACTTTTCTTCTATCAAAACGAGCTGATCTCTTCCATTAACATTAAGCTTTCTTCCAGCCTTTTGCTCAAACCTTCTTACTTTGAGAGACAGCATTGCCATTTGCCACTTTAAGTCTAACTCTTCCATTGCTAGTTCCTCAATCTGCTCAAAATCTTCATAAGCTAATTGTTCCTGTTGATCAACTTCAACAACAAATGAATGAAGTACATCTTCCATCAGATTACTAGCCTTTGGATAAGTCTTTGGACTAGGAGTTGTGAAAGAGAATGTTGTAGTGGAAGGACTTGGACTAGGAGAATGTGGCATATAGTTTGAATTAGTGCTGATAAATGCAGAGTGTGAAGGAGATGCTGCATATGAGGAGTGTCCCTTGATGTCAAGTTCCAAGGCTCTGAGCTTGTTGTATAAGTCATCAAAAGAGAGATAATCCAAGCCTCCTTTGGTTTTCAAGGATATGCTGACCTGAGACCATGACGGAGGTAAGGCTCTTAGAAACCTGGAATACACCTCCTCATTGTTAGGTCTGGCTAGAAGCTGATTCAACTGACTTAGAATCTTCTAAACCTATCATAACCTTTGTGAATGCCCTCCTCTTCAGTTATTCTGAACTCCTGAAATTCTTGCTTCAGCATAGACTTTCTCATCCTTTTAGATTCCTCATTGCCCCCGAATCTTGTTTTTATAGCCATCCAGATTTCTTTAGGATCAGTCAGGTAATGAAAATCTCCCATGTGGTCATCAGGAATTGCTTGAAGCAAGATAGTTCTTGCTTTGTTCTCCCTTTGTACAGCAAGGATTTCCTTAGCAGATGATGGAGGAAAGGTAGTAAGATTACCCTTAGGATCTTTTCCTTTCTTTTTAGGACTGCATCAATTTAGTATCACATTCCATAGGTTAAAGTTGACACTGGCAATCCAGTTCTTTATCTTCATGGTCCAAATCTCATACTCATCCTTCCTGAGATAGGGAAACTTGGCGTTGCTGTTAGAGAAAGTAACCTGTTGAAGTTGTTGAGTGAGAGTGTTGGCGTTTGTGAGAGTGATATCAGAAGTTTATCCATCTCCTATTGGTACTGAGTGAATAGGTATTTGAGTGTATGTTTTATTACAGAGATTATCTTGTGGCTCTGATACCACTTGTAGAATCTACACTTGATAGATCTTGAGCCAATGGATCGTTAGCTTACTAATGTAATCACTAGTAATGCTAAATAGACAATCTTTGTATGCTTATATTTATTACGGAATATAAATACAAATACTATGCTAGACACTTTGATCCTCTATGGATCGTTATTATTCACTAACAATTGTTTTGAAAAACACGTACATAATACAATGACCTTTGGTTCCTTATATACTAGTGGAAACCCTAACCTTTGTTAAAAGAAACAAATAACATTAAACTAATAAAAGATATTCTACATATCTTGTCCTAAAATAAACAAACTCTATCCACGGATCAACTATATCCGTAGGATGTCTATCGTCAGCAAGATCCAGTCTTCAGCAGAATCAGCTATATGTATCCGCAGGAACCTATCAGTAGAATCCATCAGCAGTATCTAAATGTTGTCTTCAATAATTCCTTACAGTATTTTTATATTTTATGTAAAGCAAGTAGAATCTCGGGTTTTGAAGGAGTGGGCGGAATTAGTTGCTAGCCAACTAACCCAATTAACTATGATGCAATCAAAATGAAATAAAAGAAATGAAAATTAAACTATTTTACTAATGTGGTGGATAAAATAATGAGAAAAGTTTTGTTTACTTAGATTTCATTACTCCCTAGATATCTTTTACCGGTTGATTAGCTTGTTACAATTGCATGGATGATGGGTTATATTCCGTAATGCCAGTCATAGGGCCGTGTACAATATTCCCTAACTCTATAAGATCCTACTTCACTCCTATGTCGAGCCGTTAGAAGCTCCTAACATGGGATCATTAGAATTTTCTTACGCATTAAATACAACCAAAAATCGTAGTACACCTCTGTAACAATTCACATTTTTCAGGATAATTACTATTCCCGGAAAATTCACTATTCACTTTTACTATTCATGTTACTATTCATTTTTACTATTCATTTCTTTCCGAAATTTTCCCGAAAGTTGATTTTTATTTGATATTCTCGAGTGATAAATCATTTCCATGGCAAATTAAATGTTTGACATTCGTCAGATCATTTTCGTGAAAGTTATTAAGGAATTACACGTTTTAGGGTAAAACGTCATTCAGAAATTCTACGCACAACGAAATTCGATCCCGTCAGGTGACCCCACATCGGAAAAATGTTTGACACACTCATGATTTATTTGAGAATTAATCGTGACTAAGAAAAACATGACCAAAGACTTCCCGGCAGGTCACCCAAGCCTGTACTACTCTCGCATGAGCACGCTTAACCGTATGGGCGATTAACCGTTAGACCACAAAACGCGTTTCTAAGAAGATTTGAGTTTTCAACTTATTAGAAAAAGTCAACATATTTTTCCCTCCTCCATTGACCAAAAATCATCCCTTGATGTTATAAGTCATTTCGTGATTTTTAGGCTTACGGTTTGATGTCTAAAAGACATTTAATACCAACCGACACTAGACTGAGCCCAGTCTAGATATTATAAGTCATTTTAAATTATTTTTATCACATTAGAAAAGTAACATTTTACTTTTCTCAATTTTACGCAATATTCGTACGTTTTACGTATTACGCGTTTTAGACCCGTGTTTCCAGTTTTTAGCAGGGTTTTAGCACCCGATAGAACCTACCAATCATTTTATATTTTATTATGGAGTATAATGACAAGTTTAATCATTCCTCCAAGTTTCGTATTTTTACGATACCCGGTTTTACGTTTTGTGACGTAACAACTTACGGTTTGCATTTTACGGAGTCAAAACACACTAGATATCTTGGATAATACCAAGAAAAGTCTAACACTTCCTCCCCAAGCTTGTGAACCGCCTAGGAGAGGGGATTCACCACCCATGTGGCTTGATCTTATGCCTTGTGTCATGAGATGATGACAAGTGTTCAACTTGCTCTCCAAGGTTGGACTAGTCAAGGGTTCTAACCTCCTCATTGCCATATAAATACCCCTTCCCCCCCCCCTTCTTGTGCCGTGCATCCCCAAACCCCAAAACCATTCCATCCTTAGTTCATTTCCTTCTAATTTCTTGCAAGGTTCAAGTGAAAGTTCAAGTAGAAACCCTAGTTTGATCATAAGTTACCAAAAATCTTCCAAACCCTAGAATACTTGGTGATTTCTCTTGAGTTTAAATCCACTTAATTCACCTCAACCTTCATCATCCATCTTTAAAGAATACCAAGGGTAGAAAGATTGCATGAAGTGAAAAGGGTTGAAGCAAGTCTATCAAAGTCCATTTCCTTACATGTTAACTTACCTTTCTTTGTAGAAAGCCAAAGTTGTAAGCAAAACCCTAACTTGATTCTTGTTAAATATTCATGTTCATGTTATTTACATATTATTTGTGCTATATTATGTCTTGTATTAATGTCCATGATGTATAAAAGTGAGTAAAACAAGTTATTGTACATGATTGATAAAGACAAGTTCATAAAACAAGTAAACTAGTGACTTTCTTGGTAAGACCTGATCAAAATGGTAAAAATATGATATTGGATCATTACATATTACATTAGAGGACTTAACAAGGAAACCATAGCAATTTGAACCACCTAAAACGAGTATACGAGTCAAAAGTTACGCCCATTTGAAGTTACCAAAACTTTGCGGCAAACTGCCAAATACCATTCTGATCAAATTTGGGTTTTGAAAGTCCCACTTCTGGTCCGATTCATCAAAAAGTTAAAACACGAAAGTTTTCCAGAACGCCGTTTTCGTTCAGGAATAAAGAAGCTCGAGACCTAAAAACACTTTCCGAGTGATAAAATTCTTCAAATTCTAAACAGCCCATTTTTAGGCGAAAGTCACAAGATTATGGTTATACTTTGAAAGGAACAAGAGGTCTTATGACCTATAATCAAGACCACAACCATGGCTAGAGCCAAGGTTGTGTCTCATGACCTTGAAACAAGGACCAAAGGTCATGGCTAGGCCATGACGAAATGACCATACCAACTTTCATAGGCGTAAACATGAAACAAAGAGTTGATGAGAACTTGAACAAGCAATTTGGATCTACTTCACTTAAAAGGGAACCATGAGATATTACCAAGAGAAAATGGTCATACAAAACTTATGAAACATACCCTAATAACAATCTTCATGTACTAATAAACTTTCCTAAGTTTATTCAAATATCGGACATGTAACCTTTCGGATCAAAACTTATATCTATATATTTCATCAACTACTACAATAGTAGGGAGCCTCATGTGAGGAGTTCATTATGTAAGCCGTCGAGTTGAGTTGTGGATTTATGAGTTAAAGTGTCCTGGCTCCTCGAACGCTTACTAACATGACTTCTGAATTATGTCGGCCCGAACGGTAGTAAACGATATATAAACATACATGTTTCTTGAATCATTTCTTTCAAAGACTTACATTATACATCATACCACATCATGGACTAAATGCAAGATATATATATAGGCACTTATTCATATTCATTACTCAAATCCTAAGTCGCAACATTCGATTATAGGTTGCTCGTAGAAACCTTCACGATTCAACTGTTACATTCATTACTTGCTATCTTACTTAAGGTGAGTTCATAGCCCCACTTTCCATTACTTAATTGTTTTACAAACCCTTGGGGGGAATACATGCTATTTTAACCGAGCACAATGTTTTTAAATTGTATGCTTGCCTGATTGTTTTATTATCACTAAGTACCTGCCTTGCTGAACCGAGATCCCTATCATGAACCATTTAATCACTAGCAATAGTGAGCGCGAATATTGTGAATAGGCCTATTGGGATTGACGAATCCCATTTGTAGTGAATACGTTCATACAAATGCATTAATATTTGAGACCTGGGTATGACAGCAACATACCTACCGGGATAAAACCGCCGATCGATATTGGTACCCGTTAACGTTTTGGTGTCATAAGCTTAGTGAATAATGTGATAATACCTTTTCCGGGCATATAACAACGTAGCCCACCTTTGTTTTCCAAACATGTGTATGAGTCTGATTAGCTCACACTACCAACATATTGTGTTCAAACATTAAACAAACTCTATGAATATCACTCAACCTTTGTGTTGACCTCTCAAGCATGTATTTCAGGTTCATGACGATCAAGGATGGCACGGAAGGGCACGGATACTCAAGAGGGCTATAAATTTTATTATCATTCAAAACTCATTTAATGTACATTGTAAACATGGAACCATTTGGGACCTCACTTTTGTAATCTCTGATATTTATACAATTTGAATGATAAATCTTTTAAAACGACTCAATTGGAGTTCGTTTTCTATTATTGTGACTATTGTGCCGTCGAGTAACACCCAGTTTGAATTCCGCTGCAACCATGAATTGGGGGTGTTACAGATTGGTATCAGAGCCATGGTTATAGAGAAACGGGTCTAATTGAGACCTAAACTATAACTACAACTACAAGCAAAACCATTTTTATAGCCTTCCGCTCTCCGTGTCTTCCATCCTCCGGACGATTATGGACTTAGTAAGCATGTTATGCTACACAAACATATTAGTATATTCATATATATACCCCTTTTGAGCATTTCCCCGTAGATATTTTATGCTACACAAACATAATTGCATATTAATATATGTACCCTAAACATAATTGAGCATTTCCCCGTAGGCATTTTATGCTACATAAGTATATTGATATATACACACTAGGCATTTTATGCTACATGAACACATATAAGTATATTGATATATACACACTAGGCATTTTATGCTACATGAACACATATAAGTATATTGATATATACACACTAGGCATTTTATGCTACATGAACATATTAGTATATTGATATATAAACTCGGTTTATTTTCAATCATTTATCTAAACAATGGACTAAACATATCTGTGTATGCCTATTCTAAGGCATTTAGGCACAGCCACACTCTCCCAATCATGTTCCTACTCCAACATTATATGTCCAAGACATTGTAACTAATTACAATGGTCTCATTCATTTTCCAAGACATTGTGAGATACAATGGTCTCATTCATTTTCCAAGACATTGTGAGATACAATGGTCTCATTCATTTTCCAAGACATTGTGAGATACAATGGCCTCATTCATTTTCCAAGACATTGTGAGTTACAATGGTCTCATTCATTTTCCAAGACATTGTATGATACAATGGTCTTAATCATTTCTCAAATGTTTTGAGTCACACAATGACCTAACCTACTTCCCAGACATTGTGAATTGCACAATGGTCTAACCTACTTTCGAGACATTGTGTTTTGTGCAAATTGTCACAACTCGTAATTTCATGTTCTGTTTCAAACGTCGAAATTCCAATTTTTATCTCGGGAAGTTACTATTCACTTTTACTATTCACAAAACACTATTCATGTCCGAAATTTTTATTTCATATTCTCGTAAGTTAAACTATTTTAACGGTAATCCGAGAGTTTGGCGCTCGTCGGATCATTTCTGCAAAAATCACGAAGCCGTGTCCGAGATTTACATTCAGGTTTAAACGTCCTTCCGGCATCTCGATATGTCCATAAAACAATATAAACGATAGAAATATGATTTTCTCTCATTCTACGACAATTCTAAAAGTTTTGAAATTTTACGTTTTTCAGTTCAGCGTTTTACGCAAATTACGCGTTTTTAACCCGCGTTTCCAGTTTTAACAGCGTTTAAGCAACCCGATGGAACTTACCATTCATTTTATATTTTCTTATGGAGTATTTTGATAAGTTTAGTCATTCTTTCAAGTTTCATATTTTTACGATACCCGAATTTACGTTTCGCGATTTAAAACTTTACGGTTTGCGATTAACGGAACCAAAACCGACTCCGTGAACCAGATATCACCAAGCTTCCTACATACTCATCCATGCATGTGCAGCCCCCCTCCCCATGTTACTTGAACTTCACCACTTATTTACCATAATGCCATTGAAATTAGATATTTTGTACAAAAACACCTAAAACTACACATTTAACTTATTTTACAAATCAAAACACAAGAAAATTTTGTTTTCTCTTCTTCCTCCCACAAACTCACGACCCAAATACCATCACCATGATCCATCCATGATTTTCCAAAGTACAAAGCATCAAAGTTGTTCATTTCATCATCCTAATCAAGAATCATAACACAAAAACACAAGTAATCCAAGGTTTCTCATCATCTCACCACCTATTATTTCAAAGTGAGTTATCAAATTTATTTTCATGTTTTCATCTAATTAACATATGTATCTCATGGTATTCATGCTTAATTTCATGCACAAACTAGTTATACCACTTTATTTTTGTATACTTTTTGAACATACAAACCCTAAATTGTGATTTAGGTGTTCCTTTGTTAAATTAACTTGATTACTAGTGATTAGGAACCCATGGCACCCTAAGAAGGTGTATGGTAAGATTAGACTAGCTTTGTGGCGTTTGCAAGAGATTTGGTGATGTTAGAAAATAGTTTAGAACCTTGGAAATGGTTTTGGAACATATAATTATACCTACTGTCCCAAAAATGAAAATACAGAAAACTCAGTAACTCAGGGAAACTTTTCAACCAAAGATTTAGAAAATACTTTCAAAAACGAATCCGTAGGCGAAAGAACGGATTAAAAAGAGTTTATAACGAAGAAGTTATGATTTTTGCAAGTTTATTGACGAAAACTATTTTCCGGAAAAATACATGCTGATGGACGTTTTTCGTCGGACAAAAAGAGGCTTTAGACGTAACCCGGAGGAGTCTAGCTTTCCAAAATATATTACTACATACTAAGACGTAACCGTGGATATAAAGAACAAGTAAAACGGGCTTATAACGACAAAGATATTCACGTTTGAATATCGGCAAAACTCATTTCATTTTGACAGCTTTTATTAATATTGACGCCAAAACTACGTAGTAACTCTAGATTTATAATAATAATGCCAAGTACCCAATTTTATAACTAATGAAGTATTAGTTATTACAAGTATATTTTTATCACTACAAGGTGTTATTTCAAGGATTTCAACCCGAGGATTTCAACACTAACATGGAAACTTACGATATATATATAAGTATATATATTGCAACTAGCTTTATTTTTTCTAATAGCCATATTTTTCCTAAGTCTTGGAATGTATATTTTTGACAACAACAAGTATTTTTCAAGTTAAGAGTGGTATAGGGAACATGTGCATGGACATTTTCAACATCATTTCATGATCTAAAGTAGATCGTTCATCATTCACATTAGGTTGCGGTTTGAGATCGAACCTCATTTCTGTGTATACACTTTTGTCATCGTAGCTGTTGCATCAGGTGAGTCATAGCCCCTACTCTTTTAATTGTTTTGTAAACTCTTTGGGGGAGATACATGCTACTACTTGCTTACTTGTACAAATTCACATAACATTTATACTTGGAAACATTATACTTGATGTCATACATACGTGATTGTACTATACTTAACTGTGTTATACTAAACTGTGATGGTGTACTCTTGAGACTTCCAATGGCCCCAGATTAAGTTGCTGGGCACAACCATGGATACATACATACATACTTCCAATGGCCCCAGATTAAGTTGCTGGGCACAACCATGGAGACTTCCAATGGCCCCAGATTAAGTTGCTGGGTACAACCATGGAGATATACATACAAACGTGAGGTCTTCGGAGATGAAGTGTAGACTCACGACTAATTGCTTAACTGTTGTGATAAACTTATATACGTTTTACTCATACTATATATTGTAGCAGTGGGTTGTAAACACACAGGTTACAAGGCTCTTATGGCGGGACTT
Source organism: Artemisia argyi (assembly GCA_030686995.1). NCBI lineage: Eukaryota > Viridiplantae > Streptophyta > Magnoliopsida > Asterales > Asteraceae > Artemisia > Artemisia argyi. Next base: position 5,556,333 of record CM060705.1, read on the forward strand.
GTAACTGAGTGGATTTACGATGCCTTTGCTGGGAAACCTACATACATATGCATTACATTCTTTTTCAACAAACTCTATGAACTCACCAACCATTGTGTTGACACTTTAGTATGTATTTTCAGGTTTTAAGCTATGGCACACTACTGGAGGTTTTGGCAGGGCATGGCATGGTCATAGAAGACTCTGATTTAATCATTTGGGGACCGTTTTAAACTACTTTAAGGGCCTACTTCCGCACTACTTTTAACAATGTAAATTTAACATTTTTGATTTAACTATTTTATTTTAAATGATTCAAGTGCAAACCATTTTTGAACTAGTGTTGTGATATCAATTGAGTTACACCCCAGCTACATGTATGCTTCCGCTGGACCCGATTTTGGGGGTGTGACAGATTGGTATCAGAGCTTTGGCTATAGCGAACTGAGTGTTTTTAAAACCTAGACTATAGCTACTTTCAAGAAAACTTAACCCTATGACCGTCACGTGCCTGCCTGCCAAGCTGAAGCCTCATTTGTGGTTAGTTGCTGACATAGGTGATGAGATTTGTGTCTCATTATCTGATATATTATATTCACTTATTCTAGTTGATTACTATAATTGTCTTTCATATAAGCATGTTCACGTATCATATATATCACAGCGTTATGTTTTTCTTTGCATAGTTTCATCATTTGATCTCGAGTTTGGTCACTTGCCTTAGTCTTTCAGAACACCTTAGTATTTGTGAAGGACATAGTATTAGTATAACTGAGCTGAGTATTTCAAAATTCATGGAACCTCGGTGGAATATAGACTGGTCATTTATATTCAACCCGGGATAGTAGGACATAGGCTGACCACCTATATCCGACTCAGAAATGAATTTTGCAACACTAAGAATAGTTATAATGATATTTTGTCTGGATTGTGTGTAAGCAATTCCAAAGTCGAGCCAATCTTTCAAAAGACCTTTTTCAAGGACGTTGAATCCAGACCTTGATTTTTAGCTTGGTTCTAGTGACTGTTCTTGTTTGATTGGGTTGCGAAAATCAAGCTAAAAGTTAAAGTCATCACTCAAACCGATTTAGCCTAACCTCATGACTGTTCTTGTTTGATTGGGTTGTGGGATTAAGTGAAAATCGGTTACCTAAAGGATTAACCTAAAGGAGGTCTTTTGAGGACTAAGCTCGGGATTGGGAAGGTTTGCCTCATCAAGTCTGACCACGAGAACGTACCTAGTTGGTTAGGAAACCCACATACATAAGCTTTGACATATTTTTCTTACACACACACTTAACTGATTAACATCAACTGAACTTCGGGACGAAGTTCCATTTAGAGGGGAAGAATGTCACAACTCGTAATTTCATGTTCTGTTTCAAACGTCGAAATTCCAATTTTTATCTCGGAAAGTTACTATTCACTTTTACTATTCACAAAACACTATTCATGTCCGAAATTTTTATTTCATATTCTCGTAAGTTAAACTATTTTAACGGTAATCCGAGAGTTTGGCGCTCGTCGGATCATTTCTGCAAAAATCACGAAGCCGTGTCCGAGATTTACATTCAGGTTTAAACGTCCTTCCGGCATCTCGATATGTCCATAAAACAATATAAACGATAGAAATATGATTTTCTCTCATTCTACGACAATTCTAAAAGTTTTGAAATTTTACGTTTTTCAGTTCAGCGTTTTACGCAAATTACGCGTTTTTAACCCGCGTTTCCAGTTTTAACAGCGTTTAAGCAACCCGATGGAACTTACCATTCATTTTATATTTTCTTATGGAGTATTTTGATAAGTTTAGTCATTCTTTCAAGTTTCATATTTTTACGATACCCGAATTTACGTTTCGCGATTTAAAACTTTACGGTTTGCGATTAACGGAACCAAAACCGACTCCGTGAACCAGATATCACCAAGCTTCCTACATACTCATCCATGCATGTGCAGCCCCCCTCCCCATGTTACTTGAACTTCACCACTTATTTACCATAATGCCATTGAAATTAGATATTTTGTACAAAAACACCTAAAACTACACATTTAACTTATTTTACAAATCAAAACACAAGAAAATTTTGTTTTCTCTTCTTCCTCCCACAAACTCACGACCCAAATACCATCACCATGATCCATCCATGATTTTCCAAAGTACAAAGCATCAAAGTTGTTCATTTCATCATCCTAATCAAGAATCATAACACAAAAACACAAGTAATCCAAGGTTTCTCATCATCTCACCACCTATTATTTCAAAGTGAGTTATCAAATTTATTTTCATGTTTTCATCTAATTAACATATGTATCTCATGGTATTCATGCTTAATTTCATGCACAAACTAGTTATACCACTTTATTTTTGTATACTTTTTGAACATACAAACCCTAAATTGTGATTTAGGTGTTCCTTTGTTAAATTAACTTGATTACTAGTGATTAGGAACCCATGGCACCCTAAGAAGGTGTATGGTAAGATTAGACTAGCTTTGTGGCGTTTGCAAGAGATTTGGTGATGTTAGAAACTAGTTTAGAACCTTGGAAATGGTTTTGGAACATATAATTATACCTACTGTCCCAAAAATGAAAATACAGAAAACTCAGTAACTCAGGGGAACTTTTCAACCAAAGATTTAGAAAATACTTTCAAAAACGAATCCGTAGGCGAAAGAACGGATTAAAAAGAGTTTATAACGAAGAAGTTATGATTTTTGCAAGTTTATTGACGAAAACTATTTTCCGGAAAAATACATGCTGATGGACGTTTTTCGTCGGACAAAAAGAGGCTTTAGACGTAACCCGGAGGAGTCTAGCTTTCCAAAATATATTACTATATACTAAGACGTAACCGTGGATATAAAGAACAAGTAAAACGGGCTTATAACGACAAAGATATTCACGTTTGAATATCGGCAAAACTCATTTCATTTTGACAGCTTTTATTAATATTGACGCCAAAACTACGTAGTAACTCTAGATTTATAATAATAATGCCAAGTACCCAATTTTATAACTAATGAAGTATTAGTTATTACAAGTATATTTTTATCACTACAAGGCGTTATTTCAAGGATTTCAACCCGAGGATTTCAACACTAACATGGAAACTTACGATATATATATAAGTATATATATTGCAACTAGCTTTATTTTTTCTAATAGCCATATTTTTCCTAAGTCTTGGAATGTATATTTTTGACAACAACAAGTATTTTTCAAGTTAAGAGTGGTATAGGGAACATGTGCATGGACATTTTCAACATCATTTCATGATCTAAAGTAGATCGTTCATCATTCACATTAGGTTGCGGTTTGAGATCGAACCTCATTTCTGTGTATACACTTTTGTCATCGTAGCTGTTGCATCAGGTGAGTCATAGCCCCTACTCTTTTAATTGTTTTGTAAACTCTTTGGGGGAGATACATGCTACTACTTGCTTACTTGTACAAATTCACATAACATTTATACTTGGAAACATTATACTTGATGTCATACATACGTGATTGTACTATACTTAACTGTGTTATACTAAACTGTGATGGTGTACTCTTGAGACTTCCAATGGCCCCAGATTAAGTTGCTGGGCACAACCATGGATACATACATACATACTTCCAATGGCCCCAGATTAAGTTGCTGGGCACAACCATGGAGACTTCCAACGGCCCCAGATTAAGTTGCTGGGTACAACCATGGAGATATACATACAAACGTGAGGTCTTCGGAGATGAAGTGTAGACTCACGACTAATTGCTTAACTGTTGTGATAAACTTATATACGTTTTACTCATACTATATATTGTAGCAGTGGGTTGTAAACACACAGGTTACAAGGCTCTTATGGCGGGACTTGTAACTGAGTGGATTTACGATGCCTTTGCTGGGAAACCTACATACATATGCATTACATTCTTTTTCAACAAACTCTATGAACTCACCAACCATTGTGTTGACACTTTAGTATGTATTTTCAGGTTTTAAGCTATGGCACACTACTGGAGGTTTTGGCAGGGCATGGCATGGTCATAGAAGACTCTGATTTAATCATTTGGGGACCGTTTTAAACTACTTTAAGGGCCTACTTCCGCACTACTTTTAACAATGTAAATTTAACATTTTTGATTTAACTATTTTATTTTAAATGATTCAAGTGCAAACCATTTTTGAACTAGTGTTGTGATATCAATTGAGTTACACCCCAGCTACATGTATGCTTCCGCTGGACCCGATTTTGGGGGTGTGACACAAATGGTCTCTAGAATTATTCCATCACATCATCAATATCATTTCTTATGATATCAAAAACCCGTCACAATCTATCGATTTCAAAACAAGAAATATGAGATTTCTAAAGGACAAACTAATCCATCATCGACAAAAGCTGAACTTTCTCTACATTCATCAAAGTTTTCTTCTGAAACCTTCATTATTAAAAGTTCGTGAACCTGGCCAAGTATGTTCTATTTTAGAACTACTTAAAACTTCCTTTCCATATGTACCTACCCTTACTATCTTCTATACAATGGAATATGAAAACATACGTTACAAGTCTTGTATGGACGGGACTTGCAACTTAAGGGTTTGACATCGCCTTTGTTTAGTGAACAGTTTCCCGAAAGCAACGGACATATCAAAAGTATACCTAGTTTAGGTATTTGAAAATTTTATCGAACCTTGTCTAAATATAGACTAGTCACCTATATTTAACCTAGGGACAGTGGAATATAGTCTGACTAACTATATTCGACTTAGAATTTTCAAATACTGAGAATAGTTGTACTAGAGTTATGTTTAGATTGATTTCCTACATGAACACGATAAACCACCAGAATACATTAAAACAATCTAGAGACACAATAGTGTCTTACCACTCAACAAGATCTTAACACCTTATTTGTAATACCTAATTTCATTCTTGAAATTTTTCATTTATGAGATAATCCGAACTACAATCTTGGGATAGTTATCAAATCTTCTCTTCATCCTGTAGAAGTACTATCCTGTTTAGGTCCTAAGGATACCATTCCATCATAAACCTTTAAAATCTCTTAAGATTTTTAAAGCAAACTCAACATCTATACCTAAGAGTATTAATGTTAAGCATACACTACACACTTTTGTTCATCAACATATCACATCATTATCTTCACAACCGTTACAAACACAAGCTCATTAACAGATCTTGATGCACTGTTAAAGCTCAAATCATCCTTAGTTACACCGCAAGCACCCTCATCAGCTTTACAAGATTCAATATTCATCTTGTACTTTTGGAACACCAGTATCATCTCGTAATACACTACCTTGTAACTCACCGGCTAAGTATGAATGTTGTATCGGGAATTCTTGAGTAGGATGATTTATAATGTCCTTATTTGAATGGATTGGGATGCCTTTTCATTTAAATAAAGAAATTATAAATCATCGAACCATACGTTTATATTCCTTTAGTTACATTGTTTGGGATGCCTCTCTATGTAAAAAAAGAATTATAAACAAGTGGGCTTAATTATATCCGAAATAACATAAGTATGAAGTCAACCTACATTACATTGCTCGGGTATGGCATGATACCTACATTACATTGCTCGGGTATGGCATGATACCTACATTACATTTCTCGGGTATGGCATGATACCTACATTATATTCGCCACAAGAAATCCTATCTTTTCACCGACATCGCTTCAAACCATGACATAAACACTAGGTACAACAATAGATTACCTACTAGGCTATGATTGCAACAACTATCCCAATTTCCATTAGTACGAGATTTACATTTTGGTTTTCATAATGATAGTGCAATAACAAACAAACTCATTGCGAGGCCATGTAACCATATGCACGGGCAGTCATACCGAACTCATTGTGAAGCCATGTAGCCATATGCATGGGCAGCCGTACAATTCAAACAGGACTTGGTCCAACCACATTTTCAACGCTTATTCCATGATTCGATTCTTATATCAATTGCTATTGATACTTGACAACTATATCAAGTTCTATTTTGATATTCAACTACTATATCAATTCCTATTAATATTCGACTGCTATATCAATTTCCTTTGATATTCGACTATTACCATACCTTTCCTATATAAAAGTAAGCCTCATCCTACACCATACACTGAAATGACAAATCAAATTACATCACCGGTAATCCCGGACTTTAGTCCTCATAAGTAACCACACCTTTTCATCAACACCACTCCAACATATGATACACACAGAACTTCGGGACGAAGTTCCCCGTAAGGGGTAAAGACTGTAACAATTCACATTTTTCAGGATAATTACTATTCCCGGAAAATTCACTATTCACTTTTACTATTCATGTTACTATTCATTTTTACTATTCGTTTTTACTATTCATTTCTTTCCAAAATTTTCCCGAAAGTTGATTTTTATTTGATATTCTCGAGTGATAAATCATTTCCATGGCAAATTAAATATTTGACATTCGTCAGATCATTTTCGTGAAAGTTATTAAGGAATTACACGTTTTAGGGTAAAACGTCATTCAGAAATTCTACGCACAACGAAATTCGATCCCGTCAAGTGACCCCACATCGGAAAAATGTTTGACACACTCATGATTTATTTGAGAATTAATCGTGACTAAGAAAAACATGACCAAAGACTTCCCGGCAGGTCACCCAAGCCTGTACTACTCTCGCATGAGCACGCTTAACCGTATGGGCGATTAACCATTAGACCACAAAACGCGTTTCTAAGAAGATTTGAGTTTTCAACTTATTAGAAAAAGTCAACATATTTTTCCCTCCTCCATTGACCAAAAATCATCCCTTGATGTTATAAGTCATTTCGTGATTTTTAGGCTTACGGTTTGATGTCTAAAAGACATTTAATACCAACCGACACTAGACTGAGCCCAGTCTAGATATTATAAGTCATTTTAAATCATTTTTATCACATTAGAAAAGTAACATTTTACTTTTCTCAATTTTACGCAATATTCGTACGTTTTACGTATTACGCGTTTTAGACCCGTGTTTCCAGTTTTTAGCAGGGTTTTAGCACCCGATAGAACCTACCACTCATTTTATATTTTATTATGGAGTATAATGACAAGTTTAATCATTCCTCCAAGTTTCGTATTTTTACGATACCCGATTTTACGTTTTGTGATGTAACAACTTACGGTTTGCATTTTACGGAGTCAAAACACACTAGATATCTTGGATAATACCAAGAAAAGTCTAACACTTCCTCCCCAAGCTTGTGAACCGCCTAGGAGGGGGGATTCACCACCCATGTGGCTTGATCTTATGCCTTGTGTCATGAGATGATGACAAGTGTTCAACTTGCTCTCCAAGGTTGGACTAGTCAAGGGTTCTAACCTCCTCATTGCCATATAAATACCCCTTCCCCCCCCCCCCCTTCTTGTGCCGTGCATCCCCAAACCCCAAAACCATTCCATCCTTAGTTCATTTCCTTCTAATTTCTTGCAAGGTTCAAGTGAAAGTTCAAGTAGAAACCCTAGTTTGATCATAAGTTACCAAAAATCTTCCAAACCCTAGAATACTTGGTGATTTCTCTTGAGTTTAAATCCACTCAATTCACCTCAACCTTCATCATCCATCTTTCAAGAATACCAAAGGTAGAAAGGTTGCATGAAGTGAAAAGGGTTGAAGCAAGTCTATCAAAGTCCATTTCCTTACATGTTAACTTACCTTTCTTTGTAGAAAGCCAAAGTTGTAAGCAAAACCCTAACTTGATTTTTGTTAAATATTCATGTTCATGTTATTTACATATTATTTGTGCTATATTATGTCTTGTATTAATGTCCATGATGTATAAAAGTGAGTAAAACAAGTTATTGTACATGATTGATAAAGACAAGTTCATAAAACAAGTAAACTAGTGACTTTCTTGGTAAGACCTGATCAAAATGGTAAAAATATGATGTTGGATCATTACATATTACAGTAGAGGACTTAACAAGGAAACCATAGCAATTTGAACCACCTAAAACGAGTATACGAGTCAAAAGTTACGCCCATTTGAAGTTACCAAAACTTTGCGGGAAACTGCCAAATACCATTCTGATCAAATTTGGGTTTTGAAAGTCCCACTTCTGGTCCGATTCATCAAAAATTTAAAACACGAAAGTTGTCCGGAACGCCGTTTTCGTTCAGGAACAAAGAAGCTCGAGACCTAAAAACACTTTCCGAGTGATAAAATTCTTCAAATTCTAAACAGCCCATTTTTAGGCGAAAGTCACAAGATTATGGTTATACTTTGAAAGGAACAAGAGGTCTTATGACCTATAATCAAGACCACAACCATGGCTAGAGCCAAGGTTGTGTCTCATGACCTTGAAACAAGGACCAAAGGTCATGGCTAGGCCATGACAAAATGACCATACCAACTTTCATAGGCGTAAACATGAAACAAAGAGTTGATGAGAACATGAACAAGCAATTTTGATCTACTTCACTTAAAAGGGAACCATGAGATATTACCAAGAGAAAATGGTCATACAAAACTTATGAAACATACCCTAATAACAATCTTCATGTACTAATAAACTTTCCTAAGTTTATTCAAATATCGGACATGTAACCTTTCGGATCAAAACTTATATCTATATATTTCATCAACTACTACAATAGTAGGGAGCCTCATGTGAGGAGTTCATTATGTAAGCCGTCGAGTTGAGTTGTGGATTTACGAGTTAAAGTGTCCTGGCTCCTCGAACGCTTACTAACATGACTTCTGAATTATGTCGGCCCGAACGGTAGTAAACGATATATAAACATACATGTTTCATGAATCATTTCTTTCAAAGACTTACATTATACATCATACCACATCATGGACTAAATGCAAGATATATATATAGGCACTTATTCATATTCATTACTCAAATCCTAAGTCGCAACATTCGATTATAGGTTGCTCGTAGAAACCTTCACGATTCAACCGTTACATTCATTACTTACTATCTTACTTAAGGTGAGTTCATAGCCCCACTTTCCATTACTTAATTGTTTTACAAACCCTTGGGGGGAATACATGCTATTTTAACCGAGCACAATGTTTTTAAATTGTATGCTTGCCTGATTGTTTTATTATCACTAAGTACCTGCCTTGCTGAACCGAGATCCCTATCATGAACCATTTAATCACTAGCAATAGTGAGCGCGAATATTGTGAATAGGCCTATTGGGATTGACGAATCCCATTTGTAGTGAATACGTTCATACAAATGCATTAATATTTGAGACCTGGGTATGACAGCAACATACCTACCGGGATAAAACCGCCGATCGATATTGGTACCCGTTAACGTTTTGGTGTCATAAGCTTAGTGAATAATGTGATAATACCTTTTCCGGGCGTATAACAACGTAGCCCACCTTTGTTTTCCAAACATGTGTATGAGTCTGATTAGCTCACACAACCAACATATTGTGTTCAAACATTAAACAAACTCTATGAATATCACTCAACCTTTGTGTTGACCTCTCAAGCATGTATTTCAGGTTCATGACGATCAAGGATGGCACGGAAGGGCACAGATACTCAAGAGGGCTATAAATTTTATTATCATTCGAAAACTCACTTAATGTGATTTGTAAACGTGGAACCAATTGGGACCTCATTTTTGTAATCTCTGATATTTATACAATTTGAATGATAAATCTTTTAAAACGACTCAATTGGAGTTCGTTTTCTATTATTGTGACTATTGTGCCGTTTGTTAAGACGTTCAAGTAAGTTACCAATGGAAGTCTCTCTGTTTTCTTAAGCCTAACATTGAATACAATCATCCGTAACAATTATAAACAAACAATCAACCCATAATCAACATCTAGGTTTCATTACATCTAAGCAAACACAATAAAAGCCTAGCCTAACATGCTAAAAGAAATATACAAATAAGATAGAATCAAACAATACATAGACATATTGAATGATTAATGAAGTACTTGTCTTTATTCAAACATGGAAGAAAGAAGGGTTTGAAACCCCTTCTAGATGCAGGAAATTTGACCTAGGGTTTTAAAAAAACTTGTTCCCCAAAAGTTCCACACCATATAATGAAAAATTGGAAAAATATATATAGACTATGCATCCTGACGGCGTCATGTATTAGCCTCTGACACCGGCAACTCGCCGCCAAATTGAAATTCGTATTGCTTAGATCCACTTCTGACGCCATAATGTAGAAAAACACTATGGGCCGTCACATGTATTTGGACCCTGACGGCCTAAGTGAAGCCGTCAGGCCAATATCAAAGAAAATGTTTAGGGCCGTCACGCTATAAGTTCCACATCTACCTATTTTGTCACTCTTGACGCCGTCACTAGTAAACCTTGACGTCGTCAGGTACTGTTCCAGCAAGGAATTTTGAGACTTTGCCGTTTTCTTCACTTTTATGCTCCAAAAACGTCCAAAATGCTTCCTTTTCCTAATTTATCCTCAAAAGTACATAAAATGACAAAAGGAACGAATTAGGGCAATAATTGATCGAATAATCACAAATTCGGGCTTAAATGACCCCTTAAAAGCGGTACACTTTTCGCCTCATCACGAAGCCACCTGCAAAGACCATTTTCCTCTACCCTTTATGGACCAAATGCTCTAGAGATTAGCGGGGAATGAGTACTATTTCTTCCTCAACGGCTTCTTGGGTTATTTCCAAATTCCCATTGATCCACAGGATCAAGAGAAAACTACCTTCACATGCCCTTATGGGACATTTGCCTACCGTCGCATACCATTTGGCTTATGCAACGCTCCTGACACTTTCCAAAGGTGCATGATGGCTATTTTCCACGACATGATCAGGAAAACCATGGAGGTATTAATGGATGACTTCTCAATCATTGGGAATTCTTTCAAATCATGCCTCTCCCATTTAGGAAAAATTCTTCAACGTTGTAAAGACACAAATCTTTGTCAAAATTGGGAGAATAGTCATTTTATGGTCAAGGAGGGCATTGTCCTCGGCCATCAAATTTCAAAAGTGGGATTGAGGTCGATAAAGCCAAAATTGATTTTATTACTAAACTGCCTCATCCCACCTCTGTTAAAGGCATAAGGAGTTTTCTAGGCCATGTCGGGTTTTATCAGAAATTTATTCAAGATTTCTCAAAAATAGCACGACCTATGACTCACCTTCTTGAATAGGAAGCTCCTTTCATCTTTTCCCCTGAGTGCGTTGAAGCTTTTTCCACTTTAAAGAAAAGGCTTATGGAGGCACCGATTCTTGTTGCCCCCGACTGGGACTTACCCTTCGAACTTATGTGCGATGCTATCGACTTCGCTATTGGTGCAGTTCTGGGGCAACGCAAAACTAAACATTTTCAGCCGATACATTACGCTAGTAAGACCATGACAGAAGCTCAAACGCATTATACCACCACAGAAAAAGAATTATTAGTTGTAGTATATGCTTTTGAGAAATTTAGGCGTTACTTGATCCTGACCAAATGCGTGGTGTATACGGACCACTCGGCTTTAAAATACTTTTTTGCTAAACAGGACGCAAAGCAGAGACTTCTCTGTTAGGTCCTGCTCCTACATGAATTCGATATAATAATACGAGATAAAAAAGGAGCAGAAAACCTTGCAGCTGATCACTTATCCCGGCTAGAGAATTCTCACCAGGATGTTCTCAAGAGAAAGGAAATTAATGAAACCTTTCCTCTGGAGACACTCAATTTAATCTCTACCCGGGATGATACCACTACCCTATGGTTTGCCCATTTTGCAAATTACCATGCAGGTAATTTCATTGTGAAGGGGATATCATCCCAACAGAAGAGAAAATTCTTTAAAGATGTTAAACACTACTTCTCGGACGACCCCTACTTATTCAAAATCATTCATGGGGTGGCGCACTTAACCCCCCAATTCTATGAGCTCTTATCTCCTCCTATACCATGCCCAACACAACCATAGGGATTATAAATAGTGGCTCATGCATTAAATACAACCAATAACGACCTAGTGCACATCGGTTCATGTTTCTTAAGACGTTCAAGCATGTTACCATTTGGAGATCTGCCAGTTTTCTTAAGCCTAACATATAAATTCATTCATCCAAAACAAACTATGAATAAGTAATCAACACATAATTAACATCTATGTTTCATTAGATCCAAGCAAACACAAGATAGATCTAGCCTAACATGATGGAATTAAGACAAGAACAAGATATAGACAACCAACACATAGACATATTGATTGAATTAAAAGAATACTTATCTCAATTACACATGCAAGGTATCAAGGGGTTAGAACCCTTGAAAAACCTGTAAAAGTTACACCAAATTCGTACTTAGGTTTTCTCCAAAACTTCTCTCCTTTATGTGTAAAAATTAGAAAATATGTATAGGAAATAGGGTCTGATGGCATCAAGACAAAGTATGTGACGCCGTCACCTCGCCGCCAAAATAATTCTCGGACTGCCTTGATCTACTTCTGACGCCGTCATGTGTTATCCATTTCCAGGCCGTCATGACTTTTACTCTTGACGCCCTTCTTCGTGACGCCTTCAAATCTGTACTGGGCCGTCATGGAAATTCCTCTTGACGCCGTCAGGATGTTACTCTTGACGTCGTCACCTACTGTTTCCAACAAGGAAAATTAAGACTTTGACGTTTTCTTCACTTTTATGCTCCAAAAACGTCCGAATTGCTTCCTTTTCCAGATTTCACTCCCAAAGTACCTAAAATAACAAAAGGAATGATTTAGGGCAATATTTGATCAAATAAATTCGAATTCCGGCTTAAATGACCCCCTAAAAACGGATCATTTTTCGCCTCATCATATACCCTTACACTTGAGATTTGCTTGTCCTCAAGCAAATGCGCTTTTATTCTACTCAAAATACAAGTTAGGGGTCATTTAACACTGATATAAAAGTAATTACAACAAATAATCGTTCCACTAAAGACCAATAGACAAGCACGGAGGTGATACGCTAGCACCTCACAAATAGTGTTTAGATACTCACATCTCTCGGGTGTAATAAAGTGTAAATTACAATATGGAAATGGAAAATATCTCTCACTGTCACAACTCGTAATTTCCGGTCATTTTCCAAACCTCGACAATTTACTATTCACAGGTTACTATTCACCATTTACCATTCATCGATCACTATTCATCATTTTTGAAGTCAATTTGATATTCTGAGAAACGTTCAGAAATTTTACTATTCACTTGACACTATTCATTTCCGGAAGAAATTTCACTATTCATGTGCATTACTCATTTCATCGTAAATTTAGTTTACGAGTATTCAAATTCGCGTAACCGTATTGGTTCGGGTTCGAATTCATGCATTATCATTTGGGACATCTCATGCAGACTAGAAATAGTCTGCGTATTATCATTATGTCACTTGCATACTATTCCACTCGTAGTATATTTAAATTAGTACTTTTGGTATAATTAACTTTTACGTATAATTATTTCTAAATAAACGTTAACAAACGACCAATAATGTGACTAACACGTCCGACACTCCCGACTATGATCCAAAATATATTTTTATATTCATTTTAATAATATAAAAATTATAATATTAATTTACCCGGTGTTTTCCAATCAATTGCTACATTTTACGGTCGGAGCTTATAACTCCGTCGGTTTGCGTTATTTCAACCCAATAAATATTTTAACACCCAATTCTCATCAGGAATGTAAATTTATAATTTTTACAACGTCATCACATTTTATTTGGTATAGTTAAACTTTATTTCTAGCAAACTCGGTACCCGGTATCACCTAAAACTAATAATATATATACCTAAAACTACCTAAAGTCCACCAAAACTCTTACACAATCTCATTTTTTCTTCCCTTTCTCTCCAATATGCCCCCTCCCCCCCCCCCCCCCCCCTTATTGATTTCCATGATTTGTGGATCTTGTCTTGTACCATTTACCTTATTATACATATAACATATACATAATCATTTCATCTCATTTTCATCCAAAACAACTAGCAACTTTCTCTTTTCTTTCTCTCTTTGGTGGGGATCGGTTCAAACAAAAACAACAAGAAGAAATCATCATTTTTCAAGAACAAGATAATTACAAGTCATTTATATAATCCTTGTTAAGGTTTTGAAATACAAACTTAAGAATACTAAGGTTTTCATCATCTAATCACACCATCTTTCAAGTAAGTTAACAAAACTCATTTGATAATTTTTACAAGTTATTACTATGGTTATATATTTTTTTTCTTACAAGAACTCATGCATATATTAACTTATACCACTCCATTTTTGTATATATTTAACTTTTAAGCCCTAGAAAGTGAATATAGTTAGATCCTTGTTAGATCCACTTGGTTTGTGATGTTTAGGAACTCATGACACCCTAAGAAGGTGTATGGTAGGATTAGACTAGTTTTGTGGTGATTGAAAGTGGTTTGGTTGAAGTTGAAACAAGTTTGAAATTAGGAAAATGATTTTTGAAACTATATAAATACCTACTGTCCTTATTTTGAAAATGTGGGAAACTCAGTAACTCAGGGGATATTTTTGAACAAAGATTTAGAAAATACTTTCAAAAACGAAGCCGTGGGTGAAAGAACGGATTAAAACGAGTTAATAACGAAGGAGATATGATTTTCCGAATTTAACGACGAAAACTATTTTCTGAAAAACTGCATGCTGTTTGACAGTTTTCGACGGGCAAATATAGGCATTAAACGTAACCTAGAGGAGCCGAACTACCAAAAATATATTAGTATATACTAAAACGAATTCGTGGATATAAAGAACGAGTAAAATGAGCTTAAAACGACCAAGTTATTCACGTTTTAAAATCGTCAAAACTATATATATATAGTCACTACTAGAAAATAATATACTACGTACTAAATGATTTATTTTCTAGATTTCTTATTCAAGGAGTTTATTTTAACTAACGAAGTACGTACGACTCAAGGTTTATTACGCGACTACTAGACTATATACTTCTATATTTGGACTTATTTTCCTAAGTATGGAAACTATTATACTTTGACAATAACTAGTATTTCCAAGTTACGAGTGGTATAGGCATCATGTGCATGTGCATTCACTTCATCAGGTCATGATCTAAAGTAGATCATTATTACTCATATTAGGTTGCGGTTAGAGATCGTGCCTCATTTCAGTGTATCCACTTTTGTCATCGTAGCTATCGCTCCAGGTGAGTCATAGCCCCTACTTTTTCAATTGTTTTGGTAAACTCTTTGGGGGAGAATACATGCTCGTTTTACTTAAATGCGTTACTTGCTTTACCTGGTTGATTACCTACATTTCATTGGTATGTTTGATTACCTGCATTTCATTGGTATGCTTGATTACCTGTATTTCATGTGACTTGTTTCTTAAACATTATTACTTATTTTATATGACCTCATTGTCATTATTGTTTACTTGGCGACATTGTCAAACTTATTTACATGACCTCATTGTCATAATTGTTTATCTGGCGACATTGTCAGCATTATTTATCTGGCGACATTGTCAGCATTGTTTATATAACCTCATTGACTGAATTATTTATATAGCCGTTTAGCTATATTTATCTGGGAATGTGGATACCAGTATTGCTTTTGTTCACGTAGACTTTAACACATTTGGCAGTGGGTTGTAAACACACAGGTTACAAGTCTTTTATGGCGGGACTTGCAACTGAGTGGATTTACAATGCCTTTGCTGGGCGATCATTTCTCTATAGGCATTATTTGTTAAACAAACTCTATGAACTCACCAACCTCGTGTTGACACTTTAGCATGTATTTTCAGGTTTTTAGCATATGGCACGCTACAGGAGGTTTTGGCAGGGCATGGCATGGTCATAGAAGACTCTGATTATTTATATGGGGACCGTTTTAAAATATTTTAAGGGCCTACTTCCGCACTACTTTTAACAATGTAAATTCAACATTTTTGATTAAACGATTTTATTCTAAATAATTAAAGTGAAAACCATTTTTGTACTCGTGTTGTGATACCGATCAAGTTACACCCCAGCTATATGTATGCTTCCGCTGGACCCGATCTTGGGGGTGTGACAGATTGGTACCAGAGCTTTGGCTATAGCGAACTAAGTGTTTTTAAAACCTAGACTATAGCTACTTTTACGAAAAACTTAACCCTATGACTGTCACGTGCCTGCCTGCCAAGCTGAAGCCTCACTTGTGGTTTGTTGCTGACTTAGGTGATGAGATTTGTGTCTCATTATCTGGTATATTATATTCATTTATTCTAGTTGATTACTATTATTGTCTTTCATATAAGCATGTTTACGTATCATATATGTCACCCTGTTATGTTTTTCCTTGCATAGTTTCATCATTTGACCTCGAGTTTGGTCACCTGCCTTAGTCTTTCTGAACGTCTTGATATTTGTGAAGGACAAAGTATTAGTATAACTGAGCTGAGTATTTCAAAATTCATGGAACCTCGGTGGAATATAGACTAGTCACCTATATTCAACCTGGGATAGTGGGACATAGGCTGACTACCTATATCCGACTCAGAAATGAATTTTGCAACACTGAGAATGGTTATAATAAGATTTTGTCTGGATTGAATCATTTTCTCAATTTCCAAATGTTTCATTTGTGTGTGTGTGTATACACACTCATTGTCGGAACATTCATATTTTTCATCACTTCGTGAACCACCGATTGTAAGCAGGTTAACTGGCCATTTCATCTCATGAATCTTCATATTTATACACAATGCACTTACATTTTCTTTTATCACAATCTCGTTTTGTCGCACTTGTCACAGTCTTTTCCCTTCTTACCATCATTATCATTTCTTTTCCCCATGAAATATATATAAGGAATTAAGTGACACTCTATAGATTCCTATGTCACTCATCACTCATTACTCCCAATATTGATAAGTGGATATTATCAATGACCTCCCTAGGAAAGACTTCCCATACCATATATAAGGAGGATCCCTAGGTACATGTTGACCATTTAAAACTCAACGGAAATCTCAGGATATCACAAAACCACTCGAACCACGTCAACTCGTTATATCGCAACATCAACCTTTCATTCTATGATAACCCACTCTCGAACATCTACTACTAGGAAACGTCTTATTTATGTCTCACCCTTCTTTTCTCGTTTTGAAGAGCTATGCCGCCAAGGAAAGTTAAAGCTACTCCAACTATGACACCTGTTGCTATTCGGAAATTGGTTAAGGATAGTATCGCCGAAGCTCTAGAGATCGAGAGAGCTGAGGTAGCTGCAAGGGCTGCTGAGGCCGCTTTACAGACAGGGACAAATGGGCAATCTGATAATAAGCGCGAGTGTACTTGGAAGAATTTTAAGGTTAGTGATCCCATCAAGTTTAAGGGCACTGAAGGAGCAGTTGCTTTGATTTGCTGGTTCGAAAAGACTCAGAATGTGTTCCTCATGTGCAACTGTCCTGATGGCAGCAAGGTAAAATTCGCTACTGGTATGCTTTTGGATGAAGCTATGTCATGGTGGAATTCTTATGCTCAACCGATGGGTATGGAAAATGCCTACAAGCTCACCTGGGAGCAATTCAAGAAATTGATGACTGATAATTTTCGCCCTCGTACTGAGGTGCAGAAGTTGGAAACAGAGTTTTATAAGCTAGTGACAGCAGGTAATGATATAGAGGCATATATCCGAAGGTTTCAGGAGTTGGCTGTGCTATGTCCAACTATGGTTCCAGATAACGAAAAGCTGCTAGAAAATTTCATCGGTGGACTACCGTGCAGCATAAGTGGGAACGTAATTGCTTCTAAATCAGACACGCTGGAGGAAGCTATCAGAATGTCTGAAAAGCTTATGGCCCAAGTGATGAAGCAAGAAACTACTGTCAACAACAACAACGAAAACAAGAGGAAAAGGGATGACAACCAAGGAGATGATCAAGTATGGCAGTCAAACAAACAACATGAAGTGGTTAGGGCCTACGTTGTGAAGCCAAGTGAAAAGAAAGGTTACCAGGGTACTCTACCTAAATGCAACAAGTGTCAGAATCATCATAACCATGGACCTTGTCTTAATCCATGTGGCAACTGTAAGAAGGTTGGTCATGCGACTTGGGAATGCAAATTTCCAATCATTACCGGAGATCAGAAACCCTCAGTGACATGTTTTGGCTGTGAAGAAATAGGCCATTACAGGAATGAATGCCCAAAACAAGGAAACCCAGAGAAAAGAAACCAAGGTGGAAGGGCTCGTGGGAGAGCCTAGGTCATCGGAGGAGGAAATGGTCCACACATCAACATCGCTGAGGACGACAACAATGTTCAAGAACCAAGAACTTCTACCTTAAAAATAAACTAAAGCCTAAACTCTCTTGTGTTGTATTTCTTTTGTGTTTAATTCTACGTTCTACCGTATAAGTTTCATGTACTATTAACGAATTCCGATCTAATGAATATTCTATCTTTTATCACTGCAAACTCCTAGCGATTTCATTAAGATTCCTTTGGAACTACACCACCTATCATCTGCAGACCAATGGTCAGGATTAGAGAACGACTCAAACATAGGGAGATATGCTCAGAGCATGAGTGATTGACACTAGAAATGGTTGGACTAACCATTTTCCATAAATCAGATTCCTTTATAACCATAGTTACCACACGAGCTTAGAGACTACTCCATTTGAAGCACTCTATGGTCAAAGTGCCAACATCCATTGACGGATCGAAATTTGGAAAAAGCCTAACTCACTAGTCTAGTAGGCATTCATGAAATAACAAGAAATTTCCTACAAGTCAAGAATTAATTACAAATTCTATAAGTTGTAAACCATTAAAACTTCAAGTTGGTAGCCAGATCATGTTGAAAGTTCTGCCTAGGAAAGGCATGATATTATTCGGAAAAATTTGGAAAGTTAAAACTGATATACACTGGACCATGTAATATTTCAGACAGAGTAGGCCTAGTAGCCTTCAGACTTGAGCCTTGTTAGAGAACAGCCGTATTACACAACTATGTTTCACCTATTCAAATCCCAGGAAATGACTTTCAGATTAGTCACTCATAATTCCATTTGGAAAGGAATCCAACCCAAAGACAAACGTAAACTTGGTAAGAGAATCAGTAGAAATCATGGACTGTTAGGTCGAACGGTTGAAGCAAAGTCGAATTCCTATCGTGAAAGTTCGCTGGAATTTTCAAAAATCATCATCTTTTCACCAATACCACTCTAGAGACCAACACAAACTGAACTTCGGGACGATGTTCCTGTTAGAAGGGAAGACTGTCACAACTCGTAATTTCCGGTCATTTTCCAAACCTCGACAATTTACTATTCACAGGTTACTATTCATCATTTACCATTCATCGATCACTATTCATCATTTTTGAGGTCAATTTGATATTCTGAGAAGCGTTTAGAAATTTTACTATTCACTTGACACTATTCATTTCCGGAAGAAATTTCACTATTCATGTGCATTACTCATTTCATCGTAAATTTAGTTTACGAGTATTCAAATTCGCGTAACCGTATTGGTTTGGGTTCGAATTCATGCATTATCATTTGGGACATCTCATGAAGACTAGAAATAGTCTGCGTATTATCATTATGTCACTTGCATACTATTCCACTCGTAGTATATTTAAATTAGTACTTTTGGTATAATTAACTTTTACGTATAATTATTTCTAAATAAACGTTAACAAACGACCAATAATGTGACTAACACGTCCGACACTCCCGACTATGATCCAAAATATATTTTTATATTCATTTTAATAATATAAAAATTATAATATTAATTTACCCGGTGTTTTCCAATCAATTGCTACATTTTACGGTCGGAGCTTATAACTCCGTCGGTTTGCGTTATTTCAACCCGATAAATATTTTAACACCCAATTCTCATCAGGAATGTAAATTTATAATTTTTACAACGTCATCACATTTTATTTGGTATAGTTAAACTTTATTTCTAGCAAACTCGGTACCCGGTATCACCTAAAACTAATAATATATATACCTAAAACTACCTAAAGTCCACCAAAACTCTTACACAATCTCATTTTTTCTTCCCTTTCTCTCCAATATGCCCCCTCCCCCCCCCCCCCCCCCCCCCCCCTTATTGATTTCCATGATTTGTGGATCTTGTCTTGTACCATTTACCTTATTATACATATAACATATACATAATCATTTCATCTCATTTTCATCCAAAACAACTAGCAACTTTCTCTTTTCTTTCTCTCTTTGGTGGGGATCGGTTCAAACAAAAACAACAAGAAGAAATCATCATTTTTCAAGAACAAGATAATTACAAGTCATTTATATAATCCTTGTTAAGGTTTTGAAATACAAACTTAAGAATACTAAGGTTTTCATCATCTAATCACACCATCTTTCAAGTAAGTTAACAAAACTCATTTGATAATTTTTACAAGTTATTACTATGGTTATATATTTTTTTTCTTACAAGAACTCATGCATATATTAACTTATACCACTCCATTTTTGTATATATTTAACTTTTAAGCCCTAGAAAGTGAATATAGTTAGATCCTTGTTAGATCCACTTGGTTTGTGATGTTTAGGAACTCATGACACCCTAAGAAGGTGTATGGTAGGATTAGACTAGTTTTGTGGTGATTGAAAGTGGTTTGGTTGAAGTTGAAACAAGTTTGAAATTAGGAAAATGATTTTTGAAACTATATAAATACCTACTGTCCTTATTTTGAAAATGTGGGAAACTCAGTAACTCAGGGGATATTTTTGAACAAAGATTTAGAAAATACTTTCAAAAACGAAGCCGTGGGTGAAAGAACGGATTAAAACGAGTTAATAACGAAGGAGATATGATTTTCCGAATTTAACGACGAAAACTATTTTCTGAAAAACTGCATGCTGTTTGACAGTTTTCGACGGGCAAATATAGGCATTAAACGTAACCTAGAGGAGCCGAACTACCAAAAATATATTAGTATATACTAAAACGAATTCGTGGATATAAAGAACGAGTAAAATGAGCTTAAAACGACCAAGTTATTCACGTTTTAAAATCGTCAAAACTATATATATATAGTCACTACTAGAAAATAATATCACTACGTACTAAATGATTTATTTTCTAGATTTCTTATTCAAGGAGTTTATTTTAACTAACGAAGTACGTACGACTCAAGGTTTATTACGCGACTACTAGACATTATTTTAAGGTTTTCTAGACGAGGAATGTAACAACTAACATTTTATACAATATAATACGACAAGTTATATACTTCTATATTTGGACTTATTTTCCTAAGTATGGAAACTATTATACTTTGACAATAACTAGTATTTCCAAGTTACGAGTGGTATAGGCATCATGTGCATGTGCATTCACTTCATCACGTCATGATCTAAAGTAGATCGTTATTACTCATATTAGGTTGCGGTTAGAGATCGTGCCTCATTTCAGTGTATCCACTTTTGTCATCGTAGCTATCGCTCCAGGTGAGTCATAGCCCCTACTTTTTCAATTGTTTTGGTAAACTCTTTGGGGGAGAATACATGCTCGTTTTACTTAAACGCGTTACTTGCTTTACCTGGTTGATTACCTACATTTCATTGGTA
Organism: Artemisia argyi; assembly: GCA_030686995.1. NCBI lineage: Eukaryota > Viridiplantae > Streptophyta > Magnoliopsida > Asterales > Asteraceae > Artemisia > Artemisia argyi. Next base: position 5,577,904 of record CM060705.1, read on the forward strand.
TGTTTGATTACCTGCATTTCATTGGTATGCTTGATTACCTGTATTTCATGTGACTTGTTTCTTAAACATTATTACTTATTTTATATGACCTCATTGTCATTATTGTTTACTTGGCGACATTGTCAAACTTATTTACATGACCTCATTGTCATAATTGTTTATCTGGCGACATTGTCAGCATTATTTATCTGGCGACATTGTCAGCATTATTTATATAACCTCATTGACTGAATTATTTATATAGCCTTTTAGCTATATTTATCTGGGAATGTGGTTACCAGTATTGCTTTTGTTCACGTAGACTTTAACACATTTGGCAGTGGGTTGTAAACACACAGGTTACAAGTCTTTTATGGCGGGACTTGCAACTGAGTGGATTTACAATGCCTTTGCTGGGCGATCATTTCTCTATAGGCATTATTTGTTAAACAAACTCTATGAACTCACCAACCTCGTGTTGACACTTTAGCATGTATTTTCAGGTTTTTAGCATATGGCACGCTACAGGAGGTTTTGGCAGGGCATGGCATGGTCATAGAAGACTCTGATTATTTATATGGGGACCGTTTTAAAATATTTTAAGGGCCTACTTCCGCACTACTTTTAACAATGTAAATTCAACATTTTTGATTAAACGATTTTATTCTAAATAATTAAAGTGAAAACCATTTTTGTACTTGTGTTGTGATACCGATCGAGTTACACCCCAGCTATATGTATGCTTCCGCTGGACCCGATCTTGGGGGTGTGACACTCACTACCTGTCATAGCAAAATAGATTACCATAGGCTTGGGAACGGATCAAACCTCCACCACATGGCGTAAGCACCTAGGATAAACTATCAAAGAAGTTTTTAAAGGGGTGTAACGTTAGGTGTAGGGATATGAAATACACGGTTTTGTTGGATAAAGGAAGTTTTACTGGTGGCAAGTTAACAATCTTGGTTAATTACATATACAATATGGCGTTGCTAAGCCAAGACTAGACTCGACTTAAGCTAATAAATGAAAAATAACAAAAACATAAAATAAACATAGAATGAAAAGGGATGGTAGTCCGTATGTTTTTTTCTCTTTTACTTTTTCTATTTTTTTTTTCTTTTTTTTTCTTTTTTTTTTTTTTTTTTTTCGGCATACACTCTTACCCTACCATCCAAAATAATACATCATAGGGAATGGACATTCCCCTTACACTTGAATTTTTACATACTTTACAATAAACTAAACTAATGACTCGAGTTAAGAAAATCAAAACACTTGGAGCACTTTTAAGGTTAACGTACATATGGAGGTAATAAATGATGTTCTTCCCCATTACTCTATAAAATAAGTACTTACCCATGAGTCCCAATCGTCCCAAAACAATATGTACAAGGATATGACTCGACTTAGCAACCATGTAATCAATTTAGATAGTTAACTTAGGGTTTAACAAATAACAATAATGCACTAAAAATGAGCGCATACAGGGAAGGCTAAGGCGATTTGGGTGTACATTTAAGTGGGGTGTAACAAATTCTTCCTTTAAGTAAAATGCTTAAAGTTAGAAACGAAAAGATAGGCTCGGAGGGGTGTACTAGGGGTTTCGTGTACTAAAAATGAGTACAATGCTAAGGGTGTGGGAAAAATTAGTTGACTTAACTAGCCAAGTAATATGACTTAAATGGTCAAGTAATTATGATACGGGTTTAACACAAGGGTGATCCTAATGCCTCTTATCATGTAGTAAATCCTACCACACGAATGTAGTCTCACTAGCGGTCTCGGGATGAATCACTAACGCAAGTTCTAGAATCTAAATGCTACCGGTACACTCATAAGCACTAATAGTAAATGCTTTTCCTATCAAATCTAAAGGCGAACCTCACATATTTGGGTGGAAAATTTTTTTGAATATACGGTTATGTGCTAGTCATACAATCTCCTATCCATGAGACGCTTGCTATTGCTAGAGTTTCACTCCTAAATGTTGTAAAAAAATTTAAATTTGGCGCTAAAATTGCACTAACAAGTATTTCTCATAGTTTTATTACACATCTACTATTAAACAAAACAAACTCAAGCGAAAGTGTATATGTAAGATATCATCTTTTTACCCTCCCCTTACACTTAGGATGAACATTGTCCCCAATGTTCAAGTAAAGAATGTAAAAGTTAAAAAGTAAAAAGAATGAAATCAAATACTCCCCTGATTCGCTCGGTATGGATAATAAGGTGGCCAGGTTAAATCTTCCTCCAAGAAAATGAACAATCAAAGCTTCCCTTCTAGAATATAAATCATCTTCTTGTCATACATAACCTGTAAATCCTGAGAAAATAGACAAAACAACCTCGCATAAAATCGGCGGCATCCTATATAAGTTACTAAATCCTAGAAAACAAGATAAGATATAATGCTTGTTGAATGAAGTTTGCAGATTTCCTGGAGATTATAAAACTTAATAATGCACAAAAAACCATAAGACTCCGTTAGAAAAACAAAACCGGTAAAATTTCCAGATTTTTACACGTGACGCCGTCAAGAGTTAACTCGTGACGCCGTCAGGATTGACCTGCAGAAATTCTTATGTTAAGTTTCCGGAAAATTTCTGGAAAAACTTGGTTCTACTTCCTGGAAAATCCTGCAAAACTTCATTATGACTCAATACAAGCATTTGACTCTAACAAATACGAATATACATGTTCATTTAATATTGCGAAGAATCATGATCGGTTTGTTTCTTAAAAACATATTTGGGGTTTCCCCTTACACTTATCTTTTGCAAAAAAACTTTTAGGTGGAGTTAAGACTAGGCCAAAACAACAAAGTAAAGTATTTCCACTATTTAGTTTAGAAACATGATCTACCAACAATAAAAACAAAGCATGCATACGGAAGCAAATAACAAACAAACAAAATAAAATCACACAAAACATGGGTTGCCTCCCAAGAAGCGCTTTTCTTTATTTACGAGTCTTGTAGCTAGACTCAAGGTCATGGGTTAATGTGTATCGCGTATGCTCACATAACCAAGTGTGAGCCATCTAATAGTCGCCTCATCTTTCTTATAATCATCTCCTAACTCTAAGCATCCGCGATAGTATCTTTTATTCTTTTCATGAGTATACTTAAGTCCTCTTCTCTTATCATTCTCACTTAGCATTTCTATGGGTGGATACCTACTACACTTTTCCATGGAAAAATCCTTGAACCTAGGGTGTGTACGGGGCATTTGATAGACAAAATCTTCATCCCCATCCGAGAATGTAATTAACCCTTCTATGAGTTTTTCATCGAGGTTGGTCAATCGTTTGAAAGGTTTTCCAAACACAACTTGGGTCAACTTATCATCAATAAACTCTCCTAGATTCTCCATAACCATGAACTCAACAAGATAAACCAAGCTTCCAACAAACACGTGCAATGGTATTGCCCTAGCAATAATGTAATCTCCTTTGTATTCTAACTCATCTACCATGATTTTATTATATTCATTACGCGAGATTATGTTCATTGGGAGAGATGAGTTAAGATAGGCATTAAAGCTCTTAAATCCGATCTTACAAGGAAATTGCATGTTAAACGAACTATCACACTCAATCCTGGTTCTAGGGTCGACATACCTAACAGGATTTATTTCTTCTTCCATCCTATTCTCATTAATCACATCACCATCATCAAGATCCTCATCGGAGTCTAAATAGTAAAAAGGACTAGCCCTACGGTCATCATCATGATCAGACTCTTCTAACTCAGAATTATTGTCAAAGTGGTGGTTGGGTGAGAGGTTAGGTGGGTTCTCATTCTCCACTAAAGGGAATGGGGCCGACATTTGGAAAATCCTACGACAAAAAACACGAATAACAGGAATCAAACGGTCAATGTTATTGTTATCCATCGAAATAGTTTACGAACAAAGGACACAAAGAAATAAGATAGACTAAAGAAAATGTAGGACCGCAGAATAACCTTGATATTTTCAACCAAAAACGCGATTTTTCACCCAAAAAACAATCTAAAACAACCTTATCACTTGTGAATCTAGCTTAAACCTAGAGAGAGAAAGTAAGTAGAGAGAGAGAGAGTGGATGGGATCTCCTAGTGTGTGTAAATGAATAACCTTGATATTACTAAGAGAACCAACCCCAAAATGAGGCCTTACATGTGTATTTATACTTGTAGTCTAGGGCTTCACATATCTTTGACCATATTACATAACTAGCCCTTAGACTTTATACAAGCATGAATAATACACATAACCTTAATAAACTAGCATTTACTAACTATTACATTGATATATTTAACTAACTATTTGACTCAATAATGATCGTCACTTTTAATCCTAACAATCTCCCCCTAAGGGACGATCATTGAGATCTCACTTTGATTTCATAAATGATCAACACTTCTAATTCTAACAATCTCCCCCTAAGGGTGATCATTGAGATCTCTCTTTTGTGACTTTGATCTTTGATCTTTGAAGCTTGTTCTCTTGAACTTTGAGCCCTTGTGTAATAGTTTTGCTAGTTCCTTTGTTCCAATCATGCTTTGTGATCATTCTTGCCTTTGATCAACATCTTTACTATGTTGTCTTTTACATCTTTTCCAACATGCTCATACTTTGTTTGACTTTGAATCTTTGTGAAGTTCTCTTCTCTTTGACTTTAATCTTTGTTTCTTTAGTTTGAAGATTCTTTGACTTTGACTTAGAAACATTCTGAACTTTGCTTTGCTTAGATCTTTGAAGAGAGCTTTGTAGGGTATGAGCATGTGGATCTTTGAGTGATGGTAACGGTCTTTCTCCAAGGAACATTTATGAGTACCTGCATAAAACAGTTAGCAATAAATCAACTGATACTTACAGGTTCGGAATTAGAGATCGTCAACAGCATAGTGTGAAGACTCCTTCTAACCCTTACCAAGGCCGTTCCTGAATCAGATACCCCTGAAAGGGCTTACTAGATCCACCGAAGTACATCAATGATTCAGGTGAGTTGCTGGAGATCACCCCACAACTGTAGACCATTTGAGACATATTTATATTCCTAACACACACTTATTTACACTTTTGGCCACTTTGTGTTAAATTGTATGTGACTAACTCCAAAAAAACAACATCCATTGTGTGACTAAATCATCACAAATGTCACATTTATTTTATATTCATGTGGACACAGGACGGGAAATATTCACACAAAATACAAATTTACTTGAATATATCATCTCAAATGTCACATATATTATATATTTATGTGGCCAAAGGTTGAAAAATAGTTACTCTCAAAAAACATTCGCGTGACTATAAAGTGTTTACGGTCACTGATAATGACTAATCCAACAAAACTTTTGCCTAATTTGTCACATATATTCGGGGTTTTGGTTACTCTTTTTTGATGGAAATGGCCACGAACTCAACAATGTGACCATATGCCACCTACGGTGGCGGGACCTATGGTGACAAACAACGAAAAAAACGTGTGTGAGTATAGGCATATCATCAAACATTTTTGGCGCGACCAATACAACTTTTTGTACCAGTGAAACCGTTGTGACACTTAAACGTTGTGACATTGCGACTCTTGTGTGCCTATAAATACAAAGAAATTACAACCAACTTCTTTCATCTTTTCATTACGTATTCAATTTTTGTTTGGAACTGTAATGGCTTCATCATCTTCAAATCCTGCTTCAAAGAAAACAAAACGTTCAAGGGATACTTCTTCTCCTCCTCCTCCTCCAATGCAAGAAAAATATAAAATCTACGGCCTAACCCAAGAGTGATGGGACAAATGCCATTCTGAAGGCCAGTATGGTACTGAACGACAGTTGGTTGAACTTTACAACAAACGAATCGCGCTGTTGGAAGAACAAAACAAAAAAGACCAAGATATCATACTGGTGCATCAGAACAAAGTTAATGTTCAGAATCAAGAAATAGAACAAATCCGTGGAAACATTGTTGATATTTACAAAGGCATTCAAAATAGTTTGGATAATTTTCATTGAATTAACCTTGATGTAAGATGATATTAATCATTATTATGTTATTTCTTTGAAGTTTAATGTTTTTGTGTTCAAAGAAAACTTATCTTATGTTTCTTTGTTAATTAGGTTATCGATTACTATATGATCAAGTTATCTTTGTGTTGATTAATTATGTTATGTTGCTTTGTTGACTATGTTATGATGCTTTGTTAAAAGTCAAACAAAGATTGTCAAACTTGATTGTCATTTGCAAAAGTCAAAGAGTCCAAGTGAATTTGGGCAATTCCGGGTTTGGATTGGAATTTGGGTGAATGCTAGTAACTCATAACTTAATGCTGCTTGGCATAACTTAATGCTTCTAGGGATAAAAATACAATGCCAAAAAAATTAACCGATTCATATTCAGTTCATTAATGAGAAAATTGAGCAATGACAACATGTTTATTCATAAAGTCAAATAAAGTAGTACAAAAGGATTACACATGTTTATTCAAATTAGTTCCTAACTCAACTAATACATTTTCTTTTTACCCTTCCCTTTTGAACAAACTTTGGGCATTTTTGGTTCCCATGGTTTTACACCCTTGTCTTCTCAAGTCTTAGCATTGGGCAGGCCTAGCACCTGAACCCTCTCATCAAAAAGCTCTTTCGGCAGTCTTTTTTGGAGTTTTAACCTTCCTACCATCTTCCTTTTTTGTGCCTGATCCAGAATATCCCTTTGGAAAGTAGTCTGCCCATGTATTTGGAGGACATTCAGAACTGCTTGATATGTGAAATGAACTTGAGTCACTGCTGTCAATGTATGATTTCTGCAAAAAAAAATAAAAAAAATATATTAAAATTTAAGAAAATATAGTGTAAATGAAATAAAAGATAATGTTGCAATTCAGGGTGTATTTGAAACAACCTTTGTTCTTGGAACTCCAATGGCCACATTACTTGGTGGATGGTTGGTTTTAGATCATAAAAAAGAATGGAATGCCATAAACCAACATACATAACCCTTCTAAGTTCCCGATACAACTCCTTTTGTCGTTTCAACTCACTTTGAGCAAAGGACTGCACCAGCCGCATTGCTAGATTGTTGAAAAAACAAAAGGAACTGTATGGGAACTCAGAATGGAATGGTATATTGAAACCAACATACGTAACCCTTCTGAGTACCCCTAACATCTCCTTTTGGCGTTTCAATTCCCTTTGAACAAAGGACTGCACTTGCCGCATTGCTAGATTGTTGAAAAAACAAAAGGAAATGTTTCGGCACTCAGAATGGAAAGGTATGTTGAAATTCCAGTCTCATTTAGATCATAAAAAAGAATGGAATGCGAATAGAGTGATACAAACAATCTAGAAATGTTAAGTAAAGAATAGAGTCTAAGTAACATCACTTATCTTGAATGCGATGATGAAGGAGTGTGGCATGTCATGAACAATACACACTATATCATCATCGGATTGAAGATGTCTCAATGATCATGCCAGATCTATCTAACGTTGTAGAAAGGTTCCATTGCTTTGTTTTTTTGGACACCGTCTACTTCCATTTGTGGCGTTGATCTTGATCACAAGCTTTGGCTTTTTCAAGAATGTATCTTCATTGTCGAGACAAAAGTTTTAATCAAGGTACATTATTGAAAGAGCCAAAGCTTGTGATCAAGATCAACGCCACAAATGGAAGTAGAGATTTTCCAAATTAAGCAATGGAACCTTCTAAAATGCTAGATAGATCTCCCCTAATCATTGAGCTTTAAGTTATTAGAAAATAGATTCCTACTATCGTTTATATTGCTCCCTTAGATGTGACGAACATACATATTAATTATGTAGATTCTACGATATTAGAGAGCAAATTATGCATGAATGAAATTATATTAAATTTATATTAACAATGCAATGAACTACCATCCTTTCTACCCTAGCCAACAACAACATATTATTCAGCCTTGGATCGCTAAGCTACCAACATGCTGGAATACGAAGACACTAAATTCAAGCATCGAGCCTACAAATTATACTCGATAATTATTTCTGTATTTTGACAAAGAGCAAAGATGAATCAACAATGGATGAACAACACCAAAACAAATTTATGTTCATACTTGAAAGTGGTGTCTGTTCACCCATCATTGATACTCCTTCCATCTTTGATACTTGGGTGTTTTAGCCTTAATATTCGCAAAACAAATGCAACATAATTCTTATACCAGATAGTCAAACTAAGCCTAAGATAAAATATTCTTATCCAAGCAAACCTTAATATCTCTTTTGCTCTAATTATTCGCAAAAACAACACAACATGTTCTTCCTTATTCTATCAATACAAATGCAACATACTTCTTATTACAGATAGTCAACCAAATCCTAAGTATAAATAGCTCTAAGGGGGTATTTGGATTATATTAATTTATGATCTTATCAGCTTTTTGAGATTTGGGGATGCCAATAAGCCTATGTTATTTTAAGTGGATAAGCTAATAAGCTAACAAACAGTGATCTTATTAACTTTCCCAAAACTCAATAAGTCGATAACCACACAAAATAAGCTAATCCAAACACACCTTAATATCCCTTTTTCTCTAATTATTGGCAAAAAGAAAACAACATAAATCTAATACATAAAGTAACAAGTCTCTAACAAATGTAAGACAAAACTGAGAATAAATGATCAAAACCATAGATCCGTTTACTTGGTCAATTGTAACTGAGTGAGTTTTATAACTGTGAGAGAGAAAGAGAGGATTATGTGGAAGTATGTGAAGCATATATGATAAGCTTTGTATAATGTATATTATAAGTTTAAAAGTGAAGTGTGTTTGATACTCTTTGTACATATTATAAGTTTAAAAATTATTAAAAGTATAAAATCTAAAAGTAAAAAGTAGTAAAAGTTTTAAAACTAATACAGTAAGTATTAAAGCTACATTTTTATTTTAGGGCATGCTTGGTAGGGGTGTTTACGGGGAAATTCGGTTCGATTTCGGTTTCTTCAGTTTCGGGTTTTTTTCGGTTTCGTATTGAGCGGTTTCTCGGGTTTTTTGAACACCCCTAATGCTTGGTAGGGGGTTATAGGGGGTGAATTAAAGAATGAGAAAGGTAATGAAAAAATATGCTTGGTAAAGCATAATGCAATGACCCATTACCCAATTGTGGTGAATGGATCATTACCCAATATTTTGGGGGGATTGATTTTCTTTACCTTTCCCTTTCCCGAACATTATCTTACACTTTCCCATTCTGTTTTCCAAGTTTGAACCAAGCGACTACATGGTTTCCATTAGACTATAAGCGACTACAACCCAATGCACATGACCCATGACCCATGTTAATTACCCATTGTCGCTCACCAGTAATGTATTGGTCGATAAGATGACACTATAAGCCACTATAACCCAGTGCACATGACCCATTACCCATGTTAATTACCAATTATCAACAGTCATGGATGTGTCGTAACATGACAGTCTAAGCAATTATAACCCAATGCATATGACCCATATGATTTCAAATACCCATATTAATGAATGTGACCAGTGATAACCTAATGCACATGACCCATGACCTATGTGAATTAGCCATTATCACTGGTCATGCATGGGTTGCACCGGCTTGGTAGGCGTATACCGTTTGTCACAGACACTAAGAAGCAAGCCACCATCACCCTCTCGATCATGTTATCCAGGATCGAGAAAGTTTGAACTCGACTTGAGCTTGACTCAAAAACTTCTATTTATCTGTAAAGATGTGTTTTCTTACATAAATTAAAATTGAAATATAACCTAAGAATTGAATTCGGTTTGACTTCAGCTCAAAAATCTTGATGCATTCATAAATAACTACTTACACTTAGTTCACTTGCATCTTAAAAAAAAATAAAAAATAAAAAATAAAATAAAAAAATAAACCTAATTTATATCACTTACAAGCTTGAGAACTCAACAATAACTCAAATCCAACTTACACAAGGTTGAGCTCAACTCATTAAACATTTGGAGCTCACCTTTTTCCCCAAAATTTCAATCTGTGGCTCAAGATATATCCCGCCCCTGTTTTCCCCAAAATTTGAATCTTTGGCCCAAGATTCCACCCTTTTTTCACCCAAAATCAAAACACTAATTAACACTAGTCAGATATATCTTCTCTATATTATTCATCTCTTCTCCTTCTCTCTAGAACCAACTCACACACCACCGCCACACTTCACCGCCGTATCTCGCCGTCGTTCCACCAACCATTCGCGTGACTATACAGTGTTTACGGTCACTGATAATGACTAATCCAACAAAACTTATGCCAAATTTGTCACACATATTTGGGGTTTTGGTCAATCTTTTTCGATGGAAAAGGCCACGAACTCAACAATGTGACCATATGCCACCTACGGTGGCGGGACCTATGGTGACACACAACGAAAAAAATGTGTGTGACTATAGGCATATCGTCACACATTTTTGGTGTGACCAATACAACTTTTTGTACCAATGTACTCTTCTTTCTTCCTTTTTCTTGACTTATATGGACCTGGAGTAGTTTCTCTCTCAATCCCACTTCATTTTGAGCCCTTGGATGGCTTGAAATGATCCTGCCCATTGAATTGTAATTTGGCGGGAAAACTTTTTGCAACTGGCAAGGTTAACTTGGAGGGTTTATAGGAGCATTCAATGTAGTTTGGGGTTTAGTGGAAGTCACACTGGTACAAAAATGGCCTTTCGTCACACATGGTTGATTTCAAACGGTCACACTGTAACATATTTACGTGACTAAATGTATGAAAATAAAATAAACAGCCACACTCGATCCGACTTGTGTGACCATTTCGGAAGATATATGTCACACATTTGTGTATTTATGTGACTAGAGGGTAGCTGGTAAATATTTTTCGATCATTTAGTCACGTTTAATTTGGGATGTGTGACCAATACAAATCAGCTTTAAGCATTAGTCACACTACAGATATACATATGTGACAAATATATGTCACACAATTGAAGAGTGTGACCAAAATAGATATATGGTCATATGAAGTAATTGTGTATGTGACTAAATTATGTAGTCAAGTTTGTCACACATTATTTAAACGTGACTGCTATTCTTTGCTGAATATTTAGCCACATAGCGTTTGAAATGTGTGACAACTGAAAAGTAAGTTTGAAGCGTTAGTCACGATATGCATTTAATAGTGACAAATATATATGTCACAAACTTGAAGAGTGTGACCAATGTCATATATGGTCACACGAAACCATATAAACATGATTAAGTGTAACAAAAATTCGATACATATGGTCACGTAAGTAAATATGTGTGTCTAAAGTTTAGTGTGTGTTTGCTTGCCACATCCTAATGTTTAGTCACATTTAATTGTAGCATGATCATGTGACTATAGGCTTTACAATAGTCACACCATATCACAAATGTGTATCTAAATTATGTTTATTGCCACATTATAAGGGTATTATATGTGCAATACATTCAAAATAGTCACATTATCATATTTATGTGACTATTATTTATAGCAAAATGTGAACTCGGTTATCATTAAGCTTGATATTAGTCACATTGAGTGTTTGTGTGCCTAAATTCAAGATGTTATATATGGTCACATGAAGTATTTATTTAGGTGTCTAAATGATAGTCATATTTTGTCACGCATTATTTAAGTGTAGTCACAATTCGACACATATAGTCACACATTTCGGATAACTTATGTAATTTTGAGGGGTTAGATATAGATTTTATAGTCTCTCTAGTTTGAGTCTAATTTGATATTAACTGCATTAATTGAGTTCAGACTATTAGTCGATCATAACTCTTCATTTGTCCCATTACAATGCTGCGAGATATACTTAGAACTGCTAAGTATAATTAGATGTTGTCATCATTGTGCATATGTTATGGCTTGTGTTTTCATTGTTTCTAGACTAACATTTTCCAGGAAAGGCAAAGAAAAAGTTGTTTGGATTGGAATTTGGGTGAATGCTAGTAACTCAGAACTTAATGCTGCTAGCCATAAATTAATGTTGCTAGGCATAAGTTAATGCTGCTAGGCATAAATTAATATTGCTAGGCATAAATAAAGCTTAATGAATAGATGAAAAATCAAGCTTAATCAAGCTTTAATGAAGCAAGAAAGTTAAAATTCATATAATAATCAACCAAAAAAAACATCAGTATCCATAACAAAAGTAAAATAAAGCAGTTCATACATATAAAAAGTTTAACAAGTAAATTTCGGAGATTTCTCCGGATCAAACGACAAATGCACATTATCGTAGTCAATGGAGTCGAATCTCTCTTCCTCACTCAAAAATCCAACATCAGCCGCATCCTCTTCCACTGAACCAACCGGCGACTTTGATCGCTTGTATTCCTTCTCATCTTTCTTAACTTGAAGCAAACTTTCTTAGTTTCTTGCCTTGTTTCTTCGAGAAGTCCACGACTCATACCACTCTTCAATGTTAAACACCTTCTCTGGTTTCCTGAAATCAAATAAGCATTAGATGATAAATTTACAGATTATCCTTTTAATTTGGTATTCTTATATGATGTATATATATATATACATATATATATATATATATATATATATATATATATATATATATATATATATATATAATGTAACATTCTAACATTAAAGATTGTCATTTTGATAAATTTATACAGATTATCCTTTTGACCGTCTTGATTGGGGGGCTGAAAATTTTCGATATAATAATGTTACATTCTAACATTAAAGATTATCGTTTTGGTATTCTTATGATGTATGTTTTGAATACTGGGTGAGTAAAGCTAGGTTTTTTTCACGGATCTTATGTACTAGGAAGATAACAAATATAAGGAATAAAACATTCAAACTACTACGTAGTAAACTAACACAATTTCATAGCTAATTACCTAAAGCTACCAATTGATAACGATTTATAAATTCATAAAAGCAATACACCAAAATTATTATGGATTAACTAACTTCTACTAAAAAAAAAAAAAAAAAAAAAAAAAAAAAAAAGAAAAAAAAAACCAAGTCAACATGTACATACATAACATCTTTACAAACTTTGAATATACCTTGTTCTTTTCTTGTTTCCAGCCATAACTTCGATCTTAAAAGATAATTGTTTAAAAAGTGTGTGTTGAAAAGCTAAGTGATGGCCTTAAAAAGGGATGCGACATACGCCTAGGGAATTTTGAAAGTCTCAACATTAAAGATTATTGCAATTTACACTACTAGAAAAAGGTCTATCCTTGACTCGCATTTTATGACGCACGCTACAACATGACGCGCTGTCACACCCCCAAGATCGGGTCCAGCGGAAGCATACGTGTAGCTGGGGTGTAACTCAATCGGTAACACAACACAAGTTCAAAAATGGTTTTCACTTTAATTATTTAGAATAAAATCGTTTAATCAAAATGTTGAATTTACATCATTAAAAGTAGTGCGGAAGTAGGCCCTTAAAATAGTTTAAAACGGTCCCCATATAACTAATCAGAGTCTTCTATGACCATGCCATGCCCTGCCAAAACCTCCTGTAGCGTGCCATTGGTTAAAGCCTGAAAATACATGCTAAAGTGTCAACACGAGGTTGGTGAGTTCATAGAGTTTGTTTAACAAATAAAGTTTATGCATATGTATGAAGGTTTCCCAGCAAAGGCATCGTAAATCCACTCAGTTACAAGTCCCGCCATAAGAGCCTTGTAACCTGTGTGTTTACAACCCACTGCTACAATATATAGTTTACACAAAGCACCAGATTATATTCACCCAAGGTCAAGAATAGACACAAGGGCGGGGGCCTCTCCCCAAATAGTACTACGACATCCAAGTTCAAGTATAGACACAAGGGTAGGGGGCATCTTCCCATGAGTACTACCAATACCTCTCCGACAGTATAGAGTATTATGTATGCACGTAAATACGAATCTGGTATTTAAGTTAAGCAAGTATAGTGTAACAAGTATGTATAACGCAATCAAGCATAATGCCAATCAAGTATAACACAATCAAGTATAAATGTTTCAAGTATCAAGAAAGTATGTTTTGAGTATTTGTATAAGTAAGTAAGTAGTTGAGCATGTATCTCCCCCCAAAGAGTTAAAACGAGTATAAAAAGAGTAAAAGCGGGGCTATGACTCACCTGGTGCGATAGCTACGATGACAAAAGTGGATACACAGAAATGAGGTACGATCTCTAACCGCAACCTAATATGAATGATAGTGATCTACTTAGATCATGAAAAGATGTAAAGGATATGCATGCACATGATACCTATACCACTCGTATTATTTTAAAACATGTATATATAGTGTAACGATGTTTTAGGATAGTCGTTGGTGAAAACTTGTGAAAATATAACTTTTCGTCGTAAAATAATACTTGTTAATTTCTGAAAACGGCCAAAAGTGGCCTCGGAAAACTAGTTGCAAAACAGTGTGTAATGAGAGTTAGGGGATAAACTCAGCATTTTTGGAAAGCTTGTTACAGTATCTAAATATGTTCCTTAGTGAAATTTTACCCATTGCGTCTAGATGTTAAGATAAATGGTCGAAAAGTATGGCATTTAGGCCAAAACTGTCTATTTCTGGGCAACTTTGGGTGGCTGTAGTTTATTTACTAAAAGTCCAAATGTTAAACGGCCAACTGATTTGGAAAGTATTACAGGAGTACTAACTTTTGTTCCTTGGTGTGCCGACTCCAGAAATGAGTCTATTGACGGGAAATTGGCTCCAAACATGGGCGTTTGTGAATATTCCGATTTTACTTGAAAATATTCTAAGTGTAAGTGCTGTCAAAATAATATATGTTTTGCCGTTATTGAAACGTGAATATCTTTGTCGTTATAAATCCGTTTTACTCGTTCTTTATATCCACGGAATCGTGGGACAAAATACTAACATATTTTTGATAAGTCGGGATGTCTAGATTTAGTTTACGCCTCGAAACTGTCGTGACCACTGTTCATCAGCAAGGTTTTTCAGAAAAATAGTTTTCGTCGTTAAACTCGTTTTTAGCGTATCTCCTTCGTTATTAACTCGTTTTCATCCCCGTTTTCGGCCATAGTTCCGTCTCGGAATGTATTTTCTAAATATTTGGTCAAAAGTTACCGCAAACCCACTGAGTTTGCCACGTTTTCATTTTAAGGACAGTAGGTTTGTATATATGTTTAAAATCCATTTCTAATGTTCCAAACTAGTTTCTAATCCAACCAAACCACTTTCAATCACCACAAATCTAGTCTAATCTTACCATACACCTTCTTAGGGTGTCATGGGTTCCTAAACATCATAAACCAAGTGGATCTAACAAGGATCTAACTATAATCCATTTCTAGAGTTCAAAAGTTATATATATATATATATATATATATATATATATATATATATATATATAAATGAGTGGTATATACTAACATATGCATGTAGATCTTGAATGGAAATCATATGATCATAAAAATAACATGAAGAAATTATGAACAAGAGTTTGACAACTTACAAGAAAGATTAGTGAGCTTGTGATGATGAAAAACCAAAGAAACCTTGAGTTTTTAATACAAAACTCAAACAAAGACAACAAAAGGAACAATAAAATGGCTTGATCTTGAAAAATTTATGGTTTTCTTGGTGTTCTCCTTTCTTGGTCGATTCTCACACACAAAGGGAGGAGAAGAGAAATTTTGGTGCTAGTTTTGTTGTATGATTAAAATGAAGGTTGTGATGAAAAGGAGTATATATATATGGTCTAGCATTTATGGTGGTCAAAAAGTTGGTCCAAGGGGGGAACATATGGGTGGCAAAAGGAGGGAAACAAGGAAAATTGTTTGTGGGCTAAATAAATGAACTTGTCTAAGTGTTGGAAGTATTAGTGTATTTTGTGCATACTTTGGGTGTTATCGGGTACCGAGTTAATTAAAAATAAATCGTAACGAGACAAAATAAAATACAATGAGTTTGTAAAAATTGTAAAATAATATTCCTGATGAGAATCGGGTGTTAAAATAATGATCGGGTTGAAATAACGCAAACCGACGGAGTTATAAGCTCCGACCGTACAATGTACCAATTGGTTTCAAAACACTGGTTAAATTAATAATAAAATTTTTTATTATTATTATGAGTATAAAAATGTGTTAGGACCATAGTTGAGATTGTCGGATCAATTATTCAAAATAATAGCTCATAAGATAACGTTTATTAGGTTGATAATCGTACGTGTACAGAAATGACGCAACTCACGTATAAATGACAAATTTTCTCCGGAGGTGAATAGTGTTTTATGAATAGTAAAATTTTTGAACGCTTCTCAGAATCACAAACTGACTCCGAAAAAGATGAATAGTAAAATGATGAATAGTGATCGATGAATAGTAAATGTGAAAGTTCGGGAAAAGACCAGAATTTACGAGTTGTGACAGTCTCTACCCCTTAAGGGAACTTCGTCCCGAAGTTCAGTTAACGTTGGTCTCCGAAGTGGTATAAAGGTGAAGATTCATGAGATGAAATGGCTAGTTGACGTGCTTTCAGGCGGTGGTTCACAAGGTGAGGAAAAGTATAAGCATTCTGACAACGAGGGTATACACACACATAGATGAAGTATTCGGAAATTAAGTAGAGAATTCAATCCAGACAAAATTTTATTATAACCATTCTCAGTGTTGCAAAATTCATTTCTGAGTCGGATATAGGTAGTCAGCCTATGTCCCACTATCCCGGGTTGAATATAGGTGACTAGTCTATATTCCACCGAGGTTCCATGAATTTTGATATACTCAGCTCAGTTATACTAATACTATGTCCTTCACAAATACCAAGACGTTCAGAAAGACTAAGGCAGGTGACCAAACTCGAGGTCAAAAGATGAAACCATGCAGGGAGAAACATAACAGGGTGACATATATGATACGTGAACATGCTTATATGATAGACAATGATAATAAGTGAATATAAAATACCAGATAATGAGACACAAATCTCATCACCTAAGTCAGCAACAAACCACAAGTGAGGCATCAGCTTGGCAGGCTGGCACGTGACGGTCATAGGGTTAAGTTTTTCGTAAAAGTAGCTATAGTCTAGGTTTTAAAAACACTTACTTCGCTATAGCCGAAGCTCTGATACCAATCTGTCACACCCCCAAGATCGGGTCCAGCGGAAGCATACGTGTAGCTGGGGTGTAACTCAATCGGTAACACAACACAAGTTCAAAAATGGTTTTCACTTTAATTATTTAGAATAAAATCGTTTAATCAAAATGTTGAATTTACATCATTAAAAGTAGTGCGGAAGTAGGCCCTTAAAATAGTTTAAAACGGTCCCCATATAACTAATCAGAGTCTTCTATGACCATGCCATGCCCTGCCAAAACCTCCTGTAGCGTGCCATTGGTTAAAGCCTGAAAATACATGCTAAAGTGTCAACACGAGGTTGGTGAGTTCATAGAGTTTGTTTAACAAATAAAGTTTATGCATATGTATGAAGGTTTCCCAGCAAAGGCATCGTAAATCCACTCAGTTACAAGTCCCGCCATAAGAGCCTTGTAACCTGTGTGTTTACAACCCACTGCTACAATATATAGTTTACACAAAGCACCAGATTATATTCACCCAAGGTCAAGAATAGACACAAGGGCGGGGGCCTCTCCCCAAATAGTACTACGACATCCAAGGTCAAGTATAGACACAAGGGTAGGGGGCATCTTCCCATGAGTACTACCAATACCTCTCCGACAGTATAGAGTATTATGTATGCACGTAAATACGAATCTGGTATTTAAGTTAAGCAAGTATAGTGTAACAAGTATGTATAACGCAATCAAGTATATTGCCAATCAAGTATAACACAATCAAGTATAAATGTTTCAAGTATCAAGAAAGTATGTTTTGAGTATTTGTATAAGTAAGTAAGTAGTTGAGCATGTATCTCCCCCCAAAGAGTTAAAACGAGTATAAAAAGAGTAAAAGCGGGGCTATGACTCACCTGGTGCGATAGCTACGATGACAAAAGTGGATACACAGAAATGAGGTACGATCTCTAACCGCAACCTAATATGAATGATAGTGATCTACTTAGATCATGAAAAGATGTAAAGGATATGCATGCACATGATACCTATACCACTCGTATTATTTTAAAACATGTATATATAGTGTAACGATGTTTTAGGATAGTCGTTGGTGAAAACTTGTGAAAATATAACTTTTCGTCGTAAAATAATACTTGTTAATTTTTGAAAACGGCCAAAAGTGGCCTCGGAAAACTAGTTGCAAAACAGTGTGTAATGAGAGTTAGGGGACAAACTCAGCATTTTTGGAAAGCTTGTTACAGTATCTAAATATGTTCCTTAGTGAAATTTTACCCATTGCGTCTAGATGTTAAGATAAATGGTCGAAAAGTATGGCATTTAGGCCAAAACTGTCTATTTCTGGGCAACTTTGGGTGGCTGTAGTTTATTTACTAAAAGTCCAAATGTTAAACGGCCAACTGATTTGGAAAGTATTACAGGAGTACTAACTTTTGTTCCTTGGTGTGCCGACTCCAGAAATGAGTCTATTGACGGGAAATTGGCTCCAAACATGGGCGTTTGTGAATATTCCGATTTTACTTGAAAATATTCTAAGTGTAAGTGCTGTCAAAATAATATATGTTTTGCCGTTATTGAAACGTGAATATCTTTGTCGTTATAAATCCGTTTTACTCGTTCTTTATATCCACGGAATCGTGGGACAAAATACTAACATATTTTTGATAAGTCGGGATGTCTAGATTTAGTTTACGCCTCGAAACTGTCGTGACCACTGTTCATCAGCAAGGTTTTTCAGAAAAATAGTTTTCGTCGTTAAACTCGTTTTTAGCGTATCTCCTTCGTTATTAACTCGTTTTCATCCCCGTTTTCGGCCATAGTTCCGTCTCGGAATGTATTTTCTAAATATTTGGTCAAAAGTTACCCCAAACCCACTGAGTTTGCCACGTTTTCATTTTAAGGACAGTAGGTTTGTATATATGTTTAAAATCCATTTCTAATGTTCCAAACTAGTTTCTAATCCAACCAAACCACTTTCAATCACCACAAATCTAGTCTAATCTTACCATACACCTTCTTAGGGTGTCATGGGTTCCTAAACATCATAAACCAAGTGGATCTAACAAGGATCTAACTATAATCCATTTCTAGAGTTCAAAAGTTATATATATATATATATATATATATATATATATATATATATATATATAAATGAGTGGTATATACTAACATATGCATGTAGATCTTGAATGGAAATCATATGATCATAAAAATAACATGAAGAAATTATGAACAAGAGTTTGACAACTTACAAGAAAGATTAGTGAGCTTGTGATGATGAAAAACCAAAGAAACCTTGAGTTTTTAATACAAAACTCAAACAAAGACAACAAAAGGAACAATAAAATGGCTTGATCTTGAAAAATTTATGGTTTTCTTGGTGTTCTCCTTTCTTGGTCGATTCTCACACACAAAGGGAGGAGAAGAGAAATTTTGGTGCTAGTTTTGTTGTATGATTAAAATGAAGGTTGTGATGAAAAGGAGTATATATATATGGTCTAGCATTTATGGTGGTCAAAAAGTTGGTCCAAGGGGGGAACATATGGGTGGCAAAAGGAGGGAAACAAGGAAAATTGTTTGTGGGCTAAATAAATGAACTTGTCTAAGTGTTGGAAGTATTAGTGTATTTTGTGCATACTTTGGGTGTTATCGGGTACCGAGTTAATTAAAAATAAATCGTAACGAGACAAAATAAAATACAATGAGTTTGTAAAAATTGTAAAATAATATTCCTGATGAGAATCGGGTGTTAAAATAATGATCGGGTTGAAATAACGCAAACCGACGGAGTTATAAGCTCCGACCGTACAATGTACCAATTGGTTTCAAAACACTGGTTAAATTAATAATAAAATTTTTTATTATTATTATGAGTATAAAAATGTGTTAGGACCATAGTTGAGATTGTCGGATCAATTATTCAAAATAATAGCTCATAAGATAACGTTTATTAGGTTGATAATCGTACGTGTACAGAAATGACGCAACTCACGTATAAATGACAAATTTTCTCCGGAGGTGAATAGTGTTTTATGAATAGTAAAATTTTTGAACGCTTCTCAGAATCACAAACTGACTCCGAAAAAGATGAATAGTAAAATGATGAATAGTGATCGATGAATAGTAACCGATGAATAGTAAATGTGAAAGTTCGGGAAAAGACCAGAATTTACGAGTTGTGACACGCGCAAATAGCAAAGTCTTAAAATAAGAGTCATAACGAGTAAATTTTTTATTGGGGATAACTCGTTTTCAGAAGCGTCATAACATAGGGTCATAATCAGTTAAAATTTAGCCTGCTTGATGACGCTCATTTTGCTTCGTCATAAATAGGGGTCATCTATGTTTTTTTTTACCATCTGCTTCATCAAAATCTATCGTTTTTTTTTTGCCAAAACACTTCCCGCTCTAAAAAAAAATTTCCCAAAAAATCAAATCCAACCTTTTTATCTCAGCCTCCATAACTTCATTCCTCCAAATCCAACCTTAATCGATCCACAATCCTTAATCGATCTACAATTCGATCTCAACATGGAAAAATTTTTAACTGATCGATCCACAATCCTAGATTAAATCCCTTTCCCTGTTTCTTAATAGATCCACCAATCCACCATTAATCTATTAACAGGTAATCTGATCGATTTATAGTTGGATTTATGTAATTGATTTATTGTATATTTTAGTTTATATGTAATCGATTTATATGTAAGCACAAACGATTTATAAGAATACGGATCCAACTTTATTTATGTCAACTTGAACTAGTTAATAGCTTTCATTAATTTTTTTATTTTTTTAAGAATGCTTGTATCTAGACAATTGTATAGGTTCCTTTTGTACCGGGTCAGCAGAATAAGCTTGTATCTGCTTCTATTGATGGATTAATTTGTACCTTTGATACCAGTGGAGAAATCAATGACGAAGATCATATGGAATCGGTAAGTATCCGGACAATTGTATAGGTTCGCTTTGTTGCCTGTTCCACTAAAACAACCCACTAGGGGCGTTTGTTTATTCTTAGTTAAAGAGAAAAACCCGCAAGGGGTGTTTGGCTTAAGCTAAAATCAGCTTGTATAAGCTGGTTTCAATCTCATTTTGCTTGTTTGAAGTATTTTTGCAGGTTAGAATTGTTTGAAGTATTTTTGCGGTTGGGTTTGTAAGTTGGACTCTTTGTATATGTTGTGTTTTTAGTAGTTGTTAATAGCTTTCTTTATTTTGTTCAGTTGCTTTGAAAATAGTAAATTTTTTAATTGATTCACTTCTCTTATACCCGTTAGGATTAATTCAGTTTATTGCCGTTTGTGAATGTTGTTACTTCACAAACTTAGTTTGACAGGCTATATGATTAGCAAATCTTTTGCTTATTTACTAGTGTCATATTACGTTTTGTGGTTGCCAACATTTCCATATTTTACAATTTTTATCAATTAGATGCTTTCTCGACATCACTGAGAGTATATCCCAATATATCGGCTTCTTATGGAATTGCCAACATTAAGACTTCAAATTTGTTAGTATATCAGATCATATATGTCACCATAGACACGTGATAAAGATATTGTTACAAATTTATAATTAAAATAAAAAGGACAAAAACAGTTTGCAAGTTGAAGCTTTTACTTGTTATTTAACACTCCGATGGAGAAGCAACCTACTTGTAAATTGTAATAGTTATTCAGTAGGATAGAATATCTATGGAATACACATCTTCATAACAGTGCTTATTGGTTACGTTGCACTTATTTAGAATACCATGTTACATTGTTACTTATTTAGTAACTAGCAATCATTTCTCTTTTCGTATCTCTTTTTGATGAGTTTGGCCCTTATTCTTTATATATACACGTTTTTGCAGTTAGAATTCTCTAATGGCAGACCTAAAAGAATGCCTATTCCCACCAAGACCTTCCTCAACTGCAAACCTTAGAGATACATCGTATAGACCATCTGCATCTGGTCGACAGCCATTTCAAGGGGTAGACGTTCCAAGCCTCAAAAAACGTGGTCAAGGTCTTCGTTCATGGATCCATGTTGATGCTGCAACAGGCGACTCACAAGTAATCGAAGTCGAAAAATTCACAATAATGCGTCGTTGTGATCTTCCTGCGCGTGATCTTTGCTTACTTGATCCGTTATTTGTTTACCCTTCAACAATTTTAGGAAGAGAAAAGGCTATTGTTTTAAATTTGGAACAGATTCGGTGTATTATCACAGCTGATGAATTTCTTCTTTTGAATTCTCTTGATAGTTACGTGTTGCAATATGTAGTGGAACTACAACGGCGATTGAAAGCTGCAGGGGCTGGTGAGGTTTGGCAGTCTGAAGAGGCTGAATTGAACAGACGGATTAGAAATAGGTTTAGTGATATGTTTGGGAATACTTCTCCAGATTATTTGCTGTTTGAGTTCAGGGCTTTGGAAGTTGCTCTTGAGGCCGCTTGTACATTTTTGGACACACAGGTTTGTCTTATAACCTGTAGTTCGCACTTGGCCGATGCTTTAACTATTCCTAACTAGATGTTAAAATATTCTCACCTTAGAACTAGTTTTTTGTTATATTAAAAGTGATATGGGGAGTAGGACCTACGAGAGAGGTGAATGTAGCTATACACGGATTGCAGATTTTTTATGTCGAATAAAATTATTGACTAAGATTAAGGCGCTAAATTGTAACGGGAATTGTCACTTGCAGTAATGTGTGCGGCACGTTGTATGATACTGTAAAACATGTGCGCTAAAAATAATTAGTCAGGCTGAGGAGTTTATGCTAATTGAACGTTAATAAGTAAAGTTTGCACCATAAGTCTACCAACTGATATGTGAAAGCCTGTTTAAGGATTCTTTCTGCAAAGTGTAAAATGCTTATTGTGAGATGTAACACCCCCAAAATACCGCAGCGGAAGACTGTGTCACTGGGGTGCTACTTCATAATACAAAGTACAAGTTATAGAAAACGAACTCTAAATGAGACGTTTTGAAAAGTTACCATTCGATTAATGAATTCAAAGTTACAAACATGAGATTTCAAAGTATGATACATAAATTTATACAAAATGTTTTGAATGGTAAATGATAAAAGCGTAAGTCTTCAGAATATGCAGCTTGACTCTAAGTTCCACGCACTAGCTATCGCCTTACTAACCTGAGATAAACATGCTAAAGTGTCAACACAATGGTTGGTGAGTTCATAGAGTTTGTCTTAAAACAGTTGAAAAGTCTTTAAAGAATATTCGCACAGCAAAGGCATCATGAATCCACTCAGTTGCAATTCCCGCCATAAGAGACTTGCAACCTGTGTGTTCACAACCCACTGCTAACATATAGTATGATTTCGATATAGGTGTATACGATATATGCACGCTTAATGTAAAGTATCACTGCCTACTGAACCTCTTGACAAGAATAAGCACAAATGCTTCATAAGAATAAGCACAAATGCCTCATAGTGGATTATATTCACCCAAGGCCAGGAATATATGGCAATGGTGGGGGCGTCAACCCGATAGTACTATCAATACCTCTCCATCGGCTCCATCCAGGAGTTAAACAGTAGTTAAAGAATATTGCGCATAGAATAGGTTTAACACATTAAGGCACATATCGTAATAAAACTACACATCATGTTTAAGAGTATAAAAGTATAGCATAGCATATGAGTAAAATTGTCTTGAGTAAAAGAGAAGGCAAGTAGTTTAAGCATGTATCTCCCCAAAAGAGTTTAAAACAAGTATGAAAAGAGTTAGGGCTATGACTCACCTTAAGCTTAAGTGATGTGAAATCAAAGTGGTAGTCGAATCGCGAAAGTCTCTAAGAGCAGCCTATAATAGAACGTTGCGACTTAGGTTTGGAGTAACGTCTAAGAATACGAAGAATTGCCTATATATGTCTTGCATAATGTTCATGATGTAGTACTTAGTATATAGTGTAAGTCTTTAAATATAAATGGTTTATGAAACATGTATAGGTTGTATATCTCTTACTACCGTTCAGGCCGACATAATTCAGAAGTCATGGAGAAAACGTTCAAGGAGCCAGGACACTTTAATTCGTAAATCCACAACTCATCTCGACGGCTTACTTAATGAACTCCTCACATGAGGCTCCCTACTATTGTAGTATTTGATAACATATATATAAGTTTTGATCTTTAAAAGTTATATGGTCTTTAGCCGTGGCTTTGCCGTGACCTTGGTCATTGTTACCATGGTCTTGAGACTCAACCTTGGCTTTAGCCATGGTTGTGGTCTTGGCTTTAGGTCATTAGACCTCTTGGTCTCATCTAATTATAATCATTATATAGTAACTTTGGTCTAAAAATGGGCTGTTAAGAATTTGAAGAAATTATCACTCGGAAAGCGTTTTCCGGAAAACTTTCGTGTTTTAACTTTTTGATGAATCGGACCAGAAGGGTGACTTTCAAAATGGCAGAATGCAAAAACAGTAGGTATGGGCAGTTTTGCCGTTTTGGTTTCGCTAACTTCAAATGGTCATAACTTTTGACTCGGGTACTCGTTTTGGGTGATTCAAATTGCTATGTTTTCCTTGTTAAGTCCTCTTTAACAGTAAGTAGGTTTCAAATATCATGGTTATACTATTTTAGTCGTGGTTCTCCATAAAAGTCAATAGTTTACTTGTTTAAAGATCATAAGTAAACATATATATATCATAACTTGTTTTACCAATTTTTATATATCATGAACATAATAACAAGACAATATATAGTAAGAATGAAATATAAATAGCGTGAATATGATAAGAAAGTATGTTAGGGTTTGCTTACAACTTGAGGCTTTCTAAATGAAAGGTAAGTAACTAGTAAGGTACGGACTTTGATAGACTTAAGCTTCACTCTTTGCAATCTATGATAAACCGAGGTTATTTGAAGATTATAACGACGCCTTATTGAAAGTCCAAAGCTATTTGAAGATTATAACTACGTCTTTTTGGAGACTTTAAAGTTATAACAACTTTTCTTAGAAAATTTCCAAGATTGAAGATCAAACACTAGTTTTCTTTCAAAAACTAGTTAACTTTCTTACAAAATATAAGAAAAGTGCCTTAGGTTTTAGGACTTGAAGGTTATAAGAAAGTGTGGTGCAAGTTTTCTATGTGTTTTAGCTTGGTATTTATAGGGTAGGAAAAATAGTTAACCATATATTGGGTTAGAATTTAACCATGGTTAGTTTAGACACTTGTAAACATCCTAGAGATCAATGGTCAAGATCAAGCCACAAAATGGTGATTCCCCCCCCCCCCTCCTAAGTCGGCCATAATGAGATAAGGGTGACTAGATGAGTAGTCATGGTCTTATCTAAGTTACGGAGTCAGTTTTGGTCCCGGTAATTGCTAACGGTAAGTCGTTAAGTCCTGAAACATAAAATCGGGTATCCTAAAAATATGAAACTTATAAATAAGCTAGAACTTATCAATATACTCCATAATAAAATATAAAATGAGTGGTAGGTTCTATTGGGGTGCTCATACCCTGCTAAAACTGGAAACACGGGTCTAAAACGCGTAATACGTAAAACGTACGAAAGTTGCGTAAAATTGAGAAAAGTAAAATGTAATTTTTCTAATAGGATACTAATGACTTAAAATGACTTATAATGTTTAGGCTGGGCTCAGTCTAGTGTCGTTTGGTATTTAATGTCTTTAAACTTAAAACCGTAAGCCTAAAAATCAAGGAACGACTTGTAAAATCAAGGAATGATTTTTGGTCAAAGGAGGAGGGTAAAATATGTTGACTTATTCTAATAAGTTGAAAACTCAAATCGTCTTAGAAACGCGGTGTAGGTATAGGCTAAGGTTACGGCTGAGTAAAAACGCTTAAAACTGAAAATTCCAGTTTTTCACGGCCGAGGCTTATTTTGGTCATGTTTTTTCTCAGTCATGATTAATTCCCAAATAAATCATGAGTGTGTCAAACATTTTTCTGATGCGGGGTCACTTAACGCGGTCGAGTTTCGTTGTGCGTAGAATTTTTGAATGACGTTTTACCCTAAAACGTGTAATTCCGTGTAATTCCTTAATAACTTTCACGAAAATGATCTGCTGAATGTCAAACTTTTAATTTGCCATAGAAATGATTTATCACTCGAGTCCAAGAAACAAAAATCAAATTTCGGGAAAATTTCGGGAAAAATGAATAGTAAAAGTGAATAGTAAAAATGAATAGTGAAATTTTCGGGAATAGAAGTTAACCTGAAATTGCGAATTGTTACAGTCTCTACCCCTTAAGAAGAACTTCGTCCCGAAGTTCAGTTGATGTTAACTACTTACGGTGTGTCTAAGAGAATTTGGGATCTCTAATATAGTGGTGTTCACTCTGATTCGTCTAAGGTTGTGGTTAAGGAGTCGTATCGGCTACAATTAAGCCCACTTATTTATAACACATTACTTACATAAAGAAGCGTCCAAATTTATGTAAGTAAGGTCTCATAAACTTATGGTTCGGTGATTTACAATTTCTTTATTTAAATGAAGAGGCGTCCCAATCCATTTAAATAAGGAGATTCTAAAACATCCTACTTAAGAATTTCCGACACAAAATCCGCCTTCTGAGGCCGATAGTAAGATAATCAAGTCATCAAATCCCTAAAGCTAAGCAATAATATTATTTAACTCAAATCTTGTGTCTCATCAAACAAGAACTGTCACAAGATCAAGTTAAATAATTAGTTATTACTGAGCTCCATGTTTTTAATGACTCGGCTAATCTCTGGGGCTCCTTATAATACTAGAGTCACATCATCTAACAGCGTGGAACTAAACCAACAACTACCAAGAAGCGTATGCGTATGTAGTGTGTGTAAGGCAAATAAAGAGGAGAGTCTTAATGTATATAGCAGTTATAGTCTTGGCACTAAATGCAACCTAGTTCTCTATAACCAAGGCTCTGGTACCAATCTGTAACACCCCCAAAATACCGCAGCGGAAGACTGTGTCACTGGGGTGCTACTTCATAATACAAAGTACAAGTTATAGAAAACGAACTCTAAATGAGACGTTTTGAAAAGTTACCATTCGATTAATGAATTCAAAGTTACAAACATGAGATTTCAAAGTATGATACATAAATGTATACAAAATGTTTTGAATGGTAAATGATAAAAGCGTAAGTCTTCAGAATATGCAGCTTGACTCTAAGTTCCACGCACTAGCTATCGCCTTACTAACCTGAGATAAACATGCTAATGTGTCAACACAATGGTTGGTGAGTTCATAGAGTTTGTCTTAAAACAGTTGAAAAGTCTTTAAAGAATATTCGCACAGCTAAGGCATCGTGAATCCACTCAGTTGCAATTCCCGCCATAAGAGACTTGCAACCTGTGTGTTCACAACCAACTTCTAACATATAGTATGATTTTGATATAGGTGTATACAATATATGCACGCTTAATGTAAAGTATCACTGCCTACTGAACCTCTTGACAAGAATAAGAACAAATGCTTCATAAGAATAAGCACAAATGCTTCATAGTGGATTATATTCACCCAAGGCCAGGAATATATGGCAATGGTGGGGGCGTCAGCCCGATAGTACTATCAATACCTCTCCATCGGCTCCATCCAGGAGTTAAACAGTAGTTAAAGAATATTGTGCATAGAATAGGTTTAACACATTAAGGCACATATCGTAATAAAACTACACATCATGTTTAAGAGTATAAAAGTATAGCATAGCATATGAGTAAAATTGTCTTTAGTAAAAGAGAAGACTAGTAGTTTAAGCATGTATCTCCCCAAAAGAGTTTAAAACAAGTACGAAAAGAGTAGGGGCTATGACTCACCTTAAGCTTAAGTGATGTGAAATCAAAGTGGTAGTCGAATCGCGAAAGTCTCTAAGAGCAGCCTATAATAGAACGTTGCGACTTAGGTTTGGAGTAACGTCTAAGAATACGAAGAATTGCCTATATATGTCTTGCATAATGTTCATGATGTAGTACTTAGTATATAGTGTAAGTCTTTAAATATAAATGGTTTATGAAACATGTATAGGTTGTATATCTCTTACTACCGTTCGGGCCGACATAATTCAGAAGTCATGGAGTAAACGTTCGAGGAGCCAGGACACTTTAATTCGTAAATCTACAACTCATCTCGACGGCTTACTTAATGAACTCCTCACATGAGGCTCCCTACTATTGTAGTATTTGATAACATATATATAAGTTTTGATCTTTAAAAGTTATATGGTCTTTAGCCGTGGCTTTGCCGTGACCTTGGTCATTGTTACCATGGTCTTGAGACTCAACCTTGGCTTTAGCCATGGTTGTTGTCTTGGCTTTTGGTCATTAGACCTCTTGGTCTCATCTAATTATAATCATTATATAATAACTTTGGTCTAAAAATGGGCTGTTAAGAATTTGAAGAAATTATCACTCGGAAAGCGTTTTCAGGGCTCGAGCTTCTTTGCTCCTGAACGAAAATGTCATTCCGGACAACTTTCGTGTTTTAACTTTTTGATGAATCGGACCAGAAGGGTGACTTTCAAAATGGCAGAATGCAAAAACAGTAGGTATGGGCAGTTTTGCCGTTTTGGTTTTGCTAACTTCAAATGGTCATAACTTTTGACTCAGGTACTCGTTTTGGGTGATTCAAATTGCTATGTTTTCCTTGTTAAGTCCTCTTTAACAGTAAGTAGGTTTCAAATATCATGGTTATACTATTTTGGTCGTGGTTCTCCATAAAAGTCAATAGTTTACTTGTTTAAAGATCATAAGTAAACATATATATATCATAACTTATTTTACCAATTTTTATATATCATGAACATAATAACAAGACAATATATAGTAAGAATGAAATATAAATAGCATGAATATGATAAGAAAGTATGTTAGGGTTTGCTTACAACTTGAGGCTTTCTAAAAGAAAGGTAAGTAACTAGTAAGGTACGGACTTTGATAGACTTAAGCTTCACTCTTTGCAATCTATGATAAACCGAGGTTATTTGAAGATTATAACGACGCCTTCTTGAAAGTCCAAAGCTATTTGAAGATTATAACTACATCTTTTTGGAGACTTTAAAGTTATAACAACTTTTCTTAGAAAATTTCCAAGATTGAAGATCAAACACTAGTTTTCTTTTAAAAACTAGTTAACTTTCTTACAAAATATAAGAAAAGTGCCTTAGGTTTTAGGACTTGAAGAATATAAGAAGGTGTGGTGCAAGTTTTCTATGTGTTTTAGCTTGGTATTTATAGGGTAGGAAAAATAGTTAACCATATATTGGGTTAGAATTTAACCATGGTTAGTTTAGACACTTGTAAACATCCTAGAGATCAATGGTCAAGATCAAGCCACAAAATGGTGACTCCCCCCCCCCTCCTAAGTCGGCCATAATGAGATAAGGGTGACTAGATGAGTAGTCATGGTCTTATCTAAGTTACGGAGTGAGTTTTGGTCCCGGTAATTGCTAACGGTAAGTCGTTAAGTCCTGAAACTTAAAATCGGGTATCCTAAAAATATGAAACTTATAAATAAGCTAGAACTTATCAATATACTCCATAGTAAAATATAAAATGAGTGGTAGGTTCTATTGGGGTGCTCATACCCTGCTAAAACTGGAAACACGGGTCTAAAACGCGTAATACGTAAAACGTACGAAAGTTGCGTAAAATTGAGAAAAGTAAAATGTAATTTTTCTAATAGGATACTAATGACTTAAAATGACTTATAATGCTTAGGCTGGGCTCAGTCTAGTGTCGGTTGGTATTTAATGTCTTTAAACTTAAAACCGTAAGCTTAAAAATCAAGGAACGACTTGTAAAATCAAGGAATGATTTTTGGTCAAAGGAGGAGGGAAAAATATGTTGACTTATTCTAATAAGTTGAAAACTCAAATCGTCTTAGAAACGCGGTGTAGGTAAAGGCTAAGGTTACGGCTGAGTAAAAACGCTTAAAACTGAAAATTCCAGTTTTTCACGGCCGAGGCTTATTTTGGTCATGTTTTTTCTCAGCCATGATTAATTCTCAAATAAATCATGAGTGTGTCAAACATTTTTCTGATGCGGGGTCACTTAACGCGGTCGAGTTTCATTGTGCGTAGAATTTTTGAATGACGTTTTACCCTAAAACGTGTAATTTCATGTAATTCCTTAATAACTTTCACGAAAATGATCTGCTGAATGTCAAACTTTTAATTTGCCATAGAAATGATTTATCACTCGAGTCCAAGAAACAAAAATCAAATTTCGGGAAAAATGAATAGTAAAAGTGAATAGTAAAAATGAATAGTGAAATTTTCGGGAATAGAAGTTAACCTGAAATTGCGAATTGTTACATGAGATATATTAGTATATATGCCAAATAGATAAATTTTGAACAAATAAGACTTGTCAATTATCTGTATTTTGGATTCAGTCTACATTCGTGAAATAATAATCAATTGGTTAGATCGCATACAAGATAACCTATAGGTGGTATAGATATACACAACTTACACATAATGAACAAAAGGTACTAGAAATATCTTGTTATCACGTGCCTGAGTATGCTTCAGTATTAGTAGCTCTATATTAGTATATCTTTGATTCCGCCGAAATATATTTTATTGCTTATCAACGTCTCATAAGAAAAACATTTATCTGAATCCATCAGGCAGCAGAATTAGAAATTGAAGCATATTCATTGCCTGATGAACTTACTTCAAAGATCAGTACTCTAAACTTGGAATGCGTTCGAAGGCTGAAAAGCAGACTTGTTGCATTGACCCGAAGGGTTCAGAAGGTGTTGTATATAGTCTATCTCTCCCTTTTTCTTTTCCTTGTACTAGACGTGGCAATTTTGACCCATTTTAGATTATTTTTTCTTTAATTGGTCCAATGGGATAAGGTAAATGAATGTATGTATTTAGCTTCTATATCACATGCTTCAGGTCAACCAAGATATATCTCTAGTGGTGATGACTGTAATTTCATGCTTAGTCCCGATCGTTCAACATGCAGAGGTGATTTAGCTCTTTTATTTGCATTTTTTTAATAGTTTTGTATTGTATAATTTTTTTGTTTAGCATCTAAATGCAGCTATTTTATCCTATAGTAAAAAGATGCCACTTTTTTCTAGTTCCATCTATCCAAATCCAGCTGCATTTGTTATGATCTCATGTTCATAAGCTTTTATACAGGTTCCTGGCAATCGAAGGTTACATCAATCCTTCGATTCTATTTTTTCCTCTGAAGCTTCATCACCTGGGGGCTTCTATGTTGTCAACAGGCGTGGGCAGGTGTTACTTGCCACCGTAAATGAGGCAGCAATTGTGCTTCGTAAGAGGGTCGTGCTTTTCTGTCGTCTGTAGCTGCCAATTCTCCTTCGTATGAGGGTCGTGCTTTTACTGAACGTGCATCAACGTCCAACGAAACACAAGCCTCCAGAAATAGATCAGGTTTTTTTAGAGAGGTGTTTAAAATGATGGCTTTTATTTAGGTTTATGTCAACGACTGTAGTTGATTTCCAGTTTTTAATATTTGTGTTTCATTGACTTTGATATTTGACATTTGTATTTTTAATTTTGTACTATCAGGTTTTTAATTGTCATTTAATAGAAAATTAGGAACTGGAAAAAATTATTTAAAAAAAAATTAGGTGCAAAAAGGAGAGTCATAAAACGTGGGTCATAAGTGCGCTTCATAGAGGGATGACGCACAAATGCGAGTCATGAAGATTTATGACTGGTCCATCCTTGACTCGCATTTGCGCGTCATAAGACCTCTTCTTGACTCGCATTTGGAGTCAAGGATAGCCCTTTTTCTAGTAGTGTTACCAAGTTTAACGTCACTTTAGCATGTGAAATGCAATAATTACTCGTGCCTAATTGTAATCATTTTAATTTTGCACATTAAATGCGCGCTCCTGAACATTCTATAATTTTATTTTTAAACTTTAAATGGTAATAAGCATTGTAAGCTAAGTGGTTTCAAATGCTAGAAAATATAGTAAGAATAAACATAATGGTATTAATCTAGTTATTAATTGTGTAAAGTTTGTATTTGTGACTTTAAATGTTTGTAACAATCTTTTAAAAGTATAGTGTAAAACTTATAATCTAATTAAATGTTTGTAACAATCTTTTAAAACAATAGTGTAAAAGTTATAATCTAATTACAAATTCTTGTATTTACAAACGAAATAAAGTTAAAACATCAAGTTAAATAAAACCATGAAGGGTTATAGTAACTAAGAAATTAATGCCGCTTGGCATAACTTAATGCTGCTAGGCATAAATTACTGTAAGCCGGTGTAACTGTAAACCGTTGTGACATTGCGACTCTTATGTACCTATAAATACAAAGGAATTACAACAAACTTCTTTCATCTTTTCATTATGTATTCAATTTTTGTTTGGAACTGCAATGGCTTCATCATCTTCAAATCCTGCTTCAAAGAAAACAAAACGTTCAAGGGATACTTCTCCTCTTCCTCCTCCTCCAATGCCAGAAAAATATAAAATCCATAGCCTAACCCAAGAATGCTGGGACAAATGCCATTCTCAAGGCCAATATGGTACTGAATGACAGTTGGTTGAACTTTACAACAAACGAATCGCGCTGTTGGAAGAACAAAACAAAAAAGACCAAGATATCATACTGGTGCATCAGATCAAAGTTAATGTTCTTAATTAAGAAATAGAACAAATCCGTGGAAACATTGTTGATATTTACAAAGGCATTCAAAATAGTTTGTATAATTTTCATTGAATTAACCCTGATGTAAGATGATATTAACCATTATTATGTTATTTCTTTGATGTTTAATGTTTTTGTGTTCAAAGAAAACTTATCTTATGTTTCTTTGTTAATCAAGTTATCGATTACTATATGATCAAGTTATCTTTTTGTTGATTAATTATGTTATGTTGCTTTGTTGACTATGTTATGATGCTTTGTTAAAAGTCAAACAAAGATTGTCATTTGCAAAAGTCAAAGAGTCCAAGTGAATTCGGGCAATTCCGGGTTTGGATTGGAATTTGGGTGAATGCTAGTAACTCATAACTTAATGCTGCTTGGCATAACTTAATGCTGCTAGGGATTAAAATAAAATGTTACAAAAATTAACCAATTCATATTCAGTTCATTAATGAGAAAATTGAGCAATGACAACATGTTTATTCATAAAGTCAAATAAAGTAGTACAAACGGATTACACAGGTTTATTCAAATTACTTCCTAACTCAACTAGTAATACATTTTCTTTTTACCCTTCCATTTTGAACAAAATTTGGGTATTTTTGGTTCCCATGGTTTTATACCCTTGTCTTCACAAGTCTTAGCATTGGGCAGTTCGCCTAGCACCTGAACCCTCTCATGAAAAAGCTCTTTGGCAGTTTTTTTTGGAGTTTTATACTTCCTAGCATCTTCCTTTTTTGTGCCTGATCCAGAATATCCCTTTGGAAAGTAGTCTGTCCATGTATTTGGACGAACTTTAGAACTGCTTGATATGTGAAATGAACTTGAGTCACTGCTGTGGAAAACTAGAAGTGGGGTTGAATAGTTTACCGTTTAAAATCTTTGTAACTTGTTTAGTTATCTTTTGGAACTTTCCATTTTGATCAAAGATATGTATATATACAAACACAATATATAACATGCAAGTATAAAGAAAGAAATGATCAAACCACAACACGAGTATTTATCGTGGTTCGGCTATGTAACACCCCAACCCGATAAGGGTAGAAGTATTACATTACAGTGACATATCAGAACAAACACAAGCATATGATTCATACATACAACGAAATTCAGGGTTACAAATGAAAATCTGAAACTACAAGGTTACAAAACAATAAATACTATGTCTAATAAAGTGAAACTTCATCTAGTCGTCTCTAGTCCAAAGCATAGTCTTCTAAGTCCAGTCACACTCTCTTCCCATAACCCAGCTTCCTACTAAAACCTGCCGCAGGAAAAGGAAATGCGGCTGAGCTTAAAAAGCCCAGTGAACAGATACATATACAAAGCAATGATAATAAAACAGAACTGAAATATAGTGCATTGGAGAAATAGAATAAGGAATAGATAAAAGAGTAATAGAATAGAAAGAAGAAAGGATAGTCATCTACCACGAGCCCAGAAACTCAAAGTCAATCTCAACATCATAATCTCAAAGTCATAATCACACAATCAGAGGGGATACCTCTCAGGCAACCAGATAATATGAGGGGTGTCCTCATGTATCATAAGGGTGGAGTAGCTAGCTCCCAGAAATTGTGAAAGGCGTGTATTGCACACAACACCAGTCACCTCAAAGTCAACTCAAAGTCATAGTTAAATCCACTAAACAGATCAGATCTAGGATTGCAATCCATACGCCCCTTACTCAAAGTCAATCTCAAAGTCATATACTCAAAGTCATAATGGCCATAATAGTAATCATAAAAAGGGACGGCGTGAGAAATCACTCACCCACACATGAGTCATGCCAGCGGTGCATCACAGACATGCCTATGGTACCTCCATAGGTAGGGAAACATAAGTGGCTCGGGTATCAAACTAAGAGTCAGGTCTCAAAGTCATACAAAAGGTCATATAGCAAAAGTGCATCTCAAAATCATATCTCAAAGTCATCTCAAAGTCATAGCAAAGATTCAGAATATCAAAGGTCATAATATCAAAAGTCATATCAATGGTTCAGAATATCCAAGGTTCATTTCCAAAGGTTCATTTCCAAAAGATTCGTTATTAAGTTTCATAAGTTCATAATAAAATGTGAAAGAGTTAAGAGAAAACAGATTTAGAAATTTGATTAATCATTTATCCATTTCATCACAAACATATCCCTTTTTAAACACTCTTCATAAAAGCCAATTACTCCTTCATTTAAAAATGGTTTCGTATCAAAATTATAGAGTGTCATTTCAAAACAGTTTCTTTCCATAACATCAAGTTATATTTTCCAAAAGGTCTTCATATCAAATTATCATAAAAGATGAACCAGAGATATCGGATATACAAAGGTCAGAAGTCATAGTAGTGGTAAAAGGAACGGATCACGAGTCATGAGAAACCTTACTGAAAGGTTAGAATATCTGTACCTTAAACCGCAAGGGCACACATGACAGAAACATAAAGGTCGAAAGCAAAACTCCTTCTTCAGCGAATCTACACGAATTAATGATCGGCTTATTATTAATAACTTATTCAATTCAGATTTCTCATTTTAGTCGGCTTTCCAGTTTTAGTAACTTTCCATTTAAAGTGACTTTCCACTTTTAGCAGGTTTCCATAATTAGAAAGTTGAATCATTATTAATGGAATCAAAGTATCTTTTAACCTTTTTACTCATTTGGTCCTTAGGGTTTCATAACTTTGCATTTTATACCCTTTACTTTCCAAAATTACACTTTAAAGCTTTTAGTATTCAAAGTTACACATTAAACCCTTAACTTATCCATTTTTACATAATGAGCACTTATTTTATCATATTATACGAATGGATACTCAAGTATTAATAATTTACACATTAAGTCCCTCAAGTTATAAAAGTTACATATTTAACCCTTTAATTTACAATTTCAACTTTTAATTATCAATAATTACATATTAAGCCATTAACTTACCAAACTAGCACAAAACCCTTTGAATACTTTTAATTACTCAAAACAGCTCCAAGTTTCTGAAAATTACATTTTTAGTCCCTCTCCTTTAGTTATTTTCAAAACAAACCCTAATTAATCATTAAATACATTTTAATCCATTTACATGCAAAAATTACACTTAACACCCACAAGTTATATTTTATTCGAATTATGTATGATCCAATTTAAGTTCTAAAAATAACCCTTAAGTTTTAAAAGTTACAAAACTCCCCCAAAACCTTTTAGCTAAATCGTATAAACATAAAATTAAGAATTACAAACCCTAATCCATCTTATTCACTTTCCAATCATTAGATCATCATTAACATCATTAAATGTCACCTTTTTCCAGCCCTAAACACAAACCCTAGATCCCACGATTTAATTTTCTTTTTCTCTTTATACGATTTAATCAAAACAAAATAATTACGAAACACAATGTTTTAGGCCATGATACTTCTTCCAACATTTTTACAGATCATATTACATTATAACAAGTGTAAATAAATTGTATTTGGAATTCTTATGGATCGCATGGTGTATTTTATGATTTACACATGTTTTTAGGGTTTTATTTATGAATATGATATAGAGCATGCATGGATCGATTCAACCATTTTATTTGATGTTTATAGGATGTAAGGGACCTGAGAAAAATACCAAACCAAAGCTTGAACGTGTAGAGAGGGCTGTACGATTTGTTGTGTACGCGTATAATCCAAATCGAACCAAAAATGACCACGACTCCAAAAGCTTCTCCACGACCTTTCCAATATTTTTCCCAGAGTATACATGATATGAGGATTATGAGAAAAATCATAAACGAATTTTAGGGAGGTCGAACAAATCAGAATCGATCTTACCTTATTTTTAGGGCTCGACAAAGAAAACCAAGACCACGATCGTACCAAGCTTCAACAATTCGAAAGGGTATTTTTCTAGGACTTCTTGGATGTTTTTTTATCACAGAAAATTGCTTAGGAATGATGGGGTTGTCGAATGGAGGCCAAGGGAATTTTGTGTGTGTTTGTTTTTGGATCGGCACTAGGGTTTGGGATAAAAATGATATGGATTGACTTTTTAAAAAGGGAATGTCGTGTATGAGGGGGGGGGGAGGACCAGAATTTCGGATTTTTGGTTGGGAGAATAATTATCTTCCTTATTTACCAAATTTAAATCATTTAAATCAACATTAAAACTACTTATTATTAATTCGGTCCATAGAGGGGTAATTTGGTAATTTTACCACTTGTATAAATGTTAAATGTAATTGTTAAAATTATTTGGATACATAACTTGTGCATTGTTTGAAGTTTGGGACTTATTTGGAGACTTTATAAGCTTTTAATTAAATTTTAAATATGTAGGGGCATTTTGGTCATTTCACATGCTTTCAGATTTTAGGTGTTACAACTTCTTCCCCTCTAAAAAGGAAAATTTCGTCCTCGAAATTTGAAGTCGCAAAGTTAGACGAAGTCGTAGTAAACCGCAAAAGGTCATTACAAACATTCTCACGCTCGGGGAGGTTCTTCCAAAAAGATCTTCAGACCAATTAGTTTCTCATGACTCGTAACTCTAGTCGAAACAGTTTCAGATTTCTCAGAAAGGCATATCATACTGAATTTGAATCAAAAGGATAATGTACCAAACATAACGGATGATAATCGGATTCTCCAGGAAGAGGTATAAAAATTCATAGGATTTTCATCGAATTGATTAGGCGAATCAGATGAGAATACATTGAATTGTAGCAAACATGGGATGATTTAAGGTTTAACTCTTCAGCTTCTCAGATAGTCTCGGCTTTTAGATAACCTTCCAAAGGTATTCTCATAAACAAACAAGTCTCATTCCCTCAAAGTCCACAATTACATATTTTACTCATAGCAGATCATAATGAACAACTTCACGAATGCGAATCGTATACGGACAGAAAGCATATCGTTAGATATCGTCAACGGCAGAAATTTCATAATGGAACCTAAGATTCTTATCAGAAGTTGCAAAGATCAGCAAAACACGTGTCGAGAGTCCAATCGTATCGAATCGTATATCAAGGACAGCAGATCAAACGTATAGGTAGAATGAACCTAAAGTCTCACTAAACTCAGATGATCTTGACCAGATGCCAGAGTTCTAAAACTTCTAAGGCACTTCTTAAAATATCATATGCCCACCATAAGTGCATGTTATATGATGTAAGTATTATCACGTTGGCCAGGCGTCATAATACTGGCATCATATACATATGCCCTCATGATGATCATACTTTATCTCAAGTCGTGAACACCCAAACTTATTTAAATCCACCTAGTCCACCTATAGTCTCAGAAGTCACCAAAATCAAACAACATAACTAAGAGAACGAAATTACTCGAAGAGTAACGGAGATCCGAGAATGTCATTCAAAATTAAGGTACGTCATCAATAGCGTCAATCCTTTACAGAATCATCTCGTCTAACCACAATGTCCGCTTCAAAATCCGTCCACTCATTTACAAATTTCAAAATTTCTTCCAAGTTGGGGTAGTCTGTTTATTCTTGTCCATCTTACCTCATGATTAAAAGAATTTAAAATTCGAGTCTGGTTCCTCAAGCCTTCAGCAACTCTTCTTGGTACTGTGGCGTCGTAGCGGCAGTCTCTGTCACGATCACTGTGCATCCCTCCATCCGCAGGTCTGCTTCTGCTCTCAATTCATCTTAGTACAACTAAAATGAATAGAGAAACAAGACTGCGTTTCTTCGACAGGTCTTCTAACATAGCTCCAGGTTTTAAGGTACATGATGTTGTTGCCGACTCCAGGTTGTGTGTTGAATGGTTCGTCTTCTTTGGTCTGGTTGTCTTGGTGCCCAAACTGAAATCTTCACGTGTTGCGTGATGCATGATTGAGCACTATCCTAGTTCCTCACTTCCTCTTGTATGCTTCTTCCATGGTAATGCTTGTCGCAACCATCTTCTACGACTCTTCCACCAAGTTTCTAACTCCGATAACGATCTTCGATCTTGGTCCTTCTTGTGAAAGCTCTGTCTTTACATTATACAGGGTAGTGTTGTCTATTATGCTTTCTGAACGTCAATCAAATTTCTCTTCCAGAACAAAGGGTCGTCTCACCAATAATCTCTATGTTCTTCTTTCGTTTCAGAACACAACACAATGTCATACTATGACAATTTGTCCAAAACACGCGAAAAACATGATTATTCTAGCCAACACCATTGGCATCATTCAAGTTCATAAATGTTATAACGAGTGCAAAGGCAACTTCAGAAATCATCTCAGGGAATTTTTTTTTTCATCGCCTTCTTTCTTCTTCAGGAACTGAAATACTTCCCAAAGGTTACTCTCGGTTAGTTAACCCCCTTCTTAGAAGTTTTTGTGGTTGCTTCTTCAGCCCTTCAAATCTAAAATGATGCAATCAGACGCGGAGTTTCAAAGGAAGACCAAATTAATTATTGATATGCGGAAACAGATAATGATTAGTGATAGTGGTACGTTTAAGTTCACGATAGTCGATACGTCATCGCATACTTCTCTCGTTCTCCTCCATAAACAAACAAGAGCATCTAAAGAGAATCACCAAGGTTAAAAAATCATATTCCATCAGCTCCTTCAATCTCTCAACTTCTATGGCACCATGGTTTCTTCACTGATATCAGTTCAATGTCCACTCTACTTCTTAAGCAGGAAGGAGTACCAAAAGGTTCATCAGAGAATACTGGAAAATCTTCATATGACAAAATATCTCCCAATAGCAGAACTTTCTAAGGGTTGATAATAATGGTTTTCAGGACAACTTGGTAATCACATGAGTTTGGGGTAGGTGTTTCCATAGTGACAGAAATTTTAGCAGATGTAGAGAGTCATCATAATGGAATAGGGCAAAGCAGATTTTTAAGGTCACATTTCAGATATGGTAGTCTATGGTATCTTTACGAATAGCCATTTAGTCCAAAAGACCGTACAATCAGACATCTCAAAGTCAAAGGATTCATAGAGTGAATACAGTCGTCAAATCATACAGATAGTTCATATATCAGAGTCAAGTACATGGTTCAACAAAAATGTTGGGATGGATAAACGAACAGTTCAATGTGTGGGAATTTCGTTTAGCTTCTTAGCATAAGTAGCAGGTAGGATGTGTATCATTGGAAATACGAACATCGTATAATTGTCAATCGTGAGAGTTACAGAATCTCAGTCATCAGCATCATCATGCTGAGTTAACAAATCCATATAGAGATAGTATTTACATCATACCCTTCCAAAGGAAACGGTTGGCAGAACAAGGTTCATCATTCAAAGAGAGGAAACAAAACTTCTCATATTCGTGGTTCATAATTACCAAAATTCTCATAGGAGTAATAATGGATCATATAGAGTTAAGTAGTATCGGATGATACATTCATACCCAGCATAAGTAATGAATTTATAGAATGTGTCGAACACATTGTGGTTGAATGACCTACGATGTGGTCGAAAAGGTGTCAAACAGCTTATCAAACAAATCGGAGGCGGAGATCAAAATCTGAAGGTGAAACTTAAATGTGTAAGGTATCCAGGTAGCCCTCCGAGGTATTCCAAACTTACTTGGTTACTAAGCTTAAGTTGCAAAACTTCTAACTTCTGAAACAAAGGTCCTTATAAGGCTTATCTAAGAGCAAAGGCACGATCAGAGTGATGCGGAAGCAAATGATACTTACATAAATGTCTTAGTCTACCCATTCCTCACTGGTAATAACTTAGGTTCCTATGGGGAATCTTAAGGTAAAGTTTCAAAGGTTGTCTTATGAGCGCCTACAGTGGAATCTTAGGGGTCCAAACTTCACAGGTCAAGGGTAAATGTATTACGAATCGCAGCCTGGGCTCTGATACCATAATTGTAACACCCCAACCCGATAAGGGTAGAAGTATTACATTACAGTGACATATCAGAACAAACACAAGCATATGATTCATATATACAACGAAATTCAGGGTTACAAATGAAAATCTGAAACTACAAGGTTACAAAACAATAAATACTATGTCTAATAAAGTGAAACTTCATCTAGTCATCTCTAGTCCAAAGCATAGTCTTCTAAGTCCAGTCACACTCTCTTCCCATAACCCAGCTTCCTACTAAAACCTGCCGCAGGAAAAGGAAATGCGGCTGAGCTTAAAAAGCCCAGTGAACAGATACATATACAAAGCAATGATAATAAAACAGAACTGAAATATAGTGCATTGGAGAAATAGAATAAGGAATAGATAAAAGAGTAATAGAATAGAAAGAAGAAAGGATAGTCATCTACCACGAGCCCAGAAACTCAAAGTCAATCTCAACATCATAATCTCAAAGTCATAATCACACAATCAGAGGGGATACCTCTCAGGCAACCAGATAATATGAGGGGTGTCCTCATGTATCATAAGGGTGGAGTAGCTAGCTCCCAGAAATTGTGAAAGGCGTGTATTGCACACAGCACCAGTCACCTCAAAGTCAACTCAAAGTCATAGTTAAATCCACTGAACAGATCAGATCTAGGATTGCAATCCATACGCCCCTTACTCAAAGTCAATCTCAAAGTCATATACTCAAAGGCATAATGGCCATAATATTAATCATAAAAAGGGACGGCGTGAGAAATCACTCACCCACACATGAGTCATGCCAGCGGTGCATCACAGACATACCTATGGTACCTCCATAGGTAGGGAAACATAAGTGGCTCGGGTATCAAACTAAGAGTCAGGTCTCAAAGTCATACAAAAGGTCATATAGCAAAAGTGCATCTCAAAATCATATCTCAAAGTCATCTCAAAGTCATAGCAAAGATTCAGAATATCAAAGGTCATAATATCAAAAGTCATATCAATGGTTCAGAATATCCAAGGTTCATTTCCAAAAGATTCGTTATTAAGTTTCATAAGTTCATAATAAAATGTGAAAGAGTTAAGAGAAAACAGATTTAGAAATTTGATTAATCATTTATCCATTTCATCACAAACATATCCCTTTTTAAACACTCTTCATAAAAGCCAATTACTCCTTCATTTAAAAATGGTTTCGTATCAAAATTATAGAGTGTCATTTCAAAACAGTTTCTTTCCATAACATCAAGTTATATTTTCCAAAAGGTCTTCATATCAAATTATCATAAAAGATGAACCAGAGATATCGGATATACAAAGGTCAGAAGTCATAGTAGTGGTAAAAGGAACGGATCACGAGTCATGAGAAACCTTACTGAAAGGTTAGAATATCTGTACCTTAAACCGCAAGGGCACACATGACAGAAACATAAAGGTCGAAAGCAAAACTCCTTCTTCAGCGAATCTACACGAATTAATGATCGGCTTATTATTAATAACTTATTCAATTCAGATTTCTCATTTTAGTCGGCTTTCCAGTTTTAGTAACTTTCCATTTAAAGTGACTTTCCACTTTTAGCAGGTTTCCATAATTAGAAAGTTGAATCATTATTAATGGAATCAAAGTATCTTTTAACCTTTTTACTCATTTGGTCCTTAGGGTTTCATAACTTTGCATTTTATACCCTTTACTTTCCAAAATTACACTTTAAACCTTTTAGTATTCAAAGTTACACATTAAACCCTTAACTTATCCATTTTTACATAATGAGCACTTATTTTATCATATTATACGAATGGATACTCAAGTATTAATAATTTACACATTAAGTCCCTCAAGTTATAAAAGTTACATATTTAACCCTTTAATTTACAATTTCAACTTTTAATTATCAATAATTACATATTAAGCCATTAACTTACCAAATTAGCACAAAACCCTTTGAATACTTTTAATTACTCAAAACAGCTCCAAGTTTCTGAAAATTACATTTTTAGTCCCTCTCCTTTATTTATTTTCAAAACAAACCCTAATTAATCATTAAA
Source organism: Artemisia argyi (assembly GCA_030686995.1). Taxonomy (NCBI): domain Eukaryota; kingdom Viridiplantae; phylum Streptophyta; class Magnoliopsida; order Asterales; family Asteraceae; genus Artemisia; species Artemisia argyi. The sequence goes on from CM060705.1 coordinate 5,620,419, forward strand.
TACATTTTAATCCATTTACATGCAAAAATTACACTTAACACCCACAAGTTATATTTTATTCGAATTATGTATGATCCAATTTAAGTTCTAAAAATAACCCTTAAGTTTTAAAAGTTACAAAACTCCCCCAAAACCTTTTAGCTAAATCGTATAAACATAAAATTAAGAATTACAAACCCTAATCCATCTTATTCACTTTCCAATCATTAGATCATCATTAACATCATTAAATGTCACCTTTTTCCAGCCCTAAACACAAACCCTAGATCCCACGATTTAATTTTCTTTTTCTCTTTATACGATTTAATCAAAACAAAATAATTACGAAACACAATGTTTTAGGCCATGATACTTCTTCCAACATTTTTACAGATCATATTACATTATAACAAGTGTAAATAAATTGTATTTGGAATTCTTATGGATCGCATGGTGTATTTTATGATTTACACATGTTTTTAGGGTTTTATTTATGAATATGATATAGAGCATGCATGGATCGATTCAACCATTTTATTTGATGTTTATAGGATGTAAGGGACCTGAGAAAAATACCAAACCAAAGCTTGAACGTGTAGAGAGGGCTGTACGATTTGTTGTGTACGCGTATAATCCAAATCGAACCAAAAATGACCACGACTCCAAAAGCTTCTCCACGACCTTTCCAATATTTTTCCCAGAGTATACATGATATGAGGATTATGAGAAAAATCATAAACGAATTTTAGGGAGGTCGAACAAATCAGAATCGATCTTACCTTATTTTTAGGGCTCGACAAAGAAAACCAAGACCACGATCGTACCAAGCTTCAACAATTCGAAAGGGTATTTTTCTAGGACTTCTTGGATGTTTTTTTATCACAGAAAATTGCTTAGGAATGATGGGGTTGTCGAATGGAGGCCAAGGGAATTTTGTGTGTGTTTGTTTTTGGATCGGCACTAGGGTTTGGGATAAAAATGATATGGATTGACTTTTTAAAAAGGGAATGTCGTGTATGAGGGGGGGGGGAGGACCAGAATTTCGGATTTTTGGTTGGGAGAATAATTATCTTCCTTATTTACCAAATTTAAATCATTTAAATCAACATTAAAACTACTTATTATTAATTCGGTCCATAGAGGGGTAATTTGGTAATTTTACCACTTGTATAAATGTTAAATGTAATTGTTAAAATTATTTGGATACATAACTTGTGCATTGTTTGAAGTTTGGGACTTATTTGGAGACTTTATAAGCTTTTAATTAAATTTTAAATATGTAGGGGCATTTTGGTCATTTCACATGCTTTCAGATTTTAGGTGTTACAACTTCTTCCCCTCTAAAAAGGAAAATTTCGTCCTCGAAATTTGAAGTCGCAAAGTTAGACGAAGTCGTAGTAAACCGCAAAAGGTCATTACAAACATTCTCACGCTCGGGGAGGTTCTTCCAAAAAGATCTTCAGACCAATTAGTTTCTCATGACTCGTAACTCTAGTCGAAACAGTTTCAGATTTCTCAGAAAGGCATATCATACTGAATTTGAATCAAAAGGATAATGTACCAAACATAACGGATGATAATCGGATTCTCCAGGAAGAGGTATAAAAATTCATAGGATTTTCATCGAATTGATTAGGCGAATCAGATGAGAATACATTGAATTGTAGCAAACATGGGATGATTTAAGGTTTAACTCTTCAGCTTCTCAGATAGTCTCGGCTTTTAGATAACCTTCCAAAGGTATTCTCATAAACAAACAAGTCTCATTCCCTCAAAGTCCACAATTACATATTTTACTCATAGCAGATCATAATGAACAACTTCACGAATGCGAATCGTATACGGACAGAAAGCATATCGTTAGATATCGTCAACGGCAGAAATTTCATAATGGAACCTAAGATTCTTATCAGAAGTTGCAAAGATCAGCAAAACACGTGTCGAGAGTCCAATCGTATCGAATCGTATATCAAGGACAGCAGATCAAACGTATAGGTAGAATGAACCTAAAGTCTCACTAAACTCAGATGATCTTGACCAGATGCCAGAGTTCTAAAACTTCTAAGGCACTTCTTAAAATATCATATGCCCACCATAAGTGCATGTTATATGATGTAAGTATTATCACGTTGGCCAGGCGTCATAATACTGGCATCATATACATATGCCCTCATGATGATCATACTTTATCTCAAGTCGTGAACACCCAAACTTATTTAAATCCACCTAGTCCACCTATAGTCTCAGAAGTCACCAAAATCAAACAACATAACTAAGAGAACGAAATTACTCGAAGAGTAACGGAGATCCGAGAATGTCATTCAAAATTAAGGTACGTCATCAATAGCGTCAATCCTTTACAGAATCATCTCGTCTAACCACAATGTCCGCTTCAAAATCCGTCCACTCATTTACAAATTTCAAAATTTCTTCCAAGTTGGGGTAGTCTGTTTATTCTTGTCCATCTTACCTCATGATTAAAAGAATTTAAAATTCGAGTCTGGTTCCTCAAGCCTTCAGCAACTCTTCTTGGTACTGTGGCGTCGTAGCGGCAGTCTCTGTCACGATCACTGTGCATCCCTCCATCCGCAGGTCTGCTTCTGCTCTCAATTCATCTTAGTACAACTAAAATGAATAGAGAAACAAGACTGCGTTTCTTCGACAGGTCTTCTAACATAGCTCCAGGTTTTAAGGTACATGATGTTGTTGCCGACTCCAGGTTGTGTGTTGAATGGTTCGTCTTCTTTGGTCTGGTTGTCTTGGTGCCCAAACTGAAATCTTCACGTGTTGCGTGATGCATGATTGAGCACTATCCTAGTTCCTCACTTCCTCTTGTATGCTTCTTCCATGGTAATGCTTGTCGCAACCATCTTCTACGACTCTTCCACCAAGTTTCTAACTCCGATAACGATCTTCGATCTTGGTCCTTCTTGTGAAAGCTCTGTCTTTACATTATACAGGGTAGTGTTGTCTATTATGCTTTCTGAACGTCAATCAAATTTCTCTTCCAGAACAAAGGGTCGTCTCACCAATAATCTCTATGTTCTTCTTTCGTTTCAGAACACAACACAATGTCATACTATGACAATTTGTCCAAAACACGCGAAAAACATGATTATTCTAGCCAACACCATTGGCATCATTCAAGTTCATAAATGTTATAACGAGTGCAAAGGCAACTTCAGAAATCATCTCAGGGAATTTTTTTTTTCATCGCCTTCTTTCTTCTTCAGGAACTGAAATACTTCCCAAAGGTTACTCTCGGTTAGTTAACCCCCTTCTTAGAAGTTTTTGTGGTTGCTTCTTCAGCCCTTCAAATCTAAAATGATGCAATCAGACGCGGAGTTTCAAAGGAAGACCAAATTAATTATTGATATGCGGAAACAGATAATGATTAGTGATAGTGGTACGTTTAAGTTCACGATAGTCGATACGTCATCGCATACTTCTCTCGTTCTCCTCCATAAACAAACAAGAGCATCTAAAGAGAATCACCAAGGTTAAAAAATCATATTCCATCAGCTCCTTCAATCTCTCAACTTCTATGGCACCATGGTTTCTTCACTGATATCAGTTCAATGTCCACTCTACTTCTTAAGCAGGAAGGAGTACCAAAAGGTTCATCAGAGAATACTGGAAAATCTTCATATGACAAAATATCTCCCAATAGCAGAACTTTCTAAGGGTTGATAATAATGGTTTTCAGGACAACTTGGTAATCACATGAGTTTGGGGTAGGTGTTTCCATAGTGACAGAAATTTTAGCAGATGTAGAGAGTCATCATAATGGAATAGGGCAAAGCAGATTTTTAAGGTCACATTTCAGATATGGTAGTCTATGGTATCTTTACGAATAGCCATTTAGTCCAAAAGACCGTACAATCAGACATCTCAAAGTCAAAGGATTCATAGAGTGAATACAGTCGTCAAATCATACAGATAGTTCATATATCAGAGTCAAGTACATGGTTCAACAAAAATGTTGGGATGGATAAACGAACAGTTCAATGTGTGGGAATTTCGTTTAGCTTCTTAGCATAAGTAGCAGGTAGGATGTGTATCATTGGAAATACGAACATCGTATAATTGTCAATCGTGAGAGTTACAGAATCTCAGTCATCAGCATCATCATGCTGAGTTAACAAATCCATATAGAGATAGTATTTACATCATACCCTTCCAAAGGAAACGGTTGGCAGAACAAGGTTCATCATTCAAAGAGAGGAAACAAAACTTCTCATATTCGTGGTTCATAATTACCAAAATTCTCATAGGAGTAATAATGGATCATATAGAGTTAAGTAGTATCGGATGATACATTCATACCCAGCATAAGTAATGAATTTATAGAATGTGTCGAACACATTGTGGTTGAATGACCTACGATGTGGTCGAAAAGGTGTCAAACAGCTTATCAAACAAATCGGAGGCGGAGATCAAAATCTGAAGGTGAAACTTAAATGTGTAAGGTATCCAGGTAGCCCTCCGAGGTATTCCAAACTTACTTGGTTACTAAGCTTAAGTTGCAAAACTTCTAACTTCTGAAACAAAGGTCCTTATAAGGCTTATCTAAGAGCAAAGGCACGATCAGAGTGATGCGGAAGCAAATGATACTTACATAAATGTCTTAGTCTACCCATTCCTCACTGGTAATAACTTAGGTTCCTATGGGGAATCTTAAGGTAAAGTTTCAAAGGTTGTCTTATGAGCGCCTACAGTGGAATCTTAGGGGTCCAAACTTCACAGGTCAAGGGTAAATGTATTACGAATCGCAGCCTGGGCTCTGATACCATAATTGTAACACCCCAACCCGATAAGGGTAGAAGTATTACATTACAGTGACATATCAGAACAAACACAAGCATATGATTCATATATACAACGAAATTCAGGGTTACAAATGAAAATCTGAAACTACAAGGTTACAAAACAATAAATACTATGTCTAATAAAGCGAAACTTCATCTAGTCATCTCTAGTCCAAAGCATAGTCTTCTAAGTCCAGTCACACTCTCTTCCCATAACCCAGCTTCCTACTAAAACCTGCCGCAGGAAAAGGAAATGCGGCTGAGCTTAAAAAGCCCAGTGAACAGATACATATACAAAGCAATGATAATAAAACAGAACTGAAATATAGTGCATTGGAGAAATAGAATAAGGAATAGATAAAAGAGTAATAGAATAGAAAGAAGAAAGGATAGTCATCTACCACGAGCCCAGAAACTCAAAGTCAATCTCAACATCATAATCTCAAAGTCATAATCACACAATCAGAGGGGATACCTCTCAGGCAACCAGATAATATGAGGGGTGTCCTCATGTATCATAAGGGTGGAGTAGCTAGCTCCCAGAAATTGTGAAAGGCGTGTATTGCACACAGCACCAGTCACCTCAAAGTCAACTCAAAGTCATAGTTAAATCCACTGAACAGATCAGATCTAGGATTGCAATCCATACGCCCCTTACTCAAAGTCAATCTCAAAGTCATATACTCAAAGGCATAATGGCCATAATATTAATCATAAAAAGGGACGGCGTGAGAAATCACTCACCCACACATGAGTCATGCCAGCGGTGCATCACAGACATACCTATGGTACCTCCATAGGTAGGGAAACATAAGTGGCTCGGGTATCAAACTAAGAGTCAGGTCTCAAAGTCATACAAAAGGTCATATAGCAAAAGTGCATCTCAAAATCATATCTCAAAGTCATCTCAAAGTCATAGCAAAGATTCAGAATATCAAAGGTCATAATATCAAAAGTCATATCAATGGTTCAGAATATCCAAGGTTCATTTCCAAAAGATTCGTTATTAAGTTTCATAAGTTCATAATAAAATGTGAAAGAGTTAAGAGAAAACAGATTTAGAAATTTGATTAATCATTTATCCATTTCATCACAAACATATCCCTTTTTAAACACTCTTCATAAAAGCCAATTACTCCTTCATTTAAAAATGGTTTCGTATCAAAATTATAGAGTGTCATTTCAAAACAGTTTCTTTCCATAACATCAAGTTATATTTTCCAAAAGGTCTTCATATCAAATTATCATAAAAGATGAACCAGAGATATCGGATATACAAAGGTCAGAAGTCATAGTAGTGGTAAAAGGAACGGATCACGAGTCATGAGAAACCTTACTGAAAGGTTAGAATATCTGTACCTTAAACCGCAAGGGCACACATGACAGAAACATAAAGGTCGAAAGCAAAACTCCTTCTTCAGCGAATCTACACGAATTAATGATCGGCTTATTATTAATAACTTATTCAATTCAGATTTCTCATTTTAGTCGGCTTTCCAGTTTTAGTAACTTTCCATTTAAAGTGACTTTCCACTTTTAGCAGGTTTCCATAATTAGAAAGTTGAATCATTATTAATGGAATCAAAGTATCTTTTAACCTTTTTACTCATTTGGTCCTTAGGGTTTCATAACTTTGCATTTTATACCCTTTACTTTCCAAAATTACACTTTAAACCTTTTAGTATTCAAAGTTACACATTAAACCCTTAACTTATCCATTTTTACATAATGAGCACTTATTTTATCATATTATACGAATGGATACTCAAGTATTAATAATTTACACATTAAGTCCCTCAAGTTATAAAAGTTACATATTTAACCCTTTAATTTACAATTTCAACTTTTAATTATCAATAATTACATATTAAGCCATTAACTTACCAAATTAGCACAAAACCCTTTGAATACTTTTAATTACTCAAAACAGCTCCAAGTTTCTGAAAATTACATTTTTAGTCCCTCTCCTTTATTTATTTTCAAAACAAACCCTAATTAATCATTAAATACATTTTAATCCATTTACATGCAAAAATTACACTTAACACCCACAAGTTATATTTTATTCGAATTATGTATGATCCAATTTAAGTTCTAAAAATAACCCTTAAGTTTTAAAAGTTACAAAACTCCCCCAAAACCTTTTAGCTAAATCGTATAAACATAAAATTAAGAATTACAAACCCTAATCCATCTTATTCACTTTCCAATCATTAGATCATCATTAACATCATTAAATGTCACCTTTTTCCAGCCCTAAACACAAACCCTAGATCCCACGATTTAATTTTCTTTTTCTCTTTATACGATTTAATCAAAACAAAATAATTACGAAACACAATGTTTTAGGCCATGATACTTCTTCCAACATTTTTACAGATCATATTACATTATAACAAGTGTAAATAAATTGTATTTGGAATTCTTATGGATCGCATGGTGTATTTTATGATTTACACATGTTTTTAGGGTTTTATTTATGAATATGATATAGAGCATGCATGGATCGATTCAACCATTTTATTTGATGTTTATAGGATGTAAGGGACCTGAGAAAAATACCAAACCAAAGCTTGAACGTGTAGAGAGGGCTGTACGATTTGTTGTGTACGCGTATAATCCAAATCGAACCAAAAATGACCACGACTCCAAAAGCTTCTCCACGACCTTTCCAATATTTTTCCCAGAGTATACATGATATGAGGATTATGAGAAAAATCATAAACGAATTTTAGGGAGGTCGAACAAATCAGAATCGATCTTACCTTATTTTTAGGGCTCGACAAAGAAAACCAAGACCACGATCGTACCAAGCTTCAACAATTCGAAAGGGTATTTTTCTAGGACTTCTTGGATGTTTTTTTATCACAGAAAATTGCTTAGGAATGATGGGGTTGTCGAATGGAGGCCAAGGGAATTTTGTGTGTGTTTGTTTTTGGATCGGCACTAGGGTTTGGGATAAAAATGATATGGATTGACTTTTTAAAAAGGGAATGTCGTGTATGAGGGGGGGGGGAGGACCAGAATTTCGGATTTTTGGTTGGGAGAATAATTATCTTCCTTATTTACCAAATTTAAATCATTTAAATCAACATTAAAACTACTTATTATTAATTCGGTCCATAGAGGGGTAATTTGGTAATTTTACCACTTGTATAAATGTTAAATGTAATTGTTAAAATTATTTGGATACATAACTTGTGCATTGTTTGAAGTTTGGGACTTATTTGGAGACTTTATAAGCTTTTAATTAAATTTTAAATATGTAGGGGCATTTTGGTCATTTCACATGCCACATGCTTTCAGATTTTAGGTGTTACAGGCTACAAGGACTCTTTTTGCTTGCCCTACGTCCACACCCCGAGTATCCAACTCGAGAGTTTCTTTCACTAGTCAACAAGCTCCTTTCACCGGCGGAGAAAACCTTACACGTCGCTTATACACGTTTACCGACACTAAGCTAGATGTCGAGTTCTTTTACAAGGGTACAACCACTCCCGTTAGTTCTTTTACAAGGGTACAACAACTCCCGTCACACTTTGTATTTTGAGGACTAAAATACTAACCGATCACTACTAAAAATACACAATCAAATGAAGTGTAAACTACACATGTCTACACAATGCTAAGCTAACAAGTCTTGCAATGTTGTGTTGAATACTTGTAACTTTTTATGAACTCGTGAACTTCTTTGCTACAAAAAGAAACTTCACATATGAGATGTTAAAGGGTTAAATGAAAGAATGAATGAATGTGTTAAAATATGATGCAGAGTGATTAGCCAAAAATCAAACTTGTTGCTTAGTATTTATAGAAAAACCTTTTGCAGGTCTGGCAGATACGGCGGAACCCTCAGATGGGTTCCGCCCGTGTACCCCCAGAGTTCTGCTAGGCTTGCAGTTGGTTTTGCAATAAATCTTGCAAACCAAACAATGTCACATCTCATTACACCTAGTCAAAAACAAAACTTGTGCAAGCAAACATATGGTTAGTCAAACACAATTTCTTTCCATAAATGTATATTGACAAAACTTGCCATAAATGTGATGTGACATTTCAATTTTAAGAAATAAAAAGTGTTGTATTTTATGAAATGTAAAATGTAGCAAATATCTAGTTATGCAAGTCTTTAAAACTAAGATTATGATTTACTTAGAAACTAAAGTTTACATTTTGTCGTTAACAAAACTTAGCAAAGATCGTAAAATATAAATAACGTTTTTAGGCGATATTTGTATTAACAATCTCCCCCTTTTTGTTGATGACAAAACTTAAACTTTGTTTTTAAGTAACTCACAAAATCTTAGTGTTTAAGAGTAAAAAAAATTTATATTAAACTTGTTTTACTTAAGTGATGAAAATCATATTAAGTTTAAAGGTTTAATATATTTCTCCCCCTTTTTGTCGAAACAAAAAGTAGAGTAGCGAAGCGGAATAATGCACGTGCTCCCCCTTGGTTGTTACTCCCCCTAAAAGGAGTGCCAAGATGGGAAACATTGATTTTGATCCTACAAAAAAATGGTTAGTTGGTGATATATATAATCAAGCTTGTAGTTACCACACATAATGCAACCACAATAACAACTCAAAAATGATCAACCAACAATGCAAGTAAGTAGAAAAAGATGTCATTTCAAGTAAAATTTAACTTTTAAAAGTCAAAGACAAGAAATGGGAAAGATCCTCCTACTTCTAAAAACAAAACTAAAAATAACCAAGAAAATAAAATAAAATCAAATCCTACTTTTCTAAATGGGGCAAAAAGGCCTCCAAATGTTATCTAGGATTTGTTTGGGTGGGAAAGAGCATCCAAACGTTCTATGACATGTTGGAATGCAAAACGGGTTTCATCTTGGAATTGGTGAAGCAACAATTTGATGCTTTCACCCATTTTCAACATTTACTCACAATGTGAGCAAACATGGGGATGATTGGGTGGAAATGGGTTGGTGTTGGTTTCTTGGTTTGAGGATGGGTTGGTTTTTGGTTCTTGAGTGGAGGATGGGTTTGGGATAGAGTCAAGCAAGGTGGTTTGAAATTCCATTGCTTGATGGAGGTGATTCTCGACCATGCTTTGAATTTCCTCATAGGAAGGAAAGAAACATTCGAAGGTTTGAGCTTGAGAATGTGGTGGAGTTGGGTGATCATGGTTTTCAAAATTTGTTTCTCCATAAAGAGAACCATGGATGTCATGGTAGATAGGGTGAAACAACAATGGTTTGGGTTGGTGGTACTCTTGTTGTGGTGGTTGGTTGTGGTTAAAATTCTCATTTTGGTCAAGAAATGACCTTCGTGTTTCATTTGCAAAAGGTGGTGGTTGAGTTGGTCTTGGTGGAAGATCATTGAGATCTTGGACAAAAGGATGTGGTGAGGTTGGAGGAGACCCAAATAACTCCATAGGTTCAAGTTTTGGTAATGGTGATGGTGATGGAGTTTTGGATGGTTGGGTTGCAGCACTTGGTGGAGTTGGGTCAATGGGTGATTTTGTTGGTGGTGGAGTGAGCTCATTGGGTTCATTAGGTGATGGAGATGGAGATGCAAGGTTTAGAAAATGTTCATTTTTTATTGGTGAGGTGAATTCATCCGAGGATGAGGAGCTTAGGTTGATGGATTGTTTAGACCAAAGTGGTTTCACACTTGTTGATACAAAAGTTGGGCGTACCTGATTATTGGGCTTTGCTCTTATATCAATTCGTTCCTTAGCACTTTGTTACCTGCGTACTAAGAAAATAAACAACACCGTTAAGCTTATCGAGGGATTGTCTCCCCCGATTAGACTCCGGCGTGAGAGTAAGTAATCGAATTTAGGTTTTGGTTTAAGAGTTTAGGGATTCCGTGAATCGTACCTTCAATGAGAATCGTATGATTCTATATATAGGGGCTAAGAAACCGTGTTTCTTGCTCCTTACTCTACGCACGCATGGTGCTTATCCGAGGTAAGGATATCTATTCCTTGAATAGATGATCCTTATCGGATATCCGGTGAGTTAGATTGGGCCTTTGGGCTTCATAAGCCCAAGCGTTGATACTGCGGCCCATACCATTTGTCATGGTAGCCCATTCGTGATGGGCTTAAGTATAAGTAATGTCTATCATTTGGGCTTGCGGCCCAAATATAGGCTATACGTCATCATGTCCCCCCAGTCTAGTATGTGCGGCACGTAGCCGCGGGTACTAGACTTAATGTAAGCAGCGGTAAGCGTGGCGGGATAATGAACAAATTGTTACCGCCTTTTTGGAGGTGCAATGCACCTAACAGGTTCAAAATAGTTACCTCGGTAATTGGGGGTGGTGTCCACGTATCACTTGGGATTCGGGAAAAAGTGTTGTACCTTTTGATCTTCTAGCCACACGTTTACTGTGAGTGGGATCCACGTGGGCGTAAATTAGGGTTTTTACCACCCTATATAAGAGTGCCGTCCCCCTTTATTTTCACCACACAGTAAAATACACACACAACCACTATTCATCTTCTTCATTTTGAGAGCGTTTTTGCTAGAAAACCTTTGAGCTTCTGTAGGTAATCTTTGTGTGCGTCCACTTAGTTTTAAGATGAACATGGTCGCTCAATTAGAGGAGTTTCGCTCTGCGTTGTCTGTTGAGGATGTGATGCGCTTTTCTTCCGACTATTTTGTGCCTTTGGATGTGCATCCAGAGGCGCCAGATGTCGATGCGTGTATAGCCGACTTCCCCGAAGGGAAGATAGGTTTATACACGAAATTTTTCGAGTACGCTAACTACCGCGTACCTATATCTATATTTCTGAGCGATTTGCTCAATCACTATCGCCTCCACATCTCTCAGCTGCACTGTATAGGTGCGGCGAAGGTGTCGAATTTTGAGGTAAACTGCCGTTTACTAGCGATAGAACCAACTGTAGATTTATTCCGCTCCTTTTACCACTCAACATGGTCGAACGGTTGGGTGTCCTTTGCGAAGCGCCCACGGGCGTTTCAATGTTATACGGAGAAAGTTGACGCCCTCAAGAATTGGAGGGAATTTTTCTTTTGGGTAGACGACGTGGTCTTTCCTTCCAATTTTGAGTTTTATACTCAGGCGTCTTTACCAAGGGATGGGCATCCCGCACCCGGTTCCTATAGTATTGCTGACGCGCAGGCGTTAAATGCCAATCGCTTGGCCATTAACCCCTACCCGGAGGAGTATTTGGTGCATGTAGGATTGAGTCGCGCGTATTTTGGCGCAGCGGATGAGGTTCCCACTTTCCTGAGTGAGGATGGCCGGGGTGGGTGTTCATCCTTTGTAATTGTTTGTAAGTTTTTCATCCTTTTTCTTCGCGCATTTACCAACTAATCTTTCGTTGTTTTCTTGCTTCATTTTTATATGTGCAGAGATGGACTTATTCGAGTGGTGAAGCTTGATAAGCCAAAGCAGGTGACCATAGGGGTGCGTCCTCTGAGGGAAGGGGAGCTGCCTTTGCTGGAAGCGACCGCGGGGCGTTTGACTATTTTGCCCGCGACGGTTCCCGAGGACACGCCACCACTTGTGGTGACGCCCGTCCAGAGTATGGCGCCAGAGGTAGTGGTGGCGCCCACTGTGGTGCCTGAAGTGGAGGTGGCGCGCGAGGAGGCGCGCTCAGGGTCATCTGACAGTATTCGGATCCTGAAACCTGAGGAGGTGTTGAGGGAAGAGGTTGCGCAAAACTTGAAGCGCAAGGGAGAGGCTGGAACCAGTGGCACCAGCAAGAGGCGTCGACACGTCATCAAAGACGCAGAGTCGAACGCGGAAGAAACTTCGACCTCCGGCGCACGGTTGAAGGCTGATGCTTCTCCGTTTCTGTAAGTGTGCCTTTCTTCTCTCTCATTTTTTTTTTTTTTTTTTTTTTTTTGCAATTACTTGTTGTAATTTTTTGTTGACTGTCTTTGTTCCGTAGGGATGACGACGCGAAGGACGATGAAGTATCCTCTCCGCAGAATGAAAACAAGGGAGAGGATACCTTGGCTGCTGATGGTGGTGAGGCGCAGCAACTTCTTGATGAGTTGGCTGCGACTACTGCCCGTCAGGCTGAGCTGGTGGCGCAGCTGAAGGGAAAGCGCGTTGGGGAGAGTCGTGCTTTGGCCCAGAAGGAAGAAGAGTTGGAGAAGCTGCGCGTGCTATTGGCGGGCGTGCAGGCTGAGCTCGGGGAGTCAAGGGCGTATGGGGAGAAGATGGCTCAGGACAAGATGAGCATCTTGGCTGATCTGCTACATGCGAGGGCGTGCAACGAGCAGATAAAGGCCAAGGCATCATGGTCTGTGTCGTTCCTTGAGGAAAAAAGGTCTGAGCATTATGCTAGCCTGCAAGAGTTCAAGGAGCGCATGGAGAAGACGCTCGTGATGTATGAGGAGAAGCTGCGCGCACTTAGCATTGAGTACGACGAGGAGCTGTATCCTCATCTCATGTCTGTGATTGCTGAGCGCAGGTATTCTTACACCCTTATCTTTTAGAATTGTTTTCTTCACTCCATTTTATCTTATCTTGCTACCACTTTGTGAATGCAGGTGGTTGATCAGCCATGGGCTTCGTCTGGCAGCTCTAAGTACTTTAGAGTCTGCGGAGGTGGTGGAGGCCTTTGGGAAGGTTGTCCACTGCGCGATGGCGCGTGGCCGTTCGCAGGCGATGGAGGAGCTCCGTGAGGCCAAGTTGCTGGAGAAAGATTTGGCGGAGATTCCTGGTTATAGCTCAACGGCGTACGATGAGCTAGTGGAGGCGATGGCGGGGCTGAAGGTTCTTGAGCTGCCGCATATAGGGAAATTGGAGCGCGACCAAGATGACCCTATAGCTGTGCTAATGGCCGGTTTAACTTTGCAGCGCCATCTTGAGAAGAATGCGGAAGAGGAGTTAGACTATTATCTAAAACCTGATGTATCGCAGCTTCAAGTCCCAGTTTTTGCGCGGCCCCATGATATCCTCAAGCCTTTTGCTCTGGAGAAGGAAGTCCCCTTGAAGGAGGTGCTGGAGCAACATGCGCAGAGGGCTGCTGTGAAGAAGGGTATCAAGGGCAAGGCCGTGACGTGCGGTATTGGCGCTGCGCACCTTCCTAGATCAGATGGCGTGGCTGTAAGTGTTCCAATCGTATCGATGCAGGATGCCATAATCTTGAGTAAGTTGAAGGAAGGGAGTTCCGCCGCTCCAGAAGAGAGCCATGATCACCGCCATAGCATATAGGTTGTTTGTGAACTTATGTATTTTGTCCTTGTAATTTAATGAATATGGAATAAAATACATTTTGTTATAAGCTCGTAACTTAAATATACTTGCATTGTTTGCTAAGTTTGATTATTTTACTAAGTCTTTTAAGTGCGTGACTTAAATATACTTGCATTGTTTGCTAAGTTTTATTTTTGACTAAGTCTTTTAAGTGCGTAACTTAAGTATACTTGCATTGTTTGCTAAGTTTTATTTTTGACCAAGTGTCTTGGCTCGTTATATTGCTAAGCTCGTACGGTGTACTTGGTATATGCGCATCCGTCGTGGGGTGCGCATATGAAACTTACTTTGACGTCTCAAGAGTAAGGCGCTTAGCAAGGATACGTGATCCAATGTTGATGGGTTTGCAACCCTCTTATTCAACGAGTAAATTAGTAGGTTAACTCATCCTTTATGCCTTCGTGGGTCTTTAAGTGGTGCATGCACGCCATGTAGGCAAAAAATATAAGATAGACAATATTGACATATATGCAATAAAGTAAAAGTGCGCTATGGAGTTAGCTAGAAACCATAACATTTTATTAATACTTGCAAGTTTATTGAAAAAATGGAAAACATAATTCCTAAGAAAGAAAAGAAAGACAAACACTTATTGGGCACCGCGTAGGGTGTGAGTGTGTTTGTGTAAGGGCCGTAGCCTAAAAGTAACATCTTTTGAGATTACAGATGTTCCAAGTGCGCGCTAGGTCGTGACCTTCCATATCGCGCAACCTGTATGCGCCGTTGCCGAGCGCGTCTGTGACCTCGTAAGGTCCTTCCCATTTGGGTCCGAGCTTGCCTGTGTCTTCTACGTGGCTCGCGTCATTGGCGCGGTAAACAAAGTCTCCTGGTCTGAATGAAGTGTTTTTGACTTTTGCATCATAATACTTCTTCATTTTTGCCTTAGCCTTTGCTTCACGTATAGCTGCGCGTTCGCGTCTTTCTTCCAGTATATCTAAGTCTATGCGCCGTTCCTCGTCATTTGTTGTGACGTTGACCTCTGCCGTGCGTATAGTTGGCATTCCTATCTCGGCTGGTATGACGGCTTCTGTTCCATAGACTAAGGAGAATGGCGTGTCGCCAGTACTGGTTTTGATTGTCGTGCGATGCGCCCACAAGACGTGCGAGAGCTCATCTACCCATCTTCCTTTATGTCTGTCAAGGCGCGCTTTTATGCCTTCGCCTAGACTGCGATTAGCGCGCTCAACTAGGCCATTGGTTTGTGGGTGTTTGACTGAAGCAAAGTGTTGTGTGATGTTTAATTGTGCGCACCAATCTTTGAATGGGTTATCACAGAATTGTTTTCCGTTGTCTGATACGATCTCGCCTGGTAGGCCGAAGCGACAGACAATATTGTCCCAGACAAAGCGTTTTACTTGGTTTCCCGTAATGTTCACCACAGCTTTTGCTTCAATCCACTTTGTAAAATAATCTATGGCTACGATGAGGAATTTTACTCCTCCCGCTGCGACGGGAAAAGGTCCTGCGATGTCGATACCCCATTTGTAAAATGGCCATGGTGAGGTGATTGGTGTTAGCTCGTGCTGTGGTCGGCGCGGAATAGGTCTATGTACTTGGCAGTTGCTGCACTTTCTTATTAGGTCGCGTGCGTCGCGGTGCATTGTTGGCCAATAGTATCCTGCCCTTAAAGCGCTTGCCACCACGGATCGCGGTCCTGAGTGCATACTACATGATCCAGCGTGAAGTTCGCGGAGTACATAGTCTGCTTGAAGGGGTCCAACACATCTGAGCCATGGTTGTAAGAAAGATCGCCGATAGAGTACGTTGTCGCGGAATTCGAATCGTTGCGCTGTGCGCCGTATTCTTCGAGCGTCTTTATTATCTTGGGGTAGGGTTCCCTTGCTGATAAATTCGATGATAGGTGTCATCCACGTGGGATCTTGTTCTTCTATCACCGTTGATATTTCCATATCAAGGATGGACTTGTTCTTTAAGGTTTCCACCAATACCTGTTTTGAAAGGTGTGCGAAGCTTGTAGATGCGATCTTGCTGAGTGCGTCCGCCTTTCTGTTTTCCCCTCTAGGTACTTGTTTTATTGTGAACCTATCGAAGTTTTTGATCAGAGACTTTGTCTTTTCCAGGTATTGGATCATATGATCATCCTTGGCCTCGTATTCTCCTAACACGTGGTTAGCGACTAGCCGAGCATCTACGTTTGCCTCTAGGTTGCGTACACCCATTTGAATTGCGATGCGTAGTCCGGCCAGTAGGGCTTCATATTCTGCCTCATTGTTTGTGGCTGTGAACTTGAAGCGTAGCGCATAGGTGAATTCCATACCTTCTGGATTTGTAAGAATGAGTCCTGCGCCTGATCCATCTGCGCATGAGGATCCATCGGTGAACAGTGTCCATGGTTCCTGTAGATCCGTTTTTGCTGCAGATGTTGGGCTGTCACCCTCTGGCTTCTCCACGATAAAATCAGCTAAAACTTGCCCTTTGATAGCAGTGCGCGGCCTGTATGAGATGTTGTACTCACTGAGCATTACACTCCATTTTTGTAAGCGTCCCGATGCATCTGGTTTAGAGATAACTTGTTTAATTGGCTGATCAGTGATTACCGCAATTGGATGCGCTTGGAAGTATCTGCGCAGTCTTTTGGCAGCGAACACTAAAGCCAAGACCAGTTTTTCCATGGCGCTGTAGTTAACCTCTGTTTTCTTTAAGGCTTTGCTTACGAAGTATATGGGTGTCTGGACGGAGTCTCTATCTGTCAATAGTACTGCGCTAACTGCTCCGTGGGTTGCTGATAAGTACATGATTAGTTCTTCCCCTTGTCGCGGTGCGACTAGTTTGGGAAGAGATGCCAGATGATGTTTGAGTTGTTGAAAAGCTTCCTCCGCTTCATTGGTCCAACGAAAGTCTCCCTTTTTTGTACACTTCGTGAGTGTTTTAAAGAGAGGAAGGGACTTGTCCGCTGACTTAGATAAGAAGCGATTCAGCCCTGCCAGCTTTCCATTTAGTGATTGGACTTCTTTGAGTGTGCGCGGGGAGGGGAGATCAATAACAGCCTTTGTCTTCTCTGGGCATGGTTTGATTCCATCGGGTTCTATTAAGTATCCGAGGAACATGCCTTCAGTTGCGCCAAAGGTGCACTTTTTTGGATTCAGTTTCATGTTTATCCGCCCCAACGTTCGGAATGTTTCCTCGATGTCGCGCACTAACTCATCCTCTGTATGGCTTTTTATAACAAGGTCGTCCACGTAGACTTCCAAGTTGCGGCCTACTTGTTTTTCGAAAGCTGTGTCCACCAGCCGTTGGTATGTCGCGCCTGCGTTCTTTAAGCCAAAAGGCATTTTTGTGTAGCAGTATACCCCTTGACTGGTGTGGAAAGCTGTTTTTTCTTCATCCTCCACTGCCATTTGGATTTGGTGGTACCCTTTATATGCGTCTAGGAAGCACTTGAAGGGGTATCCACATAAGGATTCAACCTTCCAATCAATTTCTGGCAATGGATAGCAGTCTTGCGGGCATGCTTTATTGAGATCCGTGAAGTCCACGCACATCCTCCAGCTACCATCGCTCTTCTTTACCATGACTGGGTTAGAGAGCCAGTCGTGGTAGTACACTTCGCGCATGATGCCCGCATCTACTAACTTGTGTACTTCTTCCAAAATAGCTTTTGCACGATCTGGAGCCTGGCCGCGCTTCTTTTGTCGTATTGGAGGGTATCCTTGTCGGATTTGTAGTTTGTGCTCTGTGATAGAACGAGGCACTCCTGTCATATGCTTTGGTTCCCATGCAAAGATGTCTAGGTTCTTTTGCAAGAGTGCGCATACGGCTGCTTTACCTTTGTCAGATAAAGATCCTCCAATCGAAACTTGTTGTTCCGGATAGTCTGGATGAATAGCGACCTTTAAATTTGGCGATTTTTCCGTGCGCTGTTCTGGAATAGTATCTGCTTCAGTTGTCACTGCGATACATTCTCTTGGTGGTACCGTTGTGTTATAGAGAGTAACCACTCCTCCTTCAACTGGGAATTTAAGCATTCCGTGTGCTGTGGATGGTACTGCGCGCATGGATGATATTCCTGGTCTTCCAATTATGCCATTGTATGGTGAGGGAGACTTGATTACCATAAAATTTATCCATGCCGCAGTTGAGTGTTGCTCATCTCCTACAACCACCAATAAGCGTAACTGCCCCATGGGCCAGATCTTTTCTCCTGTAAATCCTGTTAGTGACATTGTAGCTGGTATCAACTGACTTTGGATTTCAGGTCGCAGCCTTTTGAAGCAGTGATCATACATGATGTCTGCGGATGCTCCTCCATCAATATACATGCGGTGGATGTCGTGTCCTCCTGCATGTATTTCAATGGTCAGAGGTTCCACGACTGCGTTGTCCGCAGCGATTGTAGGGAAGGATATCTCTTTTTCTGGAGAGAATTTTTGGCCGACTTTTTGCTTTATTTTGCGCTGCCATGATTGTATCATGTATATAGTATCAGCCTTTTCTTTTGGGGGTTCTTTCTTGCCTCCATTTCTCTGTCTCTCTTTTCCTTCCTTGATGTTTTTTACGAGGTGGTCCATCCTTCCTTCTCTCACTAATTTTTCGATTAGTTGTTTCAGTTGGACGCACTCGTTAGTTGTATGGCCCTTTTGGCCGTGGTACTCGCAGTATCCACTACCTTGGCGTTTTTCTTCTGCCGTTTTAATTGGTGGTGGTCTTGGGAAGTTCGCACCTTCTGTTGCAAATATCTCCCTTGGAGTTTTAGTGAGAGGAGTATATTTGTCGTTGTCTCTTCCACTGCGGTAGTTCCTGCCGCGGTTATTGTTTTGATCATTGGATTGTCTCCGCGGCTGTTCTTGTTGCCTATAGTTTGAATATCCTTTTTTGCTATCCGCAGCAGCTGCTTCTCCTTGTATAAAGGATCTGGTGCGTTTTGTGAGTTCATCGAAAGACTGTGGAACTCTATCATTGAGCTTTCGGATGAGTTCTGGATTATTAATTCCATTCATGAACCCTGAAATTTTTAGTATTTCGGGACATGCTTTGACTTGTATGCACTCATCCTTGAAGCGCTCCATGAAGGCGCTGGTTGATTCTCCTTGGCGTTGCTTCACCCTTGCCAATTCTACAGGATTTTTAGCGCACTTCTTTCGCTGGGTGAAGTTGTGGCGGAATGCTTTTCGTAATTCCTCAAAGCCGCCTATACTCCTACGTGGGAGTTTGCTAAACCATGTGCGCGCGTTCCCTACCAATGTGGAATTAAACATGTGACACCACACAGGCTGTGGCCAATTTTCGATAGTTGCGGCTGACTCGAAAATTTTTAGGTGGTCATCTGGGTCACCTGTTCCATCGTATGTCTTCACATTAGTGGGCATGCGCCTGCGCCTGTCGTCTGAGTAATCACTTATGCGACGTGTGAACGCATCAATTTTGTGGCGTCGCCATGGGAGAGACATATCCTCGTTCTCTTCCTCGCGACGTTTTCCTTTTGATTTCCAGTGCCCTGTTTCTTTATCCTCCTTGTCCGAGGAATCGCTGGAGGAAGAATAATCTCTCCTTCGGCGTTTGCGCCTGCTCCTTTCAGAAGAGGAGCCTGAGGGATCTCTGCTTGGGGATCTCCTCCTCCCCAATCTATCTTGTATTCGCCTACTTTCAGGTTTGGAAGATCCTTGGCTTGGCGAATGCTGAGGCCCTAATCGATCGTGTATTCCCCGACTGCCAAGTCTGGAATGGACATTGGTGCGCCTACCGCTGTCTCCAGAGTTTTGTGAGTCAGGTACCGCACCTAGCCTATCATGGACAGAGGTACGTTCTGTACGTCTTCCTCGCGGGTGGCGCGGTGGTGATGGTTCGCGTTCTGGACCAAGATTAAGTCGGATTTGCGGATCCGCACCTGCTCTTCTTGCCGCTTCTTCTTGCATGAGGGCATTTAATGTTTCATAATTCTGGGATACAAAGTTTCCCAAAGTCAGATCCGGTGCGTCCTCAGTTGTTGCAAGAATTTCTTCCTCAGTGTTAGGCGCCCTGTTCCGTTCAGGAGCGCCTGGCGGCACAGTGTTGTTCACTGCGGGTGTAGCCTGATGAGGAGTGGTGAAGAGGGTGCGTTGGAGTTCTTCAACGCTGGGGACCTCTAAAGTAATCCTGGGTAGTTCTACCGCTGGGGGAGGTTGGGTTGTCCCTGCCTCATGGTGACCAGGTGTGCTGGTTGTCCCAGCGACTTGTCTAGAGGTTGGATCTTGTTGATTCTTCCTCAGATAGTCACGTTTTTCTGGCTGCGGAGTCCGCTGGCTCGAATTCTTATGTTTCGTCATTCTAGTTCGTTGTAGGGTCCCACGGATGGCGCCACTTGTTGATACAAAAGTTGGGCGTACCTGATTATTGGGCTTTGCTCTTATATCAATTCGTTCCTTAGCACTTTGTTACCTGCGTACTAAGAAAATAAACAACACCGTTAGGCTTATCGAGGGATTGTCTCCCCCGATTAGACTCCGGCGTGAGAGTAAGTAATCGAATTTAGGTTTTGGTTTAAGAGTTTAGGGATTCCGTGAATCGTACCTTCAATGAGAATCATATGATTCTATATATAGGGGCTAAGAAACCGTGTTTCTTGCTCCTTACTCTACGCACGCATGGTGCTTATCCGAGGTAAGGATATCTATTCCTTGAATAGATGATCCTTATCGGATATCCGGTGAGTTAGATTGGGCCTTTGGGCTTCATAAGCCCAAGCGTTGATACTGCGGCCCATACCATTTGTCATGGTAGCCCATTCGTGATGGGCTTAAGTATAAGTAATGTCTATCATTTGGGCTTGCGGCCCAAATATAGGCTATACGTCATCAACACTTATCCGAGCGTTTTTCCGGATGGGTCTTGATGGTTGAGAGGTGATACTTGACTTAGTCATTGTTAAAATGGTTTAAAGATCAGAGATTGTGATGGAGAAGGTGTGATTTAATAGTGTTTAGGATGGTTTAATTTATAGTGATGAAGGAGTGTGGGAAGGAGTGTTTGGATTTGATGTTTGGCCATACAAAAATGGAGGTTCCTAATGATTTGGAAGATTAATTGTGGGTTGTCAAATCATGGAAGTCAATCCAATGAAAATGGTGAAGTAGGAAGACAAAGATTTGCACTAAATGCTTAGTGGTTTTGGCAAATTTGTTGAAGGATATGTCTCAGGGATTTCAAGGAACCTTTGGAAGGGTTCCTTCCTTTATGTGTGAAGGTTCCTTGAAGTGGTTATGACTATTTTTGAAATTTGGCATGAAATTGTTTGAGTTGACAGCTGGTGGTTTGCTCAAAATCACACGGTTATCAGGTGTGCCACAGTTCTTACACCTGGCTACTCCAGAAGTGATGGCTTTTGGTAAAGAGTTTTTCAAATCCATTAAGCTTTTCTCAAAATATTGCTAGGGACTAGCAATAGTTTAGTGTGGGGGATTGATGAGTGTCTAAATACTCATATTTTATACCAATCTGAGCTGCCAAAACATACAAAGACACTCAAATATGTATCAAAATACTTAAAATATCTTAAAGGTGTGTTTTATATGTTTCAAATGCAAAATATGCAAAAACAGATGAAAAACGTACAAAGTTTGCATAATTGGCAGTTTCAGTCCCTCAAGTTTCAGAAATTGGCAAAACTAGTCCCTGGTTATTCTAAAAACTTGAAAAAGCCACCAAAGGTCGTTTTTAATCATAAAGTTACATATTTAGTCCTTTGGTGCAAAGTTTCATAAAATTACAAGTTTAGTCCCTCAACTTTGGAATTTGACAGAAATGGTCCCTGGGATGTAAAAACTTTGAGAAAAATCAATTTTGGTCCTTATACTAATAATCTTTTGCAGGAATGGTCCTTGGGTGATAAGTTTGGTGAAATTACATACTTGGTCCCTGAAGTTTGGCAGTTTGGCAAAAATAGTCCTTAAGGTTCAACCCTTCAACAAATCAGAAATTACACAATTAGTCCTTGGGCCTTATACCACTAAATACCAAACCGGATCCTTAATTACAAAACCAAAATAAAAACCCAACACTAAAAAAATCCTACCCCTTTTTACCCTTTCTCTTGGCCCAACTCCAAGCCCAGTCCACCCTTTTGTTTAAATAAATAAAACCGGCAAACCAGGGTCACTGTTCACCCTCCCTCACAAGCCAAAACCGCCCCTCCACCTTGCCTGTTTCACCACCACCTCATCACCCACCTCTCCACGCAATACCTCCTCCTCTCCACAACTTCCAAGGCTCAATAAATGCCCTAAAACCCTCTCCACGCAACCACAGCTGCCCCAAAGACTTTTTCGCGCCAAAAAGACTTTTAAACGGCTTGGATTGAATTGATCAAATCAATGGCTCACAGATGGTGGGAAATGGTTCAGTGGGTCCCACAATGCCTTAGAAGTCATTATAAAGAAGAAAGAAGCATAGTGGAGAGAGTATTAGTTTAGTTTTTTTAGTTAATTGTAACCGTAGGTAGTGTAAATTTCAATTTCAGTTGTAATTTCAATTTAAACAGCTTGCTCTCAGTTAATTTCATGTATTTCAATATTTAATTTAAGTCAATTTCAAGTTTCAAGTTGATTCTCAGTTGGTGTTTATTTTTCTTTATTTCAAAAATCACAAAAAGCTTATTTGTTGTTTGTAGTTGTTATTGTGAATTCTCTCAGCTCACATAAGCCTTGACAAAGCTCTTGCAAGCCATTAGATACCATAAAAGTCAGTTTAGGATAAAAAATCAAAAATTCCAAGAAAAATAGAAAATAAATAGAAAAATAGTAAAAAGAAAGAAAGAAGAAGTAAGCAGAGCAGGATGGTGATTTTGGATTGCTTGGGTAATTAGAACTCCATGGGGAGTGTAGGGAAAGGATTTGAGTATCTTTGTTTCATGTTCTGATCTTGGAAGTCATTATAAGCCTTTACTCCTAAATTTTGTTTGCTACTGTTCATCTGCTAAAAATCTGCTTATTTCTATCTATTTATACTTATTAAGTGTATTTAAGTTGTTATGTAACTTAATATTGTATTTTAGTTCATTAATATCCTTTGTGCTACAAAATTGCTAAATCAACTGTCTCAATTAGTTTAATATAGGAATTAAGGTGTTTGTAGTTTAGGCTTATGTTTTTGTGCTTATTTTAGTTTCTTATACCATATTAGATTATAGTGTATCAGTTCCACAGCTTAAGCTGTTCATTTGTTTTAGAAACTCAAAACAGTTAAAGTTATAGGGGTGTTTGTTTTAGACTGCAAAGTGAGTCCTTGTTGGGTTATGCTGGTAAAATTGGTTCATATATGTTCACTAAGTCATATTAACTTAATCTAGTCAATAAAATATAGGGGTTAAACAAGAAAAAGTCAAATCACAAGATTTCTACCACCACAGTTAACTGTGGTGGACATCAAGGTTCATAAACACCCATATTACTACATAAGTAGGAGTTTTAGCTTAAATTAAGTTACTTTTGTCTTATTACATCATATCCAGTAATCTAGGATCACCAAAAGTTCAATAAAGTCAAATCTTAGGTTTATATCAAAAGTCAAACTTTGCTCTTCTCAGATTTTCTCAAATCTTGAGGGATTTTTATAGATTTATGTGGTGAGATTTAGACTGAGAGCTTTTGAGGTTTAGTAGTCTACCACCTCATTGCCAAGTTCCCATAGTGATTATATTTTTGGGATTTTTCTGGTGGGCCCCACACAACCCCAAAGTCACATGCAGGGCTGGGGATGTACCCTGCATCAGCAGACCATGGCCAAACCACCACCTTTGGTGGTGATTTGTGACCACCACAGTGGGCCCCACACATCAAACTTGGTTTATTACAACCCCCCTCCTAGTAGGCTGATGCGTGGGAATCGCAACAGGCTTTACCTCTCGAGGGATCTCAAGAAGCTTACAACCCCCACCAGGCAGTGTACCTGATCGTTGTAGTATAGTATAGTGACAAGTACCGGGGGATTGATCGTTCAGCTTAGGAATAGTGTCGCTAGGATTAGAAAGCCTAAATACTAGTCCTAAAGTTGAGGGATGATTATTTTTTGTATTTTTATATTTTTTAGAAAGCAAATTAAAATCTCGGGTTTTGGAAGAGTGGGCGGAATTAGTTGCTATTCAACTAACCCAATACTAAGATGCAATCAAAATAAAATACTAGAAAAGAAAATAAACTAATTTATACTAAAGTTGTGAGCAGTAATTGGAGAAAATGTGTTTACTTAGATTTCACTACTCCCTAGATATCTTTTACACGTTAATTACTTGTTATAATTGCATGGATGACGGATTATATTCCTTAATACCATTCATGGGGTGGCACACATAACTCCCCAATTCTATGAGCTCTTATCTCCTCCTACACCATGCCCAGCACAACTATAGGGATTGTAAACAGTGGCTCATGCATTAAATACAACCAATAAAGACCTAGTGCGCGTTGGTTCATGTTTCTTAAGACGTTCAAGCATGTTACCAATTGGAGATCTGCCAGTTTTCTTAAGCCTAACATATAAATCATTCATCCAAGACAAGAATAAACAAGTAATCAACACATAATCAATATCTAGGTTTCATTAGATCTAAGCAAACACAACAGAGATCTAGCCTAGCATGATAGAATTAAGACAAGAACATGATATAGACAACCAACACATAGACATATTGATTGAATTAGAAGAACACTTATCTTGATTAATCATGCAAGGTATCAAGGGATTGGAACCCTTGAAAAACCTGTAAAGTTACACCAAAATCGTACTTAGGGTTTCTCCCAAAACTTCTCTTCTTTTAAATGTGAAAATTAGAAAACTATATATTGAAAAATAGGTTTGACGGCGTCAAGAATAAACTTGTGACGCCGTCACCTCGCCGCCAAAACTCTTCTCGGACTGCCTAGATCTACTTCTGACGCCGTCAAGACTTATACACTTCCAGGCCGTCATGACTCTTTTACTCTTGACGCACTTCCTACGTGACGCCGTTAAATCTGTTCTGGGTCGTCATGGAAATTCATGAAATTTGCTCTTGACGCCGTCAAGGTTCTGCTCTTGACGCCGTCACCTACTGTTCCCAGCTTGGAAAATTAAGACTTTGGCATTTTCTTCACTTTTATGCTCCAAAAACGTCCGAATTGCTTCCTTTTCCAGATTTCACTCCCAAAGTACCTAAAATCACAAAAGGAACGATTTAGGGCAATATTTGATCAAATAAATTCGGATTCGGGCTTAAATGACCCCCTAAAAACGGATCATTTTTCACCTCATCATATACCCTTACAATTGAGATTTGCCTGTCCTCAAGCAAATGCGCTTTTATTCTAGTCAAAATACAAGTTAGGGGTCATTTAACACTAATATAAAAGTAATTACAACAAATAATCGTTCCACTAAAGACCAATAGACAAGCACGGAGGTCATACACTAGCACCTCACAAATAGTGTTTAGATACTCACATCTCTCGGGTGTAATAAAGTGTAAATTACAATATGGAAACGGAAGATATCTCTCACTACCTGTCATAGCAAAATAGATTACCATAGGCTTGGGAAAGGATCAAACCTCCACCACATGGCGTAAGCACCTAGGATAAACTATCAAAGAGGTCTTTTAAAGGGTTGTAACGTTAGGTGTAGGGATATGAAATACACGGTTTTGTTGGATAAAGGAAGTTTTACTGGTGGCGAGTTAACAATCTTAGTTAATTACATGTACAATATGGCATTGCTAAGCCAAGACTAGACTCGACTTAAGCTAATAAATGAAAAATAACAAAAACATAAAATGAACATAGAATGAAAACGGGATGGTAGTCCGTGTATATATATATATATATATATATATATATATATATATATATATATATATATTTTTTTTGCATACACTCTTACCCTACCATCCGAAATAATAGATCATAGGGAATGAACATTTCCCTTACACTTGAATCTTTACATACTTTACAATCAACTAAACTAATGACTCGAATTAAGAAAATCAAAACACTTGGAGCACTTTTAAGATTAACGTACATATGGGGGTAATAAATGATGTTCTTCCCCATTACTCCATAAAATAAGTACTTACCCATGAGTCCCAATCGTCCCAACACAATATGTACAAGGATATGACTCGACTTAGCAACCATGTAATCAATTAGATAGTTAACTTAGGGTTTAAACAAAAAACAATAATGCACTAAAAATGAGCGCATACACGGAAGGCTAAGGCGATTTGGTTGTACATTTAAGTGGGGTGTAACAAATTCTTCCTTTAAGTAAAATGCTTAAAGTTAGAAACGAAAAGATAGGCTCGGAGGGGTGTACTAGGGGTTTCGTGTACTAAAATTGAGTACAACGCTAAGGGTGTGGGAAAAATTAGTTGACTTAACTAGCCAAGTAATATGACTTAAATGGTCAAGTAATTATAATACGGGTTTAACACAAGGGTGATCCTAATGCCTCTTATCATGTAGTAAATCCTACCACACGAATGTAGTCTTACTAGCGGTCTTGGGATGCATCACTAACGCAAGTTCTAGAATCTAAATGCTACCGGTACACTCATAAGCACTAATGATAAATGCTTTTTCCTATCAAATCTAAACGCGAACCTCACATATTTGGGTGGAAAATTTTTCTGAATATACGGTTATGTGCTAGTCGTACAATCTCCTATCCATGAGACACTTGCTATGGCTAAAGTTTCACTCCTAAATGTTGTAAAAAATTTTAAATTTGGCACTAAAATTACACTAACAAGCATTTCTCATAGTTTTATTACACATCTACCATCAAACAAAACAAACTCAAGCGAAAGTGCATATGTAAGGTATCATCTTTTTACCCTCCCCTTACACTTAAGATGAACATTGTCCCCAATGTTCAAGTAAAGAATGTAAAAGTGAAAAAGTAAAAAGAGTGAAATCAAATACTCCCCTGATTCGCTCGGTATGGATAATAGGATGGCCAGGTTAAATCTTCCTCCAAGAAAATGAACAATCAAAGCTTCCCTTCCAGAATATAAATCATCTTCTTGTCATACATAACCTGTAAAACCTGACAAAATAGACAAGACAACCTCGCGTAAAATCGGCGGCATCCTATATAAGTTTCTAAGTCCTAGAAAACAAAATAAGATATAATGCTTGTGGAATGAAGTTTGCAGATCTCCTGGAGATTATAAAACTTAATAATTCACAAAAACCATAAGACTCCGTTAGAAAAACAAAACCGGTAAAATTTCCAGATTTTAACTCCTGACGCCGTCAAGAGTAAACCCCTGACGCCGTCAGAATAGACCTGCAGAAATTCTTATGTTAAGTTTCCGGAAAATTTATGGAAACACTTGGTCCTACTTCCTGGAAAATCCTGCAAAACTTCATTATGACTCAATACAAGCATTTGACTCTAACAAATACGAATATACATGCTCATTTAATATTGTGGAGAATCATGATCGGTTTGTTTCTTGAAAACATATTTGGGGTTTCCCCTTACACTTATCTTTTGCAAAAATACTTCTAGGTGGAGTTAAGACTAGGCCAAACAACAGAGTAAAGTATTTCCACTTTTTAATTGTGAAACATGATCAACCAACAATAAAAATTAAGCATGCATACGGAAGCAAATAACAAACAAACAAATAAAAACACACAAAACATGGGTTGCCTCCCAAGAAGCGCTTGTTTTTGTTCGAGTCACGAGCCTGACTCTACCCTTATTTAAAGGAAATAGGGGAGGTTTTCCCTACACTTAGGATTAAGTGCGGGTGGAAGTAGCGATACACACCCTTAGGGTGGAAATATGCCTCGTGAGGAAAGTGTGTTGGATGAATTATGTGCTCAATGGGGTGTGCTCTTATCATCATAACCTTAATTAATTCAATCGGGTTAGTGGGTGGATTAAGATTTTCTCCTAGAAAGGGATCATTTTCAATCAACTTCAAGAGATTACTAGTTGGGGATCCATCGTGACCTAATAAACCCGGTTTAAACCCATAATGTTTCTTGTGATCAAACATGAATGGGTGATGTAAGCATGTAAGGTCATGTTCCACTCCTATGTCAGCTTCCTCTCTACAAGGCTTAGAGTCCACTACCTTTATCCTAAGACTACCCGGACTATATGGTTTGATGGGTGGATCGGAACCTATTTCAATTCCTAAATTTTCATCCAAGGATGGAAGATTAGGTAACGGTTTTGGTTGAGGCTCCGGTTCATCAAAACTAGGAACTTCCCTAGAACTAAGAGTAAGGTTATCATTATAACTAATTCAAACCTATATCCTCTAGTTGTGTTTGGTTCAAATGTTCTACCTCTACTGGGGTTCCTAAAGTCTCTTCTACTTTTTCCGGGTAAGTCAAGGGAGGTGTGTGTGCCTCAAGTGATGGTGGGACTTGTGGGGTACTTAGTGGGCTTGGATTGTCCACCTCATTCTCCATTGTATCTAGATTACCTATGTGTTCATCTTGTATTATGGTGGAATCAAACCACTCCATGTACCTGGGTATCTCATCTATAGGCTTATTATCCCCAAACAAACTTCTTGCTTGTTCCCTCAAACTTGCGATCAATTGATCAGTAACAACGTTTGTTGGGTTGTCAATCTTTTTGGCGAGTATGGCACAATTCTCTATGGCTTCCCATGCTTCTTCAGCACTTAGTCCCCAAAGGTCCCCATCTGCGGCATGGTCAATGTCCATTTTGCTATAGTTGTCGACACGATGGTAAAATATTTCAATTTGGGACCATAGATCGAAATTATGGTGAGGGACTTTTCGGAGTAAATATTTAAAGCGAGCCCATGCATCATAGATAGGTTCATCCTCATGTTGTTTAAACATCAAGATGTCATTTGGAGTGGGTGAATTTCGTGGTTGGTAGTATGGTGGATTCGCGTTCTCCATAATGGCTAACGGAATAGTCAATGGAAAGGTTTTTACAAACAAAGACACAAAGAGAAGACAGACTAAAGAAAACCTAAAAATAAAAATAAAATCTTACTAGAAAGGAATCTAGCAAGTAGACCTAATAAAAAGAAATTCTAACCTAGACAATAACTATTCCCCGGCAGCGGCGCCAAAAACTTGATGCGTGGGAATCGCAACAAGCTTTACCTCTCGAGGGATCTCGAGAAGCTTACAACCCCCACCAGGCAGTGTACCTGATCGTTGTAGTATAGTATAGTGACAAGTACCGGGGGATTGATCGTTCAGCTTAGGAATAGTGTCGCTAGGATTAGAAAGCCTAAATACTAGTTCTAAAGGTGAGGGATGATTATTTTTTGTATTTTAATATTTTTTAGAAAGCAAATTAAAATCTCGGGTTTTGGAAGAGTGGGCGAAATTAGTTGCTATTCAACTAACCCAATACTAAGATGCAATCAAAATAAAATACTAGAAAAGAAAATAAACTAATTTATACTAAAGTTGTGAGCAGTAATTGGAGAAAATGTGTTTACTTAGATTTCACTACTCCCTAGATATCTTTTACACGTTAATTACTTGTTATAATTGCATGGATGACGGATTGTATTCCTTAATACCATTCATGGGGTGGCATACATAACTCCCCAATTCTATGAGCTCTTATCTCCTCCTACACCATGCCCAACACAACTATAGGGATTGTAAACAGTGGCTCATGCATTAAATACAACCAATAAAGACCTAGTGCGCGTTGGTTCATGTTTCTTAAGACGTTCAAGCATGTTACCAATTGGAGATCTGCCAGTTTTCTTAAGCCTAACATATAAATCATTCATCCAAGACAAGAATAAACAAGTAATCAACACATAATCAATATCTAGGTTTCATTAGATCTAAGCAAACACAACAGAGATCTAGCCTAGCATGATAGAATTAAGACAAGAACATGATATAGACAACCAACACATAGACATATTGATTGAATTAGAAGAACACTTATCTTGATTAATCATGCAAGGTATCAAGGGGTTGGAACCCTTGAAAAACCTGTAAAGTTACACCAAAATCGTACTTAGGGTTTCTCCCAAAACTTCTCTTCTTTTAAATGTGAAAATTAGAAAACTATATATAGAAAAATAGGTTTGACGGCGTCAAGAATAAACTTGTGACGCCGTCACCTCGCCGCCAAAACTCTTCTCGGACTGCCTAGATCTACTTCTGACGCCGTCAAGACTTATACACTTCCAGGCCGTCATGACTCTTTTACTCTTGACGCCCTTCCTACGTGACGCCGTCAAATCTGTTCTGGGTCGTCATGGAAATTCATGAAATTTGCTCTTGACGCCGTCAAGGTTTTGCTCTTGACGCCGTCACCTACTGTTCCCAGCTTGGAAAATTAAGACTTTGGCGTTTTCTTCACTTTTATGCTCCAAAAACGTCCGAATTGCTTCCTTTTCCAGATTTCAATCCCAAAGTACCTAAAATCACAAAAGGAACGATTTAGGGCAATATTTGATCAAATAAATTCGGATTCGGGCTTAAATGACCCCCTAAAAACGGATCATTTTTCGCCTCATCATAGGCTATCTATATTGACCACTTGTTTGACCTGAAACCCAGTGGACCCCACCTGGAATAAGCCTTGATCTTTGTCCCATTTTTCTGTCTCAGTCCACAATAAGCAATTGCTTATTGTGGCTTATTGGCTTATTCAGTGTACCATATGTGTTCTTTCTAGCTTATACTTGTTTAAATAACTTAGCTGAACTAGATTTTACCATAGTGGGTCCCACATAAGCTCAGTTGAGCTTATTTCCAATTTCAGTCAACTAAAGTCAACTAATAAGCTTAGTAGCTTATCCTGAGCTTATTATTAAGTTATAAATTAGTTGTTTTTATAAAAGTTAGTTATTTTTAGGTATAATATAGTTGTGTAAAAGAAAAATCCAGAAAAGACAACATAAAAATAAGTGATAGTTTCTATTTAATTTAATTTAATTTTAATTTTCATTTTTAGATTTTTATTAAGTAAGTTGTGTTTTTAGATTTTTATTAATTTCCGCTTAGGTTAAATTAATTTTAATAATTTTCTCAGATTTTTATTTTGTCTTTTAGTATTAATTATAATTAATATTAGTTTTATTAATAATTAATCAATAATTAAGTTATAAATAGCATAATTAATTTTTATAAGGTAACACCTAGTTTTTATATTTTTTCTAGCTTTTATATGTTGTAAAACATTTTTAGATATTTTCTTATAATTTATTCTGTTCAATAACTAGTTTTATTAATTTAAATAGTTTAATTAGTTATTAATTAATAAATAGAATAATAATTAGTTAACTAGTTTAAAAATATATAAAATAAACTTTTTATAAATTTTTAGGATTCCTATGATGGTTAATTAGATTTATAAAAATCTTCTTAATTATCTAAGTCTTTTTAGTATTTATAATAATTTAAATCATATAAATAGTTAAATAATAATTAAATAGTTATTAATTAATAATAATTAGATAAATAGTCTTAAAAATATAATTTTATTTTTAAAATAAGTTTTATAATATTTTAGACTTTTACAAAGTTTAATTTTATTTTTCTAAGACTTATTTTACATTTTATTAATTATTAGTGTATTATTAAATAATTAATAATAGTTATTAAATAATTAGTAATAATAAAATAAATATTTTAAGTTTATTTAATTTGCATTTAAGCCCCTAAGGTATATAAAATAATACTTTAGTTAAAATTGTTTTTGTTTCATACGTTTACGTAGAATTAAATTAAACGTACGCGTTTCTAGGTTTTAAACGTTTTTAGATATTTAGCTTTTACGTAATCGTTCAAATAGTTTATCTAAGTTATTTTAAGTTATAAAACCCTAGTGTAATCACATACACACACTTTATACCCTTTCCTGTTCACATTCACTTGAGCACAGATTCGTTTTTAATACCATCACAACCTCGTTAGGACATTACGACCCGGGGAAACACTGTATTCCGCAGAAGCATTTGCCTTAGACTGTTTGACTTATTGACCATTACTTGGTTAATATTATCTGACCGTTTGAGGCGAATCAGTAATACCATTAATATCACAAAAGCTTCCAAATTGAAATTCATTATCAAATTCACGACTGTGATCCGTTCTAATAGACACAATATTAGACCCTACTTGATTTTGAATTTTCTTACTTAGAATCTCAAATTTATCAAAAGCTTCATTTTTACTTTTCAAAAATTTTGTCCAAATATATCTTGAGTAATCATCGACTATGACCAAAGTGTAGAAGTTACCTCCATAACTTTGTATAGCGAATGGACTAAATAAATCCATATGCAAAAGTTCTAGACACTTAGATGTAGAAACCAAGTTTTTAGCCTTATGGCTACTATGGACTTGTTTACCGACTTTGCAAGCATCACAAAAGTGTTGGTCATATTTCAACTTAGGTAGGTTTCGAACTAAGTCTTTGGAGGAGAGGTTTTGAATTAGTCTCATGTTAGCGTGTCCTAAACGTCTATGCCATAAAGTTGAAGATTCATCTAATGAAGTAAGACAAAGTTTGTCTCTAGATGTTGGATCCATATTCATGACGTATACGTTGTTCTTAAGAACACCTTTGGCTATGGTTATACCATCTTTAAGTATTTTACTTCCATTTTCAATAAAAAGGAAATTATACTTATTACCACAAAGTTGACTAATACTAAGGAGATTAAAACCTAAGTTATCAACATGAGCTACATCATCTATAAAAAGGGAGTCATGAGAGATTGTACCTTTTCCGATGATTTTGCTCTTAGCTTTACTACCAAACGTAACATTACCTCCATCACATTTGAAATAAGTAGTGAAAAGGCTTTTGTTACCCGTCATGTGCCTTGAACAACCGCTATCTTTAATCCATTCATCCGGTTCCAAACAAACTTTGAGGCACACCTATTTTACGAAAAACACTCAAACATTTGGTCCCCAATTTCTCATGGGTCCATTTTGGTTAAGCATACCATTAACTTGCTCCAAGTATGAAAATAGAACATAGGGGTTCCATGACATGTAATTTTGAGTTTGGTAATGTCCAGGAGTGTTTTGGTTCCAAACATGTTGGTAGTTTGGTCGAGTGTTGAAGTTGCTCTTTGGAAAGGGGCGTTTGGGAATTGGAGTCTTAGGTCTTGGTTGAGTAGTCTTAGCTCTAAATTCGTTTTTACTAAGTCCTACTTCAGTTTTAAAGGCAGGTTTTGTTCCATTTTTATATGTGACTTTAACAAATTTTGAACGATCCGATGTGGATGGTGTTACTGCTGCAGCAGACTTGGCGGAACCTTTGGGTTCAACGGGCGGAACCCTGAATTGGGTTACGTCTGTTCCGCGGGCTGCTGTAGCAGTTTTGTTAGTTTCTTGTGCATTCTTTTCTTGTTTCGTTTGACCCTTTGAAGTTTCTAATTTCATGAAACCTAGTCCTGTTTTATCAAAGGGTGACTTTTGAAGTTTCATAATTTCATCTGCACAAGAAATGCTCTTATCGAACTTCTTAAACTTTGTGGTTTGTTTTATTAGATCATTTTGAGTAATTTTATGTTTCTCAATTTCGAGTTTAAGCTCTTCACATGATTTGCAAGATGTGTCAATACCTTTACTCTTTTCTAATCTCTTAGCTTTTCTTTTAGCTCATAAACTTCATTTTCTAAAAACTCCTTTTTAGTTTTAAAAAACTTATTTTTTATTATGATTTTCAAGCTCAATTCACAAATTTTGTTATATTCTTTTTGTAAGGTGTCATCATCAATAGAGGAGTAAGATGAGTCGGAGAGTACCTCATTTGAGTCGTGAGCCATGAGAGCAATATCATCATTCTTTGGCGCATCGTCATCTCCTTCATAGTCACTCAAAGCACCACCCACAAATGCTTGTTGAGGCTTGCTCTTGGGTGGTTTTGGACTTTCTCCTACTAGATGACTTGTGTCTCCACACCTATAGCATTTCCTTTCAACCTTTCCTTTCCTATCATCACGATCTTTTTGGAAGGTCTTCTTGTCATCTTTAGGTTGCCTTACAAACTTCCCTCGTCTACGAAAGAACTTCTTGAAATCTCTTACGGACATAGCATATTCCTCATCATCACTATCCGAAGTAGATTCTTCATCATCACTTGACTGGACTCTAGCTTTCAAGGCAATGGACTTGACTTTTTCTTTCTTGCCTCTAACTAATTCTGAATCCTTTTCCATTACCATTTCATGAACTTTAAGGTTTCCAATTAGTTCGTCAAGTGACATGCTTGAAAGATCCTTGTATTCTTCAATTGCCGTCACTTTTGCTCTCCACTTCGGATGGAGTGCTCTAAGGAATTTCCTGACAAAATTCTTACTACAAAAAGATTCATCAAGTGCTTTAAGTGAAGTAATAATAGTGTTAAACCTAGCAAATGCATTATCAATAATCTCATCTTCGGCAATAACAAATTGTTCATATTGTAGAACAAGAAGATCAATTTTGTTATCCTTAACTTGTGAGTTTCCATGATGAGTGACTGTTAAAGATTGCCAAATATCTTTGGCGGTTTTACACATAAAGACTCTTTCATATTCTTTCTTAGGCAAAGCATTGTAAAGCATCATTTTAGCTTCATAATTTTTAGAAATCAATTTCTTTTGATCATCATCTTTAATATTAATAGTTATATTATCACCATCTATGATTATATAGCATAAATCTATATCTTTAGATTTCACGTAAGTTTCAAAACGGGTTTTCCAATATATAAAACCATTTGCTTCAAAAAGTGGTGGTCTTTGCATAGATTGCCCTTCTTTGTAATTTTCAAAATCCATGGATCATTTCAAGTTTTAAAACACAATATATTTTAAAAGCCTGAGTAACGTAGCTCTTGATGCCAATTGTGGAAAACTAGAAGAGGGGTTGAATAGTTTACCGTTTAAAATCTTTTTAACTTGTTTAGTTATCTTTTGAAACTTTCCGTTTTGATCAAAGATATATATATACAAACACAATATATAACATGCAAGTATAAAGAAAGAAACGATCAAACCACAACACAAGTATTTATCGTGGTTCGGTTACAAGGACTCTTTTTCCTTGCCCTACGTCCACGCCCCGAGTATCCAACTCGTGAGTTTCTTTCACTAGTCAACAGGCTCCTTTCACTGGCGGAGAAAACCTTACACGTCGCTTATACACGTTTACCGACACTAAGCTAGATGTCGAGTTCTTTTACAAGGGTACAACCACTCCCGTTAGTTCTTTTACAAGGGTACAACAACTCCCGTCACACTTTGTATTTTGAGGACTAAAATACTAACCGATCACTACTGAAAATAGACAATCAAATGAAGTGTAAACTACACAAGTCTACACAGTGCTAAGCTAACAAGTCTTGCAACGTTGTGTTGAATACTTGTAACTTTTTATTAACTCGTGAACTTCTTTGCTACAAAAAGAAACATCACATATGAGATGTTAAAGGGTTAAATGAAAGAATGAATGAATGTGTGAAAATATGATGCAGAGTGATTAGCCAAAAATCAAACTTATGGCTTAGTATTTATAGCAAAACCTTATGCAGGTCTGGCGGATACGGCGGAACCCTCAGATGGGTTCCGCCCGTGTACCGCCATGGTTCTGCCAGGCTTGCAGTTGGTTTTGCAAGAAATCTTGCAAACCAAACAATGTCACATCTCATTACACATAGTCAAACACAAAACTTGTGCAAGCAAACATATGGTTAGTCATACACACTTTCTTTACATAAATGTATGTTGACAAAACTTGCCATAAATGTGATGTGAAATTTCTATTTTAAGAAATAAAAAGTGTTGTGTTTTATGAAATGCAAAATGTAGCAAATGTCTAGTTATGCAAGTCTTTGAAACTAAGATTATGATTTACTTAGAAACTAAAGTTTACATTTTGTCGTTAACAAAACTTAGCAAAGATCGTAAAATATAAATAAAGTTTTTAGGCGATATTTGTATTAACAACTGCTGTCAATGTATGATTTCTGCAAAAAAATAAAAAAATATATTAAAATTTAAAAAAATATAGTGTAAATGAAATAAAAGATAATGTTGCAATTCAGGGTGTATTTGAAACAACCTTTGTTCTTGGAACTCCAATGGCCACATTACTTGGTGGATGGTTGGTTTTAGATCATAAAAAAGAATGGAATGCAATAAACCAACATACGTAACCCTTCTAAGTTCCCTATACAGCTCCTTTTGCCGTTTCAACTCCCTTTGAGCAAAGGACTGCACCAGCCGCATTGCTAGATTGTTGAAAAAACAAAAGGAACTGTATGGGAACTCAGAATGGAAATGTATGTTGAAACTAACTTACGTAACCCTTCTAAGTTCCTGCTACAGCTCCTTTTATCGTTTCAACTCCCTTTGAGCAAAGGACTACACAAGCCGCATTGCTAGATTGTTTAAAAAATAAAAGGAGCTGTATACGAGCTTAGAAAGGAAAGGTATATTGAAATTACAGACTCATTTAGATCATAAAAAAAGAATGGAATGCAAACAAACTGATACAAACAATCTAGAAATGTTAAGTAAAGAATAGAGTCTAAGTAACATCACTCATCTTGAATGCTATGATAAAGGAGTGTGGCCTATCATGAACAATACACACTATATCATCATCGCATTGAAGACGTCTCAATGATCAGGCCAGATCTATCTAAAGTTGCAGAAAGGTTCCATTGCTTTATTTTTTGGACACCGTCTAATAACGGTAGTAGAGGTTTTCCAAATTAAGTAATGGAACTGTTCTACAACTTTAGATAGATTCGCCCTAATATTGAGCTTTAAGTTATTAGAAAACAGATTCTTACTATCATTTATATTGCTCCCTTAGATGTGACGAACATACATATTGATTATGTAGATTCTACGACATTAGAGAGCTAATCGTGCATGAATGAAATCATATTAAACTTATAATAACAATGCAATGAACTACCATCCTTTCTACCCTAGCCAACAACAACATATTATTCAGCCTTGAATCTCTAACCTACCAACATGCTGGAAGACAAAGACGCTAAATTCAAGCATCGAACCTACAAATTATACTTGATAATTGTTTCTGTATTTTGACAAAGAGCAAAGATGAATCAACATGGATGAAGAACACCAAAACAAGTTTATGTTCATACTTGAAAGTTATGTCTGTTCACTCATGTTGATACTTCTTCCATCTTTGATACTTGGATATTTTAGCCTAAATATTCGCACACACATCCGCCACTTTTCTTCCTTATTCTCTAAATACAAATGCCACATAATTCTTATATCAAAAATACATCATACATATATATAAAGCAAACAGAGTGATACAAACAATCTACAAATGTTGAGTAAAGAATAGAGTCTAAGTAACATCACTCATCTTGAATGCGATAAAGAAGGAGTGTGGCCTGTCATAAACAATACACACTATATCATTATCGCATTGAAGACGTCTCAATGATCAGGCCATATCTATCTAACGATGTAGATGGGTTCCATCGCTTTAATTGGACCCCGTTTTCTAACGATGTTTAATCTTGATTATTTAAAGAACCATTAAACATCGTTAGAAAATGGGGTTCAGTTAAAGCGATTGAACCCGTCTACATCGTTAGATAGATCTGCCCTGATAATTGAGCTTTAAGTTCTTAGCAACCAAATTCTTACTATCATTTATATTGCTCACTCAAATGTGACGAACATACATATTAGTTATGTAGGTCCTACGACATTAGAGAGCTAATCATGAATTAGTGAAATCATATTAAATTTATATAAACAACGCAATGAAAATATTTTCATTGTAACTAAATACATGGAAAAACTCTTTAAATTCTTGATATGTTTATTGTACTTCAACCTAATCCTAAGATAAAATATATTCATTGTTTTTGTATTTTGGCAAAGAGGAAAGATGTATATGTAATGGAAGAAACACCAGAACAAGTTTATGTTCATACTTGAAAGTGGTGTCTTTTCATCCATCACTGATACTTCTTCCATCTTTGATATAGATACATATTATGTTCATACTTGAAAGTGGTGTCGGTTCACCCATCCTTGACAAAGAACAAAGATGAATCAAGAATGGATGAACAACACCAGAACAAGTTTATGTTCATACTTGAAAGTGGTGTCTTTTCATCCATCCTTGATACTTCTTCCATCTTTGATACTTGGATGTTTTAGCCTAAATATTCGCACTAAAACTAAAAAACAACCATAAACCCTAACATTAAAAAACACAAATATACAGATCGTACATAAACCCTAACACTAAATAACACTAATTAAATAAACACAAACAATGAAATAATCAGATAAACCAAAAAAAAAACTAAATAATCAGATAAACCAAATCATCTATCAAACTTAGGGTCAATATAGAAGTGATCTAAGTATGTTACCATATGCTTCCGATCTAACTTAGGGTGTAGTAGTGAGAGAGAGAAAGAAAGAACAAGGCAGAGCTGTGTGAGCATGTGAGATAGAGTATTAAGTATATGTTGGAGTGTGTGAAGTATGTTTGATAAGCTTTGTAAATATTATATATTATAAGTGATGTGTATTAGAAGAGAGTGTTTAGCAGCTTGATTTGTTTGTACATTGTGGTTTATAAATGATACTTTTAATTGAAAAGGTGTTTTAAATGTTATATATATTAATTATAAGTGTTGACCAGTCAATGTGTGTAGGTGCTAATGCTTAAAATGATTGTACATATAGCTTAATTTGTTGTATTTACTTAAAATATATAAATGAAAATCTTAAAAAATTGGAAGAGAGAGAGAGAGTCAAAGATGCATTATAAGATGTATAGATAAGTTTAAAATGATTAAAACTATAAAAACTAAAAGTATTAAAAGTTTAAAAACTAAAAGTATTAAAGGTACGTACATTTGTATTTTAGTGTATCTTGTATTTAAAAAATGGCCCAAAGAGTACATAGGTAAGATGCAAGGTTTTCAAGATCGGGATCAGATCCTACCCAGGATCTTTTTCGTCTTTGCAAGATCATGATTGTATGATCGGATCGGGATCATAAGATCCTACTAGCTATAACGTCATTTTCTTAATAGTCTCGCTCTTTAACATGCAGTTTCCTCTTAAAACTGGATACATGAACTTGCATGCCTACCTTAACTCATTTTGTTTGAGTCAAATGCGTGTAACGAGTAATAAAATGTTTTGTAGGATTTTTAGGATGAAAACATATTTTATATTACTTACAAGCTCGAGAACTCAACAATAACTCGAGTCAAACTCATTAAAGGTTGAGCTCACCACCATCACAGTCAAGCCTCCATTTTTTCCCTAAAACTTTAATTAAGCGCTCATTTGATTGGCTTTCAATCTCTAAAATTTTAATCATGCGCTCAAGATCACAAGATCCGCCCCTAATTTTTCCCTAAAAATTTCAATCTCCCGCTCAAGATCCTACCCCTTTTTCCCCAAAATGAAAACACTAAAACTTACACTAGTCAGATTTATCTTCTATCTATTCATCTATTCTCCTTCTCTCTAGAACCGACTCACAGCACCGCTAAACTTCACTGCCTTATCTCGCCGTGGTTCCACCAATCATCGATCCTCCACGCCATCACCGTCATCAAGACAAGGGAACTGTATGGGAGAGTTTGTTTGCTTCGGTTGTTTGGTTAAAGATAACCACCACATCCACCACTATCACAGTCAAGCCTCCATCACCCTCTCGATCATGTTATCCGGGATCGAGAAACTTTGAACTCGGCTTGAGCTTGACTCGAAAAACTAGATTTATCTATAAAGATGTGTTTTCTGACACAAATTAAAATTGATATATAATATAATCTAAGAATTGAATTCGGTTCGACTTAAGCTCGAAAAGCTTGATACATTCATAAATAAATACTTACACTTAGTACACTTAAAAAAAAAGAAAAAAGAAAAAAAAAACATATTTTATATTACTTACAAGCTCGAGAACTCAACAATAACTCGAGTCGAACTTACATCAGATTGAGCTCAACTCATTAAACATTTCGAGCTCATTTGATAGGCTTTCCATCTCTAAAATTTTAATCAGGCGCTCAAGATCTCAAGTTCCGCCCCTAATTTTTCCCCAAAAATTTCAATCTCCGGCTCAAGATCCTGCCCCTTTTTCCCCAAAATCAATACACTAACACTTACACTAGTCAGATCTATCTTCTATCTATTCATCTATTCTCCTTCTCTCTAGAACTGACTCACACCACTGCCAAACTTCACTGCCTTATCTCGCCGTGGTTCCACCAACCATCGATCCTCCACACCATCACCGTCATCAAGACAAGGGAACTGTATGGGATAGTTTGTTTGCTTCGGTTGTTTGGTTCGAGATAACCACCACATCCACCACCATCACAGTCAAGCCTCCATCACCCTCTCGATCATGTCATCCAGGATCGAGAAAGTTTGAACTCGGCTTGAGCTTGACTCGAAAAGCTAGATTTATCTGTAAAGATGTGTTTTCTGCCACAAATTGAAATTGAAATATAATATAACCTAAGAATTGAATTTGGTTCGACTTCAGCTCGAAAAGCTTGATACATTCATAAATACATATTTACACTTAGTACACTTAAAAAAATAATAATAAAAAAAAAAAAAAAACATATTTTATATTACTTACAAGCTCGAGAACTCAACAATAACTCGAGTCGAACTTATATAAGATTGAGCTCAACTCATTAAACATTTCAAGCTTATTTTTCCCCAAAATCAAAACACTAACACTTACACTAGTCAGATCCCGCCCCTAATTTTTCCCCAAAAATTTCAATCTCCCGCTCAACATCCCTCCATTTTTCCTCAAAAATCAAAACACTAACACTTACACTAGTCAGATCTATCTTCTCTCTATTCATCTCTTCTCCTTCTCTCTAGAACCGACTCACAACACAGCCAAACTTCACCGCCTTATCTCGCCGTGGTTCCACCAATCATTGCTCCTCCACGCCATCACCGTCATTAAGACAAGGGAACTGTATGGGAGAGTTTGTTTTCTTTGGTTTTTTGGTTCGAGATAACCACCACCATCACAGTCGAGCCACCATCACCCTCATCTCACCTATCCTACTTTGTTCATGGGTATGCTCAAACACATATTTAATTTATATTTTCTTAAATGTGTAATCGAATATAAAACAATTTACATTGATTTTCGTGGATTAAACTAGCCTAAAACATGTTTTTGATTATAAGTACGTGTGGTGGTAATCGTTGCAGGTAGACTTATTAAGACGATATAGTTTTCCTATTTATTGGAATGGAGACAATCGACGTGTTCTAAGTGGCCACTGTTTTGCTCGTAAAGGGAGTCTTGATTGGTTTCCACTCCGGGAGGATGTTGCTGAACAGTTGGAGTTTGCTTATCGCAGTTGCATAAGTTATCTATCAAAAGATTAACATAACATCTGTTATATAGGAAATTAACTCAAATATGGTTGCTTTTTGTCAAACTGTTTCATTTGTACCAAATGTTAGTGATTTGCTTGCTTGGTAATGTCTGTAACACCCCCAAAATACTGCAGCGGAAGACTGTGTCATAGGGGTGCTACTTCATAATACAAAGTACAAGTTATAGAAAACGAACTCTAAATGAGACGTTTTGAAAAGTTACCATTCGATTAATGAATTCAAAGTTACAAACATGAAATTCCAAAGTATGATACATAAATGTATACAAATGTTTTGAATGGTAAATGATAAAAGCGTAAGTCTTCAGAATATGCAGCTTGACTCTAAGTTCCACGCACTAGCTATCGCCTTACTAACCTGAGATAAACATGCTAAAGTTTCAACACAATGGTTGGTGAGTTCATAGAGTTTGTCTTAAAACAGTTGAAAAGCCTTAAAAGAATGTTCACACAGCAAAGGCATCGTGAATCCACTCAGTTACAAGTCCCGCCATAAGAGACTTGTAACCTGTGTGTTCACAACCCACTGCTACAATATAGTATGATTAAAACATGTATAAGTTCATCAAAACAATTAAGCAATTAGTCGTGAGTCTACTCTTCATCTCCGAAGACCTCACGTTTATGATGTATCCAACATTCGCAAATGTTAGGATGTATCAATAGCCTCAATGGTCATCCAACAACTTAATTTGGAGCCACCGGAAGTCTCAATGGTCATCCAGCAACTTAATCTGGAGCCACTGGCAGTCTCAATGGTCATCCAGCAACTTAATCTGGAGCCACTGGCAGTAACACAATCAAGTATAACGCAGTTAAGTATAACATAATCATGTATGTATGAAATCAAGTATAATGCGATCAAGTATAAGACAATCAAGTATAGAACAATCAAGTATAATGCGATCAAGTATTTGTACAAGTAAGCAAGTAGTTGAGCATGTATCCCCCCCAAGAGTTAAAACAAGTATGAAAAAAGTAGGGGCTATGACTCACCTTAAGTCTATGTAATGAGAAATGAAAGTGGTAGTCGAATC
This sequence comes from Artemisia argyi, assembly GCA_030686995.1. Taxonomy (NCBI): domain Eukaryota; kingdom Viridiplantae; phylum Streptophyta; class Magnoliopsida; order Asterales; family Asteraceae; genus Artemisia; species Artemisia argyi. Next base: position 5,662,804 of record CM060705.1, read on the forward strand.
GTGAAAGTCTCTAAGAGCAGCCTATAATAGAACGTTGCGACTTAGGTTTGGAGTAACGTCTAAGAATACGAAGAATTGCCTATATATGTCTTGCATAGAGTTCATGATGTAGTACTTAGTATATAGTGTAAGTCGTTGAATATAAATGATTTATGAAACATGTATAGGTTGTATATGTCTTACTACCGTTCAGGCCGACATAATTCAGAAGTCATGGAGTAAACGTTCGAGGAGCCAGGACACTTTAATTCGTAAATCCACAACTCGTCTCGACGGCTTACTTAATGAACTCCTCACATGAGGCTCCCTACTATTGTAGTATTTGATAACATATATATATATATATATATATATATATATATATATATATATATATATATATATATATATATATATATATATATATATAAGTTTTTATCTTTAAAAGTTATATGGTCTTTAGCCGTGGCTTTGCCGTGACCTTGGTCATTGTTACCATGGTTGTGGTCTAGGCTTTAGGTCATTAGACCTCTTGGTCTCATCTAATTATAACAATTATATAGTAACTTTGGTCTAAAAATGGGCTGTTAAGAATTTGAAGAAAATTATCACTCAGAAAGCATTTTCAGGGCTCGAGCTTCTTTGTTCCTGAACGAAAACGGCGTTCCGGACAACTTTCTTGTTTTAACTTTTTGATGAATCGGACCAGAAGTGGGACTTTCAAAATGGCAGAATGCAAAACAGTTTGTATAGGCAGTTTCGGCGTTTTGGTTTTGCTAACTTCTTATGGCCGTATCTTTTGACTCGTGTACTCGTTTTGGGTGATTCAAATTGCTATGTTTTCCTTTTGAAGTCCTCTTTAACAGTAAGTAGGTGTCAAATATCATAGTTGTACTATTTTGGTCGTGGTTCTCCATAAAAATCACTAGTTTGCTTGTTTACTTGTCATAAGTTAACATATGTATACCAATACTCGTTTTATCCATTTTTAAACATCATGAACACAATAACAAGAACATATATAGCATGAAAAGAACACAAAGAGCATGAAAATGATATTGAGCAAGAAAGTGTATAAGGGTTTCTTACAACTTTTGGCTTTCACTTAAGAAAGGAAGTCAAATATGAACTAGGACACTAAACCTATGCTTGTAAACCCTTCACCATAACTCTTGTAACCATTGATAGACTTGATATAAACCTTGTGAAAACCATTTAACTTCAGCCCCTAATCATCTTGTGTAGCTCCTAATTCAACCATGGAATCACCAAACAAACTTAAGAACTAGGTAGAGAATACTAAGACCTTGAACTTTGTAGTGTAACTTGTAGTTTGAAGATCAAAGGATCATGGAGTTAGGGATTGTGTTGTGGCGTTTTTTTATTGATGAGAATGGAAGGGATTAGCTTGCTATTTATACTATGAATGAGGAGGTTAGGAAGGTTACTAGGAACTTACATAAACTTGGTGACAAAGTTGTAATTAAATCTTGATCTAATGGCTAAAGTCATGAGATCATGCCACAAGTGTGAATGCCCCCCCCCCTAGTGGCGGTTCATGAACTTGGAGAACAAGGTGTGGACTTTTGATGATATTGTCCTAAGTATGTAGCTAGTTTTGGACCCGTAAATTGCTAACCGTAAGTTATTAAGTCACAAAACGTAAAACCGGGCATCCTAAAAATATGAAACTTGAAAGTATGGTTAAACATGTCAATATACTCCATAATAAAATATAAAATGAGTGGTAGGTTCTATCGGGTGCTAAAACCCTGCTAAAAACTGGAAACACGGGTCTAAAACGCGTAATTCGCGTAAAACGCTGAACTGAAAAACATAAAATTCCAAAACTTTTGGAATTTTCCTAAAATGAGAGAAAATCATATTTCTATTGTTTATAATGTTTTATGGACATATCGGGATGCTGGAATGACGTTTAAACCTAAAAGTAAATCTCGGACACGACTTTGTGATTTTTGCAGAAATGATCCGATGAGCGTCAAACTCTCAGATTATCGTTAAAATAGTTTAACTTACGAGATTATGAAATAAAAATTTCTGAGATGAATAGTGAAAGTGAATAGTAAAAAGTGAATAGTAAAAACTGAATAGTGAAATTTTCGGGAATAAAAGTTAACCTGAAATTGCGAATTGTTACAATGTGTTTGACATTTATTCGTTCCACGTTTGGCACTGCATAAAATTGCAACCAATTGTATATTATTTGTTGCCCGAGTTGATATGCAACCCGTATGTTTGTTTTTGACGATAAACTTATATTTGGGACCTCTAATGTTGTCGTCTTTTATGTTAGCATTAATCACGTTACTTGTTTCTTGCAGGGGCTACATGAGCTATTTTCACAGGTGAGGATGATACATGGGATGCCTAGCTAAAAATTCTCTCAGTTGGATTTTCTGGCACACTTCATTTTCGAGGCGTGGGTATGCTCCATCTCAGTCACCAAAGCTAACCCATGTATATTTTTACTGTTTCATGGTTGGCAGATCTTATATTATGCATCGTTATTAGTGCGTTGGTTTCTTACATTTCCCATATTTTTTTTTGTAGAAAGAAACTGCCATTAGACTCAGATGTAAGGCATTTTTTATGTTGTTAACAATTTCATTTTCTAATGATAACACCATTGTATTTCTTAATTTATATAGCAGGTGACCACTCCAATGGCCATTGAAACTTTGGAAAACGTACCAGTAATGGAAACAGTGGTAAGCAATAAAACATCCACCTTTGGTTTTTTTCGTTTTTCGTACATGACTAATGTACCGTGTTTTATATATACATATAGGAACCTGTTAAAACTATCAGACATACGAAAACGCATAAGCCACGACAAACCGGTTCTACAGGTTACACCACCAACTATGATACCAATTAGTGAACAAAATACTTGTCTAAAATTAGTACCAACGAAGCGAAAACATTTGGTCTCTAGTGAAACCTTGCAAAAGCATTCTAAGGCGGCGAAGAGTCAACATGTTTTAACTTATGATAGTTGAGAATTTGATTATATACGACATTACAATTTTGATATATATTTGCTTCATTTATATATACATTCGATTTTTATTGAATTTGAAATACAATTGTATATATATTTGCTTCATTTATATACGTTCTTTTTTATATATATACTAGCAATAGTAACTCTGCTCCAGCAGTATTAACGTGGTACTAGTATTTACTCTCCTATCATGTTTGTGCAGATAGTTGAACCAGTGGCTAATCTAGTTCTGTTATGTTGTGAGCTTTGACATGTTCTAGTTCTGCTCTCATCCTGATGTGTTGATATGCAGCAGCCTACATTTTCAAGGCTTTTATATCAAGATGATGAGATTAGATCAATGGGAGAAAAACTTGTAAGGTTAACTGCAAATTTTATTAGTATGTTCATTGTTTTGGATTAAAAGTCTTCATGATGTTGTTTGAATTACTGCTGATAATGTTTGTGTTAATATTGCTTAGATGGATTTAGTGCAGCTCATGAACTTCAAAGAAAATGTGCCAAGTATTTACTACTGCTAGTACAAAAGTTACTACTGCTAGTTCAAGTTGGTACTGCTCAGAGATTAAGACCGCTCGAAGTTGCTACTAGCTTATGGAAAAGATTATAGATACTTATAAAGAAACTATTGTAAGCCGACTAGGACTCCTTGGTGTATAAAAGGATGTCCAATTTTATATTTTGTTCAGTTATATACATTCCAATTTTATTGTATTTGAATTTGTTTTGATATATATTTGAATTGTTTTGATATATATTGATTTTTTAAATGTGACTAAAAGATGCATATAGTCACACTTATTAACACTTTTGGTCACTATTTGCTTTAGTCGTTGTGTGACTAAATATTACCGAAGGCCACACAAACATAAAATTCACGTGGCCATTGGATGATCTAAAGTCACACAAAATACACATTTCTTCACTTTAAACGGCATATGGTCACACTTATTAACACTTTTGGCCACTGTTTGCTTAATGGTATGTGACTAAATACTCAAAACAAACACGCTTTGTGTGACTAAATATTACAAAAGTCCACACAAACATAAAATTAATGTAGCCATTGGATGATCAATAGTCACACAAAATACACATTTCTTCACTTTAAACAGCATATGGTCACACTTATTTACACTTTTGGCCACTGTTTGATTAATGGTATGTGACTAAATACCCAAAACAAACATGCTTTGTGTGACTAAATATTACAAAAGGCCACACAAACATAAAATTCACGTGGCCATTGGATGATCAATAGTCATACAAAATACACAATTCTTTACTTTAAACAGCATATGGTCACACTTATTTACACTTTTGGACACTTTGTGTTAAATTGTATGTGACTAACTCCAAAAAACAACACCCATTGTGTGACTAAATCATCACAAACGTCACATTTATTGTATATTCATGTGGCCACAGGACGGGAAATAGTCACACAAAATACACATTTACTAGAAAGAATCATCTCAAATTTCACATATATTATATATTTATGTGGCCAAAGGTTGAAAAATAGTTACTCTCAAAAAAAATTCGCGTGACTATAAAGTGTTTACGGTCACTGATAATGACTAATCCAACAAAACTTTTGCCTAATTTAACACACATATTCGGGGTTTTAGTCACTCTTTTTTGATGGAAAAGGCCACGAACTCAAAAATCTGACCATATCCCACCTACGGTGGCGGGACCTATGGTGACACACAACGAAAAAAAAAGTGTGTGACTAAAGGCATATCGTCACACATTTTTGGCGTGGCCAATACAACTTTTTGTACCAGTGTCAAGGGAACATAGTTTGGTGGAAATGAGGTGGAAGGATGGGAAGGTGGAGTGTAGCAGGGAGTTAGCAGACCAAGTGGATGTGGTATTTGTGGGAGGGAAGAGAGGGTCAACGTGGGTGTTGACTGGGGGATTAAAAAAAACGGGAAGGGAGTGGCCTGTAGTTTGTGGTGGATTGGGCTTTGGTGTTTCTGGATCAGGTATTGGATGGGAGTGGATTTGGATTATGGGTTTGTTTATTTATTAAGCTTAAAAATCACAAGGACTAAACTTGTAACAAGCTGAAAATAGGGGGCTGATTTTGTCTATCTTCCAAACTTGATTCAAGTGTCCAAACTTGCCATAGTGTAATAACCCAAGGACCTTTGATGTTAAATTTCCAAAATTAAGTACCCGAGGATCAAAATTGCCAAATTCCAAAGTTCAGGAGCTAATCTTGCAATTCCTTCAAATTTTCCACCAAAGGACCATTTGTGTTAACTTGTGACTTCCCAAGGACCAATATTGACAATTTGTGATTTTCCAAGGACCAAAGTTGACTTTTTCGCTAAATTATTCCACCAGGGAACAATTCTGCCATTTTGGAAACTTCAGGGACCAAACTTGTAGATTCTCAAAACTTTCACCCAGGGACTAGTTTTGATAACTTTTGAACTCAAAGGACTATTATTGACTTTTCAACCAAAAATATATGCTCAGGGACTGAATATGACAAGTTTTGAAAAGTTGAGGGACTGAAACTGCCAATTATGCAAACTTTGTTCATTTTTCATCAATTTTTAATCATTTTGCATCTGAAACATATAAAAACACAATCTAGGGATATTTTCTGTATTTTGATGCATATTTGAGTGTTTTTAATTGTTTTTGCGGTTCAGATTGACCAAAAAATAATGAGTATTTACACACATATCAATCCTCCACACTAAACTATTGCTAGTCTCTAGCAATATAGAATCCAAAAATAACCTGTTTTGAAAATTTAATGGATTTGATGTCTCTTTACCAAAAGCCATTACTTCTGGAGTAGCCAAATGTTTCAGTTCAAGTAAGAACTATGGTACACTGATAACCATATGATTTTGAGTAAATCATAAGTTGTCAACGGATTTGATTTGTCTTTACTAGAAGCCGTTTGCTTCTAGACTAGCCAACTTTTGATGCAATTATTATCATCTTGGTGTGTTGATTACCAATTGTGGTTTTCCACTGCCTTTACCACAAGCCATAACCTTACGGGCTAGCCAACTCTTTACTTTTTAGGATATAGTGAGTTGAATACCATATAATTTTAGGCAAATTGTCAGCCATAAATGGATTTGAGATATCTTTACCAAAAGCCGTTTGCTCCTGGATTAGCCAGTCCTTATATGGGTTAGACATGGTGGACTGATAACCATTTGTTGTGTAAGTGCAAAGCACTTCCACTAAGTGAAAATTTTTGAAAATAAGTGAATTTTTTTTTTATAATTTTGGCCTAAAACGGGGGTACTAGAAGGTATAATGTGATCAAATTTGCTAGAATATTCCCCCCCCCCCCCCCCACACTTAGAATTGAATATTGTCCTCAATATTCCAAGTCCCGGCTATTATGCTGACTCTTTGAACGTAAAAAGGCAACATTACAAGCTAAATGTGGAAACACCATTTTTTCACTATATATATATATATATATATATATATATATATATATATATATATATATATATATATATATATATATATATATATATATATATATATATATTTTTCATGGTAACAACAGCAGAGGCAACTCCCCCACACTTAGGGTGAAAACCCTTTATTATGCTAATGTTTTTGTTTACTGAGTCACTAGCTTGACTCGACCCCGAATTCATTGGTTCTTGGGGAAGCAAGATGTGGAAGAGACAATGTCCATCGGACTTTCATTCAAGATGTTTGGATAAACATTGAAGTACGTGAAAGTTCCACACCGATGAGATATACTGAGAGACCCTGGCTCAAAAGAATTATACATGGAAATGCCAGGGTCAAAGATGGTATCTTCACTCCCGAATGAGTGAAGAAGAGAGGAAGTCATGGGATAGGTGAAGAAAAGGAAGAAAGTCATGATGAAAATCATGACTAACTCATCATCACCTATGGGAGAATCATAATTTCTAGATTATGAATCTCATTATTTAAGCTCACATGATCAAGACATATCCAGGGTGTGTCATGATCAAAATTCTGAGCATCACCGGAAAACTGTTCATAGAAAAGCGTGTTTCTGGATTGACACTCAAATCCTTGGTGAGGACCTCCACAAAACTCACACAGATATGTATATATCTCATGATGTGGTGGCTGGTAGAATGAATCAAATGTGTCATGGTAAGGATAGGGAGCTTGGTTATAGACAGATCCATCTCATGACTCTACCATGCTACAGCCGGGACAATTCCCACCATTATGAGGATCACCACACCATTGGCAACCAAAATGGTGTGGATACGACATAGGAAAGAATCAAATGTTTACAGAGGGTAAAGAATGGAGAATCAAAAGGGTAGGAGGGTAAAGATGGATATTTTTGTGATTTTTGATAAACATTTTGTAAAAATAAGAAAGAAAATCTTTTTGGGTTTTTTGTGTTCTTTTAAAACTAATTTTAAATGTTTTCGGGAACCGTTTTGTTTTTATATGATAAGAAAATATGAACAAGGATGGACAAATATACAATGAGCGTATATCCAGATTCACTAATCTGCAAACCGTTTAGAATAACGCGCACAACCTCCCCGGTAGCGGCGCTAAAAATTGATTGGTTCCTAATCGGTCAACTAAAGTCAACCACAGATGTGGTCAAAATAGTCAAACTCCTTAGGCTCAATCTCTGCGGAAGTACAGTATTTCCCCGGGTCGTTATGTCACAGCGAGGTGTGATGGTATCCAAACGGGTTTGTGATCGGGTGAATTTGGACAGAAAAGGGGTTATGAGTTTGTGAACTAAGGAATATAAAATAAAATAGCTTGAACAAGCTATGAGAATGATTATGTGGAAGTAGAATACTTAAAGACGTGTAAAAACCTAAAACACGTACGTTTAAATTACAAATAATGTAAACGTATGAAAAAAATGTGAAATTTGAGAAATAAAAAACCTACGGATATGAAAATTATATCTTTATAATCCTAATGATTAAAGAAAATTTTTAGAAATATAAAAACAATTTTTACACTATTTAATTAATTCTTATTAATTAATTAATATTTACTAATTACTTTTTAATTATTTAAGTTACACTAAAATACAAATAATTATGAATTTAACTTAGAAAAATAAAATTTAAACTTGGAAAAATCAAAAATAATATAAAACTAATTTTAAAACAGAAAATATATTTTTTAGACTTTTTAAATAATTATTATTAATTAAAAACTAATTATTAATTAATTTAAACTAATTAAAAGTAAGAAAAATAGCAAATGAACAGTGAAAAATCTAAAACTTTTTCTAAAATTGTTTTATAGCTACAGGAACCAAGGAAAAATATAAAAATGAGAATTGCTTTTGTAAAAAGCTGAAAATAAGCTAAAAAGCTTAAATAGAAGCTATCACTTTTTGTATTTTTTGTTTTTCTGGATTTTTCTTTTTCAAAACTATTTTACTACTGATTAAAATAACTTTTTACAAAGACACTTTTTTATATTTGCAAAATAAGCACTATCGAAGTATAAAAGCTCAACAGTTGAGCTTAGAAGCTTGAAATGGATTTTCAATCTTGGAAAAGCTCTCACAAAAGTTACTAACTGACCACCTAAGGATTATTTGAGCTACAAATGAATTAATAACAATGGACATCAGCTAAGATGATAAGAAAGAACAATGAATAAGCTAGGAAACACTAATAAGCAAAATCCAAATGCCACATAACAAACAGGCCTAGTGGCTAGTTTGCAGGCCTTCATTTGGCTTATCAATTAAGCTACAACTTAGTATCAAATGAAAAATAAGCTAAGACAAGTTATATAAGCTAAGATTAAGCTAAAATAACAAATAAAATATATTGAGTAAGGCAACAAGCTCTAATAAGCACTCCAAAATATCACATAGGCCAACAGGCCAAAATGAAGGGACTTGCAGCCCTTGGTAGAGCCCACAAGGTTGATCAGGGGTTCACTTTGAAGGATGATCCTAAAAGCTGGCTTGGAGAGCTTAAAAATAAGCCAAGGCTCAATCAATGGGGTTCACTAATAAGCCCTGGAGAGCTTATTGAAAATGGTTGTTTGGAACAGGATCTTGGTGCAGGGCATATGCATGCCCTGCATACTGATTTGAGCACCAAAATAAGCCATAAAGAAAATGTATAAAAATAAGCTAATGCTTGATTCCTAAAGATAAGCTACCCTATTATAAATGGTACAAATTCCAAAGCCTCATTACAAACACAAAATTCATAATAAATCTTGGAAAATTGAACTTTCTGCCTAAAATACCATTTTTAGTTTTTCAGTTTTTTGTAAATTTTTACCAAAATGAACTTTGATTAACCCTAATCTACTTAGAATGATGTAATAAGCTATAATGGATCTATATTAAGAAAGCTTAACAAGTTTGTTAACTAAAATGATGATTATGCTACATGCTATCCTAACAGTTAATGAAAACAAATATTTAAAAACGGATTTTGACTTTTACTCAAATTAGCACTGAATTTTATGACTCAATTGTCCTAATACAACCTCATGTGAGGTGACTAGACCATTTGCAGCAACTAGATCTCACTGGATCTTAGAGAATTAGCTTAAACTAAATACCCCTAAACATGCTAACTTTTTTTGCTTTTAGTGTGTAAAAGATGATTCCAGGCCAAACTACTGATGCTAATGGACTAAATATGCTATATGAACACTGAATATGCTAAAGAACATGTAGAATCTGACACCACAAAGTCTTATGACTAATTATGAGATATTGGCTGATAAACTAAATAATGTACATATATGACCCTAATCATTAAACACTAACATTCTAGCATCAATTTAACTCAAATACACTAGATTACCCTAAAAGAACACAGATAAACAGTCAACCTAGTTAGCTACAGTAACTATGCCAAAAAAATGGAATTGCTTACAACTTGATCCTGTGGGATCCACAACAAAGAACAAAGTACACCAACCCTATCCTAATACCTCCCTTGAGATTCTAAACCCAAAGTTCATCAGCTTTTTATCATGCTGTAAGCTTCATCTGTCTTGTAAATTGATTTTTTATTTTTTAGTGATTTATTTGGTATTTTTTTGTGATTTTTATTTTCTTAACCTAACTGATTGTAAAAATTTTATAAGCTTTGAGAAACTTGTAAGTGAGCAGAAATAAGCTTAAATTACCACTAACCAATAACTTTTAACAACTATAAGCAACATTTGAGATTTTTAAACAAAAATGGCATAAACTAAGAATTGAACTTAGAACTGAAATTAGTTGTTAAAATGAGTTTAAGTTACACTGAAAACCTTAGAATTACAACTTATATGCTAAAAGATACACTCAAATTTCAAAATTAACTACAATGATAATACTACATTAAGCTACAACTATATTAGCTAAGTACTACTCTTCTTTCTTCCTTTTTCTTGACTTATATGGACCTGGAGTAGTTTCTATCTCAATCCCACTTCATTTTGAGCCCTTGGATGGCTTGAAATGATCCTTCCCATTGAATTGTAATTTGGCGGGAAAACTTTTTGCAACTGGCAGGGTTAACTTGGAAGGTTTATAGGAGCATTCAATGTAGTTTAGGGTTTAGTGGAAGTCAAGGGAACATAGTTTGGTGGAGGTGAGGTGGAAGGATGGGGAGGTGGAGTGTAGCAGGGAGTTAGCAGACCAAGTGGAGGTGGTATTTGTGGGAGGGAAGAGAGGGTCAATGTGGGTGTTGACTGGGGGATTAAATAAAACAGGAAGGGAGTGGGCCGTGGTTTGTGGTGGATTGGGCTTTGGTGTTTCTGGATCAGGTATTGGATAAGAGTGGATTTGGATTATGGGTTTGTTTGTTTATTAAGCTTAAAAATCACAAGGACCAAACTTGTAACAATCTGAAAATAGGAGGCTGATTTTGTCCATCTTCTAAATTTGATTCAAGGGTCCAAACTTGCCATAGTGTAATAACCCAAGGACCTTTAATGTTAAATTTCCTAAATTAAGTACTCGAGGACCAAAATTGCAAAATTCCAAAGTTCAGGGGCTAATCTTGTAATTCCTTCAAACTTTCCACCCAAGGACCATTTGTGATAACTTGTGACTTCCCAAGGACCAATGTTGATAATTTGTGATTTCCCAAGGACCAAAGTTGACTTTCCCTCCAAATTATTCCACCAGGGAGCAATTCTGCCATTTTGGAAACTTCTGGGACCAAACTTGTAGATTCTCAAAACTTTCATCTAGGGACTATTTTGATAACTTTTGAACTCAAAGGACTATTATTGACTTTTCAACCAAAAATATATGCTCAGGGACTGATTTTGACAAATTTTGAAAGTTGAGGGACTGAAACTGCCAATTATGCAAACTTTGTTCATTTTTCATCAATTTTTAATCATTTTGCATCTGAAACATATAAAAACACAATCTAGGGATATTTTCTGTATTTTGATGCATATTTGAGTGTTTTTAATTGTTTTTGCAATTTAGATTGACCAAAAAATGATGACTATTTACACACTCATCACAACGGCTAAGCATGGAAGAATGATGAGTGTATAAATACTCATCATTTTTGTTTCATCTGAACTGCTAAAACATCCAAAAACACTCAAATATGCATCAAAATATTGAAAATATCCCGGGATTGTGGTTTATATGATTCAGATGCAAAATGATTAAAAACAGATGAAAAATGAACAAAGTTCGCATAATTGGCAGTTTCAGTCCTTCAACTTTCAAAACTAGTCAAACTTAGTCCCTGAGCATCTATTCTGTAATAAAAGTCGCCAAAGGTCTTTTGGAAATCACAAATTATCATAATTAGTCCTTTGGTGAAAAGTTTCAAAAGTTGTCAAGATTGGTCCTTGTGCTTTGCAAAGTTGGCAAAAATGGTCCCTAGGATTTAAATCATAGAACAAATCATATATGGTCCTTGTGCTATTCATCTTTGACAAATATGGTACTTGGTTGAAAATTTTGGAAAAATTACAAGTTTGGTCCCTGAAGTTTCACAAAATGGCAAAAATGGTCCCTGGGAAATTCAAAAGTGGAAAAAATCAAAAGGAGCCCCTATACTATTCATCGTTGGCACTAAAGGACCCTTGAAGCTACTTTGGGAAAATTACGCAGCAGGTCCTTTGACTTTCGGCAAATTACAAAGTTGGTCCTTGTCACTAATAATACAAACCAACTGGACCTAATATTAAACCCAAACATCCAAAATCAAATCCAAACCACCCCCTAATCCAAAACCCTCACCCAAGCCCAGTCCATAAGCCCAAAACCCCACCCCTTTGATATTACATAGGGTCAAAGTTTGACCCTAGTCAAACCGGTCAAACAAACACCACCCTCACCCCTTCCCCCTCTTCCTCACTTGCAGAACCATCATATCACCCCTTCCACCATCACCATCTCAACACACCGCCCAAACCCACTACCCACCTAACAAGACAACCCCATTGAATGCTACCCCTTGCTACACGCAATAGAGCAATTGTACTTATCCAATTTTGGCGCCAAAACCAAATTGAATGGTGGGATCTCTTCTGCTCATCCAATGGCTCAAATTGCAAGTGGGTAGTGGACAATAAACAGACCAAGACAATCAGTGGTTGAGGCTTGTTCATGCATCTTATTTATCACCTAAACAGACCAAGACAATCATAATTTTAGTGGACAATAACCTAAAAGTCAAAATCACACAAAAATTGGCCTAAAAACCTTCTGTGTTGGATTCAATGTGGCATAAGCTTCATTTTAATTCACAAGTGCATGTCCTAGCTTATTTATGTCGTAATATAGCTTAAATAATCACAATTAGTCCATAAATCAAGATCATAATCCACATTAGTCAACCTAGGATTGAAATAAAAAAGTCAAATTTCAAGGTGCTTTGTAGAAATCAGAAAATTCAAGGAATTTTCCTAAATTTTGTGGTTAGTTTCAAGACCCAAGTTATTCACAAATTAATATTTACCAGCTTAGCTTTAGGAATCAGCCATCAACTTATTTTTAGGATTTTTGTCTAGCTTTTACAAGTACTCAAAGTAGCTTGCAGGGCATAAGTATACCCTGCACCAGGGGAACAGTCCAAAACCCCAATTTTCATTAGACCATAGATTACTCAATAGTGGAACCCACCTCCTGGTTTTTGGGTTATTGGAAAGCCAATAAGCCCATCTTCAAGGCTTCTAGCTTATTTCATAGTTTAGAGCTTATTAGGTAGGGCTGCAAGTCCCATTTAGTTTGACCATTTCACACGTATGCTGACTACTTAGTTTTTGTGCCCAAGTTCCATGCCTTCGCTTGACTTCAATAGTGGACCCCAAAGGTTGAGCTTTAGCTTTATGAAAAGCCAATAAGCTCAGCTTATTGGTTCCACTTTTGGTTTGGGCTTCCAATCAGCCTAGTGGACCCCACTAAGCCTGTTACTTGGCCATTTTGGCCTGTGTGGTCTGTGGTTGGTTTGGATTAGCTTGTTTGGATTATTGGCTTAGGCAGTGCATCCCCTTGCTTGTTTCTGCTTATTTCCGGTCCTTTATCAATATTGTACCTTATTTTACCTTTGGCTTTCTTTGTGTGGCTTAAGACAAGCTTATTCAAATCATCAAAATCCTAATACTCTTAAAACCACCAACTGTTAAGCACTTTGGCACCCAAAGTGCTTATTTTTGAGATTCAGCCAAGTCAACTTCATTAAAGTTGCTTATTTTGTGTATTTAAAGAGTTTTGAAAAAGAAAATCCAGAAAAATACAAAAATACAAATAGTGATAGCTTTTATTTAAGCCATTTGGCTTATTGTTCTGCTTTTTCAAAAAGCAATTTTCATTTTTATAATTTTCATAAGTTCCTGTTCACTTGAAGTATTTTTAGTAATTTTTTTAGATTTTACACTTTTCATTTAATATTTATTATAATTATTATTAGTTTTAATAATAATTAAGTAATATTAGTTAATTAAATAGTTTTATTAATTTTTATTTAACAATAGTACCTTTTTATATTTTTCCTATGTTTTATAAATCATAAAGTATTTTTAGAAAATAGTTTCTTAATTTCCACTGTTCATTTTCTATTTTTCTTAATTAATTTCGTTAAATAGTTTTTAATTAATAAATAAGTAATTAATTAGTAAATTAGCTTAAATAAAATTTTTAGAAACTTTTTTATGATTTTTTAAGGATTCCAATGATGGTTAATTAGTTTTATAAAAATTTCCATAATTTTCTAAGTCATTTAGGTATTATTAGCAATTAAAAAGTAGTTTTAAATTAGTTTTTATTAATTATTAAATAGTTTAAATTAGTTTTTAATTAATAATAAGTAATAAAATAGTTAAAAAATTATTTTTCTTTTTAATTAAATTTTCTACTAATATTAAGTTCTAAAATTTTCATTTCCACCCCCTGTAGTTTATTTTAGCTTAAAACTCACCTTTTTCTCTGTCTGTAAATATTTCTGATTTTTAATTTGTGTACGTTTAATTATATCTGTGATTCTGTAATTGTTAATACTGTTTCATTATCTTAATTTCAAGTAATCAGTAGTGTAAATCAAATCCAAATCATCTTTGGTTACTGTCTTCAGTATCACTCATTCCCATTAACGTTTACACAGACAAATTAAAACGTTTTTAGGTTTAGTGGTTTTCAAAACCCTCCTGTACATATACCATCACTTTGTAAATTTCTGTAAAAATCAAAATCATAACTGAAAAGGTTCATTAAAACTATTCCTGAAGTGTTAAAAACACCAAAAAAAATCATAAACAACAAAACAAACTGTGAAGTTAAATTACTTCGTTATCTTTAAGATTACAACCTACCCAGGTGGAATACGGAAGTTTTGACATTAAATTGAAAAGAGATCCATTCTTTATCTTCCGCCACCCTGCGAGTAATCTTAAAGGAACGATTTTGGTTAACGAATTAGTTCCAAATATATTTTCCAAGTTTTTTTCACCCATACACGAAAAGCCAAAAACATTTTTACTGTGAATAATTTCATAAAATATTTACCACCGCAAACCAAGGCAGAACACCTACCAACTGGGGGTGTGAACATTAATAAGTTCCCAAACAAAAGATTAAAACTTGCCATTGTATCCTTGTGAGTGGTGTACCTTTTCTAAAGAAACCATTCATTTGAGATTATTGGTTTAAGTTCACTGTGGTTTTGCCTCGACCTTGTTTTGACAAAATTGTTTTTAGTGCTTGCGCATTCGTTCACAAACACAACATAATCGTCATAGAAATGTAACCGAGTTACGTGCTATTGAAGAAGAACACACATTAAAAATGGACTACGAGCCCCCACATCCTCCCAAGGATGTCGTAGCTCCTGACACCCGAACAATGGAGGAACTATGTCAACCTACATCCTCCCAATTCCTTCAGGTTGATGAGACTTATAGTAATCTACAACCCATCCATACAAGGAAAGAATGTCTTGCCTATCCACCATATGTAGTTCACTAAGAAAAGTAAATTTTTTGGTAGAACCATCTTGTCAGTGAAGTACATTTACTTGTCCTTGACCAGTTGAAGACTCAAGAAGATCCCATTTAACCACTCTTTCCCAAACTACTGGATCTTCTTCATCAGAATCAAACACAATGAATGTACTATCCTTTGCTGATTCACCTCTAGAAACCTTCCTCTTCTTAGCAAAAGTCTTCTTTCTAGTACCAGGAGTAGAAGGAGAAGAAGTATGAGTATCAAGAGAAGAATCATCAGTAGTCTCTTCAGCAGGAACTGGTTCTGAAGTATCAGCAGAAACATCCTTTAGGTCTTAGTAGAAGTAGATTCATTGGTAGGAACATCAGCAGAACACGATTCTGGACCTTTAGGAACTCCTGATGAATCATCCGCAGAAACAAAAGTAGATTCACCAGTTTCTTTTGGTTTAGAAAACTCTGCATCTTAATCAGCAGATGGTTCAGCCGACACACCAGCAGGCTCAACATCTTGATCAGCAATTGTAGACGCAGTAGAATCTTTAGAAAGCTCAACAGAATCATCAAGCCTTATCCTCTTAGAAGTAGGCTCACCCATAAGTCTGCCATGCTTCTCTAAAACATCTAGAACATTAATACCTGATGAATGAAGAATAGAAATGAGTCTATCATACTGTGTAGTTAACTGAGCGTCTGAAAAGCTCTATACTTTCTTTTGAGTCCATCTTGATCCAAACATAGCACACCCTTGATTCTTAACAAAAGTTCTCATGTAGTTTCTAATCTTCACTTTTGTCCAGGGTTTGTCTCTCATCTCCGTAGCTTTTCTCTCTGCCTTAGCCTTCTTCTGTAGTTTAGCAGTTTCAACCATCCGTTTAGCAAAATCTGTCTCATGATAATCAGCTCCAAGAACTGACTTTGCTAAATCAGGTTTAGCAGAGACTTGAGTAGCCAAATTGTCTCAATGCTCAGCAGATAAACGCTTAGCAATTTCATCTAGCTCCTTTTGTCTTTCATCAGGTAGAGTATGAGCAATTGGAGTACCCATCCTATCTAAATCAGCCTGTATTTTCCTAGCAAGATCCTCAGATGCCTTCATATCTAAATCCCTTTTAGTCTTTGCAGCATCCTCTTTAGCTTGCAACTATGCAGCAAGTATCTCACTTAACTTTTCATTAGCTAGTTCCTGCTTAGATTTCTTTCTAGAAGGAATGTCTTGATCAACCATAACAAATTTTTCTTTATCTTTCTGAGTTGAAGCAGTTTCAGAAGGAGCAGAATGCTAATTAGTAGAATCTTGTGCATGAGAACCATCAGGACAATCAACATGTAAATCTGCTGATTCATCATCAGGAACCACCTTTGGAATTGGATCATCAGATGTTTCCTTTCTAGATGAGATTACATATTCTTGACCAGCAACAAAGAAAGTATCTACTGACTGAGAAGCATCAACAGGAGTCTTGTCAGCAGGAACATCACTCATGTCAACAACAATAGAAGTGAGATCATCTGTTGTTTTGTGAAGTTCTGCCAAATACTTTCTTCTAATATAACACTCTTTCTGATCAGTTGGAGTGGATGTGTCAGCAGAAGGAGCAGTTGTTGCAGGCCTAAATACAGGAGCATCATGTTGATCACTCTCTAGAGTAGTGGTAGCAATTAGATGAAGTCCTTCCAAGTCAAGTTTGTCAGAATCTCCAGTAACCTCTTCATCTGAGTCAATCACATCACCTTTTCTTTTCCTGGTTTCGAGCTTATTCTCCAATTTCTTGACTCTTTTAACTAGAGTCACCGCAGCTTTTCCAAAAGTCTTCTTGGTGTGATTAAGATCCTTTTCCAACATATCCACCTTATGCACATACCTGTTTAATAAAAGGAACAAATAAGTGAGAGTTACAGGACCTTCAGCTCTACCAACCGGGATATCTGTGGTATTAGGAGCATCATTGGTCCTAACCGGAGAGTTATACAAGTCTTCATCTATATCAACATTTTACTCAAAAGTAGGTCTCAATGGACTTGGTGTGGGAAGTCTTGTTATTTGTGGAGATTGTATAGGTTGTTCAGGACCAAAATCCTTAGTAACTACATGCTCAGAAGGAGCATCAGCAGTTGGTGAAGGTATAGGTGTAGGAGGACTAGGGATATATGGCCTTGGAGATGGTGGTGTTGGAGCTTCAGCAGCAACTGATGCACTTGAATCAGGAGCAACTTCAGCCCTCTCAGGAGAATCCACTGGTGCTTGACCATCAGCAGGATCCTGACCACCAGCAGCTGCATCAGCAGCTGCCTCATCAGCAGCATTGCCAGCAGGCAACATAGCAGGTAGTAAAGGTCTATGCTCACCTTTATAGTTGGTTTTCATAGAAGCAAAAAGCTTACTAGATAACCCCTTAACAGGTAGACGGGTAGTATCAGTGGTCTGAATACCTAAAATTATTTGAAGAAACCTAGGATACATTAAATATTTAAGTTTGGTATCCTTAACATTACCAAGCATTTCATCAAATATATACTTAGAGAAATTAAAGGTTCTCCCCTGAGACAGGCACATAATGGCAAGAGCAATGTCTGTGGAAAATTGATCCCATCCTCCAGACTTAGAACTCATACACTAAAGCAGAGTGTGTGTCAAGAATCTCCATTTAGGGGAAAACTGATTCTTGTACCATACTTTCCCATCTCCACGATATCCAGCAGCCCGCAACCCTGCAAGTATCTCTTCCTTAGCCAATTCATGTTCCCCACCTTCATCATCCGATTGCAATTGAGTCCGAACCAATGACTCAGTGATAACACATTCTTCTCCATCAACAGACTTTGTTTGTGCCGTTCTCTAAAATTGTGTGACCAATGATTCATGGATAACATCAGGATATCGGGTTAAGGCATAATGAATCTTGGACATTTAGAGAAATTCCATCATCTCCACATAATGACTATCTCCATTGCCACGACCCAAGAAAGCTTGCTTGTTGTGATCACCTTTGAAGAGTAGTTCAGCCATTGATTGAAAAGAGAGAATGATATAGGGTTTTGAGTGTTGAGAGAGGTTAAAATGGTTTTTGAAATTTTATAACACGAGGGGATCAGTTATTTAGAAGTAGGATTTGCACATCTGGGTTAAATGGGGTAAGTTTCCAAACGTGGAGTGTAATTGGCAAAAATTGTGGAAACAATCTTTGACCAATAATTGACTATAATAAACCGCCAAGTAAACTGACCCATCCGTAGAAACCAAGTCAAACAGCAGGAACCAATTGGTCAATCTGCAGAAACCAATAAATGTTGACTACGGTCAACCATTCCTTATATCAGTAGCAACCAATCAACAGGAACAAGTCATTAGTGGTAACCAAGTTTCAGTGAAAATCTCTTTGAGTCAGTTTCACCCTTAATTATCTATAAACCACCTCGCATTTATGGCAATAATTACACATGGTTTACTTTGCCTTATAAATACATGGTAAAAATCCCCAAATCTCACCACTCAATTTAAAATTCAAATCCCTAATTACATCCACCAATCAAGTAACAACCATGTCATCCATTCCAAGTATAATCAACATCTCTTCCGACTTTTCTGATTCTTCCGAATCACTAACATCTCCACCACCATTGAGATTACCAACCATCCCACGGGGTCTAACTAAAGAGCATGATAAGAAGAAGAAACATGATGTTCCTCCTCCATGTTCATCATCATCATCATCGGAAGATCTTCCACCTTATCCTTCTGATTTGGATGATTCCGATGCGGCAAGAGACCTAGAGAGATGATGGAATGCATTAGAGAGGGGTGAAGCAAGTAGAGCCCCTAATCCTGTTGTGTCTCCCTTTATTTACACTTCTTCTGATGAAGATGATGATGAGAATGATGCTCTATACATTCCTCCTTCAACACCTGAAAGGCCTCAATCCTCTCGTCCAAGGCAACCATCAAGACCAAGAAAGTCAAATCCACCATTGCCAAAGATAAGGGAAGTGGTGATTGGGTTGCCTTGTCCCAAACATCAAGAACTCTTCACCAACAACAAGGGCAAGGAGAAGGTGGTTGATGTGAAGGGAAATGGCAAGAAAAAGTACAGTAGAAGGGTTAGGATTGATAGGCTTGATTGCTTGTATGAAACTTTCAATCTTTCTCTTGTTTGTACTTATGGATGCTCATCAATAAAACTTGTTTCCTTTGTTTGAAATTACTTGATTGTTTTGCTTCTGATGAATGTACATTCCACTGATGTAGATAAGCTAGCAGAAACTATCAGCAGGAACAAACTTAAGGTTCAAACTTGTGTTATCAGCAGCAATTGGTCAAACCTTAGTAACCTTCATCCGTAGAATCAATTTATATGGACAACTAGCACAATTAGTAATTGTTACAGACTCAACTACCTCCCATTAAGTTACATTAACTCTCATTAATCCTCATTCAGGCCTATAAAGCTGTCTTCAAAGCACAAACTACCCAAAAATAAATTAAACACTAATACCAACACACCAAGGTCTTCCCAAACACACCAGTCATGAAGCCAAATCCCAAACTTATTGACATTTCTTCTGATTCTCCTGATTCTACCTTTGATATTCCCCAAATACAAAGACTACCTCATCAGAGGAAACAAAGGAAGCTCCAACTCCTCTTGCAGTAGTTGTCCCTGATTTTACTCCAGTCACAGCATTCCTCACTAGTGAGATGGAGAGAGTTTTTGCTGATATGAGGAAGATCTCTGTCCCTGAGGAGCCATAGTCCTCTCAAAGGTACAAGGGTCCACTAAAGGTTGTCCTTGGACTTACTGCTCCCAAGCTCTAGAACAAAGACATGCAATCCAGAGGAGTCCACAAGAGGATGCCTGACCCTAAGGACCTAGGAAAGGGGAAGAGGAAGATGGAGTAGGAGTTTGGGCTGTTCTAGGTGGTAGTGTTGTGGTTTTGAAGGTTGCTGGTTGTTAGGTTGTGTCTTTTGCAATCCTGTAATGATGTTTGGTTGTTCGGATGATGTGCTCTTATGTCTAAATAATGAATGAACTTTTCATATTATCTTTTACATCTTGTTCCACTGATATGTTGTGTAAATCATTGTTCATCAGCAGAATCATAACCTGCAAACCAAACATTCAAACAGAACACAAAGGACAAGCATAATGATGTATAGAGTTAGTAAGAAACCTGCAAAACAAAGTCAGTAAACATAATAATATAACATCAATTACAATCCTCCCCAAAGGCATATGCCTCTCCTCAAACATAGCATTTAAGGGTTAACCATCCCAATTGTAACAATTCGCAATTTCAGGTTAATTTCTATTTTCGGAAAATTTTACTATTCATGTTACTATTCATTTCTTTCTGAAATTTTCCCAAAAGCTGATTTTTATTTCATATTCTCGAGTGATAAATCATTTCCATGGCAAATCAAATGTTTGACATTCGTCAGATCATTTTCGTGAAAGTTATTAAGGAATTACACAGAATTACACGTTTTAGGGTAAAACGGCAATCAGAAATTCTACGCACAATGAAATTCGGTCGCGTTAATTTTCCCAGTATCAGAAAAATGTTTAACACACTCATGATTTATTTAAGAATAAATCATGACTGAGAAAAACATGACCAAAATAAACTTCGGCCGTGAAAAACTGGAAATTTCAGTTTTAGGCGTTTTTTACTCAGCCGTAACCCTAGCCTATACCTGCACCGCATTTCTAAGATGATTTGAGCTTTCAACTTATTAAAATAAGTCAACATATTATTCCCTCCTCCATTGACCAAAAATCATCCCTTGATGTTATAAGTCATTTCGTGATTTTTAGGCTTACGGTTTGATGTCTAAAAGACATTTAAGACCAACCGACACCAGACTGAGCCCAGTCTAGACATTATAAATCATTTTAAATCATTTTTAGCATATTAGAAAAGTAACATTTTACTTTTCTCAGTTTTACGCAATATTCGTACATTTTACGTATTACGCGTTTTAGACCCGTGTTTCCAGCTTTTAGCAGGTTTTACCACCCAAATGGAACTTATCACCCATTTTATATTTTATTATGGGACATATGGACATTTCTAACAATACTTTAAAGTTTCATAATTTTACGACACCCGGTTTTACGTTTTGAGGCCTAATCATTTACGGTTGGCATTTCCCGGAGTCAAAATGCATCTAATATCTAGATATTTTATCAAGACCAAGCCACCTCCCCCCTTATCCCCTTGTGAACCGCCATAGGGGGGGGAGTCACACCCTTGTGTGGCTTGATCTTGTGTCTTGATGTCTTAGATGTGTTACATGTGTTTTTTGGCAAAAATATCCTAATGAAATGTAACCTCCTCATGAGACTATATATACTCCCTCTCCCCCCCTTCCTTGGCCGGCCATCACAACACACCACAACCTCTCACACTTAGTTTTATTTCCTCTAAATTCTTGCAAAGTTCAAGTGAAGTTCAAGATAAAAACCCTAGTTAGCTTTTATTTACCAAAAATCTTCCAAACCTTAGAATACTTGGTGATCGCTCTTGAGTTTAAATCCACTCAATTCACCTCAACTTTCATTACATCTTTCAAGAATACCAAGGGTAGAAAGGTTGCATAAAGTGAAAAGGGTTGAAGCAAGTCTATCAAAGTCCATTTCCTTACTTGTTACTCCTTTCTTTAATTAGAAAGCCAAAAGTTGTAAGCCTAAACCTAACATGCTTCTTGTTAATTTCTCATGTTCATATCATTTACATGTTATTCTTGCTATATTATATCTTGTATGAATGTCCATGATGTATACAAATGAGTAAAAGATGTTGTTATAATGGATTATTGAAACAAGTTACTAAAACAAGCAAACTAGTGAATTTCTTGGTAAGACCTGATCAAAATGGTAAAAATATGATGTTGGATTATTACATATTACAGTAGAGGACTTAAAAATCAAACCATAGCAATTTGAACCACCTAAAAAGAGTAAACGAGTCAAAAGTTATGGCGATTTGAAGTTACCAAAGATTTCCGGCAAAACTGCCTAAAAGTTTCTGTGACAGAACCTAAAACACGCAAAAAGAGGCCTTTCTGCTCCGATTCATGAAAAAGTTAAAACATGAAAGTTGTCCGGAATCACGTTTTCCTTCAGGAGTAAAGAGGCTCGAGCCTTGAAAACGCCTTCTGAGTGAGATATTTCTCAGTTTCTTAACAGCTATTTACATATTTTAAGTCACTATACTATTGTTATACTTTCAAAGGAACAAGAGTTATTATGACCTATAAACAAGACCACCACCATGGCTAGAGCTAAGGTTGGGTCTCATGACCTTGGAACAAGGACCAAAGGTCATGGCTAGGCCATGACGAAATGACCAAGTAAACTTACATAGGCGTAAACATGAAACAATGAATTAGCCGATAACATGAACAAGCAATTTGGATCTACTTCACCTAAAAGGGAACCATCAGATTTTACCAAGACAAATGGTCATACAAAACTTATGAATCATACCCTAATAACAATCTTCATGTACTATAAACTTTCCTAAGTTTATCCAAATATCGGACATGTAACTTTTTCGGATCAAAACTTATATCTATATACTTTATCAACTACTACAATAGTAGGGAGCTTCATGTGAGGAGTTCATTATGTAAGCCGTCGAGATGAGTTGTGGATTTACGAGTTAAAGTGTCCTGGCTCCTCGAACGCTTACTAACATGACTTCTGAAATATGTTAGCCCGAACGGTAGTAAACGATATACCAAAACATACATGTTCATAAATCTTTCTTTCAAAGACTTACAAATATACATCATACCTCATCATGGACTATAATGCAAGATATATATATAAGCACTCCGTTACATTCTTTACACAAATCCTAAGTCGCAACATTCTATTATAGGTTGCTCGTAGAAACCTACACGATCCGACCATCACCTTCGTTACTTGCTATCGTACTTAAGGTGAGTTCATAGCCCCACTTTACATTATTTCAATGTTTTACAAACCCTTGGGGGGAATACATGCTACTTTTAAACCGAACACAATGCTTTGAAACTGTATGCTGCCTGATTGTTTTATTATTACTAAGTACCTACCTTGCCAATCCTAGGCCCCTATCATGAACCATTTAATCACTAGAATTAGTGAGCGCGAGTATTGTGAATAGGCCTATTGGGATTGACGAATCCCATTTGTTTGAGCAGATTAGTTCAACAAATGCACTATATTTGAAACATTAAGTATGACGGCAAAGTACTTACCGGGGCAACATAACCGCCGATTGATATTGGTACCCGTTAACGTATTGATTGCATGAGCTTAGTACATAATAATAACTGTTTTGTTTTCTAACATGAGTATAAGTCTAATTAACTCTTACTACCAACATATTGTGTTCAACCGTTAAACAAACTCTATGAATATCACTCAACCTTTGTGTTGACCTCTTAAGCATGTATTTCAGGTCCATGATAATCAAGAATGGAGCGGGAAGGGCACGTACCGAAGGAAGAAGGCTATAAACTATTATGTCATTCAATAAAAACATCATAGACTTTATATTGATGTGTTTTGAAACAATGGATCATTTTGGGACCTTACTATGTAAACTTTGATATATTTGAATAATATGAATGACAACTCTTTTTATTACGACTCGGTTAGAGATCGTTTTCTATTATTATGACTGTTGTGCCGTCGAGTAACACCCAAGTTGAATTCCGCTGCATCATGAATTGGGGGTGTTACACCAATGTGGACAAGTAAGTGATTAAACCTAGGTCCATCAAAAGCCTTTGTTAGAAAATCAGCCACATTATCATCAGTATGAATTTTAAGCACCAGTATTAAATGTTTCTCACTTGCTTCTCTTATAAAATGGTGCCTAATTTCAATATGTTTAGTTCTTTGATGAAAAACTGGACTTTTAACAATGGAAATGGTACTTTGATTATCAATAAAGATTTTAGTTTTCATGAAATTGAACCCATAATCCAACATTTGATTCTGAATCCAAAGTACCTGACCACAACAGTTAGCAGCAGCAACATATTCTGCTTCAGTAGAAGAGGTGGCCGCAATAGTTTGTTTCTTGCACTGCCAAGAAATTAGTCTTCTACCAAGAAATTGACAACCTCCTGTTGTGGATTTCCTGTCCAAATTAGCTCCAGGATAGTCACTATCACTGTATGCTTCCAGTACAAATGGTGAATCCCTTGGGTACCAAAGACCTAACTTGGGTTGGCCTTTGAGATACTTGAAAATCTTCTTCATAGCATTAAGGTGGGAAGTCAATGGAGTGACTTGATGTCTTGAGCAAGCACTGACAGCAAAGGTGATGTCAGGTCTTGAAGCTGTGAGATACATGAGTGAGCCAATCATGGATCTGTATAGACGTACATTAACAACTTCATCTTGTTCATTTGGATTTTTAAGCTTGGGAGATTCATAGGGAGTAGTTGCAGTCCTTAGTTGTTCAAAGTCAAACTTCTTCAAGATATCTTTTACAAATTTCTCCTGATGGATGAAGATCCCATCAGGTAGTTGTTTGACTTGTAGCCCCAAGAAAAATGTCAGTTCCCCCATTGCACTCATCTAAAATTCACCTTACATCAAATTTTCAAATTCCCTACACCATTCTTCCTTTGTGGAGCCAAAAATGATATCATCTACATAAACTTGTACCAGAATGATATCCCTTGAGTTCTTCTTAATGAAGAGAGTCTCGTCAATTGCCCCTCTTCTGTAGCCATGATCCAAAAGGAATGTAGATAGCCTAGCATACCAGGCTCTTGGTGCTTGATGAAGTCCATAGAGTGCCTTGACAACCTTTTGCACCTTCTTAGGATGTTGTGGGTCTTCAAAGCCTTGTGGTTGAGTGACATAGACTTAATTTTCCATTTTTCCATAGAGGAATGCACTCTTGACATCCATCTGATATACCACAAAACCCATGTATGAGGCAAATGCCAAAAATAACATGCTTGCCTCAACACTAGCAACAGGTGCAAACACTTCAGTATAATCAATCCCTTCTTCTTGTCTGAAACCTTGAGCCACCAATCTTGCTTTATTTCTAACCAGAATGCCTCTAGCATCCCTCTTGCATTTTAGTATCCACTTGGTTCCAATTGTAATTTTACCTGCAGGGAGATCAACAAGTACCCATGCATCTTGATTCTTGAATTGTTGCATCTCTTCCTACATAGCTTCAACCCAATTATGTTTAGTCAAAGCTTGTTTAATGCTGGTTGGTTCTACTTGTGGTAAGAAACAAGCAAATAGACAATGTCTTTGATCTATGTGATTGTCTCTCTTCTGATTAGATACATATGTGAAAAAGGCACATTGTCCAAATTGTGTTTTCTTTATAGCACTTCTTGTTAGAACCATGGTATTAGGATCACCAAGTATATTATCTTGTGGATGAATGATGTTGATCCTTTTGGTGGTAACAGGATTAACTTCAACAGAGGTTTCAAGATTGGTCAGTGTTGGTGCAATGTCATCATCATACGAAGCTGATTGAAATATGCCATCAGTTTGTTCACGATTGCCAAGATTTGAGGGGATGGGAAACCTGCCAAATGGTTCATCAAATCTTGTGGATGTAGTAGAAACGCCTTCAGGAGAATTGGCATTAGCAGCAATAGGAGATTCATCAGCAGAAATGGATCTGCTGCTTGTATCTTCAGGAGCCTATCTCTGCAGTGACTCAGTATCTTGAGCAAACTCAAGACCAAGTCTTTTAGCTTTTACAGCAGCTGCATGCTCTTGCTTTTGAAGCCTTGCCAGGTCTTCTACATAGGTTGAATTTTCCACATCATCATCAAGTTTGTCATCAGAGGCATCTTTGTTTGTAGGACTTGCAACATGAACAGGGAGAGTAGAAACAACAATAGTGGGTTCATCACATTCTGAATCACTGTCTGAATCATCTTGCAAGGTACCTGCACCATTAGTAGTTGACCATTGTATACCTGCAGAAGGGTTAGATTTAAATCTTGTATACCCTAAGTGATCTGTCAATTAGTCAAGGTCAAAATATCATTCATGACCTTTACCCTGAACATTTTCATTATCTTCCATAAATCTCAGGTTAAAAGTCTCTTCAATCTTCTTTGCAGCCAAATTATATACCCTGTAAGCCTTGCTATGAGCTGAGTAACCAACAATATACCCTTCAGCAGCTTTCTCTTCAAATTTACCTAAGTGATCACTTGTATTCAAAATAGTCACCTGGCATACAAAAGGTTTCAAGTATTCAATGGTAGGTTTCTTCCCAGTCAAAAGCTCGTAGGGTGTTTTATGGTGAGGCTTTTGTAATTAACACCCTATTGAGTATATAACAAGCAGTGCCTACAACTTCAGTCCAAAACATGGTGGGAAGTTTAGAGTCAGCAAGCATAGATCTTGCAGCCTCTATCAGGGTTCTATATTTCCTCTCTGCAACTCCATTCTGTTGTGGAGTCCTGGGAATGCTTTAGTCCCTTTTTATACCCTTTAACCCACAGAGTTCAATAAGGTTGGCATTTTTGAACTCTGTCCCATTGTCACACCTTATGCCTTTTATTTTCTTGTTAAGTTGGTTTTCAATGAGGGCCATAAATTCTTTAAGTGTCTGACAGGTTTGATCTTTAGTCCCCAAAAAGAAAGTCCAACTAAAACTACTATAAGCATCAGTGATAACCAAACAGAAGTACTTATGGTCAATACTCCTGATTGATGTTGGACCAAAAAGATCCATATGTAGCAGCTGCAAAGGTTCTGAGATTGTGCTCACAGCAGTAATAGCTTTATAAGAAGCCTTGTGTTGCTTTCCTTTGTTACATGCAACACAGTTGTGTTCATTAGTGAATATTTTGGAAGGAAGTCCATGAACTAGTCCGTCTTTAGCAAGCTTGTTGATTACTTTGAAGTTAAGATGTGTCATCCTTCTGTGCCATCTTCTAGATTCATCCAAGGATGCTTTAGCCACCAAGCATGCTGTAACACCCCCAATTCATGGATGCAGCGGAATTCAAACTGGGTGTTACTCGACGGCACAATAGTCACAATAATAGAAAACGAACTCCAATTGAGTCGTTTTAAAAGATTTATCATTCAAATTGTATAAATATCAGAGATTACAAAAGTGAGGTCCCAAATGGTTCCATGTTTACAATGTACATTAAATGAGTTTTGAATGATAATAAAATTTATAGCCCTCTTGAGTATCCGTGCCCTTCCGTGCCATCCTTGATCGTCATGAACCTGAAATACATGCTTGAGAGGTCAACACAAAGGTTGAGTGATATTCATAGAGTTTGTTTAATGTTTGAACACAATATGTTGGTAGTGTGAGTTATAGGCTCACACCAATGTTTGGAAAGCAAAATAGGTAGGCTATGTTGTTATACACCCATAAAATGTATTATACACTAAGCTTATGACACCAAAACGTTAACGTGTACCAATATCGATCGGCGGTTTTATCCCGGTAGGTATGTTGCTGGCATACCCAGGTCTCAAATATTAATGCATTTGTATGAATGTATTCACTACAAATGGGATTCGTCAATCCCAATAGGCCTATTCACAATATTCGCGCTCACTATTTCTAGTGATTAAATGGTTCATAATAAGGGATCTCGGTTTAGCAAGGTTGGTACTTAGTGATAATAAAACAATCAGGCAAGCATACAATTTAAAAACATTGTGCTCGGTTAAAAATAGCATGTATTCCCCCCAAGGGTTTGTAAAACAATTAAGTAATGGAAAGTGGGGCTATGAACTCACCTTAAGTAAGATAGCAAGTAATGAATGTAACGGTTGAATCGTGAAGGTTTCTACGAGCAGCCTATAATAGAATGTCGCGACTTAGGATTGGAGTAAAGAATATGAAGTAGTGCCTATATATATATCTTGCATTTAGTCCATGATGTGGTATGATGTATATTGTAAGTCTTTGAAAGAAAAGATTTATGAAACATGTATGTTTTGTATATCGTTTACTACCGTTCGGGCCGACACAATTCAGAAGTCATGTTATTAAGCGTTCGAGGAGCCAGGACACTTTAACTCGTAAATCCACAACTCATCTCAACGGCTTACATAATGAACTCCTCACATGAGGCTCCCTACTATTGTAGTAGTTGATGAAATATATAGATATAAGTTTTGATCCGAAAGGTTACATGTCCGATATTTGAATAAACTTAGGAAAGTTTATTTGTACATGAAGATTGTTATTAGGGGTAGTTTCATAAGTCTTGTATGACCATTGTTCCTTGTAATATCTCATGGTTCCTCTTTAAGTGAAGTAGATCCAAATTGCTTGTTCAAGTTATCGCCTAATTCATTGTTTCATGTTTACGCCTATGTAAGTTGGTATGGTCATTTCGTCATGGCCTAGCCATGACCTTTGGTCCTTGTTCCAAGGTCATGAGACTCAACCTTGGCTCTAGCCATGGTGGTGATCTTGATTATAGGTCATAAGACCTCTTGTTCCTTTTAAAGTATAACCATAATCTAGTGACTTATATATATGTAAATAGCTGTTAAGAAACTGAGAAATATCTCACTCAAAAAGCGTTTTCAAGGCTTGAGCTTCTTTTTACCTGAACGGAAACGTGATTCCGGACAACTTTCGTGTTTTAAGTTTTTCATGAATCGGACCAGAAATGCCTCTTTTTGCGTGTTTAATGTTTCTGTAACAGAAGGTATTTGGCAGCTTTGCCGCAAAGTTTTGGTAACTTCAAATCGTCATAACTTTTGACTCGTATACTCGTTTTAGGTGGTTCAAGTTGCTACGGTTTCCTTGTTAGGTCCTCTACTACAATATGTAATGATCCAATATCATATTTTTACCATTTTGATCAGGTCTTACCAAGAATGTCACTAGTTTACTTGTTTTAGTAACTTATCTTAACAATCAATTATAACAACATGTTTTACTCATTTTTATACATCATGGACATGCATACAAGACATAATATAGCAAGAATAGTATGTAAATAACATGAACATGATTATTTAACAAGAAGCAAGTTAGGGTTTGCTTACAACTTGTGAAGAAACTAACTAGAACCAAGATCAAGACCAAGAACCACTACTTAATCTTCCAAATATTTTCCAAATATTTTCCAACCATAGCCAAGCTTCCATATCAAAAACCCTATCTTATAATCCCTTGATAAACACTAATCTATCACAAAAACAAGCCTTAGTAAAAATCTTCACTAAGAACACTTGGAAATTTGATGAGTTTTTGTGGTGTTTTTATAGAGTTTTATGGTTGAAAGGTGTTAAGGATCAACTAGGAACTATGACTTGAACTTGTGATGGATTGAATGAGCAAGATCAATGATCAAAATGGTGCATTTATATGGTTTTGGGTCGTTGGTATTGCAAGAGAAAGGAAGAGAATGAGCTCTCTTTTATACCAAAAATGAGGAGGTTACAATGTTGACTTGTCAACACTTGGAGACCAAGTTGTAATTAAGTAATGATCCATGGCTAATTTCATGAGATGAAGCCACCTATGGGATGCCTCCCCCCCCTCCTAGGTCGGTTCATATACTTGGGGAACAAGGTGTGGACTTTTGATGATATTATCCAAGATACTTGGTTAGTTTTGACTCCGGGAAATGCCAATCGTAAATGATTAAGCCTCAAAACGTAAAACCGGGTATCGTAAAAATACGAAACTTGGAAGAATGGTTAAAGTTGTCAAAATACTCCATAATAAAATATAAAATGAGTGGTAGGTTCCATTGGGGTGGTAAAACCCTGCTAAAACTGGAAACACGGGTCTAAAACGCGTAATACGTAAAATGTACGAATATTGCGTAAAATTGAGAAAAGTAAAATGTTACTTTTCTAATAGGATAATATTGATTTAAAATGACTTATAATGTCTAGACTGGGCTCAGTCTAGTGTCGGTTGGTATTAAATGTCTTTTAAACATCAAACCGTAAGCCTAAAAATCAAGGAATGACTTATAAAATCAAGGGATGATCTTTGGTCAATGGAGGAGGGAAAAAATATGTTGACTTTTTCTAAAAAGTTGAAAACTTAAATCGTCTTAGAAACGCGGTGCAGGTATAGGCTAAGGTTACGGCTGAGTAAAAACGCTTAAAAACTGAAAATTCCAGTTTTTCACGGCCGAGGCTTATTTTTGGTCATGTTTTTCTCAGTCACGATTAATTCTCAAATAAATCATGAGTGTGTCAAACATTTTTCCGATGTGGGGTCACCTGACGGGGTCGAATTTCGTTGTGCGTAGAATTTCTGAATGTCGTTTTACCCTAAAACGTGTAATTCCTTAATAACTTTCACGAAAGTGAGCTTATGAAAGTTAAACTTTTAATTTGCCATGGAAATGATTTATCACTCGAGAATATCAAATAAAAATCAACTTTCGGGAAAGTTTCGGGAAAAATGAATAGTAAAAGTGAATAGTGAAATTTTTCGGGAAAAGTAATTAACCTGAAAATGTGAATTGTTACAGTCTCTACCCCTTACGGGGAACTTCGTCCCGAAGTTCTATGTGTGTCATATGTTGGAGTGGTGTCGATGAAGAGATGTGGTTACTTATGAGGACTGAAGTCTGGGATTACCGGTGATGTAGTTTGATTTGTCATTTCAGTGTATGGTGTAGGATGAGGCTTACTTTTATATAGGAAAGGTATGGTAATAGTCGAATATCAAAGGAAATTGATATAGCAGTCGAATATTAATAGGAGTTGATATAGTAGTTGAATATCAAACTAGAACTTGATATAGTTGTCAAGTATCAATAGCAATTGATATAAGAATCTAATCATGGAATAAGCGTTGAACATGTGGTTGGACCAAGTCCTGTTTGAATTGTACGGCTGCCCATGCATATGGCTACATGGCTTCACAATGAGTTCGGTATGACTGCCCATGCATATGGTTACATGGCCTCGCAATGAGTTTGTTTGTTATTGCACTATCATTATGAAAACCAAAATGTAAATCTCGTACTAATGGAAATTGGGATAGTTGTTGCAATTATAGCCTAGTAGGTAATCTGTTGTTGTATCTAGTGTTTATTGACTTCATACTTTTGTTATTTCGGATATAAATAAGCCCACTTGTTTATAATTCTTTATTTACATAGAGAGGCATCCCAAACAATGTAACTAAAGGAATATAAACGTATGGTTCGATGATTTATAATTTCTTTATTTAAATGAAAAGGCATCCCAATCCATTCAAATAAGGACATTATAAATCATCCTACTCAAGAATTCCCGACACAACATTCATACTTAGCCGGTGAGTTACAAGGTAGTGTATTACGAGATGATACTGGTGTTCCAAAAGTACAAGATGAATATTCAATCTTGTAAAGCTGATGAGGGTGCTTGTGGTGTAACTAAGGATGATTTGAGCTTTAAAAGTGCATCAAGATCTGTTAATGAGCTTGCGTTTGCAACGGTTGTGAAGATAATGTTGTGATACGTTGATGAACAAAAGTGTGTATGCTTAACATTATTATTGTTAGGTATAGATGTTGAGTTTCTTTAAAAATCTTTAGAGATTTTAAAAGTTTATGATGGAATGGTATCCTTAGGACCTAAACAGGATAGTACTTCTACAGGATGAAGAGAATAATTGATAACTATCCCAAGATAGTAGTTCGGATTATCTCATAAATGAAAAATTTCAAGAATGAATTTAGATCATACAAATAAGGTGTTAAGATCTTTTTGAGTGGTAAGGCACTATCGTGTCTCTAGATTGTTTTAATGTATTCTGGTGGTTTATCGTGTTCATGTAGGAAATCAATCTAAACATAACCCTAGTACAACTACTATCAGTATTTGAAAATTTTAAGTCGAATATAGTTAGTCAGACTATATTCCACTGTCCCTAGGTTAAATATAGGTGACTAGTCTATATTTAGCCAAGGTTCGATAAAATTTTCAAATACCTAAATTAGGTATACTTGTGATATGTCTGTTGCTTTCGGGAAACTGTCCACTAAACAAAGGCGATGTCAAACCCTTCAGTTGCAAGTCCCGCCCATACAAGACTTGTAACCTATGTTTTCATATTCTATTGCATAGAAGATAGTAAGGGTGGGTACGTATGGAAAGGAAGTTTTAAGTAGTTCTCAAATAGAACATACTTGGCCAGGATCACGAACTTTTAATAATGAAGGTTTCAGAAGAAAACTTTGATGAATGTAGAACTGAACTTCAGCTTTTGTAGGTGATGGATTTGTTTGTCCTTTAGAAATCTCATATTTCTTGTTTTGAAATCGATAGATTGTGACGGATTTTTGATATCATATGAAATGATATTGATGATGTGATGGAATGATTCTAGAGACCATTGCGCAAAACACAATGTCTCGGAAGTAGGTTAAACCATTGTGTGACTCAAAACATTTGAGAAATGGTTAAGACCATTGTATAATACAATGTCTTGGAAAATAAATGAGACCATTGTATCTCACAATGTCTTGGAAAATGAATGAGACCATTGTATCTCACAATGTCTTGAAAAGTGAATGAGACCATTGTATCTCACAATGTCTTGGAAAATGAATGAGACCATTGTATCTCACAATGTCTTGGAAAATGAATGAGACCATTGTATCTCACAATGTCTTGGAAAATGAATGAGACCATTGTATCTCACAATGTCTTGGAAAATGAATGAGACCATTGTATCAGTTACAATGTCTTGGACATATAATGTTTGGAGTAGGAACATGATTGGGAGAGTGTGGCTGTGCCGAAATGCCCTAGAATAGGCATACGCAGATATGTTTAGTCCATTGTTTAGATAAATGATTGAAAATAAACTAAGTTTATATATCAATATACTAATATGTGTTCATGTATCATAAAATGCTTACGGGGAAATGCTCAATTATGTTAAGGGTACATATATCAATATGCAATTATGTTTGTGTAGCATAAAAATGTCTACGGGGAAATGCTCAAAATGGGTATATATGAATATACTAATATGTTTGTGTAGCATAACATGCTTACTAAGTCCATAATCGTCTGGAGGATGGAAGACACGGAGAGCAGAAGGCTATAAAATGTTTTTGTTTGTGAGTGTAGTTATAGTTTAGGTCTCAATTAGACCCGTTTCTCTATAACCATGGCTCTGGTACCAATCTGTAACACCCTCAATTCATGGATGCAGCGGAATTCAAACTGGGTGTTACTCGACGGCACAATAGTCACAATAATAGAAAACGAACTCCAATTGAGTCGTTTTAAAAGATTTATCATTCAAATTGTATAAATATCAGAGATTACAAAAGTGAGGTCCCAAATGGTTCCATGTTTACAATGTACATTAAATGAGTTTTGAATGATAATAAAATTTATAGCCCTCTTGAGTATCCGTGCCCTTCCGTGCCATCCTTGATCGTCATGAACCTGAAATACATGCTTGAGAGGTCAACACAAAGGTTGAGTGATATTCATAGAGTTTGTTTAATGTTTGAACACAATATGTTGGTAGTGTGAGTTATAGGCTCACACCAATGTTTGGAAAGCAAAATAGGTAGGCTATGTTGTTATACGCCCATAAAATGTATTATACACTAAGCTTATGACACCAAAACGTTAACGTGTACCAATATCGATCGGCAGTTTTATCCCGGTAGGTATGTTGCTGGCATACCCAGGTCTCAAATATTAATGCATTTGTATGAATGTATTCACTACAAATGGGATTCGTCAATCCCAATAGGCCTATTCACAATATTCGCGCTCACTATTTCTAGTGATTAAATGGTTCATAATAAGGGATCTCGGTTTAGCAAGGTTGGTACTTAGTGATAATAAAACAATCAGGCAAGCATACAATTTAAAAACATTGTGCTCGGTTAAAAATAGCATGTATTCCCCCCAAGGGTTTGTAAAACAATTAAGTAATGGAAAGTGGGGCTATGAACTCACCTTAAGTAAGATAGCAAGTAATGAATGTAACGGTTGAATCGTGAAGGTTTCTACGAGCAACCTATAATAGAATGTCGCGACTTAGGATTGGAGTAAAGAATATGAAGTAGTGCCTATATATATATCTTGCATTTAGTCCATGATGTGGTATGATGTATATTGTAAGTCTTTGAAAGAAAAGATTCATGAAACATGTATGTTTTGTATATCGTTTACTACCGTTCGGGCCGACACAATTCAGAAGTCGTGTTAGTAAGCGTTCGAGGAGCCAGGACACTTTAACTCGTAAATCCACAACTCATCTCGACGGCTTACATAATGAACTCCTCACATGAGGCTCCCTACTATTGTAGTAGTTGATGAAATATATAGATATAAGTTTTGATCCGAAAGGTTACATGTCCGATATTTGAATAAACTTAGGAAAGTTTATTTGTACATGAAGATTGTTATTAGGGGTAGTTTCATAAGTCTTGTATGACCATTGTTCCTTGTAATATCTCATGGTTCCTCTTTAAGTGAAGTAGATCCAAATTGCTTGTTCAAGTTATCGCCTAATTCATTGTTTCATGTTTACGCCTATGTAAGTTGGTATGGTCATTTCGTCATGGCCTAGCCATGACCTTTGGTCCTTGTTCCAAGGTCATGAGACTCAACCTTGGCTCTAGCCATGGTGGTGGTCTTGATTATAGGTCATAAGACCTCTTGTTCCTTTTAAAGTATAACCATAATCTAGTGACTTATATATATGTAAATAGCTGTTAAGAAACTGAGAAATATCTCACTCAAAAAGCGTTTTCAAGGCTCGAGCTTCTTTCTTCCTGAACGGAAACGTGATTCCGGACAACTTTCGTGCTTTAACTTTTTCATGAATCGGACCAGAAATGCCTCTTTTTGCGTGTTTAATGTTTCTGTAACAGAAGGTATTTGGCAGCTTTGCCGCAAAGTTTTGGTAACTTCA
The DNA here is from genome assembly GCA_030686995.1 of Artemisia argyi. Lineage (NCBI taxonomy): Eukaryota > Viridiplantae > Streptophyta > Magnoliopsida > Asterales > Asteraceae > Artemisia > Artemisia argyi. The sequence goes on from CM060705.1 coordinate 5,698,112, forward strand.
AATCGTCATAACTTTTGACTCGTATACTCGTTTTAGGTGGTTCAAGTTGCTACAGTTTCCTTGTTAGGTCCTCTACTACAATATGTAATGATCCAATATCATATTTTTACCATTTTGATCAGGTCTTACCAAGAAAGTCACTAGTTTACTTGTTTTAGTAACTTATCTTAACAATCAATTATAACAACATGTTTTACTCATTTTTATACATCATGGACATGCATACAAGACATAATATAGCAAGAATAGTATGTAAATAACATGAACATGATTATTTAACAAGAAGCAAGTTAGGGTTTGCTTACAACTTGTGAAGAAACTAACTAGAACCAAGATCAAGACCAAGAACCACTATTTAATCTTCCAAATATTTTCCAACCATAGCCAAGCTTCCATATCAAAAACCCTATCTTATAATCCCTTGATAAACACTAATCTATCACAAAAACAAGCCTTAGTAAAAATCTTCACTAAGAACACTTGGAAATTTGATGAGTTTTTGTGGTGTTTTTATAGAGTTTTATGGTTGAAAGGTGTTAAGGATCAACTAGGAACTATGACTTGAACTTGTGATGGATTGAATGAGCAAGATCAATGATCAAAATGGTGCATTTATATGGTTTTGGGTCGTTGGTATTGCAAGAGAAAGGAAGAGAATGAGCTCTCTTTTATACCAAAAATGAAGAGGTTACAATGTTGACTTGTCAACACTTGGAGACCAAGTTGTAATTAAGTAATGATCCATGGCTAATTTCATGAGATGAAGCCACCTATGGGATGACTCCCCCCCCCCTCCTAGGTCGGTTCATATACTTGGGGAATAAGGTGTGGACTTTTGATGATATTATCCAAGATACTTGGTTAGTTTTGACTCCGGGAAATGCCAATCGTAAATGATTAAGCCTCAAAACGTAAAACCGGGTATCGTAAAAATACAAAACTTGGAAGAATGGTTAAAGTTGTCAAAATACTCCATAATAAAATATAAAATGAGTGGTAGGTTCCATTGGGGTGGTAAAACCCTGCTAAAACTGGAAACACGGGTCTAAAACGCGTAATACGTAAAATGTACGAATATTGCGTAAAATTGAGAAAAGTAAAATGTTACTTTTCTAATAGGATAATATTGATTTAAAATGACTTATAATGTCTAGACTGGGCTCAGTCTAGTGTCGGTTGATATTAAATGTCTTTTAAACATCAAACCGTAAGCCTAAAAATCAAGGAATGACTTATAAAATCAAGGGATGATCTTTGGTCAATGGAGGAGGGAAAAAATATGTTGACTTTTTCTAAAAAGTTGAAAACTTAAATCGTCTTAGAAACGCGGTGCAGGTATAGGCTAAGGTTACGGCTGAGTAAAAACGCTTAAAAACTGAAAATTCCAGTTTTTCACGGCCGAGGCTTATTTTTGGTCATGTTTTTCTCAGTCACGATTAATTCTCAAATAAATCATGAGTGTGTCAAACATTTTTCCGATGTGGGGTCACCTGACGGGGTCGAATTTCGTTGTGCGTAGAATTTCTGAATGTCGTTTTACCCTAAAACGTGTAATTCCTTAATAACTTTCACGAAAGTGAGCTTATGAAAGTTAAACTTTTAATTTGCCATGGAAATGATTTATCACTCGAGAATATCAAATAAAAATCAACTTTCGGGAAAGTTTCGGGAAAAATGAATAGTAAAAGTGAATAGTGAAATTTTCCGGGAAAAGTAATTAACCTGAAAATGTGAATTGTTACACATGCAAGATCACCTTCTGGTTGGACATTATTCAAATTGAAGGTGTAAAGATTATGATTTCTTGGAACCTTTAGCAATACACTACTCTCATCAGGCAATTTGAAGTCATGTGTAAGAATAAGACAGTGCTCTTCTGTGAATAGCACAGGAATCTTTTGTCACTGATTTGAGACACTGAGAACAAATTGAAACCTTGTAGTTCCTTTACATAATAGACATTCTCAAGATCCACCTTTGGAGTTCTGATGGTTCCTTTACCAGTGATTTTTCCTTCTCCACTTCCAAATCTTACTTTGCCTCCATAAAAAAGGCACAAAGTTATGTAGCTTCTCCTGATTCCCAGACATGCTTCTTGAATAGCCACCATCAACAATACCTATGTCTTTATGTAAAAGAGGATGTCCTTACAATAACAAAATATACAACAACCTAAGTACCATAGAGAGACTCAAGTCATAAAATACTTGAGCCTGCCTTGTGGATCATTATTAGAAAGCCATGTAGATGAGTTAGATCCACCATTGTTCCTGGACTTCCTGTGTACATATGGTCTATTAAATTTCCAAGAACAATCTGTTGATGTAACACCCCCAATTCATGGATGCAGCGAAATTCAAACTGGGTGTTACTCGACGGCACAATAGTCACAATAATAGAAAACGAACTCCAATTGAGTCGTTTTAAAAGATTTATCATTCAAATTGTATAAATATCAGAGATTTACAAAATGAGGTCCCAAATGGTTCCATGTTTACAATGTATAATAAATGTGTTTTTGAATGATAATAAAATTTATAGCCCTCTTGAGTATCCGTGCCCTTCCGTGCCATCCTTGATCGTCATGAACCTGAAATACATGCTTGAGAGGTCAACACAAAGGTTGAGTGATATTCATAGAGTTTGTTTAATGTTTGAACACAATGTGTTGGTAGTTAAATCGTTGAACACAATAATCGTAGTGTTTGTAGTTAAATCGTTTGAACACAATAATCGTAGTGTTTGTAGTTAAATCGTTTGAACACAATAATCGTAGTGTTTGTAGTTAAATCGTTTGAACACAATAATCGTAGTGAGAGCTATAGACTCACACTCATAGTTAGAAAACAAGGATGGGCTACGTTGTTATATGCCTGGAAAGGTTATTAATTCACTAAGCTTATGACACCAAAACGTTAATGTGTACCAATATCGATCGGCAGATTTATCCCGGTAGGTACTTTGCCGTCATACCTAATGTCTCAAATATTAATGCATTTGTTTGAACTTAGTCAAAACAAATGGGATTCGTCAATCCCAATAGGCCTATTCACAATATTCGCGCTCACTTGCAAATAACCCTCGCAAGTGATTAAATGGTTCATAATAAGGGATCTTGGTTTGGCAAGGATGTTACTTAGTGATAATAAAACATAGTCGAATAGCATACAGTAGAAAGCATTGTGTTCGAGTAGAAAAATAATAGCATGTATTCCCCCCAAGGGGTTGTAAAACATTGAAGTAATGTAAAGTGGGGCTATGAACTCACCTTAAGTTAAGTAGCAAGTAGTGAATATGATGGTCGAATCGCGAAGGTTTCTACGAGCAACCTATAATAGGATGTTGTGAGTTAGGATCGGAGTAAAGAATATGAAGTAGTGCCTATATATATATCTTGCATTTAGTCCATGATGTGGTATGATGTATATTGTAAGTCTTTGAAAGAAAAGATTCATGAACATGTATGTTTTGTATATCGTTTACTACCGTTCGGGCCGACATAATTCAGAAGTCATGTTAGTAAGCGTTCGAGGAGCCAGGACACTTTAACTCGTAAATCCACTGTAACAATTCGCAATTTCAGGTTAATTTCTATTTCCGGAAAATTTTACTATTCATGTTACTATTCATTTCTTTCTGAAATTTTCCCAAAAGTTAATTTTTATTTCATATTCTCGAGTGATAAATCATTTCCATGGCAAATTAAATGTTTGACACTCGTCAAATCATTTTCGTGAAAGTTACTAAGGAATTACACAGAATTACACGTTTTAGGGTAAAACTGCAATCAGAAATTCTACGCACAACGAAATTTGACCCCGTCAGGTGACCCCACATCAGAAAAATGTTTAACACACTCATGATTTATTTGAGAATAAATCATGACTGAGAAAAATCATGGCCAAAACAAACTTCGGCCGTGAAAAACTGGAATTTTCAGTTTTAAACGTTTTTACTCAGCCGTAACCCTAGCCTATACTTGCACCGCATTTCTAAAACGATTTGAGCTTTCAACTTATTAAAATAAGTCAACATATTTTTCCCTCCTCCATTGACTAAAAATCATTCTTTGATTTTATAAGTCATTTCGTGATTTTTAGGCTTACGGTTTGATGTCTAAAAGACATTTAACACCAACCGACACTAGACTGAGCCCAGTCTAGACATTATAAGTCATTTTAAATCATTTATATCATATTAGAAAAGTAACATTTTACTTTTCTCAATTTTACGCAATATTCGTACATTTTACGTATTACGCGTTTTAGACCCGTGTTTTCAGTTTTTAGCAGGGTTTACCACCCAAATGGAACCTACCACTCATTTTATATTTTATTATGGGACATATGGACATGTCTAACAATACTTTAAAGTTTCATAATTTTACGACACCCGGTTTTACGTTTTGAGGCCCAATCACTTACGGTTGGCATTTCCCGGAGTCAAGTTTCATCCTAATATCTTAGGATAATATCAAGACCAAGCCAACTCACCCCTTATCCTTGGTGAACCGCCATAAGGGGGGGGAATCACCCTTGAGGTGGCTTGATCTTGTGTCTTGTGGCTTAGATGTGTTACATGTGTAGTTTTGGCCAAAAATATCTTAAGTAAGTAACCTCCTCTTGAGAGTATAAATACTCCCTCTTTCCCCCTTCCTTGGCCGGCCATCAACACACACCACAACACTCTCTCCATAGCTTAATTTCCTTCAAAGTTCTAGCAAGATTCAAGTGAAGTTCAAGTATAGAAACCCTAGTTGATCTTAGGTTACCAAAATTCTTCCAAACCCTAACATACTTGGTGATTTATCTTGAGTTTAAATCCACTCAATTCACCTCAATCTTCATCATTCATCTTTCAAGAATACCAAGGGTAGAAAGGTTGCATGAAGTGAAAAGGGTTGAAGCAAGTCTATCAAAGTCCATTTCCTTACTTGTTACTCCTTTCTTTAATTAGAAGGCCAAAAGTTGTAAGCCTAAACCTAACATGCTTCTTGTTAATTTCTCATGTTCATATCATTTACATGTTATTCTTGCTATATTATGTGTTGTATTTATGTCCATGATGTATAAAAATGAGTAAAAGATGTTTTTATAATGAATTATTGAAACAAGTTACTAAAACAAGAAAACTAGTGAATTTCTTGGTAAGACCTGATCAAAATGGTAAAAATATGATATTTGATTATTACATATTGTGGTAGTTACCAAAGATTTGAACCACCTAAAAAGAGTATACGAGTCAAAACTTATGGCGATTTGAAGTTACCAAAGATTTCCGGCAAACTACCAAATACCATTCTGATCAAATTTGGGTTTTGAAAGTCCCACTTCTGTTCCGATTCATCAAAAAGTTAAAACATGAAAGTTGTCCAGAACGACGTTTTCGTTCAGGAACAAAGAAGCTCGAGCCCTGAAAACGCTTTTTGAGTGATAAATTCTTCAAAATCTTAACAGCCCATTTTTAGACCAAAGTCATTACATATAAGTTATGGTTTATGAAGACCAAAGGGGTCTTATGACCTATAAACAAGACCACCACCATGGCTAGAACCAAGGTTGAGTCACATGACCTTGGAACAAGGACCAAAGGTCATGGCTAGGCCATGACGAAATGACCATACCAACTTACATAGGCGTAAACATGAATCAATGAATTAGGCGATAACATGAACAAGCAATTTGGATCTACTTCACTTAAAAGGAAACCATGAGATATTACCAAGAGAAAATGGTCATACAAGACTTATGAAACTACCCCTAATAACAATCTTCATGTACTAATAAACTTTCCTAAGTTTATTCAAATATCGGACATGTAACTTTTCATACCAAAACTTATATCTGTATATTTCATCAACTACTACAATAGTAGGGAGCCTCATGTGAGGAGTTCATTATGTAAGCCGTCGAGATGAGTTGTGGATTTACGAGTTAAAGTGTCCTGGCTCCTCGAACGCTTACTAACATGACTTCTGAATTATGTCGGCCCGAACGGTAGTAAACGATATACCAAAACATACATGTTTCATGAATCTTTCTTTCAAAGACTTATACTATACATCATACCACATCATGGACTAAATGCAAGATATATATATATATATAGGCACTACTTCATATTCTTTACTCCGATCCTAAGTCGCGACATTCTATTATAGGTTGCTTGTAGAAACCTTCACGATTCGACCATCACATTCATTACTCACTGCATAACTTAAGGTGAGTTCGTAGCCCCACTTTCTATTGCTTAACTATTTTACAAACCCATGGGGGGAATACATGCTATTATTTTTCTACTCGAACACAATGCTTTCTAATGTATGCTTTACGACGATGTTTTATTATCACTAAGTAACGATTGCCATGTTCGAAGTCCCTATATCATGAACCATTAGTCACTACCTTTAGTGAGCGCGAATATTGTGAATAGATCTATTGGGATTGACGGATCCCATTTGTGTTGAACAACGATGAGTTCACACAAATGCACTATATTTGAGATTTAGCGGTATAATGGCAAAAGTACCTTGGTAGGGCTTCTATAATGCCAATTTTGTTGGTTCGATGTTAATGCTTTGGTTGCATGAGCTTAGTGAAATAAATAACGATTTTGTTTTCTAACTATGAGTGTGAGTCTATAGCTCACACTACGACATATTGTGTTCAAACGATTTAACCAAACTCTACGAATATCACTCAACCTTTATGTTGACCTCTCAAGCATGTATTTCAGGTTCATGACGATCAAGGATGGCACAGAAGGACACGGATACTCAAGAGGGCTATAAATTTTATTATCATTCAAAACTCATTTAATGTAAATTGTAAACATGGAACCAATTGGGACCTCATTTTGTAATCTCTGATATTTATATAATTTGAATGATAAATCTTTTAAAACGACTCAATTGGAGTTCGTTTTCTATTATTGTGACTATTGTGCCGTCAAGTAACACCCAGTTCGAATTCCGCTGCAACCATGAATTGGGGGTGTTACAGATTGGTACCAGAGCCATGGTTATAGAGAAACGGGTCTAATTGAGACCTAAACTATAACTACAATCACAAGCAAAAACATTTTATAGCCTTCCGCTCTTCGTGCCTTCCATCCTCCAGACGATTATGGACTTATTATGCAAGTTAGGCTACATTAACATATTAGTATATTGCTATATATATGCTTGCCATATTTTGAGCACTCCCCATAAACGATAGAATTATATTAACATTGTAATTCTTCTTATAGAAATCATGTGCGTACCCACTTCTCCCGATTATGTGCCCACTCTACCTAATAACTTCCAAGTCCTACCACCCTCACCCGAGTTCGGATTTGACTTCGTAAATGCCTTGGCTTCTGACGACGAAGAAGAACCTTTCGAAGATTCAACCGACGAAGAAGAGGATGAACCAATGCCAAATATTTTTGCATCGAATACTTCTAATTATGTTGAACAAAATTGGGTTGAGGCAGACTCCGAGGAGGATAATGAATACGAATATGTACTAGAGCCATTACCACCACCACTATCACTTCCCTTTGATATCCCTACATGTGATGAATTGGATCACTCACTATGGATTGTACCTCGACCACCATTGATCCAACAAGAAAGTCAACATGAAAACTACAGCTTCTCAAACTTCATCGACTCGTATCTCTATGACACACTAAACCAAGAAGTTGCCGATCAATCAGAGCTGCTCGGACCTTCTAATCCACAATAGACTAGTGTGATGATACTAGTTAACTTTTGTACTACTAAACTGATTAGACTCAGTTAGTAAATGTTACGAAATCTATGTAATAACTAGCGATAGTAAAAACGTTGTAATTACTAAACTGAAAGTATCAGTTAGTAAATTTTGAAGAAGCTTGTAATAGGTTTCGATTTTGTAAATCAACCAACGTTGTACGAATAAAACTCTTGTTTTATATACTATCATGTGTTATGCTTTTAAGTTTCAAACATTATTATCTTATCATTCTTATCAAAAATTGTGCTCATCTCACAACTCTCTAATTACAATGTATCTTTTGAACAATAGAATCATGGCGCCAAAGAAACAGACACCACCAACGATGACGCAAGCCGCCATCCGCAAACTGGTAAAGGACAGTGTCAATGCAGCACTTATCACGGAACGAGCAGCCGTAGCTGCAGCAGCTGCAGCAGCTGCCGAAGCCACCACAGCTGCTGGTGCTGCTGATGCTGCAGCAGCCGCAGAAGCCGCCACTGCTGCGGAAGCTGCTATAGCTGTAGAGGCTGCCAGAATTGCCAGTCTTAACCTTGGAGGACCTACCCCTCCGGTGACCAATGTTACTACAGTACCAAAGGGTTGCTCGTTCATTTCCTACCTGAAATGTGAACCCATCAAATTCAAGGGTACTGAAGGGGCTGTAGGTTTGACCCGTTGGTTCGAAAAAGCGGAGTCGGTGTTCTTGGTTAGTAAATGTACCGAGGAGGATAAGGTTCAGTATGCCACAAGTACTCTGTTGAATGAGGCCTTGTCCTGGTGGAACTCAATTGCTCAACCCATGGGCATTGAGAATGCCTACAAAATTACTTGGGCTAATTTGAAACAAATGATGATCAAGGAATACTGTCCTCGGAGTGAAATACAGAAGTTAGAGGTTGAATTCTGGGATCATACGGTTAGGGGAAATGATATCATAACCTACAATCATCGATTTCAAGAATTAAGGATACTTTGTCCAACAATGGTTTCCCCAAAGGAAAAATTGTTGGAAAGATATATCTGGGGACTTCCATCCAGCATACAAGGACATGTAACTTCGGCAAATCCAAAGGAACTTGATGAAGCTATGCGGATGTCCCGCAGCCTCATGGACCAAGTGGTACGAATGACAGAAACCCAAAAGCAAACCAACCTCAACACCAACAACAACACCAACAACGCCAGCAATACCAATAACCCCAACAATTCCAACTACAGTAACAATAATAACAATAGGAACAACAACAACAAGCGACCATGGGATGGTAACCATGGAAGTAACAACAATAACAACAACAACCAAACTCAAAACAACAACCAGCAAAACAAAAGACAAGAGACCGCAAAGGCTTATGTGGCTGCACCAACTAGAGGCGCAGGATATACCGGGAATGCTCCACTATGCAATAAGTGTAACTTCCACCACTCAGGTCCTTGCCCGGCTAAGTGTCGCAACTGTCAGAACACTGGACACCTTGCCAGAGATTGTAGAGTCAAGGATGTAGCTACCGGTAGCAACACACAACCGATAGTTATATGCTTCGGGTGTGGAGAAAGTGGACATTACAAGAACCGATGTCCCCAAAACCAAGGTCAACAAGTTGAAGACAACCAAGGGTGAGCATATTTGATAAGAATAGAAGGAGCTTATCAGAATCTCAACAACACTGCAGAACAATGAAGTTTAGAACTTAGCAGTCATATTTATTTATGCACTCTGTTGTACTATGTGTATGTCATCCCTAGTAATGGGAGTTTTATGACTTAAGAATAGTTATTGTTCAATAAACGACTCTTTGTGATAATTCTCATCTATTGTACTTTCTATCTCCAAACCAATTTGATTGTTTAGCAGACTATTACCATTCTATGAGACTTACTCAGTTATCTTATAAACCATTCAACAAATTTTACTTCAAGCTAATTTGTTATCACTTTATTGTTTCACATCATTTTACTCCAAGATATTCTACCACCATCCTAGAAATCACTTCGTTGATACCACCCTATAAATCAATATCATGCCTTCATTTCCAACTTTCATCACAAACCACTAAATCTCAACATATACCAAAATGAAGAACACAAACCTTCTTAACCTTCTCATCATCATCATCTTCACAACCCTTAATCCCACAAGCTCATTTTCTGATCTTGATGCACTTTTAAAGCTCAAATCATCCTTAGTTACACCACAAGCAACCTCATCAGCCTTACAGATTGAATACCATACGTGACTAAACCGAACATCACATTATCGGTCCTAAATTATACATAGCCTGATCACCTATGTCTAATTCAGGAGGGATCATGTTATGCTGGGAGCAGTCATCTGTATGTTTTCTTAGAAACAAACTTCTCATAAGTAACCTCATCCTACGCCATACACTAAAACGACAAATCAAACTACATCACTCTAATCCTCATAAGTAACCACACCTCTTCATCGACACCACTCTAACATATAACACACACAGAACTTCGGGATGAAGTTCCCCGTAAGGGGTGGAGACTGTAACAATTCGCAATTTCAGGTTAATTTCTATTTCCGAAAAATTTTACTATTCATGTTACTATTCATTTTTTTCTGAAATTTTCCCGAAAGTTAATTTTTACTTCATATTCTCGAGTGATAAATCATTTCCATGGCAAATTAAATGTTTGACACTCGTCAGATCATTTTCGTGAAAGTTACTAAGGAATTACACAGAATTACACGTTTTAGGGTAAAACGGCAATCAGAAATTCTACGCACAACGAAATTTGACCCCGTCAGGTGACCCCACATCAGAAAAATGTTTAACACACTCATGATTTATTTGAGAATAAATCATGACTGAGAAAAATCATGGCCAAAACAAACTTCGGCCGTGAAAAACTGGAATTTTCAGTTTTAAACGTTTTTACTCAGCCGTAACCCTAGCCTATACCGGCACCGCATTTCTAAGACGATTTGAGCTTTCAACTTATTAAAATAAGTCAACATATTTTTCCCTCCTCCATTGACTAAAAATCATTCTTTGATTTTATAAGTCATTTCGTGATTTTTAGGCTTACGGTTTGATGTCTAAAAGACATTTAACACCAACCGACACTAGACTGAGCCCAGTCTAGACATTATAAGTCATTTTAAATCATTTATATCATATTAGAAAAGTAACATTTTACTTTTCTCAATTTTACGCAATATTCGTACATTTTACGTATTACGCGTTTTAGACCCGTGTTTTCAGTTTTTAGCAGGGTTTACCACCCAAATGGAACCTACCACTCATTTTATATTTTATTATGGGACATATGGACATGTCTAACAATACTTTAAAGTTTCATAATTTTACGACACCCGGTTTTACGTTTTGAGGCCTAATCACTTACGGTTGGCATTTCCCAGAGTCAAGTTTCATCCTAATATCTTAGGATAATATCAAGACCAAGCCAACTCACCCCTTATCCTTGGTGAACCGCCATAAGGGGGGGAGTCACCCTTGAGGTGGCTTGATCTTGTGTCTTGTGGCTTAGATGTGTTACATGTGTAGTTTTGGCCAAAAATATCTTAAGTAAGTAACCTCCTCTTGAGAGTATAAATACTCCCTCTTTCCCCCTTCCTTGGCCGGCCATCAACACACACCACAACACTCTCTCCATAGCTTAATTTCCTTCAAAGTTCTAGCAAGATTCAAGTGAAGTTCAAGTATAGAAACCCTAGTTGATCTTAGGTTACCAAAACTCTTCCAAACCCTAACATACTTGGTGATTTATCTTGAGTTTAAATCCACTCAATTCACCTCAATCTTCATCATTCATCTTTCAAGAATACCAAGGGTAGAAAGGTTGCATGAAGTGAAAAGGGTTGAAGCAAGTCTATCAAAGTCCATTTCCTTACTTGTTACTCCTTTCTTTAATTAGAAAGCCAAAAGTTGTAAGCCTAAACCTAACACGCTTCTTGTTAATTTCTCATGTTCATATCATTTACATGTTATTCTTGCTATATTATGTATTGTATTTATGTCCATGATGTATAAAAATGAGTAAAAGATGTTGTTATAATGAATTATTGAAACAAGTTACTAAAACAAGCAAACTAGTGAATTTCTTGGTAAGACCTGATCAAAATGGTAAAAATATGATATTTGATTATTATATATTGTGGTAGAGGACCTAACAAGGAAACCATAGCAATTTGAACCACCTAAAAAGAGTATACGAGTCAAAAGTTATGGCGATTTGAAGTTACCAAAGATTTCCGGCAAACTGCCAAATACCATTCTGATCAAATTTGGGTTTTGAAAGTCCCACTTCTGCTCCGATTCATCAAAAAGTTAAAACACGAAAGTTGTCCGGAACGACGTTTTTGTTCAGGGAAAAAGAAGCTCGAGCCCTGAAAACGCTTTTTGAGTGATAAATTCTTCAAAATCTTAACAGCCCATTTTTAGACCAAAGTCATTACATATAAGTTATGGTTTATGAAGACCAAAGGGGTCTTATGACCTATAAACAAGACCACCACCATGGCTAGAACCAAGGTTGAGTCACATGACCTTGGAACAAGGACAAAAGGTCATGGCTAGGCCATGACGAAATGACCATACCAACTTACATAGGCGTAAACATGAATCAATGAATTAGGCGATAACATGAACAAGCAATTTGGATCTACTTCACTTAAAAGGAAACCATGAGATATTACCAAGAGAAAATGGTCATACAAGACTTATGAAACTACCCCTAATAACAATCTTCATGTACTAATAAACTTTCCTAAGTTTATCCAAATATCGGACATGTAACTTTTCGGATCAAAACTTATATCTATATATTTCATCAACTACTACAATAGTAGGGAGCCTCATGTGAGGAGTTCATTATGTAAGCCGTCGAGATGAGTTGTGGATTTACGAGTTAAAGTGTTCTGGCTCCTCGAACGCTTACTAACATGACTTCTGAATTATGTCGGCCCGAACGGTAGTAAACGATATACCAAAACATACATGTTTCATGAATCTTTCTTTCAAAGACTTATACTATACATCATACCACATCATGGACTAAATGCAAGATATATATATATAGGCACTACTTCATATTCTTTACTCCGATCCTAAGTCGCGACATTCTATTATAGGTTGCTTGTAGAAACCTTCACGATTCGACCATCACATTCATTACTCACTGCATAACTTAAGGTGAGTTCGTAGCCCCACTTTCTATTGCTTAACTATTTTACAAACCCATGGGGGGAATACATGTTATTATTTTTCTACTCGAACACAATGCTTTCTAATGTATGCTTTACGACGATGTTTTATTATCACTAAGTAAAGATTGCCATGTTCGAAGTCCCTATATCATGAACCATTAGTCACTACCTTTAGTGAGCGCGAATATTGTGAATAGATCTATTGGGATTGACGGATCCCATTTGTGTTGAACAACGATGAGTTCACACAAATGCACTATATTTGAGATTTAGCGGTATAATGGCAAAAGTACCTTGGTAGGGCTTCTATAATGCCAATTTTGTTGGTTCGATGTTAATGCTTTGGTTGCATGAGCTTAGTGAAATAAATAACGATTTTGTTTTCTAACTATGAGTGTGAGTCTATAGCTCACACTACGACATATTGTGTTCAAACGATTTAACCAAACTCTACGAATATCACTCAACCTTTGTGTTGACCTCTCAAGCATGTATTTCAGGTTCATGACGATCAAGGATGGCACGGAAGGACACGGATACTCAAGAGGGCTATAAATTTTATTATCATTCAAAACTCATTTAATGTAAATTGTAAACATGGAACCAATTGGGACCTCATTTTGTAATCTCTGATATTTATATAATTTGAATGATAAATCTTTTAAAACGACTCAATTGGAGTTCGTTTTCTATTATTGTGACTATTGTGCCGTCAAGTAACACCCAGTTCGAATTCCGCTGCAACCATGAATTGGGGGTGTTACATCCACAACTCAACTCGACGGCTGACATAATGAACTCCTCACATGAGGCTCCCTACTATTGTAGTAGTTGATGAAATATATAGATATAAGTTTTGATCCGAAAAGTTACATGTCCGATACTTGAATAAACTTAGGAAAGTTTATTTGTACATGAAGATTGTTATTAGGGGTAGTTTCATAAGTCTTGTATGACCATTTTCTCTTGTAATAACTCATGGTTCCTTTTAAGTGAAGTAGATCCAAATTGCTTGTTCAAGTTATCGCCAATTCTTTGTTTCATGTTTATGCCTAAGTAAGCTTACATGGTCATTTCGTCATGGCCTTGCCATGACCTTTGGTCATTGTTCCATGGTCTTGAGACTCAACCTTGGCTCTAGCCATGGTTGTGGTCTTGATTCTAGGTCATAAGACCCCTTTGGTCTTCATAAACCATAACTTATATGTAGTGACTTTGGTCTAAAAATGGGCTGTTAAGAATTTGAAGAATTTATCACTCAAAAAGCGTTTTCAGGGCTCGAGCTTCTTTAATCCTGAATGAAAACGTCGTTCCGGACAACTTTAGTGTTTTAACTTTTTGATGAATCGGACCAGAAGTGGGACTTTCAAAATCAAAATTTGACCAGAATGCTATTTAGGCAGTTTTGCCGGAAATCTTTGGTAACTTCAAATGGGCGTAACTTTTGACTCGTATACTCGTTTTGGGTGGTTCAAGTTGCTACGGTTTCCTTGTTAAGTCCTCTACTGTAATATGTAATGATTAAATATCATATTTTTACCATTTTGATCAGGTCTTACCAAGAAAGTCACTAGTTTGCTTGTTATAGTAACTTGTCTTATCAATCATGTACAATAATTTGTTTTACTCACTTTTATACATCATGGACATGAATACAAGACATAATATAGCATGAATAATATGTAAATAACATGAACATGATTATTTAACAAGAATCATGTTAGGGTTTGGCTTACAACTTTTGGCTTTCAAAGATGAAAGGAAGTTAACATGTAAGGATAGGACTTTGATAGACTTGCTTCAACCCTTTTTCACTTTCATGCAATCTTTCTACCCTTGTAATCTTGAAAGATGGATGATGAAGGTTGAGGTGAATTGAGTGGATTTAAACTCAAGAGAAATCACCAAAGTTCTAAAGATTTGAAGTAGTTTTGATGAATCAAAACTAAACTAGGGTTTATGTATGGATATTGCACTTGATTTCTTGGATGGAACTTGAAGTAAACTAGTAAAATGAAGTGTGTTGTGTGTGTGGGTCGTTCAAATGGCCAAGGAGGGGGAGGAGGGGTATTTATATGCTAATGAGGAGGTTACAATGTTGACTTGTCAACACTTGGAGACCAAGTTGGACACATGCATGTAATCTAAGCTTCCTAGCATGAGATTAAGCCACCTATGGGCTGAAATCCCCCCCTAAGTCGGTTCATGAGCTTGGAGAGCAAGTATTGACTTTTGATGATATTATCCAAGCTTATGTAACTAGTTTTGACCCCGTAAAATGCAAACCGTAAGTTGTTACGTCACAAAACGTAAAACCGGGTATCGTAAAAATACGAAACTTGTAGGAATGATTAAACTTGTCAAAATACTCCATAATAAAATATAAAATGAGTGGTAGGTTCCATTTGGGTGGTAAAACCCTGCTAAAAACTGGAAACACGGGTCTAAAACGCGTAATACGTAAAACGTACGAATATTGCGTAAAATTGAGAAAAGTAAAATATTACTTTTCTAATAGGATAATATTGATTTAAAATGACTTATAATGTCTAGACTGGGCTCAGTCTAGTGTCGGTTGGTATTAAATGTCTTTTAAACATCAAACCGTAAGCCTAAAAATCAAGGAATGACTTATAAAATCAAGGGATGATTTTTTGGTCAATGGAGGAGGGAAAAATATGTTGACTTTTTCTAAAAAGTTGAAAACTCAAATCGTATTAGAAACGCGGTGCAGGTATAGGCTAAAGTTACGGCTGAGTAAAAACGCTTAAAAACTGAAAATTCCAGTTTTTCACGGCCGAGGCTTATTTTGGTCATGTTTTTCTTAGTCATGATTTATTCTCAAATAAATCATGAGTGTGTCAAACATTTTTCTGATACGGGGAAAATTAACGCGACCGAATTTCGTTGTGCGTAGAATTTCTGAATGACGTTTTACACTAAAACGTGTAATCCCGTGTAATTCCTTAATAACTTTCACGAAAATGAGCTTATGAATGTCAAACTTTTAATTTGCCATGGAAATGATTTATCACTTGAGCCCAAGAAATAAAAATCAAATTTCGGGAAAATTTTCGGGAAAAATGAATAGTAAAAGTGAATAGTGAAATTTTCCGGGAATAGTAATTATCCTGAAAAATGTGAATTGTTACAGTCTCTACCCCTTACGGGGAACTTCGTCCCGAAGTTCTGTGTGTATCATATGTTGGAGTGGTGTTGATGAAAAGGTGTGGTTACTTATGAGGACTAAAGTCCGGGATTACCGGTGATGTAATTTGATTTGTCATTTCAGTGTATGGTGTAGGATGAGGCTTACTTTTATATAGGAAAGGTATGGTAATAGTCGAATATCAAAGGAAATTGATATAGCAGTCGAATATTAATAGGAATTGATATAGTAGTTGAATATCAAAATAGAACTTGATATAGTTGTCAAGTATCAATAGCAATTGATATAAGAATCGAATCATGGAATAAGCGTTGAACATGTGGTTGGACCAAGTCCTGTTTGAATTGCACGACTGCCCATGCACTATCATTATGAAAACCAAAATGTAAATCTCGTACTAATGGAAATTGGGATAGTTGTTGCAATCATAGCCTAGTAGGTAATCTGTTGTTGTATCTAGTGTTTATTGACTTCATACTTATGTTATTTCGGATATAAATAAGCCCACTTGTTTATAATTCTTTATTTACATAGAGAGGCATCCCAAACAATGTAACTAAAGGAATATAAACGTATGGTTCGATGATTTATAATTTCTTTATTTAAATGAAAAGGCATCCCAATCCATTCAAATAAGGACATTATAAATCATCCTACTCAAGAATTCCCGACACAACATTCATACTTAGCCGGTGAGTTACAAGGTAGTGTATTACGAGATGATACTGGTGTTCCAAAAGTACAAGATGAATATTCAATCTTGTAAAGCTGATGAGGGTGCTTGCGGTGTAACTAAGGATGATTTGAGCTTTAAAAGTGCATCAAGATCTGTTAATGAACTTGTGTTTGCCACGGTTGTGAAGATAATGTTGTGATATGTTGATGAACAAAAGTGCGTAGTGTATGCTTAATGTTAATATTGGTAGAGATGTCAAGTTTGCTTTAAAATTTTAAGAAATTTTAAAGGTTTATGACGGGATGGTATCCTTAGGACCTAAACAGGATAGTACTTCTACAGGATGAAGAGAAGATTTGATAACTATCCCAAGATAGTAGTTCGGATTATCTCATAAATGAAAAATTTCAAGAATGAAATTAGGTAGTACAAATAAGGTGTTAAGATCTTGCTGAGTGGTAAGACACTATCGTGTCTCTAGATTGTTTTAATGTATTCTGGTGGTTTATCGTGTTCATGTAGGAAATCAATCTAAACATAACTCTAGTACAACTACTCTCAGTATTTGAAAATTTTAAGTCGAATATAGTTAGTCAGACAATATTCCACTGTCCCTAGGTTAAATATAGGTGACTAGTCTATATTTAGCCAAGGTTCGATAAAATTTCCAAATACCTACATTAGGTACACTTGTGATATGTCCGTTGCTTTCGGGAAATTGTCCACTAAACAAAGGCGATGTCAAACCCTTCAGTTGCAAGTCCCGCCCATACAAGACTTGTAACATATGTTTTCATATTCCATCGCATAGAAGATAGTACGGGTAGGTATGTGTGTGGAAAGGAAGTTTTAAGTAATTCTAAAACAGTCCATGCTTGGTCAGGATCACGAGCTTTTAATAATGAAGGTTTCATAAGAAAACTTTGATGAATGTAGAGCTGAACTTCAGCTTTTGTCGATGATGGATTTGTTTGTCCTTTATAATCTCATATTTCTATTTAGAAATCGATAGGTTGTGACGGGTTTTTGATATCATATGAAATGATATTTATGATGTGATGGAATAATTCTAGAGACCATTGCGCAAAACACAATGTCTCGGAAGTAGGTTAGACCATTGTGCAATTCACAATGTCTGGGAAGTAGGTTAGACCATTGTGTGACTCAAAATATTTGAGAAATGGTTAAGACCATTGTATAATACAATGTCTTGGAAAATGAATGAGACCATTGTATCTCACAATGTCTTGGAAAATGAACGAGGCCATTGTATCTCACAATGTCTTGAAAAATGAATGAGACCATTGTATCTCACAATGTCTTGGAAAATGAATGAGACCATTGTATCTCACAATGTCTTGAAAAATGAATGAGACCATTGTATCTCACAATGTCTTGGAAAATGAATGAGACCATTGTATCTCACAATGTCTTGGAAATTGAATGTTGGAGTAGGAACATGATTGGGAGAATGTGATTGTGCCGAAATGCCCTAAAATAGGCATACGCAGGTATGTTTAGTCCATTGTTTAGATAAATGATTGAAAATAAACCGAGTTTATATATCAATATACTAATATGTTCATGTCGTATAGAATGCCTAGTGTGTATATATCAATATACATATGTTCATGTAGCATAAAATGCTTACGGGGAAATGCTCAATTATGTTTAAGGGTACATATATAAATATGCAATTATATTTGTGTAGCATAAAAGTGTCTACGGGGAAATGCTCAAAATGTGTATATATGAATATACTAATATGTTTGTGTAGCATAACATGCTTACTAAGTCCATAATCGTCTGGAGGATGGAAGACACGGAGAGCGGAAGGCTATAAAATGTTTTTGTTTGTGATTGTAGTTATAGTTTAGGTCTCACTTAGACCCGTTTCCCTGTAACCATGGCTCTGGTACCAATCTGTAACACCCCCAATTCATGGATGCAGCGGAATTCAAACTGGGTGTTACTCGACGACACAATAGTCACAATAATAGAAAACGAACTCCAATTGAGTCGTTTTAAAAGATTTATCATTCAAATTGTATAAATATCAGAGATTTACAAAATGAGGTCCCAAATGGTTCCATGTTTACAATGTATAATAAATGTGTTTTTGAATGATAATAAAATTTATAGCCCTCTTGAGTATCCGTGCCCTTCCGTGCCATCCTTGATCGTCATGAACCTGAAATACATGCTTGAGAGGTCAACACAAAGGTTGAGTGATATTCATAGAGTTTGTTTAATGTTTGAACACAATGTGTTGGTAGTTAAATCGTTGAACACAATAATCGTAGTGTTTGTAGTTAAATCGTTTGAACACAATAATCGTAGTGTTTGTAGTTAAATCGTTTGAACACAATAATCGTAGTGTTTGTAGTTAAATCGTTTGAACACAATAATCGTAGTGAGAGCTATAGACTCACACTCATAGTTAGAAAACAAGGATGGGCTACGTTGTTATATGCCCGGAAAGGTTATTAATTCACTAAGCTTATGACACCAAAACGTTAACGTGTACCAATATCGATCGGCAGATTTATCCCGGTAGGTACTTTGCCGTCATACCTAATGTCTCAAATATTAATGCATTTGTTTGAACTTAGTCAAAACAAATGGGATTCGTCAATCCCAATAGGCCTATTCACAATATTTGCGCTCACTTGCAAGTAACCCTCGCAAGTGATTAAATGGTTCATAATAAGGGATCTTGGTTTGGCAAGGATGTTACTTAGTGATAATAAAACATAGTCGAATAGCATACAGTAGAAAGCATTGTGTTCGAGTAGAAAAATAATAGCATATATTCCCCCCAAGGGTTTGTAAAACATTGAAGTAATGTAAAGTGGGGCTATGAACTCACCTTAAGTTAAGTAGCAAGTAGTGAATATGATGGTCGAATCGCGAAGGTTTCTACGAGCAACCTATAATAGGATGTTGTGACTTAGGATCGGAGTAAAGAATATGAAGTAGTGCCTATATATATATCTTGCATTTAGTCCATGATGTGGTATGATGTATATTGTAAGTCTTTGAAAGAAAAGATTCATGAACATGTATGTTTTGTATATCGTTTACTACCGTTCGGGCCGACATAATTCAGAAGTCATGTTAGTAAGCGTTCGAGGAGCCAGGACACTTTAACTCGTAAATCCACAACTCAACTCGACGGCTTACATAATGAACTCCTCACATGAGGCTCCCTACTATTGTAGTAGTTGATGAAATATATAGATATAAGTTTTGATCCGAAAAGTTACATGTCCGATACTTGAATAAACTTAGGAAAGTTTATTTGTACATGAAGATTGTTATTAGGGGTAGTTTCATAAGTCTTGTATGACCATTTTCTCTTGTAATAACTCATGGTTCCTTTTAAGTGAAGTAGATCCAAATTGCTTGTTCAAGTTATCGCCAATTCTTTGTTTCATGTTTATGCCTAAGTAAGCTTACATGGTCATTTCGTCATGGCCTTGCCATGACCTTTGGTCATTGTTCCATGGTCTTGAGACTCAACCTTGGCTCTAGCCATGGTTGTGGTCTTGATTCTAGGTCATAAGACCCCTTTGGTCTTCATAAACCATAACTTATATGTAGTGACTTTGGTCTAAAAATGGGCTGTTAAGAATTTGAAGAATTTATCACTCAAAAAGCGTTTTCAGGGCTCGAGCTTCTTTGATCCTGAACGAAAACGTCGTTCCGGACAACTTTAGTGTTTTAACTTTTTGATGAATCGGACCAGAAGTGGGACTTTCAAAATCAAAATTTGACCAGAATGCTATTTAGGCAGTTTTGCCGGAAATCTTTGGTAACTTCAAATGGGCGTAACTTTTGACTCGTATACTCGTTTTGGGTGGTTCAAGTTGCTACGGTTTCCTTGTTAAGTCCTCTACTGTAATATGTAATGATCAAATATCATATTTTTACCATTTTGATCAGGTCTTACCAAGAAAGTCACTAGTTTGCTTGTTATAGTAACTTGTCTTATCAATCATGTACAATAACTTGTTTTACTCACTTTTATACATCATGGACATGAATACAAGACATAATATAGCATGAATAATATGTAAATAACATGAACATGATTATTTAACAAGAATCATGTTAGGGTTTGGCTTACAACTTTTGGCTTTCAAAGATGAAAGGAAGTTAACATGTAAGGATAGGACTTTGATAGACTTGCTTCAACCCTTTTTCACTTTCATGCAATCTTTCTACCCTTGTAATCTTGAAAGATGGATGATGAAGGTTGAGGTGAATTGAGTGGATTTAAACTCAAGAGAAATCACCAAAGTTCTAAAGATTTGAAGTAGTTTTGATGAATCAAAACTAAACTAGGGTTTATGTATGGATATTGCACTTGATTTCTTGGATGGAACTTGAAGTAAACTAGTAAAATGAAGTGTGTTGTGTGTGTGGGTCGTTCAAATGGCCAAGGAGGGGGAGGAGGGGTATTTATATGCTAATGAGGAGGTTACAATGTTGACTTGTCAACACTTGGAGACCAAGTTGGACACATGCATGTAATCTAAGCTTCCTAGCATGAGATTAAGCCACCTATGGGCTGAAATCCCCCCCTAAGTCGGTTCATGAGCTTGGAGAGCAAGTATTGACTTTTGATGATATTATCCAAGCTTATGTAACTAGTTTTGACCCCGTAAAATGCAAACCGTAAGTTGTTACGTCACAAAACGTAAAACCGGGTATCATAAAAATACGAAACTTGTAGGAATGATTAAACTTGTCAAAATACTCCATAATAAAATATAAAATGAGTGGTAGGTTCCATTTGGGTGGTAAAACCCTGCTAAAAACTGGAAACACGGGTCTAAAACGCGTAATACGTAAAACGTACGAATATTGCGTAAAATTGAGAAAAGTAAAATATTACTTTTCTAATAGGATAATATTGATTTAAAATGACTTATAATGTCTAGACTGGGCTCAGTCTAGTGTCGGTTGGTATTAAATGTCTTTTAAACATCAAACCGTAAGCCTAAAAATCAAGGAATGACTTATAAAATTAAGGGATGATTTTTTGGTCAATGGAGGAGGGAAAAATATGTTGACTTTTTCTAAAAAGTTGAAAACTCAAATCGTATTAGAAACGCGGTGCAGGTATAGGCTAAAGTTACGGCTGAGTAAAAACGCTTAAAAACTGAAAATTCCAGTTTTTCACGGCCGAGGCTTATTTTGGTCATGTTTTTCTCAGTCATGATTTATTCTCAAATAAATCATGAGTGTGTCAAACATTTTTCTGATACGGGGAAAATTAACGAGACCGAATTTCGTTGTGCGTAGAATTTCTGAATGATGTTTTACCCTAAAACGTGTAATCCCGTGTAATTCCTTAATAACTTTCACGAAAATGAGCTTATGAATGTCAAACTTTTAATTTGCCATGGAAATGATTTATCACTTGAGCCCAAGAAATAAAAATCAAATTTCGGGAAAATTTTCGGGAAAAATGAATAGTAAAAGTGAATTGTTACAGTTGAGGACTCTACAGCAGAATCCCAATATGCCCTTCCCAAAAACATTGGGTCATAACATCCAGGCCAATAACCATTTTGAAAATAAGCATGATGATATCTAGAAAATGGTTTAACAACATATCTATTCCTATCAGCAACAATATATCTACTAGCAGAAACAGACCCATCAGCAGAAACAAAATTGGTTCTGCTGGTGATGTTAGCTGCCTGTGGAACACATGAGGGTTTGGTATAAGCATTGGTCCACTTTGGTCTAGGTCTATTATGAACAACAGAAACACCCATCCTCTTTTCATAAAAATCACAATCCTTAATCAAATGCAATTTACAACCACAAACAAAACACTTCTTCTTTCTAGAAGATTTATTGAAATTAAAAGATGTCTTATCAACCATAAAATTATTCAAACAAACACCAGAAATAGAATTGTTTTGTAAAGACTGCAAGGAATTGTTTTTAAAAGAAGTAAATAACAAGTCTTCAGAACTGGCATAACTAGAGGTAGTGGTCTCTGGGGTTGTGTCCCTGTAAGAACAAGAGACACATTCACTAGAAACATAACTAGAGACACTACTAGAGTCATGGGAGTCATTGGTCCTAGTGCCAGTTTGTATATGTGATTCATTTAAGTCCAAATTATGAGATGTGGGCTTGGCGATTTCTATGGTATTGGGGGAGTTTGAGTTATTGGTTTTACAAACAGGTTTTGGTAAGTCATTAGACTTCTTTCCATACAAATGATGTGAACCATCAAAGTCTGAGGTACTTGTGGTAGGCATAAAGACACCTCTAATAGGTCCTGGAACAACATGCATCTCTCCTTCTTTTAAGAATTTTACAGGCTCAGGGTTATTCTTACATTTCTTATCTAAATTATGATGTACCTCTGCACCTACATATTCTATAAAACCTAAACCTAACTCAGATGTTACAGATTGACTACTATAGAGTAAATTAGCTAACTTATTACCTGAAATTAGCCATTCTTTATGCCTAGCTACTTCCTTATCCAACTTATCTTGTAATACATCTTTCTCAGATTCAATTCTAGCTTTTTCTATTTTAGTGAATTTTAACTCATTTCTAGTCATCTCTAAATCTCTTTTTAAAACTCTTATCTTTTCCTCATAAGCCAATTGATTTTGTTGAAACCAAACTTTCTGTTTTTCTAATGTTTTAATAGCTTCTTTATAAGATTGAGCTTCAATAAAGCTAGTTTTATATTTTGGTTCCATATCATCATAAGCTTCTTTAAGAGCATTATATTTAACATCACACCCAAAAACACAATCAGATACCTGAGGGGAAATTCCCATGAAAGCAAAGTCAGCATCACAGCTAGCCAAGCAGGAGATTTGTTGAGCAGAACTTCCTGCAGCATCATTAGATTCATGCTCATTCCCGTCAATGCAAGCATCTACAACAATCACCACAGCCTTTGAATCTGCAGCCTCTACCTCCTTCTTCTTGTAAGCTGAATATCTGGTACTATCTTTAGTCTTTTTGGTCCTGCACTCTCTTGCAAAATGTCCAATCTCTCCACATGACTAGCACTTTACTTTTCTTCTATCAAAACGAGTTGATCTCTTCCATTAACATTAAGCTTTCTTCCAGCCTTTTGTTCAAACCTTCTTACTTTGAGAGACAGCATTGCCATTTGCCACTTTAAGTCTAACTCTTCCATTGCCAGTTCCTCAATCTGCTCAAAATTTTCACAAGCTAATTGTTCCTGTTGATCAACTTCAACAACAAATGAATGAAGTACATCTTCCATCAGATTACTAGCCTTTGGATAAGTCTTTGGACTAGGAGTTGTGAAAGAGAATGTTGTAGTGGAAGGACTTGGACTAGGAGAATGTGGCATATAGTTTGAATTAGTGCTGATAAATGCATAGTGTGAAGGAGATGCTGCATATGAGGAGTGTCCCTTGATGTCAAGTTCCAAGCCTCTGAGCTTGT
Organism: Artemisia argyi; assembly: GCA_030686995.1. Classification (NCBI taxonomy): domain Eukaryota; kingdom Viridiplantae; phylum Streptophyta; class Magnoliopsida; order Asterales; family Asteraceae; genus Artemisia; species Artemisia argyi. The sequence goes on from CM060705.1 coordinate 5,722,360, forward strand.
TGTATAAGTCATCAAAAGAGAGATAATCCAAGCCTCCTTTGGTTTTCAAGGATATGCTGACCTGAGACCATGACGGAGGTAAGGCTCTTAGAAACCTGGAATACACCTCCTCATTGTTAGGTCTGGCTAGAAGCTGATTCAACTGACTTAGAATCTTCTAAACCTATCATAACCTTTGTGAATGCCCTCCTCTTCAGTTATTCTGAACTCCTGAAATTCTTGCTTCAGCATAGACTTTCTCATCCTTTTAGATTCCTCATTGCCCCCGAATCTTGTTTTTATAGCCATCCAGATTTCTTTAGGATCAGTCAGGTAATGAAAATCTCCCATGTGTTAATCAGGAATTGCTTGAAGCAAGATAGTTCTTGCTTTGTTCTCCCTTTGTACAGCAAGGATTTCCTTAGCAGATGATGGAGGAAAGGTAGTAAGATTACCCTTAGGATCTTTTCCTTTCTTTTTAGGACTGCATCAATTTAGTATCACATTCCATAGGTTAAAGTTGGCACTGGCAATCCAGTTCTTCATCTTCATGGCCCAAATCTCATACTCATCCTTCCTGAGATAGGGAAACTTAGCATTGCTGTTAGAGAAAGTAACCTGTTGAAGTTGTTGAGTGAGAGTGTTGGCGTTTGTGAGAGTGACATCAGAAGTTTATCCATCTCCTATTGGTACTGAGTGAATAGGTATTTGAGTGTAAGTTTTATTACAGAGATTATCTTGTGGCTCTGATACCACTTGTAGAATCTACACTTGATAGATCTTGAGCCAATGGATCGTTAGCTTACTAATGTAATCACTAGTAATGCTAAATAGACAATCTTTGTATGCTTATATTTATTACGGAATATAAATACAAATACTATCCTAGAAACTTTGATCCTCTATGGATCGTTATTATTCACTAATAATTGTTTTGAAAAACACGTACATAATACAATGACCTTTGGTTCCTTATATACTAGTGGAAACCCTAACCTTTGTTAAAAGAAACAAATAACATTAAACTAATAAAAGATATTCTACATATCTTGTCCTAAAATAAACAAACTCTATCCACGGATCAACTATATCCGTAGGATGTCTATCGTCAGCAGGATCCAGTCTTCAGCAGAATCAGCTATATGTATCCGCAGGAACCTATCAGTAGAATCCATCAGCAGTATCTAAATGCTGTCTTCAATAATTCCTTACAGTATTTTTATATTTTATGTAAAGCAAATAGAATCTCGGGTTTTGAAGGAGTGGGCGGAATTAGTTGCTAGCCAACTAACCCAATTAACTATGATGCAATCAAAATGAAATAAAAGAAATGAAAATTAAACTATTTTACTAATGTGGTGGAAAAAATAATGAGAAAAGTTTTGTTTACTTAGATTTCATTACTCCCTAGATATCTTTTACCGGTTGATTAGCTTGTTACAATTGCATGGATGATGGGTTATATTCCTTAATGCCAGTCATAGGGCCGTGTACAATATTCCCTAACTCTATAAGATCCTACTTCACTCCTATGTCGAGCCGTTAGAAGCTCCTAACATGGGATCATTAGAATTTTCTTACGCATTAAATACAACCAAAAATCGTAGTACACCTCCGATCATGTTTGTTAAGACGTTCAAGTAAGTTACCAATGGAAGTCTGTCTGTTTTCTTAAGCCTAACATTGAATACAATCATCCGTAACAATTATAAACAAACAATCAACCCATAATCAACATCTAGGTTTCATTACATCTAAGCAAACACAATAAAAGCCTAGCCTAACATGCTAAAAGAAATATACACATAAGATAGAATCAAACAATACATAGACATATTGAATGATTAATGAAGTACTTGTCTTTATTCAAACATGGTAGAAAGAAGGGTTTGAAACCCCTTCTAGATGCAGGAAATTTGACCTAGGGTTTTAAAAAAACTTGTTCCCCAAAAGTTCCACACCATATAATGAAAAATTGGAAAAATATATATAGACTATGCATCCTGACGGCGTCATGTATTAGCCTCTGACGCCGGCAACTCGCCGCCAAGTTGAAATTCGTATTGCTTAGATCCACTTCTGAAGCGATAATGTAGAAAAACAGTATGGGCTGTCACATGTATTTGGACCCTGACGGCCTAAGTGAAGCCGTCAGCCCAATATCAAAGAAAATGTTCAGGGCCGTCACGCTATAAGTTCCACATCTACCTCTTTTGTCACTCTTGACGCCGTCACTAGTAAACCTTGACGTCGTCAGGTACTGTTCCAGCAAGGAATTTTGAGACTTTGCCGTTTTCTTCACTTTTATTCTCCAAAAACGTCCAAAATGCTTCCTTTTCCTAATTTATCCTCAAAAGTACTTAAAATGACAAAAGGAACGATTTAGGGCAATAATTGATCGAATAATCACGAATTCGGGCTTAAATGACCCCTTAAAAGCGGTATACTTTTCGCCTCATCACGAAGCCACCTGCAAAGACCATTTTCCTCTACCCTTTATGGACCAAATGCTTGAGAGATTAGCGGGGAGTGAGTACTATTTCTTCCTCAACGGCTTCTTGGGTTATTTCCAAATTCCCATTGATCCACAGGATCAAGAGAAAACTACCTTCACATGCCCTTATGGGACATTTGCCTACCTTCGCATACCATTTGGCTTATGCAACGCTCCTGACACTTTCCAAAGGTGCATGATGGCTATTTTCCACGACATGATCAGGAAAACCATGGAGGTATTAATGGATGACTTCTCAGTCATTGGGAATTCTTTCAAATCATGCCTCTCCCATTTAGGAAAAATTCTTCAACGTTGTAAAGACACAAATCTTTGTCAAAATTGGGAGAATAGTCATTTTATGGTCAAGGAGAGCATTGTCCTCGGCCATAAAATTTCAAAACTGGGATTGAGGTCGATAAAGCCAAAATTGATTTTATTGCTAAACTGCCTCATCCCACCTTTGTTAAAGGCATAAGGAGTTTTCTAGGCCATGTCGGGTTTTATCGGAAATTTATTCAAGATTTCTCAAAAATAGCACGGCCTATGACTCACCTTCTTGAATAGGAAGCTCCTTTCATCTTTTCCCCTGAGTGCGTTGAAGCTTTTTCCACTTTAAAGAAAAGGCTTATGGAGGCACCGATTCTTGTTGCCCCCGACTGGGACTTACCCTTCGAACTTATGTGCGATGCTATCGACTTCGCTATTGGTGCAGTTCTGGGGCAACGCAAAACTAAACATTTTCAGCCGATACATTACGCTAGTAAGACCATGACAGAAGCTCAAACGCATTATACCACCACAGAAAAAGAATTATTAGTTGTAGTATATGCTTTAGAGAAATTTAGGCGTTACTTGATCCTGACCAGATGCGTGGTGTATACGGACCACTCGGCTTTAAAATACTTTTTTGCTAAACAGGACGCAAAGCCAAGACTTCTCTGTTGGGTCCTGCTCCTACAGGAATTCGATATAATAATACGAGATAAAAAAGGAGCCGAAAACCTTGCAGCTGATCACTTATCCCGGCTAGAGAATTCTCACCAGGATGTTCTCAAGAGAAAGGAAATTAATGAAACCTTTCCTCTGGAGACACTCAATTTAATCTCTACCCGGGATGATACCACTACCCTATGGTTTGCCCATTTTGCAAATTACCATGCAGGTAATTTCATTGTGAAGGGGATATCGTCCCAACAGAAGAGAAAATTCTTTAAAGATGTTAAACACTACTTCTCGGACGACCCCTACTTATTCAAAATCTGTGCAGATCAAGTCATCCGAGGGTGTGTCCATGGCCAAGAAGCCATGGAAATTCTTAAAGCATGTCATGATGGACCCACGGGGGGACACCATAACCCAAACTACACCGCCAAAAAGGTGTTTGATTCCGGATTCTTTTGGCCCACAATCTATAAAGATGACCATGAACTAATCAAAACATGTGAGGCTTGCCAGCGTCACGGGAATATTTCCAAAAAGAATAAGATGCCGCAAAACGCCATCCAAGTCTGCGAAATATTTGATATGTGGGGCATTGACTTTGTGGGCCCATTCCCGTCTTCACGAGGGAATAAATACATACTCGTGGCTGTCGACTATCTGTCAAATTGGGTTGAAGTGAAAGCTTTACCCACCAATGATGTCTGAGTAGTCGTTAAATTTTTGAACTCTCTCTTTTCCAGATTCAGGACTCCTCGTGCCATAATCAGTGATCGTGGCACACACTTTTGCAATGATCAATTTGCAAGAGTGATGCTGAAATACGGTGTAACTCACCGTCTTTCTACTACTTATCACCCACAATCAAGTGGGCAAGTGGAGCTCTCGAATCAGGGTATTAAGAGGATTCTAGAGAGGATGGTGGGTGAAAACTGTGCTTCTTGGTCGGATAAGCTGTATGACGCACTATGGGCTTTCCGCACCGCTTACTGATACGTGGGAATCGCACCAGGCTTTACCTCTCAAGGGATCTTGAGAAGCTTACAACCCCCACCATGCAGTGTACCTGATCGTTGTAGTATAGTATAGTGACAAGTACTGGGGGATTGATCGTTCAGCTAGGAATAGTGTCGCTAGGATTAGAAAACCTAAATACTAGTTCTAAAGATGAGGGATGATTATTTTCGTATTTTTATATTTTTTTAGAAAGCAATTAAAAATCTCGGGTTTTGAAGGATTAGGACGGAATTAGTTGCTAGTCAACTAACCCAATACTAAAGATGCAATCAAAATAAAAATACAAGAAATGAAAATAAACTAATTTAACTAAGGTTGTGAGCAATAAGTGGAGAAAATGTGTTTACTTAGATTTCACTACTCCCTAGACATCTTTTACACGTTAATTACTTGTTATAGTTGCATGGATGACTGATTGTATTCCTTAATATCATTCATGGGGTGGCGCACATAACTCCCCAATTCTATGAGCTCTTATCTCCTCCTATACCATGCCCAACACAACCATAGGGATTATAAACAGTGGATCATGCATTAAATACAACCAATAACGACCTAGTGCACATCGGTTCATGTTTCTTAAGACGTTCAAGCATGTTACCATTTGGAGATCTGCCAGTTTTCTTAAGCCTAACATATAAATTCATTCATCCAAAACAAACTATGAACAAGTAATCAACACATAATTAACATCTAGGTTTCATTAGATCCAAGCAAACACAAGATAGATCTAGCCTAACATGATGGAATTAAGACAAGAACAAGATATAGACAACCAACACATAGACATATTGATTGAATTAAAAGAATACTTATCTCAATTACACATGCAAGGTATCAAGGGGTTAGAACCCTTGAAAAACCTATAAAAGTTACACCAAATTCGTACTTAGGTTTTCTCCAAAACTTCTCTCCTTTATGTGTAAAAATTAGAAAATATGTATAGGAAATAGGGTCTGACGGCATCAAGACAAAGTATGTGACGCCGTCACCTCGCCGCCAAAATAATTATCGGACTGCCTTGATCTACTTCTGATGCCGTCATGTGTTATCCATTTCCAGGCCGTCATGTGTACTGGGCTGTCATGGAAATTCCTCTTGACGCCGTCAGGATGTTACTCTTGACGTCGTCACCTACTGTTCCCAGCAAGGAAAATTAAGACTTTGACGTTTTCTTCACTTTTATGCTCCAAAAACGTCCGAATTGCTTCCTTTTCCAGATTTCACTCCCAAAGTACCTAAAATAACAAAAGGAACGATTAAGGGCAATATTTGATCAAATAAATTCAAATTCCGGCTTAAATGACCCCCTAAAAATGGATCATTTTTCGCCTCATCATATACCCTTACACTTGAGATTTGCTTGTCCTCAAGCAAATGCGCTTTTATTCTACTCAAAATACAAGTTAGGGGTCATTTAACACTGATATAAAAGTAATTACAACAAATAATCATTCCACTAAAGACCAATAGACAAGCACGGAGGTGATACACTAGCACCTCACAAATAGTGTTTAGATACTCACATCTCTCGGGTGTAATAAAGTGTAAATTACAATATGGAAATGGAAAATATCTCTCACTACCTGTCATAGCAAAATAGATTACCATAGGCTTGGGAAAGGATCAAACCTCCACCACATGGCGTAAGCACCTAGGATAAACTATCAAAGAGGTCTTTTAAAGGGGTGTAACGTTAGGTGTAGGGATATGAAATACACGGTTTTGTTGGATAAAGGAAGTTTTACTGGTGGCGAGTTAAAAATCTTGGTTAATTACATATACAATATGGCGTTGCTAAGCCAAGACTAGACTCGACTTAAGCTAATAAATGAAAAATAACAAAAAACATAAAATAAACATAGAATGAAAAGGGATGGTAGTCCGTATGTTTTTTCTCTTTTTCTTTTTCTAATTTTTTTTTCTTTTTTTTTTTTTTTTTTTTTTTCCGCATACACTCTTACCCTACCATCCAAAATAATACATCATAGGGAATGGACATTCCCCTTACACTTGAATTTTTACATACTTTACAATAAACTAAACTAATGAATCGAATTAAGAAAATCAAAACACTTGGAGCACTTTTAAGATTAACGTACATATGGGGGTAATAAATGATGTTCTTCCCCATTACTCCATAAAATAAGTACTTACCCATGAGTCCCAATTGTCCCAAAACAATATGTACAAGGATATGACTCGACTTAGCAACCATGTAATCAATTTAGATAGTTAACTTAGGGTTTAACAAATAACAATAATGCACTAAAAATGAGCGCATACAGGGAAGGCTAAGGCGATTTGGGTGTACATTTAAGTGGGGTGTAACAAATTCTTCCTTTAAGTAAAATGCTTAAAGTTAGAAACGAAAAGATAGGCTCGGAGGGGTGTACTAGGGGTTTCGTGTACTAAAAATGAGTACAACGCTAAGGGTGTGGGAAAAATTAGTTGACTTAACTAGCCAAGTAATATGACTTAAATGGTCAAGTAATTATGATATGGGTTTAACACAAGGGTGATCCTAATGACTCTTATCATGTAGTAAATCCTACCACACGAATGTAGTCTCACTAGCGGTCTCGGGATGCATCACTAACGCAAGTTCTAGAATCTAAATGCTACCGGTACACTCATAAGCACTAATAGTAAATGCTTTTCCTATCAAATCTAAAGGCGAACCTCACATATTTAGGTGGAAAACTTTTCTGAATATACGGTTATGAGCTAGTCATACAATCTCCTATCCATGAGACGCTTGCTATTGCTAGAGTTTCACTCCTAAATGTTGTAAAAAATTTTAAATTTGGCGCTAAAATTGCTCTAACAAGTATTTCTCATAGTTTTATTACACATCTACTATTAAACAAAACAAACTCAAGCGAAAGTGCATATGTAAGATATCATCTTTTTACCCTCCCCTTACACTTAAGATGAACATTGTCCCCAATGTTCAACTAAAGAATGTAAAAGTTAAAAAGTAAAAAGAATGAAATCAAATACTCCCCTGATTCGCTCGGTATGGATAATAAGGTGGCCAGGTTAAATCTTCCTCCAAGAAAATGAACAATCAAAGCTTCCCTTCCAGAATATAAATCATCTTCTTGTCATACATAACCTGTAAATCCTGAGAAAATAGGCAAAACAACCTCGCGTAAAATCGGCGGCATCCTATATAAGTTACTAAATCCTAGAAAACAAGATAAGATATAATGCTTGTTGAATGAAGTTTGCAGATTTCCTGGAGATTGTAAAACTTAATAATTCACAAAAAACCATTAGACTCCGTTAGAAAAACAAAACTGGTAAAATTTCCAGATTTTTACACGTGACGCCGTCAAGAGTTAACTCGTGACGCCGTCAGGATTGACCTGCAGAAATTCTTATGTTAAGTTTCCGGAAAATTTCTGGAAAAACTTGGTTCTACTTCCTGGAAAATCCTGCAAAACTTCATTATGACTCAATACAAGCATTTGACTCTAACAAATACGAATATACATGTTCATTTAATATTGCGAAGAATCATGATCGGTTTGTTTCTTAAAAACATATTTGGGGTTTCCCCTTACACTTATCTTTTGCAAAAATACTTTTAGGTGGAGTTAAGACTAGGCCAAAACAACAAAGTAAAGTATTTCCACTATTTAGTTTAGAAACATGATCTACCAACAATAAAAACAAAGCATGCATACGGAAGCAAATAACAAACAAACAAAATAAAATCACACAAAACATGGGTTGCCTCCCAAGAAGCGCTTTTCTTTATTTACGAGTCTTGTAGCTAGACTCAAGGTCATGGGTTAACGTGTATCGCTTATGCTCACATAACCAAGTGTGAGCCATCTAATAGTCGCCTCATCTTTCTTTTAATCATCTCCTAACTCTAAGCATCCGCGATAGTATCTTTTATTCTTTTCATGAGTATACTTAAGTCCTCTTCTCTTATCATTCTCACTTAGCATTTCTATGGGTGGATACCTACTACACTTTTCCATGGAAAAATCCTTGAACCTAGGGTGTGTACGGGGCATTTGATAGACAAAATCTTCATCCCCATCCGAGAATGTAATTAACCCTTCTATGAGTTTTTCATCGAGGTTGGTCAATCGTTTGAAAGGTTTTCCAAACACAACTTGGGTCAACTTATCATCAATAAACTCTCCTAGATTCTCCATAACCATGAACTCAACAAGATAAACCAAGCTTCCAACAAACACGTGCAATGGTATTGCCCTAGCAATAATGTATTCTCCTTTGTATTCTAACTCATCTACCATGATTTTATTATATTCATTACGCGAGATTATGTTCATTGGGAGAGATGAGTTAAGATAGGCGTTAAAGCTCTTAAATCCGATCTTACAAGGAAATTGCATGTTAAACGAACTATCACACTCAATCCTGGTTCTAGGGTCGACATACCTAATAGGATTTATTTCTTCTTCCATCCTATTCTCATTAATCACATCACCATCATCAAGATCCTCATCGGAGCCTGAATAGTAAAAAGGACTAGCCCTACGGTCATCATCATGATCAGACTCTTCTAACTCAGAATTATTGTCAAAGTGGTGGTTGGGTGAGAGGTTAGGTGGGTTCTCATTCTCCACTAAAGGGAATGGGGCCGACATTTGGAAAATCCTACGACGAAAAACACGAATAACAGGAATCAAACGATCAATGTTATTGTTATCCATCGAAATAGTTTACGAACAAAGGACACAAAGAAATAAGATAGACTAAAGAAAATGTAGGACCGCAGAATAACCTTGATATTTTCAACCAAAAACGCAATTTTTCACCCAAAAACAATCTAAAACAACCTTATCACTTGTGAATCTAGCTTAAACCTAGAGAGAGAAAGTAAGTAGAGAGAGAGAGTGGATGGGATCTCCTAGTGTGTGTAAATGAATAACCTTGATATTACTAAGAGAACCAACCCCAAAATGAGGCCTTACATGTGTATTTATACTTGTAGTCTAGGGCTTCACATATCTTTGACCATATTACATAACTAGCCCTTAGACTTTATACAAGCATGAATAATACACATAAACTTAATAAACTAGCATTTACTAACTATGACATTGATATATTTAACTAACTATTTGACTCAATAAAGATCGTCACTTTTAATCCTAACAATCTCCCCCTAAGGGACGATCATTGAGATCTCACTTTAATTTCATAAATGATCAACACTTCTAATTCTAACAATCTCCCCCTAAGGGTGATCATTGAGATCTCTCTTTTGTGACTTTGATTTTTGATCTTTGAAGCTTGTTCTCTTGAACTTTGAGCCCTTGTGTAATAGTTTTGCTAGTTCCTTTGTTCCAATCATGCTTTGTGATCATTCTTGCCTTTGATCAACATCTTTACTATGTTGTCTTTTACGTCTTTTCCAACATGCTCATACTTTGTTTGACTTTGAATCGTTGTGAAGTTCTCTTCTCTTTGACTTTAATCTTTGTTTCTTTAGTTTGAAGATTCTTTGACTTTGACTTAGAAACATTCTGAACTTTGCTTTGCTTAGATCTTTGAAGAGAGCTTTGTAGGGTATGAGCATGTGGATCTTTGAGTGATGGTAACGGTCTTTCTCCAAGGAACATTTATGAGTACCTGAATAAAACAGTTAGCAATAAATCAACCGGTACTTACAGGTTCGAAATTAGAGATCGTCAACAGCATAGTGTGAAGACTCCTTCTAACCCTTACCAAGGTCGTTCCTGAATCAGATACCCCTGAAAGGGCTTACTAGATCCACCGAAGTACATCAATGATTCAGGTGAGTTGCTGGAGATCACCCCACAACTGTAGACCATTTGAGACATAGTAACCATCATGATAGATAAGGCAAGATCCGTAGATCTCATAAAGACTCTTACAACTTGTGTCCTTTTTGGCGAACGCAAGTGTATTCATAGGAAGTGTATCCTAAGAGATCTTTTAATGTATCTCATGGCTCTAGACTCGATAAGTGCATAATTTGGTTTCCTATGCGGAGACTAGGGAGGGGTCTCCTGCTTCAATATCAACCATCTCTAAGAGATAAGTCGATAGATTACACCGGTTCCCCGTGAGAATGAAACAAGCTCTTTTAAGAGAACTTGAGTGGCATAGAAGGTTAAGTGCAGTGCGTCACTGGGTACATGACGTCTTGTCTTCAATACCGGTGTCACTTTAGTAACAACCAGTAGCATATGAGTTGAACCCGGTTTCTGCCCTAAGGTTGAACATTTGGAGGGCTATTTCTTTTCACCCTTTCATTTGCTTTTCTTTTTAATTCTTCAACCCCTTCTTTCTCCTTTCATTCTTTTCTCCTTTTTTCAAATCATACCTAAGGACTTCTAATTCTAATCTATTGGAATTGTCCTTGGGTAGATCCCTCCGGCTCTGGCGGATCATAGGACGGTTTTTCCTAACCTTAGTCACCTTATAACTTCATGACTATCCTATTGTTGCCATCAAACCATTTGTGAAATTCTCTCAAAGTGTTTATGATAATAAAACATACTTTGCTAACACTTCGAGAGTTTTGCATTTCATTTGAAGGACTCCCCCTTCACATGTGCTCATGGAATTTTAAGAAATTTGCACATGCGTGAGGAGTTTGTACTTTTTGAATTGATTGATTTTCAGTCAACATGACCGATTCGAGACACGCTTACATCACTAGTTAGACTAGCTTGAAATTATTACCCGTCCTGGTCCAGTCCAAAGAAAGTCTCTCGAGATGGTACATTCTACTCAGACAAGTCCTATTCGAGACACGCTTACATCACTAGTTGAACTAGCTTGAAATTATTACCCGTCCAGGACAAGTCTTTTCGATTACTGACATTTTAAGCTTCGTCAATTCATTGGTACTTTCTGAGTCGAGCTCTTTTGAGATTCAAGACGATCACATTTTAATCACATTTCTCCCCCTCAAAAATAGCATATCCATGGTATTTTTTATACCAATTGATTAAAACCTTTGCTTTTTGGATCTCTTATGGGAGAAACGGATGTTTGTTAATTCCGATTTAGTATCTTTTAAGCATGATCTTTTTGGAACATCTTTTTATTACTCACCCTCAAAAATAGAACATTTTAAGCAAATATTTGCTTTGAAGGATTTGAGGGAGTAATATCTTGAGCTACATCATGAAAAGTTTTGAAAACCTTTTGAAACATTTTTCAACATTTTGCTCAATAAAAAATTAAGAAGACTTTGATAAGCTTTTCGGTGAGAAGTCTTCTTATCTTTTAGGATTGTCGCACAGAAATGTACAACAGGGTCCTTTCTTTGAAAATCACGGGTTATACACTGTTATGTGTGCATAAGCCATTATGTTTTTAGGATAAGTGCTCAAAGAATATGTAAAACCTTTGTTTTGATTTAAGCACTTTCCTTTCTATGAAGAACGAGTCCTTAGCTGAAATACTAAGAAGTCATTATTTTGAAGTCCGGGTTTCGTACTGAAGTATATGAAAGCCATTATGTATTTAGGATAAGTGTACGAAAATATTTAAACCTTTGATTGATTAAGCACTTTCCTTTATTTGAAGAACGAGTCCTTAGCAGAAGTACTAAGAAGTCATTATGTTTTTGGATTCGACAACAACTTTTGGAACCCATTTAAGCACGGCGCCAACGGGTTTACCATATTTTGAAATCCATTTGAAAGTTGTGTCAATCCGAGACAAAGAAGTTGAATTCCAACGAGGACTGAAAACTGGTGTTTCATTTTGAAATAAAGCTCGTGGAATCAACAGTGATTTAAAACTCTTTTGCTTTTGAAAGTTGTTTGAGAAACTCGGTGTCTCTCTTGGAGTTTTAAAACTTGAATAAGAAGTTCTCCATCCATTGTTGAAACTCGGCGTTTCATTTCGAAAATTCATTTTTGAGATGAATGGAAACCTTCCAGAATTGGGATTTTTCAAAGCATAGCCATTCCTTTGTTGTTGCGGAAGCATTTCAGAGTATGAATAATTCAGATGTTTTGAACGGCTTTTCTTTGGTTTCCACACTGGCTTTACCGGAGTAAAACGAGAGTATGGAGTTTGAAAACCTTGATTCTTTTCTTTATGAGCACTTGCATTTGAAGCCTTTTGAGGAGTAAATGTTTCAGAAAAATTAGGTCTCTTTGAAAATTTCCTTCCTTTTTGCAAAGAATAGGTTGTAAACTGAGAAACCTTTTTCGAAAACGGTTTGGAAGATTCACCCGTGTAAGCCTTCACCGAAACACTTACTTGTGGTTTAGACTCGTTTGAAACTTGAGATTTTCCTTTTGACCGGTTAAGAACATCAAACTTCGCTTTTAAGGCATTGTATGACGTTCTCAAATCATTGTATTCTTTTTGAAGAGAAAGATTATCTGATGATGCCAGTTTTTCTTGCAAAGAAGCATTTTGAAAAATCATTTTTGTCTGTTTCGATTGAAAAATCATTTTTGGCATCACCAAAATCCTTGGTTTGTTGTGCAACTGTTTTTTCCAATTCAACAATTTTCTTTTGAAGCACAGATTTTTCTTTTTCAAAAAGATGATTTGGGACGATCTGAGAGTCAGATTTGTTTGAAGTTTGATTCTGAACTCTTGACCGCTTGATTGAATCAAACAAGTTTTTGTAAGTCTGTTTCAAATGCTCATTTTCTTTTTGTAATGATGCCACAGCATGTTCCAATTCAAGATTTTTTGTATCAAATTCATCAAAATCAAACTTGATATTGGTATCATCATATTTTTCTTTAAAAATCTTTTCTTTTTCTTTAAACACTGATGTCAAAGAGTTTTCAGAAGACATTTTCTCATTCTTCTCTTACAGTTTAAGTTGGAAAGAGATACTTTGTGCTTCGAGTATTGCAAGATGTTTCTCAAAGTGAGCAGTTCTTTTTGACAAATCTGCTTTGACATCAGTTGCTTCTTGTGAAAGCTCGGTGATTTTCTTTTTGAGACAAAGATTTTCAGATTTCAAAGAAGATGTTTGTTCAAAATTCTCATTCACTTTCTCAGGGCAAATAGATTTTGATTTGAAATACTCTATTTGATTTGTGAAAAATTCCTTTTGAATGTCAAGTATTAAGCATTTTTCATCAAATTCGTCTTCAAGAGAATGAACGTACTTTAAATCTTCTCTCATTTCAATGACAAGATGTTTTTCAAAGTACTCAAAACTTAAGTTGAGATTTTTCACATGAGGTTCAATCTCATCTTTCAAAATCTTTTGGACTTCAATCTTAAGGCGTACATCTGATGAAAGAGGATTAGAGAAAACGCTGTTATCGATGTTTACTTGCTTAGACCAAATGACCTTTAACGTATGCTCAATGTGATGTTTAAGACTACAAAATTGTTTCCTTGCTTTATTTTGCCATAACGTAGCATCATAAGTAGCAAGTTGAGCTTCTTTGAAAAATCTTTTCACATTTGTGTCTTTTCTTTTGAAAGGTGCTTTTGGAAAATCTGTCAATTGTGTACAACCATACACAAAGCCGTGGTACGAGAGAGGGTTTTTTGTTTGTTTTACTTTCAAACATTTTTCCTCTTCAGATTTTAAAATATCTTGAGACTCAAACAAAAGATCATCTGACAATTCTTTTCCCATATCTTCAGCGTTGTACAAAATAGGTGTCAGCTTTTTCACTTTGTTTAAAAAACACGGTTTTTCATTTTCCACATTAGCATTATTCACAAAACCAATCCCAGATGTTTGTTTCTCAACCTCCTCATCTTTAGTAGGCAGCATGTTGATAGTCTGAGAAGTCTGTCCCAATTTTTGAAGTTTGTTTTCAAGATCGTTTGTTCGTTTCAAAAACTCTTGGTTTTCATTCTCAAGTTTTGTGTTTACAATCTCAAAATTTGATGTGGTTTTCTGAAGCTTTGAATTTTCACTTTTTAAATCATTGTTCTCTTTTAAAAGTGCTTTAACCTTTCTGTTGTTAACAACCATTTGAGCATCCAGATTTTGAATGGAACGTTTTTCACGAAGAACAGCTTGTCTATAACCAACTTCAAGTTCTTCATTTCTTTTTAGAAGTGGTTTGACAGACTCTCCATACATTTCAAACTTTTGAGCTTGAGATTTAAGGTTTGAGTTTTCAAATTCGAGTTCAGTTTTTCTTTTTGTTACATTTTGAAAACCTTTTTCCATTTCTTTAAATGTCTCAAGCTCTTTTGTCAATAAGACATTCGTTTGCTTAGCTTTACGATTGTCCTCTTTGCACTTTTCAAGTTCATGTTTGAAATTATTGATTAATGAAGCAAATAAGGCACGATCTTGTTCATAAGAAGATCCATCCTGGGCAGGCTCACCTCTATTAGGATCCATATCTGGAGTATCAAAAGTGATATTACTATCATTTTGTTCCACCACATAAGTGTCACAAATAGACTCAGGATGCGCAGGATGTGTCTGATCATGAACAAACATATTCTCAAATATATCAACATTATCATGAGCATGTGAATGTTGTACCGTAGCCAATATCTCTGTGTCAGATGAAGGTCTGATATGATCATCTTCGGTGTCCCAAACAGCTTCATTCCTTTGTGTACCATCAGTATCTGAATCATAGCTAGGACTGCTGCTTTCAACCTGCTGTTCTGAAGATGAATCACTGCCCGTGAAAATCAAACTATCATATGATGCCTCACCCTCATTGACCGTTTCCTTTTTTGCTTGAAAATCTTTCTCTGTCTCTTTTTCAATCACCTCTGTTTCCTTTAACTGCATCTCTCTTTCAATTTGCTCTCTTTCCCATTTCAGCTTCTCAATCTCATTCCCTGAAGTGCTTCTTTCTTTTTCATTTGAATCCCTCTTCTTTTTCTGCATCTCCCTTAGATGAAGTGATCTTGCATTAAGCACCATTTCCAGTATGTTCATATGATTAAGCAATTGATCTCTAAAGACTTCAACTTCTATGCTAGTGAAGTATTTTTTCCATATACTGCTTGCTGATGCATAATCCTAAGAATTCTTAAACGCTCTAAAATCCATGGTCATGAACCAATTTAACTGTGTCTTGAGCTCTCTAAATCCTACCATGCAATCACTTCCCTGTTCAATTTGCATTTTGAGTTGAACTATGTTGGTTTGAAGATTCCTTTTGAAGGTAACAAAGTCCATTTCAGATCCGAAGAATGTCTCAAAAGTTCTAAGAAATGATGAATCCCATAATGGTTGACTTGCTTCTGAGAGGGCCACACATTGAAGCTTAACTGGTTCAAAATGTATTAAACAATTTTCTTTGGAGTGCATTGCGAGCTTTATCCTTACTTGCGTCTCTCTTTCCTTCTGCTCTTTTATTTCCATTGTTTAACGATATGTGATAAAGTTGATCTTAGGATCTTTTAAGATAACAAAGGTTGTTGTTTGAAGATTAGATGATTTGGTGAAGATGAAAAACGTTCTCGGTTGAATTTTTGTGATTTCAAATTTTCCCTCCAAAAAAAATGAATACGAAAATTTTCTTTCTCAAAATTTGAAAATCACAAAGAAATACAATTCTAAGGTTACCTGAAAATTTTGAGTTTTCAAAATTTTGACGCCAAATTTTACCGAAAAAATTTGAATTTTGGCCTAAAAATTTGAATTTTCGGCCGAAATTTTCAACGTTATACCAAACTTTGAATCTCGCGTAAAAATTGAATGTTTAATCTCCTGTAAAAAATAATTTTTACTCAGAGAAACCAAACTCGGTAAGTCCTTAAAACTTTCAAAATCGGTATGGCATGAAATCAGTCAAACTCGGTATGTTCAGATTAGTTTCAAACTCGGTATGTTCAGATTTGTTTCCAAACTCGATAAGTTTTGAGATGAAGTCTAACTCGATAAGTAGATGAAATTTTAGCAGAGTTTCCCCTAGAATGTTGCCACACAGAACCAACTCGATAAACGATTAGGTAAGAAAGGCTAACTCGCCAAAGTTTGAGTCCAAACTCGATAAAATCTAAAAAAAAAATCCTAACTCGATATGAAATGTGTACCCAAACTCGATATTTCCAAACTTAAACCTAACTCGATAGAAATGTGTATCCAAACTCGGTATGACAAAAATCCTAACTCGACAGAAGATGCCAAACTCGTAAACTTAAATCCCAAACTCTATATAAATTTTCAAACTCGGTAACCAAACTCGGTAAACCACTCAAAACTCGATAAAAAAATTTTCAAACTCGAAAAATTTGTTCTAACTCGACAAAATCAAATTCAAACTCGATAATCTCCCGATGAACAGTACCAGATTCGATTATTTTCAACCAAAAACGCGATTTTTCACCCAAAAAACAATCTAAAACAACCTAAACTTATCCCTAGGCGATTGATACCACTTGTAGGACCGTAGAACAACCTTATCACTTGTGAATCTAGCTTAAACCTAGAGAGAGAAAGTAAGTAGAGAGAGAGAGAGTGGATGGGATCTCCTAGTGTGTGTAAATGAATAACCTTGATATTACTAAGAGAACCAACCCCAAAATAAGGCCTTACATGTGTATTTATACTTGTAGTCTAGGGCTTCACATATCTTTGACCATATTACATAACTAGCCCTTAGACTTTATACAAGCATGAATAATACACATAAACTTAATAAACTAGCATTTACTAACTATTACATTGATATATTTAACAAACTATTTGACTCAATAATGATCGTCACTTTTAATCCTAACAATCTCCCCGTAAGGGACGATCATTGAGATCTCACTTTGATTTCATAAATGATCAACACTTCTAATTCTAACAGAAAACCTAAAAATAAAAATAAAATCTTACTAGAAAGGAATCTAGCAAGTAGACCTAATAAAAAGAAATTCTAACCTAGACAATAACTATTCCCCAGGCTGCGGCGCCAAACACTTGATACGTGGGAATCGCACCAGGCTTTACCTCTCAAGGGATCTTGAGAAGCTTACAACCCCCACCAGGCAGTGTACCTAATCGTTGTAGTATAGTATAGTGACAAGTACCGGGGGATTGATCGTTCAGCAAGGAATAGTGTCGATAGGATTAGAAAACCTAAATACTAGTTCAAAAGATGAGGGATGATTATTTTTGTATTTTTATATTTTTTTAGAAAGCAATTAAAAATCTCAGGTTTTGAAGGATTAGGGCGGAATTAGTTGCTAGTCAACTAACCCAATACTAAAGATGCAATCAAAATAAAATACAAGAAATGAAAAAAAACTAATTTAACTAAGGTTGTGAGCAATAAGTGGAGAAAATGTGTTTACTTAGATTTCACTACTCCCTAGACATCTTTTACACGTTAATTACTTGTTATAGTTACATGGATGACGGATTGTATTCCTTAATATCATTCATGGGGTGGCGCACTTAACTCCCCAATTCTATGAGCTCTTATCTCCTCCTATACCATGCCCAGCACAACCATACGGATTATAAACTGTGGCTCATGCATTAAATACAACCAATAACGACATAGTGCACATCAGTTCATGTTTCTTAAGATGTTCAAGCTTGTTAGCATTTGGAGATCTCCCAGTTTTCTTAAGCCTAACATATAAATTCATTCATCCAAAACAAACTATGAACAAGTAATCAACACATAATTAACATCTAGGTTTCATTAGATCCAAGCAAACACAAGATAGATCTAGCCTAACATGATGGAATTAAGACAAGAACAAGATATAGACAACCAACACATAGACATATTGATTG
This sequence comes from Artemisia argyi, assembly GCA_030686995.1. NCBI lineage: Eukaryota > Viridiplantae > Streptophyta > Magnoliopsida > Asterales > Asteraceae > Artemisia > Artemisia argyi. The sequence goes on from CM060705.1 coordinate 5,740,461, forward strand.
AATTAAAAGAATACTTATCTCAATTACACATGCAAGGTATCAAGGGGTTGGAACCCTTGAAAAACCTGTAAAAGTTACACCAAATTCGTACTTAGGGTTTCTCCAAAACTTCTCTCCTTTATGTGTAAAAATTAGAAAACTATATATAGGAAATAGGGTCTGACGGCGTCAAGACAAAGTATGTGACGCCGTCACTTCGCCGCCAAAATAATTCTCGGACTGCCTTGATCTACTTCTGACGCCGTCATATGTTATCCATTTCCAGGCCGTCATGACTTTTACTCTTGACGGCCTTCTTCGTGACACCTTCAAATCTGTACTGGGCCGTCATGGAAATTCCTCTTGACGCCGTCAGGATGTTACTCTTGACGCCGTCACCTACTGTTCCCAGCAAGGAAAATTAAGACTTTGGCATTTTCTTTACTTTTATGCTCCAAAAACGTCCGAATTCCTTCCTTTTTCAGATTTCACTCCCAAAGTACCTAAAATCACAAAAGGAACAATTTAGGGCAATATTTGATCAAATAAATTCGAATTCCGGCTTAAATGACCCCCTAAAAACGGATCATTTTTAGCCTCATCACTTACAAAACACCCATTGGATGTACTCCATATAAGCTGGTGTATGGGAAAGCATGTCATCTTCCAATCGATTTGGAGCACAAAGCCTACTGGGCCTTAAAACATGCAAATTTCGACCTCCAGACAGCAGGTGATCACCGCAAAGTTCAACTAAACGAATTAAACAAACTTCGTGATCAAGCTTATTAGAATTCTTTGATTTACAAGGAAAAAACCAAAAAAATCCAAGACTCGAAAATTAAGAACCGTGTTTTCAACATCGGTGACAGAATCATTCTCTTCAATTCAAGATTGAAGATATTCTCAGGAAAGCTTAAAATCCGCTGGTCTGGGCCATTCACAGTAACAAAAGTGTTTCCATATGGAACTGTTAAGTTATCTCAACCTGACGGTTCCAACTTCAAAGTGTATGGTCATCAGTTGAAACACTACTTTGGAGGGAACATACCACTAATGGTTGTCCCGGATCTCCAAACTTTCCCCACGAACCAATGAATTTGGGGATCGAGTCAAGCTAGCGAACTGGTAAACAAAAACAGTAGCATGTATATGAGGTTTTCACCCTAAGTGTGGGGGAGTTACCCCTGCTGTTGTTCACCATGTATATATGTAAAATAAATAAATAAATAAATAAATAAACTCTAAGTGAAAAATGGTGTTCCCACATTTAGCTTGTAATATTGTCTTTTCAGGTTCCAAGAGTTGGCATAATAGCCGGGACTTTGAATATTGAGGCTTTTGGTAAAGAGACATCAAAAAAAAAAAAAAAAAAAAAAAAAAAAAAAAAAAAAAAAAAAAAAACTCTAAGAAAAATCATTTGGCTACTCCAGAAGTAATGGCTTTTGGTAAAGAGACATCAAATCCATTAAGTTTTCATAAAAGATTGCTAGGGAATAGCAATAGTTTAGTGTGGGGGATTGATGAGTGTGTAAATACTCATCATTTTTATCTCATCTGAACTGCCAAAATATCCAAAAACACTCAAATATGCATAAAAATACTGAAAATATCCCGGGATTGTGTTTTATATGTTTCAAATGTAAAATGATTAAAAATAGATGAAAAATGAACAAAGTTTGCATAATTGGCAGTTTCAGTCCCTCAACATTCAAAACTTGTCAAAATTAGTCCTTGAGCATTTATTCTATAAGAAAAGTCACCAAAGGTCCTTTGGAAATCACAAATTATCATAATTAGTCCTTTGGTGAAAAGTTTCAAAAGTTGTCAAGATTGGTCCCTATACTTTGCAAAGTTGTCAAAAATGGTCCCTAGGATTTAAAACTTAGAAAAATCATATATGTTCCTTGTGCTATTCATCTTTGACAAATGTAACCCCTTGTACTTTTTCTAAAACCTACTACTAGCCAAAATGTTTATTTTCATACCTGAGACACATTAAAACTTTTATTTTGTGATTATTTGGGCTTGAGAAATGTGAGATATATTGGAAACGAGAACTTTATTCCTTGATTGACTTAGCACAACCTAGAACACTCGAATTGTATTGCATTTGCCAAATTATTTGAATTATTTTGAGTTTTGGAAAATCTCCAACGTTTATGCTTGATTTTATTGGAAAAATTATTTCGTGAACAATGGCGGAAGTTTCGTAAATTTTCAAGTCCGTTTGCTATGTCGTTTGGATCCCGGAGAGTTTAATGTTAGAAGTTTACTACGTTGGCTACATTGGTCCCTTGACATACCCCTTTTCTTTCCCCTACACTTTCATTTAATACCAAACATACCCTATACTTTTATTTTGGTATATATACCCTCAACACCCCTCATTTTTCCCATTTTCCTTATATTAAAAACACACACACACCTCACATTCTCTCTCTCTCTCTCTCTCTCTCTCTCTCTCTCTCTCTCTCTCTCTCTCTCATTAACCGGCCGTCGCCCCCCCCCCCCCCCACCGGAGCATAAGCAGATTCCTGCCGACCACCGCTGGAAAATTTTTCGGCCAACTTTTTTATTACACCGATTGATAGATCGGGTTTCCCTCAACACCCCCGTACCACCCGCACCCTTCATACACCCCCAACGCACCCCTACGCGCTACCCCCGGCACCTCAGACAACCACTGAAAGCCACCATCACCACCGCCATCCTCCTACCGCCGGTAAAACACCACCCCCGCCACTCCTTTTTCTTATTTTTGATTTTTAATCAAAACCCTAATTTTGAAAAAAATTATAAACCGATTTTATTGTTAAAAACTTTTATAAAATTTGTTTTGATATTGTTTTTAAGCCCAAAACTCGTGTGGAATCTCTTCCTTGTTCTCTTTTGGTCTCGACCCTCCGTGACTCGGATGGACTCACCGGGTCAACTCGCTTGACTCGGTGAGGGTTTTGGTATTTTGGTTTTGTTAATGTTTGGTGATAAAAGGGAGTGTATATTTTGTGTTTGGGATTAATTTCGAGGGTCCGTTGGTTTGTTTATGTCTCAACAGCCGAGAGCCACCACCACCGAGCCTTGGGTGGTGGTGGGGGAAGTATTATTTCATTATTGTTGTTGTTGTTTGGGTGTTTGGATTAGATTGGGTAGTGTTTGGATTGAATTTGGTTGTTTGGTTTGAGGCGAGGAGAGGGTATGGCTCGATTTGGATTTGGTCTAGTTTTGGGTTTATTTTTATTTGACTTTGGTTGATTTTAGAGTTATTATTATTATTGTGGCGATTATTTTGAGTATTGGTTTGATTTCTAAGTCTCGGGATTATGATATGAGTTAAACGGTAAAAACTAATAAAACGGATAATAATATATATGAAATCTAAAATGAATTGTTATAGTTAAGTGGACTTGATATTGGACATATTTCCATTCTTATGACATTGTGAGCTTGAATTGGACGTATTGGATTTACGGCCTTGGTTATTTGGATATTATGGACCCTTTGGTACACGAGACGGTAGGGTACGTTCGGACCGTAAAGATCTTAACGCACCTGGAACCCGAACAAATACAAAATGGTCGATAAAACCTAAACAACTAATGGACTACGAGAATGATATATCCAATCACACACACACATATATATATATATATATATATATATATATATATATATATATATATATATATATATATATATATATATATATATATATATATATAACAGGAGGCATTTGAAGAATATGCCACCTCATATATATATATATATATATATATATATATATATATATATATATATATATATATATATATATATATATATATATATATATATAACAGGAGGCATTTGAAGAATATGCCACCTCATTGCTCAGTCAATGCCCGGTAATTCATTATCAGTCATGCCATCACATTCAAGCCATGTCATCAATTTTTTTTAAATTTATTTCTTTTGCAATTTTTTTAATAATTTCGAATTTCTTACCATTTATTTAATTTAATTGATTTGCTTCAAGCCATATCATCAATTTTTTTAAATTTATTTCTTTTGCAATTTTTTAAATAATTTCGAATTTTTTACCATTTATTTAATTTAATTGATTTGCTGTAGCTAAAAACGTATTACGAAAATATTTAAAAATTTTGTCATTTGCAAGATTCGAACATGAGTATGTTAGTTAACAAACAGACGCTTCAACCAATGGAACAAGCCAAAGGTTGTGATAAGCAATTCAAAATCAAAAGTATAATCGCTGAATCACACAACACTAAATAAAACCCTGGAATATAAATCGCATATTCTCTATTACGGTTTGTTACAAGCACAGAGAAAACATGTACGCCTCTTTTCCCTCAAAACCCTAATGATCAATCTTTGTTGCTCTATATGCATATGTTGGTTTCTTTGTAGGTTTTTGCAAGTTAGGTGTCTTCTTTGCAGGTTAGTCATCTTCTTTGAACACATGTGGAGGTCAATAACTGGTGCATGGAAATACCTTAAAGAACAAAACCCTAACATAAAGGTTAGATTTCGTTTTTACTTCTTCAAACGTAATGTCTTATGTTCGATGTTTCTCCTGTCCCATTAAAGCGTGTTTCTATCTTATGCTTCTGAATACATTCGGTTAACTAATTCAACTTTTGTTTTTTGCATCAGCTTTATGGCATTGAGCCTACTGATAGTCCTATCTTATATCAATGAATATTTGATTGATTGATTGTTTCTTCAGTTCTGTATTATGTATATAGGTTTATCCTTCATCTTTTCTAAAGCTTCATTCCTCTACCAATGTAAGACTATCTTTTTTTTTTCTTTTCGCTTTCTGAACCTTTGTTTGTTTTCGGAAAACCCATGTGTAATTCTCCAATATTGAAGATATATAACGATCCTTCCAATAATTTTCAAACTTTAGAAAGTTGTTGTTAAAAAGTTCCTAGACCAAGAAATAACTGTTGAATCCCTTGAGGAGTTCAAAAGTGAGGTATAATATGCTCTACCGCATGTTCTTATAGTGATTCAATAAAGTATAGATGCATACAACTATACAAGTGAAAACAGGCCTTCTTATTGAAGTACTAGACTAACTATATGTATTGGTTAAAGAAAGTATATACCACATCTTTCAATTATCACAACCTAAATAGTTATTCTAAATAGTTATTGAATGTGGTACTTTTCATGGGAGTTGCTCCACATCTTTCAATTGTTACTGAATTTCTGCCTAGGTATATATCGCTTAACCTAAATAGTTATTCTAAGTTTATCTTCACTCATATATACCAATCATGATGGCAGATGCATGAAAAGTAATAATCCAATATCACTTCTTGCAAAACTAAGATGAAACAAAACTATGTAAGAATGGTCTTCTTATATGGATATCGCTCGCTTTTTCCAATAAATATTAGTAATAGATTGATTTAAACTCCTGTATTTTCCCTTCATTTGTATCATTTTCTTTGACATCTGTTGACAGCTAAAAGCATTCTCATTTTTGTTCAAAAATTATTGTTTAATCCATAGTGATCGCTTAAAGGTGTAGGATCGGTTGAGACTCTTGATCAGGTAAAGCTAATAGCTATATTTAGTGTGGTTAACTATTTTTAAGGCATCAATGTTAATATTATATGAGAAGCGGCAAAGTTTAAAAAAAATGCCCAATGATGGTTTCCCAATGCTTCAACTTCAATATTGATCAATTGTAACGTAGACTTGATATCTGCAACATGCTAAAAGTTAGTTTATCTTAACCCTTCAATCCTTTTTATTTATGTTTTTGACATTTATATTTGCTTTACGATTATATGGGACAAATAAAGAATTTAATGGGAGTGCACATACATAATGAAGCTAGCCCCTGTGAGTAAATAAAAGGTTCTTATTATTTTTCATTTTTAGTGGAATATGCAACTTATGGATATGAAATTGCTTTTTATTCAACAAATAGGTTATTATATCTACAAATGTAGATGGATTGCACAAAACAGAGGAAGTTGGAGCCGACACTGCTCATTCATTAATAAAACATCTTTTCACACATCACCCTCTCTCTACTTTGTCTTTCTAGAATCAACCATGTAGGTAAGTCGGCTCATGGACCTCATTGTTAACAGTCTGTATAGCAACAAGGAGATGTTTCTTCATGAACTTATCAGGCAAGTTTTAAGAAAATTTACACTCTTTATGGTGTAATTTGTTTGCTCATATAAAGGATCGCAATCATTCTCTTTTAATTTTTTTTTTTACTAATTTTAGTATTTTAGATAAGTGGTGATGGGTGATTTAAAGTCGTTAATAGAAGTGCAAAGTATGACCCATTTACTTATGAACAGGTTGCTACGGCTCAATGTCCTGTTTTAACCCCATCCTACTTTGACCCATTAGTCAACTGCCCATCGAATGCCAATGAGATATCATACACAAGCTAAATTAGTAAGACACAAGCCAATTTAGTAAAACAATTTGTTGCAGTAGTATGTCATGTTTCACATTTATATGTGCTTACCTATGTCCTCCTTTACCTCCTTCGTCTCCAAATCCCTCTTTATTTATTTTTTTATTTTTTTTCTCCAAACAGGATATACTACGACTAGGTTGAGGGTCTTAGTGCAGAATGGCTTGAGACTACATCCACATTGATACTGAATTATTTTCCAAGCAACCATTTTTTGATCCATACTAAATAGGTAGTCCGTTTCAATCCTGGTACCTTTTTGACACTATACACAGCCCATACACCAAAACACATGATCTATTATTATTGCCGATATTTTGAATATGTGCTGCTATTTACAATTACTTCAAGATCTATCAGAAACTCTCAAATATACTTGAGAAACAATGAGTCGGTTGGAGTCAATTGCTTCATTTGTGTTACCTTATATTGCCGGCCATACAGTTTACATATTGTACTAATTTTGTATGTTTGTCATACACCTAAACACATGATCTGTTGTTTTGCTGCCTGGACCATGTTCCTTGACAGATGCCCACTGTAATATGCATTATAACGATTTAGTTATGCTATCTACTTGGTTTGGTTCAGGCCAATGCACACTGAAAGTCTGACACAACACCATCCCATAATATAGACTAGCAAAAAAACATGAATGCAATTAGCTCAGGATGAGGATATATCATTTTCTCATTTTCACTACCAGGACTCAGGTGTTCAGATGAACCGGTTTTATTATCTGCCAATGCTCATAAGTGAAAACATTCCCACACGGATTACCATAAATTACAGTTGGCAGCGGTTAGAGTAAGTACATAGACTAATTCTTAAGTTGATTAATGACCTTCGCAGAATTGAATCCATTGTAAATGGGCTGCAAGCTGTTTTTTACAACTTAATTAATGTATTGGTGTTTGATGATCATAAGGTGGTAACATGTTATGAGCTTATTAATTAATCTATGCAAAACTCAGTATACACATTTGCTCATTTTTCAATGCTCTTTGTTTATGTCGTGAGTATCTAATGTTTTTTTCTTTCATATCGGTTTATCTTCCAGGTGAAAAAGAAGAAAAAACTTGAGCAAGATGACGTGAGTTATACGACTTTCTGTTATTTCCTTTATTTTTAGCATCATTTGCTGAATGAAATTAATCTTTTTCTTCGTGGTACTTGTCAAAGCACCGAATGAACATTATTGAAGAGGAAACACACATTCTAGAGGAACCGGAAAGTCCATTGAAATGACTGCGTTCAAGACACCAAGAGGATCAGGCTTAGGAAATTCAGCTTCTTAATGCTGATGGCACCCGGTCATACATTTTTTCTTTAGATAGTACTCGAGATCTTTTTCTAGGTGTTGCCTTCATTCAGGTAATAAGAAAAAATAAAGGCTTGGAACATCAAGACTTGGAAATTGAGTGTGATCCAATAAAAGTTCCTACAATAGGTATTTAAGAAACTCTTAAAACCTTTTTTGCAGTCATTGTGTAAATATTTGTCACTTTTGACTGCCTACTGTATTGATGAAGATATCTTTGGTACATTTTTTTTCTTCTTCCAAGAACCTCCACAGCTGCTAAAAACATCCATCATTGATCTCTTTAAAAAAAAACCCTAAAGCAATGAAATGAGCTTGTCACTCGCACTATGCACATGGTGGTTATTCGTCAACAAACGGGCTGCACACACCCCCTGATAATTTCTCTTCCAGAAATTCAAGGCATTACTCTCCAGGAGGATGGTGCAGTAGTTACAGAAGTGGAAGGCCAAGGTAAGCTGTTGACGTATTCCAACATTTTTATGATACAACAGATATATCTTATGTTTTGTAGCTTATTTTCTGTTAATTAAAAGCGTATTTATATTAGAAATTCCTATTCTCTGATCCAATAAAAGTTCCTACAATAGGTATGATAAACATCAATTGTACAACCCTTTTATTGGTTGCTTTCTTTTCTTTACTATCATATTCCAATTCTTCTCTTTAAACTAAATGTGTCATTTGTTTGGCAGGAATTGCTTAATCTTGGGGAAAGGATATATAGGGAATGTTAGCATGGGGTTGTCTAAGGATAGCAAGTCTAAGGGTAAAAGTTCATTATTATTTGGATCAAAACCAGGAGGAAGTTTCTATTTGGACGTACGTGTTGTTTTTCTCTGCATTTTTTTGGCCAGACGCGAGAGTAATCGGAAACTAACATACAAAACAGCAAATCTTAATTTGTGGTCGACCTGTGCGTTTGGAACAATTCATAACTCACATTAAACAATTGTTGTAAAACTAATAATGGTGAATTGGGTGATTGGTTTTTGGTCATATAATTCTGAAGAGGTGTAGTTATGTTGCATCTGCAATTGTCATTCTTAAACACTGTTGTGTATTAAGTGGGTTATAGAATGGAGGGTAAACAACTTTTGTAATTCGACAGTTATAATTTTTCACTTATTTTGCCAAAAAAGAATTGTAACAGGTTTTCTATAATTTATTAGATGTTCTATTTTGTTACATATTTGCAGTAAATAACGTTGAACAGTGACGAATAAGTTATTATAAAAATTTGAACTTAGTTGCGTTTTTAACCGGTTGGACATCACACATTTATGTCTAGAGAGTAATGAAATTGGCACTTGTCTAAGCCTCTTAATCCATAGCGTCAGCTTCAATTTCAATCAAAGTTTATGCCGCCTCATGTAGAGATCAAATCATCAAAACTAATATGATTTAAATGGTTCAACACATCTCTTCTCATTCCCAACTTTTGCTACCAGACCTTGACCAACACTATCGATCTAGATCCGTGAGCTCTGAGTTGGTAAGAGCACCTGGGATATTTCTTAAAAAGTTGGTGGTTCGAATCCACCCAGATCTGTCACCTGTTAAAGGTGTCTGTTGACGAACCTCTTACCTCTTTGAAGTTCGTGACTTTAGGTATTGTATTATGAAACCAGTGGGTCAATTGTCCCATTGTTTGAAATAGTACCTACAACGTATATGCATCTGATCAAAATACCTAAAGATGCATTTAGTGGAACGTTGATCTCCTACACACTCAGTTGTGCAATGTCAGATAGTGATAAATAAGTAACCATTTCCTTGGAGTTTTGCATCACCTCTAATTGCTAGCAGTAAATGCTTTGGAGTTATACGTTTCACTTTAAGATCGTTACTTACGTTTCCAGCCAACTCAAGAACCTCAGCGGTCAAGTATTTCAATATGGCTGCAGAGTAGACGGCTGCTGTGGCCCCCACCCGAGCTTGAGTCGTGGTCCTTTGTTTTAGTAAACGATGGATTCTTCCAACTGGAAACTGTACTCCACATATTGGACATTATATCATGGAAAGTTTAATTTTCAACATATTTTTGTGATTATATCAGAAAGGAGAGGAGGGTATGTACTAACTCACTTCATTTAACTATCTATTAGGCCCAGAAACAAGGTTAGTCTCGGGATCTAAATACAACACAACTCCAGTCTTTTGCTAATCTTGTCATTTACAGTATTTGTCGATCAGTCATCTCAATTATGGTTCTATGATTTGTCACTTCTTTTATTTTTTAGTTTCACTCGTCCTCCAATTTGATGTACACTCCCTTAAAATGTAATTCGAGCCAATCCTTTAACTAGAAAAAAGATAAAAATTAAGCAAGTATTTATTTTTTATTTTTATTGAAATTCAGGGCTTGATCTCAATGGACCCTGAACGTGCCAGAAATGATCCAGTGGTAGTTCAGAACATCCCTAACTACAAAGCTAAAAGCGCATTAGAGACTGAAGTTACGAAACTCAATCCACCACCACGACCTCAAAACTAGGGTGTAAGTGTTCATTTCATGTCAAGCGTTTGACCCGTAGAGTTTTTTTTAGCTAACATTTTGAATTTTGGTCTATTTGATCTAAAAGATGTGAAGCAAAATGGCGCCAAGAGAAGGTAACAATGAACTAATGAATTCAATATTTGAATATACACCAAACAGGTGTGTGAATTTTGCAATAAGGCACTGCATTGCGCCTTAGGCGGCCTTAATGGACACTTTTTTAAGCACATAATGTTCCTTGTGTCGTGTGTAATTTCCAGTTGAACAAGATGATGGAAGAGAAGCTACAACCATACATTCAGAACATTGCAGTGTCCATTTGCTTACTTTAATAAGCCAATCTAAAATAAAATACATTACAAGATGTGTTTGGGACTACTTTGGTTAAATGTAGTCTATAAAAAAATATGATTTTATCCCATTTAAATTAAGTCTCTTCGTAACCATGTGCCCATATATTTTTCTGTAGGCTACAACGATCGGAGACAAGTCAATGAAGGGTACCCTGTACTGGATGGCTCTTGAAGTTATAGCTCCAAAAGGGTTGATACAAGGGATGCACTCAAGTTAACTTACTTAATTTTCAGGTTTAATGGTAGATGGCTTTTTTATTAGCAATTCTGCATCTATACAAAACTGGAAAATTGCCTTGATTGCACTTTTGCCCATTACTTACGTGCTAAACAAATAGAGTGGTCATGGATCAAAATGTGTTGGGTAAGGATCAGTTGACCTACAAATTGCCCTGCTTCATTGATAGCTAGGTTTGTACTATCCTTCATTGGTTTTATTTTATCATAATTGACAATGCTATATAACTATATCAGTATAGTATATCATAAGAGACTGTTGGCATAAGGTATGCTTATGCCATTGCCTAATATTTCAATTCATATAAACAATAACGAACATCAAAATGTGAGTAAGATTGTCAATGCAGGTTCATCCACCTCCTAATGTAACTGTAACTTTAAGTTTCATGACTAACACGCATTTTTTATATAGTTATTTTTTTATTTTCAGTTTCCCTCATCTAAGTATTTATTAATAATCATTTATGCAAGACACAATTATTCGTTGGAGTAGAATGTCAGGATACAATACATTGGTGCCTGGGATGGACCATGTAGGGCTACCAACTCAGGTTGATATAGACAAAATGATTGTTAATCTACGCTTCATGGCAAAATGTAAAGGTAAATGAGTTTTTTTCATGATCAAAATATCTTAACGTACAATCTTTAGAGTGTGAATATAGTGGTTAAAGTATTAAGGGTGTTTTCTTTTAAAATAAAATGGTAACACTGATTTTAGGCCACAAAATTAGAAGAAAACATTGTTTAAATGAAATTTATTTGTATCTGTTTTACGTTTTTAGCCAGTGGCGGAGCCTGCCGAAAACCAAGGTGGTTCCTTAACCTAGACGTAAAAGTCAATAGGGCAATAGTCAATGCGTCTTACCGGTTAGGTCGGGTCGAATTTAACAAAGTTACATTAATTTTAAAATAATCGAGCACATTTTAAGGACAGAGTAATAGTTAGCTTAGCTTTTTCAATATACGGTGCTAAACAAATATCGTTAGTTTTATTTTATACTAACGTTAAAAATAAAGTAAGTCCATTAGTAATTTGTAGTTAACATAAAAATGAGTGATATTCCAAAGTTTGCCTACTCATATATTTAGTACCACTGCATATCTTAATATAAGTTTGCAAGTAAATCTTGAATAATATATTTTCATAGTTTAATGCGGAGATTTTAATTAATATCTTGCTCATTCTTGGCCTTACAGATTTGGAACGGAAACTGACAGTATATTGAGGATGAGACCTACGACGAAGTTCTTCAAAGTGTATTAATGTTGGCAACTATCATTTTGTCTTTCAGGTAACTTCCACCCCTAAATACTTTCTAAATGGATCGTCTAAGATTAGTGCATACTTTTTGATTTAGCTTTAGTGTCACCAATATATTATATATGATAATCTAGCCCTTTGAATAGAACCATTTAGACTTCGGGTGCCTTTTAGCCTGTTTGACCCATTGCTATTTTAGCTAAAGTTATTATCTGACCGGTCTGAGTATAAAGCGGTACGAGAGCTAATCTACAATTTTTAGTTGACATGGCTAAAGCTGCATGATTAAGCTTTATTCTTCATATTCCCAATACTAAAACAATGACATAAAAAAGAATGATGAAGTCATAAATCTTGCTATGTTGTCTTCATGGTGTTTTAAATACAAGTATTTTTTCTTCCAAAAGTTTTTTGTAAGTTTGAGGTTTCAAACATGTTTTAGAAGACGGTTGCTTATTTACGGGTGAAAACAAGGTTGGTCACTGATAAGTCAAATAAAGTCATGTGAAAGCCCATGACATGCATACATGAGTTTTCAATGGCCACATACGTATCTCTTATGTTAGCATTAGTGTAATAACTATTATTTTTATATTCACACTTTACTATTTCGCATTTTTTTTCAAGAAAAGAGCACTACAGTTAATGAATATGTTTCATTAGGTGAAAATGTTAAAGTAAGATTGAAGGTTTTGTGCCCAACAAAACGGACATTGCACAAACTACATTACAAATGTGGTTCATAAAGGAATTATATATAGGTTTTGAATGTATAAGATTTATTTTATTTTCAAACTTTTATTTTAGATACATATTTTTTTTTTTTTTTTTTTTTTTTTTTTTTTTTTTTTTAATCCAGTCATCAAAATATTGATATTCTTTTTAAGTGTTTAAATTATCCATTATTTATTATTATTATTGTTTAACATATTTGCCGTTATTTGTTATAGGTCATGCCCACCCGATGGGCGGGCTTCGACATCTAGTGTATATATATATATATATATATATATATATATATATATATATATATATATATATATATATATATATATATATTAATATTGTTTAAAAAAATAAAGAGTCGTTGACTCGGGAAACGTTATATAAACGGGCAGGTCATGCCGAAATTCTATAAAATTGTTTATAAACTTAAATCATTTTACCAAACATTATTATTACTTCGAAACCTTTTATTTCAATATTATTTTGGGAAAACGGATAAAATCCGAGACTTGTTGTTTACGTGTTATTATTTATCTTTATCTGAGTGTGTCTTCTATTTATATTTCTTTTCTTTTCATTTCTTTTCGACGACTTTCTTCGAGGAGTTCTTTCGTATTTCTTGCGTATTTGGTCGTTTCGTCGACTTATTTCTTTTCTAATTTTCTTGTCTCCCACACGAGACTTTACGAAATTTATTTTCTTTCAAATGCCATTGTATTTACAAAACTTTTACTCAAGCATTGTTTATTGAGATATTCGAGTATGGTTCTGAGTTATGCCATTTATATTGATTAGGTTGTGTTGAAGTTCCTTTCCTGTGACGCATTATTGATTGGTTACTATATCTCGTTTCCTGCTACTACTATTGTTAAGGTGTGATTCATAGCCCTGCTTTTTATATTTTAATTGTTTATAAACCCATGGGGTGAGACACATGCTTTAAATGTTTTCTGAGCACAAGTATTTTTGGTATGCTTCTTCCTGAATGATATATATATTTCCTGACGATGTGCTAAGTAGCTTGTCTTGCCGGAAAGACCCTCAGATCATGAGCCATTACTCACTTGCGAGTGAACGCGAACTTAGTTTATAGGCCTATAGGATTGACCATCCCGCCCGGTTGTTAAGGTCTTGGCAACGTGGGTGTACTACTTTCAATTTTGCTGGGAATTGGCAAGTACCCGGCCTTGGGGGCACTTTATATTATGAAATTCCGTGGTTATTGTTTATGTCAGTACAAAGTTACTGAATATTGGTTTGGTTAACGTTTGTGTGTCATGAGCTGAGTACCATCAACCGTATGTTGGCACGTATTGCCTCTACATAGTGGGTGTTACCTTGATTTCCTTGGTATTTGCATTTGTTGCTTATATCATATGATTAAAACCTTGTGCTCAACTTATTATTTTAAACCTATGGATTACACTCAACCTTTGTGTTCACTTTTAAGCATGTGTTTCTCAGGTACTACTACTAATTAGTTTTGGAGCTTTATGGCATGGGCTTGGTGGAGTGGCAAGGTCGATGGAGCGTTTCTGTCAAGGCAACTTTATTATCTTTACTATCTTTACTTTCATATCATTTGTAAAACCTTGGTGTGTCTTACTTATTTCCGCTGCTAAATTTTGTTAAATATTTTTCGCTGCTAAACTTTGTAAACTTTCCGCTGCAAACTCCATTTTACTTTTTTTCCGCTGCTACTTTGATTTAAGAGTCCTCGTACTCTAAACGGTTTATAATTCGAATGATATGTTTTGCAACATTTATATATGTCCAGTGTTGTGATCGTTAGCTATAAATGTGCTTGGTTTCTATTTGCGTAGTGCCCCCAGCATGTCAGCTGCCGTATTTTGAGTTGGGGGTGCTACAGAATGGTATCAGAGACACGTTTATAGAGAACGAGCTCGCACTCGACTATAAACTTTTTCCTGGAGTTAAAATGTTTTAAGACAGAAAGCCGACAGCCCTCCATGCCACTGCGCGCCCTGGTGTTCTTTTAAACCTTACATATATATATGTTTTATATTGAGATTGGTTTGGACTTTTTCCACTATCATGCTTTGGCTTATAAAATGGTTTTCCGCAAAAATTTGGCTAGTATTTTTATATTTCCTTATACTCTTGTAGAGTATCACGTCTGTCCCAGTTCCCCGTGATCAGGTTCCGGTCCCACCCGTTGTTGACCCATTGCCTTTAGGAGATGATGTTGATGTTGGTTTAGATGATGAGGTAGGTTTAGAGGATGATGTTGATATTGAAGATGATGGAGATGAGGAGATGGATGACGATGATGATGATGAGGAGGATGCTGATGATGAGGAGTTTATGGAGGAGGATCAGGATGTTCCCCCGCCGCCTTCGCTTGTTGTGTCGGATGTGACTTATGAGTCGGATACATATGAGGCATTAGGTTACTTCTACGCACAAGATTGGTGAGTCATCAGCCACAGCCCGTCTTACTCCGTCAGAGCTTAGAGCTGCTATGAGTCATCTAAGGCAGGATGTAGAGTGTGTAGGAATAGTCATAAGAGTATCACTAGGCATATGAGTGATAGGCAGTTTGAGGTTGAAGGATTGAGGAAAGAGGTTCAGAATGATAGGAGAGCTGCAGCAGAGATGTATATGGAGCTTCAGAGGCAGGTTGAGAGGTTGAGTTTGTTGGAACGGATGAGTGTTGCATTTCAGGAGCGTATAGATTCGTTAGATAGGAAGATGGTTGAGCTGGAGAAGATGGTTGATAAGTTGACCATGAAGGAGGTGTTCTTGGACATTGATAGTCGACACTATTGTACTAGTATCAGCGAGTTATGGAGTGAGTTGCATGAGATACAGAGACATGCCTACGCAGAGAGGATGACCCGCCTTAGGTCTTATGACAGAATTGATGTGATGGCTATGTATGGAGATCGTTCAGGAGATCAGTGATTGGATCATTTATAGTAGTTAGTATCTTAATGGTAGTTTACCTAGTATATGCTAAACTGAACCCTTCAGTTGGTAGATTTTATTCGAAACTTGTACTTGTTTTGCATATCTTGTAAGAACAATGTCAAGTATGAAATCTATGATGTATTATGGTGATGTACTATTATTGATGTTGACTTATGCTATATTATGATTTTATTCTTGTGACGATGCTTTATCTTGCACCATGATTCTGACAGGTTAATAAAATACTTACAAGTGTTGTGCTTTGTATTGATTGATAGAATTATGCCTCCTAGGAAGATGACCCCTGCTGCTATTCAGCATATGCTTAATGAGGGTGTTGCAGCAGCGTTTGCCAGGCAAGCAGGTGTTCCTCAGAATGTTGGATCGGCTAGAGCTCAAGCTGTTCCCAACAACCATTTCTGCACTTTTAAGGAATTCATGGATTGTAAGCCCATTGCCTTTAAAGGAACTGAAGGAGCTGTTGGATTGACTCAATGGTTTGAGAAAGTGGAATCGGTGTTTCATAGGAGCAATTGTACTGAGAACAATAGGGTGAAGTATGCGACAGGAACATTGTTGGAGCATGCCTTGTCTTGGTGGAATGCTTATGTTCAGGAAAAGGGAATGGAGGATGCTTATAATACTTCATGGGAAGATTTCAAGAAAGCTATGGTTAAGAAGTACTGTTCTTGTAGTGATTTGAGGAAGTTGGATACTGAGTTCTATTATTTGGCTATGAAGGGTTCTGATCTTCCTACTTATGTGCGACGTTTTCAAGAGCTGAAGGTGTTTTATGCTCACATGGTGCCTGATAATGAGAAGTTTCTAGAGAAGTTTATTGGTGGATTTCCTGTGAGTATTCAAGGAAATGTGACGACGTACAATGCTGAGACATTGGATGACACTATTAGCATGGCTGAACGCCTTATGGATCAGATGACTAAGCATGGTGCTGTTCAGAAGAGTAATCACTTTGACAACAAGAGGAAATGGGAAGATAATAGAAAGAGCAACAACTATAACAACCCCAACAACCGCTACAACAACAATCAGTATCGTAACAACAATCACCATCACCATTAGAACAGGAGACAGGAGACTGTTAAGGCATTTGTGGCTGCACAAGGAGGAGCGAATGTTGGACATCAAACTCTTTGTGGGAAGTGCCACCAGCATCATACTGGACCATGTACTGTGAGATGTATGAAGTGTCAAAAGGTTGGTCACATTTCAAGGTTTTGTAAGAATAAGGTTGTGGCGACAGGAGCGAATGCCCAGCCTGTGGTTACATGTTTTGGATGTGGAGAGCGTGGACACTACAGGGGACAATGCCTGAAGAATGCTGGACAAAGAAATGGAGGTACTCGAGGTAGAGTGTACGTGATGGGAAATGGAGAGCCGTATCAAGATCTGAATGTTGTCACTAGTACGTTTCTTCTCAACAACCTTTGTGTTAAAGTTTTGTTTGATTCGCGTGCCGATATGAGCTTTGTGTCTTCTAAGATTGTGCCGTTACTCCGACTTACCCCTACTCTATTAGACGTTAGCTATATGCCAATCGAGCTCGGAAGCTTCGACGTGATAGTTGGGATGGATTAGTTATCCAAGAATCGAGCGAGCATTGTTTGTGGAGAACGAGTTGTTCATATCCCTGTCAATGATGGGATTTTGATTGTTCGAGTTGATAGGATTGGAACTCGCCTAAATATCATATCATTTCTCAAAACCATGAAATATCTTGAGAAAGGATGTCATGCATTCCTAGCACACGTGCCTAAGAAGGAGTCGGGAGAGAAGTGACTCGAGGATGTTCCTGTACTGCGTGTGTTTCCTGAAGTATTTCCTGAAGATTTTTTGGCACTTCTGCGAGCCCGACAAGTGTATTTTCGTATCGAATTAGTTCTAGGAGCTGCACCTGTTACACGTGCACCATATCATTTAGCGTCATCGGAAATGGAGGAGTTATCGAAGCAATTGCAAGAGCTGTTGGATAAAGGATTTATTCGAGTGAGTTCTTCGACTTGGGGAGCTCCAGTGTTATTTGTAAAGAAGAAGGATGGAACGTTTAGGATGTGTATCGACTACCGAGGATTGAATAAGTTAACCGTGAAGAACCGCTACACGTTACCGAGGATTGATGATTTGTTTGATCCGTTGCAAGGATCGAATTTCTACTCTAAGATTGACTTGAGGTCTGGTTATCACCAACTCAGGGTTCGGGAAGAGGATATTCCCAAGACGGCGTTTAGGACCCGTTATGGTCATTACGAGTTTCAAGTGATGCCTTTTGGTTTGACCAATATGCCTGCAGTGTTCATGGACCTCATGAACTGAGTATGCAAGCCTTATCTAGTTAAGTTCGTGATAGTCTTTATTGACGATATTTTGATCTACTCAAAGAGCGAGGAAGAGCACAAGCAACATTTGGCTACGATTCTTAAGTTACTCAAGGATGAGCAGTTGTACGCAAAGTTCTCTAAGTGTGAGTTTTAGATTCGTAAGGTTCAATTTTTGGGTCATGTAATTGATAGTGAAGGATTACATGTGGATCCCGCTGAGATTGAGGCAATTTAGAAATGGGCAACGCCGGTTAACACCACAGAAATTCATCAATTTCTAGAATTTGGATGAGTATTACAGGAGATTCATCAAGGGATTCTCCAAGATATCTAAACCGTTGACTGCATTGACCCACAAGGATAAGAAGTATGAATGGGGAGAAGAAGAAGAGAAGGCATTTCAGACTTTGAAGCAGAAGCTTTGTAGTGCACCGATCTTGGCTATGCCAGATAGAGTAGAAGATTTTGTGGTTTATTGTGATGCCTCGTATCAAGGGTCAGGAGCAGTTTTGATGCAACGGGAGAAGGTTATGGCATATGCTTCTTGACAGCTTAAGACACATGAGGAGGAATATACCACTCATGACTTGGAGTTAGGAGTCGTGGTTTTTGCCCTTAAGTTGTGGAGACATTATCTTTATGGTACTTAGTGTGTCGTCTTTACCGACCACAAGAGTTTACAATATATTTTGGATAAGAAGGAGTTAAATATGCGACAGCGATGATGGTTGGAGATGTTGAGCGATTATGATTGCGAGATACGATACCACCCTGGAAAAGCTAATGTTGTAGCTGATGCATTGATCCGCAAGGAACGTTTGAAACCGTTACGCGTTCGAGCTTTAGTTTTGACAATTAACTCAAATTTACCCGCCCAGATTCTACAAGCTCAAGAGGAATTCGTGAAAAGAGGAGAGCTTAAGGAAGAGAAAGTTGATGGGATGATCAAAAAGAGAAACTTGAGAAACGTTCAGATGGAACTTTGTGTTACAAAGGAAGAAGTTGGGTACCTTTGTTCGGAGGACTGAGAGACTTGATTATGCTCGAGTCTCATAAGTCGAAGTATTCTATTCACCCAGTATCTGATAAGATGTATCAGGATGTGAAGAAGTTGTATTGGTGGCCCAATCTGAAAACTGAGATTGCCAATTATGTCCGCAAGTGTCTTACGTACGCCAAGGTTAAGACTGAACATCATAAACCGTCTGGTTTACTAGAGCAACCTGAGATCCAGAATGGAAACGGGAAAGAATAATAATGGATTTTGTCACCAAGTTACCGAGGACTTCGACAGGAGTTGATGCTATTTGGGTAATACTTGATCGATTGACTAAGTCCGCACACTTTTTGCCAATCAAAGAGAATTACAGTATGGATAAGTTGACCAGGCTCTACGTGAAAGAGATAGTATCTCGACATGGAGCGCCAGTGTCTATTATCTCAGATTGAGACGGCAGGTTTACTTCAAACTTTTGGAAGTCACTTCAAGATTCGTTTGGCACGAACCTTGACATGAGTACCGCTTACCATCCACAGACCGATGGTCAAAGGGAGAGAACGATCCATAGTTTGGAAGATATGCTACGTGCATGTGCGATTGATTTCGAAAATGGATGGGATGTCCATTTGCCCTTGATTGAGTTTTCCTACAACAATAGTTACCATGCGAGTATTAAGGCCACACCGTTTGAAGCACTCTATGGTCGGAAGTGCCGATCACCTATACGTTGGGATGAAGTGGGAGAAGTACAGCGTATTGGTCCAAATCTAGTTCGTGAGACAACCGAGAAGATTGCTCATATTAAAGACCGATTGAAAGTTGCTCGTGACCGTCAAAAGAGTTACGCTGACGTGAGACGTAAACCCCTGGAGTTTCAGGTAGGAGATAGGGTTATGTTGAAAGTAACTCATTGGAAAGGTGTGATCAGGTTTGGTAAGAAAGGAAAGTTGAATCCCCGTTATATAGGACCATTTAAGATTGTGAAGTGGATTGGTCCTGTGGCATATAAGCCAGAATTGCCACCGGAGCTCAGTGGAGTTCACCCTACTTTCCACGTGTCGAATTTAAAGAAGTGTTTGACCGATGAGACCGCTGTAATTCCGCTTAAGGAGATTGAGATTGATGAGCAATTGCATTTTGTTGAGGAGCCTGTTGAAATTATGGATCGCGAGGTTAAGCGATTGAAGAAGAGTCGTATTCCTCTTGTGAAAGTTCGTTGGAATTCCAAGAGAGGACCGGAGTATACTTGGGAACGTGAGGACGAGTTTAAACGCAAGTACCTAAATCTTTTCAAAGCCGGGACTGGCAACTCAAACTAAATCCGGGACGGATTTCTAAAGAACATGTAGGTGATGTAACCCCCGGTACTTTTTCTAAAACCTACTACTAGCCAAAATATTTATTTTCGTACCTGAGACACATTAAAACTTTTATTTGTGATTATTTGGGCTTGAGAAACGTGAGATATATTGGAAACGAGAACTTTATTCCTTGATTGACTCTGCACAACCAAGAACACTCGAATTGTATTGCATTTACCAAATTATTTGAATTATTTTGAGTTTTGGAAAAACTCCGAAGTTTATGCTTGACTTTATTGGGTAAATTATTTCGTGAACAATGGCGCAAGTTTCGTAAATTTTCGAGTCTGTTTGCTATGTCGTTTGGATCCCGGAGTGTTTAATGTTAGAAGTTTACTACGTTGGCAACATTGGTCCGTTGACTTACCCCTTTTCTTTCCCCTACACTTTCATTTAATACCAAACCTACCCTATACTTTTATTTTGGTATATATACCCTCAACACCCCTCATTTTTCCCATTTTCCTTATATTAAAAACACACACACACCTCACATTTTTTCTCTCTCTCTCTTGCATAAACCGGCCGCCACCCCCTCCCACCGGAGCAAAAGCAGATTCCGGCCGACCACCCCGAAAAATTTTCTGGCCAACTTTTTTGTTACACCGATTGATAGATCGGGTTTCCCTCAACACCCCTGACGCACCCCTACGCGCCACTCCTGCCACCTCAGACCACCACCGAGAGCCACCATCACCACCGCCGTCCTCCTACCGCCGGTAAAACACCACCCCCGCCACTCCTTTTTCTTATTTTTGATTTTTAATCAAAACCCTAGTTTTGAAAAATTTTATACACCGATTTTATTGTTAAAAACTTTTATAAAAATTGTTTTGATATTGTTTTTAAGCACAAAACTCGTGTGGAATTTCTTCCTTGTTTTTTTTTGGTCTCGACATTCCACGATTCGGTGAGGGTTTTGGTATTTTGGTTTTGTTAACGTTTGGTGATAAAAGGGAGTGTATATTTTGTGTTTGGGATTAATTTCGAGGGTCCGTTGGTTTGTTTGTGTCTCGACAGCGGAGAGCCACCACCACCGAGCCTTGGGTGGTGGTAGGGGAAGTATTATTTCATTATTGTTGTTGTTGTTTGGGTGTTTGGATTATCTTAGGTAGTGTTTGGATTGGATTTGGATTGAATTTGGTTGTTTGGTTTGAGCCGAGGAGAGGGTATGGCTCAATTTAGATTTGGTTTAGTTTCGGGTTTATTTTTATTTGACTTGGGTTGATTTTAGAGTTATTATTATTATTGTGGCGATTATTTTTAGTATTGGTTTGATTTCTAAGTCTCGGGATTATGGTATGAGTTAAACGGTAAAAACTAATAAAAAGGATAATAATATATATAAAATCTAAAATGAATTGTTATAGTTAAGTGGACTTGTTATTGGATATATTTCCATTCTTATGACATTGTGAGCTTGAATTGGACGTATTGGATTTACGGCCTTGCTTATTTGGATATTATGGACCCTTTGGTACACGAGACGGTAGGGTACGTTAGGCCCGTAAAGATCTTAACGTACCTGGAACCCGAACAAATACAAAATGGTTGATAAAACCTAAACAACTAATGGACTACGCGAATGATATATCCAATCATATATATATATATATATATATATATATATATATATATATATATATATATATATATATTGTTTAAAAAATAAAGAGTCGTTGACTCGAGAAACGTTATATAAACGGGCTGGTCATGCCGAAATTCTATAAAATTCTTTATAAACTTAAATCATTTTACCAAACATTATTATTACTTCGAAACCTTTTATTTCAACATTATTTTGGGAAAACGGGTAAAATCCGAGACTTTTTGTTTACGTGTTATTATTTATCTTTATTTGACTGTGTCTTCTATTTTTATTTCTTATCTTTTCATTTCTTTTCGACGACTTTCTTCGAGGAGTTCTTTCATCTTTCTTGCGTATTTGGTCGTTTCGTCGACTTATTTCTTTTCTAATTTTCTTGTCTACCACACGAGACTTTACGAAATCTATTTTCTATCAAATGCCATTGTATTTACAAAACTTTTACTCAAGCATTGTTTATTGAGATATTCGAGTATAGTTCTGAGTTATGCCATTTATATTTATTAGGTTGTGCTGAAGTTCATTATTGATTGCTTACTATATCTCGTTTCCTGCTACTGCTATTGTTAAGGTGTGATTCATAACCCCGCTTTTTATATTTTAATTGTTTATAAACCCATGGGGTGAGACACATGCTTTAAATGTTTTCTGAGCACAAGTATTTTTGGTATGCTTCTTCCTGAATGATATATATATTTCCTGACGATGTGCTAAGTAGCTTGTCTTGCCGGAAAGACCCTCAGATCATGAGCCATTAGACACTTGCGAGTGAACGTGAACTCAGTTTATAGGCTTATAGGATTGACCATCCCGCCCGGTTGTCAAGGGCTTGGCAACGCGGGTGTACTACTTTCGATTTTGCTGGGTATTGGCAAGTACCCGGCCTTGTGGGCACTTTATATTATGAAATTCCGCGGTTATTGTTTATGTTAGTACAAAGTTACTGACGATTGGTTTGGTTAACGTTTGTGTGTCATGAGCTTAGTACCATCAACCTTATGTATGCACGTATTGCCTCTACATATTGGGTGTTACCTTGATTTCCCTGGTATTTGCATTTGTTGCTTATATCGTATGATTAAAACCTTGTGCTCAACTTATTATTTTAAACCTATGGATTACACTTAACCTTTGTGTTGACTTTTAAGCATGTGTTTCTTAGGTACTACTACTAGTTAGTTTTGGAGCTTTATGGCATGGGCTTGGTGGAGTGGCAAGGTCGATGGAGTCTTTCTATCAAGGCAGCTTTATTATCTTTTCTATCTTTACTTTCATATCATTCGTAAAACCTTGGTGTGTCTTACTTATTTCCGCTGCTAAACTTTGTTAAATGTTTTCTGCTGGTAAATTTTGTAAACTTTCTGCTGCAAACTCTACTTTTACTTTTTTTTCCGATGCTACTTTGATTTAAGAGTCCTTGTACTCTAAACGGTTTATAATTCGAATGATATGTTTTGCAACATTTATAAACGTCCCGTGTTGTGGTAGTTAACTATAAATGTGCTTGGTTTCTATTTGCGTAGTGCCCCCAGCATGTCAGCTGCCGTATTTTGAGTTGGGGGTGCTACAACAAATATGGTACTTGGGTGAAAATTTTGGAGAAATTTCCAAGTTTGGTCCCTGAAGTTTCACAAAATGGCAAAAATGGTCCCTTGAAAATTCAAAAGTGGAAAAAATCAAAAGGAGCCCTTGTACTATTCATACTTGGCAATAAAGGACCCTTGAAGCTACCTTGGGAAAATTACACAATAGGTCCTTTGACTATCGGTAAATTATAGAGTTGGTCCTTGTTACTAATAATACAAACCAACCGGACCTAATATTAGACCCAAACATCCAAAATCCAATCCAAAGCACCCCCTAATCCAACACGCTCACCCAAGCCCATTCCATAAGCCCAAAACCCCAGCCCTTTGATATTACACAGGGTCAAAGTTTGACCCTTGTCAAACCGGTCAAATGAACACCACCCTCACCCCTTTCCCCTCTTCCCCACTTGCAGAACCATCATATCACCCCTTCCACCATCACCATCCCATCACATCGCCCAAACCCACTACCCGCCTAACCAGACAACCCCATTTAATGCCACCCCATGCTACACGCAACAGAGCAATTGAACTTATCCAATTTTGGCGCCAAAACCAAATTGAAGGCTGGGATCTCTTCTGCTCATCCAATGGCTCAAATTGCAAGTGGGAAATGATCAGAGATACAAGTAAACCCTAATGGACCTCTATAAATAGAACATGATGCAAGAAGGAAAAGTATGTAGTGTCTTAGAGTAAAATTAGTGTTGAATAGTTAATTTTTCAAATTCCAGTGTAATTGTAAGCTTTCAAATAATATAGTCAGTGTTTCTATTGTATCCTAAATCTTTTCCATCAATCAATTTCAAGTTTCAGTACCATATTCAGTTTATGCTTTTTCTATTTAAGCTCAAAATCCAAATTTAGTTTGAATACTATGTCTAGTTGATGATATGGACTCTTATGATCACATAAGCTCCCTATAAAGCTTATCAAAGCTTATAGAAACCATAAGTCAGTGTAGTATAAAAAACCAAAAATACAAAAAAATAAGAAAAAAATAGATAAAAAATCAAAAAACATGATGAAGATGATAAAGAATGCTGGAGCAGGGCGAATACTGGATTGCCCTGGGTTAGAGGTTTTGTGGAAAACCAATAGGAAAGTTACTGTGGTCCTTGTTCTTGGATAATTTGCTTGGAATTGCAAAATTGTAAACAATTTTACTTAAATCTGAGTTTCTTATCATTAGTGCTTGTTTATGCTTTATTATTGCTTATTCTGCTTAATTATAGCTTATTAGATAATCTCTAATTGTTAGATTGAGTTTTGGTTCCATTTTAATCTAGTTTCACTTGAAATCTGTCTTTTAAAGGGTGTTTGGATTTGACTATGTAGTGAGATCTAGTTGGTCTCAGTGGTTGAGGCTTGTTCATGCATCTTATTTATCACCTAAACAGACCAAGAAAATCATAATTTTAGTGGACAATAACCTAAAAGTGAAAATCACACAAAAATTGGCCTAAAAACCATCTGTGTTGGATTCAAAGTGGCATAAGCCTCATTTTAGCTCACAAGTGCATGTCCTAGCTTATTTTAGTCTTAATATAGCTTAAATAATCACAATCAGTCCATAAATCAAGATCATAATCCATATTAGTCAGCCTAGGATTGAAGTAAAAAGTTAAATTTCAAGGTGCTTTGTAGAAATCCAAAAATTCAAGGAATTTTCTTGAATTTTGTGGTTAGTTTCAAGACCCAAGTTTTTCACAAATTAATATTTACCGACTTAACTTTAGTAATCATCAGCTTATTTTTAGGATTTTTGTGGTAGCCTTTACAAGTACTCAAAGTAGCCTGCAGGGCATAAGTATACCCTACACCAGGGGAACAGTCCAAAACCCCAATTTTCATTAGACCATAGATTGCTCAATAGTGGACCCCACCTCCTGGTTTTTGGCTTATTGGAATGCCAATAAGCCCATATTTAAGGCTTATAGCTTATTTCATAGTTTAGAGCTTATTAGGTAAGGCTGCAAGTCCCATTCAGTTTGTCCCATTTCACACCTATGTTGAGTACTCAGTTTTTGTGCCCAAGTTCCATGCCTTCCCCTGACTTCAATAGTAGACCCCAGAGGTTGAGCTTTAGCTTTTTGAAAAGCCAATAAGCTCAGCTTATTGGTTCCACTTTTGGTTTGGGCTTCTAATCTCCCTAGTGGGCCCCACTAAGCCTGTTACTTGGCTATTTTGGCATGTGTGGTCTGTGGTTGGTTTGGATTAGCTTATTTGGCTTATTGGCTTACTCAGTGCATCCCCTTGCCTATTTCTGCTTATTTTCGGTCCCTTTATCAATATTGTAGCTTATTTTACCTTTGGCTTTCTTTGTGTGGCTTAATATAAGCTTATTCAAATGACCAAAATCCTAATAAGCTTAAAACCACCAACTGTTAAGCACTTTGGCACTCAAACTTATTTTTTAGATTTAACCAAGTCATCTTCATTAAAGTTGCTTATTTTGTGTATTTAAAGAGTTTTCAAAAAGAAAATCTAGAAAAAGACAAAAATACAAATAGTGATAGCTTCTATTTAAGCCATTTGGCTTATTGTTCTGCTTTTTCAAAAAGCAATTTCAATTTTTATAATTTTAGTAAGTTCCTGTTCACTTGAAGTATTTTTAGTAATTTTTTCAGATTTTTCTCTTTTAATTTAATATTTATTATAATTAATATTAGTTTTAATAATAATTAAGGAATGTTAGTTAATTAAAAAGTTTTATTAATTTTTATTTAACAACAGTACTTTTTTATATTTTTCCTAGGTTTTATAAATCATAAAGTATCTTTAGAAAATAGTTTCTTAATTTACACTACTCATTTTCTATTTTAATTAATAAATAAGTAATTAATTTGTAAAATAGCTTAAATAAAATTTTTAGAAACTTTTTTATAATTTTTTAAGGATTCCTGTGATGGTTAATTAGTTTTATAAAAATTTCCATAATTTTCTAAGTCATTTAGGTATTATTAGGAATTAAAAAGTAGTTTTAAATTAGTTTTTATCGATTATTAAATAGTTTAAATTAGTTTTTAATTAATAATAAATAATAAAATAATCAAAAAAATAATTTTCTTTTTAATTAATTTTTTTTAATATTAATTTTGTAAAATTTTCATTTTCACCCCCTGTAGTTTATTTTATCTTAAAACTCACCTGTACATTTAATTATATCTGTGATTCAGTAATTATTAATATTGTTTCATTATCTTAATAATTTTTTTTTAATAATAAGTTAGTAAAGTTTTTATTTTCACCCCCTGTATGTTTAATTATATCTGTGATTCTGTAATTATTAATACTGTTTCATTATCTTAAATTCAAGCAATCAGTAGTGTAAATCAAATCCAAATCATCTTTGGTTACTGTCCTCAGTATCACTCATTCCAAAAAACGTTTACAAATACAATTTCAATCTCGTTGGGACTTAACGACCCGGGGATTTCCCTTTACTTCCACAGATTTAATACCTGCACTCCCTCCTAGGTTAGCCTATTGACCGCACCCGGTTGACTGGTTGGTTTAGGTGGAGTCAAAGAAGTACTACTGAAGAATAAACTAACAGTGGAAGGACATTACCACTGTTAGTATATATAATTACCATTGCTGTCAGGATAATTGTTAGGAAACGTGTATAGATAAATATAGAATAGATTTTGTGTATATCCTATTCTATTAAACTTATACTTATCTTGTAGAAGAGGACTCCTTGTGCTATAAAAGGAGGTCCTAGGTTAAGGTTAGACATACGGATTTCTTAGAGCTTCAAGGTTGTAACCCTAGTGATACAAAGATCACTCGTATTATTTTTCTTAATAATACTGGAGCTAACAGTTTGGTTTACACATTGTTCTTATTCATATACAACTGCTTTTACTCACAATCAAACTTCTAAGTATTACTAAGTAGATTCCGCATAATTGGTAGTATAACTCAAAGTATCATTCTAACACAAGGCGTGTGTATTTAGATCCATCAACAACTAAGCCGTAGCAACCCCCAGGTGTCAGTCTGGAGTTTTTTAGCAACTACTAGTTATGCCGTAGCTTCCTTCTGTACCTTAAAATTTTTTATTTTTACAAATAAACTTTGTGGGTGTGTTCCCTGTAAACCCTCACAAGACTTCACTCGTCTACTTGGGACACCAAGTGGTTTAAAAGGCTTGTTTCATATGCTAAATGCAACCGTGATTCCTACGAAAGTGAGTTAGGATTTTTATTATTTGTTTTTAGGTTTTATGCTTTGGTACTTGTGTGATTTCAGGGATTTAAAGTTTGCTCATTAGGCGAAGTGAAGGCACGTTTTCCAACATGATTCTTCTATCATTTTCAAGAGCAAATTTTAAGGAAGTTCTCGTTCCAATTCCACTTTTTTCTCTTTATTATTTATTTCATGTACAAAAGGGACTTTGTACAACTCAAGTGGGGGGACGGGAGTAGAATTATTACTTGAACTTTATGTTGCCCCATTTTTCTAGTTTATTTTGAAAAACTATGCCACTTTTAAAACTTTTGACATGTTTTTCCGAACCTAACTAGAAAAGACCTTTGTCGAGCACATTAACCCTTAATACCATGGTGAGGTTAGCCTATTTTAGTTTCCCCTGTTTTACCCCAAATCCACAAAAATTATGAGTGTGCTGCTAGTTTGTAAACTTTTGAACTTGGCCTTTACATCACTTTGAAGCCATAGACGAGTAGTGTATTAAGATTCCTTGATACATTTGGAAGAAACTTTTTAAGAAGGCAATATTTTAGGATTATCACCCAAACAGCCTATATGTATGTGTTTATCGATTAATCACATTGACTATTCAACCCCTGTGTTAAACCCTTTGTTGCACTCACCTTTAGTGCAAGATACCCCTAGATACACCCTTCTAAGCCTATCCTTTCGTTTCTTACCCATATTATTGTTTCGATACACCTATACACCTTTGCCTACCGTGTAGTCTTGGTTTATGGTTGGGAAGTTGCCACTTGTTCTAGTTTGGGGTTCAAGTCAAGAGATTCAAGAATCACACATACGTTGAAGACCCATCTTTGAAGATCATTAAAAACCCACTATTTTACATGCATAGTTCATCTCAAGTTGGGGATATATTTATTGTGTTACTGAAAAAAATGTGAAATTCTATATGTAGATATGTTATCCTTGGTGCAACCTTGTATAACACCGTATTTTGAACATTGAAAAGAATTAGTATCGAAGAGGCCACTTCGGTCACATATGAAGAATGTGTAGGAGTATGCTCGTGTCATAATAAATAATTTTATGGCTAGACATATGTGAGCCTATGGGGTCACATACTTATACACAGAGACACCATTATATATGTTATATTTATCGTATTTACACTATATATACAACTATGTAGCTCGGGATCAATAACGAGCTACTAATAACTAAGCTAGTACTTAGTTTATTGGATTAGACAAACAATGTGCAAGCCCATTTAGGGCCTCCATGGCAAGCCTAGGTGAGAAAAGAACTAGGGAAATAGTTCAAGGGGTTAAGTGTAACATATGATCTTATAACCTCATCTTGATTTGGTCATTATGACTAATTAAAATGAGAAAACTAATAAACAACTTTCTCTCCCCTTCCTCTATCTAAGAGCCACGAAATTAAACACACCCATATTAGGGTTTGTGGTTTTTGATCCCATCTAACTTTATTCTAGTGTAGTTCAAGGCTAGATCGATTGTTACGAGGTCAAGACTAGCATCGGGTGGTGATCGGTAACATGTAGTGTGCTTCTATCACATAGATGATCTATTTTGGTCATTTTCTTTCAAGGCTAGGTTCATGTGAAGAAGGTCTCCATTGATTTCTACCGATCACGCTACAAAGGTATAACCTTATTGTTATTTATTTGATTGATCATATGACTCTATGGATCCTTGTTGGTGATGTTTTCCACTGCTTTTATATGTTTCTTTTGTTTATATATTCAACATCACCTATAGTGGTATCACGAGCCATCTTATATGCGTAAAAATGGCTAAAAACACGTGTTTTTATTGGATTCAAAAGGGTAATTTCAAAACAGCCCAAAAGGCTATATCTCTATTAAAAATTCGACCTATATGATGTCTTATGATCTGCAATTTTTGATCCCATGGCCATTTGTTATGCATATATTAATTGGTATACTTGTCGGGTATGTGAAAAATGGCCTAAAATGCATTTAATTGATCGATTTATGAAACGATTTCAAATTAGCTGTGGAAAACTAGAAGGGGGGGTTGAATAGTTTTACGTCTTTTTAATTTTATTATGAAAACTTAGTTTAGTTTTAAAACCTTGTTTGCTTTTAAAAGTTTGATTCAATCTTATGTGAACTCAAATCTTGAACAATATGAACAACTATATCTAAGTATGAACAATAATAATATAAGCTAAGTATGTGAAATCAACACATGCACAATATAAACAATTATAGCTATATACGAGAGATAAGTAAGTAATCATTTATTTTATAATCCTTAGTTATATTTTGTATGAAAACTTTACTTGATCGAAATGATCAATTATATGTATGTTACCTTTTTAGTTTGATTGTAAAAACTTTGTTTTGTGAATGAAACTTTCGTTTGATCTTTAAGTAAAATCAATACTAGCACTATATGAGCAAATATATATATATATATATATATATATATATATATATATATATATATATATATATATATATATATATATATATATATACACGTCTACGTCTACGTCTACAAAAGTAATAACGATATAAGCAAGATAATAAGTAAGATATGGAAAGATCTAACCGCGAGACAAATGATTTATAGTGGTTCGGCTACAAGGACACCTTCCTTGCCCTACTCCACTCCTCGAGTCACCTACTCGAGAGTTTTCTTCACTATGTCAACAAGCTCCCTTATGGCGGAGAAAACCTTACACACCAATATACACACCATAACTTCGTCACAACTTATTCACACCTTCTACACAACTTCTTCACACCTAGTCACTACTTAATCACAACACTACTTCTTCACACCTATCTATCTTCACAACTATCTACTTCACAACAATCTTCTTCACAACTATTTACTTCTCAACTTCTCTACTTCACAACTATCTACTACACACTCACTCTATCTACACACCTTGCTAATCTATCTTCTATCAAATAATCATAACTAGTTACACAAAGAAATAGATATAATGGATGATGCTCTAACAACTTGGATGTGGAGGTCACAACAAGTTGTAATACTTCTGCTCTTGAAGGATTGAAGTATTCTTCTCTTCACTTGAAAGGTAGAGGTTTGGATCACTTTGAAACAAAGATTTATGTATGTATGATCAAAGGATTTTAGAGAATAGAAATGAGATCTAGAACAGAAAGTTTTGGGGTGCAAAAGGTGAGAAAAATCTGTGAAATGAACCAATATTTATAAGGGGAAAAATATTGTTTGGGAGCGTAGCCGGTCCCCTTAATTGGGTGCCGGTCCCCTTAATAATTAAGGGGACCACCTAGTATAATTAAGGGGGCCGCCTAATAAAAAAAAAAATTTCTTCAGATTTTTTGTCCTTTTGTGGGGGAGGTTTTTCCTGAAGAATGTAGCCGTTTTTTGGGTTGAAATTTGAATTCAAACTATTTATTTTGAATAAAACATTTCCTATAAATACAAAATTGTTTTGTATAAGTTTAAACATGTTTGTCCCACTTTAATAAAATGTAAGGTTTGTAAAAATAAAAATTCCTTTGATCATAAAATGCATTAGACACTTTGTATATTCATACCTTAAGTGATATGAATGCTAAAGCAAATATTTACGACTAAATACCTGTTTACGTCATAATTTGTAGTTCAATGAGTTTACGTTTTGTGATTATCAAAACATAGAGATATCGATAATAGTTAATAATGTTTTTAGGAATTATTTATATCAACAATCTCCCCCTTTTTGATCATTACAAAACCTAAACTCGTTAAGTCTAAAAATTAATTTTTTTTAGACAAGTACTTAGTCAGTTTATGTTCACTTCTCCCCCTTTTTGTAGAATCAAAAAGGTTATGCCGGCTAGCTTCATAAATGAAGTTAGACGGGATGAAAGCTCCCCCTTGATGTGTGCTCCCCCTCGTTCGATGGCACCAAGGTATCGAGATATGGGATGCTCGCAAGAAAAATATTAGAAGCATAAGCATATATGGAAGAATATGCAATATACAAATAACAAGCATAGCAAACAAATATTAAGGATACATAACAATTAATTCAAAGAGATTATGTTAAAGATCCTAATTTGCCAAAGAGAGCCATCGGACTTGCTTGTAACAAAAGGTTGGTTGATTCGTATTTGAAAGTGAAAATCATAAGCATATAGTATGCTTAGATGGTTGATGATGGAGTGTTTGGAATGAAGATGGTTGAGTTAGGGTAAGGTTGTTGGATTAATTGAGGTATATGTTTGGGTCATGAATGTTGGAGAGTTTGGTTGTGGAGAGTTTATAGCGGAATAGGTTAATTAAGGTTTTGGATGTTGTTCAAGTAAGGGTATTGGATGTGATCTAGTGAGAAGATATTCAATCCAAGTGAAGTGTTCATTGAATGCAATGATTTTTAGGAGAAAGATGCAACAAGGTCAATTGTTGACATGCTTCTCAAGTTGATTTATGTTGTGTAGTGATGAGGGTGATCTAGATGAAAGTGGATCCAAATTGCGTTGAGCAAGATGTAAGGCTAAAAGAGTACTAAGCTCATGGGATTCTTTTAGCGCCTCAATGAACATTAAGTGTTCGGAGGAAGGTGATGGTGGTGGAGAATGATAGTTGTCTTGGGTGAGGGTTTGAACATGAAACATAGGAATGGCATGTGAAGTTGCAGGATGTGGTGGTGATACTCTTGGTGGTGGAGACATGTTTGAGCTTGGGTAATCATGAACACATGATATGGGTGGAAGAGATGCTTCATGAGTGGATGGTGTTTTTGTTGAATGAGCAACATGTAAAGTGTTGGTAATGAGGTTGGGATTATTGTTTTGGGAATGCTCATCATAAGAAGAAGCATTAGTGAAAGCACGAATGGATGATTTGTTGTTAAATGGATCATTTGTGTGAGAGTGAGGTTTAGGTGTTGGTTGATTATGAACAACATCGCTTGAGTTGTGAAAAGATTATGAGGTTCGAATGTAATGTAGAAG
Organism: Artemisia argyi; assembly: GCA_030686995.1. Classification (NCBI taxonomy): domain Eukaryota; kingdom Viridiplantae; phylum Streptophyta; class Magnoliopsida; order Asterales; family Asteraceae; genus Artemisia; species Artemisia argyi. The sequence goes on from CM060705.1 coordinate 5,773,290, forward strand.
GATATGGGTGAGTAAAGGTTTTTTGTTATGTAATGTTGGTGAGAAGGAGAGTGAGGTGTTAGGTATGTAATGTTGAAGACATAGGAGGAATTTGGTGTTGGATGTTTGACAACATCATTTGGTTTGACGGGCTTTTAATGGAAGTTAGGCTTTCTTCTCCAAACGGGTTATTTGGTGGTTTTGGTTTAATGGGAGAGGTCATGAAGAGATGAGTATAGATTAAGAGGAATGAGAGTGTTTATAATGTAGGATTGGTGGGATTAAGGATGTATAAATTTTGATAGAAGGTTTAGGATAAAATAGGTTTATGAATTTTGGGAAGTGTAGGATGAAATGGGTTAAAAAGTAGAAAAAGGAAACAACACCTTCGACCATCAGATGGCCTGTCCCCTTAATTGGAGGCCGGTCCCCTTAATAATTAAGGGGGCCGCCTTATGATTTAAGGGGGCCGCCCATCTGGTGATTCCCAGATTGCCAGAAAAGGGTTTTTGGTAGTGAATTGCAGAAAGGTTGTGTTTTTGGTTTCAAACAAGTCCAACTCTTTGAGACAATTAAGCATATACTAATTATGTAGGCAATTATGTAGCCAAAGCATGTTAATCAAAGTGATTAAGTAAACAAGCAATTTCATCTAGCATGCAAACATACTCATCAAGCAAGTAAAATATAAGTGCTAGGAAACAATAAGCAACATCAAGTATTTCATAACTACATAACTAGGAGGATTAATCCTAATGTGTATCAATGTGCAATAAATGGGTAGTTATGATAGCATGGATTTCTAGACTTGTTACAAACAAAGTCTTAATGAACAAACCATGGTCCTCTTGATTTGATTTAGTTCACTTATAAGTGTCATTTATATAAATATAGATGACAAATATGAGATCACCATTCATGATTTTAAAAGAGACGTTTTTAGCATTATTCAATAATGTTTGAAAGTAAGTTTTCACTTAGATGTGAGAGTTATTTGAATAAAATAGATTGGGTTTTTACTTCAAAATGTGTGAATGAACGGTAAAGAATATTTTCCCAATCTTTAGTTTTGATCAAAACAAAATTGTGGATATTGATAGTGAAAACATGTTATTTAAAAGTGGGATAGTTATTTGAAAAACTATTTTCAAAAATGTGAGGTTTTTGCATATTTTTAGAGATATTAGATTTTTGACAACAAATATCATAAATGAAATATTTTAAAAAATGTTTATTAAAGATCTCATGCTCAAGAGGATTGGTTAAGCCTATTATTATCTCATGCTATCGTTTCTAAATATTCTATGATCCTAAAGGAAATGAAGACGATAATTTATATGTTAGATGCGCGAGTGTTGAATGGGGTATAACCTAACATCTATAGTTTCTTTGTTTTCGCACGCTTATCTAACTTAATGCCATAGTCTACGAGAGCTTGTTTCATCCATAGTTTTCTTACGCGAGGGATCTAATCCTACTTCTATATTAACGATCAATCAACTTAACTCATTTCACTTCATCACCATGAGTTTGATAATAGTGGATATAGAAGATTTCCATTTTCTATTTCGTTCGGCAATGAACAATTTTATCTTATTCCTAGGAGAGTCAACCAATGGTGTTTCTAGGTTATAAGAATATAAGCTATTATGTACACATATATGTATAGCTAAGCATTAATCTAACTAATCATATATCTAAGCATGCAAATTATAGCGATGAACTTAAAAGAAACGTGTACCTTTTAGTCTTCAATGGAATATCTTCAAGCACTTGAAGTGACCATGTTAACTTATAGAAGTCATTTGTAGATGATATTCCAACTTCTTCCAAGATTGACAGCTTAGCCACTTGGTTCCCATTGTCTCATTAGTCCAAAGTTGTTTGGTCCAAACATATTCAACATTTGGCTAGGATGCATGTATGGTGGTAGCATTCCCCAAGGATTGTAACTTGGTTGATAATTCCACATTTGATGACTAGTATTATTGTAGTTTTGTCTATTTTGGTTTCTTCTAGGTTGAGGTGTTTTAGATCGAGTATGAAGATTATTTGGTTTTCTCGGTGGTGGAGTTTTAGATCTTAATTTAAATTTAGAGGATCCTACTTCGGTCTTTAAGGATGGTTTATAAAAAGTTTTTACTTTTTCATCATTCGCAATGGATATTTTTCTATCTTTTGTAAGTATATACTTAGGTTTTGATTCTAATGATTTTTGTTTACTAGATTCACATTCAAACTTTATACTTTTATTTTCACTAGTTGAAACATTAGTTGAGGTTAATCCTAGACCGGTTTTATCTCCCGAAGTTTCTTGAACACTTATTATTTTCTTAAGTGGGTTACTACTATTTTTAAACTTGTCAAGTTTGAAAATTTCATCTTTAAGTTTTTCGTTTTCATTATTAACCTCTATGCATGTTTTACATTCTATAAAAACTTCTTTTCCTTTTTCCAAATGTTGTAGTCTAATTTTTAATTCGAGTACTTCATTTTCTAATAGATTATTAATATGATTTAGTGACTTATTTTTAGCTATAACCTTTTGACCTAATTTGCATAACCTATTATATTCACTATCTAGGTTTTTTTTGTCTAATGATAAATTTTCGTCACTAAAGTATTCGGTTTCGGAACGTACCTCGCTTGATGTCTTAGCCATAAGACATTTCTCCTCATTTGTGATTTCTTTCTCATCGTCATCACTATCACTCCAAACTCCTCCAACAAACGCCTTTTGATTTTGATTTCTTGACATCATTGGACATATTCCGATGAGATGATTTGGATCACCACATTTGAAGCACTTCCTATCACTTTTGCCATTTTTGTCATCTTTATTTCTTTGGTTTGCTTTCCTTTCATCATGCAGTTGTCTAACGAATCTTTCTCGCCTTTTGAAGAATTTCTTGACATCTCTTACTGTTGGGTTTGAAACTGCTGCTAAGTGAAACTGCTGCTGAGAATGAAACTGCTGCTAGTGGTAATGATTCTGCTGCTAATATCAAAGTGCTGCTGAGGTTAAATGCTGCTGACAGAATCTACTGCTGATGGGATAAGGATGTAAACGGTTTAGATAAATATAGAATAGATTGTGTAAATATTATATTTATCTGGAATATTCTTATCATGTAGAGAAAGGTATTGTAAACCTTGTAGGATTCCTTAGTCTATAAAAGGAGGATCCTAGGGTTAGTTTATGTACATATTATTATTCAATTCAAGGTTGTAAAACCCTAGCATTGTTGAGTGCTCGTATTAATAATATTGAAGTGTTGAAAGTGAATCATTATTCTTCTTAAGTTAAGCTTTTACATTCCGCATATTAGCTTAAGTGTTGAATTAAGTTAACTTCTATATAAGATCGTTTAAGCTCAACTGGGATCAACAAGTGGTATCAGAGCTTGTGATCTAGAAGTTATTATCAAGAAGATTTTGTTTCTTAAAAGTTTGCTGTTCCAAATCTATTGCTAAGATGGGTGATGAAACTCATATGGTGACTGCTTCAAGGGTGCCCATGTTAAATCCTTTTGTGTATGAGCTATGGAAGAGAAGAATCAGACAGTACATTCACATGATCGATTTCAACATGTGGAATGTGATTGTTAATGGTGACTCTGTACCTGAGAAGAGTGCTGATGGGAAGGAGATACCAATTAAGTCTGCTGAAGCTAATGCAGTAAGGAAGATGGAAATCAATGCACACAGTATTCTCTTAATGGGAATGCCTAATGAATTCCAAACGGACTTTGATGACTTTGAATCTGGAAAAGAACTGATGGATGCTGTTGAATTCAGGTTTGGAGGGAATGATGCTACTAAGAAATCTAGGAAAAACATGCTGAAGCATCAGGCTTGGAGGGAATGATGCTACTAAGAAATCTAAGAAATCTAGGAAAGAACTGATGGATGCTGTTGAATTCAGGTGGAGAGAAGATAATTGACACATACAACAGGCTAAACCAACTTGTTAGTCATCTAAAGCTTGTTGGCTATGTGGTTCCACAAGAAGATGTAAACCTAAAATTTCTAAGAAGTCTTGCACCTGAATGGAGTATGCACACAGTTATGTGGAGGAATAAGCCTGATTTTGAAACTATGAAGTTGGAGAGTGTCTACAACAATTTAAGAGTGTATGAATCAGAACTATCTACCTCTTCTACTTCATCTTCTGGTACTCAGAATCTTGCCTTTGTATCCTCTAAAGGAAAAGGATCTCAAGAATCTCACTCTACTGCTCATTCTACTGCTTATGGAGTATCTGCTGCTGATGGATCTGCTACTAGTTCAAATGATAAGATTTCTACCAGTGATATTGCTTTGTGTGCATTCTTGGCTGAGCTCACAACTACTATAAGGTCACATGTCATAAATCAAGACTTGGATTATATTGATCCTGATGATCTTGAAGAAATTGATCTTAAATGGCAAATGGCTATGTTGACCTTGAGGGCAAGAAAGTTTTTGAAGAAGACTGGAAGAGAAGTCAAGTATAAAGCTAAGGACAACCCAGGCTTTGACAAATCAAAGATAGAGTGCTACAATTGCAACAGGAAGGGACATTTTGCCAGGGAGTGTAGAGCTCCAAAGAAGAATGCTGATGTTACAAAGAAGGTTGCTGAAGAATCAAAGACTGCACTGGTATCTTGTGATGGACTGGGAGATTATGATTGGAGTGATATGGCTGAAGAAGAACCAAATTTCTCTTTGGTAGTTGTTGCTCAACCCAAGGTGTAGAATTTTGCACTTATGGCCTATGGTTCATCATCAGGCTCTGACTCTGAGGTATCCAATGATTCAGACTTATCTGTGTGTTCTTTTAAATCTTGTGCTGATACTATAGAAGAACTTAAGTCTAGGAATGAGAGTTTAAATAGAGAAATTGAACACCTAAAACTTGATATCTTAGGTTACAAAGTAGGTATTCAAAATGTTGAAAGAAGGTTAGAATATCTCAAAGAATGTGAGAAGGAATATGTAGATCAACTTAATCTCAGAGATATAGAAATTTTTAAGAAAAACAGTGAAGTAGAAGTCCTTAAAATTAAGTTAGAAGAAGCAGAAAAAGAAAAAGAGGAAGCTCTTGCTGATAAAGATAAACATGTAGTAAGAGTACAAAAACAACAATATGCTTCTGATTTGGTTCATAAATCTATAGAGAATACCTTGATTAGAAAAGGTAGTGGAATTGGGTATAATGAAGTGGCTCCTCCAGCCAAAAGTGCTTTTGCTCCACCAGGAAAAGAACTATCCTTCATTACTGAGCTAAATATCGAAAAACCTGTAGGTGAATGTAGCACAAGTGTTAAAGAAACACCTAAGGTTGAGGTTAGAAAATTTTTTGGAGCCCCTATTATAGAAGATTGGTATTCTGATAGTGATAGTGATGAGGAACAGGTTAAAACAAAACAAAGTGTGAAAAATGAAGAAATTCCTACAATGTTTAAACCTAAAATTGAACAGGTTAAGTTTGTCAAACCTGTGTTAGGAAATAACATCTCTAGGAAAATGGTAGAGTACAATGAAGTACCTAGAGAACAGATGGAAAGGTTCAATAATAAGCCTAGGGGTAACCAGAGAAACTTCAACAACCTAGTTTCACACAGATTAGGTAATCAGTTTCAATTACAAAAGAAGGCTTGTTATAAATGTGGTAGCTTTGACCACTTGATTGTTAGATGTCCTGAACACCAAAAGCCTGTTTGGAATCAATACGCTAGGGTGAATCACAAATATGTAACTAAACAAACTCACCCACATCCTAATAGGAATATGGTTCCAAGAGCTGTTTTATTAAGATCTGGTGCAACTAGATCTATTTATGCTGCTAAATCAAATGGTGTTTTCAAAACCACAACTAGTTCTTCTACTGGCTCTACTGCTAGTAAGCATTCTGCTGCTAGTATGCACTATGTTGCTAACAAGCAATCTGCTGCTAGTACAAAATTTTCTACTTCTGGGCCAAAAGTTTTAACAAATACAGTTGTTGGTAATCACTTTTATGCTGTTAAGGCCTCAGCTTGCTGGACATGGAAACCAAAAACAATTGGTTCAAATTCTGTTTCCAAGAATAGTAGTGCATCAAGTGATTTAAAGAAATTTGATTATGTTGATGCACATGGCAGATCCAAGTCAGTAATGGCTTGGGTCGTCAAGAGGAACTAATGTCTCTAATTTTCATGTGCAGGTCAATCTACTGGATGAGCTTAAGGATATGGTTATTGTTGACAGTGGATGTTCAGGACACATGACAGGAGATGAGTCTCAACTTGAAGACTTTGAGGCTTTTGATGGTGGTTATGTTGCTTTTGGGAATGATCCAAAAGGTGGAAAGATTGTTGGAAGAGGAACTCTAAAAACTGGAAATTTGGACTTTGAGAAGGTGTTTCTTGTGAAAGGACTTAAGTTTAACCTTTTTAGTGTCTCACAAATGTGTGACAAAAAGAACTTTGTTCTTTTTACAGACACTGAGTGTATGATCCTTTCTCCTGACTATCAGTTGCCAGATGACAAATCTGTGCTTTTGAAGGTCCCTAGAAATGAGAATATATACAGTGACCATATTAAGAACATTGTTCCTAAGAGGGCTTTGACTTGTCTAATTGCAAAAGCCACTGTTGATGAGTCCAAATTATGGCATAGGAGATTGGGACATCTGAACTACAAGACCATGAACAAATTGGTAAAAGGAAATCTAGTCAGAGGAATGCCTACAAAGACTTTTGAAAATTGTGAAACTTGTGTTGCCTGTCAAAAGGGTAAACAACACAGAGTTTCTTTCAAGTCCAAGACTGTGAACACAAATACTGAGCCATTACACTTACTACACGTGGATTTATTTGGGCCTGTATTTGTAAAAAGCTTGAACAAGAAGTCATATTGTCTTGTTGTCACTGATGACTTTAGCATGTTTACTTGGGTATTCTTTCTTGCCACCAAAGATGAAACTCCAGAAATACTCAAGGCATTCATTACAAGAGTTGAAAACCTGTACAATCACAAGGTGAGGATAATCAGATGTGACAATGGTACTGAGTTCAAGAACAGTGTGCTGAATCAATTCTGTGTACAGAAAGGAATTCTTAGACAGTATAGTATAGCAAGAACTCCACAACAGAATGGTGTTGCAGAAAGAAGAAACAGGACACTTATTGAGGCTGCAAGAACAATGTTATCTGATTCAAAACTACCTATACCTTTTTGGGCTGAAGCTGTGAACACTGCATGCTTTGTGCAGAACAGAAGTAAGGTAGTCAAGCCTCACAATAAGACTCCATATGAGTTATTTCATGGAACGAAGCCACTGATTGATTTTCTCAAACCATTTGGATGTCCTGTTACAATTTTGAACACTACGGATCAGCTAGGCAAATTCGATGAAAAAGCTGATGAAGGAAATCTGGTTGGTTACTCTGTGACTAGTAAAGCTTTCAGGGTATACAATAAGAGAACCAAACATGTAGAGGAGAATTTGCATATCAAGTTTTTTGAGAACACATCTAATCCTGAAGGAAGAGGACCAGAATGGTTGTTTAATGTTGATATGCTTACCAAAACAATGAATTATGTACAAGTTATTGCCAGTATTAACACTAACAAACCACAAGAAAAATTTGTTTTGGTTGAGAAAGTAAAGGTTGGTCCTACTTTACTACCCTTTTAGTCAGATCTAAGTCCTAAAGAAGATGTTGTTACTTAAGAGAAACCTAAGGAAACTGACGAAGGTATTGAGATACCTATTGAAGCAGAAAAAGAAACTAATGAAGTTCCCAAAGTAGTTGTTGATGTCTCTCCTACAAGGCCAGAAGACTCTGCTGCTGACTCAGAAGACTCTACTGCTAGGCCAAAAGATACAACTACTGCTCCACCAAATTCTGCTGCTAGGCCAGAAGACTCTGCTGCCAAGCCTACTTACTCTACTGCTACTTCAATGTTTCCTAATTTGGGCACTCAGGGTAGATTTATTGATGATTCTATCTATCCTGATGATCCAAATATGCCTGATCTTGAGAATATTTAATATGACACAGATGATGATGCACTTGATGGTAAGTTATTTGGAGCTGAAGAAGACATGACTAATTTGGAATTCAATATTCCTGTTAGTCCCACACCTACCACAAGAGTACACAAGGATCATCCCAAAGACCAAATTTTGAGTGATCCACAATCATCTATTCAAACTAGGCAGATGACTAAAGCACTGAAAGATCTTCAACATCAAAGTTTCTTTGCCAGATCTCTGCATCAAAGAAATAGTCATAAAGATTTTCAGAAGTGCCTGTTTGCATGTTTTCTTTCTCAAATTGAACCCAAAAACACTTACAAAGCCCTACAAGAAGCAAGTTGGGTGGAAGCAATGCAAGATGAGCTTCTACAATTTAAGCTAAAAGAAGTTTGGACTTTGGTTGATCTGCCAAATGGAAAAAGAGTGATTGGCACTAAATGGGTTTTCAGATGTAAAAGAGATGAGAGAGGAATAGTCATAAGGAATAAAGCACGATTAGTAGCACAGGGATACACACAACAAAAAGGTCTTGATTATGATGAAGTATTTGCTCTAGTGGCAAGAATAGAAGCAATTAGATTATTCTTGGCTTATGCTTCATACAAAGATTTTGTGGTATATCAAATGAATGTAAAGAGTGCTTTTCTGTATGTGACCATTACAGAAGAAGTTTATGTATCTCAACCACCAGGCTTTGAAGACCCTGATCATCCTGATAAAGTTTACAAGGTAAATAGAGCAATGTATGGTTTACATCAAGCTCCTAGAGCTTGGTATGACACTTTATCAACATACTTGTTAGAGTCTGGGTTTAGTAGAGGAAAGATTGATAAAACTCTGTTTCTCAAAAGACAAAAGGATGATATTTTGCTGGTTCAAATCTATGTTGATGACATCATCTTTGGGTCTACAAATAAAGCAATGTGTGTTAGTTTTGAGAAGCTTATGAAGGACAAGTTTGCTATGAGTTCTATCTGAGAACTCACTTTCTTCTTAGGTCTGCAAGTTACTCAAAAAGATAATGGTATATTTATCAGTCAGGATAAGTATGTCAACGATATTTTGAAGAAGTTTAGATTTGTAGATGCTAAGCCTGCCAAGACTACCATGGAAACCAACAAACCATTGCTAAAAGATGAATATGGAAAGGAAGTGGATATTCACTTGTACAGGTCTATGATTGGCTCATTGATGTATCTCACAGCATCAAGGCCTGATATCATGTTTGCTGTGTGTGCCTGTGCAATATTTCAAGTGTGTCCCAAGGAATCACATCTCAATGCAGTGAAGAGAATTTTTAGATATCTGAGGCATCAACCAAAATTGGGCCTTTGGTATCCTAAGGATTCACCTTTTGATCTGGTTTCATATTCAGATAGTGACTATGCTGGAGCTTCTTTGGATAGAAAGTCTACTACAGGGGGTTGTCAATTTCTAGGAAGCAGATTGGTATCATGGCAATGCAAGAAGCAAACTGTGGTGGCTAATTCTACAACTGAAGCTGAGTATGTGGCTGCTTCAAGTTGTTGTGGACAAGTTCTATGGATGCAGAATCAATTATTGGATTATGGGTACAATTTCATGAACACCAAAATTCATATCGATAACAACAGCACACTTTGCATAATTAAAAATCCTGTTTTTCATTCTAAAACAAAAGATATTGAGATAAGACATCACTTTATCAGGGATTGCTATGAAAAAAAGTTGATCCAAATTGTTAAAGTTCATACTGACAACAATGGTGCTGATCTTCTCACTAAACATTTTGATGTGGGGAGGTTTCAATTTTTAATTGCAAACATTGGTATGATAAATCTTTGAAAAACTTATCTCTTTGTTCTTGTTCAAGTATGTAAAGGAATTGTGCTGCTTGTTACTCTGCTGCTTATCTTAAAGCATATGTTTGTATGGAATGTGCTATGCTGCTATTTCTAACTCTACTGCTAGTACATATGTTTGTTTGCTTTGTGGTGTTTGGTCTAACATTTTGCAGGTACACAAATGGTATTAGTTGATGATTTGCAAGGAATTAACAAAAGGAAGTAAACATCTTTCATTCATCACTAACAAAGTGCATGAGATCATACATCAAAAGAAAACAACAAAAAGATGGAATCAAAAGACTAACATCTACAACTACATCACTTCCTAGGGCATGGAAGCCCAAGGACAATCTTTCTCTCCTTAGGAAGAGGAGGGTTTGTCTTCTTTGTCTTCTTTGTCTTGGTGGATGTCTTGGGTCTTTGCCTTGATGACTGAGGCCTCTCAGGAGTGTAAGGTGGTTCAGTTGGAGGCTCATCCTCATCTGATGAAGTGTAGATGAAAGGGGAAACAAGCTCCCTTGGAGATGGTTGTCTGATAGGGATCCACGCTGGGTCTTCTGATGATTCTGAAGACGATGGAGATTTGGGGGACATTACGGCTTTACCCCTGGAAGTGCTTGGGGTTTGATTCAAATCCAGAAGATCTTTGAACAGAGGGAGATCAAGCTTTCTCTTCTTGGCTTGCTCTTTGGTTCTACAACCATTATGAGGAGGACGGAAGGGAGGCACATATGTTTCAAAAGGGGTTTCATCTTCAGATGATGAATCGGATGAGATATTGATAATTTCGGGTGTTGATTTCATGATTATTTGATTTGATTTGGGTGAATTGGAGTTTTGATTTGGTTGATTGGCGTTTTGATTGCGATTAGGGTTTGATTGTGATGAATTAGGGAAAATATTTAGTCCGTTTTTATAGGGATTACGAAGTATTAAGCGCATTCAATGCTAAGGATCTTTGACTTTTTGACCAAGCTTATTTTGTCAACTCTGCTGCTGGATTATTTCACTCTGCTGCTAGTTATATAACTCTGCTGCTAGTGTTATTGTGCTGCTACGGTTGAAAGTGTAAGGGTGGAATGCGTAACTTCTTCAATCAGTTTAAAACCTAATTGATCTTCCTAATTGGTTTTCTTATGTTTCAAATTGAAGTTATCACAAACCCTAACACTCCAATTTTCTCAAAGTCAATTATTCCCAATTTCCCTAAACCCTAACTCATGGATTGCGTTCGTACCTGGGCAAAGCAACACAATAGTGTGGTCGTTCTTGATGCAGAATCAGTTAATGAAGATTTCACAGACATGGTAAAATTTTTGAATGCTACTTCTATTAGGTATGCACTCACTGTGAATCCTACTATATTTACTTCCCACATCAAACAGTTTTGGCTTACCGCTAAAATAAAAACTATGAATGGGGAAAAACATGTTAGTGCTTTAGTAGATGGGCAAAAGGTTCGTGTAACTGAATCATTAATAAGAGAAATTCTTCTCTTAGATGATGAAACAGAGACCATTTGTCTTGCCAATTCTGCTATTTTTGCTGGGTTAAAAGATTTGGGATATGAGGGGAATCATACAAATTTAAAATTTCAAAAATCTCTCCTCTGTCCTCAATACAAGTTTTTGGTACATCTTCTTCTTCATTGTTTGAGTCCTAAAACTTCTGGATGACATGAGTTTAGTACTACTATTGCTTCTGCAATGGTATGCCTAAGCAAAGGTAAACCATTCAATTTTTCTAGAATGATATTGGAAGGAATGCTTCAAAGTGTTAAAGAGTCTGGTTCCTATTTGATTTATCCAAGGTTTATACAAATCTTTGTTCAAAATGAACTTAAAAAGTTTAGAGGCCATGTTGCTACCTACAATGCTCCAAAATTGGATTCTAAAACCTTTACTTTCTTGGTTAAACATGGAAAGAGTTTTTCAGGCACACATACTAATCTTACACCTTACATGGTGCAACTTGTGCAAAATAATCAGGGTGAAGGATCAGGAAATCCCACTGACTCCCATCACACACCAAATTTTTCTGCATCTGCTACACAACCTAAAATACTCTATACCCGTAGGAACACCAAAAAGGACACTGATCTACCTTAGGATAGTGTTAGTATGGCTGTACCAGATGAGGCTGTCCTAGGTGATGAAGAGGACATGTTGGCAAGGGCTGTCACTACTGCTTCTAGCTTAGCAGCCGAGCAGGATAGTGATAACATCATTAAGACCCAAACCAAGGCAACATCTAGAGATGATGATTCTTCTGAATCAAATTCTCAGGATGGTAACCCTAGCCAAATGGCAAATATAGGGGGCTCAGATGATCAAACTAGGTTTGATACTGAGTTTATGTCCCAAGATTCACCTCTTGGACCAGGTTACACAGGTCGAAGTGATGAGGACAGGCCAGTGACATATGAATTGACGGAACCTCTTGTACATGATGACAATGTCCATGATTCACCTCTCGGACCAGGTAACACAGGTCGAAGTGATGAGACTATTATGAAACTCATTCAGGAATTGACAGTTACTTGTACCAACTTGGGGGTGAAATGTACTACATTGGAGGACAAAGTTCTTAGTCTCTCATCTGTTGTTGCTGATCAGGACAAGACTATCACCAAATTACAAAAACAGATTAAGAACTTTCAGAAATCAAGATCTTCAACTTCTTTGAAAAGATTGAAGAAAGTGGGCACTTCTCAGATTGTTAGTTCTCCTGATGTCTCTACTCACATGGAAGAGGATGCTTCCAAACAGGGGAGGAATGAAGAGGCAATGGGTTTAGGGGAGGCAAATTTGGAAAAGATTGATAATGCTCTGGTTATGAATGATGTAATGATTTCAGAGGAGGCTCCAGTGATTCGTGATATGGATGTTCTAAGTCCTCAGGATGCTGGAGATTTTGTGGTTACTGATAAAACAGGGAATGAGGTTGATATGGAAAAGGTGATTGCTACTCAAGAAAAGGTGGTAGAACAACTTAATACTTTGGAGCCTGAGCAATTAGTGAAGGCAACAGGGTTGATGGGTGAAACATTGATGAAGTTGGGAGACTTGGTGAAAAACAAAAGTCTTGACTCTGCTGCTCAAGATTCTGCTGCTCAAGAATCTACTGCTAAGGATCTTACTAACTCTGCTGCTAGTGGATCTGCTGATGCACAAGACTCTGCTGTTGGGTCTGGTGACAATGCTGCTGCTGAAGCTATGGTATTGTTGAGCAAGAAGACTACTCCATTATCAACTCCTTCACTACCACAACAATCAACAACAACAATCACATCATCAACACCTAGAAAACCTGAAAAAGGGATTGTTATTAAAGAACCTGCTGCTCAACAAAAGAAGGTTATTTCTTCATCTTCTACTGATAAAGGCAAGGGCAAGCAAGTTGAAGAACCAAGGATTATGTATAAGGGAATTGATTTCACTTATGTACCATTTGAGTCTTGGCCTAAGGCATTACAAGTTGAACATGATACAGCTGCTGCACTTAGAGCACAAGAGTTGATTGATATGGAAGATCAACAGTTAGCTGAGAAAGAGGCTGAAGGCTTAAAGAAGTATGATGAATGGATAAATGAGAAGATCAAAATAGATGCTGATATTGAACTCAATAAGCTGATCAAGATTATAGAAAATGAAGTTCCAACTTTTGATGTGCCATCTTGGTTAAGTGAGTTTACTACAAAGAAGAGAAAAGAAAATGCTACTGCTAGAAGAAAGATAAAGATATTTAAAGGTCCAACTGTTAAACAACAAAGAAGAGAATATGAAAGGTATCTAAAGAATATGGCTGGATGGACATTGGTACAGTTGAATCCTTATTCTGACAAAGAAGTTTTTGACTTATATCAACAAGCTAAGAGGAGAACAGATACTTTTTATGCTATGGGAAGTGCTGAGGATTTGGAACAAATTACTCAGATGAACAAGAAGTTGGTACCTGAAAAAGTAGTTGAAGCAGAGCATGTTCAAGAAGCAGATGTTGTTAAGCAGCTTGATGATGCAGTTAAGACTACTTCTTCTGTGCAAAGTGTCAAAAGAAAAGGTGTTGTTCAAAAATCTATTGCAAAGAAGAAGAGGAAAATAGGGGAAGAAAGCAGTTCTAAGCCGGAAGGAGATGAGTTCAAGAATGATTGGGATCATATTCCTCCTGAGCATTTAAAAGAACAATTGAAGGTCCACACTATGGTTGGCAAGATGGAAGATCCTGAAGTTGTTGATGCTAAACCAATAGGAGTTAAATATCCTATTATTAAAGTAACTACAGGATATGATGCTGACATTGGAGCATTTCATGATATTCAGAGATCTGATGGTAAGACTCACCGATTTCTTAGATTTCAACAGATGCTACACTACTTTGATAGAGAAGATGTTGATGATATGTGGACATTGTACAAAGCTAAGTTTGGAGCTGAGAAGTTTGATGGTAAAAAGTATGAGAAAGAACAAATTGATCATATCATAACTATGACAGATAATGTTCTTTGGAGAGCTCTAAAACTTATGTATGAACCTTCAATGAATGATTCTGAGTGGACAGAGATAGTAGATTACAAAGTGAGAAAATGGAGACTATTTCAAGATTCTGGAGTTCATATGCTAGAACTTGGTCCAACTACTTTGTATATGCTAGCTGAAAAAGATTATCCAGTGGTAAGATACTGGAATATTATCAATCAGATGGTTTATGTACGTATTATTATTCACTTCAAGGTTGTAAAACCCTAGCATTGTTGAGTGCTCGTATTAATAATATTGAAGTATTGAAAGTGAATCATTATTCTTCTTAAGTTAAGCTTTTACATTCCGCATATTAGCTTAAGTGTTGAATTAAGTTAACTTCTATATAAGATCGTTTAAGCTCAACTGGGATCAACACTTACGGCCATCGCATATTCTTCGTCATCACTTTCGGAGGTTGAGCTATCCTCGTTGCTAGATTCCTTCCTAGCTTTCAACGCAATTGACTTGCTTTGCTCTCTTTTTCCATTGACCATCTCGGAGTCTTTCTTTATTATTGCTTCGTAGAGTTTCAGGTTGCCGATCAACTCATCAAGTTGAAGAGTTGACAAGTTCTTCGATTCTTCAATTGCCGTAACTTTAGCTCGCCATTTTGGATGAAGAGCCCTAAGAAATTTCCTAACAAAATTCTTACTAGAAAAATTCTCATCAAGTGCTTTTAAACTTGTGATGATAGTGTTAAACCTAGCAAAAGCATTATCTATTGATTCCTCCTCCGGAATCATAAATTGTTCATATTGTTGAACAAGAAGATTTATTTTGTTATCTTTAACTTGACTATTACCTTGGTGAGTGATTAGTAAAGAATCCTAAATTTCTTTTGCGGTTTTACACATAAAAATTCTTTCATATTCTTTGCGTGGTAACGCATTATAAATAACCATTTTAGCCTCATTATTTTTTGCTAGTTTCATTTTCAAATTATCATTTTGTTTTTCAAAAGATACAATTTCATCCATTTTAGTTTCAAAATTATATTGAATAGGGGGAAAATCACCAAAGGTAATGATATGCCAAAGATCAAGATCTTTTGATTTCACATAAGTTTCGAATCTATTTTTCTAATAAAGAAAACCATCACTTTCAAATAGTGGTGGTCTTTGCATAGATTGCCCTTCTAAATATTTTTCCGATTCCATAGATCGATACAAGTTTTAAAATACAGTATATTTTAAAAATCTTGTTTAACGTAGCTCTGATGCCAATTGTGGAAAACTAGAAGGGGGGGTTGAATAGTTTTATGTCTTTTTAATTTTATTATGAAAACTTAGTTTAGTTTTAAAACCTTGTTTGCTTTTAAAACTTTGATTCAATCTTATGTGAACTCAAATCTTGAACAATATGAACAACTATATCTAAGTATGAACAATAATAATATAAGCTAAGTATGTGAAATCAACACATGCACAATATAAACAATTATAGCTATATACGAGAGATAAGTAAGTAATCGTTTATTTTATAATCCTTAGTTATATTTTGTATGAAAACTTTACTTGATCGAAATGATCAATTATATGTATGTTACCTTTTTAGTTTGATTGTAAAAACTTTGTTTTGTGAATGAAACTTTCGTTTGATCTTTAAGTAAAATCAATACTAGCACTATATGAGCAAATATATATATACGTCTACGTCTACAAAAGTAATAACGATATAAGCAAGATAATAAGTAAGATATGGAAAGATCTAACCGCGAGATAAAGGATTTATAGTGGTTCGGCTACAAGGACACCTTCCTTGCCCTACTCCATTCCTTGAGTCACCTACTCGAGAGTTTTCTTCACTATGTTAACAAGCTCCCTTATGGCGGAGAAAACCTTACACACCTATATACACACCACAACTTTGTCACAACTTATTCACACCTTCTACACAACTTCTTCACACCTAGTCACTACTTAATCACAACACTACTTCTTCACACCTATCTATCTTCACAACTATCTACTTTACAACAATCTTCTTCAAAACTATCTACTTTTCAACTTCTCTACTTCACAACTATCTACTACATACTCACTCTATCTACACACCTTGCTAATCTATCTTCTATCAAATATTCACAACTAGTTACACAAAGAAATAGATATAATGGATGATGCTCTAACAACTTGGATGTGGAGGTCACAACAAGTTGTAATACTTCTTCTCTTGAAGGATTGAAGTATTCTTCTCTTGCACTTGAAAGGTAGAGGTTTGGATCACTTTGAAACAAAGATTTATGTATGTATGATCAAAGGATTTTAGAGAGTAGAAATGAGATCTAGAACAGAAAGTTTTGGGGTGCAAAAGGTGAGAAAAATTTGTGGAATGAACCAGTATTTATAGGGGGAAAAATACTGTTTCGGAGCGTGGCCGGTCCCCTTAATTGGGTGCCGGTCCCCTTAATAATTTAGGGGACCGCCTAGTATAAATAAGGGGGCCGCCTAATAAAAAAATATTTTTTCTTCAGATTTTTTGTCTTTTTTTTGGGGGAGGTTTTTCCTGAAGAATGTAGCCATTTTTTGGGTTGAAATTTGAATTCAAACTATTTATTTTGAATAAAACATTTCTTATTAATATAAAATTGTTTTGTATAAGTTTAAACATGTTTGTCCCATTTTAATAAAATGTAAGGTTTGTAAAAATAAAAATTCCTTTGATCATAAAATGCATTAGACACTTTGTTTATTCATACCTTAAGTGATATGGATGCTAAAGCAAATATTTACGACTAAATACCTGTTTACGTCATAATTTGTAGTTCAATGAGTTTACGTTTTCTGATTATCAAAACATAGAGATATCGATATATGTTAATAATGTTTTTAGGCATTATTTATATCAACATTAGCCCCTGTGGCTTAATTTTCTGTGGTAATATGCTGTTAAGAAGGTCCTAATATCAGTGGGTTTTAAATCTAAGGCCATTTGACATGCGTACGAATCGGGGTTTAATTCTTGTTAATTAATTTCTTCGATTTAGTTGGCTAACAATTTATTTCTTGTTATTTATTTTGTTTCCATGGCAAATACATGCATGTTTGTCCATGGAGTTAGCCAACCCCATGTATTGATCATAATATTATGGTATTATTATGTATATATGCAAAGCTAATGAAAACCTAGACCACTTGTGCCTTGAATTGTTGTGAATATTTTTTAATTTCGTGTTTTAGGGTTTTTGCCATTGTTTCGGCATTTATGTAATGATATTCTTTTTGGTTGTAGCCATTGTTTAGGCACTTTTACAGTAGGTAGAAAGTAGATTAGTTGTATTTTACTTTCAATATCATGTAATCGTGGCTTGGTGGTGAAATGTGGAAGAGTTAAAGACATTTTTGCCGAAAATGACTGCTGGAACACCAGTAAGAAAAACGGAGTTTCCCGATGATTGGTAAGGTGATTTTTCCTAAACTTTTTTTTACAGGTACACAAGACATGGGCCTCCAACTTTCTAGTTTTGAGCTAAGCTCGGGGAAGCTTCCTTCAACGTCTTTTGGGTCCCCCGAACACAAAAATTCTGGAAGGACAGCAACAACTTTTCATGTGCATAATGGGCTTTCTACTTGCTTTGGATTTTCTTGGAGCAAGTGACAGCAACTATTTTGTTGGTCCTAAAGTGTTACCATTGATTACTCAGTGTTTTTCTCTCTTGTATAAGAAAGAAAACACTTCGACTTGTTGGATACCTTCGAAATTGTATAAATTTCGAAAGTTTGGTGATTCTATTTTCGAAAACTTGAAATTTCTCGAGAATACTCATACATTTTCGAAAACCTTTCAAAGTTCTCGATAATACTAGAGTTTCAAAATCTCCATCATTGTTCTCGAGGACTTCTCAGTTTTGATAATTTGCTACTATTCTAAAAAATTTGCACTTCTGTATCCTCGATAATTTTGCTGATTGGATTCTCGATAACTTCAATTTTTAGAGAATACATTTGAATAGTTACTAAGTTTCGAGAATTGGAGATCTTGCTATACCTTCTACAAGATCCATTGTTACTAGAGTGTTCAACATGTCTCAACCACCATACTACTACAACTCTCATCAGCAATATCCTCAGCAACAACAGTATCATCAACAACAATATCAACAACCCTCATAGTATCATCAAGAACCGTTATACCCATAACAACATCTTTCGTTGCAACAACATCAGCTCATGTCTCAACAACAACCATATCAAATGTCACAAAAACCAGTTCAGAATTCACCGAAACAACCTCACCGGTTTGATTGAATGTTTGAAGTGATTACAACTCAACAATCCAGACATGAGGCAGGATCAATTGACACCCCCCAATGCTTACACCTGGTAATTATGTTTAGTGGGCAAGTTAATTCTTTCAGTTTATTGAACTCATGAAACCCCATGGAAGATTCATGAAACAAGTAATCCTGGAAGGACCATTTCAGTGGCCTACAAACATTGTTGAAGGTGATCCTACTGCTGATCCTCCAAGACCTCCGACAACAAAACCAGTTCCTGAGTCTCAACTCACTGCTGTACAACTACTTCATCATGAAGCAGATGAGTATGCTATGATTTACATACTTCAGGGAATCCCAAATGCTATATTCAGAAGTGTTGATGCTTAGAAAACTGCAAAAGCAATGTTGGAACACGTTCATCTACTAATTGAAGGCACTGAACTGAACAAAAAAGATAAGGAATTAAAACTTTACATGGAATACACAAACTTCATGATTGAACCAGGGGAGTCACTTGAATAATACTATCATCGTTTTACCAATATCATCATTGATTTGGAAAGACATGAAGTAATCTTACTAAGAATTGCAGTCAATACTAAGTTTATCAATAGTCTTGGTCATAATTGGCAGAAGTATGTATCATTTGTTCGACAAGTAAAGAATCTTCATAATGCTCCATATGGGTTGTTGTATGATTAGCTATAGCACCATGAATCTGAAGTGGAAAAAGATCGAGCTATCCTAGGAGGTTACTCACCACCACCAGCTACAAACTCTTTGGCACTCGTTGCTCAATCTCATAACGCTCCACCTCTAATATCTAATCATGCTTACGTTCAAGAACACAATTACTTTAGTCATCCACAAACTACAACCTCAAATCAAATGATCTCATATGATTCTTTACAGCAATTTGCATCAAATCACTCTGCTCCATATGATAACACTGATACAATGTATTACTAAAATTTCAATGAAGATGACGATGATGATTTCAACACTCTGAATCAAGGACTCACACTCATTGCCCGTGCATTCAGTAAATTCTCAAACAAGATAAACAACCACCGTCGTTCTTCTTCTAACACAAGGAATCAAGCTGTTGTGCAAGATGGAAGGGTTGAAATACAGAATCATAACTTAGGAAGATTAGGCTCAGGTTCATGAGGTTATATGGGGAATTCTGGTTATGGACAAAGATTTAACAACAGTGTAGGTGCTCCTTAGAAAAGGGCTGAAAATATTGAAACTGGTAATTCAGATTCTGGGAATACAGTATGGTGCTACAACTGTAACGGGAAAGGTCATATAGCTACTGCATTTCCTAAACCAAGAACATAGGGAAGTAAGTTTCATAAGCAAGCATTACTCTTAGCTCTGAAGGATGAAGATGGCGGAACTTTCACTGAGCAGGAAAACAGCTACATTGCCAATGCTTACAATGATGATGACATGGAAGATCTTGAGGCTAATGCTGTTGTGATGCTTATGGCTGATGTGTGTCCAAATACACATCATTTTATACCCATCTAGACTGCAAAAACAATTAAAAACACTCAGAAATGCCACAAAATACAGAAAATATCCATGTATTGTGTTTTTATATGTTTCCGGTGAAAAAGGATTGAAAACTGATGAAAAACAAACAAAGTTTACATAATTGGCAGTTTTAGTCCCTAAAGTTTCAAAAATGGCAGAAATAGTCCCTGGAATTCAAAATATGGAAAATTATCATTTAAGGTCCCTGTACTATTCAACTTTGACAAAATTGGACCTTTTGATAACCTTTTGGGAAATTACATATTTAGTCCCTCAAAATCCAAAATTGACATAATAGGTCCCTCGAGTCTTTTAAAAATGAAAAATTACAACTTTGGTCCTTTGGTTATCACACATTGGCATGTTTAGTCCTTGAATATATTTTGTAAACTTGCCAAATTAGGTCCCTCAATTTTCAGAATGTTACAACTATGGTCCTTGTGATTTATAAACTAACCAAATGGACCCTTTTTATTAATTGTGTCCAAAATAAATAATCCAAATCCAAAACCATGATGCACATACCCCTGGCCCAACTCAAAAGCCCAAACCACCCTGGTATATAACCAGGGTCAAACCCGGTCAACCCATCTCATCCCCTTCCTATTACCCTCCCAACTCACTGAAACCAAATCCACCCCTCCACCTCACTTGGTATTGCCTCCACCTCACACCCCCAGTCACTACCTACTCCCCTCCACCTCCACAACCTCCCAAAGACCCTTAATTGTCCTGAAAATCCTCACAAGCAACATCCATCTGTTAAAAGATATTTTGGCGCCAATATTATATTCAAAGGCCAAGATCACTTTAAGCAATCGAATGGTCAAAAATAGATGTGGGATATTCTCAGAAAGTCAAGTGGAGCATGGAAAGTCTATAAAGTTGAAGAATGAAGCAACACAAAAAAGGGGTACTGGAGTTTTTAATAGCACTATGTCGTTTTTAATTGTCTTTTAATTTTCAATCATGTTTTTAAGTTTAAGAGTGTTGTAATCACTTTAGTTTGTGTTATTTAATCTATCTTTGCAATTAAATTCAGGTTCTCTTTTATGAATTCGAATTTAGCAATTTTAAGCAAATTTGACAAATTTGCTTAAACTTGTTAAATGTTGTTATCAGTGTTTGTTTAAGCTTATGAAAGTTTATTCACAAGCTTTTAAAGCTTTTCATCCAGTTTTAGTTCATAACTAAGAAAATAAGAAAAAAAAATAAATAGCAAAAAAAAAATCAGTGTAGAAGATGAAGGAGCAATGGAGCAGGGTGGATAATGGATTTTCCTGGTATTAGTAGCTTGTTAAGAAGCTTATAGGATTATTACATGTCCTTGGTTCTCAGTACTTAGCTTGAATAACTTGTAAGCTCAAAGTTCTATTTTTGCTTTTTACTGTATAGTAGCTTCATATCTGTTTATTTATAAGTCTATGTGTTCCATTTTGTTTACTATATCATATTAAGTATTCATGAATCAGTTCCATGGTGTAATTTTGTCCAAACCTTTGAAAATCTTGAAAATCAGGTCACATAAGGGGTGTTTGGATTTGCATGTTACTCTATGTGTTTATGGTTACTAGTGGGTGTGATGAGGCGAAAAATGATCCGTTTTTAGGGGGTCATTTAAGCCCGAATTCGAATTTATTTGATCAAATATTGCCCTAAATCGTTCCTTTTATGATTTTAGGTACTTTGGGAGTGAAATCTGGAAAAGGAAGCAATTCGGACGTTTTTGGAGCATAAAAGTGAAGAAAACGCCAAAGTCTTAATTTTCCAAGCTGGGAACAGTAGGTGACGGCGTCAAGAGCAAAACCTTGACGGCGTCAAGAGCAAATTTCATGAATTCCCATGACGGTCCAGAGCAGATTTGACGGCGTCACGTAGGAAGGGCGTCAAGAGTAAAAGAGTCATGACGGCCTGGAAATGTATAAGTCTCGACGGTGTCAGAAGTAGATCTAGACAGTCCGAGAAGAGTTTTGGCGGCGAGGTGACGGCGTCACATTGTTTGTCTTGACGCCGTCAGACCTATTTTTCTATATATAGTTTTCTAATTTTCACACATTAAAAGGGGAGAAGTTTTGGAGAAACCCTAAGTACGATTTTGGTGCAACTTTTACAGGTTTTTCAAGGGTTCCAAACCCTTGATACCTTGCATTGTAATTGAGATAAGTGTTCTTCTAATTCAATCAATATGTCTATGTGTTGGTTGTCTATATCTTGTTCTTGTCTCAATTCCATTATGCTAGGCTAGATCTCTTTTGTGTTTGCTTAAATCTAATGAAACCTAGATATTGATTATGTGTTGATTACTTGTTTATTCTTGTCTTGGATGAATGATTTATATGTTAGGCTTAAGAAAACTGGCAGATCTCCAAATGGTAACATGCTTGAACGTCTTAAGAAACATGAACCGAGGCGTACTAGGTCTTTATTAGTTGTATTTAATGCATGAGCCACTGTTTACAATCCCTATAGTTGTGCTGGGCATGGTGTAGGAGGAGATAAGAGCTCATAGAATTGGGGAGTTATGTATGCCACCCCATGAATGGTATTAAGGAATACGATCCGTCATCCACGCAATTATAACAAGTAATTAACGTGTAAAAGATATCTAGGGAGTAGTGAAATCTAAGTAAACACATTTTCTCCAATTACTGCTTACAACCTTAGTATAATTTAGTTATTTTCATTTTTAGTATTTTATTTTGATTGCATTGTAGTATTGGGTTAGTTGAATAGCAACTAATTCCGCCCACTCTTCCATAACCCGAGATTTTAACTTGCTTTCTAAAAAATATAAAAATACAAAAATAATCATCCCTCGCCTTTAGAACTAGTATTTAGGCTTTCTAATCCTAGCGACACTATTCCTAAGCTGAACGATCAATCCCCCGGTACTTGTCACTATACTATACTACAACGATCAGGTACATTGCCTGGTGGGGGTTGTAAGCTTCTCGAGATCCCTTGAGAGGTAAAACCTGTTGCGATTCCCACGCATCAAGTTTTTGGCGCCGTTGCCGGGGAATAGTTATTGTCTAGGTTAGAATTTCTTTTTATTAGGTCTACTTGCTAGATTCCTTTCTAGTAAGATTTTATTTTTATTTTTAGGTTCTCTTTAGTCTATCTTTTTCTTTGTGTCTTTGTTTGTAAAAACCTTTCCATTGACTATTCTGTTTGCCATTATGGAGAACACGAATCCACCAAGTCCGACACTAGAGTTTTACCAGAAAAAATATAATTACACTAGTTTGGATATTACAAGATGGAGGAACGAAATGAGGATGACAGGATCTTATATTGATTTTATTGAGTACCTTGAGAAAAGAGGCCAAGTGCATAATGCTTTTAGAGAATTCACCTTAAGAGCTCCATCAACCCCTCAAAATGCCTCACTTAGTGAAACCTATGCACCATATGAGCTTTCACCTAGGATAGTTTCGTATGAGCCACCTAGCTACATGTCTTGGTTAGGGCCTACCAGAATACAGGATGAACACATAGGTGACCTTGATGTAATGGAGGATGTAGCCGAACATGATCACATTGATAAAAAAGACCTAGGTTTTATGATCGATGATGATGAATCTCAAGAAACAGATGATGAATCTCTTGGGCAATTTGTATATAGTGGTCATAATATTGAGGATGATCCTTATGATTCGGAAGTAGAAGTTGAGATGCCTAGAGAAGTACGTGAGATACTTGGGAAAATGTTAGGGTTAGATTATAATGAAACACATGTTGAGGATATAGGTGACCTTAACACAAGGAATGGTGAAGTAAATAACATAGGCCCACAAAGTACCCCACAAGTCCTACCATCACTTAAGGCACACATACCACCCGTGACTTACCCGGAAGAAGTAGAAGAGACTATAGGAACCCCAATAGAGGTAGAACCCTTGGATCAAGCACAACTAGAGAATATAGGTTTTAACACATGTTATGATGACCTTTCTTTTAGTTCTAAGGAAGTTCCTAGTTTTGATGAACCGGAGCCTCAACCAAAACCGTTACCTAATCTTCCATCCTTGGATGAAAATTTAGGAATTGAAATAGGTTCCGACCCACCCATCAAACCATATAGTCCGGGTAGTCTTAGGACAAAGGTAGTAGACTCTAAGCCTTGTAGAGAGGAAGCTGACACAGGAGCGGAAAATGACCTTACATGCTTACATCACCCATTTGTGATTGATCACAAGAAACATTATGGGTTTAAACCGGGTTTATTAGGACAAGATGGATCCCCAACTAGTAATCTCTTGAAGTTGATTGAAAATGATCCCTTTCTAGGAGAAAATCTTAATCCACCCATTAACCCGATTGAATTTGTTAAGGTTATGATGATAGGAGCACAACCCTTTGAGCATATAATTCATCCACCACTCTTACCTCACGTGGCATATTTTCACCCTAAGGGTGTGTATCGCTACTTCCACCTGCACTTAATCCTAAGTGTAGGGAAAACCTCACCTTTATCCGTGAAATAAGGGTAGAGTCAGGCTCGTGACTCGAACAAAAACAAGCGCTTCTTGGGAGGCAACCCATGTTTTGTTTGATTGTTTATTTTGTTTGTTTGTTATTTGCTTCCGTATGCATGCTTAATTTTTATTGTTGGTAGATCATGTTTCTAAACTAAATAGTGGAAATACTTTACTTTGTTGTTTTGGTCTAGTCTTAACTCCACCTAAAGGTATTTTTGCAAAAGATAAGTGTAAGGGGAAACCCCAAATATGTTTTTAAGAAACAAACCGATCATGATTCTCCACAATATTAAATGAACATGTATATTCGTATTTGTTAGAGTCAAATGCTTGTATTGAGTCAAAACGAAGTTTTGCAGGATTTTCCAGGAAGTAGGACCAAGTTTTTCCAAAAATTTTCCGGAAACATAACATAAGAATTTCTGCAGGTCAATTCTGACGGCGTCAGGGGTTTACTCTTGACGGCGTCAGGACTTAAAATCTGGAAATTTTACCGGTTTTGTTTTTCTAACGGAGTCTTATGGTTTTTGTGAATTATTAAGTTTTATAATCTCCAGGAGATCTGCAAACTTCATTCCACAAGCATTATATCTTATCTTGTTTTCTAGGATTTAGAAACTTATATAGGATGCCGCCGATTTTACGCGAGGTTGTCTAATCTATTTTGTCAGGTTTTACAGGTTATGTATGACAAGGAGATGATTTATATTCTGGAAGGGAAGCTTTGATTGTTCATTTTCTTGGAGGAAGATTTAACCTGGCCACCTATAATCCATACCGAGCGAATCAGGGGAGTATTTGATTTCATTCTCTTTACTTTTTCACTTTTACATTCTTTACTTGAACATTAGGGACAATGTTCATCTTAAGTGTAAGGGGAGGGTAAAAAGATGATACCTTACATATGCACTTTCGCTTGAGTTTGTTTTGTTTGATGGTAGATGTGTAATAAAACTATGAGAAATACTTGTTAGTGTAATTTTAGCGCCAAATTTAAAATGTTTTACAACATTTAGGAGTGAAACTTTAGCCATAGCAAGCGTCTCATGGATAGGAGATTGTATGACTAGCACATAACCGTATATTCAGAAAAATTTTCCACCCAAATATGTGACGTTCGCCTTTAGATTTGATAGGAAAAGCATTCATTATTAGTGCTTATGAGTGTACCGGTAGCATTTAGATTCTAGAACTTGCGTTAGTGATGCATCCCGAGACCGCTAGTGAGACTACATTCGTGTGGTAGGATTTACTACATGATAAGAGGCATTAGGATTACCCTGGTGTTAAACCCGTATCATAATTACTTGACCATTTAAGTCATATTACTTGGCTAGTTAAGTCAACTAATTTTTCCCACACCCTTAGCGTTGTACTCATTTTTAGTACACGAAACCCCTAGTACACCCCTCCGAGCCTATCTTTTCGTTTCTAACTTTAAGCATTTTACTTAAAGGAAGAATTTGTTACACCCCACTTAAATGTACAACCAAATCGCCTTAGCCTTCCGTGTATGCGCTCATTTTTAGTGCATTATTGTTATTTGTTAAACCCTAAGTTAACTATCTAATTGATTACATGGTTGCTAAGTCGAGTCATATCCTTGTACATATTGTTTTGGGACGATTGGGACTCATGGGTAAGTACTTATTTATGGAGTAATGGGGAAGAACATCATTTATTACCCCCATATGTACGTTAATCTTAAAAGTGCTCCAAGTGTTTTGATTATCTTGATTCGAGTCATTAGATTAGCTTAATGAAAAGTATGTAAAGATTCAAGTGTAAGGGGAATGTTCATTCCCTATGATGTATTATTTTGGATGGTAGGGTAAGAGTGTATGTAAAAAAAAAAAAAAAAAAAAAAAAAAAAAAAAAAAAAAAAAGAGAGAAAAAACATACGGACTACCATCCCTTTTTATTCTATGTTCATTTTATATTTTTGTTATTTTTCATTTATTAGCTTAAGTCGATTCTAGTCTTGGCTTAGCAACGCCATATTGTACATGTAATTAACTAAGATTGTTAACTCGCCACCAGTAAAACTTCCTTTATCCAATCATCTTCCTAAACATCTTCCCAACGGATTTGACACCTCCTTGAAGTTCTTCATGCATTTGTCGTTGACGGTTGATGATAGACGTTTGACGAGTGAAGAGAAGCTCATCGGTACGTTCATGAGGAAGAGGAATTTGATACTCGGTATCATCAATATCGGAAAGATCTTCAACAAAGGTCGTGGGGGATGGAGTACTAACATGTGAGGTGTTTTCCTCCTCATCATCATCGTCATCACGATGAGATGTAGAACCACGAGGCCTAGAGTACAAAGGAACACGAGATTTTCCTTTGTCACTTCGAGCACAACGAGTACGAACACGAGTAAGTTGGTTCAAAGTAGGAAGGATATGAACGTAGTAGTCTCTTTGAAGATGTGGGTAATGTTCCATCACATAACGATAAAGTCGTGTGAGAAACATACCGTAAGGAAGATTGGCATTTGGGGTGTTCTTGGCGGACATGATTCGATGAATAAAAAGATAAGCCAAATTGTATTGCTCTTCAGCAATAACACAATAAAGCATGTGGGCAATGCTCGCCGTGACATGATCACGGTGACCACCAGTACCAAACGCATTCTCTCGAATGAGTTCTTCCCACTTCTTCATATCTTGGCTTAGCTCTTTGAGGAGGATTTGATTGGCATGAATATCGACATTCTTCGACTTGATTACTCGACTAGTCGTACGACGTTCTAGTTCAAGCATTCGACAAATGTCTTCAGGACTAGGAATCTCAGAATAGTAGGGGCCATCCTGAGGACGATTTCTTTCAAGAGTGGAAAGATCCCATTCATTTGAGAACACGGCTTGGCCGTTGAATGGGATTCTAAGAATTTGTCCAAATTGAGCAAGAGTAAGAGTGATGAATTGATTTTGAATCATGAAGGAAATGAGGAGATTACCATAGGGATCGGTTTGCACCGTCACTTGGCTATAGAAGTCGAGGATAAAATGAGGAATGATAGGTTCGTTGATTTGGAAAAGACATTCAAAACGAATATTGGTGAACATTCGTTCGGTTTGATCATTTTCATAGAAAGATGGATCGACAATTCTTCCTTCGTGAATGTTTCTATTTTCAATAGGACGATAGAAACATGCAACTGAAGGAGACATGCCGGGAGTAGAAGAGACTTTTGGAATGTATTGTTTGGTTTTGGAGACATCACCAACCGTGGTCTTAGGCATTTTCACCTAAACAATATAACAACAAAAATAGAATTAATATAAAAACAACTATCATGCATATGTTATATATATATTTATATAATTATATGCACTATATGTGGAACGAAATTCTACTTCGACACAAAAAAAAATATCAATGAAGTAGTTTCATAATGTTCCTTTTATTTTGATTTTATGCTCGTTTAGAATGTATAATATCAAAGAGTATGATATCATAATTTATTTCGAAATAAGGCTAGATATATATTAGATTATATATCTTCCATTTCATAAGAGTTTGACACAACATAAGCTCGTTTAAAAGATTAAAATCCGAATTTTAGTTTTCAAAAATATCATTTTCGAGATAAACCAAACGCTCCGTTAACAAGATAAAAACATCCTAAACACATCAATATATATATATTGATTATATATCTTGATGACATCTATTGATTCTAGTAGTATTAACAAGTTTTATGAACTAGTTTTAAGTTTCAAATAACTACAAATAGTTATAGTTTGTTCATGAACCAAACGCCCATGTTGTCGTCATGAACCATTTTATAACAAATTAAGAAGTATGTTTTGATTGTATAGAACGTTAAAACAAAGTAATGTAGTAAGTTTTAAGTAGTTTTTAAGAGTTATATGAACAATGTGCCTCTTGAAAAATAAAATTTAACAAGGGTTTATGGGCGATTAATGATTTTGACAAAATGATATGTTATACTAAATTTGAGTTGCAATACATCATCCTAATCCTATGGGAAGCATTTGGTAGTTCAATTTCTAGCTTCTATTACACTTAAATTCGAATTAAAATTAATTTTAATAGAATGCATAATTATTGATTAGACACCAAATCGAATGAAATGTGATGAAATGCATGTTGAAAAACTTACAAAAGATGTTGTTATATGTTTGCCCCTTGCGAAACAACCCCGGATTGGTGATATGGTGGAGGATTTTTATGTTTTTGGGTGTTTTGGTTCGTACTCAGCAGCAATGGGGAAGAGATGAATGAGCAAATGGGGTGTTTGGGAATGGAAATAAGGTGGAAAACGTATTTGGAAGTGTCAGATGGCCGGTCCCCTTAAACATTAAGGGGACCGCCCTCGATAACAAGCCGGTCCCCTTAATCTTTAAGGGGGCCGCCTTTGAAATTTTTGAAATTTCACGGAATTAGTTTCTGGAACAAAAATATTTATACGTATATAATTAGATTTATAATATATCAAGAATGCGTAAACGTTTATTGGCACGATGATAAAATTCTTAACAATTTTTAATTACCGTTTCGATAATTAAAATATACCTTTGACAATTTTGGATAAAATGATCAAAGTGTTAAGTTGATGAAGGGTTTGAGGTGTGTTTGGGGATATGTGAATAAGTGTGTATATATATATATATATATATATATATATATATATATATATATATATATATATATATATATATATATATATATATATATATATATATATATATATAAGTATAAGTGTGAGTGAAAAATGGGTTGATGTAAATGAGTTGAAAGATAATAGCGGAGATAGGATAACGTCGGCGAGAGGAGTTTGTTTCATCCATAGTGTTCACGTGCGAAGGCGTTCTTGCATGATAAAAGTCCACTTTGACTCATATCCCTTCATCATCATGAGTCTCCTAAAAGACGACTTAATAGACTAACGCGAGGGGGGGGGGGGAAGGAAAGGGTTCGATAAAGAACAATTTCCTGGAGTTCTAGAAAGTCAACTAATGACGTATCTAGGTTATGTGCAAGCAATTATATATATATATATATATATATATATATATATATATATATATATTATATTAAGTATAAGAGTATATATATGTAATTAAGTATATATATGATCGAACAAGTAGAGAGAAGAAAGCAAACTATATCTATGCAAACAATGTAATCAACTAAAGCATATTTATCTAAGCATGGCAATGAGTTATGAAAGAATGGCGTACCCGGTGGTCTTCAAAAAAAAATCTTCAAAATCATCAAGATGACATATAGACTTTGAAAAAGTCTATGATAAGAGAAACTTCAAGATTGCCTCAAGGAAAGTTCATCTAGACATTCGATCCCCATTGTCTCTTTGGTCCAAAGTTGTTTGGTCCAAACATGTTTAACATTTGACTAGGATGCATGAAAGGTGGTAGTATACCCCAAGGATTGTAGCTTTGTTGGTAGTTCCACATTTGATTACTATTGTTGTTATAGTTTTGCCTATTTTGGTTTCTTCTTGGTTGAGGTGTTTTAGACCTAGGTTTAGAATTATTTGATTTTCTAGGTGGTGGTGTTTTAGATCTTGTCTTAAATTTAGAAGATCCTACCTCGTTTTTTAAAGACGGTTTATAAAAAGCTTTTACTTCTTCATTGTTGGCAAGAGGTATTTTTCTATCATTTACAAGTATATACTTAGGATTAGATTTTAGAGGTTTTTGTTCGTTAGGTTCATTTTTGAATTTGACATTTTTAATCTCGCTTGTTGAAGCTTCATTTGAGTTAAATCCTAAACCGGTTTTATCTCCGGATGTTCTTTGAACACTTATTATTTTATTAAGTGAGCGACTACTATTTTCAAATTTATTAAGTTTGCGAATTTCTTCCCTAAGTATTTCGTTTTCATCTTTAAGCATTTGACATGACTTGCATTCTTCAAAAATTTCTTTACCTTTTTCAAGTTGATGTATTTAATTTTTAGTTCAAGTACTTCATTTTCTAATTGATTGTTTATGTATTTTAGTGATTTGTTTTTAGCCATATCTAGTTGTCCTAATTTGCATAGCCTATTATATTCATTATCTAGATCTTTTTCATCTAATGATAAACTTTCATCACTAAAATATTCGGTTTCGGAACGTACCTCATTTGATGTATTTGCCATAAGACACTTTTCTTCTTTTGTCGTTTCTTTCTCATCTTCATCACTATCACTCCAAGCACCTCCAACAAAAGCTCTTTGATTTTGATCTCTTGTCATCATTGGACATTTTCCGATGAGGTGATTTGGATCACCACACTTGAAACACTTTCTTTCAATCTTGTTGTTCTTGTCATCTTTACTCTTTTGAAATGTTTTCTTTTCATCATACGGTTGTCTTACGAATCTTCCTCGCCTTTTGAAGAATTTCTTGAAATCTCTTACGGCCATGGCGTATTCTTCGTCATCACTTTCGGAAGATGAGCTATCTTCGATACTAGATTCCTTTCTAGCTTTCAAGGCGATTGACTTGCTTTGCTCTCGTTTTTCTTTGACCATTTCGGAGTCCTTCTTAATGATGACTTCGTAAACTTTTAGATTTCCAATTAATTCATCAAGTTGCAATGTTGACAAATTCTTCGATTCTTCAATAGCCGTCACTTTAGCTCACCATTTTGGATGAAAAGCCCTAAGAAACTTCCTAACAAAATTCTTACTAGAAAAATTCTCATCAAGTGCTTTTAAACTTGTGATAATAGTGTTAAATCTAGCAAAAGCATTATCAATTGATTCCTCTTCCGGAATCGTGAATTGCTCATATTGTTGAACAAGTAGATCTATCTTATTATCTTTGACTTGACTATTACCTTGGTGAGTTATTAGTAAAGAGTTCCAAATTTCTTTTGCGGTTTCACACATAAAGATCCTTTCGTACTCTTTACGTTGTAGCGCATTATAAATAACCATTTTTGTTTCATTATTTTTAGCAAGTTTTCTTTTTAAATCATCATTTTGTTTTTCAAAAGGTACGATTTCATCTTTCTTAGTTTCCGGGTTATTTTGAATAGGTAAAAAATCACCATTAGTAATAACATGCCAAAGATCTAGATCTTTTGACTTCACATAAGTTTCGAATCGATTTTTCCAATATAAAAATCCATCACTTTCAAATAGTGGTGGTCTTTGCATAGATTGCCCTTCTAAATATTTTTCAGATTCCATAGATCGTTACAAGTTTTAAAATACAATATATTTTAAAGATCTTGCTAGACGTGGCTCCTGATACCAATTGTGGAAAACTAGAAGGGGGGGGGGGGGGTTGAATAGTTTTATGTCCTTTTAAAAGTTTATTACCAAAATATTTTGTAGCTTATTAAAAAACTTTCAATTCGATCTCAAGTGAATTCAAATGACAATCAATATAAGCAATTCTAATGTAATAATGAAAGTATTGAAATGTAATGAAGAAAAGATAGAGTTAGAAAGATCAAACCACAACACGCGAATTTATAGTGGTTCGGCTGCAAGGACACCTTCCTTGCCCTACTCCACTCCCCGAGTACCACACTCGAGAGTTTTCTTCACTATGTCAACAAACTCCTTATGGTGGAGAAACCTTACACACCTTGGCTTACACGAGTTAACGACACTAAGCTAAATGTCGAGTTCTAATCGTAGCTAGAACCAATCTCACAATTTCTTCAAGGCTTCACACCTTCTTCACAACTTCACGACTTCTTCAAGGCTTCACACCTTCTTCACACCTTCACAACTTCACACCTTCTTCTATGCACAAATAATTCACAACTACTAAACTACTTTACAACACACCTAGTTTCTACAATCAACAAATTTACACAACACTTTTCCAAATCTCTAAGACAACTACAATATGAAACTAGCTATTCACAACACTACTACAATTAGACGGATTTAGAGAAGTGTTCTTCTTCTTGCACTTGAATGGATGAAGCTTTGGATCACTTGGAAACAAAGACTTATGATACGTGGGAATCGCACCAGGCTTTACCTCTCAAGGTATCTTAAGAAGCTTACAACCCCCACCAGGCAGTGTACCTGATCGTTGTAGTATAGTATAGTGACAAGTATCGGGGAATTGATCGTTCAGCTAGGAATAGTGTCGTTAGGATTGAAATTGATCTAACTAGGTCTAAAGGTGAAGGATGATTCTTTTTGTATTTTTATATTTTAGGAAAAGCAAGTGAAAATCTCAGGTTTTGGAAGAAGGGGCGGAATTAGTTGCTAATCAACTAACCCAAAAGCTACTAATTAAACTAATGTGCAAGAAAAGTAAACTAGGATTCTACAAGATAAGTGAAGCATGTCTACCCATGATATGTTACTCCTTGCTAGCTATCCAATTCTACCTATTGACTGTAAACCTTATTTTAATTGACGGGTGTATTCCTAATAACTCATGGAGTGGCATACGTATCTCTCCAATTCTATGAGCTCTTATCTCCTCCTACGCCATGCCCGGCACAACCATAGAGATTGTAAACAGTGGCTCATGCGTTAAATACTACCTTAATAGCCTAGTATGCCTTGGCTACATGTTTCTTAAGACGTTCAAGCATATTACACGATGGAGATCTGCCAGTTTTCTTAAGCCTAACATCGAATTCATTCAATCAAAACAAGAATCAATAGGAAACAAGAATTATAAACTAAACCAACTATATCTATTGAAGTTGTCACGCCTTAATTGATGGAGATAGACACACACATCAACAAGCCCTCATTGTTGGAGATAGACACAACCATCAACAAGAAATCAATGAGATCTAGTCAATTATATACAAGTTTCACATAATCATAAGTAGACACAAGGTGAATTAACAAAACATAATCAAAGAAGGACAATCAACAAGAATAATGAAAGACATAGTTGAGATAGAATCATCAAACCAATACATGATGTTTATGGAGTGATTGAAACCCTCTAAGTTGCTGGAAAAACACCCACCTAAACCCAGGAATCGACCTTAGGGTTTAGGGCTTACAAAAAGTGAAGTTATGATGTTATATTTATAGGCATGTTTTCTGTCGGCAAGGCTTGACGCCGTCAGGTCATTTCTCTTGATGCCATCAAGACCATTTTTTCACCAAATTGTAGATCTCTTCGTCCTCTTCGCGTGGGCTTTTGAATCACCTAAATCCGATTTCGTATGCAAAAGTTATGACCAAAACAATATCAGCTACTCCGCGCGCAAGTTTTGACAAGTTAACACGTGACGGCCTTGGGTGACACCTTCATTTCTGTACTGGGCCGTCATGGAAATTACTCTTGACGCCGTCAGGAATTTACTCTTGACGCCGTCACCTACTGTTCTCAGTAAGAAAAATTAAGTCTTTGGCGTTTTCTTCACTTTTATGCTCCAAAAACGTCCGAATTACTTCCTTTTCCAGATTTCTCTCCCAAAGTACCTAAAATCACAAAAGGAACGATTTAGGGCAATATTTGATCAAATAAATTCAATTCCGGGCTTAAATGACCCCCTAAAAGTGGTTCATCTTTCGCCTCATCATATACCCTTACACTTGAGATTTGCTTGTCCTCAAGCAAATGCACTTTTATTCTACTCAAAATACAAGTTAGGGGTCATTTAACACTAATATAAAAGTAATTACAACAAATAATCGTTCCACTAAAGACCAATAGACAAGCACGGAGGTCATACACTAGCACCTCAAAAATTGTGTTTAGATACTCAAATCTCTCGGGTGTAATAAAGTGTAAATTACAATATGGAAACGGAAGATATCTCTCACTACCTGTCATAGCAAAATAGATTACCATAGGCTTGGGAAAGGATCAAACCTCCACGACATGGCGTAAGCACCTAGGATAAACTATCAAAGAGGTCTTTTAAAGGGTTGTAACGTTAGGTGTAGGGATATGAAATACACGGTTTTGTTGGATAAAGGAAGTTTTATTGGTGGCGAGTTAACAATCTTAGTTAATTACATGTACAATATGGCGTTGCTAAGCCAAGACTAGACTCGACTTAAGCTAATAAATGAAAAAAAATAACAAAAACATAAAATAAACATAGAATGAAATGGGATGGTAGTCCGTATGTTTTTCTCTTTTTTTTTTCTTTTTCTATTTTTTCTTTTCTTTTTCTTTTCTTTTTTCGATTTTTTTTTTTTTTTTTTTTTTTTTTTTTTTTTTTTGTGCATACATTCTTACCCTACCATCCAAAATAATACATCATAGGGAATGGAAATTCCCCTTGCACTTGAATTTTTACATACTTTACAATAAACTAAACTAACGACTCGAATTAAGAAAATCAAAACACTTGGAGCACTTTTAAGATTAACGTACATATGGGGGTAATAATATTATGTTCTTCCCCATTACTCAATAAAATAAGTACTTTACCCACGAGTCCCAATTGTTCCAAAACAATATGTACAAGGATATGACTCGACTTAGCAACCATGTAATCAATTAGATAGTTAACTTAGGGTTTAACAAATAACAATAATGTACTAAAAATGAGCGCATACACGGAAGGCTAAGGCGATTTGGGTGTACATTCAAGTGGGGTGTAACAAATTCTTTCTTTAAGTAAGATGCTTAAAGTTAGAAACGAAAAGATAGGCTCGGAGGGGTGTACTAGGGGTTTCGTGTACTAAAGATGAGTACAACGCTAAGGTGTGGGAAAAATTAGTTGACTTAACTAGCCAAGTAATATGACTTAAATGGTCAAGTAATTATGATACGGGTTTAATACAAGGGTGATCCTAATGCCTCTTATCATGTAGTAAATCCTACTACATGAATGTAGTCTCACTAGCGGTCTCGGGATGCATTACTAACGCAAGTTCTAGAATCTAAATGCTACCGGTACACTCATAAGCACTAATAATGAATGCTTTTCCTATCAAATCTAAAGGCGAACCTCACATATTTGGGTGGAAAATTTTTCTGAATATACGGTTATGTGCTAGTCAAACAATCTCCTATCCATGAGACGCTTGCTATGGCTAAAGTTTCACTCCTAAATAATGTAAAAAAATTTAAATTCGGCGCTAAAATTACACTAACAAGTATTTCTCATAGTTTTATTACACATCTTCCATCAAACAAAACAAACTCAAGCGAAAGTGCATATGTAAGGTATCATCTTTTTACCCTCCCTTTACACTTAAGATGAACATTGTCCCCAATGTTCAAGTAAAGAATGTAAATGTGAAAAAGTAAAAAGAATGAAATCAAATACTCCCCTGATTCGCTCGGTATGGAAAATAAGGTGTCCAGGTTAAATCTTCCTCCAAGAAAATGAACAATCAAAGCTTCCCTTCCAGAATAATAATCATCTTCTTGTCATACATAACCTGTAAATCCTGAGAAAACAACCAAGACAACCTCGCGTAAAATCGGCGGCATCCTAGATAAGTTACTAAATCCTAGAAAACAAAATAAGATATAATGCTTGTGGAATGAAGTTTGCAGATTTCCTGGAGATTATAAAACTTAATAATTCACAAAAACCATAAGACTCCGTTAGAAAAACGAAACCGGTAAAATTTCTAGATTTTTACACGTGACGCCGTCAAGAGTTAACTCGTGACGCCGTCAGGATTGACCTGCAGAAATTCTTATGTTAAGTTTCCGGAAAATTTCTGGAAAAACTTGGTCCTACTTCCTAGAAAATCCTGCAAAACTTCATTATGACTCAATATAAGCATTTGACTCTAACAAATACGAGTATACATGTTCATTTAATATTGTGGAGAATCATGATCGGTTTTTTTCTTAAAAACATATTTGGGGTTTCCCCTTACACTTATCTTTTGCAAAAATACTTTTAGGTGGAATTAAGACTAGGCCAAAACAACAAAGTAAAGTATTTCCACATTTTAATTGAGAAACATGATCTACCAACAATAAAAACAAAGCATGCATATGGAAGCAAATAACAAACAAACAAAATAAAATCACACAAAACATGGGTTGCCTCCCAAGAAGCGCTTTTCTTTATTTACGAGTCTTGTAGCTAGATTCAAGGTCATGGGTTACTATGTGACCTCGTCATCAAACGTCATATCCTCTTCACTAATCATTTCATTGTTATTTTCTTGATAATGTTTTACACGTTGTTTGTTAACAGTAAATTTCCTACCTTCATCGTCCAATAACACCACGGCTCCAGTTTTAGAGGAATTCTTCACCGTAAACGGTCCATACCATCTAGACTTGAGTTTTCCCGGAAATAATCTCAACCGAGAATTGTATAATAGGACCTTGTCTCCCTCTGAAAATTCTTTGGGTTTCTTAATTCTCTGGTCATGCCATCTTTTTGCTCTCTCTTTATATGTGATGGAAGATTCGTAGGCTTCTAACCTAAGCTTATCAAGCTCGTGTAACTGCAAGAACCTATTATTTCCAGCAATTGTGTAATCTAAGTTACATGTCTTAAGCGCCCAATAAGCCTTATGTTCTAATTCCACTGCTAAGTGACATGCCTTACCATACACCATGCGAAACGGGGTCGTTCCAATAGGTGTTTTGTAGGCGGTTCGGAATGCCCATAAGGCTTCGTCGAGTTTAAATGACCAGTCCTTTCTATTTTGACTAACCGTCTTTTCAAGTATTCTTTTAATAGCCCTATTGGTGTTTTCGACTTGGCCATTGGTTTGTGGATGATAGGCGGTGGAGAACCGATGGGGTACTCCATACCTCTTCATGACCTTTTCCATTTGTGCATTGCAAAAATGGGTCCCCCTATCACTGATGAGAGCTTTAGGAATCCCGAATCTCGCGAAAAGCTTTTTCAGGAAATGAATAACTACTCTGGCGTCATTGGTCCTAAGGGCTTGTGCCTCAACCCATTTTGAAACATAGTCAATGGCGACTAATATGTATTCGTTCCCCCCTGAAGACGGAAAGGGTCCCATGAAGTCAATCCCCCAAACATCGAAGACCTCACAAACTTGTATAAAGTTCTGAGGTGCTTCATCCCTATGTGATATGTTTTCGGCCCGTTGACATGCATCGCATGCCTGCACCATTTCTTTTACATCACGGAAAATTGTGGGCCAATAGAATCCCGCATCGAGAATCTTTCGGGCGGTAATGTTTATCCCATGATGCCCGCCAGAGGGACCAGAGTGACATTCCCTCATAATCTTCACTGCCTCACTTTCCGAAACACAGCGTCTTATAATTTGGTCAGGACACCTTCGAAATAAAAATGGTTCATCCCAAAAGTAATATTTTAGCTGAGAAAAGAACCTTTTCCTTTCGTACCTTGTTAGGTGTTCAGGAACAAGTCTACTTGCGAGGTAATTAGCAAAATCGGCGTAACACGGCTACGAATCAATCATTAACATGAGTTGTTCGTCAGGAAATGAATCCCTAATCTCACTTCTATCGTGCATATCTAAGGGGTTTTCGAGACGAGATAGGTGATCTGCGGCCAGATTTTCTACCCCCCTCTTATCACGAATCTCAACATCGAATTCTTGTAGCAACAAGATCCACCGAATTAGTCGTGGCATAGCATCCTGCTTCGCAAAAAGATATCGAAGAGCCGAGTGATCAGTGAAGACGACTATTTTTGAAATGACAAGATACTGTCGGAATTTGTCGAACGCAAACACTACGGCTAATAATTCTTTCTCGGTGGTGGAGTAATTCTCCTGAGCGGGATTCATGGTTTTGCTAGCGTAATAAATAGGTTGGAAAAGCTTGTCACGCCGTTGGCCTAATACAGCCCCGACAGCGAAGTCGCTAGCGTCACACATGATTTCAAATGGTAACTCCGAGTTGGGTGTGATCATGATTGGAGCTTGTGTGAGTTCCTTTTTCAGGAGATCGAATGCATCCTTGCATTCTTGGGAAAAATCGAACGGAGCATCCTTCACAAGTAATGGAGTCATTGGCCGAGCGATTTTGGAGAAGTCTTTGATGAATCTCCGATAAAACCCGGTATGCCCCAAGAAGCTGCGTATTGCTTTAACAGTTGTGGTGTATGGTAACTTAGATATAGCTTCAACTTTAGCTTGGTCCACCTCTATTCCGTTCCCTGAGATCTTATGCCCTAACACAATCCCCTCTTTTACCATGAAATGACACTTTTCCCAGTTTAGCACCAAGTTGGTTTCCTCGCACCATTTAAGCATCTTTTCTAGATTAGCAAGACAGCGGTCGAAAGAGTTCCCGAAGACCGAAAAGTCATCCATGAACACTTCCATGCTGTCTTCCATGAGTTCGTGAAAGATTGAGGTCATGCATCGCTGGAAAGTGGCGGGGGCATTACATAGCCCAAAAGGCATCCTTTTGTAGGCAAATGTTCCATAAGGGCAAGTAAACGTGGTCTTTTCTTGGTCCTCAGGTGCTATCGGGATTTGAAAATACCCTGAGAATCCATCCAAGAAGCAATAGTACTCGTGTCCAGACAATCTCTCTAACATCTGATCAATGAATGGCAAGGGAAAGTGATCTTTCCTCGTGGCATCATTGAGCTTTCGATAGTCAATGCATACCCTCCATCCAGTGACCGTTCTTGGGGGCACCATCTCACCCTTGTCGTTCTTAACTACAGTCATCCCACCCTTCTTAGGTACAACCTGCACAGGACTGACCCACGGGCTATCCGAGATCGGGTAAATCAATCCTGCATCCAGAAGTTTAATAACTTCGTTCTTTACTACTTCCTTAATGTTAGGGTTCACCCGCCTCTGGGGTTGCACGGTAGGTTTATAATGTTCTTCCATGAGAATCTTATGTGTGCAAAAAGTTGAGTCAATCCCCTTAATGTCAGCCACACTCCATGCGAGCACCCCTTTGTATTCCTTTAGGACCTCTAAGAGTTTACCTTTTTGTTCATGTTCCAAGGAAGAGTTTATGATTACCGGCAGTTGGTCCTCTCCCTGAAGGAAGGCATACTCCAAATCGTTAGGAAGCTCTTTAAGATCTAACTCGGGAGGTTCGATAATAGAAAGTTTGAGCTTGTTTTCAGGCTTTCAGAGCTCGAGATGCTCCGTTGGCTCTTGTCTGGGGTAGGAGACTGCACCAACATCCTCCATCTTTTCTACCTCTAGCAAAGGCAGAAAACTCTCGTCCCGTAGCCAGCCTTCCTCGATCTGTTCATCGACACAACTATCAATGACGTCTGTGAGTTCATCGACCTCCCCAATGAAATAGAGCCGGTTGGCTGCTTCGAGGGAAAGGTCCATAGAATCCTTAATGTCGAAGGTTGTGCTATCGGTTCCCACTCGTAAGGTTAATTTGCCGTCATAAACATCAATGACTGCACGAGCGGTAGCTAGAAATGGTCTCCCTAGGATGATGGGTACCAAGTCATCCTCTTCCATATCCAGGATTACGAAGTCGATCGGGAATTTGAATTTCCCAACTTTGACTAGCACATTCTCGCATATCCCTACGGGGTACTTGACTGATCTATCGGCTAGTTGGATGTTCATACGGGTAGACTTTAATCCAGAGTATCCTAGTTTAAGGAACATGGAGTGAGGCATGAGATTGATACTCGCTCCCAAATCGGCAAGAGCATTCTTGATTTGATAGAGATCCTATGGAGCAAGGCAGGGTGAAGCTGCCCGGATCGTCTACCTTTTTTGGTAGCTCTCGATGGGTCACCACTGAGCATTCTTCCCCCAGGGTCACAAGACCCTCGAGTTTCTTTCGATTAGCAAGTAGTCTTTTAAAGTATGCGCTATACTTTGGCATGTGATAGCAAGCATCAAGGAGGGGTATGGTGACAACCGAGTCTTTTAGGTATGATAAAAATCTCTTGTTATCATTCTCAGTTTTCTGGTTCCTTAATCGGGATGGAAACGGGATTCTCACAGGTTGGCTAGGTAGGGTTGATGGGGAAGGGGTCGTCAAGGGAGGTTGGTCGGAGGTCTTGCCGCCTACATCCCCCTCCTCCTCGCCAGGTTTGTTTGAATCGGGGGTGTTATAACCAAGAAATACCTTCCGGAGGTCGTGGTTGATCGAAATACATCATTGTTTTAGAGAGAGAAAGTAGAGAGAGAAAGGTGGAGAAAAGGGTTTATATTAACAAAGAATAAATGAAACAACACACACACACTTTCCCACACCCCTCATGGAGAGTCATGAGGGGTATTTATAGGCTCATTACATCACATGTTTGCCTATATTACAATAATAGTCCCTAAAGTACTATTTGTATGATATCTAGTCCATTTCTTTATGTGTGACGTTATCTTTTATAAAATAGCAAGGCTAAAAATCTCCCTCCAAGATATCGTCACACATGAATGGATACAATGAGACCTATAAATACATAAACATGTAAATCACAACAATAGTAAACTATGTTGACGTTGTTGAAGCGCAGAGTCTCTGTAGTCTAGATACTGAGGCAGACTTGAAGTTCTCTCTTCCGACGATCTCGGCATATGATCTTTGATGGCAAAGGTCTTTGTAGCTCTGAACTTCAACTGTAATGGTCTAGTTAGGTTATTACTCCCTCCTAACTAGTGAGCCTTTATACTTTTTCTTCTGCTCCCTCCTGAACTGACAACTCTCTTCTCATCTCGCAGCGGATAAGGTAGATACTAATGAGTTTGCACCATGGTTGTCGTTCTGGGAGCATCATAGCATAACTCACATAGTATTGCACAGAAGGTTGGTAATACGCTCCGATGTACACAACATTAGTACTTCTTCGGTTCTAGTGTAAGCATAATTCCTTCGATCAACCAACGTACTAGAGATGAAACACTACTTCTTTTGGCATGTTCTTCTCCCTCCTGATGGTTGCGATGTATCGAAATCATCATACTATTATGTGTACATGCCAAAATTACCCGTACTTTACACTTCTGATGCAATATAGATAGACCGTGTAAGCATAATTTGTGAGTATATATCGCAAAAGTATGACTCTCTTTTTCTACAATCGCATCTCTTCTCTTCAACCTGTAAGCGACCTCTTCAAATTCCAACCAGCTAGTAAATGACCGTTGACTGGAGAAACAACCCAAGATAACCAATCTGAGAATGAAGTAAACATCCCTTAGATATATGACTTAATCTTGTACGATGGTGTGACTAAGAACCTATACTGAGCACTACAACGTAACTCCTTTAAGCATAGGTAGATCCATATACTCAAACCCACAAACAGTATATGAGATCTCTACCTCTTGAACTATCCACAACTTCGTGCGACACTGAGTACTACAATGTAACCCCTTAAAGTGATAGCTATAACCCGTGAGCACTACAATGTAACTCCTTACATCGGGTATAACTAGATAATCCAAGTCTTAATCACTATCTCTACCAGTGTTTCCCCAAACAAGTATCTTCGAAAGTCATGCATCCATCCACCCCTAGACTTTGAGATAAACAAGTCCACATGCCCTTGAAATGAACTTTAAACCCAGAAAAGTGATAAAGAATTATCCCCATAATCACAAAATCCGATACTAGCCGTTGTCATTTGATTGTGATTCTTGATCAGGATTGTTTAAGCAAAACGTGGTGTGTTTTGAAGTGATTTGAGATATATTGGTGTTGATGATAATGAAACAAGGAAATGAATCATGATCTATAAGATTGATTTACCAATAATCTCATGTGTTTAGGAAAGGTGAAAGTTAGGTTTTAGGGTTTATAGACATTAGGTTATTCGATGAGGTAAGGGTTTTGTTTATATAATAATCCTTTGATATGTCCTTGCTCAAAATCCCATCTCGTTACTCGATATCCTAAGTCAATTTCGGCAGAGTTTCGTTTAGATTAGTCCAAAATAAATCCTTACTCGATAAACGATCAGGTTGGACCAGCCTAACTCGGCAAACAATGTCACAACTCACCATTTCAGGTCATTTCCCGAACTTTGGGAAAACACTATTCATCAAACACTATTCATCAAAACACTATTCATCAGTTTACTATTCATCGTTTTCGAGGTCAATTTGATATTCTGAGAAACTTTTGGGAAATTTACTATTCATGAAACACTATTCATTGCGGGAAAAGATTTCATCATTCACGTGCATTACACATTTCATCGTAAATTTAGTTTACGGGTATTCAAATTCGCGTAACCGTATTGGGTTAGGTGCGGATTCATTTCATTAGTGTTGAGAACACTGCATACGGACTGGAGATAGTCTGCATATCATCATAACAGCATTTTCATGTTATACCACTCTTAGGATTTTCAAATTTCTATATTCAGTATAATTAACGTTTTACGTATTATGATTTCCAAATAAACATTAATACACGGTTTATACACAACGAATATATCTAAATATTCCCACAATGGTCCCGACATATTTTTATATCCATTTTAACATCATAAAAGTTATAACATTCAGTTACCCAGTATTTTGGAAATTTATTTTATTTATAACGTACGCGTATGAATATAACGACGGTTTTCGTGAAAACTAAACATTAATCACCCGATCACTTAGTAAATGTACCCAACATATTTTTAATATGTTTTTAACATTATTATAACTTTATTTCATCCCGGTTAACTTCGTGAACGTTTATTGCTATTAAACCCGGTACCCGATTTTAACGAATAACGCGTAATAACACTTAACGCTACACTATATTTTCTAAGTGATCAAAACCGTTTTGGCTACTCCCTTTCACACCAAAAACCGGCCATGTGCCACCCCATTTTAACTCTTGGCATTAACTTTCCCATTTTTAACTAATAAACACATAAAACCATACTTTACCAAAAATTACAAAATCATAAATCACATTTTGAGCTAAGAACAAAATTCTTCTCATCTTCCCCATTCCCCCATCATAACCCACGACCCATAATCATCACCATGATCAAGTGATCATTTTCCATGAAGTAAAACACAAAACTTGTTCATTTTACAAGCCTAATCAAGAATCAAGCAACAAAAACACAAGAACATCAAGCATAATCATCCTATAATCATCTCATTTTGTCAAGTAAGTTTTCATCTTTATTTTTTCATGGATCATCCTATTTTTACATGTATTACATATGTATCATGCTAAAAACCATGTACAAGTAGCTATACCACACTTTATTTTGGCTAAAAACAAACATACAAACCCTAACTTTTTGGTTATGAATCCCCTTGCTCTAATAACTTGGTTAGGAGTCCATGGCACCCTAAGAAGGTGTATGGTAAGATTAGATTAGCCATGTGGTGATTACAAGAGGATTGGTGATGGTAGAAATTAGTTTTTAACCTTGGAAACTTGATTTGGAACCTATTTTAGACATGCTGTCCCGTTTTGTAAAAATCTGGAAAATCAGTAAACACCAAGGAAACTTTGGCAAAATTTTTAGAAAATACTTTCAAAAACGAATCCGTAGGCGAAAGAACGGATTAAAAAGAGTTTATAACGAAGGAGTTATGATTTTTGCAAGATTGTTGACGAAAAGTATTTTCTGGAAATTTGTTTGCTGTTGGACGTTTTTCATTGGACAAAAAGAGACTTTAGACGTAACCCGGAGGAGTCAAGCTTTCCAAAATATATTACTACATACTAAGACGTAACCGTGGATATAAAGAACAAGTAAAACGGACTTATAACGACCAAGATATACACGTTTCAAAATCGGCGAAACTTTATTTATTTCCATCAGCTTTTTAGCAAATAATACTAAGTATAGAAAACGGTTTTTGTAAGACATCATGTTGAGAGTCAATTTACTCATTGATAAACTCATTTCTGGAAAATTTACATCATTGACAAAAAGTTATTTCACCCAGCCTAGTTTTCAAAACATCAAGCCGTTTGTCAAAAGGATTTATAACGAGCAACTTATGGACTCCCAAACTTTCCCGAAAACTGCCCAGAATCTGCCAAAACAGCCCAAACACCTCACTTGACGGCTAATTATCTTTATGATCGAGACCTGTATGGACAAACTTCACTTCTGTGACTTTTCAGATATGGTGAAAATCTTCTCAAAACTACTGAGCTTCTTTCCTAACTCTTAATATTCATTATTTCACGACTAGTTTTGCGAGACTGTTTTGTCACTAATAGAAGTAATAATACTTCTACGTACTAAATTCTAGATTTTCTAGAAATATTAATCAAGTACCCAATTTCATAACTAATGATGCATTAGTGATTCCAAGTATATTTTCATTAGTACAAGGCGTTATTTCAAGGATTTCAAACCGAGGATTTCAACACAAACATTGGTACATACGATATATATATAAGTATATATATTACAACTAGTTTATTTTTCTAATAGCAATATTTTCCTAAGTCTTGGAATATATACTTTTGGTAACAACAAGTGTTTTTCAAAGAGTAGAGTGGTATAGTAAACATGTGCATGGACATTCA
This sequence comes from Artemisia argyi, assembly GCA_030686995.1. Classification (NCBI taxonomy): domain Eukaryota; kingdom Viridiplantae; phylum Streptophyta; class Magnoliopsida; order Asterales; family Asteraceae; genus Artemisia; species Artemisia argyi. The sequence continues at coordinate 5,818,168 of CM060705.1, forward strand.
TAACATCATTTCATGATCTAAAGTAGATCGTACATCATTCATATTAGGTTGCGGCTAGTATGCGCGCCTTGTTTTTCAGCTCAGTACATGTTCATGGTACCATCATATTGGGTTACGACAGCAAATTGTTCATTGGTGTTCATTTCATTTCATCACAGTTTCATCAGTTAAGGTGAGTTTTCATAGCCCCGTTTTCAATTCAACATTTTTGATTGTTTTCAAATCCCACGGGGGGAATACATTGCATCAATCATTTCAGTACGAGCCCAAGTATTCAAACATGTACATAGCTTAAGTTACCTTGCCATGTGAAAAAGTCCCCTGTAACATCATGAACCGTTAATTTCAAGTACTAAGCGAGAGTGAGTGGATAGATCTATCGAGGGTGACACCTCCATCCGTGGTAGTGGATACCAACAGTAAGCGGATGCATGTCATGTCTTTTACATTTGAATGTTTCGGCAGAACATTCGGGAGGGGCTTACAGTTTCATCAGTCATAGCTTCGGTGTCATGAGCTTAAGGCTATTGTACAATTTTCACGAGATTTTTATCTTGCATTTTTACTTGTGGTGGCCGTACATCATTACATTTTACAAACCTATGGAATTCACCAACATTCGTGTTGACGTTTTAGCAATGTATTTCAGGTTATTAAGGTCGCTCATGAGACATGCATTTGGACCTTCATGGAGTCGCGGAGTCGACGCGTCTCATCATTATTTCATGCACTTATGTAAACATTTGATCTAGTACGACTTGTTTTTCATAAACATGCAACACATTTTGGGGACCTCATTTTGTAAACTCTGAATTATTTCAATGATCAAATGCAGTATTTTCCAAACGACACTTTAGGTCGTTCAATGTAACTGTAACTGTGGTGCTATGACAGACACCCCCAGGTATTCCATTCCGCTGCAAGTCAGGTAAATTGGGGGTGTGACAGATTGGCATCAGAGCTAAGGTTATAGCGAACTAGGATGTATCTTGGACCCTAGACTATAACCACATCAGCATAGCATCTCATCATTTCATCATAAGTGCATAATCATGATACATGTTGTTTCATACATACCCTGTGCGAGTTATTTATACTCATATCCGTATATGTATATCATTTTATTGACCTGGTTCACAAATGACATGTCTTCAGATACTCACCCTGACATCCTTTTATCGGATTCCAACATTGAAGATGCCTTGTCATCTTCCACTACCATTATACCATCAGTTGCACTTACACCACCATTAGTACTATTGATTTGCCATAGGAACAGAGTCTTCCTATCATTCAGCCCGTACATAGAATGCCTTTTGGTAGTGTATTCAGAATTAATCTTAATGGACTTATTAGGATGCTTATTGCAAGGAAGATAGTGTGTTTTCTTTCCATCACTAGTAGGGCATTTACTACTCAGGTACTATCACCACCATCAGTTACTTATTACACTATTGGCCTTCCCACAGTGTGTACTTTAGTTTTACCTTTTGGATGTCGCGAGGTAGCGCGAAAGAGGGTAGTATTCCATTCACTAGTACCATCATTGTCATTTTTCCTTTTCCATTCCCACTTGCCATGAACTAGATGACATCTAGTAGATAATACCAATAACACGGACTCAACAGAAACATCCGCAGATTCTTCAGGAATTAGGTTGATTTCGTTTTTGACGAATTAGTAGACTATTACCATTCGACAAGATTCACCCACGTATCCAATACACCATTCAAGCTATTTTACTATCATATGGGGAAACTGTTTTACAGAAAAATTTTCTGAAGTAAGCTATTTTATTACCATCCTATACATTGATTTTTCTGTCACTACACCAAGTATTTACTATTATTACGCGAAACAATTTTCATGTTACTTGAAAGGAAACATCAGGATACCATTTTAATAACAATGCGTTGAACACCATCTAAAACTTTTGAGAAAAGTTATGATATTTTTACAAAATCCAACATCGCATCATTAGTCCTCAATTATACATAGCCTGATCACCTATGTAAAATTCAGGAAGGATTATGCCATGAAGGAAATAATTACCTTTTCAAAGGATTGTTAATAACAATCTTCATCCAAAAGTTTTGTAAACAAAGGAACTCTTTCATAAACATCCCTTGTGCCGAACTATCCCTGGATACTTACCCTACCTGTCACTCACTTGGTCATTACATTGGATTTTTCCCATTGACTTCCCTAGAAGAGACTTTCCATATCAATTACATGCAGGATTCCTTTATGCAATAAAGGCAACGAAAGGATTACAGAACTACTAACCAGGACTAGAAGTATATAGTGAGAGAATTCATAACTCAACAACAATCCTAAGATACTGCGAGACCATCCGAATCACCATCTTTAACCTAGTTGTCCAATGTTATTATTCAAGGGTACTAGCTAGACTGAGCTACAGGATTGAACTCAATATAAATGTCCGCAGGACAACACTAGAAATAAACCAAGCTTCTAATTGAGACTGTAGAGCATTTCATTTAAACATGGCCTCATCCATACATGAACTTTCCTGCAGTAAGTTTTCACAAAGTACAATTGTTTGAATCAAGAATATCGATGTAGATTCCTCTAAGGCATTATGTCTAGAAATTTCAGATAACCTCACTTTCATACCAAGCAAGGGATCAAACCAGAACATATCTCCTAATCTACATGGGAAAACAGAATAGACATTCATCGACACAACATCAAGTGATACATTCGTCTTGCCAATTACAACGATAAACTATTTCAGGACTTAAGTTAGTCTAAATACCTATGCTTGTAGTTATGCCAGATAACCATCAATAGACATTATCCAACCTCAGGAACTAGGTGTTAGACATCTATGCATTTAAGCGAACATTTCCTACTCTACCATTTTATCCTTGTTAGTGTTTTCACTTTTAAATAAAGTTGATGCGTTTACATAAATCACATACCTTGTGGAAAAATGATTTCTGAAATTCCTATTTTGAACAAGTACGATCCTTTTTGGTCAATCTTTAGCAACACTATGGTACAATGAGGAAAATACATAAACATCAAACTTTGGTAAGCAGTCGTAATCACAACATGTTTGAAAACAGTTCCTATTTCATAACTACTGGATTTTGGATCATCAGGAAAAATATTACCCAGTAAATCATTTGCTCCATTTTCTAAGTTCGTTTATTCAGAAAAAGATTTCAACCAAAACTCGCAATCGCGAGACAAATATCCAGAACCAACTTCCCTACAACATCGCTTATGCATTTAGGATTTGTGACTGGACAATAGAGAATATTGGGAAATTGTGATGAAGGAATTAGGAGGAACATCACAAATTGATCATGAACTTCAGTAGTGGAGACCAAACCCACTAGACAAAGAAGGACATATGTCTTATCATCCGTTGGAACAAAACACAAGGAATCAAATTGTTACCTATATTCTATCCCTTTCAGATAACGCCAAGTTCGAAGGACCGAGCGTTATGGAATTAGTCACAAAGGTTTATTGTACCCATTTCAGTTTTTCCTGTTAAGGAAACCGATTCAACTTGGACTTCAGGTAATCATTTCAGGATTTTCTTCAGAAACCCATTTAGTTGTGAACATCACCTATCATCCTCAGAACGATGGTCAAAGCGAGAGAACAATTTAAACATAGGAAGGTATGCTCAGAGCATGAGTGATTGACCTTAGAAATGGTTGGACTAATCATTTAACATAAATCAAATTCATCTACAACAATAGTTATTACACCAACAGCGAGAAACTGGCAGAAGTTAGGTTGGTACATAACACACATCATTTGGATTGAGTATCCTGAACAACAAACCATCCGGATTCAAGTTAGAGAACAAACTAAGTTAAAAGCATTGCCTTGGATTGGCATGATACAAATTGGATAACAAGAAAGGTTGAACCTTTAGCATATTGGACTATTTAAGATTCATTTTAGAATCGACCAACTAGCATACAAACTTGAGTTCTGGCAGAATTCAGCAGTATATATTACCAGTGTCACATTTAAAACATTAAGAAGCGCAGACCATCGAATGATGGGCCAAATTCAGAAAAAGCTCAACTCACTAGTTCAGTAGGCATTCATGAGATAACCAGAAATTTTCTACAAGTCAAGAATCAATTACAAGTTCAATAAGTCGTAAACCATTAAAACTTCAAGTTTTGCAGAGTTAGCAGAAAGTTCTGCCTAGGAAAGGCATGTTATCGTTCAGAAAACTTGGAAAGTTACACCAATATACACTGGACCATTTATATTTTGACAGAGTAGGCCTAGTGGCCGTCAGACTTGAACATTGTCAGAGAACAACAGGATAACACGAACATATTTCACATTTTCAGATCCCCAGAAATGACTTACAGATGAGTCACTCATGATTCCATTGGAAGGGATCCAACTCAAATGACAATCTCAGACCTTGTAAGAGAACCAACAGAAATCATGGACCGTGTGGTCAAACAGTTGAAACAGAGTCGAATCCCTATCGTTAGAGTTCGCTGGAATTCTCGAATATCATCACCTTTTCACCAATACATTTTCAGAGACCAACATAAACTGAACTTCGGGACGAAGTTCCTTTTAGGGGGGAAGACTGTCACAACTCACCATTTCAGGTCATTTCCCGAACTTTGGAAAAACACTATTCATCAAACACTATTCATCAAAACACTATTCATCAGTTTACTATTCATCGTTTTCGAGGTCAATTTGATATTCTGAGAAACTTTTGGGAAATTTACTATTCATGAAACACTATTCATTGCGGGAAAAGATTTCATCATTCACGTGCATTACACATTTCATCGTAAATTTAGTTTACGGGTATTCAAATTCGCGTAACCGTATTGGGTTAGGTGCGGATTCATTTCATTAGTGTTGAGAACACTGCATACGGACTGGAGATAGTCTGCATATCATCATAACAGCATTTTCATGTTATACCACTCTTAGGATTTTCAAATTTCTATATTCAGTATAATTAACGTTTTACGTATTATGATTTCCAAATAAACATTAATACACGGTTTATACACAACGAATATATCTAAATATTCCCACAATGGTCCCGACATATTTTTATATCCATTTTAACATCATAAAAGTTATAACATTCAGTTACCCAGTATTTTGGAAATTTATTTTATTTATAACGTACGCGTATGAATATAACGACGGTTTTCGTGAAAACTAAACATTAATCACCCGATCACTTAGTAAATGTACCCAACATATTTTTAATATGTTTTTAACATTATTATAACTTTATTTCATCCCGGTTAACTTCGTGAACGTTTATTGCTATTAAACCCGGTACCCGATTTTAACGAATAACGCGTAATAACACTTAACGCTACACTATATTTTCTAAGTGATCAAAACCGTTTTGGCTACTCCCTTTCACACCAAAAACCGGCCATGTGCCACCCCATTTTAACTCTTGGCATTAACTTTCCCATTTTTAACTAATAAACACATAAAACCATACTTTACCAAAAATTACAAAATCATAAATCACATTTTGAGCTAAGAACAAAATTCTTCTCATCTTCCCCATTCCCCCATCATAACCCACGACCCATAATCATCACCATGATCAAGTGATCATTTTCCATGAAGTAAAACACAAAACTTGTTCATTTTACAAGCCTAATCAAGAATCAAGCAACAAAAACACAAGAACATCAAGCATAATCATCCTATAATCATCTCATTTTGTCAAGTAAGTTTTCATCTTTATTTTTTCATGGATCATCCTATTTTTACATGTATTACATATGTATCATGCTAAAAACCATGTACAAGTAGCTATACCACACTTTATTTTGGCTAAAAACAAACATACAAACCCTAACTTTTTGGTTATGAATCCCCTTGCTCTAATAACTTGGTTAGGAGTCCATGGCACCCTAAGAAGGTGTATGGTAAGATTAGATTAGCCATGTGGTGATTACAAGAGGATTGGTGATGGTAGAAATTAGTTTTTAACCTTGGAAACTTGATTTGGAACCTATTTTAGACATGCTGTCCCGTTTTGTAAAAATCTGGAAAATCAGTAAACACCAAGGAAACTTTGGCAAAATTTTTAGAAAATACTTTCAAAAACGAATCCGTAGGCGAAAGAACGGATTAAAAAGAGTTTATAACGAAGGAGTTATGATTTTTGCAAGATTGTTGACGAAAAGTATTTTCTGGAAATTTGTTTGCTGTTGGACGTTTTTCATTGGACAAAAAGAGACTTTAGACGTAACCCGGAGGAGTCAAGCTTTCCAAAATATATTACTACATACTAAGACGTAACCGTGGATATAAAGAACAAGTAAAACGGACTTATAACGACCAAGATATACACGTTTCAAAATCGGCGAAACTTTATTTATTTCCATCAGCTTTTTAGCAAATAATACTTAGAAAACGGTTTTTGTAAGACATCATGTTGAGAGTCAATTTACTCATTGATAAACTCATTTCTGGAAAATTTACATCATTGACAAAAAGTTAGTTCACCCAGCCTAGTTTTCAAAACATCAAGCCGTTTGTCAAAAGGATTTATAACGAGCAACTTATGGACTCCCAAACTTTCCCGAAAACTGCCCAGAATCTGCCAAAACAGCCCAAACACCTCACTTGACGGCTAATTATCTTTATGATCGAGACCTGTATGGACAAACTTCACTTCTGTGACTTTTCAGATATGGTGAAAATCTTCTCAAAACTACTGAGCTTCTTTCCTAACTCTTAATATTCATTATTTCACGACTAGTTTTGCGAGACTGTTTTGTCACTAATAGAAGTAATAATACTTCTACGTACTAAATTCTAGATTTTCTAGAAATATTAATCAAGTACCCAATTTCATAACTAATGATGCATTAGTGATTCCAAGTATATTTTCATTAGTACAAGGCGTTATTTCAAGGATTTCAAACCGAGGATTTCAACACAAACATTGGTACATACGATATATATATAAGTATATATATTACAACTAGTTTATTTTTCTAATAGCAATATTTTCCTAAGTCTTGGAATATATACTTTTGGTAACAACAAGTGTTTTTCAAAGAGTAGAGTGGTATAGTAAACATGTGCATGGACATTCATAACATCATTTCATGATCTAAAGTAGATCGTACATCATTCATATTAGGTTGCGGCTAGTATGCGCGCCTTGTTTTTCAGCTCAGTACATGTTCATGGTACCATCATATTGGGTTACGACAGCAAATTGTTCATTGGTGTTCATTTCATTTCATCACAGTTTCATCAGTTAAGGTGAGTTTTCATAGCCCCGTTTTCAATTCAACATTTTTGATTGTTTTCAAATCCCACGGGGGGAATACATTGCATCAATCATTTCAGTACGAGCCCAAGTATTCAAACATGTACATAGCTTAAGTTACCTTGCCATGTGAAAAAGTCCCCTGTAACATCATGAACCGTTAATTTCAAGTACTAAGCGAGAGTGAGTGGATAGATCTATCGAGGGTGACGCCTCCATCCGTGGTAGTGGATACCAACAGTAAGCGGATGCATGTCATGTCTTTTACATTTGAATGTTTCGGCAGAACATTCGGGAGGGGCTTACAGTTTCATCAGTCATAGCTTCGGTGTCATGAGCTTAAGGCTATTGTACAATTTTCACGAGATTTTTATCTTGCATTTTTACTTGTGGTGGCCGTACATCATTACATTTTACAAACCTATGGAATTCACCAACATTCGTGTTGACGTTTTAGCAATGTATTTCAGGTTATTAAGGTCGCTCATGAGACATGCATTTGGACCTTCATGGAGTCGCGGAGTCGACGCGTCTCATCATTATTTCATGCACTTATGTAAACATTTGATCTAGTACGACTTGTTTTTCATAAACATGCAACACATTTTGGGGACCTCATTTTGTAAACTCTGAATTATTTCAATGATCAAATGCAGTATTTTCCAAACGACACTTTAGGTCGTTCAATGTAACTGTAACTGTGGTGCTATGACAGACACCCCCAGGTATTCCATTCCGCTGCAAGTCAGGTAAATTGGGGGTGTGACAAACAATATTAAGCATACTCAACTCATGAAACCATTGCTCGAAAAACAACCCAAACTCGGTAAGATCCTAACTCGGTAAGATAAGATCCTAACTCGGTAAGATCCTAACTCTGTAAGATCCTAACTCGGTAAGATCCTAACTCTGTAAGATCCTAACTCGGTATGATCCTAACTCGGTAAGATCCTAACTCAGGAAGAACCTAACTCGGTAAGATAGATCCTAACTCCAAACTCGGTAAGGAAATTTTCCAAACTCGGTAACTTCCCAAACTCGGTATCAAAAATTTTTCCAAACTCGAAAAAGTTTGTCAAACTATGTAAGAATTTTCAAACTCGGTAAGAAAAATTTTCAAACTCGAAAAAATTTTCAAACTAGGTATGAAATTTCAAACTCGGTAAAAAAACTTTTCAAACTCGAAAAAAATATTATGAACACTAACGAGATCCGAGATTTTTCACCCAAAAACACGATTTTTCACCCAAAAACACCACGATTCGCCCCCGGTTAGCTCTGATGCCACTTGTTATAACCAAGAAACACCTTCCGGAGGTCGCGGTTGATCGAAATACATCATTGTTTTAGAGAGAGAAAGTAGAGAGAGAAAGGTAGAGAAAACGGTTTATATTAACAAAGAATAAATGAAACAACACACACACTTTCCCACACCCCTCATGGAGAGTCATGAGGGGTATTTATAGGCTCATTACATCACATGTTTGCCTATATTACAATAATAGTCCCTAAAATACTATTTGTATGATATGTAGTCCATTTCTTTATGTGTGACGTTATCTTTTATAAAATAGCAAGGCTAACAGGGGGCAATGGGGGATAAGCTTGGGTAAGGTGGGTCCTTGGTTGTTGTTCCAGCTCGAGTGGTTATCGCGAGCATGGGGTCTTTTTTGCTTACTGATGGCATTTCAAGATTACCTGCTGCTCGTCGAAAAGCTCATTAAGACCTTTCATTTGCAAGCCCTTTTCTTGAGTGAAGTGACCAAGGTCATCTTCAAAAGTGCTCCTGATTTCAAATTCAGGGCCTTCCTCTCCTTCTTTTCTCTTTACCAGATTTCCCCAAAGGGTGTAATCATCATTTTGGTAAAAAGGCAAAAGGGAGGGATCAGCATAAATGTCCCCTCCTGACAAGCATGCATGTTCAGTTGTGGCTGCTCCTCCGCATTCTTCTGCCTCATGCGGGCCCCCACAGTAATCGCAGATTAGGTAAGGATTCGAGAGTTGTTTAGGTAACTGCGATCCAGCTAGGTATTCCACTCTTTTGTGAATTTTTCTCAACCGATCAGAAGTGATTTCAGAAATGCTGACAGTCGACTCAGGTTCATCCCAAGTGTCATCCTGGTCTTGAGCATATTCTTCAATCCTACCATCCTTCTTCGGCACTAAGATTGGCCAATCTCCCTTTTCTAGATTGGTTAATTCCGTTTCGATCGTTAGAGGAGATATTATCGTAGAAGATTTGGACCAAGAGCCAAAGCTCAATGCCATGATGGGGAACTTGTCTTATTAAATCTTTGAATCTAATCCACGATTTATGGAAGGGTTCGTCCTTCCCTTTTCAGAAACGGAGGATCCTATCTCTAAACGCTGAGGTTTTTCCAGGTGGAAAGAACTTCTCATAGAACTTGGATATGAGTTGCTCCCATGTGAAAATAGATTCGGAATGGAGTTTATCATACCATTCTTGGGCTTTTTCATATAGGGTGAAAGGAAAGAATCGCAATCGGGACATGTCTCTAGTAGCCCCATCCGTATGGAGGGTGTCTACTATTTTCAGGAAGTCTTTAATGTGTTGGATTGGATCTTCCTCATCTAATCCGCAAAACTTACACACACTTTGGACAAGCCAAACATCGTTTGCATGCAAAACCTCGTTGGTGTGTTCGTTTGGGTAGACAATGGCGTTTGAGAAGCCACGAGAGGTTGGGGAGGAGTAGTCCTTAAGGCACTTAGGAATGGGGGTTGCGGGGGTACTCATCTCGTCGTTGGGTTGGGAGCTAGGGGTTGTGACATGATTTTCTGAATTTTCTTCAGAAAGGGGTGCATCAAAAGCGATGGCAACGCTAGATGGTTCAGAAGTTGAGTGATATTGTTTCAATCTATACATTTCTCTTTCGGGTTCCGCATAAGGCAAGACAAGGTTTCTAGTGGAACTACGACTCCTAGTGATCCTAAGGTTAAAGGATTCGTCGTTTGCCATGATCGCAGGTGGTGAAGAGTTACGGAAAAAGACACAAAGAAATAAGATAGACTAAAGAAAACCTAAAAAATAAAAATAAAATCTTACTAGAAAGGAATCTAGCAAGTAGACCTAATAAAAAGAGATTCTAACCTAGACAATAACTATTCCCCAGGCTGCGGCGCCAAAAACTTGATACGTGGGAATCGCACCACGCTTTACCTCTCAAGGGATCTTGAGAAGCTTACAACCCCCACCAGGCAGTGTACCTGATCGTTGTAGTATAGTATAGTGACAAGTACCGGGGGATTGATCCTTCAGCTAGGAATAGTGTCGTTAGGATTGAAATTGATATAACTAGGTCTAAAGGTGAAGGATGATTCTTTTTGTATTTTTATATTTTATGAAAAGCAAGTGAAAATCTCGGGTTTTGGAAGAAGGGGCGGAATTAGTTGCTAATCAACTAACCCAAAAGATACTAATTAAACTAATGTGCAATAAAACTAAACTAGGATTCTACAAGATAAGTGAAGCATGTCTACCCATGATATGTTACTCCTTGCTAGCTATCCAATTCTACCTATTGAATGTAAACCTTATTTTAATTGACAGGTGTATTCCTAATAACTCATGGAGTGGCATACATATCTCTCCAATTCTATGAGCTCTTATCTCCTCCTATGCCATGCCCGGCACAACCATAGGGATTGTAAACAGTGGCTCATGCGTTAAATACTACCTTAATAGCCTAGTATGCCTTGGCTACATGTTTCTTAAGACGTTCAAGCATATTACACGATGGAGATCTGCCAGTTTTCTTAAGCCTAACATCGAATTCATTCAATCAAAACAAGAATCAATAGGAAACAAGAATTATAAACTAAACCAACTAGATCTATTGAAGTTGTCACGCCTTAATTGATGGAGATAGACACGCACATCAACAAACCCTCATTGATGGAGATAGACACAACCATCAACAAGAAATCAATGAGATCTAATCAATTATATACAAGTTTCACATAATCATAAGTAGACACAAGGTGAATTAACAAAACATAATCAAAGAAGGACAATCAACAAGAATAATGAAAGACATAGTTGAGATAGAATCATCAAACCAATACATGATGTTTATGGAGTGATTGAAACCCTCTAAGTTGCTGGAAAAACACCCACCTAAACCCAGGAATCGACCTTAGGGTTTAGGGCTTACAAAAAGTGAAGTTATGATGTTATATTTATAGGCATGTTTTCTGTCGGCAAGGCTTGACGTTGTCAGGTCGTTTCTATTGACATCCTCAAGACCATTTTTTCACCAAATTGTATATCTCTTCGTCCTCTTCGCGTGGGCTTTTGAATCACCTAAATCCGAGTTCGTATGCAAAAGTTATGACCAAAACAATATCAGCTACTCCGCGCGCAAGTTTTGACAAGTTAACACGTGACGGCCTTGGGTGACGCCTTCATTTCTGTACTGGGCCGTCATGGAAATTACTCTTGACGCCGTCAGGAATTTACTCTTGACGCCGTCACCTACTGTTCTCAGCAAGGAAAATTAAGTCTTTGGCGTTTTCTTCACTTTTATGCTCCAAAAACGTCCGAATTGCTTCCTTTTTCAGATTTCTCTCCCAAAGTACCTAAAATCACAAAAGGAACGATTTAGGGCAATATTTGATCAAATAAATTCAATTCCGGGCTTAAATGACACCCTAAAAGTGGTTCATGTTTCGCCTCATCAACTTATGAATTATATGATCAAAGGATTTTAGATCTAGAAATGGAGGTTGGATCAGAAAGTTTATAGTGCAAAAAGGTGAGGAAAATGTGTGAAATGATCCAATATTTATAGGGCCAGATTTTACTGTTCGGGAGCGTGACGGTCCCCTTAATTAGAGGCCGGTCCCCTTAATCATTAAGGGGGCCGCCCTCCTGAACGTTGGAAAAGTTTTTCTGGATAAAATTTGCCCTTTTTGGTTGGAAATTTGAAATCATATCTTTGTGGTTTAATATAGCATTACCAAAAATGATTTACAAATATATATAAAATGTTTATATCATTTTATAAGATGTTATGTCTTAAGACAAAATTTCCTTTGATCATGTAATGCATATGTTAGCATTAAAAATATGTATTATGAAGTGATGGTCATTCTCATATTGTAACTCTGTGTCGTTTGTTAAGATTAGTAATAGTTTAGTCATTGGGCCTTGGACTTGGCAAGCTAATATGTTATATTCTATGTTTCATAAGCCTAGTTATTCAACCATGTAACCAAGTCCAAGCCCAAGCCCATAGAAAGCCCATATAGGCATCTCATGTTAAGAACTATTTAAACACCTCAAAGGCTCATTTGAGGTGTGTGCTTGTGTGTGTATTTGTGTGTGTTTTATTAATCAAAGCTCTCATCTTTTCCATCTCTCTCTCATATATACGATTCACATATATATATACATCAAGTCACCATCTTTCCATCTTTCCTTCTTATTGTGCTTATATTGTGTGTGATAAAGTTGTGTTATTTAAGGTCCTACAAGTGGTATCAATCGCCTAACAATGATTTAGGAGTGTTGGGTGTTTGTGTTTTTCGTATTTTTTAAGCTTTCTACACGTTATTTTCATAAAAAATTCTTACTTTTCTTGTTTTTTTTGGCTTTTAACACTTTTTTGATTACAAACTAGTGTTATAAACCCTATCTAACAAGAAAGTTTTAATCTTTTTGAAAATTTCTAGCTTAAAAAATCGACTTTGGTTTTGTACTTGTTTTCGAGATCTAAAAAAGTTTTTATAAAAATCATCAAGTTTGGAACTTTCTTCAAGTTTTGGTGATTTTATGCATAGAAGTACAAGTATCTTGGAACACAAACTTGATTTTGGAGTGCTTTGAGCTACACGATTTGGCTACCATTTATCGAGAATCTCATTCTAGTTATCTTCATACGATTCCGTGGTTTACTCGGTGTTTTTCTTCCTTGTATAAGTTAGAAAAAACACTTCGACTTGGGATAACTTTCTAAATTGTATAATTTAGAAAAGTATTGCAACTTTTCGATAAGTGCACATTTTCGAGAAATATTGCACAACATTTTCGAAAAGTATTGCAATTCTCGAAAAATCATTTGCCAAGATTCTTCGAATATTATATTGCCATCAAACTTGGACAAATTTCAACTGAAAGCTTCGAATATTTTATTGCCATCCAAGATATTTCGAAAACTTGGACCATTTATTTCTTTCGCAAAACTGACACTTTCGAAAAAATTGGACAATTTTTTCGCAAACCTGTTTTTGTCGAGAAAAATCCTGGACAATTTTTTTTCGCAAACCTTATATTTTCGGAAAAAACTTGGACAATTTTTTTCTTTCGCAAACCTGAAATTTTCGATATCTTGGTCAAAGTTTCGCAAACTTGAAATTTTCGAGATCTTGGACATACTTTCGAATACTTGAAATTTTCGAGAACTTTGTCATAATTTCCGAAATCTTGGAACTTGGACATATCTCGAGAACTTGGGAATTCTCTGAGAAGATATTATTGAAGTCAAACTTTCACCATCAACTCTTGCAACTATTTACTCCAAACACCACTCCTATTTCATTGGAACGATCCAATTCTCAACTTTATCCATCTAAACTTCATCAAATAGCATCCCAGCAAGATATTCATGCAGCCGGTGCGGAAAACCGACCTCCTATGCTTGAAAAAGGTGGATATCTCCCATGGACAAGCCGCATGCTTCGTTACATCAAAACAAAGGATACCGGGCACCTAATGATCAAATCCATAGAAAATGGTCCATTTCAGCCAAGACAAGTTCAAATTCAAGGTAATCCAAATACCACACCTCCTACTGAACCAGTAATGCGTATACAAACAGAAGCAGATTACACTGATGAAGACAAGGCGCAGATCAAAGCTGATGATATGACAATGCATTTAATCCAACTTGGATTACCACGAGAGATCTTTGCTGCGGTCGACAGCTGTGAAAGTGCTCATGCTATGTGGGAACGTGTTAGAAGAATATGTCATGGAACAGAAATTGGACAACAAGATGTTGAGAACAAACTTCTTACTGAATGGGAGAACTTTACATCCACTAAAGGTGAACAGATCGAATCTTACTACACAAGGTTTTGCACTTTGATGAATGAGTTAATCAGAAACAAGTTGACACCACGAGGAATTGCAACAAACATCAAATTCCTCAATAACCTTCCAGAGGAATGGGGTCATTATGTTACAATTGTTAATCAGACAAAGGACTTACATCAGGTGAATTATGATCAACTCTATGACTTTCTGAAGCAAAACCAAGCTGAGGCTAATGAAGTTAGGAAAGAAAGATTGGCAAAGAATCATGATCCTCTCGCACTAATTGCTAATACACCAACACCATTACAAGTGAACACTCAACAACCATCATCACCTATTCACAACTACATGCAACCATCATGCATTCAACAACCAACACCGGTCTACCAACAACAATTCTACCCACCACAACAACAAGTTATTCCACAACAGACATACCCACAATTCCAAGAACCAGAATTCACTGACAATGATGAAGCTGCTGCAGCATTGACTCAAGCATTTACTTTTCTGTCAAAGGAATTCCAAGGACGCTATTCTACACCAACAAACAACAACCAAAGGATTTCATCGAATACTCGCAACAGGCAGATTGCTCAACCGAGTTTCAATATAGGCAACGGAGGCCAAATGGTTGGAGTTTATGGGAATCAGCAAGGATATGCTACTGGATTTAATATGGGCAATCAGAATATGCAGAATGCAAGTCAGTATGCAGGGAATCAGTATGGTCAGAATGCAGGGAATCAGTTGGGTCAGTTTGTTGGAAATCAGAGGGGTCAGAATGTTGGTAATCAGGCAATGGGTAATCAGAATAGAAATGTTGCAGCTCCAGTAGTTGGGAATTTGGGAAATGTGAATCAGGGTAATCCGGTAAAGTGTCTCAACTGCCAGGGTGTAGGTCAAATGGCAAGGAACTGTCCTACTAAGCCAAACAAGAAAGATCTAGCGTACTTGCAGAAAGCAGTGATGTTGGCACAAAAGGCAGAGGCAGGATTTCAGTTGAACGCAGAGGATAATGATTTTATGCCTCTTATGGATGACATAGAAGATAGAGAAGATATCGATGCGAACTGCATATTCATGGCGAATCTTCAGGAAGCTAAGTATGACACGGATTCTGACACACTTCCTGTTTATGACACCAATGCACCATCTGAGGTATCTAATTTCAACACATGTCACAATAATGATATATTTGATATGTCTCCTCATGAGGAACAGTATTTTGAGAAGCAAGCACCCACTTATGATACATCCCTGGACACGCCAAGTAGTAGCAATACTCCTTCAGCAATTCGAGATGTGAATCATAATGGAGGCTTCGTTTCACAGCATGCTGAGAATGATGAGGAAACACGTGCTTTGTTTGAATCATTATTGAATAATTGTCGTATTGAAATTAAGAATGTGCAAAAGGTCAATCGCGATGTTAAGGCCGCGAATGTTAAATTGACCGCTGAGCTTGAGTGTTACAAATCCACCGTTAAAGCTTTTGAATTTCATAACAAAAGATTGTCTGAATTAGAAACTGGTTATCAAAATTCCGTTTAAGAGAAACAACAATTGCAACTCAAGTTCGATACACTTGATGTTAATTCTTTCAAAAAGATAAAATCTTTAAACGCGGAAATTTCTGATTTACAAAACCAACTTTCTAAACAAAAAACAGCTTATACCAATCTTGAAAAAGAAATGGATGAGTTGAAAAAGGATTTTGCAAAGAAAGAAGACAAACTTTTGGAAGAAATCGTAGAGTCAAAACACATGACTGCTCATTTAGAAGAGTTAGTGGTTAAGTCGGGGCAGTCGAGTCAAACAATGAAAATGATTTCAAATCAAACTAATCCGATTTACCATACGAAACATAAAATGGTTCTCGGTAACAACACCCCTTGTAATCTCAAGAAAGCTCAGCAAGAACAGAATATTTTGTACAATGGTAATGTGATTTATACCAAACATGATCCTCCCGTCGTTCGGGATTCTGTGCTAACAATTGAACATGTCGAAGAGAGCATAAATAAAATGAAACAAAAGGATTTGAAACCCATTGATTACAACAAATTGAACAAACTTTCGGGAATCACTTTTGTTCCACAAACAGAACCATCTGCGTTTTCCATAGAACGACCATTTGCGAAATTCTTGTCTAAAAAGAAAGTTGTTTCCAAATCTCTTTCAAAACTAGAACAAATGTCCTCTAACAACACTTTTAATACAAGTAAGGCTAGAGAAATTCTTGATGACGTTAAAAAGATAATTCAAGAACTTTAAAATATTGTTGCATCTAAAACTAGCATCAATATTAACAACTGGCATTCTAGTTTTCATATCGAACAGAAAAAGGTGTTTCAAAATGAAATTACTATCCCACTAAATAACATCAGTGCAAGGGTAATCCATTTTGAACAAGCTTTCTTAAAAGAAACGGCCGACTTTGTCAAGGACCATAAATCCCTGGTAAACGAAGCTAATGATACTCGTGAAAACATGAATGTTTTGGAAAACCTTAATGATTCTCTCTTTGAAGCTGTTATGACCACTGACATTATGACCATCATTTTACAAACATATTCTGTTCAAGACGATGAACGACTAAGAGCTGAGACCTCCGCAATTATTTCAAAATATGAAAATGCTCTTATAAAGCTTGAAAAAGAAAATGTGTCATATTTTAAACAACTTGATCGGAAAAAGGAAGAATGCAAGTATGACAAACTGTCGTATGAGCGTGACTTAAAGAAAATGAAAGAGCAAAATGATCTTTTGAGAGCTCAGCTTGAAAGTCAAAAAGGGAAGGGTGTGGATACTAAGTTTGCAAAACCATCGACTTCGGAGAAACCAAATGTTTCAAACACGGTTCAAAAACCAAAAATGTCAATTTCACGGTTTGCTCCAAAAGTCGATGAGAAAAAGGATTTGTCAAAACCAGTCACTCCACAACCCTTGATCAAGTAAAATGAAATGGAAAAGATTGTTGAAAAACGTAAATTAGTTGTTGAAAGAAACACAAATGTGAGTGCACCTAGCTCTTCTAGGAATAGTACACCAACTGTGACTACAAAAACAGTTAAAGAGTCTGTTGGTTCTAATGACATGGTCAACAATCACCATCTAGAAGAAGCAAGGAAAAAGGCACAACTTCGAAAAGACGGAATTTTAGGTACAAAACCTAGTGTGATGAATTCTACAAGATTCCAAAGCACTGCTAGTAGTAGTAAACCATTACCTAGGAACTATCTTCAAACTACTAGGGATTGCCTTGCGTCTAAGAGTAGTGGCACAAAAGAGAATGCTAGGAACGTAGAATGCAACACAAAGAATTCCAAAGTCTCATCAAACAACAAACAATTTCCAAACGACTGTAGTGAAAAAATTAAAATTGCTGTGTTAAACAAGAATGTTGAATTTGTCTGTCCTACATGTCAAAAATGTGTTTTTTCAGCTAATCACGATGCATGTATTGCACAATTTCTCAAAAAAAGAAAGTCAAGTGTCAGGACACAATCCACTAAGACACCTAATCAAAACAAACCCGTTGATAAGCAGCAAAATGGTAAGAAACCTAATAGGTGGATATCTAAAGGATGTAGTTTTTCCAAAACTGAGACTTCCGCTGTATCTGATAAGAAGACTATGTCTAGATCTTACCTTATGTGGATTCCCACGGGAAAAGTTTTTAAAACAATTGGTCTTAGATGGATTCCCACAGGAAAGATTTTTGATAGTTGCACCAAGACAAATAATAGTGATAATCATCAGGTTAAGGAAGTAGAAACCATTACAACTGTTGATAGTCAACACCCGCAGAGTGATGATTCATGTACTTCTAACACTGTTATTTGTGAAACCTCTTCGTCTTCGGTTGCAGGTGCTTCAACTATCTCAGAACCCAGTTCATCAGAGGGTTCAAATTCTGTAAATTCTATAAAATCATTCTTTCAATCTTCTATTTTTGATTTTCCTTTTCTTTTATAAAACCAAAAACAAAAAACAAAAATAGAAAATTTTCAAAAAATACAAAAACAATATAAAATCAAAAAATACAAAAATATTCTTCTCACGACATGTCTCTTGTATAATCAATATTCTGTACGTTTCTAGAAATGTCATTCAACAATGATACGGACATGTACAGATGCTTGAGCGGGAGTTCTTTTTTTATGTTTTTCTAAAACATGTCGTTTCTCAAAATTTTATTCACTATGGCTTTCGTATACATCAGTACGAAACCCGTACTTAAACGATGACTTCTGATTATTTTCAAATCAAGGACTCGTACGTTCAATGACGAAATCTTTTTCAAAAAGTTCAAGTCTAAACAAACGAAAAAGATTTCAAAGATAAACTCGTTTTCAAACAGAATTCTTGAGCACTGTTCAAAAGATTTCTCAAAATCTCTCAAAATGAGTGCTCAAGATAACTCCCTCTAAACCCTTAATTGATTTTTAAATGTGCTATCATTAAGGGGGAGTACAAAAACAAAAATGTTCCAAATTCATGCAAAGCTGTCTTTCTCTCCAAAAAGCCTTTTATTAATCTGTTGATATCAAAAATATCACGATATGCTATTTTTGAAGGGGAGAAGACATGATTAAAATGTGATCAAAGATGTTTAAAGATTGTGACTGAATCTCAGAAGAGCTCGACTCAGTAAGTACCAATGAATTGACGAAGCTTAAAATGTCAGAAATCGAAAAGACTTGTCCTGGACGGGTAATAATTTCAAGCTAGTCTAACTAGTGATGTAAGCGTGTCTCGAATAGGACTTGTCTGAGTAGAATGTACCGTATCGAGAGACTTTCTTTGGACTTGACCAGGACGGGTAATAATTTCAAGCTAGTCTAACTAGTGATGTAAGCATGTCTCGAATCGGTCATGTTCACTGAAAGTGGATCAATTCAAAAAGTGCAAACTCCTCTCGCATGTGCAAATTTCTTAAAAAATTCATGAGCACATGTGAAGGGGGAGTCCTTCAAAACTAATGCAAAACTCTCGAAGTGTCAACAATGTGTTTTATTATTATAAACACTTTGAGAGATTTTCACAAATGGTTTTATGGCAATGATAGGATAGTCATGGAGTTATAAGGTGACTAAGGTTAGGAAAAACCGTCCTATGATCCGCTAGAGCCGGAGGGATCTACCCAAGGACAATTCCAATAGATTAGAATTAGAAGTCCTTAGGTATGATTGAAAAAAGGAGAAAATGAGAAAGGAGAAAGAAGGGGTTGAAGAGTTAAAAAGAAAAGTTATGAAAAAGGGTAAAAAGAAATAGCCCTCCAAATGTTCAACCTTAGGGCAGACACCGGGTTCAACTCATATGCTACTGGTTGTTACTAAGGTGACACTGGTATTGAAGACAAGACGTCATGGACCCAGTGACGCACTGCACTAAACCTTCTTAACCACTCAAGTTCTCTTAAAAGAGCTTGTTTCATTCTCACGGGGAACCGGTGTAATCTATCAACCAGTCTCTTAGAGATGGTTGATATTGAAGCAGGAGACCTCTCCCTAATCTCCGCATAGGAAACCAAATGTGCACTTATCGAGTCTAGAGCCCCGAGATTCATCAAAAGATCTCATAGGAACACATGATATTTCTACACTGGTTGTTCATCATTAAGGATGCCAGATGTAAACTTTAGAGTCCTACGCAGATCTTAGCAATCTGCCAGAACATTTATGAGAGGATTCACTTTTGTGATTCTCAATGATTGAATGGAAATTCCTGCCAGGGTCAACATCAAGCAGCCCTGACAGCAGGTCACTTCGGTAATTCTTATGGGTTACGCTTAGTGTTTGCATTGGTTTCAAACGGTCTACAGTCGTGGAGTGATCCCCAGCGACTCACCCAGTCATTGAGCTACTAAGTAGGTCTTGTAAGCTCTCTCGAGAGTATCTGACATGGGAACGGCCATGGTAAGGATTAGAAGGAGTCTTCACACTATGCTGTTGACGATCTCTAATTCTTATCTGTAAGTACCGGATGTTTTATTGCTAACTATTTATATGCAGGGACACTTCATCTCCATGGCAACAGATTCCACATGCTCATACATACATCTGGAAGTTAAAGAAAGCTCCCTCAAAGATCTATACAACACAAAGTTCAAAGAAAGATTCTACGCCAAAAAGAAGAATCTACAGAGTATGAAGACTAAAGATCAAAGTGAAAGAAAGGGAACTACGTGCTTATGAATATCAAAGTCCAAAGATGTATGAGCATGTTGGAATGGAAAACAACCACCACAGACACAGAAGTGATGAAAGGCAGATAACTCCACATCACAAAGGAACAAAGAACGATGAAAAATCAGTTACCAAAGATCACAAAGCATGAAGGAACAAAGACTAAAGACTATTCTACAACGACACACAAAGTTAAAGACAAAGAACACGGAAGACCCACTCACGTAGAGCATCATTCGAATGACCACCCCTTAGGGGGAGATTGTTAGCATTAAAAATATGTATTATGAAGTGATGGTCATTCTCATATTGTAACTCTGTGTCGTTTGTTAAGATTAGTAATAGTTTAGTCATTGGGCCTTGGACTTGGCAAGCTAATATGTTATATGCTATGTTTCATAAGCCTAGTTATTCAACCATGTAACCAAGTCCAAGCCCAAGCCCAAGCCCATAGAAAGCCCATAGAGGCATCTCATGTTAAGAACTATTTAAACACCTCAAAGGCTCGTTTGAGGTGTGTGCTTGTGTGTGTATTTGTGTGTGTTTTATTAATCAAAGCTCTCATCTTTTCCATCTCTCTCTCATATATACGATTCACATATATTTATACATCAAGTCACCATCTTTCCATCTTTCCTTCTTATTGTGCTTATATTGTGTGTGATAAAGTTGTGTTATTTAAGGTCCTACAGCATAAGATGCTTAGTTTATGCATACCTTAAGTGATATTAGATATAGAAGTAAATATTTGTTACAAAATACTTGTTTAATTCTTAATCTTGACTTAATTTGATTTAAGTTTTGTGATTATCAAAACATAGGTTCATTGAGAGATATTAATAACCTTTTCAAGCATTATTTATATCAACACACTGTTCATTTACTATTTTTCTTAATTTAAATTAGTTTTTAGTAATTAATAATTAGTTTTTAATTAATAATAATTAGATAAAAAGTCTTAAAAATATATTTTCTGCTTTAAAATTAGTTTTATAATATTTTAGATTTTTCCAAGTTTAAAATTTATTTTTCTAAGTTAAAATCATAATTATTTGTATTTTAGGATAATTTAAATAATTAATAAACAATTAAATAATAGTAATTAATTAATAATAAATATATAAATAGTGTGAAAAATATAATTTTAGTTTTAAAATAAGTTTTATAATATTTTGGATTTTTCTAAGTTTTAATTTTATTTTTCTAGACTTAATTTACATTTTCTTATTATCTAGTGTATTATTAAATAGTTTAAAATAGTTATTAATTAATAATAATTAATTAAATATTTGTAAATATAATTTTAAATTTCCAATAAATTTCTTATATCATTAGGATTGTAAAAATATAATTTTCATATCAATAGGTCTTTTATTTCTTAAATCACACTTTTTATTTTGTACGTTTACGTTTATTTAAATTTAAACGTACATTTTTATTTCTTTTTACATTTTTAGGTTTTCTTAACTTTTAAATAAGTTAGTAATTATAAAGTAAATATTTTAAGTCTGTTTAATTTGCATTTAAGCCCCTAAGGCATGCAAATTCCTACTTTAGTTAAAATCGTTTTGTTTCGTAGGTTTATGTTTAAATATTAAACATACGCGTTTTAGGTTTTTAATCATTTTTAAATAATTAGGTTTCACGTAATTGTTCATATAGCTTATTTAAGCTATTTTGTTTTAAAAAATCCTTAGTGTAATCACTCACTCACACTTATACCCTTTCCTGTTCATAATCACCTGATCACAGATTTGTTTTTAATACCTTCGCACACCTCGTTGGGACATAACGACACGGGGAAACACTGTATTCTACGGGAGCATTGACTGTAGGCTGTTTGACCTAGTTGACCATCCTTCGGTCAATTTAAGTTGACCGTTTGGAGCCAATCAATGGCCAACATGCAGGAACTTCTAATGAATGATTCAGGCCCAGTGTATGACACTGATGGTTTGTCTCAGGTACAAGATTTACACCCTTGCCTAATACATGAAATAGCATCACCCTCTGCATCTGAGTCAGACAAGGAGAAAGTTGTTCAAAACGACTCATCTTTTTCTTCTCAAGAAGATGAACAAATGAACACGGTTGTTACATTTGATGATGAAAATGATCTAATTAACACAACTGTTACAGTTGATGATCCAATTGAGATACAAAAACATGATCAGATTGAACAAAATGATATTTTCCCTGATCTAGATTCTGACATTAATTACTGGATCAACTAACTCAAAGAGTTAACTGCATTAACTCAATAATACAACGAGAAGAATAAAGGTTTAAAAGAAACAAATGCATCATTTACAAGGGACCTTGAGTGCTATAAAATACAACTGTCAAATCGTGAAAATAAAGAAAATAGGGAAAAAAGTTTTGAAAAGGTGTTTCAAGAATCTTATAACAAACAACAAAATCTTCAACATCAAATGAGTAAATTAATTGAGTCTAACGGCAAATTGGTTTCTAAATTGGAAAATGAAAAATCCGACCTCAAACAACAAGTTGAACAACTTCAAAAAGAGCTTTCTAAAATTAAAACAAAGTTGTCAACTTGTAAAACTGAATTTTATGAACATAAAGTGATGAAACAGAAAAGAGAAGACTCTTTACTTGGTGAAATTGAGGATCTTGAACGTCAGCTCAAAGAATTCAAAAATATTGTTTACAAAATTGGGGGTTCAGTCACTACAATTCAAAAGTTTACATTGAAGCCAAGACATGATAAAGGCTTTGCTCTTGGTGACTACCACTCAACCTTTCTTCACACAGTTCTAAGGGTAAATCCAAAAATGTACAGTACGGAACAAATGCTTGATAATACAATTGTGCGTGTTGTCGTACATGATACTGAAGAAGAAGAAGAACTTGAACAAGCGAGTCGGTCAAAAATGAGTCAAAAACCATTTTTCAAACCATATGACTATTCAGCAAGACCTCACGTTTCTAAATATTTTGTTCCTCCAAAAGAAATACCTGAGAAATCATGGTATGCAACCGAGTCATATGTTTCATCTTCAAATGGGGCCCCTTCTCAATCTGCAGCACAAATAAATGGTCCTTTACCATCTTATGATGAAATTTCACCTTTGCCTAAACGTTGTCGAGTAATTGAATATTTTAACACATTTATGGATGACATCGAAATTTTGGAAAATGTAATTGAGCAAATCTCAGAGATAAAAATTGCTACTTTTCAATCTGCTTATGAGCGAGAAAAGAGAGAAATTTTTCAAAAACAACTTTTACCATTCGTTCAACATTTGCATCTTTGTGTTATATGTTGGGAACAGGAACTCCAAAAAGAAGTCAAATCAATGATAAATATTTTTAACTCAAATGAAATTGCATTTTTGGTTCAAAAGCAAAGAAACAGAGCTTTAAAAAATGATGTTGATCGACTCTTGAAATAAGTCCTTAGTGCTAATATTATTTCTGTCATTATGAATGTGCTTTATGAATCTGGCACTTCTATGCTTGTTGATGATCACTCTGCTGATAATGATTTGCTGAACACTGAAATTGTGGCATTAAAACAAGAAAATGAAATGATGAGGAAAAACAATGATGATGTGCAAACTAAGCTTTCTGATGAGGCGAAAAGTGTACCACTTTTAAGGGGTAATTTAAGCCCGAATTTGAGATTATTTGATCAAATATTGCCCTAAATCATTCCTTTTGTCATTTTAGGTACTTTTGAGGAAGAATTTGGAAAAGGAAGCATTTTGGACGTTTTTGGAGCATAAAAGTTAAGAAAATGGAAAAGTCTCAAATTTCCTTGCTGGGAACAGTACCTGACGGCGTCAAGACTCTCCACATGACGGCGTCAAGAGTTACAAAAGAGGTGGAGGTGGAAAATAGACGTGACGATCCAGAGAGTTTTTAAGCTTAGGACCTGACGGCGTCACCCAAGGCCGTCAGGGTCCAAACATTAGTGATGGCCCAGAGTATTTCTACATATGACGGCGTCACAAATAGATCTAGGCAGTACGATTTTATCATGGCGGCGAGTTGCTGGCGTCACAGGCTAACACATGACGCCGTCATGATGTAATATCTATATATAGTTTTCCAAATTTCATTCATTAGTGTGCAACTCTGAGGGAATAAACCCTAGTCCAAATTTTATCACTCTTTCAAGGGTTCCAACCCCTTGATTCTTCCATGTTCAATTGAAGATAAGTATTCATTCAAATCATTCAATATGTCTATGTGTTTTGTGATTATATCTTACGCTTGTCTTCTATTTAACATGCTAGGCTGGATTTTTCTTGTGTTTGCTTAGATGTAGTGAAACCTAGATGTCAATTATGGGTTGATTTTTTGTTTATAATTGTTACGGATGATTGTATTCGATGTTAAGCTTAAGAAAACTGGAAGACTTCCATTGGTAACTTGCTTGAACGTCTTAAGAAACATGATCGGAGGTGTACTACAATTTTTGGTTGTATTTAATGCGTAGGAGAATTCTAATGATCCCATGTTAGGAGCTTCTAACGGCTCTACATAGAAGTGAAGTAGGATCCTATAGAGTTAGGGAATATTGTACACGGCCCTATGACTAGTATTAGGGAATATGACCCGTCATCCATGCAATTGTAACAAGCTAATCAACCTGTAAATGATATCTAAGGAGTAATGAAATCTAAGTAAACACAACTTTCCTCATTATTGTTTCCACCAAATTAGTAAATTAGTTTTTTTTCATTTTTGTTATTTTATTTTGATTGCAAATTTAGATTAATTGGGTTAGTTGGCTAGCAACTAACTCCGCCCACTCCTTTAAAATTTGAGATTTTTACTTGCTTTCATAAAAATATAAAAATACAAAAAGAATCATCCCTCACCTCTAGACGTAATTTAGAAGGCTTTCTAATCCTAGCGACACTATTCCTGAGTTGAACGATCAATCCCCTGGTACTTGTCACTATACTATACTACAATGATCAGGTACACTGCCTGGTGGGGGTTGTAAGCTTCTCAAGATCCCTTGAGAGGTAAAACCGGTTGCGAGGGTGCAATTCCCACATACATCAAGTTTTTGGCGCCACTGTCGGGGAATAGTTATTGTCTAGGTTAGGATTTTTTTTATTAGGTTTACTTGCTAGATTCCTTTCTAGTAAGGTTTTATTTTTATTTTTTAGGATTTCTTTAGTCTATCTTATTTTTTCGTGTCTTTGTTCGTAACCTTTACCATCCTACATCATAGAAGGTGGTAACATCTTTGAACCCATCAACCCACCACAACAAAACTACCCACAAAACCCACCACTAGCAAACCAACCTCCTAGGCCCCGAACTTTAGGAGAGTATTCCCGTCCTAGCCACCAAGGCTATCGAAACAGTATTGAGCTCACTCAAGGATTTCCTTAAAATCGTAGATTTCATAGACCTTGATGTTGTAACTAGAGAGTCGACCCGATTACGCCTATTCCAATTCTCTCTATGTGATCAAGCTAGTCATTGGCTTGAACGTTTACCCGCGGGATCCATCATCTCATGGGATGATCTCACCACCCGATTCCTTGCTCAATTTTTCCCACCAGGGAGAACTACCAAGCTTAGAAATGATATCTTGATGTTCCAACAATGTCAAGGTGAAACTCTATACGAAGCACGGACTCGTTTCAAGGACTTACACCAAAAAGTCCCTTATCATGGCATAGATCTTTGGCTCCAAGTCCAAATCTTCTATGACCATATCAATCTCGCCACAAGGCGAACCATTCACCAATCGGCCGGTGGCAAGCTACATGATCTAAGTGCGGAAGAATCATGGGAACTCACAGAAGATGTTGCTCTCTATGACAATGAAAGTTGGAATGATCCCCGTGATTTGAACAAAACGGTCAAGGCAATATCTTTGTCTTTGAACAATCCTAGCACTCCCGACCATAGGATCATGGAACTTGAGGACCAAGTCAAGTTTCTCATGAAATCTTACGAAGCTCCTAAGCCTTCAAGCCAAGTGAACAAAATCACTTCTTCATGCGAATTATGTAGTGGTCCCCATGACACTCGAACCTTACAGTGATTCCTACAATCCTTCTTGGAAAAATCACTCGAACCTTAGGTGGAAACAAAACCAAAACATGGCCCAAAACAATTCTTCCAATCCACCTAATCGTTACCAACCAAACGTTCCACCCTCTAACCGTACTTTCAACAACAATCCTTCCAATAACTATGGTAGTACCAATAATCATGAAGGATTGATGTCCAAGTTTATGGCATCTCAAGAAGCTCGCATATCTAAGTTTGAAGCCGATTTCAAACAAAAGCAAAGCGAGATGACCACTAAAATCGACACATTGTTGATAGCTCTCATTGACCGAGAAATGGGGGCACTCCCAAGCGACACGGCCAAGAACCCAAAACTAAACGTTAACGCCATATCATTGGTTTCGTCACCTACTTCTTGTCCATAATACTATTTGATGAAAGCAATGAGCACGTGTTTCAAGCAAACCCAAATTCTTCAAAAGGACCAATTGAATAAAACATCCGATATCAAACAGGTCAATTGCATAATTGAAACACCTCCTACACAAGACCTTGACAATGAATTCAAGGAGCTCCACCGTGAACGCCTCATCATTGATGTCTTAGCCCGTGCTCCCTACTATAGTGCCCTACTAGAAAAATATGAGAAATTTAAATTGGGTAAAAATGGGACCGCCTTCGTTCAAAACCAGTTGCCTAAGAAGCTTGATGATCCGGGTATATTTGTTTCGCCTTCTAAGATAGGAAAATTCGAAGCTTTTGACAATCTAGCCGACTTAGGATCAAGCCTCAACTTGATTCCCTTATCCCTTTTCACTACTCTTATGCTAGGATAGTTAGAGGAGACGGAAGTACTAATTGGTCTAGCAGATGGAAGTATTGCCCACCCGGTTGGAATGATCAAGGATGTAGTTGTTCACATAGGAAAGTTAACTATTTTAGTGGATTTTCACATCCTAGATATGGTTAGTGATACTACATGCCCGTTGTTAGTAGGAAGAGGATTTTTAGCAACCGCAAGTGCCATGATAGATTGTAAGGATTCTAAGATAGCGGTAGGAGAGGGTGAGACTTGGTCGGTTTATGATGTTAAGAAGCATAGCTACGATTGTGAGGACGAACCGACACCACATTGGGTAAAGATGAATAGGAGACCATCTAGATATAGGCCTTGGATAGAAAGAAACTTTATAGGACCTCAACGCCTATTCTATCTAGAAAAAGATTTGATCGATAAAACACATTCGGTGGAACAACTCATAGCTAGAGATGAGGAACTAGACCTTTTTGAGGATCCCCTAGAATTTAGGAAAATGATTGAGTTCTTAAGCGTAATGCCTATCAACCTAGAGATGAACAGATAGAAAAGGGAAGGGGATAAATGTAAATGGAATTGGGACAAGCCACCTAAGGAAGGTGACGGATCATGGCATATGAAGATGATTTTATATGATCCAGATGTAGAAAAGTTTGAGAGGTCATACCACGCCAAGAAAACCGATAGGAAGTTGAAACCTAAGTTTGATCCCAAAGATGTCCTCAACGAGGAGCTCACACGTATAGGATAGTCCATTACCTTGAGTCTAGCTACAAGACTCGTTAATAAAGAAAAGCGATTCTTGGGAGGCAACCCATGTTTTGTGTGTTTTTATTTGTTTGATTTTTAATTGTTTGATGTTATTTGCTTCCGTATGCATGCTTTATTTTTATTGTTGGTAGATCATGTTTCAAACTAAAATTGTGAAAATGCTTTATTTTGTTGTTTAACTTCGTCTTAACTTCATATAAAGGTATTTTGCAAAAGCTAAGTGTAAGGGGAAACCCCAAATTTGTTTCTAAGAACGAAATTGATCATGATTCACCACAATATTAAATGAACATGTGTATTAGTATTTGTAGAGTCAAATGCTTGTATCAAGTCATAATGATGTTTTGTAGGATTTTCCAGGAAGTAGGACATAAGTTTTTCCAGAAATTTTCCGAAAACTTAACTTAAAGATTTCTGCAGATCACTTCTGACGGCGTTAGAGCTTAACTCCTGATGGCGTCACGTGTAAAATTTTGGAAATTTTGCGAGTTTTGTTTTTCTAATGGGGTCTTAAAGTTTTTGTTAATTCTTTAGTTTTAAAAACTCCATGAAATCTGCAAACATTCATTTCACAAGCATTATATTTTAAATTTCTTTCTAGGATTTGTTAGTATATATAGTGATGAGGCGAAAAATGAACAACTTTTAGGGGGTCATTTAAGCCCGGAATTGAATTTATTTGATCAAATATTGCCCTAAATCGTTCCTTTTGTGATTTTAGGTACTTTGGGAGAGAAATCTGGAAAAGAAAGCAATTCGGACGTTTTTGGAGCATAAAAGTGAAGAAAACGCCAAAGACTTTATTTTCCAAGCTGGAAACAGTGTGTGATTGCGAAAAGAAGACTTTCCTGACGGCGTCAAGAGTAAATATCATGACGGCCCAGTACAGAAATGAAGGCGTCACAAGGAAGAGCGTCAAGAGTTAAATGTGTGACGGCCTGGAAAAGTGTATAACGTGACGGCGTCAGATGTAGATCAAGGCAGTCCGAGAATTCTTTTGGTGGCGAGATGACGGCGTCACAAGATTGTTCTTGACACCGTCTGACTCAATTTTCTATATACAGTTTTCTAATTTTCATTCATTAAAGGGGAACAAGTTTGGAGAAACCCTAAGGCCGAACCATATACGAATTTTACAGGTTTTTCAAGGGTTTTCAGCCCTTGAATGCTTGTATGTGTAATTGAGATAAGTGTTCTTCTAATTCAATCAATATGTCTATGTGTTGGTTGTCTATATCTTATTCTTGTCTTGATTCCACCATGCTAGGCTAGATTTATCTTGTGTTTGCTTAGATCTAATGAAACCTAGATGTTGATTATGTGTTGATTACTTGTTTATCGTTGTATTGGATGAATGATTTCAATGTTAGGTGTAACCTCCCGTAATTTTCCCATACGATTAGTAAATATCAATATTTGAATAAAAGGATATTACGTGAATTAAATACCATTTTTACGGGGAACATTTTTTTTATGCATTACATATTATGTGAATCACTATGACATTTATGATTGACCATTTACCTAGGAACAATGCTTACACACAACCTCGATAATCTATAAATATAGCGTATATATATTTAAAGCATTTATAATTAAAATTATACGTTTCATTTAATTACCGTACAATATTTATATATTTCTGGAGCCTACGAAAATTCCCGAGATTGCTCACTAATATTTTTGGACCTCGACACGATACTTTGAACAAGCACACCTCTAACTATTATATTTATAAATCACAAGTACATGTTTGCTTTAGCTCAGTTGATTATAACTTTTACACACGACATATCCCTTTTATTTCACAACTCTAGTTTCCATGCTTCTAAGAACCATGAAAGACAATTGTTATCAACTTTTTAATATAATTACTATACTAGAATATTGATCAAGTTAAGGCACCTTACACAATCTCAAATTAATACAAATAGTAATAACACTTCGTATAAATTCTAATAAACCACCAACTTTTTGTAACGAATTTAAATCCTAAATTTAAGGCTCTTCTGGTCCGAACCAGGAAAAGTATAAAGCACGAAAGTTGTCCAAAATAATGTTTTACATCTAGACTCGCGAGATTTTGAACCAAAAATGCAATCCCAAGCTATTATCTTTAAAATACGACCTGTACTCAAACTTGTGTACTACTACATGTGCAAAACTCTTACACCACCTCCCTCACTTGATTACTCACTCAAATGTAACCTAGAAACCATGTGTATCACCTCCCTTGCTCCCCAATCAACACAAACCCAATACTAAACGTTATATCACTTGTCAGAAACTAATTCACACTTCTCGTTGTCCATTTACACTTGTAACTTCTCGATTTGATACTAGGAGAGGTGGCATGCAATCTATTCGATCAAACACTCAACCTCCTGTTAACTTTGCTTGTTTTCACATGCTAAACTCATGTATAAAAAGGCTTCATGCAATTTGACCAAACACACACACTCCAAAATATCACACTTCAATATTTTTCTAAGTCTTGAAACCTACTGTGTACGGGAAACTTTGCCAAGATTTCATGGACCACGAATCTAGTTAAGAACCATCTCTTGCTCGTTCCATATATACTCCTCTACTACCACGTTCTATATTTCACTCTCACAAATAAAATCAAACCTTTCACTTAAACCCCAATTACAACCAAACGGGCCCTTAATTATTTTTCTTCTTTGTTTTCTGCTGGGCCGAACACAAACGCCAGCCCACCAGGCTCTAAAGCCCAAAACGCACCCTTAATTGTTTCATTTTTCACAGTCGCGACACCCACAAACTCACCCATTTTTCTTTCGAATTCGACACACAACCTAGTCATATCTTTGCACCACTCGAATCACAACCTAGCAAGGATTCAGGAATGATAAAATATGTTCAATGTCTCACTCGTTTAGTCACTCAAATCTGGCCAAAGTGAAACCCTCAACTCGTATGAGCAAAATTGATAAAAAAAAAGTGTCAAAGCTTTCCTTGGCACCACCCATGCCTCCCAATCACCACAAACCAGCTCTAAACGTTTTGTCAGCTGTCAGGAATGTTCAGAACTTATCTTACACCTTCCTTGTCCTCATATGCTTTGTAAAGTCTCGATTGGGCACTCGAAAAGGTGGACATACATTCCCTTTGATCTAACACTCCATCTCTTGTGATCTCCGCTTGTACATACACTCCACTACTCTCTATAAAGCTCACCTTATGACGTCAGTTGAAACCACACACAAAAACGAACCAAAACATTAAAAATCTATTCGAAATATACGAGAAGTGGGACAGAAAGATTGCCAAGTTCTCAAAGGGTTAGAGACAAGTCCAAGTACCAAGTTTAGCTCATCCTAGATCCTTGGTGGGTTAAAAATTGAATCACATTCCTCTTTTGTTCCAGCTCAACACCTAAATTCGACTATCACACCTTCTTGTGGCAAGGTGAGGCACGTTTATTTTATTTCATATATATACTTTCGATATTTTTCAATTTTTGCATTTTACTTTGATCATTTATCTCGTAAAATATAAACATGACACCTACATTTTATTGATTATCCTAAATGTTTAATATACTACAAATTGAGATATACAAAGTTTTGACACTAATAATGTAACAATTCGCAATTTCAGGACAATTACTATTCCCGGAAAATTCACTATTCAATTTTACTATTCATGTTACTATTCATTTTTACTATTCATTTCTTTCCGAAATTTTCCCGAAAGTTGATTTTTATTTGATATTCTCGAGTGATAAATGATTTCCATGGCAAATTAAATGTTTGACATTCGTCAGATCATTTTCGTGAAAGTTATTAAGGAATTACACGTTTTAGGGTAAAACGTCATTCAGAAATTCTACGCACAACGAAATTCGATCCCGTCAGGTGACCCCACCTCGGAAAAATGTTTGACACGCTCATGATTTATTTGAGAATTAATCGTGACTGAGAAAAACATGACCAAAGACTTCCCGGCAGGTCACCCAAGCCAGTACTACTCTCACATGAGCACGCTTAACCGTATGGGCGATTAACCGTTAGACCACAAAACGCGTTTCTAAGACGATTTGAGTTTTCAACTTATTAGAAAAAGTCAACATATTTTTCCCTCCTCCATTGACCAAAAATCATCCCTTGATGTTATAAGTCATTCCTTGATTTTTAGGCTTACGGTTTGATGTCTAAAAGACATTTAATACCAACCGACACTAGACTGAGCCCAGTCTAGACATTATAAGTCATTTTAAATCATTTTTATCACATTAGAAAAGTAACATTTTACTTTTCTCAATTTTACGCAATATTCGTACGTTTTACGTATTACGCGTTTTAGACCCGTGTTTCCAGTTTTTAGCAGGGTTTTGGCACCCGATAGAACCTACCTCTCATTTTATATTTTATTATGGAGTAATGACAAGTTTAACCATTCTTCCAAGTTTCGTATTTTTACGATACCCGGTTTTAAGTTTCATGACTTAACGACTTACCGTTAGCAATTAACGGGACCAAAACTCACTCTGTAAACTAGATAATACCAAGTTTATCCATCTAGTCACTTCCCCCTCATATGGAACGACCAAGAGGTGATTCACCATGATCTTGGTGGCTTAGTGAGAACCATGGAACTATTAGATCACTCATGTGTATCATTTTAAGCCTTAGAAACACTTATGGCCTAAAAACATACATGTAGTTATCATGTGTTCCATTCTAAGCCATTCATTCTTATACACTAACCTCCTCAACACACTATAAAACCCTCCTCACCTCCTTTTAGTCGTTCATAACCTCACACACACAAACACACTCCTAATTTTCCCTCTACTTCAAGAATTACTCAAGAAATCAAGTACTATATCTCTAGTTTGGTTTTGATTCATCAAACTACTTCAAATCCTTTGAAACTTTGGTGATTTCTCTTGAGTTTTAATCCACTCAAGTCACCTCAACCTTCATCATCCATCTTTCAAGACTACCAGAGTAGAAAGATTGCATGAAGTGAAGTGGGTTGAAGCAAGTCTATCAAAGTCCTATCCTTACATGTTAACTTCCTTTCATGTTTGAAAGCCAAAAGTTGTAAGCCAAACCCTAACATGATTCTTGTTAAATAATCATGTTCATGTTATTTACATGTTATTCTTGCTATATTATGTCTTGTAGTTATGTCCATGATGTATAAAAGTGAGCAAAACAAGTTATTGTTATCGATTGTTACAACAAGTTACTAAAACAAGTAAACTAGTGACCTTCTTGGAAAACCACGACCAAAATGGTAAAATTATGATATTGGATCATTACATATTACAGTAGAGGACTTAACAAGGAAACCATAGCAATTTGAACCACCTAAAACGAGTATACGAGTCAAAAGTTACGCCCATTTGAAGTTACCAAAACTTTTCGGCAAACTGCCAAATACCATTCTGATCAAATTTGGGTTTTGAAAGTCCCACTTCTGGTCCGATTCATCAAAAAGTTAAAACACGAAAGTTGTCCGGAACGACGTTTTCGTTCAGGAACAAAGAAGCTCGAGACCTAAAAACACTTTCCGAGTGATAAAATTCTTCAAATTCTAAACAGCCCATTTTTAGGCGAAAGTCACTAGATTATGGTTATACTTTAAAAGGAACAAGAGGTCTTATGACCTATAATCAAGACCACAATCATGGCTAGAGCCAAGGTTGAGTCTCAAGACCATGAAACAATGACCAAAGGTCATGGCTAGGCCATGACGAAATGACCATACAAGCTTACCAAGGCAAATACATGAACTAGAGAAGTTGGCGATAACTTGAACATACAATTTGGATCTACTTCATCTAAAGGAACCATGAGATATTACAAAGAGAAAATGATCATACAAGACTTATGAAACTACCCCTAATAACAATCTTCATGTACAAATAAACTTTCCTAAGTTTATTCAAGTATCGGACATGTAACTTTTCGGATCAAAACTTATATCTATATATTTCATCAACTACTACAATAGTAGGGAGCCTCATGTGAGGAGTTCATTATGTAAGCCGTCGAGTTGAGTTGTGGATTTACGAGTTAAAGTGTCCTGGCTCCTCGAACGCTTACTAACATGACTTCTGAATTATGTCGGCCCGAACGGTAGTAAACGATATACAAAACATACATGTTTCATGAATCTTTTCTTTCAAAGACTTACACTATACATCATACCACATCATGGACTAAATGCAAGATATATATATAGGCACTTAGTCATATTCTTTACTCTGATCCTAAGTCGCGACATTCTATTATAGGTTGCTTGTAGAAACCTTCACGATTCGACCATCACATTCATTACTCACTACATAACTTAAGGTGAGTTCGTAGCCCCACTTTCTATTGTTTAACTATTTTACAAACCCATGGGGGGAATACATGCTATTATTTTTCTACTCGAACACGATGCTTTCTACTGTATGCTACCCGACGATGTTTTATTATCACTAAGTAACGATTGCCATGTTCGAAGTCCCTATATCATGAACCATTAGTCACTACCTTTAGTGAGCGCGAATATTGTGAATAGATCTATTGGGATTGACGAATCCCATTTGTGTTGAACAACGACGAGTTCACACAAATGCACTATATTTGAGATTTAGCGGTATAACGGCAAAAGTACCTCGATAGGGCTTCTATAATGCCAATTTTGTTGGTTCGATGTTAATGTTTTGGTTGCATGAGCTTAGTGAAATAAATAACGATTTTTGTTTTCTAACTATGAATGTGTGATTAATTACCTCACATTACGATTATTGTGTTCAAACGATTTAACTAAACTCTACAAATTCCACTCAACCTTTGTGTTGACCTCTCAAGCATGTATTTCAGGTTCATGACGATCAAGGATGGCACGGAAGCGCACGGATTCTCAAGAGGGCTATAAATTTTATTATCATTCAAAACTCAATTAATGTAATTTGTAAACATGGAACCATCTGGGACCTCATTTTGAAATCTCTGATATTTATACAATTTGAATGATAAATCTTTTAAAACGACTCAATTGGAGTTCGTTTTCTATTATTGTGACTATTGTGCCGTCAAGTAACACCCAGTTCGAATTCCGCTGCATCCATGAATTGGGGGTGTTACAGATTGGTACCAGAGCCATGGTTATAGAGAAACGGGTCTAATTGAGACCTAAACTATAACCACACTACAAGCAAAACCATTTTTATAGCCTTCCGCTCTCCGTGTCTTCCATCCTCCAAACGATTATGGACTTATTAAGCATTTTATGCTACATGAACATATAAGTATATTTATATATACATTCGAGTTATTTTCAATCATTTTATCTAAACATATCTACACATGCCTATTCTATGGCATTTCGATACAACTACATTCTCCCAACCATGTTCCTACTCCAACATTTTATATCCAAGATATTGTAACGAATTACGATGGTCTTTTCTACTTCCCGAACATTGTATGACACAATGGTCTTAATCATTTCTCAAATGTTTTGAGTCACACAATGGTCTAATCTACTTCCGAGACATTGTGATTTGTGCAATGGTCTCTCGAATTATTCCACCACCTCATCAATATCATTTTATATGATATCAAAAACCCATCACAATCTATCGATTTCAAAACAAGAAATATGAGATTTCTAAAGGACAAACTAATCCATCATCGACAAAAGCTGAACTTTCTCTACATTCATCAAAGTTTTCTTATGAAACCTTCATTATTAAAAGTTCGTGATCCTGGCCAAGTATGTTCTATTTTAGAACTACTTAAAACTTCCTTTCCATACGTATCTACCCTTACTACCTTCTATGCAATGGAATATGAAAACATACGTTACAAGTCTTGTATGGCCGGGACTTGCAATTGAAGGGTTTGACATCGCCTTTGTTTAGTGGACAGTTTCCCGAAAGCAACGGACATATCACAAGTATACCTAATTTAGGTATTTGAAAATTTTATCGAACCTCGGCTAAATATAGACTAGTCACCTATATTTAACCTAGGGACAGTGGAATATAGTCTGACTAACTATATTCGACTTAAAATTTTCAAATACTGAGAGTAGTTGTACTAGGGTTATGTTTAGGTTGATTTCCTACTTGAACTCCATAAACCACCCGAATTCTTTAAAACGATCTAAAGACACGATAGTGTTTTACCACTCAGCGAAATCTTAACACCTTATTTGTACTACCTAATTTCATTCTTGAAAGTTTTCATTTATGAGATAATCCGAACTACTATCTTGGGATAGTTATCAATTATTCTCTTCATCCTGTAGAAATACCATCCTGTTTAGGATACCATTCCATCATAAACCTTTAAAATCTCTTAAGATTTTTAAAGCAAACTCAACATCTATACCTAAGAGTATTAATGTTAAGCATACACTACACACTTTTGTTCATCAACATATCACAACATTATCTTCACAACCGTTGGAACCACAAGCTCATTAACAGATGTTGATGCACTTTTAAAGCTCAAATCATCTATAGTTACACCACAAGTACCCTCATCAGCTTTACAAGTTTGAATATTCATCTTGGAACACCAGTATCATCTCGTAATACCCTACCTTGTAACTCACCGACTAAGTATGAATGTTGTGTAGGATGATTTGTAATTATTTGAATGGATTGGGATGCCTTTTCATTTAAATAAAGACATTGTAAATCACTAAACCATAAGTTTATATTTCCTTATCTACATTGTTTGGGATGCCTCTCTATGTAAATAAAGAATTATAAACAAGTGGGCTTATTTGTATCCGAAATAACATAAGTATGAAGTCAATAAACACTAGGTACAACAACCGATTACCTACTAGGCTATGATTGCAATTACTATCTCAAATTCCTATTAATATTCGACTGCTATATCAATTTCCTTTGATATTCGACTATTACCATACCTTTCCTACATAAAAGTAAGCCTCGTCCTACGCCATACACTAAAACGACAAATCAAACTACATCACTGGTAATCCCAGACTATAGTCCTCATAAGTAACCACACCTCTTCATCGACACGACTCCAACATATGACACACATAGAACTTCGGGACGAAGTTCCCGGTAAGGGGTAGAGACTGTAACAATTCGCAATTTCAGGACAATTACTATTCCCGGAAAATTCACTATTCAATTTTACTATTCATGTTACTATTCATTTTTACTATTCATTTCTTTCCGAAATTTTCCCGAAAGTTGATTTTTATTAGATATTCTCGAGTGATAAATCATTTCCATGGCAAATTAAATGTTTGACATTCGTCAGATCATTTTCGTGAAAGTTATTAAGGAATTACACGTTTTAGGGTAAAACGTCATTCAGAAATTCTACGCACAACGAAATTCGATCCCGTCAGGTGACCCCACCTCGGAAAAATGTTTGACACGCTCATGATTTATTTGAGAATTAATCGTGACTGAGAAAAACATGACCAAAGACTTCCCGGCAGGTCACCCAAGCCAGTACTACTCTCACATGAGCACGCTTAACCGTATGGGCGATTAACCGTTAGACCACAAAACGCGTTTGTAAGACGATTTGAGTTTTCAACTTATTAGAAAAAGTCAACATATTTTTCCCTCATCCATTGACCAAAAATCATCCCTTGATGTTATAAGTCATTCCTTGATTTTTAGGCTTACGGTTTGATGTCTAAAAGACATTTAATACCAACCGACACTAGACTGAGCCCAGTCTAGACATTATAAGTCATTTTAAATCATTTTTATCACATTAGAAAAGTAACATTTTACTTTTCTCAATTTTACGCAATATTCGTACGTTTTACGTATTACGCGTTTTAGACCCGTGTTTCCAGTTTTTAGCAGGGTTTTGGCACCCGATAGAACCTACCACTCATTTTCTATTTTATTATGGAGTATAATGACAAGTTTAACCATTCTTCCAAGTTTCGTATTTTTACGATACCCGGTTTTAAGTTTCATGACTTAACGACTTACCGTTAGCAATTAACGGGACCAAAACTCACTCTGTAAACTAGATAATACCAAGTTTATCCATCTAGTCACTTCCCCCTCATATGGAACGACCAAGAGGTGATTCACCATGATCTTGGTGGCTTAGTGAGAACCATGGAACTATTAGATCACTCATGTGTATCATTTTAAGCCTTAGAAACACTTATGGCCTAAAAACATACATGTAGTTATCATGTGTTCCATTCTAAGCCATTCATTCTTATACACTAACCTCCTCAACACACTATAAAACCCTCCTCACCTCCTTTTAGTCGTTCATAACCTCACACACACAAACACACTCCTAATTTTCCCTCTACTTCAAGAATTACTCAAGAAATCAAGTACTATATCTCTAGTTTGGTTTTGATTCATCAAACTACTTCAAATCCTTTGAAACTTTGGTGATTTCTCTTGAGTTTTAATCCACTCAAGTCACCTCAACCTTCATCATCCATCTTTCAAGACTACCAGAGTAGAAAGATTGCATGAAGTGAAGTGGGTTGAAGCAAGTCTATCAAAGTCCTATCCTTACATGTTAACTTCCTTTCATGTTTGAAAGCCAAAAGTTGTAAGCCAAACCCTAACATGATTCTTGTTAAATAATCATGTTCATGTTATTTACATGTTATTCTTGCTATATTATGTCTTGTAGTTATGTCCATGATGTATAAAAGTGAGCAAAACAAGTTATTGTTATCGATTGTTACAACAAGTTACTAAAACAAGTAAACTAGTGACCTTCTTGGAAAACCACGACCAAAATGGTAAAATTATGATATTGGATCATTACATATTACAGTAGAGGACTTAACAAGGAAACCATAGCAATTTGAACCACCTAAAACGAGTATACGAGTCAAAAGTTACGCCCATTTGAAGTTACCAAAACTTTTCGGCAAACTGCCAAATACCATTCTGATCAAATTTGGGTTTTGAAAGTCCCACTTCTGGTCCGATTCATCAAAAAGTTAAAACACGAAAGTTGTCCGGAACGACGTTTTCGTTCAGGAATAAAGAAGCTCGAGACCTAAAAACACTTTCCGAGTGATAAAATTCTTCAAATTCTAAACAGCCCATTTTTAGGCGAAAGTCACTAGATTATGGTTATACTTTAAAAGGAACAAGAGGTCTTATGACCTATAATCAAGACCACAATCATGGCTAGAGCCAAGGTTGAGTCTCAAGACCATGAAACAATGACCAAAGGTCATGGCTAGGCCATGACGAAATGACCATACAAGCTTACCAAGGCAAATACATGAACTAGAGAAGTTGGCGATAACTTGAACATACAATTTGGATCTACTTCATCTAAAGGAACCATGAGATATTACAAAGAGAAAATGATCATACAAGACTTATGAAACTACCCCTAATAACAATCTTCATGTACAAATAAACTTTCCTAAGTTTATTCAAGTATCGGACATGTAACTTTTCGGATCAAAACTTATATCTATATATTTCATCAACTACTACAATAGTAGGGAGCCTCATGTGAGGAGTTCATTATGTAAGCCGTCGAGTTGAGTTGTGGATTTACGAGTTAAAGTGTCCTGGCTCCTCAAACGCTTACTAACATGACTTCTGAATTATGTCGGCCCGAACGGTAGTAAACGATATACAAAACATACATGTTTCATGAATCTTTTCTTTCAAAGACTTACACTATACATCATACCACATCATGGACTAAATGCAAGATATATATATAGGCACTTAGTCATATTCTTTACTCTGATCCTAAGTCGCGACATTCTATTATAGGTTGCTTGTAGAAACCTTCACGATTCGACCATCACATTCATTACTCACTACATAACTTAAGGTGAGTTCGTAGCCCCACTTTCTATTGTTTAACTATTTTACAAACCCATGGGGGGAATACATGCTATTATTTTTCTACTCGAACACGATGCTTTCTACTGTATGCTACCCGACAATGTTTTATTATCACTAAGTAACGATTGCCATGTTCGAAGTCCCTATATCATGAACCATTAGTCACTACCTTTAGTGAGCGCGAATATTGTGAATAGATCTATTGGGATTGACGAATCCCATTTGTGTTGAACAACGACGAGTTCACACAAATGCACTATATTTGAGATTTAGCGGTATAACGGCAAAAGTACCTCGATAGGGCTTCTATAATGCCAATTTTGTTGGTTCGATGTTAATGTTTTGGTTGCATGAGCTTAGTGAAATAAATAACGATTTTTGTTTTCTAACTATGAATGTGTGATTAATTACCTCACATTACGATTATTGTGTTCAAACGATTTAACTAAACTCTACGAATTCCACTCAACCATTGTGTTGACCTCTCAAGCATGTATTTCAGGTTCATGACGATCAAGGATGGCACGGAAGCGCACGGATTCTCAAGAGGGCTATAAATTTTATTATCATTCAAAACTCAATTAATGTAATTTGTAAACATGGAACCATCTGGGACCTCATTTTGAAATCTCTGATATTTATACAATTTGAATGATAAATCTTTTAAAACGACTCAATTGGAGTTCGTTTTCTATTATTGTGACTATTGTGCCGTCAAGTAACACCCAGTTCGAATTCCGCTGCATCCATGAATTGGGGGTGTTACAAATAATAACGGTTACTCATTAAACTAGACACGCTTACAAGATGACTTGACCCATTCGTATAACTAAAAACACTTAGAAAATTCTAAGTCTTTGAAACTGTTTTGATATAAGTTTTGGTCAAACACTTAGCCTCGTTATTTTTAAATCTAGACACATGATATACCATTTTTATAATTCGACCTCGTTGTTGACTTGGCTAACAATCAGGAGATATATTTTGTTCGATTAAATAAGGTCTTTTAAACTGTTTACTCAACCCATTTTGCACGACACAAAAACTGTTTCTATAAAACCTTAATAAGCTAACTTGGGCCTGTTAAGCCCGTTAAGCATTTTACTAGCTTATTCGATAAGCTGATGCCACAAGCTCAACTGTAACATTTTTGTACTCTAAAAACAAGCCCAAGTCAAAACCCAAAAGTCTCGTAAGTCCAATGGATCTCAATTTGTTAACGGGCCTTAAATTGGTCTAGTTAAGGCCCAATTATAAAAATAAGCACTTTTTAAGCTATTAAGCTGTTGAAATAAATTATTTGGAACATTATGAGCTTATTGAAAAAGTATAAACGTTAAATTCCAAGTTTGGTGAATTTTGGACTAACTTTGCAAATTTTCTTAAACCGAGGGACTAAAACTGCCAAAGTTGCAAACTTTGGGTAGAAACTGTAAATTCTAGATTTTTGAGTTAAAAATTGTTAATATAAAAACTTGGAGTTGTAAAATGTAACTATTGATACTCTTGGACCTAAAATGTAAATATATATAACTTTGGACTAACGGTGTAAAGTTTATATCGTTAGGGTTAAAAAGGTAACAATTGTAAAGCTTGAAGGGATTTTCTGTAATATCATTTTATAAAAAAATAATATTAATATTTTATATATAAATACACATGTTTAGTATAAAACTCTTATATATATACGATATAAATATTCGCATAACTATAATTAATTTTAACGATATATATAACGATACGTTTATTTCTTTTCTTTTAAAACTAACATCATAAAACATCGTCTACATACTTCGACTTATTCTTAATGATTTTCCATCACACATCGATCATCGATCATTACACTCACAAGTTATATGTATATGTAACTTTGTTCTTGAACTTCAAGCATTTAAACGAACACGAGTTTTAATAACAAACTGAATGACTAATATTCGTGATAAAACGAGGTTTAGACTATCAACTAAAACATACCATATCTTTTAGGTTGTGTGTGAAGCCGTTGCCTTGCATCGTTGAGATTATGTTACTACCACTACTAATGTACTACTAAGGTGAGTCATAGCCCCTACTCTTACTTGTTTTACAATGATTTATAAACGTTTTTGGGGGAGATGCATGCTTAACTACTGTTTTTACTTTTACAAGTATTCATTAACTAAATACATGACTTTACTGGTTTACACATTTTCATATCTCGAAAGGAAAGACCTGCTATAGACATGATTACAAGTGAGTTTTCAATGGTATGCTATATTTGATCTCTATTGCCTAAGTACCGATTACCAAAAGTCCCTCGTTCATGCACCTTAACCACCCAAAGGGTGAGCGTAAGTAGTTGTGAATAGATTTATTAGGGATTGACAATCCCCATTTGGTCGCTAGAGGAAAGCCACCAAATGCACTCTATTTGATTTCATAGGTTACTAGTAAATACCTATCTTGAGGGCCACTGTTTTACATCATTATTATAGATAATTTTGATGCCTGTTAATCGTTGAGTGTCATGAGCTTAGAGCAATAGAACGGTAGTACTGTAGTCATGATACAGTACTACAACGACTGATGTTTGGGGTGTACAATGCTGTAGCCCACTGTTTTATTAAACTATGAGATTGTGCTCACTATATAGCAGGAAAACTATTAAGAATTGGCAAATGAACAAACTATTTTGGTGTTAACCCGGTGAAGGGCCAACCAACGGACTATTTTTGAATTAATAAGGAAATCACTCATTTTCTGATTTTGATAAATCAACGATTTAAACTATGAACACTATGGATTTTCTCACACTTTAATTGGATAATCAACTCTTATTATAAACACTGTGAACTTGTAAACTCTTTGATTTTGGAAATCGATATTCGAAACTATAAACTCTATGAACTCACCAACCTTTATGTTGACGCTTTTAGCATGTGTTTATCTCAGGAAATTAAACAAGAAGGAAATTGAAGGCACGGAGTGGGCTTGTAACCCGGCATGGGCTTAAATAAACGTTTTTGACACATTTCAAATAAACTTGTTGTTTAAACTATGAAACACCTTGATGTCTCGAATATTTGGTATTTTGAATGAATTAAACTTTAAAGCGTCACTTTTGTGTCGTTTTCTATGATTGTGATAAAGATCCTCGAAGTAACACCCAAAAAGTCTTCCGCTGACATTTTAAGTCTTCCGCCGACGTGATGATTTTGGGGGTGTTATAGATTTGCTTAAGAAAACTGGCAGATCTCCAAATGGTAACATGCTTGAACGTCTTAGGAAACATGAACCGATGTGTACTAGGTTTTATTGGTTGTATTTAATGCATGAGTAAATTCTAATGATCCCATGTTAGGAGCTTCTTAGCCGGCTCGACATAGGAGTGAAGTAGGCACTCATAGGATTGGGGAGTTAAGTACGCCACCCCATGAATGGTATTAAGGAATACAATCCGTCATCCAGGCAACTATAACAAGTAATTAACGTGTAAAAGATATCTAGGGAGTAGTGAAATCTAAGTAAACACATTTCTCCACTTATTGCTCACAACCTTAGTTTAATTTAGTTTTATTTTCATTTCTAGTATTTTATTTTGATTGCATCTTAGTATTGGGTTAGTTGGCTAGCAACTAATTCCGCCCATATCCTTCAAAACCCAAGATTTTAACTTTCTTTCTAAAAAATATAAAAAATACAAAAAGAATCATCCCTCATCTCTAGAACTAGTAATTAGGTTTTTCTAATCCTAGCGACACTATTCCTAGTTGAACGATCAATCCCCCGGTACTTGTCACTATACTATACTACAACGATCAGGTACACTGCCTGGTGGGGGTTGTAAGCTTCTCGAGATCCCTTGAGAGGTAAAGCTTGGTGCAATCCCCACACATCAAGTTTTTGGCGCCGTAGCCTGGGAAATAGTTATTGTCTAGGTTAGAATTTCTTTTTATTAGGTCTCCGTGCTAGATTCCTTTCTAGTAAGATTTTATTTTTATTTTTAGGTTTTCTTTAGTCTATCATATTTCTTTGTGTTTTTGTTCGTAACTTTTCACCACCCGACATCATGGACGATGGGAACATCTTTGAACCCGTCATCCCACCACAACAAAACCCACCACTAGAACCTCTTAGGCCCCGAACCTTAGGAGAGTATTCCCGACCTAGCCACCAAGGCTACCGAAACACCATTGAGCTCACTGGAGCCAATGTGACTCCCTTGCAATCCGACACCATCCGGTTGGTGCAAAGTGGATGTGCATTCCATGGACTTCGTTCCGAAGATCCAGATCAACATCTTAAGGACTTCCTTAAAATCGTAGACTCCATAGACCTAGATGTTGCAACTAGAGAGACAACCCGATTACGCCTATTCCAATTCTCTCTACGGTATCAAGCTAGTCAATGGCTTGAGCGTTTACCCACGGGATCCGTCACCACATGGGATGATCTCACCACTCGTTTCCTTGCTCAATTTTTCCCACCGGGGAGAACTACCAAGCTTAGAAATGATATCTTGATGTTCCAACAATGTCAAGGTGAATCTCTTTATGAAGCATGAACTCGTTTCAAGGACTTACTCCAAAAAGTCCCTCATCATGGC
Source organism: Artemisia argyi (assembly GCA_030686995.1). Taxonomy (NCBI): domain Eukaryota; kingdom Viridiplantae; phylum Streptophyta; class Magnoliopsida; order Asterales; family Asteraceae; genus Artemisia; species Artemisia argyi. The sequence goes on from CM060705.1 coordinate 5,862,725, forward strand.
ATAGATCTTTGGCTCCAAGTCCAAATCTTTTATGACCATATCAATCTCTCCACGAGGCGAGCCATTGACCAATCGGCCAGTGCTAAGCTACGTGATCTAAGTGCGGAACAATCATGGGAACTCATAGAAGATCTTGCTCTCTATGACAACAAAAGTTTGAATGATCCCCGTGATTTGAACAAAACGGTCAAGGCAATATCTTTGCCTTCGAATAACTCTAGCACTGCCGACCGTAGGATAATGGAACTTGAAGACCAAGTCAAGTTTCTCATGAAATCTTACGAAGCTCCTAAGCCTTCAAGCCAAGTGACCAAAATCACTTCTTCATGCGAATTATGTAGTGGTCCCCTTGACACTCGTGATTGTGTGGAACTCCCCGGAACAGCTTTTTCGGACTACGCATCCTCGCGTACCAATGAAGCGGGAGATAAGTGGTACACTTTCAAGCCCGAGCCAAACCCTTACGGTGATTCATACAACCCCTCTTGGAAAAATCACCCAAACCTTAGGTGGAAACAAAATCAACCCAATTCTTCCAATCCGCCTAATCGTTATCAACCAAACGGTCCACCCTCCAACCGTACTTTCAACAACAATCCTTCTAACAACTGTGGTAGTACCAACAATCTTGAAGGATTGATGTCAAAGTTCATGGCATCTCAAGAAGCTCGCATAGCTAGGTTTGAAACCGAATTCAACCAACAACAAACGGAGATGACCAACAAGATAGACAACTTGTTGAAAGCCCTCAACAACCAAGCATTAACTACACCTAGGAAGGACACTAGAGACACTAATAACGGAACCCAAATTAAGGACTGTAGGACCTTAGATAAATCAACTTTAACACAAATATAAGCACTAGAAGAAAGAAAGATGGTGACTTGGTAATATATGTGTGGCGTTAGCTTTGTAGAGATAGAGATAAAGATGAACAGAACTTTTATTAATAAAACACACACAAATACACACACAAGCACACACCTCAAATGAGCCTTTGAGGTGTTTATATAGTTCTTAACATGATGCCTTAAGAGGCTTTCCATGGGCTTGGACTTGGACTTGGTTTACATGAATTATAAAGGCTTATGAAACATAACTAATAACATATTAGCCTACCAAGACCAAGGCCCATTGACTATTCTTATAACACAAACTACGACACATTATAACGTTACAATAAATGAGAATAACCATCACTTTTTAATATAATTTTCAATGCTAACAATCTCCCCCTAAGGGGTGGTCATTCGAATGATGTTCCACGTGATTAGGTCTTCTATTTTCTTTGTTGTTGACCATCGTGTGTCGTAGCAGAATAGTCTTTAGTCTTTGTTCTTTCATGCTTTGTGATCTTTGATGACTGATTTTTCATCGTTCTTTGTTCCTTTGTGATGTGGAGTAATCTGCCTTTCGTCACTTATGCATCTGTGGTGGTTGTTTGCCATTCCAACATGCTCATACATCTTTGGACTTTGATATTCATATGCACGTAGTTCCCTTTCTTTCACTTTGATCTTTAGTCTTTATACTTTGTAGATTCTTCTTTTTGGCGTAGAATCTTTCTTTGAACTTTGTGTTGTATAGATCTTTGAGGGAGCTTTCTTTAACTTCCAGATGTATGTATGAGCATGCGGAATCTGTCGCCATAGAGATGATGTGTCCCTGCAGGTAAACAGTTAGTAATAAACAACCGGTACTTACAGATAAGAATTAGAGATCGTCAACAGCATAGTGTGAAGACTCCTTCTAACCCTTACCAAGGCCGTTCCCATGTCAGATACTCCCGAGGGAGCTTACAAGACCTACTAAGTAGCTCAATGACTGGGTGAGTCGCTGGGGATCACTCCACGACTGTAGACCGTTTTGAAACCACCGCGAACACTAAGCGTAACCCATAAAGAATTACCGAAGTGACCTGCTATCAGGGCTATTTGATGTTGACCCTGGCAGGAGTTTCCATTCAATCATTGAGAATCACAAATGTGAATCCTCTCATAAATGTTCTGGCAGATTGATAAGATCTGCGTAGGACTCTTAAGTTTACATCTGGCGTCCTTAATGATGAACAACCAGTGTAGAAGTATCATGTGTTCCTATGAGATCTTTTGCTGAATCTCGGGGCTCTAGACTCGATAAGTGCACATTTGGTTTCCTATGCGGAGATTAGGGAGAGGTCTCCTGTTTCAATATCAACCATCTCTAAGAGACATGTCGATAGATTACACCGGTTCCCCGTGAGAATGAAACAAGCTCTTTTAAGAGAACTTGAGTGGTTAAGAAGGTTTAGTGCAGTACGTCACTGGGTCCATGACGTCTTTGTCTTCAATACCGGTGTCACCATAGTAACAACCAGTAGCATATGAGTTGAACCCGGTGTCTGCCCTAAGGTTGAACATTTGGAGGGCTATTTCTTTTCACCCTTTTTCATAGCTTTTCTTTTTAATTCTTCAACCCCTTCTTTCTTCTTTCTCATTTTCTCCTTTTTTCAATCATACCTAAGGACTTCTAATTCTAATCTATTGGAATTGCCCTTGGGTAGATCTCTCCGGCTCTGGCGGATCATGTCACACCCCCAAAATCGGGTCCAGCGGAAGCATACATGTAGCTGGGGTGTAACTCAATTGGTATTACAGCACAAGTACAAAATTGGTTTTCACTTCAATCATTTAGAATAAAATCGTTTAACTAAAAGTATTGAATTTACATTGTTTAAAATTAGTGCGGAAGTAGGCCCTTAAATAGTTTAAAACGGTCCCCATATAAATAATCAGAGTCTTCTATGACCATGCCATACCCTGCCAAAACCTCCTGTAGCGTGCCATTGGTTAAAACCTGAAAATACATGCTAAAGTGTCAACACGAGGTTGGTGAGTTCATAGAGTTTGTTTAACAAATAATGCCTATAGAGAAAAGATCGCCTAGCAAAGGCATCGTAAATCCACTCAGTTGCAAGTCCCGCCATAAGAGACTTGTAACCTGTGTGTTTACAACCCACTGCCAAAAGTAATATGCTTACGTGAACAAAGGTAATAATGGTATCCAAATTCACAGATAAACATAGCAAAACGGCTATATAAAAATAATTCAGTCAATGAGGTTATATAAACAATACTGACAATGTCGCCAGATAAATAATACTGACAATGTCGCCAGATGAACAATACTGACAATGTCGCCAGATAAATAAATATGACAATGTGGTCATGTAAATAAGGATAATCAATCCCATGAAATACAAGAAAATCAAACATACCAATGAATGCAGGTGGTTAAATATACCAAAGAAATACCGGTAGTCAAGCATACTAATGAAGTGCAGGTGATCAAATATATATTTAGATAAAGCTGGGAATATTTGAGAAATTAACCAGGTAAAACAAGTAATGCGTTTTAAGTAAAACGAGCATGTATTCTCCCCCAAAGAGTTTATAAAACAATTAAAATAGTAGGGGCTATGACTCACCTGAAGCGATAGCTACGATGACAAGAATGGATACACTGAAATGAGGCACGATCTCTAACCGCAACCTAATATGAGTAATAACGATCTTCCTTAGATCATGACATGATGAAATGAATGCACGTGCACATGATGCCTATACCACTCGTAACTTGGAAATACTAGTTATTGTCATAGTAAAATAGTTTCCATACTTAGGAAAAATAAGTCCCATTGGAGTTATAAAAACTTGTCGTAATATATCGTATAACAATGTTAGCGTTCCATTCCCCGTATCGAAAATCTTAAAATAACGTCGTTAAGTCGTATGAATATTCCTTGGGTCATACGTATTTCGTTTGTTAAGAATATAGTCCTTAGTAACATTTCTAGAAAATATACCATTTAGTACGTAAGTTATTATTTTTATTTGTGACCAAATATATATATATATATATATAGTTTTGACGATACTAAAACGTGTATAACTTGGCCGTTTTAAGCTCATTTTACTCGTTCTTTATATCCCCGGAATCGTTTTAGTATATACTAATATATTTTTGATAGCTCGGCTCCTCTAGGTTACGTTTAACGCCTCTATTTGCCCGTCGAAAACTGTCAAACAGCATGCAGTTTTTCAGAAAATAGTTTTCGTCGTTAAATTCGGAAAATCATATCTCCTTCGTTATTAACTCGTTTTAATCCGTTCTTTCGCCCACGGCTTCGTTTTTGAAAGTATTTTCTAAAAATATTATCAAAAGTTACTGTGTAAATTCGGAGTTTTCTGGGTGAACCAAAATAGGACAGCATGTATTTTTACTTGTTCAAAAACCATTTTCAAGGTTTCAATCTAGTTTCTACTTCAACCAAACCACTTTCAATCACCACAAAACTAGTCTAATCCTACCATACACCTTCTTAGGGTGTCATGGGTTCCTAAACATCACAAGTCAAGTAGATCTAACAAGGATCTAACCATATACATTTTCTAGGGTTCAAAAGTTATAAGTTTGTAAAATAAAGTGGTATAAGCTATCAAATGCATAAGATCTTGTATAAAAACCATATGAACATAATAAGAACTTGATAAAATTAGGAAAATTAGTTTGACATACTTACTTGAAGATTAGTGGACTAGTGGAGATGAAAAACTTGCAAAACCTTGTGTTTAAACTTCAAAACCCTAACAAGGAGTACTAAATACCCTTGATTGTCACTTGATCTTGGAAAAAAAATTATGGATTCCTCTTGTGTTCTTGTTCTTGGCCGAACCTCAAAATGAATGGGGAAGAAGAGAGAATTTTTGGCTAGTTTATTAGATGTGATAAATGGAGAAAATGAAGTAGATATTTTTGAAAGTCAATATGGTCTTTGTATATTAATGAACACATGGATTAGGGGGGCTAGGGGGGGGGGGGGGGCGGCAACCATGGAGAAAAACTAAGGAAAAGTGGTGGCTAATTAAAGATTGTGTCCCCAAACACAAGTATTAGTTAGCTATTTTGTATTTTAGGTGTTATCGGGTACCGAGTTAACTAAAAATAAATCGTGTCGGGTTGAAATAAAATATGACAAAGTTGTAAAAGTTGTAAAATAATATTCCTGATGAGAATTGGGTGTTAAAATATTTATCGGGTTGAAATAACGCAAACCGACGGAGTTATAAGCTCCGACCGTAAAATGTAGCAATTGATTTGAAAACACCAGGTAAATTAATATTATAATTTTTATATTATTAAAATGAATATAAAAATATATTGGGATCATAGTCGGGAGTGTCGGACGTGTTAGTCACATTATTGATTGCTTGTTAACGTTTATTTAGAAGTAATTATACGTAAAAGCAAATTATACCAAAAGTATTAATTTAATTACCCTACGAGTGGAATAGTATGCAAGTGCCATAATAATGATATAAAGACTATTTCTAGTCTATATGAGATGTCCCAAATGATAAAGCATGAATTCGCTCCTGAACCAATACGGTTACGCGAATTTGAATACCCGTAAACTAAGTTTACAATGACATAAGTAATGCACGTGAATAGTGGTTTTCTTCCGGGAATGAATAGTGTCAAGTGAATAGTAAAATTTCTGAATGTTCCTCGAAATGTCAAATTGACCTCAAAAACGATGAATAGTGATCGATGAATAGTAATGATGAATAGTAACTTGTGAATAGTAAATTGTCGAGGTTTGGAAAATGACCGGAAATTACGAGTTGTGACAGTCTTCCCTTCTAACAGGAACTTCGTCCCGAAGTTCAGTTTGTGTAAGTCTCTAGAATGGTATTGGTGAAAAGATGGTGATAATTGAGAATTTCAGCGAACTTCCACGATAGGAATTCGACTACGCTTCAACCGTTTGACCTAACAATCCATGATTTCCATTGGTTCTCTTACCAAATTTACGTTTGTCTCAGGGTTGGATTCCCTTCCAAATGGGGTTACGAGTGACTAATCTGAAGGTCATTTCCTGGGGTTTGAATAGGTGAACCATAGTTGTGTAATCCGGCTGTTCTCTAACAAGGCTCAAGTCTGATGGCCACTAGGCCTACTCTGTCCGAAATATTACGTGGTCCAGTGTATATCAGGTTTAACCTTCCAAATTTTTCCGAATAATATCATGCCTTTCCTAGGCAGAACTTTCAACATGATCTGGCTACCAATTTGAAGTTTTAATGGTTTACAACTTATAGAATTTGTAATTGATTCTTGACTTGTAGGAAATTTCTGGTTATTTCATGAATGCTTACGGGACTAGTGAGTTGGGCTTTTTCAAATTTTATCCGTTAATGGATGTTGGCACTTCGACCATAGAGTGCTTCAAATGGTATAGTCTCTAAACTCGTGTGATAACTATGGTTATAAAGGAATCTGATTTATTGGCAAATGGTTAATCCAACCATTTCTAGAGTCAACCACTCCTGCTCTGAGCATATCTCCCTATGTTTGAATCGTTCTCTAATTCTGGCCATAGGTCTGCAGATGATAGGTGGTGTAGTTCCAAAGGAATCTTAATGAAATCGCTAGGAGTTTGCGGTGATAAAAGATAGAATATTCATTAGGTCGGAATTCGTTAATAGTACATGAAACTTATACGATAGAACGTAGAATTAAACACAAAAGAAATACAACACAAGAGAGTTTAGGCTTTGGTTTATTTTTAAGACAGAAGTTCTCGATTCTTGAACATTGTTGTCGTCCTCAGCGTTGTTGATGTGCGGACCATTTCCTTCTCCAATGACCTAGGCTCTCCCACGAGCCCTTCCGCCTTGGTTCCTTTTCTCTAGGTTTCCTTGTTTTGGGCATTCATTCCTGTAATGCCCTATTTCTCCACAGCCAAAACATGTCACTGAGGGTTTCTGATCTCCGATAATGATTGGAAATTTGCATTCCCAAGTCGCATGACCAACCTTCTTACAGTTGCCACATGGATTAAGACAAGGTCCATGGTTATGATGATTCTGACACTTGTTGCATTTAGGTAAAGTACCCTGGTAACCTTTCTTTTCACTTGGCTTCACAACGTAGGCCCTAACCACTTCATGTTGTTTGTCTGGCTGCCATACTTGATCGTCTCCTTGGTTGTCATCCCTTTTCCTCTTGTTTTCGTTGTGGTTGTTGACAGTAGTTTCTTGCTTCATCACTTGAGCCATAAGCTTTTGAGACATTCTGATAGCTTCCTCCAGTGTGTCTGATTTAGAAGCAATTACGTTCCCGCTGATGTTGCGCGGTAGTCCACCGATGAAATTTTCTAGCAGCTTTTCGTTATCTGAAACCATTGTTGGACATAGCACAGGCAACTCCTGAAATCTTCGGATATATGCCTCGATATCATTACCTACTGTCACTAGCTTATAAAACTCTGTTTCCAACTTCTGCACCTCAGTACGAGGGCAAAACTTATCAGTCATCAATTTCTTGAATTGCTCCCAGGTGAGCTTGTAGGCATTTTCCATACCCATTTCTTGAGCATAAGAATTCCACCACGACATAGCTTCATCCAAAAGCATGCCAGTAGCGAATTTTACCTTGCTGACATCAGGACAGTTGCACATGAGAAACACATTCTTAGTCTTTTCGAACCAGCGAATCAAAGCAACCGCTCCTTCAGTGCCCTTAAACTTGATGGGATCACTAGCCTTAAAATTCTTCCAAGTACATTCGCGCTTATTATCGTATTGTCCATCTATCCCTGTCTGTAAAGCGGCCTCAGCAGCCCTTGCAGCTACCTCAGCTCTCTCGATCTCTAGAGCTTTGACGATACTATCCTTAACCAATTTCCGAATAGCAACAGGTGTCATAGTTGGAGTAGCTTTAACTTTCCTTGGTGGCATAGCTCTTCAAAACGAGAAAAGAAGGGTGAGACATAATTAAGACGTTTCCTAGTAGTAGATGTTCGAGAGTGGGTTATCATAGAATGAAAGGTTGATGTTGCGATATGACGCGTTGACGTGGCTCGAATGGTTTTGTGATATCCTGGGATTTCTGTTGAGTTTTAAATGGTCATAATGTACCTAGGGATCCTCTTTATATATGGTATGGGAAGCCTTTCCTAGGGAGGTCATTGATAATATCCACTTATCAATATTGGTAGTATTGAGTGATAGGTGACATATGAATCTATAGAGTGTAAGCTAATTCCTGATATATATAGGGAAGAGGAATGATAATAATGGTGAGAAGGGAAAAGACTGTGACAGCTGCGACATAACGAGATTGTGATGAAAGTAAGTACGCACACATGAATGAAACATTTGGAAATTGGGTAGAGAATTTAATCCAGACAAAATTTTATTATAACCATTCTCAGTGTTGCAAAATTCATCTCTGAGTCAGACATAGGTGGTCAGCCTATATCTCACTATCCCGGGTCGAATATAGATGACCAGTCTATATCCCACCGAGGTTCCATGAATTTTGAAATACTCAGCTCAGTTATACTAAGACTATGTCCTTCACAAATACCAAGGCGTTCTAAAAGACAAAAGCAAGTGACAAAACTCGAGGTCGAATGATGAAACTATGCAAGGAGAAACATAACAGGGTGACATATACGATACATGAGCATGCTTATATGAAAGACAATGATAGTAATAAACTAGAATAAGTGAATATAATATACCAGATAATGAGACACAATTCTCATCACCTAAGTCAGCAACAAACCACAAGTGAGGCATCATCTTGGCAGGCAGGCACGTGACGGTCATAGGGTTAAGTTTTTCGTAAAAGTAGCTATAGTCTAGGTTTTAAAAACACTTAGTTCGCTATAGCCAAAGCTCTGATACCAATCTGTCACACCCCCAAAATCGGGTCCAGCGGAAGCATACATGTAGCTGGGGTGTAACTCAATTGGTATTACAGCACAAGTACAAAATTGGTTTTCACTTCAATCATTTAGAATAAAATCGTTTAACTAAAAGTATTGAATTTACATTGTTTAAAATTAGTGCGGAAGTAGGCCCTTAAATAGTTTAAAACGGTCCCCATATAAATAATCAGAGTCTTCTATGACCATGCCATACCCTGCCAAAACCTCCTGTAGCGTGCCATTGGTTAAAACCTGAAAATACATGCTAAAGTGTCAACACGAGGTTGGTGAGTTCATAGAGTTTGTTTAACAAATAATGCCTATAGAGAAAAGATCGCCCAGCAAAGGCATCGTAAATCCACTCAGTTGCAAGTCCCGCCATAAGAGACTTGTAACCTGTGTGTTTACAACCCACTGCCAAAAGTAATATGCTTACGTGAACAAAGGTAATAATGGTATCCAAATTCACAGATAAACATAGCAAAACGGCTATATAAAAATAATTCAGTCAATGAGGTTATATAAACAATACTGACAATGTCGCCAGATAAATAATACTGACAATGTCGCCAGATAAATAATACTGACAATGTCGCCAGATGAACAATACTGACAATGTCGCCAGATAAATAAATATGACAATGTGGTCATGTAAACAAGGATAATCAATCCCATGAAATACAAGAAAATCAAACATACCAATGAATGCAGGTGGTTAAATATACCAAAGAAATACCGGTAGTCAAGCATACTAATGAAGTGCAGGTGATCAAATATATATTTAGATAAAGCTGGGAATATTTGAGAAATCAACCAGGTAAAACAAGTAATGCGTTTTAAGTAAAACGAGCACGTATTCTCCCCCAAAGAGTTTATAAAACAATTAAAATAGTAGGGGCTATGACTCACCTGAAGCGATAGCTACGATGACAAGAATGGATACACTGAAATGAGGCACGATCTCTAACCGCAACCTAATATGAGTAATAACGATCTTCCTTAGATCATGACATGATGAAATGAATGCACGTGCACATGATGCCTATACCACTCGTAACTTGGAAATACTAGTTATTGTCATAGTAAAATAGTTTCCATACTTAGGAAAAATAAGTCCCATTGGAGTTATAAAAACTTGTTGTAATATATCGTATAACAATGTTAGCGTTCCATTCCCCGTATCGAAAATCTTAAAATATCGTCGTTAAGTCGTATGAATATTCCTTGGGTCATACGTATTTCGTTTGTTAAGAATATAGTCCTTAGTAACATTTCTAGAAAATATACCATTTAGTACGTAAGTTATTATTTTTATTTGTGACCAAATATATATATATATAGTTTTGACGATATTAAAACGTGTATAACTTGGTCGTTTTAAGCTCATTTTACTCGTTCTTTATATCCCCGGAATCGTTTTAGTATATACTAATATATTTTTGATAGCTCGGCTCCTCTAGGTTACGTTTAACGCCTCTATTTGCCCGTCGAAAACTGTCAAACAGCATGCAGTTTTTCAGAAAATAGTTTTCGTCGTTAAATTCGGAAAATCATATCTCCTTCGTTATTAACTCGTTTTAATCCGTTCTTTCGCCCACGGCTTCGTTTTTGAAAGTATTTTCTAAAAATATTATCAAAAGTTACTGTGTAAATTCGGAGTTTTCTGGGTGAACCAAAATAGGACAGCATGTATTTTTACTTGTTCAAAAACCATTTTCAAGTTTTCAATCTAGTTTCTACTTCAACCAAACCACTTTCAATCACCACAAAACTAGTCTAATCCTACCATACACCTTCTTAGGGTGTCATGGGTTCCTAAACATCACAAGTCAAGTAGATCTAACAAGGATCTAACCATATACATTTTCTAGGGTTCAAAAGTTATAAGTTTGTAAAATAAAGTGGTATAAGCTATCAAATGCATAAGATCTTGTATAAAAACCATATGAACATAATAAGAACTTGATAAAATTAGGAAAATTAGTTTGACATACTTACTTGAAGATTAGTGGACTAGTGGAGATGAAAAACTTGCAAAACCTTGTGTTTAAACTTCAAAACCCTAACAAGGAGTACTAAATACCCTTGATTGTCACTTGATCTTGGAAAAAAAATTATGGATTCCTCTTGTGTTCTTGTTCTTGGCCGAACCTCAAAATGAATGGGGAAGAAGAGAGAATTTTTGGCTAGTTTATTAGATGTGATAAATGGAGAAAATGAAGTAGATATTTTTGAAAGTCAATATGGTCTTTGTATATTAATGAACACATGGATTAGGGGGGCTAGGGGGGGGGGGGGGGCGGCAGCCATGGAGAAAAATAAGGAAAAGTGGTGGCTAATTAAAGATTGTGTCCCCAAACACAAGTATTAGTTAGCTATTTTGTATTTTAGGTGTTATCGGGTACCGAGTTAACTAAAAATAAATCGTGTCGGGTTGAAATAAAATATGACGAAGTTGTAAAAGTTGTAAAATAATATTCCTGATGAGAATTGGGTGTTAAAATATTTATCGGGTTGAAATAACGCAAACCGACGGAGTTATAAGCTCCGACCGTAAAATGTAGCAACTGATTTGAAAACACCAGGTAAATTAATATTATAATTTTTATATTATTAAAATGAATATAAAAATATATTGGGATCATAGTCGGGAGTGTCGGACGTGTTAGTCACATTATTGATTGCTTGTTAACGTTTATTTAGAAGTAATTATACGTAAAAGCAAATTATACCAAAAGTATTAATTTAATTACCCTACGAGTGGAATAGTATGCAAGTGCCATAATGATGATATAAAGACTATTTCTAGTCTATATTAGATGTCCCAAATGATAAAGCATGAATTCGCTCCTGAACCAATACGGTTACGCGAATTTGAATACCCGTAAACTAAGTTTACGATGACATAAGTAATGCACGTGAATAGTGGTTTTCTTCCGGGAATGAATAGTGTCAAGTGAATAGTAAAATTTCTGAATGTTCCTCGAAATGTCAAATTGACCTCAAAAACAATGAATAGTGATCGATGAATAGTAAATGATGAATAGTAACTTGTGAATAGTAAATTGTCGAGGTTTGGAAAATGACCAGAAATTACGAGTTATGACAGATCATAGGACGGTTTTTCCTTACCTTAGTCACCTTATAACTCCATGACTATCCTATAATTTCCATGAAACCATTTATGAAAAATTTCTCAAAGTGTTTATGATAATAAAACACATTGTTGTTACCACTTCGAGAGTTTTTTAATTTTGAAGGACTCCCCCTTCACATGTGCTCATGAATTTTTAAGAAATTTGCACATGCGTGAGGAGTTTGCGCTTTTTGAATTGATCCACTTTCAGTTGAACATGACCGATTTGAGACACGCTTACATCACTAGTTAGACTAGCTTAAAATTATTACCCGTCCTAGTCAAGTCCAAAGAAAGTCTCTCGATACGGTACATTCTACTCAGACAAGTCCTATTCGAGACACGCTTACATCACTAGTTGGACTAGCTTGAAATTATTACCCGTCCAGGACAAGTCTTTTCGATTACTGACATTTTAAGCTTCGTCAATTCATTGGTAATGTCTGAGTCGAGCTCTTTTGAGATTCATTCACAATCTTTAAACATCTTTGATCACATTTTAATCATGTCTTCTCCCCCTAAAAAATAGCATATCGTGATATTTTTGATATCAACTGATTAAGAAAAAGCGTTTTGGAGAGATAGACAGATTCTATTTTGCATGAATTTGGAACATTTTTATTGTACTCCCCCTTAATGATAGCATATTTAAAATTAATTAAGGGTTTTGAGGGAGTTATCTTGAGCACTCTTTTGAAAGATTTTGAGAAATCTTTTGAACAATCTTGAAAAAGTACTCAAGAATTTCGTTTGAAAACGAGTTTATGCTTGAAATCTTTTTCGTTTGTTTAGACTCGAACTTTGTTGAAAAAGAGTTCGTCATTGAACGTACGAGTCCTTGATTTGAAAATAATCAGAAGTCATCATTTAAGTCCTTATTTGAAATCTTTTCGAGTCTTTATACACGGACTTAATTTTTGAAAAGATTTCACTTTGAAGCACGGGTTTCGTACTGAAGTATACGAAAGCCATGGTGAAAAACTTTTGAGAAACGACATGTTTTAGAAAAACATTTAAAGAACTCCCGCTCAAGCATCTGTACATGTCCGTATCATTGTTGAATGACATTTCTAGAAACGTACAGAATATTGATTTATACGAGAGACATGTCGTGAGAAGAATATTTTTGTATTTTTTTTTTTTTTTTTGATTTTATATTGTTTTTGTATTTTTTGAAATTTTATATATTTGTATTTTGTTTTTACAAAAATATTTACAGCGAAGCGATTTTGAAAACATTTTTCAAGAAGATTCGAGAAGACGTTGTAGCTCCTCAGGTGTTAGGCTTCGCATGCCAATTCGTCGAACTAAATAGTCAAACCGTTCTTTTGGAAGGGCTTTAGTAAAAAGATCGGCGAGTTGGTAATCAGTCTTATCGAAAAATAATTCAACAGTACCCTCTTCCACGTGTTCTTTGATGAAATGGTAGCGGACTTTGATATGCTTCGTCTTAGAGTGATGTACGGGATTGCACGAGATGGCTATGGAACTTTTTGAGTCACAATACATAGATATTCTGTCAAAAGTAAAGCCATAATCTGTGAGCTGTGTCCGCATCCAAAGAACTTGGGCACAACACGCAGATAGAGACACATACTCGGCTTCGGCAGTTGATAGTGCAGTACAATCCTGTTTCTTTGATGACCAGCTTACTAGCTTTTCACCCAAAAATTGTGCTCCACCTGATGTACTCTTTGCTGTAACTTGATCACCAGCATGGTCTGCATCTGAAAATGCTGTTAGATTAAACCCCAAATCCTTCAGATACCAAAGTCCCATGTTAATGGTGCTTCGCAGGTACCGAAAGATCCGTTTAACCTCTTTGAGGTGAAGGTCGGTAGGCTTTGCCTGAAACCGTGCTAACAAGCAAACAGCAAATTGAATATCGGGTCGACTAGCAGTTAGGTACATGAGAGAACCGATCATGCTCCGATATTTCTTCGGATCAATGGGTTTCCCAAACAAATCAGCACCTATTTTTGGTGAAGTGACCATTGGTGTACCAACAGAATCACAGTTTTCCATTCCATGTTTTTTCAAAATCTCTATTGTATATTTAGCTTGATTGATAAAAATACCACGAGGGGATTGATGGATTTGTAAACCAAGAAAGAATTTTAGTTCCCCCATCATGGACATTTCAAATTTACTTTTCATGAGATTTTCAAAATGTTTTGAATGGTTAGGATTGGTTGATCCAAAAATAATGTCGTCCACGTAAATTTGAATGATCAAAATGTCATCTTTGAATTTTTTGATCAACAAGGTGTCATCAACCGTTCCTTTTGTGAAATTGTTTTTAAGCAAGAAAGATGATAGTTCGTCATACCACGCTCTTGGAGCTTGTTTTAAACCATAAATTGCTTTCTTAAGCTTGTAGACGTAGTCTGGATGATCTTTGTCGATGAATCCCTCTGGCTGACTTACATACACTTCTTCTTTCAGACTTCCATTTAAGAAAGCAGTCTTAATATCCATCTGATAGACTGTGATGTTTTTCTGAGCGGCATAGGCTAAGAAGATCCGGACTGCTTCAAGTCTAGCTATAGGCGCGAATGATTCCTCGAAATCTATCCCTTCTTCTTGTGGATAACCTTTAGCCACGAGACGAGCTTTGTTGCGAATAACATTCATTTCCTCATCCATTTTGTTCTTCCACAACCACTTGAGGTCAAGAACACGTATATCAAGTGGTCGTTCAACAAGTTCCCAACTGTCATGTAAATCGTATTGAAGAATTTCATCCTGCATCGCTTCAATCCATGGGTATTCTGCCATTGCTTCCCGAATGTTCTTTGGTTCTTTGAGGCTGATTGAGCAAATATAGATGCACAATTCGAGATCGGTGGCAAGTTGTCTCCTTGTCTGAACTGGCTTTGAAGGTTCACCAATAACATGTTCTATTGGATGGTCTTTTGTCCATTGAAACGTAGAAGGGTACCTTGGGTAAAACATATGTGTGTTAGATGGTTCTTGTAACCTTGAAGAAGATTCAGCAGAGTCTGTTGCAAATTGGTTTTCAAATACTTCTTCTTCTTCTAACGCAACATCGTTTGAATTATTTGTTGGTTCTTCTTGAAAATTTCTGTTTTGGGTTTGCTCATCAACTCTTGGTAGATCAGTTTCAATAACTGGATTTGCTGGAGTAGATGTTGATGATGTTGATGTAGTTGGTGCTTCAGCTTCGATTGTGGTAGATGCATCTTGTGGTGGTTTTGGTGGTTGATGGTTTTTGAGCGGGTGCAGCGGAATGTTGTTGAGATGCATTTGTCGAAGTTCCACCATAGTATTCATCAAACATTAACTCGAAGAAATTTTCCAGGTCTTGTTCTGAAGGTTTGTCCGTGTTTGTTGACTGAGCTCCTTGAGGCACGATTCCTGAACTGATGTGTCCAGAAGTCTGCTGGTTTGGTGCGGGTCCTAATCTGTTTTGATTAGAAGCCATTGGATTAAGCGCGGGTTCTAGAGCGAGTCTCTCAGAAGCCATTTGTGAAATCTCGTCAAATTTCACATTCATCGTCTCCATTATCCTTTTTGTTCTTCTATTATACACCCTGAATGCCCTCGAGTTTTTTGAATATCCAATGAAGATTCCAATATCACCCTTAGCTTTTAACTTCCCTAGATCTTCTCTGTCATTCGTCGGATAGCACAAAGCGCCAAACACGTGAAGGTAAGAGATGTCAGGTTTACGGTTTTTCACTAGCTCATATGGGGTTTTATTGAATCTCGGATGAACTAGGGATCAGTTTTGAGAAAAACAGGCAGTGGCTACAGCATCAGCCCATAAGAATAGAGGTGCACTAGAGAAAATCAGCATTGTGCGAGCAGCTTCCACAAGAGTTTGGTTTCTTCTTTCAACTACCCCATTCTGCTGTGGAGTTCTAACAACTGATGTTTGATGTGTAATTCCAACATCTTCAAGGTAAGTTCTTAACTCCTGATTTGTAAATTCTGTGCCATTGTCTGTTCTTATAATCCTTACTGGAGCTTGAAGTAGAACTTGAGTGCGCTTCAGAAAGGTGATGATGATGCCTGGTGCTTCGTCTTTTGATCTCAAAAACTTTACCCAAGTATATCTTGAATAATCATCAACAATAACGAGAATATACTTCTTCCCATTTATGCTTTCAACTCTCATTGGGCTACATAAGTCTATGTGCAACATATGTAATCTTGCTTCCGAACTAGGTACGGTTTTGGGTTTATATGATGCTCTTTTGCTTTTTCCTTGTTCGCATGATGGACAAAGGTGTTCCTTGGTGTATTTGAACTTAGGAAGTCCGGTGACGATGTTGTCTTTGGCTAACTTGTTGATCATGTCAAAATTGAGATGGGATAATCTTCTATGCCACAGCCAGGACTTAGTTTCGGTTGCCCTTGTCATAAGACAAATTGGTGATGTAGAAGCCATTTGGTTGATGTCGATAGCATACAAATTTGTACCACGATTACCAGTTAAGAGATCATCACCAACCAAATTTCTTATAAAAACCGTGTTTCTCCTGAATGCAACTTCTAAATCTGCATCACAAAACTGCCCAACTGAAAACAAATTGTGTCCCAACCCTTCGACGTAGTAAACTCGAGTGATCAAAAAATTCTCAAACCGAAGATCTCCATAACCCAGAATAGCTGCTACATGATCATTTCCAAAGCGTACAGTTCCCATGAATTTCCAGACGAAATTGATCAGCAGCTTTAAATTCCCGGTCACGTGCTCGGTGCAACCCGAGTCGACGATCCAAAGACATATTTCGATAACCTGCCAAGAACAGAAGAGTTTGTATTTGGAAACCGTTTTGAATTTGGTTCCATGGGGTTAGGAGTAAAAGCAGAAGCACACTCATCAAAGATTGCAACATTTTTATTTTGAACAACTTCCAATTTGCCATCCTTAAGAGTGAACTCTCTACCCGTCGGAATCCACATACAATACTTAAGGTAGTTCCTAGGCATTCGACTAATAGTGGTAGACCTAAAGCGTGAAACTAATCTTTCTATAGATCTAGATCTAGCACTAGGTCTTTTTGGAACATTCTACTGTTCAGGCGTAACATTCACATTCTTAGAAACACATTCATCATGAACATCATTAATTAAACATTTCTTGCATATTAAACAAACAGAGTCATTACATGCATTAGAACCAGTACTTTCGACATTACATTCAGATGAATCATGTTTCTTATTACAAAGCGATAAATTCCTAGGGTGTTCTTCTACTTCTTCAACTTTATTCTTGCAACTACTCGTAGAGACAGGCGAGACTCTATTGTTCCTTGTGTTGCTCCTAGGCTTTAGTCTGCTGCTCCTAGAGGTGCTTTCTAATCCTATAGAAGGTAAGGCACACACATTAGGATTTATATTGTTTTCCTTTTTAGCATCCCTAGATTCTTTAGAATTAGCCTTTATGCACTTGTCATTTGTCTTAGATGTTGAGGCAGACGCACTAGTGGGACTAATCCTAAAAAGGCCAGGTGCTATCAGTTTTGGTGTTTCGACAACCGCTTTTCCTTTATCAACAATCTTTTCATTTTCAATTTTCATGGGCAAGGGTGTTGGAGTGACTGGTTTTGTCAAATCCTTTTTCTCATCGACTTTTGGAGCAAACCGTGAAATTGACATTTTTGGTTTTTGAACCGTGTTTGAAACATTTTGTTTCTCCGAAGTCAATGGTTTTGCAAACTTAGTTTCCATACCCTTTCCTTTTTGACTTTCAAGCTGAGCCCTCAAAAAATCATTTTGCTCTTTCATATTCTTTAAGGCACGCTCATACGACAATTTGTCATACTTGCATTCTTCCTTTTTTCGATCAAGTTGTTTAAAATATGACACATTTTCTTTTTCAAGCTTTATAAGAGCATTTTCATATTTTGAAACAATTGCGGAGGTCTCAGCTCTTAGTCGTTCATCGTCTTGAACAGAGTATGTTTGTAAAATGATGGACATAATGTCAGTGGTCATAACATCTTCGAAGAGAGAATCATTCAGGTTTTCCAAAACATTTATGTTTTCACGAGTATCATTAGCTTCGTTTACCAGGGATTTGTGGTCCTTGACAAAGTCGGCCGTTTCTTTTAAGAAAGCTTGTTCAAAATGGATTACCCTCGCACTGATGTTATTCAGTGGGATAGTAATTTCGTTTTCAAAAACTTTTTTCTGCTCAATATGAAAACTGGAATGCCAGTTGTTAATATTGATTGTATTTTTAGAAGCAACAATATTTTGAAGTTCTTGAATTCTCTTTTTAACGTCATCCAAAATTTCTCTAGCCTCACTTGTATTAAAAGTGTTGTTAGAAGACATTTGTTCCATTATTGAAAGAGATTTGGAAACAATTACTTTCTTAGAAAACATTTTTGAGAATGGTCATTTTATGGAAAACACAGATGGTTCTTTTTGTGGAACAAAAGTAATTCCCGAAAGTTTGTTCAATTTGTTGTAATCAATGGGTTTTAAATCCTTTTGTTTCATTTTAATTATGCTCTCTTAGACATGTTCTATTGTTTGCACAGAATCCCGAACGACGGGAGGATCATGTTTGGTGTAAATCACATTACCATTGTACAAAACATTCTGTTCTTGCTGAGCTTTCTTGAGATTACTGGGGGTGTTGTTACCAAGAGCCACTTTATGTTTCGTATGGTAAATCGGATTAGTTTGATTTGAAATCATTTTCATTGTTTGACTTGACTGACCCGACTTAACCACTAATTCTTCTAGATGTGCAATCATGTGTTCTGACTCTACGATTTTGGCCAAAAGTTTGTCTTCTTTCTTTGCAAAGTCTTTTTTCAGCTCGTCCATTTCTTTTTCAAGATTGGTATAAGCTGATTTTTGTTTAGAAAGTTGGTTTTGTAAATCAGAAATTTCCGTGTTTAAAGATTTTATCTTTTTGAAAGAATTAACATCAAGTGTATCAAACTTGAGTTGCAATTGTTTTTCCCTTGAAACGGAATTTTGATAACCAGTTTCTAATTCGGACAATCTTTTGTTATGAAATTCAAAAGCTTTAACGTTTTCCTTGTAACTCTCAAGCTCAGCGGTCAATTTAACATTCGCGGCCTTAACATCGTGATTGACCTTTTTCACATTCTCAATTTCAATATGACAATTATTCAATAATGATTCAAATAAAGCACGTGTTTCCTCATCTTTCTCAGCATGCTGTGAAACGAAGCCTCCATTATGATTCACATCTGGAGTTGTGGAAGGAGTATTGCTTCTACTTGGCGTGTCCAGGTATGTATCATAAGTGTAATTTTAGATCCAAATTTAAAATTTTTTACAACATTTATGAGTGAAACTTTAGCCTTAAGAAGCGTCTCATGGATAGGAGTTGTATGACTAGCACAAAACCGTACCATTCAGAAAAAATTTCCACCCAAATATGTGAGGTTCGCCTTTAGATTTGATAGGAAAAGCATTTATTATTAGTGCTTATGAGTGTACTGGTAGCATTTAGATTCTAGAACTTATGTTAGTGATGCATCCGAGACTGCTAGGGAGACTACATTAGTGTAGTAGGATTTACTACATGATAAGAGGCATTAGGATCACCCTTGTGTTAAACCTGTATCATAATTACTTGACCATTTAAGTCATATTAGTTGACTAGTAAAGTCAATTAATTTTCCCACACCTTAGCGTTGTACTCATTTTTAGTACATGAAACCCTTGGCACACCCCTCCAAGCCTATCTTTTCGTTTCTAACTTTAAGCATCTTGCTTAATGGAAGAATTTGTTACAACCCAACCAAATGTGCAACCAAATCTACTTAGCCTTCCATGTATGCACTCATCTTTACTGCATTATTGTTACATGTTTAAACCCTTATTTAATTATCTAATTGATTACGTGGTTGCTAAGTTGATGAGGCGAAAAATGAACCGTTTTTAGGGGGTCATTTAAGCCCGAATTCGAATTTATTTGATTAAATATTGCCCTAAATCGTTCCTTTTGTGATTTTAGGTCCTTTGGGAGTGAATTCTAGAAAAGGAAGCATTTTGGACGTTTTTGGAGCATAAAAGTGAAGAAAACGCCAAAGACTTAATTTTCCATGCTGAGAACAGTACCTGACGGCGTCAAGAGCATTTTGGTGACGGCGTCATGAGTAAAAGTGGTGACGGCCCAGAGAGAACGTGAAGGCGTCACCCAAGGCCGTCACGTGTTAACTTGTCAAAACTTGCGCGCGGAGTAGCTGATATTGTTTTGGTCATAACTTTTGCATACAAACTCGGATTTAGGTGATTCAAAAGCCCACGCGAAGAGGACGAAGAGATCTACAATTTGGTGAAAAAATGGTCATGACGGTGTCAAGAGTAACGGGCTGACGCCGTCAAGATGGGCCGGGCAGAAATTAGCCTATAAATATAACATCATAACTTCACTTTTTGTAAGCCCTAAACCCTAAGGTCGATTCCTGGGTTTAGGTAGGTGTTTTTCCAGCAACTTAGAGGGTTTCAATCACTCCATAAACATCATGTATTGGTTTGATGATTCTATCTTAATTATGTTTTCCATTATCATTATTGTTTGCTCTTCTTTGATGATGATTTGCTAATTCACCTTGTGTCTACATGTGATTATGTGAAACTTGTATATAATTGATTAGATCTCATTGATTTCTTGTTGATGTTGTGTCTATCTCCATCAATGAGGGGCTTGTTGATGTGTGTGTCTATCTCCATCAATTAAGGCGTGACAACTTCAATAGATCTAGTTGGTTTAGTTTATAATTCTTGTTTCCTATTGATTCTTGTTTTGATTGAATGAATTCGATGTTTGGCTTAAGAAAACTGGCAGATCTCCATCGTGTAATGTGCTTGAACGTCTTAAGAAACATGTAGCCAAGGCATACTAGGCTATTAAGGTAGTATTTAATGCATGAGCCACTGTTTACAATCCCTATGGTTGTGCCGGGCATGGCATAGGAGGAGATAAGAGCTCATAGAATTGGAGAGATATGTATGCCACTCCATGAGTTATTAGGAATACACCCATCAATTAAAATAAGGTTTACAATTCAATAGGTAGGATTGGATAGCTAGCAAGGAGTAACATATCATGGGTAGACATGCTTCACTTATCTTGTAGAACCTTAGTTTACTTTTCTTGTTTATTAGTTTAATTAATAGTTTTTGGGTTAGTTGATTAGCAACTAATTCCGCCCTTCCTTCCAATACCCGAGATTTTTGCTTGCTTTTCAT
This sequence comes from Artemisia argyi, assembly GCA_030686995.1. Taxonomy (NCBI): domain Eukaryota; kingdom Viridiplantae; phylum Streptophyta; class Magnoliopsida; order Asterales; family Asteraceae; genus Artemisia; species Artemisia argyi. The sequence goes on from CM060705.1 coordinate 5,883,832, forward strand.
AAAATATAAAAATACAAAAAGAATCATCCTTCACCTTTAGACCTAGTTAGATTAATTTCAATCCTAACGACACTATTCCTGAGTTGAACGATCACTCCCCCGGTACTTGTCACTATACTACACTACAACGATCAGGTACACTGCCTGGTGGGGGTTGTAAGCTTCTCAAGATCCCTTGAGAGGTAAAGCCTGGTGCGATTCCCACGTATCATAAGTCGAGTCAGATCTTGTACATATTGTTATGGGACAATTTGGACTCTTGGGTAAAGTACTTGTATTATGGAGTAATGGGAAGAACATCATATATTACCCCCATATGTGAATTAATCTTAAAAAGTATGTAAAAATTCAAGTGTAAGGGGAATGTACATTCCCTATGATGTATTATTTTTGATGGTAGGGTAAAAGTGTATGCCAAAAAAAATAGAAAAAATTAAGAAAAAGAAAAAAAATATAGAAAAAGAAAAAAAAAATAGAAAAAGAAAGGAGAAAAAACATACGGACTACCATCCCGTTTCATTCTATGTTTATTTTATGTTTTTGTTAGTTTTTATTTATTAGCTTAAGTCGAGTCTAGTCTTGGCTTAGCAACGCCATATTGTACATGTAATTAACCAAGATGATTAACTCGCCACCAGTGAATATTGCCTTTATCCAACAAAACCGTGTTTTTCCATATCCCTACACCTAACGTTATAACCCTTTAAAAGACCTCTTTGATAGTTTATCCTAGGTGCTTAAGCCAAGTAGTGGAGGTTTGATCCTTTCCCAAGCCAATGGTAATCTATTTGCTATGACAGGTAGTGAGAGATGTTTTCCATTTCCATATTGTGATATATATACTTTATTAGACCCGATAGATGTGAGTATCTAAACACTATTTGTGAGGTGCTAGTATATGACCTCCGTGCTTGTCTTTGGTTTTTAGTGGAACGATTAATTGTTGTAATTACTTTTATATTAGTGTTAAATGACCACTAACTTGTATTTTGATTAGAATAAAAGTGCATTTGCTTGAGGACAAGCAAATCTCAAGTGTAAGGGTATTTGATGAGGTGAAAAGTGTAACACTTTTAAGGGATCATTTAAGCCCGAATTTAAGATTATTTGATCAAATATTGCCCTAAATCATTCCTTTTGTCATTTTAGGTACTTTTGAGGAAGAATCTGGAAAAGGAAGCATTTTGGACTTTTTTGGAGCATAAAAGTGAAGAAAACGGCAAAGTCTCAAATTTCCTTGCTGGGAACAGTACCTGACGACGTCAAGACTCTCCACATGACGGCGTCAATAGTTACAAAAGAGGTTGAATTGGAAAATACACGTGACGATCCAAAGAGTTTTTAAGCTTAGGACTTGACGGCGTCATCCAAGGCTGTCATGGTCCAAACATTAGTGACGGCCAAGAGTATTTCTACATATGAGGGTGTCACAAATAGATCTAGGCAATACGATTTTATCATGGTGGTGAGTTGACGGCATCACAGGCTAACACATGACGCCGTCACGATGTAATATCTATATATAGTTTTCCAAAATTCGTTCATTAGTGTGCAACTTTGAGAAAATAAACCCTAGTCCAAATTTTATCACTTTTTAAAGTGTTCCAACCCCTTGATTCTTCCATCTTCAATTGAAGGTAAGTATTCATTCAAATCATTCAATATGTCTATGTGTTGTGTGATTATATCTTACGCTTGTATTCTATTTAACATACTAGGCTAGAGTTTTCTTGTGTTTGCTTAGATGTAGTGAAACCTATATGTTAATTATGGGTTGATTATTTGTTTATAATTGTTACGGATGATTTTATTCGATGTTAGGCTTAAGAAAACTGGCAGCCTTCCATTGGTAACTTACTTGAACGTCTTAAGAAACATGATCGGAGGTATACTACGATTTTTGGTTGTATTTAATGCATAGGAGAATTCTAATGATCCCATGTTAGGAGCTTCTAACGGCTCGACATAGGAGTGAAGTAGGATCCTATAGAGTTAGGGAATATTGTACACGGCCCTACGACTAGTGTTAAGGAATATAACCCGTCATCATGCAATTGTAACACGCTAATCAACCTGTAAAAGATATCTAGGGAGTAATGAAATCTAAGTAAACACAATTTTTCTCATTATTGTTTCCACCAAATTAGTAAATTAGTTTATTTTCATTTTTGTTATTTTATTTTGATTGCATCTTTAGATTAATTGGGTTAGTTGGCTAGCAACTAACTCCGCCCACTTCTTCAAAACCCGAGATTTTTACTTGCTCTCATAAAAATATAAAAATACGAAAAGAATCATCCCTCACCTCTAGACCTAGTTTAGTAGGCTTTCTAATCCCAGCGCCAATATTCCTGAGTTGAACGATCAATCCCCCGGTACTTATCATTATACTATACTACAACGATCAGGTACACTGCCTGGTGGGGGTTGTAAGCTTCTCAAGATCCTTTGAGAGGTAAAACCAGTTACGAGGGTGCAATTCCAACGTACATCAAGTTTTTGGCGCCGTTGCCGGGGAATAGTTATTTCTAGGTTAGGATTTCTTTTTATTAGATCTACTTGCTAGATTACTTTCAAGTAAGGTTTTATTTTTATTTTTTAGGATTTCTTTAGTCTATCTTATTTCTTTGTGTCTTTGTTTTAACCTTTACCATCCGACATCATGGAAGGTGGTAACATCTTTGAACCCATCAACCCACCACTAGCAAACCAACCTCCTAGGCCCCGAACTTTAGGAGAGTATTCCCGTCCAAGCCACCAAGGCTATCAAAACACTATAGAGCTCACTCAAGGAGCCAATGTGTCCCCCTGGCGATCCGACACCATCCGTTTGGTGCAAAGCGGATGTGCATTCCATGGACTTCGTTCCGAAGATCCTAATCAACATCTCAAGGATTTCCTTAAAATCGTAGATTTCATAGACATTGATGTTGTAACTAGTGATTCGACCCAATTATGCCTATTCCAATTCTCTATACGTGATCAAGCTAGTCAATGGCTTGAACGTTTACCAGCGGGATCCATCACCTCATGGTATGATCTCACCACTCGATTCCTTGCTCAATTTTTCCCACCGGGGAGAACTACCAAGCTTAGAAATGATATCTTGATGTTCCAACAACGTCAAGGTGAAACTCTATATGAAGCATGGACTCGTTTCAAGGACTTACTCCAAAAAGTCCCTCATCATCGCATAGATCTTTGGTCCAAGTCCAAATCTTCTATGACCATATCGATCTCGCGATAAGGCGAACCATTCACCAATCAGCCGGTGGCAAGCTACGTGATCTAAGTGTGGAAGAATCATGGGAACTCATAGAAGATCTTGCTCTCTATGACAACGAAAGTTGGAATGATCCCCGTGATTTGAACAAAAGGGTCAAGGCAATATCTTTGCCTTCGAACAATCCTAGCACTCCCGACCGTAGGATCATGGAACTTGAGGACCAAGTCAAGTTACTCATGAAGTCTTACGAAGCTCCTAAGCCTTCAAGCCAAGTGAACAAAATCACTTCTTCAAGCGAATTATGTTGTGGTCCCCATGACACTCGTGATTGCGTGGAACTCCCCGGACAAGCTTTTGCGGATTACGCATCCTCGCGTACCGACGAAGTGGGAGACAAGTGGTACACTTTCAAACCCGAGCCAAACCCTTACGGTGATTCCTATAATCCTTCTTAGAAAAATCACCCAAACCTTAGGTGGAAACAAAACCAAAACATGGCCCAAAACAATTCTTCCAATCCACCTAATCCTTACCAACCAAACGGTCCACCCTCTAACCGTACTTTCAACAACAATCCTTCCAATAACTATGGTAGTACCAATAATCTTGAAGGGTTGATGTCCAAGTTTATGGCATCTCAAGAAGCTCGCATATCTAAGTTTGAAGCCGATTTCATACAAAAGCAAAGCGAGATGACCACTAAAATCGAAACATTGTTGAAAGCTCTCAATGACCGAGAAATGGGGGCACTCCCAAGCGACACGGTCAAGAACACGAAACTAAACGTTAACGCCATATCATTGGTTTCGTCACCTACTTCTTGTCCATAATACTATTCAATGAAAGCAATGAGCACGTGTTTCAAGCAAACCCAAATTCTTCAAAAGGACCAATTGAATAAAACATCCGATATCAAACAGGTCAATTGCATAATTGAAACACCTCCTACACAAGACCTTGACAATGAATTCAAGGAACTCCACCTTGAATGCCCCATCATTGATGTCTTAGCCCGTGCTCCCTACTATAGTGCCCTACTAGAAAAATATGAGAAATTTAAATTGGGTAAAAATGGGACCGCCTTCGTTCAAAACAAGTTGCCTAAGAAGCTTGATGATCCGGATATATTTGTTTCGCCTTCTAAGATAGGAAAATTCGAAGCTTTTGACAATCTAGCCGACTTAGGATCAAGCCTAAACTGGATTCCCTTATCCCTTTTCACTACTCTTATGCTAGGATAGTTAGAGGAGACGGAAGTACTAATTGGTCTAGCAGATGGAAGTATTGCCCACCCGGTTGGAATGATCAAGGATGTAGTTGTTCACATAAGAAAGTTAACTATTTTAGTGGATTTTCACATCCTAGATATGGTTAGTGATACTACATGCCCGTTGTTAGTAGGAAGAGGATTTTTAGCAACCGCAAGTGCCATGATAGATTGTAAGGATTCTAAGATAGCGGTAGGAGAGGGTGAGACTTGGTCGGTTTATGATGTTAAGAAGCATAGCTACGATTGTGAGGACGAACTGACACCACAATGGGTAGAGATGAATAGGAGACCATCTAGATATGGGCCTTGGATAGAAAGAAACTTTATAGGACCTCAACGCCCATTCTATCTAGAAAAAGATTTGATCGATAAAACACATTCAGTGGAACAACTCATAGCTAGAGATGAGGAACTAGACCCTTTTCAGGATCCCCTAGCCTTTAAGAAAATGATTGAGTTCTTAAGCGTAATTCCTATCAACCTAGAGATGAACAAATGGAAAAGGGAAGGGGATAAGGGTAAATGGAATTGGGACAAGCCACCTAAGGAAGGTGACAGATCATGGCATATGAAGATGATTTTATATGATCCGGATGTAGAAAATTTTGATAGGTCATACCGTACCAAGTATGTAACAATTCGCAATTTCAGGTTAATTACCATTCCCGGAAAATTTCACTATTCACTTTTACTATTCATTTTTCCCGAAACTTTCCCGAAAGTTGATTTTTATTTGATATTCTCAAGTGATAAATCATTTCCATGGCAAATTAAATGTTTGACATTCGTCAGATCATTTTCGTGAAAGTTATTAAGGAATTACACGGAATTACACGTTTTAGGGTAAAACGTCAATCAGAAATTCTACGTACAACGAAATTCAACCCCGTCAGGTGACCCCACATCGGGAAAATGTTTGACACGCTCATGATTTATTTGAGAATTAATCGTGACTGAGAAAAACATGACCAAAGACTTCCCGGCAGGTCACCCAAGCCTGTACTAATCCCGCACGAGCACGCTTAACCGTTTGGGCGATTAACCGTTAGACCACGAAACGAGTTTCTAAGACATTTTGATTTTTCAAACTTATTAGAAAAAGTCAACATATTTTTCCCTCCTCCATTGACCAAAAATCATCCCTTGATGTTATAAGTCATTCCTTGATTTTTAGGCTTACGGTTTGATGTCTAAAAGACATATAATACCAACCGACACTAGACTGAGCCCAGTCTAGACATTATAAGTCATTTTAAATCATTTTTATCCTATTAGAAAAGTAACATTTTACTTTTCTCAATTTTACGCAATATTCAGCGTTTTACGCGAATTACGCGTTTTAGACCCGTGTTTCCAGTTTTTAGCAGGGTTTTAGCACCCGATAGATCCTACCACTCATTTTATATTTTATTATGGACTATATGGACATGTTTAACCATTCTTCCAAGTTCCATAATTTTACGACACCCGGTTTTATGTTTTGAGGCTTAATCATTTACGATTGGCATTTCCCGGAGTCAAAACTAACCAAGTATCTTGGATAATACCAAGAAAAGTCCACACCCTTGCTCTCCAAGCTTACTAACCGACCTAGGAGGGGGGGAGTCATCCCATGTGGCTTCATCTCATGAAATTACCCCTAGATCATCTCTAAATTACAACTTTGTCACCAAGTTATGTAGCTTTCCTAGTAAGCTTCCTAACCTCCTCATTTGGACTATAAATACTCCCTTCCTCCCCTCATTTAAACGCCACCCTTCACCCTCCCCATCTTCTCATCCTTAGCTCATTCTCTTCCAAGTATCATGCAAGATTCAAGTACAAGTTCAAGGTTGAAACCCTAGTTTCTTTTAGATAATCAAAAATCTTCCAAACCCTAATATACTTGGTGATTTCTCTTGAGTTTAAATCCACTCAATTCACCTCAACCTTCATCATCCATCTTTCAAGAATACCAAGGGTAGAAAGATTGCATGAAGTGAAAAAGGGTTGAAGCAAGTCTATCAATGTCCTATCCTTACATGTTAACTTCCTTTCATCTTTGAAAGCCAAAAGTTGTGAGCCAAACCCTAACTTGATTTTTGTTAAATAATCATGTTCATGTTATTTACATGTTATTCTTGCTATATTATGTCTTGTAGTTATGTCCATGATGTATAAAAGTGAACAAAACAAGTTATTGTTATTGATTGTTAAGATAAGTTACTAAAACAAGTAAACTAGTGACTTTCTTGGAAAACCACGACCAAAATGGTAAAATTATGATATTGGATCATTACATATTACAGTAGAGGACCTAACAAGGAAACCATAGCAATTTGAACCACCCAAAACGAGTATACGAGTCAAAAGTTACGCCCATTTGAAGTTACCAAAGATTTCCGGCAAACTACCAAATACCATTCTGATCAAATTTAGGTTTTGAAAGTCCCACTTCTGGTCCGAATCATCAAAAAGTTAAAACACGAAAGTTTTCCGGAACGCCGTTTTCGTTCAGGAACAAAGAAGCTCGAGACCTAAGAATGCTTTCCGAGTGATAAAATTCTTCAAATTCTAAACAGCCCATTTTTAGGCGAAAGTCACTAGATTATGGTTATACTTTGAAAGGAACAAGAGGTCTTATGACCTATAATCAAGACCACAACCATGGCTAGAGCCAAGGTTGTGTCTCATGACCTTGGAACAAGGACCAAAGGTCATGGCTAGGCCATGACGAAATGACCATACCAACTTACATAGGCGTAAACATGAAACAATGAATTAGGCGATAACATGAACAAGCAATTTGGATCTACTTCACTTAAAAGGGAACCATGAGATATTACCAAGAGAAAATGGTCATACAAGACTTATGAAACTACCCCTAATAACAATCTTCATGTACAAATAAACTTTCCTAAGTTTATCCAAATATCGGACATATAACTTTTCGGATCAAAACTTATATCTATATATTTCATCAACTACTACAATAGTAGGGAGCCTCATGTGAGGAGTTCATTATGTAAGCCGTCGAGTTGAGTTGTGGATTTACGAGTTAAAGTGTCCTGGCTCCTCGAACGCTTACTAACATGACTTCTGAATTATGTCGGCCCGAACGGTAGTAAACGATATACAAAACATACATGTTCATGAATCTTTTCTTTCAAGGACATACAATATACATCATACCACATCATGGACTAAATGCAAGATATATATATAGGCACTACTTCATATTCTTTACTCCGATCCTAAGTCGCGACATTCTATTATAGGTTGCTCGTAGAAACCTACACGATCCAACCATCACCTTCATTACTTGCTATTCTACTTAAGGTGAGTTCGTAGCCCCACTTTCTATTGTTTAACTATTTTACAAACCCATGGGGGGAATACATGCTATTATTTTTCTACTCGAACACGATGCTTTCTAATGTATGCTACCCGACGATGTTTTATTGTCACTAAGTAACGATTGCCATGTTCGAAGTCCCTATATCATAAACCATTAGTCACTACCTATAGTGAGCGCGAATATTGTGAATAGATCTATTGGGATTGACGAATCCCATTTGTGTTGAACAACGATGAGTTCACACAAATGCACTATATTTGAGATTTAGCGGTATAACGGCAAAAGTACCTTGATAGGGCTTCTATAATGCCAATTTTGTTGGTTCGATGTTAACGCTTTGGTTGTATGAGCTTAGTGAAATAAATAACGATTTTGTTTTCTAACTATGAGTGTGAGTCTATAGCTCACACTACGATTATTGTGTTCAAACGATTTAAACAAACTCTATGAATATCACTCAACCTTTGTGTTGACCTCTCAAGCATGTATTTCAGGTTCATGACGATCAAGGATGGCACGGAATGGCACGGATACTCAAGAGGGCTATAAATTTTATTATCATTCAAAAACTCATTTATTATACTTTGTAAACATGGAACCATTTGGGACCTCATTTTGTAATCTCTGATATTTTTACAATTTGAATGATAAATCTTTTAAAACGACTCAATTGGAGTTCGTTTTCTATTATTGTGTCTATTGTGCCGTCAAGTAACACCCAGTTCGAATTCCGCTGCGTCCATGAATTGGGGGTGTTACAGATTGGTACCAGAGCCATGGTTATAGAGAAACGGGTCTAATTGAGACCTAAACTATAACCACACTACAAGCAAAAACATTTTATAGCCTTCCGATCTCCGTGTCTTCCATCCTCCAGACGATTATGGACTTATTAAACATTCTACACCACACGAACATATATAAGTATATTTATATATACATTCGAGTTATTTTCAATCATTTTATCTAAACATATCTACACATGCCTATTCTATGGCATTTCGACACGACCACATTCTCCCAATCATGTTTCTACTCCAGCATTTTATGTCCAAGATATTGTAACGAATTACGATGGTCTTTTCTATTTCCCGAACATTGTATGACACAATGGTCTAATCTACTTCCGAGACATTGTGATTTGTGCAATGGTCTCTCGAATTATTCCACCACCTCATCAATATCATTTCATATGATATCAAAACCCCATCACAATCTATCGATTTCCAAACAAGAAATATGAGATTTCTAAAGGACAAACTAATCCATCATCGACAAAAGTTGAACTTTCTCTACATCCATCAAAGTTTTCTTCTGAAACCTTCATTGTTAAAAGTTTGTAATTCTAGCCCAGTATAGACTGTTTTAGAATTACTTCAACTTCCTTTCCACACATATCTACCCGTACTATCTTCTATGCAATGGAATGTGAAAACATACGTTACAAGTCTCTTATGGCGGGACTTGCAACTGAAGGGTTTGACATTGCCTTTGTTTAGTGGACAGTTTCCCGAAAGCAATGGACATATCACAAGTATACCTAATTTAGGTATTTGAAAATTTTATCGAACCTCGGCTAAATATAGACTAGTCACCTATATTTAACCTAGGGACAGTGGAATATAGTCTGACTAACTATATTCGACTTAAAATTTTCAAATACTGAGAGTAGTTGTACTAGGGTTATGTTTAGGTTAATTTTCTACTTGAACTCGATAAACCACCCGAATTCTTTAAAACGATCTAGAGACACGATAGTGTTTTACCACTCAGCGAAATCTTAACACCTTATTTGTACTATCTAATTTCATTCTTGAAAGTTTTCATTTATGAGATAATCCGAACTACTATCTTGGGATAGTTATCAATTCTTCTCTTCATCCTGTAGAAGTACTATCCTATTTAGGTCCTAAGAATACCATTCCATCATAAACCATTAAAATCTCTTAAGATTTTTAAAGCAAACTCAACATCTATACCTTAGAGTATTAATGTTAAGCATACACTACACACTTTTGTTCGTCAACATATCACATCATTATCTTTACAATCGTTGGAACCACAAGCTCATTAACAAATGTTGATGCACTTTTAAAGCTCAAATCATCCTTAGCTACACCACAAGTACCCTAATCAGCTTTACAAGTTTGAATATTCATCTTGTACTTTTGCAACACCAGTATCATCTCGTAATACACTACCTTGTAACTCACCGACTAAGTACGAATGTTATGAAGGATGATTTGTAATTATTTGAATGGATTGGGATGCCTTTTCATTTAAATAAAGACATTGTAAATCACTAAACCATAAGTTTATATTTCCTTATCTACATTGTTTGGGATGCCTCTCTATGTAAATAAAGAATTATAAACAAGTGGGCTTATTTGTATCCGAAATAACATAAGTATGACGTCAATAAACACTAGGTACAACAACCGATTACTTACTAGGCTATAATTGCAACTACTATATCAATTCCTATTAATATTCGACTGCTATATCAATTTCCTTTGATATTCGACTATTACCATACCTTTCCTACATAAAAGTAAACCTCGTCCTACACCATACACTGAAACGACAAATCAAACTACACCACTGGTAATCCCAGACTATAGTCCTCATAAGTAACTACACCTTTTCATCGACACCACTCCAACATATGACACACAAAGAACTTCGGGACGAAGTTCCCCGTAAGGGGTAGAGACTGTAACAATTCGCAATTTCAGGTTAATTACCATTCCCGGAAAATTTCACTATTCACTTTTACTATTCATTTTTCCCGAAACTTTCCCGAAAGTTGATTTTTATTTGATATTCTCAAGTGATAAATCATTTCCATGGCAAATTAAATGTTTGACATTCGTCAGATCATTTTCGTGAAAGTTATTAAGGAATTACACGGAATTACACGTTTTAGGGTAAAACGTCAATCAGAAATTCTACGTACAACGAAATTCAACCCCGTCAGGTGACCCCACATCGGGAAAATGTTTGACACGCTCATGATTTATTTGAGAATTAATCGTGACTGAGAAAAACATGACCAAAGACTTCCCGGCAGGTCACCCAAGCCTGTACTAATCCCGCACGAGCACGCTTAACCGTTTGGGCGATTAACCGTTAGACCACGAAACGAGTTTCTAAGACATTTTGATTTTTCAAACTTATTAGAAAAAGTCAACATATTTTTCCCTCCTCCATTGACCAAAAATCATCCCTTGATGTTATAAGTCATTCCTTGATTTTTAGGCTTACGGTTTGATGTCTAAAAGACATATAATACCAACCGACACTAGACTGAGCCCAGTCTAGACATTATAAGTCATTTTAAATCATTTTTATCCTATTAGAAAAGTAACATTTTACTTTTCTCAATTTTACGCAATATTCAGCGTTTTACGCGAATTACGCGTTTTAGACCCGTGTTTCCAGTTTTTAGCAGGGTTTTAGCACCCGATAGATCCTACCACTCATTTTATATTTTATTATGGACTATATGGACATGTTTAACCATTCTTCCAAGTTCCATAATTTTACGACACCCGGTTTTATGTTTTGAGGCTTAATCATTTACGATTGGCATTTCCCGGAGTCAAAACTAACCAAGTATCTTGGATAATACCAAGAAAAGTCCACACCCTTGCTCTCCAAGCTTACTAACCGACCTAGGAGGGGGGGAGTCATCCCATGTGGCTTCATCTCATGAAATTACCCCTAGATCATCTCTAAATTACAACTTTGTCACCAAGTTATGTAGCTTTCCTAGTAAGCTTCCTAACCTCCTCATTTGGACTATAAATACTCCCTTCCTCCCCTCATTTAAATGCCACCCTTCACCCTCCCCATCTTCTCATCCTTAGCTCATTCTCTTCCAAGTATCATGCAAGATTCAAGTACAAGTTCAAGGTTGAAACCCTAGTTTCTTTTAGATAATCAAAAATCTTCCAAACCCTAATATACTTGGTGATTTCTCTTGAGTTTAAATCCACTCAATTCACCTCAACCTTCATCATCCATCTTTCAAGAATACCAAGGGTAGAAAGATTGCATGAAGTGAAAAAGGGTTGAAGCAAGTCTATCAATGTCCTATCCTTACATGTTAACTTCCTTTCATCTTTGAAAGCCAAAAGTTGTGAGCCAAACCCTAACTTGATTTTTGTTAAATAATCATGTTCATGTTATTTACATGTTATTCTTGCTATATTATGTCTTGTAGTTATGTCCATGATGTATAAAAGTGAACAAAACAAGTTATTGTTATTGATTGTTAAGATAAGTTACTAAAACAAGTAAACTAGTGACTTTCTTGGAAAACCACGACCAAAATGGTAAAATTATGATATTGGATCATTACATATTACAGTAGAGGACCTAACAAGGAAACCATAGCAATTTGAACCACCCAAAACGAGTATACGAGTCAAAAGTTACGCCCATTTGAAGTTACCAAAGATTTCCGGCAAACTACCAAATACCATTCTGATCAAATTTAGGTTTTGAAAGTCCCACTTCTGCTCCGAATCATCAAAAAGTTAAAACACGAAAGTTGTCCGGAACGCCGTTTTCGTTCAGGAACAAAGAAGCTCGAGACCTAAGAATGCTTTCCGAGTGATAAAATTCTTCAAATTCTAAACAGCCCATTTTTAGGCGAAAGTCACTAGATTATGGTTATACTTTGAAAGGAACAAGAGGTCTTATGACCTATAATCAAGACCACAACCATGGCTAGAGCCAAGGTTGTGTCTCATGACCTTGGAACAAGGACCAAAGGTCATGGCTAGGCCATGACGAAATGACCATACCAACTTACATAGGCGTAAACATGAAACAATGAATTAGGCGATAACATGAACAAGCAATTTGGATCTACTTCACTTAAAAGGGAACCATGAGATATTACCAAGAGAAAATGGTCATACAAGACTTATGAAACTACCCCTAATAACAATCTTCATGTACAAATAAACTTTCCTAAGTTTATCCAAATATCGGACATATAACTTTTCGGATCAAAACTTATATCTATATATTTCATCAACTACTACAATAGTAGGGAGCCTCATGTGAGGAGTTCATTATGTAAGCCGTCGAGTTGAGTTGTGGATTTACGAGTTAAAGTGTCCTGGCTCCTCGAACGCTTACTAACATGACTTCTGAATTATGTCGGCCCGAACGGTAGTAAACGATATACAAAACATACATGTTCATGAATCTTTTCTTTCAAGGACATACAATATACATCATACCACATCATGGACTAAATGCAAGATATATATATAGGCACTACTTCATATTCTTTACTCCGATCCTAAGTCGTGACATTCTATTATAGGTTGCTCGTAGAAACCTACACGATCCAACCATCACCTTCATTACTTGCTATTCTACTTAAGGTGAGTTCGTAGCCCCACTTTCTATTGTTTAACTATTTTACAAACCCATGGGGGGAATACATGCTATTATTTTTCTACTCGAACACGATGCTTTCTAATGTATGCTACCCGACGATGTTTTATTGTCACTAAGTAACGATTGCCATGTTCGAAGTCCCTATATCATAAACCATTAGTCACTACCTATAGTGAGCGCGAATATTGTGAATAGATCTATTGGGATTGACGAATCCCATTTGTGTTGAACAACGATGAGTTCACACAAATGCACTATATTTGAGATTTAGCGGTATAACGGCAAAAGTACCTTGATAGGGCTTCTATAATGCCAATTTTGTTGGTTCGATGTTAACGCTTTGGTTGTATGAGCTTAGTGAAATAAATAACGATTTTGTTTTCTAACTATGAGTGTGAGTCTATAGCTCACACTACGATTATTGTGTTCAAACGATTTAAACAAACTCTATGAATATCACTCAACCTTTGTGTTGACCTCTCAAGCATGTATTTCAGGTTCATGACGATCAAGGATGGCACGGAATGGCACGGATACTCAAGAGGGCTATAAATTTTATTATCATTCAAAAACTCATTTATTATACTTTGTAAACATGGAACCATTTGGGACCTCATTTTGTAATCTCTGATATTTTTACAATTTGAATGATAAATCTTTTAAAACGACTCAATTGGAGTTCGTTTTCTATTATTGTGTCTATTGTGCCGTCAAGTAACACCCAGTTCGAATTCCGCTGCGTCCATGAATTGGGGGTGTTACAAAGTAAACCGATAGGAAGTTGAAACCTAAGTTTGATCCCAAAGATGTCCTCAATGAGGAGCTCACACATATAGGATAGCCCATGACCTTGAGTCTAGCTACAAGACTCGTTAACAAAGAAAAGCGCTTCTTGGGAGGCAACCCATGTTTTGTGTGTTTTTATTTGTTTGATTTGTAATTGTTTGATGTTATTTGCTTCCGTATGCATGCTTTATTTTTATTGTTGGTAGATCATGTTTCAAACTAAAATTGTGAAAATGCTTTATTTTGTTGTTTAACTTCGTCTTAAATTCATATAAAGGTATCTTGCAAAAGCTAAGTGTAAGGGGAAACCCCAAATTTGTTTCTAAGAACGAAATTGATCATGATTCGCCACAATATTAAATGAACATAAGTTTTTCCAGAAATTTTCCGGTAACTTAACATAAAGATTTCTGCAGATCACTTCTGACGGCGTCTGGGCTAAACTCCTGACGGCGTCACGTGTAAAATTCTAAAAATTTTGCGAGTTTTGTTTTTCTAACGGAGTCTTAAAGTTTTTTATTAATTCTTTAGTTTTATAAACTCCAAGAAATCTGCAAACATTCATTCCACAAGCATTATATCTTAAATTGCTTTCTAGGATTTGTTAGTATATATAGATTGCCGCTAATTTTACACGAGGTTGCCTTGTTTGTTTCCTTAGGTTTAACAGGTTATATATGACAAGAAGATAATTTATATTTCTGGAAGGGAAGCTTTGAACGTTCATTTTCTTGGAGGAAGATCTAACCTTGTTGACACACTATCCACACCGGACGAATCAGGGGAGTTTTTGTTTTCATTCTTTTACCTATTTTAGTTTTGCATCCTTTAATTGAACATTGGGAACAATGTTCATCCTAAGTGTAAGGGGACGGTAAATGATGATACTTTATAGGATACAATTGCACTTGAGTTTGTTAGTTCGATGGTAGGTGTGTAATAAAACTAAGAGAAATACTTGTTAGTGTAATTTTAGCGCTAAATTAAAATTTTTTTTACACCATTTAGGAGTGAAACTTTAGCCTTAACAAGCGTCTCATGGATAGGAGTTGTATGACTAGCAAAAAACCGTACCATTCAGAAAAATTTTCCACCCAAATATGTGAGGTTCGCTTTTAGATTTGATACGAAAAACATTTATTATTAGTGCTTATAAGTGTACCGGTAGCATGTAGATTCTAGAACTTGCGTTAGTGATACATCCCGAGACCACTAGTGAGACTACATTCGTGTAGTAGGATTTACTACATGATAAGAGGCATTAGGATCACCCTTGTGTTAAACCCATATCATAATTACTTGACCATTTCATATTACTTGACTAGTAAAGTCAATTAATTTTCCCACACCTTAGCGTTGTACTCATTTTTAGTACACGAAACTTCTAGTACACCCCTCTGAGCCTATCTTTTCGTTTCTAACTTTAAGCATCTTACTTAAAGAAAGAATTTGTTACAACCCACCCAAATGTGCAACCAAATCGCCTTAGCCTTCTGTGTATGCCAAAAAAAATCAAAAAAATTAAAAAAAAGAAAAAAAAAATAGAAAAAGAAAGGAGAAAAAACATACGGACTACCATCCCGTTTCATTCTATGTTTATTTTATGTTTTTGTTATTTTTGATTTATTAGCTTAAGTCGAGTCTAGTCTTGGCTTAGCAACGCCATATTGTACATGTAATTAACCAAGATGATTAACTCGCCACCAGTAAATATTGCCTTTATCCAACAAAACCGTGTTTTTCCATATCCCTACACCTAACGTTATAAACCTTTAAAATACCTCTTTGATAGTTTATCCTAGGTGCTTACACCAAGTGGTGGAGGTTTGATCCTTTCCCAAGCCTATGGTAATTTATTTGCGATGACAGGTAGTGAGGGATGTTTTCCATTTTCATATTGTGATATATACTTTATTAGACCCGAGAGATGTGAGTATCTAAACACTATTTGCGAGGTGCTAGCATATGACCTCCGTGCTTGTCTTTGGTTTTTAGTGGAACGACTATTTGTTGTAACTACTTTTATATTAGTGTTAAATGACCCCTAACTTGTATTTTGATTAGAATAATAGCGCATTTGCTTGAGGACAAGCAAATCTCAAGTGTAAGGGTATTTGATGAGGCGAAAAGTGTACCGCTTTTAAGGGGTCATTTAAGCCCGAATTTGAGATTATTTGATCAAATATTGCCCTAAATCGTTCCTTTTGTCATTTTAGGTACTTTTGAGGAAGAATCTGGAAATGGAAGCATTTTGGATGTTTTTGGAGCATAAAAGTGAAGAAAACAGCAAAGTCTCAAATTTCCTTGCTGGGAATAGTACCTGACAACGTCAAGACTCTCCACATGACGGCGTCAAGAGTTACAAAGGAGGTGGAAGTGGAAAATACACGTGGCGATCCAGAGAGTTTTTAAGCTTAGGACCTGACGGCGTCACCCAAGGCCTTCAGGGTCCAAACATTAGTGACGGCCCGGAGCATTTCTACACATAACGGCGTCACAAATAGATCTAAGCAATACGATTTTATCATGGCGGCGAGTTGACGGCGTCACAGGCTAACACATGATGCCGTCACGATGTAATATCCATATATAGTTTTCCAAATTTCATTCATTAGTGTGCAACTTTGAGGGAATAAACCCTAGTCCAAATTTTATCACTTTTTCAAGGGTTCCAACCCCTTGATTCTTCCATTTTCAATTGAAGATAAGTATTCATTCAAATCATTCAATATGTCTATGTGTTGTGTGATTATATCTTACGTTTGTCTTCTATTTAACATGCTAGGCTAGATTTTTCTTGTGTTTGCTTAGATGTAGTGAAACCTAGATGTTAATTATGGGTTGATTGTTTGTTTATAATTGTTACAGATGATTGTATTTGATGTTAGGCTTAAGAAAACTGGCAGACTTCCATTGTTAACTTGCTTGAACATCTTAAGAAACATGATCGGAGGTGTACTACGATTTTTGATTGTATTTAATGCGTAGGAGAATTCTAATGATCCCATGTTAGGAGCTTCTAACTGCACGATATAGGAGTGAAGTAGGATCCTATAGAGTTAGGGAATATTGTACACGACCCTACAACTAGTATTAAGGAATATGACCCGTCATCCATGCAATTGTAACAAGCTAATCAACCTGTAAAAGATATATAGGGAGTAATGAAATCTAAGTAAACACAACTTTCCTCATTATTGTTTCCACCAAATTAGTAAATTAGTTTATTTTCATTTTTGTTATTTTATTTTGATTGCATCTTTAGATTAATTGGGTTAGTTGGCTAGCAACTAACTCCGCCCACTCTTTCAAAACCCGAGATTTTGACTTGCTTTCATAAAAATATAAAAATACAAAAAGAATCATCTCTCACCTCTAGACCCAGTTTAGTAGGCTTTCTAATCCTAGCGACACTATTCCTGAGTTGAACGATCAATCCCCCGGTACTTGTCACTGTACTATACTACAACGATCCAGTACACTGCCTGGTGGTGGTTGTAAGCTTCTCAAGATCCCTTGAGAGGTAAAACCTGTTGCGAGGGTGCAATTCCCACGTACATCACTTTCAAATGAAATTTGTCAACTCAAACAATGCCTTCAATGGTGTCAAGCTCAAAGTCTTCAACCTGAATTGCAATTACAAAGTCAAAATGTTTCAAAGTCTTGCCAAAGTTGCAATAACAATGCTTTTTCCAAGATCAATGTCTCAAACTTGAACATGAAATTGCGGAATTAAAAACTGAATGTAACACCCCCAAAATACCGCAGCGGAAGACTGTGTCATAGGGATGCTACTTCAGGGCACAAAGTACAAGATATAGAAAACGACCTCTAAATGAGACGTTTTTGAAAAGTTACCATTCGAATAGATAAAAGTCATAGTTTACAAACAAAGATCCCAAAGTAGAATAATACATAAGTTTTTAAAGTGTATCGAATGGTAAACGATAAAAGTGAAAGTCTCCAAAAGCATGCCCTAAGACTCTCAGCTCCACATACCTGCTATCGCCCTTCTAACCTGAGATAAACATGCTTAAAGTGTCAACACAAAGGTTGGTGAGTTCATAGAGTTTGTCTTAATACAGTTGAAAAGCCTATAAAGAATGTTCACACAGCAAAGGCATCGTAAATCCACTCAGTTGCAAGTCCCGCCATAAGAGACTTGTAACCTGTGTGTTCACAACCCACTGCTACAATATAATATGATTAAGATATGTATAAGTTCATAACAACAGTTAAGCAATTAGTAGTGAGTCTACACTTCATCTCCGAAGACCTCACTTAAGTATGTTGCTCACAAGGAAGGTAGTGGCATTGGTTCCACTTCATCTCCGAAACCCAATACATGTGTTATCCAAGGAGACTTTATGTTGCTCAGAAGGAAGGTAGTAGCATTGGTTCCACTTCATCTCCGAAACCCAATACATGTGTTATCCAAGGAGACTTTATGTTGCTCAGAAGGAAGGTAGTAGCATTGGTTATACTTCATCTCCGAAACCCAATGCATGTGTTATCCCAAAGAGACTTACAAGTTTAAGTATAACGCCATCAAGTATAATGAAATCAAGTATAATGTAATCAAGTATAATGTTATCAAGTATAAATGTTATATGAATCTGTACAAGTAAGCATGTAGTAGCATGTATCTCCCCCAAAGAGTTGATAGAACAATTAAAAGAGTAGGGGCTATGACTCACCTCGAAGTGATAGTACAATGCAATGGAATGATAAGGACAACAAGGAACGAAATCAACCGCGACCTATGATGAATGAATATGATCTAATTTAGATCATGAAATGATGTTGAAATTGTCCATGCACATGTTACCTATACCACTCTTAACTTGAAAAATACTTGTTATAGTCATATGAAAATATATTCCATACTTGTGAAAAATAAGTCTTAACTAGACTTGTGTAAACTTGTCGTAATATATATGTATAGAAAGTTAGTGTTGTATACTTCGTCTTGAAAACCTTGAAGTAACATCTAATGGTCGTGAAAATAAGCTCATAAGCATAAGTACTTCGTTAGTTATAAATTTCGGCAATTTAGTAGTATTTCTAGAAAATCTAGAATTTAGTACGTAGAAATAGTGTCATTATTATTTCTATTAAAAGCTGCCAATTATAGTGAGTTTTTGCCGATATTGAAACGTGAATATCTTTGTCGTTATAAGCCCGTTTTACTTGTTCTTTACATCCACGGTTACGTCTTAGTATGTAGTAATATATTTTGGAAAGATCGGCTCCTCCGGGTTACGTATAAAGTCTCTTTTTGACCGACGAAAAACGTCCAACAGCAACTATTTTCCAGAAAAATACTTTTCGTCAACAATCTTGCAAAAATCATAACTTCTTCGTTATTAACTCTTTTTAATCCGTTCTTTCGCCTACGGATTCGTTTTTGAAAGTATTTTCTAAAAATTTTGCCAAAGTTTCCTTGGTATTTACTGATTTTCCAGAAAATAACAAAATGGGACAGCATGTTTAATAACTTGTTAGAAATCTATTTCAAAGGTTCAAAACTAGTTCCAACTTCAATCAAAACTCTTGCAAACTTCACAAAGCTAATCTAATCCTACCATACACCTTCTTAGGGTGCCATGGGTTCCTAATCACTACTAAACAAGTTAATTTAACAAAGGAGTACTTAAAACAATTTCTAGGGTTTGTATGATCAAAAAGTCTACAAAAATAAAGTGGTATAGCTAGCTTGTGCATGAAATTAAGCATGAATACCATGAGATACAAGTGTTAATTAGATGAAAACATGAAAATAAATTTGATAACTCACTTTGAAATAATAGATGATTAAAGGATGAGAAATCTTGTGTTTCTTGTGTTTTTCTTGTATGATTCTTGATTAGGCAAGTATAATGAACAACTTTGTAGCTTTAACTTTTCAAAAATCTTTACTTGATCATGGTTTATGATTTTGGTCGTGGGTTTGAACAAGGAAGAAGAGAAAATGGGTTTTTGATCTAAAATATATAAGTGTTTATGTTAAATGAAGTTTTTAGATATTTTAGTAACTAGTTATAATGTATTATAATCATATATAAATGCACAAGGTTAAGAATTTGTATAAAATTGCCTAGGAGAGGACTTTGAGGACCGGCCATGGTGGATGAGGAGGGGGGTAGGGGTACTTGTGATTTAATTAGAAATCTTGTGTAGTTTAGGTGTTAGTTTGTGTTATTTGTTAAAATCGGGTACCGGGTTTAATAGAAATAAATGTTCACGAAGTTAACCGGGACTAAATAAAGTCATAATAATGATAAAAATATGTTGAAAATATGTTGGGTACAATTGCTGAGTGATCGGGTGATTATTGTTTAGTTTTCACGAAAACCGTCGTTATATTCATAAGCGTACGTTATAAATAAAATAAATTTCCAAAATACTGGGTAACTGAATGTTATAACTTTTATGATGTTAAATTGGATATAAAAATATGTCGGGACCATTGTGGGAATGTTTAGATATATTCGTCATGTATAAACCGGGTGTTAACGTTTACTATAAATACTTATACATAAAAACGTTAAATGTATCAAATATATAAATTTGAAATTCCTAAGAGTGGTATAATATGAAAATGTTGTTATGATGATATGCAGACTATCTCCAGTCCGTATGCAGTGTCTTTAGCACTAATGAAATGAATTCGCACCTAAACCAATCCGGTTACGCGAATTTGAATACCCGTAAACTAAATTTACGATGAAATGAGTAATGCAAGTGAATAGTGAAAACTTTTCCGGAAATGAATAGTGTTTAGTGAATAGTAAATTTCCCAAAAGTTTCTCAGAATATCAAAATGACCTTGAAAATGATGAATAGTAAAACGATGAATAGTGTTTTGATGAATAGTGATTTATGAATAGTGTTTTTCCAAATTTTGGGAAATGACCTGAAATGACCTGAAATGATGAGTTGTGACACTGAAAATGCTAAATGGCAACAAAACCGCAATGACATGGCTTATTGCAAAAGAAAACTTGAGTCTCAAATTCAGGATAAAAATCACATCATCATTGATTTAAAGGAGAAAATTAAGCTACTTAAGAAAGGAAAGTTTGTTGACAATACTGTGATAGCACCAGGGATGTACAAAATTGACAAAACAAATAGGGACAATGATATTCAAACTACTAATGTGAATCCTTCAACTTCTATAGGAATAGTCTCCACTACTAGCGTTAGCAGATTAAAGCGAAAAAGTAACAGGAAGACTAGGAAGACTAGGATCTGGAAACGTAAAAAAGGAAAACTAGAAGTCCAAGAAGTGGAAGATCAACTTAGGAATTTGAATAAAACTCATGCTGCATCTGAATTAGATTCTAATTTGATAAATTTGATCAAAATCTCAGTGTAACCAATGATGAACCTTTGAATGTTTTGAATTTTAATTCATCTTGTGTGTTTCGTCAAAAAAGTGTATTATCCGGTGATCATTCTATATGTCTAGCTAATTCTCTCTTAAATCGTCATAAGAAACGTAAATCATGCACTCCTTCTAGGCCCACTACTGCCTCTAAGTCCATCGTAGGAAAACCGCCAATTACTGTTTCAAATGATGAGGTAGTTACCCCATAGTTGATAAGGACAACTCTAGAAACAAGCCCAAAGCTAGTGAATTCACCCAAAAGAAAGCGAAAAATAGTTGGAACTAGAAACGTTGGTTACAATATAAACCAAACTTTAAATGGATTCCCAAAATTCTAAATATGTGTGTAACACCCCCATTTTTCACAGATCACAGCGGATAAAGTGTTTGGGGTATTACTTCATAGAATCACAGATACAGTAATAGAAATTGACTCAAAAATTGACGTTTTGGAAATTTAGTTATCATTCATAGTTATCAGAGTTTTAATTATAAAAGATATAATTTTATTTTTGTTGAGGTCCCAAAAATCTAACAGTTAGGTTGGTTGTGTTTGAATGATAACCATGAAAAGTCCTCCGAGTTCAATACCTCCTTCTGCCATGGATCCATAGAAGTAATATACCTAGAATACATGCTTAAGAAGTCAACACTAGGTGTTGAGTGAGAATCATAGGTTTAGGGGTTAGTGAATACAAGTTCTCTAGGTTCAGTTGTTACACCCATCTGGGAAAATGCAAGGTTTGTGATAATTGTGATGCATGCACAATTATCAGGAGTTTCGTATGTTGCACTAAGCTCATGAATCACACCTTAACGATCTGGGTCATGTGGGCTGCAGACCCAACATGAAAGGATGGAAGGATAACTTGCCAAAGTTATACCTTTAGTGGATTCAAATATAGTACTTATTGGTACCACCTAGTGGGGTGTTAATACCAACGGGAGTTGTCAAACTCAAATAGATCTATCAACTATATTCGCGTTCGTGTGGGTAAAATATCCCCAACGATTAGATTCATGAGTTTTGGTTATGTAGTGGTGGCTGTTAGTTTACTCATGCAAACAACCAAAGAAAAGACTTGTATTCGGTTTTAAGTAAAGCATTAAGCATGTATCCCCCTCACAGGGTTTATAAAGCATTTAGAGTGAAAGCATTTTAAAAAGTATGAGGCTATGAAAACTCACGGTATTTAAAAAGATGTGAGGCTATGAAACTCACCTGGGTTTAGAGTAATCTAAGTGATGCAAATAGTGACTCAGAAACTAGACCGCCTTACTTACGTATCCTAGTGTGTTGTTGGTTTTGTATGTATGTCAAGCTTTAGTTATCATGTTTATGTTTCTCAAGCTATAGTTTTAAGGTTTGTTAATGCTTTATATATAACATAACACCATTCAGGCCATTGTAATTCACAAGTATATGACTCCTCACATGAAGCTCCCTACTATTGTATTATATTATCAACATAATACCGTTCGGGCCATCATAATTCAGAAGTTAATACTCCTCACACAAAGCTCCTTATTATTGAGTTATGTTGTTATTAGGGATTAGTTATAATCATATCACCGTTCGGGCCATCATATCTCAGAAGTATATGCAATAATCGTTCAAGGAGTCAGGGCACTTTAATTCGTAAACCCAATAAACTCGTCAAAAACAAAATATCCACATAGTACTCCTCGCATGAAGCTCCCTATTATTGTGTTATGCTTCTAACTTTATTTAGGTTTTATACTTATATGATATTTTCACTTTTTACCCTTATAGTTTATATATTTACATTTTCTACCCTAAATTTATATTACTTATATTACTTATACTAATAACTATCTATACATGACACAACTAGTCCCTAGACTTATATATTTTATGTAACTAACCTAAGACTCTTAAGTTTTCTATATTTTACCATTTTAGACCTTTAACTTTATACTATTTACGTTTTTAGTACTTCTTAGTTTATACTTATTTTATTATCTATCCTAGGGTTTTAATATTATGCAAAACTAGTCCTTACTACTTATAACTTCTAGGAAATGTTAAAAACAATCCCTAGACTTTGTAATTTCAGGAATTGCTTGATCTCAGGAAATTTATCAGTTTCCTCATATTACACTGATTAAGTTGATTAATAGGTTTAAAATTCCAACAGTGCAAAGAATTTATAATATATACCCTTATGCATGTAAAGTTGTGCAAAACTAGTCCTAATATGCATGTAAATTATATTTTATCTAGTCACTAAGTTTTCAAGCCTATGTTTTTCTTATTTTAACTTATCTAGGTTATGTATAACCAGTGTATGACCTAAAATAATGACTTATAGCATGCACGCAAGTATATGACTTGATCTAGGGTTTTAAAACTTAAACTAGCAAATGAAAGGGTTCAACGCTCATGCAAGGGTTCCTAAGTATCTAAGGCATCCTAAATCTATCCTAAGACTATACTAAAGCTAAATTAACTAAATGTAAGACTTAATTGGTTAGGGGGGGGTTTACGTGGGTTTTAGGCTTTTTTAGGGTTTTCTAGGGCTCGTTCAATTTCAAACCACAACACAACTCAACCAAGGCCTAGCTACTCGAATCCAAGGTCTCCTAAGGGCTTATTACTATTGTTCTAATGTAAAGTGAAGGGAAGAAAGGGTGTGAAGAATAATGGAGGGGAGGAGGGGGTATTTATACCCGCGGTAAGGCGGTTTGGGGTAAAATTGGGTGTTTAGGTGTTAAGCAAGGGGAGGGGTGAGCAAGCAAGGCTAGGGGGTTTGTGGCAGGTCTAGTGGCGATGAAGAGGAGCTAGGGCAGTAGCTAGGGGGCCGGGTAGGACGGTTGTGGTGGTGGTGAAGCCAAGAGAGGCGGTTAGGGAAAGGTGGTGACAAGGAGGTGATGCACCTACTTGTATGCTAGATTAGAGGTTTTTGTAAGCTGATTACAGTGTTTAGGAGTTGTTTAGGGTGATTAGGGGTGATTAGTGGTGGTTTAGTGGTGGATTAGTGGTGGTTTAAGGTGGATTAGTGGTGATTAGTGGTGGATTAGTCAAGTAGGTGATGCAGCTACTTGTGTGTGTGCTTAGGGGTGTTAGGGTGTGTGCTTGGGTATGAATAAGGTGTTAGGGTACTAGGTTGAGGTGTTTAAGGTGCTTATGTTTAGGTTTTACTTGTTTTAGTTATGTTTGGACCTGGTTCTACTTATTAAGTGTTTAAGGTTTTACCTAAGGTTTAGTGACTAAGTTAAGTTTCTAAGTGTGTTTAGTGACTAATTCTAAGACCTAAAGGGTTTATTCTAAGTGAGGGTAACTTATAGGAAAGGTTTGGGAAGGTTTGACCTAGTTTTGTAACCTAAATGACCTTATTGTGTTTAGTGAGAGACTAGGGTTTATCCTATGGTTTAATGCCTGTCCTATGAGTGTCTAATAACTATTGCTAAGTTCTAAAAGGCTTATACTATGTGGTAGTGATCTATGGGGAAGTTTTGGGATGGTTTAGACCTAATTTTAGTTATCTATGACCTAGTTATGGTTTAGGGCTTATGGGGTTTGTATCTAGATTCTAAAGGGTTTATTCTATAGCTTAATAGTCCTAATATATCCTAATATTCCTAAGGAAACTCATACTTAAGCCTTGGACACATTCATACTAGTTAAACTAAGCATATAGGTTCAAATATGCACATAATCCTACTTAAGTTTTAGTTTAGATGTTTATTAGGGTTTTGTGTTATGTTTAATGTTTTAGATTGGTGAGTTACTTATTATGGTGTTGTTATGATTTTATGTTTGACATACCTGGGGTTTATAGGATGTGATTGTTGAGTTATTTGGCTTGTGTAGATACGTGAGTAGGTCTAGTGGGTCATGCAAGTAATAATGCATATAACAAGCAAAAATTTACTTGTGAAATACCTACTATAGGTATTTGTAATGGGAATGATAGTAATGGGTGTTTGTGGGTTGTTATAGTCTTACCCCCTTAGAGAAAATCCCGTCCCGAGATTTTGACGATTATTAGGGTAGAGGAGAGAATAAGTCGAGAAAGTAGAGAAAAAATAGGATTATCGAGGAAAATGATGTGAAAAGGAAGAAGATTTTGCACAAGCGGAGTAGGAATTGCTTATACAGATACCAGATACTTAGGTTTTTGTATCTCATTATTTGCAAATAAAGGCGTCCCAATATTTGAAAACAAAAGCGTATAAATTCTTAACCTATTTGACTTATAACTTTCTCATTAAAATGTAGGAACATCCTAGTTCATTTTAAGAGGATAGTCATCATAAATCATCCTTAAGTAGTATCGGTGGAAAATGAAGAGAGTTTTACCATATTTAAGGATATATGGTAAGGGAATATTTTATAGACAAGTTTCAACTAAGATGACAACTAGTTCTCATCTATGTGAAGACAAGTTCTAAATACGGTAGAGGAATATTCTAGTCAAGGTAGAGACAAGTTCTAGTCATGATGGAGACAAGTTCTAGTCATGGTAGAGACAAGTTTTAGTCATGATAGAGACTAGTTCTTGTCATGATAGAGACAAGTTCTTGTCATGATAGAGACTAGTTCTAGTCATGATATGGACAAGTTCTAAAGTTCTCCGGTTTTGCAACTTGTCACATGGTAGATTCCCATGTTTAGACTAGAATGACGGACGTAGAAGATCTCATTTTTACAATTTCTTGCAAAGAGAGATTTAATATCATAGTCGAACATAATGAGGATTGAAGTTCGATGTAGATATTCTTACAAGTTCTAACTTATAGAAACTTGCGTTATGACGAGAAATACAAGTTCTAATTAATAGAACATTGTAGGATGAGGTAGGGAGAGAATATAAAGAGAAGAAAATAAAGTGTAAAATGATGGAGAATTAAAAATGAAGGGAAATGGAGTGAAGGATTTATTAGAGTGGAGTGGAGTGAGAAAGGAAAAAGGATGAAATGGCAAAGTAGGGGAAATGGAAGAGGAAAAGGAGTTTGGAGTGGGTGGTATGGGGAAAAGTATAGGAGTGGGGAATATGGAAAAGTATGGTTTTGATTTGTGAAGTGGGGAAAAAGGAGGGAAAATGGGATTTTAAACGGAAGAGTAGGTAAAAGTGGGAGGAAAAGATTTAAATGGTAGAAAGAGATAAATGAAAAGATGATATTAAATGGAAGAGTAAGAGTATAGGATACCTGAAGGAGAATATCCTAACGGAGTTTTAGATTTACTAGATTTCTTCCCAAAGTTTTGTTTTCCCCCTAAGGTTCTTCTAGTTTTTCCTAACTAATCCTAATTTTTAAGGGTGAGGTGTTTGGTTCCATTGAGGTAGAGGGTTCTAAAGAGGGATTAGGTTTAAGTGTTTTCTTTCCTAAGGGTTGACTAGGTATATCCTTATTTTTAGGTGTAGTTTCAGGTTTTCTCTTTTGTTTTAGGTTGTGTATTGTTACCATTATTACTATTATTATGAGTATTACTATTCCTAGGGATTTGAAACCAGCTAGGGAACTATCCATAGTATCTCCCAAGTGAAATTTCCTAATGGGTTTTCTAAAAATTGTCAAATCCTAAGGTATAATATAAAATACTCAAGTGTATAAGTATTGTTATCCTAAGGGCTAGGTATGGGTAATCTATGACCTAAATCTACTTATTCCTATAGGGTAAATGTGTCTATCCTAAACTAGGGGTCTAAAGGCTTAGGGTGAGGGTTATCTAATCCTAGGTTTTCCTAATCTATATTCTAATCCTAATGTTTTCCTATTAAGTCTTATCCTATGTCTATTGGGGTAGGGGTTTTGGTTTCTAATCCTAATGGTCTAAGGTTTTCTAATCCTAATAGTCTAAGGTTTTCTAATCCTAAGTTTATGTGTTTCTATGGTTATCCTAATGTTATTTCTAATCTCAAGTATGGAAATCCTAACTAAGGTTTTGGGGTTTACTAAACGGGATTGGGGAAAACTAGCTCGGGTATCATAGTAATCTAGGGAATAAAGAGTAGGAATATGCTTATATATGATGATCATATATTTTCATATGCGATAGTTAGGGGTAGATCTCTAACTAGAACAAAGATAGCTTAAGAAAGCTAAGGAAAGAAGTGAAGGTTTAGAGATCAGAGGGGAAAGAATTCAGATTTCTATGGTGAAGAATGAGGATTCTCACCATTGGTAAGGGGAAAAATTGTTGAAAAGGGTTAGAGTAAGAGAAATTTAAAACAGTTTAGAGATTCTATATACCTAAGACATCGGGGTGGGTTTCCTAAGATCCTAAGGGTAAGGGTTAAGGGTAGGTTTTATAGGTTTTCCTAAGGGTTTTCTATTGGGTTAAGGGTGTCCTAAGGTGAAAGGTATTCCTAAGTCTAGTTATCTAATCTATCCTATTTGAGGGGTACCAGGTAGTTTCTAAATCCTAACTTGTTTTATTTATTTTCTATTATACTTATCCTATAGGCACTAACTATCCTAAGGCATATCTCCTAGGGTTATTTATCTACTTAGGGTTTTCTAAAGTTTCCTAATTTCCTAATTCCATGAGTTAGTGTTTTCTAATTTTCCTCATCATTATCTATTATCTTTTCTAAAGTGCATATCCTAAAGCGGGCAAAAGCTATTTTATGGAGATGTTTCATTTGGTTTTTCTGTCTTTTAGCTATTTTAAAACGGTTTTCTTGTAAATTATTTCTTAAACTACTATAGTCAGGTTGATTATCTAAGTTATTATTATTATGACCTTTTTCTATCTTCTCAAGGAGATCAAGAAAAATTTCATCTATGTTATTTAAAATCTCCTCTAATTGGTTTTCCTCATTTTCTAGAGTCAACCTAGAGGGTTTTTCTCTAATTTCATCTTTGCCTAAGGTTAAATCTAGGGGTATAGGTAGGGATAGGGTGTTTAGGTATATATGGTTCTCTTGGAAGAAAGAAACCATGGGGTTCTGTTCTAGAGGTAGGAAAAAGTGGATGTATAATAGGGTTTAGAGGAGGTAGGGGTGATGTCTTAGCATAGAAATCTCTTATGTGTTTTAAATGAGGGTTATCAAAAGAAGGGGTATATCCTAAGGGTGAAGGTTTATCTAAACTATTCCTAGAGTCTTCTAAGTTATAGGGTTTAGGGGAATAATCTAGTACATTTGGAGAGGAAAGATCATTCTCCGGATGTGGACTAGATGAGATAGGGGTAGAGTAGAGGGGAGTAGACATAACTATATAATAAAGAAATATTGTAAATCATTTAGCACTTAAGCAGGCAATTATTATACTTACCTTAGCACATATTATTATGGAGGATGGTAGAGGTACCGAGGACTTTCTCGGGTTTAGGAAAAATAGTTGTAGTTTAGGTTTTGACCTTGTTCTCTACAACTGAAGCTCTGATGCGAATCTGTAACACCCCCATTTTTCATTGATCGCAGCGGATAAAGTGTTTGGGGTATTACTTCATAGAATCACAGATACAATAATAGAAAATGACTTGAAAAGAGACATTTTGGAAATTTAGTTATCATTAATAACTATCAGAGTTTTAATTATAAAAGATATATTTTTATTTTTGTTGAGGTCCCAAAAATCTAAGAGTTAGGTTGGTTGTGTTTGAATGATAACCATGAAAAGTCCTCCGAGTTCGGTACCTCCTTCTGCCATGGATCCATAGAAGTAATATACCTAGAATACATGCTTAAAAAGTCAACACTAGGTGTTGAGTGAGAATCATAGGTTTAGGGGTTAGTGAATACAAGTTCCCTGGGTTCAGTTGTTACACCCATCTGGGAAAATGCAAGGTTTGTGATAATTGTGAAGCATGCACAATTATCAGGAGTTTAGTATGTTGCACTAAGCTCATGAATCAGACCTTAATGATCCGGGTCATGTGGGCTGCAGACTCAACATGAAAGGATGGAAGGATAACTTGCCAAAGTTATACCTGGAGTGGATTCAAATATAGTACTTATTGGTACCACCTAGTGGGATGTTAATACCACGGGAGTTGTCAAACTCAAATAGATCTATCAAGTATATTCGCGTTCGCGTGGGTAAAATATCTTAAACGATTAGATTCATGAATTTTGGTT
Organism: Artemisia argyi; assembly: GCA_030686995.1. NCBI lineage: Eukaryota > Viridiplantae > Streptophyta > Magnoliopsida > Asterales > Asteraceae > Artemisia > Artemisia argyi. The sequence goes on from CM060705.1 coordinate 5,913,313, forward strand.
ATGTAGTGGTGGCTGTTAGTTTACTCGTGCAAATAACCAAAGAAAAGACTTGTACTGGGTTTTAAGTAAAGCATTTAGCATGTATTCCCCTCATAGAATTTATAAAGCATTTAGAGTGAAAGCATTTTAAAAAGTATGAGGCTATGAAAACTTACGGTATTTAAAAAGATGTGAGGCTACGAAACTCACCTGGGTTTAGAGTAATCTAAGTGATGCAAATAGTGACTCGGAAACTAGACCGCCTTACTCAGGTATCCTAGTGTGTTGTTGGTTTTGTATGTATGTCAAGCTTTAGTTATCATATTTATGTTTCTCAAGTTATTTTTTTAGGTTTGTTAATGTTTTATATATAACATAACACCGTTCAGGCCATTGTAATTCAGAAGTATATGACTCCTCACATGAAGCTCCCTACTATTGTATTATATTATCAACATAATACCGTTTGTGCCATCATAATTCAGAAGTTAATACTCCTCACACAAAGCTCCTTATTATTAAGTTATGTTGTTACTAGGGTTTAGTTATAATCATATCACCATTCGGGCCATCATATCTCAGAAGTATATGCAATAATCGTTCGAGGAGTCAGGGCACTTTAATTCGTAAACCCAAAAAACTCATCAAAAATGAAATATCCACATAGTACTCCTCACATGAAGCTCCCTAGTACTGTGTTATGCTTCTAGCTTTATTTAGTTTTTATACTTATATGAAATTTTCACTTTTTACCGTTATAGTTTATATATTTACATTTTCTACCCTAAATTTATATTACTTATATTACTTATACTAATAACTATCTATACTTGACACAACTAGTCCCTAGACTTCAATATTTTATGTAACTAACCTAGGACTCTTAAGTTTTCTATATTTTACCATTTTAGACCTTTAACTTTATACTATTTATGTATTCAGTCCTTTTAAGTTTATACTTATTTTATTATCTATCCTAGGGTTTTAATATTATGCAAAACTAGTCCTTACTACTTATAACTTCTAGGAAATGTCAAAAACTGTCCCATAGACTTTATATTTTCAGGAAATTATGATATATACCCTTATGCATGTAAAGTTTTGCAAAACTAGTCCTAATATGCATGTAACTTATATTTTATCTAGTAAGTAAGTTTTCTAGCCTATTTTTTACTTATTTTAACTTATCTAGGTTATGTATAACTAGTGTGTGACCTAAAATAATGATTATAGCATGCATGCAAGTATATGACTCGATCTACGGTTTTAAAACTTAAACTAGCAAATGAAAGGGTTCAAGGCTCATGCAAGGGTTCCTAGGGTATCTAAGGCATCCTAAATCTATCCTAAGACTACAATAAAGCTAAATTAACTAAATGTAAGACTTACTTGGGTTGGGGGGTTTACTTGGGTTTTAGGGTTTTCTAGGGTTTTCTAGGGGTCGTTCGACGTCAAGCCACAACACAACAAAACCAAGGCCTAGCTACTCAACACCAAGGTCTCCTAAGGGCTTATTACTACTGTTCTAATGTAAGGTGAAGAGAAGAAATGGTGTGAAGAAGAATGGAGGGGAGGAGGGGGTATTTATACCCGCTGTAAGGCGTTTTGGGGTGAAATGGGGTGTTTAGGTGTCGAGCAAGGGGAGGGGTGAGCAAGCAAGGCTAGGGGGTTTGTGGCAGGTCTAGTTGTAATGAGGAGGAGCTAGAGAAGTAGCTAGGAAGCGGGGTAGGACGGTTTTGCTGGTGGTGAAGCCGAGAGAGGCGGTTAGGGAAAGGTGGTGACAAGTAGGTGATGCACCTACTTGTGTGCTAGCTTAGAGGTGCTTGTAAGCTGCTTAGGGTGTTTAGGGGTGGTTTATGGTGATTAGGAGTGATTAGTGGTGGTTTAGTGGTGGATTAGTGGTGGTTTAGGGTGGATTAGTGGTGATTAGTGGTGGATTAATCAAGTAGTTGATGCACCTACTTGTGTGTGTGCTTAAAGGTGTTAAGGTGTGTACTTAGGTATGACTAAGGTGTTAGGGTGCTAGGTTGAGGTGTTTGAGGTGCTTATATTTAGGTTTTACTTATTTTAGTTACGTTTAGACCTAGTTCTACTAATTAAGTGTTTAAGGTTTTACCTAAGGTTTAGTGACTAAGTTAAGTTTCTATGTGTGTTTAGTGACTAATCCTAAGACCTAAAGGGTTTATTCTAAGTGAGGGTAACTTATGGGAAAGGTTTGGGAAGGTTTGACCTAGTTTTGTAAACTAAATGGCCTAAGTGTGTTTAGTGAGAGACTAGGGTTTATCCTATGGTTTAGTGCCTAGACTAGTGTCCTATGAGTGTCTAATAACTAGTCCTAAGTTCTAAAAGGCTTATACTATATGGTAGTGATCTATGGGGACGTTTTTGGATGGTTTAGACCTAATTCTAGTTATCTATGACCTAGTTATGGTTTAGGGCTTATGGGGTTTGTATCTAAGTTCTAAAGGGTTTATTCTATAGCCTAATAGTCTTAATATATCCTAATATTCCTAAGGAAACTCATACTTAAGATTTGGACACATTCATACTAGTTAAACTAAGCATATAGGTTCAAATAAGCACATATTCCTACTTAAGTTTTAGTATAGTGTTTATTAGGGTTTTGTGTTATGTTTAGTGTTTTAGATTGGTGAGTTACTTATTATGGTGTTGTTATGATTTTATGTTTGACATACTTGGGGTTTATAGGATGTGAGTGTTGAGTTATTTGGCTTGTGTAGATATGTGAGCAGGTCTAGTGAGTCATGCAAGTAATAATGCATATAAAAAGCGAAAATTTTTCCTATGAAATACCTACTATAGGTATTTGTAATGGGAATGATAATAATAGGTGTTTGTGGGTTGTTATAATGTGTCTTTCCACCCTTACCTTTGTTCCATCTTCATCGTCTTTATGTGATGCAGGTGGTTCAAATTGTTCTCTGGATTGTCAGATTCGGGAATGATCATTACGCTCTAATTATGGGATATTGTGACTATGTCAGTGGGAACATTGAAATTAGCCGAGTACTATGTAGAAGGTCTTTGTCACAACCTCTTTTCAGTCGGTCAATTTTGTGATGGTGTAACAACCGTGGTTTTAGCAGGTCAGTTTGACTGATAGTCTTGACTCGGTTGACGTTTGTTTGGTGTGTCTTAGGTGTTTGAAGTGATGTAGGTGAGTTTTAGCACTAAATCCCTTTGCGTAAATGGTTGTTATTGTGATTTGGAAAGTATGCAATTTGGGAAAGTTCATTTTGATCGCCTTTGTGGTGTAGAAATGACTTGTGTAGTTTTGGTGTTTTTGTGTTTTGTGTAACGAGTCTTCGTTCAAGTATTTGATCGTTAGCAAGTTACGAGGAGTTTGTTTTTATGTGTTATACATTTATAAAGAGTGAAAATCTATTTTTGGAAACTTTATTTGTGAAAATGATAATTTTCCGAGTCATCGTAAAAACTAAGGTTTATCGCGTAAGATGTTAGGTTTTGTTATGGGAGTTTATAAATTATGAAAAGTATAAGGTTTTGAGTGTAATGATTTAATTTATTAAAAAAATATAATAAAAATCTATATATATATATATATATATATATATATATATATATATATATATATATATATATATAATAAAGGGGGTGGCCGATTAGGGGGTTTAGGGGAGAAAAGGAAACCCAATTTGAGCCCAAATACAATTTCTAGCCTAAGGAATCCTAGTCCACCCCAAACAAACCCAACCCCCAACCCATATATCCCTAACAAATGACCCATAACCCTCTTTTTCAATAAATTATGATCGACCAAGCTAAGCAGAAGGATAAAAAAATTAGGGTTTTGTTTTTGAAGCCAAAAATCAAGATCAAGGTACAGTTTCGATGCTAGTTTTCATTCAATTAATTAGTTATTGATCTAATTCATGTGATATAAATTATGATGGATTTAGGGTTTATAAAATTCTGGAAAATATTGATGATAGACATGGTAGGATCATTAGATTTTAATGGTATGATGATTAGTGAAGTTGGTTTGGTAATAAAACGTGTTATACATTGAGTTAATTTGAGACAGCTTTGTAGGGCTATAAAGATACGACGAGATAAAATAGTAGGAGATGAGTTAGATCACTAATTTTTAGTCTAAATTGAATTTTAATTAAAGGGCTTTCCAAAAAGTCCGGCCACGATTGATTTCAAGGTCGGGAAGTTAGTCTTTTGATTTTTCTTTGATAAGGTGTCAAAGCTGTTAAACCGGGACAAAATTTGGGTAAAAGTTTGATAGTGAATTGTGGGTGAAAAAGTGATATTAAGGTTATCCTTTCTGGAAAAGTTGAGTTTTAGGTTATCTTAAACTACCATGAAAAGGATTCGCGATAAAAAGTTGTAGAAGTATTTTATTCTAATTAAAACTTTTTGGTGTGCGTTCAGATCCGAATTTGGATAGTTGACAAGTTTGATTTTCTTATGGGTAGTTGTGTGTGTTATTAGACTATGGTCTTCTGGGATTAGCTTGTATGCTTATGAGAGACCATGGTGAATTTTTGGTGTGAGTTTTTGAGCTTTAATTTTTTTTATTTCATGTGGGTGAATGTACCCTAAAATTCTGCGTTTTCTGGTTTTTAAAAGTGCAAGGAATTTAGTGACTATTAGGTTATGGTGATGGTTAGCATGGGGTCTAGGAGATCCATAGTGGGTCATATGAGTCATAGACATCCATCATATGTGTATTACATGTGTTATAGCTTTTACGTTGTCCATGTGTAATGTGGATTATTTTGTGTGTTATAGATTGTGATTTAGTTTTGTGGAAGCTGCTAGGTTTGAGGTGAGTTCATAGTCCCATATTTTTACTTTGTTTTAAACTTGGGATGGGAATGATGCTTGTCTTAAATGGTTTGAGTTACTGTGATTATGTGTAATTTAAAAGAGGTTGGACTTATAATGTTATAGTATGTATGCTATATGTGATGATTAATACGGTGTGATGATTATGCGGTGATGATATGATTGTGATATTATACGTGATTCAATTGGGGACCCATTTGATGCAAAGTTTGTGTGGTGATATATATGTGATTCAATTGAGAGGATGCTTATCTTGTTGCTCGTGCATGCGACCCATTTGATGCCAAGTTTTGTGTGGATATATATACGTGATTCAATTGGGAGGATGCTTATCCTGTTGCTCACGCATACGTGATTCAAATGGTTGTCTTTGTGTGTGACGATTGGTTTGTGAATACATGTAGTTTGTATGATAACTATAATTATTTGTCCAGCTATGTTTTATAATCACAGTGAACTGGTTGCCTTGAGAGTGTATGTGTGTCTTAAACCTATGAATCTCACCAACATTATGTTGACATTTTAAGCATCATTTTCAGATGAGCTTTCTAAGGATAAGATAGAAGGATGTGATTAGACGAGACCCTAGTTGCATTGGAAGTGGTTTTATCATCTATGTTTGGATTTATGTATTATTTTGGATTTTGTTTTGGTTATTTTTGTTTTGGGGTATTGTTACAACACTTTGTGTTTGTACTTTGCTCTATTTTTGTGCATGTAGTTATTTTCTCTATATAGACACCAGGTGTTGTGATGGTATCCATGAAGTTACACCCTCATGTTTCCGCCTTGGCGAGGTGTGATAGATTGGTGTCAGAGCCTTTGTTATAGAGAAGTAGGTAGTTGAACCTAGACTATAACCTAGGAGTCCTTCATATAGTTGCATTTAGAATCTATGTGTAAGTAGAGTATTTTATATGTCCATTTTCCTATATTTATGAGATGTTTTATTGAGTTTCGGACGTCTATTCTATCCCCTATACATAGTATTGTATATATTGACTTTATTATATCGTCTTCCACGCGTAAGATGCTTCGTTCGACTACCGTTGTCGCTATCGGATGCGAGAGAAGTGGTAGGATGAAGCGGACAAACCGCAGAATCCGAGTTCCCGCTAACATGTATCAATGTTCAAACAAGGAGAGGAGGTTTATAGAATACTTTGGCTGATACGTGGGGATCGCACGCTCGCAACAGAATTCACCTCTCAAGGGATCTCGAGAAGCTTACAACCCCCACCAGGCAGTGTACCTGATCGTTGTAGTATAGTATAGCAGCAAGTACTGGGGGAATGATCGTTCAACTCAGGAATAGTGTCGCTAGGATTAGAATGCCTACTAAACCATGTATAGAGGTGAGGGATGATTCTTTTTGTATTTTTATATTTTTATGAAAGCAAGTAAAATCTAGGGTTTTGAAGGAGTGGGCGGAATTAGTTGCTAGCCAACTAACCCAATTAATCTAAAGATGTAATCAAAATAAAATAAAAGAAATGAAAATAAAACTATTATACTAATGTGGTGGTAACAATAATGAGGAAAGTTGTGTTTACTTAGATTTCATTACTCCCTAGATATCTTTTACAAGGTTGATAGCTTGTTACAATTGCATTAATGACGGGTCATATTCCTTATAACTAGTTGTAGGGCCGTGTACAATATTCCCTAACTTTATTGGAGCCTACTTCACTCCTATGTCGAGCCGTTAGAAGCTCCTAACATAGGATCATTAGAATTCTCCTACGCATTAAATACAACCAAAAATCGTTGTACACTCTGATCATGTTTCTTAAGACGTTCAAGCAAGTTACCTATGGAAGTCTGCTAGTTTTCTTAAGCCTAACATCAAATACAATCATCTGTAACAATTATAAACAAACAATCAACCCATAATCAACATCTAGGTTTCACTACATCTAAGTAAACACAAGAAAAATCTAGCCTACCATGTTAAATAGAAGAAAAGCGTAAGATATAATCAAAGAACACATAGAAATATTGAATGATTTGAAAGAATACATATCTTTAATTGAGCATGAAAGATTCAAGGGGTTGAAACCCTTGAAAAAGTGATAAAATTCGGACTAGGGTTTATTCCCTCAAAGTTTCACACCAATGAATGAAATTTGGAAAACTGTGGTTGAAACCCTTGAAAAAGTGAGTTTGAAGTGAAAACGATGCAAAGTAGTACTAAAACCAAATTTGACCCATAGAGGACGAAAAATGTATAGCATTCATCTAACTTGATGAAATGCATCTAATATATGTATATGCATCTAATTTTTTGCTAGAAAATATATTACAGTGCATCTAAAAGACTAGGGATGCATCTAATTCAAGTCAATGCATCTCAAATGTGTAGTTATAATTATTTCTCATCATTCTCATTTTAAGTTTTCTTCTCATTGGATCCTTGGTCTATATATGCATCTAATTTTTTGCTAGAAAATATATTACGGTGCATCTAAAAGACTAGGGATGCATCTAATTCAAGTCAATGCATCTCAAATGTGTAGTTATAATTATTTCTCATCATTCTCATTTTAAGTTTTCTTCTCATTGGATCCTTGGTCTATATATATATATATATATATATATATATATATATATATATATATATATATATATATATATATAAGCGAGGTCCTGAGTTTACTTCACTAGCTTGGATAAGTTAGTGGAATACTTCGACTACGGATATCTTTCAAGCTTGGACAAGTTTGAAAGATTTGTTTGGTCTTTGAACCTTACGCATAACTTAATTCATACGCATAAGCTTAAACTTACTCATAAAGGAAAATCTTACGCATAAACTTACTGTTTACGCATAAAATCAACCTTTGCGCATAACTTTTAAGTATACGCATAAGTTTATTATTACGCATAAGATTTACAACTTTGCCAAAGGATTTTTGATCTTAACCAAAGGAACGTACATTTCAATCTTCTACAATATCCTACATTACACAAGTGTTCAAATATGTCTCAACCACCACATTACTACTTCTCTCATCCTCAGCAACAGCAACATCAGCAGTATTAGCCACAGGAATACCATCAGCAACAATCGTATCAACAACCATCACGATCACACTTTCAGCAACAACCGTTTCATCCACAACAACAATATCTCATGATGCAACAACATCAAATCATTCCTCAACAACAACCATATCCAATGTCACAATAACCCAATCAGTATTCATCGAAACAACCTCATTGGTTTGATCGGATGTGTGAAGTTATTTCAACTCAACAATCCAGATATGAGGCAGGATCACTTGAAACACCTCCAATGCTAACACCTGGGAACTATGTTCAGTGGTCAAGTCGATTCTTACGATTCCTTGAACTTAAGAAACCCCATGGGAAATACTTGAAACAAGTGATACTTGAAGGACCATTTGAATAGCCAACCAAACTTGACAGTGGTGATCCATTTGCTGATCCTCCACGAGCTCCTGTAGAGAAACCCGTTCCAGAATCACAATTCACAAAAGATCAGAAACTACATCATGAAGCTGATGAATATGCCATGGCCTATATACTTCAAGGAATACCAAATCCAATTTATCGAAGTGTTGATACTCAGAAAACGGCTAAAGCTATGTTGGAACATGTTCATCTCCTAATGGAAGGCACTCAATTGAGCAAAGATGATATGGAATCCAAACTTAACATGGAATACACTAACATCTCAATTGAACCAGGGGAGTCACTTGAATCCTATTATCATCGTTTCACTAATGTGGTAAATGATTTGGAACGACACAAAATTACCGTACCAAGGATCGCAGTGGTAGTCTTGGTCCGGATTGGAAAAAGTATGTGACATGCATTCGTCAAACCAAAAATCTACATGATGCACCATATAGCTTGTTGTATGATTTTCTGAAACACCATGAACCTGAAGTGGAGAAAGATCGTGCTCTTTGAGGAGGTTACTTACCACCACCAACACCAAATTCTTTGGCACTCGTAGCTCAATCTCATTATACTCCACCTCCAATGTCAAATCATGCTTATGTTCAAGAACAGAATTACTTCAGCTATCCACAACCTACAACTCCAAATCAGATGATCCCATATGATTCTTCACAGCAATCAAATCAACCTGTTCCCTATGAAAATAGTGAGTTAATGTACTACTCTAATTCCAATGACGATGAAGATGATGACTTCAATACGTTGAATCAAGGCGTTCTCTCATTGCTCGTGCCTTCAGCAAATTCTCAAATAAGACAAACAACCGTCTTTGCTCTTCATCAAACACTAGGAATCAAGCTGTCATTCAAGATGGGAGGCTTGAGATACAGAATAGGAATTATGGACGATCACGTGGTTATTCAGGAAATTCTGGAATGAACAAAGGTTCAACAACAATGGAGGGTTCAGAAACAACTCTGGTGCTACTCAGAAAAGGAATGAAAGTGTTGCAAATGAGAACTCTAACTCTGGGAATGCAGTGTGATGCTACAACTGCATTGAGAAAGGTCATATTGCAACAGCATGTCCAAAACCGAGAACTCAGGGCAGTAAGTTTCACAAGCAGGCATTACTTATGGCTCTCAAAGATGAAAAGGAAGGACATTTCACTGAGCAGGAGAACAGCTTCATGGCAAATGCGTACAACGATGATGACATGGAAGATCTCGAAGCAAATGCAGCTGTAATGCTTATGACCAACATGCAGGAACTTCATATGAATGGTTCAGGCCTAGTGTATGACACTGATGGTTTGTCTCAGGTACATGATCTTAATATGTGCCTAATACATGAAATAGCTTCACCCTCTACTTCTGAATCAGATAAGGCGCAAGTTGTTCCATCTGAATCATCTTTATCTTCTCAAGAAGATGAACATATGAACACAGTTGTTATATTTGATGATGACACAGATGTTTCATTTGATGATCCCATTGAGAATGATAAACATGATCATGTAGAACAACATGAACCATTGTATGATCCAGACCCTGACCTTATATTGTTGTCCAAACAACTGGATGCTCAAACATTGGAAATCATGAAATGCAATGAGAAAAATAAAGCCTTAAAAGAAACAAATGCGTCACTCACAAGAGATATTGAGTGTTATAAAATTCAACTTTCAAATATGGAACACAAGGTTAAACATGAAAAAAGTTTTGAAAAAGCTTTTTAAGAATATTAAAATAAAGAACAAGATCTTCAACATAAAATGCAAGATTTAATTGAGTCAAATGGAAAGTTGGTTTCAAAACTCGAAAGTGAAAAGTGTGAACTTCAAAAACAAGTTGAACAACTTCAAAAAGAACTTTCAAAAACACAAACAGAGTTGTCAATTTGCAAAAAGGATTTTTGTGAACATAAAATACGAAAAGGAAATATATAGATAAATTAATCAGTGAGAATGTTGATCTTGAAAAACAACTCAAAGAATTTCGTAATGTTGTTTACAAAACCGGGGCCTCTGTCAAAACAATTCAGAAATTTACTTTAAAACCAAGGCCTGATAAAGGTTTTGCACTTGGTGATTACAAATCAATGTTTCTTCACAAAGCGTTCAAAGAAAATCCTAAAATTTACAGTATGGAATATATGCGAGATGATACGATTGTGCGTACTATTGTTTATGATACTAAGGAAGAGGAAGAACTTGAAGAAGAGAGTCGATCAAAAATGAGTCAAGTTGAATAATGGAAACCATATGATTATTCAAAAGCTCCTCACATTTCTAAATATTTTGTTCCTTAAAAGGAAACACCTGAGAAATCTTGGTTTGTCACTGAGTCATATGTTTCATCTTCTAATGCGGCTCCTGTCCAAACTGTGGCACAAATAAATGGCCCGTTACCATCTTCAGGTGAAGTTTCACCTTTACCAAAAACTTGTCGTGTTTTAAATTATTTCAAAACTTTTATGGAAGACATCAAAATTTTGGAGGAAACAATTGAACGTAATTCAGAAATAAAAATTGAAACTTTTCAATCCGCTTACGAGCGAGAAAAGAGAGATATTTTTCAAAAACAAATGTTGCCAATCGTTCAACACCTCCGTCACTGTGCTACACCTTGGGAACAGGAACTTCAAAAGAAGTCAAATCAATGATAAACATTTTCAAATCAAATGAAAATGCAATTTTGGTTCAAAAGCAAAGAAACAGAGTTTTGAAAAATGGTGTTGATCGACTCTTGGAAGAAGTTCTCAATGCTGATATTTTGTCTATTATCATGAATGATATCTATAAATCTGGTACTTCTATGCTTGTGGAAGATCTCTGTGCTGATAATGATTTGCTGAACACCAAAATTGAGACATTAAAACATGATAATGAAATGTTGAGAAAAAACAATGATGATGTGACAAAACGATTTTCAAAAGAAATTTATCAACTCAAACAAAGGCTTGAATGGTGTCAAGCTCAAAGTCTTGAACTGGAATTGCAACTTCAAAGTCAAAATGTTTCAAAATCTTGTCAGATTTGCAAAAGCAATGAATCGCTCAAAAATAAATGTCTTCAATATGAAAAAGAAATTGCAGATTTAAAACTTGAAAACGTCGAATGGCAACAAAACCACGATCACATTCATTATTGCAATGGTTTACTTGAGTTTGATATTCAGGATAAAAATCACATCATCATTGAATTGAAAGAGAAAATTAAGCTACTTCAAAAAGGAAAGTTTGTTGACACCACTGTGATAGCACCAGAATTGTAGTTGACAAAACTGATAAGGGAAATGATGTTCAAAACACTAATGTTGACCCTTCCACTTCCACAGGACTAGTCTCCACTAATAGCGTTACAGACCCAAGTGAAAAAGTAACAAGAAGAATAGGATCTTGCAACGTAAAAGAGGAACACTAGAAGCTCAAGAAGTAGAAGATCAACTTAGGAATTCGAATAAAACTCATGTTACATCTGATTTAGATTCTAATCTGGTAAATTGTAATCAAAATCTCAATGTAACGAATGATGAACCTTTGAATGTTTTGAGTATTAATGCATCTTGTGTGTTTTGTCGTAAAAGTGTAGCATCTGGTGATCATGCAAAATGTGTAGCTAATTCTCTCTTAAATCGTCATAAGAAACGTAGGACATGCATTCCTTCTAGGCCCACTATTGATTCTAAGTCAATATTAGGAAAACCGCCATCTACAGTTTCTAATAATGTTGTAGTTACCCCCATAATTAAAGAGAACAAATCTAGGAACAAGCCCAAAATTAGTGACTTCACCAAAAAGAAAGCGAGAACTAGTTGGAATTGGCAACGTTGGTTACAATATAAACCAGAATTTAAATGGATTCCTAAATTATTGAATACGTGTGCTTCTAACCAACAAGAACCCGCACTTTCTTTGGGTTCCACCCTTACTTCTGTTCCATCCTCGTCGTCTTCTTGTGATGCAGGTGGTGCAGATTGTTCTCTGGATTATTGATAGCGGTTGCACCCGACATATGACAGGCAATCTCAAACTGTTAGTCAACTTTGTTTCAAAGTTTACCGGAACTGTCAGATTCGGAAATGATCATTACGCTCTAATCATGAGATACGGTCACTATGTAGGTGGGAACATTGAAATCGGTCGTGTATTTTATATGGAAGGCCTAGGTCACAATCTCTTTTCTGTTGGTCAATTTTGTGATGGGGATCTAGAGGTAGCATTTTGTGAGAAAACGTGTTTCATTCGTGACTTACAAGGAAGTGATCTAATGTCTGGCTCACGTGGTTCAAACCTTTATACCATATCAATGCCTGACATGATTGCTACATCTCTGATATGTCTTGGTTATGGCATAAACGTCTTTCGCACTTGAATTTCAAAACTATGACTGAACTTGCTCGTCATAAACTTGTTGATGGTTTTCCAAGATTCAGTTTTACCAAAGATATAACACCCCCAAAATCGATCAATACAGCGGAAGACTTATAATGACAGCGGAAGACTTTTGGGGTATTATATCGTGGATCTTTGTCACAATTATAGAAAACGACTCAAATGAGACGTTTTAAGATTTATTTAAAATACCAAATATTCATGTTTCCAAGAGGTTTCATTATTCAACAACAAGTTTTTATTCAAAGAGAAATAAATGTTTCTTTAATTTCCCACTTCGTGCCTTTGCCATCCATTCCATTTAGTTACCTGAGATAAACATGCTAAAAGTCAACAAAAGTTGAGTGAAATTCATAGGTTTATAATTAATAGTTTGAACACAAGAGATATATGTTTATTGTAATATCGATACAAATAAACAAGTTAGAAATCGCATTCATTATTGCCTTAAGCTCATGACACTCATCGATTCAACAGACATCAAAATTATCCGTAATAATGATGTGAAATAAGTTGCCCCCAAGATAGGTATTTGCCAGTAACCTATGATATTTAAATAAAGTGCATTTGGTGACTTTCCTCTAGCAACCAAATGGGGATTGTCAATCCCTAATAGATCTATTCACAATTATTTACGTTCACCCTTCAAGTGATTAAGGTTCATGATCGAGGGACTTTCGGCAATAGCTACTTAAGCAATAATAATATCAGGAAAAGACTTGTGTTCGGTTTTTGAGCATGTATCACCCCCACAAAAACAAGTTAAATGTGGGCTATGAACTCACCTTAGTAGTACAGTAGAATAATCGTAATCTCAACGATGCAAAGCAACGGCTTCACACACGAGCTAAAAGATATCGCAAGTTTCAGTTTTTAAGTCTCGTTTTATTGCGAACATTTATTATTAGTTACGAATAATCCATAATGTGCATAGGTGATGTGTTACGTCTTAGATAAAATAGATAATGGTTTCGTATTGTTTCATCGTCAAAAATTTAATTATCGTTATATAAATTTTATACGTATATATATATATATATATATATATATATATATATATATATATATATATATATATATATATATAAAGTTACGTTTATCATTTTTATTATTTCAATATATCTCTATATTATATATAACAGGAGGCATTACACGTAGATAATGCCACGTAAACGCCACCTCATTGCCCAGTAATTCATTATCTGCCATGTCATCACATTCTGGCCATGTAAGCAATGTTTGACCAAATAAAATTCGAAAGTTGACCTCTAAATCCGGTTTTTAAAAAAGCTACAGAAAGATTTGAAGGATTCGAACTTATGACCATGTTGATATTATGGCATGTGGTTACAACTAAACCACCATATTTTTTTGGTTAAATTATGTTACTCTAAATCTATATAGGATAACAAGTAATTATCTCTTTTAAAACTTATTATACATATCTTTTCCTTAAATATTTCACAATATACCGACTGATCACATACATGGAAAAAAGATACGCCTCTTTTCCTCAAAACCCTAATGATGAAAAGAGGTACGTTTTATATTAGTGAATTCATTCCCAATTCATGAAGAGGTTTAGTTGTTTAAGCATTGCTATTATGCAAATGTGTACAGGACTACATTGGTTTATAGTAAAGCCTAAGCAAGATTTCATTATTGTTAATACTTTTATTTGGTGTTTTGGATATGATTGTTGTGCTTTCTATACAATTGAATATATATGTTGTCCATGTTGCAAGCTATATCAGTAGTGTATGTTGGGTCTGTAGTATACATATCACCATCTGGTCTTGTGACACATATACACTATCACATATCATTGTCACAAAACTCGGTAAGTTCATGATGCTGGATGATCACTTGACTAATGACATCATATTAGTCTGCCTCGATCTAGAGCTAACCATTGCTTTTTATTTACTATCACTCAAGTCTATGGATTATTGATTTTATGACTAATGTCTTCGGACTCTATATTATCTTATGTTCTTACCTTCCGGTTTGATTCTATAGGTTGCCTCTTAGGCGTCCGCAGTGGGGCTGAGAGTGGCTACAGTCTGTGACCATGCATCTTTGGCAGCATTTTCTGAGGATGAACATCTAGGTGCTTCTGAAAATGCAACACTAGATGGTTATGGGCCTGAAATTAGGTATTGCTTCAAATATTCGTTATCTTTAGTTTTCTGTTTATTACGTTAGCTTATTTGCTTTGGTTAATGGATTATAGTAGATGCTTATGAAGCACAGAGTTTTTTGTGTTGCGAGTATGACAAACAATACACACATTACATGAATATGCAAATTTGTCTTATGTATATGCATGCATTATGTGATTTTCTTTGATTACATGTATTATTTTTCTTGGATATTAAGGATTCAATGGTGTGTGATGATGTGATTCAAAAGTTTTTCATAAAAAGGTAATTACAGAATATATGTTGCTTTTCATTCATGGTATTATATTGTTGTGATTAGAACTAATTTTGCTGTTATCTGAGTAACCTTTTTTTATATAGTAATATTAAGCATATGTTACTTGCAGATTCCTTTGAAAGTCACTGAATTTACGTACATATGTTACTTGCATATACTTTTAACCCCACAATTACGTCTGTTTAAAACTCACCATTATTCATGATTACAGCAACCCTAAACCAGCATTCACTAAATCGCACAAAGCCTCCTTTGTCATGATAACTTGCAAGAGTGTTCTTCTGCATTCGCCCGACAAAGCATAGGTAAACAGTTGCTTCCATGCATGTCAGCATGGGACAGTTTTTACTAATAATTTTTATACTGTAGGGCTGCATGCAAGAACAATTGGTTATTACTTTTTGGTGAATTATACATCATACTGTTGAAGTTTGACATGTATATATCAACTGTTAGTAAGTTATACTTTCTAATCAGATTGGTCATTCTCAAAAGGGTCTGAATCGACCCTCATCAAACACGTTCTATTTCCTTGGCGAGTTTTTCACTATTGACCTGTATCCTATTTAAGTAACCCTTTCTATTTTGCTCGATTGGCCTGTTAGATAAAACACAGCTTGAATCGTCTGACAAAACAAATAATGAAGAAGTTAGTATATAACTAATTACTCATGGATTTTGCAGAGTCATTTTCTAGATCCGCTGTGAACAAAAATGTTGGTGGACAAACAACAATGTCGAACATCATAATAGCATTGATAGTGTTTGTGACGCTCCTGAACTCATCTATGTATTGGTAATTTCATTCTATTTATGGTTTGGATTATGAGTTTTATTTTTCATAGGTACAACTGAGGAACTGCTTTTGGCTGCAATCATTAGCATAATCAAGTCATTTATGATTTCCTTATAAGCCCCTTGAATCCAAGGCAAGTATTATTACACATTTTTTCTTTATGTTATATTTCTTAACACATAAAATTTTATTTTTCATCTTTAACAGAATAATTGCAATATGAGCTATGCATTCATAAGTATGGTTGATCCACATCAGGTTGTACAATTTCACCAGATGAAATTAATGGACAAGCTTCCTAAAGCACTTGGTCTCATTAATAGTTTTGCATTAATATTTTCTGTATTATTTTGCTTATTTGGCTTTATTGAGCGATCATTAAGCAGCAATACAGTTTCTTGGAGACGCATAAAAGACATGTTCGTACTTACAATCTGAAGCCACAGCTTATTTTGTATTATTATTGGTTGAAACCTATTTCTATCTTAGGAGGGAATCGCGGCTCAATGTGCGTTAGAAGAACATGAAGTTACATTATCTCGGGATATGGATGTGTTTGGATATGCGTTTTAACAATTGTAGTAACTTACTTTTTTCAGATTATATAGGAAAGTCTGCTTGAAGAATCAAAAACATCATTTGTGTTTCAAATACAATATTGGTCAATGCGTGGATCTTTATTTTGGTTTAACAAGAAAAATGTACTAATTGAAACCTGAACACGCACAAGGTAAATAGATTAATATGTATGGAAAGATAGATGGGATGCTTGCTGGTGCTTCTACAGTCTTTTTATCATAAATAGGGTTTGATTCATTTGCCAGCAGAAGAGGTCAAAAGTCCTCAACGGGATTTGCCCTTGGGTATTGGGGCTGCACTATCAAATTGGTTCATGTTATATATGTTGGTGTCGGTCGTAATCGTTGGTTTAGCACCTTATTATGCAATGGATCCTGACACCCCATCTCTTCTGCATTTGCAAGTCTTGGTATTCATTAGCCGCGTAAGTAACTAATTATTCGTTTAATCAAATTTTAATTGCGTCTTATTTGCTTAATTTGTCAAAGTGCTAATACTTACTTTACAGGTATATGATAACTATCGGAGTTGTAACTGCTCTCTGCTCAACTTTGATGGGCTCACTTTTGCCTCAGGTAAACACATAATTTATTACAACTCAATTATTTAAATAAGTTTTTCTTATTTGTTTTTGTACTTATTGAAATATTCTGTGTTGAAGCCACGAATCCTGATGGCAATGGCTAGAGACGGTTTGTTAAAACCACAGTACGTCTTCTTCATTTTCCGGGCTGTACTATCTTAAATGGTTAATAACAAACCAATTCTATTTAGAAAAGATGTACCCAGGTTTGTCATATTCTATTAGGTGCTTACGTGACACTAATGTATGTATGTGTGTATTATATATTACTGACTAATGATGGTAACAGATGAGTTTAACAACTTTATTGAGAGAATGGGTTGTCACAAAAGATATGATCTAGAAAGAAACAAAGAGTTTGAGTATCCGCTGCATCTTTGTGCTTCATAGAGAGGGCAAACCTTGACCAGGACTGGTAAACTTTGATCTAAAAATAGCATTATAACATCTATGTTTTTAGTTGGACTGATCCTCAGCTGTTGGTATCAGTTAGAGGAATGATGTATTATCACAAAGCTTTGGAGCTTCAGGCTTTCCTTGATATGGCTGAAGACGAGGGTATGTTGATATGTTGTCACTATACAATTTGACTTTTAGAGATATGAATTGGTTGTCTGTTATTCCCTTATAGCTTGACCAGATCTGATGGAAGGGTACAAGTTTATAGTGGCGATCAATGCAACTGTTTTAGACTTGGTGTATGTATACATTTGTATATGTGCGGGTCTGCATGGCGTACTTGGTGTGCGACGTGTAAGTTTTGAATTCGTTATGACATTTATTCCATGTTAAAATTATAGTATGAATTTATTCATGCAAAAATTATTCATGATATGACCCTCACATACTATAATTAGATGACATAAGTAAATATTATTCATTCCTCAAAATGATATAAGCATACAGATTACAAGAATCATTAAGATGTAACTTTTTGTTTTTATAATGCAAAGAAAGTTACTTTACTTTGTTGGAAATGATAAAAAATGAGGTGAATGCATTTAGCTTGACAAGAAGATATTTTCCTAAAAGCTTTTGAAGCATTGTTGTGAAAACAGTAAGTTACGAAGTAATAAGCAATGTTTTGAAATTTTTTCAACCGGGTCAACCGGTACGACACCGGGTCAACCTGGTCTTCTACTAAAAAAAATGAAAAAAAAAAAAGCCGGTTGGGTTTCAAGAACCGGGTCGACCCAGGTCACTTAAAACCTGGCGGGTCTAACTGGTTATCCCACCTTAACCACCTCCGGTCTGTCCCTATTTAATTTCAATATTATCTTGCTATGTGCTTTTGAGATTGTATACTCTTTTCTGATACACATAGAAAGACTAACTGAGCCAAGTGTGTTTGTTGGTGTAAATGTAACTCTTTTTGTGATAATGGTTATAAGTTGTGTTAACGTTATATTAACCCGTTCTTTTTGCCGAAACCGGTTCAACCGGTTAGCTCATATGAAGTTTACATATGTAGTATCATGCCATATATATGGCATTCACCTAAACTCTTTTTATTTGGTGAATTAAAGTAACTAGCAGGGTACCCGCGCGTTGCGGCGGCGGGTACCCCGTAAATAAAATTTTATGCGAGTAATGAATAATATGTTCTTCGTGACGAATGATAATATTATGGAGTTAAAAGGTATACAACCAATGTTTTGATAACCGGATTGGCCGCTTCATCCGGGAACCAATTGGTTCAGAACTTGCCAGCTGAACCGGACAAAACAACAAAAAACCACCAAAAATCGGGAACCGTTTGGGAAAGTGGTTCGTTGTACGGTCCAGTTTTAAAAACCATGTACAATATAAATGGTAAAGTTATATTAATTGTATGAAGATTTAAATATCAGTAAGTTTCTTTTCTTTTTTAAGTTATGATATGCTTTTTGTAGCTTATTTGATTTCAGGTTATGTTTCATTTTTTCAATTTTATTACTTATTTCAAAACTTATACATGGTCTAATATGTTTTTATCCCATGATTTTTTTAATGACAACTCATTTTTTTTTTTTTTTTTTTTTTTAATGACAACTCATTTGTATGTCTGTGCAGGTCCATTTGGATTTTAGACCACCAATTTTAGGTAGATTTACTTTCAAATGGTGTTTTTTTTGTAGTCTCCGTTCATTATATGTGTCTGTGGCGTAAGTATCATAGCTGATAGTATTTTCGTGTTCCCTTGAATTGTACAGGTGAACTGTCATGTCAACCACACATTGGGCGTAATACGAGCTCTGCTGCTGTAGGTCACTCGCCATACAGGTTTACCTTTGAATGGTTTTGGGAATCGGGTCTCTGGATATCTGTTTCAAAACTTGGTTACCAGGATCCCTGTAATCGTGGCGGCTACTGATTTCCAGAGGCTTGAGAAGCTTGAAGAAACCACCAGACTAGGCAATGAGGTCGAACCAGAAGTTTCAGTCGCTCACCTCCAAGGTGATGTTTCCTACAAACTAATATATTTGTGAACAATTTGATGGAAAATATAAGCAAATAAATCTCTTTGTTCAATTGTTTGTCTTTTGTCAATCTACCTGGATAGTAGATCACTCTTATATGTCTTTTGTTCAATTGTTTTGCATCTAAATCCAATTTTAGCCTCTCGGCTACTGGTAAATTTCAATGGATAAGATGAAAAGAACATAGATGGACCTGTTTTAATAAAGAATCATGGATGTGATTCGGTTTATACTAGATCCTCAAAATAAACAGCGTCGTATAGAATATATTGTGAGTTGTCTCTGTATGTGTCAAAATTTTTAGCAAAACATCAGATTTTAGATTTCAACAATCATGTGGTTTCAACTTTAAACCTGTGGTTTGCACTGAACCAAACACTATTGCTTATAGACATGTATTTTCTTTTTGTTTAGTTCATTTTCTTTTTCAAATTTTATGCATTGATGTGGTTATGGACATGTTAAAAAAAAGGTTTTAATGGATGTGAGCTAAGGTTTTCCTACTGACACTCTTTATTAATGTTACAAAATGGTTAAAACCGGCGAACTAAATGGTCGGCTTGGCCTATTTTGTTTTGTAACAAAGTTGGCTGGTTTGTTGGAGTGAAATACAAGCAAATAAAGTGTTTCAATCAAAGAAATTTACCAGTAGCCGAGAGGCTAAAATTGGATTTAGTTAAATATTGGATGATGGCCTATACCTTGAGTCCACAGTTTGTGATTGGAAGGTCTGCACCCTGTTCAGCTTCACGGGCATTTTGTCTTTTTAAAATATTGATCTTAGGTGAAGCCATACTCAGAACCCGCCTTGTGTCTTGGTCTATGAGATTTTGCAATGGTGATTCCGATTACATGTGGTCGACTACGCTCGTGCTCATTAGTTAAACAATTGCACTTGGGATAGGCACGATTTCCCCAGCTTTTAGATGGTTCATGACTATAAATTTAAGGTGTCCCACAAAAGCAAAACGAGCATGTGGACGGGAGTTTTTTGTGGAAAGATATTGGATAAAACAGATGCTATTGTGGCAGGTGCAGCCATTAGAGATAAGAATCTGTAACAGGTGGTGCTGAAAATGTTCTCACGAATCAAAGTTTCAGATTTTCTGTTTGTTTATTGGGACACAAAAAGGGTTGGTTTGCTGTTGCAAGATGATCAAGTTTATCAGAATCTTCTTTGTGAGCAAGTTCCTGAGTTTTAAGAAGTTTCTTAAAGGCGATAATAGTGTGCACAGTAATGAATCGGATACGGGTCTGGGTCATTATGTGATCTATCTAGATAGAGAAGAGGGATTGGTGGATCTGATGATAGAAAACAATTGTAATGCTACAGCTCACTGGATCAAAATGGGGGAAAATAAGTATCCAAGAAAAACACGAAAAGAGCAATTTTATACGGAGAATGTTTAAAAGATACCATCTTGACTCCCAACTTTTAAAAGTCACCTTCGGCGTAACGTTGGACATGGAACCCGAGTACATATGCCCCAAATTTTGTGAGAAGCGGTTAAAAGAGCCGACAGTAAGAATGATGGTTGGAAACTTCCTATACTATTCATTATCTGGATGTAGGTTTCTATTATGAATGCACAACTAACTATGAGTTAAATGATAAAATCCTAGGAATATATTGAATCACATAAGTATGGTTATTTTCGCTGCACTTTGCAACTGATCCTAGCACATATGACCATGTTACCAACTCAAAGACGTTTAGAGTGTAAGGCTATCTTCCGAATGTAGATGAAAAAAAAATAGTATATATTCTGTGTAATTATCAATCCCAGCACATAAAATCATCTTCGTATTTGGGAAGATTAACAGCTCAATACACCGAGTGAGGCTGCATCCCATATCATTCCGCATATGATATGTTCCTTGGGTGTCAAAGATTAAATTAATGCATTATACTACATGCATTCACATACCTGTAGGTGACAATTTTGATCCATTTACTTCCAAATGGGTCACTTTGGGTTGTGTTTACTATTTACAGTATATACTTTCGATCTACTTCGTATATATTTTGTTAAACTATATCTAATTACTAAGGTTAATCTCGATATCAGTATAAAAGAGGACATTTGCTTTGATGAGTGTAACGTATTCTGAATGGCAATTAAAGTCAAAAGATTAGTAATGAGAAGAAACAAATATTCGTGATATTAATGAATATCATTGTTTTCTTGAGGTCTTAAACATAACTTATTGTTGACAATCAAAATGAAGGTATGGAGGCAGCTAGCGTCGTAATAGCAATTGGTCCTGGAGTCACTAGCTGCAAAGTTGGAGATATCGTGGCCTATGCTGGCTTCCTGGTGTTTGCATACTCTGAAGAACAAATGCTTCCCGCAGAAAGAGTTGTACCAGTTCCGCGTTCTATTGATCCTATTACAGCAGTTGCTGTGATCCTCAAGAGATTGTTTGTGGTTTTAGTTCATCGTCACTTTAAGGTAATCATAACTAATCTATTAGATTGGAATAAATGGATCACAACCCTTTAATAAGTTAAAACTGATTATACCGGCATTCCATTATCATCTGGTAGGATAAAGGTGCCAATGCTTTCAATAACGACTACTATTTTAGTTTTTATTTGATCTTATTTGCATTTAAAAACGTATCATAGCAAATTAGAAATCCATAAATCAAGTATATGTATTAGGAAATAATGTGAGGTTAATTTTTCATTTTGATATGGACTTTTAGTATTGTAAATGTTTGGAATTGCTTATTAATACCATGTACTCGTGTGAGGGTGCACGTAATATCATGAATCGACTTGGAGAATATTCAAAGGTTTGTGATGTCGACACGTTTTTTTCATTTCAATTCACATATCCATTATTCAGAAAATCAGTTATCAGTCCCACTATACCCAAACGCTAGAAGATTACTATCTTCTGGCTCGGAAACACAATTATCAGATATCAAAATTCTCAATGTAATACAAAAATCTATGAATTTCCTTTAGGCGATGGAATGCGATTTGTAAGAATTACAAAATGATTACAGCGTCCAATTCTATTTGATTTTCTTGCTATAATAGACTAACTAAGGTTTCTTTTGTTTGTATAGTTAAATAGCACTCAACGGTAATGGTGACGAGTTAGAGGTTATGCCTGCCTCAAGTTGGTCGGTTATTAAACAAGAGGGATTGTTAACATAGATGTATAAAATTATATTGGGTTATTCAAGCATGCTCATCAAGTTCTTTACTCACAACCTTTATGCTTCTTTTTATAATCAATAACTATCTTTTTTAAGCTTCTGATACAAATTTACTATAATAAACCATATATTATTTTTGATAGGCTACATAAGTACCACTTAACTTTGCATAATATTTACTATCTTATATCTTATATTTGGATATCTTTATATTGTCGTTTAGTTTAAAGTGTGCGTATATAATTTGTATGGACACATGTACTTAGACGTTGCTTTTGTCACTAACAAGCGTTATATTTACTATCATATACTATGTTGTTACAAACAACATTGTAACAAACACAAACAATTTGACAAGCGTTGGTACTATTCTTTTAAAAAACTTTGTATAATAAACAATTTTATAACACCAATATTTAGCTAAACAAAAAAAATGTAAATGCTAATTATAAGTCATGCCCGCCCATCGGGCGGGCTTCGAAAACTAGTATATATATATATATATATATATATATATATATATATATATATACATAATTATATATAAAATTTATTGTTCAAAAATCAATATTACTATTTGATCCTTCAAGTTTCTCAATTTTACACATTTCACCCTTAACGGAAAATATTTACGTCGTTAGTCCAAAGTTATATATATTTATGTTTTAGGTCCAATTATATCAATATTTACATTTTTCAATCCCAAGTTTCAATATTAACAGTTTATACCCTTAGAAAGCTGTTTTGACACTTTTTACCCAAAGTTTACATGTTTGACACTTTTAGTCCCTAGTTATCAAAGTTTTGCAAAATTAGTGTAGAACAGCTTATTTTAACAGCTTATTAGCTTATTACCAAATTCAAAAGTTAACATTTTTATTATTTCAATAAGATCAGGAAGTGTAGAACAGCTTATTTTAACAGCTTATTAGCTTATTTTCATTATTTTTCACAAAATGGGCTTAACGAGTCCACATAAGGGCCCGTTAACGTTTTTCGATCCAAGGGGTTTGGGGGAACACTAGGGTTATCAAAGTCCATCATTTTAAGTCCTAATAACATTTCAAAAGAGCTTTTACACCTAGCTTATCGTAATAAACTAAAACAAGCTTTTTGGGCTTAACGGCCCATGTAAGGTTTTTATTTCCTGAAAAACTTAGGAAAACTCGTTTTACTTTAGGCTCGTTCAAGTGACAAAAATCAAGTTGTTATATCTAGTTATTTGTCATTTTCGTTAACTTTTCAGGTAGACAATTAGTTCGTACAAAAATAATAGGTGGTCATGTATTGAATATTAAAATGGCGAGGTCAAAGTGTAAGCCAAAACTCATTCGTACAACTTGTAAAAACTCAAAATAAATTCTAAGTGTTTTAGTGAAATCGTATAGGTCCAACATGACTTAGAAACGTGTGATTTTTTTTATGTATACGTTAATATAAGTTCAAAGTTATTATAGGTTCTCGTTAATGACTTAACCAAATAATAGTACGACGTATAAAACATAGGGGTTGTGTTTATAATTTCCGATTTATAAGTATCAAGTGATTGTGCACAAACATAAACGTACGTATGTATATATATATAGAAATAAAGTTTAAAGGCCTCACCTCACCTCTAAAAGGTGGAGTAAAACGTGGTGTAAGGATCGTGTAATGGTACGAGGGCTTTGTGGTTCACTTCACGTTCCACCAAAGGTTCAAGAGGCTTCAAACTTGGTCTCCTAGGTTCACTTTAGATATGGTTCTCTTGCCAATCCGTATGTCCTCCACAACTTCCTTCTCGTTACTATTTTTGTGAAATGTGGTATGTATGAATGCATGTAACGACTGAGGTTGCATGTGAGGGCTTTTATAGTGAGTTTTGAAGGGTAGAAACAAGCAAAGATCACAAGTGTTGGTGTGTGCATGTTAGGAGAATAGTAACGCCTATCCTCTTGTCTAATCGCATGTTTACATAGCTTAGATCTAGTAAGATTGTTCCATGTACATTCCTGACTCCTCACAAGGTGTATAGTGTTCATTTGGTTGTCATTGGGGAGCAAGGGAGGCAACAAGGAATAACATGCCACGTTAAAACTTCTCTTTCAAAGGGTGAGTTTGGTGTGTTCCTTGGGTAGTTTCTTAGGTGGTAAACGAGTGAGTAAGGCTTCAACTATCATCATTTCTGTATCTTGGGCACTAGGGGAAACGAGATAAGTAAAAATATGTACATGTTATGTATAGAAATCGTAAGAAAATAGGGGTGTTTTGGGCATGGTCGCGACTGAAAAACAAAGAAAGAAAAGAAAATAAACAAGGGTGCGTTTGGGCCTGTGGCCTGTGGGCTTGTGGTTTGTGTCGGCCCAAAGAAAGAAAAAAGAAAGAAAGGAGTCTGTTTGGTTTGTATATTGTTTTCGTGGCCCATTGGGTGTTGGGGGCCCACATGGTGTGTTTCAAATATCGTGTCGAGGTTCAAAAATATTAGTGAGCGTTCTCGGGAATTTCATAGGTTCGGGGAATATATAAATAGTACACGGTATTTAGATGAAATGTATTGTTATAAATATAAATGTTTTATATATATTTATAGTTCGCAATAATTACAGGTTATCTAGGTTGTGTGTAAGCATCGTTCCTGGGTAAACGGTCAATCACAGTTATCGTAGTGGTTCCCATATCAAGCCATATCATAAAAAAAATAATTGTTACCCATCAAAATGGTGTTAAGTTATCATAGCATCGTTTTATTTGTTCGTGTGCATTTGCTAATCGTAAGGGAAATTTACGAGAGGTTACATTACCTACCTCTTACAGGGAATTCCGTCCCGGAATTCTAGTCTAAGATAGTTGCCAAGGGTGTCTTAGGGGAAGAGATGTGGGTACTTGGAGCGAATCTGATCCTCGCGCTCCTAAGTATATTCCGGTCCTCGCTTGGAGTCCCAACGAACTTTGACAATAGGGATACGGTTTTGCTTGAGTTGTTTAACTTCTCTATCCATGATTTCAATGGGTTCCTCGGTAAAAACAAGGTTTTCATCTAGTCGAATTTCTTTCAATGGAATAACGAGAGATTCATCGGATAAACACTTCTTAAGGTTTGACACATGAAAGGTGTCATGAATCCGACTAAGTTCTTCGGGAAGTTCTAGTTTATAAGCCACAGGTCCTATCCTTTCCAGGATTTTGAATGGACCGATGTATCTGGGGTTCAACTTTCCATGTTTTGCAAATCGTACCATTCCCTTCCAGGGAGATACTTTCAATAAGACTCTATCTCCTATTTGAAATTCCATGGGTTTCCTTCTTATGTCGGCGTAGCTTTTCTGTCAGTCTCGGGCTGCTTGTAAGCGTTGCTTAATCTTAATGATTTTCTCAGTAGTTTCCCGAACAAGGTCTGGTCCTATAAGTTGTCTTTCTACAACTTCTGCCCAACAAACGGGCGATCTACACTTTCTACCATACAGTGCTTCGAATGGTGCTGCTCTTATCCTGGCATGGTAACTATTGCTGTATCAAAACTTTGCTAATGGTAAGTGCTTATCCCAATCTTTTCCGAAATCAATAACGCATGCTCAGAGCATATCTTCCAAGGTTTGAATAGTTCTTTCACTTTGACCATCAGTTTGAGGGTGGTATGCGGTACTCATATCTAGTTTAGTTCCTAAGGCTTTCTGTAATGATTTCCAAAAGTGAGAGGTGAAACGACTATCTCAATCCGAGATGATTGAAATTGGTACTCCATGTCGAGTGACAATTTCCTTCACATACAGTTGAGCCAGTGTATTCATCTCATCGGTTTCTTTGATGGGTAGAAAATGAGCAGATTTTGTGAGACGATCCACAATAACCCATATTGTGTCGTATTCGGATGAGGTTCTTGGAAGTTTGGTGATGAAGTCCATAGTGATTCGTTCCCATTTCCACATAGGAAGTTTAGGTTGTACAAGTAGACATGAAGGTTTCTGATGTTCTGCCTTTACTCTTGAACACGTCAAACATTTACTGACATATTCTGTGATGTCAGCCTTCATGTTTGGCCACCAATATAGTTTCTTTAAATCCTGATACATCTTGTCAGAACCTGGGTGAATGGAGTATTTTGACTTGTGGGACTCATACATGATGAGCTCACAAATACCTCCCACCAGAGGGATCCAACTTCTGTCCTTGAAACACAGTGTTCCATCGGATTTCTTCACAAAACCATTCTTATTCTCGGGCATGCCGTAAATCTTCTCTTTGGGTCGGTTTTCTTCTTTAAATGCTTCGATCTGTGCGGTAAGTATTTGGGATGGAAGGGGTGAGTGAATAGTCATTCCTAGCGATCTAACTCGAAGGGGTTTCAATCGTTCCTTTCGGCTTAACGCATCTGCTACTACATTAGCCTTTCCTGGGTGGTAACGTATCTCACAATCATAATCGCTGAGCAGCTCTAGCCAGCGACGTTGCCTCATATTCAAATCCTTTTGATCCAAAATATGCTGAAGACTCTTGTGGTCTGTGTATACGGTACATTTGGTGCCATTTAAGTAGTGCCTCCATAACTTGAGCGCAAACACTACAGCTCCTAACTCCAAGTCATGAGTCATGTAGTTTTCCTCATGTTTCTTCAGTTGTCGGGATGCATAAGCTATCACTTTGCTTCTTTGCATCAAAACTGCTCCTAGTCCATGATAAGATGCGTCACAATATAATATAAAGTCCTCATTTCCTTCTGGGAGGACTAATATTGGAGCTTCACAAAGCTTTCGTTTTAACAACTGGAAGGCTGCTTCGTCCTTTTCTTCCCAGATGTACTTCTCGTTCTTTTGGGTTAGCTTAGTCATAGGTTTTGCAATCTTGGAGAATCCTTCAATAAATCTTCGGTAGTAACGTGCGAGACCTAATAATTGACGTATCTCCGTGGGGTTTGTAGGAGACGACTAACCTTTTACAGCCTCAATCTTTCAGGGTCTACGTGAATGCCTTGACTATCTATGATGTGTCCTAAAAATTGTACGGTGCGAATCCAAAATTTGCATTTGGAGAACTTAGTGTTCAGTTCTTCTTTCTTGAGCAATTCTAGAATGATTCGTAAATGTTCCGCGTGTTCCTCTTCGTTGCGAGAATAGATCAAAATATCATCGATGAATACTATTACAAACTTATCCAAGTAAGGTTTGCACACTCGATTCATTAAATCCATGAAAACTGCTGGTGCATTGGTCAGACCGAACAGCATTACTTGAAACTCGTAGTGACCATAGCGCGTTCTGAATGCTGTTTTCGGAATATCCTCTTCTCGAACTCTTAGCTAATTATATCCTGATCTCAGATCAATTTTTGTGTACACACTCGATCCTTGCAATTGATCAAACAGATCATCAATTCGAGGCAATGGGTATCGATTCTTTACTGCAAGTTTATTCAACTCCCGGTAATCAATGCACATTCGAAAGGATCCGTCCTTCTTCTTAACAAATAAAACTGGAGCTCCCCAAGGTGATGAGCTTGGTCGAATAAATCCTTTTTCCGACAATTCCCTTAGTTGTTCTGACAATTCTTCCATTTCAGATGGCGCTAGTCTATAAGGTGCTTTAGCCACTGGTGCCGCTCTAGGCAATAGTTTAATCTGAAATTCTACTTGACGTGCGGGTAGAATACTAGGTAATTCTTCAGGGAATACTTCAGGAAAATCCCTAACGATAGGAACGTCATCAAGCTGCTTCTCGGATGACTTATTTTCCGTAACTTGAGCCATGAATACCTGACATCCTTCCTTCGTGTATTTTATCTTGCATACATAAGATAATTCCATATCGAGGTTTGTTTTTGTCGCCCTGGACAATGAGTGTTTCATCCTTGAGTGGTATATGGACGGCCATTTCATCACAGTGAATCCTAGCACGATGGTGGGATAGCCAATCCATGCCGACGATAGCATCAAAACTACCAAGTTGAACCTGCATAAGATCAATGGCAAAAGGTTTTTCGGATAGGGTTAGGGTGCAATCTTTCATGATAGTATTGGTATCTATTAAATTCCCGTCAACCATTTCGACTTCCTAGGTGGTGTTTAGCTTAGAGGGGGTTACATTAAGTAAAGGGGCAAACGTATCTGATATAAAACTCTTCTCGGTGCCCGAATCAAACAATACTCTAGCATTATGATGGTTTAGTAGAAACGTACCAGTGACTACATCAGGTCCGTTTCCATCTCCGAGATGTTATACCCTAGCTTGGGCTTTGGCTGGTTCATTTCCTTTTGGGTAGTTCCTCCGGATGTGTCCTACCTCTCCGCATCCACAACATGTGGGTGATACAACCTGTGTGTTGCTTCCTGTAGCCGGGATCCTACAGTTTCTGGTTTGATGACCGCTCTTACGACATTTGTCGCATCGGACGATACAATGACCCTCGTGATGAAGTCTGCATCGTTGGCATTGGGTTTTCTGTTCGTTGTACCCTACACCTTCCGTGGCGGCGTAGACTCGGGGTTTCTCTTGTCTTTGGTTCTGCTGTTGAGTGCTTCGATTGTTGTGATATTGTTGGTAGTTTCGATTATTGTTGCGGTGGTTGTTGTTGCGGTGATGACTGTTGTTTCTTTGTTGGTTGTTGTTGTGATGGTGGGTGGTTCTCTTATCATCCAATTTCCTTTTAAGCTCATTGTATTTCACTTATCGGTCTAGAAGTTTTTGAGCAAGTTCCACTGCTGCTTCCAAGGTTGGCGGGTTTGCTGAGGTGACATTTCCTTCAATACTCCTAGGGAGTCCTTCGACATATTTCTCTAATGTCTTCTCATGATCGGGTACCATGGTAGGGCATAGTACTTTGAGTTCTTGAAATCTCCTGTTGTAACTTCTCAAATCAACTCCTTTCACTATTAAGGCATGGAACTCATCCTCGAGTTTTCGTAGTTCAGAACGGGGACAATAATTCTTTAGTATTTTAGCCTTGAATTCAATTCGAGTAAGTTGATGTGCTGCCTCTGCTCCTAGTGTTTGAACGGTAGAGTTCCACCAGGATAGAGCGTCTTGCATCAATGTTCCCGTTGCGAAGCTTACCTTGTTGTTTTCCGAGCATCCACTTCTTTGGAAAACAGTTTCACTTCTTTCAAACCATTGGGCTAATTCCGACACTCCTTCAGTTCCTTTGAAATACGTTGGTTGGCACGCTATAAAGTCCTTATAAGTGCAGTAGCGGGGTGTAGGTGCATTTCCATCTTTATTACGGGCTTGTCCAGCTAAAACGGCATTGACACCATCAGCAATTGCTTGCTGGATCGCTGCCGGGGTCATAACTTCAGGGTTCGTTGGTGTGGCGGTCGTGGTTGTTCTCCTAGTTCTAGCCATGTTGCTATTATAAAAGAAGGTATATCATTAGAGCATTTATAATAGTCCCATTATGTTGAAATATATATCGAGTAATAAATAGTAAATATAGGTCGTAGTTACAATGATTTGATCATTGAAAAGGTTTAAGTCATAATTATTGTATGTTGGAATGACACACATTGGAATTACGAATAAGTTTGACCTGCATGAACTAATATATTACGATATAATGTATAAAGTTTGCAACGTAAATAAAGATAAAATAAATTTCCATAAATCAACGTCAAGGTGTTACAACACTTATTGATACTTGTGCAAATGTTTACAAAACATGACAAGATTCTCTTATTGGTAGGACATTGATTTCACTAACAAGTTGATGGTCTCAGGGTTTCCCTAAGGCTTTGTCAAGGCGGTTTTGGAGTTCTTGAATGGCAGCGGACATGGTTTCCATTGTTTGATCTCGAGTCCTTTCCCTTTCTCGAGATTCTAGCAGGGCTTGCCTAAGGCGTAGGTTCTCAGTGTTGATCCTTTCAACTTCTCGGTCTAAAGTTACCATCATTATTTCTGTTGAGGTGTTAGCCCCACATAGTGCTCCTATGAATTCCATTGACTCCCAAAACAAAGAATCCAACTTTTCAACTTTATCTTCCATTGCAAGATGACCAATTATGAGACTGTTCATATCATCTTCAAAGGTTTCTAGATGCTCATGTGGAATCTTGTTGAGTATACTAGCAATGGAATCAAGTCGATCTTCGTGGCGAACTATTTTTGCAGCTAAAAATGGTATGGTGTGATGTATGGGTTCCCCAGTGACTGGAAGAATTCGGGAGGTGGATTAAGAACTTTCCCCAAGTTCCCTTGTTGTTGGTGTACCTTCTTGGGATCTCCAATATCGCATGATGGGCAACAAGAACGACCATTTACGAGCATCCACTCGCTTGTGGATCCTTCGGCGTCTGCGTTGAACACAAGATTCTGAGGTGGTTGGGCGGATTGGGTAAGTCCTTTGGTGAGGTGATATTTGGACATTTCGGTAAGGTGCAGGTGGTGATGCTAGTGGAGGAGATGCTATGGGTGATGGTGTTAGTGGCACAGTAGTAGTTTGGCTGTAGAAAATAGTAGGTAGTGGTGGTATCACAGGTGGTGCAGGTGGTGGTGGCACAACTGATTCAGGTGGTATGACAAGAGCTGGTGCTGGTACAGCAGTACTTGCTTCATACGGCTGAAGTTGTCTAATTTTCCTAGATCGGTGAATCGGACCAGATGATGCCAGAGGAGAAGCCTCTGTGTCAGATGCTGCCAGAAATTGCTGGCTTTGCATGTATCTGTCGGTAGCAGGAGACATAGGCATAGGTGAGGTAGCATAGGCTGTAGTAACATCTTCAATTCCTGAGTTTGATGACAAGCTGATAGGGTGGGTGTTCGAAGACATGACACTGTAATAATTTCTCGATTAGTAAATGTAAGCATAATTATAATCAATTTAAAATGCTATAAAGTAAATAATACTTTTTACCAATTTTTGGAATGTTCAGGCACGAAGGGCGTAGGATGGTATTTTATAAAAGTTTTGTCCCGTTTTAACGTGTAGTTATAGTCCAATGTTCCAAAAACACTTGGTTCACTATAACCGTGGCTCTGAAACCAATCTATAACACCCCCAAAATCGATCAATACAGCGGAAGACTTATAGTGACAGCGGAAGACTTTTGGGATATTATATCGACCAATTATAGAAAATGACTCAAATGAGACGTTTTAAGATTTATTTAAAATACCAAATATTCATGTTTCCAAGAGGTTTCATTATTCAACAACAAGTTTTTATTCAAAGAGAAATAAATGTTTCTTTAATTGCCCACTTCGTGCCTTTGCCATCCATTCCATTTAGTTATCTGAGATAAACATGCTAAAAGTCAACAAAAGTTGAGTGAAATTCATAGGTTTATAATTAATAGTTTGAACACAAGAGATATATGTTTATTGTAATATCGATACAAATAAACAAGTTAGAAATCGCATTCATTATTGCCTTAAGCTCATGACACTCAACGATTCAACAGATATCAAAATTATCCGTAATAATGATGTGAAATAAGTTGCCCCCAAGATAGGTATTTGCCAGTAACCTATGATATTTAAATAAGGTGCATTTCGTGACTTTCCTCTAGCAACCAAATGGGGATTGTCAATCCCTAATAGATCTATTCACAATTATTTACGTTCACCCTTCAAGTGATTAAGATTCATGATCGAGGGACTTTCGGCAATAGCTACTTAAGCAATAATAATATCAGGAAAAGACTTGTGTTCGGTTTTTGAGCATGTGTCCCCCCCCCCCCACCACAAAAACAAGTTAAATGTGGGCTATGAACTCACATTAGTAGTACAGTAGAATAATCGTAATCTCAACGATGCAAGACAACGGCTTCACACACGACCTAAAATATATGGCAAGTTTCAGTTTTTAAGTCTCGTTTTATTGCGAACGTTTATTATTAGTTACGAATAATCCATAATGTGCATAGGTGATGTGTTACGTCGTAGATAAAATAGATAATGGTTTCGTATTGTTTCATCGTCAAAAATTATATATAAAATTTATTATTCAAAAATCCATATTACTATTTGATCCTTTAAGTTTCTCAATTTTACACATTTCACCCTTAACGGAAAATATTTACGTCGTTAGTCCAAAGTTATATATATTTACGTTTTAGGTCCAATTATATCAATATTTATATTTTTCAATCCCAAGTTTCAATATTAACAGTTTATACCCTTAGAAAGTTGTTTTGACACTTTTTACCCAAAGTTTACATGTTTGACACTTTTAGTCCCTAGTTATCGAAGTTTTGCAAAATTAGTCCAAAAATTACCAAATTCAAAACTTAACATTTTTATTATTCCAATAAGCTCGGGAAGTGTAGAACAGCTTATTTTAACAGCTTATTAGCTTATTTTCATTATTTTTCACAAAATGGGCTTAACGAGTCCAAATAAGGGCCCGTTAACGTTTTTCGATCCAAGGGGTTTGGGGGAACACTAGGGTTATCAAAGTCCATCATTTTAAGTCCTAATAACATTTCAAAAGACCTTTTACACCTAGCTTATCGTAATAAGCAAAAACTAGCTTTTTGGGCTTAACGGCCCATGTAAGGTTTTTATTTCCTGAAAAACTTAGGAAGACTCGTTTTACTTTAGGCTCGTTCAAGTGACAAAAATCAAGTTGTTATGTCTAGTTATTTGTCATTCTCGTTAACTTGTCCGGTAGACAATGAGTTCGTACAAAAATAATAGGTGGTCATGTGTCGAATATTAAAATGGCATGGTCAAAGTGTAAGCCAAAACTCATGCGTACAACTTGTAAAAACTCAAAATAAATTCTAAGTGTTTTAGTGAAATCGTATAGGTCCAACATGACTTAGAAACGTGTGATTTTTTTTATGTATACGTTAATATAAGTTCAAAGTTATTATAGGTTCTCGTTAATGACTTAACCAAATAATAGTACGACGTATAAAACATAGGGGTTGTGTTTATAATTTACGATTTATAAGTATCAAGTGATTGTGCACAAACATAAACGTACGTATGTATATATATAGAAATAAAGTTTCAAGGCCTCACCTCACCTCTAAAAGGTGGAGTAAAACGTGGTGTAAGGATCGTGTAATGGTACGAGGGCTTTGTGGTTCACTTCACGTTCCACCAAAGGTTCAAGAGGCTTCAAACTTGGTCTCCTAGGTTCACTTGAGACGTGGTTCTCTTGGCAATCCGTATGTCCTCCACAACTTCCTTCTCGTTACTATTTTTGTGAAATGTGGTACGTATGAATGCATATAACGACTGAGGTTGCATGTGAGGGCTTTTATAGTGAGTTTTGAAGGGTAGAAACAAGCTAAGATCACAAGTGTTGGTGTGTGCATGTTAGGCGAATAGTAACGCCTCTCCTCTTAGCCAATCGCATGTTTACATAGCTTAGATCTTGTAAGATTGTTCCATGTACATTCCTGACTCCTCACAAGGTGTATAGTGTTCATTTGGTTGTCATTGGGGAGCAAGGGAGGCAACAAGGAATAACATGCCACGTTAAAACTTATCTTTCAAAGGGTGAGTTTGGTGTGTTGCTTGGGTAGTTTCTTAGGTGGTAAACGAGTGAGTGAGGCTTCAACTATCATCATTTCTGTATCTTGGGCACTAGGGGAAACGAGATAAGTAAAAATATGTAAATGTTATGTATAGAAATCGTAAGAAAATAAGGGTGTTTTGGGCGTGGTCGCGACTGAAAAACAAAGAAAGAAAAGAAAATAAACAAGGGTGCGTTTGGGCCTGTGGCCTGTGGGCTTGTGGTTTGTGTCGGCCCAAAGAAAGAAAAAAAGAAGAAAGGAGTCCGTTTGGTTTGTATATTGTTTTCGTGGCCCATTGGGTGTTGGGGGCCCACATGGTGTGTTTCAAATATCGTGTCGAGGTTCAAAAATATTAGTGAGCGTTCTCGGGAAGTTTCGTAGGTTCGGGAAATATATAAATAGTATACGGTATTTAGACAAAACGTATTGTTATAAATATAAATGTTTTATATATATTTATAGTTCGCAATAATTACAGGTTATCTAGGTTGTGTGTAAGCATCGTTCCTGGGTAAACAGTCAATCACAGTTATCGTAGTGGTTCCCATATCATAAAAAAAATTGCTACCCATAAAAATGGTGTTAAGTTATCATAACATCATTTTATTTTTTCGTGTGCATTTACTAATCGTAAGGGAAATTTACGAGAGGTTACAAAAGATCACTTATGTTCGGCCTGTAAACAAGGAAAAAGTACTCGAGCTCATTTTCCTTCAAAAAAACCGAGCACAGTACGAATCATGTTTTACAATTGCTTCATATGGATTTGTGTCGCCCGATGCGTGTTCAAAGTATCAATGGTAAACGCGACATACTTGTAATTGTTGCTGACTACTCCAAATGGACTTGGGTTTATTTTCTTTGAAGTAAAGATCAAGCTCCTTCAATGATCATCACCTTTCTCACTAAAATTCAAGTTCAGTTATGCAACACGGTCCGAATGGTCAGAACTGACAATGGTACAGAATTTAAGAATCAAACTCTTCGGTCATATTTTGAGAAAGTGGGAATTGAACATCAAACATCTATTGCACGAAGCCCAGAACAGAATGGAGTTGTTGAAAGATGCAACAGGACGTTAGTGGAAGCTGCAAGAACCATGTTGATAAATGCTTAATTACCAGATTACTTATGGGCGGAAGTTGTATCAACTGCATGTTACACACAAAACCGTTGCATGATCACAGAACGCCATCGCAAAACACCTTATCAACTTGTTCACAAAAGAAAACCAAACATCGATTACTTTCATGTATTTGGAGCACTTTGTTATCCGAAAAATGATCGTGATGTATAACACCCCCAAAATCGATTAATACAGCGGAAGACTTTTGGGGTATTATATCATGGATCTTTGTCACAATTATAGAAAACGATTCAAGTGATCGTTTTGAGTTTTATTCAAAATACCAAATATTCATAATTCCAAGAGGTTTCATTATTCAACAACAAGTTTTTATTCAACAAGAAATAAACATTTCCTTATTTGCCCACTTCGTGCCTTTGCCATCCATTCCATTTAGTTACCTGAGATAAACATGCTAAAAGTCAACAAAAGTTGAGTGAAATTCATAGGTTTATAATTAAGAGTTTAAACACAAGAGATAGGTGCTTATTGTATATAAATACAAATAAACAAGTTAGAAAGTCGCATTCATTATTGCCTTAAGCTCATGACACTCAACGATTCAACAGACATCAATATTTTCTGTAATAATGATGTAAAATATATAGCCCCCAAGATAGGTAGTTGCCAGTAACCTATGATATTCAAATAAAGTGCATTTGGTAACTTTCCTCTAGCCACCAAATGGGGATTGCCAATCCCTAATAGATCTATTCACAATTATTTACGTTCATCCTTCAAGTGATTAAGGTTCATGAACGAGGGACTTTTGGCAATAGCTACTTAAGCAATAATAATATCAGGAAAAGACTTGTGTTCGGTTTTTGAGGATGTATCCCCCCCACAAAAATAAGTTAAATGTGGGCTATGAACTCACCTTAGTAGTACAGTAGAACAAATGTAATCTCAACGATGCAAGGCAACGGCTTCACACACAACCTATAGGATATGGCAAGTTTCAGTTTTTAAGTCTCATTTTATTGCGAATGTTTATTATTAATTACGAATAATCCATAAAGTGCATAAGTGATGCATTACTTCGTATATAAAATAGATAATGGTGACGTATCGTTTTATCGTCTGAATTTAATATATATATATATATATATATATATATATATATATATATATATATATATATATATATACATAATTTATTATTTAAAATCAATATTATTATTTAATTCTTTAACTTTCTCCAATTTACACATTTTACCCTTAACGGAAAACATTTATGTCGTTAGTCCAAAATTATATATATTTACGTTTTAAGTCCAAGTATATCAATATTTAAATTTTTCAATCCCAAGTTTCAATATTAACAGTTTATACCCTTAGAAAATAGATTTTACACTTTTTACCCAAACTTTAGAAATTTGACACTTTTAGTCCTTATCTCTCGAAAATTTGCAATTTTAGTCCAAAAATTACCAAATTTGACTAAAATTGCAAATTTAAAACTTAAAATTTTTATTATTTCAATAAGCTCAGGAAGTGTACATTAGCTTATTCCAACAGCTTATTAGCTTATTTTCTTATTTTTCACAAAAATGGGCCTTAACGAGTCCATTTAATGCCCGTTAATGATTTTTGATCCAAGGGGTTTGGGGGAACTTTGGGTTTATCAAAATCCGTCTTTTTAAGTCCTAATAACATTTCAAAATATCTTTTTCACCCAGCTTATTAGAATAAGCTAAAACTGACTCATTGGGCTTATCGGCCCACTTATAGTTTTTAAGTATCTGAAAATCCTTATGAAAACTCGTTTAGCTTTAGCCTCGTTCAAGTGGACAAACCAAGTTGTTAGGTCGAATTAAATACCATTCTCGTTAGTATACTAGGTAGGTAATTAGATCATATAAAAATATTAGGGGGTCGTGTGTCAAATTTTGAAATGGCGAGGTCAAAGTGTAGCCACAAACTTAATACGTATAACTTGTAAAATTTGAAAAATAAACTAAGTCTTTTAGTATATATCGTATAGGTCCATTGTGACTTAGAAACGTGTGATTTTTATGGTGTATGCGTTAATATAATTTCAAGGTTATTACATGTTCTCGTTAATGACATATCCAAGTAATAGTATGATACATAAAATATATACGTTGCTTTTAAGATTTACGATTTATAAGCTCCAAGTGCTTGTGCATAACATAAACATACGTATGTATAAAATAGAAATGAGATTTCAAGGTCTCACCTCACCTATGGCGTAAAAACAAGTGTGGGGATCGTGTAAAGGTACAAAAGCTTCGTGGATCACTTCACGTTCCACCAAGGTTCAAGAGGTTCCAATCTTGGCTTCCAAGGTTCGTTTTGAGACGTGGTACACTTGAGAATCCGTTCGTCCTTCGCAACTCTTCTTTTGTTAATATTTATGTGGAGTGATACGTATATAGTGCATGTAGTGATTTTAGGTTTGCATGTAAGGCTTATATAGGCAGTATTTTGAAGGGTAGAAACAAGATAGGCTCACAAGTGTTGGTGTAAGCATGTGAGGGCGAATAGTAATGCCACAAGCAATGCCCAATCGATTTTGTACATGGCTAGATCTTGTAAGATATCTTTCCTGACAATCCCATGGTGTTTAGAGTTCGTTTTGTTGCTATTGGGAAGCATGGGAGGTGCTAGGGAATATCATGCCACGTTTAGACTTATCTTTTCAAAGGTGAGTTTGGTGGTTTACTTAGGGTCGTAAAATACTAGGGGTGTTTTGGGTGTGTCTCGCGACAGGGAACAAAGAAGAGAAAAGAAAACAGTAAGGGTGCGTTTGGGCTTAAAGCCTGGTGGGCTTGTGGTTTGCTTCGGCCCAACTAAAAAAGAAAGAAATAAAAGAGTCCGTTTGGTTTAGAAATTGTATCCGTGGCCCATGAGTGTTGGGGGCCCACATGACGTGTCTCGATTATCGTGTCGAAGTTCAAAAATATTAGTGAGCGTTCTCGGGAAGTTTCGTAGGTTCGGGGAATATAAAAATAGTATACGGTATTTAGACGAAACGTATTGTTGTAACTATAAACGTTTTATATATATTTATCGTTCGCAATAATCATTTGTTATCTAGGTCGTGTGTAAGCATCGTTCCTGGGTAAACGGTAAATCACAGTTATCGTAGTGGTTCAATATCAAGCCACATCATAAAAAAAAAATTGTTACCCGTAAAATCGTGTTAGTTTATCGTAACATCGTTTTATTTATTCGTATGCATTTACTAATCGTAAGGGAAATTTATGAGAGGTTACATTACCTACCTCTTACAGGGAATTCCGTCCCGGAATTCTAGTCTAAGATAGTTGCCAAGGGTGTCTTAGGTGAAGAGATGTAGGTACTTGGAGCGAATCTGATCCTCGCGCTCCCAAGTATATTCTGGTCCTCGCTTGGAGTCCCAACGAACTTTGACAATAGGGATACGGTTTTGTTTGAGTTGTTTAACTTCTCTATCCATGATTTCAATGGGTTCCTCGGTAAAGACAAGGTTATCATCTAGTCGAATTTCTTTCAATGGAATCACGAGAGATTCATCGGATAAACAGTTCTTAAGGTTTGACACATGAAAGGTGTCGTGGATCCGACTAAGTTCTTCGGGTAGTTCTAGTTTATAAGCCATGGGTCCTATCCTTTCCAGGATTTTGAATGGACCGATGTATCTGGGTTCAACTTTCCATGTTTTCCAAATCGTACCATTCCCTTCCAGGGGGATACTTTCAATAAGACTCTGTCTCCTATTTGAAATTCCATGGGTTTCCTTCTTATGTCGGCGTAGCTTTTCTGTCGGTCTCGGGCTGCTTGTAAGCGTTGCTTAATCTTAACGATTTTCTCGGTTGTTTCCCGAACAAGGTCAGGT
This sequence comes from Artemisia argyi, assembly GCA_030686995.1. Classification (NCBI taxonomy): domain Eukaryota; kingdom Viridiplantae; phylum Streptophyta; class Magnoliopsida; order Asterales; family Asteraceae; genus Artemisia; species Artemisia argyi. The sequence continues at coordinate 5,952,374 of CM060705.1, forward strand.
CCTATAAGTTGTCTTTCTCCAACTTCTGCCCAACAAACGGGTGATCTGCACTTTCTACCGTACAGTGCTTCGAAAGGTGTTGCTTTTATGCTGGCGTGGTAACTATTGTTGTATGAAAACTCTGCTAATGGTAAGTGCTTATCCCAACCTTTTCCAAAATCAATAACGCATGCTCGGAGCATATCTTCCAATATTTGGAAAGTTCTTTCACTTTGACCATCAGTTTGAGGGTGGTAAGCGGTACTCATATCTAGTTTAGTTCCTAAGGCTTTCTGTAGACGAAATGTACTGTTATAACTATAAACGTTTTATATATATTTATCGTTCGCAATAATCATTGGTTATCTAGGTCGTGTGTAAGCATCGTTCCTGGGTAAACGGTCAATCACAGTTATCGTAGTGGTTCAATATCAAGCCATATCATAAAAAAACAAATTTTGTTACCTGTAAAATCGTGTTAATTTATCGTAACATCGTTTTATTTATTCCTATGCATTTACTAATCGTAAGGAAAATTTACGAGAGGTTACATGATGATTTAGGTAAACTTAAAGCAAAGGCTGACATAGGAGTGTTAGTAGGATATTGCGAAAATTCCAAATGCTTTCGGATATGGAATCGTCGTACAAGAGAAATTCAAGAAACTATTCCTGCTAATTTTGATGAAATCACACAAATGGCTTCTGAGCAAAACAGCTTAGGCTCCAAAACCAACCGTCTTAACTTTACGGACTCTTCGGCTAATCCATTGCCTATCAACCGCAAAGAATTGGAAACCCTGTTTGCTCCAGTGTTTGATGATACAATTGAATACCGTTCTTCTGAGGTCTCACCAATTTCCGCTACACAACCTGAAAATATTCAAGTACCTGACTCACATCAACAAACAACTACAACTGTTGAGAAAGACGGTCCTCCAATTGCATCTCCTATAACAGCAGAACAACCCGCTTCCAACTCACGACAATCGGCTGAAGATCCTACACTACAATCAGTTCCACAACCGCAGAGTATGATCCAAATGCGTTCTTTAACCCGTTTGCACCGGCTCCAACATTTCCTAAAATAGCTGAGTCATCTACACGCAATCTAGATCCTGCTAACATGCGAGATACCTATCAACTACACCCTTCGGTAGACAAATGGACTCGAGATCATCCCTTAGTTCAAATTATTGACCATCCAGATGTACCAATCATGACTAGACAACGGCTTCACACAGATGGTGAAACTTGCATCTGTGCACTTACAGTTAGTCAAGAAGAACCTAAGAACGTTAAAGAAGCAATAACTTATGACAACTGGATTGAATCTATGCAAGAGGAATTTCAGCAATTCAAAAGATTAGAAGTCTGGGAATTAGTTGAAAGACCTGACAAAGTCTTTGTCATTGGGCTAAAATGGATTTGGAAAAACAAACTGGATGTAGAGGGCACTGTCATACGTAACAAATCACGCTTGGTAGCTAAAGGATACTTCCAAGAAGAAGGAATTGATTTTGAAGAATCTTTTGCTCCAGTTGCTAGACTTGAAGCTATTCAGATCTTTCTGGCATATGCTGCTCTTAGGAACATGGTTGTTTATCAAATGGATGTGAAAATGGCATTTCTGAATGGTGAACTCCGTGAAGTGGTCTATGTCAGCCAACCAGAAGGCTTTGTTGATCCTGAGCGTCCCAATCACGTTTATCAACTCAAAAAGGCTCTTTACGGACTCAAGCAAGCCCCAAGGGCGTGGTATGACAAACTATCTGCTTTCTTGCTAGACAATAAATTTTCTAAAGGTTCGGTGGATCCAACATTATTTACAAAAACATACGGAGGTGGACTTACTAATGGTTCAAATATATGTCGATGACATTAATTTTGCTTCAACAAAAAGAAGTTACTCAAATGATTTTGCAAATTTAATGAAAGAAAATTTTGAAATGTCCATGATGGGTGAACTTTCGTTCTTTTTAGGACTACAAGTTCATCAATCACCCCGTGGAAATTTTCTAAATCAGTCCAAATATGCTTTGGAAATTTTAAAGAAACATGGAATGATGAGTTGTGATACTTATAATACACCAATGGCCTATACTACAAAACTAGATGCTGATATACATGGGACTCCGGATAACCCTACAAAATACCGAAGTATTACTGGGTCACTCATGTATCTCACAACTAGCAGACCTGATATAGTATTTGCTGTCTACATGTGTTCTCGTTATCAGTCCAAACCAACTGAAAGGCACCTCAATGAGGCTAACAGAATCCTTCAATAGATAAAGGGAACCATTAACTTGGGAATCTAGTATCCGAAGGATTCTGGTTTTGAACTAATTGCTTTTTCAGACGCTGAGCATGTAGGATGTTTAGACACACGCAAAAGTACATCTGGTGGATTACAGTTTCTCGGAGATAAACTTGTGTCTTGGCAATCTAAGAAGCAGGACTGCACATCACTGTCATCAACAGAATCTGAATACGTAGCTATGTCTGCTTGTTGTGCTCAAGTCATTTGGATGAGATCACAATTTAAGGACTACGACTACCTATTCAATAAGATTCTGATCTACTGTGACTCCAAAAGTGCCATTGCCATTTCCTGCAACACCGTTCATCATTGCAAATCCAAACACATTGATCTCCGCTATCATTTCATCAAGGAGCATGTCGAAAAGGGTACAATTGAATTATATTTTGTGGGAACTGAATACCAATTGGCAGACTTACTCACTAAAGTATTACCTCCAACAAGGTTTGCTGATCTACTCCACCAAATTGGTATGCGATGTTTGACTCCAGAAGATCTGGAAAAGTTTTTAAAACACAAGTGATTGTCAAACATCAAAACTATCTTTGTAAATATTTTTTCCAAAAACAAAATACAAAAATATAAATGGGACTAAAAAAACACAAAAAGATTTTATCTTTTCTACTCTTTCACTTTTCAAAAAAAATAAAATAAAATGCAAGTACAAACCTCTCTTTTCAACACTTTATTCTTTTACAAATTTCTAAAATATTTCAAAAAACAAGTGTTGAGGGGGAGTTATAGTAATTTTTAAAATTTTCAAAACTTTTACGTCGTACTTGCATTTTACCAAAAATATTTTCTATTTATAAAATTAAACGTGTTGTTTAAAAGGTTTTTCGGGTCTCTCTCCTTGACTATTGAAACAAATTTTTCAAAACAAAAAGACATCGGTCTTGGTGTGGCTAACTAATGTTAGATTGTGAGTTAGAAATGTATTGTGTTTAAGACATTACTAAGTTTAAGGGGCTAAAGTTGTCAGCACATGAAACTTGTCTTTATCCCTAGTCAATACACTTTGACCTTCACATTAACAGCACCTGCAAAATTAAAAATTACATTTACTACTATCACCTAACAAGATCAACGGCGCATAATCATTCTAAAAATCCATACGCTAATCATCAAATTTGTAAGTGCAAAAACTTTTTGATCATGTTTTTAAACAATGGTTTTTAATAACAACAAGATCTAACTGCCCATTTTGTTAAAATCGTTTAAAATCGAACTAGGGTTAAATTGGTTAGTGGGATATGATCATAGGGTGATATTAAACATATTTTTGAACTCCAATCGTACTCAGAAACATAAATGGATGAAAATCAGATTTAGGGTTTATACGAATGAATTAGGTATTTTTTATCTGTGCTGATTTGGTACAATTAAATGCTTAGGATAGTCTTTATAAGTGTTTATGATCATGTCTTAGTTCTTTAATTGTTTCAGAAACATGATTTGAGTTTGAATTGATGTGCTTAGGGTAGTACGGCACTAGAAGTTGTGATTTTGAGTTTTTGTGGTTGATTAGTGTTATAACTTGGTCTAATTGTTCCCTAGGATGTTATAAATACTCGCTTAACTTCATATTCACCCCAGAACCATGTTTTAGTTGGATTGTGATTTGGAGTTCTTGTGTTCTTACGCATAAGTTTGCTTTGTGCACATCTACGCAAAAGTTTTTTTATGATAAAAGCATTTGGGATGATTTGGAATAATGTATTGATCAGTGGTTGTGTTTAAACCTTTCAGGAATCAAAGAAAGATAAGTTTTGAAGGTGATTTTTCAATCAGTTCGTTCCTACGCAAAAGATGAATCATCTTACGCGTAAGATGAAATCTTACGCGTAAGATTTGACCCCTTTGAAAAACTTATCTTGGATAAGACAATATTTACGCAGAAGTGTATTTCTTACGCTTAAGTGCTTATCTTACACATAAGTCAAAACTTACGCATAAGTTATAACTTACGCATAAGGTTCAAACCTTTGCATAAGCTCAAATCTTACGCGAAAGATTTACTTCTATGCATAAGACCTGGTCTACGCAAAAGTTTAATCTTACGCATAAAATATAAGTTATGCGTAGATTCTGATCTTACGCCTAATATAATGTATTACGCATAAGAAATGTTATGCGTAGGATTTCCGTATCTTATGCGTAACATTGACGGATTCCTTGAAATTTGTCTAAGTATTGTAATTCTTCAAATGCATAAACTCTTGTATTTGTTAACACATATTGTGCCTTGATTGTGATCAAATTCTATTAAGTTTTAACATAATAAATACAAGTTTATCATATCACAACATTTTGAACACAAACACCCACTGATCAATCTAATTATGCATAAACCAGTAAATGAATATATGAACTGACAAATTATATATTGCAATGTCTGTGTTTGTGTATAATCAATTCAGATGGCCCAACAAGGAAACATTCCACAAGAACCAGAACCTGAACCAAAGCTCACTTGGGAAGAAACTTTTCCCGAAGTTTACATCAGAGAGATTGGAAAGAACAACCTAAGGGTCAACATCAATAAAATCACATGCAATGAATCCTCTTGCACTGTAGCTATGGATACTCTACTCTATCACCCGTACAAAATCCTGCTCACAAAAACTGCATATGTGGCCTGCTTCTACATTCACCAATTTTGGCACACGATTCAATTGGACCTCCGCGAAGAATCTTTCCCATGTATGCTTCATAAGAGACAAGTCACTGTGGACAAAGATACTCTTCGTGGTGTTCTTGGTTTTCCCGAACTTGGTCCAGATGAACAGTACCACCCAGTTCCTAATGAAGAAGAGTTAATTGCATGGTTACGGGATATTGGATACGATGAGTCAGAAGAGGTAGTGACCAGACACTCAAAGGTCAACACAAGATTTCTTCCACAACCATGGAGAACTCTGTACATCATAATTGCCAAGTCTTTATCTGGCTGAGATGTTGGTCACGAACACCCCAAACTACAACATCTCAAACTCTTCTGGGCTATGGCAAATGTCAAACTGGTGGACTTTGCTAGTATTATCTGGGAAGATATTGTTTGGAACATCCAACATAAGTCTGCTAAGATTCCATTCATTCGTTTCACCAAGTTACTCATACAAAGCTTCCTCCATAAGTATGACGACATACCTCCAAGACTGGATGATGAAGACAAGAACACATTCAGAAATGAGTCCACTCTTAAGCAGATTAAGAGAATTGATACTAGTACACGTAAGCAAGGAATGAAACTTCCCGCATGTCTTCTGAATGACAAAGTAAAGAAATGCAAGAATTACAAGTATTACGTTCAAGCTCTCAAGGAGGAGAAAGTAGGGTTCTTATACGAAGTTCCTCTACCTTCGTTCATGTAGAAAAAGGGAAAGAAAAGTAGCAAGTCTCGCAGCTCCAAAAGCTCTACCGAATCTGCTCAAAAGCCTCACAAGAGATCACTTAAGATCAGAATACCAGTCAAGAAACCTGTTCCTAAACCAGTTCCTGAACCCACACCACCATCTTCTCCAAAACCATCAGATTCAAAAACCGAATCCGCGTTTATAGAGAAGCTTATGCAAGCAACAAAGAGGATGAAGATCAGGACATGACTATCGAAGATTGGGACAGAAGTATCGATGAATTTGTTGAAGAAGTAGAAAAACAAACTACCTTCATCCAAAGACCATTGACTGAAGAAGATGCTAGATTGGAAGAAGAGCGGTTAAGGGGTGAAAAACTAAAGAAACCCATGACTGAAGAACAAGAAGAAGCTCACTCTAACCTTGGTCTGTCTGTGGAAGAAGAGAATGAAAGAACTCTCAAGTTAGGTCTCCTCCACAGTTAAATCGACATCTTCCAAGCTGATCAACCTCCACCGCCTCTATTTACTCAAACAACCGAGGCTGGCAGATCTAGCAGTATTCCTAAGGTACGCAGATCTAGCAGCATTCCTGAGTCCACTCCAGTTGTTCAAACTCAGGAAACAGGTACCAATGCTGAAATGATCGTCTATGAAATTCCCACAGTATCACCTGAAGACGTAAAAATGCAAAATGCTTTTGAAAGGGGAGAAGATGAAGAGGAGGACCATATGGATACTGATTTTCCACACCTAATGACCATGGAAGAGATGGAGAAAAGAGAAAAGGCTCAAGAGGAAGAACTCAAGAGAAAACAAGAAGCTGAAAAGGCAAGGCTTGAGGAAGAAGAACAAGCCAAATTGGAAGAAGAAATTAGAATGGAAGAAAGCAGGAAAGCTGAAGAGGCAGGAAAGCTTGCCAAAGAATTAAGGCTTCAAGAAGAAACTAAGAAAAAAAGAAGAAGAAGCCAAACTAGAAGAAGAAATGAGGCTAAAAGCAGAAGCTTATAAGTTGGCAGAAAAGCAGAGATTAAGGGCTAAAGCAGAGAAAGTTACAGAAGAGAAAGAAGAGCCCAAGGATAAACCCGAATCCCCAAAAGGAGATGATAAGGATACCTCCACCCACATTGAATCTTCTCAATCATCACCTCTAGCATCAGAACCAACACACGACGAATCAAAAGACTTATCCTCGATGGGTAATAACATCAAGTTAGTTACTAGAGCTAGTTGTCACCTAAAAACTAACAATGAAACTCTCTAACTAACCACGTAAGCGTGTCTCGAAAAGGATTTGTCTTAGTAGAAATGTACCATTTTGAGAAACTTTCTGTGGACTTGATCAGGCCGGGTAATAACTTCAAGCTAGTCTAACTAGTGATGTAAGTGTGTCTCGAATCGGTCTTGTTCACTAAAAGTGGATCAATTACAAAAAAGTGCTTACTCCTCGCGCATGTGCAAATTTATTAATTACTTATGAGCACATGTGAAGGGGGAGCCCTTCAAAAGTAAACACAAAACTCTCAAAGTGTTAAACAAAATTCTTGATAATCTAAAACACTTTGAGAGATTTTCAATCAAAGGTTTCATGGCAATTGTCAGATAATCATGGAGTTATAAGGTGATTAAGATAGGAAAAGCCGTCCTACGATCCGCCAGAGCCGGAGGGATCTACCCAAGGACATCACCAATAGTTAGAATTAGAAGTCCTTAGGTATGATACGAAAAAAGGAGAAAAGAATGAAAGGAGAAAGAAGGACTTGAAGAATTAAAAAGAAAAGTAAAGAAAAGGGTGAAAAGAAATAGCCCTCCATTTGTTAAACCTTAGGGCTAACACCGGGTTCAATTCGTATGCTACTGGTTATTGCAAAGACAACACCGGTATTGAAGATAAAGTCGTCATGGACCCAGTGACGTTATGCACTAAAACCTTCTTAACCACTCAAGTTCTCTTAAAAGAACTTGTTTCATTCTCACGGGGAACCGGTGTAATCTATCGACTTATCTAGTAGAGATGGTTGATATTGAAGCAGGAGACCCCTCCCTAGTCTCCGCATAGGAAACCTAAGTGTGCACTTATCGAGTCTAGAGCCATGAGATACATGAAAGATCTCTTAGGAACACTTAGTACTTCTACTAACTGGTGTTCTACATTAATGGACACCAGCTATAAATTATCGAGTCCTTCGCAGATCTTAGTAATCTACCGAGAACGTTTATGAGAAAATTACTAAAGTATTTCTCAATGATTGAATAGAAATTCCTGCCAGGGTCAACATCAAACAGCCCTGACAGCAGGTCACTTCGGTAAACCTTCACGGGTTACGCTTAGTGTTCGCAGTGGTTCTTTAGCGGTCTATAGTCGTGGAGTGATCCCCAACGACTCACCCAGTCATTGAGCTACTAAGTAGGTCTTGTAAGCTCCCTTGGGAGTATCTGACATGGGAACGGCCTTGATAAGGATTAGAAGGAGTCTTCACAATATGCTATTGACGAGCTCTAATTCCTTATCTGTAAGTACCGATTGATTATTGCTAACCGTTTACCTGCAGGTACATATCACCTCCAGGATGGTAGATTCCACACCAATAAGATCTAAGCACCACAAAGTTCAAAGACAGATTCTACACCAATAAGAAGAATATACAATGTTTAAAGACTAAGATCAATATGAAAGAAAAGGAACTTCGTGCACTTGAAAGACAAAGTCCAAAGATGTATGAGCAAGTTGGAATGGCGGACAACCACCAAAGACGATGAAGTGACGAAAGGCAGATAACTACACAATCACTACATCTTCACCAAAGAACAAAGACTAAGAGCAAAGCACATTCTTCTAACAGCAATTTTTGAAGACGTCAAAAGTTATACAAGTCAAAAGTCAAAGACAAAGATGAAGATGTCCAACAACCGTGATGGCCGACCCTTACGGGGAGATTGTTGGGAACATACTTTTGTATTTAGTCAAGTCTCGGTCATTACATTTTGTAATAGGTTGCTTAAGTATTATTTATGTTTATGTTTAAGTTAATGGGCAAGTTGTAAAAGCCTAAAAGGCTTAGTAAGCCCACGTTGAGATCATGAAAGGGAGTAGGGAATGTTGCCCTAGCTTCCCTCCTATAAATACAAGGCTTATGTTGCCTTAAACTTTGTTGTTTATTTTGATATTTTAATGAAACTATTGCACTTTTACTTTTCATAAATCTTATAATCAACCAATCCTTATATCTACCTCATTCTTACTTGTGTAACATCAATATGGGCACGTAACACTAGACTTGAAGCCGTACGGAGTTTTTTAGCATATGCTGCTCACCGGAATATGGTTGTTTATTAAATGGATGTGAAAACGGAATTTATTAATGGTTAACTCCGTGAAGTGGTTTATGTTAGTCAACCAGAAAGATTTATTGATCCGGAACATCCCAATCATGTCTACAGACTCAGAAATTCTCTTTACAGACTCAAGCAAGCCCCAAGGGCATGGTATGACAAGTTATCTACATTCTTACTGGATCCAACTTAGTTTAAAAAAACATGCTATGCTCAAGTCATTTGGATGAGTTCACAACTGATGGACTATGGCTATCTATTCAACAAGATTATGATCTAATGCAACTCCAAAAGTGCTATTGCAATTTCCTGCAACACCGTTCAACACTGCAAGTCCAAACACATTGATCTTCGCTATTATTTCATCAAGAAGCATGTTGAAAAAGGTACCGTTGAATTATACTTTGTGGGAACTGAATATCAATTGGCAGACTTGCTCACCAAAGCATTACCTCCAACAAGGTTTCCTGATCTTGTCCACAAAATTGGTATGTGATGTTTGACTCTTGGAAAAGTTTTTAAAATACAAATGACAGTCAAACATCAAATCATCTTTGTAAATAGTTTTTCAAAAACAAAGTACAAAAATATAAAACCAACAAAAACACAAAAAGATTTTGTTAATTTTCTTTTATTTAAAAAAATGCAAGTATACCACTTTATTTCAACATTTTATTTTTACTCTTTATCCTATTTTACAAGTGTTGAGTGGTAAATAAGTCCAAAATTTTCAAATTTTGTTTAAAATTGGTACACTTGCATATTTCCAAAAGAAATGTTGTTTCATAAATGGTGGAAATTTGTGATTTATCCTTCGTCTCGTCCCATTAAAGGTTATTACATAAATATGTCGTAGGGAGTATATAATGAAAGTTGCCAATGGTCGTTAACTTAATAGTAAAAAAAATCAAGTTAGAGGACTAACGATGCAAACACATTAGTTAGGGGACCATAGTTGTAAAAACTTGAAAGTTAAAATATAACAAAAACAAACAAACAGCCCTCATTTCATAAAATCTAAAAATTTCAAAAGCAAACACCCCCATTTTTTTTGAATCTAAGGCTAAAATCAAACGTGCAAATCCGTGCTACAAATCTTCTAACCATAAGTACTACATGTTCTTAAGGTTATTTCAAGAAATGGTTTTCGTTCAATTGTGATTTTAACAGTTAGATTTTATAGAATCATGATTTGTAGTTCTAGGGTTTCAAGATTTTCGGAAATAATAAATTCGAGCTTGTTTGTGTGTTTTTCTTGAGGGCTTGTGTTCAATTGTATGTTCTTATCATGTTTATAACAAGTAATCACTACAACAAACTTGTTTGAATGAGTCTCGATTTCTAGGGTTTTAGGAAAAATTGGGTGTTTTATATTCTGGGATAATTTGTGAAATTTTCTTGATGGGATTTGATAATTAGAGTGTTAGAATCATGTTGGCTAACATTAATTGTATCACACTACATGGTTATATGATTCTCAATGACTAGGGTTTAGGACGAATTAGGTTTTTCTTGTTGTATGTTCATGAGTTCAATTAATTGTGATGAATAGGTTCTTATGGATGTTAATTAAGGTATGAAACAGAGATATGCTATGTGATATCATGAAGTTGTGATTTTCGATAAGTGATGATTCAAATTGTTTCGAATTTCTTATGTTTGTGATATCTGTGCATTAATCATTGTTTTGCACTCAAATTCAACAGGTTATCAGCTCTGGAAATTCATACTTGCAAGAATAAGTACGTCTACATGATTTTCAAAATTCTTGTATAAGAATTTTTTGAATAAGTGGTTTATCGAGAACCTTGCTCGATAAATTTATTGAGAATTTTTGATAGGATGGATATTTTCAAGAACTTTCTTGACAAATTTTTCAAGAATACTTTTTGTAGTATCTTTTCAAGATTTTTTTCGTAGGATCTACCCTTGATAAATCTTAAGCCAATGGATCGATAGCTTACTAATGTAATCACTAGCAAAACTATATGGACAACCTCTGTGAGCTTGTATCTATAGCGGAATATAAATACAAACAGTATACTAAATACTTTGATCCTCTATAGATCATTTTATTATTCACTAAGAATTGTTTTGACACGTACATAATACAATGACCTTGTGATATGGGGGATTGCACCCTCGCAACACGTTTTACCTCTCAAGGGATCTTGAGAAGCTTGCAACCCCCACCAGGCAGTGTATCTGATCGTTGTAGTATAGTATAGTGACAAGTACCGGGGGATTGATCGTTCAACTTAGGAATAGTGTCGCTAGGATTAGAAAGCCTACTAAACTAGGTCTAGAGGTGAGGGATGATTCTTTTTGTATTTTTTTTTATATTTTATGAGAGCATGTAAAATCTTGGGTTTTGAAGGAGTGGGCGGAATTAGTTGCTAGCCAACTAACCCAATTAACTAAGATGCAATCAAAATAAAATAAAAGAAATGAAAATTAAACTAATGTACTAATGTGGTGGAAACAATAATGAGAAAGGTTGTGTTTACTTAGATTTCATTACTCCCTATATAACTTTTACCGGTTGATTAGCTTGTTACAATTGCATGGATGACGGGTTATATTCCTTAATACTAGTCGTAGGGCCGTGTACAATATTCCCTAACTCTATAAGATCCTATTTCACTCCTATGTCGAGCCGACTAAAAGCTCCTAACATGGGATCATTAGAATTCACTTATGCATTAAATACAACCAAAAATAGTAGTACACCTCCGATCATGTTTCTTAATACGTTTGTGGAAAACTAGAAGGGGGGGATGAATAGTTTTACGTCTTTTTCGTCTAATAAAAGTTTTGCTTCTAAAGAATTGATGATAACCGTAAAACCTTTGAAGCTAAAGCGTAAGTACAAGTTTATTTACACTTATCATAAAAATACTACTTATTTAAAATGTTGAGTAGAAATAATAAAATCATATATCTCTCATAAATATATGTTTGTATTTATATATGTATATGTGTTTTAAAAGTGTATATACTTATAGTTTACTTATGTAAAATTAATATTGTGAATGGAACCTAGTTTGACCTTTATGTGAAATCAATATATGCACAACACACAATTATAACTATATACGTAAAGCAAATAAGTAAGCGAGTTAAGAGTGAGAGATGGAAAAATCAAACCGAAAGACAAAGGATTTATAGTGGTTCGGCTACAAGGACACCTTCCTTGCCCTACTCCACTCCCCGAGCACCGAACTCGAGAGTTTTCTTCACTAAGTTAATAACCTCCCTTATGGCGGAGAAAACCGTACACACCAAAGCTTACACCGATTTACGACACTAAGCAAAATGTCGAGTTCTAATCATAGCTAGAACCAATCTCACAACTATTTTCACACCACACCTTCTTCACACCTTTTCACTTCTTCAATACTTCTTCACACTACAAGTATCTTCACGCCTTCACAAATTCTTCACGACTTCAAGGACTAACACCTTCACAACTTCAAGGCTCTAACATCTTCACAACTTCAAGGCTCTAACTTATTCACAACTTCAAGGCTCTAGAGTCTTCACACCTTCTAGTCTCTAAAGTCTTCACAACTTCTAGTCTCTAACGTCTTCACAACTTCTAGTCTTCAATGTCTTCTTAACTTGGAAGTTCCAATTTCTTCACTACTAATCACTATTGCTAATATTTCCTATCACCACTACTATGAAACACTACTTCTTCACTTCAAGTTCCACTTCACACTTACAACAATTCTAGATTTTATAACACAATCTAGCTAATTAATACATGCACCTTATTCACCAAAATATGAAGGATCAACAAGATGAAATAAAGAAACAACTTAGATAGCAAGATGATACTAAGTTGTAATACTTCTAATAGAAGTATTCTTCTCTTTGCACTTGAGTGTTGAGGCTTGAATCACTTTGAAACAAAGATCAATGTATATAAGATCAAAGGATTTTTAGAGTAAGGAAATGGATGTTTAGATCAGAAGGTTTTTAGTACAAAAAGGTAAGAAAAATATGTGGAATGATCCAGTATTTAAAGGGCCAGAAAATATTGTTCTAGAGCGTGCCAGTCCCCTTAATTAGGGGTCGTGTTGGGATATAAAATATCAAAGTACTTCTGGATGTCAAAGTACTGCTGCATGAAGAATCAAGTCAAAGTACTGCTGAAGAATAAAGTTAAAGTACTGCTGTTATTGCAGAATGCTTAAAGTACTTCGAAGGAAACAAGGACTGATGTGCAATATTAGATAAGGATTAATGTGTAATATTAAACGAATATTCTAGAATTAGTTAGGGATAATGACTTGTCGTTCAAGGATTACATGTTGTAAACCGACTTAAGGTTATCTATATAAAGAGCCATAAGAGGTATTAGTCGATATAAGTTTTAGAAGTTTTGCAAGTCTCAGATAAGTTTAGAAGTCGATCAAAGTTAATAGTTAGGGATTGTTAGTGAATCTGTGTAATAAAGCAGGTTCAAAGTTTGATTAATATAAAAGTTCTTCTTAAGCTTTGTGTTAGTAGATTCCGCATACTTTACAAAGTTAAACAGTGTTTCGATATTAATAGTGTTGAGTTTACTCAATATTGTTAAACCCTTACAAGCTACAAAGTAGTTTGATCAGAGTATATCGATCCAAAAAGTGGTATCAGAGCTTGTGTTGGAAACTTTGATTAAGAAGACAAACCTTTAAAACCTTTAAACCGATTTCACTACAAACCCTTTTAAGATGTCGAAAGATGCTGCACCTGCTCCCTCAATTACTGCTGTTAGAATCCCTATTGTTAAGAAGGGAGAGTACAACCTATGGGCCATGAAGATGAGGCAGTACATTGCCATCACAGACCATGCCTTGTGGGATGTGATTGTCAATGGTAACATGCAAGTCAAAGAACCAGTAGAGGTACCTGGACAACCAACACCACCAAAAATACCTGTACCTGCTGCTACCAAAAGAAATCAAGACAAAGCTCTCAACATACTGCTTTCTGCTATTCTTGATGGTCACCTACTAAAGTTTCATGATGCCAAAGATGCCAAACAACTTTGGGCTGCAATAAAGAAGAAGTTTGGAGGTAATGATGCTTCCAAAAAGATGCATCGGAATTTGCTGAAGCAACAATTTGAAACTTTCACTGTTGGAGAAAGAGAAGGTCTTGATTCTGCTTATGAAAGATTTCAACATCTTCTGAGTATGTTAGAACTATATGATGCTAAGGCATCAGTTGAAGATGCTAATTTAAAGTTCTTGAGAAGTTTGCCATCAGCATGGCATGTTGTTGCTACTATGATCAGAGGACAATCAGGGCTGGATACTATGGACTTTGATGATCTTTACAACAATCTGAAGGTGTATGAGCATGAGATGAATGGTACTACAGGTTCAAGCACACAACAAAACATTGCTTTTGTCTCTTCTGAAAAGAGAAGCAGTACTTCTAACAAAGGTACTGCTTACCCTGCTCAAAGTACTGTGAATGAAACACAGGTTCCTTGCACAACAATGGTCACCACCAATTCATCACAATCACTAACCCCCACCTCAGATGAAGTTCTATGTTCATTCTTCTCTCAACAAGCATCTATGCCTGTCACCTATCAAGAAGATGTATTGCAAATAGATGATGATGCATTGGAAGTAATTGATATCAGATGGCAAGTTGCTATGCTAACTACAAGGATCAAGAAGTATGTGAAAAAGACAGGAAAAGGCATCAACTTCAGAGCTAAACAAGGCATAACATTTGACAAATCCAAGATTGAATGTTTCAACTGTCTAAGGACTGGTCACTTTGCAAGGGAGTGCAAATTTGCAAAGTATCAAGCAAATAAGATGATTGAACCACCTAAGCCTGAAAGAAAAGAGATTCCAATTACTGAACCAAAACCAAAAGCTTTGGTTGCTCAAGAGAATCTGTCAGAGATTGATTGGTCCAATGAGTTTGATGATGAACCTGTAACCTATTCAATGGTTGCATTGGAAGGCTGGAGCACAGCATTTGATGAAGAGCCTGGATAGGCTGCTTTGGAGTCAAGAGATGAGTTATGAAGCTTTGATTGGAGCATGGAGTTTGACGAAGCACCAGTTCAGCTTGCTATGGTAGCTGCTTTACCAAGTCCATCCACCAAATCTGAGGTATGCTCTAAGTGTAATGATTTATATCAAAAGTTACTTACTGAGTATGTAGCTGAAAGAGATAAATTTCAAAAAGCTAGGGCTGAGATAACAGGTTATCAATTAACTTTAGAGTCAATGGAAGCCAAAATTCTTACACATGAAAACAATGAGGTAGCATGGCTTGAAACATATAAACAACAGGATTACCTAGTTAAGTTGAATGAATGGAAACTAGGTTGCAAGGTGTCTGAACTAGAGAAAGTGCCTGCTGAAAGGGATAAGTTGTTAGAAAAACTTGCTGTTTGGAATGAAGCAGGTGTGTCACATGTTCAATTTGTTGAAAAGCAAAGAACATCTAATATTAAGACAGGCCTAGGTTATGATAGTAATGAAGGAATTCCATTTAAGAGCAAGGAACTAAATCTTACTGTTGATACCTCCACTAGTGATGAAGAGTTCATAAGTCTAGATGAAAACACTTCTAGTGATGAGGAATCCCCTAGTTCAACACCTCCTGTATTTCAGAAAGAAAAGGGTCATAATGCAGTTCCTCACCCCCCCCCCTCCGGTAGCTTTCAACCACCTAGAAAAGATGTTGATTGTTATGGTGTAGATAATCTAGAGTTTAGGAAAAAAGCTTAAAAGTAAATTTAATCCTGAAACTTTAGAAAAGTCTGTTGAAGCACCTAAGGTTGAAGAGATCAAGTTTTCAAAACAAGCAGTACCTTCAAACACTTTTCAAAGAACTGCTGATCACTCAGCAGTACCTCAAAGAAAATTCTTTCAAAACACTACTAATTTTAGAAACACTTATGGAAGGGGATTTGGGGATATTGGTCCAAAGGTCTGTTATGTTTGTTATAATCCTAATCATTTGATTAAAGATTGTAATTATCATTCAGAATATCTAAGTAAATATCCTAAGACCAGAACTGCACAACTAAGTTATAGGGAGAATAGGCCAAGGGATAACAAACCAGTTTGGAACTATACAAATAGGGTTAACCACAGTAATTTCTCAAAAGATTATAGGTACCCTCATCAGAAAAGCTCATACTTCAAACCCTCAGTACCTTCACAAAGTACTGATAGAAAGTTCCCTAATGTTTCTGGCAAACACTCAAGTGTAAGATCTAAGAGGCAAAATTATTACAACCCTAGAAAGTCTTACAACACAAATCAAGATGCTAGGACACAGAACCCAATTCCTAAAGTTACTACTAAATGGGTTAAGAAAGAAAGTACTGCTGGGGAAAAACCAGTACTTTCAGATGTGAAGGGTGAAAAAGGGAAAAGTGATCTTGAAAACTCAACAGTTTTGGAAACAAAAACCTTAATTCTTGATCATGCTTTCAAAGACAGTGGTGATTACATACTCAAAAATTTTGAGTATGTCACTCCACAAGGGGAACACAAGTCAGTAATGGCTTGGGTTCCTAAAAATAACTAACCTTTTCATGTAAATGCAGGGCAACCCAGAGGAGGAGCTTAAAGATCATCTTATTGTAGATAGTGGTTGCTCTGGCAGTATGACAGGAGAAAAGGAGCTCTAGTCAGATTTTAAAGCTTATTATGGAGGAAAATTTACATTTGGGAATGATCCTGATGGAGGAAGAATAACTGGCAAAGGAACTATCAAGGCAGGAAACATTGATTTTGAAGATGTTAGATATGTGAAGGAGCTCAAATTCAATCTTTTGTCAGTCTCTCAGATTTGTGATAAGAAGTACCCTGTGTTATTCTTTGACACAGAATGTCTTATACTTTCTCCTGATTTCAAGTTAGAAGATAGAAACTTGGTGTTACTGAGAGCACCAAGAACTAATGATGCGTACAGCATAGACTTGAAGAATGTAAATTCTGCTGAAAAAGCAACATGTTTGATTGCAAGAGCATCTATGGAGGAAGCACATCAATGGAACAGAAGACTGGGACATGTTAACTTCAAGAATATCAATAAGCTGGTCAGAGGTAATTTAGTTAGAGGTTTACCTTCTAAAACATTCAAGAATGATCACACATGTCTTGCTTGTAAGAAGGGTAAACAGCACAAGGCCTCTTGTAAGAAGATTGATGAGAAGACTATTAGAGAGCCTTTGGAATTGCTGCACACGGATCTGTTTGGACCTGTTTCTGTTGTTAGTCTGAACAAGAAAAAGTACTGCTTGGTTATAACAGATAACTATAGCAGATTTAGTTGGGTCTTTTTCTTATGCTTTAAAGATGAAACTTTTGATGCTATTCATGACCTAATAATAGCACTTGAAAATCAGTTAAGACTCAAGGTAAGAGGCATTAGATGTGATAATGGGACTGAGTTCAAGAATCAGCTTATGGATGAATTTTGTGCCAAGAAAGGAATAAAAAGAGAGTTCAGTATTGCTAGAACTCCTCAACAAAATGGAGTTGCAGAAAGAAAGAATAGAACTCTTATAGAAGCAGCAAGAACAATGCTTGCAGACTCTCAACTACCTGTTCCATTATGGGCTGAAGCTGTAAGTGCTGCTTGCTATATGTTGAATAGAGTATCAGTGACTAAACCTCAAATGAAGACACCTTATGAGTTACTCATGGGAAAGAAGCCAAGTATCAAGTTTATGAAACCTTTTGGATGTCCCCTAACCATCTTAAATACTGCTGATAATTTGGGCAAATTTGATGGGAAGTCAGAAGAAGGATATTATGCTTGTTCAAGTATATGTAGATGATATTATTTTTGGTGCAACCAAGCAATCTATGGTGAAGGAATTTGAAGATCTTATGCAGAAAGAGTTTTAGATGAGTTCCATGGGAGAATTAACATTTTTCTTAGGCCTTCAAGTACAACAGTCAAGCAATGGGATTTATATTTGTCAAGATAAGTATGTTGCAGATATTCTTAAGAGATTCACTTTTACAACTGTTAGGCCTACATCTACACCAGTGGATACTAACAAACCTTTGGGAAAAGATGAAGATGGAGAAGATGTTGATGTCACATTATACAGGTCTATGATTGGATGTCTTATGTATTTAACTGCATCAATACCTGATATTACTTTTGCTGTGAGCTTATGTGCAAGACATCAGGTTAATCCTAAAGTATCTCATTTGAATGCTGTCAAGAGGATTTTCAGGTATCTTAGGCAACAACCTAAGCTAGGATTATGGTATCCTAGGGATTCACCTTTCCATCTCCATGCCTTCTCAGATAGTGATTATGCTGGAGATAACTATGACAGAAGGTCCACAACTGGAGGATGCCAGTACCTTGGAAGCAGATTAGTGTCATGGCAATGTAAGAAGCAAACAATTGTAGCAACTTCTTCCACAGAAGCAGAGTATGTAGCTGCAGCAAGTTGTTGTGCACAAGTACTTTGGTTGCAAAATCAGCTTTTGGATTATGGATTCAATTTCAAGAACACTCCTATCAATGTTGATAATGAGAGTACCATCTGTATTGTTAAGAATCCTGTTTATCATTCCAAGACCAAGCACATTCAGATTAGACATCACTTTATCGGAGATTGCTATGAACAAAGACTTATCAATGTGGTTAAAGTTCATACTGATGATAATGTAGCAGATTTACTCACAAAGGGCTTTGATGTTTCAAGATTTACTTTCTTAGTTGTGAGTATTGGCATGATTAATATGTAAGCTATTTTTTAGGGGAGGCACAAATAGTTATTAGTTAGTCATTATTTGAGGGGAGGCTACATGTATCATTCAAAAGGAAGGATTTTATTCATTCAAGTTCTTACAACTACCATTCTGCAGTACATCACCATTCTTGTTTTCTAGTAACAAACACAGACACAACAAAGACAACAAAAACACAAGACTCCATCAACCTACTACCAAGCTCCACACACTACTCCATAGGCCTCTTACCCTTGCCCTCATAGCTTTGTTTTCCCTTTTGAGCAGTCCTTCTCTTGTCATCAAAAGAAGTCTGTTTTCTTGGGCAAGCCAGGCCAAGAACCTGTTTGGGAGGTCTTTCTTTTCTTGGAGCAGGCCACTTCATGTTCTGGGTAGCTGATTCCAGAGCTTGAGTCAAAGCAAGTGGAAGTTCTTTAGCCAAAGTTGAACCAGAACCAACTTTCTTTTTAGGCTTTTTGCTGGTGGCACTGCCTGCATCAGTTATGGTAGAGTGGGCAGCACTCATTGTTGATGAAGCTTCTTGGTGTCCCATCCACTGAGTATTAGGAGGAAAGTAGTCTAACCATCCTGGATCTTCAAACTCAGAATCAGAGTAGTAACTTATCTCTGAGTCTGTGGTACCCTCTGAGTCTGAAGAGATGTTCACAATTGGTATATGACACATTTTTGCTTACTTGTTTTTGTTAAGAGTAAATATGGTGTTTGCAAGTTATTGGTGAAGTTGCTTTTGTAAGCAAGGTGAAGGTAAATGGGCATTTAATGAAGTGTATTGAAGTTTACTTACCTGGGTAGCTTTGGGATATAATTTGGTGATAGTCATTAATACGGGTTGACTTTCAAAGATATTTTGGTCAAATGGTCAATTTTCAAGATTTTTAGTGGGAAAGTACTTTGGTTAATGTACTGTTTGAAGTTTAGGGTGGAAAGTACTGCTCCATTATTTATGGAAAGTACTGCTTGGTGTTATTCAAAGGGTTCGCTGATGTGTCAGATACTGTTCCAACGGTCAGATTTGCGGCTAACAACCTTTCGAAAGATATGGGATATTTACTTCCAAAAATAACGGTAAAATCATTAATTACCATGATTTTTTGTAATCTTATCCTTATATATACCTCATATCTTTTCCTTTTATTCACCTTATTCGTCCATATAAACTCATACATACTTTGCATCGATCATCACTTTTCTTACTCTAACCCTAATCATTATGGCTAATCGACATACCATCACCAAACATAACATGCTCGCAAACCTTGAGAAAACCAATGAAAACCTTGATTTTCATGGTATCATTAACTTTGTCACTGGTACCAACATCTGTTACTCCATTCTTGTCAACCCCGAGATTATTGGACCCTGGATTCAAGCTTTTTGGGATACAGCACGATCCCAGATTGAAGATGGAGAGGATATCATTACTGCTACAGTTGCTGGGAGAGCTATTCGTGTTACAGAGGCTTCAATTAGGGAGGTTTTGTTATTTGATGATGAAGGAGGCTCTGTTTTGTTTGGGAAACAAGAAGTTTGGAATACACTCAGAGATATTGGGTATGAAGGTTCTTTGACTAAGCTTACTTTTTAGAAGGCTATGGTGAGTCCTCATTGGAAATTCCTTATTCATGTTTTGCTACATTGTTTAAGTCCAAAGAGTACTGCTTGGGATCAATTCAGTCATTCTATAGCTTCTGCTTTTGTTGGTCTGATTACCAATCAGCCTTTTAATTTTTCTTACATGATCCTTGAGGGTATGCTTACTCATATTCAGGCTGGCAAACCTTTTCTTATGTACCCTAGGTTTGTTCAATTGCTTTTAGAAAATCCACTAGATGGTATACCTAAAACTCAGGATTATGTACCTACCATCAGGATGCAACCTAAAGTTTTCACTTTTATGTCAAATAAGGGAGTTAATTTTTCGGGTAGGAATACACCTCTTAATGCTTATATGTTAGAGGTAGCTCAAGCTGTTAGGGATGAAGAAAACAATAGTGGTTCTGCACATTCTAACAATGATGCTCCATCTGATTCTGCTGAGCATTCTGCTTCAGTACATACTCCTACACCACCTATTGTTTCTCCTCAGCATGTTGTTTCAGGTGAACACACTCCCTTAGTCACAGTATCTTTGGATAAACCTGTTTCTGCTCAAGGTACTTCTCCACAAAGTACTGATCCTCAAGGTACTGCTTCAGAAGATTCACCAGTATCTACTCCCAATGATTATACTTCCACAGGTGGGTTTCAAACACCTGGAGGAGATGAGGGAATGAAAGGTACTGAGAGTACTTCTGATTTCGCTAAGGAATTGGAGAAGCTCAAGTCTACTGTTACTACTCAAGCTGCAAAGATCAAACACCTTAGAAAGAAGTTCATCAGATTGAAGAAATTTGTTTGGCCTCTTATTCAGCATTTTAGGCTTTATGTGAAAGAACAGAAGCAGTCTCAGAAGCCAAAGTCTAAATCTTCAAAGAAATCTTCTAAATCCAAGAGGAAGCTTAGGAAATCATCATTTACCAAATTGGGGAGGAATCAAGATGAGAATTTGAATAAAGATGATACTGAAGTTAAGATTTCAGAAGATGCTCATTTGTGGATATATCCAGAAAGTCCAAAGACTGTTATACCAGAAAGCTATGTTGAAAAGGATATGAATATTGCACAAGAAGATGAGAATATTGAGCAAGAGAAAGAGAATGAGCAAAAAGAAAATGAGCAAATAGATGATGAGCAAGAGATTGTTAAGCAGGATGAAGATGCACAGAATATTCAAAGTGCTGGTGTTCAAAGTACTGCTGCAGAAAACATAAGTCTGCAAGGTACTGTTGAGCAAGGTACTTCTTCCAGAAATATTGATGAAAGTGAAGTCACTGCAGCTGGACCTTCTACAATGAATTATGCAGATGAAGCTGGTCCTTCTACTTTTATACAGCAAGAAGAAGAAAGAGAACATACTGCTAGTGATGATGAAACAATTGCTCAGGTTATGATGAATTTAAGAAGACCTACTGGAGGAATACATATATCTGAGCCTGCACAAAAAGATGATGAAAGTGCTTCTGAATCAGAAAAACTAGATCCAAAAGATAAAGGGAAAGGGATAATGGTTCAGAAAGATACTAAGAAGAAGAAGAAGAAATTTTCTATTGCTCAGATTAGAGAATTAGAGACTGCAGGTGATTTAGAGCTTGCTCAAAAACAACAAGCTGAATATTATGCTGAGTATTTGGAAGAAGTCAGAAGGCCAATTACAAAGAAGCCAATGACCAAAGCTCAGGAAAGAAATTGGATGATGCAATTCTTAAGAAAGAAGGGATACAAGAACTTACATAAACAAAGGTATCCAGAAATAAAAGCTTTATGGGACAAAGTACAAGAAGATATCAGAAGAGAAGTAGAGAGCTTTGTACCTATGGAAGTTGATAGAGAGAAGAAATTAGAAGATATAAGGAAGGAACAAGCTGAGCAAAGAAGATTGAAAAGAAAGAAATTAGCTGAGGATGATCAACTGACAAAAAGGCTGAAGTTAGTTCATGAAGATACTGTTGATGAACTCAGAAATTATTTTAGAGTTGTTGATTTTGAGAACAAAAGGATTGAAGATTCTGGAACTAAGTCCAAGATAATCTCATTTTCTGTGGTTGAATCTAAAGAGGGAAATTATTTTATGATCCATAGAGAAGATGAAAGCTTCACAACATTCTATATGTTATGGGATTTGTTGCACTGTATCACAAGGGAAGATCTTTATGACTTATATGTGCAAGTGCAGACTTACTATGCAGAGAATGAAGCTTCAGAAGTGGGATTATTTCTACTTGGAGACTTATTTACCATCTGGGATACTGAAGAAACAAGTGTTGATCCTCTCTGGAATGATCAAGAGAATTGGGAAATTACAAGATGGAGATTCTTTGAGTCATCAGGAGTTCATACACTAGAGATGGAAGATGGTACCATGATTCACATGTTGGCTGAGAGGAGATATCCATTGATCAGAGAAATAATGCTCAGAATGTTGGATCATGGAATGGAACTTGAAGATGAATCTGAAGTAGCTTTGGATGTTATCAAGCTATTTATCAGATGGGTCAAGTCTGAAGAGTAATATTGCATAATACTGGTATGATCTGTTTTGTAAAATTGAAGTATTTTTTAAAAGTACTGCAAAAATAAACAGTACTTTATCAAATTACTGCTTGTTGATATAAACCAGTATAAGTCCTTTAAAAATAAAATGTTTTGATTTTAAAAGAAAAGGAAAAAGGATTTGAAAAGTAACACATGGTGTTAGTATTTATACTGCACAACAAATGGTAATCAACTCACCATGTTTAACAAACAAGAAAGAGTTTGACTCATCATGAGGGTACGGCTCTGATGTGATAATCAAATCCCTTGATGGTTGATAGTTTACCAAAAACTAGGTTATCAACTCACCATACATCCAAGTGATCAAGAGTTGGCTAGTCCATAGCAAACGGCTTATGGTAAAGACATATCAAATCCGTTGATAGCTGATGATTTGCTAAAAATCATAATTTTCAATGATTCACCTCTCACAGGAGTTAACACACCTGGAAGTGATGAGAATAGTATGAAACTTTTAAGATTTGATGATTTTTGTACCAAAATGTTGCTGAGTTGCTGAGAAGATAATATGGAAGATATGATGCTGATGAAGAGTACTTTGACAGATGACAGATAGAAGAAAAGGAATAAAGAAACAATCTCACTGCATAATCAAAGATATGAAGATTAAAGATAAGGGGTAAAGCTAAAGATACGCAACATATTTGTTCAAATAAACACAAGTACGCAACGTACTTAGTAAAGTGTCAAACGTACGCAACATATTTTCAAAAAATGGTCGATCTACGTAATATGACCTGCGGGCAGCAGGTTACCAGGTTACCTAAGTTTAAAAGTTACACCTTCGGTCCCTAAACTGTCTCATATCTCGCGTACATGATCATATTTTAGTCCTATTTACCAGCGTTACACCGTTAGTCCCCAAACGTTACACCGTTAGTCCTATTTAGTCCTATTTACCAGCGTTACACCGTTAGTCCTATTTAGTTACACCGTTAGTCCCCAAAAATATATATATAAAAAAAAAATTCAGATTATTTAAAAAAAAAAAAAAAAAAAAAAAAAAAAAAAAAAAAAAAAAAACTAAAAAAAAAATTCCAGATTATTAAAAAAAAACATAAAAATTGATTTTTTTTTTTTTTAAGTTTTTTTTTTCTGGAATTTTTTAAAGTTTAAAAAAAAAAAAAAAAAAACTTAAAAAAAAAAACTTTAAGAAATTCCAGATTTTTTAAAGTTTTTTTGTTTTAAAGTTTTTTTTTTTTTTTTTTTTTAACCTTAAAATTGAATTTTTTTTTTAAGTTTTTTTTAGAGTTTTTTAAAGTTTTTTTTTTAAAAAAAAAAAAAAAAAAAAAAAAAAAAAAAAAAAAAAAGAAAAAAAAAAAAAAAACTATAAAAAATCTGGGATTTTTTAAAGTTTTTTTTTTTTTTTTTTTTAATAATCTGGATTTTTTTTTTTTTAAATAATCTGAAATTTTATATATATATATATATTTTTGGGGACTAACGGTGTAACGTTTGGGGACTAACGGTGTAACGCTGGTAAATAGGACTAACGGTGTAACGTTTGGGGACTAACGGTGTAACGCTGGTAAATAGGACTAAAATAGGATCATGTACGCGAGATATGAGACAGTTTAGGGACCAAAGGTGTAACTTTGAAAGTTATGTGACCTGGTAACCTGCTGCCAGCAGGTCATATTGCGTAGATCGACCATTTTTTGAAAATATGTTGCGTACGTTTGGCACTTTACTAAGTACGTTGCGTACTTGTGTTTATTTGAACAAATATGTTGCGTATCTTTAGCTTTACCCCTAAAGATAACAAAGAAACTTGAAATCAAGCAAGTAGAGTTCAAGTTAGGGGAGGATTGTTGGGATATAAAATATCAAAGTACTTCTAGATATCAAAGTACTGCTGCATGAAGAATCAAGTCAAAGTACTGCTGAAGAATAAATTTAAAGTACTGCTGTTATTGCAGAATGCTTAAAGTACTTCGAAGGAAACAAGGACTGATGTGCAATATTAGATAAGGATTAATGTGTAATATTAAACGAATATTCTAGAATTAGTTAGGGATAATGACTTGTCATTCAAGGATTACATGTTGTAAACCGACTTAAGGTTATCTATATAAAGAGCCTTAAGAGGTATTAGTCGATATAAGTTTTAGAAGTTTTGCAAGTCTCAGATAAGTTTAGAAGTCGATCAAAGTTAATAGTTAGGGATTGTTAGTGAATCTGTGTAATAAAGCAGGTTCAAAGTTTGATTAATATAAAAGTTCTTCTTAAGCTTTGTGTTAGTAGATTCCGCATACTTTACAAAGTTAAACAGTGTTTCAATATTAATAGTGTTGAGTTTACTCAATATTGTTAAACCCTTACAAGCTACAAAGTAGTTTGATCAGAGTATATCGATCCAATAGGTCGGTCCCCTTAATGATTAAGGGGGCCGCCTAGTATAATAAAGGGAGCCGCCCTCCTGAACGTTAGATTTTCTTGTCCTTTTGTGAGGGAAATTTTTCTGGATTAGATTTGCCATTTTTGGTTGAAAATTTGAATTCGTAAGTTTGTAATGAATTAAACATATTCTCTTAATGCCAAAAATGTTTTATAAAAGATATAAAATGTTTTGTGACATTTTATAAATATCTAGTGATTAACAAAAGTGTTGCTTTGATCTTATAATGCATTTAGACACTTTGTTTATTCATACCTTAAGTGATTAGATGGTAAAGATGAGTATTTACTACTAAATACTTGTTTATGTCGTGATCTTTGGTTTGATGAGTTTTCGTTTTGTGATTATCAAAACATAGAGATATCGAAAGATATGAATAACGTTTTTAGTTATTTATTTATATCTACAATCTCCCCCTTTTTGATGATTACAAAACCTAAACTCATTAAATCCAAAAATTTATTTTTAGACAAGTATTTAGTGAGTTTATATTCACTTCTCCCCCTTTTTGTAGAATCAAAAAGGTTTAAGCCGAAAGGATGAAAGCTCCCCCTTGATGTATGTTCCCCCTCGTTTGAGGGCACCAAGGGTTCGAGTTATGGAATTGTTGCAAGAAAAATATTAGAAGCACAAGGAAAAATATATAACATACTAACAACAACTAACAAGCATGGAAAAGGAGAATTTGAAACACATATTAAACCATTCATTAATTTAAAATGATTATGTCAACCACATAATCATTGTTACATGAACTATAATTCTAGAATTCTAAACCAAGTAGAATATCCTATTGTGCCAACAAAGGGTGTCATTAAACTTGCTTGCATCCCAAAAAGGTTAAAGTGTTTTATTTGAAAAATGAAAGGCATAAGCATATAGAATGCATGGTAGAGAATGGTAAATGGGGATCATGTTGGTAGCTTAATTGAGGTAAACTTTTGGTTTCATGGATGTTGGTGAGTTTGGAGATGTAGAGCTTGGAGGTGGTGAATTTGGAGTTGGGATTGTCGGTTGAGGGTTTTGATGTTGTTCAAGTGATGGTGCTTGTAGAGATCTAGTAAGAAGATATTCAATCCAAGTAAAGTGCTCATTCAATTCAATTGTTTGTTTTTGGAGGAAGATGCAACAAGGGCAATTATTAACATGCTTCTCAATTTGGTTAATGTTGTGTGGTGATGAGGGTGAGCTTGATTGAGGTGGATCCAAATTGCGTTGAGCAAGATGTAATGCTAAAAGAGCACTAAGCTCATGGGCTTCTTTTAGCTCCTCAACGAACTTCAAGTGTTCGGAGGAAGGTGATGGTGGTGGAGCATGATAGTTGCCTTGGGTGATGGTTTGAACATGCAACATAGGAATGGCATGTGAAGTTGAAGGAGGTGGTGGTGGTACTCTTGGTGGTGGAGACATGGTTGAGCTTGGATAATCATGAAAGCATGATATAGGTGGAAGATAAGCTTCATGAGTGGATGGTGTTTTTGTTGAATGAACAACATGAGAGGTATTGGTAGTGAGATTGGGATTGTTGTTTTGGGATTGTGCATACTCATCATAAGAAGAAGAATTCATAAAGGCGAGAGTAGATGATAGGTTGTGGGATGAATCATTAGTGTGGGTTTGAGGTTTAGTTTGTTGTTGACTTGGAACAACATCACTTGAGTTGTGACAAGAATCAAGTTTCCTCCTCCAAACGGGTTTGACGGAGATCCTTGCGGTTCTTGAAACCTTGGGTTTTTGGTTGTTGGGAGATGACATGTTTGAATGTGATAGCATTTATGATGGGAAGAAGGTATTTATAGTGTATGAAAAATGTGGTTTAGGAAGGTAAATTTGGGGGATAGTATGGGACAAAATATGTTTGTGAATTTTGGGAAGTATAGGGTGAAAATGGTCAAAAAGTGATAAAGAAAACAGTAAACCCGACCATCAGATGGCCGGTCCCCTTAATTAGGGGTCGGTCCCCTTAAAATTAAGGGGGCCGCCTTATATAATTAAGTGGGCCGCCCATCTGGTGATTCCCAGAATGCCAGAAATGGGTTTTTGGTAAAAAATTTTCAAAAAGGTTGTGTTTTTGGATTTGGATTCAAGTAATTTCAACTCTTTGAGGCAATATAGGGCATACTATTCATGAATGTAGAGAGTGATATAGAAATAATTATATTAGACAATTAGTTTCTAATAATCATGCTATCTACTAATTTATCAATTAAGATATGCAATAAAGCAAATTAGTTAAATATTCAACTATATGAAGATGATAACATATAGGCTAGTGCAAACATATTGAGAGTTGCTTTCAAGTAACAAGTAGGAAGATATGATTATATGGACATCAAGACTTGTTACAAACAAGATCCAAATGGGCAAATCATGATTCTCATGAAACGATTTGATTAAATTGTGAATGTCATTTCCACAGAAGTGTATGACACATGTGAGATAATCAAATATGCTTTAAGTAAAACGTTTTTAGTTTTATTCAACAATGTTTTGAAATAAATTCAAGTGTGTATTTCAGTAAAATAAATTGAGTTTTGTTTCATAACATTAAAAAAAAAAAAAATCAATCTTGATTTTGATTAAAATAAAGTTATGATAGCTTATAGTTAAACATGTTGTTTTAAAAGAAATTAATATAGATATTTGAAAGATTTTTATTCAAAGAGATAGGTTTTAAACATGATGTTTTGATATTGATAATCAAGAAATTGCAAGTAAAGGATTTAAAATGAAAACTTATCATTCTCAAGAGAATCAATTGAGCCCATTGTCACATATAAACATCTCTATTTGCAACTAAAGATATGGGAGAGAGATAGTAGATATTTATGATCTAAATGCAATAAGATAAAAAGGAACAAAGTAAATCATCTATGGATACAAGATAGACATGTATATATATATATATATATATATATATATATATATATATATATATATATATATATATATATATATGTATAAAAAGAACATCATAATATTAAGTTACTAACAAGTCTTAATTATAATACATCAATTAATGCAACTAGTAAGATAATATAGCTTAAATGGTAAGTATTCTACTATAGATCATAGAAGGTCTTCAATATAAATGAAGACTAAGGAAAATGATAATAGACTAAACAACAAGAGGGTTAATTATCCTAATATCATATATGCATATATTAGTATTAAAGATCTAAAAGCATGGCAACTTATAAATTAAATCATATTCATATACTAATTAAAGCATACTTTAATATAATGTAATATTGGCAAGTTTTTGAAAAGAAAGCTTACCTCATGTCCTCAATTTCAATATTGTTTTCAAGTCTAGACATTTTATCTTCTAAAATTATTTCCTTTTCAAAATTGTTTTCAATGAATATTGAAGATTTATTTTTAGGAATTATTTTTGAGTCAATGTTGCAAAAATGTTTGATGTTGTTTTCTAATTTTGAAAATTCTAAGATAAATTGATCATAGCAAAACTGTTCGGTTTCGGATTGTACCTTATTAGTAGTTGTGTAATCTTCACATGCTATATGTTGATCAATTCCATCGTCCATGTCGCTCCATGTTTTACTTGTAGTTTCGCTTAGATCGAGAGGCATGTAGTCCTTGCCATCAATACTTGTATTCCCATTTGTTTGAATATTCCCACAAGCCGTATTATCATCGTCTTCTTCGTACTTGTTGCACCATGATTTATTAACACTCTTTCTTCGGATTTGGCTCATGTATTCTTCGTTATTGATACCTTCAATGATC
Source organism: Artemisia argyi (assembly GCA_030686995.1). NCBI lineage: Eukaryota > Viridiplantae > Streptophyta > Magnoliopsida > Asterales > Asteraceae > Artemisia > Artemisia argyi. The sequence continues at coordinate 5,981,415 of CM060705.1, forward strand.
ACATTTGAACTAGTAGTACATGTATTTATTTCAACTAAATATTTATCTATTAAATTTTCTAGAGTAACTATTTCTTGTGCAATATCAAGTTTATCATCTTTGGTTTTACATTTCTCTTGGTGAAACTTTAAAAGACATTTCCAAATATCATTTGCCATTTTACAAAGAAATAATCTTTCATATTCAACTTTTGGTAGAGTTTTGAAGATAAGTAATGTGGCTTTAGTATTTTTATCAATTTTGGTTTGAAGATTATTATATTGATTTTCAAAATCCATTTTGGTTGGTTTAAGATTACCAATAGAAATGATATGCCAAAGATCAAGATCTATTGATTTCACATAATTTTCAAATTTATTTTTCCATTCAAGAAAATGATCATTTTCAAATAATGGTGGTTTTTGCGTAAATACCCCTTCTAGATATTTTTCGAATTCCATAGATCATTACATGTTTTAAAATACAATCTATTTTAAAAATCTTGCTAAACCTGGCTCTGATACCAATTGTGGAAAACTAGAAGTGGGTGGGGGGGGGGGGGGTTTGAATAGTTTTACGTCTTTTTCGTCTAATAAAAGTTTTGCTTCTAAAGAATTGATGATAACCGTAAAACCTTTGAAGCTAAAGTGTAAGTACAAGTTTATTTACACTTATCATAAAAATACTACTTATTTAAAATGTTGAGTAGAAATAATAAAATCATATATCTCTCATAAATATATGTTTGTATTTATATATGTATATGTGTTTTAAAAGTGTATATACTTATAGTTTACTTATGTAAAATTAATGTTGTGAATGAAACCTAGTTTGACCTTTATGTGAAATCAATATATGCACAACACACAATTATAACTATATACGAAAAGCAAATAAGTAAGCGAGCAAAGAGTGAGAGATGGAAAGATCAAACCGAGAGACAAAGGATTTATAGTGGTTCGGCTACAAGGACACCTTCCTTGCCCTACTCCACTCCCCGAGCACCGAACTCGAGAGTTTTCTTCACTAAGTTAATAACCTCCCTTATGGCGGAGAAAACCGTACACACCAAAGCTTACACCGATTTACGACACTAAGCAAAAGGTCGAGTTCTAATCGTATCTAGAACCAATCTCACAACTATTTTCACACCACACCTTCTTCACACCTTTTCACTTCTTCAATACTTCTTCACACTACAAGTATCTTCACGCCTTCACAAATTCTTCACGACTTCAAGGACTAACACCTTCACAACTTCAAGGCTCTAACTTCTTCACAACTTCAAGGCTCTAGCGTCTTCACACCTTCTAGTCTCTAACGTCTTCACAACTTCTAGTCTTCAATGTCTTCTTAACTTGGAAGTTCCAATTTCTTCACTACTAATCACTATTGCTAATATTTCCTATCACCACTACTATGAAACACTACTTCTTCACTTCAAGTTCCACTTCACACTTACAACAATTCTAGATTTTATAACACAATCTAGCTAATTAATACATACACCTTATTCACCAAAATATGAAGGATCAACAAGATGAAATAAACAAACAACTTAGATAGCAAGATGATACTAAGTTGTAATACTTCTAATAGAAGTATTCTTCTCTTTGCACTTGAGTGTTGAGGCTTGAATCACTTTGAAACAAAGATCAATGTATATAAGATCAAAGGATTTTTAGAGTAAGGAAATGGATGTTTAGATCAGAAGGTTTTTAGTGCAAAAAGGTGAGAAAAATATGTGGAATGATCCAGTATTTAAAGGGCCAGAAAATACTGTTCTGGAGCATGCCGGTCCCCTTAATTAGGGGGTAGTCCCCTTAATGATTAAGGGGGCTGCCTAGTTTAATTAAGGGGGCCGCCCTCCTGAACGTTGGATTTTCTTGTCCTTTTGTAAGGGAAATTTTTCTGGATTAGATTTGCCATTTTTGGTTGAAAATTTGAATTCATAAATTTGTAATGAATGAAACATATTCTTTTAATGCCAAAAATGTTTTATAAAAGATATAAAATATTTTGTGACATTTTATAAATATCTAGTGATTAAGAAAAGTGTTCCTTTGATCTTATAATGCATTTAGACACTTTGTTTATTCATACCTTAAGTGATTAGATGGTAAAGATGAGTATTTACAACTAAATACTTGTTTATGTCGTGATCTTTGGTTTGACGTGTTTTCGTTTTGTGATTATCAAAACATAGAGATATTGAAAGATATGAATAACGTTTTTAGTCATTTATTTATATCAACAACGTTCAAGCAAGTTACCAATGGAACTCTGCCAGTTTTCTTAAGCCTAACATCGAATACAATCATCCGTAACAATTATAAACAAACAATCAACTAATAATCAACAGCTAGGTTTCACTACATCTAAGCAAACACAATAAAAACCTAGCCTAACATGTTAAAAGAAATATAAGCATAAGATAGAATCAAACAATACATAAACATATTGAATGATTATTGGAGAACTTATCTTTATTAAAACATGGAAGAAAGAAGGGTTTGAAACCCCTTCAATATGCAGGAAATTCGACCTACGGTTTGTGTTTTAGTATTCCACAACTTGTTCCACACTTTACAATGAAAAATTGGAAAAATATATATAGACATAGCATCCTGACGGCGTCATGTGTTGGCTTCTGACGCCGTCAACTTGCTGCCAAATTGAAATTCGTATTGCCTAGATCCAGTCTTGATGCCTTCATGTGTAAATCTCCTCTGGGCCGTCACTTGTATTTGGACCCTGACGGCCTTGGTGACGCCGTCAGGCTATTAACACTGAAAATGTTCTGGGTACTCACGTTATAAATTCCACATCAACCTCTTTTGCCACTCTTGACGCCATCATGTGTTATGGCTTGACGTCGTCAGGTACTGTTCCCAGCAAGGAATTAGAGACTTTGCCATTTTCTTTCCTTTTATGCTTGATTGGTCCTGAACAGTCATCTTTTATCAGTCAACCACTTGTGAATGGTCAACCATAACAGTCAAACTACTCAGGACCAAAATGCAATTAAATCCAAGGAGTATAGAATATTCCCAGGTCGTTAAGTCCCAACGAGGTGTGTAAACTGTAATACAACGAATGTGTGATCTGGTGATGTTGAATATAAAAACAGGAATCTGATTGACTAACACTAGAAATGTGAATAGTAATAGCTCTGTCACAGCCATATCAGTAAAAACGTGGAACCAGAAACCCTAGAAATATAAAAGGATATAGAAACGTACGTTTAGGTTAAATAAACGTAAACGTACAAAAACAAATGGGGAATTATAACAAAAGAGGAATTTGCATGCCTTAGCGGCTTGAATGCAAATTAAACAAACTTAAAATATTTATTTATAATTTCTAACTTATTTAAACGTTAAGAAAACCTAAAACCTAAAACGCGTACGTTTTACGTTTAAATAAACGTCTACGTACAAAATAAAAAGTGAAAAATGATCAATACAAACCCAACAAATGTGAAATTTATATTTTTGTGATCCTAATAATAAAAGAAAATTAACTATGAATTAAAATGATTTTTTACAAGTATTTATTTAATTACTTTTAATTAAAAACTATTATTTACTATTTAATAATTACCTAAAAATTAAGAAAATCTAAAAAATGCTTAGAAAAATAAAATTAAAACTTAGAAAAATCTAAAATAATATAAAACAATTTTTGAAACTGAAAATATATTTATTACACTATTTATGTATTTATTATTAATTATTTACTATTATTTAATTACTAAAACTATTATTGGTTTATTATAAATAGTAAATGAGTAAAGAAAAATCTGAGAATTTTTACATAATTATTAAATAAATATATGAAGCTAAGAAAAATATAAAAACTATATGTTATTAACAGAAATAAGCTAATAAACAAATAAGCTTCTAAATAGAAGCTATCACTTAGCTTTAAAGTGCATCTTCTTGGTATTTTCTTTTCCTGGACTAACTAAATATTAATATTAAAAATGTATAATGAAAATGGAACTTTACAAACTTAGAAATAAGCAGATTCCAAGGCTAATGGCTTATTCAGTGAGCTTCTGGCTCACAGTTGAAAATTGAGCTTGTTATAAGCTTGGAATAAGCTCAACAACTGAAACCAAAGGAAAAGTTATAAATGTACAAGTATTATGGACAGATATGAACAAGCCAGGCAATGAAAATCACTAATAAGCTTGGTAAAAGCTAATAAGCAATTTCACTATCCTGAAATCCAAACACCCCATTTGCAGTCAACTTGTTGGTCAATATAAGCTTAGGAAATAAGCTCAAAAAGCCAAAGTAAATAAAGGAATAGCAAGATGGGCTAGTAAGGTTTCCAAAAAGCCAAAGCTCACCAAGTGGGGTCCACTATTGAGCTTTTGAGGAGCTTATGAAGTAAGCTTGATTACACTGAATTGCTCAGTGCAATCCAAGAATGGGATAAACAAAAAGCTGTATGCAAGCTTATAAAATAAGCTTGATAATGAGAAACAACCATTGAACCGGTTAGAGTGGTAGACGGGCTTCCTATAAAGCCAATATACACAAGCTATGGTTCATTGGAGAGCTTTTTGTGAGCTTATGAAACAGCAAATGTGCACTGAGTGGTCAGTGTACACATTCAAATGGAACAAGGTAAAAGCTCATGACAGGTCTATGAAATAGGCTTGAATTTGGATTATAAGCCTTAAACCTATGAGACTGGAACCAAAACTTCCTAGAAAGCCAAAGTTCACATTCTCAAGTCTACTAATAAGTTTTTACAAGTTTATGAAGTTTGCTATTAGTACACTGATGACTCAGCATACTTAGGAAAGTTGTGAGGTTTTGATTGATCAAGTTAAGCACTAAAATAAGCACTAAATTAAAATTAAAGCACATGCATAAACAGGTAGCATGGTGAAATAATCAAAACAACAAATAACACAAACTAACATGCATTTATAAACAATCTATGAGTTTATGAAAATTGTAACAAACCTGCGCACAGGGCACAGTTTGGAAAAACTAGCTCAAAGATAAGCACTATTAAGCAGTTAAAAAGCTAAACTAAAAATTAACAAAAATACTATAGAAAGATAAGCAGCAAAACTATAAAACCCTACAAGCATATAAGCTAAAACTTAATAACAAGATCACAATAAAAATCACAAGTTTATTCAAAAATTAATAACTAAGAAATATTGACTTTTTACATAAACACTTAAGTTGACTTAAACGAATTAAGAACCTAATCTATGGACTGAAAATGTTATAATAAGCTATAAAAACATGAAAATAAGCTAGATATACTACTTATACATTAGTATGGTGAATTTGGCCTTGTAAATTATCACAGTGATCAAATTAAGGATCCAAGATGTGATTTTTGACTTTTTTACGAATACACAATAGACTTTAAGGTTTTTCTGACCTCAAGGAACTCAGAATATCAAATAGCAATCAAAAATAACAACACGGGCTCAGTTAATCACTATGAACTAAACAATTCCAAACACACCTTACACAAGCAGATTATTGGATTTTCAAAGAATAAGACTTAATAAGACCATGGAAATGAATCCAAACTGCATAATAATATATACTAAGACTGATTGAGCATGAAACTTCCAAACCACAAGCATAAAGTACAAAAGTGTCAAAGATGCAAATTTATACTGTGATATTTCATTTCTTAGCAACAACTAATCAAATGAACAAACTACTTATATTAAGCAACAATAACACTCAACAACAACAAATAAGCATAAACAAATAGCTAAACAACAATAATAACAAAAAAACACAAGAATCATTCAAATGCCATTTTCATAGTGAAAATGCAATTTGAAGCAACTATGAAATTCAAAACATAAACATACAATATTAAGGTTTAAAGACACTAAACAACAACATTTAAACATAAAAACAACAAGATCTAAGTAGATAATGGAATGAAACAGTAAATAGCATAAATGGATAAAAAGGCTTACCAATAGTTATTTAATGAGAACTGAGGAACAAGGGACCAAGGACACTTCCTACAGCTCCCAAATGGGCTTCTAAACCAGAAACATCCAAAATATACCCTGCTCCAAGGTTGCTTGATTATTTCCACTGAATTTTTTATTTCTTTTCTATTTTCTCAATTTTTTAGTGATTTTTTTTTATTTTTAAAACTAACACTGAATTAATGTATCTAAAAGCTTTAAAGCTTTTGTCAGGAGCTTATATGGCTTATTGAGTCCATTAAACAACTATGATTAACAAGAAATTAAAATGACTTAAAAATTAAAGGCATTAAAGTAAAAACTTGAAATTTAAAAGAAATTGATATTAAAACTGTAAATAAAGTTATATTAAGTTTGTTTAAGGTTCAATATAACTTTGAAAACTATAAATTACTTGTAATTAAAGAAAGCAATAAATTAAGTTACACTACGTGACTAAGGCTATTCCAAAGTGCCTTTCCTCTCTTCCTTCTTCCTCTTTTAAACACTCTCTGAGTTCTCCACTTGATTCTGAATAAATCCCACTTTTAATCTTGTCCATTGGTGCTCTGTAACTCATCCAAGCCATCAAATGGCATTTTGGCGCCAAAAGTCCAATTGATAACTTGCAGCCGTAATTTTGCATTAAATGCAACATGGTGGGTTTGTAGGGGTGTAAGAGACAGCTGAGGGGTGAGGTGGAGCAATATTGTGGGCTGGTGAGTGTATTGATGGTGGTTTGTGACTCAGTGAGGCTGTGAGGGAGGAAGGAGATAAGGAGGGAAAAGGGTGGGTTTGACCGGGGTAGAGTGGGTTTGACCCCGGTTTTATTATAAAAGGTTTTGGGCTGGATTTGGTGTTGGGCCTTGGTTATGTTTTGGATTTGGATTGGTTTTGATTTTGGGTTTATTAATAATTAATGGTCCGGATGGTTTTGTAGAGTAATAAAGCCCAAGGACCAATCATGTTCAAAGCTGAAAGTTGAGGGGCTTTGTTTGCCAATAATCCAAACTTTATTCCAAGGACTAAACCTGCAATAAACAAAAACACAAGGACCAAAGTTGATAATTTTTGCATTTTAAAACTTAAAGGACCTTTTATGTCATTTTTGGATTCTTAGGGGGTAAAAGTGTAATTTCCCAAAAGTTATCAAAAAGGTTCCAAATTGTAAGTTATGAATAGTACAAGGGTATTATTTGTAAAATTTCCATTTTTGAACACCCAGGGACTAAATTTGCCATTTTTGTAACTTGAGGGGTAAAAGTTGCCATTTTGTGAAAATTTTTATCCAGGGATTACTAGTGAACATTTTTGGTTTCCCAAGGACTTAAGTTGACTTTTCTTTTATTTTAAACCTTTAGGGAGTAGTTTTGCCAAATTATGAAACTCTAGGGACTGAAATTGACATTTGTGTGAACTTTGCATGCTTTTCACTTGTTTTCAATCTTTTTGTACCTGAATCACATAAAAACACATTTCAATGATATTTATAGTATTTTGTGGTCATTTGTGTGTTTTTGATCGTTTTTGTGGGTTTGAACAATATAAAATATATGTGTTTTTAGACACATATCAAATCCCCCACACTAAACTATTGCTAGTCCCTAGCAATCTTTTATGAAAAATTAATGGATTTCATCTCTTTACAAAAAGCCATTACTTCTGGAGTAGCCGATTGTTTCAGTATGTGATACTTTGGTACAATGATAACCAAATGATTTTAAGCAAATCACCAGCTGTCAACGGATTTGATTTGTCTTTACCAAAAGCCGTTTGCATCTGGACTAGCCAACTCTTAGATAAATTATAAATATTATCTTTGGTGAGCTGAATACCTATATGGAATTCCAAAGCCTTTACCACAAGCCATAACCTTGCGGGCTAGCCAACTCTTCACTTTTTAGGATATGGTGAGTCGAATACCATACAATTTTAGGCAAATTGCAAGCCATAAACGGATTTGAGATATCTTTACCAAGAACCGTTTGCTCTTGGATTAGCCTATCCTTATGTGTGTTAGACATGGTGGACTGATTACCATTTGTTGTGTTTAGTGTAAAGCACTTCCGCTAAGTGAAAATTTTTAAAATTTTAGCCATTTTGGGGAAAAAGGGCATAAAAGGGTACATATTTGATCAAATTCGCCAGAATTTCCCCCCCACACTTAGAATTGAATATTGTCCTCAATATTCAAAGTCACGGCTATTATGCTGAATCCTTGAATGTAAAAAGATAATATATAAAGCTAAGTGGGGTAACACAACAATTATTTTATTTTTTTGTATTTAAAATTTTTCTTTTCATTTTCAAGATATATACAACATCTGGGGCATCTCCCCCACACTTAGGTGGTAGAAAGGGGAAAGAAGACAGAAATATGGTTGAAAACCCATATTGAGCTACTGTTTTTGATTACCGAGTCGCTAGTTTGACTCGACCTCGAATTACATTGTTCATGAGGAAGCTACTATTTTTGATAACCGAGTCGCTAGCTTGACTCGACCCCGAATTAATTGGTTCATGGGGAAGTGGAGTGGGATTGCCACTCACAGATTGGTTGAGAAATTGGAGTGGGATTACCACTCACGGAATTATGAGTGTACATGTGATCAGCATGCACAAATACGAATCTAAGAATCCTTTATGTGAAGGAAACTTATACTAGGAAAGAAGAATCTTTTTGGTTTTTGATTTTTTTTTTTTTTTTTTATATATATATATATAACAGAAAGGAAAAAATGTTTTTGTATTTTTAGCTTTTATATATATATATATAAAGAAAAAGAAAATATTTTTGTGTTTTATATGTTTTTGGAAATGAAATATGATATTATATATAGAATATATACAAATGATAGATATTTCAACAAAACATAAATTCATTATACGCAGCACACATCCCCGGTAGCGGCGCCAAATTTTGATTGGTCCTGAACAGTCATCTTTTATCAGTCAACCACTTGTGAATGGTCAACCATAACAGTCAAACTACTCAGTACCAAAATGCAATTAAATCCAAGGAGTATAGAATATTCCCAGGTCGTTAAGTCCCAACGAGGTGTGTAAACTGTAATACAACGAATGTGTGATCTGGTGATGTTGAATATAAAAATAGGAATCTGATTGACTAACACTAGGAATGTGAATAGTAATAGCCCTGTCACAGCCATATCAGTAAAAACGTGCAATCAGAAACCCTAGAAATGTAAAAGGATATACAAACGTACGTTTAGGTAAAATAAACGTAAACGTACAAAAACAAATGGGGAATTATAACAAAAGAGGAATTTGCATGCCTTAGCGGCTTAAATGCAAATTAAACAAACTTAAAATATTTATTTATAATTACAAACTTATTTAAACGTTAAGAAAATCTAAAAACCTAAAACGCGTACGTTTTACGTTTAAATAAACGTCTACGTACAGAATAAAAAGTGAAAAATGATCAATACAAACCCCACAAATGTGAAATTTAAATTTTTGTGATCCTAATAATAAAAGAAAATTGACTATGAATTAAAATATTTTTTTACAAGTATTTATGTAATTACTATTAGTTAAAAACTATTATTTACTATTTAATAATTACCTAAAAATTAAGAAAATCTAAAAAATGCTTAGAAAAATAAAATTAAAACTTAGAAAAATCTAAAATAATATAAAACAATTTCTGAAACTGAAAATATATTTATTACACTATTTATGTATTTATTATTAATTATTTACTATTATTTAATTACTAAAACTATTATTGATTTATTATAAATAGTAAATGAATAAAGAAAAATCTGAGAATTTTTACATAATTATTAAATGAATATAAGAAGCTAAGAAAAATATAAAAACTATATGTTATTAACAGAAATAAGCTAATAAGCAAATAAGCTTGTAAATAGAAGCTATCACTTAGCTTTAAAGTGCATCTTTTTGGTATTTTCTTTTTCTGGACTAACTAAATATTAATATTAAACATGTATAATGAAAATGGAACTTTACAAACTTAGAAATAAGCAGATTCCAAGGCTTATGGCTTATTCAGTGAGCTTCTGGCTCACAGTTGAAAATTGAGCTTGTTATAAGCTTGGAATAAGCTCAACATCTGAAACCAAAGGAAAAGTTATAAATGTACAAGTATTATGGACAGATATGAACAAGCTTGGATAATGAAAATCACTAATAAGCTTGGTAAAAGCTAATAAGCAATTTCACTATCCTGAAATCCAAACACCCCATTTGCAGTCAACTTGTTGGTCAATATAAGCTTAGGAAATAAGCTCAAAAAGCCAAAGTGAATACTGGAATAGCAAGATGGGCTAGTAAGGTTTCCAAAAAGCCAAAGCTCACCAAGTGGGGTCCACTGGTGAGCTTTTGAGGGGCTTATGAAGTAAGCTTGATTACATTGAATTGCTCAGTGTAATCCAAGAATGGGACAAACAAAAAGCTGTATGCAAGCTTATAAAATAAGCTTGATAATGAGAAACAACCATTGAACTTGTCATAGTGGTAGATGGGCTTCCTAAAAAGCCAATATACACAAGCTATGGTTCATTGGAGAGCTTTTTGTGAGCTAATGAAAAAGCAAATGTGCACTGAGTGGTCAGTGTACACATTCAAATGGAACAATGTAAAAGATCATGGCAGGTCTATGAAATAGGCTTGAATTTGGATTATAAGCCTTAAACCTAAGAGATTGGAACCAAAACTTCCTAGAAAGCCAAAGTTCACATTCTCAAGTCTACTAATAAGCTTTTTACAAGTTTATGACGTTTGCTATTAGTACATTGATGACTCAGCATACTTAGGAAAGTTGTGAGGTTTTGATTGATCAAGTTAAGCACTAAAATAAGCACTAAATGAAAATTAAAGCACATGCATAAACAGGTAGCATGGTGAAATAATCAAAACAACAAATAACACAAACTAACATGCATTTATAAACAATCTATGAGCTTATGAAAATTGTAACAAACCTGTGCACAGGGCACAGTTTGGAAAAACTAGCTCAAAGATAAGCATTATTAAGCAGTTAAAAAGCTAAAATAAAATTAACAAAAATACTATAGAAAGAGAAGCAGCAAAACTATAAAACCCTACAAGCATATAAGCTAAAACTTAATAACAAGATCACAATAAAAATCACAAGTTTATTCAAAAATTAATAACTAAGAAATATTGACTTTTTACATAAACACTTAAGTTGACTTAAACGAATTAAGAACCTAATCTATGGACTGAAAATGTTATAATAAGCTATAAAAACATGAAAATAAGCTAGATATACTACTTATACATTAGTATGGTGAATTTGGCCTTGTAAATTATCACAGTTATCAAATTAAGGATCCAAGATGTGATTTTGACTTTTTTATGAATACACAATAGACTTTAAGGTTTGTCTGACCTCAAGGAACTCAGAGTATCAAATAGCAATAAAAAATAACAACATGGGCTCAGTTAATCACAATGAACTAAACAATTCCAAACACACCTTACACAAGCAGATTATTGGATTTTCAAAGAATAACACTTAATAAGACCATGGAAATGAATCCAAACTGCATAATAACATATACTAAGACTTAGTGAGCATGAAACTTCCAAACCACAAGCATAAAGTACAAAAGTGTCAAAGATGCAAATTTATACTATGATATTTCATTTCTTAGCAACAACTAATCCAATGAACAAACTAGTTATGTTAAGCAACAATAACACTCAACAACAACTAATAAGCATAAACAAAAAGCTAAACAACAATAATAACAACAAAACACAAGAATCATTCAAATGCCATTTTCACAGTGAAAATGCAATTTGAAGCAACTATGAAATTCAAAACATAAACATACAATATTAAGGTTTAAAGACACTAAACAACAACATTTAAACATTAAAACAACAAGATCTAAGCAGATAATGGAATGAAACAGTAAATAGCATAAATGGATAAAAAGGCTTACCAATAGGAATTTAATGAGAACTGAGGAACAAGGGACCAAGGACACTTCCTACAGCTCCCAAATGGGCTTCTAAACCAGAAACACCCAAAATATACCCTGCTCCAAGCTTGCTTGATTATTTCCACTGAATTTTTTATTTCTTTTCTATTTTCTCAATTTTTTAGTGATTTTTTTTTAATTTTAAAAACTAACACTGAATTAATGTATCTAAAAGCTTTAAAGCTTTTGTCAGGAGTTTATATGGCTTATTGAGTCCATTAAACAAATATGATTAACAAGAAATTAAAATGACTTGAAAATTAAAGGCATTAAAGTAAAAACTTGAAATTTAAAAGAGATTGATATTAAAACTGTAAATAAAGTTATATTAAGCTTGTTTAAGGTTCAATACAACTGTGAAAACTGTAAATTACTTGTAATTAAAGAAAGCAATAAATTAAGTTACACTACGTGACTAAGGCTATTTCAAAGTGCCTTTCCTCTCTTCCTTCTTCCTCTTTTATACACTCTCTGAGTTCTCCACTTGATTCTGACTAAATCCCACTTTTAATCTGGTCCATTGGTGCTCTGTAACTCATCCAAGCCATCAAATGGCATTTTGGAGCCAAAAGTCCAATTGATAACTTGCAGCCGTAATTTTGCATTAAATGCAACATGGTGGGTTTGTAGGGGTGTAAGAGACAGCTGAGGGTGAGGTGGAGCAATATTGTGGGCTGGTAAGTGGTATTGATGGTGGTTTGTGACTCAGTAAGGCTGTGAGGGAGGAAGGAGATAAGGAGGGAAAAGGGTGGGTTTGACCGGGGTAGAGTGGGTTTGACCCCGGTTTTATTATAAAAGGTTTTGGGCTGGATTTGGTGTTGGGCCTTGGTTATGTTTTGGATTTAGATTGGTTTTGATTTTGGGTTTATTAATAATTAAGGGTCCGGATGGTTTTGTAGTGTAATAAAGCCCAAGGACCAATCATGTACAAAGCTGAAAGTTGAGGGGCTTTGTTTGCCAATAATCCAAACTTTATTCCAAGGACTAAACCTGCCAATAAATAATAACACAAGGACCAAAGTTGATAATTTTTGCATTTTAAAACTTAAAGAACCTTTTATGTCATTTTTGGATTCTTAGGGGGTAAAAGTGTAATTTCCCAAAAGTTATCAAAAAGGTTCCAAATTGTAAGTTATGAATAGTACAAGGGTATTATTTTTAAAATTTCCATTTTTGAACACCTAGGGACTAAATTTGCCATTTTTGTAACTTGAGGGGTAAAAGTTGCCATTTTGTGAAAACTTTTATCCAGGGATTACTAGTGAACATTTTTGGTTTCCCAAGGACTTAAGTTGACTTTTCTTTTATTTTAAACCTTTAGGGACTAGTTTTGCCAAATTATGAAACTCCAGGGACTGAAATTGACATTTGTGTGAACTTTGCATGCTTTTCACTTGTTTTCAATCTTTTTGTACCTGAATCACATAAAAACACATTTCAATGATATTTATAGTATTTTTGTGGTCATTTGTGTGTTTTTTGTCATTTTTGTGGGTTTGAACAATATAAAATATATGTGTTTTTAGACACATATCAATGCTCCCAAAACGTCCAAAAACGCTTCCTTTTTCAGATTTCTCCTCAAAAGTACCTAAAATGACAAAAGGAACGATTTAGGGCAATAATTGATCAAATAATCACGAATTCGTTCTTAAATGACCCCTTAAAAGCGGTACACTTTTCGCCTCATCAAATACCCTTACACTTGAGATTTGTTTGTCCTCAAGCAAATGCGCTTTTATTCTAATCAAAATACAAGTTAGGGGTCATTTAACACTAATATAAAAGTAATTACAACAAATAATCGTTCCACTTAAAACCAAGAACAAGCACGGAGGTCATACACTAGCACCCCACAAATAGTGTTTAGATACTCACATCTCTCGGGTGTAATAAAGTATATATCACAATATGGAAATGGAAAACATCTCTCGCTACCTGTAATAGCAAATAGATTACCATAGGCTTGGGAAAGGATCAAACCTCCACCACTTGCCATAAGCACCTAGGATAAACTATCAAAGAGGTCTTTTGCAAGGTTATAACGTTAGGTGTAGGGATATGGAAAACACGGTTTTATTGGATAAAGGCAATATTTACTGGTGGCGAGTTAATCATCTTGGTTAATTACATGTACGATATGGCGTTGCTAAGCCAAGACTCGACTTGACTTAAACTAATAAATCAAAAATAACAAAAACATAAAACAAACATAGAATGAAACGGGATGGTAGTCAGTATGTTTTCCTATTTTTCTTTTTCTATTTTTTTTCTTTTTCTTTATTATTATTATTATTATATATATATATATATATATATATATATATATATATATATATATATATATATATATATATATATTTGCAAACACTTTTACCCTACCATCCAAAATAATACATCGTAGGGAATTTGCATTCCCCTTACACTTGAATTTTTACATATTTTACAATAAACTACTCTAATGACTCGAATCAAGATAATCAAAACACTTGGAGTACTTTTTAAGATTAATGCACATATGGGGGTAATAATTTGATGTTCTTCCCCATTACTCCATAACACTAGTACTTTACCCATTAGTCCCAATCGTCCCAAAACAATATGTACAAGATATGACTCGACTTAGCAACCATGTAATCAATTAGATAATTAACTAAGGGTTTAAACAATTAACAATAATGCACTAAAGATGAGTGCATACACAGAAGGCTAAGGCGATTTGGTTGCACATTTGGGTGGGTTGTAACAAATTCTTCCTTTAAGTAAGATGCTTAAAGTTAGAAACGAAAAGATAGGCTCGGATGGTGTACTAGGGGTATCGTGTACTAAAAATGAGTACAACGCAAAGGTGTGGGAGAATTAATTGACTTTACTAAAGTAATATGACTTAAATGGTCAAGTAATTATGACACGGGTTTAAACACAATGGGTGATCCTAATGCCTCTTATCATGTAGTAAATCCTACTACACGAATGTAGTCTCACTAGCAGTCTCGAGATGCATCACTAACGCAAGTTCTAGAATCTAAATGCTACCGGTACACTCATAAGCACTAATAATGAATGCATTTCCTATCAAATCTAAAGGTGAACCTCACATATTTGGGTGGAAATTTTTTTAAGTGGTACGGTTGTGTGCTAGTCATACAACTCCTATCCATGAGATGCTTGTTAAGGCTAAAGTTTCACTCCTAAATGTTGTAAAAATATTTAAATTTGGCGCTACAATTACACTAACAAGTATTTCTCTTAGTTTTATTACACACCTACTATCAAACAAACAAATTCAAGTGCAATTGTATCCTATAAGGTATCATCATTTACCCTCCCCTTACACTTAGGATGAACATTGTCCCCAATGTCCAATTAAAGAATGTAAAAGTAAAGTAGGTAAAAGAAAGAAAACAAATACTCCCTTGATTCGTTCAGTGTGGATAGTGTGTCAACAAGGTTATATCTTCCTACAAGAAAATGAACGTTGAAAGCTTCCCTCCATAAATATAAATCATCTTCTTGTCATATATAACCTCTTAAACCTGAGAAAACAATCAAGGTAAACCTCGCGTAAAATCGGCGGCAATCTATATATACTAACAAATCCTAGAAAACAATTTAAGATATAATGCTTGTGGAATGAATGTTTGCATATTTCCTGGAGTTTATAAAAGTAAAGAATCAACAAACACTTTAAGACTCCGGTATAAACAAAACTCGCAAAATTTTTCAGAATTTTAGTACCTGAGGTCGTCAGGTTGTAACTCCTGACACCGTCAAAATGTTCCTGGAAAAATCTTATGTTAAGTTTCTGAAAAATTTCTGGAAAAACTTATGCCTTACACTACTACAAAAAAGTCCATAAAGAGTGGTTAGAATAGCTTATTGAAACTGGTTTTGAAACCACTCTCTGTGAGGGGTATCTCTTTGTCAAAAACTCATAGAAACTGGTTATTTATCCGGTCTCTTTTTTAGATAATCAAGATCAGTTTTATTGTATGAACCAGTTTCGATTATAGAGTGGAACAGGTATTAAAAATGAGAATTCTTGTCGTTAAGAACCAGTTTCTAATATAGTCGCATCAGTACCACTAGATTTCTAATTTTTTCATTTCTTGCTTTTATTGATATGTAATTATGATAGGGATCTAATTCAGTACCATGAAACTCAAAAGTCAATAAATAACATTCATTCAAATATTATAATCCATTACAATAACATCTTCTCAAATATTACATAAATCATATATAAATACACAATCAAGGTTGCAATTCCGGCTTTCTTCCAATGCCTGAGCGCTTCTTTCTCATTTGGATAATTCAATAAGCATATATGTCCATATAGCATCTACAATGTAACAAACTATCATTATACATTGTGTCGCCATATTTCTATCACTTTTTAGAGACTTGAACACCAAAAACTTTATATGTGCTTGTTCCATATTTATATCTAACTTGTGAAATGCCAATGAATCAAATGTATTAAAGATGTATCCAAAGTCAATAAAAATATTAGGAACAATAAGTAACGACATAATTGATACGTAAAGAAAGCGATACTATTTTATTGTAAATTAAAAAAAAAAAAAAAAAAAAAAAAAAAAGCCCTTACCAATGGTATCTCAAATAGTTTTTTGATACCTTTTCCATCATTTTCTATCTCCCACATACGAAAGAATCTAAACGAACTGCTGCAAGATCAGTGCATCTAAATACAAGTGAACAAAATAAGTTGTATTGTCAACGACACAGTCAGTTTATCTTGAATATATACACAAAAATGGTTTCATTTCACCTCTTGACATTATCACATAAATGTATGCTCCTTAAGTCACACGCCTAATAACTTTATCCACAAACTTAAACATATTAAGAGGGATTATAACAGATTATACCTGCTTTGAACTTGATACGTCTGGAATTGTATTTCACATGACAAACAAGTAATTAAAAAAATAAAAAATTACTTGCCACAAACTTCATTTGTATTTAGTACTCGGTAAGCTACATTATATAACAATCCAGAACCAATTCTTAAATCAAACATGTGGTGAGTAATGAAATCATACCTGTGCCCATGTAAAAGAATCAAGAATTCCTTAGAATCGAAACTGCAAAATTAAAATACATAAAAAAAAAATCAGAGTAAATAGCAAAACTTTTAAACCATAACATAAGAAAAATACATCGTTATAAGATCATCGCACGACGAGAATACCAACCTTTATCAACCAAACTCATAAAAAACCCAAATCTGAACCATGATAGCATTTATCTCAAACCACTAAAACTCACAACATCTAAAACACGACCACCAGTCCATCACAAAAACCCGGTGAACCTGTCAAAAAAACCACAACACAATATGAACCACACAACCCTCGCTATACTACCAACATATCTGAACCACATCGAAACCAAACCACACAAGTGAAATACATCCGAGTCGAAATAACCACGAACACGACCTCAAACACCTTCTACAACAACATCCCTGACAACCTCGAGCGGTTAAAGATCCCGACCAGAACCACTTGCAAAATGATCGAAACCAACACTCTATTTTATTCATCTACTAATTAAATTTCTAAACAAAGGTCAAAGCATTAAAGCGGTTTTAAGTTTCATAAATTCTAACCAAACTAGTTCATTTCTTAACTTTTTTTAATTCAGTACAAATAATGAAACTGGGTTTAATCAATCACTAGCAAAATAATGAACCTTTAAGTATATAAATAATTAACCAAAGGTAGTTACCTTTAATTAGGTGGCTGTTGCAAAAGATCAAAACTTTATTTCTACGTATTACTGTAACAAAAGAAAAAAGGAAAACTTGAGATATAAAGGAAGCGCAAGAAACAGGAGCAAATGAGGATGAAAGTATTGACTATAACAACAACAAGAACAAATGATGAATAAACAAAGAAACCTTTTGAGTATTTAAGTATTTATCTAATACAAGTAGCTAAGTATTTAGTTACTAGGTGAGGAATTATTTACAAATAGATGAGACGGGAGGAAGGCCATTCGAACCACCGGTCAAAGCCGATGGCCGGAAGGATGTTGGATGTTGACGGCTGTTTTAGTTGAGATTAGGGTTACAAAACATGTGTGTATGAGAAAAAAGATGGTAACTTTTTTTAGGGGGTGCTTGGTTAATATGATGGGCTTATAAGCAATGTTTTGAAAACCGGGTTCGAAATCGACCCAGTCGAGTCACCGGGCACCGGGTCAACTGGTTCGACCGGTCAAACTGCCGGGTCAACTCGGTTTTATATTTTTTATTTTTTTTACGGGTCAACTGGTTCGACCGCCGGGTCAACCGGTTCGACCACCGGGTTTTTATTAAAAAAAATTGAAAAAAACGAAACCCGGCCGGGTTTCAAGAACCGGGTTGACCCGGATCACTCAAAACCAGGCGGGTCTAACCGATTAACCCGGTTTTAGAACCCGGGTTTTTTTGACCTGTTTTTTTGCCAGAACCGGTTAACCCGGCCGGGTCGACCCGGGTTTCAAAACACTGCTTATAAGCTTATTATATGTTAAATAAGCTTAAAATAAGTGTTTTGCTAATTTTATATAAGTGGACTTATGAGCTTATATAAGGAGATTTTGATAAGCCCAAACTTTGGGGCTTATTTGAGGAGCGATGAGCTTATATAAAATATTTTATGGAAAGACTTATACCCCTCGTTTAATATTTACACCTAATTAATGTTGATGTCTTTTTTTGTCATTATATTTTATTAATTATGATAAGCTAAGACAAACATTTAGCAAGGGCTTATGAGCTTATGATATACACTCCCTCCGTCCTATAGTTATTGTCCACTATTGACTTTTTAAGTATTTATTTTTTCGCTTTGACCTTAAATATCTTCATTTGTGTTATATAATAGTTGATACAAAATATATTAATGGATTGGCTATTAATTGTATTTTCATTGATATAATTTTCATCAAGTATAATATAACACAAATAAAAATATTTATAGTCAAAGTTGATAAATGAAGACTTTAAAAGTCAATAGTGAACAATAATTATGAGACGGAAGGAGTAAGTCATAAGCCACTTATATAACATAAGCATAAAAGCAATTCATTAGATTAGCCAAACACCCCTTTAGTTGAGATTAGGTTGTTGTGAGAATTTTTAAGTGCATGAGTTATCAAAGTAATTATTTGATCTCTATTGTTTTAGTATTTATGATGGATTTTAGTGGGTTTTTTAATTTTATTTTTTTTAATAATTTATTTTTAATTGTTAATTTATTATTATTATTATTATTTTTTTGCATAAACTGATAGCATTCTCTCAATAGTTATATATCTATAGGAAAAAGAGCGATTTTGAACTTGAGAATAACACCTGTGATTATCTAAACAACCGGTGTTTATCAAGAAAAACTTAGAGACTAGTCTCTTCAAAACAACATGTGTCTTTGTCTCTGTGCATAAACTGGTTTTTTTATAACATAACCGGTTTTAGTGCGATTTGGATTAAAGAGACTAGTTTGTTTGTAAAAACTAGTTTGTATGCTTGCCATGCTCCCTACTTTTTAACTATAAAAACTAGTTTTTTAAAAACCAGTCTCTATTAAGAGGTGTCTATGGCCTTTTGTGTAGTAGTGTTATTTCCTGGAAAATCCTGCAAAACATTATTATGACTCGATACAAGCATTTGACTCTAACAAATACTAATATATATGCTCATTTAATATTGTAGCAAATCATGATCATTTTTGTTCTTATAAAAAAATTTGGATTTCCCTTACACTTAGCTTTTGCAAAATACCTTTATATATAATTAAGGCGAAGTTAAAAACAAAATAAAGCATTTTCACAATTTACTTTGAACCATAATTTACCAACAATAAAAATAAAACATGCATACGGAAACAAATAACATCAAACAAATAAAAACACACAAAACATGGGTTGTCTCCCAAGAAGCGCTTTTTCTTTATTAACTAGTCTTATAGCTAGACTCAAGGTTATGGGCAATTACGTGACCTCGTCATTAGTCACATTCTCTAGGTCATCCTCAATCTTAGTTTTGTATTCCGGACCTAGTTCAAACATTCCTTGTAGAAACCAAATATTCTACTCATGACATAGTCTACTCCTCTACGTCTATCCTCATCATTCCTATAGTAAACTGCTTGCTTGTGTTCCTTTTCAAGGTTTAATAGAAGACGGAATTGTTCAATCTTATAGGGCATTTGGTAAGCAATTTCATCATTCTCATCCTTGAATCAAATTATCCCTAGGGACGAGTCATAATTCATCTTAGAGGCTTCAACAAACGGTTTTCCGAACACTTCTTGACTTAGGCAACTATCTATTACCGGACGAATTTCTTCTACAATCACAAAGTCGGTAACATAAGTGAAGTTTCCTATAAAGACATGTAATACTTTCACTCTTCCTACAAAGTTGCTCATCCAACCCGTATTGGGAATCATCCTGTATCCAAGTTGCTTCTTCATTACCCAATTATAATAAGTCCTAGTCATAATGTTTATAGGAGAACTAAGATCGATGTAAGCTTTCCACACATCCATATGCCCAATCTTTCATGGTATGTTGATGTTAGAGGGATCACCCATTTTGATAAGTGGTGAACCAAGGACGTATGGTGTCTCAGGGTTATCGAATCGATCCTTATGGTATTCCCGTTCTTCCTTGGTGGGTAACTTATCAAAGTATTCCTCTACATTTTCTACTTCCTCTAACTTTTCTTCCTTAATATCCTCAACTTCCTTAATCTCATCCTTAGGTCCAGTTTCTATTCCAACTTCATCCTTGTCACTTTCTTCTATATTCTTATCTATTGGCATAATGGTGACAACATTGACAAAGTGGATGTGTTTGGATGATGAGGGGTCCTTAATCTGGATTCCACCACTAGTGTCCCTAGTGTCCTTCCTAGGTGTAGTTAGCACTTGGTTGTTGAGGGCTTTCAACGAGTTGTCAATTTTATTGGTCATCTCCGTTTGTAGTTGATTGAATTCGGTTTCAAACTTAGCTATGCGAGTTTCTTCAGATGCCATAAACTTGGACATCAATCCTTCAAGATTAGTGGTACTACCATAGTTATTGCAAGGATTGTTGATGAAAGTACGATTAGAGGGTGGACCGTTTGGTTGGTAACGATTAGGTGGATTGGAAGAATTGTTTTGGGGCAAGTTTTGGTTTTGTTTCCAGCTAAGGTTCGGGTGATTTTTCCAAGAAGGATTGTAGGAATCACCGTAAGGGTTTGGCTCGGGTTTGAAAGTGTACCACTTGTCTCCCGCTTCATCGGTACGCGAGGATGCGTAATCCACAAAAGCTTTTCCGGGGAGTTCCACGCAATCACGAGGGTCATGGGGACCACTACATAATTCGCATGAAGAAGTGATTTTGTTCACTTGGCTTGAAGGCTTTGGAGCTTCGTAGGATTTCATGAGAAACTTGACTTGGTCCTCAAGTTCCATGATCCTATGTTCGGGAGTGCTAGAGTTGTTCGAAGGAAAAGATATTGCCTTGACCGTTTTGTTCAAATCACGGGGGTCATTCCAACTTTCGTTGTCATAGAGAGCAAGATCTTCTATGAGTTCCCATGATTTTTCCGCACTTAGATCACGTAGCTTGCCACCGGCTGATTGGTCAATGGTTCGCCTTGTGGAGAGATCGAAATGGTCCTAGAAGATTTGGACTTGGAGCCAAAGATCTATGCAATGATGAGGGACTTTTTGGAGTATGCCCTTGAAACGAGTCCATGCTTCAGATAGAGTTTCACCTTGACGTTGTTGGAACATCAAGATATCATTTCTAAGCTTGGTAGTTCTCTCTGGTGGGAAAAATTGAGCAAGGAAACGAGAAGTGAGAGCATCCCAAGAGGTGATGGATCCCGTGGGTAAATGATGAGTGTGTAAATACTCATCATTTTTACCTAATCTGAGCTGCCAAAACATCTAAAAACACTCAAATATGCATCATAATACTGAAAATATCCCAGGAATGTGTTTTATATGTTTCAGATGCAAAATAATCAAAAACAGATGAAAAATGAACAAAGTTTGCATAATTGGCAGTTTCAGTCCATCAACTTTCAAAAGTTGTCAAAACTAGTCCCTGGTTATTCTAAAAACTTGAAAAGGTCACCAAAGGTCCTTTTTGAATCACAAATTACAGAATTAGTCCTTTGGTGAAAAGTTTCACAAAATTACGAGTTTAGTCCCTCAATATTGAAAATTGACAAAAAAGGTCCCTGGGATATTAAAACTTTGACGAAAACAATTTTTGTCCTTGTACTTCTCATCTATGGTAGGAATGATCCTTGGTTGGAAAGTTTAGTGAAATTACATGTTTGGTCCCTGAAGTTTATAAGTTTGGCAAATTTAGTCCCTGGGGAATTTAATAAATGAAATCAACAAAGGGTTCATGTACTATTCATCTTTGGCAAGTTTCATCCCTTTGTGAACTTTCGAAGAGTGCCATGTTCAGCCCCTCAACTTTTGGAAAATTACAATTATGGTCCTTGTGATACTACAAACCAAACCGGACCCTTAATATAACAAACACACCAACACCTAATCCAATCCAAACAATAAACATACCCAGCCCAAGTTATTGCCCCAAGCCCAATCCTTAGCCCACACACCCAAAATCGTTTTAAATAATACTCTAGGGTCAAAATAAGTCAAACACACCACCCCCTTCCCTCCTACTTGGACTGCAAGCCATCACCTCACCTCTCCCACCATCTCCACCGCCCAAACCACTCACATCACCACTATCACCTAACAAACAAACCACATTAAATGCCACCCCCTATTTCAATATTAAACAGTTTTCACTCACTTCCAATTTCTGCCAAAAACGCAATTAAGGGTCAGGATCATTTCAGAGCTTTTTAATGGACAAGATGAGGTGGGATATGTTCAGAAGACTCTCCCAAACCCTAATGTTCAGCTATAAAAGGTAGAAGATGCAAAAAGAAAGGAGTAGTCCATTTTTAGCTTAAATTATAGTCGTATAAGTTGTAATCTGTTATTTTAGTCTAATCTTAAGCTTTTAAGCATTGTATTAGTCAATTTAAGTGTAATCTCAACTTTCATGTTAATCAATTTCAAGTTTTAATCCATATCTCAGTTTGTGCAATTTTCATTTTTATTTTAAATTTCTTAATAAGCTGTATTGTTGTCATTGTTAGATTATATGGACTCGTAAGCTCACTTAGGCTCCCAGAAAGCTTAATTAAGCTTTTAGAAACCTTAAAACATAGCCTAGTTATAAAAAATAAAAAATACAAAAATAGTCAACAAAAGTCAACTTTCAGGTTTTATGGAGTTTCAAGCTGGAGCATGGTAAATGTTGGATGGCCCTGGGTTAGAGGCTTGTGGAAACCTATAGGATTGGATTGTGGATCCTTGGTTCATGGTTTTAGCTGGATTGCAACTTGTAAGCCTTTAAACTCATTTCTGTGTTTTTCACTGTAGCATAACTTACATTATTGCTTATTTAGCCTATTCATGCTTGTTTAAGTGTTAATTAGTGATAATATTGCGTTAAATCAGTAGCTTGTTTATTGGAAATCTTCGTTGCTTCATATTCCTAGTTTGACAGTTAAAATTAGATTAGTTAGCAATCTGGGGATCTTGTTGTTAAAACTAGTTTTTCAGTGCTTAAAACAGTTTAACTTAACACATGTCCACATCTGAAATCAAGTTTATGGGTTAAATCTTTGAAACTCTTTGAAAATCTAATTTTCATAAGTTTTTAGGGGTGTTTGGATTTTGTTGTTTCACTGAGGTAAAAAAGTTTTTATTGATCACTTGTGCTTAGAACATGTTCAACTAGTTCCTATTAAGTCAGAAACACCATAAAATCTAGTGGTCATTTGTGAAAAAGTCAAAATTCCTTTTGATTTGATCTCAATTGTTGTCTGTCAAGAGATTTAAGTTCAAACCTCGCCAAATCTTTCCAAAAGTAGTTGTTCTAGATTACTTAGGTCTTATCATCGCTTAATTTAACTTAATCAATCAGTAAATCAAGATCAAAATCCACAAAAGTCAACTTAAGCTCATAATCTCAAAAAGTCAAAAAAGTACCTGTCTTAGAAATCCAAAACTTGGGAGATTTATTGTGTTTTTTGTGTTAGGCTTGAGACCCTGATCTTTTCAGAAGTTAATCTTTGTCACCTAGTCACTCAGCTTTTGAGTCCAAGTTCCAAGCACCACCCAGTGCTCATTAATAAGCCATAAGCCCAGCTTATTGGCTTATTGGAGAGTTGACCTGTCCACCTTCAAGTTTCAATCAATACTTTGGACCCCTTGACTTCTGTAGACCCCACAGAGGTCCAAAACCCCTCATTTCAGGCCTGTCTTGGTCTAAGTAGTGGATAAGTGCTTATTTAGTTACCTTTGCTTATTCAGTGTGCTTATTTGCACCATTTGCCTTACTTCAAGTTGATACCATTCTGTTTTAGCTTATTTTCTCGTTTGATAGCTTTTTCATAAATCCACAAGTCCTAATAAGCTTAAAAATCCAACTGTCAACCAAAAGGGGGTGCACTTAGCTTATTAATAAGCTATTTCAAAAGTGTTTTCACAAAAGTTACTTGTTTTTAGCTTATAATCAACTGTCAATAAGAAACACCAACAAAAACCAAATTTAAAAATAGTGATAGCTTCTATTTAATAGGATTTACCTTTTTAATTTTTCTTTTCAGCTTATTAATAAGCACTTCATCATTTTTATATTTTTCTTAATTTTCTTTTACCTTAAAGTATTTTTAGTAATTTTCTTAGATTTTTCTCTTTTAATTTACTAATTATTAGAATTAATAACAGTTTAATTAATTAATTAATTAATATTAGTAATTAAATAGTTTTCTTAATTTTTAATTAACAACAGTAGGTTTTTATATTTTTCCTAGGTTTTATAAATCATTCAGGAGTTTTAGAAAATAGTCTCTTAAACTCTACTGTTCACTTTTTAATTTTCTTAATTAATTTATTTAAATTAGATATTAATTAATAATTAAGTAAATAATTAATAAAATAGTCTAAATATAATTTTTAGAAATTTTTTATAATTTTTTAGGATTCCTTAGATGGTTAATTATATTTGTAATTTTCTAGTCATTTTTAGTATTATTAGTAATTTAAAATAGTTTAAATAGTTTAATTAATATTATTAGTATTTAATTAATAGAAAAATCCACAAAAAGACAAAAATACATATTTTTTATTTTTTATTTTATTTTAAGTCATTTTAGATTTTTAGAAATTAATTTTGCAATTTTCTAGTTTAAATTTGTATTATTAAGTTTTTAAGTTAATTAATTTTAATTAAAAGTTAAATAGTTTTAATTTAATAATTAATATTAAATAATAAAATAATCAAAAAAATATTTTTCTTTTTAATTTCATTTTCTTTTATAATTATGTTTGCGAAAGTTTCCTTTGCACCCCCTTTAGTTTTAAATTGTTCAAAAGTCAACTTTTCTTCAGTCTGTATCCCATTCTGATTTCTGAATTGTGCTGTATACATATCTGTTTACTGAGTTTGTTATATACTGTTTCTATAATATCATCAGTAGTGTAAAATCAAACCCCAATCATCTTTGGTTACTGTCGTCAGTGCCACTCATTCCTGTAGGACCTTAGATATATCAACTTTATCACAAATATAAGCACAAGATGAAGGAAAGATGGTGACTTGATGAGATGTATATGGCGTTAAGATGTATAAAAGAGAGGTAAAGATGAAGAGAGCTTTTATAAATAAAACACACACAATACACACACAAGCACACCTTACAAATGAGAGGTAAGGTGCCTTTTATAGTTAGAGAGAAAGGCCTCATGGGCTTTCTAATGGGCTTGGGCTTTGACTTGGTTTACATGAATTATAAAAGGCTTACTAACATAACTCTTAACATATTAGATTACCAAGTCCAATGCCCAACTATCTTAAACACTTACATACTTAACGACACAAAGACAAAGTTCCTAATATGAGAATGACCATCACTTTTAAATACATATTTTTAATGCTAACAATCTCCCCCTAAGGGGTGGTCATTCGAATGATGCTCCACGTGAGTGGGTCTTCCGTGTTCTTTGTCTTTAACTTTGTGTGTCGTTGTAGAATAGTCTTTAGTCTTTGTTCCTTCATGCTTTGTGATCTTTGATAACTGATTTTTCATCGTTCTTTGTTCCTTAGTGATGTGGAGTTATCTGCCTTTCGTCACTTCTACGTCTGTGGTGGTTGTCTGCCATTCCAACATGCTCATACATCTTTGGACTTTGATATTCATATGCACGTAGTTCCCTTTCTTACACTTTGATCTTTAGTCTTTACACTTTGGAGATTCTTCTTTTTGGCGTAGAATCTTTCTTTGAACTTTGTGTTGTATAGATCTTTGAGGGAGTAGGAAACGCGCGCACATGGTTTAGCAAACTCCCACGTAGGAGCATCGGTGGATTTGAGGAATTACGGAAAGCATTCCGCCACAACTTCACCCAGCGAAAGAAGTGCGCTAAAAACCCTGTGGAGCTAGCAAGAGTGAAACAGCGCCAAGGGGAATCCACCAGCGCTTTTATGGAACGTTTCAAGGATGAGTGCATACAAGTCAAAGCATGTCCTGAAATTCTAAAAATTTCAGGGTTCATGAATGGGATCAATAACCCAGAACTCATCCGGAAGCTTAATGACAAAGTTCCACAATCCTTTGACGAGTTAACAAAGCGTACTAGATCCTTTATACAAGGAGAAGAAGCTGCTGCGGATAGCAAAAAAGGATATTCAAACTATAGGCAACAAGAACAGCCGCGGAGACAATCCAATGATCAGAACAACAACCGCAGCAGGAACTATCGCAGTGGAAGAGACAACGACAAATATACTCCTCTCACTAAAACTCCGAGAGAAATATTTGTAACAGAAGGTGCGAACTTCCCAAAACCACCACCAATGCGCACAGCAGAAGCAAAGCGCCTAGGTAGTGGATACTACGAGTACCACGGCCAAAAAGGCCATGCAACTAACGAGTGTGTTCAACTAAAACAACTAATTGAAAAATTAGTTAGAGAAGGCAGGATGGACCACCTCGTGAAAAACATTAAGGAGGGAAAGGATAAGCAGAGAAACGGGGGCAAGAAAGAACCCCAAAAAAAAAAAGCTGATACTATCTACATGATACAATCATGGCAACGAAAGATAAAGCAAAAGGTCAGCCAGAAATTCTCTCCAGAAAAAGAGATATCCTTCCCTACCATAGCCACGGACAACGCAGTCGTGGAACCTCTAACCATTGAGATACATACGGGGGGACATGACATCCACCGCATGTACATTGATGGTGAAGCATCCGCGGACATCCTGTATGATCACTGTTTCAAAAGGCTGCGACCTGAAATCCAAAGTCAGTTGATACCAGCTACAATGTCATTAACAGGATTCACAGGAGAAAAGATTTGGCCCATGGGGCAGTTACGCTTATTGGTGGTCGTAGGAGATGAACAACACTCAACCGCGACATGGATAAATTTCATGGTAATAAAGTCTCCTTCACCATACAATGGTATAATTGGAAGACCGGGAATATCATCCATGCGCGCGGTACCATCCACAGCGCACGGAATGCTTAAATTCCCAGTGGAAGGAGGGGTGGTCACTCTCTATAACACAACAGTACCACCAAGAGAATGCATCACAGTAACAACTGAAGCGAAGACTATTCCAGAACAGCGCACGGAAAAAACGCCAAATTTAAAAGTCGCTATTCACCCAGATTATCCGGAACAACAAGTTTCGATTGGAGGATCTTTATCTGACAAAGGTAAAGCAGCCGTATGCGCACTCTTGCAAAAGAACCTAGATATCTTTGCATGGGAACCAAAGCATATGACGGGAGTACCGTGCTCTATTACAGAGCATAAGTTACAAATCCGACAAGGATACCCTCCAATACGACAAAAGAAGCGCGACCAGGCCCCAGATCGTGCAAAGGCTATTTTGGAAGAAGTACACAAGCTAGTAGATGCAGGAATCATGCGCGAAGTATACTATCATGACTGGCTTTCGAACCCAGTTATGGTAAAGAAGAGCGATGGCAGTTGGAGGATGTGCGTAGACTTCACTGACCTCAACAAAGCATGTCCGCAAGACTGCTACCCACTGCCAGAGATAGACTGGAAGGTCGAATCCTTGTGCGGATACCCCTTCAAATGCTTCCTGGATGCATATAAAGGGTATCACCAGATCTAGATGGCAGTGGAAGACGAAGAAAAAACAGCTTTCCACACCAGTCAAGGGGTATACTGCTACACAAAAATGCCTTTTGGCCTGAAAAACGCTGGCGCGACATACCAACGACTGGTGGATACAGCCTTCGAAAAACAAGTAGGCCGCAACTTGGAAGTCTATGTTGACGACCTTGTCATCAAAAGCCATACAGAGGACGAATTGGTGCGCGACATCGAGGAAACATTCCGAACGTTGGGGAGGATAAACATGAAGTTGAATCCCAAGAAGTGCACCTTTGGCGCAACTGAAGGCATGTTCCTCGGATACTTGATAGAACCCGATGGAATCAAACCGTGCCCAGAGAAGACAAAGTCTGTTATTGATCTCCCCTCCCCACGTACACTCAAAGAAGTCCAGTCACTAAATGGAAAGTTAGCAGGGCTGAATCGCTTCCTATCTAAGTCAGCGGACAAGTCCCTTCCCCTCTTTAAAACACTCACGAAGTGCACAAAAAAGGGAGACTTTCGCTGGACTCCCGAAGCAGAAGAAGCTTTCCAACAACTTAAACACCATCTGGCATCTCTTCCCAAACTCGTCGCACCGCGACCAGGGGAAGAACTAATCATGTACTTATCGGCAACCCACGGAGCAGTTAGCGCAGTACTATTGACAGACAGAGACTCCGTCCAGACACCCATATACTTTGTAAGCAAAGCCCTAAAGAAAACAGAGGTTAACTACAGTGCTATGGAAAAACTGGTCTTGGCTCTAGTGTTCGCATCCAAAAGACTGCGCAGATACTTTCAAGCGCATCCAATAGCGGTAATCACTGATCAGCCAATTAAACAAGTTATCTCTAAACCGGACGTATCAGGACGCTTACAAAAATGGAGTGTACTGCTAAGTGAGTATAACATCTCGTACAGGCGGCGCACTGCAATCAAAGGACAAGTCTTAGCCGATTTTATCGTGGAGAAGCCAGATAGCGACAGCCCGACCTCTGCAGCAAAAACAGACCTACAGGAACCGTGGACCTTGTTCACAGATGGATCCTCATGCGCAGATGGATCAGGCGCAGGCCTTATTCTCACAAATCCAGAAGGTATGGAATTCACCTACGCGCTACGCTTTGAGTTCACAGCCACAAACAATGAGGCAGA
Organism: Artemisia argyi; assembly: GCA_030686995.1. Lineage (NCBI taxonomy): Eukaryota > Viridiplantae > Streptophyta > Magnoliopsida > Asterales > Asteraceae > Artemisia > Artemisia argyi. Next base: position 6,010,760 of record CM060705.1, read on the forward strand.
ATACGAAGCCCTACTAGCCGGACTACGCATCGCAATCCAAATGGGTGTTCGCAACCTAGAAGCAAATGTAGATGCGCGTCTAGTCGCTAACCACGTGTTAGGGGAATACGAAGCCAAGGATGATCACATGATCCAATACCTGGAGAAGACAAAATCTTTGATTAAAAACTTTGATAGGTTCACAATTAAACAAGTACCTAGAGGAGATAACAGGAAGGCGGACGCACTCAGCAAGATTGCATCCACAAGCTTCGCACACCTTTCAAAACAGGTATTGGTAGAAACCCTAAAAAACAAGTCAATCTTGGATATGGAGATATCAACGGTGATAGAGGAACAAGATCCTACGTGGATGACACCTATCATCGAATTTATTAGCAAAGGAATCCTACGCCAAGATAATAAAGACGCTCGAAGAATACGGCGCACAGCGCAACGATTCGAATTACGCGACAACGTACTCTATCGGCGATCTTTCTTACAACCATGGCTCAGATGTGTTGGACCCCTCCAAGCAGACTACGTACTCCGCGAAATTCACGCTGGGTCATGTAGTATGCACTCAGGGCCACGATCCGTGGTGGCAAGCGCTCTAAGGTCAGGATACTATTGGCCAACAATGCACCGCGATGCACGCGATCTAATAAGAAAGTGCAGCAACTGCCAAGTACATAGGCCTATTCCGCGCCGACCACAGCACGAGCTAACACCAATCACCTCACCATGGCCATTTTACAAATGGGGTATTGACATCGCAGGACCTTTCCCCGTCGCAGCTGGAGGAATAAAGTTCCTCATCGTAGCCATAGACTACTTTACAAAGTGGATCGAAGCAAAAGCAGTGGTAAACATTATGGGAAACCAAGTCAAACGCTTTGTTTGGGACAATATTGTCTGTCGCTTCGGCCTACCAGGCGAGATCGTATCAGACAACGGAAAACAATTCTGTGATAACCCATTCAAAGATTGGTGCGCACAATTGAACATCACACAACACTTTGCTTCAGTCAAACACCCACAAACCAATGGCCTAGTTGAGCGCGCTAATCGCAGTCTAGGCGAAGGCATAAAAGCGCGCCTTGTCAGACATAAAGGAAGATGGGTAGATGAGCTCTCGCACGTCTTGTGGGCGCATCGCACGACAATCAAAACCAGTACTGGCGACACGCCATTTTCCTTAGTCTATGGAACAGAAGCCGTCATACCAGCTGAAATAGGAATGCCAACTATACGCACAGCAGAGGTCAACGTCACAACAAATGACGAGGAACGGCGCATAGACTTAGATATACTAGAAGAAAGACGCGAACGTGCAGCTATACGAGAAGCAAAGGCTAAGGCAAAAATGAAGAAGTATTATGATGCAAAAGTCAAAGACACTTCATTCAGACCAGGAGACTTTGTTTACCGCGCCAATGACGCGAGCCACGCAGAAGACACAGGCAAGCTCGGACCCAAATGGGAAGGACCTTACGAGGTCACAGACGCGCTCGGCAACGGCGCATACAGGTTGCGCGATATGGAAGGTCACGACCTAGCGCGCACTTGGAACATCTGTAATCTCAAAAAATGTTACTTTTAGGCTACGGCCCTTTCACAAACACACTTGCATCCTACGAGGTGCCCAATAAGTGTTTGTCTTTTTTCTTTCTAGGAATTGTATTTTCTATTTTTTCACTTACTTGCAAGTATTAATAAAATGTTATGGTTTCTAGCTAACTCCATAGCGCATTTTACTTTATTGCATATATGTCAATATTGTTTATTTTATATTTCTGCCTACATGGCGTGCATGCACCACTTAAAGACCCACGAAGGCATAAAGGATAAGTTAACCTACTAATTAACTTGTTGAATAAGAGGGTTGCAAACCCATCAACATTGGATCACGAATCCTTGCTAAGCGCCTTACTCTCGAGACGTTGAGGTAAGTTTCACATGCGCACCCCACGACGGAGGCGCATATACCAAGTACACCGTACGAGCTTAGCAATATAACGAGCCAAGACACTTGGTCAAAAATAAAACTTAGCAAACAATGCAAGTATACTTAAGTTACGCACTTAAAAGACTTAGTCAAAAATAAAACTTAGCAAACAATGCAAGTATACTTAAGTTACGCACTTAAAAGACTTAGTAAAATAATCAAACTTAGCAAACAATGCAAGTATATTTAAGTTACAAACTTATAACAAAATGTATCTTATTCCATATTTATTAAATTACAAGGGAAAATACATAAATTTACAAACAACCTATATGCTATGGCGATGATCATGGCTCTCTTCTGGAGCGGCGGAACTCCCCGCCTCCTTCAGCTTACTCAACGTTATAGCATCCTTGAGCGACACAGTTGGAACACTCACAACAACGCCATCAGATTGAGGAAGGTGCGCAGCACCGATGCCGCACATCACAGCCTTGCCCTTAATACCCTTCTTTATGGCAACCCTTTGCTCGTGACGCTCTAGCACCTCCTTCAAGGGGACTTCCTTCTCTAGTGCAAAAGGCTTGAGGATATCACGGGGCCGCGCAAAAACTGGGACTTGAAGCTGCGAGACATCAGGTTTTAGATAATAATCTAACTCCTCTTCGGCATTCTCCCCAAGATGACGCTGCAACGTCAGACCCGCCATGAGCACATCTATGGGGTCATCTTGGTCGCGCTCCAACCTCCCTATATGCTGCAGCTCAAGAACCTTCAGCCCCGCCATCGCCTGCACCAGCTCGTCGTACGCCGTTGAGCTATAACCAGGAATTTCCGCCAAGTCCTTCTCCAACAACTTGGCCTCACGGAGCTCCTCCATGGCCTGCGAACGGCCACGCGCTATCGTGCAGTGAACAACCTTCCCAAAGGCTTCCACCACCTCCGCAGACTCTAAAGTACTTAAAGCTGCCAGACAAAGCCCATGGCTGATCAACCACCTGCATTCACAAAGTGATAATAAGGTAAGATACACAATAGGGCGAACAAGCAAATTTAAAAGACAAGGGTGTAAGAATACCTGCGCTCGGCTATCATAGACATCAGATGAGGATACAGCTCCTCGTCATACTCGATGCTGAGGGCGCGCAGCTTCTCCTCATACATCACGAGCGTCTTCTCCATGCGCTCCTTGAACTCTTGCAGGCTAGCATAATGCTCGGCCCTTTTTTCTTCAAGATACGACACATACCACAATGTATTTGCCTTTACCTGCTCAAGTTTCGCCCTCGCATACAGCAGGTCAGCCAAAATGCTCATCTTATCTTGAGCGATTTTCTCAGCATACGCCCTCGACTCCCCAAGCTCCACTTGCGCATCCGCCAACTGTGCGCGGAGTGTCACCAACTCCTCCTCCTTCTGGGCTAGAGCACGGCTCTCCCCAGCATACTTTCCCTTCAGCTGAGCAACAAGCTCAGCTTGGCGGGCAGTGGTCGCAGCCAGCTCATCCATCAGCTGCTGCGCCTCACCACCATCAACAGCCTCGGTATTCCCCTCCTTGTTTTCGTTCTGCGGAGAGGAAACCTCATCATCCTTCGCGGCGTCGTCCCTACGAAACAAAGGCAGTCAAAAAATTACAACAAGTAATTGCAAAAAAAAAAAAAAAAAAAAAAAAAAAAAGAAGATAAGGAATGCACACTTACAGAAACGGAGAAGCATCAGCCTTCAACCGTGCGCCAGAGGTCGAAGTTTCTTCCGCATTCGACCCTGCGTCTTTGATGACGTGTCGACGCCTCTTGCTGGTGCCACTGGTTCCAGCCTCTCCCTTGCGCTTTAAGTTCTGTGCAACCTCTTCCCTCAGCACCTCCTCAGGTTTCAGGATCCGAATGCTGTCAGATGACCCTGAGCGCGCCTCCTCGTGCGCCACCTCCAAATCAGGCACCGCCTCCACAGTGGGAGCCACAACTACTCCAGGCGCAACACTCTGGACGGGCGTCACCACAAGTGGTGGCGTGTCCTCAGGGACCGTCGTAGGCAGAACAGTCAAGTGACCGACAGTCGCATCAAGCAAGGGCTGCTCTCCTTCCCTCAGAGGACGCACCCCTATGGTTACCTGCTTTGGCCTATCCAGCTTGACCACCGCGAACAAATCCATCTCTGCACATCAAGGGAAACAAGAAAGACAAAAAGGGATCAGTTATTAAAAGCACGAAGACAAGAATAAAAGACTTACAAAGCATGAAGAATAAGGGATGAACACCCACCCCGGCCATCCTCACTTAAAAAAGTGGGAACCTCATCTGCAGCACCAAAATAAGCGCGGCTCAACCCCACATGTACCAAAAACTCCTCCGGATAGGGGTTAATGGCCAGTCGATTGGCATCTAACGTTTGCGCATCAGCGCGATTATAGGAACCGGGTGCGGGGCGCCCATCCCTTGGTAAGGTTTCCTGAGTATAAAACTCAAAGGGAGAGGGAAAGACTGCGTCATCCACCCAAAAGAAATACTCCCTCCAATTTTTGAGGGCTTCAACCTTTTCCGTATAACACTGAAGCGCCCCCTGGCACTTCGCAAAGGAAACCCACCCATTTGACCACGTCGTGTGGTAAAAGGAGCGGAATAAATCTACAGTTGGTTCTATCGCAAGTAAACGACAGTTCACTTCAAAATTCGACACCTTCGCCGCACCTATACAGTGCAGCTGAGAGATGTGAAGGCGATAGTGATTGAGCAAATCGCTCAGAAAAATGGAAATGGGTACGCGGTAATTCGCATACTCAAAAAATTTCGTGTATAGACCTATCTTCCCTTCGGGGAAGTCAGCTATACACGCATCGACATCTGGAGCCTCGGGATGTACATCCAAAGGCACAAAATAGTCGGAAGAAAACTGCGTGACGTCCTCAATAGACAACGCGGAGCGAAAGTCCTCTAATTGAGCAACCATTTTCATCTTAAAAATAAGTGGGACGCACACAAAGATTACCTACGAGAGTTAAAAGATTTTCTTGCAGAAAAATGCTCTAAAAAGAAGAAGAAGATGAATAGTGGTTGTATGTGTTTTACTGTGTGGTTAAAAAATGGGGCGGCACTCTTATATAGGGTGGTAAAACCCTAATTTCCCTCCACGTGGAACCCACTCACAGTAAATGGGTGGCTAGAAGATCAAAAGGTACATGCACTTTTTCCCGAATCCCAAGGACTACGTGGAAACCACCCCCGACTTTCGAGGCATTCATTTCAAAATTATTAGGTGCATTGCACCTACAAAAAGGCGGTAAAATTAGTTTAACCCCCCGCCACGCTTACTGCTGATGGTATTAAGTCTAGTACCCACGGCTATGCGCCGCGCGCACTAGACTGGGGGGACATGATGACGTATAGCCTATATTTGGGCCACAAGCCCAAATGATAGACATTACTTACACCTAAGCCCATCACGAATGGGCTACCATGACAATGGTATGGGCCGTAGTATTATTGCTCTGAGCTCATGAAGCCCAAAGGCCCAATCTAACCCACCGGGTAACGATAAGGATTATCTATTCAAGGAATAGATATCCTTACCTCGGATAAGCACCACGCATGCGAAGAGTGAGGAGCAAGAAATACGGTTTCTTAGCCCCTATATATAGAATCACATGATTCTCATTCAAGGTACGATTTACATAATCCCTAACTCTTCAACTAAACCCTAAATCGATTACTTACTCTCACGCCGGAGTCTAATCAGGGAAGACAATCCCTCGATAAGCCTAACGGTGTTGTCTTATTTTCTTAGTGCGCAGGTGACGAAGAACTAAGAAGCTAATTGATATAAGAGCAAAAGCCCAACAACCCGGTACGCCCAACTTTTGTATCAACAATTATAAATCCATAACTAGTGATTCTTGCTATCAAAAATAAAATATCATGCATAAAACCCCACATTTTGAAAAATAATCTTTCAAATAACTATTTAATCCTTCTTCAAACAACATATTTGACTATAAGCTATCTCAACTTTGTTTCAATCAAAATCAAGATTGGGAAAATTCTCTTATCTATTTTGTCAACATCTCATGAATCAAAACCCAATCTACTTTTACTCAAATATACACTTGAATCTACTTTGATGCATTGTTGAATAATGCTAAAAATGTTTTTCTTATGTCATCTATGATAATCTCACATTTGTCATAAATTTTTGTGAACATTTCACTCTTAACAAAACCAAGTCATTTCAAGAGAATCATGGTTTGCACATATGAGTCTTGCTTACAACAAGTCTTAAATGCCCTTACATTCATATCTTTCCTTTTATTGCACATAGGCACTACTTAGAATCAATGAACTAGTTCATTAATCTCATTTAGTTAATTATTTTATTAACATGATTTGTTGTCTCACAACATATTTAATGTAATTGTTTAATAAGTTGGTTGCATGACTATCTTTAAGGAAAATGCTTGTTTTCTTAATCCTTGCATACAATTTGTTTTATGTGCATGACTAGCATATCCTATATTACCTCAAAGAGTGAACTTGCTTAAAACCAAACCCAAACACATGACCTTCTCTATAAATTTATGCCAAAAACCCAATTTTGGTAACCTGAAAAATACCAGATGGGTGGCCCCCTTAAATTACAAGGTGGCCCCCTTAATTATTAAGGGGACCGGCCATCTGATGGTCGGGGTTCTTGTTTTCTTTATCACTTTTTGACCCACTTCACCCTATACTTCCCTAACTTCACAAACATATTTTGTCCTAAACTATCCCTCAAAATTTACCTTCCTAAACCACACTTTTCCCACATTATAAATACCTACACTTCATCATAAATGCTCATCCATCCAAACATGTCATCTCCCAACAACCAAAGACCCAAGTTTTCAAGAGTTGCAAAAATCTCCGTCAAACCCGTTTGGAGGAGAAAACTTGACTATTGTCACAACTCATGTAAAACCCGGGAATTTTGAACACATAAATGCCGAAAATACCCCTCTAATTTAAAAAAAATTCTAAAAGCATATAAAAGTATACAATACATATCATTTTGAATATAACCAAAGTATGTGTAATTAAATAAAACTTGTAGAACCGTAGACGGGGGGTGAATACGGTTTCTTAGGCTTTTAAGACGTTTAAAAACTTTAAGCCTCAAAGAAAACCAAGTGGTTGTATAATCAATCCAAACAACCACTCACATAACTAAAGTATATAATGCGAGTAAAGAAAGACACCACGATATATACTGGTTCAGGATGGGGGGTTTATACCATCCGTACATCCAGTTGCGAATCCGCGACTCTGATACTATTCACTAGTATAATCCTTTCGGTGGACTACAAACTGTTACAATTCACTCCACTGATATTCACCAATATAAATGTTCACAAAGAAGGAGTTACTCCCCAACGGTATTCTGCCCTCGGAAACCACCCAAAAGAATCTCGCGATTCGACTTCACTTACGGTCACCAAGACCACTACCAAGACTTCCCACCGGAAGTATCAAACCCCAACTAGATTACCAATGATCTAGGCTTGATCACCAAGACACAAGACTTCCCTCACAAACAATTGAATGAATATAAGTTTCTTTGAACTAAGCCCTAACCTAACCTAGTGACTCGATTCTAGTAGAAAGGGTATAGGTAAGAAGACCCTCGACACAATCACAAGAGTGGATTAAGTTCTTGTGATACTTCCCTTGCAAGTAGATGTGTTCGTCCAAAGATGTTAGTGTAATAATCAAGAGCACAAGATTAGAGATAGAGAGATTTGAGAGTGTTTAGAGAGAAAGAATAATGGCAAGGGGTGAGGAATACAAGAGGCAAGGGCGGTATTTATAGGCCAAGAACCTAAACTTGGGAAATTTTACTGAGGTCGGCGCGTCAACGCGTGGGTAGCGCGCTAGGCGTATGTAGGATTTTCCCAAGTGTTGGGTGTTTGGATCTTACAAATACCTATCCTTGCTAAACCCTCAATTGTACTTCATACTAAACCTTAACATTAATCAATCTAAGGTTTACCCACTCAAATAGCCAATTTGGAAATTTTTTTGTGAAGTGTTTAAAGAGAAACCAAATTACCAAGGGTATAAAGTGTAGGTAGGGTAATTTGGAAGGGGTAGAAGTGTCTCTCCTCTCATGGCATAGAAAAGAGAGAAAGAATATGCCAAGGAATATTCCAATGCTTGGGGGGAAGAATGAGATGGAGGGTTGAGATGAAATGGTTTGAATTGGATGGCTAGGATCAAAGGGAGCCTCCCTTTATTTTAAAACAATTTGGCATGTGCTGAATGTCGATAGTTGAGATGAGTTCATTTGAAATGAATGGCTAAGATCAAGCATGTCTAGGTTAGGGTTGAGAAGGATATTCCAAGGAATATGCTTTGCTTGGTGGGAAAGGAGAGATCAATGGTTGAGATGGTTTTGGTTTGAATTCAATGGTTGACATCAAGCACATGTGGTGGCATCGATAGGAGAGATTGGATGGATGGTTGAGATGTGTTTGATTTGAATTCAATGGCTAGGATGAGAGGAGCCATATTAGGGTTTCAAATTAAATCCCATTTGTTGAAATTAGAAGGTTGAGATGATTTGTAAGAGAATGGATGGTTGAGATGTAGTGTGTAAGGGAATATGTAAGGGTGTAAGAGATTGTGTAAGAGGATATTTGATTTGGATATGATTGGTTTTGTCTTTTATATAAATGGGTTTAAGAGGGGATTAAGACATAATCTAATTGTCATTAAGAGGACAAGCTTTAGACAATTAAGATTATAAGTTGAGAAAATCATAGGTTACTTATAAGTTCAAGTAACACAACGTCGAGAATCCATAGTTTCATATCTCTTGACTTTCCACGACTCGACGTTCTCAACTAATACCTTGGTTCAAACAAGTTAAGTTCTTTGCCTAGATGTAAAGCATAACCCAAGTGGGAAAGGATGCATTTACACAAAGTGACCTTTGACTTAGTTTGACTAATAAGGGAGTAAATCCGTTACGAAATTAGAGAAGACATAAACACGGGATATGAGCATATGGATGTTTCAACATGATGTCACGTGAAATATATAAGCTCCCTAAGTTTAGAAAATCCTTGGCTAGAGGCAATAGTTATAAAACATGAGTTGGCGTTTAACCGTAAATGGGTGTTCTAAAAGTTGGATCTCTCAAGTCTCAAAACTCGTTTTGAGTGTTCTCAATTAAGCACATATCATATTCATACCTGTATTGAAAGATCCACATTTGTCGGGTAAGGGGAAAACCGACTTTCAAAATTCGCCCAGAACCATACAGACTCCTGGCTCGTCACCTGCACGTTGACGCGCGGGCAGCGCGCCCGGAGCAAACATTGGCTTTGGCGATTTTGAACTAACGTTTGTTATTTTATGTGTTTCAATGGTTTATTTGTCATCATTAAAACATAAAGATAACTTGATCATGTTGCCTCAACAAAACTTAAAGTTACATAATATCCTAAGACTAAGTAAACTTACAAAGTAAAAATCTCCTAAATTAAGGTTGATATGACCGAATATTATTATTATTATGTATGATATGTAAAAAATTTTAGCCTATGACTAAATAAAAGGATAAGCACAAGATTAAAACACAAGATCACACAATATATTATTTTGATTTGCATCTTTAAATTATGAAACCGAATATTGCTCCCTAAATAAAACACGCTTTCTTTTTTTCCTTCACAATATACGGTTCTCCAAAACATATTGCACACACACAAAATAAACGTAACAAAGAAAAGAAGGCCGCTTGTTTCTGTCCTCATCTTCACGTGATCAAGAAGGCAACAAGGGAGGAATTTTTGATCGTGGGTGGCATGGGGTTCAAACAAGGTTTTGATGTTGGTTCTGTTCTGTGTGCTCTTTGATTCGTCCCTTATTCGACCTAAAGCTACTCAGACGTCTTTTGTCTCTAGATAAACTAACTATACACGACTAATAGTTGTATAAAACCTGATCTAAAACCTGTTTGTCTACTAGTTATAGCTTTCTTAAATCAGTTGATTGCCTCGTTAAAATGTATAAACATGATAAAGTCCTTGTGCCACATTAAATAATAAACTTCCTATGTCGAGCCTTGTCTATTTTATGTTTCGACCTAAACCCCTCCCAAGCCCTAACGATGGTCATTAAAAACGGTAACGAAACATTTATTACACATTAACTATGGGGCTGAAGTAAATTGCAATCTGTGATTTTATGTGTAATATTTGGTTGCCTTGTACTCATGTGTCGAGTGTAGGCCGTGTTGCGAGTCGTGGGTGTAACTCTTTTGTGTCACGATATGTGGCAACCTGTTGTTGAGTCTTATGGTTATTTTATAGTCGTGTGCATGCCCTAGGCGTCGACCCGTAGTCCCAACCAGTAACCTGTTTTGAGTCTCGTCTTATCAGCCTCCTCATCGACCCTAGTCTCTATAACGCACCTTAATAATGTATTTGAACGATCGGTTAAAGAAAGCTTAAAACTAAGAATCCCTAGTTCGAATTGATGTACGAGTCTGCATGGATTACGTGAGAATTTTGGTGGTGTTGTGGTTCATTAAGCTGGGTTTATGAGCTGGTTTGGAATCGTGTGAACACAAGAAATAAATACAAGAAATAAGAAAAAGGGCATGCATGTTTTATGTGGGTTATGTGGAAATCTGTGAGTTGGTGTGTCAACTTTAAGAGTTGTGCATGGAGTCATTATTGTTTTGATTCGTTAAGTATATGACAAATAAAGTGTTAGTTTCTTACTTAGTTGTGTCTCATGATGAGGGTCAGGTTCTTGTTCGTCATTTCATTTAATTCGTTATTTCTTGTCAATTTTGTAAACGTATGGAACAAGTGGTGAACCTACGTGATAAGTGTGAGTTACTTAAATAAGTCGATGGTGTGTTTAAATATTGAGGGGGTCGAAGAGTGTATAGTGCATGGTAATTTGGTCTCATTATTTCAGGTGTGGTGCGAACGTGTGAGTGTATATGCGTTTATGTGTGGCTGTGTGATAGATCAAATCTAATTAATCTGAGACGTGTAGAAAGCGCTCATTAAATCGACGGAAACCTAAGTGGTCATTTATTTACATTATTTACGTTTCAAACCCTAAACTATTATAAGATGTTATATTAAACCGTAATCTCTAACAATGATCATTTTTAGCATTCAAACCTACGTAATTGTTAATTGTAATCATAATTGATTAAACTTACTAAATATGGAAAACTTGCTAATTCGGAAAAGTTACTAAAAGTGGAAGCCGACTAAAACGAGTAATCTGATTTAAAATAAGTAATAATAATAAGCCGATCATTATTTCGTGGAGATCCGCTGAAGAAGGAGTTGCTTCCAATCTTTATGTTTTCTGTTATGTTTGCACTTGCGGTCTAAGGTACAGATATTCTAACCTTTCAGTAAGGTTTCTTATGACTCATGATCCGTTCCATTGCCACTATTAAGATTTTTGATCTTTATACGCCTAATATCCTTGGTTTATTTGATAGTATAATTTCGTATGAAGACCATTTTAAAAAAATATAACCTGATGACTTTTGAGAAAAACTATTTTTGAAATGATTTATGTGATCACGATATGATGCCATTTTTATATGAAAGTTTTATGAATCTTATGAAATGTGTTTTTAAAGGAATACTTTTACGATAAAAGGTTTTAAATAATTTTCTAAAGTCCTTAATCTTTTTTATTCTCTAAGATTTCTCATTACTTTATTTCTTTTGATTATTTAACTTCAAAATTTGGACCTTTGCTATGAACCCTTTTGCTATTATGAACCTTTGATTTGAACCTCATGATATGAATCTTTGATTTGTACCTTTGACATGAACAATTGCTATGATCCCTTTGTATGATCCATATTTGATCGATCTATTTCTGTTATGATTTGCTTTGATATTTATTGTATGCTATATTCCATTTCTTATAGCATTCCTATGCCCTAATATGCTGCCCATTATTTGATTAAATTGTAGCCAGTCATGGGGAGTCCATGGCCTTGCCACTGATGCACCAGTGGTATTGACATTATCTGTAGAGGTGGGTTTTTGGCCACAGCATTCCCTGTTATACTATAGCACCATGGCCATTATTATTATTGTATGTATGCTTAACCTAGAGCCTGGTATATGTATATTTTTTTTTGCAGGGAGCATATGGATGCATCCTAGGTACTTTGTTTTGTTTTGAATTTGGTGAATGGGTATGTGTGTGCGATACACTCCTGTTCATATTTGGTACATCGAGCTAGCTACTTTATGTACAATTTGATATATGATTATTGGGCATTTCTGTTACTTCTACTATATATGTGATCCTTGTTGTTCTGCCTTCCTTATTGTTATTGACTTATGCTTTCCTTACTTCATTTGCTTACACTTATGATTCGTTCCATTTTCCTTTGATTCATTTTATATTCCTTATACGTACTCCCTTTGATCATATTCTGTTGATTCTATCATATGTTCCGTATTCTTTGATATTCGTCTCAACAGGTTTGCTTGGATTCATTTAAGATTCACTTTTGTTTCCCTTTTGTTATTAGCTTTTGTTTGTTTATATCAGTTCACTGGGCTTTTAAGCTCAGCTGCATTTCTTTTCCTACGGCAGGTTATTTAGAAGGAAGTTGGGTTTGAGGGAAGAGTGCTTAAGAGCTCTTAGTGGATTACACAGTTGATAGCTCCCCGTGGATTATAGATGGACTTAGAGATTCCTCTTTCGGTTCTTAGTTTGAAATTAGTTTGGAAGCTATTATGCTTAGTTGTAGCACCTTATCATTTATTAGATTTTCTTTGTAACCCTTGTATTATTTAATGTATTCTGCTTGCTTATGTTCTGATTCGACCCCGTAATGTTATACTTTAGCCTTTTTGGGTTGGGGTGTTACAATTATGGTATCAGAGCCAAGTTTGATCGGCGAATTCAAAACCCGTAGAGCTTAGGCTATGACCTATAAGTATTAGCCCCTCTAAGTTTTGCACCATAAGAGTTAGGGAACGACTATTGAGAACTTGCTTTAGGATTGCCACTCTAAAACATAAGTTATGACCGGTGAGGATTGGGTAGACTATAGGGCATTTCTTAAATATCTTTGCTTCCGCATTCACTCTAATTCGTGCTTTGCTCTTAGTTAAGCTCTTTTAAGATTTTCCCTCCCGGAGATTTGAAACTTTTAAGTCTGCACAGCATGAGATTAGTAACCATGTAAGTTTAGAATGTGCTGAGGATTCTGTAGTAGTGTTTAAAATTACACAAGCTTTTTTTCTTTTGATTCAAACCTCTGATTCATTTGTTAACCCTTTAGATGCCTCTCCGGGCATTCTGAGAATTCGTATAACCATAATGTGTTTGACACATTCTGTGAAACCTCTTGCTTTTGATAAGCATATTTAAGTTTCCCTACACCATTAGATTTTGCCTTATCCAGTTTTATTCCTATGAGAAGTCTTGTGGTGATCAACCACGAGTATAGGAATGTTATCCCTCACTTCTGAATGATAAGATTTTCTACGTTGATCCGTCTTTCCTTGGAAAGTTAAATTCGATGTCATTCTGATATGGATTGGTGGACTGAGAATCAAGATACTAACTACTGTCATACTACGTCTATCCTTTGACATTTTGAACCACTTTGATTTATTTTGCCATGATTTCTGATTGTTAAACTTTGTTATCCTTACTACCCTGGAAACTCGTACGTTACTTTCGCAGTTGTGAAATTTTCCTAGCTTCGATTCTTGTACACCATGGGAAGAATCTCACTTTGAGAGTCGTTTATAATCTGAATTTTTCCGATATAATCCCTGAATGGACCACCAAGATTTACACTAGATTGTGAATTTGATTTGACCGAACATTGAGAGATGGTTTAGTCACGACTCAAGGTTGAATATGATTTCCATAAAGGCATATTTATATGATGCAAGTACTATGACGCCTGGCCAACGTGATAATAATTACGTCATATAACTTGAACTTATGGGGATCATAGGATGTCTTTGAGAAGTGCCTGAGAAAAGTAAGGTTCGATAAGATAGAACCCTATCCGTATAGAACAAAGTTTTGCCTAATTTTGAAACTCCGTATTAAACAGCACCAGTCAAATTCAGAGAACTGGTGGAGCAGCAACCAAAAGCTATGAGATAGCTTGTTTGTCTTTATGTATTTCTTTGGAGTGCTTCAGTTTTATTTGCAATGAAAAAGGATAAAAGCAGGAGACTTGAATTGACTACTGGAGGCTGAATCGTACTTCTTTTAGGAACCATCATCCCTTACCTCGAATCGACGATGTATCTAATTAGCCTTAGTATGGGAGTTTTCTTTAGATGGAGTTATGGCTTGAAGTTATTTCTGGAATTGCCTTCTGTATTCATAACAACCCTTATGACTGTTAGGGACGCTAATAGTATTAGCTAATCCTTTGACTATTTTATGGACTTGATGAATCATGTTTTCGTGGGAACTTAGACATATTTTTCATTGTATGACATCTTTGTACATTCAGAGATGAAGAAGGAACATGAGAATCATTTTCGTATTATGTTGAAAATATAAGGATCATTTATGTATTCTGGAAGCATGACATTGGTTGGAAGATGTTCACGACTTGCGTTACCGTAGACGAATTTTATGAGTAAGGAAGAGAAGCTTAGCTTGGATGAAGAACGGAGTTTTGGAAAAGTTGAAATATACATTTGCTTCCATAACTTCCGATGAGTATCAATTTTGAGACGCTTCGCGAAGAGACTTGATTATGCCCTTGTGCAACACGGAGGGGTTATTGCTTATGCATCAAGACAACTAAACCCGTTGAAGAGAATTATTCAATGCATGACCTAGAGTTGGCGGTAGTGGGGTTTGCTCTCATGATTTGAAATCATATCTTTCATGAAGATGAAATCCAACTACAGATTATAGGAAGCTCAGGAGCAAGATGACGAAGCTATGATCTGTGAAGACTAGGAAGAAATTATTACAATGGGGATGCAGTCCTACTTTTTTTCCTATCCCTCTTGGTTTTACTAAGATGTGCAAGGGATCTAAAGCATGATTTGAATTTTCATGAACCTTGGAACGAAATCTTCATGCACACTTAAGAAGGTTGACAAAATTTGAGTTATGGTGGATCGTTGATTTAGTCAGCTCGCTTTTGCCTATTAGGATGAGTATTCAAGTTTGCATAAACCCTTTGACAAGAAGATTATTCAACTGCATGGCACACTCGAAGTGACCGTGCCAGAGATTTGGGTTTTACCTCTCAATCCCAAAAAGAACTACTGAAGGCTGGAGGGACCAGACTTAAGTATAGTAACACTTTTCACCTACAGACTAAGGGATAAGCATAACAACCATTCAAACTTGGAAGAAATGTTGAGCAGGAAGTTGAAAAGTGTGTGGTCTGATTGTGTTTGCTCATTGAGATTGATGGCATACAAGTGACAAAGTTTGACCTTTCAGATTTGATATGAATACACATTCTCGTGGAGTTAAGTCAGAAGCTGCTCATTGAATGCTTGGACTTAATTACAATGACTAATGGGTTAAATTCATTGTGGAAGAGGAACTTGAAAGTTAGACAGGAAATTGTGTGTCCCGTATGATGTTTTCCGTACAAAAGAGTTAGAAGTTTTGGGCATGTAGGGAAGATTTGATTCGTGATACGTTAGTCCTTAGATTCGTTCTTATCCGTGCAATTAGCCTATCTATCTCGTTATGTACTCTGATATGATGCGATAATTCAATATGTTCTTAGTTAATCGTCAGTACGAATAGGTCACCAACCTCGTTAGGAAACTTTTTGTAGGTCTGATAATTCGATGTATGTCTATCTGATTCCTTTTGCAAGTCCCTTAGTACGTTTAGCACCTGATGTGATTCGTGAAGGTTTCTGCCATCTAGCATCATTACGTAATTATTCCAGATTCATCTGATGTCCATGTATCTCCTTGTGAGATTTCGACTATCATCTGTTTCATATTCATTTCGTATTTGTTGGATTAGATTTCTTTTCTGTGGAAAGCCCGGGGCTATCCATGTTGTCGGGATCGGGTCATGAGAAAATTTTTATTTATGAAGATTTGTTGGAAGAACCTCCCCGAGCGTGAGGATTTACTGTGACGTTCTTTTTGTGATTTGCTACGACTCCGTCTAACTTTTGCGACTTCAATTTTCGAGGACTAAAATTTTCTTTTTAGAGGAGAAGAATTGTAAAACCCGGGAATTTTGAAAATAAAAAATGCCGAAAATACCCGTCTAATTTAAAAAAATTCTAAAAGCATATAAAAGTATACAATACATATCATTTTGAATATAACCAAAGTATGTGTAATGAAATAAAACTTAAAGTTACATAATATCCTAAGACTAAGTAAACTTACAAAGTAAAAATCTCCTAAATTAAGGTTGATATGACCGAATTTATATTATGTATGATATGTACAAACTTTCGGCCTATGACTAAATAAAAGGATAAGCACAAGATTAAAACACAAGATCACACAATATATTATTTTGATTTGCATCTTTAAATTATGAAACCGAATATTGCTCCCTAAATAAAACTCGCTTTCTTTGTTTCCTTCATAATATACGGTTCTCCAAAACATATTGCACACACACAAAATAAACGTAACAAAGAAAAGAAGGCCGCTTGTTTCTGTCCTCATCTTCACGTGATCAAGAAGGCAACAAGGGAGGAATTTTTGATCGTGGGTGGCATGGGGTTCAAACAAGGTTTTGATGTTGGTTCTGTTCTGTATGCTCTTTCATCCATCCCGTATTCGACCTAAAGGTACTCACACGCCTTTTGTCTCTTGATAAACTAACTATACACGACTAATAGTTGTATTAAACCAGATCTAAAACCTGTTTATCTACACGTTATGGCCTTCTTAAATCAGTTGATTGCATCGTTAAAATGTATAAACATGATAAAGTCCTTGTGCCACATTAAATAATAAACTTCCTATGTCGAGCCTTGTGTATTTTCTGTTTCGACCAAAACCCCTCCCAAGACCTAACGATGGTCATTAAAATCGGTAACGAAACATTTATTACACATTAACTATGGGGCTGAAGTAAATTGCAATCTGTGATTTTATGTGTAATATTTGGTTGCCCTGTACTTTTGTGTCGAGTGTAGGCCGTGTTGCTAGTCGTGGGTGTAACTCTTTTGTGTCACGATATGTGGCAACCTATTGTTGAGTCTTATGGCTGTTTTATAGTTGTGTGCATGCCTTAGGCGTCGAACCGTAGTCCCAACCAGTAACCTGTTTTGAGTCTCCTCTTAGCAGCCTCCTCATCGACCCTAGTCTCTATAACGCACCTTAATAATTTATTTGAACGATCGGTTAAAGAAAGCTTAAAACTAAGAATCCCTAATTCGAATTGATGTACGAGTCTGCATGGATTATGTGAGAATTTTGGTGGTTTTGTGGTTCATTAAGCTGAGTTTATGAGCTGGTTTGGAATCGTGTGAACACAAGAAATAAGAAAAAGGGCATGCATGTTTTACGTGGGTTATGTGGAAATCTGTGAGTTGTTGTGTCGACTTTAAGAGTTGTGCATGGAGTCATTATTGTTTTGATTCGTTAAGTATGTAACAAATAAAGTGTTAGTTTTTTACTTAGTTGTGTCTCACGATGAGGGTCAGTTTCTTGTTCTTCATTTCATTTAATTCGTTATTTCATGTCAGTTTTGTACACGTTTGGGACAAGTGGTAAACCTACGTGATAAGTGTGAGTTACTTAAATTAGTCGATGGTGTGTGTAAATATTGAGGGGGTCGAGGAGTGTATAACACATGGTAACTTGGTCTCATTATTTCATGTGTGGTGCGAACGTGTGAGTGTATATGCGTTTATGTGTGGCTATGTGATAGGTCAAATCTATTAATCCGAGACGTGTAGAAAGAGCTCATTTGTAACAATCGTGGTTTTAGCTTGTCAGTTTAACTGATAGTCTTGACTCGGTTGACGTTCGTTTGGTGTTTCCTGGGTGATTGAAGTGTTATGTGTGAGATAAGTGAGTTATGGAACTAAATCCCTTGGTGTGAGCTGTCATTTTTGGTTTAAATAGAGTTGATGGTGAGTAAGTTCATTTGATCACCTTAGTAGTGTGGAAATGACTTATGAGACTTTCTTTGGTGTTTTGGAAGTTTTGCGTAACTAATCTTCGTTCAAGTTAATGAGCGTAAGCGAGTTATATGTGTTTTGTTTTTGTGGGTTAAATTTCATAAAGGAGTGAAAATCTATTTTTGGAAACTTTGTTTTGAAAATGATTATTTTTCCAGTTGTTGTAAAACTTAAGGTTTAGCGCGAAAGACGTTAGGTTTTGTTTTGTGAGTTTATGAAATTGGTCTAAATTGAATTTTAATGAAAGAGCTTTCCAAAAAATCCGGCCACGATTGATTTCAATGTCGGGAAGTTAATCTTTTGATTTTTCTTTTATAAGGTGTCAAAGCTGTTAAACCGGGACAGAATTTGGGTAAAAGTTTGATAGTGAATTGTGGGTGAAAAAGTGATATTAAGGTTAGCCCTTCTGGAAAAGTTGAGTTTTAGGTTATCTTAGACTACCACGAAAAGGATTCGCGATAAAAAGTTGTAGAAGTATTTTATTTTACTCAAACCTTTTTGGTGTGCGTTCAGATCTGAATTTGGATAGTTGACAACGTTGATTTTCTTATAGGTACTTGTGTGTGTTATTAGACCATGGCCTTATGGGATTATTTTTTATGCTTATGAGAGACCATGGTGAATTTTTGGTGTGAGTTGTTGAGCTTCAATTGTTATTATTTCATGTGGGCAAATGTGCCCTAAAATTCTGCGTTTTCTGATTTTAAAAATGCAAGGGATTTAGTGAGTATTAGGTTATGGGGATGGTTAGTATGGGGTCTAGGAGATCCATGGTGGGTCATATGAGTCTTAGACATCCATCATATGTGTATTACATTGGTTATAGCTTTTAGCTTGATCATGTGTAATGTGGATTTATTTTTGTGTATTATAGATTGTGATTTGGTTTTGTGGAAGCTGTTAAGTTTGAGGAGAGTTCATAGTCCCACTTTTTACTTTGTTTTAAACATGGGATGGGAATGATGCTTGTCTTAAATGGTTTGGGTTACTGTGATTATGTGTGTGTCAAAGAGCATGGACTTATAATGTTATCGTATGTATGCTATATGCGAATGGTTATGCGACGTGGAAATGTTGTGTAATGATTCTGTGTGGTCAAATTAGGAGGGTGCTTACCCTGTTGCTCGTGCATACGGCCTAATTGGAGAGTAGTACTCCTACTCCCATTTATTATGTGTAGTCCGATTGGAGGGTATCAATTACCCATTATTTGGAGCGAGGGTCACGTTTCGGCCCGGATGTTGTGAATTTGAATCGGTGGGCACGTTCCGCCCGATGGTTGTGTTTTGTGTGATGGTTGATTTATGAACATATGTAGCTTATATGATAACTATAATTATTCGTCCAGTTATGTTTTATAATCACAGTGAACTGGTTACCTTGAGAGTGTATGTGTGTCTTAAACCTATGAATATTGATTGATGCTAAACAGTCAACTAAAGTCAACCACATATGTGGTCAATATAGTCAAACTACCTATACCAATGCTTCCGGGTAATATAGGGCATCACCAGGTCGTTATGTCCCGACGAGGTGTGAATTGTACTTAAGCATGCTTGTGATCGGGTGATTTTCACAGGAAAGGGTTATGATGAGAATTATTTGAGAATTATGAAATGAAATAGCTTAGGAAAGCTATATGATTGATTACGTGAATTTAGATTAAGGAGAAACGAGCTAAAACCTAAAAACGTACGTTTTAATTACAAACGGGTATTGACGTACGTCATAAAAGTGAATCTGAAGAAATAAAAAGGCTACGGAAATGAAATTGATATTTTTACAATCCTAATAATAAAAGAAAATTTTTGGAAAATTAAATTTAATTTTTACACTTTTTAATTAATTATTAATTAATTACTAATTACTTATTAATTAACTAATTAAACTAATTTAAATTATTAAAAATACCAAATTGACTTAGATAATTAAGGAAAATTATATAAAACTAATTAACTATCACAGGAATCTTAAAAAATTATAAAAAGTTGGTTTTATATGTTTTTAAACTATTTTACTAATTATTAAACTAAATATTAATTAATAACTAATTAAACTAATTAAATTATAAAAATTATAAGATGAACAGTAAAAATTCTATAAAAAATTCCTAAAATTATTTTATAACATATAAAAGCTAGGAAAAATATAAAAACTATGTATTATTTGATAAAAACTAATTTTGCTATTTAATACTTAAATATTAATTAATTATTACTTAAACTATATATAATTCTAATAAATACTAAATGACAAGAGAAAAATCTAGAAAAAATCCTAATAATACTTTAATATTAAATATAATTAAGAAAAATATAAAAATGCAAATTACTAAATAAAAAACTAAACAGGAAAATTAAAAAGATAATTAATATTAAATAGAAACTATCACTTAATTTTAAATTGGATTTTTCTGGTTTTTCTTTTGGAAATCTGTTTATCTACTAAAAATAGGAAACTTTTGTGAAGACAACCTTTTTCTAGCTTAAAAATAATCCAAATGGACACAAAAAGGCTTATAGAGTTGACTTTTGTTGACGTTTGAAGGAAATGAACCTCTGTGGGGTCCACAGGGGTGAAAAATGGTAAAAATTAGCTACTTGGACAGGAATAAGCTGGAAACTAGCAAATAAGCCCACTGAATAAGCCAATAATCCAAAATAAGCACTTGGATTCCTTTATTTCAACACAGAAATGAGACAAAGTTTGGTGGTGTCTAGGGGGCTCATAAGGGTGATTAAGCTCAAAAGCTTAGATTGAATGGAGATAGGGCCAGGTGGGGGGTTGAAAGGAACCAAGAGGGGCCTGTGGGACCCACTGAGGTGGCATGTAGGACCCACCAAAGTGGTGGTTGTGGTGACTGTGTTACAGCAGCAGTGGAGGTACCTCTCCCTGCAGGTGTGTTTGGGAGGGTGTAGGGCCCACACAAAAAATCACAAAAATGTAATGAATGTGGGATTTCAAAGTTGAGGTGGGAGACTATATATTGTGAAAGTTTCAAGACCTGAATGTATACACAAAATTCAAAACAATTCTTGGAATTTTTGGTTTTTTTCAGCATAAGGTAACTTTGACTTTTTGATTAAACACTAAAATGTTGACTTTCTTGAGTTTTGATTGGTTCTATTTAACTGAAAACATGATAATAAGCTACAATGATGTGATCTAAAGCTATTTTAACAGTTATGGAACTAATATGAGTGATCTAGCAATCTACCATACCAACAGTTAAGTGATTTATGGGGGATTAGGGGATTTTGACTTTTACACAAACAAGTACTGTATTTTAACACTAGACTACCCTAAAACAACCTGTTGGAACATGATTCAAAGGAAAACAACCACTGAACCTGTAAAACCCGAAAATCCATCATTCCTAAATTTCCCATACAATTTGAATTTTTCTAAGTTTGGTGAATATAACCTAAGTATTGTAACCTTGTATTTTGGAAACCTACATAATACTTAAAACTTATGAACAACATGAAATAGACACAACATTTAATCCTAAGCTAAATATCACATGTTACTATATCATTTTGAAAGTAATCTATAACCTAAGTATGATAGAAATTCAGTACACACTTGTTCCCTAGCTATATCACAGGTCTATAAGATCCCCATAGGTCCATCATATAATTATTTTCTGATGTGTGCTCATTTATGTCACACGTATCATAGGTCTAGTCTATGGCCAAAAGTAGTAAAGAAAATTGTACACAACTTTGCACTCCTAAGTGTCTAGATACATCAAAGTTTTGAAAGAGGAACTGGTCTTCTTTGACTCCTCCATACTTGGTTTATTCCTCCCCATAAATCTCCTCCTCACCTCATTTTTCTACAACCGAATAACACAACAATAAACACACACAAAACCCTAGAAAACAAAACAATATTCGACTGCCATTATTTGCTTTGGTTCGAGCTGTGAAAAAAGGTGGTATGATGGCTGGTGGAAAGGTGGTGGTCGCCTATGGTATTTCTGGTTCGAGAGGGTGGATTGATCGTGAGTTATTTGGTTTGAGGAAGGGCTTGGTTTTGATGATTCGATGAGGGTTGGTTGCCTTGTTTTCTTCTTGTATCACACATCGAAGGTAGGCTGGACGTGGGATTATATTCCATTCGAAGGGTTGGGGCTGCCTATGTTACGACTTGGGTGACGTTAAACGGTCATGTTCGGGTTAGGGTTGCATCGCGATTGGGGTTGAGGATTCATAGCATGATGGGGGTGCATGGACCGTTGGTTCAAGCTGCGATTTGAATCAGTCTTGAGATTCGATCGAGTCTATTCGTACTTTCGTGGTCGTGTTCATGTTTCGGCTAAAGTCTTATGTCGATGGTCGTTAATGGTTGTGGCTCGCGGGACTCTTGTGTTACTATTTGTACGGGTGTTTGTGTCCGTGATTCGGCATCGATGGTACTTAGTTGCCTGAGGTACATCTTCACTTCTACTTTGTTGCCTGTTAGTGCATGCGATGTAACAAGATTTGGTAGACTCGAAGTTTAGATGAAGGGAACTGTCATCAAAATGTAAATATAAAACTTTGAAATTTATGGATATAGGTATCATATGCATTAAATAATGAAATACAAGAGTTAAAACAATAGTAAAATATGTAGTGCATGCATGAATTCAAGTCTGATATGGGGTCATTCTGTATGTATGCATGGAGTCATTATACTACAACATAGTAATATAAATTGAGATACAAGATGAAAATCATCACATAAAATAAGAAAAATATGTAACCTATTAAAATCGACTATATATATGTATATATATATATATATATATATATATATATATATATATATATATATATATATATATATATATATATATATGTTTTGGTACGCGACATAAACTGATTATTAATCTTTCACCTAATCGAATTGAAAAGAATGGAATATACGCGAGTCGTGTGATTATGCATATGATAATATCATATTTTGATCGTCGCGGTCTAAACTTATGACAAGAGAACGTTAATATAATTATGAACGACGGAGTCTGAAAGTGTCATTTGATATAAATTATAGTATAAACCTTAAAATTTATTTATTGGACATTTTAAATACTAGATTTTGATAATTTGCATTTATGACCTTAAACTTTATTAAATTGACATATTAAACCCTAATCTAATAGAATTGTTATTTTTAACACTAACTTGACAAAATGGCAGACTTTGATTTTAAAATGTCTAATAATGCTAAAACGGGAAACTTACTAAATCAGGAAAGTTACTATTTTTGGAAAGCTGCTATAAAAGGAAAGTTACAAAAAATGGAAAGTCGACTAAAATGAACAATCTGATTTAAAATAGGTTATTAATAATAAGCCGGTCATTAATTCGTGTAGATTCCCTGAAGAAGGAGTAACTTCTGATCCTTATGTTTTCTGATATGACTTCATTAGCAGTTTGAGGTACATATATTATATCCCTTTTCAGTAGGGACTTCTCATGACTTTATTTCGATCCTTGACACTGCTAAGATTCCCTTCAGTATGCCATTGCTATGTTCCCTATTTGATATGATTGATATGATCCATTTGATATGATTCGTTGATTTGATCTATTTGATATGAGCCTTACTAGGATACCTCTGATTTGATTCTGATTTGTTATCCACTTTGATTATGATTATGTGATTGTGAGATTCTGTTGTATTATGCTCTGGGAGCATTTTGTTCTGTTATGCTCTGGGAGCATTTTGTTATGGACAGCCTTGCTTTGTTTGTTCTGATATGTTCTGTTCTGATGCCCGAGTTTTTAGTCTATTCATGGAGGTACCATGGGCGTATCATTGAGGCACCAATGGCATGACACTATCTGGGGCGGTGTGCTTAGCCCCTGGCGTCCCCTTCTGATTATGATATGATATGAGATCTCTTGGCCACTTTGTATATGATTTATTTGTGGGGGGCGTATGGATGCATCCTAGGATTTATTTGATATGATATGATATGATTTTATGTTGTGACTGGCTGTACGTGCCTTGTACCCCTTTCACGTCTGGTACATTGGAGCTAGCTACTCTATGTACACCCAATGAATTGACGGATATTTGATTATTTGATTTGAGACCTATTCGAGTGGCTCTGGTAGGTCGGCTCGTTGCTTTTCTATATTTCCTTGTGTCTATTCGAGTGGCTCGGGTAGACAAGCCTTTGTTGATACGTGCTCTTTGATTCTGGTTACTATAAGATTCATATTATCACTTGACTCTTCATACTCATTATTCGTTTGACTTATGATATTTGTTCAGTTATCGTTGATCTCTTATGCACTAGACAGATGATATTCATTTCATCAGGAGCTTATGATTTCTTTTCTTATACTTATATATGTTCCGATTATTAGTTTTGTTATATATCTGTTCACTAGGCTTTTTAAGCTCAGCCGCATTTCTTTTCCTGCGGCAGGTTTTTAGGTTGGAAGCTGGGATTGAGTGAAGAGCGCATAGGAGCATTTAGCGGACTACCCTGATGATTAGACACCCTTTTGCTCTGGATTAGACTTGGATTTAGATTCAGTTAGATTTAGTTTGGATTTGTATTTCATCTTGTATAGAGTTAGCATTTCATTTGTTTCTTAGAATACCTTTCTAACTTTTATGTTTGTAAGTATTCCGCTTGCGTTGTTTGTTCTAACGGACACCATAATGTAGCATTTTGACCCGTTTCAGGTTGGGGTGTTACAGAACCAACCTTGGGCTTAGTTGAATCAGTTAATCCAAACACACCTTTATGCTTATAATTTACTGATTTTTAAAGATAAAGACATATTGATACCATGAAATTGAATCACAAGGTCATATTATGACACAATAAGCTCAATTGATCAGATAAACACTAATAAGAACAACAGTAACCTAAGAATCTAAGTTATACTAAAATGGCAGTGAAAAATGAAAATATGAAGCATGATGAAATCTACTGAACAATTACACTATATTAAGCAATAATATTACTAACTAATACCAAACAAACATAAAACACAGAAATTATCATCCCATAAGTATGTCTACAGTGATTTGCAAAAAAATTAGAAATAATGCTTACAATGGGGTTCCACTGAGAATCAAGTAACCAAGGGATCAAATAAAAACCTAATGCCTCCCTTGAGGCTCTAAAACCTTGAGAGTCCAAAATCCACAGGCTCTCTTGCTTCCTTCTTCATTAAGACTGATTTTTTTATTTATTGACTATTTAATTCTATATATATTTTTTTTATTTTTGAGTTTTTGAACTAAAACCTTTTTAAATGTTTCAAAAGCTTTGTAAAGCTTATAAGCAAGCTTAAGTGAACCAGAATACACGATAAACAACCACTTTTAACAACATTATAGTGAGAATGGAATTTTCATTTAAAACTGCATAAACTGAAATTCAAAAGGATACATGTTATTTTTAATTCAGATTAACCTTAACCATACTAAAGTACTTGAAATTACACTTGGAAACTGAGTTTTACAAATAAAACAGGAAATTACATGAAAATGATAAAGAAAAAAATACTAATTAACTACCACTTGTGCCCTGCTGCTTCTCTTTCTTTTTGTAGTAACATTTTAGGGTTTGTAGGGGTCCCTCAATGAATCCCACTTTCATTTTGAGCCATAGGATAAGTATCCTTCAATCTTCACCATTGAATCCTCTTTGGTGCCAATTTCTCCTTTTTGTCAGGTTGGAGTTGAGTGAGGGAAATTTGAAGCAATTAAGGATTCTTGGAGGCTTGTGAAGGTCAATGAGACAGGGTATGGAGAGGCTGAGGTGGAGGGGGGGAGGTTGAGTGTTGACAGATGAAGCAGGTGGGTGTTTTTGATGGGAAAAAGAAGGGTCAAAGGGTGTTGACCCGTTTTTTTATTACTAAGGGTGTTAGTTTGGTTTGTGTTTTGGACTTGGGATAGGAGTTGGGCCAAGGGGAGGTGGTGATGGGTTAGTCTATGTTGGGTTGGATTTGAAATTGGATTATTTATTAAACGGATTCGTTTGGTTGTAGTAGTAAAACACAAGGACCATAAGTGTAATTTCTGAAAACCAGGAACTGATTTTGAAACATTCCCAAAGTACAAGTGAGGACCAAACTTTCCATTTTCCATAATCCAAGGACCTTACATGATATTTTCCAAAATTTGACATTCCAGGGACTATTTTTGACATTTTTGAAACTTCAGAGACCTAAGTTTTCATTTTGAAAATTTGAATAAAAGACTAATTTTGACAACTTTTGAATCCCTGAGGATCTTTAATGATAATTTTCCATATTTTGAATAACTAGGGACTAGTTTTGACATTTTATGAAAGTTGGGGGACTGAAACTACCAATTTTGTAAACTTTGTTCATTTTTCATTTTTGTTTACTCATTTTGCATCTGAAACATATAAAACACAATCCCTGAGATATTTTCGGTATTTTGATGCATTTTTGAGTGTTTTTGGATGTTTTGTAGTTCAGATTTGACCAAAAATAATGAGTGTTTATGCACTCATCAATCCCCCACACTAAATTATTGCTAGTCCCTGGCAATCTTTTGAGAAAACTTAATGGATTTTAATCTCTTTACCAAAAGCCATTACTTCTGGAGTAGCCAAATGTTTCAGTTCAAGTAAGAACTATGGTACACTGATAACCATATGATTTTTAGCAAACTATAAGCTGTCAACGGTTTTGATTTGTCTTTATCAGAAGCCGTTTGCTTCTGGACTAGCCAACTCTTAATGGAATACAGTCATCATCTTGGTGAGTTGATTACCAATTATGGTTTTCTACTGCCTTTACCACAAGCCATAATCTTGCAGGCTAGCCAACTCTTTTACTTTTTAGGATATAGAGAGTTGAATACCATACAATTTTCGGCAAAGTGTCAGCCATCAACGGATTTGAGTTATCTTTACCACTTTGCTATCCACTTTGATTATGATTATGTGATTTCGAGATTCTGTTATATTATGCTCTAGGAGCATTCTGTTCTGTCATGCTCTGGGAGCATTTTGTTATGGATAGCGTTGCTTTGTTTGTTTTTATATGTTCTGTTCTGATGCCCGAGTTTTTAGTCTACTCATGGAGGTACCATGGGCGTGTCATTGAGGCACCAATGGCATGACACTATCTAGGATGGTGTGATTAGTCCCCGGCGTCCCTTTCTGATTACGATATGATATGAGATCTCTTGGCCACTTTGTATATGATTTGTTTGTGGGGGCGTATGGATGCATCCTAGGATTTGTTTGATATGATATGATATGATTTGATTTTGTGACTGGCAGTACGTGCCTTGTACCCCTTTCACATCTGGTACACTGGAGCTAGCTACTCTATGTACACCCTATGAATTGACGGATATGTGATTATGTGATTTGAGACCTATTCAAGTGGCTCTGGTAGGTCGGCTCTGGCTTTTCTATATTTACTTGTGTCTATTCGAGTGGCTCGGGTAGACAAGCCTTTGTTGATACGTGCTCTTTGATTCGGGTTACTATATGATTCATATTATCACTTGACTCTTCATACTCATTATTCATTTGACTTATGATATTTGTTCAGTTATCGTTGATCTCTTATGCACTTGACATATGATATTCATTTCATCAGGAGTTTATGATTTCTTTTCTTATACTTATATACGTTCCGATTAGTCGTTTTGTTATATATCTGTCCACTGGGCTTTTTAAACTCAGCCGCACTTGTTTTCCTGCGGTAGGTTTTTAGGTTGGAAGCTGGGATTGAGTGAAGAATGCATAGGAGCATTTAGTGGACTACCCTAATGATTAGACACCCTTTTGCTCTGGATTAGACTTGGATTTAGATTCAGTTATATTTAGTTTGGATTTGTATTTCATCTTGTATAGATTTCGCATTTCATTTGTTTCTTAGAATACCTTTGTAACTTTTATGTTTGCAAGTCTTCCACTTGCGTTGTTTGTTCTGACGGACACCATAATGTAGCATTTTGACCCATTTTCAGGTTGGGGTGTTACAGAACCAACCTTGGGCTTAGTTGAATCAGTTAATCCAAACACACCTTTATGTATATGATTTACTGATTTTTAAAGCTAAAGACATATTGATACCATGAAATTGAATCACAAGGTCATATTATGACACAATAAGCTCAATTGATCAGATAAACACTAATATGAAGCATGATGAAATCTACTGAACAATTACACTATATTAAGCAATAATATTACTAACTAATACCAAACAAACATAAAACACAGAAATTATCAGCCCATAAGTATGTCTACAGTGATTTGCAAAAAAATTAGAAATAATGCTTACAATAGGGTTCCACTGAGAATCAAGTAACCAAGGGATCAAATCAGAACCCAGTTCCTCCCTTGAGGCTCTAAAACCTTGAGAGTTCAAAATCCACTGGCTCTCTTGCTTCCTTCTTCATTAAGACTGATTTCTTTATTTATTGACTATTTAATTCTATATTTTTTTTATTTTTGAGTTTTTGAACAAAAACCTTTTTAAATGTTTCACAAGCTTTGTAAAGCTTATAATCAAGCTTAAGTGAACCAGAATACACTCTAAACAACCACTTTTAACAACATTATAGTGAGAATGGAATTTTCATTTAAAACTGCATAAACTGAAATTCAAAAGGATACATGATATTTTTAATTCAAATTAACCTTAACCACACTAAAGTACTTGAAATTACACTTGGAAACTGAGTTTTACAAATAAAATAGGAAATTACATGAAAATGATAAAGAGAAAATACTAATTAACTACTACTTGTGCCCTGCCGCTTCTCTTTCTTTTTGTAGTAACATTTTAGGGTTTGTAGGGGTCCCTCAATGAATCCCACTTTCATTTTGAGCCATAGGATAAGTATCCTTCAATCTTCACCATTGAATCCTCTTTAACGCCAATTTCTCCTTTTTGTTAGGTAGGGGTTGAGTGAGGGCAATTTGAAGCAATTAAGGATTCTTGGAGGCTTGTGAAGGTCAATGAGATAGGGTATGGAGAGGCTGAGGTGTAGGGGGGGGGGGAGGTTGAGTGTTGACAGATGAAGCAGGTGGGTGTTTTTGGTGGGAAAAAGAAGGGTCAAAGTGTGTTGACCTGCTTTTTTATTACTAAGGGTGTTAGTTTGGTTTGTGTTTTGGGCTTGGGATAGGAGTTGGGCCAAGGGGAGGTGGTGATGGGCTGGTGTGTGTTGGGTTGGATTTGGAATTGGATTATGTTGGGATCAAAGTCTTTGATCCTAACACGTAAATGGAACGACATTTACGGGATTACATTAGTTATGATGTAAGGCAAATACACAGGTACTGAAACCGTCATTATTGTAAAGTAGTGTGTATGTTTCCCTATATAAGCCCTCCTAGACTTCACTAGGAGGGTGAGACTTGTGTGTTATTTTCTCATATTCCTTTCATTCAATAATATCACTAGTTTTCCCTTCTCTCTCTACTCTCTCTCTCTCTAACCATGGCTTTCTTCTTCTTCCACCAAACCCGACCTCCCGAATCACATAATCAACATAAAACTATGATCCTACAAGTGGCATCAGAGCCAAGGTTGCATATTTGTTGATTATTATGGTTGAATCTTGTCAAAGTTGTTATCTTGATGTTGTTTTATCCATGGGCCGTACCATTTTTGGGTTTTACAGTTGTTAACAGCTTTTATGTATCCTATGGTCAAATATAATGTCACACTTTCTTTATTAAGGAGTAGTTTCATATATCTGTTTCGCATACCTTGGAAAACAGGTTATGTAACATTTCTTGAGACATTCTTTTTGTACCATTTTCCGTGAAAAAAAAGTGGTCAGGATATTATGGGTCGAATATCATTGGAAAATTCATCGGATACTGCTACAAAACTCGCCGGAATCAAATCAGAATCTCTTGTATAAGAGGTTCTCGATATGTACTGTTTTCGAGAACACTAGTGGTTTTTTCGAAAACACAATACCCCATTTATCGAAATTCTTGTATAAGAATTTTTGAAACGTTATGTAAATTTTCGATAAAGTTATGGAAGAAAAACTTTTCGAAAACATATGTAAAATTATCGAAAACTTATGGTTGTAAATTTTTGTAAATCTGTGTTCTTGATAACTCTGTTATCGAAATCTTATCCTCGATAATCAGGTTCTCGATAAAGTGATGTTTTCGAAAACATGTTCTCGATAAGTCACGAATCCACTGCCAAAACCACAAACAAATCCATGACTACCTATCACATCCTCTTCTCATCACAAACTAACCAATCTCTAATTATCAAGACTCGAATGATAGAAATTTAAATGAGCTCAGTTTGTCCTTTCGTGTTTCATAACATTTATCAAGACCTTTAAAAGATCTAACACACGAAAGAGATTACATCATTGCTTTATGAGAAGGTAAAACTCTTCTTTGATATCCGATTTTGAATATAGACACATAACTATTATGTTATTATCTATATTTGAATCGTTATAAGACACAACAACATATTATACAAACCTACCCGTGTACCTTGATAGTTAATAGTTCTTGAACATTTTTTTTCGTTGTGGTGGGATTACAAGAAGAAGAGATGTATTCTTCTTGTTGTGGTTTGTTGTTGCATCTGAAAAACGAGAGGAGAAAAGATGAATAGGGGCGTTATTTTTTGAGTAGGGTTCACAAATGACCTAATCTTTAGGGTGCCTTGTTTTTATCCGTGTGATATTGGGTCTTTTTTGATGGGTTGTGGAGTTTGTTTGGTAGAGTGGGCCGTTTTTATTGTTCTACTACTTGGGCCAGAATATACTGTTGGACTAATTACATTTGATCCGAAAATTAGTATGATTTGTGTATTTTTGGGATTAAATGCTCCAATGCTAATTTTTGGTGAATTATGAGGTTACATGAGTTTAAATGGCAAAAAGAGTGGTATTTTGGTGATTACTAAATTTTCACGGGAAACATAATTTTTGACAAGATTGGGAAACCATTATCAAGTTCAATTAAACCGTCAAAAGGCTAGAATTGAGCTTTTAACCGCAAGATGTGATTACGGCGTTAATTCATTATTACCTATTTGAGGTTGAAGTGGGATTTCACGGGCACGTGTACTTAGTATCTGAAGATATCGGGGTTGGTTGGATGAAGATTCTTCGAGATCCTTGTTCGAGCTTTTAACCTTTAAAATGACGAAGACTTGGATATCTAGTTATTTTTGTGATTCTCTCTTTCTATTACCACAAAATAACTATCACTTTAAGGAGTTACGTTGTAGTGCTCAGTGTCACACGAAGTTGTGGATAGTCAAGAGGTGATGTACGTCTTATACTTGATGGTTGGTTGGTTGATGAGTATAGAGTTCTTAGGGATTCGATGTGGTGCGAACTCTCTACACCGCTCTTTGTCATACATTAGTACAAGTTTAAGTCACAAGTTTGGGTTATTTTACTTCAGTCTCAAGTTCATCATATTGGGTTTTCTCCATCAGTAGTAACTACAAAAAGTTGTCAGAATGATAATGGAGTCGGTAAAGAGTTAGCTGAGAGGAGTATAAAAGAGCAGAGTTGTTTATCAACAGTTGATTCTCACAGGCTATTTTTAATACTTCACACATAATCGGTTAGTTAGACATATGGGGTTACGCTGCCTCCGTTTTCCATCGTAAACATAGTGTGTATGCTTCCGATTCCGCGAATACATCGTGGGGGAAGATAGAGAGGGTGTTCTTTGCTTTCTTACCCTTTTCTTGACTTCTTTGCGAAAACACTCATTTTCCACGAGGTTCTGCAATTAGGGGGAAGAAATGTGCACATCAGGGACGCATAATAGACTCACGTGATCGAGCTTACAATTTTATCACTACCGGAGAGACGTCCGCAGAGATGATCAGTGGTTAAATTTTGTGACTTTGGTGTAATCGTTTCAACTCTCGCGGGTTGTGAAGTGTGAAGTAGCCTACTTAAGTGAGAAGATCTTGCTGATTTCTTGCATGTTACCCCCGAACGGAGCTTCCGCATAGAGTACAACTGTGATTAAGTGACTAGTCAGATTTGCTTGGTGTGGTTTACTGTGTCATCTACAAATTCCGCTGCGTACTCAAAACTTCAAAAGTTAGAAGCCTTGTTTACTACATCAATGTTTCGAATCTGCTGAAGACGGTTGTCAGTTTGGGGGGAAGCTGATTCAGAAACTTTGCCAAAAAGAAGTGTACGAAGAAGCCGCAAAAGACATGCAGCATGAATTGGGGGGAAGTTAATCCATTTCATGCATAATACATCATTTGCCTACAAGTAAAGATAAAGTTCTCAAGCCGAGGTACAAGATGAAGACAAAGAGCGTCAACTGTAGTCATCCTCAGCACTTGAAGAGCCGATGAAGACCTTTCTTTATTTGTATTTGTACTCGTAGGAAATCTCGTAAGTAATCCCTTATGTCGCCCCGTTGGGGTAAGATTGTTGGGATCAAAGTCTTTGATCCTAACACGTAAATGGAACGACATTTACGGGATTACATTAGTTATGATGTAAGGCAAATACACAGGTACTGAAACCGTCATTATTGTAAAGTAGTGTGTATGTTGCCCTATATAAGCCCTCCTAGACTTCACTAGGAGGGTGAGACTTGTGTGTTATTTTCTCATATTCCTTTCATTCAATAATATCACTAGTTTTCCCTTCTCTCTCTACTCTCTCTCTCTAACCATGGCTTTCTTCTTCTTCCACCAAACCCGACCTCCCGAATCACATAATCAACATAAAACTATGATCCTACAGATTATTTATTAAAGGGATTCGTTTGGTTGTAGTAGCAAAACACAAGGACCATAAGTGTAATTTCTGAAAACCATGGACTAATTTTGAAACTTTCCCAAAGTACAAGTGAGGACCAAACTTGCCATTTTCCATAATCCAAGGACCTTCCATGATATTTTCCAAAATTTGACATTCCAGGGACTATTTTTGACATTTTTGAAACTTCAGGGATCTAAGTTGTCATTTTGAAAATTTGAGTAAAAGACTAATTTTGACAACTTTTGAATCCCTAAGGATCTTTAATGATAATTGTCCATATTTTGAATAACCATGGACTAGTTTTGACATTTTATGAAAGTTGGGGGGACTGAAACTGCCAATTTTGTAAACTTTGTTCGTTTTTCATTTTTTTTACTCATTTTGCATCTGAAACATATAAAACACAATCCCTGAGATATTTTCAGTATTTTGATGCATTTTTGAGTATTTTTTGATGTTTTGCAGATAAGATTTGACCAACAATGATGAGTGTTTAAGCACTCATCAATCCCCCACACTAAATTATTGCTAGTCCCTAGAAATCTTTTGAGAAAACTTAATGGATTTTAATCTCTTTACCAAAAGCCATTAATTCTGGAGTAGCCAAATGTTTCAGTTCAAGTAAGAACTATGGTACACTGATAACCATATGATTTTTAGCAAACCATAAGCTGTCAACGGTTTTGATTTGTCTTTATCAGAAGCCGTTTGCTTCTGGACTAGCCAACTCTTGACGGAATACAGTCATCATCTTGGTGAGTTGATTACCAATTATGGTTTTCCACTGCCTTTACCACAAGCCATAATCTTGCAGGCTAGCCAACTCTTTTACTTTTTAGGATATGGAGAGTTGAATACCATACAATTTTCGGCAAATTGTCAGCCATCAACGGATTTGAGTTATCTTTACCAAGAGCCGTTTGCTCCTGGATTAGCCAATCCTTTTGTCGGTTAGACATGGCGGACTGATAACCACAAAATTTTTGAAATAAAGTGAAAAAATTTTAAAGTTTCAGGCCAAAAACGGGGGGTACTAGAAGGTATAATGTGATAAAATTCGCTAGAATTCCCCCCCCCCCCCCCACCCCCACACACTAAGAATTGAATATTGTCCTCAATATTCAAAGTTCCGGCTATTATGCCGACTCTTTGAACGTGAAAAGGCAATATTCTAAGCTAACTGTGGAAATACTATTTTTTCACTTTATTTATATATATATACAAACACTTTTTTTTTTTTTTTTTTTTTTTTTTGAATCTAGAAGTTGAAATTTACATATATACATTGCAAACCGCAGGGGATGGCCACTCCCCCATACTTGGGTATTAGAAAGTAGAAAGAAGTAAGAGACATGGGTGAAAACCTATGTTGTGCTACTGTTTTTGTTCATCGAGTTGCTAGCTTGACTCGATCCCCGAATTCATTCGTTCTTGGGGAAAGTTTGGAGATCAGATACAACCATGGATGGTATGTCCTCTCCAAAGTAATGTTTCAAACGATGCCCATTCACTTTGAAATTTGGTCCATCATTTTGAGATAGTTCAACGGTGCCATAAGGATAAACTTTTGCGATAGTGAATGGGGCAGTCCAACGGGTTTTGAGTTTTCCCGAGAAGATCTTGAGTCTAGAGTTGAAAAGAAGGACTCGGTCACCAACGTTAAAAATGCGGTTCTTGATTTTGAGTCATGAATCTTCTTTGTCTTTTCCTTGTAGATTAAAGAGTTCTCGTAAGCTTGATCACGAAGTTCATTCAATTCATTCATTTGAACTTTCCGATGATCACCCGCAGTTTTGAGGTCAAAATTTGCATGTTTGTGGGCCCTATAGGCTTTATGCTCAAGCTCGATCGGTAGATGGCATGCTTTCCCGTACACAAGCTTGGAAGACGTACACCTGATGGGTGTTTTGTAAGCTGTACAGAAAGCCCAAAGTGCATCATCTAATTTATCCAACCACGATGCACGATTTTCACCAACCATTCTTTCCAAGATTCTTTTAATGCCCCGATTGGAAACTTCTACTTGTCCACTTGTTTGTGGGTGGTACGCAGTAGAAAGACGGTGAGTTACACCATACTTTTGCATGACTTTATCAAATTTGTCATTACAGAAGTGTGTACCCCGATCACTGATAATAGCACGTGGAGTTCCAAATCGAGCAAAAAGAGCTTTTAAAAACTTCACAACAACTTGGGCATCATTAGTGGTTAAAGCTTTTGCTTCAACCCATTTTGACAAGTAGTCAACAGCCACGAGTATATATTTATTTCCATGAGATGATGGAAATGGCCCCATAAAGTCTATGCCCCATACGTCAAAGATTTCACAAACTTGAATTGCATTTTGAGGCATTTCGTTCTTTTGTAAAATGTTCCCGTGACGTTGACAAGCGTCACAGGATTTGACTAATTGCTGGGCATCCTTATAGATCGTGGGCCAGTAAAAACCGGAGTCAAACACCTTTTTGGCGGTGTAGTTTGGGATTATGGTGGCCCCCCGTGGGACCAGCATGGCAAGCCTTTAGAATTTCAGCGGCTTCATAAACACACTGCCGGATGACTTGATCCGCGCAGATTTTGAAAAGGTAGGGGTCGTCCCAAAAATAGTGTTTTACATCTTTAAAGAATTTATTTTATTGTTGGGACGACATCCCTTTCACAACAAAGTTACCCGCATGGTAATTTGCAAAGTCGGCAAACCATGGGGTAGTCGAATCTCCACGAAAAGAAACCGCATTGAGGGTTTCCAGAGGAAATGTTTCATTTATTTCCTTTTTCTCGAAAGCATCTTGGTGAGGGTTTTCAAGACGGGAGAGATGATCTGCAGCTAGGTTCTCAGCTCCTTTTTTATCACGAATAATGCTATCAAATTCTTGCAAGAGGAGAACCCAACGGAGTAGTCTCGGCTTTGCATCTTGTTTTGCAAAGAGATACTTCAAAGCCGAGTGATCCATATACATTATGCATTTGGTCAATATCAAATATGGCCAAAAATTTTCAAAGGCATACACCACCGCTAATAATTCTTTTTCTATGGTAGTGTAATGACTTTGAGCCTCGGTCATCGTTTTGCTCGCATAGTGTATCGGCTGAAAATGTCTAGATTTGCGTTGCCCCAAGACTTCCCCTATTTCATAATCACTAGCATCACACATGATTTCTAAGGGAAAGTCCCAATCGGGGGCAACAAGAATCGGTGCCTCAGTAAGCTTTTTCTTCAATGTTTCAAAAAGCTTCAATGCACTCGGGGGAGAAGATAAAAGGAGCATCCTTTTCGAGGAGATGGGTCATAGGCCGGGCGATTTTAGAAAAATCTTGAATAAACCTACGATAGAAACCGGCATGACCCAAAAAGCTCCTAACACCTTTGACGGTAGTGGGGTGAGGTAATTTTGCAATGACATCCACTTTGGCTTTGTCAACCTCAATCCCATTCTTTGAAATTTTAAGGCTGAGGACAATGCCCTCTTTGACCATAAAGTTACTCTTCTCTGAATTTAGACATAACCTTGTGTCTTCACAACGTTTGAGCATGTTGTCTAAATGGGAGAGACATGATTGAAATGAATCCCCAATGACCGAAAAATCGTCCATAAAGACCTCCATAGTTTTCCTGATCATGTCGGAAAATATGGCCATCATACATCTTTGAAACGTGCCCGGAGCATTACATAAACAAAATGGCATAGGTTTGTAGGCAAAAGTTCCATAGGGGCACATGAAAGTGGTCTTTTCCTGATCCTGCGGATCAATGGAAATTTGAAAGTAGCCCGAGAAACCATCGAGGAAGTAATAGTACTCATTCCCCGCTAATCTTTCGAGCATCTGATCCATAAAGCGTAGAGGAAAATGGTCTTTGCGGGTGGCGTCATTTAACTTGCGATAGTCAATGCAGACACGCCAACCCGTAACCAATCGAGTTGGAATCAACTCGTTTTCTTCGTTAGTGACAACAGTAATGTATGGGACTAACCCGAGGACTGTCCGAGATAGGGTAAATCAGACCGGCATCAAGAAGTTTTAAAACTTCTTGTTTGATGACCTCATGAATTTTTGGATTCACCCTTCTTTGTTGTTGGACTACTGCTTTGAAGTCATCCTCTATTAAAATTTTGTGGGTACAAAATTTGGGGTCAATGCCCTTGATGTCGGAGAGTCTCCAAGCAATTGCTTGCTTGTGCGACTTCAAAAGCTTTATTAGAGCAGTCTTTTCCTCAACACTTAAATCCTTAGCAATTATGATGGGTAATTTATCATCACCCTCCAGAAATGCATATTCAAGATGAGGCGGCAAGTCCTTAAGTTCGACCTCAGGAAAGTCATCAGTTTTCTCAACATTTTTGACATCCTATTTATGAAGTGTTTGTGGTAGAACAGGAAGAGGAGAGGGATCTTCGTTTAATAATTTCTCATGTAGGAGAATATCCCTCTCGGGGTCAATCTCTTAGTTATCGATTCCATCGGGAATTGAATCACTCTTGAGAAAGGCCTCAATTTCTTCTAAGACGAAGTCACTTCCCTCAAACGGAGTGAGGGAAGGAGAAGAATTGGCAATGATGGGGTGACAAGATGGAGTGAGGTTTTCACTCGGAGAATCATCAATGAAACCTAAAACCTCTTGAGCGTACTCCTCAGCAGAAACATCGATGACATCTATTCGGTTTACCGATTCAGAGTCATAATTGGAGGAGTACCTCGATGTTTGATCGAGGTTGAAGTTGATGGCTTCCGTTCCAACACGCAACGTGATCTCTTGCTCAAATACATTGATGAGAGCACGCCCAGTTCTAAGGAATCCCTTTCCAAGAATTAGAGGGACCCTTGAATCGGCATCAAAGTCAACAATCACAAAATCTGCCAGAAAATGGAACTTTCCCACTTTAACGAATAAGTCCTCGGCAATGCCAAGTGGACGAGAAATCGATCGATCGGCAAGCTCTAGTGTCATGCATGTGGAAGTAAGTTCGGAAAGAGAGAGTTTCTTCCACACAGAATATGGCATCAGGTTAATGCTAGCACCCAGATCGGCCAAGGCGAAGCATTCAACCATCCCCGGAAAAATACAAGGAATGAGAAATTTTCTGGGGTCTCCAAGCTTCTCAGGAAGCTTTTTTAAAAGAACTGCTGAGCAGTTCTCATTCAATGGAGTTCTAGCCATTTCGAAGAGTTTTTCCTTATTACTTAACAGATTCTTGATTGCTGATGCAAACTTGGGCATCAAGAGAATAGCATCCGTGAAGCTGATGTCAAAGTGCAAATCTTGGAAGATTTGGAAAAATTTATCCATTTGGTGACTAGCCTTTTCGTGAAGCTTTTATTCATTGAGACGTGATGGGTAAGGAATAGAAGTTTTGGATTTAGGGTTGTCCACTGGAATTTCTGGTGGTTCAAAGACAACTCTAGGCTTACATCTGGTTTCTGGAATAACCTGAGGTTGGACGTGTGCTATACTTCGTAAGCTAGGAGATTGCACTTTGTCCGTTGTCACCTCAGGTTCACGTTCCACTACCTTTGGAGGAGAGGAAGAAGAGGTAGTAGGAATCGCGGGTTCATCATATGAAGCATCACTTCTTGTTGTGATCGCCTTAGCATCGCCCCTCGGGTTAGCGATCGTGTTGCTAGGTAAAGTAGTACCTGAGCCCGAGGGTCGATCATTTAAAGACTTCTTGATATCAGAAATCTGGCTGACCAAAAACTTGTTCAACTCTTCTTGCGATTTCATAAATTGCTTTAACAACTCGTCAGATGAAGGCCCAGTTGGAACAATGGCCTGATTCGGATTAGGAAAATTTGGAGCTCGGTAGTTCAGATTGGGACCTTGATTTTGAAAATTACCCTGATTAGGGTTGTTGTTTCCATGAAAATATCCGGGATTGAAATTACCCTGACCTTGGTTTCGATTAAAGTTTCCTTGATGTTGGAAACCTTGATTTTGGAAACCTTGGTTTTGATTTTGAAAACCATGACTCTGATTGAAGTTACCTTGGTTTTGGAAACCTTGGTTCACTCTATTTTTATTTTGGTTACGGTTTTGGACATTTTGGTTTTGATTAAAACCGGGAGGTCCAGGGTAGTGGTGAGGACGATAGTTCGGGTCCATAGGAGGGCGGTATTGATTGCCTCCTTGATTTTGGGACCCGGCAACAGCATGAGCTTCATATGGAGTACCATCAGTAGCTGTGCAATTGTAGTAGGCATGTAGCCCACCACAAGTCACACAGACTTCCACTTTTTTAATCTCAGCAGGTGGAGGATGTTGTGGAAAAGAAACTTTCTTTTGTTGGCCGAGAACCAAAGCTTGAATAGCTTCAGTAAGCTTGTCAATCTTAGCATCCGTGCTAGACTGACTCACAGGAGTAGAAGTAGAAGGACCCGTACTAATTTGGGAAACAACCGGCTTGCTTCGTGTAGAGCGGACCTTGGACTTGTTTTCTGTGATTGCTAAAGCTTCTTTGGTGGTTCTACTCATGAAGTTACCTCCCGCGGAGGCATTGAGTGAATCCTGATCAGCTTGGCTCACACCATTGTAGAAAGTATCGAGTTGCATCAACTCTGAGAAACCATGATGTGGACACTTGCGAAATAATTCTTTGAAACGATCCCACGCTTCACCAAATGATTCATCATATTTCTGAGTGAACTTGGTGATTTCGTTTTTAAGACTCGTGGTCTTGGAAGGTGGGAAGAATTCATTCACAAATTTTTTCACAAGATCTTCCCATGTCTCAATAGATCGAGGAGGTTGTTTTTCAAGCCAAGTCCGTGCTTGTCCCTCTACGGAGAATGGGAAGAGAAGAAGTTTGATTGCTTCAGATGGGACATTCTTGTACCTGATGGTTGACGTGATTTTATTGAACCATCGAATGTGAGCATGAGGATCGTCCCTCTCAAAACCGTAGAATTGACTTGAGGTTACAAGATTGAGTAACCCGGTTTTGAGCTCAAAATTATCAGCCACGATGGCTGGAACAACAATGGCATCTCTGTAACCCTCGATGGGTGCTTGGAGAAGCTCACACATGGGGCGGTCTTCCGCCATGGTGACAGCAGATGTCGAAACAGTACGGATCTCAAATCTGACTGTTGGTGCTGAACGTCTACGAGTTCTTCGAGGTTTCTTAACAAGCTCACGTAATGGGCTCGTGGACCTTGAAGAACGAGTGCGCATGAACTAAAAAACAAACTCACTCAAAACAAAATCGAGGCAAAACGACAGTGAACTTAAACCAATAATCACGAGTAAGTGGCTTCTTTAAGAAAGATACACCACTCACAGGGATACAAAGGCAAGTTTTGATCTTATGTTTGGGAACTTATTAATGTCCACACCCCCAGTTGGTAGGTGTTCTGTCTTGGTTTGCGACGGTTTATTTTTATATATTATTATTCACAAGAAAAGGACGGATGTTTTTGGGTTTTTGTGTGTATGTGAAAAAAAACTTTTGGAATTATTTTTGGTGTCGTTACGTTATCGAAAATCGTATCTCTTTAAGAATCACCTTAAAAAAAATCCGATATAGAAAACGTTACAATCTGTTTTGTTTGTTTTTTTATTTTTTTGGTGTTTTAACACTTTAGAAAAAAAGTGTTAATGACTTTTTGTGTTTTTGATTTAAAATTTACAAAAGTGATGGTATTTTTATAGTGATGATGGTGAAATAGCACTAATCTCTAAGACGCTGCAGAAACGCGCACAACTCCCCAGCAGCGGCGCCAAAATTTGATTGATGCTAAACAGTCAACTAAAGTCAACCACAGATGTGGTCAATATAGTCAAACTACCTAGTCAATGTCACCAGGTCGTTATGTCCCGACGAGGTGTGAATTGTACTTAAGTGTGCTTGTGATCGGGTGATTTTCACAAAAAAGGTTATGATGAGAATTATTTGAGAATTATGAAATGAAATAGCTTAGGAAAGCTATATGATTGATTACGTGAATTTAGATTAAGGAGAAACGAGCTAAAACCTAAAAACGTACGTTTTAATTACAAACGGGTACTGACGTACGTAATAAAAGTGAACCTGAAGAAATAAAACCGCTACGGATATGAAATTGATATTTTTACAATCCTAATAATAAAAAAAAAATTGGAAAATTAAAATTAATTTTTACACTTTTTATTAATTATTATTAATTAATTACTAATTACTTATTAATTAACTAATTAAACTAATTTAAATTATTAAAAATACCAAATTGACTTAGATAATTAAGAAAATTTTTATAAAACTAATTAACCATCACAGGAATCTTAAAAAATTATAAAAAGTTGGTTTTATATGTTTTTAAACTATTTTACTAATTATTAAACTAAATAATAATTAATTACTAATTAAATTATAAAAATTATATGATGAACAGTAAAAATTCTATAAAATATTCCTAAAATTATTTTATAATATATAAAAGCTAGGAAAAATATAAAAACTTGGTATTACTTGATAAAAACTAATTTTGCTATTTAATACTTAAATATTAATTAATTATTACTTAAACTATATCTAATTCTAATAAATACCAAATGACAAAAGAAAAATCTAGAAAAATTCCTAAAAATACTTTAATATAAAATATAATTAAGAAAAATATAAAAATGAAAATTACTTAATAAAAAACTAAAAAGGAATATTAAAAAGATAATTAATATTAAATAGAAACTATCACTTAATTTTAAATTGGATTTTTCTGGTTTTTCTTTTGGAAATCTGTTTATCTACTAAAAATAGGAAACTTTTGTGAAGACAACTTTTTTCTAGCTTAAAAATAAGCCAAATGGACACAAAAAGGCTTATACAGTTGACTTTTGTTGACTTTTGAAGGAAATGAACCTCTGTGGGGTCCACAGGGGTGGAAAATGGTAAAAATTAGCTACTTGGACAGGAATAAGCTGGAAACTAGAATATAAGCCCACTGAATAAGCCAATAAGCCAAAATAAGCACTTGGATTCCTTTATTTCAACACAGAAATGGGACAAAGTTTGGTGCTGTCTAGGGGTCCCATAAGGGTGATTATGCTCAAAAGCTTAGATGGAATGGAGAGAGGGCCAGGTGGGGGGTTGAAAGGACCCAAGGGGGGCCTATGTTGCAGCAGCAGGGGAGGTGCCTCTCCCTGCAGGTGTGTTTGGAAGGGTGTAAGGCCCACACAAAAAATCACAAAAATGTAATGAATATGGGATTTCAAAGTTGAGGTGGGAGACTATGTATTGTGAAAGTTTCAAGACCTGAATCTATACACAAAATTCAAAACAATTCTTGGAATTTTTGGTTTTTTCAGCACAAGGTATCTTTGACTTTTTGATGAAACACTAAAATGTTGACTTTCTTGAGTTTTGATTGGTTCTATTTAATTGAAAATATGATAATAAGCTACAATGATGTGATCTAAAGCTATTTTAACAGTTATGGAACTAATATGAGTGATCTAGCAATCAACCATTCCAACAGTTAAGTGATTTATGGGGGATAAGGGAGATTTTGACTTTTGCACAAACAAGTACTGTATTTTAACACTAGACTACCCTAAAACAACCTGTTGGAACATGATTCAAAGGAAAACAACTACTGAACCAACCTTAGGCTTAGTTGAATCAGTTAATCCAAACCCACCTTTATGCGTATGATTTACTGATTTTTAAAGCTAAAGACATATTGATACCATGAAATTGAATCACAAGGTTATATTATGACACAATAAGCTCAATTGATCAGATAAACACTAATAAGAACAACAATAACCTAAGAATCTAAGTTATACTAAAATGGCAGTGAAAAATGAAAATATGAAGCATGATGAAATCTGCTGAACAATTACACTATATTAAGCAATAATATTACTAACTAATACCAAACAAACATAAAACACAGAAATTATCAGACAATAAGTATGTCTGCAGTGATTTGCAAAAAAAAATTAGAAATAATGCTTAAAATGGGGTTCCACTGAGAATCAAGTAACCAAGGGATCAAATCATAACCTAATGCCTCCCATGAGGCTCTAAAACCTTGAGAGTCCAAAATCCACAGGCTCTCTTGCTTCCTTCTTAATTAAGATTGATTTTTTTATTTATTGACTATTTAATTCTATATATATATATATTTTTTGAGTTTTTTAACTAACACCTTTTTAAATGTTTCATTCTAAATAACCACTTTTAACCATAATACACTCTAAATAACCACTTTTAACCACTTTTAACAACATTATATTGCTTCCTGCTTAAATGAACCATAATACACTCTAAATAACCACTTTTAACAACATTATATTGTGAATGGAATTTTCATTTAAAACTGCATAAACTGAAATTCAAAAGGATACATGATATTTTTATTCAAATTAACCTTAACCACACTAAAGTACTTGAAATTATACTTGGAAACTGAGTTTTACAAATAAAATAGGAAATTACATGAAAATGATAAAGAGAAAATACTAATTAACTACCACTTGTGCCCTGCTGCTTCTCTTTCTTTTTGTAGTAACATTTTAGGGTTTGCAGGGGTCCCTCAATGAATCCCACTTTCATTTTGAGCCATAGGATAAGTATCCTTCAATCTTCACCATTGAATCCTCTTTGTCACCAATTTCTCCTTTTTGTCAGGTAGGGGTTGAGTGAGGGCAATTTAAAGCAATTAAGGATTCTTGGAGGCTTGTGAAGGTGAATGAGACAAGGTATGGAGAGGCTGAGGTGGAGGGGGAGGTTGAGTGTTGACAAATGAAGCAGGTGGGTGTTGTCCCATTTTTTTATTACTAAGGGTGTTAGTTTGGTTTGTGTTTTGGGCTTGGAATAGGAGTTGGGCCAAGAGAAGGTGGTGATGGGCTGGTGTGTGTTGGGTTGGATTTGGAATTGGATTATTTATTAAAGGGATCCGTTTACTTGTAGTAGCAAAACACAAGGACCATAAGTGTAATTTCTGAAAACCATGGACTGATTTTGAAACTTTCCCAAAGTACAAGTGAGGGCCAAACTTGCCATTTTCCATAATCCAAGGACCTTACATGATATTTTCCAAAATTTGACATTCCAGGGACTATTTTTGACAGTTTTGAAACTTCAGGGACCTAAGTTGTCATTTTGAAAATTTGAATTTTAAAAGACTAATTTTGACAACTTTTGAATCCCTAAGGATCTTTAATGATAATTTTCCATATTTTGAATAACCAGGGACTAGTTT
This sequence comes from Artemisia argyi, assembly GCA_030686995.1. Classification (NCBI taxonomy): domain Eukaryota; kingdom Viridiplantae; phylum Streptophyta; class Magnoliopsida; order Asterales; family Asteraceae; genus Artemisia; species Artemisia argyi. Next base: position 6,054,753 of record CM060705.1, read on the forward strand.
TGACATTTTATGAAAGTTGGGGGACTGAAACTACCAATTTTGTAAACTCTGTTCGCTTTTTCATTTGTTTTTACTCATTTTGCATCTGAAACATATAAAACAAAATCTCTAAGATATTTTCAGTATTTTTATGCATTTTTGAGTGTTTTTGTAACACCCCAACCCGAGAAGGGCTAAAGTGCAACATTATGGAGTCAATTCAGAACACAAGTGAAACGGAGATACAATACTAATTCAAAACTTACAAGATAACAAAAGAAAACTAATCAAAATACAAGGTACAAAAGGGAAACAATAATCTAAGCCCAATATAGATGCTTCTAATCATCTCTAAGTCCAGCCTGTATCTAACATGGTGAAGTCTTCTAAGCCCAAAAGCAAAACCTGCGTCCATAACTCAGCTTCCTACTAAACCTGCCGCAGGAAAAGAAATGCGGCTGAGCTTACAAAGCTCAGTGAACAGATATCAATCGAATAACAATACAATACAAAAGAAATATGATAAACAAAGAAATACGAAGATAGTTTACATATGGTGTCAATGGATAGTCAAAGGTTGTCAAAGGTTAAGTATAAAGGTTAAGTGTAAGATGTAAGATGTAATGTATGTGGAATTTAGTATTTTCCACAGGCCCAATCAATCAATCAATACAATATAATAGTAGCCCAATATGGAGTAGCTAGCTCCTAATATGTGAGGGGTTGCAATGCACGCACACCCAGTCACCAACCAATGTAGCAAATATCAATGTAGTCAATACAATAGTCACAATCAATCAATAAATCAATCAATCAAATCTAGGATGCATCCATACGCCCCTGCAGGCCAATAACAATCATAGCAGTAGTCGATAACAATAATCAGGGACGGTGTGGTACATCTCTCCAACCACACTAGAGTACATAACATTGGTGCATCAATGCTATGGTTGTGGCTACTCAACAACAAGTAATACCTGGGTAAATACTGAAGGGTCATGTAGTCAAGGTTCAATATCAGTATAAGTGCCAAGTCATAATCAAAGGTTCAATGTTAAAGGTTCAATATCAAAGTTCAATATCAAGGATTAATATCAAGGATCAATGTCAAAGGATCTATATCAGAGGATCAATCAAAGATGTGATATCAACGGGTCAAAACCAATGTTCTAATCCACATTATTCCAAGTTCCAAGGTCCCATAGTTCATGATCAAAGGGGTCATAATGAGAGTTTAAAACAAAAGATCAATTTGGTAGGTTCCCATCACTTGTTTAAAAAGGTTTGTAGTACAATCCCATTTAAAAGGTTTATAACAAAAGTTCATTTAGAAAAGATCTTCCAAAAGATGACATTTATAAAGGTGATTCTTTAATAACGGTTTTCACAAGATATTCTATGAAAGTGGTCTTCATGAATTTATAAAATCCCATATAAGATTAGTCTTAAATCATATTAAAAGTGTTGTTATAAAATAATTTCTCCTTTAAATGTTTCCATGTCATAACTTTAAGAAAAGAGATTTCACCTCCCGTTATAATATCCCAAAGAACATTCAATGTCCCCCAAGGGTTCAAAGGTTGAGGTCACGAAAGGTTATCGAACGGGTCATGTCAACACCATACCATAAGAGTCCAAATGAATAACAATAGGATCACAAATACCAGTGGAACCCATCAATCATAGGGCCAAGTACGAAGGATCATATCCAAGACCAAACGGAAGTCATAACATGTTAATCAAGTCAAAGACAAAGTCAAGAGAGAGAAAGTGTGTACCTTTGCCGAGTCAAAACAAACCGAGACCAAATCACGTAAGTTACCTCTTTTAGTTATCTTTCCATTTTTAGTAAGTTTCCTTATTTAGAAGGTTTCCACCTTTAGATGTTTCCATAAATAGTATTTTCCAAAATTAACAGGTTTCCATAAATAGCAGAATTCCCATTTTAGCAATTTTCCAATTTTAGTCATATTCAATATCCTTAGTTTTATCATTTTAACAAGTTCCCATAACTAGATAAGTTAAGGGTTTCAAATTATACAAGTTTTCCAAGATTAGGGTTTTTTTCTATTAATCATTTTCATGATTAGGGTTTAAATATGTCAAATAAACAAGTTAAGGGTCAAAAGTGTAAATATTGCCAAAGTTTCATATTTTATACCAAATTTCCACAAATTAGTAATATTTACCATTCAATACTTCAAGTTTACCAAATGTTACCATTTAAACCCTCAAGTTATATTATTTACCAAATAAGCCCTTTTTGTTATTTAATTTACAATTACAAGCATGTTTAATTTAAATTAACACTTATAACCCTTAATTATCAAAAGTATACTATTTCAGCCCTTAATATAATATCTATTCAAAACAGCCCCTTTACTTTCATAATTTACAAATTTAGTCCTTTAATTAGAATAAATACAATTTACACCCTTTTAATTATAGAAATTACAAATAAACCTTTTAAGTTACCAAACTTGCACATTATACCCCTCAATACTAAATATGTATGAATAAGCCCTCAATTTATAAATTTTACAAAACACACCCCTTAATTTAATTAATTACAATTCGATTTAATTAAATCACATAATTATCCATTTAACCCTCCAAATTACAAAATTAACACAAAACTCCCTCATTATCATTTTGTTCAGATTACCCCTGATCTATTATAGGTTAAAAAAAATATCCCTTAAGGTTGGAAAATTACAAAACACACCCTTATGTATTTAAAATTCAATTCGGTTATAAATAAAAATCATAAACCCTAAACCTAAATCACCAATCATCATGTAATCATTAATTCACCATTAAAAACATTAAACATCACAAAAAAAAATATAAAATACCTAACCATAAATTCGTACCCCCTTTTTCTTATTCATTATATTTTATTTTCGTTTTCTATAAAAACCCGATTATCAAAATAAATTCACAAAACAAGTTTCTGAGTTCGACAATCATAGAATCCATTTTATTAGAGTTATATAATCAATATAGGACCTAGAAAATACGTTTGATGCTCACAAAATTCATTTCCAGCCGAATGTAATTTATTTCCCTTTTTAGGGTTTTAATTAGGTTTTCGATCCAAATAATTTTTTTTTAGTGTGCATGAACAATTTATCCACATTAAATAAAGATTATAGGATGTTACAAAGTTACCTTGATGGAGAATTAACCAAGGAAAAGAGCAGAATGATTTATTATGCCCGGTTGAATAAATCGACAAAGAAAACTCCAGAATATCAAATCACGCTTCAACCACCTCAAACACTATTTTTCCCAACCTCCTTACTTCAAAATAAGATTAAGAAAAATACCCAAGGGTTTCCAGAAATTATTATTCAGCCGATTTTGATTTTAGGAGGCGTTTAGGGTTTGTTTTAGGTGTTTAGAAATTTTGTTATGGGAATTTCGGATTATGGATGAATATAGGATAGTTTTTGGAAGGAAATTCATCAATTAATTCGTGATTTGGGGGAAGAATGGCAATCATAGCCGATTTTGTGATTTTACATATTAATTATAATCGATTTTGTAATTTAGGAAACTTAGAAATTATATTTATATTAATTTCTTAGGTAAACAAATATTTAAAATAAGTTAGGTATTTAATTTCTTCTAAATAAAAACTTAGGATATTCATAGTAATTTATTTCTAAGGTTGTGTACAAGTTTTAATGTTTTTGGACCCTTATAGGTCACGTAACGTGCACCACTTATGTTTTAATCCAAATTTCACATTCTTGAGTTTATATGATGTTGTAGTAGCTCAAATATTATTTACTTGAAGTTACATGTTCACATTTGTGATTGTACCATAACCGTTTTTGATTTAGGGCTTGTTTGGTAAACGTACACACTTCTTCAAATTTTCAAATTAGAGTGCATTTTAGTAATTCAAACGTATTATGGAAATGTGGTTTTATAGTTTTTGGATGTTTTGCAGTTCAGATTTGACAAAAAATGATGAGTGTTTATGCACTCATCAATATCACCAACATTATGTTGACGTTTTAAGCATCATTTTCAGGTGAGCTTTCTAAGGATAAGATATAAGGATGTGATTAGACGAGACCCTAGTTGCATTGGAAATGGTTTATCATCCATGTTTGGATTTATGTATTGTTTCGGATTTTGTTTTGGTTATTTTGTTTTGGGGTATTGTTACAACACTTTGTGTTTGTACTTTGCTCTATTTTTGTGCATGTATTTGTTTCTCTATATAGACACTAGGTGTTGTGTTGATATCCATGAAGTTACACCCTCGCGTGTCCGCCTTGGTGAGGTGTGACATCATTAAATCGACGGAAACCTAAGTGGTCATTTATTTACATTATTTATGTTTCAAACCCTAAACTATTATAAGATGTTATATTAAACCCTAGTCTCTAACAATGATCATTTTTAGCATTCAAACCTATGTAATTGTTAATTGTAATCATAATTGATTAAACTTACTAAATATGGAAAACTTGCTAATTCGGAAAAGTTACTAAAAGTGGAAGCCAAATAAAACGAGTAATCTGATTGAAAATAAGTAATAATAATAAGCCGATCATTATTTCGTGTAGATCCGCTGAAGAAGGAGTTGCTTCCAATCTTTATGTTTTCTGTTATGTTTGCACTTGCGGTCTAAGGTACAGATATTCTAACCTTTCAGTAAGGTTTCTTATGACTCATGATCCGTTCCATTGCCACTATTAAGATTTCTGATCTGTATACTCCTGATATCCTTGGTTCATTTGATAGTATAATTTCGTTTGAAGACCCTTTTAAAAAATATAACCTGATGACTTTTGAGAAAAACTATTTTTGAAATGATTTATGTGATTACGATACGATGCCATTTTTATATGAAGGTTTTATGACTCTTATGAAATGTGTTTTTAAAGGAATACTTTTAAGATAAAAAGTTTTAAATAATTTTCTAAAGTCCTTAATCTTTTTTATTCTTTAAGATTTCTCGTTACTTTCTTTAACATCTTTTGATTATTTAACTTCAAATTTTGGACCTTTGCTATGAACCCTTTTGCTATTATGAACCTTTGATTTGAACCTCATGATATGAATCTTTGATTTGGACCTTTGACTTGATCCATTGCAATGATCCCTTTGTATGATCCATATTTGATCGATCTATTTCTTTTATGATTTGCTTTGATATTTATTGTATGCTATATTCCATTTCTTATAGCATTCCTATGCCCTTATATGCTGCCCATTATTTGATTAAATTTTAGCCAGTCATGGGGAGTCCATGGCCTTGCCACTGATGCACCAGTGGTATTGACACTATCTGTGGAAGTGGGTTTTTGTCCACAGCGTTCCCTATTATGCTAATAGCACCATGGCCATTATTATATTGTACGTATGTTTAGCCTAGAGCCTGGTATATGTATATTTGTTTTTGCAGAGAGCGTATGGATTCATCCTAGGAACTTTGTTTCGTTTTGAATTTGGTGAATGGGTATGTGTGTGCGATACACTCCTTTTCACATTTGGTACATCGAGCTAGCTACTCTATGTACAATTTGATATATGATTATTGGGCATTTCTGTTACTTCTACTATATATGTGATCCTTGTTGTTCTACCTTCCTTATTGTTATTGACTTATGCGTTCCTTAGTTCATTTGCTTACACTTATGATTCGTTCCATTTTCATTTGATTCATTTGATATTCCTTATACGTACTCCCTTTGATCATATTCTGTTGATTCTATCATATGTTCCATATTCTTTGATATTCGTCTCAACAGGTTTGCTTGAATTCATTTCGGATTCACTTTCGTTTCCCTTTTGTTATTAGCTTTTGTTTGTTTATATCTATTCACTGGGCTTTTAAGCTCAGCCGCATTTCTTTTCCTGCGGCAGGTTATTTAGAGGGAAGCTGGGTTTGAGGGAAGAGTGCTTAGGAGTTCTTAGTGGACTACACGGTTGATAGCTCCCCATGGATTAGAGATGAACTTAGAGATTCCTCTTTTGGTTCTTAGTTTGAAACTAGTTTGGTGATGTGTGGGGATTGCACCAAGCTTTACCTCTCATGGGATCTCGAGAAGCTTGCAACCCCCACCAGGCAGTGTACCTGATCGTTGTAGTATAGTATAGTGACAAGTACCGGGGGATTGATCGTTCAGCTAGGAATAGTGTCGCTAGGATTAGAAAACCTAATTACTAGTTCTAGAGATGAAGGATGATTCTTTTTGTATTTTTATATTTTTATGAAAGCAAGTAAATATCTCGGGTTTGAAGGATTTGGGCGGAATTAGTTGCTAGTCAACTAACCCAATACTAAGATACAATCAAAATAAAATACTAGAAATGAAAATAAAACTAAATTAAACTAAGGTTGTGAGCAATAAGTGGAGAAATGTGTTTACTTAGATTTCACTACTCCCTAGATATCTTTTACACGTTAATTACTTGTTATAGTTGCGTGGATGACAGATTGTATTCCTTAATACCATTCATGGGGTGGCGTACTTAACTCCCCAATCCTATGAGTGCCTACTTCACTCCTATGTCGAGCCAGCTAAGAAGCTCCTAACATGGGATCATTAGAATTTACTCATGCATTAAATACAACCAATAAAACCTAGTACACATCGGTTCATGTTTCCTAAGACGTTCAAGCATGTTACCATTTAGAGATCTGCCAGTTTTCTTAAGCCTAACATTGAAATCATTCATCCAATACAACCATAAACAAGTAATCAACACATAATCAACATCTAGGTTTCATTAGATCTAAGCAAACACAAGATAAATCTAGCCTAGCATAGTGGAATCAACACAAGCACAAGATATAGACAACCAACACATAGACATATTGATTGAATTAGAAGAACACTTATCTCAATAACACATGCAAGCATTCAAGGGCTGAAAACCCTTGAAAAACCTGTAAAATTCGTATATGGTTCGGCCTTAGGGTTTCTCCAAACTTGTTCTTCCTTTATGAATGAAAATTAGAAAACTATATATAGAAAATTGAGTCTGACGGCGTCAAGAACAATCTTGTGACGCCGTCATCTCGCCGCCAAAAGAATCCTCGGACTGCCTTGATCTACATCTGACGCCGTCATGTATTAGGTTTTTCCAGGCCATCACGTATTTAACTCTTGACGCTCTTCCTTGTGACGCCTTCATTTTTGTACTGGGCCGTCATGATATTTACTCTTGACGCCGTCAGGAAAGTCTTCTTGACGCCGTCACACACTGTTTCCAGCTTGGAAAATTAAGTCTTTGGCGTTTTCTTCACTTTATGCTCCAAAAACGTCTGAATTGCTTCCTTTTTCAGATTTCTCTCCCAAAGTACCTAAAATCACAAAAGGAACGATTTAGGGAAATATTTGATCAAATAAATTTAATTCCGGGCTTAAATGACCCCCTAAAAGTGGTTCATTTTTCGCCTCATCATATACCCTTACACTTGAGATTTGCTTGTCCTCAAGCAAATGCGCTTTTATTCTAGTCAAAATACAAGTTAGGGGTCATTTAACACTAATATAAAAGTAATTACAATAAATAATCGTTCCACTAAAGACCAAAGACAAGCACGGAGGTCATAAACTAGCACCTCACAAATAGTGTTTAGATACTCACATCTCTCGGGTGTAATAAAGTATAAATTACAATATGGAAATGGGAAACATCTCTCACTACCTGTCATAGCAAAATAGATTACCATAGGCTTGGGAAAGGATCAAACCTCCACCACATGGCGTAAGCACCTAGGATAAACTATCAAAGAGGTATTTTTAAGGGTTGTAACGTTAGGTGTAGGGATATGAAATACACAGTTTTGTTGGATATAGGCAGTCTTTACTGATTGCGAGTTAACAATCTTGGTTAATTACATGTACAATATGGCGTTGCTAAGCCAAGACTAGACTCGACTTAAGCTAATAAATAAAAAATAACAAAAACATAAAATGAACATAGAATAAAAAGGGATGGTAGTCCGTATGTTTTTTCTCTTTTTCTTTTTCTTTTTCTTTCCCTTTTCTTTTCGATTTTTTTTTTTTTTTTTTTTTTTTGCATATACTCTTACCCTACCATCCAAAATAATGCATCATAGGGAATGAACATTCCCCTTACACTTGAATCTTTACATACTTTACAATAAACTAATCTAATGACTCGAATTAAGAAAATCAAAACACTTGGAGTACTTTTAAGATTAACGCACATATGGGGGTAATAAATGATGTTCTTCCCCATTACTCCATAAAATAAGTACTTTACCCATGAGTCCCAATCGTCTCAAAACAATATGTACAAGGATATGACTCGACATAGCAACCATGTAATCAATTAGATAGTTAACTTAGGGTTTAACAAATAACAATAATGCACTAAAAATGAGCGCATACACGGAAGGCTAAGGCGATTTGGTTGTACATTTAAGTGGGGTGTAACAAATTCTTCCTTTAAGTAAAATGCTTAAAGTTAGAAACGAAAAGATAGGCTCGGATGGGTGTACTAGGGGTTTCGTGTATTAAAAATGAGTACAACGCTAAGAGTTTATGAAAAATTAGTTGACTTAATTAGCCAAGTAATATGACTTAAATGGTCAAGTAATTATAATACGGGTTTAACATAAGGGTGATCCTAATGCCTCTTATCATGTAGTAAATCCTACTACACGAATGTAGTCTCACTAGCGGTCTCGGGATGCATCACTAACGCAAGTTCTAGAATCTAAATGCTACCGGTACACTCATAAGCACTAATAGTAAATGCTTTTCTTATCAAATCTAAAGGCAAACCTCAAATATTTGGGTGGAAAATTTTTCTGAATGATACGGTTATGTGCTAGTCATACAATCTCCTATCCATGAGACGCTTGCTATGGCTAAAGTTTCACTCCTAAATGTTGTAAAAAATTTTAAATTTGGCGCTAAAATTGCACTAACAAGTATTTCTCATAGTTTTATTACACATCTACTATCAAACAAACAAACTCAAGCGAAAGTGTATTTGTAAGGTATCATCATTTTACCCTCCCCTTACACTTAGGATGAACATTGTCCCCAATGTTCAAGTAAATAATGTAAAAGTGAAATAAGTAAAACAAATGAAATCAAATACTCCCCTGATTCACTCGGTATGGATAATAAGGTGGCCAGGTTAGATCTTCCTCCAAGAAAATGAACAATCAAAGTTTCCCTTCCAGAAAATAAATCATCTTCTTGTCATACATAACCTGTAAATCCTGAGAAAACAAACAAAGCAACCTCACATAAAATCAGCGGCAATCTACATAAGTTACTAAATCCTAGAAAACAAAGTAAGATATAATGCTTGTGGAATGAAGTTTGCAGATTTCCTGGAGATTATAAAACTTAATAATTCAACAAAAACTTTAAAACTCTGTTAGAAAAACAAAACTGGTAAAATTTCCAGATTTTTACACGTGACGCCGTCAAGAGTAAACTCGTGACGCCGTCAGAAGTGACCTGCAGAAATTCTTATGTTAAGTTTCCGGAAAATTTCTGGAAAAACTTGGTCCTACTTCCTGGAGAATCCTGCAAAACTTCATTATGACTCGATACAAGCATTTGGCTCTAACGAATACGAATATACATGTTCATTTAATATTGTGGAGAATCATGATCGGTTTATTTCTTAAAAACATATTTGGGGTTTCCCCTTACACTTATATTTTGCAAAAATACCTTTAGGTGAAGTTAAGACTAGGCCAAAACAACAAAGTAAAGTATTTCCACTTTTTAGTTTAGAAACATGATCTACCAACAATAAAAAATAAAGCATGTATACGGAAGTGAATAACAAATAAACAAAAATAAAAATCACACAAAGCATGGGTTGCCTCCCAAGAAGCGCTTTTCTTTATTTACGAGTCTTGTAGCTAGACTCAAGGTCATGGGTTACTACGTGACTTCATCATAGGTTTCACTCTCTAGGTCGTCTTCTAAACCAGTTTTGTATTCCGGACCTAGTTGCAAGCATTCTTTGTAGAAACCAAGCATCCTATTCTTCACATACTCTACTCCTCTACGTCTATCCTCATCATTCCTATAATAAGCCGCTTGCTTGTGTTCCTTTTCTAAATTAGAGAGGAGGCGGTATTGCTCAATCTTGTAGGGCATTTGGTAGGCAATCTCATCATTCTCTTCCTTGAATCTAACTATCCCTAGAGTCGGATCATAACTCATCCTAGTGGCCTCAACAAATGGTTTTCCAAATATTATTTGGCTTAGGCAATCATCTATCACCGGACGAGTGTCTTCTACTATCATAAAATCGATCTCATAAATGATATTGCCTATAATCACATGCAGTCCCTTCACTCTTCCTACAAAATTACTTATCAGATTCTTATTGGGCATCATCCTAAAATCAAGTTGCTTCTTCATCACCCAATTGTAATAAGTCCTAGTCATGATGTTTATAGGAGATCTAGGATCGATATAAGCTTTCCATATGTGCATATGCCCGATGTTGCATGGTATATTGATGTTAGAAGGGTCTCCCATTTTGATAAGGGGTGTGCCAAGGATATATGGTCTCTTGGGACTATCAAATAAATCCTTATGGTATTCCCGTTCTTCTTTGGTGGGCAACTTATCAAAGTACTTTCCTATAGTCTCTACTTCCTCTAACCCCTTTTCCTTATTAACCTCAACTTCCCTGCTTTCATCCCTAGTTTCGGTTTCTACTCCAAGTTCATCCTTATCACTTTCTTCTACCTCCTTATCTATTGGCTTAATGGTAACAACATTGACAAAGTGGACATGTTTAGATGATGAGGGGTCCTTAATTTGGGTTCCGTTATTGGTGTCCCTAGTGTCCTTCCTAGGTGTAGTTAACGCTTGGTTGTTGAGGGCTTTCAACAAGTTGTCTATCTTGTTGGTCATCTCCGTTTGTTGTTGGTTGAATTCGGTTTCAAACCTAGCTATGCGAGCTTCTTGAGATGCCATGAACTTTTACATCAATCCTTCAAGATTGTTGGTACAACCATAGTTGTTAGAAGGATTGTTGTTGAAAGTACGGTTGGAGGGTGGACCGTTTGGTTGATAACGATTAGGCGGATTGGAAGAATTGAGTTAATTTTGTTTCCACCTAAGGTTTGGGTGATTTTTCCAAGAGGGGTTGTATGAATCACCGTAAGGGTTTGGCTCGGGCTTGAAAGTGTACCACTTATCTCCCGCTTCATCGGTACGTGAGGATGCGTAGTCCGCAAAAGCTGTTCCGGGGAGTTCCACACAATCACGAGTGTCATGGGGACCACTACATAATTCGCATGAAGAATTTTTTTCACTTGGCTTGAAGGCTTAGGAGCTTCGTAAGATTTCATGAGAAACTTGACTTGGTCTTCAAGTTCCATGATCCTACGGTCGGGAGTGCTAGAGTTATTTGAAGGCAAAGATATTGCCTTGACCGTTTTGTTCAAATCACAGGGATCATTCCAACTTTCGTTGTCATAGAGAGCAATATCTTCTATGAGTTCCCATGATTGTTCCGCACTTGGATCACGTAGCTTACCACCGGCCGATTGGTCAATGGCTCGCCTCGTGGAGAGATCGATATGGTCATAAAAGATTTGGACTTGGAGCCAAAGATCTATGCCATGATGAGGGACTTTTTGGAGTAAGTCCTTGAAACGAGTCCATGCTTCATAAAGAGATTCACCTTGACGTTGTTGGAACATCAAGATATCATTTCTAAGCTTGGTAGCTCTCCCCAGTAGGAAAAATTGAGCAAGGAAACGAGTGGCGAGATCATCCCATGTGGTGATGGATCCCGCGGGTAAACGCTCAAGCCATTGACTAGCTTGATCCCGTAGAGAGAATTGGAATAGGCGTAATCGGGTTGTCTCTCTAGTTGCAACATCTAGCTCTATGGAGTCTACGATTTTAAGGAAGTCCTTAAGATGTTGATTTGGATCTTCGAAACGAAGTCCATGAAATGCACATCCGCTTTGCACCAACCGGATGGTGTCGGATCGCAAGGGAGTCACATTGGCTCCGGTGAGCTCAATGGTGTTTCGGTAGCCTTGGTGGCTAGGTCGGGAATACTCTCCTAAGGTTCGGGGCCTAAGAGGTTCTAGTGGTGGGTTTTGTTGTGGTGGGATGACGGGTTCAAAGATGTTCCCATCGTCCATGATGTCAGGTGGTGAAAAGTTACGAACAAAAACACAAAGAAATAAGATAGACTAAAGAAAACCTCAAAATAAAAATAAAATCTTACTAGAAAGGAATCTATCAAGGAGACCTAATAAAAAGAAATTCTAACCTAGACAATAACTATTCCCCGGCAACGGCGCCAAAAACTTGATGTGTGGGGATTACACCAAGCTTTACCTCTCAAGGGATCTCGAGAAGCTTACAACCCCCGCTAGGCAGTGTACCTGATCGTTGTAGTATAGTATAGTGACAAGTACCGGGGGATTGATCGTTCAGATAGGAATAGTGTCGCTAGGATTAGAAAACCTAATTACTAGTTCTAGAGATGAAGGATGATTCTTTTTGTATTTTTATATTTTAATGAAAGCAAGTAAATATCTCGGGTTTGAAGGATTTGGGTGGAATTAGTTGCTAGTCAACTAACCGAATACTAAGATATAATCAAAATAAAATACTAGAAATCAAAATAAAACTAAATTAAACTAAGGTTGTGAGAAATAAGTGGAGAAATGTGTTTACTTAGATTTCACTACTCCCTAGATATCTTTTACACGTTAATTACTTGTTATAGTTGCGTGGATGATGGATTGTATTCCTTAATACCATTCATGGGGTGGCGTACTTAACTCCCCAATCCTATGAGTGCCTACTTCACTCCTATGTCGAGCCGGCTAAGAAGCTCCTAACATGGGATCATTAGAATTTACTCATGCGTTAAATACAACCAATAAAACCTAGTACACATCGGTTCATGTTTCCTAAGACGTTCAAGCATGTTACCATTTGGAGATCTGCCAGTTTTCTTAAGCCTAAAATTGAAATCATTCATCCAATACAACCATAAACAAGTAATCAACACATAATCAACATCTAGGTTTCATTAGATCTAAGCAAACACAAGATAAATCTAGCCTAGCATAGTGGAATCAGGACAAGCACAAGATATAGACAACCAACACATAGACATATTGATTGAATTAGAAGAACACTTATCTCAATAACACATGCAAGCATTCAAGGGCTGAAAACCCTTGAAAAACCTGTAAAATTCGTATATGGTTCGGCCTTAGGGTTTCTCCAAACTTGTTCCTCCTTTATGAATGAAAATTAGAAAACTATATATAGAAAATTGAGTCTGACGGCGTCAAGAACTATCTTGTGACGCCGTCATCTCGCCGCCAAAAGAATCCTCAGACTGCCTTGATCTACATCTGACGTCGTCATGTATTAGGTTTTTCCAGGCCGTCACGTATTTAACTCTTGACGCTCTTCCTTGTGACGCCTTCATTTCTGTACTGGTCCATCATGATATTTACTCTTGACGCCGTCAGGAACGTCTTCTTGACGCCGTCACACACTGTTTCCAGCTTGGAAAATTAAGTCTTTGGCGTTTTCTTCACTTTATGCTCCAAAAACGCCCGAATTGCTTCCTTTTCCAGATTTCTCTCCCAAAGTACCTAAAATCACAAAAGGAACGATTTAGGGCAATATTTGATCAAATAAATTCAATTCCGGGCTTAAATGACCCCCTAAAAGTGGTTCATTTTTCGCCTCATCCTTTGGAAGCTATTATGCTTAGTTTTAGCACCTTATCATTTATTAGATTTGCTTTGTAACCCTTGTATTATTTAATGTATTCTGCTTGCTTATTTTCTTATTTCACCCCGTAATGTTACACTTTAGCCTTTTTGGGTTGGGGTGTTACAACTCAAGTGATGTTGTTCCAAGTCAACCAACAACTAAACCTCATACCAACACAAATGATCCATCTCACAACCAATTATCCACTCTTGCCTTCACTAATGCTCCTTCATGTGATGAGCATGCACAATCCCAAAACAACAATCCTAACCTTATTACCAATACTTCACATATTGCTCATTCAACAAAAAAACCATCCACTCATGAAGCCACACCTCCACCAATATCATGTTTTGATGATTACCCAAGCTAAAACATGTGTCCACCACCAAGAGTGCCACCACCACATCCTATTACTTCACATGCCATTCCTATGTTGCATGTTCAAACCTTCACCCAAGACAACATTCATGCTCCACCACCATCACCTTCCTCCGAACACTTAAAGTTTGTTGAGGAGCTAAAAGAAGCACATGAGCTTAGTGCTCTTTTAGCATTACATCTTGCTCAACGCAATTTGGATCTACCTCCATCTAGCTCACCCTCATCACCACACAACATAAGCCAAATTGAGAAGCATGTCAACAATTGCCCTTGTTGCATCTTCCTCCAAAAACAAACAATTGCATTGAATGAGCACTTTACTTGGATTGAGTATCTTCTCACTAGATCTCGACAAACACCATCACTTGAACAACATCAAAACCCTCAACCAACAAACCTAACTCCAAATTCACCACCTCCAAGCTCTACATCACCAAACTCACCAACATCCTTGAAACCAAAAATTTACCTCCATTAAGCCACCAACACGATCCCCACTTACCACTCTCACCCAAGCATTCTATATGCTTATGCTTTTTATTTTTCAAATAAAACACTTCAACCTTTTTGGGATACAAGCAAGTTTGATGACACTCTCTATTGGCACAATAGGATATTCTACTTGGTTTAAAATTCTAGCATTATGTATGATGTAACAATGATTATGTGGTTGACATAATCATTTTAAATTAATGAATGCTTTAATATGTGTTCCTAATTCTCCTTTGCCGTGCCTATTATTAGTTGTTATTATGCTATATATATATATATATATATATATATATATATATATATATATATATATTTATATATATTTGCTTGTGCTTCTAATATTTTTCTTGCAAGTATTCCATAACTTGAACCCTTGGTGCCCTCAAACGAGGGGGAGCATACATCAAGGGGGAGCTTTTATCTAATCGGCTTGAACCTTTTTGATTCTACAAAAAGGGGGAGAAGTGAATATAAACTCACTAAATACTTGTCTAAAAATTAATCTTTGGATTTAATGAGTTTAGGTTTTGTAATCATCAAAAAGGGGGAGATTATTAATATAAATAAATGCTTAAAAACGTTATTCATATCTTTCGATATCTCAATGTTTTGATAATCACAAAACGAAAACTCATCAAGCCAAAGATCATGACGTAAATAAGTATTTAGTAGTAAATAGTCACTTTTACCATCTAATCACTTAAGGTATGAATAAACAAAGTGTCTAATGCATTATAAGATCAAAAGAACATTTTTATTAATCACTAGATTTTTGTAAAATGTCACAAAACATTTTATATCTTTTGTAAAACATTTTTGGAATTAAAAGAATATGTTTAATTCATTATAAATATATGATTTCAAATTTTCAACCAAAAATGGCAAATCTAATCCAGAAAAATTTTCCCTACAAAAGGACAAAGCTAGGCTACGTTCTAGAGGGGCGGCCCCCTTAATAATTAAGGGGACCGGCTGTAACACCCCCAAAATATCGCAGCGGAAGACTGTGTCACTTGGGGTACTACTTCATAATACAAAGTACAAGTTATAGAAAACGACCTCTAAATGAGACGTTTTGAAAAGTTACCATTCGATTAATGAATTCAAAGTTACAAACTTGAGATTCCAAAGTATGATACATAAATGTATACAAAATGTTTTGAATGGTAAATGATAAAAGCGTAAGTCTTCAGAATATGCAGCTTGACTCTAGGTTCCATGCACTAGCTATCGCCTTACTAACCTGAGATAAACATGCTAAAGTGTCAACACAATGGTTGGTGAGTTCATAGAGTTTGTCTTAAAACAGTTGAAAAGTCTTTAGAGAATATTCGCACAGCAAAAGCATCGTGAATCCACTCAGTTGCATGTCCCGCCCATAACAACACTTGCAACCTGTGTGTTCACAACCCACTGCTAAAGTATAGCATGATTTCAATATATGTGTATACGATATATGCACGCTTAATGTAAAGTATAAACGCCTACTGAACTTCATGATAAGAATAAGCACAAATGCTTCACAGCTGGATTATATTCACCCAAGGTCAAGAATATATGGCAAAGGGTGGGGGCGTCAGCCCGATAGTACTATCAATACCTCTCCATCGGCTCCATCCAGGAGTTAAACAGTGGTTAAAGAATAAAGCGTATAGAATAGTTTTCACACATTAAGGCACATATCGTAATAAAACTACACGTCATGTTTAAGAGTATAAAAGTATAGCGTAGCATATGAGTAAAATTGTCTTTAGTAAAAGAGAAAGCAAGTAGTTTAAGCATGTATCTCCCCCAAAGAATGTAAAACAAGTATTAAAAGAGTAAGAGTGGGGCTATGACTCACCTTAAGCTTATGTAATGAGAAATGAAAGTGGTAGTTGAATCGCGAAAGTCTCTAAGAGCAGCCTATAATAGAACGTTGCGACTTAGGTTTGGAGTAACGTCTAAGAATACGAAGAATTGCCTATATATGTCTTGCATAATGTTCATGATGTAGTACTTAGTGTATAGTGTAAGTCTTTGAATATAAATGGTTTATGAAACATGTATAGGTTGTATATCTCTTACTACCGTTCGGGCCGACATAATTCAGAAGTCATGGAGTAAACGTTCGAGGAGCCAGGACACTTTAATTCGTAAATCCACAACTCATCTTGCTGGCTTACTTATTAAACTCCTCACATGAGGCTCCCTACTATTGTAGTATTTGATAAAATATATATAAGTTTTGATCCGAAAAGTTACATGTCTAATATTTGAATAAACATAGGAAAGTTTACTTTTACATGAATATTGTTATTAGAATGAGTTACTTAAATCTTGTATGACTATTACTTGTAAGATCTCATGGTTCTTTAGATGGAGAAGATCCAAATTGCATGTTTAAGTTATCGCTAACTCTTTAGCTCATGTTTTCGCCTAGGTAAGTTTATATTGTCTTTAGTCATGGCTTCGCCGTGACCTTGGTCACTGTTCCATGGTCTTGAGACTCAACCTTGGCTTTAGCCATGGTTGTGGTCTTGACTTTAGGTCATTAGACCTCTTGGTCTTATTAAACCATAACTATTATATAGTAACTTTGGTATATAAAATAGCTGTTAAGAAACTGAAGAATATCTCATTCGTTATTGGTTTTCTGGAAACGTGCCGCTGTGTTTTTGAAGAAAACATGATTCCGGACAACTTTCGTGCTTTAACTTTTTCGTGAAACGGACCAGAAGGGCCTCTTTTTGCGTGTTTAATTCTGTTACAGAGACATTTGGCAGTTTTTGCCGTAAAGTTTTGGTAATTTCAAATGGTCATAACTTTTTATTCGCATACTCGTTTTAGGTGATTCAAATTGCTATGTTTTTCTTGTTAAGTCCTCTTTAACAGTAGGTAAGTGTCAAATATCATAGTTATACTATCTTGGTCGTGGTTCTCCATAAAAGTCACTAGTTTCCTTGATTACTTAACATAAGTTAATATATAGTTTCCATAACTTGTTTTACCAATTTTTATACATCATGAACATAATACAAAGACCATATATAGAATGAATGAAACATAATAAGCATGAAAATGATATTGAGAAAGAAAGTGTATTAGGGTTTCTTACAACTTTTGGCTTTCAAAAGAAAGGAAGTCAAGTGTGAACTAGGACACTAAACCTATGCTTGCAAACCCTTCACCACAACTCTTGCAAACCCTTGCTAATCTTTACATAACCCTTGTGAATACCATTTAACCTCAGCCCCTAAAACCTTGTGTAGCCCCGAATTCAACCATGGAATCACCAACCAAACTCTTGATTCATGTAGAGAATAGCTAGGCCTTCAACTTTAGTATGTAACATATAACTTAGAAATCAAAGGATCATGGTTTATGAATTTATGTATGTGGCGTTTTTATGGAGATGAAAGGAAGAAGATGAGTTGCTTTTATAGTGTAAATGAGGAGGTTAGGAAGGTGCCTAGGAAGGTGCCATGAGGAGGTGCAAGTATTAGGATATTTCTAAGGCTTGGTAATAAGTTTCAAGACTTTTCAACACATGTACTTATCTTAAGTGATCAAGGCCTATTTCAATCCAACAAGGCTTGTGACTTATCATAAAATTTCGTCCAAGGTCTATCTTGGATGACTAGATATGAGTTTTGATAATATCTTGCTTTTACGGAGTCAGTTTTGGTCCCGGTAATGGCTAACGGTAAGTCGTTAAGTCCTGAAACTTAAAATCGGGTATTTTAAAAATATGAAACTTATAAATATGTTAAAACTTATTAATATAACCTATCTTAGCATATTTAATGAGTGATAAGTTCTATCGGGTTGCTTAAACGCTGCTAAAACTGGAAACACGGGTCTAAAACGCGTAATTCGCGTAAAACGCTGAACTGGAAAACGTAAAATTCCAAAACTTTTGGAATTGTCGTAACATGAGAGAAAATCATATCTCTATTGTTTATAATGTTTTATGGACATAACGTGATGCTGGAATGACATTAAAACCTAAAAGTAAATCTCGGACATGGTTTCGTGATTTTTGCAGAAATGATCCGACGAGTGTCAAACTCTCGGATTATCATTAAAATAGTTTAACTTACGAGAATATGAAATAAAAATTTCAGGAGTGAATAGTGAAAATGAATAGTAAAAAGTGAATAGTAATAGTGAATATTAAAAATGAATAGTAATCCAAAAATGCGAGTTGTTGCAGTCTCTACCCCTTAAGGAGAACTTCGTCCTGATGTTTTGTTGATGTTAACTACTTACGGTGTGTCTAAGAGAATTTGGGATTTCAGGATCTCTAAAATAGTGGTGTTTACTCTGATTCATCTAAGGTTGTGGTTAAGGAGTCGTATCGGACACAATTAAGCCCACTTATTTATAACTCATTACTTACTTAAAGAAGCGTCCAAATTTATGTAAGTAAGGGATCATAAACTTATGGTTTGGTGATTTACAATTTCTTTATTTAAATAAAGAGGCGTCCCAATCCATTTAAATAAGGAGATTCTAAATCATTCTACTTAAGAATTTCCGACACAAAAACTCGCTTTTTGAGACAGATAGTAAGATAATCAAGTCATCAAATCCCTAAAGCTAAGCAATAATATTATTAAACTCAAATCTTATGTCTCATCAAACAAGAACTGTCATAAGATCAAGTTAAATAATTAGTTATTACTGAGCTCAATATTTTTAATGACTCGACTAATCTCTTGGGTTCCTTATAATGCTAAAGTCACATCATCTAACAACGTGGAACTAAACCAATAACTAACAAAAAGCATATGCGTATGTAGTGTGTGTAAGGCAAATAAAGAGGAGAGTCTTAACGTATATAGCAGTTATAGTCTAGGCACTAAATACAACCTAGTTCTCTATAACCAAGGCTCTGATACCAATCTGTAACACCCCCAAAATATTGCAGCGGAAGACTGTGTCACTTGGGGTGCTACTTCATAATACAAAGTACAAGTTATAGAAAACGACCTCTAAATGAGACGTTTTGAAAAGTTACCATTCGATTAATGAATTCAAAGTTACAAACACGAGATTCCAAAGTATGATACATAAATGTATACAAAATGTTTTGAATGGTAAATGATAAAAGCGTAAGTCTTCAGAATATGCAGCTTGACTCTATGTTCCACGCACTAGCAATCGCCTTACTAACCTGAGATAAACATGCTAAAGTGTCAACACAATGGTTGGTGAGTTCATAGAGTTTGTCTTAAAACAGTTGAAAAGTCTTTAAAGAATATTCGCACAGCAAAAGCATCGTGAATCCACTCAGTTGCAAGTCCCGCCCATAACAACACTTGCAACCTGTGTGTACTCAACCCACTGCTAAAGTATAGCATGATTTCAATATATGTGTATACGATATATGCACGCTTAATGTAAAGTATAAATGCCTACTGAACCTCATGACAAGAATAAGCACAAATGCTTCACAGCTGGATTATATTCACCCAAGGCCAGGAATATATGGCAAAGGGTGGGGGCGTCAGCCCGATAGTACTATCAATACCTCTCCATCGGCTCCATCCAGGAGTTAAACAGTGGTTAAAGAATAAAGCGTATAGAATAGTTTTCACACATTAAGGCACATATCGTAATAAAACTACACGTCATGTTTAAGAGTATAAAAGTATAGCGTAGCATATGAGTAAAATTGTCTTTAGTAAAAGAGAAAGCAAGTAGTTTAAGCATGTATCTCCCCTAAAGAATGTAAAACAAGTATTAAAAGAGTAAGAGTGCGGCTATGACTCACCTTAAGCTTATGTAATGAGAAATGAAAGTGGTAGTTGAATCGCGAAAGTCTCTAAGAGCAGCCTATAATAGAATGTTGTGACTTAAGTTTGGAGTAACGTCTAAGAATACGAAGAATTGCCTATATATGTCTTGCATAATGTTCAAGATGTAGTACTTAGTATATAGTGTAAGTCTTTGAATATAAATGGTTTATGAAACATGTATAGGTTGTATATCTCTTACTACCGTTCGGGCCGACATATTCAGAAGTCATGGAGTAAACGTTCGAGGAGCCAGGACACTTTAATTCGTAAATCCATAACTCATCTCTACGGCTTACTTAATGAACTCCTCACATGAGGCTCACTACTATTGTAGTATTTGATAAAATATATATAAGTTTTGATCCGAAAAGTTACATGTCCAATATTTGAATAAACTTAGGAAAGTTTACTTTTACATGAAGATTGTTATTAGAATGAGTTTCTTAAATCTTGTATGACAATTACTTGTAAGATCTCATGGTTCTTTAGATGGAGAAGAACCAAATTGCATGTTTAAGTTATCGCTAACTCTTTAGCTCATGTTTTCGCCTAGGTAAGTTTATATGGTCTTTAGTCATGGATTCGCGGTGACCTTCGTCATTGTTCCATGGTCTTGAGACTCAACCTTGGCTTTAGCCATGGTTGTGGTATTGGCTTTAGGTCATTAGACCTCTTGGTCTTATTAAACCATAACTATTATATAGTAACTTTGGTATATAAAATAGCTGTTAAGAAACTGAAGAAAATCTCATTCGTTATTGGTTTTCTAGAAACGTGCCTCATTGTTTTTGAAGAAAACATGATTCCGGACAACTTTCGTGTTTTAACTTTTTCGTGAAATGGACCAGAAGGGCCTCTTTTTGCGTGTTTAATTCTGTTACAGAAACATTTGGCAGTTTTTGCCGTAAAGTTTTGGTAATTTCAAATGGTCATAACTTTTTATTCGCATACTCGTTTTAGGTGATTCAAATTGCTATGTTTTCCTTGTTAAGTCCTCTTTAACAGTAGGTAAGTGTCAAATATCATAGTTATACTATCTTGGTCGTGGTTCTCCATAAAAGTCACTAGTTTCCTTGATTACTTAACATAAGTTAATATATAGTTTCCATAACTTGTTTTACCAATTTTTATACATCATGAACATAATACAAAGACCATATATAGAATGAATGAAACATAATAAGCATGAAAATGATATTGAGAAAGAAAGTGTATTAGGGTTTCTTACAACTTTTGGCTTTCAAAAGAAAGGAAGTCAAGTGTGAACTAGGACACTAAACCTATGCTTGCAAACCCTTCACCACAACTCTTGCAAACCCTTGCTAATCTTTACATAACCCTTGTGAATACCATTTAACCTCAGCCCCTAAAACCTTGTGTAGCTCCTAATTCAACCATGGAATCACCAAACAAGCTCTTGATTCATGTAGAGAATAGCTAGGCCTTCAACTTTGGTATGTAACTTATAACTTAGAAATCAAAGGATCATGGTTTATGAATTTATGTGTGTGGCGTTTTTATGGAGATGAAAGGAAGAAGATGAGTTGCTTTTATAGTGTAAATGAGGAGGTTAAGAAGGTGCATAGGAAGGTGCAATGAGGAGGTGCAAGTATTAGGATATTTCTAAGGCTTGGTAAGTAAGTTTCAAGACTTTTCAATACATGTACTTATCTTAAGTGAGCAAAGCCTATCTCAATCCAACAAGGCTTGTGACTTATCATAAAATTTCGTCCAAGGTCTATCTTGGATGACTAGATATGAGTTTTGATAATATCTTGCTTTTACGGAGTCAGTTTTGGTCCCGGTAATGGCTAACGGTAAGTCGTTAAGTCCTGAAACTTAAAATCGGGTATCTTAAAAATATGAAACTTATAAATATGTTAAAACTTATTAATATAACCTATCTTAGCATATTTAATGAGTGATAAGTTCTATCGGGTTGCTAAAACTGGAAACGCGGGTCTAAAACGCGTAATTCGCGTAAAACGCCGAACTGGAAAATGTAAAATTCCAAAAACTTTTTGAATTGTCGTAAAATGAGAGAAAATCATATTTCTATTGTTTATAATGTTTTATGGACATAACGGGATGCTGGAATGACGTTAAAACTTAAAAGTAAATCTCGGACACGGTTTCGTGATTTTTGCAGAAATGATCCGACTAGTGTCAAACTCTCGGATTATCATTAAAATAGTTTAACTTACGAGAACATGAAATAAAAATTTCGGGAGTGAATAGTGAAAATAAATAGTAAAAAGTGAATAGTAGTAGTGAATAGTAAAAATAAATAGTAATCCAAAAATGCAAGTTGTTACACCGGTACCCTCCTGATTCCCCCAAGCTCTGCCTTTAAATACTGGTTCATTCCACTAATTTTTCTCACCTTTTTGCACTCTAAACATTCTGATCTAAATCCCCATTGCTATCCTCTATAATCCTTTGATCATATATAAATTAATATTTGTTTCAAAGTGATTCTAGCCTCAACACTCAAGTGCAAAGAGAAGAATACTTCTATCATTCAAAACTAGAAGTATTACAACTTAGTATCATCTTGCTATCTATGTTGTTTTTTTGTTTCATCTTGTAAATCATTCATTCTTTGGTGTATAAGGTGTGCATATTAGTTATTTAGATTTAGACTTGCTGAAGGTGTGAAGTGGTACAAGAAGTGAAGAAGTAGAGGTGGTTAGGAATAGTTGTAGAAAGTATAAGAAGATATTATACTTTGAAGTGGTGGTGAGTAGTAAAGATATAGAAGCCATATAGTTGTTTAGAAACCTTGAAGTAGCAAAGACGTTGAAGCCTTAGAGTAGTGAAGATGTAGAAGCTTTTAATGTAGAAGAAGCTTTGTAGCGGATCATATATTAAAGCCCTCAAGTAGTGACATTGAAGTATTGAAGTTGTGAAGACATAGAGACTTGGAAGTTGTGTAGAAGCATTAGTTTTGAAGTAGTGAAAAGATAGAAGTTGTGAAGGAGTGAAGACATAAGTGTTGTAAAGAAGTGTAGAAGGAATAAAAGGGTGTGAAGAAGTTGTGGTGTGTTTGAAGTTGTGAGATTGGTTCTAGCTAGGATTAGAACTCGACATTTAGCTTTGTGTCGTTAAATTGGTGTAAGCTAAGGTGTGTACGGTTTTCTCCACCATAAAGGAGCATATTGATTTAGTGAAGAAAACTCTCGAGTTTGGTGCTCAGGGAGTGGAGTAGGGCAAGGAAGGTGTCCTTGTAGCCGAACCACTATAAATCCTTTATCTCTCGGTTTGATCTTTCCATCTCTCACTCTTTGCTTACTTACTTACTTACCTACATATTGCATATAGTTATAATTGCTTATATTTTGTATATATTGATTTCACATAAAGATCAAATTAGGTTCCACTCACAATACTAAACTTATTTAAACCAAACTAAAAGAATATATATATATATATATATATATGTGTGTGTGTGTGCGTGTGTGTGTGTGTGTGTGTGTTTGTAATAAACAACGTTGCAGTTTTTACTCAACAACTTCACTTAGTGGTGTTTTAAACAACTATAGTGAACAAACTCAAATTTATATTTTTGCATCAAAGTTTTTATAAACTTGAACTACTCAACTTTTATAAAACGAAAAAGATGTAAAACTATTCAACCCCCCCCCCCCCCCCTTTCTAGTTTTCCACAAAATGCATGGACTTGTAGTGAACAAACTCAAATTTATATTTTTGCATCAAAGTTTTTATAAACTTGAACTACTCAACTTTTATAAAACGAAAAAGACGTAAAACTATTCAACCCCCCCCCCCTTCTAGTTTTCCACAAAATGCATGGACTTGTAAGTGTTATTATATGTGTATGCATGCTATGTGATAAAGGTGTTGATATTTTTGCGTGACTTGTTTGGAGAGTAGTTAAGCTTCCATTGTTCGTATGAGCAACTGCAATGGGAGGGAAGTAGTCTTACTCGCTATATTTCTGTGTGGTCTGATCAGACAGTGATGGATACCCATTATTATTATATTTGTTTATGTGGATAGTGGGCACGTTTCGTTCAATTGATGTTGATATTGTTATTTGGATCGTGGGTGCGTTCAGTTCCTTATATCCCTATTGTTGCCTTATGTTGTGTGGTTGGTTGACTGATAGAGATTGCATGCTAGATTGTATAATAACGAGTCTTACTGTCATGTTATATTTTATAATCACAGCTAACCGGTTGCCTTGGGTGATATTGTATGTCTTAAACCTATGAATCTCACCAACATTATGTTGATGTTTTTAAACATCATTTTCAGGTGAGCTTTCTAAGGCTAAGGTAGAAGGGAGTGACTAGACGAGACTTAGTTGCATTTGAGAATGGATTAGCTTTATGTTTGAACTATGGATTTGTTTGATTTTCTTTGTGATACCTTTTGGGATATTGTTTTTGGTTATTTTATTTGAGGTATTCTTATGAAACTTTGTGTCTGTACATTGCTCTATTTGTTTGCATTTAGTAATTCTTTATATAGACACCATGTGTTGTGATGATATCCATGATGTTACACTTGCGTTTCCGCCTTGGCGAGGTGTGACACTTAATCACTCATGCTGGTCTACTAGACACCAAGCCTTTGCTACACCCTTGGATCCTAATGCCAAACTCTCTATGGATGATGGAGATCCACTCCATGACCCTTCACACTTCAGACGTTTAGTTGGCAAGCTTTTGTACTTAACCATCACAAGACCTGACTTAGCTTTTGCTGCACAAGCTATTAGTCAGTTCTTGCAAAAGTCAACAACAAACTACATGAAGCCACTCACCAGGGTAATCAGATGCATTAAGCTCTCTATTGGTCAAGGACTCTTTTTCCCTCTCAAGAACAGTCTACATCTCACCACGTATTGTGATTGGGCTAGTTGTCCCTTTACTAGAAGATTTGTTACAGGTTATGGCATTTTCCTTGGTTCATGTTTATTCTCCTGGCAATCTAAGAAACAAACTATGGTATCAGGATCATCAACAGAAGCTGAATACAAGGTTTTGGCTGATAGCACTTGTGAGTTTACTTGGCTTCAATGTCTACTCAGAGATCTTAATGTTACCATCCCAACTCCTATTCCTATGATGGTGGACAGTGCCTCCTGCATAGACTAGCTTCTAATCCTATTCAACATACAAGAACAAAGCACATTGAGCTTGATTGTTAGTTTGTCACAGATAATGTCAAATTAGGTCAAATTCTTCCTACTTACATCTCCACAAAGCATCAGATAGTTGACATATTAACCAAAGGCTTAAGCAGACCACTCCACTATAATTGTCTATCCAGGTTAGGCATGTGTAACCCTTACACACTTCCAACTTGCAAGGGAGGTAATGGTGTACACACAAGCAGCTCCATCAATTCTGTAAAGCTCAATGCCAAACACTCTGTTAGCAAAAACAGAGCAAGCTGTCCAAACACTCCTCCCAAGATGAAGATACTGCAGGATAAGAGTCTGAATGTGTGTTACTTAATGTAATTTGATAGTTTTAGAAGTTTAGTTAGTTAGCAGCTAGTGAAAGTAGTTAGCTTAGCTTTCCCGCCAAATGTACTACTTAAATATATTGTAAACCCTCATTTATGATTAACAATTTCATAATGAATTTTCCCTTCCAATATGTCAAATGTGTTTCTCTCTTCATTTCTTGATACCTTGTATCTACACCAAGTTTACGCATATACTTCTTTTACAATAATAAATGTTATGCGCAAGTAGAATTTACCTTTGCAACGGGATGTACCTCAAAAAAATTTAGTAGATATATGAAGATATATTTAAATCCTTCTCAATGATTTGGTTCCATTAAGAAAGATTTAAATTCATAATTAATTGAGAAAACTTCGTTTAAACTATAGTAATGACCTTATCTTCACCATTCTTTATCATCTCTCTACACCATCTTTCTCTCTCTATAAAGTTTTGTACAAATTCATTTAGTCCATGAAAATTAGCTTTTGGTGAAAAAGTATGTTATGCATGTTAGACTACATTGAACCCCGTAGGCGAAATCGCGAAAGCTCGGACCGGAGTAGTAAACTAGAAAAGAAAAGAAAACATTAACATAATAAAAACATAACTTTAGTCGACTCGTAACAAAACTGTACCAACGGTCTATTTTAGTCGACTGGTAACAACACCATACCAACGGTCGACTTTAGAGACCGGTACCAATGGTCAACTTTAATCGACTGGTAACAAAGCCGTACGAACAATCGACTAACAAACAAACATAAAAATAACTATAATTTTTTTTTTAAATATCAAAACTTTCACTAAACTTTATCAAAAACCAAAACCATATAAATCAGCCATTGTTCTTCATTGTGTCGGCTTCAGCTTAGCAACATGAACCAACTTTGCATCTTCTTCTCTAGTCCACTCGGTCTTTTTAATAGAAGGAGCAAGCCACTCATACCAACAAACCTTACACTGATTAGCAGAATTACGAACAAGCAAAGAGGAGATCTTGGCCCACTGATTCTTTCCATATTGCATAACAGCGGATTTAACAATTAACCCTATGACAAAGCACGTGGCACCACTAATAAGAGTTATATGTTATTATATGTGTTGGTATTAATTAGTGGACAATGGAAGAATATGCTGTGGACCAACACGCGGGGAAAAATAATTTGACACCAATTACTTGTCAAAGAACACAAAAGCAAAGTGTTGTTTTATTGGTTGGTGTTGATTTGTAATCGGTGAAGCAAACTGAAAAAAAAAAATTGTCGAATATTGTAAGCAGCGGAAGGAAGAGAAAGAGTTAAGGTTTGACGGGGCGGTTTAGGGAGAGGCGGCTCAACTTAGCCACCTAGGTCTGAGGATCAGACCCGCTCCGATACCATGTTAGACTACATTGAACCCCGTAGGTGATATGTTTTATTGATACGATATATATAAGCAATACATAATGAAACCCTAATGGACCCAACCCCACATACCGGGCTTGGGCCTTATTTATCATCTAACAATGCAAACATATGGATTTTCGTTAAATCGTGAAATGACACCAGTTTAAAATAATATGAACAAATGTGATTTGAGGTGTATCTTGTCTTAAAAATATTTATGGACCTCCACCATTAACCCACTTTTGTACAAATTAAAGTCAAAATTCATCCATAACACCTAACATGGTCATTATCATACTTGAACATGTCAAAACTATAGACGACCTGGTTAAACTATTACCTGGACCTGGTTGAAATCATGCATGGGCCTGGTCCTCGTCATTATCATACCTGAACCTGGTCGAAATATGCCCTGAACCTGGTTTGTAACATATCTTGATTAGGGCTGTAAACGACTGGACGAACACGAACGGAGCCTTGTTCATGTTTGTTCGTTTATTTTTAACCGAAAAATTAAACGGACACGAATACTTAAACGGAGGAATTTTCTTGTTTATGAATAAAATAAGTTGTTCATAATCGTTTATTAAGACACTAAACGAACGTTAAACGATCGAACATAAATAAACATAGACAAAAAGGTACACGGACTTGAGATGGTTCCGCCAAATACCATTTTTTTTAACATAAATAAACATAGACAAACAAACATACACTTTATTAAATTATGCCCAATATATTGTTTTATTAGTGTGGTTTTGTTTACACAAACCAATTTTAAAACTATAAAATTAAAAGATATGATTTACGAACATAGATAAATAAATGAAGATAAGCAAATGTTAACGAACGAATAATCGGACGTTCACGAATATAAATGAACGAACGTGACTTTTGTTTATGTTCGTTCATTTAGCTAAACGAACGTAAAATATTGTTCATGTTCATTCATTTAATAAATAAACGAACTTTTTACATAACGGTTCATGAAATATTCACTGAACGTTCAGTTCATTTACAGACCTAATCTTGATAATATCCTGAACCTTCTTGCTCTAACCGTGCATGGACCTGATCGAAATATATCCTGAACCTGGTTCCTCTAACCTTGCCTGAACCTGGTCGAAATATATTGTGAACCTCGTTCGTCCAAACTTGCCTGCACCTAGTCGAATATAAACCCTGATTTGGTGATAATCTTATCTGATCTGTCATAAAACTTGGACCTAACAGGAACGCTTTTGCAAAATACAGTAATTGTTTGTTTATTTTTTTACCTTCATTTATGAAGATTTATTAACAATAAGTCATTAACCGTTAGAGATGCGATCTTTTACAAAGTAAAGAAAAATAAAAAGCTAGAAAGCCACTCACAATGTGACAAGTGTCCACTACCCACTCCTTCCTTTTTTTCTTATTAAATTCGGTTAGAAGACATTTTGGTCCTTTTAACCCGTTTTAACCATAATTTTTTAAATTTAATTCTCTTTAATTTGGTATACATTATGATACATGAATCGTATTTTTTTATAACTTTTTTAGTGGGTGTTGATTTTCTTGAAATTTTCATCATTTTCAGCTCTAATTTTGTCTTGTTTAAAGGCTAAATTTTGCAAAATATAAAATACGAAAGTTGTAGCCTTTTGCCATTCTTTACCCAGAAATTTGAATCACTCAAATCCGATATGATATTAGTGAGATATCGCACGTTAAAGATGAACAATAACTGATGAATGTTATCAATAATAACTGATGAACGTTATAAAAAAAATAACCGATGAACGTTATAAAGAATAACTGATGAACAATATAAAAAATAACTGATGAACGTTATCAAAAATAACTGATGAACAATGTAAAAAATTACCGATGAATGTTATTTTTTTGAAAACTGCTAAATATTATAAAAAGTAACCGATGAACGTTATAAAAAATAACTGGTGAACAATATAAAAAATAACTGATGACCATTATTATTATTTTTTTGAAAACTGCTGAACATTATAAAAAATAACTGATGAACATTATCAAAAATTAACTGATGAACAATATCAAAAATAAAAATTGAACTGATAAACATTGTGTTTTTATTAAAAAAATTGATGAACTGATGAACAATACCAACTTGAACTGATGAATATTATAAAAAGTAATCGATGAAGAAATTAACTGATGACCAAAAGTAACTAAAATTACAAAGTAAAAAACTAGTTGTACTAAAATTACACTCTTTACAAACAGCATAAGTTCAAACTTCTTTATTTACATGTAATAAAAACAAAAATTCCAAACACACACTTTACTGGTACACAAAGATAGGAGTCTAAGGGGGCGTTTCTTTTACTTCTTAGCTAAGGATATAGACCCACTAAACATAATATATATATATATATATATATATATATATATATATATATATATTAATTTTGCAGTGGGTCTACTCATTTCCACTAATTCATCTATATATGAAGGGTGTAAAATATGAGCTCCTTCCCATAAAATGAAGTAATAAATATAGGACCTATTATTTCTGTTAGTGAAGGAAAAAAAGAAACAAGGCCTGAAAGTCTTTCATAATATTCGACAACTTTTTACTTTTGCCTTCCATTGACAAACATATATTTATGGCACATTTGGTATAGAGAAATTCAAAGAAATTAAATGAGGTAGGGATTAGAAATTTAGAGAATAGAAACCAATGGAGAATTTTTGTGAATTCCACTATTTGGTAACAACGGAGACTTGTTCCGAGAAATACACAATAAATTATTTTATTCAATAAAGTTTTTGTTTGACAATGATTTGTTTAATGAAAAAAAAAAATTCTTGCGCAGAAAATTTGATGAACTGCAAAACTAGTTACCAATTACTCCTTAGTGAAATCATACCACAATTTTCAAACCCCAACAAGTGAATATGATTCATCGTTGTTATTCCAAGATATATAATAATTTAATTGACAATCAACAATATTAATGGAAGATTCATATTTCTCTTCTAAATAATATCACATAAAAAAAAAAAAAAAAAAATACACCTGCAGGTTTCAAACTTTTTAGGAAGAACAAATTGTTAAATCAATCATAGTTTACCAATCAACAACCTTTCAAACCACTCCAAATCTGGAAATCAATTACAAATTGGGTAAAGATGATGCAATTTCAATAAGAAAAAAACCCACAGATATTTGTGGTTTGAAAAGGAAATACACAATAAACATAAATATTTTGTTGAAATATAGTGGGGTGTTGTTGGAACTTTGAGGAGTTTGGCAAGTTTTCACGAGGATTTAACACATTTAAATAGAGCAATAGTACAACTAGTTAATGCGGCAACTAGATGTAAGTGATTCAAAGCACATGATACAAGTCTTTAACAAGAAAAATAACTAGTATGTTGACTAAGTAAAAGGTAGTAGTAGTGGGGCTGATTTGGATGTCAACAAAATAGTTGAAACCATCAGCAATGTTCATAATTTTTTGGGTTGAAAACGTGACCATGATCTTCATTCATTGGTTATGCTTTTGACTTATAAATAAAGGATAACTACTCACTTCTATGCGTGCATAAAGACTTATAAACACACACAAATATAAATGTTCCTAATAGAATGAATCATGTTGTGTACTCTCCTATTTGCCAACTCGCGTGTTAGTTGTTACTGCCCCGCCATTGTCATTTTGTTGTTACCATTCTCTGGTGGTTAACAACATGAGTCTGAATCAAATCCTGGGGTTCGTTACGCATGGGGCTTGCAAAGAATTGAGCGCGTAAACACCTTTTAAGGGCAGGGAGTTTGGTCCCGTGCGGAGCTCTTTAACAGTTTTGTTGTCATCTACAGATTAGTCCTTAATGTTAAAGGTTTCGGGTTTACATCATTTGGATGTTCAGGTCCATCTTTACTACTGTTATTAGTTGTTATTGTTGTGTGAAACAATATGATATGTTATCTCAATTAGTTACTTATGACTTAAATTAGTTGATTAAATCCAACAAGTGTTTCATCGTGTATATGAAGATGAATCGAAGAAAAATGGTGGTGGAAGGGTGGTTTAATCATGATTTGTGATTTGGGGATGTGAGAATTAATAAATAAGGGAAAAGAGATGGGAAATAAAGAAGTTGAATGACAGGTAAATATATATACATATACATATATATACATATACATATACATATACATATATATATATATATATATATATATATATATATATATATATATATATATATATATATATATATATATATATGTATATGTATATATATCTTTTTAATTTGATTAGATCTTGTACTATGATCTAATGGATGAGATTACTTTTTCGACTTTTTAAACTTTTGTCACTTTGCAAATGATCGCCCACCCATTAAGCATTTACTCACCTATGTCTCTTTATCCCTCATAAACACACACACCAAACAAAAACACTCTCATCTCACCACCCAAAATCACAGCCAACCACCATCACCTTCGATTTTTGAGGTTCTTTTTTTAGTGTTTCTTGGAATAAAGTATCTAACTTTTTCTCTCTCTTACTACCACTATCGGCTACAACAAATCCTGATCTTCTACATCACATCGCTCCGATCTAACACCACCATTATCTTCTCCATCAAATTCCGATCTTACCTGTACTTACTTGAAGATCACCGAACACACCACGTGTAACAACCTTGGTTTTAGCAGGTCAGTTTGACTGATAGTCTTGAATCGGTTGACGTTTGTTTGGTGTGTCTTAGGTGTTTGAAGTGATATAGGTGAGTTTTAGCACTAAATCCCTTTGCGTAAGTGGTTTTATTGTGATTTGGAAAGTTTGGAATTTGGGGTAGTTCATTTTGATCACCTTTGTAGTGTAGAAATAACTTGTGTAGTTTTGGTGTATTTGTGTTTTTGCGTAACAAGTCTTCGTTCAAGTGTTTGAGCGTTAGTGAGTTACGAGGAGTTTATTTTTATGAGTTATATTTCAAAAAGAGTGTGAAATTCTATTTTTGGAAACTTTGTTTTGAAAATGATAATTTTTCCTGTTTGTCGTAAAACAAAGGTTTATCGCATAAGACGTTAGGTTTCGTTATGGGTTCTAATAAAATATCAAGAGAATAAGGTTTTAAGTGTAATAATTAAATTTAATAAAAAGAATATAAAATATATATTTTATATATGTAAAATCGGTTGTAAGAGGATAAAGGGAAAAAGGAAACACAATTTGAGTTCAAATATGACTCTTAGGCCCAAGGATTATCCATAATTAATATAAATACAAAACCAAAGCTACCAAAACTCCTTTTTCCTGCATATGGGTCGATCACAAGGAGAAGTGAAGAAGAAAAATTAGGGTTTTTGTTTTTGAAGCAATAATCAAGAATCAAGGTAAAATCCTTAAAACCTATGTTCAATTAATTGATTAATTATTGGAATTCATGTAATAATTATATGATGTATTAGGGTTTGTGTTAACTTCTGTAAATTAATGTTATTAAACATGTTGTGATCAATAATTAGTAATAGTATGATGTTTGGTTAAGAGAATTGAGGGTAAAACATGCTAGTTATTGAGTTAGGGTTTGGACAGAAAAGTAGTGCTGTAAAGATGAGAGTGTATTTAACAGATGGTGATGAGCTAGGTCACGAATTTTTGGTCTAAATTGAATTTTAATGAAAGAGCTTTCCAAAAAGTCTGCCACGATTAATTTTAAGGTGGAGAAGTTAGCCTTTTGACTTTTCTTTGGTAAGGTGTCAAAGCTGTTAAACCGGGACAGAATTTGGGTAAAAGTTTGATAGTGAATTGTGGGTGAAAAAGTGGTATTTAGGTTAGCCCTTTTGGAATAGTTGAGTTTTAGGTTATCTTAGACTACCACGTAAAGGATTCGCGATAAAAAGTTGTAGGAGTATTTTATCTTAATTAAAATTTTTTGGTGTGCGTTCAGATCCAAATTTGGATAGTTGACAAGTTTGATTTTCTTGTGAGTACTTGTGTGTGTTATTGGTCCATTAACTTCTGGGATTAGCTTGTATGCTTATGATAGACCATGGTAAATTTTTGGTGTGAGTTGTTGAGCTTTAATTGTCATAATTTCATGTGGGCGAATGTACCCAAAAATTCTGCGTTTTCTGATTTTAAAAGTGCAAGGGATTTAGTGAGTGTTAGGTTATGGTAGTGGTTAGTATGGTGGCTAGGAGATGCATGGTGGGTCATATGAGTCTTAGACATCCATCATATGTGTATTACATGGGTTGTAGCTTTTAGCTTGGCCTTGTGTAACGTGGACTTATTCGTGTTGTTTAGATTTGTGATTTATGTTATGGAAGCTGCAAGGTTTGAGGTGAGTTCATAGTCCCATATTTTTACTTGTTTTAAACTTGGGATGGGAATGATGCTTGTTTTAAATTGTTTGGGTTACTGTGATTATGTGTGTGTCAAAAAGCTTCGACTTATAATGTTATCGTATGTATCCTACGTATGGTGATTTGATTGTGAGATTATGTGTGCTTCATTTGGGGACCCATTTGATGTTGTGTGTGCTTCAATTGGGAGGATGCTTATCCTGTTGCTCGCGCATGCGACCTAATTGATGTTTATTGGGATCGGAGGACACGAGCCGTCCAGTTGTTGCGTTTGTGTGTGGATATTCGTTTGCGAATACTTGTAGCTTATATGATACCTTTAAATTATTTGTCCAGCTTTATTTAATGATCACAGTAAGCTGGTTGCCTTATGAGTGTATGTGTGTCTAAACCTATGAATCTCACCAACAATATGTTGACATTTTAAGCATCATTTTTAGGTGAGCTTTCTAAGGATAAGATAGAAGGATGTGATTAGACGAGACACTAGTTGCATTGGAAGTGGTTTATCAGCTATGTTTGGATTTATGTATTATTTTGGTTATTTTTATTTTGGGGTATTGTTACGACACTTCATGTCTGTACTTACTCTATTTTATGCATGTAGTTATTCTCTATATACACACCATGTGTTGGAATGATATCCATGAAGTTACACACTCGCGTTTCCACCTTGGCGAGGTGTGACACCACGCTCCGTCACGCGCCAGTGAGGTTCTCTAGAATTTTATTTTTCCAAAAAGTTTTTGCAATTAAACCTCACCACAGCTTGCATCCTTTTTTCCGACTAAATCCCCACCAGCTGAGACTCTTATACCTTGGCCACGCTTCGCCAAGCGCCAGACTTGGTAGTGCTACAGTGTTTTTGCTTTTTGTTATCCAGGTAAGTAGCGACGGTTTCTAGGTCTAACCACCGGCGAGGGAAGACTCCCTACACCACACTAAACCTAACCCATGTGGTCTTGTCGGATACCGCCGCCGGCCGCCTTCTACCGCCGCTGCAAACGCCACTGCTGACTGGAATTCCCCTCCGGCAGCAGTAGAGTACATTTTTCTTAAACTCTTATTTATTTTTATCTATCATTCTATTCTCTACATTGCGTTCCTTTATTTTCTTTTTTCTCGTTTGCCTCTAGTTGTTGCACGCTTGTTTCCCCCCTTTAGTGTGTTTATCTTTAGCGTGTTCTGTTTTGCTTTGTTTTTGGTGCGTGTCTTCCCTACTGTTTCGCTTTTAGTGCCTTTGCCTTGTGTTGTTTTTTCGAGGGTAGGATAGACCTTGTAGTTGGCGATGGTCACCTGAGTTCATGTCCTGTCGGCTCGGGATGGGTAGGAGGAGTAGGGGTAGGGGTAAGAGGGGTAGGGGTAGGGGTAGGGGGTCTAAGGTGCATAGGGGTGATGGTAGATTAGCGGTTCACGTAGGATTAGAGTGGTTAGCTAGAACGTAGGGTCTTTGACCGATAAGCTTTTTGAACTTGCTGATGTCTTAGGGACACATAAAGTAGATATAGCGTGTTTCCAGGAGACTAAATGGAAGGGGTCAAGCACGAGGGAGGGAAACGGCTACAAGCTTTGGTACTCCGGCTCTAGGTAAGTGAGAAACGGAGTTGGAGTCATTCTAACAGCGGGTCTTAAGGACAATGTAGTGCAAGTGATCAGGAAGGGCGATAGAACCATAAAGATTACTTTGGTTATTGATGGAGAGACCATTAACGTGATCAGCGCATATGTGCCGAAGTGGGTCGCAGTGACATAGAGAAGAGAAGTTTATGGGATTCCCTCTATGAGATAGGTGGTGACTTGAATGGTCACATAGGAGCTACAGCAGATGGATACGATGGGGTTCACGGAGGTTTCGGCTATGGAATTAGGAATGATGAAGGGGGCTCGATCCTAGAATTTGCTACCGCTCACAACTTAGTGGTTGCGAACTCTTTCTTCAAGAAGAGAGACGTCGACTTAATTACCTTCCAGAGCAGGGGTCACAACACCCAGATTGATTATCTGCTGGTGCGTAGAGATGACGTTAGGGCATGTAAGGATTGCAGGGTTTTCCCTGGCGAGGCATGCTCATCCCATCACAAACTGGTTGCCTTGGATGCTCTTTTTCAGAAATGTCGACATGGGAGAGAGGCGACCGGGAGGCCAAGGATTTTATAGAAGAATATGAGTGGAGATGCCGTAGAATCTTTTAGAGTGAAAGTCTCAGAGGGGCTTTCTGCTCGGGTGGAGGACTTATCTACTAGGGATGCGGATCAGATGTGGAACACCCTTGCTTTCATCATCATAGACGTAGCAAAGGATTCCCTAGGCATGATTAGTGGGTCAGCGAGAACCCAGTTAACTCGCAGGGAATCTTGGTGGTTCAGTGAGGAAGTACAAATCAAAGTAGCGGAGAAACAAGCTTGGTTCAAAGAGTTTTTTTAAGCAGGGAGAGCCACCAAGCGGATAGGGCCTCTTCAGAAGAGGGGTATAAAGTGGCTAAAAGAGAAGGAAAGAAGGATGTAGCAGTGGCGAAGGACAAGGCGCACAAAGATTTGTATAAGAAATTGGACTCTAAAGAGGGAGCAAATGATATCTTCAAAATTACTAAGGCACGTGAAAGAAGAAGAAGGGACTTAGGAAACATAAAATACATCAAAGATGAAGGAGGTCGTACCATCGTGAATGAAGAAGGTATTAGGAAGAGATGGGGAGAGTATTTCTCCTCCCTCTTTAACAAGGGGAACACCGAAGGAAGGGGGAATGGGAGAACCCTAGCCAACATTTGTTACCCGAATGCTACTTCTCGAGGATCAACCAAGAGGAAGTGAAGGTTGCATTATAGAAGATGGGTAGAAACAAAGCTGTAGGCCCGGACCAAATACCCATAGAAGCTTGGAGGAGCCTAGGAGATGAGGGGATTATATGGTTGACCTGCCTCTTAAACAAGATCTTCGCTAGCGCCTAAATGCTAGATGAATGGAAACTCAGTGAAGTGATTCCCATCTTCAAGAACAAGGGAGATGCGCAAGTGTGTAGCAACTATAGGGGTATTAAGCTTCTTAGTCACACCATGAAGCTCTGGGAAAGAGTTATAAAAAGGAGGTTAAGAAGGGAGACAAGGGTGTCAGAGAACCAATTTTGATTTATGCCAGGGAGATCCTCAGTCGAGGCTATCCACCTCCTCAGAAGTCTTATGGAGAAGTATAGAGAAAAACAGAGAGATTTGCATATGTGATGTTGATAAAATCAAATCAAGTATATATAGTCTAGTATTACTCAAGAAATCCGCAAAGAAATACGGATAACCCGAGGTCGTAGTCCGTGTGAAGGGTGAATGGAATTTCGAATTCCCGATTTGTGAAACGTGTCGTGAAAGTGGTAAAAAGAGATTTTGATGAGATTATACTAATGAAATAGCAAATTAAGCACAAATAATCACTTAAACACGTATTTCAAATAAGGAAACTAAAAACGTAACGCAAAATTAAAAACGTAAGCTAATACGCGAAAAAAACGTAAACTTACGAAATAAAACGTAAATTTTGAGCTACACTACCCCTACGGACTTGAAAATGATTTTGAAAAGTTAAGAATGATAAAAGAAAATTTTGAGAAAAATATTGTTTTGACTTTTAATTTATTTTTTAAGAATTAAAAACTAATTTAACTAATTAAAAATTAAAAGAAAATGCAAATAAGGTAAGAAAAATGCAAATTAAATTTTGAAAAATATAAAATAACTAAAAAGTAATTTTAAAACTAAAAACTTTTTTTTTTTTTTTGCTTTTCGTGTAATTTTTGGGAATTAAAAACTATTAAATCTAATTAAAAATTCAAATTAAATTCAAAATATTTTTGGATTTTACTAGGATTTTTTTGATTTTTTTTTTGGAGTTTTTGGTAATTAAAATGTATTAAAAATTGATTAAAAATGAAAATAAAATAAGAAAAATAGCAAATCAACTTGGAAAAATA
Organism: Artemisia argyi; assembly: GCA_030686995.1. Taxonomy (NCBI): domain Eukaryota; kingdom Viridiplantae; phylum Streptophyta; class Magnoliopsida; order Asterales; family Asteraceae; genus Artemisia; species Artemisia argyi. The sequence goes on from CM060705.1 coordinate 6,092,303, forward strand.
TGAAAAATTCAGGGAAATTCTAAATTAATATTCTAAACTTGAGAAAATTTTAAAAACTGAAAAATAAGTACTGTAACAACTTAAGGCTTTGAAATAGCTTATAGAAAAGTGCTTATTGATAAGCAGTTTGACCAAAAGTTGACCAAGTCTTAACCAAAAGTACTTTTGACTTAAATAAGCTCAAATGAAAAGAACTTGGGACAAATGATACTTAAAATCACAGATTAAAAGCACAAACAGATGATAATAAGCACAAGTGGTAAGTAGATAAGCAAAACAGAATAAGCAGAAGCTCAAAATCAATGGAAATAGCAACTACAAGCACAAATAGAATCAAATGAACAAGAATAATCAGATAATGAGCCAAGGAACACAATAGCAGCCCTATTCTTAAAGGCAGACCCTTGATTACAACTAGTCAACTAGACAAGCTTAATAAGCAAACTCAATAAGCTGACAATGGTGAACTTATGGGGGCAATCACTCAACTGACCAACAGAGATGCTAAATACACAAAGAGTTCCAATTCCAAATTCAATTAGATGTCCTAAAAGTAACTTAGAAATTTTCTCAAAAGCTGAGGAGCAGGGGATGGTCAGGTTCAAATGGCCAATTTCAAATCACTTTTTCAATAAGCTTACAAGTTTCAAATTGAGATTTTCTGTTTGATTGTGATTAACTTACTGTTGAACTCCACAAATTATCTTTCAAAAAGTATTTCCAATTAAAATTGAGACCTTCAAATTCTGACAAAGCTTTAACAAAAACCTTAATTGAAACTATTTTGACTTTTTAAATTTGACAGAGATTTTGACTTAAATGGATTTTGAATACAAATAAACAACTGAAATTTATATGATGGACTGAATTTCAACTAGATTAAGCTATAATTATCAATTTTGAAACTAAATGATGAGATTTTGAGTTCCACTTTAGATCAGCTATGCAACTAATGGAGTTTTAAAATGAAATTTGACTAAAGAGTGAGCAACTACTAGTTTTTAATTCTAATAAGCCTAAATGCAACCTAAATGACCATTCTATACTAACTGATGAGTCTAAAACCAATAGGAACCCACAGTTAACCTCAAATCCAAACACCCCTGTATGCAACCTTAAGTGAAACAACTAAACCTCAAATTACTTCTAATCTACCAACTCAGATACCACAATGATTAAATAAGATCCAGAACACAAATCTCAAATGCAAATATCAACAAACCTAAGATCTAACCAACCAAAGAAAATCAGCAAAACAGAACCACAAATCCAATTCAATGTAACAGTAACTCTACAAATGTTTAACCACTATAAGCTATAGTAACAACAGAACAATATAATTATACCACTACTATTATAAATCAGAATCAAGTAATAAGCAAAGCTAATCTACTGTTTAATCTACTGATGCAATTTCAAGTGAAACTAAAATTGGAACTTACAAATCAAATACCCCCTCAGCAGAACAGAGGGGGTTTCACTATGCTTTCCTGTCTTTTGGACAGGCCAAAAGCTCCTCAATGGTTGCCTTTAACTCCAATAAGTTGGCTTATTCTCAGTAAGCTGGCTTATTCTCAATAAGCTGATGCAGTTAACTTACTTTGACTTATTTGAATTATAAGAGAAAATGATTGAATCAACTTACAAAAGTTATATATAAGCTAATATGAGCTTGTATTAATTCTAAAAAACTATTTGAAACTTAATTGAAATCGAAACTACCATTTTTTTTTCTGATTTTTTTTTTTTTTTTTTTTTTTTTTTTTTTTTTTTTTTTTTTGGATTCTAAGTATAAATTACAACAGGACTTTAAATGAAAATGTAAACAATCTAAATCTATAAATTTAAACTAATAATTAGGTAAATAACTGAAATTAAAATAAGAAATAGAAATAAGACAATAAGCTGAGAAAATAAAACTTGATTATATTAATAAAATGAAATTGAGTACAAGGCTTTGAAATGAAAATTACAATAAAACTTTGAAAATAGAAAACTAAAAATTACTAAAATCCTACCCATTCTACAACTGTGACTGAGGGGGTATATATAGATGCCTGCTAGGGTTTGAGAGGATTCTAGACGTGTGCTTCTTTCTTCTAATCTCATCCGTATATTCCTGCTTCAAATGTAAGCATGATTTTGGTCCCTTGGATCATGTGCCTTGATTGGATTGATCCTGCGTGTGCCTCCTCATTGGTCCACGTGTTGCCTGACACTCTTTGTCATAGCTGTCAGCTTCTAGAAACATATATGATTGGGTAATTATTACCCAATAATGGTGCATAGTAAAATTAGGGTTCATGGGGGCTACAGTAAATTCTGGGTAAAAATCAAGTTTGGGGGGCGGGAGTGTGAAATGGGTGTGTTTTTATTAATGTTGACTGTTGGGTAATTTGGTTGACCGGGTTTATGGGGTTGGATCGGGTACACAGGGAAAGGGGCTTGGGCTGGTATATGGGCTTTGGGGATTTTAAGAGTGGATTTGGATTAGTTTTGGATCCGTTTACAATAAGGATTAAGAGTAGAATTATTATTCAAGGACCTTTGTTGCAAAACTGAAAATCTCAGGGACCAATTCTGTAATTTTCTAAATCTTTCTTCCAAGGAATTATGTTGTCAATTTATGAATCATGGAGGACTATGTCTGACTTATCTTTAAATATAACTTCAAAGGACTTCTTTTGTAAATTGTTGAATGTACAGGGACTAAAACTGCCATTTCTTCAAACTTTGATCAGGGGCTTATATTGCAACATTCTGAATCTCTAAGTACTTCTTATGACATTTTAAGCTTTCTTTTGTCATTTTGCTTCCCCGGCTCCGGCTTTTGACTTTTTTCCAATCTCGTGCTCGTTTTTGTCTGTTTTGCATCGTTTTTGTTTATTTTTCACATATCCGTACCTGCACATACACAAATACAAAAAACACACATTCTCTTGGCATATTTAGTTAGTATTTGGTCTGATTTAAGGCTAAAAAGGATGTGTGAAAAAGCACATCAAAATCCCCCAGACTAAGGTATTGCCGTGTCCTCACGCAATGTCATCACCTCACGCTTAAGACATAAATAATTTCAAAACCTCTCTTTACTGACGTTGTATAGTAGCAATGATGTTCAAAAGAGATATCAAAATCATTTATTCTAAAAAATGCTCCGTTTTCCGATTTTCATGAATAACAACTACTACTACACTTTTTGTATTTTTCATTTTTATATAGGTGGCGGTTTGCTTTGACTTTCATTATCAATTCTTATCTGTTGATAACTTTTAAGGTCAACGAGTAGAAACACTTCTCACAGAGAAGAGACCATACGGATAAAAATTGTCATCCTCGATTTTTCACAATCTCCCAAACTAAGCATGAAATCGAAATCATTGTTTATCCACAAGTTAGACTCTAACACTACCCACAAAAGTTACTTGTGTAATTACCTCTTGTTCCCAGGTCCTAAGTTTTGTATCTCAAGATTTTAATTTATGAGAAATGGATTGCTTCATTTTTTCTCGTTTTGATATTTGTTAGTCCGATAAGAGCACAAAATTTGAACGCTAAGTAGTTTTCAAACTTTCCCTCGAAAACCCCTGCATACAGAAATCGGGTCCACATAAAGGTCTCTGATTTAACACGATTTGTAGGGGCCCCCTTTTTATTTACAGCCGAGACATCCCATGTTTGAGACCCAAAACAGAAGCTTTTTATTAGGGAAACCCCCGGAGTCGAAGCTTGGCATTTTTGCATAATTATAAGCACTTTAATAATATTTGGTCCTTAGTCCTTTATTTCAATTACAACAACGGTTTAAGAGCCGCCAAGATGTAAGAGCTTAATTATGACTTTGGATTTATATCCGCTGCTTTTTTATAGCTTTGGATTCCTCTGCCTTTTTATTTGGCTTTGGATTATTATTATTGATATTCATAATCATATGCCAAACCCCGAGTCCTACGGCCTTTACTAAGATCACAACATCGGCAAGATGCAATAGTCTATTTCACCGTAACACTGGTAGTACCCCTATGTGTACCAAACCCCCATATGCAGAGATTTTGTTGGGAATGAGAAAAAACTAAGTATTGCCCGAACCCCATACACTAAATTAATCCTAGAGATCTAATATTATTGGTGTGCAATCTTGTGGGAACAAGGAGGCCACAAGTACCTTTCGTGGGCTCTAAAGAGATCCAACTACTCCACGTTTAGCACGAAACTTCTAAATAAACTCTATCATTCCTCGAACTCTGCAAATTTAAAATCCCAAGTAATGAGATCCGCGGATGCTTAGCCGATAATCTTTTGATTATATTGGTTAAGGGAGACGAGCTAGGGCTCAACACGCCCGGTTAAGTCGGAACATTTATTTCTACTCTCGCCGGTAGGAAAGTCAAAACAAGGTGTCAAATCTTATTATTTTATCATATATCATTTTTCATTTTTTTTATATAAAGAGGTGACAAAAGTTTAAAATTTTTGGTGGAAAACGGAGTTGCGTAAGTTAACAGCTCAGATGAAGGTGCAAGGTCAAATCAAATCGAAGATTCAACCCCCCTAGACTAAAGTGAAACATTGTCCTCAATGTTTTAAGGGTATGGGTAGTCTTAAGTAAAATTTAAGGCCATTTATTAAGTATGCCAAGAGATAAACGTTAGTCGATAAGATTTTAGATATCGTGAATTTCCGAAAGAGCAGCGAAGAATGAGACTCGAGTTAAGAGATGAAAAAGTACGAGCACGAGAGTCCTCAAACTTCGGGGAAATTCCTGAACATTTACAAACAACCACGAAAACACGAGTTTGGAAAGGGTCGCCCCACCTCATGTCACGTTACTAAAGAAAATAGAAAATAAAGAAAATGAAAATGGATAAGCATGGGGTGCCTCCCACGAAGCGCTTGTTTTTGATTATCGAGCCATATGAGCTTGACTCGATCCTCGAATTTAATTATCATTAGGGAAAGTTTGGAGATCCGGGACAACCATGGGTGGTATGTCCCCTCCGAAGTAATGTTCGAGACGATGACCATTCACCTTAAATTTGGGACCATTAGATTGAGCAAGCTCAACGGTTCCATAAGGGAATACTTTGGTAATGGTGAATGGTCTAGACCAACGGGTTTTAAGCTTGCCCGGGAAAATCTTCAATCGAGAATTGAAAAGAAGGACTCGATCACCAACATTGAAAACGCGATCTTTAATCTTAGCATCATGAATCCTCTTTGTCTTTTCTTTGTAGATTAAAGAATTCTCATAGGCTTGATCATGAAGCTCGACTAATTCATTCAATTGAACTTTACGATGATCACCCGCGGTTTGTAGGTCAGAATTAGCATGTTTGAAGGCCCAGTAGGCCTTGTGCTCAAGTTCAAAGGGCAAACGACAGGCCTTCCCGTAAACCAGCTTGTAAGGAGTGTACCCAATGGGCGTTTTGTAAGTAGTACGGAAAGCCCATAATGCGTCATTTAACTTATCAGCCCATGAAGCACGATGTTCACCTACGGTCCTCTCTAAGATACGTTTTAAGCCACGATTGGAGACCTCATCTTGACCACTTGTTTGTGGATGATATGCCGTAGAAAGACGATGTGTGACACCATATTTGAGCATACCTTTAGCGAATTGGTCGTTATAGAAATGGGTCCCATGATCACTTCTAATAGCACGAGCTGCACCAAATCGGGCGAAGAGACTTTTAAGAAATTTAACGACAACTCGGGCGTCATTGGTGGGTAGCGCTTTCGATTCAACCCATTTGGACAAGTAATCGATGGCCACGAGTATATATTTGTTACCACGAGAAGACGGGAATGGACCCATGAAATCGATACCCCAGACGTCAAAAATTTCATAGACTTGGATAGCATTTTGAGGCATCTTGTCTCTCTGAGAAATTTTTCCTTGACGTTGGCAAGAATCACATGATTTAACCAACTCATGGGCATCCCGGTAAATCGTCAGCCAATAGAAGCCGGAATCAAAAACTTTCTTAGCGGTGAAGTTAGCACCATGACGTCCCCCCGTGGGTCCATTGTGGCATGCCATGAGAATTTTAGCTGCTTCCTTTCCGTGAACGCACCGCCGGATCACTTGATCCGCACAAATCTTAAACAAGTAGGGGTCGTCCCAGAAATAATGCTTAACATCTTTAAAGAATTTCTTCTTTTGTTGGAACGACATCCCTTTACGAATGAAATTCCCCGCATGGCAATTCGCAAAGTCGGCGAACCATGGGGTACTAGGATCACAATGTGATAAACTCCCAAGTGTCTCGAGAGGAAATGTTTCGTTAATTTCCTTTTTCTCGAAATCACTATGATGGGGATTCTCTAAACGCGAAAAGTGATCAGCAGCAAGGTTCTCAGCTCCCTTTTTGTCTCGAATTTCAACATTAAATTCTTGAAGGAGTAGAACCTACCGCATCAAACGTGGCTTAGCATCTTGCTTTGCCATTAGGTATTTAAGAGCCGAATGGTCCGTATACACTATGCTTTTCTTCAAGAGCAAATAGGGTCGAAACTTTTCAAAGGCGTAAATGACGGCTAACATTTCTTTCTCCGTAGTCGTATAATGGTATTGAGCGTCAGTCATTGTTTTACTAGCATAGTGTATTGGCTGAAAATATTTTGACTTGCGCCCCAGGACTACACCAATAGCATAATCGCTAGCATCGCACATTAGCTCAAAAGGCAAGTCCCAATCGGGGGTAACTGAGCCTCCGTTAACTTCTTCTTAAGGATATTAAATGCTTCAATGCATTCATTTGAGAAGATAAACGGAGCATCTTTTCAAGTAAATGGGTCAGGGGACGGGCTATCTTTGAAAAATCTTGGATAAAACGTCGATAAAAACCGGCATGACCGAGAAAACTTCTAATTCCTTTAACAGTTGTGGGATGAGGTAATTTTGCAATCACGTCGACTTTAGCTCTATCGACCTCAATCCCTGATTTAGATATTTTATGGCAGAGGACAATGTCCTCTTTAACTATGAAATGGCACTTCTCACAATTTAGAACCAAGTTGGTGTCTTCACACCGTTTCAGCATTCTTTCTAAATGGGAGAGGCAAGAAGTGAAAGAATCTCCATAAACCGAGAAATCGTCCATGAAAACTTCCATGGTTTTCTCAATCATATCTGAGAATATAGACATCATACACCTTTGGAACGTGCCTGGAGCATTGCATAAGCCGAAGGGCATACGACGATAGGCAAATGTTCCGTAAGGGCAAGTGAACGTAGTCTTTTCTTGGTCCGGAGGGTCAATCGGAATTTGAAAATAACCAGAAAAGCCATCAAGAAAACAATAGAACTCATTTCCCGCTAAACGTTATAGCATTTGATCCATAAATTCAATTTTTGAATTGGTCCATACGAGTCACATCATTCAATTTTTGATAATCAATACACACTCTCCATCCGGTAACAAGACGTGTCGGAATCAATTCATTATCTTCATTTGTCACTACGGTCATTCCACCTTTCTTCGGGACACAGTGGATCGGGCTAACCCATGAGCTATTCGAGATTAGATAAATCATTCCGGCGTCGAGGAGTTTGATCACTTCCTTTTTGATAACCTCATGAATTTTTGGGTTAACCCGTCGTTGTTGCTGAACGGACGGTTTGTAATTGTCTTCAAGTTAAATCTTATGCGTGCAAAAATGAGCGCCGATACCCTTGATATCGGAAATTTGCCAAGTGATGGCACTTTTATGCTTCTTGAGTACATCTAAGAGATGGTTCTTCTCCTCGTCTTTAAGTTCTTTTAAAATTATGACGGGAAGTTTATCGGTTCCTTTTAAAAATGCGTATTCAAGATGAGGAGGCAAATCCTTGAGCCGGGCTCCGGAGGATTCTCAGTAGACGGTTTAACTTCTTTAACATCGGCCATTTTAAGGTCCATCGGAGGGAGGGACAGGTTTGGGTCTTCATTCAATAATTTTACAGTCAAAAGAACATCTCTCTCCGGGTCGCAAACGGAATGATCAATTTCTGGTGAAATCGAATCATTAGAAAGAGAGGCCTCGATCTCTTCCAAGATTAAATCACTTCCCTCAAATGGAGTAATGGAAGGGGAAGGATCGGAAATAATCGGTTCAAAAAAAGGAGTGGGATTGCCACTCGAAGCATTTTCGGTAAAACCAAGTAACTCTTGAGAATACTCCTCCGTAACTTCGTCAATAACATCAACTCGGTTAACGGAATATTTGTCATAATTGGAGGAGTACCTCGCGGTTTGATCCAAATTAAACATTACGGCTTCGGTACCAACGCGTAGGGTAATTTCTTCATCGAAAACATCAATTAAAGCACGGCCGGTCCTTAGGAAACCTCTTCCGAGAATGAGAGGTACCCGTGGATCGGCATCAAAATCAACAATGACAAAATCGGCAGGGAAATGAAATTTTCCCACATTGACAAAGACATCCTCGGCTATTCCCATCGGGCGGGAAGTAGTTCGGTCGGCTAGCTCGAGGGTCATGCAAGTCGGAGTCAAATCGGGTAAAGACAACTTTTTCCAAATGGATAACGGCATTAGGTTAATGCTAGCATGAAGATCGGCCAAGGCGAAGCATTGAACCATCCCAGAAAAATTGCATGGGATGAGAAATCGACCGAGGAAGCAAATTTAGGCATTAAAAGTATAGCATCCGCGAGAGTTATGTCAAAATGTAGTTCTTGAAAAACCTGGTAAAACTTTTCAATCTGATTCTTATCTCTCTCACGGTGCTTTTGTTCGTTTAAGCGTGACGGATAAGGCAATGTTGTTTTGACGGGAATTTCTTTCTCAGTTTCGTTAACAAGTTTATCTTTTCCTTTGGACGTTGGGACCACCGTAGGTTGGATGCTTTCGGTCTTTCCATTATTACTAGGAATTCCCGTATCCGTTGTCGCCTCGGTTTCACGGGCGACTACCTTAGGAGACGAAGAAGAAGAGGTAGTCGGAGCCGTTGGTCCATCGATTGTAACACCACTCCTAGTCGTGATCACCTTTGCATCGCCCCTCGGGTTAGCGATCGTGTTTCTTGGAAGAGTACCCGAGCCCGAGGGTCGATCATTTAAAGACTTCTTGATTTCAGTGATTTCCTTAGTTAGTAATTCTTGATTTTTAATTAAATTCTGATTTTGCAGCATCAATTGTTTAATTAATTCATCTGAAGGTGACTGATTCTGATTCACAACTGGATTTTGAAAATTTTGTCCACGATTATTATTGTTGCAACCTTGATTTTGAAAATTCTGATTTCCATGATTGTAATTCCCATGATTAGCATTTTGAAAATTTCCATAATTTTCTTGAAAATTCCCTTGATTCGGGCCTTGATTATAATTTCCCCGATTTTGATGAAAACCTTGATTTTGATTTGGAAAACCATTGTTCATCCGATTCTGATTTTGATTTTGGTTAAATTGAGTGTTTCAGTTTTGCATGGGATGATTCACTTGATTGACTTGATTGAAACCGGGTGGTCCAACATAATGGTTTGAACGGTAGCTGAGAAGATTTCGGTCCCCCTGTGGTTGGTATCCGTTACCGCCCATATTGTAGGACTTAAATGGATTTTGAATACAAATAAACAACTGAAATTTATATGATGGACTGAATTTCAACTAGATTAAGCTATAATTATCAATTTTGAAATTAAATGATGAGATTTTGAGTTCCACTTTAGATCAGCTATGCAACTAATGGAGTTTTAAAATGAAATTTGACTAAAGAGTGAACAACTACTAGTTTTTAATTCTAATAAGCCTAAATGCAACCTAAATGACCAGCCTATACTAACTGATGAGGCTAAAACCAATAGGAACCCACAGTTAACCTCAAATCCAAACACCCCTGTATGCAATCTTAAGTGAAACAACTAAACCTCAAATTACATCTAATCTACCAACTTAGATACCACAATGATTAAATAAGATCCAGAACACATATCTCAAATGCAAATACCAACAAAACCCCAGATCTAACCAACCAAAGAAAATCAGCAACATAGATCCACAAATCCAATTCAATGTAACAGTAACTCTACAAATGTTTAACCACTATAAGCTATAGCAACAACAGAACAATATAATTATACCACTACTATTATAAATCAGAATCAAGTAATAAGCAAAGTGTTGATACAAAAGTTGGGCGTTACTTGTTTGGGTTCCTATTCTCGTACCAATTTGATCTTAATGCTTGAGACCTGCGCACTAAGAAAACAAACAAACACCGTTAGGCTTATCGTGGGATTGTTTCCCACGATTATCCTCCGGCGTGAGAGTAAGTAATCAGTGTTATGGTTGTGTATAAGAATTAGGGTTGTAGAGTCGTACCTTTAACGAAAGTTATGATGTTGTTTATATAGGCACGTAATCCTTATTGGATACGTGTGCCTCACTCTTTGGTGTATATCCGGTTTGGATATATGTCCCTTAAATAAGAGATATCCATATCATAACTATAAATAACTTTTGGCTTGGGTTTTCATGAGCCCAAGCCGTTATCATACTAGCCCAAATCACTGTTATGATGGCCCACTCGTAGCGGGTTTGGGCATTAGTAATGTCTATCATTTGGGTCCGTGACCCGAATATAGACTATACGTTATCATGTCCCCCCAGTCTAGTATGCGTTTGTATGAACCGCGGATGCTAGACATAAAAATATTAGCGGCAAGCGTGGAGGGGAAATTTCTAGTATTTCCCGCCAAAAACCCGATACGGTGTATCTAACCTTTAAATGTCCCACGTGTCCCTTGGAAGACGTGAAAAAGTGCATATATCGGTTTGTATTCCACCACACGATGGAGATAGTGGGATCAACGTGTCTTGCATCCGATACAAGAGGAAACCCTATATAAGGGGCTTCTCATTTCACTGTTTTAACCACAGTGAAAAATGCCATTTTCTCCTTAAAAAAATCTTTCTTCACTTAAATAATATCTTCGAGAGGTAATTACGCGTGCGTAGTCTAGTGAAAATGGTCCGTCAGTTCACCTCCGATTATTATATCCCTATGGATGTGCATCCGGAATTACCGAATGCTGACGCATGCATCGCGGACTTCCCTGAGGGGAAGATAGGGGTATACACGCGTTTCTTTGAGTTTGTAAACCAGCGCCTGCCCATATCCCTATTTTTGAGTGACGTGCTCAATTTTTACCGACTGCATATTTCGCAGCTGCACTGTATAGGTTCGGCGAAAATAACAAATTTTGAGGTAAACTGTCGTCTACTCGCAGTGAGGCCTACCATTAACCTTTTCCGCGCGTTCTACCACACGTCGTGGTCGAACGGGTGGGTGACGTTTTCTAAGCGCCCTGGGCGCTATCAGTGTTATACTGATAAGATAGACGCTCTAAGGGGTTGGAGGGAAAGGTTTTTTTGGATAGATGATAAGGTTTTTACCACACTCTCTGGGTTTTATACCCAAGGAGGGCTTCTAAAGGATGAGCGCCCAGATCCCGGTACGTACAGCAAGGAGGATGCAGAGATTATTAATGAGAACTGCATCCCAATCAACACCTATCCCGAGGAGTTCTTGGTGCACATGGGAATGAGCCGCAACTACTTCGGGAGAAGTGACGAGATACCAACATTTATGGATGAAGACGTCCAGGGTGGGTGCTTGTCCATTCTTTTCCTCGCGTTTATAATGTAAGCTCCCTTGTATATATTGATTTAATCCACTGACTTGATCTTTTCTTTGTTCGTTCGTGTGTTGCGCAGAGATGGATCTGTTTGCCGTGGTGAAGTTAGCGAAGCCTACGAAGGTTACTGTGGGCGTGCGCCCTCGGAAGGTGGGTGAAGTGCCTATTCTGGAGGCTACTGCTGGGCGCCTGCTAGAGTTTGCGCAAGAGGAGTCTTCTGGCGCGTCACAACCTATGGTGAATGCGACTCCAGTGCATATTGTGCCTGCGCAGGTAGTGGTGGCGCCTGAGCTTGCGCGCGCTGAGTCATCTATGAGTGCTGGGATTCTCAAAGTGGACACTGATTCTGAACAGGAGCGCCAGGGTGTGAAGCACAAGGCTGTTGTTGATGATGGTGAAGGGACCTCCAAGCGTAGACGTCATACCATCGTTGTGTATGAATCCATAGAGAAGGAGACGTCATCGTCTGTTGCTGCGCAGGAGAAAGCTAGGACTACGCCTCCTAGGTGAGTGACCTTTACTTAAGTATTTACATTTATATGTGTTACTTCGCAATACTTATCCTTGACTTATCTGTTTTTGCGTATAGTGGCAGTGGTGCAGGGGGTGATGCAGCGTTCGTTGAGGGGTTGGTGCCACCTCAGGCAGCTCATGTTCATGTAGAGGAGCCGGTGAGGGCGCCTGAGGAGATGTCTGCGCAACAGCTAATGGAAGAGCTTGGTGCTGCTGCTGAGCGTCAGGCTGAGTTAGTTACTCAGTTGAAGGAGCGGTATGTTGGTGAAGGTAGCAGTCTCGCTTAGAAGGATGAGGAGATTGCTATGCTTAGGGCGCAGTTGGCTGATGCGCGAGCAGATGTGGTGACCACATCTGCGTACGCTAGGAGGCTCACTGATGAGAAGCTGTCATTGATGGCTGAGGTGAAGCGAGAGCGCGGTGAGATGCATCAGTACAGGGCGAACTTTTCTTGGGGTTTAAAGTACTTACAAGAGAAGAAAATTGAGCACTTTGCCCACCTTGATGAGCTTCATGAGTGAGTGGAGGATGTTTTGAAGTTGCAGGAATGCAAGCTTCAAAAGCTGAGTATAGAGTACGATGAGGAGTTATATCCTCATCTTATGTCTACCATTGCTGAGCGCAGGTATGTATCTTCTATTTTGAAGTCTTTATTTACTATATGCTTTAATGCTCTTTTTACCTTCTAACGTGTGCGTTGTTGCGTGTGCAGGTGGTTGATCAGCCATGGTTTGCGCTTAGCTGCCGTGGGCACGTTGGAGTCCCAGGAGGCTGTAGAGGCCTTTGGGAAGGTCGTGGAGTGCGCTGTGGCACGCGGCAAGGCCCAGGCTGTGGAGGAGCTTAATGAGAGCAAGATGCTGACTGTTCCGCTTGCAGAAGTTCCTGGGTACAGCGCAGATGCTTTTGATGAGCTGGTGGAGGCCATGGAAAAGATGAAGGTCTTCGACTTTCCTCATATTGCTCACTTAGAGCGTGATCAGGACTATCCTATCAGCGTGATTATGCAGGGCCTAACTCTGGCCAAGCACATAGCTAAGGATGCGGAGGCACACCCTGACTTCTTTTTGAAGCCAGAAGAATCGCAGCTGAAGGTGCCTGTTTTTGCCCGCCCCTGCCACATGCTTAATCCCTTCGCTCTTGAGAAGGAGATTTCTTTAAAGAAGTGCTTAGAGGCACATGAGACAAGAGCTGCTCATAAAAAGGGCGTGAAGGGGAAGGCTATTCTTTGCGGTGTTGGCGCAGCCCATCTCCCCAGGTCTGATGGGATTCCCCGTTAGCGTACCAACGGTGTCTCAGGAAGATAGCAGCCTTTTAATGAGGCTGAGTGAGGCTGGGGAATTGGCATCTACAGCTAGTAGCTCAAGTCACATGCGTGCTCATAGCGTTTAGATATGTATTTTTGTAATTATAACTTGTATAAACTCATAGTTCTCATGAATAATAATGTTTATTTTTTATTTCGTACGCCTTGTTATTTGCACTTAGGTTGTTTCTTTATGTGTAAAAGATCATCCAAGAGTCAAATTGAAACCATGGCATACTTAAAATGATTTATATTAAGTGCATAACTTTTATAAATGTTGTCACAACTCGTAATTTCCGGTCATTTTCCAGACCTCGACAATTTACTATTCACAAGTTACTATTCATCATTTACTATTCATCGATCACGATTCATCATTTTTGAGGTCAATTTGACATTCCGAGAAACATTCAGAAATTTTACTATTCACTTGACACTATTCATTTCCGAGAGAAAATCACTATTCACGTGCATTACTCATGTCATCATAAACTTAGTTTACGAGTATTCAAATTCGCGTAACCGTATTGGTTCAGGAGCGAATTCATGCATTATTATCAGGGACATTTCATACGGACTAGAAATAGTCTGCATATCATCATTAGGGCACTTGCATACTATTCCACTTGTAGGATAATTAAATTAATACTTTTGGTATAATTGGCTTTTACGTATAATTATTTCTATATAAACGTTAACAAATGATCAATAATGTGACTAACACGTCCAACACTCCCGACTATGATCCCAATATATTTTTATATTTATTTTTATAATATAAAAATTATAATATTAATTTACCCGGTATTTTGGATATTTATTTTAATTATTAACTTAAGTTTACTAAAATTTCGACGGTTTTCGTAGAAATTAAACAATAATTATCTAGACACTTAATATTTGTACCCAACCTATTTTTATAATTTTTATAACTTTATTTTATCCCGGTTAACTCCATTAAAATTTATTTTTAGTTAACCCGGTACCCGGTACACCTTAGAACTACAAAATAAACACAATAATATACACAAAGTCTTCCAAGTCTTACACATTCATTCCCCCCCCCCCCCTTGACTTGCCGCCCCCCCCCATGCCAATCCCTTACAATGTTTACTAACTCACTCAATCCTCATAAATACCATATACTAACTCTATATAATAATATTAATACTAATAATACATAACAATAATACTAGATATTTTTCTCATTCTCAACTAGCAAAATTTTTCACTTACTTCTCTCTTTTTCTCTCTTGAACTCACGGCAACAACAAGAAGGAGGAGCAAGACCAAAATTTTCTCAAAGATCTAGTGTTATTCTAGTTTAGTTAAGTTATTCTTACAAGGTTTTGAAATATAAACTCAAGGATCCTTAAGTTTTCTTCATCTAAACAACTAACCCATTCAAAGTAAGTTTACAAAATTTATTTTCATTATTTCTTCAAGTATTTATATTTATCATATGGTCTTCATACAAGATCTTATGCATTTGATAGCTTATACCACTTTATTTTACAAACTTATAACTTTTGAAGCCTAGAAAGTGATTATAGTTAGATCTTTGTTAGATCCACTTGGTTTATGATGTTTAGGAACCCATGACACCCTAAGAAGGTGTATGGTAGGATTAGACTAGTTTTGTGGTGATTGAAAGTGGTTGATTGAAGTTAGAACTAGTTTAGAGACTTGAAAATAGTTTTTGAAACTACATATTGACCTACTGTCCCTATTTTTAATTCGTGGGAAAATCAGTGAATGATGGTTTATTTTTGATCAAAGATTTAGAAAATACTTTCAAAAACGAAACTTTTGGCGAAAGAACGGATTAAAACGAGTTTATAACGAAGGAGATATGATTTTTGTAAATTTAACGACGAAAACTATTTTTATAAAAACTGCATGCTGTTTGACAGTTTTCGACGGGCAAAAAGAGGTGTTAAACATAACCTAGAGGAGCCGAGTTATCAAAAATATATTAGTATATACAAAAACGAATCCGTGGATATAAAGAACGAGGAAAATGAACTTAAAACGACCAAGTTATACACGTTTTAAAATCGTCAAAACAATATATATAAAGTCACTACTAGAAAATAATATAACTACGTACTAATGACATATTTTCTAGATTTCTTATTCAAGGAGTTTATTTTTTAACTAACGAAGTACGTACGACTCAAGGTTTATTACGCGACTACTAGACATTATTTTAAGGTTTTCGAGGCGAGGAATATAACACTAACATTTTTATACTATATATTACGACAAATTATATACTTCTAAATTTGGACTTATTTTCGTAAGTATGGAAACTATTTTACTTTGACAATGACTAGTAATTCCAAGTTACGAGTGGTATAGGTATCATGTGCATGTGCATTCATTACATCACGTCATGGTCTAAATTAGATCACAATTATTCATTTAGGTTGCGGCTAGTGTTCGCGCCTCATTGTCCCGATTACTTTACCATCATTGTACCGTCTTTGTACTATCACTCCAGGTGAGTTCTCATAGCCCCGTTTTTAGTACTTATTTGATTTTAAATCCCACGGGGGAGAATACATTGCACAATTATTTTTGTACATGCCCAAGTATTAAATTCTATACATTGCTTAAGTTGTTAGTACTATCACTTCAAGTCCCCTTTATTATCATGGACCGTTAATTATATTGCCAAGCGAGAGTGAGTGGATAGATCTATCGAGGGTGACTCCTCCATTCGTGTTTGGGTTGCTCCATAAGGAAAACGAATGCATTTCATGTCTGAATATTTAGAGTGCCTGATAAACACTCCTTTGGGGCAAATTTTAGTACGTCGAGCTTCGGTGCCATGAGCTTAAGAGACAATGTAGCACTTTTGACATTTTAGTACTTTACTTTATACTTGTGGTTATTGTACATACGATTTAACTATAAACCTATGATTATTCACCAACTTTATGTTGATCGTTTTCGCAATGTATTTCTCAGGTAACTAAGGTAGCTCATGTGCATACATTTGGACCTTCATGGAGTCGCGGAGTCGACGCGTCTCACCTTATATTTTCTGCACTTATGAAACGTTTGATCTTGTGGAACTTATTTTAACTAAATTGGCAATATCTTTTGGGACCTAAGTTTTGTAAACTCTGAATGTTTTAAATGATCAAACACTGTGTTTTCTAAATGACACTTTAGGTCGTTCAATGTAACTGTAACTATGATGCTATGATAGTCACCCCCAGGTATTCCATTCCGTTGCCATTCAGGTATTTTGGGGGTGTGACAGATTGGCATCAGAGCTAAGGTTATAGCGAACTAGGATGTATCTTGGACCCTAGACTATAACCACATCATCATAGCATCTCATCATTTCATCATAGGTGCATATTCACTATACATGTTGTTTTACGCACACACTGTACGAGTTATTCATACCCATACTCATATATATATATATGATTATATTGACCTGGTTCACAAGTGACATGTCTTCAGATACCCACGCTGTTATCCTTTCGTCGGATTCCGACATTGAAGATGCCTTATCATCTTCCACTACCATTATACCACCAGCTGTACTTACACCACCATTAGCACTATTGAATTGTCATAAGAGCAAGGTTTTCCAATCATTCAACCTATACATAGAATGCCGTTTGGTAGAGTATTCAAACTTAATTTTTAATGGACTTATTAGGATGCTTATTGCAAGGGAGATAGCATGTTTTCTTTCCTTCACTAGTAGGACGCTTACTACTTAGGTACTATCACCACCGTTGGTTACTTATTACACTATTGGTCGTCCCATAGTGCGTACTTCAGCTTTACCTCTTAGATGTCGTGAGATAGCGCGAAAGAGGGTGGTATTCCATTCACTATTATCACCATTATCTCCTAACTCATCACTGGGATTTCATCGTCATCAATGTTATTCTCATCCTTTAGAATACCACCATTGTCAGTTTCCTTTTCCATTTTCACTTGCCATGAATTAGATAACGCCTTGTGGATAATACCAAGAATTACGGACTCAACAGGAACATCCGCAGATTCCTCAGGATTAGTTTGGAACCTACACTATCTAGGACTTGATCGATACACAACTACAGATACCACTTCAGGACTATCTCGACCTTATGATGCCATAAACCTGATTTCACTTAGAGGGACTACAGGAAATCTTTAAACTAGACTTATATCTTTACTAGCTTTTACTATTATCCTAAACACGGGAAGTGTGACATAGTTAAAGAAACTTGTAGTATTTTGATTGTTGTACAAACGGAATCATCAAGTATTGACTCTACTATAGGGGAATAGTTGTGCTGTATATGATATTGGTCCATATAGACCGAAACTTTCATGTATTATATTCATGTGTTATGAATAGGATGATTCTTATTACCAATAGATTCTCATGGACTCTTATGATGTGATGAAATAGATTTAAGCAAACCACTCCAAGCATGACGCAAGCCGCTGTTGGACAATTCATTGCCAGGAACGTAATTACCGCCCTCACCAAGGAACTTACTCACGTGGAATTTATGGGTTGTAATCCCTCCTCCTTTAGCGGAAATATAGACACAAAGGAATTTCTCAAATGGTTCGAAGAATTAGAAACAATCTTTCAATGTGGCGACTGCCGTAAGGAAGACAAAGTTAAGTTCGCCACTTGCACTTTTCAGGAGCATGCCCAGAAATGGTGGACTAAGTATGTCCAGGTAGTAGGAGTTGATGCTGCTTACTCACACTCTTGGGAGAAACTAAAAAGGATGATGAGTTTGAAATTCTATGTGAAAAGCGAATTACAAGCAATTGAGCAGGAAACACTAAACCTTACCATGGTAGGAGATGATGTTGTTAAGTATACTGCTTCTTTTTATGATTTTGCTCGACTAGGCTCTGCAATGGATGAACCGGAAAGCAAGAAACTTGAAAGGTACATCGGAGGACTTTCTCCTAAAATTCGTATGTTGGTCAACTCATTGGAACCCGATACCATGCCTAAAGCTATCAGGATGGCAATCGAAGCAAAGGAACGCATAGCTCACCCCAAGATCTTAGGAAGAAAAAGTGACAGTAAAAGGAAGTGGAACAACAACCGAGGTGAGAATGCCACACAAGGACCACACAAGAGACAAGGAATTGCTAAACCTAATGCTACAGGTCTAAAGGAAAAGAATGATTACGTTGGTATTTTACCTAAGTGTGAAGAGTGCCAACATCATCATAACCCAGGCCGTTGCCCAGAACCATGTGGCAACTATAAGAAGATCGGACACAAAGCCAAGTATTGCAAGGCTCCCACCCTCGCAATGTATCAGAAACTCACGGCAATCTGCCATGAATGTGGAGTAGTGGGACACTCCAAGAGTGAATGCCCGGTGTTGAGAGACCGGAACTGGAGGAGGCAGTTCATGTTTTAAAACCATAGTTCGAGCCCTCTAGGGTTGTACTTTCTTTTGGTACTTTCCATAAGTACGTCGGTGTAACCTAGTTATATTAAGCACTTTCCTATCTAATGTAATGACTATCTTTGGTATCTCTGTGAAAATCGTAAGCTTCGTTTATTCCATTTCTATTGCAATTGTGCAATTTTTAATCGTTTCGCAACATTATACCATTGTCTTATTTAGGGAATAGGCCGATTTCGTATTTGACGGATTAGTAGATTATTACCATTCCATAGGATTTACCCATGTATCCAATAAACCATTCAACGAATTTTATTACAAACTATTTTACTACCTTATGGGGAAATTGTTTTACCGAATTTCTAAAATAAGTCGTTTTGTTACCGTACTATAAACTGATTTTTCCGATATTACGCCAAATATTTACTATTATTACGCGAAACAATTTTTATATTACTTTGAAAGGAAATATCAGGATACCATTTTTAATAACAATGCGTTGAACACCATCTAAAGCTTTTGAGAAAAATAATATTATTTTGACTAAATCAAGCATCGCATCATTAGTCCTTAACTATACATAGCCTGATCACCTATGTATAATTCAGGAAGGATTAAGCCATGAAGGAAATAGTTACTTTTTAAAGTATTGCTAATAACAATCTTCGTTTAAAAGCATTTTAAACAAGTAAACTCTTTTATAAATGTCTTTTTTTTCGGACAAACACTTCCTGGATACTTATCCCACCTGTCACCTACTTAGCCATTAAGTTGGACTTTCCATTGACTTCTCTAGGAGAGACTTTCCATATCAAGTACTAGGAGGATTCCTCGATACAAGAAAAACAATAAAAGGATTACGAAACTATAATACCTAGACTAAGAAAATTTATAATCCAACAATCCTACAGTACCACGAGACCATCCGATTCACCATCTCTGACCTAGTTGTCCAATTTTATTATTCAAAGATACTAGCTAGACTGAGCTACAGGATCGAACACATTGTGAAGGTACGCTAAGCAACACTATATAAATAAACAAAGCCTCCTAACCGATACTGTAGAGTGATTTGATTAAACATGGCCTTATCTAAACGCAAACTTCCCTATAATAAGTTTCACCAAGGGTAATTGATTTGAGTTAAGGATATCGATATAGATTCCCTTAAGGTATTGTGTTCTCAAGAAATTCTAGATAACCTCACCTATACATCAAGAGAGGCATCAGGCCCAAGAATATCTCCCCAGCTACATGTGAAGACAAAACGGAAATTCATCGACATAAGTATCAATTGAAACCCTCATAATGCCAACATAATGACAATTTCAATGATAAACCATTTCAGGACTTAAGTTAGTTTGAATACTTAGGCTTGTAGTTTTGTCTGATAACCACCAATAGGCATCATCCAATATCAGGAACCGAATGTTAGACATCTATGCATTATGCGAACACTACCTATCCTACTATTTTTATCCTTATTAGTTTTTTCACTTTTAAGTAAAGTTGATTTAAAATTTATGTTTATACAAATCATATATCTCGTGGAAAATAATTTTTGAATTACCTATTTTGAACAAATACGATCCTTTTTAATCAATATTTAGCTAAACCATTGTACAATGGGAAATATATAAACATCAAACTTTGGTAAACAGTCCTATTCACAACCTATTTGAAAACCGCGTCACATTTCCTAACTATTGAATCTTGAATCCTCAAGGAAGATATTATTTAGTAAACCATTTGATCCATTTTCTAAATTCGTTTATTCAGAAAAAGATTTCGACCAAAAACTCAAAAATCACGAGATAAATTTTGAAAACCAATCACCATGCTACATCGCTTATGCATTTAGGGCTTTGTGACTTGACAATAAGGAATATTGGATTATGTGATGAAGGAAATTAGGAGGAACACCATAGAACGATTACAAACGTCAGTAATGGAGACCAAGTACAATAGGCAAAGAAAGACATATGTCTTAGCATCCATTAGACCAAAACTCAAGGAATCAAAAATTGTTACCCATATTCTATCCCCATCAGATAACGCCGTGTTCGAAAGACGTAACGTTGTGGAATTAGTCACACGAATTATTGTACCTATTTCAATTGTTCCTAACAAAGGTGATCGAATCACCTCAGACTTCTAGTTATCATTTTAAGACTTCCTTCGGAACTCCATTTAGATCTAAACACCGCCTATTATCCTCAGACCGATGGTCAGAACGAGAGAACGATTCAAACATAGGAAAGTTGTGCTCAAAGAGTGAGCGATTGACTCTAGAAATGGTTGGACTAACCATTTACCATAAATCAGATTCGTTTGCAACGATAATTCTCTCACGAGCGTAGAGATTACACTATTTGAGGCACTTTATGGTCGAAGTACCAATTACTCATTTACAGACCGAAATCGGAAAGTTAAATTCACTGGTCTAGAACTAAACCATGGAACAACGAAGGAAATTTTACAAGTCAAGAACCAGTTACAAGCAACGAGAAACTGGTAGAAGTTAGGTTGGTACATGACGCACATCATGCGGATTGGGTATCCTTGAACAGCAAACTAACTAGATTCACGTGAAAGAACGAACTAAGTTGAAAGCTTTGCCTTGGAGAGGCATGATACGATTTTGGTAACACGAGAGATTTAACCTTTAGTATATTGGACCATTTAAGATTCAATTTAGAATCGACCAGCTGACATATAAGATTTGAGTTCTGACAGAGTTCAGCAACATATGTTACCCATATTACATTATAAACCTGAAGAAGCTCTGATCGTCTATTGACGAACCAAACTCGGAAAAAGCCAAACTCACTATTCCAATAGGCATTCATGAAATAACCAGAAATTTCCTACAAGTCAAGAATCAATTACAAATTCCATAAGTTGTAAACCATTAAAAACCTCAAGTTGGCAGCCAGATTATGTTGAAAGTTCTGCCTAGGAAAGGCATGATATTATTCAGGAAATTTGAAAGTTAAACCCGATATACACTGGACCACGTAATATTTCAGACAGAGTAGGCCTAGTGGCCGTCAGACTTGAGCCTTGTTGGAGAACAACCAGAGTACACAACTATGTTTCACCTATTCAAATTCCAGGAAATGACCTTCAGATTAGTCACTCATAATCCCATTTGGAAGGGAATCCAATCCTGAGAAAAAAAAAAAAAAAAAAAAAAAAAAAAAAAAACTTGGCAAGAGAACCAATAGAAATCATGGACTGCTAGGACGAACGATTGAAACAGAGCCGAATTCCTATCGTGGAAGTTCGCTGAAATTCTCGAATATTATCACCTTTTCACCAATACCACTCCAGAGACCAACACAAACTGAACTTCGGGACGAAGTTCCTGTTAGAGGGGAAGACTGTCACAACTCGTAATTTCCGGTCATTTTCCAGACCTCGATAATTTACTATTCACAAGTTACTATTCATCATTTACTATTCATCGATCACTATTCATCATTTTTGAGGTCAATTTGACATTCCGAGAAACATTCAGAAATTTTACTATTCACTTGACACTATTCATTTCCGAGAGAAAATCACTATTCACGTGCATTACTCATGTCATCGTAAACTTAGTTTACGAGTATTCAAATTCGCGTAACCGTATTGGTTCAGGAGTGAATTCATGCATTATTATCAGGGACATTTCATACGGACTAGAAATAGTCTGCATATCATCATTAGGGCACTTACATACTATTCCACTTGTAGGATAATTAAATTAATACTTTTGGTATAATTAACTTTTACGTATAATTATTTCTATGTAAACGTTAACAAATGATCAATAATGTGACTAACACGTCCAACACTCCCGACTATGATCCCAATATATTTTTATATTCATTTTTATAATATAAAAATTATAATATTAATTTACCCGGTATTTTGGATATTTATTTTAATTATTAACTTAAGTTTACCAAAATTTCGACGGTTTTCGTAGAAATTAAACAATAATTATCTAGACACTTAATATTTGTACCCAACCTATTTTTATAATTTTTATAACTTTATTTTATCCCGGTTAACTCCGTTAAAATTTATTTTTAGTTAATCCGGTACCCGGTACACCTTAGAACTACAAAATAAACACAATAATATACACAAAGTCTTCCAAGTCTTACACATTCATCCCCCCCCCTTGACTTGCCGCCCCCCCCCCCCCCCCATGCCAATCCCTTACAATGTTTACTAACTCACTCAATCCTCATAAATACCATATACTAACTCTATATAATATTAATACTAATAATACATAACAATAATACTAGATATTTTTCTCATTCTCAACTAGCAAAATTTTTCACTTCCTTCTCTCTTTTTCTCTCTTGAACTCACAGAAACAACAAGAAGGAGGAGCAAGACCAAAATTTTCTCAAAGATCTAGTGTTATTCTAGTTTAGTTAAGTTATTCTTACAAGGTTTTGAAATATAAACTCAAGGATCCTTAGGTTTTCTTCATCTAAACAACTAACCCATTCAAAGTAAGTTTACAAAATTTATTTTCATTATTTCTTCAAGTATTTATATTTATCATATGGTCTTCATACAAGATCTTATGCATTTGATAGCTTATACCACTTTATTTTACAAACTTATAACTTTTGAAGCCTAGAAAGTGATTATAGTTAGATCTTTGTTAGATCCACTTGGTTTATGATGTTTAGGAACCCATGACACCCTAAGAAGGTGTATGGTAGGATTAGACTAGTTTTGTGGTGATTGAAAGTGGTTGATTGAAGTTAGAACTAGTTTAGAGACTTGAAAATAGTTTTTGAAACTACATATTGACCTACTGTCCCTATTTTTAATTCGTGGGAAAATCCGTGAATGATGGTTTATTTTTGATCAAAGATTTAGAAAATACTTTCAAAAACGAAACTTTTGGCGAAAGAACGGATTAAAACGAGTTTATAACGAAGGAGATATGATTTTTGTAAATTTAACGACGAAAACTATTTTTATAAAAACTGCATGCTGTTTGACAGTTTTCGACGGGCAAAAAGAGGTGTTAAACATAACCTAGAGGAGCCGAGTTATCAAAAATATATTAGTATATACAAAAACGAATCCGTGGATATAAAGAACAAGGAAAATGAACTTAAAACGACCAAGTTATACACGTTTTAAAATCGTCAAAACTATATATATAAACTCACTACTAGAAAATAATATAACTACGTACTAATGACATATTTTCTAGATTTCTTATTCAAGGAGTTTATTTTTTAACTAACGAAGTACGTACGACTCAAGGTTTATTACGCGACTACTAGACATTATTTTAAGGTTTTCGAGGCGAGGAATATAACACTAACATTTTTATACTATATATTACGACAAATTATATACTTCTAAATTTGGACTTATTTTCCTAAGTATGGAAACTATTTTACTTTGACAATGACTAGTAATTCCAAGTTACGAGTGGTATATGTATCATGTGCATGTGCATTCATTACATCACGACATGGTCTAAATTAGATCACAATTATTCATTTAGGTTGCGGCTAGTGTTCGCGCCTCATTGTCCCGATTACTTTACCATCGTTGTACCGTCTTTGTACTATCACTCCAGGTGAGTTCTCATAGCCCCGTTTTTAGTACTTATTTGATTTTAAATCCCACGGGGGAGAATACATTGCACAATTATTTTTGTACATGCCCAAGTATTAAATTCCATACATTGCTTAAGTTGTTAGTACTATCACTTCAAGTCCCCTTTATTATCATGGACCGTTAATTATATTGCCAAGCGAGAGTGAGTGGATAGATCTATCGAGGGTGACTCCTCCATTCGTGTTTGGGTTGCTCCATAAGGAAAACGAATGCATTTCATGTCTGAATATTTAGAGTGCCTGATAAACACTCCTTTCGGGCAAATTTTAGTACGTCGAGCTTCGGTGCCATGAGCTTAAGAGACAATGTAGCACTTTTGACATTTTAGTACTTTACTTTATACTTGTGGTTATTGTACATACGATTTAACTATAAACCTATGATTATTCACCAACTTTATGTTGACCGTTTTCGCAATGTATTTCTCAGGTAACTAAGGTAGCTCATGTGCATACATTTGGACCTTCATGGAGTCACGGAGTCGACGCGTCTCACCTTATATTTTCTGCACTTATGAAACGTTTGATCTTGTGGAACTTATTTTAACTAAATTGGCAATATCTTTTGGGACCTAAGTTTTGTAAACTCTGAATGTTTTAAATGATCAAACGCTGTGTTTTCTAAATGACACTTTAGGTCGTTCAATGTAACTGTAACTATGATGCTATGACAGTCACCCCCAGGTATTCCATTCCGCTGCCATTCAGGTATTTTGGGGGTGTGACAAATGTGAAGATAGACTTGCGTTGTTTTGCAAAGACTATATCAAAATGACCAAGAGTCTTGGCTCATGAATTGCTAAGCATGTACAATATATTTTATGTTGCATATCCGTCGTGGAATGCGTATTTAAACTTACTTCAACGTCTTGAAAGTAAGGCGCTTAGCAAGGATGCGTGATCCAGTGTTGATGGGTTTGCAACCCTCTTACTCAACGAGTTTGTTAGTAGGTTTACTCATCCTTTCTGCCATCGTGGGTCTTTAATAAGTGCATGCACGCCATGTAGGCAAAAAAGTAAAAATAACAATATTGAAACATAATGAAAATGTGCGCAATAAAGTTAAATGTGTTTTGGAGTTAGCTAGAAACCACAACGTTTTATTAATACTTGCAAGTTTTTGAAAATAGAAGACAATAACTAAAAAAATGAAATTCAAAGACAGACATTTATTAGGCACGTACTAAAGTGCAAAGTTGTCTGAGTGTGGGCCGTAGCATTTCCTAAAGATAGCATCTCTTGAAATTGCAGATATTCCAAGTGCGTGCCAGCTCGTGGCCTTTCATATCACGCAGCTTGTAAGCACCATTACCTAGTGCATCCGTGACCTCATAGGATCCTTCCCATTTGGGTCCAAGCTTGCCTGTGTCTTCTGCGTGGCTTGCATCATTAGCGCGGTATACGAAGTATCCTTGCCTGAAAGAAGTGTGTTTGACCTTTGCTTTAACCTTTGCTTCGCGTATAGCTGTGCGTTCATGCCTTTCTTCCAGCAAGTCCAAGTCTATGTGCCACTCATCGTCATTTGTTGTGACGTTTATTTCTGATGTACGTATAGTTGGCATTCCAATTTTGGCTGGTATGACGGCTTCTGTCCCATAGACAGGAGAGAGTGGTGTGTCTCCGGTACTGGTTTTGATTGTCGTGCGGTGCGCCCATAAAACATGTGACAATTCGTCCACCCATCTTCCTTTATGTCTGTCAAGACGCATTTTATTCCTTCGCCCAGGCTGTGATTCGCGCGTTCAACCAATCCATTGGTTTGTGGGTGCTTAACTGAAGCAACGTGTTGTGTGATGTTTAATTGCGCACACCAATCTTTAAATGGGTTATCACATAATTGTTTTTCGTTGTCCGAAATAATCTCTCCAGGTAGTCTGAAGCGACACATATTGTTGTCCCACACGAAGCGCTTGACCTGGTTGCCGGTGATGCTCGCTACTGCTTTTGCCTCAATCCACTTAGTAAAGTAGTCTATAGCTATAATGAGGATTTTTAGCCCTCCCGCTGCTACTCGAAAAGGGCCTGCGATGTCAATGCCCCATTTATAGAATGGCCATGGTGAGGTGATGCGGGTTAACTCTTATTATGGTCGGCGCGGAATTGGCCTGTGGACATGGCAATCGTTGCATTTTTTTATCATGTCCCGTGTGTCATGATGCATAGTAGGCCAATAGTATCCTGACCGCAGGGCGCGTGCCACTACAGACCGTGGTCCTGAGTGCATGCTACATGAACCAGAGTGAATTTCCCGGAGTACGTAATCTGCTTGAAGAGGTCCAACGCACCGGATCCATGGTTGTAGGAATGAACGTCAATATAGGACGCCATCTCGGAGTTCAAATCTCTACGCTGTGCGGCGTACCCTTCGAGCATCCTTCTGATCTTGTGGTAAGATTCCTTTGCTTATAAATTCAATGATAGGTGTCATCCACGTAGGGTCCTGTTCTTCTATCACCGTGGATATTTCCATCTCCAAGATTGATTTGTCTTTTAGAGTTTCCACCAATACCTGTTTTGATAGGTGTACAAAGCTTGTAGATGCGATCTTCCTAAGCATATCAGCTTTCCTGTTTTCTCCTCTAAGGACTTGTTTGATGGTAAACCTATCAAAATTCTAAATTAAAGACTTGGTTTTTCAAGGTATTGGATCATGTGTTCATCCTTGGCTTCATATTCACCTAGCACGTGGTTGGCTACTAGCCTGGAATCTACATTTGCCTCTAGGTTACGTACGTCCATTTGAGTTACAATACGCAGTCCAGCAAGTAGGGCTTCGTATTCTGCCTCATTGTTTGTGGCTGTGAATTCGAAACACAGTGCGTAGGTGAATTCAACCCCTTCTAGATTAGTGAGGATGAGGCCTGCGCCTGATCCATCCACGCATGAGGATCCGTCAGTGAATAGAACCTATGGTTCTTGTAATTTTGTCTTGCTTGCTGAAGGTGGAGTATCGGTATCGGGATTCTCAACAATAAAGTCGGCTAATATCTGCCCCTTGATTGCAGTGCGTGGTCTATACGATATGTTATACTCGCTCAATAACACACTCCATTTTTTTAGCCGTTGTGATGCATCAGGTTTAGAGATAACTTGTTTAATAGGCTGGTCCGTGATTACAGCTATTGGGTGCGCCTGAAAGTATCTACGCAGTCTTTTAGCTGCGAATACTAGAGCTAGGACTAGCTTTTCCATAGCAGTATAGTTAGTCTTTGTCTTTTTGAGTGCCTTGCTTACAAAATATATGGGCGTTTGAACGGAGTTCCTATCTGTCAATAGTACTGCGCTAACTGGTCCATGGTTTGCAGATAAGTACATGATCAACTCTTCTCCTGGTCGTGGTGCGACAAGTTTGGGAAGTGATGCAAGCTGCTGCTTGAGTTATTGGAAGGCTTTTGTAGGATCGTGTTTTTGATTGATTATTGTGATTCGGGAGGTCGGGGATGATGAAAAATTAAATCTTCCATTGTTAGTGAGAGAGAGTAGAGAGAGAAGGGAAAACTATGTGTTTATTGATAATGAAAAAGTAAATTACATAAAGAGT
This sequence comes from Artemisia argyi, assembly GCA_030686995.1. Lineage (NCBI taxonomy): Eukaryota > Viridiplantae > Streptophyta > Magnoliopsida > Asterales > Asteraceae > Artemisia > Artemisia argyi. Next base: position 6,120,350 of record CM060705.1, read on the forward strand.
CTCACCCTCCTAGTGAAGTCTAGGAGGGCTTATATAGCCTAACACAAACTAACTATTACAATATTACGATTCAAGTCCTTGTGTTTTGGCTAAATGAGATAACTAATGTAATCCCGTAAATGTCGTTCCATTTACGTGTTGGGATTATAAACTTTGATCCCAACTATCTTCCCCCAATGGGGTGACATAAGGGATTACTTACAACATTTCCTACAAGGACAAATAAGAATAAAGAAAGGTCTTCATAAGCTCTTCAAATTGCTGAGGATGGTGACAGTTGACGCTCTTTGTCTTCATCTTGTACCTCGGCTTGAGAACTTTTTTTCTTCACTTGTAGGCAAATGATGTAATATGCATGAAATGGATTAACTTCCCCCCAATTCATGCTGCATGTCTTTAGCGGCTTCTTCGTACACTTCTTTTTGGCGAAGTTTCTGAATCAGCTTCCCCCCAAACTGACAACCGTCTTCAGCAGATTCGAAACTTTGATGTAGTCCACATGTCTTCTAACTTTGGAAGTTTTCAGTACGCAGCGAAATTTGTAGATGACACCGTAAACCACACCAAGCAAATCTGACTAGTCACTTAATCACAGTTATGCTCTACGCGGAAGCTCCGTTCGGGGGTAACATGCAAGAAATCAGCAAGATCTTCTCACTTAAGTAGGCTATTACGCACTTTGCACCCCGCGAGACTTGAAATGATTACACCAAAATCACAAAACTGAACCACTGATCATCTCTGCGGACGTCTCTCCGGTAGTAATAAAATTGTAAGCTCGATCACGTGAGTCTATTATGCGTCCTTGATGTGCACATTTCTTCCCCCTAAATGCAGATTCTCATGGAAAATGAGTGTTTTCGCAAAGAAGTCAAGAAAAGTCAAAGAAAGCAAAGAACACCCACTCTCTCTTCCCCCACGATGTCTTCGCGGAATCGGAAGCATACACACTATGTTTACGATGGAAACGGAGGCAGCGTAACCCCATATGTCCAATCAACTGATTATGTGTGAAATATCATAAATAGCCCGTGAGAATCAATTGCTGATAAACAACTCTACTCTTTTATACTCCTCTCAACTAACACTTTACCGACCCCATTATCATTCTGACGGCTTTTTTGTAGTGACTACTGATGGAGAAAACCCAATATGACGAACTTGAGACTAAAGTAAAATAACCCGAACTTGTGACTTAAACTTGCACTATTGTCTGACTAAGAACCAATACTGAGAATTTCAATAATGGTAGGAAATCATATACCCATCCAACCTTCCTTAAATGTATATGAACGTCTCTTGAATCATCCACATCTTTTGGTGACACTTGAGCACTACAACGTAACTCCTTTAAAGTGATAGCTATACTCTGTGAGCACAACAACATAACTCCTTACATCAGGTATAACTAGACAACTCAAGTCTTGGTCATTTGTACGGATAAAAGCTCGAATAAGGATCTCGAAGAATCATGCATCCAACCAACCCCGATATCTTCAGATACTAAGTACACTCACCCATTAAATTCCACTTCAACCTCAAATAAATAATAAAGAATTATCGCCGTAGTCACATCTTGCGGTTAAATGCCCAAAAACTAGCCTTTTGATGGTTTAAATGAATCTGATAATGGTTCCCGATCTTGTCAAAAATGTATCCCCGTGAAATTTGTAATACCAAACATACCACTCCTTTTTCACCAAATATTATATCAAAAATTTATACAATGTATTAAAAAAAATACATTAGAGTAATTAATTTTCAGCTCATGTAATTTGATATAATCATTTTTTAGGTTCAAGTTAAGTAAATTTCGGATCCAATAAAATAAGTAGCCCACCAATTGAGACAATCCAGCCCATCACCAAAGTAGTATAACATGGGGCCAAATCCTTAATCCAAAATCCACTTCAAACAGACCTGGGTAAGATTCGTCCAACATAAAACCCGGACATTCACATCAGTTATAACCACACACAAAACGTAAACCTTATCTCACTTCACATTACATCGGCCTACCACATCAGTTTCTCACACCTAATCGATCATTAAACATCTCAGATCATCATCCTCCAAACGCAGATTAGAAATCGTTAAGAACAATCAAATACCACGAATCTCACACCATCATTATCAATTACAATCATCACCATCTATCCAAATCGCACCATAAACGCCTTCATCCAACAGCTTCCAATCCGAGCACCTCTTAATTTGTAATACACAGTTCGACTTCGAGGTTAAAAGAAGGCCATAAGCACAAAGACCAAGGCTTCTAGATCCCACTGAGGGTCTCGGGTAAGTCCAACTGTTGTGTTTAATTTAAACCGAACAAAAGATAGAATGAAACACAAGTTGTTTTAGTTCTCTCATTATTATTCGGATAGAAATTGAAGTTTTACTTCGCAATAATGGATCGATGATGCATCTCTTTTGGTTTATATGACCTTTGAGGTCAGTTAAACATTGGTATTCACGAAAAGAGATATGAGATCATTTATTTTCATTTTGATTCTTGTTGTATCGTGAGATGGGGAGAGGCCGAGAGGTGTTAGAATTGGATTTGGTTAGATGGAGGTTGGGTTTGATTGTGGTTTTGGCTGTGGTAGATAAATCTTCATCACAGTAGTCTTGATATTATTTTGACATTTACGGTTATAGTTTTGTTTGACTGATGATGATAATCACATAACTGAGGTCAACTTGAGTAGTTGGTATATGTTTTGTGGTCCTGGTCTCTGCTTCATCTTTTCTTTCTTTTATTTTCTTTAGGCGTTTCTCTACGCAAAACATTTTTTCATTTGGCAGGTCTACGCTTAACCTTACGCGTAGACCTGTTGGAAATCTTATGCGTAGATTATCTTTTGCGTAAACGTGCCATACGCATAAGCGTAACTTTTGCGTAGCGCGTGTCTTTTGCGTAAGTATTACGCGTAAGACTAGGGTTTTACGCCTAAGATGAACCTTACGCATAACTTGTCCAAGTTATGCGTAGAAAAATGATGTTTCGCGTAGGATGAGGGTTTTTTGGCATAAACTAATGCGTAAACCATATTCCGGCCAGATTCAGACCACTTTTCCGGCAAAAAAAAATCTGAGCAACATGCTGACCATATAAAAGTCCCAACCAGACGATGCGTTTAACCAGCTTTGACCATATTATAGACCAGTATTAAGACCATGAATAGGCCCACCATATGACCACAAACTTTATCACGGATGTAATTTTGGTACCAAAAGTCAAAAAAAATGTAACATAAATCTTTTAACGAGGGACAAAAAAAAAGGATAAACGAGATAGATATATGAAACTGGTAGTTAAAGATTGTGACTTTGGACCAAATTTTGATGCGAAACTGTTGATAGTACTATTTGATAAGAAAATGTGGACCAGTAAGAGCCGTAATACACCAACAGCTTCAAAAAAAATACAATATTTGACAAGAAAAAATCACAAAAAAATCAACCAAAAACTAAAACCAAGGCTCTGATGCCACTTGTTAGGTCACCATTTATGTAAACACAAGTATGATGTTGAAAGAAATAAGATGAGAATGAGAGATGGTTGATTATGAGACAATATGAAAAGTGAAAGAACAAGAGTTTCCTTAAGATAATCAAATAACCAACAACTTGAAATGTTACATAAGCTTACTATTTATAAGGGAGGAGTTAGGGCAACACTCCCTTCCTCCCTTATCTTTCCAATTCGTGGGCTTTCAAGCCCATAGGGCTTTAACACATAAGCCTTGAAACATGAAACATAATGAAATAAATACTAAAGCAACCTATTACAAAAGGTAATGACCGAGACTTGACTAAATACAAAAGTATGATCCCAACAGCTTCCTCCGCCTCCTCAGTCCAACGAAAGTCTCCCTTTTTTGTGCACTTCATGAGTGTTTTAAAAAGAGGGAGTGACTTGTCCGCTGATTTGGACAAAAATCGATTTAGTCCAGCTAGCTTTCCATTTAATGACTGGACTTCTTTCAATGTGCGCGGAGAAGGGAGCTCAATGACCGCCTTTGTCTTTTCTGGGCAAGGCTTAATGCCATCAGGTTCTATTAAATACCCAAGGAACATGGCCTCTGTCGCGCCAAAAGTACACTTCTTGGGATTTAACTTCATGTTTATTTTTCCCAATGTTTTGAACGTCTCCTCAATGTCGCGCACCAATTATTCCTCTGTGTGACTCTTTATAACTAGGTCATCAACATAAACTTCCAGGTTGTGACCTACTTGCTTCTCAAATGCTGTGTCCACCAATCGCTGGTATGTTGCTCCCGCGTTCTTCAGACCAAAGGGCATTTTTGTATAGCAAAAGACCCCTTGACTTGTGTGGAAGGCTATTTTCTCTTCATCTTCTTTAGCCATTTGAATTTGATGGTATCCTTTATATGCGTCTAGGAAGCACTTAAAAGGATATCCACACAGAGATTCTACCTTCCAGTCTATCTCTGCCAGCGGGTAGCAGTCCTGTGGACATGCTTTATTGAGGTCAGTGAAGTCCACGCACATTCTCCAACTGCCATCACTCTTCTTTACCATTACTGGATTAGAGAGTCAGTCGTGATAGTAGACTTTGCGCATAATACCTGCGTCTACAAGTTTGTGTACTTCCTTCAGGATGGCTTTTGCGCGATCTGGAGCCTGGCCGAGCTTTTTCTGTCGTATTGGAGGATATCCTTGTCGGATTTATAGCTTATGCTCCGTAATAGAGCGTGGCACTCCAGTCATGTTCTTTGGTTCCCATGCAAAGATGTTTAGGTTATTTTGCAGGAGTGCGCACACAGCTGCTCTGCCTTTGTCAGATAGCGACCCTCCAATTGATATTTGCTGATCTGGGTGATCTGGGTGAATGGCAACTTTTAAGTTTGGTATTTTGGCTACGCGTTGTTCTGGGAGATTCTTCACTTCACTGGCTACTGTGTTACACTCTTTTGGTGACACAGTGGTATTGTAGAGGGTGACAATGCCTCCTTCTACTGGGAATTTGAGCATCCCATGCGCTGTGGATAGTACGGCGCGCATGGATGATATTCCAGGTCTCCTAATGATGCCATTGTATGGTGAGGGGGACTTGATTACCATAAAGTTCATCCAAGCTGCCGTAGAGTGTTGCTCATTACCTATGACCACGAGTAGGCGTAATTGCCCCATGGGCCATATCTTCTCTCCTGTGAATCCTGTCAGCGATGTCGTGGCTGGGATCAGCTGACTTTGTATCTCTGGTTGTAGCCTTTTGAAACAATGTTCGTACATAATATCTGCGGATGCCCCTCCGTCTACATACATACAGTGGATATCGTGACCCCCTGTATGTATTTCAATGGTGAGTGGCTCCATTACTGCGTTGTCCGCAGCGAGAGTTGGGAAGGAAATTTCATTCTTAGAGGAGAACTTTTGGCTGACTTTTTGCCTAGTTTTTCGCTGCCATTATTGTATCATGTAGATTGTGTCAGCCTTGTCTTTGGCTGTCTCCTTCTTGCCTCCATTCTTTGGTTTTTCTTTTCCTTCCTTTATATTCTTAACGAGTTGATCCATTCTACCTTCCTTTACCAGTTTGTCAATCAATTGTCGTAGTTGGACGCACTCGTTGGTAGTGTGGCCCTTTTGTCCATGGTATTCGCAGTATCCATTCCCCACGCGCTGGGTCCTCGGGGGTGCGCATTGGTGGGGGCTTCGGAAAGTTTGCACCCTTTGTTACGAATATCTCCCTTGGTGTTTTCGTGAGGGGGGTGTATTTGTCATTTTCTCATCCACTTCCCTGGCCGCGATAACTCTTGTTGCGATTGCTACCCTGGTCATTGGATTGTCTCCTAGGCTATTCTTGTTGCCTATAATTTGAGTAGCCTTTTTTACTATTTGCGGCTGTTGCTTCTCCTTGGATGAAGGACCTTGTGCGCTTCATTAACTCATCAAAGGTTTGGGGAACCTTATCATATAATTTACTGATGAGTTCTGGGTTATTTATCCCATTCATGAATCCTGAGATTTTTAGCACTTTAGGACATGCTTTTACGTGTATACATTCATCCTTGAAGCACTCCATGTAAGCGCTTGTTGATTCCCCTTGACGTTGTTTCACCCTGGCTAGCTCAATAGGGTTCTTGGCGCACTTCTTCCTTTGAGTGAAGTTCAAACGGAATGCTTTGCTTAGTTCTTCGAACCCGTTTATGCTTCTTTGTGGAAGCTTGCTAAACCAAGTCCGTGCGTTCCCCACTAGTGTAGAGTTAAACATATGACACCACACAGGCTGTGGCCAATTTCCGATGGTGGCAGTAGATTTGAAAAATTTTAGGTGATCGTCGGGGTCACCTGTTCCATCATATGTTTTCACATTGGCGGGCATGCGCCTCTTCTTATCATCCGAGTAGTCACTGATGCGCCGTGTAAATGCATCGACCTTTTGGCGGCGCCAAGGAAGAGATATATCTTCATCTTCTTCCTCACGACGTCTTCCTCTGGACTTCCAATGTCCTGTTTCTTTGTCCTCGTTGTCCGAGGAGTCACTCTAGGAATAGTTGTCTTTTTTACGACGTTTGCGCCTGTTCTCCTCAGAATCTGAACTTGGAGGACATTCACTTGGGGGCGCCCGTCTCCCCCGTCTATCCTGGATTCTTCTGCTACCAGACCTTGAAGAGCTGTCGCTCGGTGAGTGTTGCCGCCCAAGTCTGTCTTGTACTCTGCGGTTACCAAGTCTAGAGTGGACGTTGGTACGCATTCCATCATCTTCGTATTCTTCTGAGTACTGCGAATCAGATTTTTCATCTTCCTCAGTTTTTCTTCCAATCCTGGTGAATACTGGGGGTCTACAAGTACCCTTCTCGCGCACTTCATTCTGATAGCGTGGTGGGGGTGATTCGCGCTCAGGACCAAAAGTTGAGCCGGGCTTTCAGGCTCATACTTGACCTTCTCCTTGCTTCTTCTTGCATGAGGGTAGTTAGGGTTTCATAATTTTGGGATACAAAATTACTTAACGTTAACTCAGGCACATTTTCTTTCAACGCAAGAACTTCTGCCTCAACATTAGGCGCCCTATCTCGGTTAGCTGCGCCAGGTGGCATAGTGTTGTCCACTATAGGTGCCGTTTGGTGAGGAGTATTGAAGAGGGTGCGCTGAAGTTCCTCAGTGCTTGGAACCACCGTGGTGGTCTGAGTAGTATTTACGGGCAACTCCATAGTTGGGAGGATTAGGGTTGAGCCCGTTTCTGGGTGTCCAGGCATACTGGTTGTTCCAGAGGCCTGCCTAGGGATTGAATCTTGGTTCTTCCTCTTTTGGGAATCACCGTGCGTTTTTTCCAACTGCAGAGTCCGCTGGCTTGAGTTTTTGTGCTTCGTCATTCTAGTTCTTAGTGTAGGGTCCCACGGATGGCGCCACTTGTTGATACAAAAGTTGGGCATTCCTTGTTTGGGTTCCTATTCTCGTACCAATTCGATCTTAATGCTTGAGACCTGCGCACTAAGAAAACAAACAAACACCGTTAGGCTTATGGTGGGATTGTCTCCCACGATTATCCTCCGGTGTAAGAGTAAGTAATCGGTTTTATGGTTGTGTAAAAGAATTAGGGTTGTAAAGTCGTACCTTTAACGAGAGTTATGATAATGTTTATATAGGCACGGAATACTTATTGGATACGTGTGCCTCACTCTTCGGTGTATATCCGGTTTCGATATATATCCCTTAAATAAGAGATATCCATATCATAACTATAAATAACTTTGGGCTTGGGTTTTCGTGAGCCAAGCCGTTATCATACTAGCCCAAATCATTGTTATGATGGCCCACTCGTGGCGGGTTTGGGCATTAGTAATGTCTATCATTTGGATCCGTGACCCGAATATAGACTATACGTTATCACAAAGCTAATCTATTGTTTAATCTACTGATGCAATTTCAAGTGAAAATAAAATTGGAACTTACAAATCAAATACCCCCTTAGCAGAACAGAGGGGGTTTCACTATGCTTGCCTGTCTTTTAGACAGGCCAAAAGCTCCTCAATGGCTGCCTTTAACTCCAATAAGCTGGCTTACTCTCAATAAGCTGATGCAGTTGACTTACTTTGACTTATTTGAATTATAAGAGAAAATGATTGAATCAACATACAAAAGTTATATATAAGCTAATATGAGCTTGTATTAATTCTGAAAAACTATTTGAAACTTAATTGAAACTACTATATTTTTTTATTTTTTCTTATTTTTTTATTTTTATTTTTTGGATTCTAAGTATAAATTGCAACAGGACTTTAAATGAAAATGTAAACTATCTAAATCTATAAATTTAAACTAATAATAAGGTAAATAACTGAAATTAAAATAAGAAATAGAAATAAGACAATAAGCTGAGAAAATAAAACTTGATTATATTATTAAAATGAAATTGAGTACAAGGCTTTGAAATGAAAATTAAAATAAAACTTTGAAAATAGAAAACTAAAAATTACTAAAATCCTACTCATTCTACAACTGTGATTGAGGGGGTATATATAGATGCTTGCTAGGGTTTGAGAGGATTCTAGACGTGTACTTCTTTCTTCCAATCTCATTCCGTATATTTCTGCTTCAAATGTAAGCATGATTTTGGTCCCTTGGATCATGTGCCTTGATTGGATTGATCCTGCGTGTGCCTCCTCATTGGCCCACGTGTTGCCTGACACTCTCTATCATAGCTGTCAGCTTCTAGAAACATATATGATTGGGTAATTATTACCCAATCATGGTTAACTGGTGCATAGTAAAACTAGGGTTCATGGGGGCTACAGTAAATTCTGGGTAAAAATCAAGTTTGTGGGGCGGGAGTGTGAAATGGGGGTGTTTTTATTAATGTTGACTGTTGGGTAATTTGGTTGACCGGGTTTATGGGGTTGGATCGGGTACACAGGGAAAGGGGCTTGGGCTGGTATATGGGCTTTGGGGATTTTAAGAGTGGATTTGGATTAGTTGTGGATCCGTTTATAATAAGTATTAGGAGTAGAATTATTATTCAAGGACCTTTGTTGCAAAACTAAAAATCTCAGGGACAAATTCTGTAATTTTCTAAATCTTTCTTCCAAGGACTTATGTTGTCAATTTCTGAATCATGGAGAACTATTTCTGACTTATCTTCAAATATAACTTCAAAGGACTTCTTTTGTAAATTGTTGAAAATACAAGGACTAAAACTGCCATTTCTTCAAACTTTGAACAGGGGCTTATATTACAACATTCTGAATCTATGAGTACTTCTTATGACATTTTAAGCTTTCTTTTGTCATTTTCCTTTCCCCGGCTCTGGCTTTTGACCTTTTTCCAATCTCGTGCTCGTTTTTTGTCGGTTTTGCTTCGTTTTTGTTTATTTTTCACATATCCGTACCTCCATATACACAAATACAAAAAACACACATTCTCTTGGCATCTTTAGTTAGTATTTGGTGTATTTGGTCTGATTTAAGGCTAAAAAGGATGTGTGAAAAAGCACACATCAATATGGCTTTCCTTGACCTAGAAAAGGCATACGACAGTGTCCCTCGGGAGTTGATTTGGAGGACTCTAATAGTGAAAGGGACCCCAAGGAGATACTTAAGAGTCATTAGGGATATGTACGAGGGGGCAAAGACCCGCGTACGGTGCACGGTTGGGTGCACTGAGTTTTTCCCGGTGGAAGTTAGACTTCACAAAGGATCAACCATTAGCCCTTACCTCTTCGCCTTGATTATCGACGAGATATCCTGAGGGACACATGAGGGCATCCCTTGAAGCATGATATTCGCAGACGATATTGTGTTGGTTGCAAAATTGGCCGAAGGGTTAAACTACAGGCTGGAGCACTTGTGAGAGGCTTTGGAAACCAAGGGTCTTCGGGTAAGCAGAGATAAGACTGAATATGAGATGTGATTTCGGTAGCAAAGAGATTGGCTACAACGAAAAGAAAGTTCGTATCGGTGACCAGATTCTTCAACCTAAGGAGTCTTTTATATTTGGGTTCGATGATTCACAAATCAGGAAAGATAGACGATGACGTTACCCACTGTATTAGAGCAGGTAGGGCGAAATGGAGAGCGTCGTCAGGAGTACTCTATGATAGGAGAGTCCCCTTTAAGCTTAAGGGAAAATTTTATAAGGTGGCTATCTGACTAGCTATCTTGTATGGGTCAAAATGTTGGCCTATCACAAAAGCTCAAGCTTACAGAGTGGAAGTGGCAGAACTGAGAACGCTAAGGTGGACTTGTGGTAAGACCATGCTTGACATGATCCCGAACGGAGTTTTCAGAGCAGTGCTTGAAGTTAAATCTATAATCCCGAAGATGTGAGAAGGAAGGTTGAGGTGGTTCGGTCATGTCAGGAGGAGGCACAAACAGCGCCGGTTAGAAGAGTTGAAGCATTGATAATTGATGGTTTGAGGAGGAGGGGAAGACCTAAGCTGAGGTGCGAGGATAGACTTAGGCTATACATGAAGGAGCTTCTCCTGTCCGAGGACATGATCTCAGATAGGAATGCGTAGAGAGATAGGATTAGATCTTACGGGTAGTCTCGAGCGGGTGGTAGGTGGGCGTCTTTGAGCCTGGGTCCTTTCTCTTCTCTTTCTTGCCTTGCCCTTTGCCTTTTAGGTTTAGTTTACCCCTTTGCTCTTTAGGTTTAGTGGTTCCTTTGCTCTTCCCTTTTAGGTTTTTAGGAGGCTTGTGGCATTTCCTTTCCCTTTGCTTTGCCTTAGGTTTAGCCACCTTTGCCTTTGCCTGGTAGGTTTAGTTTTCCCCTTTGCTCTTTAGGTTTAGTGGTTCCTTTGCTCTTCCCTTTTATGTTTTTAGGAGGCTTGTGGCATTTCCTTTCCCTTTGCTTTGCCTTAGGTTTAGCCACCTTTGCCTTTGCCTGGTAGGTTTAGTTTGCCCCTTTGCTCTTTAGGTTTAGTGGTTCCTTTGCTCTTCCCTTTTAGGTCTGTCGGAGGCTAGTGGCGTTTCTTTTCCCCTCTGCTTTGCTTTAGCTTTAGCCCCCTTGCGTTGCCCTGCTTGGTTTTTGTGTTGTTCTCATTGGGTTTGTTTGTTTTGGCTTTTTTCTTTGTTTCTTTTGAGGTGTTTTGCTCTTTGGTTTATGTACCATTTGTTTTTTGTTCCTCTTGTTGGTTACATGCCTTTATTTCTTTTTCCTTCCTTGCTTTGTTTGTCTTGCTCCTTGATTTTGTGATTGGTGCTCCTTTTTTTTTTTTTTTTTTTTTTTTTTTTTTTTTTTTTGTCCTAGGCCCCTTGTTTGTTGGTTTCCTGCTTTTCTGCTTGGTTTTATTTACTTTTTCTTATTGCCCGATTGTTCCTTGTCTTTCTTTCGGTTCTCTATCACTCGCACATGTGCACGTGCCGGAGGTCTCCCTGGAAGCAGTCTCTCTACTCCCAGGTTTTTCCTGGGGTAGGGGTAGGATCTGTCTACATTTCTACCTCCCCCATACCCCGCTTTTGCGGGATTGGGTATGTTGACATTGTTGTGTTTTTTTAGTGTTTCTTAAATTTTATTCTTCATGTTTTGAAGATTTTCTTTTATGGATCCATATATATTTTTTCATGTTATGATGACATATAGTCCATACTCGGGTCACGAACGCGATTAATGGACATTACTAACGCCCAAGGATTCCGTGCCTATATAAAGAATATCACAATTCTCATTGAGGTACGATCTAAAACCCTAACTCTTCAACATAACCCTAAAACCGATTACTTACTCTCACGCCGGAGGAAAATTGTGGGAGACAATCCCACGATAAGCCTAACGGTGTTTGTTTGCTTTCTTAGTGCGCTGGTCTCAAGAATTAAGGTCTAATTGGTACGAGAAAAGGAACCCGAACAAGGAATGTCCAACTTTTTTATCAACTAGTGGCACCATCCGTGGGACCCTACACTAAGAACTAGAATGACGAAACACAAAAACTCATGCCAGCGGACTCCACAGTTGGAAAAAACACATGGTGACCCCCAGAGGAGGAAACATCAAGATTCGACCTCTAAGCAGGCCTCTGGAACAACCAGTGCGCCTGGTCACCAAGAATCAGGCCCAACCCTGATCCTCCCAATGGTAGAATTGCCGTCAGGGACTACCCAGGCCACTACGGTGGCCCCTAGCATGGAAGATCTTCAGCGCACTCTCTTCACCACTCCCCACCAAACGGCCCCCATCATAGACACTACTGTGCCACCATGCGTGCCTAATCGAGACAGGGGACCTAATGTGGAAACAGATGTCCTCGAGCTAGAGGGGGATGCGCCTGAGTTCACGTTAAGTAATTTTGTGTCCCAAAATTACGAAACCTTAACCGCCCTCATGCAAGAGGAAGCAAGAAGAAGGTCAAGTCTGAGCCTGCAAGCCCGGCTCAACTTTGGCCCTGAGAACAAAGCATCCCCATCGCGCTATCAGAAGGAGAGGCGTGAAAAGGATACCCACCGACTTCCAGTGTTCAGTAGAATCGGAAGGAAGCCTGCGTGTTGACATAAATAATGCCTAAAAACATTGTTAGCATATTATCAATATCTCTATGTTTTGATAATTACAAAACCTTAACTCATTGAACTAAAATTTATGATGTAAACAAGTATTTAGTGATTAATATCTTCTTTGCATCCAAATCACTTAAGGTATGAATAAACAAAGTGTTTATTGCAATCTATGATCAAAGGAAAAATTTTCTAAATCACTAGAACTTTTATAAAATGTCATAAACATTTTATATCTTTTATAAAATCACTTTTGGAATTAAAAGAATATGTTTAATTCATTATAAATATATGATTTCAAATTTCCAACCAAAAATGGCAAATTTTATCCAGAAAAACCTTCCCCACTAAAGGACAAACAATTCCAACGTTCTGGAGGGGCGGCCCCCTTAATTCATAAGGTGGCCCCCTTAATCATTAAGGGGACCGGCCACGCTCCAGAACAGTAAAATTTTCCCTTATAAATACTTGTTCATTTCACAGATTTTTCTTACCTTTTGCACTCCTAAACTTTCTGTTCTAGATTTCCACTTCTAGTTTCTTAATCCTTTGATCATACATTCATAAATTTTTGTTTCAAAGTGATCCACACATCAACCTCACAAGTGCAAGAGAAGAACACTTCTATCCTCCAAGACAAGAAGTATTACAACTTGTTGTAACCTCCACATCCAAGTTGTTAGAGCATCATTCATTACACATATTTCGTTGTGTTATTTGTTGTGAATATTTGGTAGAAGATAGATTAGCTTAGTGTGTAGATTAAGATAGTTGTGAAGAAAATAGGTGTGAAGAAGATTGTTGGGAAGTAGATAGTTGTGAAATAGGTAGGTGTGAAGTAGATAAGTGTGAAGATAGATAGGTGTGAAGTAGTTGTGAATAAGGTGTGATCTTGTTGTGACGAAGTTGTGGTGTGTACATTGGTGTGTAAGGTTTTCTCCGCCATAAGGGAACTTGTTGACATAGTGAAGAAAACTCTCGAGTTAGGTGCTCGGGGAGTGGAGTAGGGCAAGGAAGGTGTCCTTGTAGCCGAACCACTATAAATCTCTTGTCTCGCGGTTCGATCTTTCCATCTCTCATTTACTTCTTTACTTACATTATTATTGCTATATCATACATATTTATTGTTGTTTATATTGTGCAAGTCATGTGATCACGTATTATCGAATCTAAATTTTTGAAAATAAAGAAAACACTCAAACTATCTTTCATAACAAATTAAAAAGATGTAAAACTATTCAACCCCCCCCCCCCTTTCTAGTTTTCCACACTGCGGATGATGAAGCATCTGATTCGCAGTACTCGGATGAGCATGAAAATAATAGAAGGCGTAACAATGTCCACGCTAGACTTGGTAGCCGCAGGATCCAGGATAGACTTAGACGGCAACGCTCACCGAGCGAGAGCCCTTCAAGGTCTAGTAGCAGGAGAATTCATGATAGGCTGGGGAGACAGCCCTCCCCAAGTGAAAGCCCCTCAAGCTCGGACTCCGAGGAAAAATGGCGCAAACGCCGCAAAAGGGCCAATCCCTCCTCAAGTGACTCCTTGGACAACGAGGACTAGGAAACAGGATACTAGAAGTCTAGAAGAAGAAATCGCGATGTAGAGGACGAAGATATATCCCTTCCTTGGTGCCGCCAAAAGGTCGACGCATTCACACGACGCATCAGTGATTATTTAGATGATAAGAGAAAGCGCATGCCTGCCAATGTTAAAACATATGATGGGACAGGTGATCCTGATGACCACCTAAAATTTTTTGAATCAGCAGCTACTATCGAAAATTGGCCACAACCAGTGTGGTTCCACATGTTTAACTCTACATTGGTATGGAATGCGCGAACCTGGTTTAGCAAGCTTCCACAAAAAAGCATAAACGGGTTTGAAGAGTTGCGAAAGGCATTCCGTTTGAACTTTACTCAAAGAAAGAAGTGCGCCAAGAACCCTATTGGGCTTGCCACAGTAAAACAGCGCCAAGGGGAATCCACAAGCGCATATGTGAAGCGCTATAAAGATGAATGTATACACGTCAAGGCATGTCCCGAAGTGCTAAAGATCTCAGGCTTCATGAATGGGATCAATAACCCAGAGCTCATCAGGAGACTGAATGATAAGGTTCCCCAAAACTTTGATGAACTAATGAAGCGCACCAGGTCTTTTATCTAATGAGAAGCAGCTGCTGCAGATCGCAAAAAAGGTTACTTAAATTATAGGTCACAAGAACAGCCCAGGATACAATCCAATGACCAGAGTAACAGCCGCAGCAAGAACTACCACAGTCAAGGAAGTGGACGAGATAATGACAAATACACTCCATTAACGAAGACCCCAATGGAGATATTTATGACAGAAGGTGCAAACTTCCTAAGACCCTCACCAATGCGTACCCCAGAGGATCGACGCGTAGGAAATGGGACTACGAGTATCATGGACAAAAGGGCCACACCACTAACGAATGTGTCCAATTACGCCAACTAATTGACAAATTAGTGAAGGAAGGTAAAATGGATCACCTCATTAAAACATCAAAGAGGGGAAGGACAAACAGAAGAATGGGGGCAAGAAAGAGACACCAAAAGATAAGGCTGACACCATCTACATGATACAATCCTGGTAGCGGAAGACAAGACAGAGGGTCAGCCAAAAGTTTTCCTCAGGAAACGAAATCTCTTTCCCCACTCTGGCTACGGACAATGCAGTAGTGGAGCCGCTCACCATTGAAATACATACAGGGGGTCACGACATCCACTGCATGTATGTTGATGGAGGAGCATCCGCAGATATTATGTATGAACATTGTTTCAAGAGGCTACGACCTGAGATACGAAGTCAGTTAATTCCGGCCACGACGTCGCTGACTGGCTTCACAGGAGAGAAGATATGGCCCATGGGGCAACTACGACTACTTGTGGTCGTTGGTGATGAACAACACTCTACGATAGCTTGGATGAACTTTATGGTAATTAGATCTCCTTCGCCGTACAATGGCATTATTGGAAGACCTGGAATATCATCCATGCGCGCAGTACCATCCACGGCGCATGGGATGCTCAAATTCCCAGTCGACAGAGGTATTGTGACCCTCTACAATACCGCTGTGTCACCTAAAGAATGCAATACGGTGACGAGTGAAACAGAGAGTACCCAGAACAGCGCACAACCAAAGTGCCAAACCTCAAGGTCGCAATTCACCCTGACTACCCAGATCAAGAGGTATCAATAGGAGGATTGTTTTCTGACAAAGGCAAAGTGACTGTGTGCGCACTCTTGCAAAGGAACCTAGATATCTTTGCGTGGGAACCAAAGCACATGACTGGAATGCCACGATCTATCACATAGCACAAGCTAAAAATCCGACAAGGGTATCCTCCAATACGGCAGAAAAATCATGGCCAGGCTCTAGATCGTGCAAAAGCCATCCTAGAGGAAGTACATAAGCTTGTAGACGCAGGCATCACGCGGGAGGTCTATTACCATGACTAGCTGATGAGGCAAAAAGTGTACCACTTTTAAGAGGTCATTTAAGCTCGAATTCGTGTTTATTTGACCAAATATTGCCCTAAATCGTTCCTTTTTTCATTTTAGGTACTTTTGGAGAGAAATCTGGAAAAGGAAGCATTTTGGACATTTTTTGAGCATAAAAGTGAAGAAAACGACAAAGTCTTAATTTTCCTTGCTGGGAACAGTACCTGACGGCGTCACATCTCTCCACATGACGGCGTCAAGAGTTACAAAAGAGGTGGATGTGGAAAATACACGTGACGGTCCAGAGCATTTTTAACTATATGACTTGACGGCGTCACCAAGGCCGTTAGGGTCAAAACATAAGTCACGGCCCAGAGGAATTTTACACATGACGGTGTCAAAATCAGATCTAGGCAATACGGTTTCTATTTAGGCGGCGAGTTGACGGCGTCACAACTTAATACATGACACCGTCACCAGTTATAATCTATATATAGTTTTCCAAATTTCATTCATTGTGTGCAACTTTGAGGGAATAAACCCTAGGCCGAATTTTACAGTTTTTTCAAGGGTTTCAACCCATTGAATCTTTCATGTTTAATTAAAGATAAGTATTCTTCCAAATCATTCAATATGTCTATGTGTTGTTTGATTATATCTTACGTTTGTCTTCTATTTAACATGATAGGCTAAATTTCTTTTGTGTTTCCTTAGATGCAGTGAAACCTAGATGTTGATTATGGGTTAATTGCTTGTTTATAATTGTTACGGATGATTGTATTCGATGTTAGGCTTAAGAAAACTGGAAGACTTCCATTGGTAACTTGCTTGAACGTCTTAAGAAATATGATCGGAGGTGTACTACAATATTTGGTTGTATTTAATGCGTAGGAGAATTCTAATGATCCCATGTTAGGAGCTTCTAACGGCTCGACATAGGAGTGAAGTAGGATCCTATAGAGTTAGGGATATTGTACACGACCCTACGACTAGTATTAAGGAATATGACCCGTCATCCATGCAATTGTAACAAGTAATTAACCTGTAAAAGATATCCAGGGAGTAATGAAATCTAAGTAAACACAGTTTTCCTCATTATTGTTACCACCACATTAGTATAATAGTTTTTTTTTTCATTTATGTTATTTTATTTTGATTGCATCTTTAGATTAATTGGGTTAGTTGGCTAGCAACTAATTTCGCCCACTCTTCCAAAACCTGAGATTTTTACTTGCTTTTATAAAAATATAAAAATACAAAAAGAATCATCCCTCACTTCTAGACCTTGTTTAGTAGGCTTTCTAATCTTGGCGACACTATTCTTGAGTTGAACGATCAATCCCCCGATACTTGTCACTATACTATACTACAACGATCAGGTACACTGCCTGGTATGGGTTGTAAGCTTCTCGAGATCCCTTGAGAGGTAAAACCTTTTGTGAGGGAGCAATCCCAAGCATCAAGTTTTTGGCGCCGCAGCCCGAGGAATAGTTATTGTCTAGGTTAGGATTCCTTTTTATTAGGTCTAATTGCTAGATTCCTTTCTAGTAGGATTTTATTTTTATTTCTAGGTTTTCTTTAGTCTATCTTATTTCTTCGTGCCATTGTTCATAACCTTTACCATTCGACATCATGGAAGGTGGTAACCTCTTTGAACCCATCAACCCACCACAAAAAAATCACCCACAAAACCCACCACTAGCAAACCAACCTCCTAGGCCCCAAACTTTAGGATAGTATTCCCGTCCTAGCCACCAAGGTTATCGAAAAACTATTTAGCTCACTCAAGGAGCCAATGTGTCCCCCTTGCGATCCAACACCATCTAGTTGGTGCAAAGCGGATGTGCATTCCATGGACTTCGTTCCGAAGATCCTAATCAACATCTCAAGGATTTCCTTAAAATCGTAGATTCCATAGACCTAGATGTTGCAACTATAGAGACGACCCGATTACAACTATTCCAATTCTCTCTGCGTGATCAAGTTAGTCAATGGCTTGAACGTTTACCCGCGGGATCCATCACCTCATGGGATGATCTCACCACCCAATTCCTTGCTCAATTTTTCCCACCGGGGAGAACTACCAAGCTTAGAAATGATATCTTGATGTTCCAACAACGTCAAGGTGAAACTCTATATAAAGCATGGACTCGTTTCAAAGACTTACTCCAAAAAGTCCCTCATCACGGCATAGATCTTTGTCTCCAAGTCCAAATATTCTATGACCATATCGACCTCTCCACGAGGCGAACCATTAACCAATCGGCCGGTGGCAAGCTACGTGATCTAAGTGCGGAAGAATCATGGGAATTCATAGAAGATCTTGCTCTCTATGACAATGAAAGTTGGAATGATCCCCGTGATTTGAACAAAACGGTCAAGGCAATATCTTTGCCTTCGAACAATTCTAGCACTCCCGACCGTAGGATCATGGAACTTAAGGACCAAGTCAAGTTTCTCTTGAAATCTTACGAAGCTCCTAAGCCTTCAAGCCAAGTGAACAAAATCACTACTTCATGCGAATTATGTAGTGGTCCCCATGACACTCGTGATTGCATGGAACTCCCCGGACAAGCTTTTTCGGATTAAACATCCTCGCGTACCGACGAAGCGGGAGACAAGTGGTACACTTTCAAACCCGAGCCAAACCCTTACGGTGATTCCTAAAACCCTTCTTGGAAAAATCACCTGAACCTTAGGTGGAAACAAAACCAAAACATGCCCCAAAACAATTCTTCCAATCCACCTAATCGTTACCAACCAAACGGTCCACCCTCTAACCGTACTTTCAACAAGAATGCTTCCAATAACTATGGTAGTACCAATAATCTTGAAGGATTGATGTCCAAGTTTATGGCATCTCAAGAAGCTCGAATAGCTAAGTTTGAAACCGAATTCAATCAACAACAAATGAAGATGACCAATAAGATTGACAACTTGTTGAAAGCCCTCAACAACCAAGTACTAACTACACCTAGGAAGGACACTAGGGACACTAGTAGCGGAATCCAAATTAAGGATCCTTCGTCGTCCAAACAAGTCCACTTTGTCAACGTTGTCACCATTAAGCCAGTAGATAAGGATATAGAAGAAAGTAACAAGGATGAAGTTGGAATAGAAACCGGGACTAAGGATGAGATTAAGGAGGTTGAGGATGTTAGGGAAGAAAAGTTAGAGGTAGTAGAAAACGTAGAGGAATACTTCGATAAATTACCCACCAAGGAAGAACAGGAATATCATAAGGATCTATTCGATGACCCCGAGACACCTTACGTCCTTGGTTCACCACTCATCAACACAGGAGATCCCTCTAACATCAACATACCATGCAACATTGGGCATATGCATGTGTGGAAAGCTTACATCGATCATAAGTCTCCTATAAACATTATGACTAGGACCTATTATAATTGGGTAATGAAGAAGCAACTTGGATATAGGATGACGCCTAACACGAATTGGATGAGAAACTTTTTAGGAAGAGTGAAAGGATTACATGTTTTTGTAGGAAACTTCACTTATGTTACCGACTTTGTGATTGTAGAGGATATTTGTCTGGTAATAGATGGTTGTCTGGGTCAAGTAGTGTTCGGAAAACCGTTTGTTGAGGCCTCTAAGATGAGTTACGACCCGTCCCTAGGGATAGTTAGATTCAAGAGTAAGAATGATGAGATTGCTTACCAAATGCCTTATAAGATTGAACAATACCGCCTTCTATCTAACCTTGAAAAGGAACACAAGCAAGCGGTTTATTATAGGAATGACGAGGATAGACGTAGAGGATTAGATTATGTCATGAATAGAATATTTGGTTTCTATGAGGAGTGTTTGCAACTAGGTCCGAAATACAAAACTAAGATTGGAGATGACCTAGAGAATGAGACAAATGATGAGGTCACGTAGTAGCCCATGTTTTGTGTGATTTTTTTTATTTGTTTGATTGTTATTTGCTTCCATATGCATGCTTTGTTTTTATTGTTGGTAGATCATGTTTCAAACTAAAATTGTGAAAATGCTTTATTTTGTTGTTTAACTTCGTCTTAACGTCATATAAAGGTATTTTGCAAAAGATAAGTGTTAGGGGAAACCTCAAATTTGTTTCTAAGAACGAAATTGATCATGATTCGCCACAATACTAAATGAACATGCGTATTAGTATTTGTTAGAGTCAAATACTTGTATCGAGTCATAATGATGTTTTGCAGGATTTTCCAGGAAGTAGGACATAAGTTTTTCCAGAAATATTTCGGAAACTTAACGTAAAGATTTCTGCAGGTCACTTCTGACGGCGTCAGGAGTTAACTCCTGACGGCGTCATGTGTAAAATTCTAGAAATTTTGCAAGTTTTGTTTTTCTAACGGAGTCTTAAAATTTTTGTTAATTCTTTAGTTTTATTGTAACACCCCCAAAATTTGGTATAGCGGAAGACTCAACAAGCTTTCGGGTTGTTACGGGTGTTGATATAAATAATGCCTAAAAACGTTATTTACATATATCGATATCTCTATGTTTTGATAATCACAAAATGTAAACTCATTGAATTACAAATTATGACGTAAACAAGTATTTAGTCATAAATATTCACTTTAACATCCAAATCACTTAAGGTATGAATAAACAAAATGTCTAATACATTCTATGATCAAAGGAATTTTTATTTTTACAAACTTACATTTTTTATAAAATGGGACAAACATTTTTAAACTTATACAAAATGTTTTTATACTTATAATAAATGTTTTATTCAAAATAAATGTTTTGAATTCAAATTTCTACCTAAAAAACGGCTAGATTCTTCAGATAAAACCTTCCCCACAAAAGGACAAAAACTTCTGAAGAAATTTTTTTAATAGGACGGCCCCCTTAATTATACTAGGCAGTCCCCTTAATTATTAAGGGGACCGGCCACGCTCCCGAACAATATTTTTTTCTTATAAATACTGGCTCAAATCTGACATTTTCCCCACCTTTTTGCACAAAAACCTTCTGTAAAAATCTATCTCAATCCTTATAATAAATCCTTTGATCATATAATCATAAGCTTTTGTTTCCAAGTGATTCAAGCTTCTACCATTCAAGTGCAAGAGAAGAATACTTCTATCCATCAAGACAAGAAGTATTATAACTTAGAATTTACTTACATTATTATTACTTTAGTACTTAGTTACATAATTGCTTATATTGTGCAAGACTTGAATTCACATAATATCGAATCAAAAGTTTTCAAAAGTAAACAAAATTTTAAAAAACAAAGGTTTTCATAATAAATAAAAAAGACGTAAAACTATTCAACCCCCTTCTAGTTTTCCACAATTGGTACCAGGAGCCACGTCAAGCGAGATTTTTAAAATATATTTTATTTTAAAACTTGCAACGATCTATGGAATCTGAAAAATCTTTAGAAGGGCAATCTATGCAAAGACCACCACTATTTGAAAGTGATGGATTTTTATATTGGAAAAATAGATTCGAAACTTATGTGAAACCAAAAGATCTTGATCTTTGGCATGTTATTACATTTGGTGATTTTCCCCCTATTCAATATAATCTTGAAACTAAAAAGGATGAAATTGTATCTTTTGAAAAACAAAATAATGATTTGAAAAAGAAACTAGCAAAAAATAATGAGGCTAAAATGGTTATTTATAATGCGTTACCACGCAAAGAATATGAAAGAATTTTTATGTGTAAAACCGCAAAAGAAATTTGGGATTCTTTACTAATCACTAACCAAGGTAATAGTCAAGTTAAAGATAACAAAAAAGATCTTCTTGTTTAACAATATGAATAATTTACGATTCCGGAGGAGGAATCAATAGATAAGGCCTTTGCTATGTTTAACACTATCATCACAAGTTTAAAAGCACTTGATGAGAATTTTTCTAGTAAGAATTTTGTTAGGAAAATTCTTAGGGCTCTTCATCCAAAATGGCGAGCTAAAGTTACGGCAATTGAAGAATCGAAGAACTTGTCAACTCTTCAACTTGATGAGTTGATCGGCAACCTGAAAGTCTACGAAGCAATAATAAAGAAAGACTCCGAGATGGTCAATGGAAAAAGAGAGCAAAGCAAGTCAATTGCGTTGAAAGCTAGGAAGGAATCTAGCAACGAGGATAGCTCAACCTCCGAAAGTGATGACGAAGAATATGCGATGGCCGTAAGAGACTTCAAGAAATTCTTCAAAAGGCGAGAAAGATTTGTTAGTCAACTGTATGATGAAAGGAAAGCAAACCAAAGAAATAAAGATGAAAAAAATGGCAAAAGTGATAGGAAGTGCTTCAAATGTGGTGATCCAAATCATCTCATCGGAAAATGTCCAATGATGTCAAGAAATAAAAATCAAAAGGCGTTTGGTGGAGGAGCTTGGAGTGATAGCGATGACGATGAGAAAGAAATCACAAATGAGGAGAAATGTCTTATGGCTAAGACATCAAGCGATAATGCTTTTGCTAGGTTTAACACTATCATTACAAGTTTAAAAGAACTTGATGAGAATTTTTCTAGTAAGAATTTTGTTAGGAAATTTCTTAGGGCTCTTCATCCAAAATGGAGAGCTAAAGTTACGGCGATTGAAGAATCAAAGAACTTGTCAACTCTTCAACATGACGAGTTGATCGGCAACTTGAAAGTCTACGAAGCAATAATAAAGAAAGACTCCAAGATGGTCAAAGGAAAAAGGGAGCAAAGCAAGTCAATTGCGTTGAATGCTAGGAAGCAATCTAGTGACGAGGATAGCTCAACCTCCGAAAGTAATGACAAAGAATATGCCATGGCCATAAGAAACTTCAAGAAATTCTTCAAAAGGCGAGGAAGGTTCGTTAGACAACCGCATGATGAAAGGAAAGCACCTCAAAGAAATAAAGATGACAAAAATGGCAAGAGTGAAAGGAAGTGTTATAAATGTGGCGACCCAAATCATCTAATAGGAAAATGTCCAATGATGTCAAGGGATCAAAATCAAAAGGCGTTCGTTGGGGGAGCATGGAGTGATAGCGATGAAGATGAAAAAGAAGTATCAAAGGACGAAAAATGTCTTATAGCCAAGGCATCCAATGAGATACTTTCCGAAACCGAATACTTTAGTGATGAAAAACAATCATTAGATAAAAAAGATCTAGATAATGAATATAATAGGTTATGCAAATTAGGTCAAAAGGTTATAGTTAAAAATAGATCACTAAAACATATTAATAATCTATTAGAAAATGAAGTACTAGAATTAAAAATTAAACTACAACATTTGGAAAAAGAAAAAGAAGTTTTTATAGAATGTAAAACATGTTTAGAGGTCAAAAATGAAAACGAAAAACTTAAAGATAAAATTTTTAAACTTGACAAGTTTAAAAATGGTAGTAACTCACTTAAGAAAATAATAAGTGTTCAAGAAACTTCGGGAGATAAAACCGGTCTAGGATTCACCTCAACTAATGTTTAAACTAGTGAAAATAAAAATATAAAGTTTGAATGTGAATCTAGTAAAAAAAAACCATTAGAGTCAAAACCTAAGTATATACTTATAAAAGATAGAAAAAGATCTATTGCGAGTGATGAGGAAGTAAAAAGTTTTTATAAACCATCATTAATAATCAAAACCGGATTTTCTAAACCAAAATTAAGATCTAAAACTCCACCTCCAAATAGACCAAATAATCCTCATCCTCGGTCTAACACCCCTCAACCTAGAAGAAACCAAAATAGACAAAACTACAATAATACTAGTCATCAAATGTGGAATTATCAACCAAGTTACAATCCTTGGGAAATATTACCACCATACATGCATCCTAGCCAAATGTTAAATATGTTTGGACCAAACAACTTTGGACCAATGAGACAATGGGGACCAAGTGGCTAAGTTGTCAACCTTCGAAGAAGTTGGAATCTCATCTACAAATGACTCCTATAAGTCAACATGGTCACTTGAAGTGCTTGAAGATAATCCATTGAAGACTAAAAGGTACGCGTTTCTTTTAAGTTCATCGCTATAATTTGCATGCTTAGATAAATGATTAGTTAGATTAATGCTTAGCTATACATATATATATTGTTTGCAACTCTTATACATATATACGTACATAATAGCTTATATACTTATAACCTAGAAACATCATTAGTTGACTTTCCTAGAAATAAGATGAAATTGTTCATTGTCGAACAAAATATAAAATGGAAATCTTCTATATCCACTGTTAGCAAACTCATGGTGATGAAGTGAAATGAGTTAAGTGGATCAATCGTTAATATATAAGTAGGATTAGATCCCTCGCTTAAGAAAACTATGGATGAAACAAGCTCTCGTAGACTATGGCATTAAGTTAGATAAGCTTGCGAAAACAAGGAACTATAGATGTTAGGTTATACCCCATTCAACACTCTCGCATCTAGTATATAAATTTTCGTCATCACTTCCTTTAGGATCATAGGATATGTAGAAACGATAGCATGAGATAATAATAGGCTTAAACAATCCTCTTGAGCATGAGATCTTTTATAAACATCTTTTAAAATATATGATTATATTTGTTGTCAAAAATCTAATATCTCTAAAAATATGCAAAAACCTTACATTTTGGAAAATAGTTTTTCAAATAACTATCCCACTTTCAGATAACATGTTTTCACTATCAACATCCACAATTTTGTTTTGATCAAAACCAAAGATTGGGAAAATTTTCTTTACCTTTCATTAACACATTTTTAAATAAAACCCAATCTATTTTATTCAAATAACTCTCACATCTACGTGAAAACTTACTTTCAAACATTGTTGAATAATGCTTAAAAATGTCTCTTTTAATCATGCATGGTGATCTCATATTTGTCATCTATATTTATATAAATGACACTTATAAGTGAACTAAATCAAATCAAGTGGACCATGGTTTGTCTATTAAGACTTTGTTTGTAACAAGTCTAGAAATCCATGCTATCATAACTACCCACTTATTGCACATTGATACACATTAGGATTAATCCTCCTAGTCTTGTAGTTATGAGATACTTGATGTTGATTATTATTTCCTAGCACTTATATTTTTACTTGCTTCATGAGTATGTTTGCATGCTAGATGAAATTGCTTGTTTACTTAATCTCTTTGGTTAACATGCTTTGGCTACATAATTGCCTACATAATTAGTATATGCTAACTTGCCTCAAAGAGTTGGACTTGCTTGAAACAAAAAACACAACCTTTCTGTAATTTACTACCAAAAACCCTTTTCTGGCAATCTGGGAATCACCAGATGGGCGGCCCCCTTAAATCATAAGATAGCCCCCTTAATTATTAAGGGGACCGGCCTCTAATTAAGGGGACCGTCCATATGATGGTCGAAGGTGTTGGTTCCTTTTTCTACTTTTTAGCCCATTTCATCCTACACTTCCCAACATTCACAAACCTATTCTATCCTAAACCTTCCATCAAAGTTTATCCATCCGTGATTCCACGAATTCTACACTATAAACACACCCATTCCTCACAATCTCCACTCATCTAATCATGTCGTATCCATCAAACCAACACCAAATTCCTCCTATGTCTCCACCTATACACTCAACCTTCAAGCACAATCAAATGAACCTTTCCTCAATCCTTATAATGGTCAAAGCATCCACCTATGCTCCCAACTACGTACCTACATTTCATCCATTTCCTCCAAACAACTTGGTCAATGCAACTTGGAACAACTTGTCCTCTTCTTTTCTTACACCTTGCTCAATGCAACTTGGAACAACTTTTCTCTAGCTCTCCTTCATCACCCCATAACTTGAAACAAGTTGCAAAACATGTCACAATTTTCCTTGTTGCATCTTTCTCCAAAAATAAACTATTTCATTGAATGAACACTTCACTTGGATTGATTATCTTCTCACTAAATCTCATCCAAAACCCTTGCTTGAACAACATCCAAACTCTCTATCAACCTCTTCCGCTCCTAACTCTACACCACTAAACTCTCCGCCACCAAACTCTCCAACACTCATGCACCCAAACATACACCTCCATTAATCCAACAATCTTACCTTAACTTAACCATTTTCATTCCAAACATTCAATCATCAACCATCTAAGCATAATATATGCTTATGATTTTCACTTTCAAATAAGTATCAACCAACCTTTTGTTACAAGCAAGTCCGATGGCTCTCTTTGGCAAATTAGGATCTTTAACATAATCACTTTGAATTAATTGTTATGTATCCTTAATATATGTTTGCTATGCTTGTTATTTGTATATTGCATATTTTTCTATGTATGCTTGTGCTTCTAATATTTTTGCAACCAAGATTACCATTGCTCGATTCCTTGGTGCCCTCGAATGAGGGGGAGCACACATCAAGGTGGAGCTTTCATCCCGTCTAACTTCATTTATGAAGCTAGTCGGCATAACCTTTTTGATTCTACAAAAAGGGGGAGAAGTGAATATAAACTCACTAAATACATGTCTAAAAATTAATTTTTAGACTTGATGAGTTTAGGTTTTGAAATCTTCAAAAAGGGGGATATTGTTGATATAAATAATGCCTAAAAACGTTATTTACATATATCGATATCTCTATGTTTTGATAATCACAAAATGTAAACTCATTGAATTACAAATTATTACGTAAACAAGTGTTTAGTCATAAATATTCACTTTAACATCCAAATCACTTAAGGTATGAATAAACAAAATGTCTAATGCATTCTATGATCAAAGGAATTTTTATTTTTACAAACATACATTTTTTATAAAATGGGACAAACATTTTTAAACTTATACAAAATGTTTTTATATTTATAATAAATGTTTTATTCAAAATAAATGTTTTGAATTCAAATTT
Source organism: Artemisia argyi (assembly GCA_030686995.1). NCBI lineage: Eukaryota > Viridiplantae > Streptophyta > Magnoliopsida > Asterales > Asteraceae > Artemisia > Artemisia argyi. The sequence goes on from CM060705.1 coordinate 6,147,092, forward strand.
CTACCTAAAAAACGGCTAGATTCCTCAGATAAAACCTTCCCTACAAAAGGACAAAAAATTCTGAAGATTTTTTTTTAATAGGGCGGCCCCCTTAATTATACTAGGCGGTCCCCTTAATTATTAAGGGGACCAGCCACGCTCCTGAATAGTATTTTTTTTCTTATAAATACTGGCTCAAATCTGGCATTTTTCCCCACCTTTTTGCACAAAAACCTTCTGTAAAAATCTCTCTCAATCCTTCTAATAAATACTTTGATTATATAATCATAAGTTTTTGTTTCCAAGTGATTCAAGCTTCTACCATTCAAGTGCAAGAGAAGAATACTTCCATCCATCAAGACAAGAAGTATTATAACTTAATGTGATCTACTCATCTAAGTTGTTTCTACATCACCATTTGTATAATATTCATTCATTTGTGTATATGTTGTGAATATTAATTAGATAGTTGTAGATACAAGGAGTTAGGCTAGTAAGGTGTGTAGGTAAATAAGTTGTGAAGAAGATAGTGGTGTGAATAAGTAGTGTTGGTGTGAAGAAGAGAGTGGTGTGCTTAGGTGTGAACAATTTGTGAATTAGTTGTGAAGAAGGTGTGAAGAAGTTAAAGTCTTGAAGAAATAGAAGTTGTGAAGTAGTGAAGAGATTGAAGTCGTGAAGAAGAAGTTGTGAATAAGGTGTGTGGTGGTTAGTGGTGTGAGATTGGTTCTAGCTAGGATTAGAACTCGACATTTAGCTTAGTGTCGTTAATTGGTGTAAGCGAAAGTTGTGTAAGGTTTTCTCCGCCATAAGGGAGCTTGTTGACATAGTGAAGAAAACTCTCGAGCTAGGTGCTCGGGGAGTGGAGTAGGACAAGGAAGGTGTCCTTGTAGCCAAACCACTATAAATCTCTCGTGTCTCGGTTAGATCTTTCCATTTCACACTTCCTTATTATTTACTTACATTATTATTACTTTAGTACTTAGTTACATAATTGCTTATATTGTGCAAGACTTGAATTCACATAATATCGAATCAAAAGTTTTTAAAAGTAAACAAAGTTTTAAAAAACAAAGGTTTTCATAATAAATAAAAAGACGTAAAACTATTCAACCCCCTTCTAGTTTTCCACAACGGGGATTGGTATCCAACACAAGACATAAAAGAACGAGATAAAGTAAACATAATTAAAACACAACAAACAGGGTTTTACAGTTTACATTTATCCCAATTTTTATCCAAAATAAGGCCCAAAAGAAATAAAAGTAGGTCCACAAATACATTTCAGAGTTTTAGAAAAATAGATCCATAACCGCATTGCCAAGCCAAACCTCCAATCCAAGCATCCAAGTTCATCACTTAATTACCTGAGAAAACGTGCTAAAAGTCAGCTTTCGCTGGTGAGATCATAGGTTTATATTCGAAATTCAATCAAGTGGACATATACACAAAACGCTTGCTAGCTAGACTAGGCCTCAATCCTCAACGCAAAATCCTATAGGTGCACACTAAAGTTCATCCATAAAATCCTCAAATAAGCGATTCTCATTATCCAACCATTATTTAGTCCACACGCGATGGTTCACTATGTGACTAGGGTTGATGTAACTCATCTAACCAAATCTAGTCCACAAGCGATGGTTCACTATATGACTAAGGTTGTAGTAACATTCGTCTAACCATATTTAGTCCACACGCGATAATTCACTATGTGACTAAGGTTGACGTAACATCCTAGTTCCATAAGCATAGCAAGTTTTGAAAAACAAAAGCGATAATAATCCACATAAAATAATTTGCACGTTTCTCACCCCAAGTATTGAAAACAAAGTTCAAGAGTAAAAGTGGGGCTATGACTCACCTCAAGTCCAGAAATCAGCAAGAAGAAATCGGTAGAAGTAAGATGTATCACAACTCAAATGACAGCAACTACAGACTCGACACTTCCTAACAATATAAACTCTTTTCAGAATTATTTCCTCAAAATCAATATTCCCAATCCCGAACGTATTCCTTTTTACTTTCCAAAATCCATTTCTCGTATTATTCTCATATTAGTTTGGGGTTTGACGTTTGGTATCCGTGCGGGTGGAGGGTCGACACAACTCAAAACAAGAAGCCACAACGAAAGAGAATAATAAAACCATCTATAGGTCTAATATTAGTCCAATATATTATTTAAATAAATCATTGAAGTTTATCAAATCCGTCGATTTGGTTATCCCTCATATTTATTTTCTTAATATATCATTCCAAGATTATACCCAAAACCTAAATTACATAGCACGTATAGTACTATATGGTATGTATCAATGTTTAATAAATTCTCTAATTACGTCGTCAAGCTTACCAAACTTCACGAGATATTTAGTAATCCATTATTCCCCTACACATACCACAACCTATGGGCGTCGTAGGATACAATTAGGGGTGTAAACGAGCCGAGACAGCTCGCGAGCTATTCGAGATCGACTCGTAAACTACTCGAGATCGACTCGATATAAACGAGTCGAGCTCGAGCTCGAGCTACTCGAGTACACTTTCGAGTCGAGTTCGAGCTCGAATATACTCAGCTCGTGAGGCTCGCGAGCCCTTAGCGAGCTTCAATGATATTACACTTTTACCCTTTTATATACGTGTATTTACGTAATTGTCATAAAATCGAGTCGAGTCGAGATTATTTTTCATCGAGTTCGAGATTTAAATGTGGCAACAATCGAGCTCGAGTCGAGTTTGAGATGACGAGCCGAGCTCGAGCTTGAAATCCAAAGCTCGAACGAGCTCGAGTCGAGTTTCGAGCTCGAGTTTTACTAATCGAGTCGAGCTCGAGCTTGGCAGTACTCGGCTCGACTCGGCTCGTTTACACCCCTAGATACAATGCCCATTAATATACTCATTTTATATAACTAAATAGCTCTCATTTAATCCGTCGATTAAATAAGTTACGTAGTTATAGAAAGTGAATGTATTAATGCCACATATCCGTGACAAGCACAAAGAGTCATAAAATAAATAATATAACCTACTTGGACTCAAGCGACCACGATCTCATATAACTCGTAAGTTTCTCTTTTTATATTCCAAAAACATTTCGTTTCATATAATTATCTAATGTTATAATTATATCGGCATTTATAATTGTTTTAATCATAATAGCGTTCCCAATATTTATTATACCACTTTCATAGTATAATATACATCGTCACGTTATTATAATATTAATCATGATCGTTTTATTTTTAATATACGCACTTATATAAATATATATACGTTTTCACGTTTATATATGTATATAAATGTTTATATTATTAATAATATTATTACGAGTGTTTATTATTAATCTTTGATTATAGTTTATATCTAGTGATATGAGATGGTCACATGTCCGAGTCATCACCCTCGGCTCATTGTCCAAGTCCAAGTAATAATAAACAACACAACCAAGTAATCCATCTCCGTCCAACAATTCGCATACACGTGCTACAACAATAGGGTCCGACTACCGCACCCGGCTAACCTATCTTCGTCAATCTAGTTAACCGTCTCACAATCGTTATCCAAATCAATATCGCCAACACAACTCCAAGAATCAATATCACAAGTCCAATACTTCCACTTCAATCTAAAAAATGACTATGGAACAAAATATAACAAAAACAACAACATTAATATCCGACAAATATATACGATAAACAATTACCCATTGTACATACGGGTTGATTTACCAAGTCAAACCCGGGTCAATAATAAACCACATGAATCGTGAGTCCCACCCGAGACCTCTAGGGTCTTGGCTTGCTCTATACGAGCCAAACCAAACGGATCTTAGTGGTCACACCAAACCACAAAGTCACAACAATATTCGACCGAACCCAAGGGGCCACGGTCTTGCTCCTAACGAGCCAAATCAAAACCAAACCAACCCTTGGGGTCGTCGGCCATAATCCAAGCAACAACACAACATGTTGCAAACTACCAACAATTATCCAAACACCAAAAATAACAACCAAGAATTATCAAGAAGTCAAAAATAAATACGAAATGACACAAGCCAAGAACAAGTGCTCTCGGTTAGGTCTCGACCACACCAAGAATCAAACACCCGGATACCAAACTAGTTTTCCATCATTAAAATACCATTTCCCATTAAAAGTTTGCAAAACCCATTTAAGAAAAATTAGTGTACCCACGAGTTGGGTACCAAATCGAAACATACGAGTTGAATCTCATGTCACTCACCTTCAAAAAGGCTCCAAAAATATGTTTCTTCAAAAACCCAACAAGAAAAGATGAAAAAGATGGTGTTTATGTGGTGGTGGTGGTGATTTCGAGGTGTTAGGGTCGTCTAAATCGCGCGTGAGTTATACCAAATGAAAGATCTTGATGAAAGGATTAATATGGTGGTGGTGGTTTGGTCGTGGAGGTGGCGGTGTGATGGTGGTGGCCGGATAAGGGTGGCGGCTAGGGTTTGGGTGATATGAAATAAGAGAGAGATGAGAATATAGGTGATGGTTGTTTGTGTTTTGTGTGAGACCAAAGGCCACAAGGACGATTTTTGTAGTTACTCTTAAAAAAAAGTTTTGTTTTAATAATAATAATAATAGTATTATTAATATTAAGGGTAAAATGGCTAGGTGTAGAATACACGGACCAAAACCCGAAACTTATTTAAAGTATATCGACTCTCTCGAACCGAGCTCATTCTCAAAATTATGAAATACCATGATACGTTCCCAAAAATATATAACCCGTACCAATCATTCTAAAATATTTAAAATTTCGTTAGGTTATCCTAGTGCCGGAGTCAACGTAGTGCCAAATGGAGAATCTCAAAATAAATCACCACATATATATTCCATATCGATTCATTAAAATAAATCTCAAATTCCAAAGAAACTGCGAAATTTAAAAATCACAATTAAAGTTTACAAATTCATCGCGAATGAACTTTCAAATAATCCAAAAATTATTAAATTTAAAGTAATGCGGGTTTTTAAATAGCTCCCTAATTTGCTAGTTGTCACATCCTCCCAGCCTCAGAAGAAACCCGTCCCGGGTTTCCCTCGGAACAATCCATCTACAAAGTGAAAAGCTTCGGATATCTCTTTCGAAACTCATCCTTACGTTCCCATGTAAATTCCGGTCCATGACGCGAATTCCAACGAACATTGATGAGTGGAATGCGACTTCGCTTGAGTCGCTTAATCTCTCGATCCAAAATCTCAATCGGCTCTTCCACAAAGTTCAAATTCTCATCAACTCGAATATTTTTCATCGGTATAACCGGCGTCTCATCAGAAAGACACTTCTTTTAATTACTCACATGAAACACATCGTGTACTTTACTCAATTCCTGTGGTAGTTCCAACCGATAAGCTACGGGCCTAATTCTCTCAAAAATTAGAAATGGTCCAATGTAGCGAGGGTTGACTTTTCCACGTTTCCCGAAACGTATCACTCCTTTCCAAGGCGAGACCTTCAGCATCACTTTGTCTCCAACCTGGAACTCTAGGGGTTTACGTCTCTGATCGGCGTAACTTTACTGTCTATCTCTAGCTGCTTGTAACCGATCACGAATTTGAGCCACTTTCTCAGTAGTCTCCAATATAAGTTCGGGGCCTGTGAGTTGGCTATCTCCAACTTCAGCCCAACCAATCGGCGAACGGCATTTACGACCATATAAAGCTTCGAATGGTGCAGCATTAAGACTTGTGTGGTAGCTATTGTTATTGGAGAATTCCGTAAGGGGTAGATATTTCTCCCAGCCTTTACCAAAGTCTATTATACATGCACGAAGCATATCCTCCAAAGTCTGAATAGTCCTCTCACTTTGACCATCGGGTTAGGGATGATATGCAGTACTCATATCAAGTCTCATCCCCAAAGCTGTTTGAAGAGATCGCCACAAAGCTGACGTGAAATGGTTGTCGTGATCAGAAATAATCGATATCAAAACACCATGACAAGAAATAATTTCTTTCACATACAACCTCGCAAGTTTGTCTACACTATCATCTTCACTAATCGCCAAGAAATGAGCAGATTTAGTCAATCGATCCACAATTACCCATATAGCGTCACAACCGCTAGCTGTCTTTGGTAATTTGGTAATAAAGTCCATCGTAATCCGCTCTCACTTCCAAACTGGGAGTTCTGGCTGCTTCAATAATCCTGACAGTCTTTCATGTTTTGCCTTAACCTTCGAACAAGTCAAGCACTTACTAACGTACAATGCTATATCTGCTTTCATGTTTAGCCACCAATATAACTTTTTCAGATCCTGGTACATCTTGTCAGACCCAGGATGAATAGAGTACCTTCACTTATGCGACTCATGTATAATCAACTCTTGAATACCTCCATATAATGGTACCCAACTTTGGTTTCCAAAACAGAATATTCCATTAGAACATTTAACAAATCCCTTTTTGTTTTTAGCCATCCCAAATATATTTTCAGCAGGTCGATTTTCTGCTTTCAACGCCTCCATTTGAGCTTCTAATATTTGAGACGGTAATGGCGATACGATAGTCATTCCTAATGACCTAACTCGTAGCGGTGGTATTCTCTCCTTTCGACTAAGAGCATCAGCAACGACATTTGCTTTACCAGGATGATAGCGGATTTCGCAATCATAATCGCTTAGCAGCTCAATCCAATGTCGCTGACTCATGTCGAGCTCTTTCTGATTCAAGATGTGTTGCAGACTCTTGTGGTCAGTGAACACAACACACTTGGTTCCATATAAGTAATGTCTCCATATCCTTAAGGCAAAAACCATAGCACCTAACTCCAAATCATGAGTGGTGTAGTTCTTCTCGTGCTTCTTGAGTTGTCGGGAAGCATAAGCTATCACTTTCTCTTGTTGCATTAACACAGCTCCCAATCCTTTATGAGAAGCGTCACAGTAGACGACAAAGTCCTCACTACCTTCCGATAACTCTAAGATAGGAGCACTACACAACATCTCCTTAAGTAATTGAAATGCTTCCTCTTCCTTATCTCCCCATTCGTATTTAACATTCTTTTGAGTCAATTTGGTCAACGGTTTTGCTATCTTCAAAAATCCCTCAATGAATCTTTGGTAGTAACTAGCTAAATCCAAAAATTGACGAACTTCAGTTGGGGTTTTCGGTGCAGCCCATTTTTGAATAGCTTCAATCTTAGCGGGATCTACATGAACTCCTTGACTATCAATCACATGATCCAAAAATTGTACCGACGGAATCAAGAATTCACATTTGGAGAACTTGGCATACAGCTTCTCCCTCCTGAGCAATTCTAAGATGAGTCTTAGATGCTCCTCATGCTCTTTCTCACTCTTCGAGTAGATTAGAATATCATCGATGAACACGATCACAAACTTGTCCAAGTAAGGCTTACACACCCGATTCATGAGATCCATGAATACCGTCGGTGCGTTAGTCAACCCAAACGGCATCACTTGGAACTCGTAATGCCCGTAACGGGTTCTGAAAGCCGTTTTCGGAGTATCTTCCTCACGAACTCTAAGTTGATGATACCCCGATCTCAAATCGATCTTCGAATACACACTTGATCCTTAAATCTGATCGAACAAGTCATCGATCCTCGGTAACGGGTATCTATTCTTCACCGTTAACTTGTTCAGCTCTCGGTAATCAATACACATACAAAACGATCCATCCTTCTTCTTTACTAATAAAACTGGGCTCCCCAAGGTGAAGAACTTGGTCGTATAAATCCCTTTTTTGCTAACTTTGCCAATTGTTTTGACAACTCTTCCAATTCAGTTGGTGTAAGTCGATAAGGCGTTCGTGCCGTGGGTGCAGCACCAGGTATCAACTCAATCTGAAACTCCACTTGTCTAGTAGGCGGGATTCCTGGCAAATCATCAGGAAATACATCCGGGAAGTCAAGAACTATAGGCACATCTCTAAGAGATTTGAGCTAAGAAAAGGCAACATCCTTTTTCCATTAGCTTCGGTAACTTAGTTCAAGAAATGACTGCTAATCGGGATGGCTCCTCGAACCTTTTCGATCTCCTTGTATATTTAGAATCTCCTTTCCGTAAGGCACACGCATGATCTTCTCATCGCAAAGTATATGAGCATGATACTTCGACAACCAATCCATACCAATGGTGACTTCGAAACTTCCTAACGTGACGGGTAGAAGATCTATATTGAAAGGGTGATTCAAGAAAATTAACGTGCAACCGCGAATGATAGTTTTAATCCTTTCTATGTTTCCGTTAGCTAACTCTACATCATAACCAATTCCTAAGGCCATCGGGGATTTTTCTAGTAAGGGTACAAATGTAGTGGACACAAAACTTCTATCGACACTAGTATCAAAAAGTATGGAAGCATAACGATTATTGAGAAGAAACGTACCCGTAACGACGTTCGGATCTTCTCCTCTCTCGTTTCCGAGTGCACACTCTCCCATGAGCAGCTCCTGTTTCCACACGTTGGTCCTCATTGTCATGACATCCACTGTTTCCTCCAGCTCCACGATTTCCATGATTGTACCCATTACCACCCGATCCTTGATTTCCTTGGTTCCACGATCCTCTACACTCATTCCTATAGTGTCCTTTCTTTCCACACCTAAAACAAGTAACATCCGCCTTACTTCTCACTTTAGGAGTAGCTTGAACCATAGCAAGAGGTCGAGCCCTACAATCCCTAGCTGTGTATCCTCCCCTTGAGCAGTTCTGACACATTACATTGCATCGTCCAGAATGATTCTGGTAGCAACGGCCACACTTGGGTGCATCACCATTTTAGTTCTTCTTATCTCCATCCCCAATAACATAAGCCTTAGCAACAGCTTGTCGCTTGTTTCGACGATCATTACCCTTAGAGTGATGGTCTCTCTTTCTCTTTCCATTCTTATCCTTCTCAGCTCCTTCCAATTCCAATGAATCCATCAATTATTGAGCGATAGTGATAGCATCATGAATATTTGCAGGTCTAGCAGCAATCACCTCATTCCTTGTAGCCACAGGCAACCCATCGGTGTACCGCTCAATCTTTTGAGTCCCAGACTTAACCATATCGGGGCAAAGCAAGGCTAACTCCTGGTAACGACGATTGTAAGACACCATATCGGTACCCTTCACTTTGTGATTCCAGAACTCAATCTCCAGCTTCTTAACCTCATTCCTTGGGGCAGTAAGTCTGAATCAACAAAGACTTAAATTGCTCCCAAGTCATAGCATAAGCCACATCACTCCCAACTGAATTTCGGTAATTGTTCCACCAAGTTAATGCTTCATCCTTGAAAGTAAAAGAGGCAAACTTCACCTTTGTATTCTCCGCACAATTGCTGACACTGAACACCGACTCAGTTTTCTCTATCCACCTGACCAAGTAGACCACTCCTTCAGTTCCTCCAAACTCAATGGGTCCACAGATTTGGAAATCCTTGTAGTTACACCCATTAGTACGAACAGGTGGTAATGTTCCAACAGAGTTGTTGGAATGATTCGACTCAGCTAGTAGTTCAGCAATTTGTTGCTCCACAAGTTGATTGATCATTGCTTGATCCACAGTAGGTGCATTAGGTGGCACATGATTATTGTTTCCCTGAACATCAACATTTTGATTCCTGTTGTTGCGATTGGTGGTGTCCAGGTTGTCAGGAGTAGGGGTTTCGAAATTTCGAGTAGGACGGCGTCCTCGGCGAGCAGGGGTAGTCGCGGCAGTTCCAGTTCGGGTAGCTCTGATAGGGTTTCGTTGAACAACCATTGATCTGAAACATCATACAAGGTTCGTAAGTCTCCGATAGCACTTATCATACGCTCAACAAGAATTGGATAAATGAAGCCAAGACATGGGAAGAATATCAGCAATACACCATAAGACAACAATAAGGCGAATAGGAACTCAATTTCCATGACATCAAAAAACCATATAACATCATATAATAATAACCATCATCCATACAAATAGTGATCCAACATCGTTCCAACTACAGAAGACACAAAAGATACTAATCGTTCCAAACGAGACGAATAACCAACGGAAAATACAGCAAAATAAGATATCTAGCTTTTCTAACCGAACACTCCTCGGTGTAGAAAGCAACATAACCACATAATCCAACTATCTAGCTACTATGCTGGCGTAGGCTCCTCAACTCCTGCCTTAAACCATTTAGCTCTCTCTACAATGATCCTAACTCCACACTATGGGTATCGCTATCTCTCTTGAGGTCTGCTACCTCCTTCTCCAGCTCAGTGTTTCTATGCCACAGCTTGCGATCTGCCACGCGAGCTGTGATGAAACCTCTCTGTAAGCTCTCAATCTGCTCATAAATCTCCATCAAGCCTCTCCTAAACTTTGTAACTCTCCTCTCAGTAGTAACCAAGTCAATCCTCAACTCTCCAATGAACTCAACAGTCACTCTATCAATCAGCTCGGACATATGCGTGACCCTCTCACCTAAAGCAGTAATCTGAGTCCACATCTTACCAGTCTCACCCAACTCTGCATGCTCAGTAGAAACCTCATATGGCACGTCCGATGCCACGGGACTACCAAGTGGTGAATCAAACAAGAATGGGTGATCAGGTGAAACAGGCTCTAACGGATGTATCGGAGAATCAGGCTCTTCAGCCTGAGCTGGCAAACCATCATCATCAGGCATCTCCTCCTCCTAAGGATCATCCTCCTCCTCACCCTCCTGTGGGTCATCATCTCCCTGCTCAACCTCCCGAGGGTTATCAGCCTCCTCCTCACCCTCGTACTCCTCCTCCCCATCTGAAGAGTACTCCATCAATCATCGTCTCCTAACAGGTGAATCGTGTGGTGATGGGGTAGATGATCTAGGACGACGACGCAATGATGTGGGTGATGCATCTGACCGAAGAGCGTGAGCATCAATGTGCATGGGTGGTGATGAAGGACGCACAGACATGTGTGCTGTAGCTCGGTGGGCAAAACATGGAGCCACATGAGCCAAAGCCTGATGAAGAGTAAGCTGTCTTGAAGTAACAGGGAGCCCTAGAGAAGATGAGGGTCCCTGAGAAGTAGATGCAGCAGGTGGTGCAGAAGTAGAAGCTTTCGGTGATGAAATAGCTGAATGCATGGCAATCTTGTAGGGATCATCAGGAGCCATGGTGATCTGTGCTGGGCGGAAAGGGGCAGTAAGAATATCCTCAGTAACATCGAACGTACGGGAGGCCATAGTCTGTGAAAACGACGTAGGGTAGGTGTAAGTGTTTCAAAACAACTAAACCGCGAACTCAAAATACCGTATCAAAAATCATCATAAAATCCCAAATATATAATCTCAATAAAGAATTTCAAATACCGCATTACTAAAACATTTATAAAACCATTAAGCCATATAATTTCTCAAAACGCCATCATATCACATAATCAATATATCCCATATTCTCAAATCATCTCAAGAATCTCATGTCAATTCATCATCTCAATATACCTCAATATAATCGAAGATGCTTCGGCTTGGCTGACTGGCGGGCATTGGTCAAGGATCGTTTTCTATAAAAATCGGTTATAGTTTAGGTGTTTATTTACCTAGTTCACTATAACCTTGGCTCTGATACCAATCTGTAACTAATGTGTGCTTTTTCACACATCATTTTTAGACCAAAATCAGACCAAATACACCAAATACTAACCAAATATGCCAAGAGAATGTATGTTTTTGTATTTGTGTATGTGTAGGTACGGATATGTGAAAAATGAACAAAAACAAAGCTAAAACCGACAAAAAAGAGCACGAGATTGGAAAAAGATCAAAAGCCGGAGCCGGGGAAGCAAAATGATAAAGAAAAGCTCAAAATGTCATAAGAAGTCTTCAGAGAATCACAAAGTTACAAATTTAGTCCCTGAACAAAGTTTGAGAAATTGGAAATTTCAGTCCATATACTTTCAGAAATTGACAAAAGAGGTCCCTTGAAGAATTATTTGAAGGAAAGTCAAACTTGGTCTTCCGATTAATCAAAGAATGACAATAAATACCCTTGGAAGGAATTTTGGAAAAAAGTCAGATTTAGTCCCTTGATTTTCAGAATATACGAGATTGGTCCTTGTTAATATTACAAAGCCTAATACTAATATAAACTTTCAACCGGTTCCAGCCCATGGTTAAACACCAATCCAATCCTAAGCCCAAATTAACACAAGTCCCAAACCATTCCAAAAGCCAAAGTTTTTTACCCATTACCCAATCCATCACCTCACCCTTTACCCGGTCAAAAACAGTCAACACCATTAATAATAATACCCCCATTTTACCGCCCCCCAAATTCAACCCCCTACCTAGATTTCACTGTTCCCCCTAGAACCCTAGTTTTCACCATCCTTCAATTACCCAACGTTACTAATTATTACCCAATAATTAGAGGTTCTAGAAGGGTCAGAATACGTCAGGGAATGTCAGGGACTCACACATGGACCAATCATAACATACACGCAGGATACATCATGTCACAAATCAATCCAAAGGCTGAGGATAATTGGAAGAGTCTGGATACGCATCTAATGGCTTGAAAGGGACTCAAAGAAACACAAAGTGTCACGGATTGGTTACCTAGCAACCTCTCACATCAGCTATATAATCCCCTCCTCACTCACATATGAAGGCTGTTAGGTTTTTAGGATTAGGAGTAGGGATTAATTTAGAGTAGCTTAGTTTAGCTTGTATTCAGCTTATTATTAATGTTTCTTCATTTTCAAGTATTTGTAACTCAAACTTTTAGTATAAATAAATTTCAGTTTTACTCTTATAATTCAGTCTCAAATCTCTTTTAAGCTTGTTTTAATAATTTACATCATTTCAAATACTGTTTCATAAGCTCATAGCTTGTGATGAGTTTATACTTAATTACTATTTTCGTTAGTCATAATCATCCTAAGTCAACAAGAGGTGGTAATCAGTTGGTTGCAGTTGGTTTCAAAGGTGATTAATGGAGCCTATTAAGATAGGCTATTGTCAAATGATTCCCTGTTCAGCTAGGAAATAGTTAGTAAGTCTGCTTTTAAATTTTAGTCTCTATTTGCATAAGTTGCTTATTGTAGTTTATATTAGAATTTTATTGCTTATTTCTGTGTCAATGTTTTAGATATATCATAATATAGACTTGTCACTACTTGTTACTTTTTGCATTAGTTTTGTAGTTTAGTTATTTCATTTCTGCTATCATCTTGTTTCATTAATAGTTCTGATTGCTTGAGCTTTTAAGATCAGTTTCTGAGATCATTTTAGGTTCTGTGATCATTAGTAAGACAGATTTGGCGGTTTGGATTACTTTTACATAGAAGCTGTTCTCTGCATATTCTAATTCAGGGGTGTTTGGATTGGTGGATTTAATTGTGTTCTAGTGGATTATAGGTAGTAAGTTTAGTCTAAGTATCTCACATTAGGTGCATTTAGGTTAGTTTAGGCATTTATAGTGTAGGTTATTAGTTAAAATTCAAAATTCCATTCAACTCCTCATATCAGTTAGCATAAGTAGTTTTAGGACCTGTAAGTTTGCAATCTTGTAGAATTATAGCACATCTAGGGTAATACAACTCAATAGTAGCTTAATACATCATTAGGAGCAAGATTTGATCAGTAGTAATTCATATTAATCAAACTCAGTGTGCAATAAAAAAAGTCAAAAATAGTTTGAATTCAGTTTTTGGTCATTATTTTGAGATCCTTTTTAGAGTTCATTTCTAATTGAAATTACCTATAGTTTGTTGTTTTGAGGATTTTGGCAGTAAGGGAAACTATTTCAAAAAGAAAATCTCTGTTTAGAACTGTTTAGCTTATAGGGTCCCCTGCTCCTCAGCTTTTGAGAAACTTTCTACCATTCTGTTAGGTTGACAAATTGGATTGGAAATTACTTTTGTTGGTAGAATAGTGATCTCAGTTGGTCAGACAAGCTTTTGCCCCCATAAGCTTTTACTTTTGAACTTATTTCCTGAGCTTATTGCCTTATCAATTTTGGTGTTTCAAACTAGTATCTGCTTTCAACTATGAGGGCTGCAAGCGTGGTTTTGTGTATGTATTCTGAGATTTATTGTTCATATTAGTTCTTTGTGCCTTAAGTAGCTTATTACACTGTATTGGAACCCTCAGCTTATTCTGTGTTCCTTAACTGCTTATTCAATTGTGCTTATTCTCATCTGTTTTGGTCCAACCTGTGCTTCTGAGTTCATTTTGCTTTTCCACTGTTCATTTGAGCTATTTTTAAGTGTATAATACTTTGGGTCAAAGATTGAATTGATTTGGGTCAGGAGTGCTCCAAATAAGCATTTTTAAGCCAAACAGTATCTACAGTGCTTATTTTCCAATTTTTATATTTTTCCTCGCTTTAGAATATTATTTTAGATTTTCCCTGAATTTTTCATATTTTTCTGAGTCAATTTGATATTTTTCTAATTCAATTTTCAATTTTATTCAATTTTAAATACATTTTAAATACCAAAATGTTCAAAAAAATCAGAAAAAGCCAAGAAAAATAAAAAAAAAAAATTTAAAAAATTATTTTCATTTATTTTAGAATTTTATAAATTTATTTTGCATTTTTCCCATTTATTTTGAATTTAATTTGAATTTTTAATTAGATTTAATAGTTTTTAATTCCCAAAAATTACACAAAAAGCCAAAAAAAAATAGTTTTTAGTTTTAATATTACTTTTTAGTTATTTTATAATTTTCAAAATTTGTTTTTCATTTTTCTCACCTTATTTGCATTTTCTTTTAATTATTAATTAGATTAATTAGTTTTTAATTCATAAAAATTAATTAAAAAGTCAAAAAAATATTTTTCTTTTTCTTAAAATTTTCTTTTATCATTTTTAACGTTTAAAAATTGTTTTGAAGTCCGTAGGAGTAGTGTAGCTTAAAATTCGCATTTTATTTCATACGTTTATGTTTATTTTACGTTTAAGCTTACGTGACATTTCAAGTTTTTTTATTTGATTGACGAGCTTAGTTGGTTATTTGTGCTTTATTTTCATATTCCTTAGTGTAATCTCATCTAAATCACTTTTTTTTCACGACACGTTTCACGATTCGAAAATTCGAAATTCCATTCACACCTTTTTTGGGACACGACCCGGGGAAATACTTTCCTAAGCATTTCTTCGGAAAAACAAACCTATACTAAAACGGCTACATCAAAATTTTAGCGCCACTGCCGGGGAAGGTTGAAGTGAATTTTTCGTTTTCCTTTTTCGAAATTGTGTTTTGAAAACCTCCCTTGTATATATTTTCTATAAAAAGCAAAAGAAAAAAAAAATCAAAAATCAAAAACACTTTACCTAAAGTGTTTTGAAAACCTCCGTTGAAGGGTGTGTGTTGTAAACCAAATAAGCTTAACAACATAAGATTGCGTGAAATTAGTTGCTAATCGGATTACTTTGGATTCTACGACCGAATAAGCGGAAAATACGGAAGCTTTGACATTAAATTGCAAGCTGAAGAGAGATCCATTCTTCTCTCCCGTTCCGTCGCGAGTAGATTTAAAGGAAACGGTTTACGATTAACGTAACGTTCGAAAAACAAAAGAAAATAAAATTTTTAAGTTTTTGAATTTTGTTTTCCAAAAATAAAAATACAAAAATATTTTCCTTTTCCATTTTGATTTTCCTTTTATTTGATTTTACAATAATTAAAAAACCAAAAATAATCTTCTTATCTTCTTATCATTTGATTCTTCTTCTTTAACCCTCTAAAACGATAATTCTTATGGATCCGACTTGTTTTAAATGTGGAGAACCATTCTTTGAAGGTTCATGTGTTTGGTGTACGTGCGAACAATGTGGTAATGATATTCACGATGGAGTTTGTTTGTTTTGTAATTCTCCCGAGTATGTTTGAAACGCAATCCTTCAAAATGTTCCCAATTACTATCCAACACCACCGCCGTCTCCGTTCACTTGCTTTAATTGTGGAAACCCATCCGACGAAGGATTACCGTGTGGGCAATGTTTTTGTAATCAATGTGGATACACGAATTGTATGTGTTACGCCCCGAGTGCTGAAACGTGTTACGCTTGTGATACGAGTTTTGATAATTATCCTCAAAATGATTTCAATATCCCTTTTCAAAACTTTTATGAGCAAGAACCATAATTTAATGATAATTCGTTCCAAAGTTCATCGAATTTTGAAAATTGTGGAGGATCGTTTGAAAAATTTTATGAGCCAAATTTGTGTTACGATTCTTATGGTTTTAACCAACCCCCACAAACTTCCGATATTACTAATGATATTTTTGAAATTCAATCCATTATCAAGAAGTTAAAAGAAATGGTGGCTAATCGTTATACGGATACTCCCGAGCTTCGTGACAAGTCTATTGCAGAATTACTTGCTGAAGAGAGAGCGTCTAATCCTTTTAAAAATTTTATTTACTATGATTCTGACGACGATGATGAGAAAATTACGATCGTTCTTAATCCTCACAATACTTCCGATATTTCTCCCGAAGAACCTGAGGACTCTCTAAAAATGGGGGACGAGCATCTAAACGCTATTCCGGCAACTAAATCGGACGAATTCAATAATCCTAGTGTTGAGAACCTCGTCCCAATCCCAAGTGAGTCCGGGGAAATTTCTAACGGTGATTCTGAAATTGTTTCTGATTCTTCCTATCCTTCTTTCACACTGGTTGAGAGGAGTGATGTCTTTTTAGACAAGATTGAGGCTTGTCTTGCTAACAATGATTCTAATTCGACGATGGTTGATAATACTAATTTCGATCCAGAGGAAGACATCCATTTAATTGAAGAATTATTGAATGAAGAACCGAAGAGCGATGAAGTAATTGATAATCCGAATGATCGTGTTGAGATGTTCTCCGATTCTGAAGATGATGATACTTTATCCTGTGGAGACATCGATTACGTGGATGAAGTACCTTCTGAGCTCGTCAGCTTAGAAGAAGAGAATAATGTCAAAAACGAAGTTGAATTCGATCATCCTAAAGATATTGATGACCTTGTTCCAAGGGTTTCCGAAACATTCAATATGACTTTCACAAATCCGTTATTTGATTTCGATTTGGAATTGACTCATGATAATCCAATCTTCGATATTCCTTGTGATGAGTCCAAAATGGAACCCGAGGTCCAGGATTCACATAACATGATTGATTCTCCTCACGAGAAGTTCTCCGATGAACTTACTCATACCATTTCTCCACCGGATATTGATAATGACGACAATGGCCTTCAAGGAAACGTGCTTACTGAAGAAATATGTAATGATGAATTACTTCCTAATACCAACTAGATTTTCGTTGATTTACCGTCTTCTCATCCACCCGCGAAACCACCCGATGTAGATTTTGAGCTCGATGTAAATGAAGTTATTTTTGGAGTGGTGGACGAGATTTATGTGCTTGATATTTTCCCCACCCAACCCACCCGTGATTCTGAAGTTGAATTTGCTTTTATCATCTGGGTGTTTCAACCATTCTTTACTTATCCCCTCATTTCTTTACTTTTCCACTCCACCGGGAGTGAGGATACCGTTTTTGACCCCGGCATCTTCGTTTATTATGCCAGTTGTCTGTTCCATCTGCTCTCCCCAAGGACGAATTAATTCGGGGATCGAGTCAGGCTCATATGACTCGGTAAACAAAAACAAGCACTTCATGGGAGGCACCCCATGCTTATCCATTTTCATTTTCTTTATTTTCTATTTTCTAAATAACGTGACGTGAGGGGGGCTACCCTTTCCAAACTCGTGTTTTTGTGGTTGTTTGTGCATGTTCAGGAATTTCCCCGAAAGTTTGAGGACTCTCGTGCTCGTGTTTTGTCGTTCTCTCCAATTGAGTCTCATTCTTCGCTGCTCTTTCGGAAATTCACCATATCCAAAATCTTATCGACTAACGTTTATCTCTTGGCATACTTAATAAACGGCCTTAGATATTTCGTAGGAATACCCGTACCCTCAAAACATTGAGGACAATATTTCACTTTAGTCTGGGGGCTGAATCTTCGATTCGATTTGACCTGTACCATCGTCTGAGCTGTTAACTTACGCAACTCTGTTTTTCCACCAAAATTTAAAATTTTTGTCACCTTTTTTATTGTAAAAAAAAAAAAAAAAAAAAAAAAAAAAGAAAAAAAAAATGATGATATATGAATAATAAGATTTGACACCTTGTTTTGACTTGCCAACTGGCGAGAGTAGAAATAAATGTTTCGACTTGACCGGGCGTGTTGAGCCCTAGCTCGTCTCCCTTAACCAATATAATCAAAAGATTATGGCTAAGCATCCGCGGATCTCATTACTTGGGATTTTAAATTTGCGGAGATCGAGGAATGATAGAGTTTATTTAGAAGTTTCGTGCTAAACGTGGAGTAGTTGGAACTCTTTAGAGCCCACGAAAGATACTTGTGGCCTCCCTGTGGAAAACTAGAAGGGGGGTTGAATAGTTTTACGGCTTTTTACTTTGTTATAAAAATTAGTTTTAGATTTTTACTTAGCTTTTAAAAACTTAGATTCGATAATATGTGATCTCAAGTCTTGTACAATATAAACAATTAATACTACACAATATATTATAATGATAAGTAATGAAATAAGTAAGAGATGGAAAGATCGAACCGCGAGACAAGAGATTTATAGTGGTTCGGCTACAAGGACACCTTCCTTGCCCTACTCCACTCCCCGAGCACCTAACTCGAGAGTTTTCTTCACTATATCAACAAGCTCCCTTATGGCGGAGAAAACCGTACACACCAATATACACACCAATCTACACACCAATCTACACACCACAACTTCGTCACACCTAAGTCACAACTTCTACACAACTTCTTCAAATCTATCTACTTCACAACTAACTACTCCACACCTATCTTCTTCACACCAGTCTAGTACCTAGCTTATCTTCTTCACACCAAGCTACAAACTAATCACACAACTTATATCTAACACAACTAACTACAATCAATTATTCACAACAATCTTCACAAAGAATAATGTAAAAGATCTTTGATGATGCACCAACAACTTGGATGTGGAGATCACAACAAGTTGTAATACTTCTTGTCTTGAAGGATAGAAGTATTCTTCTCTTGCACTTGAGAGGATGAAAGTTGGATCACTTTGAAACAAAGAATTTATAAACTTATGATCAAAGGATAAAAGAATGGAGATTTGGATCTAGATCAGAAAGTTTAGTAGTGCAAAAGGTGAGGAAAAAATCCAGGTTTAATGTGGTATTTATAGGCAACAGAATCTGACAGGGGAGCGTGGCCGGTCCCCTAAAATCATGGCCGGCCCCCTTAAAATTAAGGAGACCGCCCTTTATAATTAAGGGGGCCGCCCAGCTGAAACGGCCAGATTCTTTGTCTTTTAGTGGGGAAAGTTTATTTTGTGAAAAACTAACTGATTTTGTTTAAAAATTTGAATTCATATTTTTAGTATGAATAAAACATATTTCTTAATTACCAAAAGTGTTTTTCAAAAATATATAATATGTTTATATAATTAAATAAACTATGTGTTAGATAATTAAATACCCCTTTGATCATAAAATGCACTAAACACTTTGTTTATTCATACCTTAAGTGATTTGGATATAAAGAGAAATATTAATCACTAAATACTTGTTTATGTCACAAGTTTTAGTTCTATGAGTTTATATTTTGTGATAATCAAAACATAGAGATATTGATAACATGTTAATAATGTTTTTAGGCATTATTTATGTCAACAATCTCCCCCTTTTTGATTATTACAAAACCTTAAACTCAATATATCTAAAACTTGTTTTTAAACAAGTATTATAGAGTTTACATTTCTCTTCTCCCCCTTTTTGTATAATCAAAAAGGTTAAGCCGAGTAAGCTTCGCGAGGGAAGTTTAAACGGGTAGAATGCTCCCCCTTGATGTATGCTCCCCCTCATTTGAGAGCACCAAGGGAACGAGCAATGGAGATCGTTGCTACAAAAATATTTGAAGAGAGCAAGATAAACATATATGCAAGGCAACAATTATGCAACTAAACATATATTCATTCAAGCATTATAAAAATGATAATCATTACAACATTCAATATGCTTGAAGCATATTGATAAAAATAACACAAAAGAAAAGATATAGTCCTATATTGCCTAAGAGAGCACTTGGACTTGCTTGCAACCCATGGTTGATTGTTTTATTTGCTTGAAGAGAAACATAAGCATAAAGCTTAGATGTTTGATTGAGAGGGATATGGAGTGGAGTGTGGAGCGGAAGAAGTGGATCTCACGATGTTGTATCGTGTTAAGGGTGGTATTAGATGATTACGAGTGAGAAGATATTCAATCCAAGAAATATCTTCACTCAAGTAGAGGATTTGTTTTTGAAGGAATATGCAAAAAGGGCAAAAGTGAGTGTGGTTTGTAACTTGATCGAAGTTGAGAGAGTAGGGAAGGCAATTTGCGTAGGGTGATGATGGAGGTTGCCCTTTGTTGCGTTGTGCAAGATGCATAGCAAGGAGATCACTAAGATCATGGATTTGTTTTATTTCATCACGGAACTTTTGTTTTTCCGTGGCAATGTGGAGGGGATCATAGGTTTGGTATGGATGAGTTGGGTTTGTGTAGTTGAAATTGTAGTTTGATGGTTGATCAAACTTGTATGGATCATTATAAGTGGTTGGAAGTTGAGAGGTGTAGTTTGGCTTGAAGGAAGATGGTTGGCCAATGTTGTATGGTTTGTAAAGAGGATCAAATGAATGATCTTGTTGGTTTGATGCAAAGTTTGGGAAGTAAGAAGTTGGGGGTGTGGAATGACTTCCAACTTCATTTATGACGATGGATTTGTTTCGAGGGCTTTTTCTTCACCAAACGGGTTTTTCCGTCATCCTTGCTAGCCTTGAGGCTTTTGATTTTGGTTTGTTTGGAGAGTTCATGATGGGATGAATGGAGAGTGTTGAGGATTGGGGATATTTATAGTGTAAGATTTGTGTGTTTAAGGATGGATAAGGTTTGTTTGGGAGATTAGGACAAAATGTGTTGGTGAAAAATGGGAAATGTAGGTTGAAATGGGCTAAAAAGTAGAAAAGATTCTGTAAACCCGACCATCAGATGGCCGGTCCCCTTAATTAGGGGGCGGTCCCCTTAATGATTAAGGGGGCCGCCTTACAAAATTAAGGGGGCCGCCCATCTGGTGATTTCCAGGTTGCCAGAATTGGGTTTTTGGTAGAAAATTTGCAGAAAGGTTATGTGTTTAGATTAGAATTCAAGCAAGTTCAATTCTCTTAGGCAATATAGAGTCTAATCTAATCAAGATATAGCATGCATGCAAAAACACATAAACACAATAGCAAAAAAAATCAACACATAATAAGCAAGAGAAAGCAAATAAAGGTAAGCACAATTAAGCTTCCTAAGGCATCTATCTTAGATTAAAGGCAAGGATAATTAGTGAGTGAATAACTAATGATGGATCAAGATGACATCATTATTAATGAATTTGTCCTAGTGAGTGTCTATATGCAACAAATGTGGAGTTGTGATTGTTTCGACTCCTAGAAGCAAAAAGAAATAGCGATCCTAAGAAACAATCCAAATAATCTCCTTGATTCAATTTTTGCTCGATCATGAATGTCAAAGACATATATTAGGTTATATATCTTGACAGTTTATGTGAGAATTTATGCATGATTTTGAAACAGAATGTTTTTAGGATTAGTCAACAATGCAAGGAAAATGATTTTCATGGGGTTCCTAGATTGTGAGAATAATTTTTAGAGAAAATTGATTGAGTTTTACAAAATGGTTTATGCAAAGAAAATAGCTTTTCTCAATCTTTAGTTTTGTGCGAAATAGATTCCTAGACTCAGAATAGGTGAAGTGGAAGAAAAATGAATTTCATGCAAGTATAAATTTGAAGTGATTCAATATAATTTAGTCAATTTGTTCCATCATTCCTAATCCTAAACGCAAGTGGTTGAATAATTCACGCTTAAGGGGTTTTGTGAATATATCCGCAATGTTGTCTTCCGATGCAACCTTTTCTATAGACATATTTCCTTTTTGTAGATTATCCCTAAGAAAATGGTGACCTATTTCTATGTGTTTAGTCCTAGAGTGTTGCACCGGATTTTTACTTAAATCTATCGCACCTTTGTTATCGCACATAATGTGGACATTTTCTAACCTAATGCCATAGTCTACGAGAGCTTGTTTCATCCATAGTGCTTGTTGACATGCCTTTCCGGCGCTTACATATTCGGCTTCCGTGGTAGAAATAGCAAGAGCGGTTTGCTTCTTCGAAAACCAAGACGTTAGACAACATCCCATAAACGTGCAAATACCGCTAGTGCTATTTCTATCTACGTAGTCTCCCGCATGATCCGAATCCGCATAGACAATAGTTTCTATGCCGGATTCCTTAGGATACCATAATCCTAAGCGTATAGTGCCTTTAACGTATCGGAAGATACGCTTAACCGCTTCTAGGTGAGAGGTTTTGGGATCCTCTTGAAAACGGGCACAAAGGCAGACACTAAACATGATGTCGGGTCTACTTGCCATCAAGTATAGTAAACTACCTATCATTCCTCTATACTTGGTGTTATCTACGGACTCACCTTCATCATCCTTTGTGAGCTTTACCTCCGTAGACATGGGAGTTTTCATGGGTTTTGAGTCTTCTAGGCCAAACTTCTTAAGCATTTCCTTAATGTACTTAGATTGGTTAAAAAATATTCCATCTTCTAATTGTTTTATTTGTAATCCTAGGAAGAAGTTAAGTTCACCCATCATACTTATCTCAAACTCATCATGCATGATTTTGGCAAATTCATCACACATGTCTTGACAAGTCGATCCAAATATAATGTCATCAACATATATTTGGACAATGATGAGATTTGGGTCTTTCCTTTTAGTGAAAAGAGTGTTATCTACCATTCCCATGGAATAATCATGTTTAATAAGAAAAGCTTTTAATCGATCATACCAAGCTTTGGGAGCTTGTTTGAGTCCATACAAAGCTTTCTTTAACTTATAAATATAATCAGGTTTTGCGAAGTCAATGAATCCTGGAGGTTGTGCCACATATACCTCCTCATTGATAAAACCGTTAAGGAATGCACTTTTCACATCCATTTGGAATAGCTTAAAATCTAGGGCGCAAGCATAGGCAAGTAATATCCTAATCGATTCTAGTCTAGCTACGGGGGCATAAGTTTCGTCATAATCAATTCCTTCTTGTTGATTATAACCTTGGGCAACTAACCTAGCTTTATTCCTACTAACTATTCCATTCTCGTCTAACTTATTCCTATATACCCATTTGGTTCCTATGATGGTCATATCCTTTGGATTTGGGACTAATTCCCAAACATCATTTGCCTTAAATTGATTTAATTCTTCTTGCATAGCTATAACCCAACTTTCATCCTTTAAAGCCTCGTTAATATTCTTAGGTTCTATTGTTGAGAGGAAACAAAAGAAATTATTTTTATCTTGGGCTTGTGACCTAAGGGTTCTTTGGTTAAGATGTCCTATTATATTATCTAATGGATGAGATCTAGATTCTTTAATATTAACAGTTTCGTTATTTTCTAAGTGAATGTCATCATTATCATTTCCTATGGGTTTTGTTTTA
Organism: Artemisia argyi; assembly: GCA_030686995.1. Classification (NCBI taxonomy): domain Eukaryota; kingdom Viridiplantae; phylum Streptophyta; class Magnoliopsida; order Asterales; family Asteraceae; genus Artemisia; species Artemisia argyi. The sequence continues at coordinate 6,170,638 of CM060705.1, forward strand.
CTAACCTCAATAGCTTCATCTTCGATTAAATCATCATCTTCTAAAGGTAATGTTTTAGGAGGTGGTGGTGTTTCATCAAATGTTACATTTAGTGATTCCTCTACTTTCATGGAGTGTTTGTTAAGTATTATATATGCTTTGCTATTTTGTGAGTATCCTAAAAATATCCCTTCATATGATTTTGGATCAAACTTAGTGAGATAGTCCTTAGTGTTTAAAATATAGCATTTACTTCCAAATACCTTAAAGTAGCTTAAGTTTGGTTTTCTACCTCTTAATAACTCATAAGGAGTTTTTCCTAGAATTCTTCTAATTGATACCCTATTTAAAATATAAGTTGATGTATCTACGGCGTGACACCAAAATTTTTGTGGGATGGATTGTTCATTTAACATAGTTCTACTCATTTCTTGTAGTGACCTATTTTTTCTTTCTACAACGCCATTTGATTGAGGAGTACGAGGAGCGGAGAAATTGTGAGATATTCCATTTAACTCGCAATATTTTCCGAATTGTACTTCGTTATCAAATTCCCTACCATGGTCCGTCCTAATGGCAACTATTGAGCATCCTAATTTATTTTGAATCATTCTACTAAATATTTCGAATTTTTCAAAGGCTTGGGTCTTGGCACAGCGGATGGACCAAAAAGATCCATATGTAATAATTCTAGGCATCTAGTAGTGGATACTATATTCTTGGCTTTATGACTAGCATGAGCTTGTTTTCCAATTTTACATGCATCACAAAAATGCTTGTCATATTTAAGATTAGGAAAATTTCTAACTAATTCCTTAGAGGCCAAAGATTGTATTTGTTGCATATTAGCATGTCCTAATCTCCTATGCCATAGTGTAGAGTTTTCATCTAGGGTCGTTAGGCATATCCTATCCTCAGGTTTGTTTCCTAGTTTCATAACATATATGCCACCTTTTCTAATGCCTCTACCTATAATTTTTCCATCCTTAACTATTTCGCTATCATCTTCAGTAAATGTGACTCTACATTTATTATCACATATTTGTCCTACACTAAGCAAGTTATATGTTAATTTATCTACATGCTCTACATTTTCAATAGTAAGTGAGTCTTGAGAGATCGTACCTTTGCCAATGATTTTTCCACGTAAGTCACTACCGAAAATAACGTTACCTCCATTGTATGCCTTGTATGTAGAGAATAGATTGCGATTCCCCGTCATGTGCCTCGAACATCCGCTATCTTTGATCCATTCATGAGGTTCCAAGTCAATTCCTAAACATATTTCGTCGGTTTCTTTTGCCATAAAACACTTTTCGTCTCTTGGCTTTTCAACTTCTTCTTTGTCACTATCACTCCATGTTCCACTAACAAAAGCACCTTGACTTTCGTAACCCGGTGGCTTTAGACATTCGCCAACGAGATGATTTGGACTTCCACATCTAAAGCATTTTCTCTTCCCGTAGTTGCCACTTCTATTCCTTTGGAATGCTTTTCTTTCATCTCGTGATGATCTAGTGAATCTTCCTCGTCTCTTGAAGAACTTCTTGAATTCTCTTACGGCCATTGCATATTCTTCGTCTTCACTTTCGTCACTTGAATCATCATCATCACTAGGTTCCTTTTTGGCTTTTAGAGCAATTGATTTGGTTTGTTCTTTCTTGACTTTGACCGTTTCCGAATCTCTTCTTATGATTTCTTCATGAACCTTCAAGTTGCCAATTAGTTCATCTAGTGATAACGTCATCAAGTTCTTTGATTCTTCGATTGCCGTGACCTTAGCTCGCCATTTTGGATGCAATGCCCTAAGAAATTTCCTAACACAATTTTTACTAGAAAATGTCTCATCAAGTGCTTTTAAACTTGTGATGATAGTGTTAAACTTAGCAAAAGCATTATCAATTGATTCCTCTTCCGGAATCGTAAATTGTTCATATTGTTGTACAAGAAGATCTATTTTATTATCTTTGACTTGGCTATTACCTTGGTAAGTAATTAGTAAAGAATCCCAAATTTCTTTGGCGGTTTTACACATAAAAATTCTTTCATATTCTTTGCGTGGTAACGCATTATAAATTACCATTTTAGCCTCATTATTTTTTGCTAATTTCTTTTTCAAATCATCATTTTGTTTTTCAAAAGATACAATTTCATTCATTTTAGTTTCAACATTATATTGAATAGGAGGAAAATCACCAAAAGTAATAATATGCCAAAGATCAAGATCTTTTGATTTCACATACGTTTCGAATCTATTTTTCTAATATAAAAATCCATCACTTTCAAAGAGTGGTGGTCTTTGCATAGATTGCCCTTCTAAATACTTTTCAGATTCCAAAGATCGTTTCAAGTTTTAAAATACAATATATTTTAAAAATCTTGCTAGACGTGGCTCTTGATACCAATTGTGGAAAACTAGAAGGGGGGTTCAATAGTTTTACGTCTTTTTACTTTGTTATAAAAATTAGTTTTAGATTTTTACTTAGCTTTTAAAAACTTAGATTCGATAATATGTGATCTCAAGTCTTGTACAATATAAACAATTAATACTACACAATATATTATAATGATAAGTAATGAAATAAGTAAGAGATGGAAAGATCGAACCGCGAGACAAGAGATTTATAGTGGTTCGGCTACAAGGACACCTTCCTTGCCCTACTCCACTCCCCGAGCACCTAACTCGAGAGTTTCCTTCAGTATATCAACAAGCTCCCTTATGGCGGAGAAAACCGTACACACCAATATACACACCAATCTACACACCAATCTACACACCACAACTTCGTCACACCTAAGTCACAACTTCTACACAACTTCTTCAAATCTATCTACTTCACAACTAACTACTCCACACCTATCTTCTTCACACCAATCTAGTTCCTAGCTTATCTTCTTCACACCAATCTAGTACCTAGCTTATCTTCTTCACACCAAGCTACAATCAAATATTCATAACTATCTTCACAAAGAATAATGTAAAAGATCTTTGATGATGCACCAACAACTTGGATGTGGAGATCACAGCAAGTTGTAATACTTCTTGTCTTGAGGGATAGAAGTATTCTTTTCTTGCACTTGAGAGGATGAAAGTTGGATCACTTTGAAACAAAGAATTTCTACACTTATGATCAAAGGATAAAAGAATGGAGATTTGGATCTAGATCAGAAAGTTTAGTAGTGCAAAAGGTGAGGAAAAAATCCAGGTTTAATGTGGTATTTATAGGCAACAGAATCTGACAGAGGAGCGTGGCCGGTCCCCTTAAATCATGGCCGGCCCCCTTAAAATTAAGGGGACCGCCCTTTATAATTAAGGGGGCCGCCTAGCTGAAACGGCCAGATTCTTTGTCTTTTAGTGGGGAAAGTTTATTTGGTGAAAAACTAACTGATTTTGGTTAAAAATTTGAATTCATATTTTTAGTATGAATAAAACATATTTCTTAATTACCAAAAGTGTTTTTCAAAAATATAGAATATGTTTATATAATTAAATAAACTCTGTGTTAGATAATTAAATACCCCTTTGATCATAAAATGCACTAAACACTTTGTTTCTTCATACCTTAAGTGATTTGGATGTAAAGAGAAATATTAATCACTAAATACTTGTTTGTGTCACAAGTTTTAGTTCTATGAGTTTATATTTTGTGATAATCAAAACATAGAGATATTGATAACATGTTAATAATGTTTTTAGGCATTATTTATGTCAACACAGCCCATGGTTAAATACCAATCCAATCCTAAGCCCAAATTAACACAAGTCCCACACCATTCCAAAAGCCCAAGTTTTTTACCCATTACCCAATCCATCACCTCACCCTTTACCCGATAAAAAACAGTCAACACCATTAATAATAATACCCCCATTTTACCTTCCCCCAAATTCAACCCCCTACCCAGATTTCACTGTTCCCCCTAGAACCCTAGTTTTCACCATCCCTCAATTACCTAATGTTACTAATTATTACCCAATAATTAGAGGTTCTAGAAGGGTCAGAATACGTCAGGGAATGTCAGGGACTCACACGTAGACCAATCATATCACACACGTAGGATACATCATGTCACAAATCAATCCAAAGGCTGAGGATAATTGGAAGAGTCTGGATACGCATCTAATGGCTTGAAAGGGACTCAAAGAAACACAAAGTGTCATGGATTGGTGACCTGGCAACCTCTCACATCAACTATATAATCCCCTCCTCACTCACATATGAAGGTTGTTAGGTTTTTAGGATTAGGAGTAGGGATTAATTTAGAGTAGCTTAGTTTAGCTTGTATTCAGCTTATTATTAATGTTTCTTCATTTTCAAGTATTTGTAACTCAAACTTTTAGTATAAATAAATTTCAGTTTTACTCTTATAATTATGTCTCAAATCTCTTTTAAGCTTATTTTAATAATTCACATCATTTCAAATACAGTTTCATAAGCTCATAGCTTGTGGTGATGTATTTGTGAAGAATGGGTAATCAGTTGCTTGCAGTTGGTTTCAAAGGTGATTAATGGAGCCTATTAAGATAGGCTATTGTCAAATGATTCCCTGTTCAGCAGGGAAATAGTTAGTAAGTCTGCTTTTAAATTTTAGTCTCTATTTTCATAAGTTGCTTATTGTAGTTTATATTAGAACTTTATTGCTTATTTCTGTGTCAATGTTTTAGATTTATCATAATATAGACTTGTCACTACTTGTTACTTTTTGCATTAGTTTTGTAGTTTAGTTATTTCATTTCTGCTATCATCTTGTTTCATTAATAGTTCTGATTGCTTGAGATTTTAAGATCAGTTTCTGAGATCATTTTAGGTTCTGTGATCATTAGTAAGACAGATTTGGCGGTTTGGATTACTTTTACATAGAAGCTGTTCTCTGCATATTCTAATTCAGGGGTGTTTGGATTGGTGGATTTAATTGTGTTCTAGTGGATTACATGTAGTAAGTTTAGTCTAAGTATCTCACATTAGTTGCATTTAAGTTAGTTTTGGAATTTATAGTGTAGGTTATTAGTTAAAAGTCAAAATTCCATTCAACTCCTCATATAAGTTAGCATAAGTAGTTTTAGGACCTGTGAGTTTGCAATCTTGTAGAATTATAGCACATCTAGGGTAATACAACTCAATAGTAGCTTAATACATCATTAGGAGCAAGATTTGATCAGTAGTAATTCATATTAGTCAAACTCAGTGTGCAATAAAAAAAGTCAAAAATAGTTTGAATTCAGTTTTGGGTCATTATTTTGAGATCCTTTTTAGAGTTCATTTCTGATTGGAATTACCTATAGTTTGTTGTTTTGAAGATTTTGGCAGTAAGGGAAACTATTTCAAAAAGAAAATCTCTGTTTAGAATTGATTTGCTTATTGAAAATATTGCCTGAAGTTGATTGTTTAGCTTATAGGGTCCCCTACTCCTCAGCTTTTGAGAAACTTTCTAGGATTCTGTTAGGTTGACAAATTGGATTGGAAATTACTTTTGTTGGTAAAATAGTGATCTCAGTTGGTCAGACAAGCTTTTGCCCCCATAAGCTTTTACTTTTGAACTTATTTCCTGAGCTTATTGCCTTATCAATTTTGGTGTTTCAAACTAGTATCTGCTTTCAACTATGAGGGCTGCAAGTGTGGTTTTGTGTATATATTCTGAGATTTATTGTTCATATTAGTTCTTTGTGCCTTAAGTAGCTTATTACACTGTATTGGAACCCTCAGCTTATTCTGTGTTCCTTAACTGCTTATTCAATTGTGCTTATTCACATCTGTTTTGGTCCAACCTGTGCTTCTGAGTTCATTTTGCTTTTCCACTGTTCATTTGAGCTATTTTTAAGTGTATAATACTTTGGATCAAAGATTGAATTTATTTGGGTCAGGAGTGCTTAATAATAAGCACTCCAAGTAAGCAGTTTTAAGCCAAACAGTATCTACAATGCTTATTTTCCAATTTTTATATTTTTCCTAGCTTTAGAATATTATTTTAGATTTTCCCTAAATTTTTCATCTTTTTCTGAGTCCATTTGATATTTTTCTAATTTAATTTTCATTTTTATTCAATTTTAAATACATTTTAAATACCAAAAAGTCCAAAAAAATCAGAAAAAGCAAAGAAAAATAAAAAAATATTTTAGAAATTTATTTTCATTTATTTTAGAATGTTAGAAATTTATTTTGCATTTTTCCAATTTATTTTGAATTTAATTTGAATTTTTAATTAGATTTAATAGTTTTTAATTCCCAAAAATTACACAAAAAGCCAAAAAAATTAGTTTTTAGTTTTAAAATTACTTTTTAGTTATTTTATAATTTTCAAAATTTGTTTTTCATTTTTCTCACCTTATTTGCATTTTCTTTTAATTATTAATTAGATTAATTAGTTTTTAATTCATAAAAATTAATTAAAAAGTCAAAAAAATATTTTTCTTTTTCTTAAAATTTTCTTTTATCATTTTTAACTTTTAAAAATTGTTTTGAAGTCCATAGGAGTAGTGTAGCTTAAAATTCGCGTATTATTTCGTACGTTTACGTTTATTTTACGTTTAAGCTTACGTTTTCGATTTTACGTTACGTTTCAAGTTTGGTTGTTTGATTTACGAGCTTAGTTGGTTATTTGTGCTTTATTTTCATATTCCTTAGTGTAATCTCATCTAAATCACTTTTTACCACTTTCACGACACGTTTCACGATTCAAAAATTCGAAATTCCATTCACACCTTCATTAGGACACGATCCGGGGAAATACTTTCCTAAGCATTTCTTCGGAAAAACAAACCTATACTAAAATGACTATATCAGTAACACCCCCAAAATTTGGTACAACGGAAAACACAACAAGCTTTCGGGATGTTACGGGGATTAGTATCCAACACAAGACATAAAAGAATGAGATAAAGTAAACATAAGTAAAACACAACCAAACAGGGTTTTAAAGTTTACATTCATCCCAATTTTTATCCAAAGTAAGGCCCAAAAGAAATAAAAGTAGGTCCACAAATACATATCAAAGTTTTAGAAAAATAGAACCTTAACCGCATTGCCAAGCCAAACCTCCAATCCAAGCATCCAAGTTCATCACTTAATTACCTGAGAAAACGTGCTAAAAGTAAGCTTTTGCTGGTGAGATCATAGGTTTATATTTGTAATTAAATCAAGTGGACATATACGCAAAACGCTTGCTAGCTAGACTAGGCCTCAATCCTCAACGCAAAATCCTATAGCTGCACACTGTAGTTCATCCACAAATCCTCAAATAAGCCATTCTCATTATCCAACCATTATTTAGTCCACACGCGATGGTTCACTATGTGACTAGGGTTGATGTAACTCATCTAACCAAATCTAGTCCACACACGATGGTTCACTATGTGACTAAGGTTGTAGTAACATTCGTCTAACCATATTTAATCCACATGCGATAATTCACTATGTGACTAAGGTTGATGTAACATCCTAGTTCCATAAGCATAGCAAGTTTTGAAAAACAAAAGCGATAATAGTCCACATAAAATAATTTGCACGTTTCTCACCCCAAGTATTGAAAACAAAGTTCAAGGGTAAAAGTGGGGCTATGACTCACCTCAAGTCCAGAAATCAGCAAGAAGAAATCAGTAGAAGTAAGATGTATCACAACTCAAATGACAGCAACTACGGACTCGGCACTTCCTAACAATATAAACTCTTTTCAGAATTATTTCCTCAAAATCAATATTCCCAATCCCGAACGTATTCCTTTTTACTTTCCAAAATCCATTTCTCGTATTATTCTCATATTAGTTTGGGGTTTGACGTTTGGTATCCATGCGGGTGGAGGGTTGACACAACTCAAAACAAGAAGCCACAACGAAAGAGAATAACAGAACCATCTATAGGTCTAATATTAGTCCAATATATTATTTAAATAAATCATCGAAGTTTATCAAATCCGTCGATTTGGTAATCCCCCATATTTATTTTCTTAATATATCATTCCAAGATTATACCCAAAACCTAAATCACATAGCACGTATAGTACTATCTGGTATGTATCAAAGTTTAATAAATTCTCTAATTACGTCGTCAAGCTTACCAAATTCGTCAACTTGGCAAACTTCACGAGATATTTAGTAATCCATTATTCCCGTACACGTACCACAACCTATAGGCGTCGTAGGATACAATGCCCATTAATATACTCATTTTATATAACTAAATAGCTCTCATTTAATCCGTCGATTAAATAAGTTACGTAGTTATAGAAAGTGAATGTATTAATGCCACATATCCGTGACAAGCACAAAGAGTCATAAAATAAATAATATAACCCACTTGGACTCAAGCGACCACAATCTCATATAACTCGTAAGTTTCTCTTTTTATTTTCCAAAAACATTTCGTTTCATATAATTATCTAATGTTATAATTATATTGGCATTTATAATTGTTTTAATCATAATAGCGTTCCCGATATTTATTATACCACTTTCATAGTATAATATACATCGTCACATTATTATAATATTACTCGTGATCGTTTTATTTTTAATATACGCACTTATATAAATATATATACGTTTTTACGTTCATATATGTATATAAACGTTTATATTATTAATAATATTATTACGTGTGTTTATTATTAATCTTCGATTATAGTTTATATCGAGTGATATGAGATGGTCACATGTCCGAGTCATCACCCTCGGCTCATTGTCCAAGTCCAAGTAATAATAAACAACACAACCAAGTAATCCATCTCTGTCCAAAAATTCCCATACACGTGCTACAACAATAGGGTCCGACTTCGGCACCAGACTAACCTATCTCCGTCAATCTAGTTAACCGTCTCACAATCGCTATCCAAATCAATATCGCCAACACAACTCCAAGAATCAATATCATAAGTCCAATACTTCCACTTCAATCTCAAAAATGACTATGGAACAAATATAACAAAAGCAACAACATAATATTCGACAAGTATATACGGTAACCAATTACCCATTGCACATACGGGTTGATTTACCAAGTCAAACCTGGGTCAATAATAAACCACACGAATCGTGAGTACCACCCGAGACCTCTACGGTCTCGGCTTGCTCTATACGAGCCAAACCAAACGGACCTTAGGGGTCACACCAAACCACAAAGTCACAACAATATTCGACCGGACCCAAGGGGCCACGATCTTGCTCCAAACGAGCCAAATCCAAGCAACAACACAACATGTTGCAAACTACCAACAATTATCCAAACCTCAAAAATAACAACCAAGAATTATCAAGAAGCCAAAAATAAATCCGAAATGACACAAGCCGAGAGCAAGTGCTCTCGGTTAGGTCTCGACCACACCAAGAATCAAACACCCGGATACCAAACTAGTTTTCCATCATTAAAATACCATTTCCCATTAAAAGTTTGCAAAACCCATTCAAGAAAAATTAGTGTACCCACGACTTGGGTACCAAATCGAAACATACGAGTTGAATCTCGTGTCACTCACCTTCAAAAAGGCTCCAAAAATATGTTTCTTCAAAAACCCAACAAGAAAAGATGAAAAAGATGGTGTTTATGTGGCGGTGGTGGTGATTTTAAGGTGTTAGGGTCGTCTAAATCGCGCGTGAGTTATACCAAATGAAAGATCTTGATGAAAGGATTAATATGGTGGTGGTGGTTTGGTCGTGGAGGTGGCGGTGTGATGGTGGTAGCCGGATAAGGGTGGCGGCTAGGGTTTGGGTGATATGAAATAAGAGAGATGAGAATGTAGGTGATGGTTGTTTGTGTTTTGTGTGAGACCAAAGGCCACAAGGACGATTTTTGTAGTTACTCTTAAAGAAAAGTTTTGTTTTAATAATAATAATAATAGTATTATTAATATTAAGGGTAAAAGGGCTAGGTGTTGAATACACGGACCAAAACCCGAAACTTATTTAAAGTATATCGACTCTCTCGATCCGAGCTCATTCTCAAAATTATGAAATACCACGATACGTTCCCAAAAATATATAACCTGTACCAATCATTCTAAAATATTTAAAATTTTGTTAGGTTATCCTAGTGCCGAAGTCAACGTAGTGCCAAATGGAGAATCTCAAAATAAATCACCACATATATAATCCATATCAATTGATTAAAATAAATCTCAAATTCCATAGAAACCGCGAAATTTAAAAGTCACAATTTAGGTTTACAAATTCAACGCGAATAAACTTTCAAATAATCCAAAAATTATTAAATTTAATGTAATGCGGGTTTTTAAATAGCTCCCTAATTTGCCAGTTGTCACATTTATGAACTCCAGGAAATCTGCAAACATTCATTCCACAAGCATTATATCTTAAATTGCTTTCTAGGACTTGTTAGTATATATAGATTGCCGCCGATTTTACGCGAGGTTGCCTTGTTTGTTTTCTCAGGTTTAACAGGTTATATATGACAAGAAGATGATTTATTTTCTGGAAGGGAAGCTTTGAATGTTCATTTTCTTGGAGGAAGATCTAACCTTGTTCCACACTATCCATACCGAACGAATCAGGGGAGTATTTGTTTTCATTCTTTTACCTATTCTACTTTTACATCCTTTAATTGAACATTGGGGACAATGTTCATCCTAAGTGTAAGGGGAGGGTAAATGACGATACCTTATAGGGTACACTTGCACTTGAGTTTGTTTGTTTGATGGTAGGTGTGTAATAAAACTAAGAGAAATACTTGTTAGTGTAATTTTAGCGCCAAATTTAAATTTTTTTACAACATTTAGGAGTGAAACTTTAGCCTTAGCAAGCGTCTCATGGATAGGAGTTATATGACTAGCACAAAACCGTACCATTTAGAAAAATTTTCCACCCAAATTTGTGAGGTTCGCCTTTAGATTTGATAGGAAAAGCATTCATTATTAGTGCTTATGAGTGTACCGGTAGCATTTAGATTCTAGAACTTGCGTTAGTGATGCATCCCGACACCGCTAGTGAGACTACATTCGTGTAGTAGGATTTACTACATGATAAGAGGCATTAGGATCACCCTTGTGTTTAAACCCGTATCATAATTACTTGACCATTTAAGTCATATTACTTGGCTAGTAAAGTCAATTAATTTTTCCCTACACCTTAGCGTTGTACTCATTTTTAGTACACGATACCCCTAGTACACCCCTCAGAGCCTATCTTTTCGTTTCTACCTTTAAGCATCTTACTTAAAGGAAGAATTTGTTACAACCCACCCAAGAATTTGATATATACTTTATTACACCCGAGAGATGTGAGTATCTAAACACTATTTGTGATGTGCTAGTATATGACCTCCGTGCTTGTCTTTGGTCTTTCGTGGAACGATTATTCGTTGTAATTACTTTTATATTAGTGTTAAATGACCCCTAACTTGTATTTTGATTAGAATAAAAGCACATTTGCTTGAGGACAAGCAAATCTCAAGTGTAAGGGTATTTGATGAGGCGAAAAGTGTACCACTTTTAAGGAGTCATTTAAGCCCGAATTCGTGTTTATTTGACAAAATATTGCCCTAAATCGTTCCTTTTGTCATTTTAGGTACTTTTGGAGAGAAATCTGAAAAAGGAAGCATTTTAGTGTCTTTGGAGCATAAAAGTAATGAAAACGGCAAAGTCTTAATTTTCCTTGCTGGGAACAGTACCTGATGGCGTCACATCTCTCCACATGACGGCGTCAAGAGTTACAAAAGAGGTGGATGTGGAAAATACACATGACGGTCCAGAGGATTTTTAACTATATGACTTGACGGCGTCACCAAGGTCGTCAGGGTCAAAACATATGTGACGGCCCAGAGGAATTTTACACATGACGGGGTCAAAATCAGATCTAGGCAATACGATTTCTATTAAGGCGGCGAGTTGACGGCGTCACAACTTAATACATGACGCCGTCACTAGTTGTAATCTATTTTACATCTTTTTCAAGGGTTCCAACCCCTTGAATATTTTATGTTTAATTAAAGATAAGTATTCTTCCAAATCATTCAATATGTCTATGTGTTGTTTGATTATATCTTACGCTTGTCTTCTATTTAAGATGTTAGGCTAGATTTCTTTTGTGTTTGCTTAGATGTAGTGAAACCTAGATGTTGATTATGGGTTGATTGCTTGTTTATAATTGTTATGGATGATTGTATTTGATGTTAGGCTTAAGAAAACTGGCAGACTTCCATTGGTAACTTGCTTGAACGTCTTAAGAAACATGATCAGAGGTGTACTACAATATTTGGTTGTATTTAATGCGTAGGAGAATCCTAATGATCAGCTTCTAACGGCTCGGCATAGGAGTGAAGTAGGATCCTATAGAGTTAGGGAATATTGTACACGGCCCTACGACTAGTATTAAGGAATATGACCCGTTATCCATGCAATTGTAACAAGTAATTAACTTGTAAAAGATATCTAGGGAGTAATGAAATCTAAGTAAACACAGTTTTCCTCATTATTGTTACCACCACATTAGTATAATAGTTTGTTTTCGTTTCTGTTATTTTATTTTGATTGCATCTTTAGATTAATTGGGTTAGTTGGCTTGCAACTAATTCCGCCCACTCTTCCAAAACCCGAGATTTTTACTTTCTTTTATAAAAATATAAAAATACAAAAAGAATCATCCCTCACCTCTAGACCTAGTTTAGTAGGCTTTCTAATCCTAGCGACACTATTCCTGAGTTGAACGATCAATCCCCCGATACTTGTCACTATACTATACTAGAACGATCAGGTACACTGCCTGGTGGGGGTTGTAAGCTTCTCGAGATCCCTTGAGAGGCAAAACCTTTTTTGAGGGCGCAATACCACGCATCACTGGCTTTCCAATCCAGTAATGGTAAAAAAGAGCGATGGAAGCTGGAGAATGTGCGTGGACTTCATCGATCTTAACAAAGTATGTCCACAAGACTGTTACCCGCTACCAGAAATACACTGGAAGGTAGAATTTTTGAGTGGATACCCCTTTAAATGCTTCCTAGACTCATACAATGGGTACCACCAAATTCAGATGGCTGAGGAAGACGAAGAGAAAACAGCCTTCCACACAAGTCAAGGGGTCTACTGTTATAAAAAAATGCCCTTTGGCCTAAAGAACGCGAGAGCAACATACCAGGGGTTGGTGGACAACGCGTTTGAGAAGCAAGTGGGTCGCAACCTGGAAGTTTATGTTGATGACCTTGTCATAAAGAGTCATACCGAAGTGGAGTTGGTGCGCGACATTGAGGAAACATTCAAAACACTTGGAAAGATAAACATGAAGTTAAATCCAAAGAAATGCACTTTTGGCGCTACAGAAGGCATGTTTCTCGGATATTTGATAGAGCCTGATGGCATTAAGCCCTGCCCAGAAGAAACAAAGGCTGTCATCCAACTCCCTTCACCACGCACGGTGAAAGAGGTCCAGTCCTTGAATGGAAAATTAGTTGGGCTAAATCGATTCTTGTCCAAATCACTCCCTCTCTTTAAAACACTCACTAAGTGTACAAAAAAAGGGAGATTTTTGTTGGACTATGGAAGCGGAAGAAGCTTTCCAATAGCTTAAGCAACATATAGCAGCGCTTCCCACACTTGTCGCACCCCGACCAGGGGAAGATTTGATCATGTACTTGTCTGCAACTCATGGAGCAGTTAGCACAGTGCTATTGACAGACAGGAACTGTATTCAAACACCAGTATACTTCGTAAGCAAAGCACTCAAGAAGACAGAGATCAACTACACTGCTATGGAAAAGCTAGTCCTAGCTTTAGTATTCGCAGCTAAAAGACTACGCAGGTACTTCCAAGCACACCTGATGAGGCGAAAAATGATCCGTTTTTAGGGGGTCATTTAAGCCCGAATCCGAATTTATTTGATCAAATATTGCCCTAAATCGTTCCTTTTGTGATTTTAGGTACTTGGAGAGTGAATTCTGGAAAAGAAGCCATTTCGGACATTTTTGGAGCATAAAAGTGAAGAAAACGGCTAAGTCTCAATTTTCCATGCTGAGAACAGTGCATGACAGCGTCAAGAGTAATTCCTTGACGGCGTCAAACATCAAGAATTAAAATCCGTAGTTCATGAAGGCGTCAAGAGTGTTCCTGACGGCGTCAAAGTCCCAAGAATAAAATACCGTGGTTGATGACGGCGTCACATAGGCCGTCATAAGTAGATCAAGGCCGTCCAAGGAAGTATTTGGCGGCGAGATGACGGCGTCACACCATTGCTCTTGACGCCGTCACCCCTGTTTTCCTATATATAGTTTTCTAGTTTTTTCATTAAAGAGAGAAGTTTTGGTGAAACCCTAAAGACGAATTTGGTGGAACTTTTACAGGTTTTTCAAGGGTTCCAAACCCTTGATACCTTGCATTGTAATTGAGATAAGTGTTCTTCTAATTCAATCAAAATCTCTATGTGTTGGTTGTCTATATCTTGTTCTTGTCTCAATTCCATTATGCTAGGCTAGAACTCTTTTGTGTTTGCTTAGATCTAATGAAACCTAGATATTGATTATGTGTTGATTACTTGTTTATTCTTGTCTTGGATGAATGATTTTATATGTTAGGCTTAAGAAAACTGGCAGATCTCCAAATGGTAACATGCTTGAACGTCTTAAGAAACATGAACCGAGGCGTACTAGGTCTTTATTGGTTGTATTTAATGCATGAGCCACTGTTTACAATCCCTATAGTTGTGCTGGGTCATGGTGTAAGAGGAGATAAGAGCTCATAGAATTGGGGAGTTATGTATGCCACCCCATGAATGGTATTAAGGAATACAATCCGTCATCCATACAATTATAACAAGTAATTAACGTGTAAAAGATATCTAGGGAGTAGTGAAGTCTAAGTAAACACATTTTCTCCAAATACTGCTCACAACTTTGTAATAATAAGTTTAATTTCAATTTTAGTATTTTATTTTGATTGCATCTTAGTTTTGGGTTAGTTGAATAGCAACTAATTCTGCCCACTCTTCCAAAACCCGAGATTTTACTTGCTTTCATAAAAATATAAAAATACAAAAATAATCATCCCTCACCTTTCGAACTAGTAATTAGGCTTTCTAATCCTAGCGACACTATTCCTAAGCTGAACGATCAATCCCCCGGTACTTGTCACTATACTATACTACAACGATCAGGTACACTGCCTGGTGGGGGTTGTAAGCTTCTCGAGATCCCTCGAGAGGTAAAGCAAGGTGCGATTCCCACGTATCAAGTTTTTGGCGCCGCAGCCTGGGGAATAGTTATTGTCTAGGTTAGGATTTCTTTTTATTAGGTCTACTTGCTAGATTCCTTTCTAGTAAGATTTTATTTTTTTATTTTTAGGTCTTCTTTAGTCTATCTTTTTCTTTGTGTGTTTGTTCGTAATTTCCGTTGACTCTTCCGTTCACCATTATAGAGTACGCGAATCCACCATACCACCAACCACAAAGACCATTCTACCCTATTGACATCTCGAATTTCAAACAATATCGAGATGAACCCATATATGATGCATGGACTCGTTTTAAAATTTTACTTCGAAAATTCCCTCATCATAGTTTCTCTTTAGCATCCATAACCGAAACCTTTTACTATCGTGTCAACCGATGTGACCAAATGTGCATCGATGATTTTGCCAATGGGGGCCCTAGGGAATTAAATGCTGAAGAAGCATGGGATACCATAGAAAACTGTGCCCAATATTATTATAGAGTAGACAACCCAACAAACAACATCACAAATCAATCAAAAACAAGTTTGATGGAGCAAACAGGAAGTTTATCTGGGGATGATTACTTAGGGATACCTGTGTGGATGTCACCTAAAGCCATAGTACAAAGCAAACACATAGGTAATCTAGATAAAATGGAGGATGAGGTAAGTAACGTAAGCCCACCAAGTACCCCACAAATCCTACCATCATTTGAGGCACACACACCACCCGTGACTTACCCGAAAGAAGTAGAAGAGACTATAGGAGCCCCGATAGAGGTAGAGCCCTTGGACCAAAATTAACTAGAGGATATAGGTTTGAACACTTGTAGTGATAACCTTACTCCTAGTTCTAGGGAAGTTCCTAGTTTTGATGAACCGGAGCCTCAACCAAAACCGTTACCTAATCTTCCATCCTTGGATGAGAATTTAGGAATTGAGATAGGTTCCGATCCACCCATCAAACCATATAGTCCGGGTAGTCTTAGGATAAAGGTAGTGGACTCTAAGCCTTGTAGAGAGGAAGCCAATATAGGAGTGGAAAATGACCTTACATGCTTACATCACCCATTTATGATTGATCACAAGAAGCATTATGGGTTTAAACCGGGTTTATTAGGTCAAGATGGATCCCCAACTAGTAGTCTCTTGAAGTTGATAGAAAATGATCCCTTTCTAGGAGAAAATCTTAATCCACCCATTAACCCGATTGAATTAGGTAAGGTTATGATGATAGGAGCACACCCCTTTGAGCATATAATTCATCCACCACTATTTTCTCACGTGGCATACTTCCACCCTAAGGGTGTGTATCGCTACTTCCACCCGCACTTAATCCTAAGTGTAGGGAAAACATCCATTCTTTCAGTTAAATAAGGGTAGAGTCAGGCTCGTGACTCGAACAAAAACAAGCGCTTCTTGGGAGGCAACCCATGTTTTGTGTGATTTTATTTTTGTTTGTTTGTTATTTGCTTCCTTATGCATGTTTTATTTTTATTGTTGGTAGATCATGTTTCTAAATTAAAATGTGGAAATACTTTACTATGTTGTTTGGCCTAGTCTTAACTCCAACCTAAAAGTATTTTTGCAAAAGATAAGTGTAAGGGGAAACCCCAAATATGTTTTCAAGAAACAACCCGATCATGATTCTCCACAATATTAATTGAACATGTATATTCGTAATTGTTAGAGTCAAATGCTTGTATTGAGTCATAATGAAGTTTTGCAGGATTTTCCAGGAAGTAGGACCAAGTTTTTCCAGAAATTTTCCGGAAACTTAACATAAGAATTTCTGCAGGTCCATTCTGACGGCGTCAGAGTTTTACTCTTGATGGCGTCAGGAGTTAAAATCTGGAAATTTTACCGGTTTTGTTTTTCTAACGGAGTCTTATGGTTTTTGTGAATTATTAAGTTTTATAATCTCCAGGAAATCTGCAAACTTCATTCCACAAGCATTATATCTTACTTTGTTTTCTAGGATTTAGTAACTTATATAGGATGCCGCCGATTTTACGCGAGGTTGTCTTGTCTATTGTTGTCAGCATTTACAGGTTATGTCGACAAGGAGATGATTTATATTCTGGAAGGGAAGCTTTGATTGTTCGTTTTCTTGGAGGAAAATTTAACCTGGCCAACCTATAATCCATACCGAGCGAATCAGGGGAGTATTTGATTTCATTCTCTTTACTTTTTCACTTTTACATTCTTTACTTGAACATTGGGGACAATGTTCATCTTAAGTGTAAGGGGAGGGTAAAAAGATGATACTTACATATGCACTTTCGCTTGAGTTTGTTTTGTTTGATGGTAGATGTGTAATAAAACTATGAGAAATACTTGTTAGTGCAATTTTAGCGCCAAATTTAAAATTTTTTACAACATTTAGGAGTGAAACTTTAGCCATAGCAAGCGTCTCATGGATAGGAGATTGTATGACTAGCACATAACCGTATATTCAGAAAAATTTTCCACCCAAATATGTGAGGTTCGCCTTTAGATTTGATAGGAAAAGCATTCATTATTAGTGCTTATGAGTGTACCGGTAGCATTTAGATTCTAGAACTTGTGTTAGTGATGCATCCCGAGACCGCTAGTGAGACTACATTCGTGTGGTAGGATTTACTACATGATAAGAGGCATTAGGATCACCCTTGTGTTAAACCCGTATCATAATTACTTGACCATTTAAGTCATACTACTTGACTAATTAAGTCAACTAATTTTTCCCACACCCTTAGCGTTGTACTCATTTTTAGTACACGATACCCCTAGTACACCCCTCCGAGCCTATCTTTTTGTTTCTAACTTTAAGCATTTTACTTAAAGGAAGAATTTGTTACACCCCACTTAAATGTACACCCAAATCGCCTTAGCCTTCCGTGTACGCGCTCATTTTTAGTGCATTATTGTTATTTGTTAAACCCTAAGTTAACTTTCTAATTGATTACATGGTTGCTAAGTCGAGTCATATCCCTGTACATATTGTTTTGGGACGATTGGGACTCTTGGGTAAGTACTTATTTTATGGAGTAATGGGGAAGAACATAATATTATTACCCCCATATGTACGTTAATCTTAAAAGTGCTCCAAGTGTTTTGATTTTCTTAATTCGAGTCATTAGAATAGCTAAATGTAAAGTATGTAAAGATTCAAGTGTAAGGGGAACGTTCATTCCCTGTGATGTATTATTTTGGATGGTAGGGTAAGAGTGTATGCAAAAAAATAAAAATAAAAAAAAAATAAATAAAAAAAAAATCGAAAAAATCAATAAAAAGAAAAAGAAAAAAATAGAAAAAGAAAAAGAAAAAAACATACGGACTACCATCCCGTTTCATTCTATGTTTATTTTATGTTTTAGTTATTTTTCATTTGTTAGCTTAAGTCGAGTCTAGTCTTGGCTTAGCAATGCCATCTTGTACATGTAATTAACCAAGATTGTTAACTCGCCACCAGTAAAACTTCCTTTATCCAACAAAACCGTGTAATTCATATCCCTATACCTAACGTTACAACCCTTTAAAAGACCTCTTTGATAGTTTATCCTAGGTGCTTACGCCATGTGGTGGAGGTTTGATCATTTCCCAAGCCTATGGTAATCTATTTTGCTATGACAGGTAATGAGAGATATCTTCCATTTCCATAATGTTATATTACTTTATTACACCCGAGAGATGTGAGTATCTAAACACTATTTGTGAGGTGCTAGTGTATGACCTCCGTGCTTGTCTATTGGTCTTTAGTGGAACGATTATTTGTTGTAATTACTTTTATGTTAGTGTTAAATGACCCCTAACTTGTCTTTTGAGTAGAATAAAAGCGCATTTGCTTGAGGACAAGCAAATCTCAAGTGTAAGGGTATATGATGAGGCGAAAAATGATCCATTTTTAGGGGGTCATTTAAGCCCGAATCCGAATTTATATGATCAAATATTGCCCTAAATCGT
This sequence comes from Artemisia argyi, assembly GCA_030686995.1. NCBI lineage: Eukaryota > Viridiplantae > Streptophyta > Magnoliopsida > Asterales > Asteraceae > Artemisia > Artemisia argyi. Next base: position 6,189,696 of record CM060705.1, read on the forward strand.
TCCTTTTGTGATTTTAGGTACTTGGAGAGTGAATTCTGGAAAAGAAGCCATTTCGGACGTTTTTGGAGCATAAAAGTGAAGAAAACGGCTAAGTCTCAATTTTCCATGCTGAGAACAGTGCATGACGGCGTCAAGAGTAATTCCTTGACGGCGTCAAACATCAAGAATTAAAATCCGTAGTTCGTGAAGGCGTCAAGAGTGTTCCTGACGGCGTCAAAGTCCCAAGAATAAAATACCGTGGTTGATGACGACGTCACATAGGCCGTCATAAGTAGATCAAGGCCGTCCGAGGAAGTATTTGGCGGTGAGATGACGGCGTCACACCATTGCTCTTGACGCCGTCACCCCTGTTTTCCTATATATAGTTTTCTAGTTTTTTCATTAAAGAGAGAAGTTTTGGTGAAACCCTAAAGACGAATTTGGTGGAACTTTTACAGGTTTTTCAAGGGTTCCAAACCCTTGATACCTTGCATTGTAATTGAGATAAGTGTTCTTCTAATTCAATCAATATGTCTATGTGTTGGTTGTCTATATCTTGTTCTTGTCTCAATTCCATTATGCTAGGCTAGATCTCTTTTGTGTTTGCTTAGATCTAATGAAACCTAGATATTGATTATGTGTTGATTACTTGTTTATTCTTGTCTTGGATGAATGATTTTATATGTTAGGCTTAAGAAAACTGGCAGATCTCCAAATGGTAACATGCTTGAACGTCTTAAGAAACATGAACCGAGGCGTACTAGGTCTTTATTGGTTGTATTTAATGCATGAGCCACTGTTTACAATCCCTATAGTTGTGTTGGGTCATGGTGTAGGAGGAGATAAGAGCTCATAGAATTGGGGAGTTATGTATGCCACCCCATGAATGGTATCAAGGAATACAATCCGTCATCCATACAATTATAACAAGTAATTAACGTGTAAAAGATATCTAGGGAGTAGTGAAGTCTAAGTAAACACATTTTCTCCAAATACTGCTCACAACTTTGTAATAATTAGTTTAATTTCAATTTTAGTATTTTATTTTGATTGCATCTTAGTTTTGGGTTAGTTGAATAGCAACTAATTCCGCCCACTCTTCCAAAACCCGAGATTTTACTTGCTTTCATAAAAATATAAAAATACAAAAATAATCATCCCTCACCTTTAGAACTAGTAATTAGGCTTTCTAATCCTAGTGACACTATTCCTAAGCTGAACGATCAATCCCCCGGTACTTGTCACTATACTATACTACAACGATCAGGTACACTGCTTGGTGGGGGTTGTAAGCTTCTCGAGATCCCTCGAGAGGTAAAGCAAGGTGTGATTCCCACGCATCAACACCCAATAGCAGTGATTACGAACCAACCTATCAAGCAAGTTATCTCTAAACCCGACGCATCGGGGCGGCTACAGAAGTGGAGTGTGTTATTGAGCTAGCACAACATCTCTTATAGACCACGCATTGCGATTAAGGGGCAGATATTAGCAGACTTTATCATTGAGAAACTAGATATAGATACTCCACCTCCGAAAAGCGAAAAAGAACTACAAGAACCATGGGTTCCATTCATAAAAGGATCTTCGTGCGTGGATGGGTCAGGCGCAGGCCTTATCCTTACCAACCCAGATGGAATGGAATTCACTTACGCATTGTGTTTTGAATTCACAACCACAAACAATGAGGCAGAATATGAAGCCTTACTTGCTGGATTACGCATTGCAACTCAAATAGGTATACGCAACCTAGAAGCAAATGTCGATTCCCGATTAGTCGCCAATCATGTGTTGGGCGACTATGTGGCTAAATAGGATAACATGGTCCAATACCTCGACAAGACCAAATCCCTAATCCAGAACTTTGACAGGTTCACCATTAAACAGGTCCCTAGAGGAGAAAACAGGAAAGCGTGCACTAAGCAAAATCGCATCTACGAGCTTTGCGCACCTGTCAAAACAGGTATTGGTGGAGACCCTGAAGAACAAATCCATCTCTGAGATGGAGATATCCATGGTGATAGAAGAACAGGATCCTATTTGGATGACACCTATCATCGAATTCATAAGTAAGGGGATATTACCCTAGGAACAAAAGGACGCTCGACGGATACGGCACACAGCGCATAGATTCGAAGTCCGAGAAGGTATCCTATATTCACGTTCATTCCTACAGCCATGGCTTCGGTTTGTTGGACCCTTCCAGGAAGATTACGTACTCTGAGAGATCCACACTGGTTCATGCAGTATGCACTCAGGACCACGGTCCGTTGTGGCTCAAGCCTTGCGGTCAGGATACTATTGGCCTACTATGCATCGCGATGCGCGGGATATAATAAAAAAATGTAGCGACTGCCAGGTCCATAGACCCATCCCGCGCCGACCACAACAAGAGCTGACACCTATCACCTCACCATCCACACTCTACAAATGGGGTATTGATATTGCAGGTCCTTTCCCTGTCGCAGCAGGGGGCCAAAGTTTCTCATCGTTGCTATAGACTACTTCACCAAGTGGATTGAGGCAAAGGCAGTAGCAACTATGATGCGCTCCATCGAAGCTTTAAATTTATAAACAAGAATTACAGGTTAACTAGGAACACATTCGGGCAAGTACACCCTAGTCAATTGTAATATAGTAGTGGTAAGTCAAGGTCGTCCCAAGAGACTTGGTTGCACTCAAGTGTCATTTGTTTGTTTAAACAAGTAACAAGTTGGTGGTTATGATTGTCACGGATCAAACCACAAGAAAAGTAATATAAGAACAAGCACACAAAGAACATACATGTTTGGACAAATGATTACAAGGATATTAGGATGTTTAGTTTGGAAAACATATTATCAAAGGTAATCCTTTCGACCACATAGAACCATTAATAATTTAGTGTTATATAAATCAAATATGTAAAAGCCTCAATCAAATGATTATGTCATGAACCTTATATCTAAACAACAACAAAGAATCCTTTCATCCAAGACTTTGATGCCATTAATTTGATAAGTTCCATTTACTTGGAAAATGATTAGAACACATATTCAAAAGATGCCTTTCGACCTTTAATCCAAATTAAACCTTTATTTGTTATGTTTATTAAGTTCCTTATACAATCGTCATAAAGTACAAGACCAAAACCATTCGCTGACTAATGAATTGAAATCAACCACTTTTGAGAATCCTTTCGACTATAGACTCAAAACTGATTAATTGATGAGGCGAAAAATGATCCGTTTTTAGGGGGTCATTTAAGCCCGAATCCGAATTTATTTGATCAAATATTGCCCTAAATCGTTCCTTTTGTGATTTTAGGTACTTGGAGAGTGAATTCTAGAAAAGAAGCCATTTCGGACGTTTTTGGAGCATAAAAGTGAAGAAAACGGCTAAGACTCAATTTTCCATGCTGAGAACCGTGCATGACGGCGTCAAGAGTAATTCCTTGACGGCGTCAAACACCAAGAATTAAAATCCGTAGTTCATGAAGGCGTCAAGAGTGTTCCTGACGGCGTCAAAGTCCCTAGAATAAAATACCGTGGTTGATGACGGCGTCACATAGGCCGTCATAAGTAGATCAAGGCCGTCCGAGGAAGTATTTGGCGGCGAGATGACGGCGTCACACCATTGCTCTTGACGCCGTCACCTCGATTTTCCTATATATAGTTCTCTAGTTTTTTCATTAAAAAAAAGAGAAGTTTTGGTGAAACCCTAAAGACGATTTTGGTGCAACTTTTACAGGTTTTTCAAGGGTTCCAAACCCTTGATACCTTGCATTGTAATTGAGATAAGTGTTCTTCTAATTCAATCAATATGTCTATGTGTTGGTTGTCTATATCTTGTTCTTGTCTCAATTCCATTATGCTAGGCTAGATCTCTTTTGTGTTTGCTTAGATCTAATGAAACCTAGATATTGATTATGTGTTGATTACTTGTTTATTCTTGTCTTGGATGAATGATTTTATATGTTAGGCTTAAGAAAACTGGCAGATCTCCAAATGGTAACATGCTTGAACGTCTTAAGAAACATGAACCGAGGCGTACTAGGTCTTTATTGGTTGTATTTAATGCATGAGCCACTGTTTACAATCCCTATAGTTGTGCTGGGTCATGGTGTAGGAGGAGATAAGAGCTCATAGAATTGGGGAGTTATGTATGCCACCCCATGAATGGTATTAAGGAATACAATCTAAGTAAACACATTTTCTCCAATTACTGCTCACAACCTTAGTATAAATTAGTTTATTTTCATTTTTATTATTTTATTTTGATTGCATCTTAGTTTTGGGTTAGTTGAATAGCAACTAATTCCGCCCGCTCTTTCAAAACCCGAGATTTTACTTGCTTTCTAAAAAAATATAAAAACACAAAAATAATCATCCCTCACCTTTAGAACTAGTAATTAGGTTTTCTAATCCTAGCGACACTATTCCTAAGCTGAACGATCAATCCCCCGGTACTTGTCACTATACTATACTACAACGATCAGGTACACTGCCTGGTGGGGGTTGTAAGCTTCTCGAGATCCCTCTGGAGGTAAAGCCTGTTGCGATTCCCACGCATCAAGTTTTTGGCGCCGCAGCCCGGGGAATAGTTATTGTCTAGGTTAGGATTTCTTTTTATTAGGTCTACTTGCTAGATTCCTTTCTAGTAAGATTTTATTTTTATTTTTAGGTCTTCTTTAGTCTATCTTTTTCTTTGTGTGTTTGTTCGTAATTTCCATTGACTCTTCCGTTCACCATTATGGAGTACGCGAATCCACCATACCACCAACCACAAAGACCATTCTACCCTATTGACATCTCGAATTTCAAACAATATCGAGATGAACCCATATATGATGCATGGACTCGTTTTAAAATTTTACTTCGAAAATTCCCTCATCATAGTTTCTCTTTAGCATCCCTAACCGAAACCTTTTACTATCGTGTCAACCGATGTGACCAAATGTGCATCGATGATTTTGCCAATGGGGGCCCTAGGGAATTAAATGCTGAAGAAGCATGGGATACCATAGAAAACTGTGCCCAATATTATTATAGAGTAGACAACCCAACAAACAACATCACAAATCAATCAAAAACAAGTTTGATGGAGCAAACAGGAAGTTTATCTGGGGATGATTACTTAGGGATACCTGTGTGGATGTCACCTAAAGCCATAGTACAAAGCAAACACATAGGTAATCTAGATAAAATGGAGGATGAGGTAAGTAACGTAAGCCCACCAAGTACCCCACAAATCCTACCATCATTTGAGGCACACACACCACCCGTGACTTACCCGGAAGAAGTAGAAGAGACTATAGGAGCCCCGATAGAGGTAGAGCCCTTGGACCAAACACAACTAGAGGATATAGGTTTGAACACTTGTAGTGATAACCTTACTCCTAGTTCTAGGGAAGTTCCTAGTTTTGATGAACCGGAGCCTCAACCAAAACCGTTACCTAATCTTCCATCCTTGGATGAGAATTTAGGAATTGAGATAGGTTCCGATCCACCCATCAAACCATATAGTCCGGGTAGTCTTAGGATAAAGGTAGTGGACTCTAAGCCTTGTAGAGAGGAAGCCAATATAGGAGTGGAAAATGACCTTACATGCTTACATCACCCATTTATGATTGATCACAAGAAGCATTATGGGTTTAAACTGGGTTTATTAGGTCAAGATGGATCCCCAACTAGTAGTCTCTTGAAGTTGATAGAAAATGATCCCTTTCTAGGAGAAAATCTTAATCCACCCATTAACCCGATTGAATTAGGTAAGGTTATGATGATAGGAGCACACCCCTTTGAGCATATAATTCATCCACCACTATTTTCTCACGTGGCATACTTCCACCCTAAGGGTGTGTATCGCTACTTCCACCCGCACTTAATCCTAAGTGTAGGGAAAACATCCATTCTTTCAGTTAAATAAGGGTAGAGTCAGGCTCGTGACTCGAACAAAAACAAGCGCTTCTTGGGAGGCAACCCATGTTTTGTGTGATTTTATTTTTGTTTGTTTGTTATTTGCTTCCTTATGCTTGTTTTATTTTTATTGTTGGTAGATCATGTTTCTAAATTAAAATGTGGAAATACTTTACTATGTTGTTTGGCCTAGTCTTAACTCCAACCTAAAAGTATTTTTGCAAAAGATAAGTGTAAGGGGAAACCCCAAATATGTTTTCAAGAAACAAACCGATCATGATTCTCCACAATATTAAATGAGCATGTATATTCGTATTTGTTAGAGTCAAATGCTTGTATTGAGTCATAATGAAGTTTTGCAGGATTTTCCAGGAAGTAGGACCAAGTTTTTCCAGAAATTTTCCGGAAACTTAACATAAGAATTTCTGCAGGTCCATTCTGACAGCATCAGAGTTTTACTCTTGACGGCGTCAGGAGTTAAAATCTGGAAATTTTACCGGTTTTGTTTTTCTAACGGAGTCTTATGGTTTTTGTGAATTATTAAGTTTTATAATCTCCAGGAAATCTGCAAACTTCATTCCACAAGCATTATATCTTACTTTGTTTTCTAGGATTTAGTAACTTATATAGGATGCCGCCGATTTTACGCGAGGTTGTCTTGTCTATTTTTGTCAGGATTTACAGGTTATGTTCGACAAGGAGATGATTTATATTCTGGAAGGGAAGCTTTGATTGTTCGTTTTCTTGGAGGAAAATTTAACCTGGCCAACCTATAATCCATACCGAGCGAATCAGGGGAGTATTTGATTTCATTCTCTTTACTTTTTCACTTTTACATTCTTTACTTGAACATTGGGGACAATGTTCATCTTAAGTGTAAGGGGAGGGTAAAAAGATGATACCTTACATATGCACTTTCACTTGAGTTTGTTTTGTTTAATGGTAGATGTGTAATAAAACTATGAGAAATACTTGTTAGTGTAATTTTAGCGCCAAATTTAAATTTTTTTTACAACATTTAGGAGTGAAACTTTAGCCATAGCAAGTGTCTCATGGATAGGAGATTGTATGACTAGCACATAACCGTATATTCAGAAAAATTTTCCACCCAAATATGTGAGGTTCGCCTTTAGATTTGATAGGAAAAGCATTCACTATTAGTGCTTATGAGTGTACCGGTAGCATTTAGATTCTAGAACTTGCGTTAGTGATGCATCCCGAGACCGCTAGTGAGACTACATTCGTGTGGTAGGATTTACTACATGATAAGAGGCATTAGGATCACCCTTGTGTTAAACCCGTATCATAATTATTTGACCATTTAAGTCATACTACTTGGCTAGTTAAGTCAACTAATTTTTCCCACACCCTTAGCGTTGTACTCATTTTTAGTACACGATACCCCTAGTACACCCCTCCGAGCCTATCTTTTCGTTTCTAACTTTAAGCATTTTACTTAAAGGAAGAATTTGTTACACCCCACTTAAATGTACACCCAAATCGCCTTAGCCTTCCGTGTATGCGCTCATTTTTTAGTGCATTATTATTATTTGTTAAACCCTAAGTTAACTTTCTAATTGATTACATGGTTGCTAAGTCGAGTCATATCCTTGTACATATTGTTTTGGGACGATTGGGACTCATGGGTAAGTACTTATTTTATGGAGTAATGGGGAAGAACATAATATTATTACCCCCATATATACGTTAATCTTAAAAGTGCTCCAAGTGTTTTGATTTTCTTAATTCGAGTCATTAGAATAGTTAAATGTAAAGTATGTAAAGATTCAAGTGTAAGGGGAACGTTCATTCCCTATGATGTATTATTTTGGATGGTAGGGTAAGAGTGTATGCAAAAAAAAAAAAAAAAAAAAAAAAAAAAAAAAAAGAAAAAAAAAATCGAAAAAATCAAGAAAAAGAAAAAAACATACGGACTACCATCCCGTTTCATTCTATGTTTATTTTATGTTTTAGTTATTTTTCATTTGTTAGCTTAAGTCGAGTCTAGTCTTGGCTTAGCAACGCCAACTTTTACATGTAATTAACCAAGATTGTTAACTCGCCACCAGTAAAACTTCCTTTATCCAACAAAACCGTGTAATTCATATCCCTATACCTAACGTTACAATCCTTTAAAAGACCTCTTTGATAGTTTATCCTAGGTGCTTACGCCATGTGGTGGAGGTTTGATCCTTTCCCAAGCCTATGGTAATCTATTTTGCTATGACAGGTAGTGATAGATATCTTCCATTTCCATAATGTTATATTACTTTATTACACCCGAGAGATGTGAGTATCTAAACACTATTTGTGAGGTGCTAGTGTATGACCTCCGTGCTTGTCTATTGGTCTTTAGTGGAATGATTATTTGTTGTAATTACTTTTATGTTAGTGTTAAATGACCCCTAACTTGTCTTTTAAGTAGAATAAAAGCGCATTTGCTTGAGGACAAGCAAATCTCAAGTGTAAGGGTATATGATGAGGCGAAAAATGATCCGTTTTTAGGGGGTCATTTAAGCCCGAATCCGAATTTATTTGATCAAATATTGCCCTAAATCGTTCCTTTTGTGATTTTAGGTACTTGGAGAGTGAATTCTGGAAAAGAATCCATTTCGGACGTTTTTGGAGCATAAAAGTGAAGAAAACGGCTATGTCTCAATTTTCTATGCTGAGAACAGTGCATGACGGCGTCAAGAGTAATTCCTTGACGGCGTCAAACATCAAGAATTAAAATCCGTAGTTCATAAAGGCGTCAAGAGTGTTCCTGACGGCGTCAAAGTCCCTAGAATAAAATACCGTGGTTGATGACGGCGTCACATAGGCCGTCATAAGTAGATCAAGGCCGTCCGAGGAAGTATTTGGCGGCGAGATGACGGCGTCACACCATTGCTCTTGACGCCGTCACCTCGATTTTCCTATATATAGTTTTCTAGTTTTTTCATTAAAAAAAAGAGAAGTTTTGGTGAAACCCTAAAGACGATTTTGGTGCAACTTTTACAGGTTTTTCAAGGGTTCCAAACCCTTGATACCTTGCATTGTAATTGAGATAAGTGTTCTTCTAATTCAATCAATATGTCTATGTGTTGGTTGTCTATATCTTGTTCTTGTCTCAATTCCATTATGCTAGGCTAGATTTCTTTTGTGTTTGCTTAGATCTAATGAAACCTAGATATTGATTATGTGTTGATTACTTGTTTATTCTTGTCTTGGATGAATGATTTTATATGTTAGGCTTAAGAAAACTGGCAGATCTCCAAATGGTAACATGCTTGAACGTCTTAAGAAACATGAACCGAGGCGTACTAGGTCTTTATTGGTTGTTTTTAATGCATGAGCCATTGTTTACAATCCCTATAGTTGTGCTGGGTCATGGTGTAGGAGGAGATAAGAGCTCATAGAATTGGGGAGTTATGTATGCCACCTCATGAATGGTATTAAGGAATACAATCCGTCATCCATGCAATTATAACAAGTAATTAACGTGTAAAAGATATCTAGGGAGTAGTGAAATCTAAGTAAACACATTTTCTCCAATTACTGCTCACAACCTTAGTATAAATTAGTTTATTTTCATTTTTATTATTTTATTTTGATTGCATCTTAGTTTTGGGTTAGTTGAATAGCAACTAATTCCGCCCACTCTTTCAAAACCCGAGATTTTACTTGCTTTCTAAAAAAATATAAAAACACAAAAATAATCATCCCTCACCTTTAGAACTAGTAATTAGGTTTTCTAATCCTAGCGACACTATTCCTAAGCTGAACGATCAATCCCCCGGTACTTGTCACTATACTATACTACAACGATCAGGTACACTGCCTGGTGGGGGTTGTAAGCTTCTCGAGATCCCTCGAGAGGTAAAGCCTGTTGCTATTCCCACGCATCATTAATCAAAATAATAAACAAGACAACTTCCAATTTAACCAAATATGATGTCTTTCATCATAAACCAAATAAACACTAATTGTATCCAAACATCCTTTTATCACAAGTTATCATATGTACCAAACAAGTAATCAAAACAAAACCATATTGTATTCAACCAAACATTAGTCTTCAACAATCATAGTAATCATAAACATCATGAAATATAAAAGTAACAAGAGTTTACCCCAAGTATGAATTACAATAGGTGAAGGTAAAGGATTATAGCAACCTTCAAGCCTCCAATCAACTACAACTTCTAACCAAGCCGGAAAATAATACCCGAACACTTTCTTGAGCACTTGAGCACCACTTTTGGAAATGGCAGAGGGTTGTGGCCTTTTGGGTGAGATAATACTGGTGACAATTCATCCTTAAGGGTGGAGGAAAGAATTGCACACTGGTAAGGTGGTGACAAATCTTCCTTTAGGGTGGAGACTAGAAATGAACACACACTTAAACACTTAGAACCAAGGAAAAATGGTCCTATTTATAGTAGAAATCAAGCCTAGGATCTTAAATGCAGCAACTTCGCCTCCAAGGTGAATAGAAGAGTCTAGAATACAAGAAGGAAGAGCCTAGAATGAGGTAGAATGAGTTTTTGCAAAAGTTTAACGAGCTGACCAACCGTACTGTATTTCATCCAACCGATACGGTTAGATGAGACATTTTGATCTAACCGATCGGTTACGAGCTCATACCGATCGGTTGGATTCTTTTGACAGAAAATGATAAACATAAAAGTTGTAGATCTTTCTCTTAGCTCAACTTATGGCCAAAATGGTGAAGGTGTGTCGGGAACAACGAGTCTTCCAATAATTCTTCGTTTTAGCTTCTTTTCTTCATTTCTTTTCTCATTTTCCTTCTTGTACTTTATTCTTGAATTTTTGGAGTGACAAATTCATGACTTTTATCTTCTCGAACATACTCCAAGAGACTTTCATTTGTCAGGAATTCTTCGTACATGCATAAATCTTCGTTTATTGATCATTTTTACATCTATTTCATCATTTTCCTTCCATGAACCTAAAATACGAATTATGCTAAATTAAGTACCATAAGTTCATAAAAGTGACCATAAAATCCAAAATAACGCTCCTAAAAACTTGTACAATTTGAGTGTTATCAAATCCCCAACACTTGAACTTTGCTTGCCCTCAAGCAAATCTAGAATTAAGAAAATAAATCCACATGGTGCATGAAAATGATTAGAAAAATGTGATGCAAATCGACCAAGCACAAGTACAAGATACAAGTCATCGTTTTTAAGCGTTAGTGGTGAAAAACCGAGATGTTTGACAATACCCATAGATTTTCTTGCTTGATTAACATTTTTAAACACCTCACGAAAAAGAAATAAAGTATAATTCACTCAATCACTCATTTATTTGTTGTGGTTGAGTATATAAGATAAATCACACTCATAGCTCAGACATGATCTGTTTATTACCATAGGCTTGTACAAGAAACAAAACTCCACCGATGTAGCGTAAGCACAAAGTGTAAACATCTAAAGAGGTCTTTTATTCGGGTTGTAATGATAGGCTAAAGGGTTTATACCAGGCTTATGTTCAAACATCTTATACAAAAACGTAATAGTTCCCTGGCACGAATTCTTGATTTACTCGAACAACGGATGGTCACTAAGGTAGTAAACCTCAGATCACTGGCGCGTTATTCGATTCATCAAAAACTCGGATGGTCACTTCAATATTCATGCACTTGATATTCTCACAAAGCCATTACTATATCCGGATAGATAAAGTAACTTGGTAAGGGTAGGGATAAGGCATGGGAAATATTTAATTGGTTATAAAAGAAAATTAAAGTCAAGTCTAAGTTCCATTGTTGCTAGTTACCGAACAAACCACGAACCCAAAAATGATTATAGTTACAATCTTCTCTTCTTCAAATTTTCACATATCGATCACCATATATATATCACATCTTAGCACATTGGCTACTCGATATCTCAAACATACTTCCTCTTCCTTCATCTTCATACTTATAGCACATTTGCTATAATTGTCATCTTATAGTTATGATGACTTATTTTCATTTTTTTTTTCTTTTTCTCTATTTTTTACTTTTTTTTCAAACACCATATCTCCCCCACACTTCGTATAAGCATACACCACAAAAATACAAATAAGAAGCTGCAGTCTCCGTCTTTGTCAGAATGGCACACACATGATTTGTGAAGTGTGGCTAACTAATAATCATCAAAAACAATCCAACATACCAAGCATCTAGCAACCAACCATTTAGACTTTGACAAGGGATAGGCTAAGGTTTAAAGTGTAAAATATTTTTGTATTTTTCTGGATGTAACAAAAACGAAAAGGATGGCTCGGAGGGTGTAACTAGGCGTATCTAGCGCTAAAGATGAACGCTAACAAATGGGTTCCAAATACGAGGATAACTAACCAATGTGGGTAGAAAAAATTATTTGGTAAACGGATGGCCATTTGGTTTTATTCCTAAGGTGCCTCTTTATCACACGAATACACTTGTATCACACGAATGCGATCTTACAGCGGTCTGGTAATGATTTACAAGTACAAGTTCTAGAATAAATAAAATCACCGGCACACTCATAGCAAAAGATTCAAGCATAAAAATGTATGCTATATAAGAAATAGGCTCAAATCCTCACAATTTAGTGGAAAGGGCTATAATATGTGCTAGCAAATGTTATCGATCCCAGAATGGATTACAATATTAATCGGAACACATCTCTAGTTTTTCAAAATTACAGATTTCACCAGTGGATTGATCCAGTTATTCTAGTATATTATCCTAAAAATGTGAAAACAACTAGATCACAAGAGCAAACAAGTATACAAAAATTATTTTCAAATTGGCCCAAAAATAATAAATTTAAAAATTAGTTTCGTTTTTCACTATTTACTTCCCCCACACTTAAGTTAAGCATTGTCTTTAATGTGAAAAATAAACTTCAAAGTATGTAAAATAGGGAAAATAAATAAATAGATAGTCCAAGAGAAACGAAACTTCCCGGGCCAAGAATTTGCGATCAAACTCCATATGATAAATTGTTAAGCATATGAGATCAATCGATTTCTCTTCCACAAAACATCTCCACACCAAGTATAATGTCACCAATAATCCAATCTCCAAGAGCTTATTGAATCTGCAAAAATAAACTAAACTACAAAAACACGTAAAATTCTAAAAACTCACTTTCGTAGGCATCACGGATGCATTTAGCGTATGCAACGAGCCTTTTAAACCCCTCGGTGGCCCGAGTGGACGAGTGAAGTCTCGTGAGGGTTTCCAGTGAACATACCCACAAAGTTCAAAACAATTTTATTTTAAAAACAAGACACGTACTTATTTATTCACAACGTACTAAAATTAAAAATGGCAAAACCGAGTTTAAGTAGAATTATAGAAATGACGCTCTTGCAAAAACAAAAGACATTTAAACTTATACGATATAAACACAAACACACAAAAACAAAATAAGAAAAATCATTTTTTTTTTACCGATTGCACCAACCGATCGGATAGACATCCAACCGATTCGAATGGAAATGAACAAATTTTAAAAACTTTACCGAGCGCTCCAACCATTCGGTCGGACATCCAACCGATTCGGTTGGACAAAAATTTCAAAACTTTTTTTTTTAACAAAACCAATTTATTAAACCACGTTTTACTTAAAACTTTTATTGATAAAACAAAACAAAAACACATAACGTAACAAACACAAGTAAATAAAACACATAAACACATATGTACTAAACGAACATCAAGAACACTAAAAACAAAAATAAAAGCACAAAAAAATAAGAGCACGATCACAAAAGAAGTGCAAGCACATAGACGCAAGCAAACACAATTAGTCACGTAACACAAATCAAAACAAAACAATCTAAAACAAGATAGTCTTATTCAAAATTTATACGAAACAAATCAACTCAAAAATAACACAAACAAAAAAGAAACACGAAAACATGAAAAAGATCATATAACTTATAAAACTCAAACTCAAGAAATAAGAAAAACAAAAACTAAGAAAATTTTTTGGTCTGAAGCCTCCAACCGAATCGGTTACGGGTGGTGACCAATAGGTTAGAATGGTTTGGGTGGTTTTGGTGGGTTTTTTTTCGCAAACAATTTTCGAGCACATTTAGGTAGCAAACATTGAAATGAGAGATTTTTAGAACAATGGAACCAAAACCCCGGCAACGGCGCCAATAATTTGTTGCGGCGGTGCCGGAATTATGATCAAGCAAGGAATCAATATAATAAGCAAACGAGCAATTTATCAAACAAGAAGACAATCAAACAAACACAAGAATACAAACGCAAGTCCCTGGAAGCGGGGCCAAAAACTTGATGCGCTCCATTGAAGCTTTAAATTTATAAACAAGAATTACCGGTTAACTAGGAACACATTCGGGCAAGTATACCCTAGTCAATTGTAGTATAGTAGTGGTAAGTCAAGGTCGTCCCAAGAGACTTGGTTGCACACAAGTGTCGTTTGTTAAGCAAGTAACAAGTTGGTGGTTATGATTGTCATGGATCAAACCACAAGAAAAGTAATATAAGAACAAGCACACAAAGAACATACATGTTTGGACAAATGATTACAAGGATATTAGGATGTTTAGTTTGGAAAACATATTATCAAAGGTAATCCTTTCGACCACATAGAACCATTAATAATTTAGTGTTATATAAATCAAATATGTAAAAGCCTCAATCAAATGGTTATGACATGAACCATATATCTAAACAACAACAAAGAATCCTTTCGTCCAAGACTTTGATGCCATTAATTTGTTAAGTTCCATTTACTTGGAAATTGATTAGAACACATATTCAAAAGATGCCTTTCGACCTTTAATCCAAATTAAACCTTTATTTGTTATGTTTATTAAGTTCCTTATACAATCGTCACAAAGTACAAGACCAAAACCATTCGTCGACTAATGAATTGAAATCAACCACTTTTTAGAATCCTTTCGACTATAGACTCAAGAATGATTAATCAAAATAATAAACAAGACAACTTCAAATTTAACCAAATATGATGTCTTTCATCATAAACCAAACAAACACTAATTGTATCCAAACATCCTTTTATCACAAGTTATCTTATGTACCAAATAAGTAATCAAAACAAAACCATATTGTATTCAACCAAACATAAGTCTTCAACAATCATAGTAATCATAAACATCATGAAATATAAAAGTAACAAGAGTTTACCCAAAGTATGAATTACAATAGGCAAAGGTAAAGGATTATAGCAACCTTCAAGCCTCCAATCAACTACCACATCTAACCAAGCCGGAAAATAATATCCGAACACTTTCTTGAGCACTTGAGCACACTTTTGGAAATGACAAAGGGTTGTGGCCTTTTGGGTGAGATAATAGTGGTGACAATTCGTCTTTAAGGGTGGAGGAAAGAATTGCACACTAGTAAGGTGGTGACAAATCTTCCTTTAGGGTGGAGGCTAGAAATGCACACACACTTTGTAAGGAATTAAATATTCCATAGATTTGATAGATTTGATGATCTGAAACAAGAAGAATGAAACATGAAGAATACTGAAATGATAAGCAAAAGATACTGCTGAAGCAGAACAAGATTTTGCTGAAGGATTCTGCTGATGATGCGTTTCTGCTGATGAGCCTGCTGGTGCAGAAAAAAAGAGCCTGCTGAAGAAGGATTCTGCTGTAACAATTCACAATTTCAGGTTAACTTTTATTCCCGAAATTTTACTATTCACTTTTTACTATTCACTTTTCACTATTCATCTCAGAAATTTTTATTTCATATTCTCGTAAGTTAAACTATTTTAACGATAATCCGAGAGTTTGACGCTTGTCGGATCATTTCTGCAAAAATCACAAAGCCGTGTCCGAGATTTACTTTTAGGTTTAAACGTCCTTCCAGCATCCCGATGTATCCAAAAAACATTATAAACAATAGAAATATGATTTTCTATCATTTTATGACAATTTCAAAAGTTTTGGAATTTTACGTTTTCCAGTTCAGCGTTTTACGCGAATTGCGCGTTTTAGACCCGTGTTTCCAGTTTTTAGCAGGGTTTTAGCACCCGATAGAACCTACCACTCATTTTATATTTTATTATGGACTATATGGACATGTTTAACAATACTTTCAAATTCCATAATTTTACGACACCCGGTTTTACGTTTTGAGGCTTAATCATTTACGATTGGCATTTCCCGGAGTCAAAACTAACCAAGTATCTTGGATAAGATCACCAAAAGTCCATCCATGCTCCCCAAGCTTGGCAAACCACCAATAGGGGGGGAGTCACCATGGTGTGGCTTGATCTTGACCATTGATCTCTAGGATCATTACAAGTGTCTTAACTAACCATGGTTAAACTCTAACCCAATATATGGTTAACTATTTTTCCTACCCTATAAATACCAAGCTAAACACATGAAATTCCTTGCACCACACCTTCTTATAACCTTCAAGTCCTAAAACCTAAGGCACTTTTCTTATATTTTGTAAGAAAGTTAACTAGTTTTTGAAAGAAAACTAGTGTTTGATCTTCAATCTTGGAAATTTTCTAAGAAAAGTTGTTATAACTTTATAGTCTCCAAAAAGACGTCGTTATAATCTTCAAATAACTTTGGACTTCAAGAAGGCGTCGTTATAATCTTCAAATAACTTTGGACTTCAAGAAGGCGTCGTTATAATCTTCAAATAACCTCGGTTTATCATAGATTGCAAAGGGTGAAGCTTAAGTCTATCAAAGTCCTATCCTTACATGTTAACTTCCTTTCATCTTTGAAAGCCAAAAGTTGTAAGCCAAACCCTAACATGCCTCTTGTTGAATAATCATGTTCTTGTTATTTACACATTATTCATGCTATATTATGTCTTGTATTCATGTCCATGATGTATAAAAGTGAGTAAAACAAGTATTGATACATATATGTAACTTATGTTATTCAAACAAGTAAACTAGTGACTTTCTTGGAGAACCATGACCAAAATGGTAAAATTATGATATTGGATCATTACATATTACAGTAGAGGACTTAACAAGGAAACCATAGCAAGTTGAACCACCCAAAACGAGTATACGAGTCAAAAGTTACGCCCATTTGAAGTTACCAAAGATTTCCGGCAAAACTGCCTAAATAGCATTCTGAGCAAATTTTGATTTTGAAAGTCCCACTTCTGGTCCGATTCATCAAAAAGTTAAAACACGAAAGTTGTCCGGAACGACGTTTTCATTCAGGAATAAAGAAGCTCGAGCCCTGAAAACGCTTTCCGAGTGATAAATTCTTCAAATTCTTAAACAACCCATTTTTAGACCAAAGTCACTATCTTATGGTTATACTTTAAAAGGAACAAGAGGTCTTATGACCTATAATCAAGACCACAACCATGGCTAGAGCCAAGGTTGAGTCTCAAGACCATGGAACAATGACCATAGGTCATGGCAAGGCCATGACGAAATGACCATGTAAGATTACTTAGGCGAAAACATGAAACAAAGTATTGGCGATAACTTGAACAAGCAACTTGGATCTACTTCATCTAAAGGAACCATGAGACATTACAAAGAGAAAATGGTCATACAAAACTTATGAAACTACCCCTAATAACAATCTTCATGTACAAATAAACTTTCCTAAGTTTATTCAAGTATCGGACATGTAACTTTTCGGATCAAGACTTATATCTATATATTTCATCAACTACTACAATAGTAGGGAGCCTCATGTGAGGAGTTCATTATGTAAGCCGTCGAGTTGAGTTGTGGATTTACGAATTAAAGTATCCTGGCTCCTCGAACGCTTACTAACATGACTTCTGAATTATGTCGGCCCGAACGGTAGTAAACGATATATAAACATACATGTTTCATGAATCATTTCTTTCAAAGACTTACATTATACATCATACCACATCATGGACTAAATGCAAGATATATATATAGGCACTACTTCATATTCTTTACTCCGATCCTAAGTCGCAACATTCGATTATAGGTTGCTCGTAGAAACCTTCATGATTCAACCGTTACATTCATTACTTGCTATCTTACTTAAGGTGAGTTCATAGCCCCACTTTACGTTACTTCAATGTTTTACAAACCCTTGGGGGGAATACATGCTATTATTGTTCTACTCGAACACAATGCTTTCTACTGTATGCTATTCGACCATGTTTTATTATCACTAAGTAACATCCTTGCCAAACCAAGATCCCTTATTATGAACCATTTAATCACTTGCGAGGGTTACTTGCAAGTGAGCGCGAATATTGTGAATAGGCCTATTGGGATTGACGAATCCCATTTGTTTTGACTAAGTTCAAACAAATGCATTAATATTTGAGACATTAGGTATGACGGCAAAGTACCTACCGGGATAAATCTGCCGATCGATATTGGTACACGTTAACGTTTTGGTGTCATAAGCTTAGTGTATAATACATTTCATGGGCGTATAATAACGTAGCCTACCTGTTTTGTTTCCAAACATTGGTGTGAGTTTATAGCTCACACTACGATTATTGTGTTCAAACGATTTAACTACAAACACTACGATTATTGTGTTCAAACGATTTAACTACAAACACTACCAACATATTGTGTTCAAACGATTTAACTACAAACACTACCAACATATTGTGTTCAAACGATTTAACTACAAACACTACGATTATTGTGTTCAACGATTTACTACCAACACATTGTGTTCAAACATTAAACAAACTCTATGAATATCACTCAACCTTTGTGTTGACCTCTCAAGCTTGTATTTCAGGTTCATGACGATCAAGGATGGCACGGAAGGGCACGGATACTCAAGAGGGCTATAAATTTTTATTATCATTCAAAAACTCATTTATTATACATTGTAAACATGGAACCAATTGGGACCTCATTTTGTAATCTCTGATATTTATACAATTTGAATGATACATCTTTTAAAATGACTCAATTGGAGTTCGTTTTCTATTATTGCGACTATTGTGCCGTCGAGTAACACCCAGTTTGAATTCCGCCGCAACAATGAATTGGGGGTGTTACAGATTGGTACCAGAGCCATGGTTATAGAGAAACGGGTCTAATTGAGACCTAAACTATAACTACAACTACAAGCAAAACCATTTTTATAGCCTTCCGCTCTCCGTGCCTTCCATCCTCCAGACGATTATGGACTTAGTAAGCATGTTATGCTACACAAACATATTAGTATATTGATATATACCCATTTTGAGCATTTTCCCGTAGACATTTTTATGCTACACAAACATAATTGCATATTGATATATGTACCCTTAACATAATTGAGCATTTCCCTGTAAGCATTTTATGCTACATGAACATATAAGTATATTGATATATACACACTAGGCATTCTATACTACATGAACATATTAGTATATTGATATATAAACTCAGGTTATTTTCAAACATTTATCTAAACAATGGACTAAACATATCTGGGTATGCCTATTCTAAGGCATTTCGGCACAGCCACACTCTCCCAATCATGTTCCTACTCCAACATTCATTTCCAAGACATTGTGAGATACAATGGTCTCATTCATTTTCCAAGACATTGTGAGATACAATGGTCTCATTCATTTCCAAGACATTGTGAGATACAATGGTCTCATTCATTTTCCAAAACATTGTGGGATACAATGGTCTCATTCATTTTCCAAGACATTGTGAGATACAATGGTCTCATTCATTTTCCAAGACATTGTGAGATACAATGGTCTCATTCATTTCCAATACATTGTGAGATACAATGGTCTCATTCATTTTCCAAGACATTGTGAGATACAATGGTCTCATTCATTTTCCAAGACATTGTGAGATACAATGGTCTCATTCATTTTCCAAGACATTGTGAGATACAATGGTCTCATTCATTTCCAATACATTGTGAGATACAATGGTCTCATTCATTTTCCAAGACATTGTGAGATACAATGGTCTCATTCATTTCCAAGACATTGTGAGATACAATGGTCTCATTCATTTTCCAAGACATTGTGAGATACAATGGTCTCATTCATTTTCCAAGACATTGTGAGATACAATGGTCTCATTCATTTTCCAAAACATTGTATTATACAATGGTCTTAACCATTTCTCAAATTTTTTGAGTCACACAATGGTCTTACCTACTTCCCAGACATTGTGAATTGCACAATGGTCTAACCTACTTCCGAGACATTGTGTTTTGCGTAATGGTCTCTAGAATTATTCCATCACATCATCAATATCATTTCATATGATATCAAAAACCCGTCACAACCTATCAATTTCTAAATAGAAATATGAGATTTCTAAAGGACAAACAAATACATCACCTACAAAAGCTGAAGTTCAGCTCTACATTTATCAAAGTTTTCTTCTGAAACCTTCATTGTTAAAAGTTCGTGATCCTGGCCAAGTATGTTCTATTTTAGAACTACTTAAAACTTCCTTTCCATATGTATCTACCCTTACTACCTTCTATGCAATGGAATATGAAAACATACGTTACAAATCTTGTATGGACGGGACTTGCAACTTAAGGGTTTGACATCGCCTTTGTTTAGTGGACAGTTTCCCGAAAGCAACGGACATATCAAAAGTATACCTAGTTTAGGTATTTGAAAATTTTATCGAACCTTGGCTAAATATAGACTAGTCACCTATATTTAACCTAGGGACAGTGGAATATTGTCTGACTAACTATATTCGACTTAAAATTTTCAAATACTGAGAGTAGTTGTACTAGGGTTATGTTTAGATTGATTTCCTACATGAACACGATAAACCACCAGAATACATTAAAACAATCTAGAGACATGATAGTGTCTTACCACTCAGCAAGATCTTTGTAACAATTCGCAATTTCAGGTTAATTACTATTCCCGAAAAATTTCACTATTCACTTTTACTATTCATTTTTCCCGAAAATTTTCCCGAAATTTGATTTTTATTTCTTGGGCTCAAGTGATAAATCATTTCCATGGCAAATTAAAAGTTTGACATTCATAAGCTCATTTTTGTGAAAGTTATTAAGGAATTACACGGAATTACACGTTTTAGGGTAAAACGTCATTCAGAAATTCTACGTACAACGAAACTCGACCGCGTTAAGTGACCCCGCATCAGAAAAATGTTTGACACACTCATGATTTATTTGAGAATTAATCGTGACTGAGAAAAACATGACCAAAGACTTCCCGGCAGGTCACCCAAGCCAGTACTACTCTCGCATGAGCACGCTTAACCGTATGGGCGATTAACCGTTAGACCACAAAACGCGTTTCTAAGACGATTTGAGTTTTCAACTTATTAGAAAAAGTCAACATATTTTTCCCTCCTCCTTTGACCAAAAATCATTCCTTGATTTTATAAGTCATTTCGTGATTTTTAGGCTTACGGTTTGATGTCTAAAAGACATTTAATACCAACCGACACTAGACTGAGCCCAGTCTAGACATTATAAGTCATTATAAATCATTTTTATCCTATTAGAAAAGTAATATTTTACTTTTCTCAATTTTACGCAATATTCGTACATTTTACGAATTGCGCGTTTTAGACCCGTGTTTCCAGTTTTTAGCAGGGTTTTAGCACCCGATAGAACCTACCACTCATTTTATATTTTATTATGGAACTTATTGACATGTTTATCAATACTTTCAAGTTCCATAATTTTACGACACCCGGTTTTACGTTTTGAGGCTTAATCATTTACGATTGGCATTTCCCGGAGTCAAAACTAACTAAGTATCTTGGATAATATCATCCAAGGCCAACACTTACCCTCCAAGTAATCCCAAACCGCCACTAGGAGGGGGGATTCACACTAGGTGGCTTGATCTTGTGCTTGATGGCCTTAGATCCTTACAAGTGTAAAACTTGCTCACCAAGTGTTGACAAGTCAACATTAGTAACCTCCTCAAGGCTATATAAAGCCCCTTCCCCCTTCCTTTGTACGCCACCATCACAACACCCCAACACCATCTCCTTTGCTTGATCTTCTTCCAATTCTATGCAAGAATCAAGTGCAACATCAACCTTAAAACTATAGTTTGGTTTTGATTCATCAAACACTTCCAAACTACATAAACTTTGGTGATTTCTCTTGAGTTTAAATCTACTCAAGTCACCTCAACCTTCATCATCCATCATTCAAGATTACAAGAGTAGAAAGATTGCATGAAGTGAAGTGGGTTGAAGCAAGTCTATCAAAGTCCTATCCTTACATGTTAACTTCCTTTCATCTTTGAAAGCCAAAAGTTGTAAGCCAAACCCTAACATGCTTCTTGTTGAATAATCATGTCCATGTTATTTACATATTATTCATGCTATATTATGTCTTGTATTCATGTCCATGATGTATAAAAATGGGTAAAACAAGTATTGATACATATATGTAACTTATGTTATTCAAA
This sequence comes from Artemisia argyi, assembly GCA_030686995.1. Classification (NCBI taxonomy): domain Eukaryota; kingdom Viridiplantae; phylum Streptophyta; class Magnoliopsida; order Asterales; family Asteraceae; genus Artemisia; species Artemisia argyi. The sequence goes on from CM060705.1 coordinate 6,211,944, forward strand.
CAAGTAAACTAGTGACTTTCTTGGAGAAACACGACCAAAATGGTAAAATTATGATTTTAGATCATTACATATTACAGTAGAGGACTTAACAAGGAAACCATAGCAATTTGAACCACCTAAAACGAGTATACGAGTCAAAAGTTACGCCCATTTGAAGTTACCAAAGATTTCCGGCAAACTGCCAAATACCATTCTGATCAAATTTGGGTTTTGAAAGTCCCACTTCTGGTCCGATTCATCAAAAAGTTAAAACACGAAAGTTGTCCGGAACGACGTTTTCGTTCAGATTAAAAGAAGCTCGAGCCCTGAAAACGCTTTTTGAGTGATAAATTCTACAAAATCTTAACAGCCCATTTTTAGGCGAAAGTCACTAGATTATGGTTATACTTTAAATGGAACAAGAGGTCTTATGACCTATAATCAAGACCACCACCATGGCTAGAGCCAAGGTTGTGTCTCATGACCTTGGAACAAGGACCAAAGGTCATGACTAGGCCATGACGAAATGACCATACCAACTTACATAGGCGTAAACATGAAACAATGAATTAGGCGATAACTTGAACAAGCAATTTGGATCTACTTCACTTAAAAAGGAACCATGAGATATTACCAAGAGAAAATGGTCATACAAAACTTATGAAACTACCCCTAATAACAATCTTCATGTACTAATAAACTTTCCTAAGTTTATCCAAATATCGGACATGTAACTTTTCGGATCAAAACTTATATCTATATATTTCATCAACTACTACAATAGTAGGGAGCCTCATGTGAGGAGTTCATTATGTAAGCCGTCGAGTTGAGTTGTGGATTTACGAGTTAAAGTGTCCTGGCTCCTCGAACGCTTACTAACATGACTTCTGAATTATGTCGGCCCGAACGGTAGTAAACGATATACCAAAACATACATGTTTCATGAATCTTTCTTTCAAAGACTTATACTATACATCATACCACATCATGGACTAAATGCAAGATATATATATAGGCACTTATTCATATTCTTTACTCCAATCCTAAGTTGCGACATTCTATTATAGGTTGCTTGTAGAAACCTTCGCGATTCGACCATCACATTCACTACTCACTACATAACTTAAGGTGAGTTCGTAGCCCCACTTTCTATTGTTTAACTATTTTACAAACCCATGGGAGGAATACATGCTATTATTTTTCTACTCGAACACAATGCTTTCTACTGTATGCTACCCGACGAGGTTTTATTGTCACTAAGTAACGATTGCCATGTTCGAAGTCCCTATATCATGAACCATTAGTCACTACCTTTAGTGAGCGCGAATATTGTGAATAGATCTATTGGGATTGACGGATCCCATTTGTGTTGAACAACGATGAGTTCACACAAATGCACTATATTTGAGATTTAGCGGTATAAAGGCAAAAGTACCTTGATAGGGCTTCTATAATGCCAATTTTGTTGGTTCGATGTTAATGTTTTGGTTGCATGAGCTTAGTGAAATAAATAACGATTTTGTTTTCTAACTATGAGTGTGAGTCTATAGCTCACACTACGATTATTGTGTTCAAACGATTTAACTAAACTCTACGAATTCCACTCAACCTTTGTGTTGACCTCTCAAGCATGTATTTCAGGTTCATGACGATCAAGGATGGCACGGAAGGACACGGATACTCAAGAGGGCTATAAATTTTATTATCATTCGAAACTCATTTAATTTGTAAACATGGAACCATCTGGGACCTCATTTTGTAATCTCTGATATTTATATAATTTGAATGATAAATCTTTTAAAACGACTCAATTGGAGTTCGTTTTCTATTATTGTGTCTATTGTGCCGTCAAGTAACACCCAGTTCGAATTCCGCTGCATCCATGAATTGGGGGTGTTACAATCTTAACACCTTATTTGTATGATCTTAATTCATCCATGAAAATTTTCATTTATGAGATAATCCGAAATACTATCTTGGGATAGTTATCAATTCTTCTCTTCATCCTGTAGAAGTACTATCCTGTTTAGGCCCGAAGGATACCATTCCATCATAAACTTTTAAAATCTCTTAAGATTTTTAAAGCAAACTCAACATCTATACCTAAGAGTATTAATGTTAAGCATACACTACACACTTTTGTTCATCAACATATCACATCATTATCTTCACAACCGTTGGAACCACAAGCTCATTAACAGATCTTGATGCACTTTTAAAGCTCAAATCATCCTTAGTTACATCACAAGCACGCTCATCAGCTTTACAAGATTGAATATTTATCTTGTACTTTTGGAACACCAATATCATCTCATAATACACTACCTTGTAACTCACCGGCTAAGTATGAATGTTGTGTCGGGAATTCTTGAGTAGGATGATTTATAATGTCCTTATTTGAATGGATTGGGATGCCTTTTCATTTAAATAAAGAAATTATAAATCATCGAACCATACGTTTATATTCCTTTAGTTACATTGTTTGGGATGCCTCTCTATGTAAATAAAGAATTATAAACAAGTGGGCTTAATTATATCCGAAATAACATAAGTATGAAGTCAATAAACACTAGATACAACAACAGATTACCTACTAGGCTATGATTGCAACGACTATCCCAATTTCCATTAGTACGAGGTTTACATTTTGGTTTTCATAATGATAGTGCAATAACAAACAAACTCATTACGGGGCCATGTAACCATACGCATGCGCAGTCGTACCAAACTCATTACGAAGCCATGTAGCCATATGCATGGGCAGCCGTACAATTTAAACAGGACTTGGTCCAACCACATGTTCAATGCTTATTCCATGATTCGATTCTTATATCAATTGCTATTGATACTTCACAACTATATCAAGTTCTATTTGATATTCAACTACTATATCAATTCCTATTAATATCCGACTGCTATATCAATTTCCTTTGATATTCGACTATTACCATATCTTTCCTACATAAAAGGAAGCCTCATCCTACACCATACACTGAAACGACAAATCAAACTACATTACCGATAATCCCAGACTCTAGTCCTCATAAGTAACCACACCTGTTCATCGACACCACTCCAACATATAACACACACAGAACTTCGGGACGAAGTTCCCCGTAAGGGGTAGAGACTGTAACAATTCACAATTTCAGGTTAACTTTTATTCCCGAAATTTTACTATTCACTTTTCACTATTCATCTCAGAAATTTTTATTTCATATTCTCGTAAGTTAAACTATTTTAACGATAATCCGAGAGTTTGACGCTTGTCGGATCATTTCTACAAAAATCACAAAGCCGTGTCCGAGATTTACTTTTAGGTTTAAACGTCCTTCCAGCATCCCGATGTATCCATAAAACATTATAAACAATAGAAATATGATTTTCTATCATTTTATGACAATTTCAAAAGTTTTGGAATTTTACATTTTCCAGTTCAGCGTTTTACACGAATTGCGCGTTTTAGACCCGTGTTTCCAGTTTTTAGCAGGGTTTTAGCACCCGATAGAACCTACCACTCATTTTATATTTTATTATGGACTATATGGACATGTTTAACAATACTTTCAAATTCCATAATTTTACGACACCCGGTTTTACGTTTTGAGGCTTAATCATTTACGATTGGCATTTCCCGGAGTCAAAACTAACCAAGTATCTTGGATAAGATCACCAAAAGTCCACCCTTGCTCCCCAAGCTTGGAAAACCGCCAATAGGGGGGGGAGTCACCATGGTGTGGCTTGATCTTGACCATTGATCTCTAGGATCATTACAAGTGTCTTAACTAACCATGGTTAAACTCTAACCCAATATATGGTTAACTATTTTTCCTACCCTATAAATACCAAGCTAAACACATGAAATTCCTTGCACCACACCTTCTTATAACCTTCAAGTCCTAAAACCTAAGGCACTTTTCTTATATTTTGTAAGAAAGTTAACTAGTTTTTGAAAGAAAACTAGTGTTTGATCTTCAATCTTGGAAATTTTCTAAGAAAAGTTGTTATAACTTTAAAGTCTCCAAAAAGACGTCGTTATAATCTTCAAATAACTTTGGACTTCAAGAAGGCGTCGTTATAATCTTCAAATAACTTTGGACTTCAAGAAGGCGTCGTTATAATCTTCAAATAACCTCGGTTTATCATAGATTGCAAAGGGTGAAGCTTAAGTCTATCAAAGTCCTATCCTTACATGTTAACTTCCTTTCATCTTTGAAAGCCAAAAGTTGTAAGCCAAACCCTAACATGCTTCTTGTTGAATAATCATGTTCTTGTTATTTACATATTATTCATGCTATATTATGTCTTGTATTCATGTCCATGATGTATAAAAGTGAGTAAAACAAGTATTGATACATATATGTAACTTATGTTATTCAAACAAGTAAACTAGTGACTTTCTTGGAGAACCACGACCAAAATGGTAAAATTATGATATTGGATCATTACATATTACAGTAGAGGACTTAACAAGGAAACCATAGCAATTTGAACCACCCAAAACGAGTATACGAGTCAAAAGTTACGCCCATTTGAAGTTACCAAAGATTTCCGGCAAAACTGCCTAAATAGCATTCTGATCAAATTTTGATTTTGAAAGTCCCACTTCTGTTCCGATTCATCAAAAAGTTAAAACACGAAAGTTGTCCGGAACGACGTTTTCGTTCAGGAATGAAGAAGCTCGAGCCCTGAAAACACTTTCCGAGTGATAAATTCTTCAAATTCTTAAACAGCCCATTTTTAGACCAAAGTCACTATTTTATGGTTATACTTTAAAAGGAACAAGAGGTCTTATGACCTATAATCAAGGCTCAGTTTGCGCAACTTACCCTCCTGCGTCTCCAAGGCTGTCTCTACGACCTTGCGGAACTCATCCAGCTGGATGAAGTGCTTGCTTATATTCTCTTGTAGGTACTTCAGTCCCCATACGCAGTTGGATTTGTACTGCTCAAAGCAGCATGCTCAAGCTTTACCTCAGCCAGCAAGGACAACCTTTCATCCACAAGCATCCTGGAGTGCGCAGTTGTTGACTCTACCTCCGCCCGTGCATCAGCCAATTGCGCCTTTAGTAGCGCAATTTCCTCATCCTTTTACGCATGGCTGATACCTTCACCAGCATATTAAGCCTTGAGATGAGCAACCAACTTGGCCTGACGCTCAGCAGCTACGCTCAACTCCTCTATTAGCTCCTGCGCAAACATCTCCTCGCCCGCCTTCAGCGGCTCCTCCACTTGAGAGTGACTTACCTGAGGTGGCATTTGCTCCATATGCGCTGCATCACCCCCTACAGCTTCGTCACTACATGCAAAAAGCAAGGAGTCAAGACATTATGTAGAAAATAAAGAGAGAGAAAAAAGAAAACAAAACCATGACATTATCACTTACATGGGAGAGGAGGTCTCAGAAGTGTCATGCACATCCACAGATAGCGACACCTCCTCATCTGTGGACTCATCCACAGTAATAACGTGGTGCCTGCGCTTGGAGGTGCCTTCGCCACCATCACTAGAAGCCTTGCGCTTCACCCCCTGACTCGCCTCCTCAGAGTCAGTATCAACCTTGAGGATCCCACCACCTTCAGAAGACTCAGTGCGCGCAGGCTAAGGAATTGGCACTTCCTGTGCAGGAACAGTTTGCACAGGAGTCGCGTTCAGTAGGGGTTGTTCCACGTCAGCTGGTTCCTCTTGCACATAAGTACGCCCGGCTGTGGCCTCCAGGATGGGTATCTCACCTTCCCCCAACGGGCGCACACCTACAGTCACTTGTGTGGGCTTAGTCAACCTCACCACACTGAACAAATCCATTTCTGTGCAAATTGCAATATAAAAGAATGCTTACACTACAAATGCGAAGGAAAAGAAGGACAAGCACCCACCCCGACCACTCTCATCCAGACACGTAGGCACCTCGTCTGCGCCTTGAAAATAGTTCCGACTAATCCCCATATGCACCAAAAACTCCTCGGGGTAGGAGTTGATGGGGATGCAGTTAGTATTGATGGTCTCTGCATCACCCACATTGTACATCCTGGGGTCTGGGCGCTCATCCTTCGGCAGCGTCCCCTGCGTATAGAACTCAAAGAGACAGGGGAACACCTATCATCCACCCAGAAAAATCTCTCCCTGCAATTCCAAAGGATGTCTACTTTCTCAGTATAACATTGATAGCACCCTGGACACTTCGAAAAAGACACCCACCCGTTTGACCACGTTGTGTGGTAAAACGCGTGGAAGAGATTGATGGTTGGGTTTATGGCAAGTAAACGGTAGTTTACTTCAAAACAGGTTATTTTTGCCGCACCTATACAGTGCAGCTGAGATATGTGTAGACGATAATAGTTGAGCACGTCGCTCAAGAACAGGGATATGGGCACACGCTGATTCGCAAACTCGAAAAAGCGCTTGTATACCCCTATCTTCCCCTCAGGGAAGTCTGCAATACATGCGCCTCCGGTACTTCCGGGTGCAACGCGAGGGGAATGAAATAGTCGGAGGTTAACTGACGGAGTTCATCCTCGTCAATCTCATACACAAAATCTTTTAATTGGCGAACCATCTTTTAAATGTGATTTGACTAAGGAGCGCACGCGCTAATACCTTAACAGACACTAGTTTCTCTTGATTGATCTTTGATGACTCTAAAAGTGGAGAAATGGCGTTTTTACTATGATAATCACAGTGAAAATGGGGAACCCTTCATATAGGGTTACCCCTCGCCTTGGATGGATGCCACGTGGATCCCACTACCCTAATCATGTGGCTGGAATACCAACAGGTACACCACCTTTCACGACTTTTGAGGGACACGTGTGACTTGTTTCGACTACATGCACCGTATGTTTATTTTTGGCGGGAAATACTTGGAACTCCCCCGCCACGCTTACCGCTGACATTACTAGTCTAGCATCCGCGGTTAAAAACTGCGCATACTAGACTTGGGGGACATGATGATGTATAGTCCATACTCGGGTCACGAACCCGATTAATGGACATTACTAACGCCCAAGCCCACCACAAGTGGGCTATCATAACAATGATTTGGGTTACCATGCTAATGGTTTGGGCTCACGAAAGCCCAAACCCAAATATTATTTACGGTCTAAGATAATGATCTTTTACTTATGGGATAAAGATCAATGACCGGATAAGCATGATACACCGAAGAGTAAGGAGCACGAAATCTACAAGGATTTCGTGCCTATATAAAGAATATCACAATTCTCATTGAGGTACGATCTAAAACCCTAACTCTTCAACATAACCCTAAAACTGATTGCTTACTCTCACGCGAGAGGATAATCGTGGGAGACAATCCCACGATAAGCCTAACGGTGTTTGTTTGCTTTCTTAGTGCGCAGGTCTCAAGCATTAAAGTCTAATTGGTACGAGAACAGGGACCCGAATAAGGAACGCCCAACTTTTGTATCAACATGTTATAACATTTTTTACTGAAACATCTTTGTAGAGAGGCACTTTATTTTGGATACCCTTATTTTGGTGCATACCAATGGACAAATCTCCACCATCCATTTAATTTGATCTAATGGTTGAGATAAACCTAAGATTAAATATGGAAACCTAAGTCCATGTTTTTTTTTTCCTTTTTTTGTATTCTTTATTATTTTTTTTTTCTTTCTTTCTTTTTGGTTTTTTTTGTCACGCATATTTTTTTCTTCTTTTTTTGTTTTTTTTTTTGTTTTTTTCTTTATTATTTTTTTGTCTTTCTTTTTTCACGCTACTTTTTTTTTTCTAAATCACTTTTCCCCCTTTTTTTTTGTCTTTTTTTCTAATAAATGTTTTATCGTAATACAAGTTTTTTTTGCTTTCATACGTTTTCGTCCGTTTTCATACGTTTTTGTCTGTTTTTGTACATTTTCGCCCGTTTTCATATATTTTCGTCCGTTTTCATACGTTTCTCATCCGCTTTCTTACGTTTTTGCCCGTTCACATCTGTTTTCATCTGTTTTCTTACATATTCGTTCGTTTTCTTACGTTTTCGTTCGTTTTCTTACGTTTTCGTTCATTTTCATACGTTTTCATCCGTTTTCGTCCAGTTTTCAAACGTTTTTGTCCTTTTCATACATGTTTTTATAATATCATACGTTTTCTTCCGTTTTCATGCATTTTCATTCATTTTCGTTCATTTTTAATTGTTTTCTGCCATTTTCAGATGTTTTCATATGTTTCTAAATATCGTAAGTGATATTCTGAATATCACAAGTGATATTCTGTGATATTCTAAACATCACAAGTTATATTCTGAATATCACAAGTGATATTCTAAATATTACAAGTGATTTTCTGTGATATGCAGAATATCACAAGTGATACTATGATTACCACAAATGATATTCTGGATATCATAAGTAATATTCGTCCATTTTTCTTACGTATTCGTCCTTTTTCAGACGTGTTTTTGAGCTTTCATAAGTTTTCATCCGTTTTCATACATATTCGTTCGTTTTCTTACATTTTTGTTCGTTTTCATACATTTTCGTCCGTTTTTTTTCGTTTTCATCTAGTTTTCAAACCTTTTCATCCTTTTCATACATGTTTTTATAATTTCATACGTTTTCTTCCATTTTCATATATTTTCATTCGTTTTTGTTCATTTTTAATTGTTTTCTGCCATTTTCAGATATTTTCTGCCATTTTCAGACGTTTTCATATATTTCTAAATATCGTAATTGATATTCTGAATATCACAAGTTATATTCTGAATATCACAAGTGATATTCTAAATATCACAAGTGATTTTCTGTGATATGCAGAATATCACAAGTGATACTATGATTACCACAAACGATATTCTGAATATCATAAGTAATATTCTTCCATTTTTCTTACGTATTCGTCCTTTTTCAGACGTGTTTTTACGCTTTCACACGTTTTCATCTTTTTTCATACATATTCGTTCGTTTTCTTACATTTTCGTTCGTTTTCATATATTTTCGTCCGTTTTCTTTTGTTTTCATCTAGTTTTCAAACATTTTCATCTTTTTCATACATGTTTTTACACTTTCATATGTTTTCAATATTTTCGTCCGTTTTTTCATTTGTTTTCGTCTGTTTTTAAATGCTTTTTTGCCATTTTCAGACATTTTCATATGTTTCTAAATATCACAAGTGATATTCTGAATATCACAAGTTATATTCTGAATATCACAAGTGATATTCTAAACATGACAAGTTATATTCAGAATATCACAAGTGATATTCTGAATATCACAAGTGATTTTCTATGATATGCAGAATATCACAAGTGATACTATGAGTACCACAAATGATATTTTGGATATCATAAGTAATATTCGTTCATTTTTCATACGTCTTCGTTCGTTTTCAGACGTGTTTTTACGCTTTCATACGTTTTCGTCCGTTTTCATACATATTTGTTCGTTTTCTTACTTTTCGTTAGTTTTCAAACGTTTTTGTCTCTTTCATACATGTTTTTACACTTTCATATGTTTTCTTCCGTTTTCATACATTTTCGTTCATTTTTAAATGTTTTATTGCCATTTTCAGACATTTTCATATGTTTCTATATATCACAAGTGATATTCTGAATATCAAAAGTTATATTCTGAATATCACAAGTGATATTCTGTGATATTCTAAACATCACAAGTTATATTCAGAATATCACGAGTGATATTCTGAATATCACAAGTGATTTTCTGTGATATGCAGAATATCACAAGTGATACTATGAGTACTACAAATGATATTCTGGATATCATAAGTAATATTCGTCCATTTGTTAAATTCAAAAAATCACTTATGATATTCAGAATATCACTTGTGATGCTTTGAAAATCACAGAATATTACTTATAATATCCAGAATATCATTTGTGGTACTCATATTATCACTTGTGATATTCTACATATCATAGAAAATCACTTGTGATATTCAGAATATAACTTGTGATATTTAGAATATCACAGAATATCACTTGTGATAGTCAGAAAATCACTTTTGATATTCAGAATATCACTTGTGATACTTTGAATATCACAGAATGTTAATTATAATATCTAGAATATCATTTGTAGTACTCATAGTATCACTTGTGATATTCTGCATATCATAGAAAATCACTTGGGATATTCAGAATATAACTTGTGATATTTAGAATATCACTTGTGATATTCAGAATATAATTTATGATATTCAGAATATCACTTGTGATATTTAGAAACATATGAAAACGTCTGAAAATTGCCAAAAACATTTAAAAACGGAATAAAACGAATAAAAAATGGACGAAAACGTAAGAAAATGAATGAAAATGTATGAAAACGGAAGAAAACGTATGAAAGTATAAAAACATGTATGGAAAGGACAAAAACATTTGAAAAATGGAGGAAAACGTATGAAAACGAACGAAAACATAAGAAAATGGACGAATATGTCTGAAAACGGACGAAGACATATGAAAAACGGACGAAAACGAAAAAAAACGGATGAAAACTGATGCGTGGGAATCGCAACAGGTTTTACCTCTCGAGGGATCTCGAGAAGCTTACAACCCCCACCAGGCAGTGTACCTGATCGTTGTAGTATAGTATGGTGACAAGTACCGGGGGATTGATCGTTCAGCTTAGGAATAGCGTCGCTAGGATTAGAAAGCCTAAATACTAGTTCTAAAGGTGAGGGATGATTATTTTTGTGTTTTTATATTTTATGGAAAGCAAGTAAAAACCTCGTGTTTTGGAAGAGTGGGAGGAATTAGTTGCTATTCAACTAACCCAAAACTAAAATGCAATCAAAATAAAATACTAAAAATGAAAATAAACTAATTTATACTAAGGTTGTGAGCAGTAATTGGAGAAAATGTGTTTACTTAGATTTCACTACTCCCTAGATATCTTTTACACGTTAATTACTTGTTATAATTGCATGGATGACGGATCGTATTCCTTAATACCATTCATGGGGTGGCATACATAACTCCCCAATTCTATGAGCTCTTATCTCCTCCTACACCATGCCCAGCACAACTATAGGGATTGTAAACAGTGGCTCATGCATTAAATACAACCAATAAAGACCTAGTACGCCTCGGTTCATGTTTCTTAAGACGTTCAAGCATGTTACCATTTGGAGATCTGCCAGTTTTCTTAAGCCTAACATATAAATCATTCATCCAAGACAAGAATAAACAAATAATCAACACATAATCAATATCTAGGTTTCATTAGATCTAAGCAAACACAAAAGAGATCTAGCCTAGCAATGGAATTGAGACAAGAACAAGATATAGACAACCAACACATAGACATATTGATTGAATTAGAAGAACACTTATCTCAATTACAATGCAAGGTATCAAGGGTTTAGAACCCTTGAATAACCTGTAAAAGTTGCACCAAAATCGTACTTAGGGTTTCTCCAAAACTTCTTTCTTTAATGTGTGAAAATTAGAAAACTATATATTGAAAAATAGGTCTGACGGCGTCAAGACAAACAATGTGACGTCGTCACCTCGCCGCCAAAACTCTTCTCGGACTTCCTAGATCTACCTCTGACGCCGTCAAGACTTATACATTTCCAGGCCGTCATGACTCTTTTACTCTTGACGCTCTTCCTACGTGACGCCGTCAAATCTGTTCTGGACCGTCATGGAAATTCATGAGATTTACTCTTGACGCCGTCAAGATTTTGCTCTTGACGCCGTCACCTACTGTTCCCAGCTTGGAAAATTAAGACTTTGGCGTTTTCTTCACTTTTATGCTCCAAAAACGTCCGAATTGCTTCCTTTTCCAGATTTCACTCCCAAAGTACGTAAAATCACAAAAGGAACGATTTAGGGCAATATTTGATCAAATAAATTCGAATTCGGGCTTAAATGACCCCCTAAAAACGGATCATTTTTCGCCTCATCATATACCCTTACACTTGAGATTTGCTTGTCCTCAAGCAAATGCGCTTTTATTCTACTCAAAATACATGTTAGGGGTCATTTAACACTAATATAAAAGTAATTACAACAAATAATCGTTCCACTAAAGACCAATAGACAAGCACGGAGGTCATACACAAGCACCTCACAAATAGTGTTTAGATACTCACATCTCTCGGGTGTAATAAAGTGTAAATTACAATATGGAAACGGAAGATATCTCTCACTACCTGTCATAGCAAAATAGATTACCATAGGCTTGGGAAAGGATCAAACCTCTACCACATGGCGTAAGCACCTAGGATAAACTATCAAAGAGGTCTTTCAAAGGGTTGTAACGTTAGGTGTAGGGATATGAAATACACGGTTTTGTTGGATAAAGGAAGTTTTACTGGTGGCGAGTTAACAATCTTAGTCAATTACATATACAATGTGGCGTTGCTAAGCCAAGACTAGACTCGACTTAAGCTAATAAATGAAAAATAACAAAAACATAAAATAAACATAGAATGAAAAGGGATGGTAGTCCGTATGTTTTTCTCTTTTTTTATTTATTTATTTTTTTTTTTGCATACACTCTTAACCTACCATCTAAAATAATACATCATAGGGAATGGGAATTCCCCTTATACTTGAATCTTTACATACTTTACAATCAACTAATCTAATGACTCGAATTAAGAAAATCAAAACACTTGGAGCACTTTTAAGATTAACGTACGTATGGGGGTAATAAATGATGTTCTTCCCCATTACTCCATAAATAAGTACTTACCCATGAGTCCCAATCGTTCCAAAACAATATGTACAAGGATATGACTCGACTTAGCAACCATGTAATCAATTAGAAAGTTAACTTAGGGTTTAACAAATAACAATAATGCACTAAAAATGAGCGCATACACGGAAGGCTAAGGCGATTTGGGTGTACATTTAAGTGGGGTGTAACAAATTCTTCCTTTAAGTAAAATGCTTAAAGTTAGAAACGAAAAGATAGGCTCGGAGGGGTGTACTAGGGGTTTCGTGTACTAAAAATGAGTACAACGCTAATGGTGTGGGAAAAATTAGTTGACTTAACTAGCCAAGTAATATGACTTAAATGGTCAAGTAATTATGATACGGGTTTAACACAAGGGTGATCCTAATGCCTCTTATCATGTAGTAAATCCTACCACACGAATGTAGTCTCACTAGCGGTCTCGGGATGCATCACTAACGCAAGTTCTAGAATCTAAATGCTACCGGTACACTCATAAGCACTAATAGTAAATGTTTTTCCTATCAAATCTAAAGGCGAACCTCACATATTTGAGTGGAAAATTTTTCTGAATATACGGTTATGTGCTAGTCATACAATCTCCTATCCATGAGACGCTTGCTATGGCTAAAGTTTCACTCTTAAATGTTGTAAAAAATTTTAAATTTGGCGCTAAAATTACACTAACAAGTATTTCTCATAGTTTTATTACACATCTACCATCAAACAAAACAAACTCAAGCGAAAGTGCATATGTAAGGTATCATCTTTTTACCCTCCCCTTACACTTAAGATGAACATTGTCCCCAATGTTCAAGTAAAGAATGTAAAAGTGAAAAAGTAAAGAGAATGAAATCAAATACTCCCCTGATTCGCTCGGTATGGATAATAAGGTGGCCAGGTTAAATCTTCCTCCAAGAAAATGAACAATCAAAGCTTCCCTTCCAGAATATAAATCATCTTCTTGTCATACATAACTTGTAAAACCTGACAAAATAGACAAGACAACCTCGCGTAAAATCGGCGGCATCCTGTATAAGTTTCTAAGTCCTAGAAAACAAGATAAGATATAATGCTTGTGGAATGAAGTTTGCAGATCTCCTGGAGATTATAAAACTTAATAATTCACAAAAACCATAAGACTCCGTTAGAAAAACAAAACCGGTAAAATTTCCAGATTTTAACTCCTGACGCCGTCAAGAGTAAACCTCTGACGCCGTCAGAATGGACCTGCAGAAATTCTTATGTTAAGTTTCTGGAAAATTTCTGGAAAAACTTGGTCCTACTTCCTGGAAAATCCTGCAAAACTTCATTATGACTCAATACAAGCATTTGACTCTAACAAATACGAATATACATGTTCATTTAATATTGTGGAGAATCATGATCGGTTTGTTTCTTAAAAACATATTTGGGGTTTCCCCTTACACTTATCTTTTGCAAAAATACTTCTAGGTGGAGTTAAGACTAGGCTAAACAACAAAGTAAAGTATTTCCATATTTTAGTTTAGAAACATGATCAACCAACAATAAAAATTAAGCATGCATACGGATGCAAATAACAATCAAACAAATAAAATCACACAAAGCATGGGTTGCCTCCCAAGAAGCGCTTTTCTTTATTTACGAGTCTTGTAGCTAGACTCAAGGTCATGGGTTACTACGTGATCTCATCATTGGTTCCATTCTCTGATTGCAAATATTCTTTGTAGAAATCAATTACCTTTTTCTCAACCGCCCCCATAATCTTTTGGGCAAATTCTTCATCGACTTTATACCTTGGTCCAAGGGCCAAGCAATCTTTGTAGTAAAGACTCCTTTTTCCCATACATAGTCCATGCCCTTTTTCTTATCCTTCTCATCAATATCCTCAAAAGCACCCACGTTGTCCTTATCAAAACGAGATATAAAGTGAAATTCTTTCATCCTATTAGGTATCCTATACATGATACTATCGGCGTTACTTGCAAATCGGATCATACCTTCTACCTCATCATATTCCAACTTAGACTCCTCAACAAATGGTTTGCCAAACACAACATTAGATAATCGACAATCAATAACATTAGCAAGATCCTCCACGATCATAAAGTCGGTAACAAAAGTGAAATTACCAACAAAGACATGTAAACCTTTAACTCTCCCGACAAAGTTACAAACTCCACCGGGGTACTTGGGATCCCTTCTAGGTTCAAGTCTTGCTTTCACTATATCATTATAAACAGTTGAGGACATAATGTTGATTGGAGATTTAAAGTCAATGTAAGCATTGCTAATGTGCCTATATCCAATCATACATGGTATCTTAGCATTCTTAGGATCGCCTCTCTTGATCTTAGGTTCAATTATGGTGAAAGGAGATCGCGGGTTATCAATAAGATTAGTATAATATGCAATCTCTTCCTTAGTGGGGTATAGATTAAAGTAGTCATTAAGCTTCGGATCTATTTCCTCCTCTTCTATTCTTTCAACAACATTCACAAAGTCATTAGGCCCTAGGTCCTTATTTGAATACAAGGCGGTTGCTAGGTCACTAAATGCATGTTCGAGTTCAATCTTAATCAACCTATTAAGCTCTCTAAGCTCCCTAATCTCACTCTCAATTTGTTCACGTAACACAGCCACTTCTCTAGGGGAAAGGGGTGGATTCGCGTTTTCCATAATGGTCAACGGAATAGTCAATGAGTTTAATTTACTAACAAAGGCACGAAGAAATAAGATATACTAAAGAAGACCTAAAAATAAAAAATAAAATCTTACTAGAAAGGAATCTAGCAAGTAGACCTAATAAAAAGAAATTCTAACCTAGACAATAACTATTCCCCGGCAACGGCGCCAAAAACTTGATGCATGGGAATCGCAACAGGTTTTACCTCTCGAGGGATCTCGAGAAGCTTACAACCCCCACCAGGCAGTGTACCTGATCGTTGTAGTATATGATGAGTGTCTAAATACTCATCATTTTATACTAATCTGAACTGCCAAAACATACAAAAACACTCAAATATGTATCAAAATACTTAAAATATCTTAAAGGTGTGTTTTATATGTTTTAAATGCAAAATATGCAAAAACAGATGAAAAACGTACAAAGTTTGCATAATTGGCAGTTTCAGTCCCTCAAGTTTCATAAATTGGCAAAACTAGTCCCTGGTAATTCTAAAAACATGAAAATATCACCAAAGGTCCTTTTTAATCATAAAGTTACATATTTAGTCCTTTGGTGCAAAGTTTCATAAAATTACAAGTTTAGTCCCTCAACTTTGGAAATTGACAGAAATGGTCCCTGGGATGTAAAAACTTTGAGAAAAGCAATTTTGGTCCTTATACTAATAATCTTTTGCAGGAATGGTCCTTGGTGATAAGTTTGGTGAAATTACATAATTGGTCCTTCAAGTTTGGCAGTTTGTCAGTTTTGGTCCCTGGACTTTCAGAGAATGGCAGAATTGGCCCCTGATGGAAAATTTTGGATAAAAAGTCAATTTTGGTACTTGGATAATATCAAGTTGTCAAATTTGATCCCTGGTTGAAAGTTTTGAATAAGTTACACATTTGGTCCCCGAAGTTTCACATTTGGCAAATTTAGTCCCCGGATATAAAAAAATAGAAAAACATCAAAAATACCCTTGTACTATTTATCCTTGTCAAATCTGGTCCCTATGAGAACTTTGGATAAATCACAATTTAGACCCTCAACTTTTCCATAAATTACAACTTAGGTCCTTGTGTAATTTCCTAAAACCAAACGGACTCCTTATATTATTTAAACCTAAACCTAAACTAAACCCAACACTACCAACAGCCCACCCCCTTTTTCCAGCCCAATCTTTAGCCCAGTCCACCCTTAGTCAAACCCCAGTCAAACCCCACAAAACCACCCCGTACCCTTTTCCCTCCCAAAACCATACCACCACACCTCCACCACTGATACACAAACCACCATGGTTTTGCCACCTGCTACCACCACCTCACCCCAGCTGTCTACCCTTGTTCCCTACGTCTCACCAAAAGCCATTAAGCCCGTAAAAACCTCACAAGCAACCTCCACGTGTACCTTGGATATTTTGGCGCCAAGTTGCTCATTTAAACGGCCAGGATTACTCAGACCATATCAATGGCTACAAAATGGTGGGAAATACCGCAGTGGGTCCCACAAGCTCAAAAAATAGCTACAAAAGGGAAAGAAGGAAAAAGAGAAGAATTATTAGTGTAGGTTTAGTTTAATATAGTCGTAGGTAATATAAACTTGTATTTCAGTTGTAATTTCAATTAAATCAGCTTGTCTTAGTTAATTCTCATGTATTACAATCTTTACTCTAAGTTAATTTCAAGTTTCAGCTCAGTTTTCAGTTTATGCCATTTTTAAGAATCTCAAAAATCACAAAAGTTTGAATGTTGTTGTTTATTGTTGTTTGTTGGTTTTCTCGGCTCAATAAAGCCTTGACAAAGCTTAATTAAGCTTTTGAAATCATTAAAACAGATATAGGTAATAAAAAGAAAAATTCCAAAAGAAATCAAGAAAAATATCAAATAAATCAAAAATAATGTCTGATGAAGAAAAGGAGCTGAGCAAGGTTCAATTTGGATTGGTCTGGTATTAGTAGCTTAGTGGTAAGCTGTTAGGTTGGTTATCAGTTCATGGTTTACTAATCCTCAGCTTATTTCAGTTGTAAGTCTTCATATCTATTTTTACCATTTTACTGTTTGAGTGCTTAAATAGTTTAGATCTTGGTAATTTTAGGTTCCTATGTTATTTATTAGTGATATTGTAGAGTAAAATTATTAGCTTGTGTATTAAAATACATAGTTACTAGTTGTCACTTATTGACAGTCAAATTAGTATCTAGGTGATTTAGTAGTATTAGTTGTTATTGTTGTTGATTTTGAGTTTCTATAAGTTTCCTATATCATAATAAGTGCTTATCTTTCAATCTTATGGTTTAAATCAGTCACTTGTTTCATATTCATAAAAATGATCCACAATAAGGAGTGTTTGGTTTAGAGGGTTGCAGTATGCTCTAGCATGTTTCAGCAGTCATAGGTGGTAGTAATAAGTCACATTAGGTTTAGTTAGGTCAGTTAAGTCTTAAAATCAATAGGTCATTAGTGATAAAGTCAAAATCCCACTTCATATCCCTTGACAGTTAACTGTCAAGGATTTGTGTTTCATAAACTCACCCATTAGCTCATATATTGTAGCTTTAGCTTATTTTAGGTCTATAACAACTTATAACATCTTAATCAATCAGTAATATAGTTTAGAATTTCATAAAAGTCAAAGTCTCTTAAAATTTCACAAAGTCAAAAAGTCTAAACTGACAAATTGGACAGATTTTCTTTGTGATCCTTAGGGTTTAATATAGATTGGAAATCCAAAGTCTTTGTGGATTTGTGTTATTTAGTTGGTAGTTAACATTTTTCAAAAAGAAAATCTTAGTTTGGATTTCATTTGTTCATTAATAAGCTACCTCAAAGTTGACCCTTTGAGCAAAAAGCTCCCCTGTGCACAGCTTTATATCCATTTTCTTAAGCTCACTCAGGGCTTAAAAGTGGACCCCACCCTGAGTTCTTTGGCTTTTTGGGAAGCCAAGCAACACATCAAAAGGGTCCAGTGCTTTTTATTCATTTTCCAGCTTATTTAGCAAGGCTGCATAAGGCCTTTGGTTTGTCTCATTCACTGAGTACATCTGAGTACTCAGTCTACTCACCCTCTTTAACAAGCTCTTCCTGAGCTTGTTAGTGGGCTCCACCTTTAGCTTCTTAGCTTTTTGGGAAGCCAACCAAGCTGAATCAAGGGCTCAGTTCTTATTTTCCTTGCCCTAGCTTATTTGGTAGGGCTGCATAAGCCCTTTTCTTTTGTCCATTTACTGAGTGTATTCTGAGTACTCAGTACTCACCCACCTTCACAAGCTCATACTGAGCTTAATAGTGGGCCCCATTAGTCTTAATTAAGTTCTCTCAACCCCCCTCCTACCAGGGATACTTAGTCAACCTTTTGTTTGACCTGGTACTCAGTGGACCCCACCTAGAAATACCCTTGAATCTTGTCCCCATTCTGAGTAGAATACAGATTTTGGAATAGCTTAATTGGGCTTATTAGCTTTTCTACTGAGCTTATTTAACCAACTTAAGTTTTGACAAGTCCAAATATCTTATTAGAACCAGAAATATCCATAGTGGGTCCCACACAAGCTCATTTGAGCTTATTTTCCATCTCAGTCAACTAAAGTCAACTGTGGTAGCAAAAAGCTTCCACAGTGCTTATTATTAAGCTAGAAATTAGTTGTTTTTACAAAAGTTACTTATTTTTATATATAATATAGTTTTGTAAAATAAAAATCCAGAAAAAACAATATAAAATTAAGTGATAGTTTCTATTTAATATAATTTAATTTTAATTTTCATTTTTAGATTTTAATTAAGTAATCTGTATTTTTATATTTTTATTAATTTCCTTATATATTAAAGTAATTTTAATAATTTTATTAGATTTTTATAATATCATTTGATATTTATTAGATTTAAATATAGTTTTATTAGTAATTAATCAATAAATAAGTTATAATTAGCATAATTAGTTTTTATATAGTAATACCTATATTTTATATTTTTCATAGCTTCTATAAGTCATAAGATAATTTTAGAAATTTTCTTGTGATTTATACTGTTCATTTAATAGTTTTTATAATTTAAATAGTTTAAATAGTAATTAAATAATAAATAGAATAATAAATAGTAAACTAGTTTAAAAATATATAAAATAAAGTTTTTATAATTTTTTAGGATTCCTGTGATGGTTAATTAGATATATAAAATTTTTCATAATTTTCTAAGTTAGTTTAATATTATTTGTAATTTAAAATAGTTTAATTAGTTTAATTAATATTAATAGTTTTTAATTAATAGAAAATACCTAAAAAGACAAAAATATTTATTTTTATTTTTTATACTTTCTTCAAGTTCCTTTTTAAGTTTAGAAAATATTTTTATAAATTTTTAGTTTAATTTGTAGTGTTAATCATTTTTAGTTTTAATTAAATTAAGTTTTAATTAAATAGTTAAATAGTTATTAATTAAATAATTAATAATAAATATTAAAATAATCTAAAAAATAGTTTTCTTTTTAATTTAATTTTATTTTAAGTTTAAGTTTATAGAATTTTCATTTTTAACCCTTATAGTTTATTTTTCTTAAAACTCACCTTTTTCTCAGTACGCAGTCGCGTCTGATTTTAATTTGGTGAACGTTTTTAATACCTAGCTTTCACGTTATCATTCCATTAGTTTACTTAAGTAATTTTACTTTATAAAACCCTAGTCTAAACACACACACACACTTTTATACCTTCCCTGTTCACATTTACTAATCACAGATTCGTTTTTAATCATCACAACCTCGTTGGGACATTACGACCCGGGAAAACACTGTATTCCTCAGAAGCATTTGCCTTTGATTAGTTTGATTTTACTATTGACCATTCACAAGTGGTTGAGAAATAAAAGATAACTAGTTTGAGGCGAATCAGTATAGTATAGTGACAAGTACCGGGGGATTGATCGTTCAGCTTAGGAATAGTGTCGCTAGGATTAGAAAGCCTAAATACTAGTTCTAAAGGTGAGAGATGATTATTTTTGTGTTTTTATATTTTATGGAAAGCAAGTAAAAATCTCGGGTTTTGGAAGAGTGGGCGGAATTAGTTGCTATTCAACTAACCCAAAACAAAAATGCAATCAAAATAAAATACTAAAAATGAAAATAAACTAATTTATACTAAGGTTGTGAGCAGTAATTGGAGAAAATGTGTTTACTTAGATTTCACTACTCCCTAGATATCTTTTACACGTTAATTACTTGTTATAATTGCATGGATGACAGATCGTATTCCTTAATACCATTCATGGGGTGGCATACATAACTCCCCAATTCTATGAGCTCTTATCTCCTCCTACACCATGCCCAGCACAACTATAGGGATTGTAAACAGTGGCTCATGCATTAAATACAACCAATAAAGACCTAGTATGCCTCGGTTCATGTTTCTTAAGACGTTCAAGCATGTTACCATTTGGAGATATGCCAGTTTTCTTAAGCCTAACATATAAATCATTCATCCAAGACAAGAATATACAAATAATCAACACATAATCAATATCTAGGTTTCATTAGATCTAAGCAAACACAAAAGAGATCTAGCCTAGCATAATGGAATTGAGACAAGAACAAGATATAGACAACCAACACATAGACATATTGATTGAATTAGAAGAACACTTATCTTAATTACTATGCAAGGTATCAAGGGTTTAGAACCCTTGAAAAACCTGTAAAAGTTGCACGAAAATCGTACTTAGGGTTTCTCCAAAACTTCTCTCTTTAATGTGTGAAAATTAGAAAACTATATATAGAAAAATAGGTCTGACGGCGTCAAGACAAACAATGTGACGCCGTCACCTCGCCGCCAAAACTCTTCTCGGACTGCCTAGATCTACTTCTGACGCCGTCAAGACTTATACATTTCCAGGCCGTCATGACTCTTTTACTCTTGACGCTCTTCCTACGTGACGCCGTCAAATCTTTTCTGGACCGTCATGGAAATTCATGAGATTTACTCTTGACGCCGTCAAGATTTTGCTCTTGACGCCGTCACCTACTGTTCCCAGCTTGGAAAATTAAGACTTTGGCGTTTTCTTCACTTTTATGCTCCAAAAACGTCCGAATTGCTTCCTTTTCCAGATTTCACTCCCAAAGTACCTAAAATCACAAAAGGAACGATTTAGGGCAATATTTGATCAAATAAATTCGAATTCGGGCTTAAATGACCCCCTAAAAACGGACCATTTTTCGCCTCATCAAAAACGTATTAAAACGAACGAAAATGTATGAAAACCGACGAAAACGTATGAAAACGAACGAAAATGTAAGAAAACATATGAAAACGTATCAAAAAAGACGTTAACGGGCGAAAACGTAAGAAAGCATACGAAAACGTTTGAAAACGCACAAAACGTATGAAAACGGACGAAAATATATGAAAACGGGCGAAAACTTACGAAAACAAATAAAAACGAACGAAAACGTATGAAAACAGACGAAAATGAATGAAAGCGGAAAAAAATGATTATTAGGAAAAAAACGTGAATTAGAAGAAAAAAAAGAAAAAAGAGAAAGGATAAAAGAAAAAAGAAAAAAATAAAGGTGGAAAAAAAAGACAACAAAAAAGAAAAAAAAGAAGAAACAAAAAAAAAAGAAAAAGAAACAATAATGAAGCGTGAAAAAAAAAACAAAAAAAAGAAAGAAAGAAAAAAAATGGAAAAAAAGAAAGAAAAAAATGAATAATAAAAAAAATAAAAAGACAAAGAAAAAGGGGAAAAAACATAGACTTATGTTTCCCTATTTAATCTTAGGTTAATTACACCATTAGATCAAACTAGATAGATGGTGAGGATTCGTCCATTAGTATGCGCCAAAATAAGAGTATGCATTTGAATTTTCCTCCTTTGTAGATCTGCTAGTTCCTTACCGTCATTGCCGTCGCAAGAATATGTTGATCGCTCAAAATGTATGTTTTTTTTTTTTTTTTTTAATTAAAAAAATTTGTTGTTAAGTTTGTCGTGTATGGTTTATGTTAGTGAACTTGTGTTTTTGTTTTGTGTTCTTAAAAGAATGTAGTATGCTTTTTCAGTGCTTTTTTTTTTTATTTTTTATTTATTATTATTTTTTTTAAATAAATAAATCTATGCGTCTGTGTGGGTTTATATAGAAAAATGCCTTTTTTTTAGGCTCATTAATCTATCCTTTTATAGAAAAATAATTTGTAGTTTATTTTATTTTATTTTATTTATTTTTTAAGAAATGTATGTTCTCATGTTATATTTTATGCTGATTTTATATATATAAGAAAGTATGTTTTTGTGTTGGTTTTATTATTTTTTTTAAAAGAATGCATCTTTTTTGTTTTTTTATACAAGAATGTGGCTTTTATGTTAATATATATGGATTTTTTGCTTGGATGAAATACAAGAATGTTTAGTTTCATTTTTTTTTAGTTTGTCAGTGCTATTCGACTAACATTAAAGTCTTTCAACCACGTATTAAAGTTCATCTACCAATATTCAATTTTATCTACCAATATTTAAGGCTTTTCACTTACATTAAAGTTTATTCACACACACAAACACCATATTAAGATTATCATATCAATTAATACCCTTTGTTGTTTTTTAGCAGTGAACACCACTTTCCTACCAACTACAAGCTTGTTACCGCTGCAAACCCACCACAGGTTAGTATGTTTGCTCCAAGTGTTGATCAAAACCCCATGCTTTTATTTTTTGATAGCAGAGCAAAACAACCCTTTTCTTGTTGAAATAGGTGGTCTCGGAAGAAATATAAAGGTATAATCTCACTATTTTTTCTTATCAATATTTATTTCTTGTTAGCTCATCATCACTAATATAAAAAAAGTGACTTAGGAGGTCTACAATATCAGTGTCTTCTTTCATAAAATGTGTAAATGTGGATTTAATTATTAGTTATTATTGATGGTTAATCTCTTTCATTGTATCCCCAAGTAGAATTCATGTGTGTTAGACGCACAAACATTGAATTAACTTTAACGTGTCATGATGGAATGCGTAATATGAGGTTTTCCAACTTTCACATATCAATGGTTGACTGGCATTGTGCAACGTGGCTTAAAGTACCTAAGAAAGTACAATACCGTCTTCCACAAGGATATTATGCCAATGTACAATGGTATGGGAGAGTAGAGGGAAAAGATGGCAAGCCCGTGGTAGATGTAAAAACTTATTAGGGGGCTTATTTACTACACATTCAAAAGCATAACAATGATGATGGTTATGTTGGAGAATTAGCAAAGACGCTTATGGAAGTTAGTAGCGCGAATACGAATGTTCTCGGCCTATGTGGTCAAGTAGCTTGTAATGGTTTTTATGATTTTTATATAGAACATTTCGGCAAGGTTATGGAGCCAAAAAAGTAACCCACACGGAGGAATTGTTTAAGTTAATGGTTAGCTTTTTGACACTTTTATATTAGTTTTCTTTAGTTTTGAAACCTTTTTTTGGCAAATGCAGGGGCATAGTGTTCGGCATAGCATCTTTACACTTCAAGGGAATTGCAAATGGACACCTGACTATCGACGACATCTATGTCGACACAAATTTGACCGTTAAGGTTAGACCCATTAATAATAAAAAGATATTCCCTCAAACTCTCTCTTTAAAGAAGAACAAGAACAAAGCCTCCTCATCCCAATCTCTCTCATTTGAGGCTAAAGCAAAAGACAAGTGTCCTTTCGTTAATTCAATTGGTTTATTGCTAGACCTGGCAAAATTCACCCAAATATGTAAAATTGGGTTGAATTGGATAATTATTTAGATGTTTTGGGTGATTTGAGTTTCCAATATAAATTAAGTTCGGGTCCAGTGGGATTTTTAAAAGGGTAATTGTGTATTTGCCCCATGAGCTTCATCATGCTTCAAGCCTAGCCCCATGCGAATTCGAATATAGGGTTTTGGCCCAATTCGACTTATGCGGTTTATGCCATTATGTTCATATGACCATTTTTGCCCCAAAATCAAATACATGTGTGTAAGTGTGTGTAAGACCCAAGTACACTTGTGTAAGTGTACTTTTTCTTACAAGTAGTATTATGTGTAAGTGTCCTTTTTCTTGCAAATAAAATATATATTATTTTTTTATGCAACTTGTACCATTTTTGCAAATAAAATATACATTATTTTTTTATGCAACTTGTACAATTTAATTCGATTTGACCTTTGCAATAGTATTTGTACCTTTTATGTGAACTGTACAAACTTTATTTCGATTTGACAACTTGTACTATTATGCAACTTGTACCATTTTTTGCAAATAAAATATTCATTATTTTTTTATGCAACTAGTACAACTTTTGTTCGATTTGACATTTGTAATAGTAATTATACCTTTTATGCGAACTGTACAAAATTTTATTCGATTTGACATGTGAAATAGCATGTATTGTAACTTGTACTATTATGCAAATTTGTCATATGTACTTTATGCGCTTTGTACTTTTTAAATAAAATTATATTAAGTAGTGTGTTGAGTACTCCTCACTAAATTATTATTAAATTAAGTAATAAATTCTAACTGTTTTAATTTCGATTTGACATATGTACTTTGTTATGCGCTTTGTACTTTACAAATAATATAATATTAAGTAGTGTGTTGAGTACTCTTCCCATTAATATTAAATTAAAAACAAAATTGTAAGTATTTTACGTTTTGGTGGTGAAATTTGAAAACAAAAATTCAAAATTTTTAAATTTTGAATTACAAAATCTGAAATTTTAAGTGAAATTTGAAAATATTTATTTTTAATAAATAGATATATAGTGTGTTGAGTACACTAGTCCCCCTACTCCCCCTCACTTAATACTGTAGAGCTTCTTCTTAGATACGCTTCCCACTTGTAACCTTGCAACTCAAACGACAAAATTCATAAAAAGCCTTTAGAGCCGTTTTTGTATTAGTTATTTATCTAATCGTTAACATTTACAAGAACGACTGAAAAGATGTGGGTTCCCAAGGTAATTGCTCGACGACCGTCATAGTTGTAAGTTACTAGTTTGCATGCCTACGGTTTAATAGGATCTAACATTTATCCTTTTGCTTAGTTAATTTTTTGTATATGGATTAAGCTGTTCTTAGGATTATACAGTGTATTAGCAAGTTGTATGGTTGGAAGTGTGAAAGCGTATGTTGCATAATGGTATTGTCCTTTTTATCATTTATTTAATTAACTTGGATTGGACATGAGAGTAGTAATTGGTATTGTCCTTTTTATGATCATTACTCTGCAGCTCTGTGAAAGAGTAAGTTGCATGATGTGGGTTTTTATTTAGTTTAAATAGTTGCTCTGATTTTTGTGGTTATTTTGTTAATGTTTATGTTGTACTCGTGTGTCTTGAGTGTGAATGTGTTTGTATATGTAACTTGGTTTAGATTGGGTATGTAATATGTTGTATGAATATATGTTTCATTTTAGTTTTATAGTTTTGTTGGTAGTGTGTGAAGTGGCCGAGTTGAAAATAAGCCCAGTTTGAATGCAACTGTACAGCCATCTGATTTAAGCAATTAAAATATGTTTAATTCATTGCAAATGGATATTGGTGAGTTTAATTGTGATTTGACATGGCTCTTACCCTCTGAAAACCCAACTTGATGCACATTTAAGTCCCCTGTCATTAGTAGCAATTTTGATACGAACCAAATGTAGAGTATCATTAATAGGATGGTTTGTGTCTTAGTTTATCATTAATTTTTTAACTATATAAAGCCTCTCAAAGAGTGTAAGTTGCATATCACAAAAGTAGTAAGCTTCCTTTAGAAGACATAAGTCTAAAACAAGTCAAAGACAATGACCAAGTGTGTAGTAGCCAAGTTTGTAACAAGCCTAGATATTTATGGGTTTAATTGTGATTTGACATTGCTGTTACCCTCTCAAAGCCCAAACTGATGGACATTTAAGTTCCCTGTCATTATTAAGAACTCTGATATGACCCAACTGTAGAGTATCATTAATAGAAGGGTGTATAGCATTAGTTTATGATTAGTTTTTTACTATATATAGGGTGCCAAAGAGTCTAAGTTGCATATCACAAAAGTAGAAATTTATGGGTTTAATTGTGATTTGACAATGTTGTTACCCTCTCAAAGGCCAACCTGATGCACATTTAAGTTCCCTGTCCTTATTAAGAAATCTGATATGACCCAACTGTAGAGTATCATTAATAGAAGGGTGTATAGCATTAGTTTATGATTAGTTTTTTACTATAAATAGGGTGCCAAAGAGTCTAAGTTGCATATCACAAAATTAGAAAACTTCACTAAGAAGAAATAAGTCTTCATCCAATCCAACACAATGGCAAATGACCCCCAAAAAAACCAGCTTCAAACATTTGAAACAACATCCATAACATCTGTTGCACAACAAACTCCAATGCACCCACCTCAAGACCAACCTCAAGTGTTACGACCAGTTCCAATGCACCCACCTGCAAGCCAACCTCAAGAGACCAGGCTAGCTGAGCTGGTCTGTGCATCCAACTCTCATTACCTTAGGGATATGATGATTACGCTCTTTGAGTGTGAAAATGCAAGGGACTTTGCTCTTGTGGGTAACCTGCACGCCTTGGCATCTGAGTTGTCTCTCCGTGTTCAGGAAAGGGCTGAATACATAGGGGAACTGAATCGCTTGACAGAATCAGTTATTGCATATGAGAGTGCCCAGGTTCTGAGGCAACAACAGGATGCTGATCTCGCACGGTGCAGGATGCTTATGAGTGCCATGAATGAGATCCAGATTAAGATAATGAGGAAGATTGCCTTTGTGGTGAAGATGCACAACCAGAACCAATGAATGGCTCTACAGTAGTGCTCTCTTGTGCATCTTCTGTCATTCATGGTCCTCTTTTGTGAAGCGTTTGGTCTTTGTTTCTAGGGTGAAGTTTTAAGTTTGGTTTGTGTATAGTTGTATTAGCGTAGGTTTCCAAGTTAGGCTGTGTTATCAGCCCATTTTGTAACATGCTTGTACGTACGTTAATGCAATGTTTCTTATGCTTTGTTAACTATCTATGCTATTTATTGTTAATTTAATCTTTACTACGATGATACATAACACCTTACAAAGATGATACATAACACCTTAGGTATGTTTGTAGTCCAAAAAATTGACCAGTATCAAGCGCAACAACAGTAATTGATTATATAGTGGGTATTGTTGTTGACATTCTACACTCCTTCATCCTTTCTATTGTTAACCTTACGTTACTATACTGGTATACATTTGAACTTTGAATTGTCCCTTTCTAACTCATTCTCATGACAACGTTTGTGCATAATGTTTGTTTTGTGCAGCCGTTATGCAAAAAAAGAAAAAAAAAAGCCTTGTCATGTGAATGAAGTTGCGTGTGACGGTTCAAAGTACAATTTTGTACTAATCTGTTATAGGACTACTCGTCGCTACTAGTATTTGGGCGGTTGATGTTGCTCACAATTTTTAGGTCTGATCGTAGGCCAAAAAATTGACCAATATCAAGCGCACCAACAGTAACTGATTATATAGTGTGTGTTGTTGTTGACATTACACATTCCTGCATCCTTTCTATTGTTAACCTTAAGTTACTATACTGGTATACATTTGAACTTTGAACTGTCCCTTGCTAACTCATTCTCATGACAACGTTTGTGCATAATGTTTGTTTTGTGCAGCCGTTATGCAAAAAAAAAAAAAAAAAAAAAAAGAAAAGCCTTGTCATGTGAATGAGGTAGCGAGTGACAGTTCAAAGTACAATTTTGTACTAATCAGTTATAGGACCACTCGTAATCAATTAGAGTTATGTGGTAATTACTTTACGAATGTCCAATACTCTGAATCAATTATATGTGTTATATGGTGTTTGTTTTCCAATTTTATTAGCTTTTATTAACACGTCATTTATTTTTTTATCCGATAGGAATATGAAGCAAAGGTCCTAATCAGAAGCAAGTTGAAATACTTGTGTTTAGTTAAAGAAAAACTGAGTAAAAAGAGAAGGAAAATGTTTATGATGACGTGCTTTGGAAAATGGTTGGATCTCAAGTTTTTTGAGCATGAACCGCATATGATTGATTATATACTGCAAAAACAAGCACATGTAGATGATCATCATTATGATACGGCGCTTGTATACTCTGTTGAAGGTCACAGTTTACATTTTGGTCGACCCGAGTTTTCACTTATAACAGGATTTCATTTTGGAACTGTCTCATTTGGGTTATTTACTTCCGGGGAGGTTAAAATTCTATCAAGAGTATTTCCAAATAGGGCAGGTGTAAAAGTTTCCAACTTAGATCTTTTAAGTGTCATTAAGGATGAAGAGTTGTTTAGTAAGCTTTCTGATGATGACGCAGTTCGTGTTTGTCTGCTTTTGTTGTTAGAGGTGGTTTTTATCGGTCGTCTGTTGACGGATCATGTTGAAGACACATTGCTGAGGTTGGTTGAAAACCTGGAATAGTGGAATGCTTTTCCATGGGGTGAGCATATCTAGCGTCATTTGTATGACCAAATGCTAAATGCAGTACAGAAGCAAAAATGGTCTCACCTGCATGGCCTAAACAGTTGTAGGAACTAAATTCCCTCGTATACGCTATCTGGTTTTGTTTGGGATTTCAAGGTTAGCGAATCAATATACATGTAATCAAGGTGAATGTTTGTAATTTCAGTTTAATAACTTTTATGGAACGTTATGCTATGCATAGATATGGATTTTGGAGTCTTTTGAAAACAGCAAACAATGGTGGAATAAGGTTCCAGTTGTGACACCAAGGGGATTAGCGTGGTCCCGGAACCACATTTTCAAATGATCAGATTATGGTTTCTTATTCAGAAAGGTATTCAGTTTGTAACTTTTGCTTGTATTGTCATATATTTTCATATCTACAAATCTTATTACTGGCTTATATTGTCAAGGACTCGAAGGTTATTTATGATCTCAAACCTACTATATCCGAGCAGCAATCTGATTGGTATATAATTTTTCAGGAATTTTCAATGGAATACGTACCTAGGGCTCCCCCAAATAGAGCGTCACATCCTTACGATGTGTATCTACAAAAGTGTGCTGCAGCACGCAAGCGTGGTCGTATCCGCTGTAGTGAGGTGCCAATTGTTGACAGGACCGAGACTAGTATTAAGAACGAGATCAGGCTTAAGGATCATGTGATTAGCCAATTGAATGTCCGTGTCTTCAAACTTGAAGCTATTATTCAGGTAATCTCCGTAAGTAAATAGCAGGAAACGAATCTTAATCCTCTAGTTTGTGTTAAGTATGTATAACCATTTTACTAATTAATTTGCAGGTTCTCGGACGTGAGAAAATTGGGGGTGTTTCGGTAACAGTTAATATAATTTTGCATACACTTTTAATTGCTACCACTACCATTCATTCAAATATGGCTTAATTTTGCATACACTTTAAGTATATTCGTTTGCACAAGATACTTTGGAGTTTAATGACGTTTTCCGCAACCTAAGTGCTGAGTTATGTGATGAACTAAATCATGACTTCCTTGAATTGATTTCGTCTACCAATGAAGTTGACCCTGATGACGCTGTTGTTCAGGCAATTTACTCAACCAATCTCTAAACAATTAGCATACCACTTTCCCATTCTTATTATGCATATATCTACATTGTTGACAAGAATGTTTTCTCCAAGATGAATTAAGGTTGATATTGGATGATGAAGAAAAATGGCATTTAGAAGAAGAAAAGATATTGGAAGAGGAGAATAAATTGCGCTTTGAGGAGGAAAAAAATATTAGAGCCGAACAAGAAAGGAAGGCGACTCTTGAAGCTGAGAAGATGAAGAATTCAAGGGAGTTTATGAATTCAGCTAATATGAGAAGGTACAGGCAGCGGTTAGGTCCTACAAAGTGGACGAACGGTTCACGGGACGTATCATCTTACTATTGGTCAGAGAAATATCTTAAGTCTCATAGGAAAAGACCATACGGCATCGTAGATCCAGATATGACGGGTTTACTCAAAGATGTTGAACCTTGGGAAGAGGTATAAAACACTATTTTCATATATTTACATTTACATTCCAATTTATGTCCTTCAGACGATGCATGTTTTAAGTTGATGTGTTGTACACTCACATAAACTTTTATTTTATTCAGGACCTTAGTTGATGTAACTCTACTATGAACACAGTTCATTTAAGTGAGGATTATGATTT
The DNA here is from genome assembly GCA_030686995.1 of Artemisia argyi. Lineage (NCBI taxonomy): Eukaryota > Viridiplantae > Streptophyta > Magnoliopsida > Asterales > Asteraceae > Artemisia > Artemisia argyi. The sequence goes on from CM060705.1 coordinate 6,242,377, forward strand.
CTTTCTTGGACAGCCTGGACCGCTTTATTGTAAGTTTCCATGGTCTGAAGATGTTTGCGTTGACCATAGGTTCTGGGAAAGTTTAGTTTGCTTAGATCCACCTAGAAGATGTCGGATCACGGATGAGGTTATTAAACATACATAAACCCTTTATTTAATTGTATTAATAACAAACTAAAGTAACATTACTGTAATGTATGTGTTGTTGTTCTTTTAACCCACCTAATTGTGTTTGTTTTTTCAACAGGACATAGAACCCTAGGTGAGGTACTTGTGGCACATAAGACCTGGAAATACTAACTGGGCAATGGTTAGCAGCTACTTTGTTCAACTACTCCTCCAAAAATCCATGCCACTTTGGTATGCTAACGGGAAAACATACAGTATTCCATGAGCTGATGTTGAGCAGGTGAATGTTTGATGCTTACACCTACGTACCATGTGTGATTGTTACTGATGTGTGCTTTTTCACACATCCTTTTTAGACCTAAAATCAGACCAAATACACCAAATACTAACCAAATATGCCAAGAGAATGTATGTTTTTGTATTTGTATGTGTGCAGGTACAGATATGTGAAAAATGATCGAAAACAAAGCCAAAACCGATAAAAACGAGCACGAGATTGGAAAAAGGTCAAAAGCCGGAGCCGGGGAAGCAAAATGATAAAGGAAAGCTCAAAATGTCATTAGAAGTCCTCAGAGATTCAGAATGTTGCATAATTAGTCCCTGGGTAAAGTTTTAAGAATTGGCAAATTCGGTCCTCCAAGTTTCACATAATGACAAAATTGGTCCTTTAAGAAATTATTTGAAGAAAAGTCAAAATAGGACCTCCATGAATCAAGGAATTACAAAAGAGGCCCTTGGATGGTACTTTGGAAAATTACAGAACAGGTCCCTATGAAACTCAGGAAATACACTTTTGGTCCCTTTGTAATAATAACAACACAACCGTATCCAATAATACTTATATCCAGTCACATTCAAAAGCCCAAACAGCATAAGCCCAATACCCCTATTAATATAACCCGTCCACCCATTTGCCATACCCAGTCAAACTATTAAATAATAACACCCAATCCCCAATTTATTCCCGCCTCCCAAAATTCACCACTTACCTAGTATTATTCACTGTAGATGAACCCTAGTTCACCCCACACTAAAAATTACCTTCGTCCATATTAATTACCCAATCATTTGAGATTCTAGAAGGTGTCAGGAGTCAGGGAATATCAGGACACGTGGTCCAATCACAAGACACACGGAGGATCAGTCTTATCACATCACATGATCCAATGGTCAATATCAACAGATTGGTGAGCAAGGGTTATCCAACGGATGAAAGGGACTCTAAAGAAGCACAAACATCACAAGGATCGATGACATGGACATCTATAGTCTTCCTCACATACGGCTATAAATAGAATCCCCTCACATCATGAATTGGTGGTTAGATTTTTAGGGTAGATTAGGTTAGGAGTAGGGTAATGTAGTTAAGCTTATTATTGTATTTCTGTTTTTAGTTGTACTTTCAATTCAAGTTTTAATAAAATTCTGATTTTCATTAAATTTCCTTGCACTTTAATTTCCAACTCTTATTTACTTTTGATTCTGTTTTCAGTTTAAGTTAATACATTGAATTTAGTTTAAAACATTAGTTTACAAGTGACTGTTTGATTTAATTTCTGTTTCAAACTCTGGTTATTAAGTATTAGTCAAGGATAGCAAGGTAGCTTATTTAAATAAGCTGTGCATATTTCAAAGGTCTGGAGTGATAGTCTAGACTGAGTAATGGAAGCAGCGCCAGCTAGCCTATCTAAAGATAGGATGTGTGGGAAGCCTCTCTGTTTGGCTGAGAGGTTATTTGTAAGTTTTCCGTTTTAAGTTCCAAAGTTCAACTTGCATCTGTTAGTTTATAGAAGCTTAGTTCTGTCTTCTTTGTGTTATTTCTGTGTTATAACTGATAATTGCATAAAAGTTTATCTCAGTAGTTTTGTTAGAATTGTAGTTATTAATTAACTTTTAGTAATTATGCATTGATCTGTTCATTTTCAGTTTCATATAATTAGATATGTTCATCTGTGTTTTTAAGATCTTAAGTTGTTTAGATTATTCACTTAGCATTTAAAGCAATTAGGCATCTAGTAGAATCAGTAGCTTAGGTAGTTTAAGCTTTTAAATCAGTTACTTAGTTTCCACTGCCAAATTTGATAGAAACTGCATAAGAGTTCTTGTCGTTCTTGTTGCAAATTTTGTTATTCATTAAGCTACAAATTAGTTTGAGTATCTGTTTTAATAATTAGATCAGAAGGTTAAGTCTTTAAATCAGAAATTTAGTGTAACAGCTTGTATTAGGGGTGTTTGGGTTAAGTTAGAATTACATGCTCCTGTTGGTATTTAATTATTGTTGCTGCACAGTCAAGTCTTTAAGGCATTAGGTAAGGCAAATTGAGCATAAAAACAATAGGTACCTTAGCATAAGTCAAGTCTATCTTCATTGTTCATTTCCACCTTCACGTTTGAGAATCTGTTCCTGCCATAGCTTGTTTTACTTGCATTTTGTGTTTGCCTAGGTGAATTTTGTGTTTCAACATCCCAAATAAACATCTAGAATAAGAAATAAGTTGTGTAAATTGGATTTGGTCAAACCTATGGTGTATTCAGAAAAGTCAATAACTAGCAGCCTTCTAGTTCAATTGTTGCTGATCTAAGGTCATTTCAGGCAGCCAAAGTAGTTTGTAGGTTTGATTTTCTTGAGGATTTGTAGTCTCAGTAGTTCAAGTTTTCATTTGCCCCCCTTAGTTTTCATTCATTAGCTTATTAGTAGCCTAGAATTCAACTGCAAATAGAGGCGTTGAGCATACATTTTATGTTTTTAAGTCAAACTGCCATAATCCTTTTTAGCTAGTTATCTGAGCTTACTTGGTCCTAAATAGCTTATATAAGCTTAATTTTGCATGTCTCACTGTTTTTTAGGATTTAGTGCTTATTATTTAGCTTATTCTAACTGCTTATTAGCCCATTTAGCACTTTCCTAGCTTATTTTACTTTCAATTTTTTTTCTCAAGCTCATTTTAATATTTTAGATTTTTTGTAATTTTTTCAAATTTTTCTGAATAGATTTACTATTTTTCTTATTTTATTTTCATTTTTTATCAAAATTTAATACTTTTTAATTACCAAAAATTCCAAAAAAATAAGAAAAAGCCAAGAAAAATCCAAAAATATTTTTAAAATTTATTTTCATATATTTTAGAATTTTAGAAATTTATTTTGCATTTTTCCCATTTATTTTGCATTTTTAATTAAATTTAATAGTTTTTAATTTCCAAAAATTACACAAAAAGCCAAAAAATTAGTTTTTAGTTTTAAAATTACTTTTTAGTTATTTTATAATTTTCAAAATTTATTTTTCATTTTTCTCACCTTATTTGCATTTTCTTTTAATTTTTAAATTAGTTAAATAGTTTTTAATTCATAAAAAATAAATAGAAAGTCAAAAAAATATTTTTCTTTTTCTCAAAATTTTCTTTTATCATTTTTAACTTTTCAAAATTATTTTGATGTCCGTAGGAGTAGTGTAGCTCAAAATTCTCGTTTTATTTCGTACGTTAACGTTTATTTCGCGTTTAAGCCTACGTTTTCGATTTTACGTTATGTTTTTAGTTTGTTTACTTGATTTACATGCTTGGTTAGTTATTTGTGTTTCATTTTCATATTCTTTAGTATAATCTCTCTAAAATCACATTTTACCACTTTCACGACACGTTTCACAAATCGAGAATTCGAAATTCCATTCACACCTTCGTTGGGACACGACCCGGGGAAATACTTTCCTAAGCATTTCTTCGGAAAAACAATCACTATACTTAAAACGAATACATCAAAATTTTCATTATACTAACTGTACGATGCTAGTCTGTATATTACAAGAATGATTCCACATATTAACACATCCCATGGTACTATTTGGATCGGTGTAGGTTTTAATTCCTATTAACGAACCGTTCAGCCACTGGCTTGTCGCACAGTTTGATATTCGCACTGGTGTGGTTACATTTTATGACAGCGGTGAGACACACAAAACCAAATGGCGTTCATGGTATGTCAACCTGCGGAATTGTTTAAAGGTAATACTAACTAGCTTAACTAGTTATATTATGTGTTAGTAAATTAGTTATTATGTGAACAAATAGTTATTTAATGAACTGCAAAGTTGGCATAAATAGAAGGGGTAAACTAGGGCTAACCTATGAAGGTGGGTGACTGAAATAAATGATCTCCTATTTTAAAATATTCTTGTTATGCGACCCTTAAGCTTGCCTTTCACTCTTTGTTGTAATAAAACCTAATTCCAAACATTTTTTCTTTTCTTTCACAATAGAATCTGATTCCAAAACCCGACTCTCACATAACTAACCTAAACTCCAAAAATGTCCGACTACATACCTTTCGAAATACAAGTTTCCATCATGAACAGACTTCCCGTAAAGGCTTTACTTCAGTTCCGAACCGTCTCTAAAAGCTGGAAGAATTGCATAGATAGTCAAAACTTCGTTATTGGCTACGGAGTTCATGTGAGTCAAACCTATCGTTTTACTTTAACCTATGACCAAGGTCACTTTGGTTACTTGTATCTGGTTGAAGAAGATTTTTCCTTGCTCCCACTCAATTTAATTGTTCCTTCTTTCCCACGATCTTTTGACTTTATGAACTTCCCTTACATTGACCTTACACCAGTCGGTACAAGTGAAGGAGTTTGGTGTTTTCATTCTTATTATAAGAGCATTGTCATTTGGAACCCATCATTAAGGATATCTATTGGGTTAATGGTCCCAAACTGGCAAAGAAATAAAAGTGCTCGTAAATCTTTTATTGGCTTTGGTGTTTCTCCCGAAAATCTGGATCCTACCGTTGTACACATTTCTTTACCTACAACCGGACACGGCAAATGGTTTGTTACCGTGCTTTCATTTGCCACAATACATTGGAGGCCTATAGAACCGCAAAATACTCCTCGTGAATCTATACGTCTGAAAAGGTCCTCGCAAGCAGTAATCGGTAGACATATTTTCTGGATCGCTAGCGAAAACATTGTTCAAGATGAATCCGATGGTCCCTCCTACAAACGTTACATGCTGATGTCGTTTGATATGATTACTCAAACATTTCTAGAAGTCCAGATTCCTGATTGTATAAGAGTCCATCTACCAATCCCTTTCACAATACTTGCTCATAGACGCGCTGTTGTTATTCATGGAAACATCCTCTCAGATGTCAACAACGTGTTTTGTGTTAGGATGTTAGAGTTTGAGGGTGCTTCTCTTACAGGAAGGATTTTATTAAACTTCACCAATGTGACCCATTGTTGCCTAAAGTTACTGGGGTTTACCATTTTCGAAGAACCTATAATTGAGGTGGAGACGCCGTTCCAAGCTGAACACACCCTAGAAGTCTACCAACATTGGTCACAACAGTTTCATAATGTTTGTGTTGAAGGAGATGCTGGTACTTTCTACATGGGGCCCTACAAGGAGTCGTTGACTCTGTTGACTGAACAAGATGGTTCTATATACTAGTTATTATGAGTAGTACGTATGTATGTGATAATTAGAGTTGTATGGTAGTGACTGCGACAATATAAAAGTTGTGTTCGCTTCCTAGTTAATGTGTTGTATGATCTTTGTTTTGTTAAAATATATCAGTTATTTTCATTAGTTTATGCTTCAGGGTTGATACATCAGTCATATTTGGTTGTTACATTTTTGAACAGGTTAAACTTCCATATGTGCTTGAAAAGACAAATGTCTTCCATAAAAAGGGAATCGATCCCGTAAAATATACAATTTCATTTAAGAACCCTGAGCGAGTTCCTAAGCAAGGTGGGGTTTTCGGAGATTGTGGTATATGGGCCTGTATTTTTTTTATGCAGGCTGGCCTTTCATATCGTGAACAACTGGCTAGGTTTTATCTAAAACATAAAGTCGTTACTTGGTAGCTTGTAACACACACTTCACAAGCCGTTCACAACCATGGTCAGCTGTCGGTATAGATAAGTAAGTGTTATGCTCTTGACCCACTATCGCATGTTTTAAAACATTATATTCATTGATAACCATAACCGAATACATTTAGTATGCCAGCCCATAAAATGGTAGATATAATAGGTCTAGCATAACAATGGAAAACAATTAATATGAGGTCTAGCTTAACATGAAATACATAGCAAATAACAACCAACTGATTAATAAAAGGTTCTTGAATGTTGTGGCTCTTTTTTCATATGTTGTTGCCATCTGTTGAGCCTGATTGATATTCCTCAGCAGTCCTGGAATAATCTGCATAGATCATGGACACATTGGTGGATCAAAAAACCCATTAAACCCGCAACTGTCTTGACCCTGTTAAAAGTAAACATATCTACATTATAGTTTCATAAAATGCAACTATACATGTCTAAACTGTCAATACTTACTATTTTTGGAAAACAATGAAATCTGTGGCCAGGGTTAGTTGGTGTCCAGGATGTTCGCAATACTGTAGGCAACCCACATTGACAGATCCTTGGTATGTACATACTTAGGTTTTGCAACTGTAGAAAGATTTAGATTGGGGATCAAATAAGGTGTAGATATTTTGTAATGGGGTTGGGGATGGTTGTGTTAGGTCTATTTATTTAATGTTGAAGTACAAAAAAAAAGTACACCTTACTTTAACAACACCACATTCAATTTAATGTGTTCACCAATTCTTAAATTGATTAAATCTTATTTTTTTTTATATTGGTTTATTAAATAAATAATGTTAATAGCTTTTTGTTTTAGTTTTTGGTCAAACTACTTAAGTATATGAAAGGTTAGGCATTAATTGTTTTTGGATGTATGGGAAGTGTATGTAATCATGGCTTAGAGTTATAAAGTGGTGTCTCAAGGTATTCTATCAAATCAACTCCCTATCTTTGAGAAAAAAATTACACACATTTCTCTAAACAAAAACAAAAAAAAAAAAGAAAGAAAAAAAAAAAAAAAAAAAAAAAAAAAAAAAAAAAGAAAGAAAAACAAGAAAATGACCACTCGAATGCCTTTCATCGATGAGTTGGCTAGAGCTGCGGGTTCAAGGCTTGTGAAAGACATGATGATCGTTAAATTTAAGAGAGAAGTTGATGTTATCATACTTGAGGAAGTTGATCTGAGCAAAAAAGCCAATGAAATAAGGTCCAGGGTGACCGGTAGGGAGTCCGTTATTCGGGAGCTAGAGCTCTTGTTTGGTTTTGATTCCACCCTGCAAAGCCTTGATCATTTGAACCGGCTGCAAACAGAAGACCTAACAGAGATCTCAATGCTGCTTCAGAATGCCAGGAAGAAACGAAATCTGGCGGCTGATCTCTTGAAATTGATTGAAAAGCTACAGGCTATGGAGCTCTAAGCCTTTATTTTATTTTGTCTTATGTCCTTTTGAATGGGTCTTTTTGGCCTTAGATGTTCAAGAAGCTTTGTTCATGTTTTAAAGTTGTCTCTTTATGTTGATTATCTGTTAAAAAGGATGTTAAATGAATATCTATTATATATATATATATATATATATATATATATATATATATATATATATATATATATATATATATATATATATATATATATATATATATATACACATATATATTTTGTTTATCCTGATTAAAGATATAGTTGGCATACCTTGTGCTAGTTTAGTTTGTTAAAAACCTCTTTGTGTAAGGTTGCATTGTTTGGATGTCTTCTAACTAATTTGTAACCATATTCATTGCAGGATTGTTGCAATTTGATCCGGTAAGAGGGTAGTTGGAACCAGGCTAATAGTCAATTTGGGTGAAACCCAAATGACAATTAAGGTGTTTATGCTTCACCCAATGCATAATGTAATGGATACCAGTACTATTTTAACAGTTTAACCAACTTATGGATAATGTAATGGACAACTTATTTTCACTAATGTAAGGTAATATGTATCAATTTAAATACTATGACAACAATAAATCTACTAACATAACATCTTCATAGTGTTAAACATAACATATATTATGTAATATAATATAGCGACCGATTAGTGATCATCACTTTAGATATATTAGTTGTAAGATACAGTCAGTTGATGGTTACAAAACCGTTGATATATATCAGTACCAACACCACGCACATCCTAAACGCTTACAAACCCAACAACAGACCATACACAAACAACGAAAATAACCAAATCAAACATGAACTATTCTTCAAATGAGTCATAACTACCGATTTGCTCATCCTTCTCGTTCAACCCATCACGTACTTCAGACATGATAGCAGTTAACGCCTCCAACCTTATTCGTTCCCTGATCAGAACCTTACGCCAGTTTTCATATATATAACCCATCCAGCTACTTCATCATCGTGGTCGATCGACCAGAATTCTGCCATTCTAGCTGTTCTTATTTTTATCTTGGCTTCCAACTCATTGCGTCGTTCGCCTAGGTACCTAATAAAGGCTTCGTCTTCGAGTTTCTCATGAACAGTCAGAAGCTTGAAGCATTCCTGAAGTTTCTGTGTGCCAAAAATCTGTTTCAGTTGATAGATCATAGGAGTTTCTGAAGCCATTGATTTTATTATTATGAGACTTAGGGTTTTTTAGAGGGTGTAGATAAGTTAGGGTATATTGATTACTATGGACATGATGCAAGCGTATATAAAGAAGTATAATGGAAAGTGAATAGGTGAATATTCAATGTAAGTCTTTAATTGTAATTAATTCACACCTTATGTATACTTTCCCATGCAGAAATATCATAGACGTGTTTGATAAAATTGTTTTTAAAAAGAACACATCAATTACTAGACCAAGTGTGATACCTAATGTGATTGAACGCTTTGTAGTCAAGTTTATGTATTTCTACTATTTACTGGTGTAAATTTGAGTCATTAACCCAAGAAACAAGGTTTCGTGATTACATTCGTTAGTTATACTATGATAATTTAATTTGACCGGACTATATTGCTGGTTAAAACTAGAATTAATAGAGAATGAATAGAAATATCCGCATAAATTGTTCAACATGCATTAGAGTGACTTTTTTGAAGTCCATCCTTGATTGTTTATACTACATGTACACATAATGCTAAACCTCAAACTGAGTATAGTAGTAAGTATCATCCGACAAATGTTGTGATAACCCCATGGCGTCACCCATTGACGACTCGTTGTAAGCTGCAGGCGAATTATAGTGTTCAGATTCCATCGCATCTTCCACCGGGGCATCATCATCTTGATCATAATCCATCTCATCTTCCACCGGGGCATCATCTTCCACCGGGGCATCATCAGCAAATTCTCGGTCGTCGTTCGTATTTTGTGTACGCTGCAGCTGTAAATGGACGAGTGCATATGGTATGTTATGAATATCAGCATACACACAAACTAAGTAGAGATAAATTAACTGAAAAACTTACATTTTCACTTGGCAATGGTTCACGACAAGCGTCTCGATAGTGTCCTCCCGCACCACATCTTCCACAATGTACGATCCTAGGCTCCTCCCCTTGTGATCTTATACGGTGATTTGCCTTTGGTCGTCCAGGTTGCCACTTAACAAGAGCAGGCAGTAAAACAACTTGCAAGTCAACTGGAGTTTCCCACGTGTCTCGAAGAGGATGCACCAAATGTTCATATGTACATTTCAGAGTTGTTTGGGAAAACCAACCCTTGGCCCAATGATTACAGTTACTCATGTGACAAAATCTAGCCACAGCACAAACGTGCCCGCAAGGTAACCCAGAAAGTTGCCATTTGCGAGAACTACAATCACCCTCTGTCAATTTAACTGTGTGCACGGCTTTGTTGTCCCTAACCTCATAAATTTGTGCATGTTGAATACCACGTACAACCCATGTACTGCTTTTTATCATCCTGTCATTAACTTTACCACTAGCCCAAGCTCTCAGCGCGGTTGCAGGCGATTCACCTATGAAATGGTATTCATATTAATCATTGTTAAAACATACATGACCAATCACAAATAAAAAAATAAAATTTAATATGAAAGAAACAATGATTAAAATAAAAATTACACATGCGTGCCTTTCACAGCATTACCTTCACTGTTGTATCTACGCTCACAGAACCACCGTTGAATAAGCTCTCGGTAATACTCTATTAACATTGTTAGTGGAACATTGCGCACAAACTTGGTTAACGAATTTATTGACTCGGCGCTGTTTGATGTCATGTAGTTGTATCTTTTTCCTGGACAGTATGCTCTTGACCACCTATCAAAACCAGCGTCTTCAAGTTTTCTGTATGCTTTAGGTCTTAACCTTCTAATCTCAGAGATTGTGTTTTGAAAATCAGACTCCAAGTACGCTTTACATGTCTTCCAAAATAGGCCCGTATGCTTTTTACTTTTCAATCTGCAATTCATCATCAAATGCCGACAGCAGTACCCATGAAAGGCTTGGGGAAAACAGTTTGACATGCAATGGTAATGGCGTAATGCCTATCAGATATAATAGCAAAACCATCACGTTCACCGATACATTCTTTCAGCTTCGACAGGAACCAGGACCATGATTCAACAGTCTCGCCTTGAGCTACACCCGTTGCAAGTGGTATTATCTGATTGTTAGCATCCATTCCGACAGCAAGCAGGTTGGTTCCAAGGTACTTTCCTTTTAGGTGCGCGGCATCTATCTTTATAAGCGGCCGCATATACATTAAGAAACTCTGGATCTATTTAGTTAAAAATAGATAAGTGAGTTTAAAAATAAATTTAATAAAAATACTATGATATATAAATTTGATATAATTCGTTAATTATGCTTACCGAAACACCAAAGCCTACAAAACACATCTTGAATTATCCTTCTGCATCTGTCTCAATGTGTGTCACAGTACCCGGATTTGCGAATTTAAGGTTGTAACAATATTTGGGTAAGATGGAAAATGATTCAGCATGGGATCCGTACAGAAATTTTAGGGCATAATTTTTCCCAGTCCATGCTCGAAGGTAAGAAATGTCTATTTTCCATTCTATTTTAAAATCTGTCTTTATGTCCGTACCTGTATACACCCGTCTATTGTTCCTCATTTTTTCCATGATCATGTGACGAATTATAACCTTTGAAGCATTCCTATGGTTAGGGAGTAATTGTGTGTTTTCACATGTGTGTGAAGGGTGAAGGTTGGTGACCCTAAAAATATTGGAATCTAAAAACTTTCTTGTGTAAATGTTCCAACTGCATTCTGGAACAGCACATCTTACACTATACCTTTTCGAACAAGATTTAATAACGTAAAATTCAAACCCTTCTATTATAGCTTTCTTTGCTATTGCGATTATACACTCTGCCTTATCAATAAATCTATCACCCATTTTAATGCTACATGGAACTCTATTTTCCAAGTTACATCTATAATTATCTTTAATATCAATTTCAAGTGCAATTGGAGGGTCAGGCATATGTGTAAACATTTTGTTGGGATTATTTTGTGATGATGCATCAGGTATGTAAGGCTTATTTAAATCAAAATCAGCAGACTTACAAGAAGAATACGTTTTCGCCTCGTGCAACTTGATAAACAGTTTTGGTATTTGGTCGGTAACATGTGAAGAATCACACACAAAGCTTTCAACGTCTTCATCATCATTAACATCAATTACTTAAGAACATATTTCGTAGGACAGCAATATCATAACATCTACGCTGATGGAGAACTTTTCTCTGCAATAATTAACTAGATTCAAGTACTTGATGTTGTGTGGGAGTAACACTTTCCGTGTTGATGGCTGACACACGAGAAAACATTTAAATTTGTTGGTGGAATTCTGAGAACTCATTGTGTTGAACCTGGTGTTAGTGTTTGTTAATTTTGAGTATGCTTATGCAGCATATACAGGACGAATAAGAGAAGTACATAGGAATGAATATAGTAGTAAATTGCCTTAACAACCATATGAAGTTAAGTAAATGAAGTCGCATAAACATAGTACAATCTAATAACTTCCCTAACCACCAACCACCAATCATACATTTAATTGGTTCAACTACGCGGTCCATAAAATCATAATTACAGCATAATAAGTACATTCGCATAATAATGTGAACAATCCTTAAGACTGGCATCATAGGACTATTAAAGGTCAAGTTTGTGAATTGGCAAATACTTGAAAAGATTTAATTTGTTGTCTGCATACGCAGCAGTTTGAAAAGATGAACCCAAATGAAAGTGAAGATTGGCAGCTATCACTTGATGTAGACGATTTTGATCTATTCCTAACCTCCACCAAATGCACCATCAACAACCAAGAAGCAAGTGTGGAGAATACAAGCAGCCAAAAAAATGTGTCAAATAAAAGCTTTATTGTTCAAAAAAATGATTCTTAACCCGTTAGGATAATACCGGGCCCTGCGGGCATTGTTCAATCAGCAAAGCTGCTTAAAACACAACTTATTGAGGACGGAGTTGAGGACTCCCAAACACCAACACAAGCCTTCATTATGAAGGTAGATGAACAATTAGATCCGAATGAGTGTTTTACACGTGGACCGTGGGTTGGAGCGGTTGATTATGTTCATAATAATGGGGGGATTGTCTACGGCTGTCTGGGAAACATCAATAAATTTATGAAGAAAGGTAAACTTAAGCAAGTTATTGCAATAGTGATGTCTGTTTCTCCAAATGCAATTGGAGATCTAACAGTTACTTTGAAGGATCCTACTGGCTCAGTTAGTGGTGCAATACACCACAAAGTCCTTAATGACGAGGGGGTTATGGAAGGAAACATTTTACCGAAGGGACAGCTTTGGTACTTGCTAATGTTTCAGTTTTTACTCCAAAAGTGTCTTTGCATTACCTTAACATTACTAAAAGAAACATAGTTAAGGTTTTCAATAAGGATACGGTTCCTGATAGTGGCAGTGGTACACAACAAACACAAGGTTGCAGTGGAGTTGCAGATTTTATGAGTCAGCTACGTAGGCGAAATGACTCAAATTTGTATTAGATTGACTGTCAATGTTTTATGTCTTACATGCTATGATCGTTAAGTATATATGCGTTGCTTAACCGACATGTCTACACTTAAATGTGTGTCTATGGGTTCCTTGTCTATGGGTTCCTTGAATTGGATTCCTTGAATATTTATGTGCTGCTTAAATGTCATGTTCCATCTCAATAAGGACATAACATTCTATCCTAACTCATGAATGGCTTCCTTGAATTGGTTAGGCTTAATATACAACATAAACATACATGAATAACAAATTTTTCACTTGTTTAACCAAACAAAGTTAAAATACATAAGGTAGGATTACAAAATATAGTTAATACCAGAAATAACATCGATAAAAAGAAGACATTACATATAATTATATTACTGCAATGTAATTCAACTGTGCCCGGTGTTCATTCGCCTTTGCTAGAACCACAACCTTCCAACCCATTCCTTTCTCTTAGGTATGCGAACACAGTTTCTAGTTTTGTTATTCTGTTTTCTAAATCCTCACTCATTCCGTCAACAGGTGTTGTCTTCCCCTTTCCAACACCCTCCAGCTCATCATAGTAGTAATCGTTTTCCCTAAGCCATTTAAGGATATTTGATATGAGATCGTTAGGTATTTTCTTTAGCACATCAAGTATTTTGTCAAACAAATGCAGGTTTGACAAAACTGTATCCCACTCCTCCTCATCTGATCTAAAGAACAGTGAGTTGCCCTTTTTATTGTTTGACATTCTTATTCGATTGATTGTGACAGATTATTTTTGTGAATGTGTTCAATGGAAATTTTAGGGTTTATTGGAACAACAAATCAATTATGAAAAAACCCCCTTTTGTTCGAAGTATTTGACTTTTCAACGACCCACACTTTTTGGACAATCAGGAAAGCCAAACCCGGCCCGGTGAACACAACTTCCATTACTACGTAAACTTTAAACACACATTAAACTTAAAAGTTAATTAAAATTTTAACACGCATTAAAACTACAATAAACATAAAACATAAAACTACGCTTTAATTAAATGAATCATCCGACACATAGCGCTCGCGACTCGAATAGAAGGCACTTGAATCGTCCTCACTCGATGGCACAGGTGGAAGTCCCATTTTCCATCGTCGTTATGCTCTTTGGTTTCTCCGATCCTCTTTACCTTTTAAATATGCCTCACGCTCCCTTAACTGACGTTCTTGTTCAGCTTCAAACTCTAATAAGACTTCTATATCCAACTCGTACTGTTCTTCTTCAGTCAACCCTACGGTATTGGGTTGGTTTTCATGTGGAAAGTTTGGTGGTTGATTGTTTTCCGGTGGAAACAAAACTTCTGCTGGAGTGGCCGGTGGTGGGTTGTCATATTGGAATACGGGAAATAAATCTTCTGGTGGAGTGTTTTGTGCGGAACTGTCTTCCGGTGGTGTGTTGTAAACCGATTTGTTATCAGGTGATGTGTTGTGCGACATTGTAAAGTATGAAGAAGAAAAATGAATTCTTGGTAATTTGTGTCTGAATTGTGTGTGTGTATTTCATTTTGAATTTACGAATATGTATTTATAGGATGATTTTTAGATTTTAAATTTAAAAGTTTATCCCGCTTTCATTTTGAATCCAAATTTTGAAAGTATCCCGCTTAATTTTTTAATTCAAACGTTGAAAGTGTCAAGCTTTGTGAAAGGACACACCTTTATGAAAGGACACACGATTAAGTTCAAATTACTACAAAGGATGATTAAATATTACAAACATAAAAAATCCTAAAGATACACTATTAATACAATTGTTGTTTACAACATCCATGGAAATACTCCCAGCAGTTACAGATACTCCACATCATCTCCCTCATCAATTTCATGATGGACATAAAGCACCTTGTGTTTCCAGAAGTAAGAAACCATACGTTCACGGAACGCAAGGGCAACTTCGCGAGGGTCACCAAACACTAGTGGTATGTTGTTCGTCAACCAGTGTAACAGTAGACAAACCCAAACACCACAATCTCCATACCCACCAGATTGACATGGAACACATTCTGAAAACTGAAATGTAATTTGGTACGACCCCAACGCTAATCCCTTACTTTCTAAAACTCCACTCTCATTCAGGAACACCGGAAGTTGACGTGACAACTTTTCCCTCATAGTTAACCACCACCTTCTGTTCTCCTGTATTGGCAAATTCTTTTGTCTCTTACGCGGGGTCGACGAATCATAAATTGTGTTACTCCCTGTACTGATTTGCAGCTCCGCAAGCGCCTAGTGAGTGCCCGGTTCATTCAGAGGGAAATATAACTACAAATCAAGTAAAATAACCCATGAATATTAGGATTATATAAATACACAACCCCATATATTATTTGATATACACACCTTCTCTACACTCGTCAATGGCACATGGTATCTATTGGAAGTTGCATACGAGAGAGGCATGCCACCATCTAGTAGAGTTGAAGCAAAAAAAGAGCTAAAAAGTGACCAGTCTGCAGCGGGTTGCCTAAATCGCCATATTATGTCTACCCAAACTTCCATATTCTGCTGTGACAAACAAAAAATGGTATAAGATATCCTATTTTATAACTTAAGCATATGAATATTTACAAGCCATAAATACAAAAATTGGAATTACGATTCACAAAAGGTATTTACAACAGAAACTTTCAATTAAGAAGAAACATACAACAATTTGTATACCATTCTATTCATACTTAACAACCAATAAACAACCCCATTAAAAAAACCTAATGCGATTCAGACACAAGTTAATAAAAAGGGATTTAACAAAACATCAATTGCAAGATTGCTGTAATTGAATATAAACTAGTAACTTACCATGTCTGTCAGCCAACCTCTTTTTACCTTGTCCAATCCCAATAATGCAATCCAAAATTCATCATCAACAACAATATGACATCCGACCCACGGAAACTTGTACATTTTCATGGACTCTTCACTGTCACCTTTTTTTAGCAAGTATTTCAAATATCCAGGCACAGTCACTTTCCATGGGTTTGCTTTTTTGTGTCGCTTAAGATCCTGGAACAAAACAGGCCAGACGTTACATATTTTGTGCATTAAAGATTAATAAAGTAGCACGCAATGTATTCGAATATTGTACCTCTCTAAAAGGTTCGACATGTAGTTTTTGCCAATCAATGTTGTTTGTAGTTAACGTTCGGGGAGCATCGATGGTATCATTGATTGGGAATTCTACTGGTTCCAAAGGCTTAGTCACCTTTGTGGCTATCTTAGCCCTTTTTCTTGGTTGTGGAGTGGTTTCGGGTTGCTTTTGGTAAGGTGTTACACAGGCAGGACCTGGTTTTTGGCGCCTCCGCGTACATCCGTACACATTCTCTTTAAAACCATTTGGGGGTGGGGATGCCATCAATTGCTTCATCATTTCATTGTTCGTTAATTCTCCAATGAACTTATCAAGATCATTCTTTTTTTGGTTAAAACCAATCAAGTCACTAGTATTCGCCTCCAACGATGTAGCACAATCCATAGTTTGGTTCACCCGTGTCTTATCTTCTGACCGAACGTCTGCACCAACCGCGTTTTGTTTTTGTTCTTCATTTTCCGTTCCAGAGACATCGGTATTCGAGACATTATCATCTTCAAAACCAGCCGACATATTATCCAAATAATAATTTGGTAATTGTCTCTCAACATCCATGTAATCACTCAAGGGATCGTTCCCCTGTAAAATTTTCATTACTGTGAACATATAACCAAACAAATTAAGAAAAAAATAACAGTTAGCAATATATTACTTTGTCTGGCATCTCGCAATCAACCATAGGCGCAGATGGTGGATCTGTCACAAGACAATGCTTTGGCTCTTGTCTCTCAACATCCAGCTTATCACCCGTCTCATGCTTGGGCTATAACAAATAACATTACTATAAATGCATAACCAGACAAATTTGATACAAAAAAAACAAATTAAATTTAATTAACCAACAAAATTATGTTACTGTATCGGGAACATGGCAATTAACACCAATGAATGAAGGTGGATCTGTCACATAAGCCATTGCATCAATCAATTGAGTAAGTGTGGATGGCTGTGTATATGCCTCATAAGGAATATTATCTACTGCACCAGCCGTTCCAATACGTGGTTGTGAGTTTACATCATTCAGCTTTTCGGTAACTTCTTCATGATTTTTCTTAAAACATTCCTTTTCTTTGCCTTTAATAGGCTCAACTGGTATTCGTATAGAAGCACCATACAGTTTCCTTAATTCATCAACCTTAGAAACAAGTTCCGAATGCACATCCAGAACTTCTTTACACAGTGCTTCAAACGCGTCCATTAGCTGACGTGATTCTGTAACAACATACTTTTCAACATACTGACCATCATCCCGAACAAAAGGTTTGTGATCAATGTCCTGTCGGACATTGATGTGCGTTTTATTATGCAAGTTTTAAATTTATAAGGGTGAATTACCAAATCTAGAAACAACACATACGAGCAAGTGTACTCGTCCATTATAGCAAGATATGATGGTAAGTCGGGATCGTTCGCAGGGATTTGTGAGTGAATCAAAATATAACTCTAAAAGTAAATCTCTAATGTACGCAAATAAGATAATAAGCAAATTCAATAATTTAAAAACTACACTTGTTTAGACTAGTTTTCTAATTAATGACACACATGATTGTGATAACTTTTGATAACATGTTGGTTGTGATAATTAGATGGTGGTCTAATCTATTGTTTCTACAAGTTAAACCTTCGTCAAGATTTTAGTTCATAAAAACAAGCTTTAGGTGTAAAACAATCAATTCAAGATCCATCCAAGGTTCATAAGGTATGGTGAATATCTTAAACAGAAGAACAAACTCTTATTACAAATTAAATACTCTTAGGAAATGGTCATTATAAAAGGTAACCCATTCATAGACAAAAAGGTTACAATTGTTTATAAACATCTAAACTTTCGTCCAACTAAAGGTTTACAAACAATCCGATTTGATGTTATAAAAGCATTCTCATTACAATCATACTTCTTGTTTCTTTGTTTAGTCAAGAATAATTATGGTGAAAAACAATCATTCATAGACAAATGATTATAACTAGTTGAATAATAACAAATCTTTCGACCCTTGAAACTATTTTCAATTAGTTAACCTTGGCTCAACAAATGTCACTATGAAACTTAAGGTACAATTGGTTCTTAGGATTGACTTGAAATTGAATTAAAACATGTTATCACAATCATAACTATCACTAAGCATAAAACATCATCAAAACAAGTGTAAAAAGGCTACTAGCCACTCATAGCAAACATGCAAATAAACTCAGAATATTTAACATTAGAATCCATGGTTTTAAGTCTTACAATGCTTTGGAATTGATAACAATTGACAAGGTATTGATAACCTAAGTATTGGTGATGATTTCTTGAGATTTTTGGCGTCCAAATGTTGCTTCCTTGGTCCTCCAAAGTTCCTGGTTCTTTCTGCACGAATTTTCCTTCTTTGAGAGCTAGATGATGATAATAATTGAGAGTAGTAATGAGAGTAATTGATCTCTTGAATTGTGTCTTCAATTGTGTACTCTTGGGGTCCTTTTAGGCTTGTCAAATACTCCTAGTAATGAATAGGGACATAAATGCTGGAGCTTGGACATCAAGACACTAAGAAGGGCCTAGAACAATGGGACAAAAGACCAAGATTCGTGCACAAAAAGTTGGTATAAACAGGCAGAAATGTCCATCCGATCGGTTGCAGGTTGGTACCGATCGGATGGATATGGTAATTGTGGCTATCCGATCGGTTGTACTCCAACCGATCGGATGGTAGGTTCTGGTTGCTTTGGACTTTCACTTTTTCTTGTATAGTTCTTTATGCACTATCCAAACTTGATTAACTCTGAACTTGGAACTTTGAAATGACAAAACTTAGGTTCTCCTTATGAAATACGTAACAGATTGGACTTTTGAACTTGGGAATCTTCGTGTAATCGCATATACTTCATTTTCTTCACTTTTTTTCCATTTTTCCTACATTTGGCTACATATGCTACAAAAACATACTTTGATACGATTTAGTGGCAAAAGCATATAAAAACAACCAAATAACATACACAAAAACACTAATAGCGCTTATAAAAACATGTTAACTTTGAGCGTTATCAAATCCCCCATACTTAAACTTTGCTTGTCCTCAAGCAAATCTAGAAGAAAACTAAATATCCACATGGTAACCGGAAGTGATTTCTGATAATTGTGATGAAAATCCTCCTTATACAAGTATAAGTTAGATAATCCTTATTAAACTTTTATAATTGAAATATTGAGACGTTTGACAATACCCAACGATTTTCTTGCTTGATTAACACTTCTAAAACACCTCACGAAAGAAGAATAAGATATAATTCACTCATAACACTCATATATGGGGTAGCGTATATGATAAATCACACTCATTGCTCAGTCACGATCTAATTATTACTATAGGCTTGTACAAGAAACAAAACTACACCGCAATGGCGTAAGCACCAAGTCTACATATCAAAGAGGTCTTTTATTTGGGTTGTAACGTAAGGCTAAAGGGTTTATACCAGGCTTATATTCAAACATCTCATACAAAAACATAATAGATCACTGGCGCGAATTCTTGATTACTCAAAAACCGGATGGTCACTAAAATATTCTTGCACTTGATATTCTCTCAAAGCCATTACTATATCCGGAGACTCGAAAGAACAAAGAATAAAGTAATTTGGTAAGGGTAGGGATAAGGCATGGGAATATTTATGAAATTGGTTTTGAAAGAAAAATAAAGTCAAGTCTAAGTCCATTGTTGCTAGTCACCAAACAATCCACGAACCCGTAAATGATTATAGTTACAATCATCTCTTCTTTAGACTTTCACATATCGTTACATTGATTTGCCATAACAATATTCTTCATACATAGCACATCGGCTAACAACATATCACATAACTTCTTCTTCACATATAGCACATTTGCTATAATTGTCACCTTATAGTTGCGATGACTTTTTTTTTCTCCTTTTTTTTTTTTTTTTTTTTTTTTTTTTTTTTTTTTTTTTTTTTGCAAATAAACTCAGATCTCCCCCACACTTCGCATAAGCATCACCACAAAAATACAAATAAGAAGCTGCAGTCTTCGTCTTTGTCAGAATGGCACACACATGATTGGTGAAGTGTGGCTAACTAATAATCATCAAAAACAATTCAACATACCAAGCAACTAGCAACCCACCATTTAGACTTTGACAAGGGTTTAGGCTAAGGTTTAAAGTGTAAAATCTTTTTTATTTATTTTTTTTATTTTTTTTTCTGGATGTAACAAAAGAAATAGGATGGCTCAGAGGGTGTAACTAAGGGTATCTAGCGTTAAAGATGAACGCTAACAAAAGGGTTAAAAATTGGAAATTAACTAATCAATGTGATTAGCTAAAAATCAATAAGGAAGGCTATTTGGTTAAAATCCTAAGGTTGCCTCTTATCACGTATGTATACTTATATTACAAAAATGTAATCTCACAACGGTCTCGTAATGATTTACAAGTACAAGTTCTAGAATAAATAAAATCACTGGCACACTCATAACAAAAGATTTGAGCATATAAGATGTATGTTAGATATGAACAGGCTAAAATCCTCACAATTTAGTGGAAAGGGTTATAATGTGTGCTAGCAAATGTTATCGATCCAAAAGTGGATTGCAATATTAATCGGGACACATCTCAATTCTTTCAAAATTAATGATTTTTCCGGTGGATAGATCCAGTTATTCTAATAAATTACTCCTACAAGTGTGAAAACAACTAGATTATAAGGACAAACAAAATTTAAAATTTAACTCGATATTAGACTTAATTTCTTATTTTACCTACTCACCCCCCCCCCCCCCCCCCACACACACACATTTAAGTTAAGCATTGTCCTCAATGTGATAAATGAACTTAAAAGTATGAAAGTAGGGAAAATGAGAAAATGAGAAAATTAACCATGATATCCGGTTTTATCTTCCTATCCAATCTTCTGTTTCTTGCAATCAATACCTGCATTATTAGAAACAAAAACAAACAAACAAAAAGCATTGCAATTTTATTCAAATTAGTGGCACACCCCCACACTTAAGTTTGACCAAGTGGTAAAACTTTGGGGTGTAGACACTGAGAGAGAAAATATATTAAAAATAAACACACGGGTTACCTCCCGAAAAGCGCTTGTTTTATTAACGAGTCCTCAGCCGGACTCAAACTTCGAATAGATTATGTAGTTGTAGTGTTACATTTCTTTTTAGGGATGTACACCACATTTCCTATCACAATTCCCTCCCCTGTTTCATCTATGTTTTCCAATGTAACTGTTTCCCATGCTCTAGGAAGAGCATCATAGATAAAACCATTATTGTGTGCCCAAGGGGCCATTCCCTTGTGTGGAGCCATGAATGTGATAGCTTCATATTCAAATTCGGATGGAATTTCTTCATTAGAAATTACGTTTAATTGCTCTTTATCATAATAGAGTTTAATTCGGTGCCCATTTACAATGAAACTTCCACCATGTTTGTCATAAAGTTCAACATAACCTGATGGAAATCCATGTTTCACTACATATGGTCCAAACCATTTTGGTTTGAGTTTCGGAGCTTTAAACTTGTATTTCATATTGAAGAGCAGAACTTTATCTCCAGCTTTGAATTGTTTTCGAATTTTTAGCTTTCTATCGTGGTAAGCTTTGGTTCTTGCTTTGTATAGCTGGGAGTTCTCATAAGCTTGAAGTCTTAACTCATCGAGTTCATGTAATTGCAAAAATCTCTTTTCTCCAGCTATTTTTATATCAGGATTACAGCTTCTTAGCGCCCAGTAAGCACGATGCTCAAGTTCGAACGGTAGATGACATGTTTTCCCATACAAGAGTCTGTATGGTGTTGTACCAATTGGTGTATAATATGCCGTACGAAATGCCCATAGAGCGTCGTCTAATTTCCTTGACCAAATGGAAGGATTGTCCTTAACCGTTCTTTCAAGTATTCTTTTTATAGCTCTATTGGTATTTTTGACTTGACCACTAGTTTGTGGATGATAAGCTGTAGCAAAACGATGATGAACTCCATATCGTTTCATTACTTTCTCCATTTTTTTATTACAGAAATGGGATCCTCTATCACTTATTAAAGCTTTAGGAATTCCATAGCGAGCAAAAAGCTTTTTGAGAAAGTTGACAACAACTCGTGCATCGTTAGTAGGATGAGCTTCAGCTTCAACCCATTTGGAAACATAATCGATTGCAACGAGGATATATTCATATTTGTGTGATTTAGGGAAGGGTCCCATAAAATCAATTCCCCAAATGTCGAATATTTCACAGACTTGAATGCTCTTTTGAGGCATTTCGTCTCTTCGAGAAAGCTACCGGATTTTTGGCACGCATCGCAGTTTTGAACGAGAGTATATGCTTCTTTGAAAATTGTAGGCCAATTGAATCCAGTATCAAAAACTTTTTTAGCTGTAGTGGAAGGACCATAATGTCCCCCAGTTGGGCCATGATGACATTCATCAAGAATTTTTCTTGTTTCGGCACCTGAAACACATCTTCGTATCATTCCATCCTTGCACATTTTAAAAAAGGTAAGATTTCTCTCAATAATAGTGTTTTAGCTCTGAAAAGAACTTACTATGTTGGTAGTGACTCATCCTTTTTTTAAGAATATCTCCTGCAAGATAATTTGCGTAATCTGCAAACCATGGTACTTCCTCATCATCATCTTTATCTATCGTCATGATAGTTTCTTCTGGAAAATAATCGTTAATTTCATTTTCTTTTAATTCTTCCAAATTCGGATTCTCGAGATGTGACAAATGATCAGCTGCAAGATTTTCTGCTCCTTTCTTGTCTTGTATTTCGATATCGAATTCTTGTAGTAGTAAAATCCATCTGATAAGACGCGGTTTTGCATCTTGTTTGGTAAACAGATACTTGAGTGCGGAATGATCTGTAAAAACTATTGTTTTTGAAAGCACGAGATAAGATCTGAATTTGTCGAATGCAAAAACTACGGCTAATAATTCCTTTTCCGTAATCGTATAGTTTTGTTGAGCATTATTGAGTGTTTTACTAGCGAAGTATATAGGACGAAATTGTTTTCCTTCACGTTGTCCTAAAACAGCTCCAACAGCGAAATCGCTTGGATCACACATGAGTTCAAATGGTAGTGACCAATTAGGTGCAACCATAATTGGGGCACTAGTCAATTAACTTTTCAATGTTTCGAAAGCTTTAATGCAGTCTGCATTGAAATCAAATATAGAATCCTTTTCTAAAAGTTTAGTCATAGGACGTGATATTTTTGAAAAATCTTTGATAAATCGGCGGTAAAACCGGCATGTCCTAGAAAACTTCTAACGGCTTTAACGTTAGTTGGTGGTGGTAATTTGGTGATAACATCTATTTTAGCTTTGTCTACTTCCATTCCTGAACTTGATATCTTGTGTCCTAACACAATTCCTTCAGTTACCATGAAATGACACTTTTCCCAATTAAGAACTAGATGTGCTGTAACAATTCGCAATTTCAGGTTAATTACTATTCCCAGAAAATTTACTATTCACTGATACTATTCATATTACTATTCATTTTTCCCAAAATTTTCCCGAAAGTTGATTTTTATTTCATATTCTCGAGTGATAAATCATTTCCATGGCAAATTAAATGTTTGACATTCGTCAGATCATTTTCGTGAAAGTTATTAAGGAATTACACGTTTTAGGGTAAAACGTCATTCAGAAATTCTACGCACAACGAAATTTGACCCCGTCAGGTGACCCCACATCAGAAAAATGTTTGACACACTCATGATTTATTTGAGAATAAATCATGACTGAGAAAAATATGACCAGAATAAACCTCGGCCGTGAAAAACTGGAATTTTCAGTTTTAAGCGTTTTTACTCAGCCGTAACCTTAGCCTATACCTGCACCGCGTTTCTAAGATGATTTGAGTTTTCAACTTATTAAAATAAGTCAACATATTTTTCCCTCCTCCATTGACCAAAAATCATTCCTTGATTTTATAAGTCATTCCTTGATTTTTAGGCTTACGGTTTGATGTCTAAAAGACATTTAATACCAACCGACACTGGACTGAGCCCAGTCTAGACATTATAAGTCATTTTAAATCATTTATAACCTATTAGAAAAGTAAAATTTTACTTTTCTCAATTTTACGCAATATTCGTACATTTTACGTATTACGCGTTTTAGACCCGTATTTCCAGTTTTAGCAGGGTTTTACCACCCAAATGGAACCTATCACCCATTTTATATTTTATTATGGAACATATGGACATGTTTATCAATACTTTCAAGTTTCATAATTTTACGACATCCGGTTTTACGTTTTGAGGCCTAATCATTTACGGTTGGCATTTCCCGGAGTCAAAACTAACCAAATATCTTAGGATAATATCTAACCAAGCACACCTCACCCCCCCCCTAGCCCTTGTGAACCACCATTAGGGGGGGGGAGTCACACCTTAAGATGGCTTGATCTTGTATCAAGAGGTCTTGGATGGTATACATGTGTATAAGCTTGTAAGAAAAGCTTTGACTAGTCCTATTTTGTAACCTCCTCATGAGCATATAAATACCCCCCCCTCCCATTGTTGCCGTGCACCTCCAACACCATAACCATTCCATACTTAGCTTTAATTCTTCTAATTTCTAGCAAGGATCAAGTGTTTCTTCAAGATAGAAACCCTAGTTAGGTTATCATTCATCAAACACTTCCATAACCTCATATACTTGGTGATTTCTCTTGAGTTTTAATCCACTCAAGTCACCTCAACCTTCATCATCCATCTTTCAAGATTACAAGGGTAGAAAGATTGCATGAAGTGAAGTGGGTTGAAGCAAGTCTATCAAAGTCCTTTTCCTTACTTGCTACTTTCCTTTCTTTGTTGAAAGCCAAAAGTTGTAAGCCAAACCTAACATGCTTCTTGTTAAATGATCATGCTCATGTTATTTACATATTATTCTTGCTATATTATGTCTTGTATGAATGTCCATGATGTATAAAAATGAGTAAAACATGTTGTTGTAATTGATTGTTAAGATAAGTTACTAAAACAAGTAAACTAGTGACTTTCTTAGTAAGACCTGATCAAAATGGTAAAAATATGATATTGGATTATTATATATTGTAGTAGAGGACCTAAAAAGGAAACCGTAGCAATTTGAACCACCTAAAAAGAGTATACGAGTCAAAAGTTATGGCGATTTGAAGTTACCAAAACTTTCCGGCAAAACTGCCAAAATAGTTTCTGTGACAGAACTTAAAACACGCAAAAAGAAGCCTTTCTGGTCCGTTTCATGAAAAAGTTAAAGCACGAAAGTTGTCCGGAATCACGTTTTCTTCAGAAACTCAGGAGCACGTCTCCAGAAAATCAATAACGAGTGAGATATTTCTCAGTTTCTTACCAGCTATTTACATATATATAAGTCACTATATTATGGTTATACTTTAAAAGGAACAAGAGGTCTTATGACCTATAATCAAGACCACCACCATGGCTAGAGCCAAGGTTGTGTCTCATGACCTTGAAACAAGGACCAAAGGTCATGGCTAGGCCATGACGAAATGACCATGTAAGCTTACTTAGGCGAAAACATGAAACAAGGAATTAGCGATAATTTGAACAAGCAATTTGGATCTACTTCACTTAAAAAGGAACCATGAGATATTACAAATAAAAATGGTCATACAAGACTTATGAAACTTCCCCTAATAACAATCTTCATGTACTACTAAACTTTCCTAAGTTTACTCAAATATCGGACATGTAACTTTTCGGATCAAAACTTGTATCTATATATTTTATCAACTACTACAATAGTAGGGAGCCTCATGTGAGGAGTTCATTATGTAAGCCGTCGAGATAAGTTGTGGATTTACGAATTAAAGTATCCTGGCTCCTCGAACGCTTACTAACATGACTTCTGAATTATGTCGGCCCGAACGGTAGTAAACGATATACAAAACATACATGTTTCATGAATCTTTTCTTTCAAAGACTTACATTATACATCATACAACATCATGGACTAAATGCAAGATATTTATATAGGCACTTATTCATATTCTTCACTCCGATCCTAAGTCGCAACATTCTATTATAGGTTGTTCGTAGAAACCTACACGATCCAACCATCACCTTCATTACTTGCTATCTTACTTAAGGTGAGTTCATAGCCCCACTTTACATTACTTCAATGTTTTACAAACCCTTGGGGGGAATACATGCTACTTTTAAACCGAACACAATACTTTGAAACTGTATGTTGCCTGATTGTTTTATTATTACTAAGTACCTTCCTTGCCAATCCTAGGCCCCTATCATGAACCATTTAATCACTAGTATTAGTGAGCGCGAGTATTGTGAATAGGCCTATTGGGATTGACGAATCCTATTTGTTTGAGCAGATTAGTTCAAACGAATGCACTATATTTGAACATAAAGTATGACGGCAAAGTACTTACCGGGGCAACAAAACCGCCGATTGATATTGGTACCCGTTAACGTATTGGTTGCATGAGCTTAGTATATAATAATAACTGTTTTGTTTTCAAACATAACTATGAGTCTAATTAACTCATACTACCAACATATTGTGTTCAACCGTTAAACAAACTCTATGAATTTCACTCAACCTTTGTGTTGACCTCTTAAGCATGTATTTCAGGTCCATGATAATCAAGAATGGAGCGGAAGGGCACGTACCGAAGGAAGAAGGCTATAAACTATTATGTCATTCGATAAAAACATCAAAGACTTTATATTGATGTATTTTGAAACATGGAACTTTTTGGGACCTTACTATGTAAACTCTGATATATTTGAATAAATATGAATGACAACTCTTTTAATACGACTCGGTTAGAGATCGTTTTCTATTATTATGACTGTTGTGCCGTCGAGTAACACCCAAGTTGAATTCCGCTGCATCATGAATTGGGGGTGTTACAGATTGGTATCAGAGCCATAGTTATAGAGAAACGGGTCTAAGTGAGACCTCAACTATAACTACAATAACAAGCAAAAACATTTTTATAGCCTTCCGCTCTTCGTGCCTTCCATCCTCCAGAAGATTATGGACTTATTACACATGTTATGCTACATGACTATATTTGTATATTGTTATATGCACATTGTCATAGTTTGAGCATTTTCCATAAACATTTGATTTATTTTGACATCGAAATACTAATTGTAGACATCATGTCCGCACCTCCATCTCCTGATCATCTTCCTGCTATGCCCAAGTATTTACCAATTCTTCCCGGACCCGATGATCCTTACTTTGAACCAATTGACTACGACGACGAGGAAGAACCTTACGAGGATCTAGATGTAGATTCGGACGAAGATCCTGAAATGGATATGGACATAAACATCGATGATTACGAAGAAGATCCTGAAATGGATATTGACATCGAAGACATCGATGACATTGAGGAAGCAGAGGAACAAATAGTGGTGCCACATCTATCACCATTAACATCTCCACCTCCTATTTCACCAATTTCATCCGAATCTAACCATACCACTCTAGCTCAAGTTCCGAAGTCTAATTACCAAGTCGGCGGAACATCTACATCTTCACATATGTTCGTGAACTCAGCTCAATACGAAATCTACTCTTTGAAACAAGCCCTCAACCTAACCCAACTCAAAGTTCAAAGTATGGCAAGTCAAATGAACAACTATATATCCAAGGTAAATTCTGCCAGAATGGATGCCATGAATGCTCGAGACGACCTATATTGGTTTAAGCTTGACATGAGCTACGTGAAGAGTGACTCGACTCATGTTGGGGAAATAGTCTTAAATCCTTTGACTGGCTTGGATAACGTCAAGGATAGACTCACTTTGGTTGAGAGGGCCCAAGAACAGGATTCGGTACAAATTCACAAACTACTTAACCGCCTAAATACCGCAGAAATCCGGTTAGATGTTGCAAACTTTAACAGGTGTCAACTTAAGAATGATTTGTGTGGAATGCAAACTCAAATGAGTGCCATACAACAAAGGCTATACCAAAAGGATGTCAAAGAATACCGTCCAAATGAAAGTGTAGATGTGTTAGCAACACACGGAATTAATAATCCGTCTGGACTACGACAACCTCCCAACCAACGTTAGACTAGTGTTATAGTACTAGTTATCTTTAGTACAACGTTGTAATTACTAACTGAAAGTATCAGTTAGTAAGTTTTGAAGGAACTTGTAATAAGTTCGATTTTGTAAATCAATCAACGTTTTATGAATAAAACTCTTGTTTTAGATACTATCATGTGTTATGTTTTTAAGTTTCAAACATTATTATCCTATCATCCTTATCAAATTGTGCTCATTTCACAACTCTCTAATTACAACGTATCTTTTGAACAATAGAATCATGGCGCCAAAGAAGAAGACACCACCAGCAATGACTCAAGCTGCCATTCGCAAGCTAGTTAAGGACAGTGTCAACGCAGCACTCACCACGGAACGAGCAGCCGTAGCTACAGCAGCTGCCACAGCTGCTGGTGCTGCAGATGCTACAGCTGCTGATGCTACAGCAGCCGCTGATGCTGCAGCAGCTGCTGATGCTGCAGCAGCCGCTGAAGCCGCTACTGCTGCGGAAGCTGCTATAGCTGCAGAAGCTGCCCGAATTGCCAGCCTTAACATTGGAGGACCAAACCCAACTATCCCTCCGGTGACAAATGTTGCTGCAGTACCAAAGGGTTGCTCATTCATTTCCTACTTGAAAAGCGAACCCATCAAATTTAAGGGTACTGAAGGAGGTGTAGGTTTGACCCGCTGGTTTGAAAAAGCGGAGTCGGTATTTTTGGTCAGCAAATGTACTGAGAGTGATAAAGTTCAGTATGCCACGAGTACTCTGTTGAATGAGGCATTATCATGGTGGAATTCAATTGCTCAACCCATGGGCATTGAAAATGCTTATAAGATTTCGTTGGATAATCTGAAGAAGATGATGATCAAGGAGTACTGCCCTCGCAGTGAAATGCAGAAGTTAGAGGTTGAATTCTGGGATCATACGGTTAAGGGAAATGACATCATAACCTACAACCGTCGATTTCAGGAATTGAGGATACTGTGTCCAACAATGGTTTCCACCAAGGAGAAATTGTTGGAAAGGTATATCTGGGGACTTCCATCAAGCATACAAGGGAATGTGACTTCGGCAAATCCCAAGGAACTTGATGAAGCTATGCGGATGTCCCGCAGCCTCATGGATCAAGTGGTACGTATGACGGAAACCCGAAAGCAAAACAACCCCAACAACACCAACAACGCCAGCAATACCAATAACCCCAACAACTCCAACTACCGTAACAACAACAACAACAAGCGACCATGGGATGGTAACCGTGGAAATAATAACAACAACAACCAAACCCGAAACAACAACCATCACAACCAGCAGAACGAGAGACAAGAAGCCGCGATGGCTTATGTTGCTGCACCAGCCGGTGGTAAATATGTTGGTAATCTACCGCAATGTACCAAGTGAAACTACCATCATGAAGGTCCTTGCCCAGCCAAATGCAACAAGTGCCAAAAGCCCGGACATCTTGCCAAGGATTGTAGAGGCAAGGGTGTAGCTACTGGGGCGAACACTCAGCCCATAGTTACATGTTTTGGGTGTGGTGAAAGGGGACACTTCAAGAACAATTGTCCTCGAAACCAAGGACCACAAGGCGGAGGTGCTCGCAGTAGAGCCTATGTCATGGGAAATGGAGAACCACACCAAGACCCGAATGTGGTTACCGGTACGTTCTTACTCAATAACATTCCTGTTAAAGTCTTATTCGATTCTGGTGCTGATATGAGCTTTATATCTACTAGAATTGCGCCTTTACTTGATATTCCATCAATCACTTTAACCACTAGTTATAGTATTGAGCTAGCTACCGGTGACTTAGTAGATACCAGTACCGTAATCCCAAACTGTACCCTTAATCTCTTAGACCACCCCTTTTACATCAATCTTATGCCAATCGAACTCGGAAGTTTTGATGTTGTTATTGGCATGGATTGGTTCTCCAAACATCAAGCTAACATTATTTGTGGTGAAAGAGTTGTGCACATTCCATGTGACAATGAAACTTTGATCATTCGTGGTGATCAAAGTGGAACTCGAATTAACATCATCTCATGTATCAAAACCATGAAGTACATTGAGAAAGGATGTTATGCTTTCCTAGCCCACGTAACCGAAAAGAAATCCGATGAAAAACGTCTCAAAGATGTTCCTATTGCCCGTGAGTTTCCTGAAGTCTTTCCGGAAGACTTACCCGGACTACCACCAAATCGTCAAATAGAATTCAGAATTGATTTAATACCAGGAACGGCGCCAGTTGCCCGCGCACCATACCGGCTAGCACCTTCAGAGATGCAAGAGCTATCAAATCAATTACAAGAACTTTCGGACAAGGGATTTATTCGACCCAGTTCCTCACCTTGGGGAGCTCCAGTTTTGTTCGTGAAAAAGAAAGATGGGTCATTACGAATGTGTATTGACTATCGTGAGCTAAACAAATTAACCATAAAGAATCGATACCCACTACCAAGAATTGATGATTTATTCGATCAATTGCAAGGTTCAACCTATTACTCAAAAATTGACCTACGGTCAGGTTACCACCAAGTTAGAGTTCGTGATGAAGACATTCCAAAAACAGCCTTTAGGACACGATATGGTCACCATGAATTCCATGTGATGCCATTTGGGTTAACTAATGCACCGGCAGTATTCGTGGATCTCATGAATCGTGTGTGTAAGCCATATTTGGACAAATTAGTGATCGTATTCATAGACGACATTCTCATATATTCCAAAAAGGAAGAGGAACACAAAGAACACCTGAGAACAATTTTAGGACTACTCAAGGAAGAGAAATTGTATGCAAAGTTTTCCAAATGCGAATTTTGGATTCAATCCGTACAATTCCTTGGGCATGTGATTGACAAGACCGGTTTACATGTCGATCCCGCTAAAATTGAAGCTATCAAAAATTGGCCAACACCTACCACACCTACAGAAATTCGTCAATTTCTGGGTCTAGCCGGGTATTATCGAAGGTTTATTGAAGGATTTTCTTCAATAGCAAAATCTTTGACCAAGCTAACTCAGAAAAACAAGAAATACGTGTGGGATGAAGACGAAGAAAAAGCTTTCCAAACCCTCAAACAGAAACTTTGTAGTGCTCCTATCCTAGCATTGCCAGATGGGATCGAAGATTTTGTAGTCTATTGTGATGCATCGCACCAAGGTTTAGGTGCCGTGTTGATGCAACGTGATAAGGTCATGGCTTATGCATCAAGACAACTCAAGGTTCATGAAGAAAATTACACCACTCATGACTTAGAGTTAGGAGCTGTTGTCTTTGCACTAAAAATCTGGAGGCACTATCTATACGGTACTAGATGTACTGTGTACACCGATCATAAAAGTCTACAACACATTTTGAACCAAAAAGAACTAAACATGAGACAACGTCGTTGGTTGGAATTACTAAGTGATTATGACTGCGACATTCGTTACCACCCAGGAAAAGCAAACGTAGTAGCCGACGCCCTGAGCCGAAAGGAACGGGTTAAACCACTATGAGTCCGAGCCTTAGTTTTAACCATAAATTCAAACTTTCCTACTCAAATCCTTCACGCTCAAGCTGAGGCGGTGAAACAAGAAGACATCCAAAAGGAAAAGTTGGATGGCATGATACAGAAGAAATTCGAAACCCGTTCAGATGGAACTCTATGCTTCCAAGGTCGAAGTTGGTTACCACTTTATGATGGCCTACGAGACTTGATCATGCATGAATCACACAAGTCTAAATACTCCATACATCCAGGATCTGATAAGATGTATCATGATCTTAAGTTACTCTATTGGTGGCCGAACATGAAAGCCGACATTGCAACATACGTTAGCAAATGTCTTACCTGCTCCAAAGTAAAAGCCGAACATCAAAAACCATCCGGTCCATTGCAACAACCAGAGATTCCTATGTGGAAATGGGAAAGAATTACTATGGACTTCATTACCAAGCTCCCAAAGACATCAAGCGGTTATGACTCCATCTGGGTCATAGTTGATCGTCTCACAAAATCCGCACACTTTATACCAATCAAAGAGACTTACAAAATGGAACAACTAACCCGACTGTACGTCAAAGAAATAGTCTCAAGACATGGTGCACCAATATCCATTATATCCGACAGAGATGGTAGATTTACTTCCAATTTCTAGCAGTCACTCCAAGACGCCTTTGGAACAAATCTAGGCATGAGTACAGCGTACCATCCTCAGACCGATGGTCAGAGTGAACGAACTATTCAAACACTTGAAGACATGCTTCGAGCTTGTATAATAGACTTTGGAAAAGGATGGGATACTCATTTACCATTAGTCGAATTTTCCTACAACAACAGCTATCATACAAGTATTAAAGCAGCTCCATTTGAAGAACTTTACGGTCGAAAGTGTCGTTCACCTGCTTGTTGGGCTGAAGTGGGAGAAGTTCAACTCACTGGACCAGAACTCATACGAGAAACAACGGAAAAGATTGTACAAATCAGAAGTCGACTACAAGCCGCAAGAGATCGACAGAAAAGTTATGCCGACACACGACGCAGACCCCTAGAATTCCAAGTCGGAGATAGGGTTATGCTAAAGGTATCACCTTGGAAGGGCTTGATACGATTCGGTAAACGAGGAAAACTAAACCCAAGATACATCGGACCATTCAAAATCCTAGCCAGGGTTGGCCCTGTGGCGTACAGACTTGAGCTTCCATCAGAACTCAGTATTGTACACCCCACTTTCCATGTATCTAACCTAAAGAAATGCTTGTCGGATGAATCACTTGTGATTCCACTCGATGAAATTCAACTCAATGACGATCTTCAATTTATTGAGGAACCCGTAGAAATCATGGACCGAGAGGTCAAACAACTCAAGCAAAGCCGTATTCCAATTGTCAAAGTTCGTTGGAACTCACGACGTGGTTCTGAATACACATGGGAACGAGAGGACCAGATACGTAAGAAATACCCACATCTTTTTACCAACGAAGCTTCTACTCCCAAAGCAAATTGATCTCCGGGACGGAGCTCTCATATGGGGTGGAGACTGTAACAATTCGCAATTTCAGGTTAATTACTATTCCTGGAAAATTTACTATTCACTGTTACTATTCATTTTACTATTCATTTTTCCCGAAATTTTCCCGAAAGTTGATTTTTATTTCATATTCTGGAGTGATAAATCATTTCCATGGCAAATTAAATGTTTGACATTCGTCAGATCATTTTCGTGAAAGTTATTAAGGAATTACACGTTTTAGGGTAAAACGTCATTCAGAAATTCTACGCACAACGAAATTTGACCCCGTCAGGTGACCCCACATCAGAAAAATGTTTGACACACTCATGATTTATTTGAGAATAAATCATGACTGAGAAAAATATGACCAGAATAAACCTCGGCCGTGAAAAACTGGAATTTTCAGTTTTAAGCGTTTTTACTCAGCCGTAACCTTAGCCTATACCTGCACCGCGTTTCTAAGATGATTTGAGTTTTCAACTTATTAAAATAAGTCAACATATTTTTCCCTCCTCCATTGACCAAAAATCATTCCTTGATTTTATAAGTCATTCCTTGATTTTTAGGCTTACGGTTTGATGTCTAAAAGACATTTAATACCAACCGACACTGGACTGAGCCCAGTCTAGATATTATAAGTCATTTTAAATCATTTATAACCTATTAGAAAAGTAACATTTTACTTTTCTCAATTTTACGCAATATTCGTACATTTTACGTATTACGCGTTTTAGACCCGTGTTTCCAGTTTTAGCAGGGTTTTACAACCCAAATGGAACCTATCACCCATTTTATATTTTATTATGGAATATATGGACATGTTTATCAATACTTTCAAGTTTCATAATTTTACGACATCCGGTTTTACGTTTTGAGGCCTAATCATTTACGGTTGGCATTTCCCGGAGTCAAAACTAACCAAATATCTTAGGATAATATCTAACCAAGCACACCTCACCCCCCCCCCTAGCCCTTGTGAACCGCCATTAGGGGGGGGAGTCACACCTTAAGGTGGCTTGATCTTGTATCAAGAGGTCTTGGATGGTATACATGTGTATAAGCTTGTAAGAAAAGCTTTGACTAGTCCTATTTTGTAACCTCCTCATGAGCATATAAATACCCCCCCCTCCCATTGTTGCCGTGCACCTCCAACACCATAACCATTCCATACTTAGCTTTAATTCTTCTAATTTCTAGCAAGGATCAAGTGCTTCTTCAAGATAGAAACCCTAGTTAGGTTATCATTCATCAAACACTTCCATAACCTCATATACTTGGTGATTTCTCTTGAGTTTTAATCCACTCAAGTCACCTCAACCTTCATCATCCATCTTTCAAGATTACAAGGGTAGAAAGATTGCATGAAGTGAAGTGGGTTGAAGCAAGTCTATCAAAGTCCTTTTCCTTACTTTCTACTTTCCTTTCTTTGTTGAAAGCCAAAAGTTGTAAGCCAAACCTAACATGCTTCTTGTTAAATGATCATGCTCATGTTATTTACATATTATTCTTGCTATATTATGTCTTGTATGAATGTCCATGATGTATAAAAATGAGTAAAACATGTTGTTGTAATTGATTGTTAAGATAAGTTACTAAAACAAGTAAACTAGTGACTTTCTTAGTAAGACCTGATCAAAATGGTAAAAATATGATATTGGATTATTACATATTGTAGTAGAGGACCTAAAAAGGAAGCCGTAGCAATTTGAACCACCTAAAAAGAGTATACGAGTCAAAAGTTATGGCGATTTGAAGTTACCAAAACTTTCCGGCAAAACTGCCAAAATAGTTTCTGTGACAGAACTTAAAACACGCAAAAAGAGGCCTTTCTGGTCCGTTTCATGAAAAAGTTAAAGCACGAAAGTTGTCCGGAATCACGTTTTCTTCAAAAATTCAGGTGCACGTCTCCAGAAAATCAATAACGAGTGATATATTTCTCAGTTTCTTACCTGCTATTTACATATATATAAGTCACTATATTATGGTTATACTTTAAAAGGAACAAGAGGTCTTATGACCTATAATCAAGACCACCACCATGGCTAGAGCCAAGGTTGTGTCTCATGACCTTGAAACAAGGACCAAAGGTCATGGCTAGGCCATGACGAAATGACCATGTAAGCTTACTTAGGCGAAAACATGAAACAAGGAATTAGCGATAATTTGAACAAGCAATTTGGATCTACTTCACTTAAAAAGGAACCATGAGATATTACAAAGAAAAATGGTCATACAAGACTTATGAAACTTCCCCTAATAACAATCTCCATGTACTACTAAACTTTCCTAAGTTTACTCAAATATCGGACATGTAACTTTTCGGATCAAAACTTGTATCTATATATTTTATCAACTACTACAATAGTAGGGAGCCTCATGTGAGGAGTTCATTATGTAAGCCGTCGAGATAAGTTGTGGATTTACGAATTAAAGTGTCCTGGCTCCTCGAACGCTTACTAACATGACTTCTGAATTATGTCGGCCCGAACGGTAGTGAACGATATACAAAACATACATGTTTCGTGAATCTTTTCTTTCAAACACTTACATTATACATCATACAACATCATGGACTAAATGCAAGATATTTATATAGGCACTTATTCATATTCTTCACTCCGATCCTAAGTCGCAACATTCTATTATAGGTTGCTCGTAGAAACCTACACGATCCAACCATCACCTTCATTACTTGCTATCTTACTTAAGGTGAGTTCATAGCCCCACTTTACATTACTTCAATGTTTTACAAACCCTTGGGGGGAATACATGCTACTTTTAAACCGAACACAATACTTTGAAACTGTATGCTGCCTGATTGTTTTATTATTACTAAGTACCTTCCTTGCCAATCCTAGGCCCCTATCATGAACCATTTAATCACTAGTATTAGTGAGCGCGAGTATTGTGAATAGGCCTATTGGGATTGACGAATCCTATTTGTTTGAGCAGATTAGTTCAAACGAATGCACTATATTTGAACATTAAGTATGACGGCAAAGTACTTACCAGGGCAACAAAACCGCCGATTGATATTGGTACCCGTTAACGTATTGGTTGCATGAGCTTAGTATATAATAATAACTGTTTTGTTTTCAAACATAAGTATGAGTCTAATTAACTCATACTACCAACATATTGTGTTCAACCGTTAAACAAACTCTATGAATTTCACTCAACCTTTGTGTTGACCTCTTAAGCATGTATTTCAGGTCCATGATAATCAAGAATGGAGCGGAAGGGCACGTACCGAAGGAAGAAGGCTATAAACTATTATGTCATTCGATAAAAACATCAAAGACTTTATATTGATGTATTTTGAAACATGGAACTTTTTGGGACCTTACTTTGTAAACTCTGATATATTTGAATAAATATGAATGACAACTCTTTTAATACGACTCGGTTAGAGATCGTTTTCTATTATTATGACTGTTGTGCCGTCGAGTAACACCCAAGTTGAATTCCGCTGCATCATGAATTGGGGGTGTTACAGATTGGTATCAGAGCCATGGTTATAGAGAAACGGGTCTAAGTGAGACCTCAACTATAACTACAATAACAAGCAAAAACATTTTTATAGCCTTCCGCTCTTCGTGCCTTCCATCCTCCAGAAGATTATGGACTTAATACACATGTTATGCTACATGAATATATTTGTATATTGTTATATGCACATTGTCATAGTTTGAGCATTTTCCATAAACATTTGATTTATTTTGACATCGAAATACTAATTATAGACATCATGTCCGCACCTCCATCTCCCGATCATCTTCCTGCTATGCCCGAGTATTTACCAATTCTTCCCGGACCCGATGATCCTTACTTTGAACCAATTGACTACGACGACGAGGAAGAACCTTACGAGGATCTAGATGTAGATTCGGACGAAGATCCTGAAATGGATATGGACATAAACATCGATGATTACGAAGAAGATCCTGAAATGGATATTGACATCGAAGACATCGATGACATTGAGGAAGCAGAGGAACAAATAGTGGTGCCACATCTATCACCATTAACATCTCCACCTCCTATTTCAAAAATTTCATCCGAATCTAACCATACCACTCTAGCTCAAGTTCCGAAGTCTAATTACCAAGTCGGCGGAACATCTACATCTTCACATATGTTCGTGAACTCAGCTCAATACGAAATCTACTCTTTGATACAAGCCCTCAACCTAACCCAACTCAAAGTTCAAAGTATGGCAAGTCAAATGAACGACTATATATCCAAGGTAAATTCTGCTAGAATGGATGCCATGAATGCTCGAGACGACCTATATTGGTTTAAGCTTGACATGAGCTACGTGAAGAGTGACTCGACTCATGTTGGGGAAATAGTCTTAAATCCTTTGACTGGCTTGGATAACATCAAGGATAGACTCACTTTGGTTGAGAGGGCCCAAGAACAGGATTCGGTACAAATTCACAAACTACTTAACCGCCTAAATACCGCAGAAATCCGGTTAGATGTTGCAAACTTTGACAGGTATCAACTTAAGAATGATTTGTGTGGAATGCAAACTCAAATGAGTGCCATACAACAAAGGCTATACCAAAAGGATGTCAAAGAATACCGTCCAAATGAAAGTGTAGATGTGTTAGCAACACACGGAATTAATAATCCGTCCGGACTACGACAACCTCCCAACCAACGTTAGACTAGTGTTATAGTACTAGTTATCTTTAGTACAACGTTGTAATTACTAACTGAAAGTATCAGTTAGTAAGTTTTGAAGGAACTTGTAATAAGTTCGATTTTGTAAATCAATCAACGTTTTATGAATAAAACTCTTGTTTTAGATACTATCATATGCTATGCTTTTAAGTTTCAAACATTATTATCCTATCATCCTTATCAAATTGTGCTCATTTCACAACTCTCTAATTACAACGTATCTTTTGAACAATAGAATCATGGCGCCAAAGAAGAAGACACCACCAGCAATGACTCAAGCTGCCATTCGCAAGCTAGTTAAGGACAGTGTCAACGCAGCACTCACCACGGAACGAGCAGCCGTAGCTGCAGCAGCTGCCACAGCTGCTGGCGCTGCAGATGCTACAGCTGCTGATGTTGCAGCAGCCGCTGATGCTGCAGCAGCTGCTGATGCTGCAGCAGCCGCTGAAGCCGCCACTGCTGCGGAAGCTGCTATAGCTGCAGAAGCTGCCCGAATTGCCAGCCTTAACATTGGAGGACCAAACCCAACTATCCCTCCGGTGACAAATGTTGCTGCAGTACCAAAGGGTTGCTCATTCATTTCCTACTTGAAATGCGAACCCATCAAATTTAAGGGTACTGAAGGAGCTGTAGGTTTGACCCGCTGGTTTGAAAAAGCGGAGTCGGTATTTCTGGTCAGCAAATGTACTGAGAGTGATAAAGTTCAGTATGCCACGAGTACTCTGTTGAATGAGGCATTATCATGGTGGAATTCAATTGCTCAACCCATGGGCATTGAAAATGCTTATAAGATTTCGTTGGATAATCTGAAGAAGATGATGATAAAGGAGTACTGCCCTCACAATGAAATGCAGAAGTTAGAGGTTGAATTCTGGGATCATACGGTTAAGGGAAATGACATCATAACCTACAACCGTCGATTCCAGGAATTGAGGATACTGTGTCCAACAATGGTTTCCACCAAGGAGAAATTGTTGGAAAGGTATATCTGGGGACTTCCATCAAGCATACAAGGGAATGTGACTTCGGCAAATCCCAAGGAACTTGATGAAGCTATGCGGATGTCCCGCAGCCTCATGGATCAAGTGGTACGTATGACGGAAACCCGAAAGCAAAACAACCCCAACAACACCAACAACACCAACAACGCCAGCAATACCAATAACCCCAACAACTCCAACTACCGTAACAACAACAACAACAAGAACAACAACAACAAGCGACCATGGGATGGTAACCGTGGAAATAATAACAACAACAACCAAACCCGAAACAACAACCATCACAACCAGCAGAACAAGAGACAAGAAGCCGCGACGGCTTATGTTGCTGCACCAGCCGGTGGTAAATATGTTGGTAATCTACCACAATGTACCAAGTGCAACTACCATCATGAAGGTCCTTGCCCGGCCAAATGCAACAAGTGCCAAAAGCCCGGACATCTTGCCAAGGATTGTAGAGGCAAGGGTGTAGCTACTGGGGCGAACACTCAGCCCATAGTTACATGTTTTGGGTGTGGTGAAAGGGGACACTTCAAGAACAATTGTCCTCGAAACCAAGGACCACAAGGCGGAGGTGCTCGCGGTAGAGCCTATGTCATGGGAAATGGAGAACCACACCAAGACCCGAACGTAGTTACCGGTACGTTCTTACTCAATAACATTCCTGTTAAAGTCTTATTTGATTCTGCTGCTGATATGAGCTTTATATCTACTAGAATTGCGCCTTTACTTGATATTCCATCAATCACTTTAACCACTAGTTATAGTATTGAGCTAGCTACCGGTGACTTAGTAGATACCAATACCGTAATCCCAAACTGTACCCTTAATCTCTTAGACCACCCCTTTTACATCAATCTTATGCCAATCAAACTCGGAAGTTTTGATGTTGTTATTGGCATGGATTGGTTGTCCAAACATCAAGCTAACATTATTTGTGGTGAAAGAGTTGTGCACATTCCATGTGACAATGAAACTTTGATCATTCGTGGTGATCAAAGTGGAACTCGAATTAACATCATCTCATGTATCAAAACCATGAAGTACATTGAGAAAGGATGTTATGCTTTCCTAGCCCACGTAACCAAAAAGAAATCCGATGAAAAACGTCTCGAAGATGTTCCTATTGCCCGTGAGTTTCCTGAAGTCTTTCCGGAAGACTTACCCGGACTACCACCAAATCGTCAAATAGAATTCAGAATTGATTTAATACCAGGAACGGCGCCAGTTGCCCGCGCACCATACCGGCTAGCACCTTCAGAGATGCAAGAGCTATCAAATCAATTACAAGAACTTTCGGACAAGGGATTTATTCGACCCAGTTCCTCACCTTGGGGAGCTCCAGTTTTGTTCGTGAAAAAGAAAGATGGGTCATTACGAATGTGTATTGACTATCGTGAGCTAAACAAATTAACCATAAAGAATCGATACCCACTACCAAGAATTGATGATTTATTCGATCAATTGCAAGGTCCAACCTATTACTCAAAAATTGACCTACGGTCAGGTTACCACCAAGTTAGAGTTCGTGATGAAGACATTCCAAAAACAGCCTTTAGGACGCGATATGGTCACCATTTAAGGATATTTGATATGAGATCGTTAGGTATTTTCTTTAGCACATCAAGTATTTTGTCAAACAAATGCAGGTTTGACAAAACTGTATCCCACTCCTCCTCATCTGATCTAAAGAACAGTGAGTTGCCCTTTTTATTGTTTGACATTCTTATTCGATTGATTGTGACAGATTATTTTTGTGAATGTGTTCAATGGAAATTTTAGGGTTTATTGGAACAACAAATCAATTATGAAAAAACCCCCTTTTGTTCGAAGTATTTGACTTTTCAACGACCCACACTTTTTGGACAATCAGGAAAGCCAAACCCGGCCCGGTGAACATAACTTCCATTACTACGTAAACTTTAAACACACATTAAACTTAAAAGTTAATTAAAATTTTAACACGCATTAAACCTACAATAAACATAAAACATAAAACTACGCTTTAATTAAATGAATCATCCGACACATAGCCCTCGCGACTCGAACAGAAGGCACTTGAATCGTCCTCACTCGATGGCACAGGTGGAAGTCCCATTTTCCATCGTCGTTATGCTCTTTGGTTTCTCCGATCCTCTTTACCTTTTAAATACACCTCACGCTCCCTTAACTGACGTTCTTGTTCAGCTTCAAACTCTAATAAGACTTCTATATCCAGCTCGTATTGTTCTTCTTCAGTCAACCCTATGGTATTGGGTTGGTTTTCTGGTGGAAAGTTTGGTGGTTGATTGTTTTCCGGTGGAAACAAAACTTCTGCTGGAGTGGCCGGTGGTGGGTTGTCATATTGGAATACGGGAAATAAATCTTCTGGTGGAGTGTTTTGTGTGGAACTGTCTTCCGGTGGTGTGTTGTAAACCGATTTGTTATCAGGTGATGTGTTGTGCGACATTGTAAAGTATGAAGAAGAAAAATGAATTCTTGGTAATTTGTGTCTGAATTGTGTGTGTGTATTTCATTTTGAATTTACGAATATGTATTTATAGGATGATTTTTAGATTTTAAATTTAAAAGTTTATCCCGCTTTCATTTTGAATCCAAATTTTGAAAGTATCCCGCTTAATTTTTTAATTCAAACGTTGAAAGTGTCAAGCTTTGTGAAAGGACACACCTTTATGAAAGGACACACGATTACGTTCAAATTACTACAAAGGATGATTAAATATTACAAACATAAAAAATCCTAAAGATACACTATTAATACAATTGTTGTTTACAACATCCATGGAAATACTCCCAGCAGTTACAGATACTCCACATCATCTCCCTCATCAATTTCATGATGGACATAAAGCACCTTGTGTTTCCAGAAGTAAGAAACCATACGTTCACGGAACGCAAGGGCAACTTCGCGAGGTT
Organism: Artemisia argyi; assembly: GCA_030686995.1. NCBI lineage: Eukaryota > Viridiplantae > Streptophyta > Magnoliopsida > Asterales > Asteraceae > Artemisia > Artemisia argyi. The sequence goes on from CM060705.1 coordinate 6,284,141, forward strand.
CACCAAACACTAGTGGTATGTTGTTCGTCAACCAGTGTAATAGTAGACAAACCCAAACACCACAATCTCCATACCCACCAGATTGACATGGAACACATTCTGAAAACTGAAATGTAATTTGGTACGACCCCAACGCTAATCCCTTACTTTCTAAAACTCCACTCTCATTCAGGAACACCGGAAGTTGACGTGACAACTTTTCCCTCATAGTTAACCACCACCTTCTGTTCTCCTGTATTGGCAAATTCTTTTGTCTCTTACGCGGGGTCGACGAATCATAAATTGTGTTACTCCCTGTACTGATTTGCAGCTTCGCAAGCGCCCAGTGAGTGCCCGATTCATTCAGAGGGAAATATAACTACAAATCAAGTAAAATAACCCATGAATATTAGGATTATATAAATACACAACCCCATATATTATTTGATATACACACCTTCTCTACACTCGTCAATGGCACATGGTATCTATTGGAAGTTGCATACGAGAGAGGCATGTCACCATCTAGTAGAGTTGAAGCAAAAAAAGAGCTAAAAAGTGACCAGTCTGCAGCGGGTTGCCTAAATCGCCATATTATGTCTACCCAAACTTCCATATTCTGCTGTGACAAACAAAAAATGGTATAAGATATCCTATTTTATAACTTAAGCATATGAATATTTACAAGCCATAAATACAAAAATTGGAATTACGATTCACAAAAGGTATTTACAACAGAAACTTTCAATTAAGAAGAAACATACAACAATTTGTATACCATTCTAGTCATACTTAACAACCAATAAACAACCCCATTAAAAAAACCTAATGCGATTCAGACACAAGTTAATAAAAAGGGATTTAACAAAACATCAATTGCAAGATTGCTGTAATTGAATATAAACTAGTAACTTACCATGTCTGTCAGCCAACCTCTTTTTACCTTGTCCAATCCCAATAATGCAATCCAAAATTCATCATCAACAACAATATGACATCCGACCCACGGAAACTTGTACATTTTCATGGACTCTTCACTGTCACCTTTTTTTAACAAGTATTTCAAATATCCAGTCACAATCACTTTCCATGGGTTTGCTTTTTTGTGTCGCTTAAGATCCTGGAACAAAACAGGCCAGACGTTACATATTTTGTGCATTAAAGATTAATAAAGTAGTACGCAATGTATTCGAATATTGTACCTCTCTAAAAGGTTTGACATGTAGTTTTTGCCAATCAATGTCGTTTGTAGTTAACGTTCGGGGACCATCGCTGGTATCATTGATTGGGAATTCTACTGGTTCCAAAGGCTTAGTCACCTTTGTGGCTATCTTAGCCCTTTTTCTTGGTTGTGGAGTGGTTTTGGGTTGCTTTTGGTAAGGTGTTACGCAGGCAGGACCTGGTTTTCGGCGCCTCCGCGTACATCCGTACACATTCTCTTTAAAACCATTTGGGGGTGGGGATGCCATCAATTGCTTCATCATTTCATTGTTCGTTAATTCTCCAATGAACTTATCAAGATCATTCTTTTTTTGGTTAAAACCAATCAAGTCACTAGTATTCGCCTCCAACGATGTAGCACAATCCATAGTTTGGTTCACCCGTGTCTTATCTTCTGACCGAACGTCTGCACCAACCGCGTTTTGTTTTTGTTCTTCATTTTCCGTTCCAGAGACATCAGTATTCGAGACATTATCATCTTCAAAACCAGCCGACATATTATCCAAATAATAATTTGGTAATTGTCTCTCAACATCCATGTAATCACTCAAGGGATCGTTCCCCTGTAAAATTTTCATTACTGTGAACATATAACCAAACAAATTAAGAAAAAAATAACAGTTAGCAATATATTACTTTGTCAGGCATCTCGTAATCAACCACAGGCGCAGATGGTGGATCTGTCACAAGACAATGCTTTGGCTCTTGTCTCTCAACATCCAGCTTATCACCCGTCTCATGCTTGGGCTATAAGAAATAACATTACTATAAATGCATAACCAGACAAATTTTATACAAAAAAAACAAATTAAATTTAATTAACCAACAAAATTATGTTACTGTATCGGGAACGTGGCAATTAACACCAGTGAATGAAGGTGGATCTGTCACATAAGCCATTGCATCAATCAATTGAGTAAGTGTGGATGGCTGTGTATATGCCTCATAAGGAATATTATCTACTGCACCAGCCGTTCCAATACGTGGTTGTGAGTTTACATCATTCAGCTTTTCGGTAACTTCTTCATGATTTTTCTTAAAACATTCCTTTTCTTTGACTTTAATAGGCTCAACCGGTATTCGTATAGAAGCACCATACAGTTTCCTTAATTCATCAACCTTAGAAACAAGTTCCGAATGCACATCTAGAACTTCTTTACACAGTGCTTCAAACGCGTCCATTAGCTGACGTGATTCTGTAACAACATACTTTTCAACATACTGACCATCATCCCGAACAAAAGGTTCGTGATCAATGTCCTGTCGGACATTGATGTGCGTTTTATTATGCAAGTTTTAAATTTATAAGGGTGAATTACCAAATCTAGAAACAACACATACGAGCAAGTGTACTCGTCCATTATAGCAAGATATGATGGTAAGTCGGGATCGTTCGCAGGGATTTGTGAGTGAATCAAAATATAAGTCTGAAAGTAAATCTCTAATGTACGCAAATAAGATAATAAGCAAATTCAATAATTTAAAAACTACACTTGTTTAGACTAGTTTTCTAATTAATGACACACATGATTGTGATAACTTTTGATAACATGTTGGTTGTGATAATTAGATGGTGGTCTAATCTATTGTTTCTACAAGTTAAACCTTCGTCAAGATTTTAGTTCATAAAAACAAGCTTTAGGTGTAAACCAATCAATTCAAGATCCATCCAAGGTTCATAAGGTATGGTGAATATCTTAAACAGAAGAACAAACTCTTATTACAAATCAAATACTCTTAGGAAATGGTCATTACAAAAGGTAACCCATTCATAGACAAAAAGGTTACAATTGTTTATAAACATCTAAACTTTCGTCCAACTAAAGGTTTACAAACAATCCGATTTGATGTTATAAAAGCATTCTCATTACAATCATACTTCTTGTTTCTTTGTTTAGTCAAGAATAATTATGGTGAAAAACAATCATTCATAGACAAATGATTATAACTAGTTGAATAATAACAAATCTTTCGACCCATGAAACTATTTTCAATTAGTTAACCTTGGCTCAACAAATGTCACTATGAAACTTAAGGTACAATTGGTTCTTAGGATTGACTTGAAATTGAATTAAAACATGTTATCACAATCATAACTATCACTAAGCATAAAACCTCATCAAAACAAGTGTAAAAAGGCTACTAGCCACTCATAGCAAACATGCAAATAAACTCAGAATATTTAACATTAGAATCCATGGTTTTAAGTCTTACAATGCTTTGGAATTGATAACAATTGACAAGGTATTGATAACCTAAGTATTGGTGATGATTTCTTGAGATTTTTGGCGTCCAAATGTTGCTTCCTTGGTCCTCCAAAGTTCCTGGTTCTTTCTGCACGAATTTTCCTTCTTTGAGAGCTAGATGATGATAATAATTGAGAGTAGTAATGAGAGTAATTGATCTCTTGAATTGTGTCTTCAATTGTGTACTCTTGGGGTCCTTTTAGGCTTGTCAAATACTACTAGTAATGAATAGGGAGATAAATGCTGAAGCTTGGACATCAAGACACTAAGAAGGGCCTAGAACAATGGGACAAAAGACCAAGATTCGTGCACAAAAAGTTGGTATAAACAAGCAGAAATGTCCATCCGATCGGTTGCGGGTTGGTACCGATCGGATGGATATGGTAATTGTGGCTATCCGATCGGTTGTACTCCAACCAATCGGATGGTAGGTTCTGGTTGCTTTGGACTTTGACTTTTCCTTGTGTAGTTCTTTATGCACTATCCAAACTTGATTAACTCTGAACTTGGAACTTTGAAATGACAAAACTTAGGTTCTCCTTATGAAATGCGTAACAGATTGGACTTTTGAACTTGGGAATCTTCGTGTAATCGCATATACTTCATTTTCTTCACTTTTTCTCCATTTTTCCTACATTTGGCTACATATGCTACAAAAACATACTTTGATACGATTTAGTGGCAAAAGCATATAAAAACAACCAAATAACATACACAAAAACACTAATAACGCTTATAAAAACATGTTACTTTGAGCATTATCAGACATTGTTCTCTGGTAGGGCCACATCATGTAAACCTCTTTTCCATCAACAATTTCTTTGGGAGACGCATCCTTTAAAACAATTTCGCTCCCTATCAAAGATGAACCCTCTTTATCCTTAGCCAACCCAACAACAACTGGTCGAATGGCTTGGATAAAAGGAACATCCTCTCCTCTAAAAAATGCAAGACTTCGAATGAACCATGGTTGCTGCAGCTCTCTCTCAGTTGGAACAAGGTCAATGATGGGTTTTGGATCCTATTAATTAATTCAAGATTAAACATTTACTATTTGTATAACAGCACATGTTACAACAAGAGGGACAAAAATGTGAGTATGATTACCTGCACAAACAATCGCTCATAACAGCACATGTTTGGGCGGAATTACATCCGTGTCTTTCGACCACCAGTTTTTGCTGTTAGGGTATGTTTCAAGAATCCATATCTAATTTTATCATGAAAATAACAATAAAATTAATTAATGTATGCAAAAAATGGAATATTAATATAAAAAAACATTATTAGACAGACAAAAAATAGGTCTTCACATACTACTAACCTTTAACGCCCAAACAAAACCATTCAGATTATATGTCGCCTGTTTCTTCGATTCTTGCTTCTTTAACTCCAAATGCATATTGGCATGCTTAGGAACCACATTGACTGTTCTTTTGTAAAAATATGTCCACATGTATTCTCCCCATGGATATGCATTCTGTCACACCCCCAAAATCGGGTCCAGCGGAAGCATACATGTAGCTGGGGTGTAACTCAATTGATATCACAACACAAGTACAAAAAGGTTTTCACTTCAATCATTTAGAATAAAATAGATTAATCAAAAATGTTGAATTTACATTGTCAAAAGTAGTGCGGAAGTAGGCCTTTAAAATAATTTAAAACGGTCCCCAAATGAATAATCAGAGTCTTCTATGACCATGCCATGCCCTGCCAAAACCTCCTGTAGCGTGCCATTGCTTAAAACCTGAAAATACATGCTAAAGTGTCAACACAATGGTTGGTGAGTTCACAGAGTCTTGTGAAAAAGAATGTAATGCATATGGATGAAGTTTTCCCAGCAAAGGCATCGTAAATCCACTCAGTTCCAAGTCCCGTCATAAGAGACTTGTAACCTGTGTGTTTACGACCCACTGCCAAAAGTAATAAGATTGGTGCAAAAGCCTCGTAATTCAGTAATAAAGTAGATGCAAAGGCATCGTATTTCAGTAATAAGACTTGATGCAAAGGCATCGTATTTCAGTAATAAGACTTGATGCAAAGGCATCGTATTTCACTAGTAAGACTTGATGCAAAAGTATCGGGAATTTATCAGTAATTTTGTATGTACAATAGCCCAAGTATAAAGTAAAGTACTAAGATTTCAATAATGAAACCCACATTGGCTCTTAAGCTCATGACCCCGAAGCTAGACGTACTAAAACTTGCCCCAAGTGAGTGTTTACCAGACACTCGTAATATATTAGACATGAAATGCATTCGTAATTCCGTTGGAGCAACCCAAACACGAATGGAGGAGTCACCCTCAATAGATCTATTCACTCACTCTCGCTCGTACTGTAATTAACGGTCCATGAAATAAAGGGGACTTGTCGTGACGTGGTAATAAGACTACTTAAGCAATGTAAGAACTTTATACTTTGGCATTGTACAAAAATAGTTAAAGCAACGTATTCTTCCCCATAAGTAATTCAAATCGTATAACAGCATAAAACAAGTATTGAAGCATGTATCTCCCCCAAAGAGTTTATAAAGTCATTAACAAGTAAAAGTGGGGCTATGACTCACCTGATATGATGGTACCATGAACATGTAATGAGCTGAAAAACAAGGCGCGCACACTAGCCGCAACCTAATATGAATGATGAACGATCTACTTTATATCATGAAATGATGTTATGAATGTCCATGCACATGTTTCCTATACCACTCTACTCTTTGAAAAACACTTGTTGTTATCAAAAATATATATTCCAAGACTTAGGAAAAATATGGCTATTAGAAAAATAAAACTAGTTGCAATATATATACTTATATATATATCGTGTGTACCAATGTTTGTGTTGAAATCCTCGGTTTGAAATCCTTGAAATAACGCCTTGTAGTGATGAAAATGTACTTGTAATAACTAATACATCATTAGTTATGAAATTGGATACTTGGTTAATATTTCTAGAAAATCTAGAATTTAGTACGTAGTGTTATTATTATTTCAAAAAGCTGCCAATTATAGAGGGTTTTTGCCGATATTGAAACGTGAATATCTTTGTCGTTATAAGCCCGTTTTATTTGTTCTTTATATCCACGGTTACGTCTTAGTAAGTAGTAATATATTTTGGAAAGCTTGGCTCCTCCGGGTTACGTCTAAAGCCTCTTTTTGTCCGACGAAAAACGTCCAACAGCATGTATTTTTCCGGAAAATAGTTTTCGTCAATAAACTTGCAAAAATCATAACTTCTTCGTTATAAACTCTTTTTAATCCGTTCTTTCGCCTACGGATTCGTTTTTGAAAGTATTTTCTAAAAATTTTGCCAAAGTTTACTTTGTATTTACTGATTTTCCAGAATTTACCAAAATGGGACAGAATGTATATTTACTTGTTACAAATCCATTTCCAAGGTTCAAAACTAGTTTTTACTTCAACCAAATCTCTTGCAAACGCCACAAATCTATACTAATCCTACCATACACCTTCTCAGGGTGCCATGGGTTCCTAATCACTAGTAATCATGTTAATTTTACAAAGAAACACCTAAATCAAAATCTAGGGTTTGTATGTTCAAAAAGTTAACAAAAATAATGTGGTATAGCTAACTTGTACATGAAATTAAGCATGAATACTATAAGATACATATGTTAATTAGATGAAATCATGAAAATAAATTTGATAACTCACTTTGAAATAATGGGTGATTAGATGATGAGAAACCTTGGATTACTTGTGTTTTTGTTGTATGATTCTTGATTAGGATGATGAAATGAACAACTTTGATGCTTTGTACTAAGAAAAATAATGGATTTTGGTTATGGATGGAGGTTGGGTCGTGGTTATGGAGAAGAGAAAGGGAAAGATGAAAACTTTTGGATCTTGAAAAAGTGAGGTTATGATTCTTGTATATTAGTAAGTTTATGTTTTGGAAGGTTTATTGTATTATAAGGTTACATATATGCATGTGGTAAAAATGAAAGTCATGTGGTCTTGAGATGGTCATATGGCCGGTTTTCAATGTGAAAAGAAGTTGCAAAATCAGTTTTGATCACTTAGAAAATGTAGTGTATTATTAGTTGTAGTTTAGTGTAAGTATTAGTTATAATCGGGTACCGGGTTTGCTAGAAATAAATGTTAACGAAGTTAACCGGGACTTAATAAAGTCATAAAAATGTTAAAAATATGTTGGGTACAAGTACTGAGTGTTCGAGTGATTATTGTTTAGTTTTCACGAAAACTGTCGTAATATTCATAAGCTTACGTTATAAATAAAATAAATTTCCAAAATACTGAGTAAATGAATGTTATAACTTTTATGATGATAAAATGGATATAAAAATATGTCGGGACCATTGTGGGAATATTTAGATATATTCGTCGTGTTATAAACCGGGTGTTAACGTTTATTATAAATAATTATAAGAAAAACGTTAAATGTATCAAATATATAAATTTGAAAATCCTAAGAGTGGTATAACATGAATATGCTGTTATGATGATATGCAGACTATCTCCAGTCCGTATGCAGTGTCCTTACTGATAATGCATGAATTCGCACCTGAACCAATACGGTTACGCGAATTTGAATACCCGTAAACTAAATTTACGATGAAATGTGTAATGCAAGTGAATAGTGAAAACTTTTCCGGCAATGAATAGTGTTTAGTGAATAGTAAAATTCTCAAATGTTTCTCAGAATGTCAAACTGACACCAAAAATGATGAATAGTAAACTGATGAATAGTGTTTTGATGAATAGTGTTTTTCCAAAGTTCGGGATATGACCTGAAATGACCTGAAATGGTGAGTTGTGATAGTCTTCCCCTCTAAAAGGAACTTCGTCCCGAAGTTCAGTTTATGTTGGTTTCTGAAAACATATTGGTGAAAAGTGATGATATTCGAGAATTCCAGCGAACTCTAACGATAGGAATTCGACTCTGCTTCAACTGATCAACCTAACTGTCCATGATTTCTACTTGTTCTCCTGCAAGGTTTATGTTTGACTTTGGGTTGGATTCCTTTCCAAATGGAATTATGAGTGACAATTCTGAAAAGCTGATAATACGTGGTTGTGTAATCCTGTTGCTGTTGTTCTCTAACAAGGCTCAAGTCTGACGGCCACTAGGCCTACCCAGTTTGAAATATTACATGGTCCAGTGTATATCTCGGGTTTAACTTTCCAAGTTTTCTGAATGATATCATGCCTTTCCTAGGCAGAACTTTCTGTATAACTCTGCTTACCAACTTGAAGTTTTAATGGTTTACAACTTTATCGAACTTGTAACTAATTCTTGATTTGTAGGAAGTTCCTGGTTATTTCATGAATACTTACTGGACTAGTGAGTTGGGCTTTTCCAAATTTCTATCCGTCAATGAATGTTGGCACTTCGACCATAGAGTGCTCCAAATGGTTTAGTCTCTAAGCTCGTGTGGTAACTATGGTTGTAAAGGAATCTGATTTATGGTAATTGGTTAGTCCAACCATTTCTTGAGTCAATCACTCATGCTCTGAGCATATCTCCCTATGTTTGAATCGTTCTCTAATTCTGACCATTGGTTTGCAGATGATAGGTGGTGTGGTTCCAAAGAAATCTTAATGTAATCGCTAGGTGTTTGAGGTGAATTAAATTCCTCTATTAGAAATAATTGAAATGGATATCATGAATCTTGTAGAAAATTTACAAGGTTAAGTCCGTCAAAGGGTGTTGTTGAAAATAATAGATTAGGATAAGGTTGTGATCCTTTGCAGGATGTCATGAATTGAGTCTTTCTCCAACTACGATGCTTAGTCTCCATTACTAAGATTTTCCCCAAGCTCTATGTCATCAAATCACAAAATCCTAAATGTATAAGTGATGTAATATAGTGATTGATTTACCAAAGATCGATGTTTAAAATTTCTTAGCGTCCAATAGTTTTGTAGAGATTAACCAAAAGGAATTTGCTTGTCAAAATAAGTGCCTCAGAAAAGTATTTCTTACAAGATATATGTTTTGCATAACTGTAGTTTGGAGAAAAATCCATGTAAAAGTGAAAGTATGAAGACGATAAAATAGCCAGGTAGGTATGTCTGCACAATTGTATAAATGTCTAATATGTTTGAATAAAGTCTATTGGTGAGTCCATGTTCAATTGAATGTTCTACAGTCTTGGTTAGGAGATTGGATTTATCTCTATGGTGTGGCTTAGTGAGCACTCGTATCGAAAATAATCTTGTAATTCAGTCAAGCCAATACTTTCTAGATGATAGAATTTTTGGTGATCAGGCCAGTGATTGTGGTTCAAATAGTTTGGTGATATCCTGGGAATTCTGTTGAGTTTTGAAATGGTCTTAATGTACCGAGAGATTCTCCTTATAGATGGTATGGAAAGTCTTTCCTAAGGAGGTCATTGATAATATCCACTTATCAATACAGGGAATAGTGTGCGATGAGTGGCATAGGAATCCATAAAGTGTCAGCTAATTCTATATATACATGGGGATGGGAAAGGGAAATGATAGTGATGGTGAGAAGGGAAGAGACTGTAACAACTGCGACAAAATGATATTGTGATAAAAGAAAATACTGTGATGTAAGTGTATCATGCATAGACGTGAATGTTCATGAGATGAAATGATCAATTGACGTGCTTCCAAGCGGCGGTTCACGAGGTGATGAAAAGTATGAATGTTCTGACAATGAGGGTATACACACACATGCATGAAACATTTGGAAAATGAGTAAAGGATTCAATCCAGACAAAATTTTATTATAACCATTCTCAGTGTTGCAAAATTCATTTCTGAGTCAGACATAGGTGGTCAGCCTATATCTCACTATCCCGGGTTGAATATAGATGACCAGTCTATATTCCACTGAGGTTCCATGAATTTTGAAATACTCAGCTCAGTTATACTAATACTATGTCCTTCACAAATACCAAGACGTTCTGAAAGACAAAAGCAAATGACCAAACTCGAGGTCAAATGATGAAACTATGCAAGGAAAAACATAATGCGGTGACCTATATGATACGTGAACATGCTTATATGAAAGACAATTATAGTAATCAACTATAATAAATGAATATAATATATCAGGTAATGAGACACAAATCTCATCACCTATGTCAGCAACTAACCACAAATGAGGCTTCAGCTTGGCAGGCAGGCACATGACGGTCATAGGGTTAAGTTTTCTTGAAAGTAGCTATAGTCTAGGTTTTAAAAACACTTAGTTCGCTATAGCCAAAGCTCTGGTACCAATCTGTCACACCCCCAAAATCGGGTCCAGCGGAAGCATACATGTAGCTGGGGTGTAACTCAATTGATAACAACACAAGTACAAAAAGGTTTTCACTTCAATCATTTAGAATAAAATAGATTAATCAAAATGTTGAATTTACATTGTCAAAAGTAGTGCGGAAGTAGGCCCTTAAAATAATTTAAAACGGTCCCCAAATGAATAATCAGAGTCTTCTATGACCATGCCATGCCCTGCCAAAACCTCCTGTAGCGTGCCATTGCTTAAAACCTGAAAATACATGCTAAAGTGTCAACACAATGGTTGGTGAGTTCATAGAGTCTTGTGAAAAAGAATGTAATGCATATGGATGAAGTTTTCCCAGCAAAGGCATCATAAATCCACTTAGTTCCAAGTCCTGTCATAAGAGACTTGTAACCTGTGTGTTTACGACCCACTGCCAAAAGTAATAAGATTGGTGCAAAAGCCTCGTAATTCAGTAATAAAGTAGATGCAAAGGCATCGTATTTCAGTAATAAGACTTGATGCAAAGGCATCGTATTTCAGTAATAAGACTTGATGCAAAGGCATCGTATTTCACTAGTAAGACTTGATGCAAAAGTATCGGGAATTTATCAGTAATTTTGTATGTACAATAGCCCAAGTATAAAGTAAAGTACTAAGATTTCAATAATGAAACCCACATTGGCTCTTAAGCTCATGACCCCGAAGCTAGACGTACTAAAACTTGCCCCAAGTGAGTGTTTACCAGACACTCGTAATATATTAGACATGAAATGCATTCGTAATTCCGTTGGAGCAACCCAAACACGAATGGAGGAGTCACCCTCAATAGATCTATTCACTCACTCTCGCTCGTACTGTAATTAACGGTCCATGAAATAAAGGGGACTTGTCGTGACGTGGTAATAAGACTACTTAAGCAATGTAAGAACTTTATACTTTGGCATTGTACAAAAATAGTTAAAGCAACGTATTCTTCCCCATAAGTAATTCAAATCGTATAACAGCATAAAACAAGTATTGAAGCATGTATCTCCCCCAAAGAGTTTATAAAGTCATTAACAAGTAAAAGTGGGGCTATGACTCACCTGATATGATGGTACCATGAACATGTAATGAGCTGAAAAACAAGGCGCGCACACTAGCCGCAACCTAATATGAATGATGAACGATCTACTTTAGATCATGAAATGATGTTATGAATGTCCATGCACATGTTTCCTATACCACTCTACTCTTTGAAAAACACTTGTTGTTATCAAAAATATATATTCCAAGACTTAGGAAAAATATGGCTATTAGAAAAATAAAACTAGTTGCAATATATATACTTATATATATATCGTGCGTACCAATGTTTGTGTTGAAATCCTCGGTTTGAAATCCTTGAAATAACGCCTTGTAGTGATGAAAATATACTTGTAATAACTAATACATCATTAGTTATGAAATTGGGTACTTGGTTAATATTTCTAGAAAATCTAGAATTTAGTACGTAGTGTTATTATTATTTCAAAAAGCTGCCAATTATAGAGGGTTTTTGCCGATATTGAAACGTGAATATCTTTGTCGATATAAGCCCGTTTTATTTGTTCTTTATATCCACGGTTACGTCTTAGTAAGTAGTAATATATTTTGGAAAGCTTGGCCCCTCCGGGTTACGTCTAAAGCCTCTTTTTGTCCGACGAAAAACGTCCAACAGCATGTATTTTTCCGGAAAATAGTTTTCGTCAATAAACTTGCAAAAATCATAACTTCTTCGTTATAAACTCTTTTTAATCCGTTCTTTCGCCTACGGATTCGTTTTTGAAAGTATTTTCTAAAAATTTTGCCAAAGTTTACTTTGTATTTACTAATTTTCCAGAATTTACCAAAATGGGACAGAATGTATATTTACTTGTTACAAATCCATTTCCAAGGTTCAAAACTAGTTTTTACTTCAACCAAATCTCTTGCAAACACCACAAATCTATACTAATCCTACCATACACCTTCTCAGGGTGCCATGGGTTCCTAATCACTAGTAATCATGTTAATTTTACAAAGAAACACCTAAATCAAAATCTAGGGTTTGTATGTTCAAAAAGTTAACAAAAATAATGTGGTATAGCTAACTTGTACATGAAATTAAGCATGAATACTATAAGATACATATGTTAATTAGATGAAATCATGAAAATAAATTTGATAACTCACTTTGAAATAATGGGTGATTAGATGATGAGAAACCTTGGATTACTTGTGTTTTTGTTGTATGATTCTTGATTAGGATGATGAAATGAACAACTTTGATGCTTTGTACTAAGAAAAATAATGGATTTTGGTTATGGATGGAGGTTGGGTCGTGGTTATGGAGAAGTGAAAGGGAAATATGAAAACTTTTGGATCTTGAAAAAGTGAGGTTATGATTCTTGTATATTAGTAAGTTTATGTTTTGGAAGGTTTATTGTATTATAAGGTTACATATATGCATGTGGTAAAAATGAAAGTCATGTGGTCTTGAGATGGTCATATGGCCGGTTTTCAATGTGAAAAGAAGTAGCAAAATCGGTTTTGATCACTTAGAAAATGTAGTGTATTATTAGTTGTAGTTTAGTGTAAGTATTAGTTATAATCGGGTACCGGGTTTGCTAGAAATAAATGTTAACGAAGTTAACCGGGACTTAATAAAGTCATAAAAATGTTAAAAATATGTTGGGTACAAGTACTGAGTGTTCGGGTGATTATTGTTTAGTTTTCACGTAAACCGTCGTAATATTCATAAGCTTACGTTATAAATAAAATAAATTTCCAAAATACTGAGTAAATGAATGTTATAACTTTTATGATGATAAAATGGATATAAAAATATGTCGGGACCATTGTGGGAATATTTAGATATATTCGTCGTGTTATAAACCGGGTGTTAACGTTTATTATAAATAATTATAAGAAAAACGTTAAATGTATCAAATATATAAATTTGAAAATCCTAAGAGTGGTATAACATGAATATGCTGTTATGATGATATGCATACTATCTCCAGTCCGTATGCAGTGTCCTTACTGATAATGCATGAATTCGCACCTGAACCAATACGGTTATGCGAATTTGAATACCCGTAAACTAAATTTACGATGAAATGTGTAATGCAAGTGAATAGTGAAAACTTTTCCGGCAATGAATAGTGTTTAGTGAATAGTAAAATTCTCAAATGTTTCTCAGAATATCAAACTGACACAAAAAATGATGAATAGTAAACTGATGAATAGTGTTTTTCCAAAGTTCGGGATATGACCTGAAATGACCTGAAATGGTGAGTTGTGATACATTCCAAGCAAAGAAATCATCAGCTAGTGTCAATAGATGGTGAGGCACGTTTAAAAACTCTTCACGGCCCATAAATATAAGCTCGCACACAACCAAAAGACATACCCTTACGACATCTTCATCGTTCAATGCAACCCAGCGTTGTTCATTCTGAACAACAGCCCATAGCTCGCTGGCCTTTACACTCTTTGTTTTTTTGGATTTCTTCTCAGGAAACACACGGTAAGTAAAACAACTTTGCCTACTATCTTCAGGAGGAAGATTGCCACATCTAAAACCAGTAATTAAACAAAACTTACGCCGACCAAAATGAAGTTCCTGATTACCTACTTTGTAAATTAAATCTGGGGAAGAAATAGTTACTTGTGGCACAAAAACTTGATGTTGAAGAACATAATTCAACAAATAATTATCATTGGGGCTATGGGGGATATCTAACCAACGCCCAAAGACACTATTCCTAAACATAATATCACGATTTGGGTGGGCTGCCAACTTAGCTTTAATCTTTACCAGGTAATGCATCTTAGACCGGACACTAACTTTTGCATCAAATACCTCGGTTGCAATTGACATATCTGGAACTGCTACAGTTAGGGTTTCTGAAAAAAAATTGAAATGCAATATGTGTTTGATTGTGCTGGGGAAGTTTGATCGGGTATATGTTCTTGTTTTTTGTGGTTCGCTCTTTTTTTTTCTTTTGTTTGGGAAACTGCTACTAATTTTTCTAATACTAAAAGGTTTATTCTGTGTTTGATTTAGATTGTGTTAGTTTGTATTTTGAATTTTATGTTTTTTTAAACACAAAGTCGCATATTGTAGATTTTTTTTACAACTTGCATATATTAAAAAAGTAATTAAAAGTACAAATCGCATTAAAAGTAGTAAAACTATCAAGTCTAAATTAAAAAATTCATTAAAGTACAAAGCGCATAAAAAGTACACCTATCTAATCAAACAACATTTGTACAAAGCGCATAAAAAGTTCTTATACTATTTCAAATATCAAGTCACTTAAAAAAAATTGTACAGGTTGCATAAATAAAAAGTACACCTATCTAATCAAACAAAAATTGTACAAATCGCATAAAAAGTACTAATACTATTGCACATGTCAAATCGAAATAAAGTTTGTACTGTTCGCATAAAAGGTACAAATACTATTTCAAATGTCAAATCGAAATAAATTGTACAAGTTGCATAAAAAATTAATGTATATTTTATTTTCAAAAATTGTACAAGTTGCATAATAGTACACTTACACATAGTACTAGTTGTAAGAATAAAGACACTTACACACATGTACTTGTGTCTTACATACACTTGTAAAAGTGTACTTGGTACTAGGACATGTGGCAACATGGTATTGGTTTGTACGATTCGCTTAGGTTACAAAAGTCGCAATGGGACAAATGCGAAATGTTAAAAAAAAAGGCAAGACTTGAAGCATGGTGAAGCTCATGGGGCAAATACACAATTACCCCTTTTAAAAAATACTTTAAAATAAATGATTGGGTCCAATGGATTATATGCATGGGTCGGATGGGTTAGTTAAATTGTTAAAATGTTAATAACTCTATAATTTCACATGCATGGATTATTTCAAGTTTCTTTTCTGTATTAAAATGTTGAAAACAGAACCATCATTTGATGGTTTTAGTTCACTATAAAGTTTCTTTGATTTACAAAACAGAATTCACTTTTGTGGTTCTCCAACAAAAGTTCACATGATTTGAATTTAGACCGGTATGTTCACATTTGATTTACAAAAGTGTTTTCAAGTTTCTTTGTTGTATCAAAATTCACATTTTGACCAGTATTGCTAAATTGTTGTACATCATCTGATTGATTGTGTTTTAGAGCTGTATCCATGTTATCCAACTTGCATAGACGTAGTGAAGTTTTGTGTCATATAATAGTTGTTGATGAACATTTTAGGAGCAGGTGCAATAAAATTTGGGTTAGCTTATCTAAAAGAACTCATAACTCAATAAGGTATTTTAGATAAGCTAGTCCACAATGGCTTTGTAAACAGCATCCATTTGTGCCAAATAAGATGCTACTTGTCATAAGCTGTTTGATACTCAAAACAACTTTGATAATGCAACAACTGATTGCATTTTCAAGTGGCAGGTAATCGGTTTCTATTGGATTTATAAACTGAATAAAGTTTTCGATTTAGTTTGGGATGAAATTAGGTCCATATTGTTTAGATGTTTGATGTCTCAGTTAAGGTGAGTTTTCGATTTAGTTTAGGATGCTAATTATGATGAAAACCTTAACGTTTTTGGGAATTGCAACTAAATGTCGTTATTTAAATTAGTTATTTCTAGTGTTCGTTTAAGTAATTCGACTTGTACTAGCATGCTTAGGTTCTTATTTTGCTAAAATAGTCATGAGTCGGAATCATTATATGCCCAATCTTATATTGGTGGGAGATTTCTTATTGTATTGATAATCAAGCTAAAAACTTATTACAACAATCAAAACTTGTTTTCTGCCTTTCCAATGGCAATATCAGGTCAATTTATAGACCAAAAAGAAACTAACAGACCTTTATTGATATTCATGCTGTAGCACATATTTAGTCATCTGGTTCACTAACTAGTGATTTCTCAAATTGTCGTGTTTGCTCAACTGGTTGTATGGGTTTGGTCAAATTTACATTCTTTTGATAGATCATAGCCTAAATAAGTTTCTTACTTGGAAGATAATATAGTTTTAGATGCTGTAGCCATTTATCGTCTTTGCTTGACTGGTTGTGAGGCTCAAGGAAATGGGTTGTGGTCAGATTTACAAGCTTTTGATAGATCATTGCTTCATTTAGTTTCTTGTTTGGAAGATAATATAGTTTTAGATGTTCTGCACATAATTTTTCGACTCACGTAGATGTAGAATTACATGTGTAGCTTATAAGCAATGTGACCTGACAATATTGGTATAAAACTTTCAGCAATTTGTGCATTTGAGAAAGTGTCATTTATTGTAGTTTAGTATTTCAATGTTGTTGGTTGCCCTTACTCATTCTCCCGACATCTGAATAATTATGAGATGAAATGAGAGTATCCAGATGTGAATTAAGTAGAATTGGTTGCAAAAAGATTCACAAGGAATATGTTGCTTGTGAATCTTGTGATAACCATGCCCAATGTAAGATTCAAGGTTTACTTGAAGATAAATGTAGTTATGTTTTTACTGTATATGATTATATGGTTTGATAATGTATTACATAAGTTGCATAGTAGCTTGATTACAGGTTGTCACAAAGGGAAATATAACGGTTCCACCCGACCCGACCCAACCCAACCCAACCCGTTTGACCCATGACCCATTTGACCCATTCATAAATTATGATCCGTTTGACCCATGACCCAAACCGACCCGACCCAACCATTTGCCACATCTACTTATAGCTTTGCATTTGGGATTTTGATGATTAATCTTTTATGGTTATGGTTATGTAGATGATTTGCATCAAGCTGGGAAAATCATCTTCGTCTCTTCACGGGTCAAGAACACATGCATGAACTATTATGCTCTTACGATTCCTTCATGAATAAAAACTCTCCAAATATCTTCTGATATACGAGTCTACTGGTGTTAGGGGTTTGTTGAGAAGATTTATCCATGAAGAGTAGGAGTCTTGTCCCTTAAAATATGGATTTAATTATTTAGCCCAAACCTATTAGTTATAGAATTTAACTGCACATTTGATTTAAAGACTCGCCTTTCCGTAACCTAACCTTGTCCCTTTACCTTGGCTAGACCTCAAAAGAGTGAATTGTTTTAGATAACTTGATAAACATGATTTGTAGTATGTGCCTTTGTAATATAGATCTACTACAGCTTTAGATGCAGTGAACCACACCTCATTTTGGTCTCAAAAAAAGGATCTCAATTTTGTCCGCGCGATCGTAGACCGTTTAGAACTCCATGAAAATACACTCGTAGTAGTAATTGAGAACGCTTTTTACACGCATACATTTTTATACACAAATCAATAAACTTGAGAATTAATTCTTGGTGACAATACACATATTGCAAGCATATTGTTTTTTTTCTTCTCATTATTGAAAAGCATCAGACTTTTACTATATGTAACAATGATTTTTGTTCATGTACAAAATTATTTATTTAACACCAACAAAGTGGATTTGTTATTATGCAATTCGTTTCTTATCATATCATATTATAATAAGATTTATAAGCTTCTATCGTGAGTCTCTTTTGTACAATGTGAAGTTCAAAAAATACTCATTGTTTATGGTTTAATATACATCTCAAATGCTATTCTGTAAATATTACATAACACATCAAGTGTTCGACCCACCCGCGAGTAAAATTTGATGGGTTACCCGCTCATCACGGACGGATACCCACGGGTTATAGGTTTATCACACCCATTGTCACCCCTACTCTTCAATTTACCTACACCTCGATTTTTCAAATAATATAAACAAACAAAAATAACACACACCAGACACCACCCGATGGCCACAGCTGCTTAAGCCAACCATTTGAGTTGTAAAGATGTTCCATGCATGATCAATGACCACCCCTTAATCTAGTCAACACGTACCCTTTCACACAAGCGCCACACCCTATCTTAGCATTCGTAATTCAAATACTTTCAATCAATTTCTATCCATATATGCAGTACCATTGAATTTAATTTTGCATATGTTGCAACGCACTATAAGAAAAATACAAGTGTTACAAAGAGTATTTGTAATGTAGTGTCATGTCATGTACAACTTTATATTACAAAGCTTCATACACCTTCGCCTTCTGGGAAAACAAATAAAAAATTGCTCTTCATACCAAAACTAACCTTGCAGACTTATTCGAGTCAACAAAAATACTAGCAGTCAACAAGCTACTTTCCTTCAGCATGTTGGAAAAAACATGAGACAAAGGCATTGAAAGTTGGGTTTTCATCAACTCAACAAAAAGGTCTACTTTCTACGACAACCGAAGTTCAAGAATGCGAATTTAATTCACTAGAAGAAAGGTTAACATAAGGGGTAACAACTAAGAAAGCCATTGAAAATCTTTTATGTGAACAAATGTTGGAATTTCACTAAAAGCACAACCTTTTTTTTTATAACATAAGCAAGGAAAGATGACTAGCCAGAATGGCGGAATTTTGCCTCTGGAGGAACTATCACCCTCCTCTGTGCAACAAAAAAAATATGAATATATGAGTTTTTTCTTAAATAGAAGAAGAGAGAATTATTTTGATAATTGAAATAACTGAAGATCACCTTTCCACCAACTTTGATCCCCTCAACAGCGGAATACATGGCTGGAGGAGGTTTTGGTGCAGCTTGAGCTGAAAATAAACCATTTGGGTTGTCTACATAATCACGTTTTCGTTCCCTTCCAGGGGTAGCTCCAACCTTAAACTCGTAAGGCTACTTAAGGTCATAAAAAGGAACATGTCAGGATACCAAACCATCCATGTCACAATGTCAACAGTATAAAAACAAAAAAAATAAAGTAACTCCCAATACCGTCTTTCACGGGTTATGGGTCCCAATATCATCTTCCACGGTGTATGGGGGAGGTTGAGACGTAGACAGCCTTACCCCTACCTAAGGTAGAGAGGCTGCTTCCGGTTCTACCAAAAGTAGAAAAGGACCTCCGACCTTGCAAGGGGTGAAGATCGAACCGTTGACCTCTGTCTCCAGAGGCAAGGGTGTTAACCACTTAATCCAACCTTGCTCTTTTACAATGTCAACAGTATATACAAAGTTAAGTAATCATTTTTATGATTATTTGAACTAGAGAAGCGTTTACAAACTTGTGCAAAAACATAATGATACGCCCATCCTCACAACCCAAAAGAATCTTCACATTTGACTTTAAGTGTCAATTGTCAAGTGAGAACTCTTACGTTGGGGTTTTGGATGTGCGTTTAAGCTGATTATTGCAACTCTAAATCGCGATTAGTGGTTTTGGAGTATTTCGGTAGAAGTGCTTATAATTGTCATAATGTATTGGCTGCATTAAGAGAGTGAATAAAGAAATTAGAAACAAACCTGTGCAATGGTCCGGTTTCCAGCTAAAATTTTAGACTCCCTGCTTGAAACTGCTGTAATTTTGTTATAAACACAATCAAAGTGCACCTGCACAAAGCCAATATACTTGTAATGAGACCCCAACCCAAAACAAGCTATTAAGGATCATTTTGTTTTAAAAAAAAATGTGAGTCAAACTAGCCAGGCATGTTTTGATATGTGCTAAATACATTGTGTGTTTCAACCCGAACCATTACCCAAGAAAAACACAATTACAATCAAATTTCACATGAAAAATGAATGCTCGACACAAACCTGAACCATTCATCCCTTTTCAGCAGTTGGACCTTTTCCTTCAATGAGATCATAATATTTCAGCCCATCAGCTGTTTCAAACATCATTAAATTATTAGCAACAAAAATCTCCTTTTTCTTAGACATAATCCTTTATTTAACTTTTAATCGCAAACAGCTTTAGTACGCATATCCAAACAGACACCTAAAGTTGCATTGGCTTTCCTCTTCAAATGTCCACTTCCAAATCCGCTAAGTTTATCCCTTGACTAGCTTCTGAATTCTAAAGAAGACTATATTGACAAAAAAAGTCAACATCAGTCTCATACTTCCAAAATGATGGTAAGAGGGTGTTTGGACATGCGTTTTCACATTGATTTTATAATGTGAGTTCTAGGGGTGGAAACTAGCCGAGCTGAGTTCGAGCTTGCCAGAGCTCGAGCTCGGCTAGTTTAAGTTTTAGGAAGCTCGAGCTTGGCTCATTCAGAGCCTTGTATTTTAAGCCCGAGCTCGGCTCGTGGTATATTATACAGGCTCAAGCTCGGCTCGTTTTTACGATGCGCCAATGAAAATTTAAAGCTTGCCTCGAGCTAGGCTTGTACTCCATAGTATATCTATTTTGAGCTCATGAATAAGCTTGTTATTGAGCTCGTTAATAAGCTCACCTATAATACATATGCACAACGTATTATATATGTTTAATATTTAAAATTCCGTAGGAGTCTGGGCAACTTTTGACAGTTTTCCTAGACTTTTTTAGAGTATCTGCTTGACTCATCATAGATAGAAAGTAACTGAATCAACGAATTCATAAGTAAGCATATTGGAATTGTTATCTTTTACACATTTACTCCGTTAGCATACCGGATTTAGAAGCCTCTTAATATTGTGGTAAAATGTCATGAGATATTACTTGGAACAGAACACGAAGCATGAATAAGATTGTATTATGCTTGTTTACTTAGATTATGATAGCAAAGATACGAACTTGTCATCTACCAAGTAACTTTGCTTCAGTAAAAATATACCTTGTCAACGAGTTCATAGCCAACTTTGAGCCTTACGTCTTGTTCTTTCAGAAAATCTAGAATGTTCCACACCAACTCGAGAGCTCCATGTGGTGTTGGCTGGTTATGATGCACAAGTAGCATTAAGATAGCATAAGAATTGATGAAAGTTATCGATGCTTTAAGTTTAGGAAAGTATTTAGTACAAATAATGTTTTCCCAATCATGTAGCTGATAATACCCCATTTAACCCCTCCTTCCCGCGAACCCAGTTTCCCATAATTGCTTATATGTAGCCTAAAAGACTCACCTGATTCAACTCTTGGTCAATATCACAACGCCCTTTCAGAACAAAGTTCACAAACCGATTGGATGCCATCGGATATGCCTTTTTTCCACGTAGGGTACAACGGAGTTTTTCATCTTTATCATAGTGTGATCCAGCTCCAAGACTAGCTGACAGCTGTATCGAGTAAGTAGATGTGTTATCATCATGTAAATTAGGACATTTAAACATCTTCGGTAATGGTAGTAAAAGTTTGGAGGGACAATCAGGTTAGCTAACGGGTCAAAACAGGTTACTTTTTAGTAAATTGAGACATGTAAACATCTTCGGTAAAGGTAGTAAAGTTTGGAGGGACAATCACGTTAGCTAACAGGTCAAAACAGGTAACTTTTACTTTTATAATAAATTGGGACATGTAAACATCTATATCGCCAAACAGCTTTATAAAAATATAAGCTCCAGCTTTTGGATTACTATAATATAAGCCCCAACCCAAGCCCCAGCTCCAACCCATTTCGCCAAACATAGTATAGGTGGGTGTGGGAGTTGACTTTAAAAAAATAAAATGTACATAAATTCTATAAATTCGAGCCAATGAAACGAGTATATATCCCAGCAACTCAGAGAGTCGTGTTTATTAGTTACTTTCAACATAAATTTTGAACATTTTATTAACACCGATACTCTATAAAAATTTCTAATAATGATGTTAACTACGTGATAATTGAAAAACAAAATAATAATAATTATGAAAATTAAAAGAAATTGAGACCTGAAGAAGAATGTTGGAATCCCTAAATAGAAGCTTCTGCTTCGCATTTATTCTGAGGGCGCTCACATTTCCGGCGTACTTAACCGTGGGAGAAGGGGGATCGTAGTCACCGATCTTCCTGAGAGCACTTGAT
Source organism: Artemisia argyi (assembly GCA_030686995.1). Classification (NCBI taxonomy): domain Eukaryota; kingdom Viridiplantae; phylum Streptophyta; class Magnoliopsida; order Asterales; family Asteraceae; genus Artemisia; species Artemisia argyi. Next base: position 6,306,647 of record CM060705.1, read on the forward strand.
TCTCGACCATATCTAATTGAAGTATCCATTTCCAACTCTCAATCACAACAATCTTTATTTATTTTAAACCAACCTCCCTCCCTCCCTCCCTCCCTCCCTCCCTCTCTCTCTCTCTCTCTCTCTCTCTCTCTCTCTCTCTCTCTCTCTCTCTCTCTCTCTCTCTCTTTTTGGCGGAGATATCTTTTCAAATATACCCTACTTGTACCATACACAATACCCTTACTAGCAGGTACCCGCGCGATGCAGCAGAGGGTACCATGTGATTATATTTTCTGGCAATATAATCACCCTATGCATAAACCACCCTTAAATAGTAAACTATCCAAAGGTAAAATAGTCCCTCCATTCAACATATCAAGAAGGACCATTTTACTGTTGTGTTAACACATCCAAGCGCCGTTGATATTAACTACAAAAGATAACATGATCCAAACACCACTCACACTCGTATACACCATTCAGACAAACGCCGTTAATACACTTGTTATTCCCTCTTACACACACATAAGAAAAACCCAACTCACCACCACCGCCATCTACCCAAAACACTGAAACTAACACTGCCCTCATCTTCACTTCCTAGCCGAACCACTTATACATTTACCGTCGTCAAAAGTGTAGACTGCACAAACAATAGTCTATATTTTCTAACTAAAATGTCAAGACAAACAAATCTGTCCAGGATTTTTATGCAACTAATCCCATGACATACCTTCAATAACTTTAAAATAATGGGAACATAAGAAGTTAGACTGGGTAAGCAGGCCAACCTATGCTGACCCATTAACCAACTAAACCATCTGCTTTGCCACCTCTAACTCCGATAACTTCAAACCCAATCAGTTTCAATCGGTCAATAGACATCTGATCAACCGATTCACTATATCACAATCAGATTAAACCCAATAACAGAACACTTAAGGCAAAAATTGCAACAAATGACTAACCATAGTAAATTTGAATAAACAGAAGCATATACTAAATACCTGAATTCAATAGTTACAGTTACTGCTTCTATGAACCTATTAATCGTTTTTCTTTTCATTCTTGGTTTTTCATTTAAATCGGACTCTGACCAATTAAAAAACAACATGATAAGTTGATGATCTCATAGATTGTATCTCACATCCCATCTTCCACTAATATCAGCATTGAATGTCCAATTATTTTCCCTTAATTGTACATATGGAATCTGCAAAAAGATTGAAAATAAGGGCACGAATTTAAAAAAGATTTCAAATGAATTAAAGGACGAAGTGATGGACTTGACAAAATGACACGTGGATACAGATAAAGCTGGGATGAATGAGATGACATAACCAAAATAATACAAGGTATTTCTTGATTTAACAGTGTACAATAATATAAGCCATGTGACAAATAAATTTGTCTATGTTTCCAACTCAATCATCCGGTAAAAAGTTTGACAGGAATTCTGGATTTCAGACAAGTCACCTTCCCGAATAGTGATATGGTGTCACGATAAACGGCTGCTCATTTCGTATCTTGAGTAAGTCCAGCAGGAATAGATCGTCTGCCCTAGCTCTAACTAATATATCTACTAACATAGTGCACTAGTGAAGTATTACAGCATGACACTGGTTTGGAAACACGAATAACCTGACCTGATTGAACCTATTCGTGTTCTGGTAAAAACGACACCACTAGTGACAATATAACTACGGAGTTGCTGCAAGAAAACTGATTTTTAAGATAAATGCAATATTACTAAACTGACCATTACTTAGATGATCATCCAATTCTTGTTAGTTGCAATAAAAGCTTTAAAAGGCACACCCAAAGACTAAAGACAGGACAGGTTCTGTTGGAGTCGATACACTTTGGGTACTTTTGACGTTTTCTCTAAACTTTTTTAAATGTTGTCTGCTTGACTCATCATAGATAGAACAAAACTGAATCGACGAAGTCAGCAGGTTGGAATTGGCAACTTTAGTTCTTATGCTGCACATTAACTCGGTTAGGATATTGCGTTTAGTAGCCTCTTAATATTGTGGTTAAATGTGACAAGAGATATTGGATAAGCAAATAACTTGAATAGAAAACAAAGCGTGAATAATAATGTACTATGCTTGTTTACTTAGATTATGATAGCAAAGAATCGAACTTGTCTTGTCTCAAGTAACTTTGCTTCAGTAAAAATATACCTTGTCAACGAGTTCATAGCCAACTTTGAGCCTTACGTCTTGTTCTTTCTGAAAATCTAGAATGTTCCACACCAACTCAAGAGCTCCATGTGGTGTTGGCTGGTTATAATGCACAAGTAGCATTAAGAGAGCATAAGAATTGATAAAGGTATCGATGCTTTAAGTTTAGTAAAGTATTTAGTACAAATAATTTTATCCCAATCTTGTAGCTGATAATACCCCATTTAACCCCTCTTTCCACGAACCCAGTTTCCCATAATTGCTTATATGCAGTATAAAACCAAAATACTAAAAAAATGAATATTGAGACTCACCTGATTCAACTCTTGGTCAATATCACAACGCCCTTTCAGAACAAAGTTCACAAACCGATTGGATGCCACCGGATATGTCTTTTTGCCACGTAGGGTACAACGGAGTGTTTCATTTTGATCATAGTGTAATCCAGCTCCAAGACTAGCTGACAGCTGTATTGAGTAAGTAGATGTGTTAACATAGTGTAAACTAGGACACGTAGACATCTTCGGTACAGATAGTAATTGGGTCAATGTTGTCACTTCTACTGAAGAAAGTAAACTTAAGCAGAGAAATAGTAGCATACATTAGGATAGAATTGCCTAACAAGTGCACAAAGAAAGGAAGGAGCTCCAGTCCCTGTATCGAGTTCTCCATTAAGCTGCAATATTAGCAATTGAAAAGTTTATAAGAATTCGCAAGTTTAAGCTAAAACATTACTAACACAAGTGGCGTTTTAGCCATAACTAGAGAAAGATAAAATGTGCATATGGAACACAAACATCATCTGAAGCATTAAGTATTTTTACGGGATCAAGTCCAATCCCACGTGTGTGAGATTGTATATAGTATAGGTGGGTGTGCGAGTTGACTTTCAAAATTCAAATTCGTACAAACGAGTATATATCCAAGCAATTCAGAGAGTCCTGTTTCTTATTTACTTTCAACATTAAGGATTAAAAGTTGCAAGTATTTACATTTATTTTGAACATTTCATTAACACTATAAAAATTTAATTTTTTTGAAACTTTAATTACCATTACCATAAATAATTATACATTGCTTATTTGTGGGCATTGCATAATAGAAGATAATTTCCACCACATTTGAAATGGCATTTCATGCCTATTTCCTGCGAACTATTTATAGAAGTCGAACCCACAAGGACGTTTAAGCTAGGGAAATAGACCTTGTTGTGAAAATATCTTAAATATAGTTTGGGGCGAGATAATTAGGATAAAATTGCTGACGAGTATAGTAAGGGTGTGTGTTTGTTTTGGCTTATATAGTCGGCTTATGCCTTATTTGGTTTTAGGCTTATGTTTCATATGCTCACTTTTTGTGCCTTATTTTGAAACTTTTCGACTTATATAAGCTTATTACGACATATTAAACTTATATAACAAGTCGAAAAGTATTAAAATAAGCCACAAAAAGTGAGCATATGAAACATAAGCCCAAAACCAAATAAGCCATAAGCCGAAACAAACACAAATATTATTTGGTGGTGATGTTATAAAGAAAAGCAAAATTGAAAATTCTAATAACGATGTTAACTATGTAATAATTGAAAAACAACATAATAATTAAGAAATAAAAAGAAATTGAGACCTGAAGAAGAATATTGGAATCCCTAAATTGAAGCTTATAAGAATATTAGCAATTGAAAAGTTTATAAGAATTCTGCTTAGCGTTTATTCTTACGGCGCCCACATTTCCGGCGTACTTAACCGTCGGAGAAGGGGGATTGTAGTCACCGATGTTCCTGAGAGCAGTTGATTCTCCACCATATCTAATTGAAGTATCCATTTCCAACTCCCAATCACAACAATCTTTATTTATTTTAAAACCCTCTCTCTCTTTCAGGCGTAGATATCTTTTAAAATATACCCTGCTTGTACCATACACAATACCCTTATATAGCAAGGGGTCAAATTAAAATGGTTTTTATATTTTCAAAACCCGGTTAGACCTGTCGGGTTTGAACTGATTTGGATCAGCCAAGTTTTTGAGATATATATCATTCCAAATATATATAAATTTTATTTTTGTGGAAGGCCGGGTTGACCCAATAGTCGAACTGATTGAATCGGTAACCTGGTAACTTGGCTGAGTCGATTAGAGACCCGATTTCAAAACATTGATTAAACAATAACACTATTTAAACCAAATTAATAAGATGCGTCATAAACGAAAATAACAATAAAAATTTATGGTGCGTTTAGTTGGAGAGAAATTCTCCATTTTTCCAAGAAATTTTTCATAAGAAAATGAAAAAACTGAAAATGCGTTTAGTCGCACCTTTTTCCAACAATTTTCAAAAAAAAAATGAAATTATCATTTTCTAAATTTTAACTAAGAAATTGAAAAGCCCATTCTACCATTCTCACTTTTTTCTTTCTTATTTTTTTTCTCAACTCCAAAAAAAAAAACACATGCATCATTCTACCCTAATCTCTCGTGTCATCCTCCACCACCAACCGTCACCGCTACCGCCCGCTGTTGCCGCCACCGTCGCAATTTGAGGTAATCTTCTTATCATTTTTAAAAAGAAAAATATAACTCCAACTAAACGGGTTCTCAAATTTCTCAACTCTTCTCCAGAGAAGAAAACTCATTCCTTTCTCAATGAATTTAGAAACTGAAAAAGAGGAAAATTTTTCTAGAATTAACGGCACCTTATGGTTTCCATAAATAGTTTACTTAATTTTTCCACTTTTCCACTTCGAGGATTTTTCCTTTATATATAATACTAGTTTATTAACCCGTGAAATTCATGGGATTAAATTGATAACCGTGAAATAGGAGTTTCGTTATTATTATGAAAATAAATATGTTTATATAAGCGATTGATTTGTGATTTTATGCGAATAATTGATATGCTAGATGTATGAATAGATAATAGTCATGTTACATAAGAATAAAATAAAGTTTAGAAACGTTACAAAAGGCATAAAATATCAAGATCTTGATCATACGATGTTAAGATTAAATTTGATCCGAGCTTACTTATTTTGAACCACAAACTAAAAAAACAATAAAGTTATGGATTATTTCTTATAGAATTTAAAAATAACATGTTACGACTCCTAACTAAATCATTCATCTAGAATCATTTTTAGTTAATATTACAAAACAGGTTGAACTATGTCTGGTGGTCATTCATTCCCATCTAAATACTTTCGGTTGTTCCATCGCTTAAGATACTATAAGCCTAAATCAAAACAAATGACAAACAAAACTAAATTCACACAATTAGCTCATGCTTTACTATCTTCATCTTTTTGCCACAGTAGTATGATCGCACCATCTAACGCTATTATTCAAGTAATCGAAATAAGTGTATACTGGAAAATGAAAACACACAAACTTTAATTCAATCAACTTGACATGAAAAAACATTCAACAAATTGAATCAAACAAATTAAGAAGACAATATAAAAAAACATAATCCTACAACCTTATTCAATCAGCCACTTAAGTTTATATAAAGAGACATCGATTTAGTTGAATACTCATTCACGAGCTTTATTAGACTTGCGGCGTTTTGCTTCAGAATGTCCACTAATAAATCCACTTTTTCCCACCTTCTTTGTAACCATCGTCGAGTGCTTGTGTCGATAAGTGTTGGATACGGCTATGAACCAAATAAATATCCAAAACATCTCCGATCTCAATTTGTTCAACAAAGGAAGTAAGTACAAACTCATGTTCTATCTTTTGAAGACTAAAATCTTTACACATCTGCACTGTTGGATCTCGGAAATAGTATGCAATAACATCGTTGTATTGACTTAGGTGTTGACCTATTACAGATTTAACGGTATGGATACCAAAATGGCGTGTTTTAACATTGCATATCATATGATCCTCACCACCCCAATGATCGTATAATATATTTGTCGTTACAATTCTACCTCCATGGTGAACACATATATCGATTGTTCATGAATCAAAACGAATGACGAACATTTTATTAATTGAACAAAAACAAACCATGTGATAAATATTTATGAAACATGATCGAGTCGCTCTTACATAGTCTCGAATCGGGTGCATCAGAACTCAAAGACTGCATAATGTCTTCGCAAGCAACAATACAAAATCCATAATGTGCGTAGAATTTAGAAAGACTACCATAATTTAGATACAAATAAAAATGTGTTGTGCTAAACCCTCCCAAGACTCTGTAGCTAACTTGCCTCTTTGAAGAAACAGTATAATTGGCAGTGGTTAGGGAAATATCGAAAATGGTCACAGAATACCCAGTTAGACCGCGTACCACTGATTTAAAGCTCGTCGTCATCTTCCCTTGCTAACCTAGGCAGGGAACCTCATCCGTTTCTAAATTATTATTTAGACCGCTTCTCCTTGTACATGGGTTGCTTGCATTTCTACCCATAATGAATACACCATTACATAAACGGTACTTCAAGATATATATAGGTGCTCCACCACTAATTAAATAGTATGAATCTTACCATGACGACTAATCACTATTAAAAATATTAGTAGTGATATTAGTGTGACTGTCTATATACTCATTCACACTACCTTCTCCAACTCGTAGGTAGTCTTAAAAAGCAAAGGTATGCGGTCAACGTCAATTACTTTAGTAGTCCATGTTCATTCCCTGAAAACTTAAAAAAAAAAAAAAAAAAAAAAAAAAAAAAACGAATCATTCAGAACCCGTGCTACTCACAGAGGTAGAATCTAATTGTTCGTCTCGTAATTGTTATGTGTATTGGCGAGTGTATGGATCATTATATTTTAGTACGTTGATTTAAAATTTTTCACTTTTTTGTTTAAAAATTTTAGAATATGCGTTTAGGGGTGTTCATGGTTCGGGTAATAAACCGAACCGAACTGAACCAAAAAAAACCGAACCGAACTTATAACCGAACCAAATTTGTTAAAACCGAACCGAACCGAATTAAAAATTCGGTTTTCGGTTTGGATATGGGTTTCGCTATCTGAACCGAAAACCGAATTTATATAAATATATATATATTTTTTATATATTTATATTATTTTAGATATATAAAATGTCCATTAAAATTTTATACTAATATAAAAAACATGTTTTATGCTTGAATTTTTTTTTGCCAAAAATACATATAATTAAATTTTAAAAAAATATAAATAGTGTAATTCAAATATAAAATTCGGTTTTCGGTTTTGACCCATAACTGAACCGAACTTCGGTTCAGTTCTCGGTTCTCGGTTCAGTTCGGTCATAGATATTTTCGGTTTGGTTCGGTTTTCGGTTATGACCCAAAATTTTTTTTTAAGCAAACAATCCGAACCGAATAAACCGATTAATTGAGAACCAAACCGATGAACACCCCTATATGCGTTGCTGTTAGATTTTTTGCTACGCTTTGGAATTGTTATTTTTTTGGACCGGAATGAATAGTGTTCGTTGTATGCGGCTTTTAAGACCGTATTATTGGTTGTCCTTTGAGATATTCATCTTCAGTTTGCCTAGTTGTAAATTCAGGAAACGTTTCTTTAACTATTTGGGCAATAGGGGAATTGCATGTTTTGATAATGAAATCCTCAGGAATCTCAATCCAAGTAGGCTCATCTTCTTCTTCTTTGCTTATTGCTGGTAAGATTCCATCGCCCAAGTTCAAAACCCATTTGTTGAATTCCTGCTTGTGCGAATCAATTGAACCATCAGGTGAAATTTCATTTACTCTCATGCTGCGTGTGAGTGTGAAAACTTTGCAGAACTTCCACAATTGGGAACGGTTTATGCAGGCCTGCACGACTTCTTGTCTTTTTCCTTTTGGTATGACCGGTAGTATTTGTCTCAAATCTCCTCCAAGACTGACTGTCAGGCCACCAAAGATTTTTTCTCTTTTTTCAGCGTTTTCGTAGCCTAATATATCTCTTAATGTTCTGTCCAGCGCTTCAAAAGCATACCTCTGAGTCATAGGTGCTTCATCCCATATGATCAGTTCCACTTGCTGTAACAGCTCTGCTAAGTGGGTATTTTGTTTAATCCCACATGTGCTATTTTCCATTAGCTCAAGGGGAATAACAAATCTACTGTGAGCGGTTCTACCTCCAGGAAGTAGCAATGACGCTATTCCTAATTAAATAATTTCAATTAGTTATAAGAGTAATAATACAAATGTCAACTAATGAATGAAGTATTTATGAATTTTTAAAAAGTATACCTGAACCGTGAAATTATGGTTTTATATAAGAATGTCTTTCGTGTACATCCGGGTCCATAAACAAAATAAAACTCACCTTTTTTAGAATGGACTGATTCAATTACCTGCTCATATATTATTTTTTGCTCGGGGTTTAATAACGAATGAAGCTGGTCATGTTCTATCTTACTTTCTTTTGAATCAAAGTCAAGTGCTTCTCTAATCAAACGATTATCCAAATTAGTCAGGAGGTTTGGATTAGGTTGTGGTAGACCAGGAAAATCTTTTAAAGATTTCCCATTTCTATTTAACAATTGCTGAATTTCTACCAAGCTGTAGTTTTGAATTTGTTCCTCTGTTAACTCTAACTCAGGGTACTTGAAAACTTTTCGCTTGTGGTGTAAGATATCTTCTGACAAAACCTCCCATGTTTCTTCCCAAAGATTTAATGGCTTACTAACATCACAGAACAACAAAACTGTTACGAATAGGTCCCGTAGCTTAGGGCCCAATGCCCAAAAGCTTGCCTCGATTATAGCTTGTGTCCATTATTTGTCATCATTGAGAAGGCCGTATGCAAAACAGGCTTCTTTAAAAGTTCCATAGACCTTTTTGTTAACAGTCATTAACTTTTTAAAAGATGTAGGCCTTCTAACTACATTCAGTAATATTCTGAGATAGTAACGCTCCCCTGAAGCTGGGCTTGAGTAAAAAATCCGCAAATACTTTTTTTCTATTTCCATAATTTCCATATCTTCTGTTGTTCATGCCACACGTAGTGTTTGGGTAATTCAGCATAGGTGAGTTTTCTGGCGTATGTATCTCGCTTGTTTAGCTCAAACCACTGTAAACATCGTTTTCTTGATATCCTCCCTTTGAAATAGTGTTGGTAAACTCTGCGAATCACGCAATGTGATTGAGTTTTGATTTGGTAAGTGGAAGTTTAGTTTCATGACTGATGGATAGGAGTAGTGGATATCGAAAGAGAAGAGGCGCCACACTGCCTCACACGGTTCTAAATAGCGACAATTTAAATAGTTTGTTTTCTCATCAACTTCAGCGATTCTTTGTCCCAACCCATCTTTGTTTGTCACCACATTTTCTTGCACAACAATAGTTGCTCTGTCTGGGCTTTGTTTAAGTACTTGAATAAGTACTTTATTGCTTTAGATCTGTTACACCATTCAACGTTGATGTGGGCCTGATATTTTAACAATAGATATCGATTGTAAGGAACTACATTTCTGTTATCATAAGTAAATTTGCCTTTCAAAGCAAATACTTTTGTATCTCTTCGTCGATAAACAGGATACCCATCTTCATCCACCATTGTTTCTGCATAGAATGATTTTGGATAACGTTTTGTACATTTCCCTTCAATTGTGCATGGAGCATATTTGGCGTCTTTACCACAGGGACCATGCAACATGTACTCAGTGACAACTTTGTATCCTTCTGGATCATTTGTTGGACATGGCATCTCTGCAGATATCATATTATCCAACTGAGTTGCAGTTTTGCATTTGCAATTATCTTCCAGCCACAGTAGAATATGCGTGTGCGGGAGGCCTCATTTTTGAAATTCAATCACATAGACGACTGCAATTATATATTTCGGATTAGATGTGAATGTGATAAAAAGATCTGGGTTCCCATAAGTTCGACAAAGAGCCATTGCATCTTGGTAGTTTTGCATCATATAATGTGGTCCGCTAGTAAAACTTGATGGTAAGACTATCCTTTTCCCAAGGCCTGCTACATCTGTGTCTCCCCTTGTAACCGCGTCCTTCAAATTATGATATAAATCTACTTGTAGAGTGTCTTGGTTATGCCTGTTCCATTTTAATCTTTGTTCCTAAACTGATGCGAATGCATCAACCAAGAATTGCTGGAATAGTTTGCCTCCTTTCACCAAAGTGTTGCCTTGGTTATTTCGATTCTGGATCAAATATGCGTAATATTCCTTCATGGAAAGATAACCACGTTGAGTTTTCCTGGCACCATTATTGTTATGATATGGTATCTTATCATGATATCCATCTTCTCCATATGGGAATAACAAAGGATATTGCAATGCCATGTAGGCTAGATGCAATTCTGAGATTCGAGTTGTACCCATTTCTTTGCAATTAACAATAATATCCTTTGTTGAATACCATCTCCAAAATCATTTGTTATCAAAGCTGCTACCTCTAATACAGTTGGGACGTTATACTGCCTCGATGTTCTTCTCTCACTAAGTAGCCACAATTTAAAATTTACCATTGCATTGGAATGGCACCAATCTCTTGCCATTCTAAATGCTTTTGCAACTGCACTCGATTCATCCAACATTGCAATCAGACTTGCAACAATGGATTCTTCCACTTGATCATCTGTTTCGTTATCTAGGAATGCATTCATACGGTTCCGAGGTACATTCTGAGTGTCAAAGAAATATAACTGAGCATACCTGGGTTGAACCCCTTGTGCAGGTAGGAGTGAGCCTAGTAGATGATAATTTTGTCCATTTATTCTAAAGGTATACAACCCCCTCTCGCTATTTATTGAATGATCTATTCTTGCTCCAAAGGATGTAAAAGTGAACATCCCATTGTACACTCTAATTTGTTCTCTAAATCTCGCTGTTGTAGAATTTGAGAAATCAAGCAGTCTTTAATGGCAATGGTGTTTCCTTGAATTTCAGTAGCAAGACTTTACCTTCCTGGCAACATAGGGAAAAAGAAGCATTCACAGCTTTTTTAGCTTTGTTAACTCTCTCTTCATACCACATGGTTGCATCACAGTTATGGCATTGATAAGTCGGTGGACCAAGCTTAGCATAAGAAACAGAAACACCTATGAAAGAAACGATAAGTAGTTGTAAATTTTTAAATAAGTGGGTTACTTTATAGTTCTCCATAATGTAAAATTCATATTTTATCCTATTTTTTAGAATTCCCTGATGATTTGAGCGCTGCTTGTTGTGGTATTTTCCCTGATTCATGTGTCCGTCGTCGACCTCAAAAAATACACAGGTGTCGAAAATTGTTTGCATATAAATTAAAACCTTGAGTGAATACATAATATTTTAATACAGCTGATTTAGTGAAAATTTTATGAACTTAATACCTGCACGCCTGTGGTTTGTCTGTGTAATAACTTGATGTGATGGCTCGCCTGAGGTAACATATTTGATTTGCTAGTAAAAAAACCAATAAGTTATGTAAAAAAGGATTTGTGTGTTTACCTATGTCTGGAATGTTTATCAACTTCAAGCCACAATAAGTTTGTAAGCTTCCATCTTCGTTAACAAATGTATGTGATTGTATGATGATTTTATTGTTTAAGATGTTGGTGAAAGATGGAATATTGTTAGCATTATTAAGCACATGATTATTCATACCTAATTGACAATGTCTAATGTATTTTTTTGCATTTCAGTTTACATAGATGAGTAAAGAATGTGAGAAGGCTGATATTGAAGATTCAAGCACTTGGTATTTCCTAACTGCTTTACTATCTTTATCATGGTGAATAGTATTTAATGTGTGTGTATGAAATTGTTGATTGGCACATAGTTATGGCCTCATGGGAGTAAAATCTTCTACCTGAGTTGTGTGGTCAATAATGTTAAAACATTTGGGTGCTTAATGTCGAGATCAGTTGATAAAATATTTTAGTTGAATTAAATAAGCAGTTTTAGTAGGCATCCCTGCAGATAAATTTTTCGTGTATATTAACTGATATCTTAATCTTTTTTAGCATGTCTTTGTTATTTAGGTAACAATGGTTACTTTTATTAAACACATTTGCATATTAAAAAATGTTGTAGAATGCACTTATGTAACACTGAATGACCAACTTATAAAAGCTAAGTGGAATTTAGTTGCTAAATATGAAAGTCGTACTTTTGTTACAACTTTTATCACTGGATCGCATAGTATGGGGTTTTGCCTGTCAGTTTTAGTAAGCATCCACTTTTGTGCTAAAAACCTTTTTGACCATTGAATCAAATTACAGCAGCTATAATTAGTGATTAGAAGTAGTTAAGAGTCCAATTTAATCACTCTCAAGTAGTTTCTAGTGAATTGCATCAATATTCCAAGTTTTACTTTCATCAACTGTTTTTTGTACCAAGTTTTTGCATAATCTTCTTAAGTGGCAGTTAGTTGTTATGAATTGCATGTTTCCAGTTCATTTAGTCCATAAAACATTGTTGTATTCTTAGAGTTTGGTTGAAATGCACTTATGTAACACTGAATGACCAATTTATAAAAGATAAGTGGAATTTAGCTGCTAAATATGAAAGTCCGACTTTCGTTACAACTTTTATCAATGTATAGGTAAATAGGGTCTTTTGTCGGCTCTCTATTTGTCAAACATGAATATCAAGCATATTTTTTTAACTGAATCACATACTTTGGAGACTGATTTTCAAGCATTGGTTACCTTCATTAAACAAATTTGCATATATTATAATAAGATGTAGAATGTATTTCTATAATTTTCAATTGCAAACATAATTGAATCACATACTTTGGAGACTGAATTTCATGCATAAGGAATATATTATAATTCCATCATCAAATAACAGTAATATCAAATATTCATTTGGTTTAAAACACCAAAATTATTTCTTGAAAAACATAGTCAAACATACTTGTTTTTCTAAATGACATACTTCCACAAACAATTGTGGTCATGTACTCTTTATTTTCCTAAAATCTTAATGATTAAGAAGTTGGTTCATCGTTGATTGCAGACTCGTCATTAACTTCATTTTTTTTCACAGGTTCTTCCTTTGGTGAGCTATCTTCCGCTTCTGATTCAGAGTCAGTCAAAATGTACCTGAAATAATAAGGTGTCCAAACACTTTTGTTAATATTTGGGCTTTAAATTAGTTATGAAATTAGTTATGTTTGTATCCATTTACTACATCTGACCTTCTTCGTTTTTTTTTCTCAGGATCAGATCCATCTCCACTGCAAGCCTCATCACCATCTGGTAATTCTGTGTCTGAATCTTCAAATTCCATACTATAATAATGACATAGTAATTAATGTATTAATAATAAGACATTTTCAAATTTTAGTTCCATAGTATTGAAACTATGTGATACCATTTCTTATTTTTTCCCTCCACAGATTTCATTGGAGTAGACAAAGTTGGATCTTTAGACAAAGTTTTCTTTGACAATCTTTTCATAAGAGGGCTTGCAGACCCACTTTCACTTTGAGGAGTGCTTGAACATGTCAGTTCTCCGTATGCACGGGTAATTTTCCAGCATGTGAAGCTCTCAAAACTACCATGTTCAAAATATGTGTGGGACTTGAGCTCAAAAACGTGAGATGTCCCTATTAGAACGGATATTGCTTCAGGCAAGTTGAACCCTTGTGCCTGTAACTGAAGGTTAGCACAAAACCATAATTTATTTCAATTTGAATTTATAATTGTACCTTAGGGTCACTCTCCAACAGGGATTCTGGTGAGCACTTCAACAAATCACGGACGGTTTCATCAAACAGAACAACTACTATTTGGGTGGTATGGTCGGACACATCCACCTCAAGCCTGAATCTGTTAAGATCAGGTAGTACAAATAAGGTAAAGAATATTATGCAATTTAATTTAATTCATGGAATTGGATAGGCTAAAATATGTACCTTAAAACTGGGTACTCAATGTGTTTTTGATGAGGCAAAAAATGAACCACTTTTAAGGGGTCATTTAAGCCCGGAATTGAATTTATTTGATCAAATATTACCCTAAATCGTTCCTTTTGTGATTTTAGGTACTTTGGGAGTGAAATCTGGAAAAGGAAGCAATTCGGACGTTTTTGGAGCATAAAAGTGAAGAAAACGCCAAAAGACTTAATTTTCCATGCTGAGAACAGTACCTGACGGCGTCAAGAGGAAGACCCTGACGGCGTCAGGAGTAAAAGTGGTGACGACCCAGTGCAAACCTGACAGCGTCACAAGAAGGGCGTCAAGAGTTAATTTGGTGACGACCTGCATAAGGTGTACACATGACGGCGTCAGACCCAGATCTAGGCAGTCCGAGGAACTATTTGGCGGCGAGATGACGGCGTCAGACATTTGTTCTTGACGCCGTCACCTTCTAAACTCTATATATAGTTTTCTATTTTTCATTCATTAGGGAGGAACTTGTGTGGAGAAACCTAGGTCATATTTTACAGCACTTTCAAGGGTTTTCATCCCTTGAATCTTTTCATGTGCTATTGAGATAAGTCTTCTCTTTAATTCAATCAATATGTCTATGTGTTGGTTGATTATATCTTTTACTTGTCTTGATTTCAACATGCTAGGCTAGATCTATCTTGTGTTTGCTTGGATCTAATGAAACCTAGATGTTAATTATGTGTTGATTACTTGTTTATGGTTGTTTTGGATGAATGATTTCAATGTTAGGCTTAAGAAAACTAGCAGATCTCCATTGTGTAACATGCTTGAACGTCTTAGGAAACATGAACCAATGTGTACTAGGTTTTATTGGTTGTATTTAATGCATGAGTAAATTCTAATGATCCCATGTTAGGAGCTTCTTAGCCGGCTCGACATAGGAGTGAAGTAGGCACTCATAAGATTGGGGAAGTAAGTACGCCACCCCATGATTGTTATTAAGGAATACAATCCGTCATCCACGCAACTATAACAAGTAATTAACGTGTAAAATAAAGATATCTAGGGAGTAGTGAAATCTAAGTAAACACAACTCTCCCACATATTGCTCACAACTCTAGTTTAATATAGTTTATTTTCATTTTTAGTATTTTATTTTGATTGCATCTTTAGTATTGGGTTAGTTGACTAGCAACTAATTCCGCCCAACTCCTTCAAACCCGAGATTTTTAATTGCTTTCCTAAAAATATAAAAATACAAAAAGAATCATCCCTCATCTCTAGACCTAGTCTTTAGGTTTTCTAATCCTAGCGACACTATTCCTAGCTGAACGATCAATCCCCCGGTACTTGTCATTATACTATACTACATCGATCAGGTACACTGCCTGGTGGGGGTTGTAAGCTTCTCGAGATCCCTCGAGAGGTAAAGCCTGGTGCAATCCCTACGCATCAGTTTTTCACACGCATCACACCTAAAGCTACCATCCTTTCGGGTGGCACCTTTTTTGCACTTACTCTCACCGCAGGATGGGTAGTTCCATCTTTTTCTTGTTCTAATATTGTCGATCATTACTCTACAGTTGTAGGTCATGGACTACAAAATGCTTACTTATTAAATAAAATAGCATTTACCAACATAATAAAATAAGTAAGTGGTAGAGATAGCAGCGTACATTGTTTTTCTTATTGCGGCCCCAAATTAACAGATTCTCAAGCGTTCCATCTTTCGGCTCTGAGAAATCAACAGGCACTATTGGTTTACTCAAATCTACAGAACTACAATGAAAAACCATGATTAACATTAGTAAATAGTAATTGGCTAAAAATACATAGGAACTATTTATTTTGGCTGACCTCATCTCAACTTTCAGTTCTAACAATGCAGGGATGTCATCATTGTCATAAATCACGCTGGAGGATCTGCTCGATAGGTAGAGCTTATCTGTAGTGAAGGGAAGTTGTAATGGGAATTTGCATTAAGGTAAGTTAGCCTATAAAATCATGTTATATAGATACTTACTATTATAGAGTTTGGCATTAACAGAAATTATGACAACCGGACATAGGCCAACATGCTTTGTTTTCTTTTCAATCAGGATATCACCTAAACCACCCCAAAGCGTCACTCTTATTGACTGCCCCTGTTTAGGAAATTAAAAAAAATCGGTTGTTATTATCGCTTGTTATTTTAATTCTGGTACTCAATAATGATGGAAAAACTAATTTGTTGGTTTGAAACAACCAAAAAATATGGGAAACAAAAAACCTCTTGTTAGCCAGATAGAAATCAAGAGTTCTCGACCCACTTTTTTGAATTATTGTTCTCCAAACATTTGTAACATAGCCTGCTACATCTGGTAGTATAAAATAAGGTATAAAAAGAATTAAATTAGAACATGCTACAAAAAAGAGTACGACAAAAAAATGTATAAACAAACAGACTAACCTATGAGATACTTATTGTTTGCAGGTTTAATTTCATCAAAATCGGCAAGATCAAAAGGATATCTAACAAAGTCGTTAGATTTAACAGAGACCTTTCTAGTGATTGTGGACCCATCAAATTCAATAATGAATGGATCATGCCTCATTATGCGGTAATCATCCCTATTTGGCTGCACAATGAAATTTTTTATAGAGTAAACACCACCTTCTTTTAAACCTACAAAGTTGTGCGCTATATTGCTCCTTGCATAGCAATGCATAGCCTTACCCTGCAAAACATTACATCAGAATTAATATTCCCATGCTAAAACCATGAATGTAAATCTAATGTTTACTTACCCTAGCATCACTGACAACAAAATCTGTGCTCAAATACCTTCCACTTACTGCATTGACATCCCAAATCCTACATATCATAACAACAATTGTGCCACTAACACCGGCTTCAAGCTGTTCCAAAAACAAATCACCCTTATGGTCGGCAACATGGATGGACTTGCTACCTGAAGAACGGTTAGATTTGGACTTGCTGATAGACTTGCTACCTGAAGAATGGATAGATTTGGACATGCTAGCTGAAGGTATGTTGGACATGGTCACTTTCAAGAATGTTTTCGCAGACAAATGGTTGGATAATTATGGTGATACATACATACCGCATTCTGTATTTATAGTTATTAAGATTAGCAGCAGAATTATGTAACTGAAAACACTTGTAACACCCCCAATTCATGGTTGCAGCGGAATTCAAACTGGGTGTTACTCGACGGCACAATAGTCACAATAATAGAAAACGAACTCCAATTGAGTCGTTTTAAAAGATTTATCATTCAAATTGTATAAATATCAGAGATTACAAAATGAGGTCCCAGATGGTTCCATGTTTACAAATCACATTAGATGAGTTTTTGAATGATAATAAAATTTATAGCCCTCTTGAGTATCCGTGCCCTTCCGTGCCATCCTTGATCGTCATGAACCTGAAATACATGCTTGAGAGGTCAACACAAAGGTTGAGTGATATTCATAGAGTTTGTTTATTGTTTGAACACAATATATTGGTAGTATGAGTTAATTAGACTCAGACTCATGGTTGGAAAACAAAACAGGTAGGCTACGTTATTATACGCCCATAAAATGTATTATACACTAAGCTTATGATACCAAAACGTTAATGTGACATTTCTAAAATTTCATGTCATTAATTTTAATATTTTTATTATTTATTTAACTATTCTATTTTTTTTAATAACTTCGTCGGAAGTTATCCGCGTACGTCATAACGCGTTCAATTTATTCAATCACTACTATACTATGTCTACTCTACATTTTTATGCACTTTTGGTTCCTTACAATCCTATTTTAAAAAGTCATAATTACTTTTTCCATTTTTACGAAAACTTTGCACCTTTTACATTTTACGCGATTTAAATTTACATTTTATGGTTTTAACAACGTGAACCAACCTTAGACTATAATAATTTTTCATGTTTTATGTATTTTAACCTATTTTCATAATTACAAGTGAGTTTTATACTTGTCATTTAATTTTTATAGTTTACGTCACTTTTATCAAGAACCGGTGCCACCAAACGCGTTTTTAACTCACGATTTCGGTTTTAACAATGTTTAAACCCTTCGATGAACTCACCACTCATCTAAAATACTTAAATATGTTAAGTTAATGAGTTTTAAACATTTTTGTAAGTTTCATATTTTTAAGTTACCCGATTTTACATTTCGCGACATAAAAACTACACGTTTGCAATTACCGGGATCAAAACTACACTTTATAACTCATTTACACCAAAAATTAACCAACAAAACCCACTCACCTTACCCACCCACCCCATGGCCGGTTTTGTGGAGTCACCAAGGGCATGTGGCATGGTAGGCATGTAAGACCCCCAATTCATGGATGCAGCGGAATTCGAACTGGGTGTTACTTGACGGCACAATAGTCACAATAATAGAAAACGAACTCCAATTGAGTCGTTTTAAAAGATTTATCATTCAAATTATATAAATATCAGAGATTACAAAATGAGGTCCCAATTGGTTCCATGTTTACAAATCACATTAAGTGAGTTTTGAATGATAATAAAATTTATAGCCCTCTTGAGTATCCGTGCCCTTCCGTACCATCCTTGATCGTCATGAACCTGAAATACATGCTTGAGAGGTCAACACAAAGGTTGAGTGGAATTCGCAGAGTTTAGTTAAATCGTTTGAACACAATATGTTGGTAGTGTGAGTTATAGGCTCACACCAATGTTTGGAAAACAAAAATCGTTATTTATTTCACTAAGCTCATGCAACCAAAACATTAACATCGAACCAACAAAATTGGCATTATAGAAGCCCTATCAAGGTATTTTTGCCGTTATACCGCTAAATCTCAAATATAGTGCATTTGTGTGAACTCGTCGTTGTTCAACACAAATGGGATTCGTCAATCCCAATAGATCTATTCACAATATTCGCGCTCACTAAAGGTAGTGACTAATGGTTCATGATATAGGGACTTCGAACATGGCAATCGTTACTTAGTGATAATAAAACATCGTCGTGAAGCATACATTAGAAAGCATCGTGTTCGAGTAGAAAAATAATAGCATGTATTCCCCCCATGGGTTTGTAAAATAGTTAAACAATAGAAAGTGGGGCTACGAACTCACCTTAAGTAGGATAGCAAGTAATGAAGGTGATGGTTGGATCGTGTAGGTTTCTATGAGCAACCTATAATAGAATGTTGCGACTTAGGATCGGAGTAAAGAATATAATGGAGTGCCTATATATATATATATATATATCTTGCATTTAGTCCATGATGTGGTATGATGTATATTGTATGTCCTTGAAAGAAAAGATTCATGAACATGTATGTTTTGTATATCGTTTACTACCGTTCGGGCTGACATATTTCAGAAGTCATGTTAGTAAGCGTTCGAGGAGCCAGGACACTTTAACTCGTAAATCCACAACTCATCTCGACGGCTTACATAATGAACTCCTCACATGAGGCTCCCTAATATCGTAGTAGTTGATAAAATATATAGATATAAGTTTTGATCCGAAAAGTTACTTGTCCGATATTTGAATAAACTTAGGAAAGTTTATTAGTACATGAAGATTGTTATTAGGGGTAGTTTCATAAGTCTTGAATGACCATCTTCTCTTGGTAATATCTCATGGTTTCCTTTTAGGTGAAGTAGATCCAAATTGCTTGTTCATGTTATCGCCTAATTCATTGTTTCATGTTTACGCCTATGTAAGTTGTTATGGTCATTTCGTCATGGCCTAGCCATGACCTTTGGTCCTTGTTCCAAGGTCATGAGACACAACCTTGGCTCTAGCCATGGTTGTGGTCTTGATTATAGGTCATAAGACCTCTTGTTCCTTTCATAGTATAACCATAATCTAGTGACTTTCGCCTAAAAATGGGCTGTTTAGAATTTGAAGAATTTTATCACTTGGAAAGCATTTTTAGGTCTCGAGCTTCTTTGTACCTGAACGAAAACGGCGTTCTGGACAACTTTCGTGTTTTAACTTTTTGATGAATCGGACCAGAAGTGTGACTTTCAAAACCCAAATTTGATCAGAATGGTATTTGGCAGTTTTTCGCAAAGTTTTGGTAACTTCAAATGGGCGTAACTTTTGACTCGTGTACTCGTTTTGGGTGATTCAAATTGCTATGTTTTCCTTGTTAAGTCCTCTTTAACAGTAAGTAAGTGTCAAATATCCAAGTTATACTATTGTGGTCGTGGTTTTCCATAAAAATCACTAGTTTGCTTGTTTGCTTGTCATAAGTTAACATATGTATACCAATACTTGTTTTACCCATTTTTATACATCATGGACATGATCACAAGACAAAATATAGCATGAATGATATGTAAATAACATGAATATGATATTTAGCAAGAAGTATGTTAGGGTTTGGCTTACAACTTTTGGCTTTCAAAGATGAAAGGAAGTTAGCATGTAAGGATACGACTTTGATAGACTTGCTTCAACCCACTTCACTTCATGCAATCTTTCTACCCTTGTAATATTGAAAGATGGATGATGAAGGTTGAGGTGACTTGAGTGGATTCAAACTCAAGAGAATCACCAAGAGTTTCAAAAGGATTTGAAGTAGTTTGATGAATCAAAACCAAACTAGGGTTTATGTGTTGATATAGCACTTGATTCTTGAATAAAACTTGAAGTAGAGGGAAAATTAGGAGTGTGTTTGTGTGTTTGAGGTTATGAACGACCAAGAGAGGGTGAGGAGGGTTATATAGGTCCTTGAGGAGGTGCTAGGAAAGTGTTAGGAAGTTTCCTTTGAGGAGGTGCAAATATTAGGATATTTAGGAAGCTTACATGAGAAGTTTTACACATGTAACCATCCTAAGTGATCAAGGCTTCATCACAAGCCAACAAGGCTTGTGACTTGCTCAAAAATTTCGTGCATAGCTTATCTTGGATGACTAGATATGATTCTTGATGTTATCTTGCTTTTACGGAGTGAGTTTTGGTCCCGTTAATCGCAAACCGTAAGTTGTTAGGCCACGAAACGTAAAACCGGGTATCGTAAAAATACAAAACTTTAAAGTATTGTTAGACATGTCCATATGTCCCATAATAAAATATAAAATGAGTGGTAGGTGTCATTTGGGTGGTAAACCCTGCTAAAAACTGGAAACACGGGTCGAAAACGCGTAATACGTAAAATGTACGAATATTGCGTAAAATTGAGAAAAGTAAAATGTTACTTTTCTAATATGATATAAATGATTTAAAAAGACTTATTATGTCTAGACTGGGCTCAGTCTAGTGTCGGTTGGTATTAAATGTCTTTTAGACATCAAACCGTAAGCCTAAAAATCACGAAATGACTTATAACATCAAGGGATGATTTTTGGTCAATGGAGGAGGGAAAAAATATGTTGACTTTTTCTAATAAGTTGAAAACTCAAATCGTCTTAGAAACGCGTTTTGTGGTCTAACGGTTAATCGCCCATACGGTTAAGCGTGCTCATGCGAGAGTAGTACCGGCTTGGGTGACCTGCTGGGAAAAGTAATTAACCTGAAAATGTGAGTTGTTACAGTCTCTACCCCTTACGGGGAACTTCGTCCCGAAGTTCTATGTGTGTTATATGTTGGAGTGGTGTCGATGAACAGGTGTGGTTACTTATGAGGACTAAAGTCTGGGATTACCGGTGATGCAGTTTGATTTGTCATTTCAGTGTATGGTGTAGGATGAGGCTTACTTTTATGTAGGAAAGGTATGGTAATAGTCGAATATCAAAGGAAATTGATATAGCAATCGAATATTAATAGGAATTGAGATAGTAATTGCAATCATAGTCTAGTAGGTAATCGGTTGTTGTACCTAGTGTTTATTGACTTCATACTTATGTTATTTCGGATACAAATAAGCCCACTTATTTATAATTCTTTATTTATATAGAGAGGCATCCCAAACAATGTAACTAAAGGAATATAAACTTATGGTTTAGTGATTTACAATGTCTTTATTTAAATGAAAAGGCATCCCAATCCATTCAAATAATTACAAATCATCCTACACAACATTCATACTTAGTCGGTGAGTTACAAGGTAGGGTATTACGAGATGATACTGGTGTTCCAAAAGTACAAGATGAATATTCAATCTTGTAAAGCTGATAAGGGTGCTTATGGTGTAACTAAGGATGATTTGAGCTTTAAAAGTGCATCAAGATCTGTTAATGAGCTTGTGTTTGCCACGGTTGTGAAGGTAATGTTGTGATATGTTGATGAACAAAAGTGCTTAGTGTATGCTTAACATTAATACTCTTAGGTATAGATGTTGAGTTTGCTTTAAAAATCTTAAGAGATTTTAAAAGTTTATGATGGAATGGTATCCTTAGGACCTAAACAGGATAGTACTTCTACAGGATGAAGAGAAGAATTGATAACTATCCCAAGATAGTAGTTCGGATTATCTCATAAATGAAAACTTTCAAGAATGAAATTAGGTAGTACAAATAAGGTGTTAAGATCTTGCTGAGTGGTAAGACACTATCGTGTCTCTAGATTGTTTTAATGTATTCTGGTGGTTTATCGTGTTCATGTAGGAAATCAATCTAAACATAACCCTAGTACAACTACTCTCAGTATTTGAAAATTTTAAGTCGAATATAGTTAGTCAGACTATATTCCACTGTCCCTAGGTTAAATATAGGTGACTAGTCTATATTTAGCCAAGGTTCGATAAAATTTTCAAATACCTAAATTAGGTATACTTTTGATATGTCCGTTACTTTCGAGAAACTGTCCACTAAACAAAGGCGATGTCAAACCATTCAGTTACAAGTCCCGCCCATACAAGACTTGTAACCTATGTTTTCACATTCCATTGCATAGAAGATAGTACGGGTAGATACATGTGGAAAGGAAGTTTTAAGTAGTTCTAAAATAGAACATACTTGGCCAGGATCACGAATTTTTAACAATGAAGGTTTCAGAAGAAAACTTTGATGAATGTAGAGAAAGTTCAGCTTTTATCGATGATGGATTAGTTTATCCTTTTAGAAATCTCATATTTCTTGTTTGGAAATCGATAGATTGTGATGGGTTTTTGATATCATATGAAATGATATTGATGAGGTGGTGGAATAATTCGAGAGACCATTGCACAAATCACAATGTCTCGGAAGTAGATTAGACCATTGTGTCATACAATGTTCGGGAAATAGAAAAGACCATCGTAATTCGTTACAATATCTTGGACATAAAATGTTGGAGTAGGAACATGATTGGGAGAATGTGGTTGTGTCGAAATGCCATAGAGTAGGCATGTGTAGATATGTTTAGATAAAATGATTGAAAATAACTCGAATGTATATATAAATATACTAATATGTTCATGTAGCATAAAATGCTTAATAAGTCCATAATCGTCTAGAGGATGGAAGACACGAAGATCGGAAGGCTATAAAATGTTTTTGCTTGTAGTGTGGTTATAGTTTAGGTCTCAATTAGACCCGTTTCTCTATAACCATGGCTCTGATACCAATCTGTAACACCCCCAATTCATGGATGCAGCGGAATTCGAACTGGGTGTTACTTGACGGCACAATAGTCACAATAATAGAAAACGAACTCCAATTGAGTCGTTTTAAAAGATTTATCATTCAAATTATATAAATATCAGAGATTACAAAATGAGGTCCCAATTGGTTCCATGTTTACAAATCACATTAAGTGAGTTTTGAATGATAATAAAATTTATAGCCCTCTTGAGTATCCGTGCCCTTCCGTACCATCCTTGATCGTCATGAACCTGAAATACATGCTTGAGAGGTCAACACAAAGGTTGAGTGGAATTCGCAGAGTTTAGTTAAATCGTTTGAACACAATATGTTGGTAGTGTGAGTTATAGGCTCACACCAATGTTTGGAAAACAAAAATCGTTATTTATTTCACTAAGCTCATGCAACCAAAACATTAACATCGAACCAACAAAATTGGCATTATAGAAGCCCTATCAAGGTACTTTTGCCGTTATACCACTAAATCTCAAATATAGTGCATTTGTGTGAACTCGTCGTTGTTCAACACAAATGGGATTCGTCAATCCCAATAGATCTATTCACAATATTCGCGCTCACTAAAGGTAGTGACTAATGGTTCATGATATAGGGACTTCGAACATGGCAATCGTTACTTAGTGATAATAAAACATCGTCGTGAAGCATACATTAGAAAGCATCGTGTTCGAGTAGAAAAATAATAGCATGTATTCCCCCCATGGGTTTGTAAAATAGTTAAACAATAGAAAGTGGGGCTACGAACTCACCTTAAGTAGGATAGCAAGTAATGAAGGTGATGGTTGGATCGTGTAGGTTTCTATGAGCAACCTATAATAGAATGTTGCGACTTAGGATCGGAGTAAAGAATATAATGGAGTGCCTATATATATATATATATATCTTGCATTTAGTCCATGATGTGGTATGATGTATATTGTATGTCCTTGAAAGAAAAGATTCATGAACATGTATGTTTTGTATATCGTTTACTACCGTTCGGGCTGACATATTTCAGAAGTCATGTTAGTAAGCGTTCGAGGAGCCAGGACACTTTAACTCGTAAATCCACAACTCATCTCGACGGCTTACATAATGAACTCCTCACATGAGGCTCCCTAATATCGTAGTAGTTGATAAAATATATAGATATAAGTTTTGATCCGAAAAGTTACTTGTCCGATATTTGAATAAACTTAGGAAAGTTTATTAGTACATGAAGATTGTTATTAGGGGTAGTTTCATAAGTCTTGAATGACCATCTTCTCTTGGTAATATCTCATGGTTTCCTTTTAGGTGAAGTAGATCCAAATTGCTTGTTCATGTTATCGCCTAATTCATTGTTTCATGTTTACGCCTATGTAAGTTGTTATGGTCATTTCGTCATGGCCTAGCCATGACCTTTGGTCCTTGTTCCAAGGTCATGAGACACAACCTTGGCTCTAGCCATGGTTGTGGTCTTGATTATAGGTCATAAGACCTCTTGTTCCTTTCATAGTATAACCATAATCTAGTGACTTTCGCCTAAAAATGGGCTGTTTAGAATTTGAAGAATTTTATCACTTGGAAAGCATTTTTAGGTCTCGAGCTTCTTTGTACCTGAACGAAAACGGCGTTCTGGACAACTTTCGTGTTTTAACTTTTTGATGAATCGGACCAGAAGTGTGACTTTCAAAACCCAAATTTGATCAGAATGGTATTTGGCAGTTTTTCGCAAAGTTTTGGTAACTTCAAATGGGCGTAACTTTTGACTCGTGTACTCGTTTTGGGTGATTCAAATTGCTATGTTTTCCTTGTTAAGTCCTCTTTAACAGTAAGTAAGTGTCAAATATCCAAGTTATACTATTGTGGTCGTGGTTTTCCATAAAAATCACTAGTTTGCTTGTTTGCTTGTCATAAGTTAACATATGTATACCAATACTTGTTTTACCCATTTTTATACATCATGGACATGATCACAAGACAAAATATAGCATGAATGATATGTAAATAACATGAATATGATATTTAGCAAGAAGTATGTTAGGGTTTGGCTTACAACTTTTGGCTTTCAAAGATGAAAGGAAGTTAGCATGTAAGGATAGGACTTTGATAGACTTGCTTCAACCCACTTCACTTCATGCAATCTTTCTACCCTTGTAATCTTGAAAGATGGATGATGAAGGTTGAGGTGACTTGAGTGGATTCAAACTCAAGAGAATCACCAAGAGTTTCAAAAGGATTTGAAGTAGTTTGATGAATCAAAACCAAACTAGGGTTTATGTGTTGATATAGCACTTGATTCTTGAATAAAACTTGAAGTAGAGGGAAAATTAGGAGTGTGTTTGTGTGTTTGAGGTTATGAACGACCAAGAGAGGGTGAGGAGGGTTATATAGGTCCTTGAGGAGGTGCTAGGAAAGTGTTAGGAAGTTTCCTTTGAGGAGGTGCAAATATTAGGATATTTAGGAAGCTTACATGAGAAGTTTTACACATGTAACCATCCTAAGTGATCAAGGCTTCATCACAAGCCAACAAGGCTTGTGACTTGCTCAAAAATTTCGTGCATAGCTTATCTTGGATGACTAGATATGATTCTTGATGTTATCTTGCTTTTACGGAGTGAGTTTTGGTCCCGTTAATCGCAAACCGTAAGTTGTTAGGCCACAAAACGTAAAACCGGGTATCGTAAAAATACAAAACTTTAAAGTATTGTTAGACATGTCCATATGTCCCATAATAAAATATAAAATGAGTGGTAGGTGTCATTTGGGTGGTAAACCCTGCTAAAAACTGGAAACACGGGTCGAAAACGCGTAATACGTAAAATGTACGAATATTGCGTAAAATTGAGAAAAGTAAAATGTTACTTTTCTAATATGATATAAATGATTTAAAAAGACTTATTATGTCTAGACTGGGCTCAGTCTAGTGTCGGTTGGTATTAAATGTCTTTTAGACATCAAACCGTAAGCCTAAAAATCACGAAATGACTTATAACATCAAGGGATGATTTTTGGTCAATGGAGGAGGGAAAAAAATATGTTGACTTTTTCTAATAAGTTGAAAACTCAAATCGTCTTAGAAACGCGTTTTGTGGTCTAACGGTTAATCGCCCATACGGTTAAGCGTGCTCATGCGAGAGTAGTACCGGCTTGGGTGACCTGCTGGGAAAAGTAATTAACCTGAAAATGCGAGTTGTTACAAGGCACTCTTGGTTCACCTTATGATAACACATGTACATGCCTTGTCTCCCACTAGCACTTAAAAACACATCTTTATCATTTTAGATCATTTTTACATGCAAACTATCCCATTTTATTGTTTTCTCCACCTTGAAAACGACCCTATTCAGCTCTAAAATACATATTGCATCAAAAATTATACTAATATCTTGATCATAGATTGAAGATCTTGAAGCCCTAGTCTTGTTCTTGATTTATTACACTCAAACAACACATAAATCTCATCAAATCTTAGGTTTTCTTGGAAGTTCTTAGCAAGAGTTTATTCAAGGGTTTTAAGGTGTTCAAAGTCTGATATTTTAAAGTATTTTCAAGGGTGGATCAAGGTTATTAAAGGTTATTTGGTTGGGAAAAAGATTGGAAGTAAAGGGTGCAAGTTTTGTTGGTCATCATAGGATTAGGGTCCTTGTTTCTTGTAATTTTTCTTTTTCATCAACCATTGTAAGGAACCAATCACTCCCTTTTCATTTTATTTTCATTTTCATTTCTGTAATTGTATTATTTATTGATGTAATGGTATAATATATAAGTTATAGGGCTTGGTTAGGCTTGGTACATGAAACTAGACCACTAAAAACCCTAGAGGACTAAACATGCAACTGTAATTCTGAATCAGGGGCAAAAATGGAATAAATTGCACTAATCAGTAAACATTGAGACTAAACTAAAAATATGGGGTTGTAGGTCTATGTCTTGTGGTCGTTTTGACGGGTATTTCATTAAATAACTCATTACGATGATTAAACTAGAAACATTTTCGTAAAACATGTCCAGTTCTGAGTAACAGATTTGAAACGGGCAAAAGTCATTTTTTTTGTGAATAACCCTCTGTTACTCAAAGAATAAAAGTTTTAGAGGACATCTTAACTTAAACGTGGCCAAAAACGGGGAACAAATCGGGTTAGTAAAACTCTAGATATCGCACTTTTTGTGAGACCATTGAAAATTTGAAAGCTGAATGGATTGATTGTTTGGGTAAATGGACTGTTTTACTAATGTTACATAATTTTTGGCCAAGTGGGACCCACAAATCTCGTTAATACAGAAGTAGACCTTTCCGGGGATATAAGGAACGAGACTTGTGGACTTACGGTTTGCAAATGATGATTTCCTAAACATAGACAGGTTATTTAAATGCTAACAGCACTAGGTACAAAATGAGTATAAAGTGTTTTACACTTTATAAAGTTGGACCTTTAAAACATTGTGAACCCCCCTAATATATTTTGAACCCTGAGGCCTAAAGTGAACCTTTTGACCAAAAACTTGACCCATGGACTAAACTTAAACCTTAGAATTAATTTGAACTTTTACATCATAATTGAACTTGGGGTAAATGTAAGTTTCATACTTATATAAATGCAAGGGTATATTTTTGGGTAATTTGTAAGTAATTAACTTAAACCTTGTGATGTATCTAGGAATATTGTACCAAGCTTAAGTAAGATCATATTCTGTATATTACCAAAAGTACATCGATATCTATTTTCATAAACTAAGACAACGTATATTATTTAGGTTCATCGTAGAGCTTTCGCGGCTACTTTCTTCACTTGCTTGTTCCTTGCTATTTCCTTTGTTCACGGTGAGTTCATAGCCTCGCATTTTACTTACTTAAATGTTTTATAAACCTCGCGAGGGGGATACATGCTAGTTTTACAAATTGAATACAAGTAGTTTTTGGGATGCTTGACCCGATTACCTAATTATAGACATTGAGTACCCTGCCAGCAAGTCCCTAATTTCATGAACCGTTAATTACGTGCGTAAACGCTAATATTATAGATATGCATATTTGGCCTGGCGGGCCTGTCCGGGTGAGTAGCGCTCATTTGACAACTGTGGGTCAAACGGACATATAATATTGAGAATTGAGGTAAATGGCAATTGAATACCTTGTGAGGGGCATTTAAACTAGGTCAAGGTTCGGTTTCATGAGCTCAATGCTATAAATCTTATTTCCCGACTTGTATTTGTTACATGTCAACTTAATTACGGGCGTAGCCCAACTTCTTTTAAACTGAATAATACTTGTATTCAACTGCTTACATATTAAACTTTATGAATTCACTCAACTTTATGTTGACTTTTTAGCATGTATTTTCTCAGGTATTATTGCTAGTTGAGCATTGGGAGCAATCGGAGTCACGTGGATATCAAACATTGAAGGACTTGTTTTCTTCACATTCGATAATTATTTTCTTTAAATATGCAAATGAGTCATTTTTTTTACTCTTGTAACTTAAGTTTTAAATATAAATTGTTGGGACCTTTGTACTCTGATTTATCAAATCGAATGTGACATTTTATTAAACGTATCTTTTGAGGTCGTTTTATGTAACTTGTTTTTATGAATTATGAAGTGACACCCAAATTGGTATTCCGCTGCGTTGTAAATTTTGGGGGTGTCACAGAATGGTACCAGAGCATTAGTTATAGAGAAATAGGTCGTTTTCAAAACCTAAACTATAACTATTTTTCAAAAAAAAAAATTTTAAGTCTTTCACCATTGTTCGATATCCGCGCACGCTTGCTCCCAAGTAACTTATATGCTCTATTTTGCTTCCATACTTCTATTATATGACTAATGAATATATCACCTAGTCACGATTTCGCTCTCTCATGCCTATCTTATGATGTTATACTATTTACTTTATAACGGTCGGTTATTTTACGCTGATCACTCCGATTATCGCGTACTTCATGTTTTCTTACTTTCTTCCTCGAACGTCGATACTAGTATTGTATAAGGATACCCATACATATATCTGTTACTCTCTTCTCAAATCCTTACACATGTGTGTAGTACTATTGTATGTATTAATGATTTCATTTACTTTAACCTTTTATGAACGATGCGGTGATCTCCGAAACATTTTCACTACTTTACTTTATTTCCTTCTGATGATATTGACATTCGGTGTACTTTGTCAATTCCACTAGTAATTTTATTTTTCAACTTCTGAGTGTGAATATTCTTCTTATGCTTTTGAATCACGTATATTTTCATTATCCATTGTTTTGAAATCTTCCAATTGATGGGAGTACGACCTTAACTTGTCATCTCAGATCGTGTCATCCTTTGGCACTTACCTTTGCGAATGCGATTGACTAATGTCATATTATTATTCTCGTTACTTCTTCTTATGATTTTGATGAATCATATCATTAATTAGACATCCTTTTATTCATTGTAGCACTTGATCTTGTTGTGTATTTTTCGTGACGGACATACTTAAGTAGGATGATTTATAATCGTCTTATTGAAATGAATTGGGACGCTTCTTCATTTGAATAAGGAAATTATAAACCGCC
The DNA here is from genome assembly GCA_030686995.1 of Artemisia argyi. NCBI lineage: Eukaryota > Viridiplantae > Streptophyta > Magnoliopsida > Asterales > Asteraceae > Artemisia > Artemisia argyi. The sequence goes on from CM060705.1 coordinate 6,336,655, forward strand.
GAACCATAAATTCATAAATCTTCACTTAAATGGATTGGGACGCCTCTTTACGTAAGTGACGAGTTATGAATGAGTGGGCTTATTTGGATCCGCCATAGTGTGTGTACGAATCATTTTTTTTGGGCTATGAACTCCTCTCGACTCGTAATTTGTTACGTTGATTTTTCCGATTTTGTATCAACCGCCGCGAGCTTGATAAGCTAACAGTAATAACTATTATCCGCTTCCACGAATTGACGACTTGATAAATTCCTTGTCTCCTATTTTCTTATTGCCAACACTTTTATTCTATCCTTTCCTTTAAGGACCCTCATGACATTCTATTCATTCCCTCATACCATTGCTTACACATTATGTGATTTCTATCACTTGTTCTATCTTCGTTGATATCTTGATACTTTGTGAAAATCCCGAGCACAAAATGCATTAAGCACCTCCATGGGCTTCTATAAAAATTTTTATGCGTCTTTATGAAAATTTTACAAATACTTCACAAGTGTTTAAATTACCAAAATGACCTTCTTAAGTTAAAGAGTCGGTTCTAACCACCCTCTTTTGTAAAAATCATAACCAATATTTATAATGACACCATGCCCTATATTTCAAATTACACTTTTTATACATCATATTTTAATCACGTTTTGAGGATATGACTTATTTAAACTTCGTTTCAACTAATGATTCCTAAAAAATTTGAAAATAGACATTTTACAATCACAACCACAAACCCGAGTTTCAACATGGTTTTTATACATGCTTCCATCCCAAAAATCTTTAAAACGACCAAAAATGATTAAGAAGAACTGAGCGCCGGGACGTCGCTCTCTTAAGGGGTACGTGCTATGACATTTCTAAAATTTCATGTCATTAATTTTAATATTTTTATTATTTATTTAACTATTCTATTTTTTTTAATAACTTCGTCGGAAGTTATCCGCGTACGTCATAACGCGTTCAATTTATTCAATCACTACTATACTATGTCTACTCTACATTTTTATGCACTTTTGGTTCCTTACAATCCTATTTTAAAAAGTCATAATTACTTTTTCCATTTTTACGAAAACTTTGCACCTTTTACATTTTACGCGATTTAAATTTACATTTTATGGTTTTAACAACGTGAACCAACCTTAGACTATAATAAATTTTCATGTTTTATGTATTTTAACCTATTTTCATAATTACAAGTGAGTTTTATACTTGTCATTTAATTTTTATAGTTTACGTCACTTTTATCAAGAACCGGTGCCACCAAACGCGTTTTTAACTCACGATTTCGGTTTTAACAATGTTTAAACCCTTCGATGAACTCACCACTCATCTAAAATACTTAAATATGTTATGTTAATGAGTTTTAAACATTTTTGTAAGTTTCATATTTTTAAGTTACCCGATTTTACGTTTCGCGACTTAAAAACTACACGTTTGCAATTACCGGGATCAAAACTACACTTTATAACTCATTTACACCAAAAATTAACCAACAAAACCCACTCACCTTACCCACCCACCCCATGGCCGGTTTTGTGGAGTCACCAAGGGCATGTGGCATGGTAGGCACTCTTGGTTCACCTTATGATAACACATGTACATGCCTTGTCTCCCACTAGCACTTAAAAACACATCTTTATCATTTTAGATCATTTTTACATGCAAACTATCCCATTTTATTGTTTTCTCCACCTTGAAAACGACCCTATTCAGCTCGAAAATACATATTGCATCAAAAATTATACTAATATCTTGATCATAGATTGAAGATCTTGAAGCCCTAGTCTTGTTCTTGATTTATTACACTCAAACAACACATAAATCTCATCAAATCTTAGGTTTTCTTGGAAGTTCTTAGCAAGAGTTTATTCAAGGGTTTTAAGGTGTTCATAGTCTGATATTTTAAAGTATTTTCAAGGGTGGATCAAGGTTATTAAAGGTTATTTGGTTGGGAAAAAGATTGGAAGTAAAGGGTGCAAGTTTTGTTGGTCATCATAGGATTAGGGTCCTTGTTTCTTGTAATTTTTCTTTTTCATCAACCATTGTAAGGAACCAATCACTCCCTTTTCATTTTATTTTCATTTTCATTTCTGTAATTGTATTATTTATTGATGTAATGGTATAATATATAAGTTATAGGGCTTGGTTAGGCTTGGTACATGAAACTAGACCACTAAAAACCCTAGAGGACTAAACATGCAACTGTAATTCTGAATCAGGGGCAAAAATGTAATAAACTGCACTAATCAGTAAACATTGAGACTAAACTAAAAATATGGGGTTGTAGGTCTATGTCTTGTGGTCGTTTTGACGGGTATTTCATTAAATAACTCATTACGATGATTAAACTAGAAACATTTTCGTAAAACATGTCCAGTTCTGAGTAACAGATTTGAAACGGGCAAAAGTCATTTTTTTGTGAATAACCCTCTGTTACTCAAAGAATAAAAGTTTTAGAGGACATCTTAACTTAAACGTGGCCAAAAACGGGGAACAAATCGGGTTAGTAAAACTCTAGATATCGCACTTTTTGTGAGACCATTGAAAATTTGAAAGCTGAATGGATTGATTGTTTGGGTAAATGGACTGTTTTACTAATGTTACATAATTTTTGGCCAAGTGGGACCCACAAATCTTGTTAATACAGAAATAGACCTTTCCGGGGATATAAGGAACGAGACTTGTGGACTTACGGTTTGCAAATGATGATTTCCTAAACATAGACAGGTTATTTAAATGCTAACAGCACTAGGTATAAAATGAGTATAAAGTGTTTTACACTTTATAAAGTTGGACCTTTAAAACATTGTGAACCTCCCTAATATATTTTGAACCCTGAGGCCTAAAGTGAACCTTTTTGACCAAAAACTTGACCCATGGACTAAACTTGAACCTTAGAATTAATTTGAACTTTTACATCATAATTGAACTTGGGGTAAATGTAAGTTTCATACTTATATAAATGCAAGGGTATATTTTTGGGTAATTTGTAAGTAATTAACTTAAACCTTGTGATGTATCTAGGAATATTGTACCAAGCTTAAGTAAGATCATATTCTGTATATTACCAAAAGTACATCGATATCTATTTTCATAAACTAAGACAACGTATATTATTTAGGTTCATCGTAGAGCTTTCGCGGCTACTTTCTTCACTTGCTTGTTCCTTGCTATTTCCTTTGTTCACGGTGAGTTCATAGCCTCGCATTTTACTTACTTAAATGTTTTATAAACCTCGCGAGGGGGATACATGCTAGTTTTACAAACTGAATACAAGTAGTTTTTGGGATGCTTGACCCGATTACCTAATTATAGACATTGAGTACCCTGCCAGCAAGTCCCTAATTTCATGAACCGTTAATTACGTGCGTAAACGCTAATATTATAGATATGCATATTTGGCCTGGCGGGCCTGTCCGGGTGAGTAGCGCTCATTTGACAACTGTGGGTCAAACGGACATATAATATTGAGAATTGAGGTAAATGGCAATTGAATACCTTGTGAGGGGCATTTAAACTAGGTCAAGGTTCGGTTTCATGAGCTCAATGCTATAAATCTTATTTCCCGACTTGTATTTGTTACATGTCAACTTAATTACGGGCGTAGCCCAACTTCTTTTAAACTGAATAATACTTGTATTCAACTGCTTACATATTAAACTCTATGAATTCACTCAACTTTATGTTGACTTTTTAGCATGTATTTTCTCAGGTATTATTGGCTAGTTGATCTGTCACACCCCCAAAATCTGGTCCAGCGGAAGCATACATGTAGCTGGGGTGTAACTCAATTGATGTCACAACACAAGTACAAAAATGTTTTCACTTCAATCATTTAGAATAAAATAGTTTAATCAAAAATGTTGAATTTACATTGTTAAAAGTAGCGTGGAAGTAGGTCCTTAAAATAATTTAAAACGGTCCCCAAATGAATAATCAGAGTCTTTTATGACCATGCCATGCCCTGCCAAAACCTCTTGTAGCATGCCATTGCTTAATACCTGAAAATACATGCTAAAGTGTCAACACTAGGTTGGTGAGTTCATAGAGTCTTGTGAAAAAGAATGTAATGCATTGAATTGAAGATTTCCCAGCAAAGGCATCGTAAATCCACTCAGTTCCAAGTCCCGCCATAAGAGACTTGTAACCTGTGTGTTTACAACCCACTGCCAAATGTAATATGTTTGTAATAAATCAGTCATAAGGTTGTTGCAAAGGCATTGTAATTCCGTAGTAATAGTGGTGGAAAAGTATCGTAATTCCATAAGTAATTTTTGTATGTACAATAGCCATGGCGATGTCGCCACAAAATGAATCTGACCATAAGCAAAACGCATAAAATGAATATTGATTGCACTAAGTTCAAGGCACCGAAAAGGTTTTCTAGCTATATGTAGGAGGTTACGCTCCCAAGTAATTGTAGGTAATCAAACATACCCATGTAATTGTAGGTAATCAAACATACCCATGAAATTGTAGGTAATCAAACATACCCATGTAATTGTAGGTAATCAAACATACCCATGAAATTGTAGGTAATCAAACATACCCATGTAATTGTAGGTAATCAAACATACCCATGTAATTGTAGCTACCGGTCCTTAACTTAGGCAATCTTAGGAAATCGGTAAATAGTTTAACTTTATGCACTCATGTCCATGAGTAAATAGCAAGTATGTAGCAAGTGAATTGTTTTGTACTCGGATAATCAAACAAGTATTTAGATAAAGCTGAAAATGTTTGAGTAATCAACCATGTAAAGCAAGTAATGCATTTAAGTAAAACGAACATATATTCTCCCCCAAAGAGTTTGCAAAACAATTTAAAAGAGTAGGGGCTATGACTCACCTGATATGATGGTACCATGAACATGTAATGAGCTGAAAACAAGGCGCGCACACTAGCCGCAACCTAATATGAATGATGAACGATCTACTTTAGATCATGAAATGATGTTATGAATGTCCATGCACATGTTTCCTATACCACTCTACTCTTTGAAAAATACTTGTTGTTATCAAAATATACATTTTCCAAGACTAAGGAAAATATGGCTATTAGAAAAATAAAACTAGTTGCAATATATATACTTATATATATATATATATATATATATATATATATATATATAGTATGTACCAATGTTTGTGATGAATTCCTTGCTTTGAAAACCTTGAAATAACGTTTAATAGTCGTATAAATAAGCTTGTAATCATAAGTACTTCGATGGTTAAGAATTTGGCACTTTGGTAGTATTTATAGAAAATCTAGGATTTAGTACGTAGAAGTATTATTTCTATTAGTGACAAAATGGTCTCGCAAAACTAGTCGTGAAATAGTGAATATTAGGAGTTAGGAAAGAAGCTCAGTAGTTTTGAGAAGATTTTCACCATATCTAAAAAGTCACAGAAGTGAAGTTTGTCCATACAGGTCTCGATCATAAAGATAATTAGCCGTCAAGTGAGGTGTTTGGGCTGTTTTGGCAGATTCTGGGCAGTTTTCGGGAAAGTTTGGAAGTCCATAAGTTGTTCGTTATAAATCCTTTTGACAAACGGCTGGATGTTTTGAAAACTAAGCTGGGTGAACTAACTTTTTGTGAATGATGTAAATTTCCCAGAAATGAGTTTATCAATGAGTAAATTGGCTCTCAACATGATGTATTACAAAAACTGTTTTTCTATACTTAGTAATATTTTGCTAAAAAAACTGATGGAAATAAATAGAGTTTCGCTGATTTTGAAACGTATATATCTTGGTCGTTATAAGCTTGTTTTCTACGTTCTTTATATCCCCGAAATCGTGGGACAACATACTAATATATTTTTTATAAGTCGGGATGGCTAGATCAAGTTTTACACCTCAGATTGCCCATTGAAAATCGTGGGACAGCATGTACAATTTTCAGAAAATAGTTTTCGTCGTTAAACTTGCAAAAATCATATCTCCTTCGTTATAAACTCGTTTTAATCCATTCTTTCGCCCACGGCTTCGTTTTTGAAAGTATTTTCTAAATCTTTAGCCCAAAGTTACCCGGAATCCCCTGATTTTTCTGAATTTACAAAAATGGGACAGCATGTATATATACTTGTTAGAAATCCATTTCCAAGGTTCAAAACTAGTTTCAACCTCAACCAAAACTCTTGCAAACACCACAAAGCTATAATAATCCTACCATACACCTTCTTAGGGTGCCATGGGTTCCTAATGACTAGTAATCAAGTTAATTTAACAAAGAAACACCTAAATCACAATCTAGGGTTTGTATGTTCAAAAAGTATACAAAAATAAAGTGGTATAACTAGTTTGTGCATGAAATTAAGCATGAATACCATGAGATACATATGTTAATTAGATGAAAACATGAAAATAAATTTGAATACTCACTTTGAAATAATAGGTGATTAGATGATGAGAAACCTTGGATTACTTGTGTTTTTGGGTTATGATTCTTGATTAGGATGATGAAATGAACAACTTTGATGCTTTGTACTTTGAAAAATGATGGATGGATCATGTATATTGAGTTTGGGTCGTGGTTTATGGTGAAAGGGATGGAAAGGATGAAGATTTTGAGTTTATGATTTCAAGAAATATGTAAGATTATGTTTTATGTGTTTTTGTAGATATTTAGTTAGGATATAATGTATAATATTAGTACATAAGTCAATGAGGTTAAAAAGAAATCACATGGTGTCTAGGGGAGGGCATGAGGCCGGTTTTCAATGTGAAAAAGAGTAGCAAAGTCGGTTTTGATGACTTAGGAAAAGTAGTGTATTATTAGTTGTAGTTTAGTGTAAGTATTAGTTATAATCGGGTACCGGGTTTGCTAGAAATAAATGTTAAAAAAGTTAACCGGGACTTAATAAAGTCATAAAAATGTTAGAAATATGTTGGGTACAATTACTGAGTGTTCGGGTGATTATTGTTTAGTTTTCACGAAAACCGTCGTAATATTCATAAGCTCACGTTATAAATAAAATAAATTTCCAAAATACTGGGTAACTGAATGTTATAACTTTTATGATGATAAAATGGATATAAAAATATGTCGGGACCATTGTGGGAATATTTAGATATATTCGTCGTGTATAAACCGTGTGTTAACGTTTATTTATAAATACTTATAAGGAAAACGTTAAATGTATCCAATATATAAATTTGAAAATCCTAAGAGTGGTATAACATGGAAATGCTGTTATGATGATATGCAGACTATCTCCAGTCCGTATGCAGTGTCCTTAACACTAATGAAATGAATTCGCACCTAAACCAATCCGGTTACGCGAATTTGAATACCCGTAAACTAAATTTACGATGAAATGTGTAATGCAAGTGAATAGTGAAAACTTTTCCGGCAATGAATAGTGTTTAGTGAATAGTAAAATTTTCTGAATGCTTCTCGGAATGTCAAACTGACACCAAAAATGATGAATAGTAAACTGATGAATAGTGTTTTGATGAATAGTGTTTGATGAATAGTGTTTTTCCAAAGTTCGGGAAATGACCTGAAATGACCTGAAATAGTGAGTTGTGACAGTCTTCCCCTCTAAAAGGAACTTCGTCCCGAAGTTCAGTTTATGTTGGTATCTGAGAATGTATTGGTGAAAAGGTGATGATATTCGAGAATTCCAGCGAATTCTAACGATAGGAATTCGACTCTGCTTCAACTGTTTGACCTAACTGTCCATGATTTGTACTTGTTCTCCTGCAAGGTTTATGTTTGACTTTGGGTTGGATTCCTTTCCAAATGGAATTATGAGTGACAATTCTGAAAAGCTGATAATACGTGGTTGTGTAATCCTGTTGCTGTTGTTCTCTAACAAGGCTCAAGTCTGACGGCCACTAGGCCTACTCTGTCTGAAATATTGCATGGTCTAGTGTATCTCGGGTTTAACTTTCCAAGTTTTCTGAATGGTATCATGCCTTTCCTAGGCAGAACTTTCAACATAACTCTGCTTACCAACTTGAAGTTTTAATGGTTTACAACTTATTGAACTTGTAACTGATTCTTGACTTGTAGGAAATTTCTGGTTATTTCATGAATTCCTACTAGACTAGTATGTTGGGTTTTTCCAAATTTCGTTCCGTCAATGGATATTGGCACCTCGACCATAGAGTGCCTCAAATGGTGTAGTCCCTACGCTCGCGCGGTAACTATAGTTGCAACTAAATTTGATTTATGGTAATTGGTTAGTCCAACCATTTCTTGAGTCAATCACTCATGCTCTGAGCCTATCTCCCTATGTTTGAATTGTTCTCTAATTCTGACCATTGGTCTGCAAATGATAGGTGGTGTGGTTCCAAAGAAATCTTAATGTAATCGCTAGGTGTTTGAGGTGAATTAAATTCCTCTATTAGAAATAATTGAAATGGATATCATGAATCTTGTAGAAAACTTACAAGGTTAAGTCCGTCAAAGGGGTGTTGTTGAAAATAATAGATTAGGATAAGGTGGTGATCCTCCGCAGGATGTCATGAATCGAGTCTTTCTCCACCTACGATGCTTAGTCTCCATCACTAAGATTTTCCCCAAGCTCTATGTAGTCAATTCACAAAATCCTAAAATGTATAAGTGATGTAATATAGTGATTGATTTACCAAAGATCGATGTTTAAAATTTCTTAGCATCCAGTAGTTTGTAAAAAGATTAACCAAAAGGAATTTGCTTATCAAAATAAGTGCCTTAGAAAAGTATTGCTTACAAGGTATATGTTTTGTATAAATGTAGTTTGGAGAAAATCCATTTAAAAGTGAAAGTATTAAGAGGATAAAATAGCCAGGTAGGTATGTCTGCACAAATGCATTGATGTCTAACATGTTTGAATAAAGTCTATTGGTGAGGCCATGTTCAATTGAATGTTCTACAGTCTTGGTTAGGAGATTGGATTTATCTCTATGGTGTGGCTTAGTGAGCACTCGTATCTAAACGAATCTTATAATTCAGTCAAGCCAATACTTTCCAGATAATAGAATTTTGGCGATCAGGCCAGTGATAGTGGTTCGAATGGTTTTATGATATCTTGAGGTTTCTGTTGAGTTTTGAATGATCTTAATGTACCAAGGGATTCTCCTTATAGATGGTATGGAAAGTCTTTCCTAGGGAGGTCATTGATAATATCCACTTATCAATATAGGGAGTAGTGTGCGATGAGTGGCATAGGAATCCATAAAGTGTCAGCTAACTCTATATATATATGGGGATGGGGAAAGGAAATGATAGTGATGGTGAGAAGGGAAGAGACTGTGACAACTGCGACAAAATTGATATTGTGATAAAAGAAAATACCGTGTTGTAAGTGTATCATGCATAGACGTGAATGTTCATGAGATGAAATGATCAATTGACATGCTTCCAATCGGTGATCCACGAAGTGATAAAAAGTATGAATGTTCTGACAACGAGGGTATACACACACATGCATGAAACATTTGGAAAATGAGTAAAGCATTCAATCCAGACAGAATTTTATTATAACCATTCTCAGTGTTGCAAAATTCATTTCTGATTCAGACATAGGTGGTCAGCCTATATCTCACTATCCCGGGTTGAATATAGATGACCAGTCTATATTCCACCGAGGTTCCATGAATTTTGAAATACTCAGCTCAGTCATACTAAGACTATGTCCTTCACAAATACCAAGACGTTCTGAAAGATAAAAGCAAGTGACCAAACTCGAGGTCAAATGATGAAACTATGCAAGGAAGACATAATGCCGTGACCTATATGATACGTGAACATGCTTATGTGAAAGACAATTATAGTACTCAACTATAATAAATGAATATAATATATCAGATAATGAGACACCAATCTCATTACCTTTGTCAGCAACTAACCACAAATGAGGCTTCAGCTTGGCAGGCAGGCACGTGACGGTCATAGGGTTAAGTTTTCTTGAAAGTAGCTATAGTCTAGGTTTTAAAAACACTTAGTTCGCTATAGCCAAAGCTCTGGTACCAATCTGTCACACCCCCAAAATCTGGTCCAGCGGAAGCATACATGTAGCTGGGGTGTAACTCAATTGATGTCACAACACAAGTACAAAAATGTTTTCACTTCAATCATTTAGAATAAAATAGTTTAATCAGAAATGTTGAATTTACATTGTTAAAAGTAGCGTGGAAGTAGGCCCTTAAAATAATTTAAAACGGTCCCCAAATGAATAATCAGAGTCTTCTATGACCATGCCATGCCCTGCCAAAACCTCTTGTAGCATGCCATTGCTTAATACCTGAAAATACATGCTAAAGTGTCAACACTAGGTTGGTGAGTTCATAGAGTCTTGTGAAAAAGAATGTAATGCATTGAATTGAAGATTTCCCAGCAAAGGCATCGTAAATCCACTCAGTTCCAAGTCCCGCCATAAGAGACTTGTAACCTGTGTGTTTACAACCCACTGCCAAATGTAATATGTTTGTAATAAATCAGTCATAAGGTTGTTGCAAAGGCATTGTAATTCCGTAGTAATAGTGGTGGAAAAGTATCGTAATTCCATAAGTAATTTTTGTATGTACAATAGCCATGGCGATGTCGCCACAAAATGAATCTGACCATAAGCAAAATGCATAAAATGAATATTGATTGCACTAAGTTCAAGGCACCGAAAAGGTTTTCTAGCTATATGTAGGAGGTTACGCTCCCAAGTAATTGTAGGTAATCAAACATACCCATGTAATTGTAGGTAATCAAACATACCCATGAAATTGTAGGTAATCAAACATACCCATGTAATTGTAGGTAATCAAACATACCCATGTAATTGTAGCTACCGGTCCTTAACTTAGGCAATCTTAGGAAATCGGTAAATAGTTTAACTTTATGCACTCATGTCCATGAGTAAATAGCAAGTATGTAGCAAGTGAATTGTTTTGTACTCGGATAATCAAACAAGTATTTAGATAAAGCTGAAAATGTTTGAGTAATCAACCATGTAAAGCAAGTAATGCATTTAAGTAAAACGAACATGTATTCTCCCCCAAAGAGTTTGCAAAACAATTTAAAAGAGTAGGGGCTATGACTCACCTGATATGATGGTACCATGAACATGTAATGAGCTGAAAACAAGGCGCGCACACTAGCCGCAACCTAATATGAATGATGAACGATCTACTTTAGATCATGAAATGATGTTATGAATGTCCATGCACATGTTTCCTATACCACTCTACTCTTTGAAAAATACTTGTTGTTATCAAAATATACATTTTCCAAGACTAAGGAAAATATGGCTATTAGAAAAATAAAACTAGTTGCAATATATATACTTATATATATATATATATATATATATATATATATATAGTATGTACCAATGTTTGTGATGAATTCCTTGCTTTGAAAACCTTGAAATAACGTTTAATAGTCGTATAAATAAGCTTGTAATCATAAGTACTTCGATGGTTAAGAATTTGGCACTTTGGTAGTATTTATAGAAAATCTAGGATTTAGTACGTAGAAGTATTATTTCTATTAGTGACAAAATGGTCTCGCAAAACTAGTCGTGAAATAGTGAATATTAGGAGTTAGGAAAGAAGCTCAGTAGTTTTGAGAAGATTTTCACCATATCTAAAAAGTCACAGAAGTGAAGTTTGTCCATACAGGTCTCGATCATAAAGATAATTAGCCGTCAAGTGAGGTGTTTGGGCTGTTTTGGCAGATTCTGGGCAGTTTTCGGGAAAGTTTGGAAGTCCATAAGTTGTTCGTTATAAATCCTTTTGACAAACGGCTGGATGTTTTGAAAACTAAGCTGGGTGAACTAACTTTTTGTGAATGATGTAAATTTCCCAGAAATGAGTTTATCAATGAGTAAATTGGCTCTCAACATGATGTATTACAAAAACTGTTTTTCTATACTTAGTAATATTTTGCTAAAAAAACTGATGGAAATAAATAGAGTTTCGCTGATTTTGAAACGTATATATCTTGGTCGTTATAAGCTTGTTTTCTACGTTCTTTATATCCCCGAAATCGTGGGACAACATACTAATATATTTTTTATAAGTCGGGATGGCTAGATCAAGTTTTACACCTCAGATTGCCCATTGAAAATCGTGGGACAGCATGTACAATTTTCAGAAAATAGTTTTCGTCGTTAAACTTGCAAAAATCATATCTCCTTCGTTATAAACTCGTTTTAATCCATTCTTTCGCCCACGGCTTCGTTTTTGAAAGTATTTTCTAAATCTTTAGCCCAAAGTTACCCGGAATCCCCTGATTTTTCTGGATTTACAAAAATGGGACAGCATGTATATATACTTGTTAGAAATCCATTTCCAAGGTTCAAAACTAGTTTCAACCTCAACCAAAACTCTTGCAAACACCACAAAGCTATAATAATCCTACCATACACCTTCTTAGGGTGCCATGGGTTCCTAATGACTAGTAATCAAGTTAATTTAACAAAGAAACACCTAAATCACAATCTAGGGTTTGTATGTTCAAAAAGTATACAAAAATAAAGTGGTATAACTAGTTTGTGCATGAAATTAAGCATGAATACCATGAGATACATATGTTAATTAGATGAAAACATGAAAATAAATTTGAATACTCACTTTGAAATAATAGGTGATTAGATGATGAGAAACCTTGGATTACTTGTGTTTTTGGGTTATGATTCTTGATTAGGATGATGAAATGAACAACTTTGATGCTTTGTACTTTGAAAAATGATGGATGGATCATGTATATTGAGTTTGGGTCGTGGTTTATGGTGAAAGGGATGGAAAGGATGAAGATTTTGAGTTTATGATTTCAAGAAATATGTAAGATTATGTTTTATGTGTTTTTGTAGATATTTAGTTAGGATATAATGTATAATATTAGTACATAAGTCAATGAGGTTAAAAAGAAATCACATGGTGTCTAGGGGAGGGCATGAGGCCGGTTTTCAATGTGAAAAAGAGTAGCAAAGTCGGTTTTGATGACTTAGGAAAAGTAGTGTATTATTAGTTGTAGTTTAGTGTAAGTATTAGTTATAATCGGGTACCGGGTTTGCTAGAAATAAATGTTAACAAAGTTAACCGGGACTTAATAAAGTCATAAAAATGTTAGAAATATGTTGGGTACAATTACTGAGTGTTCGGGTGATTATTGTTTAGTTTTCACGAAAACCGTCGTAATATTCATAAGCTCACGTTATAAATAAAATAAATTTCCAAAATACTGGGTAACTGAATGTTATAACTTTTATGATGATAAAATGGATATAAAAATATGTCGGGACCATTGTGGGAATATTTAGATATATTCGTCGTGTATAAACCGTGTGTTAACGTTTATTTATAAATACTTATAAGGAAAACGTTAAATGTATCCAATATATAAATTTGAAAATCCTAAGAGTGGTATATCATGGAAATGCTGTTATGATGATATGCAGACTATCTCCAGTCCGTATGCAGTGTCCTTAACACTAATGAAATGAATTCGCACCTAAACCAATCCGGTTACGCGAATTTGAATACCCGTAAACTAAATTTACGATGAAATGTGTAATGCAAGTGAATAGTGAAAACTTTTCCGGCAATGAATAGTGTTTAGTGAATAGTAAAATTTTTTGAATGCTTCTCGGAATGTCAAACTGACACAAAAAATGATGAATAGTAAACTGATGAATAGTGTTTTGATGAATAGTGTTTTTCCAAAGTTCGGGAAATGACCTGAAATGATGAGTTGTGACATGAGCATTGGGAGCAATCGGAGTCGCGTGAATATCAAACATTGAAGGACTTGTTTTCTTCACATTCGATAATTATTTTCTTTAAATATGCAAATGAGTCATTTTTTTTACTCTTGTAACTTAAGTTTTAAATATAAATTGTTGGGACCTTTGTACTCTGATTTATCAAATCGAATGTGACATTTTATTAAACGTATCTTTTGAGGTCGTTTTATGTAACTTGTTTTTATGAATTATGAAGTGACACCCAAATTGGTATTCCGTTGCGTTGTAAATTTTGGGGGTGTCACAGTTAACGTGTACCAATATCGATCGGCAGATTTATCCCGGTAGGTACTTTGCTGTCATACCCATGTCTCAAATATTAATGCATTTGTATGAACTTAGTCAATACAAATGGGATTCGTCAATCCCAATAGGCCTATTCACAATATTCACGCTCACTATTGCTAGTGATTAAATGGTTCATAATAAGGGATCTCGGTTTAGCAAGGCTGGTACTTAGTGATAATAAAACAATCAGGCAAGCATACAATTTAAAAACATTGTGCTCGGTTAAAAATAGCATGTATTCCCCCCAAGGGTTTGTAAAACAATTAAGTAATGGAAAGTGGGGCTATGAACTCACCTTGAGTTGGATGATGTATAATGAGAATGATGGATATGCCGTAAGAACTTCTACGAGCAACCTAGAATAATTGTTGTAACTTAGATTTAGAATAATGTCTAAGGAAACATAAAGATGCCAATATATGTCTTGCACTTAGTCCATGATGTGGTATGATGTATAGTGTAAGTCTTTGAAAAGAAATGGTTCATGAAACATGTATAGTTTATATATCGTTTACTACCGTTCGGGCCGACATAATTCAGAAGTCATGTTAGTAAACGTTCGAGGAGCCAGGACACTTTAATTCGTAAATCCACAACTCATCTCGACGGCTTACATAATGAACTCCTCACATGAGGCTCCCTACTATTGTAGTAGTTGATAAAATATATATGTATAAGTTTTGATCCGAAAAGCTACATGTCCAATATTTGAATAAACTTAGGAAAGTTTATGATTACATGAAGATTATTATTAGGGTAAGTTTCTTAAGTCTTGAATGACAATTACTTGTAATATCTCATGGTTCTTTAGATGGAGTAGATCCAAATTACATGTTTAAGTTATCGCTAACTCTCTAGTTCATGTATTTGCCTTGGTAAGTTTATATGGTCGCTAGCTCATGTTTTCGCCTTGGTATGTATATATGGTCTTAACTCATGTTTTCGCCTTGGTATGTTTATATGGTCTTTAGCCATGGCTTTGCCATGACCTTTGGTCATTGTTCCATGGTATTGAGACTCAACCTTGGCTTTAGCCATGGTTGTGGTCTTGAATCTAGGTCATAAGACCTCTTGTTCTTTTTAAACCATAACCATAATATAGTGACTTATATATGTAAAATAGCTGTTAATAAACTGAGAAAAATCTCATTCGTTATTGGTTTTCTGGAGACGTGCCCCTGAGTTTTTGAAGAAAACGTGATTCCGGACAACTTTCGTGTTTTAACTTTTTCATGAAACTGTTGGTTGTTAATAGTAAACAGGTTCCCAGATTAGGGTTAAGATAATCAATAAAGGTACCGGATATTCACTTGAAATCGTGGTATCACTTTCCAATAGAAACTATTCGACCCTATGCCTGGGTTACACGAATATCTCTATGGGATAAGGCCAAGTGATGTTCTTGCTTTAGGCACAAACCAAGAACCAGATGCGTATTGAAGTGTTTAGGGTTTCGTATTGTCTATATCCATGCAGAATGATGTGACCTCTATTTATAATAGAGAATACTCAAACCCTAGCCCATGGTACTATGTATAATTAACGGCCCATTAATTATATCATAATAATTTCCATAATAATAGGGATCAGTGGTTATCAGTGGAAACATTATCACTAGCAGTGGTAATGTTAACACATCAATGGAAACGCTAGCAGCAGAATCACACTATCAGCAGCAGAATCAACTGGCAGCAGAATCAGCTGGCAGCAGAATCAGCTGTCAGCAGAATCCTAGCAGCAGATTCACAACACTAGCAGCAGAGTCTACTAACAATACCTTGATCAAGCAGTACCTTGATCAATACATAACCACTATTGAGTCAGGGGATTCAGTGACCAAATGGGTGTATACTCCATACCTCCAAATCCATTACCAGGTGTGAATTGATCCCTCAAGTGCACTAAATTTTCCAACAATCCTCCCCAAATTTAGTTCACTACCTTTGCATGAAAAATCAAACACAAAAACAAAACAAGTGCATAAATGAAAATATCCTGAGGATTGAATTTCCACATTAGTACATATACTTTCAAATATTCGAGAACCAGGGTGTTCTAAGAATTGAACCCTTCAACCCATTTGAATACCTGATGATAAATACACACAAGTTTTCAAACACTAAAATACTTCTGACACTATACAATTCATGTGTCCATATCCAATTCATAAATGTTGTAAAAGCTAAAAATCCAAAGCTTCCTGAAGCGGCAAAACTTCAACATTTACATAGGTGGTTCATCTTTAATTCATGCTCCTGCTTAGCACTTTTTCAAAGAAAATTAACCATTAAGAAGTGAAGACTTCATCCTCCTTTCAGCAGGTAACAAGCACAACCTTGGGATGTTTGTGATACATGTGCTTCAGTCCACTAAATGATCAGCTTTCCACATTGAACTCAGCTTCCAAGTTTCCTTAGAAGGGAGTTGGGTATCCTTGCATTAAGTGACTAAGTTGGACTTAAACCCATCCCTTTAGCAGACTTCAAAACCAAGTCTCTAGCCAAACCCTTCGTCAAGTGATCAGCTAAGTTTTGTTGAGATTTAACAAACACTATAGATACCACCCCATTCATGATAAGCTCACGAATCATGCTATGCCTAACACCTAAGTGTCTAGACTTCCCATTGTACATCTGGCTATAAGCCTTTGCCAATGTAGCAGCACTATCACAACGGATAGAAATAGGTGCTATAGGTTTACACCACAATGGAATCTCAAGAAGCAAGTTTTTCAACCATTCAGCTTCTTTGCCAGCAGCAGCTAAAGCCACAAATTCAGATTCCATGGTTGAACTGGTAATGCAAGTTTGTTTCTTGGATGCCCAAGAAATTGCACCTCCACCAAGTAGGAATACCCAGCCACTAGTAGACGAATTGTCTTCAGTGTTACTGATCCAACTTGCATCAGTGTATCCTTCTAATACAGAAGGATAACCAGTATATGAGAGACTATAATCCATAGTTCTCTTCAAATACTTAAAGACCCTCTGAATTGCTTGCCAATGATGAGCACTAGGATTACTAGTATACCTGCTCAGTTTACCCACAGCAAAAGCAATATCAGGTCTTGTACAAGTCATGGCATACATCAAGCAGCCAATCACCCTAGAATACTCAAGTTGAGATACAGCCTTGCCAGTATTAGGCATTAGTTTCTCACTTATATCTATAGGAGTACTCACTGGAGTACAATCAAAGTAATTAAATTTCTTTAACACCTTCTCAATGTAATGAGACTGAGATATAGAAATTTTGTTACTTTCATGTTTAATCCTTATGCCAAGGATAACATCTGCCTCCCCCATATCCTTCATGGAGAACTTTGATGACAAAAATTCTTTTGTAAGATCAACTTGATTTTGGTCAGTGCCAAAGATCAACATGTCATCAACATATAGACAAATGATGACTCCTTTACCAGATTCATCAAATTTGCTATATACACATTTGTCAGCTTGATTGAGTAAATAACCACTAGACAAAACCACTTCATCAAACTTTTGATGCCATTGCTTAGGTGCCTGTTTTAGTCCATAAAGAGACTTAATCAGTTTACACACCTTGTTTTCATTGCCAGGCATGATGAAGCCCTGAGGTTGGTTCATGTAAACCTCCTCATCTAAATCACCATTCAAGAAAGCTGTCTTCACATCCATCTGATGAATAATCAGATTGTGAATTAATGCCAAAGCAATTAGCAATCTTATGGTACTGATACGTGCCACTGGAGCATAAGTATCAAAGTAGTCTATTCTTGACTTTTGTTTAAAGCCTTGAATAACTAATCTTGCCTTGAACTTTTCAACAGTTCCATCTACCTTCATTTTCTTTTTGAAAATCCATTTGCTACCTAAAGGTTTGCAACCAGGTGGTAGATCAGTCAACACATAAGTGTTATTGCCCATTATAGAGTCCATCTCATCATTAATTGCTTCTTTCCAGAAAGCAACATCCTGGGACTTCATTGCTTCTTCAAATGTTTTGGGATCATCCTCCACAATGAAGCAATAGGAGTATTGGTCAGAGACCTCACTCCTTGTACCTTCAATTAAGTATAATTGAAACTCAGGTCCAAATGATTTTGGAGTCCTCACCCTATTGCTCCTTCTGAGCTCAGGTTCAGGTTGTTGTTCCACAACCTCAGCAGGAACCTCATCAGCAGGAACCTCACCAGCAGGAACCTCATCAGCAGGAACCTCACCAGCAGGAACCTCTGAAACACCATTGTCATTGGTTCCATTTGGAATCCTTTGACTTGGTCTAGGGATAGATGAGAATCTGTTCTCATCAAAGATTGCATCCCTTGATTCAATTATTGAGTTAATTGAAACAGACTCATTAGGTTCTATAACATAAAACCTATATGCCTTAGAATGCTCAGCATATCCAACAAAAATGCATTCAATGCCTCTTTCACCCAAAGTTTTCTGCTTTGGATCAGGGAGTCTTACAACAGCCCTACAACCCCATATCCTAAGATAATTAAGGTTAGGTTTCTTTTTAGTCCAAAGTTCATAAGGGGTAACTTTGTTCCTTTTGTTGGGAACCCTATTTAATAAATAGCAAGCTGTTAACATAGCTTCACCCCAGAAACCTAGACTCAGCCCTGAATAGGACAACATGGAATTAACCATCTCCTTCAGCACCCTGTTTTTCCTTTCAGAAATACCATTTTGCTGAGGAGTATAAGGGGCAGTCGTTTCATGGATTATACCAATAGACTGAAAATACAGAGTATCCATGTACTCACCTCCCCTATCAGTCCTTAATCTTTTGATCAGGGAACTTTGTTGCAATTCAACTTCAGTTTTAAATACTTTAAATTTATCTAATGCTTCATTTTTAGAATGTAATAAATAAACATGACAAAACCTTGAAGCATCATCAATAAAAGTCACAAAGTATTTTTTATTCCCCAAAGAGGGAGTAGCATGTAAATCACAAAGATCACTGTGAATTAACTCCAAAACTTTAGTTTCACGTTTTACTCCTTGAAAAGGTTTCTTAGTTATTTTGTTCAACATACAAGTTTTACACTTTTCAGTGTTCACATCAAAGGCTGGAATTAACCCATCCTTAGACATATCTTGCATTCTTTTAAAATGTACATGGCCAAGTCTTGCATGCCATAAGTTTGAATAATAAAGTTTAGAAGTAGATATAAAAGCAGAATCAATATTATCATGAACAATATTAAGTCTGAACATTTGATTACATAAATAACCAAAACCAATAAACACACCATTTTTAGATAAAACAAACTTATCAGATTCAATAACTTGTTTGTAACCACAATTATTCAAAACACTACTAGAAACCAAATTCTTTCTAATATCAGGAACATGCAAAACATTAAATAAAGAAACAATCTTTCCAGAACTAAACTTCAAATCAACACATCCTTTTCCATGCACCAGGGCAGTTGACTCGTTTCCCATGTGAAGAATAGAACCATCATTCATTGACTTATAGGTCTTGAACCAGCTTCTATCTTTACACACATGAATTGTTGCTCCAGAGTCAACCCACCACGCAACATCATCATCCTGCACAAAGTAAATATCAGATATATATGTAACATAATAAATCTTAAAAGACTTATTAAACACATTCTGACCTTTCAGAGAATTGGTGTTACCATTCCCTCCACTTGTGCCTGATCCATTGGATTTGTTTCCAACTTTACCACCCTTGCAATCTTTCCTGAAGTGTCTAGGTTTCCCACACTTCCAACAAGTCACCTTAGGTTTCTTGTTAATATCAGATTTGGTGTTATCTTGATGCTTACGCTTGCCCTTGTTGTCATTGTACTTGGTGGAGTTGTTATGCTCCACCATATTGACAACTGATGGACCAGTAGCAGTGCTACTCTTTGGCTTGTCAATGTCTTGAGCTTTGAGAGAATCCTCAATGCACAAGTGACTGCCCAACTCAACAAGAGTTAACTCCTCCTTCTTATGCTTAAGCATATGTTTGAATTCTTTCCAAGAAGGAGGTAGTTTATCGATGATACAAGAGACTGAAATAGCCTCATCCATGTTCATCTTGTGTTGTGTGAATCGACCAAGTATACTAAGAAGTTCATTGTATTGTTCCATGACAGGTCTAGAATCAACCATTTTGTAATTGTTAAAATTACTTACAAGGAACTTCTTACTTGATGCATCCTCAGCCATATATTTGGCTTCCAAGGAATCCCATAGTTCTTGAGAAGTTTCAACATTCTGATAAATATCAAAAAGAGAATCAGACATACCATTGAGAATTAAACCCCTGCATATGTAGTCATCATTCTCCCACTTGCTCCTTGCCCTCATCTGAATCATAGTAGCATCATCTCCATGATCTTCTGGAATCTCAGTCGTGAGAACATACACCACATTCATACTTGACAACAAGAAGTGCATCTTCTTTTGCCATCTTCTGAAATCAACACCTTCAAACTTTTCCAACTTGGAAAAGTTAGCAGCCATTTGTCTCATAGCAGCAGCCATTGATTATCACTAATAGTTTCTATTGATTGTTGGTTGTTAATAGTAAACAGGTTCCCAGATTAGGGTTAAGATAATCAATAAAGGTATCGGATATTCACTTGAAATCGTGGTATCACTTTCCAATAGAAACTATTCGACCCTATGCCTGGGTTACACGAATATCTCTATGGGATAAGGCCAAGTGATGTTCTTGCTTTAGGCACAAACCAAGAACCAGATGCGTATTGAAGTGTTTAGGGTTTCGTATTGTCTATATCCATGCAGAATGATGTGACCTCTATTTATAATAGAGAATACTCAAACCCTAGCCCATGGTATTATGTATAATTAACGGCCCATTAATTATATCATAATAATTTCCATAATAATAGGGATCAGTGGTTATCAGTGGAAACATTATCACTAGCAGTGGTAATGTTAACACATCAGTGGAAACGCTAGCAGCAGAATCACACTATCAGCAGAATGCTATCAGCAGCAGAATCAACTAGCAGGAGAATCAGCTGGCAGCAGAATCAGCTGTCAGCAGAATCCTAGCAGCAGATTCACAACACTAGCAGCAGAGTCTACTAACAATACCTTGATCAAGCAGTACCTTGATCAATACATAACCACTATTGAGTCAGGGGATTCAGTGACCAAATGGGTGTATACTCCATACCTCCAAATCCATTACCAGGTGTGAATTGATCCCTCAAGTGCACTAAATTTTCCAACAGAAACGGACCAGAAAGGCCTCTTTTTGCGTGTTTAAGGTTCTGTCACAGAAACTATTTTGGCAGTTTTGCCGCAAAGTTTTGGTAACTTCAAATGGTCATAACTTTTGACTCGTATACTCGTTTTAGGTGGTTCAAATTGCTATGGTTTCCTTGTTAAGTCCTCTACTACAATATGTAATGATCCAATATCATAATTTTACCATTTTGATCAGGTTTTACCAAGAAAGTCACTAGTTTACTTGTTTAAGTAACTTAACTTAACAATCATTTCCAATAACTTGTTTTACTCATATTTATACATCATGGACATGACAACAAGACAATATATAGCATGAATGATATGTAAATAGCATAAATATGATATTTAAGCAAGGAAGTGTATTAGAGTTTGCTTACAACTTTGGCTTTCTACAAGAAAGATAAGTAACATGTAAGGTACGGACTTTGATAGACTTTAGCTTCACCCTACTTCACTTCAAGCAATCTTTCTACACTTGTATTCTTGAAAGAGAGATGATGAAATTTGAGGTGACTTGAGTGGATTCAAACTCAAGAGAATCACCAAAGTTTATAAGGTTTGGAAGTAGTTTGATGAATCAAAACCTAACTAGGGTTTATGTGTGGATATTGCACTTGATTTCTTGCACAAAACTTGAAGTAAACTAGCAAATGAGAGGGTTTTTGTGTTGTGAACGACTAGGAGGGATGGGGAGGGCTTATATATGAGTTTGAGGAGGTGCTAGGAAGGTGCTAGGAAGTTGCCTTAAGGAGGTGCAAGTATTTAGGATATTTTCCAACACTTGTAGACCAAGTTGTACACATGCATGCAATCTAAGGCCTCCTAGCATGAGATCAAGCCACCTATGGGCTGAATCCCCCCCCCACCCAAAGTCGGTTCATGAGGCTTGGGGAGCAAGAGTTGGCTTTTAGATGATATTATCCAAGTTATTGAGTTAGTTTTGGCTCCGTAAAATGCTAACCGTAAATGGTTAAGCCACGAAACGTAAAACCGGGTATCGTAAAAATACGAAACTTGGAAGAATGGTTAAACTTGTCAAAATACTCCATAATAAAATATAAAATGAGTGGTAGGTTCCATTGGGGTGGTAAAACCCTGCTAAAACTGGAAACACGGGTCTAAAACGCGTAATACGTAAAACGTACGAATATTGCGTAAAATTGAGAAAAGTAAAATGTTACTTTTCTAATAGGATATAAATGATTTAAAATGACTTATAATGTCTAGACTGGGCTCAGTCTAGTGTCGGTTGGTATTAAATGTCTTTTAGACATAAAACCGTAAGCCTAAAAATCAAGGAATGATTTTTGGTCAAAGGAGGAGGGAAAAATATGTTGACTTTTTCTAATAAGCTGAAAACTCAAATTGTCTTAGAAACGCGGTTCAGGTATAGGCTAAGGTTACGGCTGAGTAAAAACGCTTAAAACTGAAAATTCCAGTTTTTTTCACGGCCGAGGCTTATTTTGGTCATGTTTTTCTCAGTCATGAATAATTCTCAAATAAATCATGAGTGTGTCAAACATTTTTCTGATGCGGGGTCACTTAACGCGGTCGAGTTTCGTTGTGCGTAGAATTTTTGAATGACGTTTTAACCTAGAACGTGTAATTCCTTATTAACTTTCACGAAAATGATCTGACGAGTGTCAAACTTTTAATTTGCCATGGAAATGATTTATCACTCGAGGCCGAGAATCAAAAATCAAATTTCGGGAAAATTTTTCGGGAAAATGAATAGTAAAAGTGAATAGTAAAAATGAATAGTGAAATTTTCGAGAATAGTAATTAACCTGAAATTGCGAATTGTTACAACACTCTTCATATTCAGCCATTAACATTCATTATGAAGCACGGTTGTAACCACATGTAAACCTGGCTTTTCATATGTAGGTATTTAAGCATGAACAAAAATAAAGGTCCAAAAAAATGAATTCTCATCAAGAAAATCTATTTTCTGCATTTAT
Source organism: Artemisia argyi (assembly GCA_030686995.1). Lineage (NCBI taxonomy): Eukaryota > Viridiplantae > Streptophyta > Magnoliopsida > Asterales > Asteraceae > Artemisia > Artemisia argyi. Next base: position 6,359,860 of record CM060705.1, read on the forward strand.
GTCCAAGCATTAGCTAATTGTACTCTATGCAATCTTGATGACTCCACATTAAATTAGAGGACTCAATCTTATAGTATTATAGATAGATAAATAAATAAAAGAAAAAAAAAGTCAAATTAAAAAGAAGTTGTTGATAAGAGTATATGTAAAATAAAATAACTGTATAAAACTTGTCATTTATACAGTTGCACACTTAAGCGGAATCCGCCAAATGGGTCGAGTGGGTCAAACGCGTTTACTTATGTACAGATTAATAACAAATCAATAATTTTTTTTTTTTTTTTTTTTTTTTTTTTTAAATTTGATTATTAGTCTATAAATATTTACCCTTCGAAATATGACATTACAATACAATGGCAGGTAGCTAGGCAACAAGTTGCGCCGCTACCCCCTTTTGAATAGCGAACCCTATTCTACTAAAAACAATCAATAATTATATGTGTAATACTTATGTAAGTTTAATACTTACATACTAAGCAGAACACCAATAGTGGAATGATACAAATATTAACAAAGTTTATTTGTACTACAAAAAGCCATTCATGGCACGCCTAAACGCATCCTTTAAACACCAAAATAATTCCAACAAACCCAAAAGAGCATTTGTTGAAACATAAAGTCTCATTTACAAATCAATAGGTTCTTATAACTTTCTGTGGGTGCACCCATTTGCCAACATATAAAGGTCTTTGGGACCCTTTGGATGAACGCAAAATTAAACACTTTTAACAAATACACATGTTTTCTAACAATCAATAAAAGAGAAAAATATGTTCTTATGACTGTATTTGTTATTTGCAATAAAACAGTGGAATCCCACAGTTAATTGTTGCGAAATCAAACTAACCTCAAATTAAAGTCATATATATATATATATATATATATATATATATATATATATATATATATATATATATATATATATATATATATATATATATATATTGTAACTTTCTTACGAGAAGCACTCTTATCTGCAAGAACCGTGAGAACCACTTTTTTACTCATAATAATGCACAATGTACATCATATAAATGCAAAATGGCATTTTCGAAAATATATGTAGCTTAATTGATGGAAAAAAAATAAATTAGGGGCAAAGTGGGAATTTAATTATCCCATAAAAATTGGATCATATTATAAACCGTTTCCAAAAAAACCATTGTTTTATTTTTTTTCAGAATTATTTCTCTCTCACATGATCTCTCTTCCTCTCAAGAACCCTAGCCGCCGAGCTTCACCCCATCTTTTCCAACACAGATCGAGCATGGGCTATGAAGGTGGTATTTCCACCCGATAACATTTTATCTGATGATGATTGACCCGATACTTGGTTCTGTAAGGGAAATCGATAGGAACCTGTTGTTGCACTCTGGTTTGAAGACCATGCCTAACAATATGTTATGGTGATCATAAGGTAAATCTATAAAATAGTTTATGAATGTGTCAAAGTAATCGTATTTTTCTGAAAAATGTGAATGAACAAAAAAACTACTCCTTCAAAATTTTACTAAATTGGGTTTTTGTGATTTGTTTGCATAAAAATACTAAATGAATAAAAAGTCATTTTCATGATTTAATGTATTATTGATTTAAGATGTAGGCTGACGTCTTATTTGATGATACAATACCATAATATGATCTAATGGTGTGTTTTGAATTTGAGTTTATCTTTTTATTGTTTTTTTACGTTTGAATCCAATGGCTAATGTGAAAATACTTTGATAGTGATTAATATAATAATCCAATGTAAAATAATATACGTAGTATTTGTTTTGGTTCTTGAATCTGGACGTTTTAATTTCCATCGTCTTAAATGTTCTCAATAGATTTTTCAATTGTTTCAAATTAAATTTGTTTATTACTTTTTGGATTACAGATTTTACTAAAGTAGTAGGTATTGAAAGTTTTATCAAAACTATCAGCTCTTTAAATATTCGCGTTCGAACGTATATTCTTTGGTACACCGTAGACCAGTAGCTCCTTTGATCATTAAAGTGGGAATTAAAAAAAGTATTTCATTATAGATTACGATGGGAAAAAACTAGTATATGTCTCATGGTGATGATAGTTTGATGATGTCTATTTTAATATATCGTGATAGTTGAATAAATGGATGCATACATGTCCAAAACATATATGTTTACTGATGATAACAATGAGTGTACACATATATGTTCAAGACATGTTCAAATTAAATGGATGCATACATGATCAAAACATATATGTTTTAAAAAATATTGCTTATAAACGAAATGCTTAAAACATGTATGTTTCCTAAAATATGCATGTTTTAGAAAACAAGTATGTTTCAGTAAGTGTAATTATTTTTTTTTTCAAAGACCATATATATTTGAGAACATGATGTTTTTAAACATGTATGTTCTAAACATGTATGTTTGTTTTAAAACATGTATGGTTTAAAACAGGTATGTTTTAAAAAATGATTGCTTATAAATGGAATGCTGAAAACATATATGTTTTAATAATATTATTGTTGCTAATTTTTGTTTTTTTTTTTGTTTTTTTTTTTTTTTTTTTTTTTTTTTTTGTATCAGGTGTAATTAGAAGAATGTTCGCGGCTATAACTGTGCATATATGTCCAACTTTTGAAGAAATGTTGACGGCTACGCGTGTGCATATATGTTCGACTTCTAAGAATGATGATAACAATGAATGTGCATATATGTCCATTTTGTGTTGAATATTTATTAGTGATCAAGTGTATAGATCGATTAGATCCATGTATTTATGCTTTTAAGAAATTTGAATTTTAATTGTATTTTAATCGATATCGAATTTTGTGCAAAACATTTATGTTTGTGGTTTGTTATAAATTTTATTATATTAAAAACACATATGCACCTAATTATTTCTGGAAACATATATTGTAGCACTAAATCTAGAAATATGCTATATTAAAAAAAAAAATGTGCATTAAACATGCTAGCCTAAAAACATATATGCACTAACTTTGAAAAGTACTATCATTAAAAAAAAAAAATATATGAATTTTAAGATTAATAAAAAACGGAAATTATTAAAAAAACCAAAAATAATATGAAAATGTCTTTTACTATTATACCCTTTTGAATTAAATAAAAATAACAAAATGCTATGAAGCATTAAATGATGTACATTGCGTATTATTAGTTGTAAAAAGATGGTTCTCGCAGTTCTTGCAGATAAAAGTGATTCTCGTAAGAAAGGGACCCTATATATATATATATATATATATATATATATATATATATATATATCTCTATATTATATATAACAGGAGGCGTTCCACGTAGATAATGCCACGTAAACGCCACCTCATTGCCATGTAATTCATTATGTGCCATGTCATCACATTGTCGCCATGTAAGCAATTTTTTATTTTTTTTTATTTGCAATTTTTTAATTAATTTATAAAACATACATAAGCAACCTTTTACCATTTATAATATACGGATTTAATTTTTCAAAAAAATTTGCTTCACAAGAATCGAACCTAGGTCTCTTTGTCCACAAATAAAGATGACAACCACTAGACCAATTCATTTTTTGCATTATATCTTGCAAGTCAAAATCTATAAACTTATGCAAATGATTATTCACCATTTTAATGAAATAACTATCATATATAGTCCTTAATTATAGATTTATAATCTTATTAATTAATTGGTATACGACCTTTTATTCATTATCACACAAAACAGTTTCTGCAACCCTAAAACACAACACTCAAACAATGCGTGTATTGTTTGCCGCAAATCATGAGAGAAAAGATCATACTTTTTCTTTTTTAGTACAATATATGAACACATATTATGAGTTGTTGATGAGTTTTTTATGCAGGATGTTAATTATCAGTTGTTTAGAGCCCCATCATATATAGAAGAAACATCCATTATATATTCGATCATTCTATTAATTTTTCCTATCATATATTTTTGCCACGCTTGGTTCTTCATCTTCTTGACAAGGTTAACTTGATTCATGTGCTTTTTCTACAGAACTTTTTCTTTAATCTTATTGTATCTTATTTTAATGTATTGTTACTTATTATTGTTACAGTTGCCGCTTATGGTTCCCAAAGTACAACTACAAATACCAGAAGACAAATGGGTCACGTACAAGGTTCAGTCCATACTCTTTAATCTCAATGTTTATTCTAATCGGATCTTATTTTAGCATTTTGCATGTTTGAAATCTCTATAAGCCAATAAGCTGCTTTTGCTAATTTATTGTTAATATGATGCATGTGTAGTAGATATATTTAAGGATGGATAATTTGTTGATGTTTTGATTATTTACCGTGTTTTGGCAGCGGCTCTTCATCAGTAACCAAAATATAACATTAGCGATTTGAACTACATGTATGGTTAAACATTTTTTTTTATTTCAATTTGGGTGTTTATTGTATATAAGATTTTGGGGATATTTTTGGAAGATTGAAGATGTGTTATGGCCTAAATCTAATTTGTGTCTAAATTTTAATGATTATAGAAATATTAGGTTTACTTTTGCGTTCAATATATCAGATATGATTGATCAAAAGCATATATTTCCAATATCAGATAATGTGGTTAAGGTATTGTTTAATGACGGCAAGCTAACCGATGGATGATAGTTTCGCAGTCACTTAACAACCTTACATTAGTATTCAAAGTTACATGTCTCACGAGATTGTTTATTCCAGGCATCGTATACAGATGTGATATCAAAAGCAGAAGCTCGAGCTACTCGATGTATGTTTTATGGCCTAAATCTAATTTGTGTCTAAATTTTAATGATATGATCTGCTATAATATAAAGTAGAAGCATGTTAATTCAAAACAATCCAAGCCTCCCTTATTATCCAGTGCCACTTGAAATTTCTATAATCAGTATATGGTTTACTATGCTCTGCCCTTTACGATTCTTAATTCATGTTCTTTGGAAAATCTAAATTGCTAAGATTAACTCAAAAGGTGCTGCTGGCAAGGTACAGGCTTGGCAGTATGCACTTTATCTCATTTGTTCCTCGCAAAGACGAAAGCAGGCTGCCAAGGAACCTGATTTAAAAGCACATACAATCTTAAGTTCATATTTATGTATTTAAAAGCCATGTAATTCTTCCTTAATTATTTCCTTCGGTTGTCTTAGGGACATCAACACCACCATCTTTAGGTGTGAGTTTCTCACTTCAATATTATATACTTCGATCCCAAAATATTATAGAACTACGTATAGGTTAAATTGATAAGCACTTAATAATCAATCCTAAGCAGGTAAACCGGGATTCACTCTTCAGGACTGGATTGCTATGAGGAGTTCTATACGGAGTTATGGATAGAACAATGAAAAACTATGAGACCGTCGTTAGTAATCAAGCAGGTAAATGACACTTGGTTTTTTTTAATAATATTTTAGGTTTTAAGTCACATCTATTTGCCAAAATGGCAGGGAAAAAAAGCTTTAAAGTCACATCTATTTGCAAACTTGACAGGAAAAAAAGGTTGCAATAATATTGTAGATTGGGATAGGGAGGGTCTTAATCTATAATATTTTGACGGTGCCATGAGACATATAACTCACCAAGCCCATGGTGCCAAAGTTGGCCTCGATGTTGCAATCAATATCATTGAATTGGATGTGGTTGGAAAGGATTGTGGTTTAATAAAGATTTCTGGTGAACAAGAACATGATGCAACTTTAAATCAGGTCACTTTTTGATTATATCACATATTTAAGTTATTATATCATTTGTATTCAACATGAATTAAAGTTCTATTTTACTTCAGCAATTTGAGTATTATTTAACAATTTTGGCAGGTAACTTTCATCTTCAGATCATGAAACTCTTTTTTCGTTATCCAACATATTTCATGCGGCTACTAACATGGTTGAAAGAACTCGGATTCCCAAGGTACGAATGGGCGGCTGGAACCGGGAAAAATCTGAACACTGTTATTACGTATAGAGATGAAATCAAAACTGTTACGGCTGGCATTTACAACTGGTGAAATATGAGTTAATTAAGTAGAGGGAGTGAATTGGCAGGTTGAAAAGGTGGAATTTTACCTTTTGGCCCGTTCATAGACAAAATAAAATGTAACCCGTCGACTCATCCATACGTAAATTTTTCAAAATTTCAATTACATAGATAAAGTAGTGCAACCTTATGTTCTATTAGTTTGTTTGTATTGGTATACTTAACTGTATTTATTGGCTAGGTTCGAAAGGAGTTCTTCCATTCTGCAAAAGGTGAATTAAGGTCCTTGGTCTCTCTGTATACTGATGTGGTATGTCTCATATTCTCTTTTCAAATACGCGACTACGGGTTTTGAATATTTTACATATGTAATCGAAGACTCAAATGTATACTATTTTATAGAACAAAAATGTGGGCTAGGTAATTCTTTACTTTGGCGAGGATCCAGTTCGTTGCCCAAGGTAATCACAAAAATGTATTTTAACAGATTTTGATTTTTTATAAATTATCATTATTGCTTCTTAATAGAGGTTTTATCAAGACTTTAATAGAGTTATAGAATTCCAAATTGTATGTATAGTTGCAATGTTGTCTTTCTACAAACCCAATTTCCGACATACCACCAAATAGGATTCATGTAACTTGTGTATTAGTGTATAAGCAAACACCAGCACGCCGTGAACCTGCGTCCATAAGGTAGTTAAACCATGGCAGGCTCAAGTATGCACAGTAGCCACCAAAACCCTCATGTGTATCATCACTGTAAATATGGTGATGTTTAAAGGAGGTGAATGTGAACATAGAGCCTAAGTGTAGTCTAATGGGTTAAGGAGTGTAATTTATCAGGCAATAGGTGTTTAATTTTCATTGGACGTATTGTACTATTGTTACCCATCTAACTTGGTAATTGTCGTTTTTACATATTTGTCGAGCCACCATGTTCTAAATCATATCAGAATGCCAGCTGCATGTTTTACCCATCTTGAAATCAGCACTTAGAGAAAATTAATCTCAAACATCCCCCTTTGGAGTATTAAGAACTTGGAGTGTTTGGTTCAGGCTACAATAAGAGAACAAAATGTGTTTTAAGCAAACTAAATGTATTATATCAGGTAGATTGGTATAAGGAATGAGGGGTGTTTGGATCAGAAAATTTGCAAATTCTTAAATGTATATATCACGTCTTTGCAGAAATGAGGATTTTTTGGAACTAAAAGAAAGTGTATATATATCAAGTAGGTCACTGCGAAAATGAGGTTTATTTGAATTAGGTTATTACAATAATAAGGATAAGGTGTGTTTGGCACAGGCTATACCAGTACTGTTTTTGGATCAGACTTAATGCAGAAATAATGTATGCTTTGGAGATGCTTAAAATTAATAGTCTAGCTACTGCATAAATAGATAATATTGATATTAATAAAAGGTTTTCACTCATAATAAAATACTACTAAAGCCGTAATAGGGGTTCTAATACATAGTTCAAAAATGGTGGTTGCCATAGCCATTTTTAATGCAAAGTAGCAAAAGTAATGGAGTTTCCAGGTTGTTTCCGTAAGGGGTTTTGGGTGGGATAATGTGCGCGCTTCGCCAGTGACTCCTAGAAAGTTTAAGGATAACTTTGTAGGTAAACAAAAACATGCCTTAAAAACGTGAGTTAGCTTCGCAGTGTGACTCTAATTAAGCTACTACTAATTTATGATTGAAATGCATGTAGGTAACCCTGTAACAAACCACGCTGAGGACTTGCAAGTTAAGATTGACCATGGTTGGAGTCCAATATATGGACCAACGATAGTTGTAGCTAAGCTGTTAATCATGTTTGAAATCTCCTCTTCATCAGGTGTAACTTGTCAGGTTAACTATATAACACCAGGTAGTGTCTGTTTTCAGGAATAGCAATGGACGTTTTTAAATATTCTACATATAAGTTAATCTATATATCCTCAATCACCCAAAAGCGAGAGAATAACATATGCTCAATCACCCAAAAGCATAAGTACTAACTACTATTCACTTTATTTTGATGCTAATAAAGATTTAACTCAAATTTAGACTATCAAAATGATGAAGTGACATTTAGGCATGTAACAAGACGAACCTGTTTGGTTGACAATGATTAGGATTGCTGAAGCGCCTGCAACTTCAGCAACACGAGCCTTGTCAATAAAACTACAGTTGCCTCGGTACACCGGAATAACTTCACTGGTAGGCTACAGACAATAAGACCTCTGAATGTTGACATCTGATATATTATAGCAAACTTAAAAGGCTTTCAATAGCATTCTTCACACTTATTACTGATAGGTATTCGGGTTTTTTGTGAGAGAGACATAGATAGTAACAAACTTAGTGTACCTTATACTTAGGATACTACAATTCGCTGAGTTAAACGGCAAGCCCACATCCCTGACAACCACTATTTACAACCAAATCACGAATAGAGAGGCCAACTGGCACATTTGACCCACTGCCCTTCACCAAAGTTGCAGGATGAAATAGAACGTAAACAAAATAGATAAGAAGATGAATAATCTCAGTTTCCCGCCATTGTTCTGATGCAATAAAATGCAACCTCATTTATGTGATTATTACTCTATCTTCAAATTATAACAGCTCCAAAAGTTAAAGGAGTAAGCCATGACTAAATGGATAAAGAACCTGCAACCACAGTTTAGACAAATACTTTTAGTTATAGAGAACCTTTGATAGCTAATATATGATTTTTTCCATTGCAGCATCTATTATCATGGGTGGTAGGAAATTGGGCAACAAGGATCTTAACAATGATGTTATTGTGGTCCTGAAGATAGAACGCGTTTGATGGAGACGAAGGCGAGTATGCTAAAGACTTTGAGGAACGAAAACCTGATAGTTATTTATGGTTTCTGGAGGAAACACAAGTGTGTCTCATTAAAAGTTTTAAAGAAGTGGTCAAGACAAATTCTGAAAGGCTTGGATTATTTGCACACCCACGAGCCATGTGTCATTCATGGAGATCTCAATTGTAGCAACATCTTTATCAATGGGAATACTGAAAAGGTAAATATGCTCTCTGATTTCAAGTTTTGTGTTTATTTGTGCATTTTATTATATGTCTGTTTGGTTTGAATATGGGATCGGGAGTGTTTGGTAAGACGGTTACTGACTTCTAATGTACATGAACAGGTTAAGATTGGTGACTTCAGTTTAGCATCGGCACTAGGAAAGAGCCACATGCCTCATTCCGTGATTAGGGACACCAGAATACATGGTACCCGAGTTGTACGAAGAGAATTACAATGAGTTAGTAGACATATATTGCTCAAATATACCACAAAGTTAGCAAGGGTGTGATGCCTGTAGCCTTAAACCAAGTAAATAATCCAGAATTAAAAGCTTTCATTAAAAAGTGTATCGGACAGAAATGAGTTAGTCCTTCTGCCTCTGAACGATATGTTTTTTGAGATTAGTGAAGACGAAAAGTTACGCAACTGCTTAAATGACCAAAGAGGGATATCAATCGGGAAGTTGGACTCTGATTTACAAGGATAATGGTGTTAATTAATGAAGAGTATCCGGAACGTATAAGCATGTTTACAACTGAGCAAATTCTTCAGCCACATGATATGGGACGATTTTGTAACATTAAGCAACAAACTCAGAAGGTTATATCTCTTAATTACTCTTGTCAATTTTCTTGATATCATTTGTTGTATTAAATGTTTTTGAATCATTTTTTAATGTTGCAAGTATAATTGTTTTAGTACTGTATGAGTTATATCTTGGATAGGTATATCAAAGTGTTTTGATTATAATTTTTTGTATAAACTGATCGATCGGGATTGTGTTTACCCAAGATTGACACACTAACATTTTTATGTCCCGTTTCCATTAATTATAGCACATATGGATGCAGAAGAAGAGGGTATAGATCTCGGGGTCAAGCAGTAAAACTGAATCACATCCATTCTTTAAGAGACCGGTATACTCGATCCTGTCCGGTACTCGATCCTAATATTTTCAATTTAGCAGTTTTAGTTCAGTCCCGGTTCCACCTCTAACTCGAATTGTACACCCGAGTTGCCTAAATGGTTGTGTGCTGGAGACAGAAAATTGTTGTAGTCAGGGACAGTGACACCAAACGTTGTTGTGGCTGCAGATGATAGCGGAGACTACAAGACCATGGCTGCCCATTATTTAATTTGTTAGGATGCTGATAAAGCAATAGAAAATCCATTATTTAATTTGTACTCATGGATAGCTGCAGATGAAGTAGCAGTTGTTAGGATGCTGCTCATTATTTAATTTGTACTCATGGATGGTTTGAAGACATGGTTAATGCATATCCACCACTTTCAGAAGATGAAGATCCGATCGATGGTCCAACGGTCGCGTTCGTGCAACAGCTGAAGCGTGAAATGAAGATTCGGAAATTGACCAAGTCTGCACTAAAACGAGCCAGAACAACATAATTCGATATACTCAGGAAAAGTTTCACCAGCAAAGATCTAACCCGACCTTTCTACACTGATTTCACTCAACCCTTACCCTTAGAAGGAACTGTTATGAACGCTAAGCTACCTCTCAACTGCTACTTCAACGAAGATCTGGACTACTTAAAGTTCGGAAACACAACATAGAAAAAGTACCCCTGTGACATTAAAAGATATGTAGTTGCAATGTCTTGAAAACAAAAACTGATTGGTGATTTCAGTAGTTGTGCCCTAATAATTTTATTTTCAGTATTGAATTCGTAAATAAAATACTAACTGATGTGTTAAATATGGGTTAAAATGGGCAGAGGTTTGACCCGTTTTCTTTCTTTGTTCTAAGATATGATTTCATGGTCTTTCGTTATACTGATATTAGAGGGTCTTTGGGTATGAAAAAAAGATGCTCAAGGTTTTCATAGAGCAATAAGCTCTAATTAATAGCATATCAAAATAAGAGGGTGTTTGGTATTGCATATAGTACACAATATTTTTAAATATTTGGGCCTGGGAAGTTTGAAAAAATCACACCCGAAAAAAAATTTCGTTCTCTTCACTATGAAATTTGTTTATGGGGTTTTTAGAGGTGTGTTCGAAAGTAATTAATGCCACTAGAATGAGATTAGGTAATTATGATTTTAAAATGACTACCTTACGTGCTTCTCATAAGGTCTGATGTTGGGTCTTTTCTAATGATAAAGATCTGCCTAAATATTCATCCCTTCCTTTCCAACTCGAGAATTTCGTTCACTCCTTATCACTTTTATTCTCTTCAAACAGATTAGCACACTGTAAATCTAACTATTAGTTTTCAGGTGTTTAAAAACTCAACTTTGTATACCTAAGGTGAACATAACGCCCAATTGGCTTAATCTATTTAACCTACTATCAGCTTTAGAGTCTATATACCTTGATGTAAAACAGTAAATTATTGACATGGATTTAGAATTTCATGACTAAAGTCTAAACCTAACTTTGGTCTGCTTGTGGGCTTCCAAATGTCGACAATCACTTTTAAACACACATCAAAACATCCAAAATCTTCAAACACAACTACATATCAAACTTGACTACCCTAATATGAAGGTTAAGCAATTCCCACAGGATTGAATTCCCTCCTTTTTTATTTTAATGGTACAAAAGAGTCGGTTTTTAATAGTGTTATTTCTTTGATTCTGAAAACATCCAAGTAACTGATGGCAATCTTACGTTGTCTTTCTTCATACAAGGCACTGGAAAGCTGGTCAAGTTCCTCTTCTGACGATATGGATCATAAAATTTTGACAACACAACAATGGCCTCGGATTTGCTCTTCTTCATGTAAAGCTAACGTGGAGACTCAGGTATTTCAGATGTGGTTACTTCTGCAATATACATTGGAGCTGTAACAGATGCTACACCAACACCCAACCCAACCAATAGCCGACCAAGTATAAGTACATGTGGGTCCGGTGCACCAACCATGACTAAGGACCCAATTGCAAAAACTACATCCACAAGAAGAGTGGCTCTTTTACTCCCATATGCATCATTTATCCACCAACCAGCAACAGATCCTATCATTGCTCCCACTAAAGCCATCCTAACAATCGTCTCCTGTAAGAAACTACTTTTTTCAACTGCCACAAAATCATCACGGATGTATAGAAGTGCACCAGATATGACCCCTGTATCATAACAAAAAAGAAGACCACTAATACCAGCAACAAGAGTCAATCCTAAGACATAACTATTACTAAAATAAGTAATCTTCTTATCCACGTCAGCATCTATATATGCACCATAATATTACATTGATATATTAGTTTGCTAATTGATGCAGGGTATATATGCACCAGTAAGCTTAGGGGAAGATCAAGTCAGGTGAGTATTTTGTCACATGGTTATTCAATCGTCATCATAGTAGAGAATTAGCATAGGCGGGAAATGGACAAGTGAAAACAAGTCAATTTGGGTTGTAGGTCAAATGGGTTGGGTTCAATTACATGAAACACCTGATGTGGAAAAAGATCATACAATTATGAAATAGTTGGTTTATTAATTTTGACAGAAAAATAAAAAAAACAAAACCCATTTGACATGCTAATTAACCAAGCCGCCTGACTCGCACATTTGGCCACAACTAATCTTTGTACCATAATATATTACATTGATATATTAGTTTGGAAAGTAATAGTTGGGTTTTCGTATGATACAAACAATTTAAAAGAAGCTGACCTTAAGAGAGCATGGTGATTTTTGTGAATCCTTTTAGATAATTTCCATAGTTAAGCAGTTTCATGTATTGATTCTTCAGGGTACAATGAAAATCACTGTGGAGTATAGAATCAAGACCTTTAGCAACTATCTGTTTATGCAATTGTGCTGCCACACACCAATCTTTGGGCAATGTTATTGATGCCGTTGCAAATTGGAATCTTGCCATAGCTCTTGATGAGACTACATAAAGGTGTCGTCTATTTTTCAGAATTTTGTAGAATAGAAGCATCCATGGCTATTGGATATTATTATTTGTTCTTAATGACTGATATTGTCATGTTTGCAGGCAATATCTAGGAGGACCAGTCTACATGCGACTATATTTTTTTCTTGCATCTCGCGAGGAAAGTTGATATGATGAGGATGCCACTATATATTGATGGTTTTCTCCTAATATACAGGTAAGTATTTTTAGTGCATCAATCAGTTTATTAACTTAGTGTATTTCGCTGTTTGAATATCATCCACTTACTGAAATTCCATGCCATGCTAATCCATTCGCTTAATATTGGATTTAGGATGGATTCTCATTTTGGTGTTTAGTAAGTAAATTGGTCAAAACTATTAAAAGTTGTGAAAAGTTATGTTAAAAAATCAATGATCAGGTGTTAACTCTTCTGTCTACCATTTCAATTATGAAAAAAATACAGATAAGACATGTTTGTTATATAAAGAACATGTGTTTATTTCTAAGTAAATTAGTAAACTAAACCAAAGCTGCAAAATGCTATATTGGAAGAGCTATTGATTGAGCCATTTTTATATATCATTATACCTTTTATAGATCATTTTTGTGTCATTTGTATACAAGAGTAATTGTAATATTGATTAGTAGAATTGTATGAGTTAGTTTAACATGTGACTACCATTTACACCATTAGTGTGTATATAATGGTTATAAATTTAGAAAATCACTTAGTTTGGTTTATGTCATCAATGTTAGTCAAAAATTTATGTTAGTGGGTCTAAACACATTAGTATCTTCTATATTCATGAAACTGATAATGTATTTCAACTTTTTAGCCATTTGCAGGGCATGATGGTGGAGTTGGTTATGGATTATGGGATGTATTCATACATAAGTTTATAGCTAAAATGCCTACCAAACTTCTTAGAAGAGAGCTTGAAACCACATACTTTGGTAAATTTTAACCTTTTTTATATGGGCATTTGCCGACTATTTATGATATTGCACTTTCTCGCTTTTTATTAGTTACATGGCTGATCAATATTTTTTCTTTGATTCATGTCAGGGTTCCCAAGAAGCTTATAACAAGTATGAAAACTTGATAGTGGAGGGTCGCATTCATAATATACAGGTTCATGGTGCAAGAGTATAATATGTTTCGTAAATTGTTGTTTGTGATATGAGTCTCTTATCATTCCAATACATATTATGTAATTTTGCACACTTTTTTAACTCTAAAGTATTATCCGGTCACAAAAGGATAAAAATATCATCCTTGTACTGACATCTTGCAAGTTTCTCCGTTATGGAGGTAGTCATTTCTTAATATATTCTTATTGCATAATCCTAAACGGGTCAATATAGTTTTTTTTTTTTTTTTTTTTTTTTTTTTTTTTTTTTTTTTAATTCCAACGGGTAAATCTAAAATAGTATAAAAATCTCGAGCCTAAAGAGAATAAGCCGACTAAGTAGTGGACGCAACCAAAATCTCATGATGTGTATCGCAAAGCTAGGTTGAGTTATAGCTTTTGGGTTGGTCCTACTATCGGACTTAGGCTTGAGCCATTTCTTGCACCTATTTGAGACCCATGCTAGATGAAATTTGAGACACGTCTACCAATTATAGTTACGTCCCTTTCTTTGTACAAGTCCACTTTTTCAAACATTTTTAACCACCCTTCTTTTGTTATAGAAAAATATGTGAATGATATTTATAAGTCACATCCGCCAATCAGGCGGGCTTTGCAAAATTGAGACACGTCTACCAATTTTAGTTACGACCCTTTCTTTGTACATGTCCACTTTTCCAAACATTTTTAACCACCATTCTTTATTCTTTCGTTAAAGAAAAATATGTCAACGATATTTATAAGTCACGAGGGAATTTGCCAAACATATTTTCTACTTAATAGTGATAAAAAAACTTTTTTCAACGATATTAATAAGTCATGCCCGCCCATCGGGCGGGCTTCGAAAGCTAGTATATATATATATATATATATATATATATATATATATATATATATATATATATATATATAGGGCCTTTATTTTCAGAACCCTGTTAAGTGCGAGAACTGCGAGAACTTCAATTTTGCATTAGAAAACATGCATGTTCATATAAAACATGTATGTTTTCTTACATACACATTAATACACATGCCTGCGTATTAGAAAAAAAACAAATTTTTTTAGAAAAATATTTGAATAAAAAAAATATTTTTTCGAATTTAAAAAAAAAAATATTTGAATAACATATTTTCGAAAAAAAATATTTTTCTAAAATATTTTTGAAAAAAAATATTTTTTCTAAAATTTTTTCGAAAATTTTTTTTTTAGAAAAAATATTTTTTTTTCTAAAATTTTTTTAGAAAAAAAAAATTTTTAGAAAAATATTTTAATAAAAAAAATATTTTTTCGATTTTTTTTTAAAAAAATATTTAAATAAAATATTTTCTAAAAAAATATTTTTTAGAAAAAATATTTTTTTTCGAAAATTTTTTAGAAAAATATTTTTCTAAAATATTTTCGAAAAAAAAATTTTTTAGAAAAAAAATTTATTCGAAAAAAAATTTTATTTGATTTTTTTTATAAAATATTTTTTATAAAGTTTTATTCGATTTTTTTTTATAAAAGTGGAAAAGCGAAAGAAAACGTGTAAAAACGTACCAAAACGTGTAAAACGGACGAAAAAATGAAAATAAAGACATGGGACTAAATGTGAAAGTTAACCCAAACGACAAGGACCATTATTGTAACTTTTATAACTGTAATACCGTTAAAGGATGACCGGTGAAAACAGACGCAAACTACAGGGACCGATAATGTAAGGTTTTTTATATGTTAACCTCCAAACCGGTCAACCAGGTAAAAATCCGGTCAACATTACGTATCTTGTGCCAAGTTTGAAAGTTTGTTAGCGATATAAGTAATATTTTTAGTAGGTTACCTATTTCGGTACTTTTGAGAAAGTATGTTGCGTATCTACAAACTTAGTCCATCATATAATGCAAGTCTTTCTCATAGATGTTCCACCTTTTTTATGTAGTAGATGGTTGTTTTGTGATTGGACAACGATTAATGGGTCTGCATTATGAGAAAGGTCTAGAGGTTGATGTGATTGTGTGTTTTGATTCCTGAAACGATACTTAAAACAACAGGATATGGTTTCAAACAACAGCGAACAAAAATTTGTTCATAGTAAGAGCTAATAAGACCTTTCGGATCTAACCTTATCTTCCTCTGTTTGCTCATAATTAAGCGCATCAGATTTCTCGCGGGGTATGTCCTTCAGCTTTGTTTTCAATTCTTCTTTGTTACCAACAATATGAAAAGAAAATATCAACTCTGAGTTACCAGAAAACTTGGACGATACAACAATATGGATTAATAAATAAAGTGTTTTTATAAAGAGAAGAGTTAATTTCATAAATCGTCCCTATGGTTTGTCGGGTTTAACGGAATTGGTCCCTCATAAGAATTTTTAACGGGTTTGGTCCCTGTAGTTTTGACCCGTATCGGGTTTGGTCCATTGACCAATATTTACGTTAGTTTGACCGTTAAACTAAGAGGAAATGACATATATACCCTTAAACGTAATTGGTCCCTGTGGTTTGTGGGATATAACGAATTTAGTCCCTGTGGTTTTTCTTTTCTTTTTTTCAAAAATTTTTTTTTGTCCGAATTTTTTAAAAATTTTTTTGACAAAAGTTTTAAAACTTTTTTGGCAGATTTTTATTTTTAAATTTTTAAAAACTTTTGAATACTTTTAACGGAGTTTTATTATAAAATTTTTTGACAAAAAAATTTCTACTGGATTTTTGTTAGATTTCTTGGCATCTTTTATTTACAAGCTTTTTAAAAAATATATATATAAAAAATTTTGATTGAATTTTCTCGTTCTGCAGAAAATATTCAAAAATTTTCAAATTTTTTTTATATAAA
Source organism: Artemisia argyi (assembly GCA_030686995.1). Classification (NCBI taxonomy): domain Eukaryota; kingdom Viridiplantae; phylum Streptophyta; class Magnoliopsida; order Asterales; family Asteraceae; genus Artemisia; species Artemisia argyi. Next base: position 6,376,685 of record CM060705.1, read on the forward strand.
TGTCAATTTTTTGTCAAAAAAATTAAAAAGTATTCAAAAAGTTCCAAAAAAATTTTAAAAAAATGTCAAAAATTTTTAAAAATATTATGACAGTTTTTTTTTAACAATTTTTTTTTAAATTAAAATATTTTTTAAAAAAATTGTCATAATTTAAAAAAAAAATGCCAATTTTTATTTTCAAAAAATTTAGCCAATTTTTTTTTTTTAATATATTGTTTGACAAAAAAATCATTGACATAATTTTTAAACTTTTTTTTTTAATATTTCTCGCAAAATATATGTATATATATATTTTTGGCATATTTTTTTAAAATTTTTTTGACAAAAAAAAAGTTGACATCTATATAAAAAAATTTGAATTTTTTTTAACATTTTCCGTAGAATAGAAAAAATTCTGTCAAAATTTTTATAAAATAAAAAGAAAATCTTGTAAAAAACAAAAAAATAAAAAATAATTAACGCAAGGACTAAATCCGTTATATCCAACAAACCATAGGGACCATTTATGAAACACGTTTAAGGGTATTTATGTCATTTCTGTCCCACTTGACGGTCAACAGACGGTGTTAGTGGTCAAGGGACCAAACCCGATACGGGTCAAAACCACCGGGACCAAACCCGTTAAAAATGCTTGCGAGGGACCAATTCCGTTAAACCCGACAAACCATAGGGACGATTTATGAAATTAACTCTAAAGAGAACATACATCTCTTTTATAAAGACACAACACAAATTCTTTTCTGCACCCGATATTCAGGAGTTAACCACATCATTGACCCATAAAGTGTACTCTAACTGTCTTTTTAAACTCAACTTTAGAAGTTGCAGTGGGTCTTGACCAACGTACCATTAACTAAAATGAATTAACACTACTCGTAACTATATGTAGTGTAAATAAACATCAAAAAATTCTTAAAAGTAGCACTTTATCATATGGGTCACCAATTGCATATATAAAATGTGTTTTGACCAACGTACCATTAACTCACTATTGCACCACATGCCAAAGCTACCAAGTCCACTTTATTTTCCTGAAATGAATATAATGTATCAAGTAAAATATACATACGAAGAAGGATAGTATGAGAACATGTTAAACTAAAGTAAAAATTACATTATTGAGCACAAATAAACATCATGGTAAGAAACTTAATGTAAGAAAATCAGTAATAGTTAGAAAGATAAGGTTCGTGTCTCGATAAGCATACATTTGTTACTCAAAGACTCGATTCCACCAATATATATTAAGCTTTATAACTTCCCTTTGACTATACGGTATGCACTAAAAAGTAAAAACACACATAAAACATCAATCCATATCATACTAACAATTAAAGTGAAGAATGAAAAGTGTTATGTAAAATGATCACATATGCCAAACCTTGTTGATTCTATATATGTGAGATACTGAGATCCTCAATCAGCCCCTACCTCCTTCTAACATAAAAAAAACCAAAAAAATATATTAAAACTATAAAATGTTGAAGATATAGAGTTTATATTTAAATTTTGGGAGAGACAAAAACCAGTAAATGGTTACATACAGTTTGTATTTAAGTGGGTCGAAATACATGTAGCATGTCTAGGCAGCTACCTCAAGGAACTGATCTTAAGCTATCAGTGCAACGAAGAACATATGCAGAAGGTGTTAGACTACATTGAAACCCGTAGGTTATTATTGTTATTATTCATGCACATTATATAGAGATTACATGAGTAAACCCTAATAGACCCTAAGCCCACAGACCGGGCTTGGGCCGATTATCCTCTAATACTCCCCCGCAGTCCGAGCGGGGAAATCGCGAAAGCTCGGACTGGAGTAGTAAACTAGAAAAGAAAAGAAAACATCAACATAATAAAAAAACATAACTTTAGTCGACTCGTAACAAAACCGTACCAACGGTCGACTTTAGTCGACTGGTACCAACGGTCGGCTAAGTCGACTAGTAACAACATCGTACCAACGATCGACATTAGGGACTGGTACCAACGGTCAACTTAGGCGACTGGTAACAAAGCCGTACGAACGATCAACGAACAAATAAACATAAAACAACTATAACCTTAAAAATAAAAAAAAAAACTAAAGTTGGTTCTAAACCTTCAACCCCCAAAGAACCTTCCAAACAAACGGGGCGTGTTTTTCGCTAGAAAAACATAAAGATCCCCAAATAAACATCAAAACCTAGGTGGGCTTGGGCCAATGTTGCCTCAGTAGTATCCTCTCTGTCAAATATATCCAAGCCTTCGATTCCGCTTTTACAGTTGCATCTGCCATTGCTAGTCTTTCAACTTCAGCTTTAGTGGTATAAGGAGTAATTTAATGGTATGAAAAGAAAATAATGTTGGTTACTGTAGATGGTAGGCACTTGGCTTTGATCTCGTCCTTACTTGAGGTGGAACAAAAAAGATAAAACAACAAGCAAAGTTAATAACAATTGATGAAAGGGACAAATAATTGTGGTGGTGACAAGTAAGATAACTATTGGTGGATGATCAAGGCTGGGAAAAAAAAACAACCGACTGTGGAGGAATTTTGCTTGTGATTGGATCTATGAAAAAATAAAATAAAATAATAATGATGGTAGTGTTTATGAGATTGACGGCAGTTATAGGGTTTTTAGGATCGATGTGTGGCTGATACCATGTTAGACTACATTGAAATCCGTAGGTTATTATTATTATTCATGCACATTATATAGAGATTACATGAGTAAACCCTAATGGACCCTAAGCCCACAGACCGGGCTTGGGCCGATTATCCTCTAATAGAAGGCAAGTATCAAAGAAGAAGAGCGTTTTCAGCAATCAAAACAAATGTCAAGTTTTTCCAGCAAAAAATTTACATTGCCTCAATTGTTGGTTGAGCTGGCACTAGAAAGAGCACACTTTCCAAAGATGGTGCATGTTTTAACATCATCAATTCTTAATACATTGTAAAATCCAAAAAAAATCTACAAACAGGTTGTAGAGTAAATAGTAAATGATTTCTACTCAATGCATTTCATAAAACACCTGGTGGGTGTCTCCTACATGGATTTATCAAAGATTATTGTGGCTAATAAAAAGACCAAATAAAAATTACAAAATCTACAAGGGACATATAAATTATTTATCCTACCATGTCTAGTAGATATGTCCATAATTCTCAAACATGCACCAGGCCCCACCATGTGATAGAGTTGGGATGTCTTGGAACATACTCAAGTCTCCTGCTTCTTCATCTAAATCTTCTTCCCAAACAAGTCTTGCATCACACTCCTTCACTTCAATTTCTTCATTCTCTTTAAAACAAAATGTTACAAATTTCTTTGCTTCCTCCCATCCCCATATTTCACTTGTCGTATAATGCAACCATATCATATCTGATTCATCGATTCTTATTGGCTTATCCTCAAAATAATCATCATAGTAGTTCTTCACCAAATCAGCTCCATCAAAGTTCTTCACCACGTATCCAAAATTTGTTGAAGTTTTTTTTCTCTTAAAAACAACACAAACTCCATGTCCCCTTAACTTACTGAAGCTCCAATCTGATGGCAATTCGACCGTTACCTGATTTCCCATACTTTTATTTGTAAACCAATTGGGAATGCTATTTCCATCATATATTATATCCATCAGAAGAATGGAACTTCCTGGCAAACGGAACAATTCACATCTGTTATGCGCATACCGAAGGAAAGAAGAAAGTTGAGAGCCTTGGGAAGTTACAGATGAGTCGAGACATTGAGTCTCCGATATCGACACCTTAAACAATTTTGGACAATTGTTGAGATAAGTGGACCTTTCGCTCATGATTGGGTTTGATCCCATAATTGAACATAAGGAGGTGCAATCACTTGCATAAAGAGAGCGTAGGCTATGTGGAAGTTCGGGCAACACTTCCAGCTTCTTGCAACCATCAAGTTCAAGTAATTCAAGATGAGAAAGTTGACTGAAACTTCCAGGCAAACTAGTAAAATTGTTCCCTTCCAAGTTTAGTTTTTTTAGACATGATAAGCCTCCAATGCCATCGGGGACTTGAACTAAATTGCAGTAGCTGAAATTCATTGACTTTAACATATTTAAACCTGCCAATGAAACTGATCTTTGGGGATGTTGTTTGTTCCATATTAAACCAAAAGGTCTAATGATTGAAGTCCAGCATCTAGACCAAAAGGCCTCAGGAAAACTCCCAACCTGTGTGCAGTCTTTCAGATTTAAGACAGCAAGCTTATTAAGCATTCCAATAGATGGGTGAACTGTTGCCAAATTCACACAACCTTCAAGATCTAGCTCTTCAAGATTTGTAATCTCTGAGAAGTCAGGTGTGGTTGTTAGGTTACAACAGTACCTTAGCTTCATTATTTTCAACCTTCTTAAACACTGATATCAATAGGAAAAAGATTAGTTCTTATTTCTCGAGGTGTCAAATATGAACACATGTATGAACAAGTAAATACCTTTGGTGTTGTCCAAAGCTGTTTTATGTGGCTGTAAGACAAGTCGATGGCAACAATGTTTTTTGGATAGAATTCTGGAGGCAAGTAGTTGAAAGGGCATCCATGCCAATAAAACAAGCTTAGCTTATTCGACAAGAAATTCAAATTTTTGAGACTCCCCGAGTACTTCACATTGTAGCCCTTCAATTCCACTTTCTGATGGAATTCTTCCTTAGAATAGATTTTCAGGATCCGCAAATTTTTCATAAGTGCAAAAGAATTAACGTTTATGTCAACCTTTTGACTAGATTGCCTTAACAAAAGGACTAGAACTTCAACTGCTTCAGTCATTGCCACCTGAAAAAGCAAGAACATGTAACTTAAACTATAAAGAGTAACATATGCAATTGTGTACTTTTATATTAATATGAAGGTAAAGAAGAATATGCCACTTCTTACTTCCTTTTCACTCGATGCAGATGATATACACAATCTTCTCTGTTCTTCACGAACAATTTCCCTTGCCATTGCTTGAATCAAGTCATGCATTTGAAGTGATATGTCACTAGAGATCGTGATTAATGACTTATCAACTAGAACTTGCATGTTTGTAACTGCAAAAAAGTTACAGCCATCTAGTATGCTTGCTACAAAATCCTTGTTTTCTCCAACGAATAAACATGCAATATCAAGTAAGATGTTTTTCTGATAGAAGTCTAGCCCATCGTAACTTAAGAGCAGAACTTGTTGTATCTTTTCATTAGGACGTACTTTGAGCTTTTTCAGTTCACTATCCCATTGATCCACAGTTTTGCCGTATAAAAAACCACCCAAATGTTTGAGGGCCATAGGGTGACCTCGCACATAGTCCACAACTTTCTCAGAAACCTTTTCGAATTCTCTAGAATAATCTTTTTCTTTAAAGGCATAGGAACGGAAGAGCTCAAGAGATCGATCCTTATCTAGGAAGTCCATGTCATGGATGTCATCCTCATCCACTCTATGTGATCTCAGCAATTGTTTATCTTTACAAGTGAATATAATAAGACTTCCAGGAGAAAACCACTCACGTGAACCTGCTAGTGCTTCTAACTGCTCCACGTTATTCACATCATCCAAAACAAGAAGGATCCGCTTACATGCCATCATTCGCTTTATTTCCATAGAACCTTCTCCAACATTTGATATCTCCAGATCTGTCTTCAGAATCTTACGAATCATGTGCATCTGGACTTGAGTTAGGCTTTGTTTTTGTTTGACATCTTCACAAAAGCAACTCCCGTCTTCAAAGTGGACATACATCAAGTTATAAATAGCTTTGGCAAGGGTAGTCTATCCTATCCCGCTTATACCACAAATACCAAGCATATTAACCTTATGTGACCCAACGAAGCGTGACAAGTTTAATTTGTCGAAATGGAAATCGATGCCAACAAGGTTCTCACCAACATGTAAGGGCCCGTCACATAATTTTTTGAGTATGTCTTTGGAGATGGAATCGATGAACTTGTACTCATACCTGTTAACCACAAAGAGACAATAAGTAAGAGAAACTGCATAGTGTTAAGCTTTTGTAGAGCTACAAGGCTAATTACACCAAAACAAGAAATTTACCCATTTGTCATGTCCTGGAGATCCCATCCAGATAAGTTAGCAGCCATGGATAAAGCTTCCCTCCATTTATCCACCTCTGTTCTATTTGAAACATCATGTTTGACAAACGCTTTTGCGTAACTCCTTTTTTGTCTCCTCACAACATCAGGCTTGGCATCATAAAAGATAATTCGAACCTCATGTTTGGGATCTTTAATCTGCTTGCATTCAAGTATTTTGACAAGTTCCCTCAGACACCATGTTGAAGAAGCGTAATTTTTAGAGAAGATAACAATCAAAAACCTCGACTCTTCAATGGCTTTGTAGAGATGAGGAGATATCTCTTCTCCTTTAGGCAATTCTCTATCATCTCTAAAAGCACGAATTCCTTTTTGGTTGAAATCATTGAACATATGATCCATGAAGTTTTTGCGGATATCTTCACCTCTGAAACTTACAAAAACATCATATTTCCACCGATGAGGAATGGATGTAGTAGCCATTATCAATAATGAGATCGAGCTGCGTCCACAAGTAAAGAGCATCAGAAAGAGTAGAGCCATTATCAATAATAGTACAAAGAATCCATGACTAAGATTTTCAGTCATCATCAATCTGCCCTAAAACAAATATATACAACTTTGTATAAAGAATGAAATTTCTAAAAAAAATCCTTTTACTAAATATGTGGACTTTGGTTCATACGTTGTCTTAAAATGATAGCTACACAAAAACAACATGAAACAATATAACAAAGTAAAATGACTTTCAGTTTATGGATGGATGGAAGCTCAAAGTTAAAAAGAATAAAGGCATTTAGGTTTGCAGAAAGAAGCTTATATGATTGCATTTCATAAAATGTGATTAAATTCTTTTCTATTGTTGCTCATGCTATGTAAATATTTGGACACTATAGTATTTTCCTTAATCTGTCGAAAATTTGGAATTTCATAAAGTTTTGGGTTTATTAATAACTTGTTTAGTTATTTAGACCTTGTTATCTAGCCCATGGAGGGAAGTAATTGGAGTATGAAAATTACAGTTTAGCAAAGTAATCTGAATACTTTTATAATAATAATAATAATAATAATAATAATAATAATAATAATAATAATAATAATAATAATAATATATTATTATTATTATTATTATTATTATTATTATTATTATTATTATTATTATTATTTTTATTATTATTATTATTTTTTTTTTTTTTTTTTTTTTTTTATTATCAACATCACTTTTATTAGAAACTCGTAGGGTTTACAAGAAATTAGTGGGAAGCCGAGAAACAATCTGAGCTCCCACTCCTCTAGCTATAGCGAAGCTAACCCTACTAAAAATATGAGCAGCAGCCCGTGCTCCAATATCTTGAGTCTCCGAGAATCGACGAATACGTTTTAGTAAAGCTGCCGCATCCTTCTCAAGTTCTCCAAAAGAAGAGAATGAAAAGGGGAGAAACCCATATCCCATATCCGAGCATTTGGCCTCGTACTTGACGCGTTTACGTTGTGCGGCTTCAATCACCGCACGCCCCGGTACAAAGTCAACCATGTTAGTTTGTGTCAAGGGCGATGACCCTGTCAAATCAACACATACATCAAGTCTGCCATCCCATGAATAAAGTAACATATCAGCCGGCCGTAGAGGATAAGAAATTACAATTTGGACACTAATTTTCCTGATCTGTACAAAATTTGGGTTATTAAATTAGAGATTTTAGATCTAATAACTTGTGTGTGTGTGTGTGTGTGTGTGTGTGTATATATATATATATATATATATATACACACACACGACACTGTTTTGTTGCAGGCTTTTCCCGCCTTTTTTAGTGGGCTAATTTTGGCCCATACACATTGTATCCGAATTCTCCAGATACATCAAACCCTGGATCCACCATGTTCATAATCTGTTGGCGGGGTAGCCACGGCGAGTTTGTTGTTGCGAGTTGCTGCCGTTTGACGCCTACCACTTCTGACACGGTTGACTGGACACCCTAATTTTTGGCGTTAGGCGATGGCCGACTCCCGTATCTTGGCGGGGTAGCCACGTGGACTTTTTGGCTGCAGCCTTGGTGGGGGTGGTTGTTTGACGCCTACCACTTTTGGTTTATGGTGCTTTTTCAGTTCACGTATCTCGGCGGAGTAGCCACGTGGACTTTGTGGTTGCAGCCAACGTGGGTATTTGGCACTGGCTAAACCCTAATTTAGCGATTTGTACCCGTAAAGTGCAGGTTGTAATCTAGCCAATTAGCTGTAACCTTTTGGTGTTTTCTGGGTGCATTTGCTGATACTGAGACTTATGTGCTTTTGTGGTCAGTTTGTGCGTGTTTATCCGTTTGCGAATGTTGTGTCTTTTGTGATGCCTGTTGTCCATTTGTTGCTCTTTTGTCCTTCCTGTAGTGTCACCACCCAAATAAGTGGTATCGCTACTTTATCACCCACATTAAGATTTAGGACTGTTTGGATTTTGTTTTTACGCTTGAAATTGCTTATGAAGTTAAGCTTATGAATTTCAAGAAGGCATTAAGCTCAACTTCATAAGCCAACTTGAGAAACTAAGACACTCTTTGTTTTATATAGGTGCCAATTTCGACCCGTATATATTTTAACGGGTTGATGCAGGTTGTTTTATGTCTAACGTGCAAAGTGGTAAAATAAAAAGAAAACGGGTCAAATGGGCTGTGGACATATGAAGCAGGTTGAACACACTAACACTATTTTTAATAAAACCTTCTAAACTATCTCTATTACTTAGTATTGCTAACAAAACGAGAAGGGTGTTGAAGTAAAGTAAGCTATTATAAGAATTTGACAAACGACGTGAAACAACGCCCTGCAGCAACGCGCCGTCGCCCACCTCGTTATATTGAAATGTTATAAAATGAGACAATATTAAAAGTCATTAGTATAAGAAGAAGGCTTACAGTTTACCAGTTGGATGAAAGTGAAGTTTTGGTGAATGAATGAATGAAAGCAATCAAAATGAAAGCTCAAGTTAAGTTACAAAGAATAAAGGCAATTTGGTTGACCCCAACTCAGTTTAGAAGTTACAAAGAAATGAAGATGAAATCAAAATGGAAGATGAAATGAAGTTACAAAAGAGTAAAGGCAACTGCGGTTGACTCCAAAGTCAATTTATTTGCATTTTGGTCCCTCCGTTATAGATAATATGCAATCTATTGGATTAAGCTACATGTCAAAGTTCAAAAACAATGCAATATAGGCAAATATATCTATGTTACTTAGTTTCAAGTTTCAACCAATGTTTTGTGATAACATTATATCATCGTCAAATATATCTATGTCAAACTGAATAATTTAAGAATCATACTTTTTTAAGCGACAAGCTATAATTCGTTTATCATTATTAAATTTTAACACAAATCCTACAAATATGTGTATGTTGGTTAGGTTGAATTGTACTAATCCAACGTGTAGATAGGACATACATGTTAGTTGCTTATTATAAGAATTTAACAAATGACGTGAAACAACGCCTTGCCGCAATGTGTAGATAGTACATACGTTTCGGATTAGGTTGAATTGTACTAATATAACGTGTAGATAGGACATATATACGTGATATCATACTTTTTTAAGCGACAAAAGATAATGTGTTTATCATTATTAAATTTTAACAAAAATCCTACAAATATGTGTATGTCGGTTAGGTTGAATTGTACTAATCAAACGTGTAGATAGGACATACATGCTAGTTGCTTATATATCTTAGACAATTTTATATATATAAAAAAAAGCTTGAAAGATTGCATTTCAAAAACAAAATGTGTGATTTTGCAATTCAATCTTGATAATACTATTTGCGAAGTATTATTGTTCATATTAATGTAAAAATCTGGTGTACAAAAACTTGTTGAAATATTGGACTTGAAATATCATTTTTTCTTTTTGAGATAACAAATGACCCTAAACACTACAGCGATCCTAACTTACTCTGTAAATATTTGACATATTTTTTTTGGCTATATATAATTACTGTACTACTTTTTGCTTCGTTTTAAAAATACTATTTTTTGGCATATAATAGACTACTCAACAAATACTAATAATTACTAAATTAATAACATGTTTAGTATGGGGTATTAGATCGAATAATAAAAACTTTTGATGTTTCAAAATTGATAAGGAGTTACTATAAGATATATGCAATGAAACAATAATATATAAAAAAAGTAATTTGAGAATAGAAATGACCTGCAATTTACCGATGGATGGATGGAAATCTAAATCACTGAATGCAAGTTCCAGTTGAGTAAAAGTATTTTGGTTCGTGTGAATGAATGCAATCAAATAAAGTTACAAAGAGAGTAAAGGCAACTGGGGTTGACTCCAAAGTCAATTTATTTGCATTTCTGGTCCCTCGGTTTTAGATTATATGCAATCTATTGGATTTTCAACTTTCAACCAATGTTCTGTGATAACATTAAACTATTACGTGGGTTCAAAAACTCCAAATGTAACATAAAATTAGGGGTGTTTGTTTCGGCTTATATAGCCGGCTTACGGCTTATTTGGTCTTGGGCTTATGTTTCATAAGCTCACTTTTTGTAACATAACGAGGTTTTAAGCCCGCACGTTGCCGCGGAGTGTTTTTATACAACTAATACCCATACAAAGAAATAAAAACAAACTTCTGTTGGTGCGCTTCATCCATTAATCTTAATCTCAACTTGTGTTGCTCATGTGTAGTATACAATCTTCTGTTGTGTCAACAGAAATATGATGAAGTAACCAAAAAATAAAACATAAAGTTATTGATGACATTAGTAACTAAACTAATAGCAAAAGCAAAACTGCAAAACTAAGTATTAAACAATGACATGGGTAGCTTGTCAAACCCCTTTGTGTCTACAGGTGTCTTTGTACTGCTTATGGTGTGACTAACAAATTGGCTTTTAAAAGCTAGTCTGTCATGATCTTCACAACTCATTTCCAGTATTTTGCACCCTTGAATTCCAACTCTCATCTTCCCCCTTTCGTCTCATTCGTTAATCTTCCCATATGGTTTTAGAACACTGAGCAATGGTGCAGTGGGCTGAGTAGCCGAGACTGTCAGTTATTCTATCCAATGAACTCGCTGCAAACTGTTTACAAACCAGACAACAAATTAATCTACGAATCACATACGAACAGATTACAAACAAATCTCTAACTACTATACCTACATCTGCTCTGCTTCTTTGCTCACAATGAAACGGTCATAATCCATTTAAACCAAAGGTGAAAAAATGAGCGGGTCAGGTCAAAGAAATTGATCAATGGGTGGGAGGTGTATAAAACTGCTATTATTCAAAGATTTGACTGTGTGTTTGAAGACCTCAATTCTGCCTTGAAAAATGCCAAGTATGAAAAGAATGTAAGGGAATATCGGGATTTATTTGATACATTGTTGTGTAGGGTGGATATTAGTGAAGAGCATGCTATAAGCTTGTACTTGGGGGGTTTACCAACTGAGTTAGAAATGAGTGTAAGAATGTTCAAGCCAAGAACTTTATCAAATGCTTATTCACTGACCAATTTGCAAGAGGCTACCCAAGAAGCTGTAAGAAAAAAGGATAGGCCTTTCTTGAATGCAAATACTGGTAGGTTTGGTGTAGGCAGTGGTTTGGGAGTTAGTAATAAACCACCATTGTTGCCTTTACCTGCTCCAAACAATGAGTGGAAGAATAAGCTAAACACTACTACACGAACACCAATGAGGAAGCAATTGACACAAAGGGAGTATGAGGAGAAGAAAGCCAGGAATTTGTGCTTCTACTGTGATCAAAAGTTTGTAACTGGACATAAATGTGAAGGGGATTTGTTCTCTATTGTGGTGTTAGGTGTTGATAAAGAGCCTGAAGAGGAGTTTGTGGATGCAGAGGAATATTTAATGGAAGCAGTTCAGGATTTGCAACCTCACATATCACTAAATGCTTTCACTGGTGTATGTTCCTATCAAACCATGAGAGTGATTGGAATTGTGGCTAATAAGTACAAGTTGCATATTTTGGTGGACTCAGGCTCCACCCATAACTTCCTTGATATTAATATGGCAAAAAGAATGGGTTGTAACATTAGGCAGACAAGACCATTGAGTGTGTCTGTAGCTGCTGGTAAACAACTCATAAGTGTCAGTGAATGTAAGAATTTCACTTAGAAAATTAAGGGAGAGACTTTTGTTACTTATGTCATGCTATTGCCACTTGGGGGTTGTGAAATGGTATTGGGCATACAATGGTTAGCTACATTGAGTAACATCAAATGCAACTTTAAAGAATTGAGAATGGAGTTTTAGTACAACAATAAGAAGATGTTATTCAGAGGTACCACTAAACCACCAGTACAATGGGTTGATGGTAAGAGGCAAGTACAAGCAATGGAGTATAAGGCACAAGCTGAGATCATGAAGTTAAGTGTTTACCCAAACACAGGTTTAGAGCTAAATAAAGAGCTGCAAGACTAGACTACAAAACACATTGTTCTTAACTGCAAGTACACATCGGCAGGTAGCAAATTCGAACAAGTTGACGAGTAATAGCTACCAAACAGTTTGCCAATATAATAGTCAAATGATTTATAATGATATACTCCATTCTAACAAACACCTGGTGTACGCTCCATGAAAAGTTCATGTTGCAAAAACCATCGTTGTGGTTTGGCCAAATTGCATGCGTGGTCCTAGTGGTTTTGAAAGTGCAGGCGGCCATGAGAAAGTTTCGGAGTTTATTTGTAGCACTAAATCTAGAAATATGCTATATTAAAAAAAAATGTGCATTAAACATGCTAGCCTAAAAACATATATGCACTAACTTTGAAAAATACTATCATTAAAAAAAAAAAAAAAATGAATTTTAAGATTAATAAAAAACGGAAATTATTAAAAAAAACCAAAAATAATATGAAAATGTCTTTTACTATTATACCCTTTTGAATTAAATAAAAATAACAAAATGCTATGAAGCATTAAATGATGTACATTGCGTATTATTAGTTGTAAAAAGATGGTTCTCGCAGTTCTTGCAGATAAAAGTGATTCTCGTAAGAAAGGGACCATATATATATATATATATATATATATATATATATATATATATATATATATATATATATATATATATATATATATAGGGCTTTTATTTTCAGAACCCTGTTAAGTGCGGGAACTGCGAGAACTTCAATTTTGCATTAGAAAACATGCATGTTCATATAAAACATGTATGTTTTCTTACATACACCTTAATACACATGCCTGCGTATTAAGGTGTATGTAAGAAAACATACATGTTTTATATGAACATGCATGTTTTCTAATGCATAATTGGAGTTCTCGCAGTTTCCGCATTTAACAGGGTTTTAAAAATAAAACCATTTTGCATTGATCTACTGCACTTAACAGGTTTTTATATGAACATGTATTATGTGTATTAAGGTGTATGCAAGAAAACATACATGTTTTATATGAACATGCATGTTTTCTAATGCAAAATTGGAGTTCTCGCAGTTCCCGCACTTAGCAGGGTTCTGAAAATAAAGATACACCATATATATATATATATATATATATATATATATATATATATATATATATATATATATATATATATATATGCAAATAGGGTACCCCAAAACAAAAGCCAAAGCACATAATCACAGCTACAATATCAAAAGTACTATTCAAAATTCAAAGGAAACACATACAACAAATCGATATAAAGTTACTTGATTGTCCTTTTTTTGATCTTCATCCGCCATTTCTTTCATCTGTCATTTTGGGGTGTTCTTATTGGACCGATGCTACAGAATGCTGCAAAATTTTAGGTACTACAAATAATATTTCAGAACAAATAGTGTTTATCAAATGCAAAAGAAAACCTAATGATCCCTATAATTCAATTAAAAGTTCATACTTACATGAATTATCACTTTTGACTTTGAGTCTTTCTCATTTGGTGACAACTGTTTCTTTATATTTGTTCAATGTTATTATATGTGATAATAGTGTACTCTCGAGTCTTTATAATCATGTTTGAAATTATTAACCTCTAAGGCGTTCACTCGAAGTGCCGAAATAGGCGGGTTTGGATTATGGGTTGAGTTGGACTAATCAGTCTACAATCTTTTTGCATTATTGTTTGAGCTCTTTAGGACGATCTCTTTTGCTGCTCTTCAAACCACGAACAATAATTGGTTCAATGATTGCTTCATCGTCTCATCATTGCGAACCTGCTTATGACAACTACAAAAATATCACCAAACAAGAAACAATATAAAAAACAGATATACAAAATGTTGATTATGTAGGCTAAAGGCTAATAAATCAGAGTATGAATACATTAATTCAAATGTATATCATTTGAGCCGTTCAAGGTCAACCCAAGTATACATTTCAACCCGTTCCAATAATTACCTAGTGTGACCCAAACCTCCTTTGATTCATTTACTTTTAAGCTGCAAAAAGTTCATATTTACTCTAGATATAAAATATAACCTAAAAGGATGTTTGGATAAGCTTACTTTGTGGGCTTCTAGAGTTATTTGAATGACCTCCCTCTCACAATTAAGCTCATAAGCAAATCTGATCTGGATTATAAGCTTATTAAGTTGAGGTTATGAGCTTATATAAGCAATTAACTCAACTTGATAGGCTCATAAGTCCACCAAAAAAAAACTTAGCTTATAAGCCTTTACAACCTCAAATAAGCTCATAAGACCGAAAAATAAGCTAATCCAAACACCCTCTAAAGCGACCCATTCACAAGCAAATGGTTCGAGATTTCCATTCAAATGAAAGATATCAGAAAAAGTAAGTTATGCACTTACATCCTCATCTTTGTAAGCAACTACATTACTGCAATACCAAAACATAGAAGGATTCCCATAGTCTCTTAAGACCAAAAAGTCACCTCTTTACATGTTTCTTTAGTCATCAGTGTAAATCTTACTACCCAAATGAGTACTAATAAATCATAGTTCATTTTAAACTAAGTTCTCATGTAACGTTTCGGATGTCATAATTATCCTATACCAACATGCATTATATATCATATATGGACTAAGTTTGTAGATACGCAACATAATTTCTCAAAAGTACCGAAATACGTAACCTACTAAAAATATTACTTATATCGCTAACAAACTTTCAAACTTGGCAAAAGATACGTAATGTTGACCGGATTTTTACCTGGTTGACCGGTTTGGAGGTTAACATATAAAAAAACTTACATTATCGGTCCCTGTGGTTTGCGTCTGTTTTCACCGGTCATCCTTTAACGTTATTACAGTTATAAACGTTACAATAATGGTCCTTGTCGTTTGGGTTGACTTTCGCCTTTAGTCCCTTGACTTTATTTTCACTTTTTCGTCCGTTTTTACACGTTTTAGTCCGTTTTTACACGTTTTTTTTCGTTTTTTCACTTTTATAAAAAAATCGAATAAAATTTTATAAAAAATATTTTATAAAAAAAATCGAATAAAATTTTTTTTTCGAATAAATTTTTTTTTTAAAATATTTGAATAAAATATTTTCGAAAAAAAATATTTTTTCTAAAATATTTTCGAAAAAAAAAATATTTTTTCTAAAATATTTTCAAAAAAAATATTTTTTTTCGAAATTTTTTTAGAAAAAAAATAAATTTTTTTAGAAAAATATTTGAATAAAAAAAATATTTTTTCGAATTTAAAAAAAAATATTTGAATAACATATTTTCGAAAAAAAATATTTTTCTAAAATATTTTTGAAAAAAAATATTTTTTCTAAAATATTTTCGAAAAATTTTTTTTTAGAAAAAATATTTTTTTTCTAAAATTTTTTTAGAAAAAAAAAATAAAAATTTTTTAGAAAAATATTTTAATAAAAAAAATATTTTTTCGATTTTTTTTTAAAAAAATATTTAAATAAAATATTTTCTAAAAAAATATTTTTTAGAAAAAATATTTTTTTTCGAAAATTGTTTTGAAAAATATTTTTCTAAAATATTTTCGAAAAAAAAATTTTTTAGAAAAAAAATTTATTCGAAAAAAAATTTTATTTGATTTTTTTTATAAAATATTTTTTATAAAATTTTATTCGATTTTCTTTTATAAAAGTGGAAAAACGAAAGAAAACGTGTAAAAACGTACAAAAACGTGTAAAACGGACGAAAAAAATGAAAATAAAGACATGGGACTAAATGTGAACGTTAGCCCAAACGATAAGGACCATTATTGTAACTATTATAACTGTAATACCGTTAAAGGATGACCGGTGAAAACAGACGCAAACTACAGGGACCGATAATGTAAGGTTTTTTATATGTTAACCTCCAAACCGGTCAACCAGGTAAAAATCCGGTCAACATTACGTATCTTGTGCCAAGTTTGAAAGTTTGTTAGCGATATAAGTAATATTTTTAGTAGGTTACCTATTTCGGTACTTTTAAGAAAGTATGTTGCGTATCTACAAACTTAGTCCATCATATAATGCAAGTCTTTCTCATAGATGTTCCACCTTTTTTATGTAGTAGATGGTTGTTTTGACATAGGACAACGATTAATGGGTCTGCATTATGAGAAAGGTCTAGAGGTTGATGTGATTGTGTGTTTTGATTCCTGAAACGATACTTAAAACAACAGGATATGGTTTCAAACAATAGCGAACAAAAATTTGTTCATAGTAAGAGCTAATAAGACTTTTCGGATCTAACCTTATCTTCCTCTGTTTGCTCATAATTAAGCGCATCAGATTTCTCGCAGGGTATGTCCTTCAGCTTTGTTTTCAATTCTTCTTTGTTACCAACAATATGAAAAGAAAATATCAACTCTGAGTTACCAGAAAACTTGGACGATACAACAATATGGATTAATAAATAAAGTGTTTTTATAAAGAGAACATACATCTCTTTTAAAAAGACACAACACAAATTCTTTTCTGCACCCGATATTCAGGAGTTAACCACATCATTGACCCATAAAGTGTACTCTAACTGTCTTTTTAAACTCAACTTCAGAAGTTGCAGTGGGTCTTGACCAACGTACCATTAACTAAAATGAATTAACACTACCCGTAACTATATGTAGTGTAAATAAACATCAAAAAATTCTTAAAAGTAGCACTTTATCATATGGGTCACCAATTGCATATATAAAATGTGTTTTGACCAACGTACCATTAACTCACTATTGCACCACATGCCAAAGCTACCAAGTCCACTTTATTTTCCTGAAATGAATATGAAGAAGGATAGTATGAGAACATGTTAAACTAAAGTAAAAATTACATTATTGAGCACAAATAAACATCATGGTAAGAAACTTAACGTAAGAAAATCAGTAATAGTTAGAAAGATAAGGTTCGTGTCTCGATAAGCATACATTTGTTACTCAAAGACTCGATTCCACCAATATATATTAAGCTTTATAACTTCCCTTTGACTATACGGTATGCACTAAAAAGTAAAAACACACATAAAACATCAATCCATATCATACTAACAATTAAAGTGAAGAATGAAATGTTGACGAGAGCTTTATGACTTTATCATTTAAGTGGTTGTTGTGTTATCCTTATTTATTCCCGTAATTATAGGCTGTAAATAGGGAAGTTTGTTTCATCTTTTTTGTATATATGATCCTCCTCATTCAATGAAAGATATGAAAAATACAGGAAGTTTATTCCTCCATACGTATCCTTGTTTCTACATGGTATCAGAGAAAGTCAAATTCTGATCCATCGAATTATTGAAGCATTATGGGGGCCGGCGACGCAGCAGAAACATCCAACTCTGTCATCGTCCAGAACGTGCAGGACGCACCGTTTCCCACCGGAGTCATTCTCGATGACACAAACTTTCCATTGTGGTCTCAATTAATGGAGATGCGCATAGGAGCTCGGAATAAATTAGGGTTCCTCAGCGGCACATCGGTGAAACCCACAGCGAATGAGAAAGCAATTGAAACATGGATGACGGATAACAATAGGGTGAAAAGTTGGTTGATTGATTCAATGACTCCAACCCTAATGCGTCGTTTCATTCGACTTAAAACGGCGGCTGAGATCTGGAGCGCTGTTTCAAAAACTTTTTATGATGGAACTGATGAGACTCAACTCTTCGAGTTGAATCGGAAATCATTCAACACTCGTCAGAACGGACGGCCTCTTCCCAATTACTACAATGAATTGGTTAGTCTTTTCCAAGAAATTGATACTCGATTGACTGAAGAGGGAGACACCGTCGAAGCAACAGTTGCAGTGAACAAAACCATGTCTCGGTTCCGAGTCCACATTTTTTTGGCTGGTTTGGACTCCGATTTCAATCAGGCTAGGAGCAAATGTTTGAGAAAGGACCCTCCTCTCAGTCTCGAGTTGTGTTACGCCTACATCAGGAAAGATTCGAACCAGCGACGAGCTATGGAGGACGCGCATGTTGAACCAGACAGTATGGTTCATGCTGCAACACGAAATCGCCCTATGAAAGGAAAGGGACCTGCTGGAAGGGGAGGAGGAGGAAACACCTTCACTTGCACCCACTGTGGGGAAGAAGGACACTCAAAAACTAGGTGCTATGAGATTATAGGTTACCCGGATTGGTGGGATTTCTCGAAGAAGCCAAGGAAGAAGATTGGGCAAGCAACAGTGGCAACTTCGAATTCCTCTCAGACCCAGGAGGTACCCAACCCCATAGCAGCACACACCTCCACGAATACAGGTAAGTCTCGTTGTGACTCTACTCGTAGTAATGATTGGATAATCGACACAGGAGCCACGGATCATATGACAAACAACCCTGGCATTTTAACTACATCACATAAACCAAAACAAATGAACATTTATACAGCTAGTGGTGAGTTAGAACCAGTCACAGCTGAAGGAAATGTGAAAGTGTCGAATTCTATGGAACTCGATTCAATTTTAGTAGTACCCTCATTGTCATCAAACTTGTTATCTATTAGTCAGATTACTGAGGCCCTTAACTGCTATGTGACATTCTGGCCAAATGATTGTGTGTTTCAGGACATAGTGACACATCAGATTCGTGGCTATGGTACTAGAAGGGGAAGGTTATACTATCTTGAAGAGAACTATCGGAGTCAAGCTAATCATGTGGGAATGACTCAAGCAAATAAGTCCATGGCCATGTTATGGCATCGCCGACTCGAACACTTATCCTTTAGTTATCTTAGGAAGTTGAAACCAAATTTGTTCTTGAATGTATCAGATAGTGATTTTTATTGTGGAGTTTGTGAGTTAGCAAAAAATAAGAGAATTTCTTATGTTCCCAGTAATAATAAAACTATGATACCATTCATGACAATTCATTCCGATGTATGGGGTCCGGCCCCGATTCCAACTCCCAGTGGTGCTCGTTACTTTATCACTTTTATTGATGAATGTACACGTATGATATGGATATCTCTCCTAAAAACCAAAGGAGAAGTGTTCAAAGCATTCAAAGAGTTACATCAACTTGTGAAAACTGAATATAGGAGGGACATTCACACTCTCCAATCCGACAATGGGGGCGAATACATCAATTTTGAAATGGAAAACTTCTGTAAAGAAAAATCTATCCGGCACCAAACGTCCTGTGCCCGAACACCTCAACAAAATGGGCTTGCCGAGCGACGAAATAGAATGATTCTTGAAATTCTTAGAGCCTCTATCTTTGATATGACAGTACCTCGCAAGTACTGGGGAGAGGCGGTTCGATCCGCTGCATATATTATGAACCGAACTCCCTCAAGGGTTATCGACTTCCTAACTCCACTTCAAAAGCTTCATGAGCTCGTAGGAACTCCACCACATCAGAATCTTGAACCTCGAATATTTGGTTGCACTGCCTATGTCCATAAAAATGTGGGTAAGCTGGAACCGCGTGCCACTCGATGTGTCTTTATAGGCTACGCAGATTTCAAAAAGGGGTACCGCTGCCTTGACCCCACGAATGATAAGGTATATGTCACTCGTGATATTTCTTTCCATGAAACTGTGCCTTACTTCAATGAGGGTACACTTTAGGGGGAGAAATTGTGTGAAGTGAACCTCAATGAACAAGGCGTCAATGAACATGGCGTGTTTTTTGAACCTCATAGTGTCGCTGAACCTCATGAAGAAAGTGAAAGTGTTAGTGTTGAGAGCAGTGCAGAACCCGATCATGATAATGAGGACGATGCTTCAGCTCCAGAAGAAATTATTGAAACTAACACGGAAAACAATACTTCCACTTCTGTTTTATAGGAACATGAAGATATCCCTACTGTACAAGAACTCAATCATCATGGAGTTGAAGAAACAACAAATCTAGATGAAGAAGTAGAGCTGGAAGACGATGGTGATCGAAGATACCCAATAAGAAGCAACCGGGGAAAGCCTAAGAGACAATACCAACCAGAATTAAAAGCAAAAGGGAGGTACCCGATCATTAACTACGTATCACAACACCGACTCGCAAAACCACATGCACTAATGGTGGAAGAACTAACTACCGTCACTATTCCTAGTGATGTGCAAGAGGCCTTAAACGATGACCGATGGAAAAATGCAATGAATGAGGAAATGGAGGCACTCCAAAAGAATCAAACGTGGGAGTTGGTTACACTCCCAAATGGAAAGAAAACAGTGGGGTGTAGGTGGATCTATACCATAAAGTTGGATTCAAGTGGAAAAATAGTTAGATTCAAAGCGAGATTAGTAGCCAAGGGTTATACACAAAAATATGGGATTGATTATGGAGACACGTTTGCACCAGTAGCAAAGATCAACACCATTCGTATTTTAGTTTCTATTGCAGCAAATGAAGATTGGCCACTTAAGCAGTTTGATGTGAAGAATGCCTTCCTGAACGGATATCTTGAAGAGGAGGTGTACATGGATCCTCCACCTGGCATCAAGTGTGAAGGGAAGGTATGTAAATTATGGAAGGCGTTATATGGTTTAAAGCAGTCTCCACGAGCGTGGTTTGGCAGATTTTCAGCATTTATGAAAAAAATCGGATATAAACAATCAGATGCCGATCACACCTTGTTCGTGAATTCAAAGAAAGGAAAAATAACAGCACTAATTGTGTATGTAGATGATATGGTGGTGACTGGGAATGACGAAGAAGAAATGGCGAAACTTCAAAGAGTACTGTCCACCGAATTTGATCTAAAGGACCTTGGAAGTTTGAAGTATTTCTTAGGAATCGAAGTGGCAAGGTCAAAACAGGGAATATCCATGAGTCAAAGGAAGTATGTATTGGATTTATTAGCAGAAACGGGAATGTTGAATTGTAGGCCTGTGGATACTCCAATCGAAACAAACCATCATCTAGAAATTGTCCCGAATCAGACCCCTGCAAATAGAGATCGATACCAAAAGCTAGTTGGTAAACTTATCTATTTATCTCACACAAGACCAGACATAGCCTACGCTGTGAGTGTGGTGAGTAGATTCATGCATGCACCAAGTGAAAGACATATGAATGCTGTATATCGAATTCTTAGATATCTCAAGTCATCACCAGGTAAGGGTTTGTTCTTTGGGAAGAATCAAGACCACCAGGTAAATGGTTTTTCAGATGCAGACTGGGCCGGAGATCGATCAGATGGAAAGTCCACGTCTGGGTATTTTACATTTGTTGGAGGTAACTTAGTCACATGGAGAAGTAAGAAGCAAAAGGTCGTTTCACGGTCAAGTGCTGAGGCGGAGTTCAGAGGAATGGTTCATGGAGTGTGTGAACTCTTATGGATAAAACGAATCCTAAGAGATTTAGGGATCACTTTAATGTCACCAATGAAGTTACACTGTGACAACGAATCTGCTGTGAAGATAGCAAACAACCCGGTACAACATGACAGAACTAAACATGTAGAAATTGACAGACATTTCATCAAAGATCACTTAGAAAGGAAGACTGTAGAACTTCCCCATGTTAACACCAAGGAACAACTTGCAGACATGCTAACGAAGGCCGTGTGTGGGAGAGTTTTTTATAGCTCTCTTGACAAGCTGGGAATGATAGACATACATTCTCCACCTTGAGGGGGAGTGTTGACGAGAGCTTTATGACTTTATCATTTAAGTGGTTGTTGTGTTATCCTTATTTATTCCCGTAATTATAGGCTGTAAATAGGGAAGTTTGTTTCATCTTTTTTGTATATATGATCCTCCTCATTCAATGAAAGATATGAAAAATACAGGAAGTTTATTCCTCCATACGTATCCTTGTTTCTACATGAAAAGTGTTATGTAAAATGATCACATATGCCAAACCTTGTTGATTCTATATATGTGAGATACTGAGATCCTCAATCAGCCCCTACCTCCTTCTAACATAAAAAAAACCAAAAAAATATATTAAAACTATAAAATGTTGAAGATATAGAGTTTGTATTTAAATTTTGGGAGAGACAAAAACCAGTAAATGGTTACATACAGTTTGTATTTAAGTGGGTCGAAATACATGTAGCATGTCCAGGCAGCTACCTCAAGGAACTGATCTTAAGCTATCAGTGCAACGAAGAACAGATGCAGAAGGTGTTAGACTACATTGAAACCCGTAGGTTATTATTATTATTATTCATGCACATTATATAGAGATTACATGAGTAAACCCTAATAGACCCTAAGCCCACAGACCGGGCTTGGGCCGATTATCCTCTAATACTCCCCCGCAGTTCGAGCGGGGAAATCGCGAAAGCTCGGACTGGAGTAGTAAACTAGAAAAGAAAAGCAAACATCAACATAATAAAAAAACATAACTTTAGTCGACTCGTAACAAAACCGTACCAACGGTCGACTTTAGTCGACTGGTACCAACGGTCGGCTAAGTCGACTAGTAACAACATCGTACCAACGGTCGACATTAGGGACTGGTACCAACGGTCAACTTAGGCGACTGGTAACAAAGCCGTACGAACGATCGACGAACAAATAAACATAAAACAACTATAACCTTAAAAATAAAAAAAACTAAAGTTGGTTCTAAACCTTCAACCCCCAAAGAACCTTCCAAACAAACGGGGCGTGTTTTTCGCTAGAAAAACATAAAGATCCACCTCACAAATAAACATCAAAACCTAGGTGGGCTTGGGCCAATGTTGCCTCAGTAGTATCCTCTCTGTCAAATATATCCAAGCCTTCGATTCCGCTTTTACAGTTGCATCTGCCATTGCTAGTCTTTCAACTTCAGCTTTAGTGGTATAAGGAGTAATTTAATGGTATGAAAAGAAAATAATGTTGGTTACTGTAGATGGTAGGCACTTGGCTTTGATCTCGTCCTTACTTGAGGTGGAACAAAAAAGATAAAACAACAAGCAAAGTTAATAACAATTGATGAAAGGGACAAATAATTGTGGTGGTGACAAGTAAGATAACTATTGGTGGATGATCAAGGCTGGGAAAAAAAAACAACCGACTGTGGAGGAATTTTGCTTGTGATTGGATCTATGAAAAAATAAAATAAAATAATAACGATGGTAGTGTTTATGAGATTGACGGCAGTTGTAGGGTTTTTAGGATCGATGTGTGGCTGATACCATGTTAGACTACATTGAAATCCGTAGGTTATTATTATTATTCATGCACATTATATAGAGATTACATGAGTAAACCCTAATGGACCCTAAGCCCACAGACCGGGCTTGGGCCGATTATCCTCTAATAGAAGGCAAGTATCAAAGAAGAAGAGCGTTTTCAGCAGTCAAAACAAATGTCAAGTTTTTCCAGCAAAAAATTTACATTGTCTCAATTGTTGGTTGAGCTGGCACTAGAAAGAGCACACTTTACAAAGATGGTGCATGTTTTAACATCATCAATTCTTAATACATTGTAAAATCCAAAAAAAATCTACAAACAGGCTGTAGAGTAAATAGTAAATGATTTCTACTTAATGCATTTCATAAAACACCTGGTGGGTGTCTCCTACATGGATTTATCAAAGATTATTGTGGCTAATAAAAAGACCAAATAAAAATTACAAAATCTACAAAGGACATATAAATTATTTATCCTACCATGTCCAGTAGATATGTCCATAATTCTCAAACATGCACCAGGCCCCACATTGTGATAGAGTTGGGATGTCTTGGAACATACTCAAGTCTCCTGCTTCTTCATCTAAATCTTCTTCCCAAACAAGTCTTGCACCACACTCCTTCACTTCAATTTCTTCATTCTCTTTAAAACAAAATGTTACAAATTTCTTTGCTTCCTCCCATCCCCATATTTCACTTGTCGTATAATGCAACCATATCATATCTGATTCATCGATTCTTATTGGCTTATCCTCAAAATAATCATCATAGTAGTTCTTCACCAAATCAGCTCCATCAAAGTTCTTCACCACGTATCCAAAATTTGTTGAAGTTTTTTTTCTCTTAAAAACAACACAAACTCCATGTCCCCTTAACTTACTGAAGCTCCAATCTGATGGCAATTCGACCGTTACCTGATTTCCCATACTTTTATTTGTAAACCAATTGGGAATGCTATTTCCATCATATATTATATCCATCAGAAGAATGGAACTTCCTGGCAAACGGAACAATTCACATCTGTTATGCGCATACCGAAGGAAAGAAGAAAGTTGAGAGCCTTGGGAAGTTACAGATGAGTCGAGACATTGAGTCTCCGATATCGACACCTTAAACAATTTTGGACAATTGTTGAGATAAGTGGACCTTTCGCTCATGATTGGGTTTGATCCCATAATTGAACATAAGGAGGTGCAATCACTTGCATAAAGAGAGCGTAGGCTATGTGGAAGTTCGGGCAACACTTCCAGCTTCTTGCAACCATCAAGTTCAAGTAATTCAAGATGAGAAAGTTGACTGAAACTTCCAGGCAAACTAGTAAAATTGTTCCCTTCCAAGTTTAGTTTTTTTAGACATGATAAGCCTCCAATGCCATCGGGGACTTGAACTAAATTGCAGTAGCTGAAATTCATTGACTTTAACATATTTAAACCTGCCAATGAAACTGATCTTTGGGGATGTTGTTTGTTCCATATTAAACCAAAAGGTCTAATGATTGAAGTCCAGCATCTAGACCAAAAGGCCTCAGGAAAACTCCCAACCCGTGTGCAGTCTTTCAGATTTAAGACAGCAAGCTTATTAAGCATTCCAATAGATGGGTGAACTGTTGCCAAATTCACACAACCTTCAAGATCTAGCTCTTCAAGATTTGTAATCTCTGAGAAGTCAGGTGTGGTTGTTAGGTTACAACAGTACCTTAGCTTCATTATTTTCAACCTTCTTAAACACTGATATCAATAGGAAAAAGATTAGTTCTTATTTCTCGAGGTGTCAAATATGAACACATGTATGAACAAGTAAATACCTTTGGTGTCGTCCAAAGCTGTTTTATGTGGCTGTAAGACAAGTCGATGGCAACAATGTTTTTTGGATAGAATTCTGGAGGCAAGTAGTTGAAAGGGCATCCATGCCAATAAAACAAGCTTAGCTTATTCGACAAGAAATTCAAATTTTTGAGACTCCCCGAGTACTTCACATTGTAGCCCTTCAATTCCACTTTCTGATGGAATTCTTCCTTAGAATAGATTTTCAGGATCCGCAAATTTTTCATAAGTGCAAAAGAATTAGCGTTTATGTCAACCTTTTGACTAGATTGCCTTAACAAAAGGACTAGAACTTCAACTGCTTCAGTCATTGCCACCTGAAAAAGCAAGAACATGTAACTTAAACTATAAAGAGTAACATATGCAATTGTGTATACTTTTATATTAATATGAAGGTAAAGAAGAATATGCCACTTCTTACTTCCTTTTCACTCGATGCAGATGATATACACAATCTTCTCTGTTCTTCACGAACAATTTCCCTTGCCATTGCTTGAATCAAGTCATGCATTTGAAGTGATATGTCACTAGAGATCGTGATTAATGACTTATCAACTAGAACTTGCATGTTTGTAACTGCAAAAAAGTTACAGCCATCTAGTATGCTTGCTACAAAATCCTTGTTTTCTCCAACGAATAAACATGCAATATCAAGTAAGATGTTTTTCTGATAGAAGTCTAGCCCATCGTAACTTAAGAGCAGAACTTGTTGTATCTTTTCATTAGGACGTACTTTGAGCTTTTTCAGTTCACTATCCCATTGATCCACAGTTTTGCCGTATAAAAAACCACCCAAATGTTTGAGGGCCATAGGGTGACCTCGCACATAGTCCACAACTTTCTCAGAAACCTTTTCGAATTCTCTAGAATAATCTTTTTCTTTAAAGGCATAGGAACGGAAGAGCTCAAGAGATCGATCCTTATCTAGAAAGTCCATGTCATGGATGTCATCCTCATCCACTCTATGTGATCTCAGCAATTGTTTATCTTTACAAGTGAATATAATAAGACTTCCAGGAGAAAACCACTCACGTGAACCTGCTAGTGCTTCTAACTGCTCCACGTTATTCACATCATCCAAAACAAGAAGGATCCGCTTACATGCCATCATTCGCTTTATTTCCATAGAACCTTCTCCAACATTTGATATCTCCAGATCTGTTTTCAGAATCTTACGAATCATGTGCATCTAGACTTGAGTTAGGCTTTGTTTTTGTTTGACATCTTCACAAAAGCAACTCCCGTCTTCAAAGTGGACATACATCAAGTTATAAATAGCTTTGGCAAGGGTAGTCTTTCCTATCCCGCTTATACCACAAATACCAAGCATATTAACCTTATGTGACCCAACGAAGCGTGACAAGTTTAATTTGTCAAAATGGAAATCGATGCCAACAAGGTTCTCACCAACATGTAAGGGCCCGTCACATAATTTTTTGAGTATGTCTTTGGAGATGGAATCGATGAACTTGTACTCATACCTGTTAACGACAAAGAGACAATAAGTAAGAGAAACTGCATAGTGTTAAGCTTTTGTAGAGCTACAAGGCTAATTACACCAAAACAAGAAATTTACCCATTTGTCATGTCCTGGAGATCCCATCCACATAAGTTAGCAGCCATGGATAAAGCTTCCCTCCATTTATCCACCTCTGTTCAATTTGAAACATCATGTTTGACAAACGCTTTTGCGTAACTCCTTTTTTGTCTCCTCACAACATCAGGCTTGGCATCATAAAAGATAATTCGAACCTCATGTTTGGGATCTTTAATCTGCTTGCATTCAAGTATTTTGACAAGTTCCCTCAGACACCATGTTGAAGAAGCGTAATTTTTAGAGAAGATAACAATCAAAAACCTCGACTCTTCAATGGCTTTGTAGAGATGAGGAGATATCTCTTCTCCTTTAGGCAATTCTCTATCATCTCTAAAAGCATGAAATCCTTTTTGGTTGAAATCATTGAACATATGATCCATGAAGTTTTTGCGGATATCTTCACCTCTGAAACTTACAAAAACATCATATTTCCACCGATGAGGAATGGATGTAGTAGCCATTATCAATAATGAGATCGAGCTGCGTCCACAAGTAAAGAGCATCAGAAAGAGTAGAGCCATTATCAATAATAGTACAAAGAATCCATGACTAAGATTTTCAGTCATCATCAATCTGCCCTAAAACAAATATATATAACTTTGTATAAAGAATGAAATTTCTAAAAAAAATCCTTTTACTAAATATGTGGACTTTGGTTCATACGTTGTCTTAAAATGATAGCTACACAAAAACAACATGAAACAATATAACAAAGTAAAATGACTTTCAGTTTATGGATGGATGGAAGCTCAAAGTTAAAAAGAATAAAGGCATTTAGGTTTGCAGAAAGAAGCTTGTATGATTGCATTTCATAAAATGTGAATAAATTCTTTTCTATTGTTGCTCATGCTATGTAAATATTTGGACACTATAGTATTTTCTTTAATCGGTCGAAAATTTGGAATTTCATAAAGTTTTGGGTTTATTAATAACTTGTTTAGTTATTTAGACCTTGTTATCTAGCCCATGGAGGGAAGTAATTGGAGTATGAAAATTACAGTTTAGCAAAGTAATCTGAATACTTTTATAATAATAATAATAATAATAATAATAATAATAATAATAATAATAATAATAATAATAATAATAATAATAATAATAATAATATTATTATTATTATTATTATTATTATTATTATTATTATTATTATTATTATTATTATTATTATTATTTTTGGCAATTGTAAAGTATATGTTAATTACAAAAGAAGATAAGAAATTACAATTTGGACACTAATTTTCCTGATCTGTACAAAATTTGGGTTATTAAATTAGAGATTTTAGATCTAATAACTTGTGTGTGTGTGTGTGTGTATATATATATATATATATATAAAAAATATACACACGACACTGTTTTGTTGCAGGCTTTTCCCGCCTTTTTTAGTGGGCTAATTTTGGCCCATACACATTGTATCCGAATTCTCCAGATACATCAAACCCTGGATCCACCATGTTCATAATCTGTTGGCGGGGTAGCCACGGCGAGTTTGTTGTTGCGAGTTGCTGCCGTTTGACGCCTACCACTTCCGACACGGTTGACTGGACACCCTAATTTTTGGCGTTAGGCGATGGCCAACTCCCGTATCTTGGCGGGGTAGCCACGTGGACTTTTTGGCTGCAGCCATGGTGGGGGTGGTTGTTTGACGCCTACCACTTTTGGTTTATGGTGCTTTTTCAGTTCACGTATCTCGGCGGAGTAGCCACGTGGACTTTGTGGTTGCAGCCAACGTGGGTATTTGGCACCGGCTAAACCCTAATTTAGCGATTTGTACCCGTAAAGTGCAGGTTGTAATCTAGCCAATTAGCTGTAACCTTTTGGTGTTTTCTGGGTGCATTTGCTGATACTGAGACTTATGTGCTTTTGTGGTCAGTTTGTGCGTGTTTATCCGTTTGCGAATGTTGTGTCTTTTGTGATGCCTGTTGTCCATTTGTTGCTCTTTTGTCCTTCCTGTAGTGTCACCACCCAAATAAGTGGTATCGCTACTTTATCACCCACATTAAGATTTAGGACTGTTTGGATTTTGTTTTTACGCTTGAAATTGCTTATGAAGTTAAGCTTATGAATTTCAAGAAGGCATTAAGCTCAACTTCATAAGCCAACTTGAGAAACTAAGACACTCTTTGTTTTATATAGGTGCCAATTTCGACCCGTATATATTTTAACGGGTTGATGCAGGTTGTTTTATGTCTAACGTGCAAAGTGGTAAAATAAAAAGAAAACGGGTCAAATGGGCTGTGGACATATGAAGCAGGTTGAACACACTAACACTATTTTTAATAAAACCTTCTAAACTATCTCTATTACTTAGTATTGCTAACAAAACGAGAAGGGTGTTGAAGTAAAGTAAGCTATTATAAGTATTTGGCAAACGACGTGAAACAACGCCCTGCAGCAATGCGCCGTCGCCCACCTCGTTATATTGAAATGTTATAAAATGAGACAATATTAAAAGTCATTAGTATAAGAAGAAGGCTTACAGTTTACCAGTTGGATGAAAGTGAAGTTTTGGTGAATGAATGAATGAAAGCAATCAAAATGAAAGCTCAAGTTAAGTTACAAAGAATAAAGGCAACTTGGTTGACCCCAACTCAGTTTAGAAGTTACAAAGAAATGAAGATGAAATCAAAATGGAAGATGAAATGAAGTTACAAAAGAGTAAAGGCAACTGCGGTTGACTCCAAAGTCAATTTATTTGCATTTTGGTCCCTCCGTTATAGATAATATGCAATCTATTGGATTAAGCTACATGTCAAAGTTCAAAAACAATGCAATATAGGCAAATATATATATGTTACTTAGTTTCAAGTTTCAACCAATGTTTTGTGATAACATTATATCATCGTCAAATATATCTATGTCAAACTGAATAATTTAAGAATCATACTTTTTTAAGCGACAAGCTATAATTCGTTTATCATTATTAAATTTTAACACAAATCCTACAAATATGTGTATGTTGGTTAGGTTGAATTGTACTAATCCAACGTGTAGATAGGACATACATGTTAGTTGCTTATTATAAGAATTTAACAAATGACGTGAAACAACGCCTTGCCGCAATGTGTAGATAGTACATACGTTTCGGATTAGGTTGAATTGTACTAATATAACGTGTAGATAGGACATATATACGTGATATCATACTTTTTTAAGCGACAAAAGATAATGTGTTTATCATTATTAAATTTTAACAAAAATCCTACAAATATGTGTATGTCGGTTAGGTTGAATTGTACTAATCAAACGTGTAGATAGGACATACATGCTAGTTGCTTATATATCTTAGACAATTTTATATATATAAAAAAAAAGCTTGAAAGATTGCATTTCAAAAACAAAATGTGTGATTTTGCAATTCAATCTTGATAATACTATTTGCGGAGTATTATTGTTCATATTAATGTAAAAATCTGGTGTACAAAAACTTGTTGAAATATTGGACTTGAAATATCATTTTTTCTTTTTGAGATAACAAATGACCCTAAACACTACAGCGATCCTAACTTACTCTGTAAATATTTGACATATTTTTTTGGCTATATATAATTACTGTACTACTTTTTGCTTCGTTTTAAAAATACTATTTTTTGGCATATAATAGACTACTCAACAAATACTAATAATTACTAAATTAATAACTTGTTTAGTATGGGGTATTAGATCGAATAATAAAAACTTTTGATGTTTCAAAATTGATAAGGAGTTACTATAAGATATATGCAATGAAACAATAATATATAAAAAAAGTAATTTGAGAATAGAAATGACCTGCAATTTACCGATGGATGGATGGAAATCTAAATCACTGAATGCAAGTTCCAGTTGAGTAAAAGTATTTTGGTTCGTGTGAATGAATGCAATCAAATAAAGTTACAAAGAGAGTAAAGGCAACTGGGGTTGACTCCAAAGTCAATTTATTTGCATTTCTGGTCCCTCGGTTTTAGATTATATGCAATCTATTGGATTTTCAACTTTCAACCAATGTTCTGTGATAACATTAAACTATTACGTGGGTTCAAAAACTCCAAATGTAACATAAAATTAGGGGTGTTTGTTTCGGCTTATATAGCCGGCTTACGGCTTATTTGGTCTTGGGCTTATGTTTCATAAGCTCACTTTTTGTAACATAACGAGGTTTTAAGCCCGCGCGTTGCCGCGGAGTGTTTTTATACAACTAATACCCATACAAAGAAATAAAAACAAACTTCTGTTGGTGCGCTTCATCCATTAATCTTAATCTCAACTTGTGTTGCTCATGTGTAGTATACAATCTTCTGTTGTGTCAACAGAAATATGATGAAGTAGCCAAAAAATAAAACATAAAGTTATTGATGACATTAGTAACTAAACTAATAGCAAAAGCAAAACTGCAAAACTAAGTATTAAACAATGACATGGGTAGCTTGTCAAACCCCTTTGTGTCTACAGGTGTCTTTGTACTGCTTATGGTGTGACTAACAAATTGGCTTTTAAAAGCTAGTCTGTCATGATCTTCACAACTCATTTCCAGTATTTTGCACCCTTGAATTCCAACTCTCATCTTCCCCCTTTCGTCTCATTCGTTAATCTTCCGATATGATTTTAGAACACTGAGCAATGGTGCAGTGGGCTGAGTAGCCGAGACTGTCAGTTATTCTATCCAATGAACTCGCTGCAAACTGTTTACAAACCAGACAACAAATTAATCTACGAATCACATATGAACAAATTACAAACAAATCTCTAACTACTATACCTACATCTGCTCTGCTTCTTTGCTCACAATGAAACAGTCATAATCCATTTAAACCAAAGGTGAAAAAATGAGCGGGTCAGGTCAAAGAAGTTGATCAATGGGTGGGAGGTGTATAAAACTGCTATTATTCAAAGATTTGACTGTGTGTTTGAAGACCTCAATTCTGCCTTGAAAAATGCCAAGTATGAAAAGAATGTAAGGGAATATCGGGATTTATTTGATACATTGTTGTGTAGGGTGGATATTAGTGAAGAGCATGCTATAAGCTTGTACTTGGGGGGTTTACCAACTGAGTTAGAAATGAGTGTAAGAATGTTCAAGCCAAGAACTTTATCAAATGCTTATTCACTGACCAATTTGCAAGAAGCTACCCAAGAAGCTGTAAGAAAAAAGGATAGGCCTTTCTTGAATGCAAATACTGGTAGGTTTGGTGTAGGCAGTGGTTTGGGAGTTAGTAATAAACCACCATTGTTGCCTTTACCTGCTCCAAACAATGAGTGGAAGAATAAGCTAAACACTACTACACGAACACCAATGAGGAAGCAATTGACACAAAGGGAGTATGAGGAGAAGAAAGCCAGGAATTTGTGCTTCTACTGTGATCAAAAGTTTGTAACTGGACATAAATGTGAAGGGGATTTGTTCTCTATTGTGGTGTTAGGTGTTGATAAAGAGCCTGAAGAGGAGTTTGTGGATGCAGAGGAATATTTAATGGAAGCAGTTCAGGATTTGCAACCTCACATATCACTAAATGCTTTCACTGGTGTATGTTCCTATCAAACCATGAGAGTGATTGGAATTGTGGCAAATAAGTACAAGTTGCATATTTTGGTGGACTCAGGCTCCACCCATAACTTCCTTGATATTAATATGGCAAAAAGAATGGGTTGTAACATTAGGCAGACAAGACCATTGAGTGTGTCTGTAGCTGGTGGTAAACAACTCATAAGTGTCAGTGAATGTAAGAATTTCACTTAGAAAATTAAGGGAGAGACTTTTGTTACTTATGTCATGCAATTGCCACTTGGGGGTTATGCAATGGTATTGGGCATACAATGGTTAGCTACATTGCGTAACATCAAATGCAACTTTAAAGAATTGAGAATGGAGTTTGAGTACAACAATAAGAAGATGTTACTCAGAGGTACCACTAAACCACCAGTACAATCGGTTGACGGTATGAGGCAAGTACAAGCAATGGAGCATAAGGCACAAGCTGAGATCATGAAGTTAAGTGTTTACCCAAACACTGGTTTAGAGCTAAATAAAGAGCTGCAAGCCTGGACTACAAAACACATTGTTCTTAACTGCAAGTACACATTGACGGTAGCAAATTTAAACAAGTTGACGAGTAATAGCTACCAAACAGTTTGCCAATATAATAGTCAATGATTTATACTGATACACTCCATTCTAACAAACACCTGGTGTACGCTCCATGAAAAGTTCATGTTACAAAAACCATCGTTGTGGTTTGGCCAAATAGCATGCGCAGTCCTAGTGGTTTTGAAAGTGCAGGCGGCCATGAGAAAGTTTCGAGTTTATTTGTCTCTATAGGCGAAGTGAAATGACTAAAATGCACATTCTTCCCCTTTGAATTTTATTTATTTTTAAATAAAAATTAAAGAACAATGAATTTTCCTACCACCCCACTTGGTTTTCAGTTAGACTACCACCACTAGCATAAAGTACAATGATATCCATATTGTCTCAAGAAACCACTAGGGTGAGGGTAATGAAACAGAAGATAACAACCTGGGTTAAGTGAAGTGAAGGAACAAGCTATTGATACTTTCTCTGTTTATCCGTATGGTATTTAATACTCAGGTAAATGGTAAAAGATGTAATTTTGGGAACGGGTTGAAATCTGACCCATATGTAAATGGGTCAAATACATGTAGCATGTCCAGGCAGCTACCTCAAGGAACGGATCTTGAGCTATTAGTGCAACAAAGAACAGATGCAGAAGGCAGTTATCAAAGAAGAGCGTTTTCAGCAATCAAAACCAATGTCAAGTTTTTATAACAAACAATAAACATGTTGTCTCAAATGTTGGTTGAGCTGGCACTGGAAAGAGCACACTTTCCAAAGACAGTGCATGTTTTAACATGATACCATACCAGTCACGTAATTGCTACGATATTAATTTCCAAAGACATAAACTGCAGCATAGTTTATTATCTTACGGTACAAATCGCAACTTCAAAGCACAACATCAATACTTAATATATCGTAAAATCCAAAAAAATCTACAAACAGGCTGTAGAGTAAATAGTTAATGATTTCTACTCATGCATTTCATCAAACAGCTGGTGGGTGTCTCCCACATGGATTTATCAAAGATTATTCTACCATGTCCAGGTGATTTCTCCATACTTCCCAAACTCGCACCAGGCCCCACCACGCTGTGATAGAGTTGGGAGGTCTTGGAACATAATCAAGTCTGCTTCTTGATCTAAATCTTCATCACAAACAAGTCTTAGACCCATCTCCTTCACTTCAATTCGTTCATTCTCATTAAAACAAAATGTTACAAAATTCTTTGCTTCTTCCAATATCGATATTCCTTGCGTTGTATAATGCAACCATATCATATCTGACTCATCGATTCTTATTGGCTTATCCTTAAAATATCGCTCATAGTATGATAGCCTGCATTTTACCAAAGAAGCTCCATCAAAGTTCTTTACATTGTATCCAAAATATCTGGAAGGTCCTTTTCTTTTAAAAACAACACAAACGACATATCCCCTTAACTTACTGAAGCTCCAATCTGCTGGTAATTCAACCTTTACATGATTTCCCAAACTTTTATTTGTAAACCAATTTGGAATGCTATTTCCATCATAAAACATATACATATTCGAAATGGAACTTCCTGGCAAACGGAACAATCCACATCAGTTATGCGCATACCGAAGGAAAGAAGAAAATTGAGAGCCTTGGGAAGTTATAGATGATTCGAGACATTGAGTCTCCGATATCGACACCTTAAACAATTTTGGACAATTGGTGAGATAAGTGGTCCTTCTGCTCATGATTGGGTTTGATCCCGTAATTGAACTTAAAGAGGTGCAATCAGATGCAAAAAGTAAAGCTACGCTATGTGGAAGTTCGGGCAACACTTCCAGCTTCTTGCAACCATTAAGTCTAAGTTTTTGAAGACTAGAAAGTTGACTCAAACTTCCAGGCAAACTAGTAAAATTGTTCCCTTGCAAGTCTAGATGTTCTAGACTTGATAAGCCTCCAATGCCATCGGACACTTGAACTAAATTGCAGTAGCTGAAATTCAGTTCCTTTAACATATTTAAACCTGCCAATGAAACTGATCTTTGGGGATGTTGTTTGTTCCATATTAAACCAAAAGGTCTAATGATTGAAGTCGACCATCTAGACCAAAAGGTTTCAGGAAAACTCCCAACCCGTGTGCAGTCTTTCAGATTTAAGACAGCAAGCTTATTAAGCATTCCAATAGATGGGTGAACGTTAACCAAATTCACACAACCTTCAAGATTTAGCTCTTCGAGAATTGTAATCTCTGAGAAGTCAGGGGTGGTTGTTAGGTTACAACAGTACCTTAGCTTCATTACTTTCAACCTTTTAAAGCACTGACATCGATAGAACAAGAAAGAAGATAAGTTATCGGATCATTAGATATCAATTAGGAAAACATGTGTGTACAAGGAAATACCTTAGGTGTGGTCCAAATATGTTTTATGTTGCTGTAAGACAGGTCAATGGCCACAATGTTTTCTGGATAGAAATCTGAAGGTAAGCACTCGAAAGGACATCCATGCCAATAAAACAAGCTTAGTTTATTGGACAAATAATCCAATTTTTCTCCTGAGAAGATCACATTGTGTCCCTTCAATTCACGTTTCCGCTCAGATACCTTTTCCTCTTGATAGATTTTCAGGATCCGTAACTTTTTCAAATGTGCAAAATCATTAGCATCTATTTGAACCTTTTGACTAAATTTCTCTAAGGAAAGGACTAGAACTTCAACTGCTTCAATTATTGGCACCTGGAAAAGCAAGAACAGGTAGCTTCATTAGGATATTTTCCTAATACTTGAACGTATACTTCATTAGAGAAAAAAGAATCGTATACCACTACTAACCTTCTTTTCACTCAATACATTGTAAACTTCAGATGAATTCGACAATCTCCTATGTTTCCCGGTCATGATAGATTCTTCATAAATGATTTCTCTTGCAATTGCTTGAATCAAGTCATGCATTTGAAGTGACATATCGCTAGAGATTCTGATTAACGACTTATCAACAAGAACTCTCATGTTTCTATCTGCAAAAAAGTTACACCCATCTAGTATGCTTGCTACAAAATCACTGTTTTCTCCAACGAATGAACATGCGATATCAAGTAAGATATTTTGCTGCTCGAGGTTTAGCCCATCATAACTTAAGCGGAGAACTTGATGTATTTCTTCATTAGGATGTTCTCTAAGCCTTTCCAGTTCACTAACCCACTCACCCACAGTTTTACCGTACAAAAATCACCCCAAAACTATGAGAGCCAGAGGGTGACCTTGCACATAGTTCACAGCTTTCTCAGCAAGTTCTTGGAAGCCTGCAAAAGGATGTTTTTCCTCAAAGGCATGGAAACTGAAGAGCTTAAGAGATTCATCCTCATCTAGGAAGTCCATGTCATGGATTTCATCCACTCTATGAGAATTTAGTAACTGTTTATCTTTACATGTGAAAATAATCAAACTTCCTGGGCAAAACCAACTAGCTGAACCCGCTAGTGCCTTTAACTGATCCCGATGATCCACGTCATCCAAAACAAGCAGGATCGGCTTCGATGACATCAGTTTCTTTATCACCATAATCCCTTGACCGACATTCGATATCTTCAGCGCTCTTGTTTTCATGATGTCATCAATAAGCTGCATTTGGACTTGAGTTAGGTCTTGCTGATCTTTGACATCTTCACAAAAGCAACTACCTTCAAAGTGGACATACATTAAGTTATAAATAGCTTTGGCAAGGGTCGTCTTTCCTATCCCGGTTATACCGCATATTCCAATCATGTTAACCTTATCTGACCCTACGAAGCGTGACATCTCTAATTTGTCGAAATGGAAATCAATGCCAACAAGGTAATCACCAATATGCAAGGGTCCCCCGTCACATAATTTATTGAGGATTTCTTTGGAGATGTAATCAATGAACTTGGACTCGTACCTATTTAACCATAAAGACCCAAAAAGAAAATGTAAATACCACGAGTTAAATTTTAGTGCTACAAGACTAATCAGTTTGTGAGAAAACAACCAACATAAAGATCATTCTAGACAAAAAGAAATTTACCCATTTGTCAAGTCCAAGAGATCCCATCCAGATAAGTTAGCTGCATTGGATAGAGCTTCCCTCCATTTATCCACCTCTGTTCTATTTGAAACATCATGTTTGGCAAACGCTTTTGCGTAACTCCCCTTTTGCTTCCTCACAACATCAGGCTTGACATCATAAAAGATAATCCGAACCTCATGTTTGGGATCTTCAATCTGCTTGCACTCAAGTATTTTCACAAGTTCCCTGAGACACCATGTTGAAGAAGCGTAATTTTTGGAGAAGATAACAATCAAAAACCTAGATTCTTCAATGGCTTTGTAGAGATGAGGAGATATCTCTTCTCCTTTAGGCAATTCTCTATCATCTCTAAAAGCTTGAATCCCTTTTTGCTTGAAATCATTGAACATATGATCCATGAAGCCTTTGCGGATATCTTCACCTCTGAAACTTACAAAAGCATCATATTTCCACCAATGAGGAATGGATGTAGTAGCCATTATCAATAATGAGATTGAGCTGCATCCACAAGTAAAGAGCATTAGAAAGAGTAGAGCCATTATCAATAATAGTACTAAGAATCCATGACTAAGATTTTCAGTCATCAATCCCCTAAAACAAATATAACTTGGTATAAAGAAATGCAATTTCTAAGAAAATTCCTTTTACAAAATATGTGA
Organism: Artemisia argyi; assembly: GCA_030686995.1. Lineage (NCBI taxonomy): Eukaryota > Viridiplantae > Streptophyta > Magnoliopsida > Asterales > Asteraceae > Artemisia > Artemisia argyi. The sequence goes on from CM060705.1 coordinate 6,414,353, forward strand.
CTCTGGTTCATACGTTGTCTTAAAAGGATAGCTACACAAAAACAACATCAAAACAATATAAAAAGGTAAAATGACTTGATGTTTATGGATGGATGGAAGCTCAAAGTTAAAAAGAATAAAGGCAAGTGGGTTTGTAGAAAGAAGCTTGCATGATTGCATTTCATAAAATGTGATTAAATTATTTTCTATTGTTGTTCATGCTAAGTAAATTTTTGGACACTATAGTATTTTCCTTGATCTGTCGAAAATTTGGAATTTCATAAAGTTTTGGGTTTATTAATAACTTGTTTAGTTATTTAGACCTTGTTATCTAGCCCATGGAGGGAAGTAATTGGAGTATGAAAATTACAGTCTAGCAAAGTAATCTGGATACTTATTTATTTATTTATTTATTTGCAAATGTAAAGTATATGTTAATTACAAAAGAAGATAACAAATTACAATTTGGACACTAATTTTCCTCAGATCTGTCCAAAATTTGGGTTATTAAATTAGAGATTTAGATCTAATAACTTGTGTAGTTACTTGGACCTTGTCATATAGCCCATTGGATCGATTATTATATATATATTATATAATATACCGTTCCACACGACACTGTTTTGTTGCAGGCTTTTCCCGCCTTTTTTAGTGGGCTAATTTTGCCCCATACACATTGTATCCGAATTCTCCGGATACATCAAACCCTGGATCCACCATGTTCATAATCTGTTGTTTGATCTCGGGGTAATCTATCAAACCCTGGATCCAAAACAGTGTACCCTACAAAATCTTAACGACGGTCGACTCCCGTATCTTGGCGGGGTAGCCACGGCGAGTATGTTGTTGCCGTTTGTTAGACAAGTGACTTAAACTTTAAGGGTTGTTTGGTAACTTTGGTAATTCGTTTGACTTGTCCTACAAGTTTGCTTAAAATTTGGAAACTAATCTATGATGGTTAGTTTTGCCTATAAATAGGGATTGATAACATTAGTTTTCTTTGTACCTTTTGAATTTGTGGTTGGTACCTTTTGTAACACCCCCAAAATACCGCAGCGGAAGACTGTGTCATTGGGATGCTACTTCAGGGCACAAAGTACAAGATATAGAAAACGAACTCTAAATGAGACGTTTTTGAAAAGTTACCATTCGAATAGATAAAAGTCATAGTTTACAAAACAAAGATCCCAAAATAGAATAATACATAAGTTTTTAAAGTGTATCGAATGGTAAACGATAAAAGTGAAAGTCTCCAAAAGCATGCCCTAAGACTCTCAGCTCCACATACCTGCTATCGCCTTTCTAACCTGAGATAAACATGCTTAAAAGTGTCAACACAAAGGTTGGTGAGTTCATAGAGTTTGTCTTAATACAGTTGAAAAGCCTATAAGGAATGTTCACCCAGCAAAGGCATCGTAAATCCACTCAGTTGCAAGTCCCGTCATAAGAGACTTGTAACCTGTGTGTTCACAACCCACTGCTACAATATAATATGATTAAGATATGTATAAGTTCATAACAACAGTTAAGCAATTTGTAGTGAGTCTACACTTCATCTCCGAAGACCTCACTTTAGTATGTTTGTCTCCATGGTTGTGCCCAGAAACTTAATCTGGGGCCATTGGAAGTATATAAGTCTCCATGGTTGTGCCCAGAAACTTAATCTGGGGCCATTGGAAGTCTCAAGAGTACACCATCACAGTTTAGTATAACACAGTTAAGTATAGTACAATCACGTATGTATGACATCAAGTATAATGTAATCAAGTATAATGTTATGTGAATCTGTACAAGTAAGCAAGTAGTAGCATGTATCTCCCCCAAAGAGTTGATAGAACAATTAAAAGAGTAGGGGCTATGACTCACCTTAAGTGATGATACTTGAAATGAAATGAAGTGAACAACAATGCACGGTTAGCTGCCGCAACCTAAAATGAATGATGAATGATCTCATTTAGATCACCAAATGATGTTATGAATGTCCATGCTCATGTTTCTATACCACTCTACTCTTTGGAAAAACACTTGTGTTATCAAAATATATAATCCAAGAATTTGGAAAAATATTGCTATTAGAAAATATAATAAGCTAGTTGTGATATATATATACTTATATATGTAACAATTCACAATTTCAGGTTAATTACTATTCCCGGAAAATTCACTATTCACTTTTACTATTCATGTTACTATTCATTTTTACTATTTATTTCTTTCCGAAATTTTCCCGAAAGTTGATTTTTATTTGATATTCTCGAATAATAAATCATTTCCATGGCAAATTAAATGTTTGACATTCGTCAGATCATTTTCGTGAAAGTTATTAAGGAATTACACGTTTTAGGGTAAAACGTCAATCAGAAATTCTACGCACAACGAAATTCGATCCCGTCAGGTGACCCCACATCGGAAAAATGTTTGACACGCTCATGATTTATTTGAGAATTAATCGTGACTGAGAAAAACATGACCAAAAACTTCCCAGCAGGTCACCCATGCCGTACTACTCTCGCATGAGCACGCTTAACCATATGGGCAATTAACCGTTAGACCACGAAACGAGTTTCTAAGACAATTTGAGTTTTCAAATTATTAGAAAAAGTCAACATATTTTTCCCTCCTCCATTGACCAAAAATCATCCCTTGATGTTATAAGTCATTTCGTGATTTTTAGGCTTACGGTTTGATGTCTAAAAGACATTTAATACCAACCGACACTAGACTGAGCCCAGTCTAGACATTATAAGTCATTTTAAATCATTTTTATCACATTAGAAAAGTAACAATTTACTTTTCTCAATTTTACGCAATATTCAGCGTTTTACGCGAATTACGCGTTTTAGACCCGTGTTTCCAGTTTTTAGCAGGGTTTTAGCACCCGATAGATCCTACCACTCATTTTATATTTTATTATGGACTATATGGACATGTTTAACCATTCTTCCAAGTTCCATAATTTTACGACACCCGGTTTTACGTTTTGAGGCTTAATCATTTACGATTGGCATTTCCCGGAGTCAAAACTAACCAAGTATCTTGGATAATACCAAGAAAAGTCCACACCCTTGCTCTCCAAGCTTACTAACCGACCTAGGAGGGGGGGAGTCATCCCATGTGGCTTCATCTCATGAAATTACCCCTAGATCATCTCTAAATTACAACTTGGTCACCAAGTTTTGGTAATTTCCTACTAGTTTCCTAACCTCCTCATTTTTGACTATAAATAGCCCCTCTCCCTCCCATTTGTGCCGTGCATCCCCAACCTCCAAAACCTTTCCATCCTTTGCTCATTTCCTTCTAGTTTCATGCAAGATTCAAGTGCTAGTTCAAGGTAGAAACCCTAGATAGGTTATCATTCACCAAAACTCTTCCAATCCCTAATATACTTGGTGATTTCTCTTGAGTTTAAATCCACTCAATTCACCTCAACCTTCATCATCCATCTTTCAAGATTACAAGAGTAGAAAGATTGCATGAAGAAGTGGGTTGAAGCAAGTCTATCAATGTCCTATCCTTACATGTTAACTTCCTTTCATCTTTGAAAGCCAAAAGTTGTGAGCCAAACCCTAACTTGATTCTTGTTAAATAATCATGTTCATGTTATTTACATATTATTTGTGCTATATTATGTCTTGTAGTTATGTCCATGATGTATAAAAGTGAGCAAAACAAGTTATTGTTATTGATTGTTACAACAAGTTACTAAAACAAGTAAACTAGTGACTTTCTTGGAAAACCACGACCAAAATGGTAAAAATATGATATTGGATCATTACATATTACAGTAGAGGACCTAACAAGGAAACCATAGCAATTTGAACCACCCAAAACGAGTATACGAGTCAAAAGTTACGCCCATTTGAAATTACCAAAGATTTCCGGCAAAACTGCCAAATAGCTTCCTGATCAAATTTGGGTTTTGAAAGTCCCACTTCTGGTCCGATTCATCAAAAAGTTAAAACACGAAAGTTGTCCGGAACGACATTTTCGTTCAGGAACAAAGAAGCTCGAGACCTAAAAATGCTTTCCGAGTGATAAAATTCTTCAAATTCTAAACAGCCCATTTTTAGGCGAAAGTCACTAGATTATGGTTATACTTTGAAAGGAACAAGAGGTCTTATGACCTATAATCAAAACCACCACCATGGCTAGAGCCAAAGTTGTGTCTCATGACCTTGGAACAAGAACCAAAGGTCATGGCTAGGCCATGACGAAATGACCATAACAACTTACATAGGCGTAAACATGAAACAATGAATTAGGCGATAACACGAACAAGCAATTTGGATCTACTTCACCTAAAAGAAACCATGAGATATTACCAAGAGAAAATGGTCATTCAAGACTTATGAAACTACCCCTAATAACAATCTTCATGTACTAATAAACTTTCCTAAGTTTATCCAAATATCGGACATATAACTTTTCGGATCAAAACTTATATCTATATATTTCATCAACTACTACAATAGTAGGGAGCCTCATGTGAGGAGTTCATTATGTAAGCCGTCGAGTTGAGTTGTGGATTTACGAGTTAAAGTGTCCTGGCTCCTCGAACGCTTACTAACATGACTTCTGAATTATGTCGGCCCGAACGGTAGTAAACGATATACAAAACATACATGTTTCATGAATCTTTTCTTTCAAAGACTTACACTATACATCATACCACATCATGGACTAAATGCAAGATATATATATAGGCACTACTTCATATTCTTTACTCCGATCCTAAGTCGCGATATTCTATTATAGGTTGCTTGTAGAAACCTTCACGATTCGACCATCACATTCACTACTTACTACATAACTTAAGGTGAGTTCGTAGCCCCACTTTCTATTGTTTAACTATTTTACAAATCCATGGGGGGAATACATGCTATTATTTTTCTACTCGAACACGATGCTTTCTACTGTATGCTACCCGACGATGTTTTATTATCACTAAGTAACGATTGCCATGTTCGAAGTCCCTATATCATGAACCATTAGTCACTACCTTTAGTGAGCGCGAATATGTGAATAGATCTATTGGGATTGACGAATCCCATTTGTGTTGAACAACGATGAGTTCACACAAATGCACTATATTTGAGATTTAGCGGTATAACGGCAAAAGTACCTCGATAGGGCTTCTATAATGCCAATTTTGTTGGTTCGATGTTAATGTTTTGGTTGCATGAGCTTAGTGAAATAAATAACGATTTTGTTTTCTAACTATGAGTGTGAGTCTATAGCTCACACTACGATTATTGTGTTCAAACGATTTAACTAAACTCTACGAATTCCACTCAACCTTTGTGTTGACCTCTCAAGCATGTATTTCAGGTTCATGACGATCAAGGATGGCACGGAAGGACACGGATACTCAAGAGGGCTATAAATTTTATTATCATTCAAAACTTATTTAATTTGTAAACATGGAACCATCTGGGACCTCATTTCGTAATCTCTGATATCTATACAATTTGAATGATAAATCTTTTAAAACGACTCAATTGGAGTTCGTTTTCTATTATTGTGACTATTGTGCCGTCCAGTAACACCCAGTTCGAATTCCGCTGCGTCCATGAATTGGGGGTGTTACAGATTGGTATCAGAGCCATGGTTATAGAGAAACGGGTCTAATTGAGACCTAAACTATAACCACATTACAAGCAAAAACATTTTATAGCCTTCCGATCTCCGTGTCTTCCATCCTCCAGACGATTATGGACTTTGTAAGCATGTTATGCTACACAAACATATAAGTATATTTATATATACATTCGAGTTATATTCAATCATTTTATCTAAACATATCTACACATGCCTATTCTATGGCATTTCGACACAACCACATTCTCCCAACCATGTTCCTACTCCAACATTTTATATCCAAGATATTGTAACGAATTACGATGGTCTTTTCTATTTCCCGAACATTGTATGACACAATGGTCTAATCTACTTCCGCGACATTGTGATTTGTGCAATGGTCTCTCGAATTATTCCACCACCTCATCAATATCATTTCATATGATATCAAAAACCCATCACAATCTATCGATTTCCAAACAAGAAATATGAGATTTCTAAAGGACAAACTAATCCATCATCGACAAAAGTTGAACTTTCTCTACATCCATCAAAGTTTTCTTCTGAAACCTTCATTGTTAAAAGTTTGTAATTCTAGCCCAGTATAGACTGTTTTAGAATTACTTCAACTTCCTTTCCACACATATCTACCCGTACTATCTTCTATGCAATGGAATGTGAAAACATACGTTACAAGTCTCTTATGGCGGGACTTGCAACTGAATGGTTTGACATCGCCTTTGTTTAGTGGACAGTTTCCCGAAAGCAACGGACGTATCACAAGTATACCTAATTTAGGTATTTGAAAATTTTATCGAACCTTGGCTAAATATAGACTAGTCACCTATATTTAACCTAGGGACAATGGAATATAGTCTGACTAACTATATTCGACTTAAAATTTTCAAATACTGAGAGTAGTTGTACTAGGGTTATGTTTAGGTTGATTTTCTACTTGAACTCGATAAACCACCCGAATTCTTTAAAACGATCTAGAGACACGATAGTGTTTTACCACTCAGCGAAATCTTAACACCTTATTTGTACTACCTAATTTCATTCTTGAAAGTTTTCATTTATGAGATAATCCGAACTACTATCTTGGGATAGTTATCAATTCTTCTCTTCATCCCGTAGAAGTACTATCCTGTTTAGGTCCTAAGGATACCATCCCGTCATAAACCTTTAAAATCTCTTAAGATTTTCAAAGCAAACTTGACATCTCTACCAGTATTAATGTTAAGCATACATTACACACTTCTGTTCATCAAGATATCACAACATTATCTTCATAACCGTTGGAACCACAAGCTCATAAACAGATCTTGATGCATTTTTAATGCTCAAATCATCCTTAGCTACACCACAAGCACCCTTACCAGCTTTACAAGATTGAATATTCATCTTGGAACACCAGTATCATCTCGTAAAACCCTACCTTGTAACTCACCGACTAAGTATGAATGTTGTGTAGGATGATTTGTAATTATTTGAATGGATTGGGATGCCTTTTCATTTAAATAAAGACATTGTAAATCACTAAACCATAAGTTTATATTTCCTTATCTACATTGTTTGGGATACCTCTCTATGTAAATAAAGAATTATAAACAAGTGGGCTTATTTGTATCCGAAATAACATAAGTACGAAGTCAATAAACACTAGGTACAATAACCGATTACCTACTAGGCTACGATTGCAATTACTATCTCAATTCCTATTAATATTCGATTACTATATCAATTTCCTTTGATATTCGACTATTACCATACCTTTCCTACATAAAAGTATGCCTGATCCTACACCATATACTGAAACGACAAATCAAACTACATCACTAGTAATTCCAGACTCTAGTCCTCATAAGTAACCACACCATTTCATCGACACCACTCCAATATATGACACACAAAGAACTTCGGGATGAAGTTCCCCGTATGGGGTGGAGACTGTAACAATTCACAATTTCAGGTTAATTACTATTCCCGGAAAATTCACTATTCACTTTTACTATTCATGTTACTATTCATTTTTACTATTCATTTCTTTCCGAAATTTTCCCGAAAGTTGATTTTTATTTGATATTCTCGAATAATAAATCATTTCCATGGCAAATTAAATGTTTGACATTCGTCAGATCATTTTCGTGAAAGTTATTAAGGAATTACACGTTTTAGGGTAAAACGTCAATCAGAAATTCTACGCACAACGAAATTCGATCCCGTCAGGTGACCCCACATCGGAAAAATGTTTGACACGCTCATGATTTATTTGAGAATTAATCGTGACTGAGAAAAACATGACCAAAAACTTCCCAGCAGGTCACCCATGCCGTACTACTCTCGCATGAGCACGCTTAACCATATGGGCAATTAACCGTTAGACCACGAAACGAGTTTCTAAGACAATTTGAGTTTTCAAATTATTAGAAAAAGTCAACATATTTTTCCCTCCTCCATTGACCAAAAATCATCCCTTGATGTTATAAGTCATTTCGTGATTTTTAGGCTTACGGTTTGATGTCTAAAAGACATTTAATACCAACCGACACTAGACTGAGCCCAGTCTAGACATTATAAGTCATTTTAAATCATTTTTATCACATTAGAAAAGTAACAATTTACTTTTCTCAATTTTACGCAATATTCAGTGTTTTACGCGAATTACGCGTTTTAGACCCGTGTTTCCAGTTTTTAGCAGGGTTTTAGCACCCGATAGATCCTACCACTCATTTTATATTTTATTATGGACTATATGGACATGTTTAACCATTCTTCCAAGTTCCATAATTTTACGACACCCGGTTTTACGTTTTGAGGCTTAATCATTTACGATTGGCATTTCCCGGAGTCAAAACTAACCAAGTATCTTGGATAATACCAAGAAAAGTCCACACCCTTGCTCTCCAAGCTTACTAACCGACCTAGGAGGGGGGGAGTCATCCCATGTGGCTTCATCTCATGAAATTACCCCTAGATCATCTCTAAATTACAACTTGGTCACCAAGTTTTGGTAATTTCCTACTAGTTTCCTAACCTCCTCATTTTTGACTATAAATAGCCCCTCTCCCTCCCATTTGTGCCGTGCATCCCCAACCTCCAAAACCTTTCCATCCTTTGCTCATTTCCTTCTAGTTTCATGCAAGATTCAAGTGCTAGTTCAAGGTAGAAATCCTAGATAGGTTATCATTCACCAAAACTCTTCCAATCCCTAATATACTTGGTGATTTCTCTTGAGTTTAAATCCACTCAATTCACCTCAACCTTCATCATCCATCTTTCAAGATTACAAGAGTAGAAAGATTGCATGAAGAAGTGGGTTGAAGCAAGTCTATCAATGTCCTATCCTTACATGTTAACTTCCTTTCATCTTTGAAAGCCAAAAGTTGTGAGCCAAACCCTAACTTGATTCTTGTTAAATAATCATGTTCATGTTATTTACATATTATTTGTGCTATATTATGTCTTGTAGTTATGTCCATGATGTATAAAAGTGAGCAAAACAAGTTATTGTTATTGATTGTTACAACAAGTTACTAAAACAAGTAAACTAGTGACTTTCTTGGAAAACCACGACCAAAATGGTAAAAATATGATATTGGATCATTACATATTACAGTAGAGGACCTAACAAGGAAACCATAGCAATTTGAACCACCCAAAACGAGTATACGAGTCAAAAGTTACGCCCATTTGAAATTACCAAAGATTTCCGGCAAAACTGCCAAATAGCTTCCTGATCAAATTTGGGTTTTGAAAGTCCCACTTCTGGTCCGATTCATCAAAAAGTTAAAACATGAAAGTTGTCCGGAACGACGTTTTCGTTCAGGAACAAAGAAGCTCGAGACCTAAAAATGCTTTCCGAGTGATAAAATTCTTCAAATTCTAAACAGCCCATTTTTAGGCGAAAGTCACTAGATTATGGTTATACTTTGAAAGGAACAAGAGGTCTTATGACCTATAATCAAAACCACCACCATGGCTAGAGCCAAAGTTGTGTCTCATGACCTTGGAACAAGAACCAAAGGTCATGGCTAGGCCATGACGAAATGACCATAACAACTTACATAGGCGTAAACATAAAACAATGAATTAGGCGATAACACGAACAAGCAATTTGGATCTACTTCACCTAAAAGAAACCATGAGATATTACCAAGAGAAAATGTTCATTCAAGACTTATGAAACTACCCCTAATAACAATCTTCATGTACTAATAAACTTTCCTAAGTTTATCCAAATATCGGACATATAACTTTTCGGATCAAAACTTATATCTATATATTTCATCAACTACTACAATAGTAGGGAGCCTCATGTGAGGAGTTCATTATGTAAGCCGTCGAGTTGAGTTGTGGATTTACGAGTTAAAGTGTCCTGGCTCCTCGAACGCTTACTAACATGACTTCTGAATTATGTCGGCCCGAACGGTAGTAAACGATATACAAAACATACATGTTTCATGAATCTTTTCTTTCAAAGACTTACACTATACATCATACCACATCATGGACTAAATGCAAGATATATATATAGGCACTACTTCATATTCTTTACTCCGATCCTAAGTCGCGATATTCTATTATAGGTTGCTTGTAGAAACCTTCACGATTCGACCATCACATTCACTACTTACTACATAACTTAAGGTGAGTTCGTAGCCCCACTTTCTATTGTTTAACTATTTTACAAATCCATGGGGGGAATGCATGCTATTATTTTTCTACTCGAACACGATGCTTTCTACTGTATGCTACCCGACGATGTTTTATTATCACTAAGTAACGATTGCCATGTTCGAAGTCCCTATATCATGAACCATTAGTCACTACCTTTAGTGAGCGCGAATATTGTGAATAGATCTATTGGGATTGACGAATCCCATTTGTGTTGAACAACGATGAGTTCACACAAATGCACTATATTTGAGATTTAGCGGTATAACAGCAAAAGTACCTCGATAGGGCTTCTATAATGCCAATTTTGTTGGTTCGATGTTAATGTTTTGGTTGCATGAGCTTAGTGAAATAAATAACGATTTTGTTTTCTAACTATGAGTGTGAGTCTATAGCTCACACTACGATTATTGTGTTCAAACGATTTAACTAAACTCTACGAATTCCACTCAACCTTTGTGTTGACCTCTCAAGCATGTATTTCAGGTTCATGACGATCAAGGATGGCACGGAAGGACACGGATACTCAAGAGGGCTATAAATTTTATTATCATTCAAAACTTATTTAATTTGTAAACATGGAACCATCTGGGACCTCATTTCGTAATCTCTGATATCTATACAATTTGAATGATAAATCTTTTAAAACGACTCAATTGGAGTTCGTTTTCTATTATTGTGACTATTGTGCCATCCAGTAACACCCAGTTCGAATTCCGCTGCGTCCATGAATTGGGGGTGTTACAATATATATATATCGTATGTTTCCATGTTAGTGTTGAAATCCTCGGGTTGAAATCCTTGAAATATCGCCTTGAAATGATGAAAATATACTTGTAATAACTAATACTTCATTAGTTATAAAGCTTGGTACTTAATATTATTTCTAGCTTATAAATGTACTTCGTAGTTTTTGTGCCACTTTTATTAAAAGCTGTCAAATAAAAATGGTTTTAGCCGATATTCAAACGTGAATATCTTTGTCGTTACTTGTCCGTTTTACTTGTTCTTTATATCCACGGTTACGTCTTAGTATGTAGTAATATATTTTGGAAAGCTCGGCTCCTCCGGGTTAAGTCTAAAGCCTCTTTTTGACCGACGAAAAACGTCCAACAGCAACTAATTTCCAGAAAATACTTTTCGTCAACAATCTTGTAAAAATCATAACTTCTTCGTTATAAACTCTTTTTAATCCGTTCTTTCGCCTACGGCTTCGTTTTTGAAAGTATTTTCTAAAAATTTTGCCAAAGTTTACTTTGTATATATTGATTTTCCAGAAAATAACAAAATGGGACAGCATGTCTAAAACATGCTCCAAATCAAGTTTTCAAGGTTTATAACTAATTTCTAACATCACCAAACCTCTTGTAATCACCACATAGCTAATCTAATCCTACCATACACCTTCTTAGGGTGCCATGGGCTCCTAACCAAGTTATTATAGCAAGGGGATTCATAAATAAAAAGTTAGGGTTTGTATGTTCCATTTTAGACAAAATAAATGGTGGTATAGCTAGTTGTACATGGTTTTTAGCATGGAAATCATGAAATACAAGTAAATATAAGATGTTTCATGTAAAAATAAAGTTGATAACTTACTTGATAAAATGAGATGATTAGATGATGATTATGCTTGGATTTCTTGTGTTTTTCTTGATTGATTCTTGATTAGGCAAGTAAAAGGAACAAGTTTAGTGTTATAACTTTTGAAAAATAATGGATCAAGGTGTTGGTTTGGTTTTGGTCATGGGTTTTGGGAGGAAGAAGGAAAGGAAGAAACTTTTAGATCTTGAAAAGTTATGATTATGATTCTTGGTTTATGTTTAGGTATTAGTTTTGAGGTTTATTAATATAGTAATATAAAATTAATGCATAAGGTTAAGGAGGGGGGTTCATGGCCGGTTTTTCAAAGGTTCAAAGTAGTCAAATAGGTTTTGAGTTACTAATTAATCCTAGTGTAGTATTAGTGTTGTATAAGTAAAGGTTTTAGGTGTTAAATTTAGGTAATCGTAATTAGTTTTTAGTTATAATTGAGTACCGGGTTTGCGAGAAATAAATGTTAACAAAGTTAACCGGGACAAAATAGGGTCATAATAAAGATAAAAATATGTTGGGAGTAATTACTGAGTGTTCGGGTGATTATTGTTTAGTTTTCACGAAAACCGTCGTTATATTCATACGCGTACGTTATAAATAAAATAAATTTCCAAAATACTGGGTAACTGAATGTTATAACTTTTATGATGTTAAAATGGATATAAAAATATGTCGGGACCATTGTGGGAATATTTAGATATATTCGTCGTGTATAAACCGGGTGTTAACGTTTACTATAAATACTTATACGTAAAAACGTTAAATGTACTGAATATAGTAATTTGAAAATCCTGAGAGTGGTATAACTGAAAATGCTGTTATGATGATATGCAGACTATCTCCAGTCTGTATGCAGTGTCCTTAGCACTAATGAAATGAATTCGCACCTAAACCAATCCGGTTACGCGAGTTTGAATACCCGTAAACTAAATTTACGATGAAATGAGTAATGCAAGTGAATGATGAAAACTTTTCCGGAAATGAATAGTGTTTAGTGAATAGTAAATTTCCCAAATGTTTCTCAGAATATCAAAAGGACCTCGAAAATAATAAATAGTAAAACGATGAATAGTGTTTTAATGAATAGTGATTTATGAATAGTGTTTTTCCAAAGTTCCCGAAATGACCTGAAATGATGAGTTGTGACAGTCTTCCCCTCTAAAAGGAACTTCGTCCCGAAGTTCAGTTAATGTTAATCAGTTAAGTGTGTGTGTTTAAGAAAATGTGTCAAAGCTTATGTATGTGGGTTTCCTATCCAACTAGGTACGTTCTCGTGGTCAGACTTGATGAGGCAAACCTTCCCAATCCCGAGCATAGTCCTCAAAAGACCTCCTTTAGGTTAATCATTTAGGTAACCGATTTTCACTTAATCCCACAACCCAATCAAACAAGAACAGTCATGAGATTAGGCTAAATCGGTTTGAGTGATGACTTTAAGTTTTAGCTTGATTTTCGCAACCCAATCAAACAAGAACAGTCACTAGAACCAAGCTAAAAATCAAGGTCTGGATTCAACATCCTTGAAAAAGATCTTTTGAAAGATTGGCTCGACTTTGGAATTGCTTACACTAATCAAATTACTACTGTTAGTGTGACTAAGGTTAATGCTGCTAGGTCTCAGATTAGTCAATGTTGTGTATAGGTCCTATATTAAGACTTAAGTGCTACTAAAATACGATAGTTATTCAAGAGAATGTACCCGTTGTGCTATCGCGGACATGTTGGGTGATAGGATTTCCTAGGAAGTAAGCTCTGCCAAGTGCGGGTGGAATCTCCTTGGCCTCATCTCGTGGCCCTTCAATTGCTGCTGCTAAGTTTGGACGATTGCCTCCTTGGTTAAAATTCCTTTTCAATTTAGGACAGGTGTTCCGAAAATGATCCGGGCTGTTACACTCATAGCATGTCTTTTGGTTCACTGGTTCTCTACACTGGTTTGCATAATGACCAGACTGTCTACAATTAGCACATATACGGCAGGGCACAGTCTTTTGGTGATGAAAGTTACATTTTGTACATTTAGGATGCTGGCCTAAATACTCTCTCTGACTCGAATTAGTCGCCGCAAAGGTCCTTGCCCTTTTGTTGTCAGTCTGCTTGTTCGACTCGCTTGTTCCCTTCCTTTTATCACTGTCCCTCAAGCTTCCATTTCTAACCATCTCATCTGTCAGAATCCCCGCTCTCAATATTGCACTCTGAATTGTAGCAGGCTCAGTTGTTTTTACAATCCCACGAATTTCTGGGACAAGGCCATATATGTACCTCTGAATCCTCTTGGACTCAGGGGTAACTAGGTGTGGAACTAGTCTGGCTAATTCATGGAATCGATCTGTATAGGCTGCATGACCAGCCCCTATCATAGAGTGATGATAGAGTTCATCCTCCAGCTTTTGCATCTCGTTGTCCGGGCAGTATTCCTCCTTCAGTAATGCCTTAAAATCATCCCATGTCATACCTACAGCTGCCGCTCTACCCCTAGCTTGAATCTGCGTATTCCACCATGTCAATGCCTTTCCTGATAGTAAGCACATGGAATACTTCACCATTTGATGTGCTGCACAGTTACTAATGTCGATCACCGACTCCATCTTTTCAACCCATCGAGTATACACCAACACGCCTCCTACACCATCGAAATCAATTGGCTTACATGACGTAAATTCCTTATACGTGCATCCGGTCCTAATGTTGTTGTTGCCATTACCATTCTGGCCTATACCATTGGTGTTGTTAATTCCGCTTTCGTGGTTTGCCAAGTTATTCATATGATCGCCAACTTGAGTGACAATAGTGGGGAGAAAGTTTTCAAGTTGTCGAGCGATGATGGCTTCAAAATCAGTATTTCCACCGTCGTTGTTATCATTGTTTTCAACGCCGTGACCACCTCCTCTACCTCCACGTCCACCAGTTCTTCCACCATCGTTACTTGGGTTACTAGTGTCATTAGCAGCTCCTCTACCTCCTCTACCTCCACGTCCACCAGTCCTTCCACCCCTTGGTGTTGCGCCTCCTCGTACAGAGCTACGAGTCACTCTCTTTGGTGCCATAATTTCCTGAGAGGAAGGACATTTAGTGAACGTCAGAGATGAGGGAAAACCGTTGATTATCCAAAGTCTATACTTGACATCCTCGTATATAATACCGTGCTACCAGTTGTTTCCTAAGTTGTGCCAACACCGATCTACATCTGCATAGTCATATGTCCACGTGTGTCGTGAAGCACTTATAATTATGTTGGCCACCACAATTATAATTGTTTCCTTTCACAAGTGTACATATCACCAGGCACACATATCTCAGTGGTAGACGTTGCTTAAATGGGCATCTAGGGAACGTCACGCTAATACAAAGGAACAAAGGATTCTCCCTTAAGTGTTAAAGTTACCGGGAAGTCTAGTTTCTAACGGTTTCTACAAAGTATCTAATAGCGTAGGTCTAAAAATAAATTACCAGCAAACGTATGTGTATGTAAAGTGCAAGGCGATAGGGAGGAGAGTCTATATGTATGTAGTTATAGTCTAAACTCTAAAACAACCTAGTTCTCTATAACCAAGGCTCTGGTACCAATCTGTAACACCCCCAAAATACCGCAGCGGAAGACTGTGTCATTGGGATGCTACTTCAGGGCACAAAGTACAAGATATAGAAAACGAACTCTAAATGAGACGTTTTTGAAAAGTTACCATTCGAATAGATAAAAGTCATAGTTTACAAAACAAAGATCCCAAAATAGAATAATACATAAGTTTTTAAAGTGTATCGAATGGTAAACGATAAAAGTGAAAGTCTCCAAAAGCATGCCCTAAGACTCTCAGCTCCACATACCTGCTATCGCCTTTCTAACCTAAGATAAACATGCTTAAAAGTGTCAACACAAAGGTTGGTGAGTTCATAGAGTTTGTCTTAATACAGTTGAAAAGCCTATAAGGAATGTTCACCCAGCAAAGGCATCGTAAATCCACTCAGTTGCAAGTCCCGTCATAAGAGACTTGTAACCTGTGTGTTCACAACCCACTGCTACAATATAATATGATTAAGATATGTATAAGTTCATAACAACAGTTAAGCAATTTGTAGTGAGTCTACACTTCATCTCCGAAGACCTCACTTTAGTATGTTTGTCTCCATGGTTGTGCCCAGAAACTTAATCTGGGGCCATTGGAAGTATATAAGTCTCCATGGTTGTGCCCAGAAACTTAATCTGGGGCCATTGGAAGTCTCAAGAGTACACCATCACAGTTTAGTATAACACAGTTAAGTATAGTACAATCACGTATGTATGACATCAAGTATAATATAATCAAGTATAATGTTATGTGAATCTGTGCAAGTAAGCAAGTAGTAGCATGTATCTCCCCCAAAGAGTTGATAGAACAATTAAAAGAGTAGGGGCTATGACTCACCTTAAGTGATGATACTTGAAATGAAATGAAGTGAACAACAATGCACGGTTAGCTGCCGCAACCTAAAATGAATGATGAATGATCTCATTTAGATCACCAAATGATGTTATGAATGTCCATGCTCATGTTTCTATACCACTCTACTCTTTGGAAAAACACTTGTGTTATCAAAATATATAATCCAAGAATTTGGAAAAATATTGCTATTAGAAAATATAATAAGCTAGTTGTAATATATATATACTTATATATATATATCGTATGTTTCCATGTTAGTGTTGAAATCCTCGGGTTGAAATCCTTGAAATATCGCCTTGAAATGATGAAAATATACTTGTAATAACTAATACTTCATTAGTTATAAAGCTTGGTACTTAATATTATTTCTAGCTTATAAATGTACTTCGTAGTTTTTGTGCCACTTTTATTAAAAGCTGTCAAATAAAAATGGTTTTAGCCGATATTCAAACGTGAATATCTTTGTCGTTACTTGTCCGTTTTACTTGTTCTTTATATCCACGGTTACGTCTTAGTATGTAGTAATATATTTTGGAAAGCTCGGCTCCTCCGGGTTAAGTCTAAAGCCTCTTTTTGACCGACGAAAAACGTCCAACAGCAACTAATTTCCAGAAAATACTTTTCGTCAACAATCTTGCAAAAATCATAACTTCTTCGTTATAAACTCTTTTTAATACGTTCTTTCGCCTACGGCTTCGTTTTTGAAAGTATTTTCTAAAAATTTTGCCAAAGTTTACTTTGTATATATTGATTTTCCAGAAAATAACAAAATGGGACAGCATGTCTAAAACATGCTCCAAATCAAGTTTTCAAGGTTTATAACTAATTTCTAACATCACCAAACCTCTTGTAATCACCACATAGCTAATCTAATCCTACCATACACCTTCTTAGGGTGCCATGGGCTCCTAACCAAGTTATTATAGCAAGGGGATTCATAAATAAAAAGTTAGGGTTTGTATGTTCCATTTTAGACAAAATAAATGGTGGTATAGCTAGTTGTACATGGTTTTTAGCATGGAAATCATGAAATACAAGTAAATATAAGATGTTTCATGTAAAAATAAAGTTGATAACTTACTTGATAAAATGAGATGATTAGATGATGATTATGCTTGGATCTCTTGTGTTTTTCTTGATTGATTCTTGATTAGGCAAGTAAAAGGAACAAGTTTAGTGTTATAACTTTTGAAAAATAATGGATCAAGGTGTTGGTTTGGTTTTGGTCGTGGGTTTTGGGAGGAAGAAGGAAAGGAAGAAACTTTTAGATCTTGAAAAGTTATGATTATGATTCTTGGTTTATGTTTAGGTATTAGTTTTGAGGTTTATTAATATAGTAATAGAAAATTAATGCATAAGGTTAAGGAGGGGGGTTCATGGCCGGTTTTTCAAAGGTTCAAAGTAGTCAAATAGGTTTTGAGTTACTAATTAATCCTAGTGTAGTATTAGTGTTGTATAAGTAAAGGTTTTAGGTGTTAAATTTAGGTAATCGTAATTAGTTTTTAGTTATAATTGAGTACCGGGTTTGCGAGAAATAAATGTTAACAAAGTTAACCGGGACAAAATAGGGTCATAATAAAGATAAAAATATGTTGGGAGTAATTACTGAGTGTTCGGGTGATTATTGTTTAGTTTTCACGAAAACCGTCGTTATATTCATACGCGTACGTTATAAATAAAATAAATTTCCAAAATACTGGGTAACTGAATGTTATAACTTTTATGATGTTAAAATGGATATAAAAATATGTCGGGACCATTGTGGGAATATTTAGATATATTCGTCGTGTATAAACCGGGTGTTAACGTTTACTATAAATACTTATACGTAAAAACGTTAAATGTACTGAATATAGTAATTTGAAAATCCTGAGAGTGGTATAACTGAAAATGCTATTATGATGATATGCAGACTATCTCCAGTCTGTATGCAGTGTCCTTAGCACTAATGAAATGAAATCGCACCTAAACCAATCCGGTTACGCGAGTTTGAATACCCGTAAACTAAATTTACGATGAAATGAGTAATGCAAGTGAATGATGAAAACTTTTCCGGAAATGAATAGTGTTTAGTGAATAGTAAATTTCCCAAATGTTTCTCAGAATATCAAAAGGACCTCGAAAATGATGAATAGTAAAACGATGAATAGTGTTTTAATGAATAGTGATTTATGAATAGTGTTTTTCCAAAGTTCCCGAAATGACCTGAAATGACGAGTTGTGACACCTTTTGAATTAGTTTTTGGGTTTGGTACTTTTGAATTTGTCTTTTGTATTTTGTTTGGTTATTTGAATAAAGCTTCCGCATTCGTTTGTTTGAATTGTTTGTTTGTTTCGTTCGTTTGAATTATCAACAAGTGGTATCAGAGCCAGATTCGTTTAGCCATGAAGAAGAAAAAAAAAGAAAAAAAAAAAGTTCGTTTGGTTTTTTTTGGAATTGAAGAATCGATTTTGGGATTATGTTTAGTATTATTACTCTTGTTTTTGTCAAATTTGGGATTCGTGTTTGGTTTTGGCCAACATCTGGAATTTGGATATAGATTTGTTTTTTGTGCTTGGATCGGAACTGGGCTTTGATTTGGTTTCAATACGTATAGGATTTTGGTTAGTATTTACAAGTCGTTTGTATTGGATTTTGGGTGGATCGATCATTTGGGATTTGTTTGTTTGGTTGACCGAGTTTGAATTTGTCGGTTAACGTTTGATTGTTCGTTTTGAAGATTATCGGCGTTTGTATTTGTTCGATTTGTTTTGGATCGTTTTTGGGAATCGATCGTTTGATTATAATTTAGCTAGCATCACTGGCGTTTGGAACTTTGAATTTGATTTGAAGCCAGTGGACGAGTTTAAGTTGTAACAATTCGCGTTTTCAGGATATTTACTTTTCCCGGAAAATTTTACTATTCACTTTTACTATTCATTTTTCCTGAAATTTTCCCGAAAGTTGATTTTTATTTCATATTCTTGAGTGATAAATCATTTCCATGACAAATTAAATGTTTGACATTCGTTAGATCATTTTCGTGAAAGTTATTAAGGAATTACACGGAATTATACGTTTTAGGGTAAAACGTCATTCAAAAATTCTACGCACAACGAAACTCGACCGCGTTAAGTGACCCCGCATCAGAAAAATGTTTAGTACTCTCATGATTAATTAGAGAATTAATCGTGACTGAGAAAAACATGACCAAAACTTCCCAGCAGGTCACCCATGCCTGTACTAATCTCACATGAGCACGCTTAACTGTATGAGCGATTAACCGTTAGACCACAAAACGAGTTTCTAAGAAGTTTTGAGTTTTCAACTTATTAGAAAAAGTCAACATATTCTTTCCCTCCTCCATTGACCAAAAATCATCCCTTGATGTTATAAGTCATTTCGTGATTTTTAGGCTTACGGTTTGATGTCTAAAAGACATTTAACACCAACCGACACTAGACTGAGCCCAGCCTAGACATTATAAGTCATTTTAAGTCATTATTATCCTATTAGAAAAGTTACATTTTACTTTTCTCAATTTTACGCAACTTTCGTACGTTTTACGTATTACGCGTTTTAGACCCGTGTTTCCAGTTTTTAGCAGGGTTTACCACCCAAATGGAACCTACCACTCATTTTATATTTTATTATGGGACATATGGACATGTCTAACAATACTTTAAAGTTTCATAATTTAACGACACCCGGTTTTGCGTTTTGAGGCTTAACAGCTTACGGTTAGCAACCTACGGAGTCAAAACTAGCTCTATATCTTGGATAATATCAACCAAAGACCAAACTTGCTCTCCAAGCTCATCCAAACCGCCATAGGGGGGGGGAGTCACCACACATGTGTCTTGAAATTACAAAAGTGCCCTTAGATCTATACTTAATTACAACTTGGTCACCAAGTTTATGTAGTTTCCTAGTAAGCTTCCTAACCTCCTCATGGCCATATAAATACCCCCTCCTCCCCTTGTGAACGCCACAACACACACACACCATCATCTCAACCTTAGCTCATTCTCTTCCAAGTTACAAGTAAGATTCAAGAACAATATCAACACATAGAAACCCTAGTTTAGTCTTGATTCATCAAACACTTCCAAACCTTATATACTTTGGTGATTTCTCTTGAGTTTAGATCCACTCAATTCACCTAAACCTCATCACAAATCATTCAAGAATACAAGAGTAGAAGGGTTATAGCAAGGGTTAGCAAAGGTGGTGGTGATTGGTTGAAAGCATAGGTTTAGTGTCCTAGTTCCATTCTTGACTTCCTTTCTTAAGTGAAAGCCAAAAGTTGTAAGAAACCCTTATACACTTTCTTGCTCTATATCATTATCATGCTTATTATGTTTCTTTCATGCTATATATGGTCTTTGTATGGAGTTCATGATGTATAAAAATGGACAAAACAAGTATTAATATACATGTGTTAACTTATGTCAAGTAAACAAGCAAACTAATGAATTTCTTGGTAAGACCTGATCAAAATGGTAAAAACATGATATTTGATTATTACATATTGTGGTAGAGGACCTAACAAGGAAACCATAGCAATTTGAACCACCCAAAACGAGTATACGAGTCAAAAGTTATGGCGATTTGAAATTACCAAAGATTTCCGGCAAAACTGCCAAATAGCTTCCTGATCAAATTTGAGTTTTGAAAGTCCTACTTCTGGTCCGATTCATCAAAAAGTTAAAACACGAAAGTTGTCCGGAACGACGTTTTCGTTCAGGAATAAAGAAGCTCGAGACCTAAAAATGCTTTCCGAGTGATAAAATTCTTCAAAATCTTAACAGCCCATTTTAGACCAAAGTCACTATATTATAGTTATGATTTACTAAGACCAAGAAGTCTAATGACCTAAAGCCGAGACCACAACCATGGCTAAAGCCAAGGTTGAGTCTCAAGACCATGGAAAAATGACCAAGGTCATGGCGAAACCATGACGAAATGACCATAACAACTTACATAGGCGTAAATGTGAAACAATGAATTAGGCGATAACTTGAACAAGCAATTTGGATCTACTTCACTTAAAAGGAAACCATGAGATTTTACCAAGAGAAAATGGTCATTCAAGACTTATGAAACTACCCCTAATAACAATCTTCATGTACTAATAAACTTTCCTAAGTTTATTCAAATATCGGCCATGTAACTTTTCGAATCAAAACTTATATCTATATATTTCATCAACTACTACAATAGTAGGGAGCCTCATGTGAGGAGTTCATTATGTAAGCCGTCGAGTTGAGTTGTGGATTTACGAGTTAAAGTGTCCTGGCTCCTCGAACGCTTACTAACATGACTTCTGAATTATGTCGGCCCGAACGGTAGTAAACGATATACCAAAACATACATGTTTCATGAATCTTTCTTTCAAAGACTTATACTATACATCATACTACATCATGAACATTATGCAAGACATATATAGGCAATTCTTCGTATGCTTAGACGTTACTCAAAACCTAAGTCGCAACGTTCTATTATAGGCTACTCTTAGAGACTTTCACGATTCGACTACCACTTTGATTTCACATCACTTAAGCTTAAGGTGAGTCATAGCCCCTACTCTTTTCATACTTGTTTTAACTCTTGGGGGGGGATACATGCTCAACTACTTGCTTACTTGTACAAATACTCAAAACATTTATATACTTGATTGTCTTATACTTGATTGCATTTACATACATGATTGCATACATACATGATAGTATTATTCTTGATCGCATTGGCATAGGTGCCTAGACTTGATACAAGCAAGCATCCCAACCGTGAGTTGTTGGAAGGCCATTAATTTGGATACATCCCAACCGTGAGTTGTTGGAAGGCCATTAATTTGGATACATCCCAACCGTGAGTTGTTGGAAGGCCATTAATTTGGATACATCCCAACCTGGAGTTGTTGGAAGGCCATTTATTTGGATGATACATGATCGTTATACAATTTTCATACTCAAAACATATATGCTGCACTTATACATGTCTTACTCATATTATATTGTAGCAGTGGGTTGTGGACACACAGGTTGCAAGTCTCTTATGGCGGGACTTGCAACTGAGTGGATTCACAATGCCTTTGCTGTGTGAACATTCTTTAAGGCTTTTCAACTGTTTTAAGACAAACTCTATGAACTCACCAACCATTGTGTTGACACTTTAGCATGTTTATCTCAGGTCTATAAGGTGATAGCTGTTGCATGGAGCATAGAGTCGCTTGGCATGTTTTGAAGACTTATGCTTTTATCTTTACCATTCGATTTGTCTTAAAACTCTTATGTATTGTATTAAGGAACTCAAGTTTGTATTTCGGAATTTATTAATCGAATGGTCACTTTTCAAAACGTCTCATTTAGAGTTCGTTTTCTATACCTTGTTCTTTGTATTATGAAGTAGCACCCTTATGACACAGTCTTCTGCTGCGGTATTTTGGGGGTGTTACAGATTGGTACCAGAGCCTTGGTTATAGAGAACTAGGTTGCATTTAAGTGCCTAGACTATAACTGCTATATACGTTAGGACCCTTCTCTTTATTTTGCCTTACACACACTTCATGCGCCTATGCTTATTGCTAATTGTTTGTTTAGAAGAAACCCCAGACAATAGTCAAGTCATCAAAAATTTAGAGCTAAGTAATAATTGTTTAAATAACTTAATCTTGTGACAGTTCTTGTTTGATAAGACATAAGATTAAGTTAAATAAAGATTATTAGTTTCCTGTAGAGATTTGATGATTTGCCTTATACTTGCTTTATATGATTCTAAATACCTAGAAGTGGTTCATATGTCCTAGTACGACACTCAAACCTTTCTACAAGCGTGACTAGTCCATTTCGTCATATCACCTTCTCTAGATACCCAGACTACGTTACCCTTTCACAACTTAAGAGCAGAAAGTCTACCCAATTATGTAGTACCAATTGTTGAGTTATGTGTGCCTGGTAAATATGTATACGTGTGAAAGGAAGCAATTATAATTATGGTGGCCAACATAATTATAAATGCGTCACAACTCATGTAGACATATGTGACCATGCTTACATTAATCGACGATTGACTCAAAATTGACAAGATTTAAGACTAAGTAGTCTAGGAATATCACCTCATATCTGACGTCGACAAAATATCCCTCCTTGTAGATATCATGGCACCAAAGAGAGTAACTCGTAGCACTAGCCGAGGTGGTGCAACACCAAGAGGTGGAAGAACTGGTGGTCGTGGAGGTAGAGGAACTGCTCACGACACTAGTAATCCTAGTAATGATAGTGGAAGAACTGGTGGACGTGGAGGTAGAGGAGATGCTCACGACACTAGTAACCCTAGTAACGCTGGTGGAAATCCAGATGTCTCCACCATTATTGCCCAACAACTACAAAACCTACTTCCCACTATAGTCACACAAGTTGGCAATCACATGAACAATTCGGGAAACCACGGAAGCATAAATGACGCTACAAATAATGGAGGAAGGAATGATAACAACAACAACAACAACAACAACAACAACAACAACCATAGGACTGGATGTACGTATAAGGAATTTACGTCATGCAAACCAATTGAGTTTAATGGCAAAGGAGGTGCATTGGCATATACACGATGGGTCGAGAAGATGGAGTCAGTGATTGACATCAGTAACTGTGCAATCCACCAGAGAGTAAAATATTCTGCATGCTTGCTATCAGAAAAGGCATTGACATGGTGGAACATGCAGATTCAAGCAAGGACTAGAGAAGCAGCTGTAGGCATGTCATGGGACGACTTTAAGGGACTACTGAAGGAAGAATACTGCCCGGTTAATGAAATGCAAAAACTAGAAGACGAGTTTTGGCATCACTCTATGGTAGGGGCTGGTCATGCAACCTACACAGATCGGTTTCATGAACTAGCTAAACTAGTTCCTCATCTAGTTACCCCTGAATCCAAAAGGATTGAGAGGTACATTTATGGCCTTGTTCCTGAGATTCGTGGGATGGTGAAAACAACCGAACCTCCCACAATTCAAAGTGCAATATTGAGAGCAGGGACCTTAACAGACGAGATGGTTAGGAATGGAACTTTAAGGAGCAGTGACAAAAGGAAGGGAACAAGTGGGTCGGACGAACAAATAGGCACAATAGTTGACAACAAGAAGGCAAGAGGATTTGCGGCAACTGTTTCTGGTCAGAAACATTATGAGGGTCCATTACCTAAATGTTCAAAATGTGCTTATCATCATCTGGGGTCTGAGCCCTGCTCTTTATGTACTTATTGCAATCGGTATGGCCATAATACAAATCAGTGTAGATCAATTGCAAGACAGGCAAATGCGGCTGATAGGAGGAACAACCAAAAGACATGCTTTGAGTGCAACAGCCCAAACCACCTCCGAAATACTTGTCCTAAGTTGAATAGAGCACAGAGACAAGTTCTGGATAACCCAACTTTAGCCGCAATGCTTGAAGCAAATAACCCGAACCATGGAGGCAATGTTAGTCCACCTCGGGGTCGAGCATACTATTTGGGTGCTAAGGAAGTCCGCAATGCCTAAACAAGTACGTACCTTATCCTACCATGTTATTCTATTATAGTTCAAACTCTAGCTTTATTATGCCCTTATTAAGATAAGAGACCTAGACACACTAAACTTCGGGACGAAGTTCCCTTAAGAGGTAGAGACTGTAACAATTCGCGTTTTCAGGATATTTACTTTTCCCGGAAAATTTTACTATTCACTTTTACTATTCATTTTTCCTGAAATTTTCCCGAAAGTTGATTTTTATTTCATATTCTTGAGTGATAAATCATTTCCATGACAAATTAAATGTTTGACATTCGTTAGATCATTTTCGTGAAAGTTATTAAGGAATTACACGGAATTATACGTTTTAGGGTAAAACGTCATTCAAAAATTCTACGCACAACGAAACTCGACCGCGTTAAGTGACCCCGCATCAGAAAAATGTTTAGTACTCTCATGATTAATTAGAGAATTAATTGTGACTGAGAAAAACATGACCAAAACTTCCCAGCAGGTCACCCATGCCTGTACTAATCTCACATGAGCACGCTTAACTGTATGAGCGATTAACCGTTAGACCACAAAACGAGTTTCTAAGAAGTTTTGAGTTTTCAACTTATTAGAAAAAGTCAACATATTCTTTCCCTCCTCCATTGACCAAAAATCATCCCTTGATGTTATAAGTCATTTCGTGATTTTTAGGCTTACGGTTTGATGTCTAAAAGACATTTAACACCAACCGACACTAGACTGAGCCCAGCCTAGACATTATAAGTCATTTTAAGTCATTATTATCCTATTAGAAAAGTTACATTTTACTTTTCTCAATTTTACGCAACTTTCGTACGTTTTACGTATTACGCGTTTTAGACCCGTGTTTCCAGTTTTTAGCAGGGTTTACCACCCAAATGGAACCTACCACTCATTTTATATTTTATTATGGGACATATGGACATGTCTAACAATACTTTAAAGTTTCATAATTTAACGACACCCGGTTTTGCGTTTTGAGGCTTAACAGCTTACGGTTAGCAACCTACGGAGTCAAAACTAGCTCTATATCTTGGATAATATCAACCAAAGACCAAACTTGCTCTCCAAGCTCATCCAAACCGCCATAGGGGGGGGGAGTCACCACACATGTGTCTTGAAATTACAAAAGTGCCCTTAGATCTATACTTAATTACAACTTGGTCACCAAGTTTATGTAGTTTCCTAGTAAGCTTCCTAACCTCCTCATGGCCATATAAATACCCCCTCCTCCCCTTGTGAACGCCACAACACACACACACCATCATCTCAACCTTAGCTCATTCTCTTCCAAGTTACAAGTAAGATTCAAGAACAATATCAACACATAGAAACCCTAGTTTAGTCTTGATTCATCAAACACTTCCAAACCTTATATACTTTGGTGATTTCTCTTGAGTTTAGATCCACTCAATTCACCTAAACCTCATCACAAATCATTCAAGAATACAAGAGTAGAAGGGTTATAGCAAGGGTTAGCAAAGGTGGTGGTGATTGGTTGAAAGCATAGGTTTAGTGTCCTAGTTCCATTCTTGACTTCCTTTCTTAAGTGAAAGCCAAAAGTTGTAAGAAACCCTTATACACTTTCTTGCTCTATATCATTATCATGATTATTATGTTTCTTTCATGCTATATATGGTCTTTGTATGGAGTTCATGATGTATAAAAATGGACAAAACAAGTATTAATATACATGTGTTAACTTATGTCAAGTAAACAAGCAAACTAATGAATTTCTTGGTAAGACCTGATCAAAATGGTAAAAACATGATATTTGATTATTACATATTGTGGTAGAGGACCTAACAAGGAAACCATAGCAATTTGAACCACCCAAAACGAGTATACGAGTCAAAAGTTATGGCGATTTGAAATTACCAAAGATTTCCGGCAAAACTGCCAAATAGCTTCCTGATCAAATTTGAGTTTTGAAAGTCCTACTTCTGGTCCGATTCATCAAAAAGTTAAAACACGAAAGTTGTCCGGAACGACGTTTTCGTTCAGGAACAAAGAAGCTCGAGACCTAAAAATGCTTTCCGAGTGATAAAATTCTTCAAAATCTTAACAGCCCATTTTAGACCAAAGTCACTATATTATAGTTATGATTTACTAAGACCAAGAAGTCTAATGACCTAAAGCCGAGACCACAACCATGGCTAAAGCCAAGGTTGAGTCTCAAGACCATGGAAAAATGACCAAGGTCATGGCGAAACCATGACGAAATGACCATAACAACTTACATAGGCGTAAATGTGAAACAATGAATTAGGCGATAACTTGAACAAGCAATTTGGATCTACTTCACTTAAAAGGAAACCATGAGATTTTACCAAGAGAAAATGGTCATTCAAGACTTATGAAACTACCCCTAATAACAATCTTCATGTACTAATAAACTTTCCTAAGTTTATTCAAATATCGGCCATGTAACTTTTCGAATCAAAACTTATATCTATATATTTCATCAACTACTACAATAGTAGGGAGCCTCATGTGAGGAGTTCATTATGTAAGCCGTCGAGTTGAGTTGTGGATTTACGAGTTAAAGTGTCCTGGCTCCTCGAACGCTTACTAACATGACTTCTGAATTATGTCGGCCCGAACGGTAGTAAACGATATACCAAAACATACATGTTTCATGAATCTTTCTTTCAAAGACTTATACTATACATCATACTACATCATGAACATTATGCAAGACATATATAGGCAATTCTTCGTATGCTTAGACGTTACTCAAAACCTAAGTCGCAACGTTCTATTATAGGCTACTCTTAGAGACTTTCACGATTCGACTACCACTTTGATTTCACATCACTTAAGCTTAAGGTGAGTCATAGCCCCTACTCTTTTCATACTTGTTTTAACTCTTGGGGGGGGATACATGCTCAACTACTTGCTTACTTGTACAAATACTCAAAACATTTATATACTTGATTGTCTTATACTTGATTGCATTTACATACATGATTGCATACATACATGATAGTATTATTCTTGATCGCATTGGCATAGGTGCCTAGACTTGATACAAGCAAGCATCCCAACCGTGAGTTGTTGGAAGGCCATTAATTTGGATACATCCCAACCGTGAGTTGTTGGAAGGCCATTAATTTGGATACATCCCAACCGTGAGTTGTTGGAAGGCCATTAATTTGGATACATCCCAACCTGGAGTTGTTGGAAGGCCATTTATTTGGATGATACATGATCGTTATACAATTTTCATACTCAAAACATATATGCTGCACTTATACATGTCTTACTCATATTATATTGTAGCAGTGGGTTGTGGACACACAGGTTGCAAGTCTCTTATGGCGGGACTTGCAACTGAGTGGATTCACAATGCCTTTGCTGTGTGAACATTCTTTAAGGCTTTTCAACTGTTTTAAGACAAACTCTATGAACTCACCAACCATTGTGTTGACACTTTAGCATGTTTATCTCAGGTCTATAAGGTGATAGCTGTTGCATGGAGCATAGAGTCGCTTGGCATGTTTTGAAGACTTATGCTTTTATCTTTACCATTCGATTTGTCTTAAAACTCTTATGTATTGTATTAAGGAACTCAAGTTTGTATTTCGGAATTTATTAATCGAATGGTCACTTTTCAAAACGTCTCATTTAGAGTTCGTTTTCTATACCTTGTTCTTTGTATTATGAAGTAGCACCCTTATGACACAGTCTTCCGCTGCGGTATTTTGGGGGTGTTACAGATCACGGTGGAGATTGTTAGAAAAGTGACTTAAACTTTAAGTGTTGTTTGGTAACTTTGGTAATTCGTTTGACTTGTCCTACAAGTTTGTTTGAAATTTGGAAACTAATCTATGACGGTTAGTTTTGCCTATAAATAGGGATTGATAACATTAGTTTTCTTTGTACCTTTTAAATTTGTGGTTGGTACCTTTTGAATTAGTTTTTGGGTTTGGTACTTTTGAATTTGTCTTTTGTATTTTGTTTGGTTATTTGAATAAAGCTTCCGCATTCGTTTGTTTGAATTGTTTGTTTGTTTCGTTCGTTTGAATTATCAACACCGTTTGATGCCTACCACTTCCGACACGGTTGACTGGACACCCTAATTTTTGGCGTTAGGCGGTGGCCAACTCCCGTATCTTGGCGGGGTAGCCACATGGACTTTTTGGCTGCAGCCATAGTGGGGGTTGTTGTTTGACGCCTACCACTTTTGGCTTATGGTGCTTTTTCAGTTCACGTATCTCGGCGGAGTAGCCACATGGACTTTGTGGTTGCAGCCAACGTGGGTATTTGGCACCGGCTAAACCCTAATTTAGCGATTTGTACCCGTAAAGTGCAGGTTGTAATCTAGCGAATTAGCTGTAACCTTTTGGTGTTTTCTGGGTGCATTTGCTGATACTGAGACTTATGTGCTTTTGTGGTCAGTTTGTGCGTGTTTATCTGTTGTGTCTTTTGTGATGCCTGTTGTCCATTTGTTGCTCTTTTGTCCTTCCTGTAGTGTCACCACCCAAATAAGTGGTATCGCTACTTTATCACCCAAATTATGATTTAGGACTGTTTGGATTTAGTTTTTACACTTGAAATTGCTTATGAAGTTAAGCTTATGAATTTCAAGAAGGCATTAAGCTCAACTTGAGACATTGCCTTTTCCCTGATGATATCCCAAAGGGGGCTTAAAGTTTGGTGAAGACAAAGAAGAATATTTTAGAAATTAAGACACTCTTTGTGTTTGTGTGTTTTCATTTTGTGTGTGATCTTTATTTTGTATACAGATTGGTGAAGGAAAGGTGGAGCATATAGAGGGTCTATACAAATTAACAAAATGTGTTGAAGATCACGTGCTGCTGTTACTAATGCCCTGAGGCCAAACGCTTACTTAATGATTTCAACTCTTGGTCATACTGATTTCTTCCATTTGGTTATCATCGGTAGTGAAAGCACCTGATCCTTACCTAAAGGCTCTTGAACTAGAGGTGCCAATTTCGACCCGTATATATTTTAACGGTTGATGCAGGTTGTTTTGTGTCTAACGTGCAAAGTCGTAAAATAAAAAGAAAACGGGTCAAATGGGCTGGACATATGAAGCAGGTGGAACACACTTAACACTATTTTTAGTTAGTATTGCTAACAAAACCAAGATAATACTATTTTCTATTGTTGTAAAAATCTGGTGTACAAAAACTTGTTGAAATATTGGACTTGAAATATTATTTTTTTCTTGTTGGGATAACAAATGACCCTAAACACTACAGCGATCCTAACTTACGAATATGGCAGCCCAACAATCCAAGGACAAAACCCAACTTACGTATAACCACCCATATATGGTCAATTACTCGGTAAATATTTGACATAAAACTTTCTTGGCTATATATAATTACTACTTTTTACTTCATTTTAAAAATACCCTTTTTTAAAACTTTTGATGCTTCAAATAATAAAAATTGATAAGGAGTTACTATAAGATATGCAATGAAACAATAATATATATAAAAAAAAGTAATTTGAGAATAGAAATGACCTGCAATTTACGGATGGATGAATGGATGGAAATCTAAATCACTGAATGCAAGTTCCAGTTGAGTAAAAGTATTTTGGTTCGTGTGAATGAATGCGATCAAAATGGAAGGTCAAGTAAAGTTACAAAGAGAGTAAAGGCAGCTGGGGTTGACTTACAAAGAAATGAAGATGAAATCAAAATGGAAGATGAAATGAAGTTACAAAAGAGTAAAGGCAACTGGGGTTGACTCCAAAGTCAATTTATTTGCATCTCTGGTCCCTCTGTTTTAGATAATATGCAATCTATTATTGGATTTTCAACTTTCAACAAATGTTTTGTGATAACATTATACTATTACGTGGGTTCAAAAACTCCAAATGTAACATAAAATTAGGGGTGTTTGTTTCGGCTTATATAGCCGGCTTACGGCTTATTTGGTCTTGGGCTTATGTTTCATAAGATCACTTTTGTAACATAACGAGGTTTTAAGCCCGCGCGTTGCCGCGGGGTGTTTTCATACAACAAATACCCATACAAAGAAATAAAAACAAACTTCTCTTGGCGCGCTTCATCCATTAATCTTAATCTCAACTTGTGTTAGTTGCTCATGTGTAGTATACAATCTTCTGTTGTGTCAACAGAAATATGATGAAGTAGCCAAAAAAATAAAACATAAAGTTATTGATGACATTAGTAACTAAACTAATAGCAAAAGCAAAACTGCAAAACTATGTATTAAACAGTGACATGGGTAGCTTGTCAAACCCCTTTGTGTCTACAGGTGTGACTAACAAATTGGCTTTTAAAAGGTAGTCTGTCATGATCTTCACAACTCATTTCCAGTAATTTGCACCCTTGAATTCCAACTCTCAGTCTTCCCCCTTTCGTCTCATTCGTTAATCTTCCCATATTGTTTTAGAACACTGAGCAATGGTGCAGTGGGCTGAGTAGCCGAGACTATCAGTTATTCTATCCAATGAATTCGCTGCAAACTGTTTACAAACCAGACAACAAATTAATCTATGAATCACATATGAATAAATTACAAACAAATCTCTAACTACTATACCTACATCTGCTCTGCGTCTTTGCTCACGATGAAACGGACATATGTTTTAGAATTAGTGTTATCCATTTAAACCAAAGGTGAAAAAATGAGCGGGTCAGGTCAAAGAAGTTGATCAATGGGTCAAAATGAGTTCGGGTCAAAACGGGTCAATTTTACTTGTCAAAATGGATTGGGTTAGGCCAAACGACCAACACCTTTTTTGTACATTTCTTCCAGATATGCAAATAATTACAGTAACATGTTAAATATAGTTACATTTCATTATAATAGTACAACAGCAATTCCACTTATGTTATAACAAAGTGAATGTGGAGGTTCTATGACTTTGACTTTCGACCCGTTCATTTTTTTGGTTAAGAAGCTAATCTCAACCTGATTGTGCAAATAGCAATAACACAACAACATAAATGGATTTTTATGAAATCAATGCTAATATAATCAAAATGGTGTCTATTTGAAAACTTACGTTGCTTCGATATTAGTTGTGTACTTGGGTAATTTTAGCGATACCAGTAGCTACTTACTTGAGAATCCTTCGGCAACTGATAAGAAATAAATGCATGGAAACCATTAAGGAATACGTGTGGCCAATCTCTTTGCCTTGGACGTGTTGCCCCGTTCTCGCGTGTGTCCAGATTTGGGCCTGGTGTAGGACCAAAAGAAGGATGTTGAATTGCAATCAAAGTTAAGGAAAATCGAAGACTTAGGATGCATATCATTAAACACTTTATACAAAAAAAAAATGTGAATATTAACTAATTTCCATCCTATAAACAACCCCGTTACTCAGATATGGACTTTGGTAGAAGGGAGATAAGCTATTGTTATTTTCTTAGCAAACGACCTACTTTGTAAAAATGAACAATTAGTGTTTCCAGCCACCCTTCAACTATTAGCTCGAGTAAGCATACGCATTTCGGCTGTTCATACATGGGAATATATGGTCAAAGACTTGATGGTAACAAAACTCACCTGACATATGTTACATTTTGTGTTTTCATGTTCTTTTGCGTTCTTTATTTCTCGAGTAAAAGTAATTAATTAGAGGGACATATGTACATTTATAGGAAGAAGCATACTCCAGAGGTAAAGCAAAAAATGTGAATCTAACATGAGGGAATGAAAGATAGTAAGCCTTAAAGCACACAATATACTTTTTGTGTCAAAATTTCTATACTTCGATTCTATGTACAACTTATACCCTCTGTTTTTGAATTGATGATCAATTTTGCTTGACTTGATTTGGCCAAGAAAGGGTTAGGATTGTTAGTTACTGCTCAATTGAAGATGAAGGAGTAATAACTAACGGTTGTTTACACAATCAATCATAGAAATAGCATACAAACCCTCTTAACTATGGCTCCTGTTACCAGAATCAATGGTGCTTCTGGTAGTAATGAAGAAGATGTTACAAAGCAGTATGTGGATCAAGCTATGGTTGAACTCAGGGAATTGATCACAACTTTGAGTATGCTGAATACTGTGATGAATCAAAACATGGGAAGGCAATCCAATCAGTATCGAAGGTTGGCAAAATTGGAATTCCTAATGTTTCAAGGAGAGGATGTTAGAGGCTGGGTGTTTAAGCGTGACCAATTCTTCCTGATTGACAACACATCAAGGATGAAAAGGTAAAAATTGTATCAGTTCATTTGTCTAATAAAGCTTTGCTATGACATAGGTGGCTTTTTAAAATCAATGGTGATAATGTGGGGTGGGAGGTGTGTATAAAACTGCTATTATTCAAAGATTTGGCTCTGTGTTTTAAGACCCCATTTTCGCCTTGGAAAATGCCAAGTATGAAACGAATGCAAGGGAATATCAGGATTTATTTGATACATTGTTGTGTAGGGTGGATATTAGTGAAGAGCATGCATAAGCTTGTACTTGGGGGGTTTACCAACTGAGTTAGAAATGAGTGTAAGAATGTCCAAGCCAAGAACTTTATCAAATGCTTATTCACTGACCAATTTGCAAGAGGCTACCCTAGAAGCTGTAAGAAAACAGGGTAGGCCTTTCTTGAATGCAAATACTGGTAGGTTTGGTGTAGGTAGTGGTTTGGGAGTTAGTAATAAACCACCATTGTTGCCTTTACCTGCTCCAAACAATGAGTGGAAGAATAAGCCAAACACTACTACAAGAACACCAATGAGGAAGCAATTGACACAAAGGGAGTATGAGGAGAAGAAAGCCAGGAATTTGTGCTTCTATTGTGATAAAAGTTTGTACCTGGACATAAATGTGAAGGGCAATTGTACTCTATTGTGGTGTTGGGTGTTGATAAAGAGCCTGAAGAGGAGTTTGTGGATGCAGAAGAATATTTAATGGAAGCAGTTCAGGATCTGCAGCCTCACATATCACTGAATGTTTTCACTGGTGTAAGTTCCTATCAAACAGTTTGCCAATATAATAGTCAATGATTTATAATGATATACTCCATTCTAACAAACACTTGGTGTACGCTCCATGAAAAGTTCATGTTGCAAAAACCATCGTTGTGGTTTGGCCAAATTGCATGCGCGGTCCTAGTGGTTTTGAAAGTGCAGGCGGCCATGAGAAAGTTTCAGAGTTTATTTGTCTCTATGGGCGAAGTGAAATGACTAAAATGACCATTCTTCCCCTTTGAATTTTATTTATTTTTACATAAAAATTAAAGAACAATGAATTTTCCTACCAACCCCACTTGGTTTTCAGTTAGACTACCACCACTAGCAGAAAGTACAATGATATCCATATTGTCTCAAGAAACCATATTGTCTCAAGAAACAGAAGATAAACCTGGGTTAAGTGAAGTGAAGGAACAAGCTATTGAAACTTTCTCTGTTTATCCGTATGGTGTTTAATACTCACATAAATTGTAAAAGATGTAATTTTAGGAACGGGTTGAAATCTGACCCGTATGTAAATGAGTCGAAATATATGTAGCACGTCCAGGCAGCTACCTCAAGGAACGGATCTTGAGCTATTAGTGCAACGAAGAACAGATGCAGAAAGCAGGTATCAAAGAATAACGTTTTCAGCAATCAAAACAAATGTCAAATTTTTATAACAAACAATAAACATGTTGTCTCTCCATTGTTGGTTGAGCTGGCATTGGAAAGATGACACTTTCCAATGATGGTGCATGTTTTAACATGATACCATACCAGTCACATAATTGCTACGATATTAATTTCCAAAGACATAAAACTGCAGCATGGTTTATTATCTTACCGTACAAATCGCAACTTCAAAACACAACATCAATTCTTAATACATCGTAAAATCCAAAAAGATCTACAAACAGGCTGTAGAGTAAATAGCAAATGATTTCTACTCAATGCATTTCATCAAACACCTTCCTACATGGATTTATCAAAGATTATTGTGGCTAATAAAAAGACCAAATAAAAATTACAAAATCTACAGGGGACATATAAATAATTTATCCTACCATGTCCATTTGATTCTTTTATAGTCCCCAAACAGGCACAAGGCCCCACCATGCTGTGATATAGTTGGGATGTCTTGGAACATACTCAAGTCTCCTGCTTCTTCATCTAAATCTTCATCACAAACAAGTCTTGCACCACACTCCTTCACTTCATAACCTTCATTCTCTTTAAAACGAAATGTTACAAAATTCTTTGCTTCCTTCAATTCTTGTATTTCCGTTGTATAATGCAACCATGTCATATCTGACTCATCGATTCTTATTGGCTTACCCCTAAAATAATCCCAATAGTGTAATGGATTGCATCTTCCCAAATCATCTCCATCAAAGTTGTTTACATCGTATCCAAAATATGTGGAAGGTTTTTTTCTCTTAAAAACAAGACAAATTCCATATCCCCTTAACTTACTGAAGCTCCAATCTGATGGCAATTCAACCTTTACATGATTTCCCAAACTTTTATTTGTAAACCAATTTGGAATGCTATTTCCATCATATATTATATCCATATTCTTAATGGAACTTCCTGGCAAACAGAACAATCCACATCTGTTATCCGCATACCGAAGTAAAGAAGAAAATCGAGAGCCTTGGGAAGTTACAGATGAGTCGAGACATTGAGTCTCCGATATCGACACCTTAAACAATTTTGGACAATCGGTGAGATAAGTGGACCTTTTGCTCATGATTGGGTTTGATCCCGTAATTGAACATAAGGAGGTACAATCACGTGCAAAAAGATAAGCTAGGCTATGTGGAAGTTCGGGCAACACTTCCAGCTTCTTGCAACCATCAACATAAAGAGAACTAAGACTAGAAAGTTGACTCAAACTTCCAGGCAAACTAGTAAAATTGTTCCCTTCCAAGTTCAGATCCTCTAAACATGATAAGCCTCCAATGCCATCGGGCACTTGAACTAAATTGCAGTAGCTGAAATTCAGGGACTTTAACATATGTAAACCTGCCAATGAAATTGATCTTTGGGGATGTTGTTGTTTACTTCGTAAACCAAAAGGAGCAGTGATTGAAGTTGAGGATACAAAAGAAGGATGTTGGTCGACTTTTAGGCGCCCCGCTAGATTTAACACAACAAGCCTCATGAGCATTCCAATTGAGGGATGAATGTTAACCAAATTCACACAACCTTCAAGATTTAGCTCTTCG
This sequence comes from Artemisia argyi, assembly GCA_030686995.1. Classification (NCBI taxonomy): domain Eukaryota; kingdom Viridiplantae; phylum Streptophyta; class Magnoliopsida; order Asterales; family Asteraceae; genus Artemisia; species Artemisia argyi. The sequence goes on from CM060705.1 coordinate 6,450,270, forward strand.
AGAATTGTAATCTCAGAGAAGTCAGGGGTGGTTGTTAGGTTACAACAGTACCTTAGCTTCATTACTTTCAACCTTTTAAAGCACTGACATCGATAGAACAAAAAAGAAGATAAGTTATCGGATCATTAGATATCAATTAGGAAAACATGTGTGTACAAGGAAATACCTTAGGTGTGGTACAAATATGTTTTATGTTGCTGTAAGACAGGTCAATGGCCACAATGTTTTCTGGATAGAAATCTGAAGGTAAGCACTCGAAAGGACATCCATGCCAATAAAACAAGCTTAGTTTATTGGACAAATAATCCAAATTTTCTCCTGAGAAGATCACATTGTGTCCCTTCAATTCACGTTTCCGCTCAAATACCTTTTCCTCTTGATAGATTTTCAGGATCCGTAACTTTTTCAAATGTGCAAAATCATTAGCATCTATTTGAACCTTTTGACTAAATTTCTCTAAGGAAAGGACTAGAACTTCAACTGCTTCAATTATTGGCACCTGAAAAAGCAAGAACAGGTAGCTTCATTAGGATATTTTCCTAATACTTTAACGTATTAGTGTAGAGAAAAAAGAATCGTATACCACTACTAACCTTCTTTTCACTCAATACATTGTAAACTTCAGATGAATTCCACAATCTCCTCTGTTTCCCGGTCATAATAGATTCTTCATGAATGATTTCTCTTGTCATTGCTTGAATCAAGTCATGCATTTGAAGTGACATATCGCTAGAGATTCTGATTAATGACTTATCAACTAGAACTCTCATGTTTCTATCTGCAAAAAAGTTACACCCATCTAGTATGCTTGCTACAAAATCACTGTTTTCTCCAACGAATGAACATGCGATATCAAGTAAGATATTTTGCTGCTCGAGGTTTAGCCCATCATAACTTAAGCGGAGAACTTGATGTATTTCTTCATTAGGATGTTCTCTAAGCCTTTCCAGTTCACTAACCCACTCACCCACAGTTTTACCGTACAAAAAACAACCCAAAACTATGAGAGCCAGAGGGTGACCTTGCACATAGTTCACAGCTTTCTCAGCGAGTTCTTGGAAGCCTGTTGAAGGATGTTTTTCCTCAAAGGCATATGAATTGAAGAGTTGTAGAGATTGACCCTTATTTAGAAAGTCCATTTCATGAATTTCATCCACTCTATGACTACTTAGCAACTGTTTATCTTTACCCGTGAAAATAACTAAACTTCCAGGGCAAAACCAACTAGCTGAACCCGCTAGTGTCTTTAACTGATCCCGATGATCCACATCATCCAAAACAAGCAGGATCGGCTTGGATGACATCATTTTCTTTATCACCATAATCCCTTGACCGACATTCGATATCTTCAGCTCTCTTGGTTTCATGATTTCATTAATAAGCTGCATTTAGACTTGAGTTAGGTATTGCTGTTTTCTGACATCTTCACAAAAGCAACCTCCCTCAAAGTGGATATACATCAAGTTGTATATAGCTTTGGCAAGGGTCGTCTTTCCTATTCCGCTTATACCACATATTCCAATCATGTTAACACTATCTGACCCAACGAAGCGTGACAAGTTTAATTTGTCGAAATGGAAATCCATGCCAACAAGGTTTTCACCAACATGCAAGGGTCCGTCACATAACTTTATGAGGATGTCTTTGGAGATGCAATCAATGAACTTAGATTCATACCTATCAACCATAGAAGAAAAAGAAAAACTAAACAGTGTTAGGCTTTAGTAATAAGGTGTTTGTGAGAAAACAACAAACATAAAGAAATTCACCCGTTTGTCATGTCCTGGAGATCCCATCCAGATAAGTTAGCCGCCATGTATAAAGCTTCTTTCCATTTACCTACCTCTGTACTATTTGAAACTTCATGCTTAGAGAACGCTTGCGCATAACTTCTTTTCTGTTTCCTCACCACATCAGGCTTGGCATCATAAAAGATAATCTGAACCTCATGTTTTGGATTTTCAACCTGCTTGCAGTCAAGTATTTTGACAAGTTCCCTCAGACACCATGTTGAAGAAGCGTAATTTTTGGAGAAGATAACTAACAAAAACCTCGATTCTTCAATGGCTTTGTAGAGATGAGGAGATATCTCTTCTCCTTTAGGCAATTCGTTGTCATCTCTAAAAGCATAAATTCCTTTTTGCTTGAAATCATTGAACATATGATCCATGAAGTTTTTACGGATATCATCACCTCTGAAACTTACAAACACATCATATTTCCACCGATGAGGAATGGACGTAGTAGCCATTTTCAATAATGAGATCGAGCTGCGTTCACAAGAAAAGAAATTCAGAAAGAGTAGGCATCATCACTTGATATGCTGATATGTCAAATTATATTTAAAAAAATTTAGACCCGCAGGTGTATACAATGGCATATATGTTGCAATTCATAAAAAAATCCTTTTACTAAATATGTGACTCTGGTTCATACATTGTCTTAAAATGATAGCAACACAAAAATAAGTTATCGAACGACAACAACATCTAGAGTCAAGACACAAACTAAATGTGAGATTTCGCAATTTAATCTTATTTAGATTATATTCTATCATTCACACTCAATGTTGCAAAAATCGTGAATCGGTCCCGAGGCGGTCGAGGGCCGTGTAGCGATTTTTGGCCGATTAATCGCCGATTCCAAGGTCCAAGGCCTATTAATCGGCCGATTACCTTGTAATTCGCTCCAAGGTCCAACGCCGTTCAGCTTGTAATCACCGATTAATCGGCCTTGTAGGCCGATTTTTGCAACACTGTTCACACTCATAAGTTAATAAAATGTGGTCATTCGGGCAATAGATGAAATAATCAATTGTAATGTCTCAAAATGATAACTACACAAAAATAACGAATTATAGTGACGGGACGACTACAGCATCTCAAACTTAGCCACCTTTTCTATATTTAATAGGTTTTGTGGAGATAAAATGTTTACTGTGACTAAACCTACCCAAAATATTACTAAACCTTTTTCTATATTAAAATGTTTTGTGCAGATCGTGATTAATGATATTAATTAAAATGGTTTGTATACAGACATAAAACAAGCTATAAGATGATCGAGCAAATACAAAATGAAACAAATGACTTGGATCGATAATTATAATGTAATGTTATGAAATGAGATAATATTAAAAGTAATTGATTAGAGTTTAGAAAGACTTACAGTTTAGCAATGGATGAAAGTCTTTTGAGAGTGAAGTACAATTGGTATGAATGAATCAAATCAAATTGGAAGATGAAATGAAGTTACAAAGAGTAAAGGTAACTCGGGTTGACTCCAAAGTCTAAGTTATTTGCATTTCTGGTCCCTCGGTTTTAGATAATATGTATAATGTCAAATTTCAAAAACAATGCAAGATAGGCCAATATATCTTTGTTCTTCTCGTTAGTTACTTAATACGATTGAATGAAAATTTCTTGGTATGTTGTAATGAAAGTGAGAATGAAAAGAATTATTACGATTGAAAGAAAAAATCATATTTGTTTACAATTATACAATGTAATAATTCATTACAAGGAATGACCTATTACACAAAAAACTATCATTTTCATTCATTAGATCATGGTGACGCCATTAGAAAAAGTAGTGTCACCTCAACATTTTTTTCCCATGACACCATGGCACCAGTTTTGGCTATGGCATCAAAACGCCCTCCCTAGCATAACACTTCTGGTGTAATGGTGCTTTTTTTTTTCATTTTTTAAATAAAATAATATATACTTTAGACCAACTTTTTTTTTTTCTTTTTTTTTTTTTTTTTTTTCAATTTCATTAATAAACAAAAACTTCAACAGTTCAGCCTATGTAATTTCAAAAAATTTCAGATTTATGAAGCTTAACTTATTCATTGTCAAATGTCGCAGCCTAAGAAAAATATGGCAGCCCAACACCAAATTCGGATATTAAGCCCAATGCAAAACCAAATTACCTATATATTACTATACGGCATTGCGCCGACCAAATTTGCATAAAATAACTTTTTTTTTGGGCTTATTTTGGTCCGGGTACTTTAACCAGGCCCATCAACTTTTGTATAACACCAAATTTGTATGTTATACTTTCACTGTTAGCTATTAAATTTATCACATATCACATTTTAAGTCCCTTGAGATATTTTTATATGCCCACACACCCCTCCACTATTCATTAAATGAAAATTACAAAATATGTTACAAATGTTTATTCTAAACATATACAAATTAATGACTTAGTAATATTGGCAAATTCAAGTTACACAAACATTAAACAAAATTTTATAACAATCTAAACAAATATAAGAAAGAAAAAAAAACCCAAAACAAATAAACGATTACTACTATTCGATTATATTCGACCGCAACGGAAACATAAAATGACAAACGAATCAAAATCCTATTTCTTTTCGACAGTTTTTTAGGAGAAAAAAAATATCCAAAAATGCCCCGCCGCAACGCGGCGGGTACTATATTCCTTGTATCCATTATAAAGTTTTTCAACCCTATATACAGACCCTAACTTTACTCCTCCAAAACAACATGCCTCGCATCTTCTCTATTATTACATCTTGCAGTCAACCATACATTTCTAACCATCGACTGAAAAAAAAATAAAAAAAAAATGACAAACCATAAACACAAACCACAAACAAACAAAAAAACCTTCCGCGTGAGCTGACCAACCAAGCTCCGGTGTGGTTCCTCGTGCCATAGACTCGAACCATCGTTGATGGCTTGAGCCCTAAGCCACCGTACCCTGCTCTCTTAGGGGTCCTTTTTTTTCATTCCATCTTGTAATGGAATAAAAATTACATAAAAGCCCATCATTAACTAACCACATTAAATAAACTTCCTATAATCAAAATGCATTTTAGTATTTTTCTTATCTATTTCATTACATATCATACCAACCAAATATGATTAATAATGACAATTAATTATTACATTTCATCAATTATTAATTGAATGGAATAAACGGTGTAATGAATAAATAGTGTAATGTAATGATTCATTGTCGTTATTAATCATATTTGGTTTGATAATAAAAGACATAATGGAGTTTTATGTAATTTTGATTCCATTACAAGATGTAATAAAAAAAAGTAAGGGACCCCTAAGGAATAATTTTGATGTAATGGGTCATTCCTTGTAATGAATCATTATATTTTATAAATGTAAACAAACAACATTTTTTCATTACATTGTAATAATCTTTTCGATTTTCGGCTTTGATTACAACATACCAAACACTACTTTAGTTTCAACTATATTTTATGAGAACATAATGTCACACCCCCAATTTACCTGACTTGCAGCGGAATGGAATACCTGGGGGTGTCTGTCATAGCACCACAGTTACAGTTACATTGAACGACCTAAAGTGTCGTTTAGAAAATACTGCATTTGATCATTGAAATAATCCAGAGTTTACAAAACGAGGTCCCCAAAATGTGTTGCATGTTTATGAAAACAAGTCATACTAGATCAAACGTTTACATAAGTGCATGAAATAATGATGAGACGCGTCGACTCCGCGACTCCATGAAGGTCCAAATGCATGTCACATGAGCTACCTTAATAACGTGAAATACATTGCTAAAACGTCAACACGAATGTTGGTGAATTCCATAGGTTTGTAAAATGTAATGATGTACGGCCACCACAAGTAAAAGTGCAAGATAAAAATCTCATGAAAATTGTACAATAGACCTTAAGCTCATGACACCGAAGCTATGACTGATGAAACTATGCCCCTCCTGAATGTTCTGCCGAAACACTCAAATGTAAAAGACATGACATGCATCCGCTTACTGTTGGTAATCACTACCACGGATGGAGGCGTCACCCTCGATAGATCTATCCACTCACTCTCGCTTACCGGTAAATTAACGGTTCATGATGTTACAGGGGACTTATCACATGGCAAGGTAACTTAAGCTATGTACATGTGTTTGAATACTTGGGCTCGTACTAAAATGATTGATGCAATGTATTCCCCCCGTGGGATTTGAAAACAATCAAAAATGTTGAATTGAAAACGGGGCTATGAAAACTCACCTTAACTGATGAAACTGTGATGAAATGAAATGAACACCAATGAACAATTTGCTGCCGCAACCCAATATGATGGTACCATGAACATGTAATGAGCTGAAAAACAAGGCGCGCACACTAGCCGCAACCTAATATGAATGATGAACGATCTACTTTAGATCACCAAATGATGTTATGAATGTCCATGCACATGTTTCCTATACCACTCTACTCTTTGAAAAACACTTGTTGTTATCAAAAGTATATATTCCAAGACTTAGGAAAATATGGCTATTAGAAAAATAAACTAGTTGTAATATATATACTTATATATATATCGTATGTACCAATGTTTGTGTTGAAATCCTCGGTTTGAAATCCTTGAAATAACGCCTTGTGGTGATGAAAATATACTTGTAATAACTAATACTTCATTAGTTATGAAATTGGGTACTTGGTTAATATTTCTAGAAAATCTAGAATTTAGTACGTAGTGTTATTATTATTTATAAAAGCTGCCAATTATAGAGGATTTTTGCCGATATTGAAACGTGAATATCTTTGTCGTTATAAGCCCGTTTTACTTGTTCTTTATATCCACGGTTACGTCTTAACATGTAGTAATATATTTTGGAAAGCTTGACCCCTCCGGGTTACGTCTAAAGTCTCTTTTTGTCCGACGAAAAACGTCCATCAGCATGTATTTTTCCGGAAAATAGTTTTCGTCAATAAACTTGCAAAAATCATAACTTCTTCGTTATAAACTCTTTTTAATCCGTTCTTTCGCCTACGGATTCGTTTTTGAAAGTATTTTCTAAAAATTTTGCCAAAGTTTCCTTTATGTTTACTGATTTTCCAGAATTTACCAAAATGGGACAGCATGTTTATAAACTTGTTAGAAATCCATTTCCAAGGTTCAAAACTAGTTTTTACTTCAACCAAATCTCTTGCAAACACCACAAATCTATACTAATCCTACCATACACCTTCTTAGAGTGCCATGGGTTCCTAATGACTAGTAATCAAGTTAATTTAACAAGGGAACACCTAAATCACAATCTAGGGTTTGTATGTTCAAAAAGTATACAAAAATAAAGTGGTATAACTAGTTTGTGCATGAAATTAAGCATGAATACTATGAGATATAAGTGTTAATTAGATGAAAACATGAAAATAAATTTGAATACTCACTTTGAAATAATAGGTGATTAGATGATGAGAAATCTTGGATTACTTGTGTTTTTGTGTTATGATTCTTGATTAGGATGATGAAATGAACAACTTTGATGCTTTATACTTTGAAAAATAATGGATTGATCATGGATCTTGGGGAAATTCGTGGGTTTTGGGTTTTGGGGTGAAAGAGATGAGAAAAAATGAGTTTATGATTCTATGAATGTGTATGTTTATGTAAAAAGGTGTTTTTGTAAAGATATTTAGGATAGTTATATTGTATAATACTTGTACATAATTACATAAGGTTAAAATGAAATCACATGGTGTCTAGGGGGGGCATGTGGCCGGTTTCAATGTGAAAAGGAGATGCAAAGTCAGTTTTGATCACTTAGAAAATGTAGTGTATTATTAGTTGTAGTTTAGTGTAATTATTAGTTATAATCGGGTACCGGGTTTGCTAGAAATAAATATTAACGAAGTTAACCGGGACTTAATAAAGTCATAAAAATGTTAGAAATATGTTGGGTACAATTACTGAGTGTTCGGGTGATTATTGTTTAGTTTTCACGAAAACCGTCGTAATATTCATAAGCTCACGTTATAAATAAAATAAATTTCCAAAATACTGGGTAACTGAATGTTATAACTTTTATGATGATAAAATGGATATAAAAATATGTCGGGACCATTGTGGGAATATTTAGATATATTCGTCGTGTTTATAAACCGTGTGTTAACGTTTATTTATAAATAATTATAAGGAAAACGTTAAATGTATCAAATATATAAATTTGAAAATCCTAAGAGTGGTATAACATGTAAATGACCTACTGATAATATGCAGACTATCTCCAGTCCGTACGAAATGTCATTACTGATAATGCATGAATTCGCACCTGAACCAATACGGTTACGCGAATTTGAATACCCGTAAACTAAATTTACGATGAAATGTGTAATGCACGTGAATGATGAAATCTTTTCCCGCAATGAATAGTGTTCAGTGAATAGTAAAATTTCTGAATGCTTCTCGGAATGTCAAACTGACACAAAAAATGATGAATAGTAAATTGATGAATAGTGTTTTGATGAATAGTGTTTTTCCAAAGTTCGGGAAATGACCTGAAATGACCTGAAATGGTGAGTTGTGACATCCTTCCCCTCTAAAAAGAACTTCGTCCCGAAGTTCAGTTTATGTTGGTTTCTGAAAACATATATGTGAAAAGGTGATGATATTCGAGAATTCCAGCGAACTCTAACGATAGGAATTCAACTCTGATTCAACTGTTTGACCACACAGTCCATGGTTTCTGTTGGTTCTCTTACAAGGTCTGAGATTGTCATTTGGGATGGATCCCTTCCAATGGAATCATGAGTGACTCATCTGAAAGTCATTTATGGGGATCTGAAAATGTGAAATATGTTCGTGTTATCCTGTTGTTCTCTGACAATGTTCAAGTCTAACGGCCACTATGCCTTCTCTGTCAAAATATAAATGGTCCAGTGTATATTGGTGTAACTTTCCAAGTTTTCTGAACGATAACATGCCTTTCCTAGGCAGAACTTTCTGTATAACTCTGCAGAACTTGAAGTTTTAATGGTTTACGACTTATTGAACTTGTAACTGATTCTTGACTTGTAGAAAATTTCTGGTTATCTCATGAATGCCTACTGAACTAGTGAGTTGAGCTTTTTCTGAGTTTGGCCCATCAATCGATGGTCTGCGCTTCTTAATGTTTTAAATGTGATACTGGTAATATATACTGCTGAATTCTGCCAGAACTCAAGGTTGTATGCTAGTTGGTCGATTCTAAAATGAATCTTAAATAGTCCAATATGCTAAAGGTTCAACCTTTCTTGTTATCCAATTTGTATCATGCCAATCCAAGGCAATGCTTTTAACTTAGTTTGTTCTCCAACTTGAATCTGGATGGTTTGTTGTTCAGGATACCCAATCCAAATGATGTGTGTTATGTACCAATCTAACTTCTGCCAGTTTCTCGCTGTTGGTGTGATAAATATTGTTGTAGATGAATTTGATTTATGTTGAGTGATTAGTCCAATCATTTCTAGGGTCAATCACTCATGCTCTGAGCATACTTTCCTATGTTTGAATTGTTCTCTCACTTTGACCATCGGTCTGAGGGTGATAGGTGATGTTCACATCTAAATGGGTTTCTGAAGGAAATCCTGAAATGATTTCTTGAAGTCCAAGGTGAATCGATTTCCTTATCAGGAATAACTGAAATGGGTACAATAAACCCTTGTGACTAATTCCACAACGTTCGGTCCTTCGAACTTGGCGTTATCTGAAAGGGATAGAATATAAGTAACAATTTGATTCCTTGTGTTTTGTTCCAAAGGATGATAAGACATATGTTCTTCTTTGTCTATTGGGTTTGGTCTCCACTACTGAAGTTCGTGATTAATTTGTGATGTCCTTCCTAATTCCTTCATCACATAATCCAAATATTCTTTATTGTCAAGTCACAAATCCTAAATGCATAAGCGATGTTGTAGGGAAATTGGTTCTGGAAATTTGTCTCGCGATTGTGAGTTTTTGTTAAAATCTTTTTCTAAATAAATGAATTTGGAAAATGGAGCAAATGATTTGCTGGGTAATATTTTTCTTGATGATTCAAAATCCAGTAGTTATGAAATAGGAACTGTTTTCAAACATGTTGTGATTAAGACTGCTTACCAAAGTTTGATGTCTATGCATATTTCTCATTGTACAATAGTGTTGCTAAAGATTGACCAAAAAGGATTGTACTTGTTCAAAATAGGAATTTCAGAAATCATTTTTCCACAAGGTATGTGATTTATGTAAACACATCAACTTTATTTAAAAGTGAAAACACTAACAAGGATAAAATGGTAGAATAGGAAATGTTCGCTTAAATGCATAGATGTCGAACACTTAGTTTCTGAGGTTGGATAATGTCTATTGGTGGTTATCTGGCATAACTACAAGCATAGGTATTTAGACTAACTTAAGTCCTGAAATAGTTTTATCGTTGTAATTGACAAGACGAAGGTATCACTTGATGTTGTGTCGATGCATGTCTATTCTGTTTTCCCATGTAGATGAGGAGATATGTTCTGGTTTGATCCCTTGCTTGGTATGAAGGTGAGGTTATCTAAAATTTCTAGACATAATGCCTTAGAGGAATCTACATCGATATTCTTGTTTCAAACAATTGTCCTTTGTGAAAACTTACTGCAGGAAAGTTTATGTATGGATGAGGCCATGTTTAAACGAAATGCTCTACAGTCTCAATTAGAAGCCTGGTTTATTTCTATTATGTTGTCCTGCGGACATTTATTGAGTTCAATCCTGTAGCTCAGTATAGCTAGTACCCTTGAATAATGACATTGGACAACTAAGTCAGAGATGGTGATTCAGATGGTCTCGCAGTATATTAGGATTGTTGTTGATTTATGAATTCTCTCACTATATACTTCTAGTCCTAGTTAGTAGTTCTGTAATCCCTTCGTTGCTTTTATTGTATATAGGAATCCTGCATGTAATTGATATGGAAGGTCTCTCTTAGGGAAGTCAATGGGAAAATATCCAACTTAATGGCTAAGTGAGTGACAGGTAGGGTAAGTATCCAGGGATAGTTCGGCAAAAGGGATGTTTATGGAAAGGTTCCTTTGTTTACAAAACTTTTACATGAAGATTGTTATTAACAATCCTTTGAAAAGGTAATTATTTCCTTCATGGCATAATCCTTCCTGAATTTTACATAGGTGATCAGGCTATGTACAATTGAGGACTAATGATGCGATGTTAGATTTTGTCAAAATATCATAACTTTTCTCAAAAGTTTTAGATGGTGTTCAACGCATTGTTATTAAAATGGTATCCTGATGTTTTCTTTCAAATAACATAAAAATTGCCTCGCGTAATAATAGTAAATACTTGGTGTAATGACAGAAAAAATCAATTTATAGGATGGAAATAAAATAGCTTACTTCAGAAATTTTTCTGTAAAACAATTTCCCCGTATGATAGTAAAATAGCTTGGATGGTGTATTGGATACGTGAGTGAATCTTGTCGAATGTTAATAGTCTACTAATTCGTCAAAAACGAAATCAACCTAATCCTTGATGAGACAATGCTAAAATGTTGCGAAACGATTGAAGTCTGAGCAATTGGGATAGAAAATGGAGTAAACGATGGTTATGATTATCACAGAGGTAACAAAGGATAGATACTACATTGGACAGGAAAGTGCTTAATACAACTAGGTTATGTCATCGTACTAACAGTAAGTACAAAAGGAAAGATACAACCCTAAAGGGCTCTAACTACGGTTTATATATTGAAACAAAGCTCCTCCTGCTGAAGCATTGTTGTTTTCCTTGATGTTGCTAATATCCTAACGGTTCTCTTTCAACAGCTCACGCTATTCCTCTAGCGATTTAGTCTTGATTCCAAGTTCCTGATTTTTTTTTCCTTGTTCCTTAGCTCCGGGCAGTCATTCTTGAAATGCCCTAAGTTTCCACATTTGAAGCAACTTCCTGGGATTTTCTGATTTGTGAGTTTCCTACAGTCTTCAGTCCGATGACCCCGCTTCTTGCACACTCCACACGTTTTACTGCAATGACCTCGATGATATTGATTACACAGGTTGCAGTAAGGTAACTTTCCAATATACCTTCTCTTTGTGTGCGGTTCTGCAGCAAAGGCTCTATTCATTTCTTGTCCGTTGGGTGATTGTTGAGCAGCATTGCAACCTAGATTGTTGTTCCACTTCCTTTTATTGTCACTATTGTTTCCTGATGTCTCGGCGTGAACTATGAGTTCCTTTGCTTCGATCGCCATTTTGATAATGTACTTTTCAAGTTTCTTGCTTTCCGGTTCATCCATTGCAGAACCTAGTCATGTTAATTCATAAAAATGAGTAGTGTACTCGTCACATCATTTCCTACCATGATAAAGTTTAGTGTTTCCTGTTCCCTTGCTCGTAATTCACTTCCTACAAAAAATGTTATACCCATCATCCTTCTTAGTTTCTCCCAAGAGTGTGAGTAGGCAGCATCAACTCCCACCATCTTAATATGTTTGGTCCACCATTCCTGGGCATGATCCTGAAAAGTGCATGTGGCGAACTTAACCTTGTATTCCTTACGACAGTCGCCACATTGAAATATTGTTTCTATGTCTTCGAACCATTTGAGAAATTCCTTTATGTTTCTAGTTCCGCTAAAGGAGGGAGGATTGCACCCCATAAATTCCACGTGAGTAAGTTCCTTAGTGAGGGCGGTGACTATGTTCTTGGCAATGACTTGTCCAACAGCAGCTTGCGTCATGCTTGGAGTGGTTTGCTTAGATCTCTCTTCATCAAATCATAAGTGACCATGAGGGTATATAGTTAATCAAAGCCATCATATTCACAACACATGAATATAATACATGAAAATTTCGGTCTACGTGAACCGGTATCACAAATAGCACAACCATTTCTTACATAGTAGAGTCACACTTGATATATTTGTTTGTACAACAATCAAAAGACAACAAGTTCTTTAGACTATGTCCCACACCTTCTGTGGCTAGGATAATAGTAAAAGCTAGTGAGGATATAAATCTGGTCTAGGGACTTCCTGGTGTCCCTCTGTGTGAAATCAGGTTTGTGGCATCATAAGGTCGAGATAGTCCTGAAGTGGTGCCTGAAGTTGTGCATCGATCAAATCTTAGATAATGTAGGTTCTGAACCATTCCTGAAGAATCTGCGGATGTTCCTGTTGAGTCCGTGATATTTGTGTTATCTACTAGGTGTCATCTAGTTCATGGCAAGTGGGAATGGAAAAGAAAAATGACAATGATGGTACCAGTGAATGAAATACTACCCTCTTTCGCGCTACCTCACGACATCCAAAAGGTAAAACTAAAGTACACACTGTGGGAAGGCCAATAGTGTAATAAGTAATTGATGGTGGTGATAGTACCTGAGTAGTAAGTGCCCTACTAGTGATGGAAAGAAAACACACTATCTTCCTTGCAATAAGCATTCTAATAAGTCCATTAAGATTAATTCTGAATACACTACCAAAAGGCATTCTATGTACGGGCTGAATGATAGGAAAACCCTGTTCCTATGGCAAATCAATAGTACTAATGGTGGTGTAAATGCAACTGGTGGTATAATGGTAGTGGAAGATGACAAGGCATCTTCAATGTCGGAATCCGATAAAAGGATGTTAGGGTGAGTATCTGAAAGCATGTCACTTGTGAACCAGGTCAATAAAATGATATACATATACGGATATGAGTATAAATAACTCGCACAGGGTATGTATAAAACAACATGTATCATGATTATGCACTTATGATGAAATGATGAGATGCTATGATGATGTGGTTATAGTCTAGGGTCCAAGATACATCCTAGTTCGCTATAACCTTAGCTCTGATGCCAATCTGTCACACCCCCAATTTACTTGACTTGCAGCGGAATGGAATACCTGGGGGTGTCTGTCATAGCACCACAGTTACAGTTACATTGAACGACCTAAAGTGTCGTTTGGAAAATACTGCATTTGATCATTGAAATAATCCAGAGTTTACAAAATGAGGTCCCCAAAATGTGTTGCATGTTTATGAAAACAAGTCATACTAGATCAAACGTTTACATAAGTGCATGAAATAATGATGAGACGCGTCGACTCCGCGACTCCATGAAGGTCCAAATGCATGTCACATGAGCTACCTTAATAACCTGAAATACATTGCTAAAACGTCAACACGAATGTTTGTGAATTCCATAGGTTTGTAAAATGTAATGATGTACGGCCACCACAAGTAAAAGTGCAAGATAAAAATCTCATGAAAATTGTACAATAGACCTTAAGCTCATGACACCGAAGCTATGACTGATGAAACTATGCCCCTCCTGAATGTTCTGCCGAAACACTCAAATGTAAAAGACATGACATGCATCCGCTTACTGTTGGTAATCACTACCACGGATGGAGGCGTCACCCTCGATAGATCTATCCACTCACTCTCGCTTACCGGTAAATTAACGGTTCATGATGTTACAGGGGACTTATCACATGGCAAGGTAACTTAAGCTATGTACATGTGTTTGAATACTTGGGCTCGTACTAAAATGATTGATGCAATGTATTCCCCCCGTGGGATTTGAAAACAATCAAAAATGTTGAATTGAAAACGGGGCTATGAAAACTCACCTTAACTGATGAAACTGTGATGAAATGAAATGAACACCAATGAACAATTTGCTGCCGCAACCCAATATGATGGTACCATGAACATGTAATGAGCTGAAAAACAAGGCGCGCACACTAGCCGCAACCTAATATGAATGATGAACGATCTACTTTAGATCACCAAATGATGTTATGAATGTCCATGCACATGTTTCCTATACCACTCTACTTTTTGAAAAACACTTGTTGTTATCAAAAGTATATATTCCAAGACTTAGGAAAATATGGCTATTAGAAAAATAAACTAGTTGTAATATATATACTTATATATATATCGTATGTACCAATGTTTGTGTTGAAATCCTCGGTTTGAAATCCTTGAAATAACGCCTTGTGGTGATGAAAATATACTTGTAATAACTAATACTTCATTAGTTATGAAATTGGGTACTTGGTTAATATTTCTAGAAAATCTAGAATTTAGTACGTAGTGTTATTATTATTTATAAAAGCTGCCAATTATAGAGGATTTTTGCCGATATTGAAACGTGAATATCTTTGTCGTTATAAGCCCGTTTTACTTGTTCTTTATATCCACGGTTACGTCTTAACATGTAGTAATATATTTTGGAAAGCTTGACCCCTCCGGGTTACGTCTAAAGTCTCTTTTTGTCCGACGAAAAACGTCCATCAGCATGTATTTTTCCGGAAAATAGTTTTCGTCAATAAACTTGCAAAAATCATAACTTCTTCGTTATAAACTCTTTTTAATCCGTTCTTTCGCCTACGGATTCGTTTTTGAAAGTATTTTCTAAAAATTTTGCCAAAGTTTCCTTTATATTTACTGATTTTCCAGAATTTACCAAAATGGGACAGCATGTTTATAAACTTGTTAGAAATCCATTTCCAAGGTTCAAAACTAGTTTTTACTTCAACCAAATCTCTTGCAAACACCACAAATCTATACTAATCCTACCATACACCTTCTTAGGGTGCCATGGGTTCCTAATGACTAGTAATCAAGTTAATTTAACAAGGGAACACCTAAATCACAATCTAGGGTTTGTATGTTCAAAAAGTATACAAAAATAAAGTGGTATAACTAGTTTGTGCATGAAATTAAGCATGAATACTATGAGATATAAGTGTTAATTAGATGAAAACATGAAAATAAATTTGAATACTCACTTTGAAATAATAGGTGATTAGATGATGAGAAATCTTGGATTACTTGTGTTTTTGTGTTATGATTCTTGATTAGGATGATGAAATGAACAACTTTGATGCTTTATACTTTGAAAAATAATGGATTGATCATGGATCTTGGGGAAATTCGTGGGTTTTGGGTTTTGGGGTGAAAGAGATGAGAAAAAATGAGTTTATGATTCTATGAATGTGTATGTTTATGTAAAAAGGTGTTTTTGTAAAGATATTTAGGATAGTTATATTGTATAATACTTGTACATAATTACATAAGGTTAAAATGAAATCACATGGTGTCTAGGGGGGGCATGTGGCCGGTTTCAATGTGAAAAGGAGATGCAAAGTCGGTTTTGATCACTTAGAAAATGTAGTGTATTATTAGTTGTAGTTTAGTGTAATTATTAGTTATAATCGGGTACCGGGTTTGCTAGAAATAAATATTAACGAAGTTAACCGGGACTTAATAAAGTCATAAAAATGTTAGAAATATGTTGGGTACAATTACTGAGTGTTCGGGTGATTATTGTTTAGTTTTCATGAAAACCGTCGTAATATTCATAAGCTCACGTTATAAATAAAATAAATTTCCAAAATACTGGGTAACAGAATGTTATAACTTTTATGATGATAAAATGGATATAAAAATATGTCGGGACCATTGTGGGAATATTTAGATATATTCGTCGTGTTTATAAACCGTGTGTTAACGTTTATTTATAAATAATTATAAGGAAAACGTTAAATGTATCAAATATATAAATTTGAAAATCCTAAGAGTGGTATAACATGTAAATGACCTACTGATAATATGCAGACTATCTCCAGTCCGTACGAAATGTCATTACTGATAATGCATGAATTCGCACCTGAACCAATACGGTTACGCGAATTTGAATACCCGTAAACTAAATTTACGATGAAATGTGTAATGCACGTGAATGATGAAATCTTTTCCCGCAATGAATAGTGTTTAGTGAATAGTAAAATTTCTGAATGCTTCTCGGAATGTCAAACTGACACAAAAAATGATGAATAGTAAACTGATGAATAGTGTTTTGATGAATAGTGTTTTCGAAAGTTCGGGAAATGACCTGAAATGGTGAGTTGTGACACATAATATTTGATTGCATTCACAAAATACATTTGCATTCACATAAACATATCCCACAATACATTTGCATTCACATAAAATAACCAAATTTTGGTTTAGTCAAGTGGATGACAAATTAACCTCCAAAATTGACCGAGCAGGCGTTATGGTGTATGAGTGTAGCGGTTGTCAACGCAACCACACATATAAAGAATGTAAAAGTGTGGTTAAAAATTTCAAATTAAGAAAAGTATAATTACTATTAATCTCAATTACCATTATCTAATTTTAGGGATAATTCCATGTATGTCCAATCTAAACATCAAAATATCATATACATCAAAATACAAGTTTTAAATGCATTGTGTATAATATAGTTAAAGCATGGGGTATTTGGTTGTTTTCCACAATCTCATTTATGACAAAAATTTCGAAGTAAACTTTATACCCAATATTCCGAAGTCAACTTGTTGTTTTGCACAATCTCAGTTTTTAATGACATTCAGTGGTGTTAAATTTTCGGTGCTTTTAACTATTTAACAACTTTTTGAATTATAATGCATGACAACTTTTTATTAATGTTGTTATCTTATATTATATAAAGCTTAAGTAGCCTTATAAATGTAAAAATGTCATAATAAATGTTCCAAGAATTGATTCTATCATATGAAGCCTTCAACATTGATTCCAAGCAACTCAAACATCTCAATTAGTATGTGCACATTGATTTCAAGCAACTCAAACGTCTCAATTAATAGTGGTTAGTCTTTTTACCTTCCCGTCCATGAGTTACAAATATTTTATCAACTATATAATGTGTCAAAAATCACACACAACAAGCCACAACTTCCTACACACCGCGTGCACATTGGACTACAACTTATTATAGTAAGAATCATATCGTCTTACTTAATTAGCATATTGATTTATATTATTTTATGTAAATTTCACGTTTGTTTTGTGTGCGTAACAATGTAGGACATAAAGATGTTGCTTAGGAGGTTTGGTAGTAACATCATCTTCACTAATGGTTTAAGAGATCCTACACATCGTTGTCTTATCTATTATGTGGAATATGCACGAACATTTTTAATTTGATCGAAAATGCAATATATTGATTAACTATATTTAAGTTACTAACGATCAACTATATCTAATTATTTTTTGCAGCGCGTCAAGAAGCATTAAAGAAATAGATCAAGAAGTCACAAAAATTTTATCAAGAACAAAACATGCAAAAGGTCAATGAACATCAACGACAAAGACAACAACAACAAGAACAACGCCACAACCACTAGTGGAATGAATACTTAGCATTCATATTAATAGTACGTTACAAATCAAACATGCAATATTTTACTTCATGTAATACCGATAAATGGGCTAATACTATTGATTCGTTAGCAAGTAAGTTTATTGAAAATAATGTGACATGCATTCAAGTTTTAGTCAATAATTATTACTACACTTTGTTGGTACGTTTTAATAGTTTTGCTCTTAACGTAGTTTTTTGTCTTGCGGTGTGTTAATGTCACTTTCTTAATTAAACGCCTTTGAATATTGCGTGACTTTGATATTTGATATGACTGTGTAAATTATGTCGATGTTACTTATTGAAAATGGGGTAGTATATAATAAAAATATCTTCACACTATCATCTTAACAATGAGAATCTTCTAAATCGGAAGAAGTATATAAAGGAGAAGAAAATTGTGTTTAGTTAAATGTCGGGTCTATTGATTGATTGGAGCGGGTTTATGATTCGGACTTGGGTCATTGGATCTGATTTTTTATTATACGAGTTATAATTTATACTCTTGATTATATTAATTACTTTAATGTTTTATATTTTTATAGTTTTGTTAAAAAGGAAATTTGTTTTATAGTTCGCTTTTAATAATGTCGTTTATTTGAACAACGAAGTCCGTCTTTCACAAAAAATGAGAGTTTCAAACATGAACCGAAAATTAGTCCCGAACATTACGAAAAAAATAATTCGATCCAACATGTGTGCATTGCATGGGTCCCGAGGCATTCCAAACCTGTGCGCATCGCACGGGGATGAATATAAAAGGTCTCTAACATTAATGTCATTGCTTCATATTTAAAATAATTTATGTAACTTATACATATTAAAAAATTAGATGTGATGAGACTCTTTTCAATGTAACATCTTAAAAAAAGTCTCTTCACATATACTTTTTTAATGTCAATAAACTATTGTTGTATATTTGGGCCTCACCATCACACTAACAACCCGACAATTTACACAAGCATTTTTGCATGGGTCTTGAGGCAGCCCAAGTTATTTATGACGAAAATTAGTGGCAAACATAGTTTTTGACTCGACCTCAATTAAAACTGACAGAAATAAAGGCACCAACATTTTTCATGCCATGCTAACAAAAGTTGTGATACCATCACAACTTAGGAACTTATTGACCAACAAAAGTTGTGATAACATCACAACTTAGGACTTATTGTCAATAAACTATTTTAAATGTGTGACATGCTTAGAAAAGGTGTGATACCACCACAATTTAAATATATAATGATGAAAATAAGTGTCGAAGCTTACATGTCAATAAACTATTTTAAATGTGTGTCATGCTTAGAAAAGGTGTGATACAATTACAACTTAGATATATAATGATGAAAATATGTGCCGAAGATTACATATTAGTTTTATATCAAAATAAATGGATGTTGCAATTTTGAGAATAAATACAAAATCTAAACTTTATAAATAACTACTAATATGTCATAAAAAGTTTAAATATAATGTTACAATCTTGAGAATAAATACAAAATATAAACTTTATAAATAACTACTAATATGTCATAAAAAGTTTAAATATAAAATTTACCGATCAACTAAGGCCATACTTACAAAAGTCTAATAATGAAAAAAATTACTACACATTACACTATGACCAATTAGATAAAGCCCGTGTGCAACACACGGGTCTGAATTACTCGTATAAAAGAAAAGTAAAGTTTTTGTTATTTAATGACAACATAATTACATAAAAAAATTAAAAAAAAAAAATCATCACACTCTATTATAAAACACACCCTTTTGTGTGAGTTATTGAGCTGATTGATAAAAATGAGTGATCCAAAGATTGTTGAACAAGTTTATAACAAAAACGAGGTTAGCGTACTTGTAGTGTTTTATTTATTTTGTGTTTTTGTTTTAACCAACTAACCATTTATATATTTTCATAGTTTACATATTCATCTCAATCTCGTTCTCAATTCCAATTCATATTTGAATTCAAATTTGTTAAACTGAAATTAGAATGATGTTATTGTCATCTTAAATGTTACAATCTTTTTCAATTACACACATATTACACATAACTCTTGTTGTAGTAGTAATAGTAAGGAGCTGTTTGGTTTGTGGTGTTATATTTGGGTTTGAGATATAAAAGTAAAAAATGTTGTTTGTTTAGTAATTTGGCTTTCTAGGGGTGAGCAAAAAAACCGAAAACCGAAATCGAACCGAACTAATAACTGAACCGAATTTGCCAAAATGAACCGAACCGAACTACTAATTTGGTTCTTGGTTTGGATATGGGTTTGTTAGTTTGAACAGAAAACCGAATTCATATATATATATATATATATATATATATATATATATATATATATATATATATATAATGTTTTTATATATTTATATATATGTAAAATACTATTAAAATGTTATCTTAATATAAAAAAACACTTTTTATGCTTGAAATAATTTTTTTTGGCCAAATATCTATGTAAATATTAATTTTTCAAAAATAAATAGTGAAATTCGGGTTATTCGGGTCAACCCAAAAACCGAACTGAACTTAAATTCGGTTTTCGGTTGAATTTTAGTTCGGTTCAGTTTTCGAGTTGACCAAAAATTCTTTTAACCGAATCGAACTAACCCAACAACCCTGTAGAACCGTAGAGGGGGGGGGGTGAATATGGTTTCTTAGGCTTTTAAGACGTTTAAAAACTTTAAGCCTCAAAGAAAACCAAGTGGTTGTATAATCAATCCAAATAACCACGAACACAACCAAAGTATATAAAGCGAGTAAAGAACACAACGATATATACTGGTTCGGGATGGGGGGCTTATACCATCCGTACGTCCAGTTGCGAATCCGCGACTCCGATACTATTCACTAGTATAATCCTTTCGGTGGACTACAAACCGTTACAATTCACTCCACCAATATTCAACAATATTGATGCTCACAAAGAAGGAGTTACTCCCACGGTATTCCGCCCTCGGAAACCACCCAAAAGAATTTCACGATTCGACTTAACCTAAGGGTCACCAAGACCACTATCAAGACTTCCCACGGAAGTATCAAACCCCAACTAGATCCCCAATGATCTAGGCTTGGTTACAAAGACACAAGACTTCCCGTACAAACAATTGAATAAGAGATTGAATGTTTGTTTTATCAACCAAGTCCTAACCTAACCTAGAGAGTCGATTGTAGTAGAAAGGGTAAAGATAAGAAGACCCTCGACACAATCACAAGAGTGGATTAGGTTCTTGTGATTCTTCCCTTGCAAAGAAGAAGTGTTCTTTCAAATGATGTTAGTGTGATAGATTAAGAACACAAGAGATATAATTAGAGGATTAGAGAGAAAGAATAATGGCAAGGGGTGAGGAATACAAGAGGCAAGGGTGGTATTTATAGTCCAAGACCTAAACTTGGGAAAATTTTACTGAGACTGGCGCGTCAATGCGTGGGCAGCGCGCCAGGCGTCTGTAAACATTTTCCCAAAACTTTGGGTTTTGATCCTTTAAATACCAATCCTTGCTAAACCCCCAATTATACTTCACACTAAACCTTAACATTAATCAATCTAAGGTTTACCAACTCAAATAGCCAATTTGAAAAATCATTTGTGAAGTGTTTATAAGAAAACCAAATACCAAGGGTAGAAGAGTAGAAAGGGTAATTTGGTAGGGGTAGAAATGGTATTCCTCACATGGCATAATAGAGAAGAGAGTATGCCATGGAATAATCCTCAAGGGAAGGGTTAAGATGTAACTATGGTTAGGGTAAAGGTTTAGAGGTTTAACCATGGTTAGGTATAGAAGAGTTAAGTGTATAGAAGTAACCATGGTAAGGTTGAGAAGGGTTAAGTGTATAGAAGTAACCATGGTTAGGTTGAAGAGAGAAGTATATAGAGAATGAACCATGGTTAGGTTAAGGGGGTTTACTCAAGGGAATGTTTCATCCTTGGTATGGTTAAGAGTTAACCATGATTGGGTGTAGAAAGGTAACCATAGTTGGGTTAAGATGTATGTTGGTTAGGTTAACCAAGGTTGGGTTAGGGTTGTATGTTGAGAACTAACCATGGTTGGAAGAGGTGAACCATGGTTGGGTTAGAAAGGAGAATATTCCAAAGGAATATACCTTTGCTTGTGGGGAAATGATAAATGGAGGGTTGAGATTGTTTTGGTTTGAAATATAAGGTTAAGATGTGTTGTAAGAGATTGGATGGTTGAGATGGTTTTGGTTTGAAATGAATGAGTGAGATCAAAGTGTCCTTTTGGCTTGGAGAGGAAGGGTGATCCAAGGGTTGAGATTGAGTTAGGTTTGAAATAGAGGGTTGAGATTAAACACATGTGGTATAATAGAGAGGAGATTGGATGGGTGGTTGAGATGTGTTTAATTTGAATTGGATGGTTGAGATTGAGGATGTGTAAGGAATATAAGAGATGTGTAAGGGATGTGTAAGAGATGTGATGTTGTAAGGAAATGAATGGTTGAGATGGATTGAATTTGAATTCAATGGCTTAGATCAAAAGTGTGGGGGACAAAGGTACACTTTTGTGTAAGTGGTGTAAGGGAATGTTGGAAAGGATATTTGGGAAGGATTGTGGGAGATTTGGTGGTATTGGGTTAGATGGTTTTGAGGTAAATGGTATTTTGATGAAGAAGATAATTAAGAAAGTGATTAAGAGAAAATAATCTAATTGTCATTAAGAAGAAAAGATTTAGACAATTAAGATTATAAGTTGAGAAAATCATAAGTTACTTATTATTTCAAGTAACACAACATCGAGAATCCATAATTTCATATCTCGTGACTTTTCACGACTCGACGTTCTCAACTAATACTTTGGTTCAAACAAGTTAAGTGCTTTGCCTTAATGTAAAGCATAACCCAAGTGGGAAAGGATGCGTTTACGCAAAGTGAACTTTAACTTAGTTTGACCAATAAGGGAGTAAACCTGTTACGTAATTAGAGAAGACGTAAGCATGGGATATGAGCATATGAATGCTTTCACATAATGTTACGTGAAATATATAAGCTCTCTAAGTTTAGAAAAGCCTTGGCTAGAGGCGATAGCTAGAAAACATGAGTTGGCGTTTTCCCGTAAATGGGTGCTTTAAAAGTTGGATCTCTCTAATCCCAAAACTCGTTTCGAGTGTTCTCAATTAAGCACATAACATATTCATACCTGTATTGAAAGATCCACATTTGTCGGGTAAGGGGAAAGCCGACTTTCAGAATTCGTCCCGAGAATCACAGACGCCTGGCGCGTTACCCACACGTTGACGCGTGGTGGCGCGCCAGCAGCAGACTTGTGATTCGGGGAATTTTGGCTAACGTTTGTTATTTTATGTGTTTCGATGGTTTATTTGTCGTCATTAAAATATAAAGAGATCTTGATCATGTTGCCTCAACAAACCCGATAACCGAACCGATTGTTGGAATCTACCTCCTTGATAGATCTTTGAGCTTTAAGGATCGATAGCTTACTAATGTAATCACCAGTAAAACTATGCAGACAATCTCTGTGAGCTTGTATCTATTGCGGAATATAAATACAAACCGTATACTAAAACTTTGATCCTCTATGGATCTTAATATTAATCACTAAAACTGTTATTGAATCGTCCATAATACATTAACCTTGTGTTCCTTTTATACTACAAGGAACCCTAAATTCTTTTACAAGAAACGACTAAATTAAACTATGAAAGATATTCTAAATATCTTGTCCTAAAATAAGTAAACTCTATCTATGGATTAACTATATCCGTAGAAACTATCCATCAGCAGAATCCAGATCATCAGCAGTATCTTCATATGCTTCAGCAGGATCCCATCAGCAGTATCCATCAGCAGAATCATTATGCTGACTTCAATAATTCCTAACAATCCTCCCCTAATCTTGAAGTTGACATGGTTTACTCCAAGATTCTTGATAGATCTTGAATTCCAAGAGGATTAAATATGAACTTCAATACCAGCAGCAAAGAATCTGTATCAGCAGCATCTCTATGATCAGTATATATTTGAAATCTCCATTCTTTGCAGCAACAAATGGCACAATGTACATCAAAGCATAAGTTTCAAACTATTCTCATCACATCCGGGTGTGTTAACACCTGTGAGAGGTGAATCATTGAAAATTTAATGGATTTGATATCTCTTTACCAATAGCCATCACTACTGGAGTAGCCAAATGTTTCAGTTCAAATAAGAACTATGGTACACTGATAACCATATGATTTTTAGTAAATCATCAACTATAAACGGATTTGACATGTCTTTACCTGTAGCCGTTTGCTCAGGACTAGCTAATTCTTTGATTTAACAATCATGGTGAATAAGTAACCATATATGGTTTTCCACTGCCTTTACCATATACCATATATATATGGGCTATCCAATTCTTGGGAATCCATAAAGGAAAAATCCATGGCGAATTGATTACCATTCAACTCTCAGCAATTAAGCATGGGTGAGTTGAGTACCCTATGGTTTTTAGCAAACCATTACAGCTATCAACAGATTTGAGAAGTCTTTACCAAAGCTGTACCCTTTGGACTAGTCAACTTTTTGATGGAACAGTCAACATCATGGTAAGCTGATAACCACATAAAACCTGTATACAACAAAAAGTGAACTATACAAAGAAAAGTTGGTTTTTTATTTTTTTTTTAATTTTTTTTTACTAAAATAAAATATACAACAAAACATAAGACCAAAATCACTCAAGATTAGTCTCAATAGTAACACCATACTTGTTTTGTAATTCAAGCTTGGCTAGAAGCTCTTTTCTGATAAATCTAACAAGTTGTTCAGCATGATATAAATCATTCCCCACCATATCATGAGGAACAGTCAGCTTCACCTCAAGCATTTGCTGCAAGACCCCAATTGTGATAGGATATGTCACACCTGGTACCATATACAAGGTCTTTCCAGCTGTAGTGAAAATCATATGTACATCTGGAAGAGGAAAATATTTCCAATAATCTACAACCCATGTACTCTGTCCTTTCCAGATCTTAAAACCTTTTCCAACATACTGAGTTGAATCAAACAACACATATAAATCTCCAAGTAAAAACACACCATTATCTTGTGGTTTATGAGATTTATAATACTCAGTTACCCATCCATATATAGCAACAAGATCTTGTCTATCCACCATATGAAGTATTTCACTTAGAAAAGTAAAGTGTTTTGTGGAACCATCTTGTCTAGTGATCACATTTACATGTCCTTGACCTACTGAGGACTCAATAAGCTCCCATTTAACCACCTTTTCCCAAACTACAAGATCTTCTTCATCATCAGAACCAAACTCAATGAAAGTGCTATCTTCTACTGGTTGATCAAGACCTTTAGAAGCCTTCCTCTTTCTGGCAACACTTTTCTTCCTAGTACTAGGAGTAGAAGTGTGTGTGTCACCTTTGACATCAGCAGAACCCTCATCAGTAGTTTGAGGATCAGCAGGAACTGATTCAGAAACATCAGCAGGAACAGAATTTGGGTTATCAGAAGAAGGAGTCTCAGCAGTTGGAACATCAGTAGAAACAGATTCTTGAGCTTGTGTAGCATCAGAAGAATCAGGAACTGGCACAGAAGTAGATGCATTAGGTTCTTGATAATGAAGCAACTTGCCAAACGTGGAGTGTAATTGGCAAGAATTGTGGAGATAATCTTTGACCAATTATTGACTTAAATAAAATCCCAAAATAAAACATAAAACTGAATCGTCAGCAGAAACCAAGTCAATCAGCAGGAATCACATGGTCAATCAGCAGAAACCTACTTTATGTTGACTACGGTCAACCATTCCACCCATCAGCAGCAATGAGATAGTCCAATCAGCAGAAACATGTCAGCAGAGGAAACCACACTTCAGTAAATTTCGCTTATTTGGTCAAACTACCCAAATACTTACCAACCGTTCATTAATTACCATTAATTATCTTCTAAAAACGAAGCTTGACCCGGCTTATAAGTAGGAGTAAAAATCCCCAATTCACATCATCAACAAACCAAATCCCTAATTATCAATCAAAAACCCTAAAATTAGCAGCAATAATGAAATCCAACCAAAGCATTATTAACATCTCCTCTGACTCCTCTGATTCATCTGAATCATTAACCTCTTCACCACCACTGCGCATCCCAACCAAACCAAAAGGCCTTACAAAGGAACAGGCCAAAAAGAAATCCCATAATGTGAATCCCTCACCATCAAACCTGGTTGAGGAACCACATTGGTTATCCATTTTCCCACCGGAGGACCAAATGCCCTCCTACAATCCAAGTGTACCACTTGGTGAGTACTTCCCTTCCTATCCTCCACAGGAAGAAGAAACCTCACATCCAGCACCCCAATCATCAGAGGATCCAACCCCATGGATTCCAATTCAACCACCCCTTCGTGAACTCACATCCCCCTTCATCTGTACATCTTCAAATGAAGATGAAGATGAAAATGAAGCCCCCAACAATCCTCCCTCCACTCTTGAGAGGCCCCAATCTTCAAGAACAAGACCACGACCAAGACCAAGAAGGTCAAATCCTCCTCTACAAAGGGGAAGGGAAGTGGTGTTAGGGTTATCTTGTCCTGCAAAGGACAAGGGTAAAGGAAAGGTTGCTGAGGTAAAGGGTAAGGGCAAAGGGAAGGTGTAGTGGTTTTCACCATGTTGATGGTGACAATTGAAAGGGATCTAGAGGGTAGGACTGAGGTTGAGTTAATGGGTAGGGTAGTTGCTAGGTTATTGGTGTCTTGTGATTTTGTCAGAATCTTGTAATTGCAATCTTATGTAACTTTTGATTCCAATGAATAAAATTTTATTTTCTTGTTAATCTCATGATTTCATTGTATTCTGATTGCTTGAAAGATGTAAGACACATAATTCTTGATGATTACCAATTCCACTGATATGAACACCACAAATAGGGACATCAACAAAAACACCAAATAAGGAAAGCATCATGACCACATAACCACAATCTGTTCTATTAAAATTCTGCTGATATGGTCATTAACAATAATCCTGATCAAGCTCTTCTCCATTATGCTGATTTGGTCATCAGCAGTAACACAAATCAACCTCTTGCCATTCTGCTGATATGAACATCAGCAGCAACACGAATCAAGGATGTCAGCAGGAACTATGTACTAACTCTTTTTCAAACCTACTGATATGTGCATCAGTAGTAACACAGAGCTGCAAACTACACAATCAAAACAAAGAAACACAATCCAAACTAGACAGAAAATGGTTAGTTGAAATTAATTAAACCTGCAAAACAAAATTAGTGAACTAAAATATAATATACATAATATACAACATCAATCCTCCCCTAAAGCATATGCCTCCCCTTAGGCTTATGCCTCCCCTCAAACATAGCATTCAAGGATTAACCATCCTAATATGGACAAGTAAGTGATTAAACCTAGGTCCATCAAAAGCTTTGGTTAATAAATCAGCCACATTGTCATCAGTATGAATCTTAAGCACCTGAATTAAATGTTTTTCATTTGCATCTCTTATAAAATGGTGCCTAATCTCAATATGTTTTGTTCTCTGGTGAAAAACTGGATTTTTAACAATTGAAATGGTACTTTGGTTATCTATTTATATTTTAGTGTTCATGAAGTTGAACCCATAATCAAGCAATTGATTCCGTATCCAAAGTACCTGACCACAACAATTGGCAGCAGCAACATACTCTGCCTCAGTAGAAGAAGTAGCCACAATGGTTTGCTTCTTGCATTGCCAAGAAATCAACCTTCTGCCAAGAAATTGACAACCTCCTGTTGTGTATTTCTTATCCAAATTTGCACCAGCATAATCACTGTCACTGTAGGCTTCCAACACAAATGGTGATTCTCTTGAATACCAAAGGCCTAGCTTAGGTTGGCCTTTAAGATACTTGAAAATCTTCTTTACAGCATTTAGATGTGAAGTCAAGGGAGTGACTTGGTGTCTAGAATAGGCACTGATAGCAAATGTAATGTCAGGCCTTGAGGTTGTTAAATACATGAGTGAGCCAATCATAGATCTGTATAGATGCACATTGACAGCTGCATCTGGCTCATTCTGAGATTTGGGCTGTGGAAGTTCATAGGGAGTAGTTGCAGTCCTCAAAAGTTCAAAGTCAAATTTCTTGAGCATATCTCTGACATACTTCTCCTGATGAATGAAGATCCCATCAGGTTGTTGCTTAACTTGTAACCCCAAGAAGAATGTTAGTTCCCCCATTGCACTCATTTGAAATTCACTCTTCATCAACTCTTCAAATTCCCTGCACCAAGCTTCCTTTGTGGAACCAAAGATGATATCATCCACATAAACTTGAACAAGGATGATATCCCTAGAATTATTCTTAGTGAAGAGAGTCTTATCAATAGCTCCTCTTCTATAGCCATTATCCACAAGGAATATAGATAACCTTGCATACCAAGCTCTTGGTGCCTGATGTAGTCCATAGAGTGCTTTAACCACCTTGTACACCTTCTTTGGATTTTGTGGGTCTTCAAAACCTACGGGCTGAGTAACATATACTTCTTCTTCAATCTTGCCATAGAGGAAGGCACTCTTCACATCCATCTGATATACCACAAAACCCATATAAGAGGCAAAGGCCAAAAACAATCTAACGGCCTCCATTCTTGCAACAGGTGCAAAAACCTCATCATAGTCAATTCCCTCTTCTTGTCTGAAACCTTGAGCCACCAATCTTGCTTTATTTCTGACCACAATACCTCTAGCATCCCTCTTGCATTTCAGAATCCACTTGGTCCCAATTGCAATCTTTCCTGTAGGTAGATCAACAGGAACCCATACATCTTGATTCTTGAACTCCTGCATTTCTTCTTGCATAGCCTCTACCCAACTAGGATTAGTCAAAGCCTGTGCAATGCTTGTTGGTTCAACCTGAGATAAGAAACAAGCAAACAGACAATGTTGCTGGTCTATATTATTGTCCCTCTTTTGATTAGTAACATAAGTGATAAAAGCACATTGACCAAATTGTGTCTTTTTCACTGCACTTCTTGTTTGAACCATGGCATTGGGATCACCAAGTATATTAGTTTGAGGATGAATGATATCAATCCTCTTAGTTGGATTAGGGTTAACATCAATTGTAGTCTCAAGATTGGTCAGAGCTGGAGTAAACTCATCATCATAAGAAGCTGATTGAAAAATACCATCCCTTTGACTATGATTGCCAAGGTCTAAGGGGCTGGGAAACCTTGTATAAGGTTCATCTAAGCTGGTGGATGTAGCAGAAGAAACAGGTACAACAGCAGGAACGCCATCAGCAGTATTGGCATCAGTAGAAACTGTGTTTCTACTGGCATCAAGAGCAGCTTGTCTCAAGAGTATCTCAGTAGATTGAGCAAACTCAAGACCAAGCCTCTTAGCTTCTTCATTTGCTGCATGTTCTTGCTTTTGAAGTCTAGCAAGATCTTCTGCATATGTTGAGTTATCCACATCAGCAGCAACTTTGTCATCAGGGGATACTTTGTCATCAGGACCTGCAACATGAATGGGGAGAGAAGAAACAACAATAGTGGGTTCATCACACTCTGAATCACTGTCTGAGTCATCTTCCAGGGTACCTGCAATGTTAGTAGGTGACTCTTGTGTACCTGCAGAATGGTTAGTTTTAAATCTTGTATACCCTAAGTGATCTGTCAAGTAGTCAAGGTCAAAATACCATTCATGAGCTTTTCCCTGAACATTTTCCTTGTCTTTAAAAAATCTCAGGTTAAGAGTCTCCTCTATCTTCTTAGCATTCAAATTGTAAACCCTGTATGCCTTACTATGAGCTGAATACCCAACAATATAACCCTCATCAGCCTTCCCTTCAAACTTGCCAAGATGATCACTGGTATTCAAAATAGTCATTGGATATCCAAAAGGCTTGAAGTAGATAATGGTAGGTATCTTCCCAGTTAAAAGTTCATAGGCTGTCTTATTGTGTGGTCTTGTAATTGAAACCCTATTCAGAACATAACATGGAGTGTCTACTGCTTCAGTCCAAAACTGTAACACCCCCAATTCAATGATGCAACGGAATTCAAACTGGGTGTTACTCGACGGCACAACAGTCATAATAATAGAAAATGATCTCTAATTGAGTCGTTTTAAAAGATTTATCATTCAAATTATATAAATATCAGAGATTACAAAATGAGGTCCCAGATGGTTCCATGTTTACAATTAACATTAAATGAGTTTTCGAATGAGAATAAAATTTATAGCCCTCTTGAATATCCGTGCTCCTCCGTGCCAGCCTCGTTCATTATGGACCTAAAATACATGCTAAAGTGTCAACACAAAGGTTGGTGAGTTCATAGAGTTTGTGGTTACACTAATACCAATAGATCTAACCATAGTATTCGTGTTCACTATGCATAGTGCTTAATGGTTCATGATATAGAAACTCTAAGTATGGATATAATGGTACTTAGCATAAATAAACATTTAGTTTAGATACAACACATAGTTAGCAAATAATCGAAATTGAATTAAAATAGTTCGAGGAGCTAGGACACTTTAATTCATAAATCCAGCAACTCGTCAATCTGTTTACCCAAATGAAACCCCTCACATGAAGCTCCCTAGTGTTGTAGTATTTGATAGAAAATATAAGTTTTTGATCTTTAAAAGGTACATGTCCGAATAGTTGTATAAACTTAGGAAAGTTTATTTTAAATGAAGATTGTTATTATCAATGAGTTTATTAAGCCTAGAATGGATATGATATTACTTGCAAAGTCTCATGGTCATTTGATGGAGTAGATTTAAATTGGTTGATTATGTTACAACTAACACTTTAGTTCATGTTTTCGACTTAGAAAGCCATAAGGTCTTTAGCCATGGTTTTGTCGTGACTTTGGTCATTGCTACCATGGTCTTGAGACTCATCCTTGGCCTTAGCCATGGCTGTGGTCTCGGCTTTAAGGTCATTAGACCTCTTGGTTTTACTTAGCCATAACCATTATATAGTCATTTGAGTATTTAAAAGGGCTGTTAAGAATCTGATGAAAAATATCATTCATTATGGGTTTTCTGGACCCGTGCGCCTGAATTTTTGAAGAAAACATCATTCCAGACAACTTTCGTGTTTTAACTTTTTGATGAAACGGAGCAGAAAAGCCTCTTTTTGCGTGTTTTAGTTCTGTCACATAAACTTTTGGGACAGTTTTGCCTCAAAGTTTTGGTAACTTCTATTAGCCATATCTTTTGACTCATATACTCATTTTAGGTGGTTCAAATTGCTATGTTTTCCTTGTTAAGTCCTCTACCACAATATATAATTGTCCAGTATCATGTTTATACCATTTTGGTAGAATTTCTCAATATAAGTCACTAGTTTTCTTGTTTACTTAACATAAGTTAACATATAGTTTCCATAACTTGTTTTAATAGTTTTTATACAACATGAATGATGATGTACCCTCTGATTAGCTCGAAGGATCCCCCTTCGAGTCTGATCGCAACCTACATAATCGAAGGCTCTGGCTAGCCTCCTAAAACTTTCTTAGGCATAAAACTAATTGATGCGTAGGGATTGCACCAGGCTTTACCTCTCGAGGGATCTCGAGAAGCTTACAACCCCCACCAGGAAGTGTACCTGATCGATGTAGTATAGTATAATGACAAGTACCGGGGGATTGATCGTTCAGCTAGGAATAGTGTCGCTAGGATTAGAAAACCTAATTACTAGTTCTAAAGATGAGGGATGATTATTTTTGTATTTTTATATTTTATAGAAAGCAAGTAAATATCTCAGGTTTGAAGGATATGGGCGGAATTAGTTGCTAGTCAACTAACCCAAAACTAAGATGCAATCAAAATAAAATACTAAAAATGAAAATAAAACTAAATTAAACTAAGGTTGTGAGCAATAAGTGGAGAAATGTGTTTACTTAGATTTCACTACACCCTAGATATCTTTTACACGTTAATTACATGTTATAGTTGCGTGGATGACGGATTGTATTCCTTAATACCATTCATGGGGTGGCGTACTTAACTCCCCAATCCTATGAGTGCCTACTTCACTCCTATGTCGAGCCGGCTAAGAAGCTCCTAACATGGGATCATTAGAATTTACTCATGCATTAAATACAACCAATAAAACCTAGTACACATCGGTTCATGTTTCCTAAGACGTTCAAGCATGTTACCAATTGGAGATCTGCCAGTTTTCTTAAGCCTAACATTGAAATCATTCATCCAATACAACCATAAACAAGTAATCAACACATAATCAACATCTAGGTTTCATTAGATCTAAGCAAACACAAGATAAATCTAGCCTAGCATGGTGGAATTAAGACAAGAACAAGATATAGACAACCAACACATAGACATATTGATTGAATTAGAAGAACACTTATCTCAATTACACATGCAAGCATTCAAGGGCTGAAAACCCTTGAAAAACCTGTAAAATTCGTATATGGTTCGGCCTTAGGGTTTCTCCAAACTTCTTCTTTTTTTTTGAATGAAAATTAGAAAACTATATATAGATAATTGAGGCTGATGGCGTCAAGAACAATCTTGTGACGCCGTCATCTCGTCGCCAAAATAATTCTCGGACTGCCTTGATCTACATCTGACGCCGTCATGTATTATATCTTTCCAAGCCGTTACGTATTTAACTCTTGACGCTCTTCCTTGTGACGCCTTCATTTCAGTACTGGGCCATCATGAAATTTACTCTTGACGGCGTCAGGAAAATGCTCTTGACGCCGTCACACACTGTTCCCAGCTTGGAAAATTATGTCTTTGGCGTTTTCTTCACTTTTATGCTCCAAAAACGTCCGAATTGCTTCCTTTTCCAAATTTCGCTCCCAAAGTACCTAAAATCACAAAAGGACTGATTTAGGGCAATATTTGATCAAATAAATTCAATTTCGGGCTTAAATGACCCCCTAAAAGTGGTTCATTTTTCGCCTCATCATATACCCTTACAGTTGAGATTTGCTTGTCCTCAAGCAAATGCGCTTTTATTCTATTCAAAAGACAAGTTAGGGGTCATTTAACACTAATATAAAAGTAATTACAACAAATAATCGTTCCACTAAAGACCAAAGACAAGCACGGAGGTCATATACTAGCTCCTCACAAATAGTGTTTAGATACTCACATCTCTCGGGTGTAATAAAGTATAAATTACAATATGGAAACGGAAGATATCTCTCACTACCTGTCATAGCAAAATAGATTACCATAGGCTTGGGAAAGGATCAAACCTCCACCACATGGCGTAAGCACCTTGGATAAACTATCAAAGAGGTCTTTTTAAGGGTTGTAACGTTAGGTGTAGGGATATGAAATACATGGTTTTGTTGGATATAGGCAGTCTTTACTGGTGGCGAGTTAACAATCTTGGTTAATTACATGTACAATGTGGCGTTGCTAAGCCAAGACTAGGCTCGACTTAAGCTAATAAATGAAAAATAACAAAAACATAAAATGAACATAGAATAAAAAGGGATGGCAGTCCGTATGTTTTTTTTTTCTTTTTTTTTTTTTTTTTTTTTTTTTTTTTTTTGCATACACTCTTACCCTACCATCCAAAATAATACATCATAGGGAATGAAAATTCCCCTTACACTTGAGTCTTTACATACTTTACAATAAACTAATCTAATGACTCGAATTAAGAAAATCAAAATACTTGGAGTACTTTTAAGATTAACGCACATATGGGGGTAATAAATAATGTTCTTCCCCATTACTCCATAAAATAAGTGCTTTACCCATGAGTCCCAATCGTCCCAAAACAATATGTACAAGGATATGACTCGACTTAGCAACCATGTAATCAATTAGATAGTTAACTTAGGGTTTAACAAATAACAATAATGTACTAAAAATGAGCGCATACACGGAAGGCTAAGGTGATTTGGGTGTACATTTAAGTGAGGTGTAACAAATTCTTCCTTTAAGTAAAATGCTTAAAGTTAGAAACGAAAAGATAGGCTCGGAGGGGTGTACTAGGGGTTTCGTGTACTTAAAATGAGTACAACGCTAAGGGTGTGGGAAAAATTAGTTGACTTAACTAGCCAAGTAATATGACTTAAATGGTCAAGTAATTATGATAGGGGTTTAACACAAGGGTGATCCTAATGCCTCTTATCATGTAGAAAATCCTACTGCACGGATGTAGTCTCACTAGCAATCTCGGAATGCATCACTAACGCAAGTTCTAGAATCTAAATGCTACCGGTACACTCATAAGCACTAATAGTAAATGCTTTTCCTATCAAATCTAAAGGCGAACCTCACATATTTGGGTGGAAAATTTTTCTGAATGATACGGTTATGTGCTAGTCATACAATCTCCTATCCATGAGACGCGTGCTATGGCTAAAGTTTCACTCCTAAATGTTGTAAAAAAATTTTAAATTTGGCGCTAAAATTGCACTAACAAGTATTTATCATAGTTTTATTACACATCTACTATCAAACAAACAAACTCAAGCGAAAGTGTATCTATAAGGTATCATCATTTTACCCTCCCCTTACTCTTAAGATGAACATTGTCCCCAATGTTCAAGTAAAGAATGTAAAAGTGAAATAAGTAAAAAGAATGAAATCAAATACTCCCCTGATTCGCTCGGTTTGGATAATAAGGTGGCCAGGTTAAATCTTCCTCCAAGAAAATGAACAATCAAAGCTTCACTTCCAGAATAATAATCATCTTCTTGTCATACATAACCTGTAAATCCTGAGAAAATAAACAAGACAACCTCGCATAAAATCGGCGGCAATCTACATAAGTTACTAATTCCTAGAAAACAAAGTAAGATATAATGCTTGTGGAATGAAGTTTGCAGATTTCCTGGAGATTATAAAACTTAATAATTCAACAAAAACTTTAAAACTCCGTTAGAAAAACAAAACCGGTAAAATTTCCAGATTTTTACCCGTGACGCCGTCAAGAGTAAACTCGTGACGCCGTCAGAAGTGACCTGCAGAAATTCTTATGTTAAGTTTCCGAAAAATTTCTGGAAAAACTTGGTCTTACTTCCTGGAAAATCCTGCAAAAACTTCATTATGACTCAATACAAGCATTTGACTTTAACGAATACGAATATACATGTTCATTTAATATTGTGAAGAATCATGATCGGTTTGTTTCTTAAAAACATATTTGGGGTTTCCCCTTACACTTATCTTTTGCAAAAATACTTTTAGGTGGAGTTAAGACTAGGCCAAAACAACAAAGTAAAGTATTTCCACTTTTTAGTTTAGAAACATGATCTACCAACAATAAAAATAAAGCATGCATACGGAAGCAAATAACAAACAAACGAACAACCAAATAAAAACACACAAAACATGGGTTGCCTCCCAAGAAGCGCTTGTTTTTGTTCGAGTCACGAGCCTGACTCTACCCTTATTTCACGAATAAAGGTGAGGTTTTCCCTACACTTAGGATTAAGTGCGGGTGATAGTAGCGATACACACCATCTCGGTGGAAGTATGCCACGTGAGGAAAGACTGGTGGATGAATTATATGCTCAAAGGGTTGTGCTCCTATCATCATAACCTTACCTAATTCAATCGGGTTAATAGGTGGATTAAGATTTTCTCCTATAAAGGGATCATTTTCTATCAACTTCGAAAGACTCCTAGTTGAGGATCCATCTTGACCTAATAAACCTGGTTTAAACCCATAATGTTTCTTGTGATCAATAATAAATGGGTGATGTAAGCATGTAAGGTCATTTTCCACTCCTATATTGGCTTCCTCTCTACAAGGCTTAGAGTCCACTACCTTTGTCCTAAGACTATCCGGACTACATGGTTTGATGGGTGGATCAGAACCTATTTCAATTCCTAAATTTTCATCCAAGGATGGAAGATTAGGTAACGGTTTTGGTTGAGGCTCCGGTTCATCAAAACTAGGAACTTCCCTAGAACTAAGAGTAAGGTTATCATTATAAGTATTCAAACCTATATCCTCTAGTTGTGTTTGGTTCAAATGTTCTACCTCTATTGGGGTTCCTAAAGTCTCTTTTACTTATTCCGGATAAGTCACAGGCGGTGTGTATGCCTCAAATGATGGTAGGACTTGTGAGGTACTTGGTGGGCTTAGATTTTCTACTCTATCCTCCATCTTATCAAGATCACCTATGTGTTCATCTTGTATTAAGGTAGTGCCTAACCATGACATGCACCTAGGTGTCTCAACTCTAATCTTTTTATCCCTAAACAAACTTTCCGATTGAGCCTTCCAAATTGAAAATAGGTCTACACTTACGTTTTTTAGGTCCCATGTTCCACTCCTGTATTGGGCATGAATCTCAAAGTTTTCCCATGCGTTTTTGACATCATACTCCCAAAACTCCCCATCTGTTACATAGTCAAGCCTCATTTGGGTTTCGTAGTCGATACGAGTGTGAAATAATTGAAGTAGAGGCAATAAATCAAGACCATAGCGAAGGACTTTTTGTAGTAAGTATTTGAAACGAGTCCATGCATCGGGAAAAGATTCACCGTGATGTTGTCGAAACATCAAGATGTCATTTTGAAGTGAAAAGGGTAGATTTTGTAGTGGGTTTGGTCGATTGGATGAAAAATTTGGCGGATTCGCGTTCTCCATAATGGTGAACGGAAAAGTCAATGGAAAGGTTTTTACGAACAAAGACACAAAGAAAAGATAGACTAAAGGAATCTATAAAAATAAAATAAAAATCTTACTAGAAAGGAATCTAGCAAGTAGACCTAATAAAAAGAAATCCTAACCTAGACAATAACTATTCCCCAGGCTGCGGCGCCAAAAACTTGATGCGTAGGGATTGCACCAGGCTTTACCTCTCGAGGGATCTCGAGAAGCTTACAACCCCCACCAGGCAGTGTACCTGATCGATGTAGTATAGTATAATGACAAGTACCGGGGGATTGATCGTTCAGCTAGGAATAGTGTCGCTAGGATTAGAAAACCTAATTACTAGTTCTAAAGATGAGGGATGATTATTTTTGTATTTTTATATTTTATAGAAAGCAAGTAAATATCCCGGGTTTGAAGGATATGGGCGGAATTAGTTGCTAGTCAACTGACCCAAAACTAAGATGCAATCAAAATAAAATACTAAAAATGAAAATAAAACTAATTTAAACTAAGGTTGTGAGCAATAAGTGGAGAAATGTGTTTACTTAGATTTCACTACTCCCTAGATATCTTTTACACGTTAATTACTTGTTATAGTTGCGTGGATGACGGATTGTATTCCTTAATACCATTCATGGGGTGGCGTACTTAACTCCCCAATCCTATGAGTGCCTACTTCACTCCTATGTCGAGCCGGCTAAGAAGCTCCTAACATGGGATCATTAGAATTTACTCATGCATTAAATACAACCAATAAAACCTAGTACACATCGGTTCATGTTTCCTAAGACGTTCAAGCATGTTACCAATTGGAGATCTGCCAGTTTTCTTAAGCCTAACATTGAAATCATTCATCCAATACAACCATAAACAAGTAATCAACACATAATCAACATCTAGGTTTCATTAGATCTAAGCAAACACAAGATAAATCTAGCCTAGCATGGTGGAATTAAGACAAGAACAAGATATAGACAACCAACACATAGACATATTGATTGAATTAGAAGAACACTTATCTCAATTACACATGCAAGCATTCAAGGGCTGAAAACCCTTGAAAAACCTGTAAAATTCGTATATGGTTCGGCCTTAGGGTTTCTCCAAACTTCTTCTTTTTTTTGAATGAAAATTAGAAAACTATATATAGATAATTGAGGCTGACGGCGTCAAGAACAATCTTGTGACGCCGTCATCTCGCCACCAAAATAATTCTCGGACTGCCTTGATCTACATCTAACGCCGTCATGTATTATATCTTTCCAAGCCGTCACGTATTTAACTCTTGACGCTCTTCCTTGTGATGCCTTCATTTCAGTACTGGGCCGTCATGAAATTTACTCTTGACGCTGTCAGGAAAATGCTATTGACGCCGTCACACACTGTTCCCAGCTTGGAAAATTAAGTCTTTGGCGTTTTCTTCACTTTTATGCTCCAAAAATGTCCGAATTGCTTCCTTTTCAATATTTCGCTCCCAAAGTACCTAAAATCACAAAAGGAACGATTTAGGGCAATATTTGATCAAATAAATTCAATTCCGGGCTTAAATGACCCCCTAAAAGTGGTTCATTTTTCGCCTCATCACTAATCATCAATGATCTAGTTACCAAGTGGGAATTCGCCAATCGAAGGATTAAGCCCTTCGGGGTATCTCTCGATAAGTTTTAAGGAAGGAACGATGCCAAGTCCAAATGTTGGTGTGACCAAGTCTTACCCACGTCTCCTCTTTCTCTTTAGCTCCCCCGCTAAACCAGGAGGAGTGGGACACTAAACCCTAGCGGTTACCACAAATCATGGGACGCCCCCATGATCTCTCTCAAACGTGTGACCAATCTCCAGGACCGTTTTCTTCACCTATAAATAGTCATGGATGATGACAAATCTGGTATGCAATCTCTCTCACTTTACTTTATTACATCTACACTTAAACTCTCATACCGATCACTTATTCGCACGCCGGAGGTGGTTCGCAGGGTCCAACCCCTGCGCAATCACTTAACGTAGTGTTTTAGTATTTCTTATTTCAGGTTATATCCGAGCTTGGCGTAATCACAACACCCCTCATTTCCTTTGATCACCATCGAAGGCCTGGTAGTGCGAATTATTGTACAATCAGTGGCACCATCAGTGGGACCCACTACAATTAGTCCCGTTATTTCCAAGTAGAATAACCAAGTCAAATACACTCGCTATTATTTTGGCATGAATCCAGAAAGAGAAGTTACACCCCCACCGGGTTTCTCGTCTTTAACCCCTTTACCCATAACTGACACCAACAACCTTCCGCAAATCATGGCCTCCACATTTACCACACGATCTCGCCCTGAAATAATGCCCAACCACCATGCATCCACATCAGCTAATCCAGAGCTCATCATTAGCCCCGCATTTGTCGATGCTAATTACGAAGAGCTAGAGTCCTTGTTAAGGGCTCGAAGGAGGCAAGTCAGAAACACAGAGATGCGAAGGGAGTTAGAATATTCCAGCGAAGAGTATGATGAGGAGATCGAGATGGAGCCGAGACCTTCGGTCCCTAGGACTCATCACCCTATCCTGCGTATTGGGTCTCCTGCGCATAGAAGGGCTAGAGGAAGGAATGTAGACTTTGAGGGAGTCCCCGAAAGAGCTCCCACGAGGAGGCAAGGAACTGTTGCTGAAGGCTCTAACGGGAAGAGCCAGCAGAGAGAAAACACGGAGGTAAACCTACCTCCACTACTAGCGGCACATTTGGGAAGGACCGAAGGAGGAGTTCCACTGCAACCCTCCCACGCAT
Source organism: Artemisia argyi (assembly GCA_030686995.1). Classification (NCBI taxonomy): domain Eukaryota; kingdom Viridiplantae; phylum Streptophyta; class Magnoliopsida; order Asterales; family Asteraceae; genus Artemisia; species Artemisia argyi. Next base: position 6,489,623 of record CM060705.1, read on the forward strand.
CTAGTGTAGGAGGTAACCCAGGTTCAGTCAACACAGGAGGAAGTCTCCCTCCCGTTGGCCTATATCCCAGCATCCGGTTCAAAGTTATCCTCCAAACCTTTATCCCCCCATGAATGGGCAACCTGGCAATCAGTATTCCTCACAAACTGCTGTACCCTATAACAATCCCATGATATACCCTCTGTATACCATGTATAATGGTTACCCTCCAAACACGAATACACCTCATCCTTTCTACACTAATCAACCCTCTTCAGGGGTACCCCCTCCTTATAATCCATACCATAATGTTCCCATGAACATACCACCTTACACCCACTCATACGCAGAGCCCGCAGGTCCTATGACACCCTTTGTAAGATGGATAGAAGATTATCCCTTGCCGGATGGTCTAAAGATGCCATCACATATAGGCACCTATGATGGGAAGGGTTATCCAGATAATTTCCTGCATTTGTTCGAAGGAGCCATAAGGATGCAGAAATGGGTCATGCCCATAGCCTGTCATATGTTTACGTATACCCTCCGAGATTCCGCATGTATTTGGTGGAATGGGCAGAAATCGGGAAACATCATCAACCTTGATGATTTGAAGGCTAAGTTTCGATCTCACTTCAGCCAACAGAAGAAGTTCACAAGAACGCACCTCATGGTGTACAACATTTAGCAGAAGGAGAACGAAAGCACAAGAAATTTCGTTACTAGGTACACTGACGAAACTCTGCAGATTCTAGGCTTACACGAAGAGCAACGCATTTCTGGCTTCGTCCATGGCCTACGCAACCGGAATCTTGTGGAATTTTTATCCACAGATCTTCCGGCAACATACAAAGGCCTGATGGAAAAAACATACACGTGGATAGAAGCCAAAGAGGTATCTACCAATGGGGCTCCGATGGAGAACAATAAAGGAGCGAAGTCGCATTCGTGGGAAGGACCGAAGAACAAACACAAAAGCCATAATAGGTTTACTCCCTACAACAAGGGTCCGAACCATGGTTTATTGGGAAATCTCACGAAGTCTCCGAGAGAGATTTTAGCGACAGAGAAAGCTGCCAAAGCCTTCAAACCACCCCCTCGCATGGTGGGAAAAAGCAAGAACAGAGATACTACTAAGTATTGCCACTTCCATGAAGAATTTGGTCATGAAACAAACAGCTGTCGAGAGCTGAAAAAGTAGATAGAAGAGGCAGTAAAATCCGGGCAATTAACACATCTCGTAAAAGGGATAAGAAAGGGCAAAGAGAAAGCCACTGATACGCAACTGGGAAGGGATAATACCCCTCAGGAAGCTCCTATCCTAATTGTTCGATGGGATTCCTCCCGATTGAAAAGAAAGGCCTCCGAAAGGGAAACATACGAGGCAGGGGAAATAACGTTCCCGTCCAAAGCAGGAGGATTCCCTTCAAAGGATCCAGTGATCATTAAAGTCGTAGTCTCGAATGTGGAGGCTAAAAAAGTTTATTTGGACTACGGAAGTTCTTGCGAGGTAATCTACGAACATTTCTTTAGGAAACTCAGCCCTACAATCAGATCCAAACGAGTAGAGTCAAGAATGCCTCTGGTAGGTTTCTCGGGGGAACGATCGTGGCGCTTGGGGGAAATACCTCTGGAGGTAACACTCGGAAGTGGAAAGCTTACGAGAACCGAAATCCTCAAATTTGTCATCGTAAAATCCAAGTCACCCTACAACATGTTAATCAGACGAACTGCCATGCAAAAGATGGGCATTGTGGTCTCTACGGTACAAGCAATAGTGAAATTCCAAACCGCGAACGGTGTCGGAACCATATTCTCTAGTTATCACGAAGGGAAGCACCAAGAAGCCCAAAAGAACAAGGGAGAAGGTAATCGAAAGCGTACGATGGATATTAGAGAAGGCTCCGGTTCAAAGGAGCATGTGGCACTAGACGAATCTCACTCAGTACGAAAGGTGGAAATGGGGAAGCGACTCCCCGCCACTTTCAGAGAAAGGTTGGAAAAACTCCTCGAAGCCTATGAAGATGTGTTTGTAGGAAAATATTCAAACATAACAGGAGTTTCGAGGTTGCTCACAATCGGCGGCAGGCCTTTTAGCAAGGAACGCAAGCTCAATGAATCCAAACACATCAAACTGGCCAAGCAGAAGCCTCATCAGGTGACACCTGAACGAAGTGCATCAATTAAGGAAGAAGTGGACAAACTCATAGCGGCAGGGATACTTCGAAGGGTAGAAAACCCACGGTGGGTTACTAATCCAATTGCAGTCCAACGGAGAAATGGAGAATGGATAATACAGGTTAACTTCAAAGACATCAACAAAGCTTGCCAAAAAGAAAGCTATTTGTCGGTAGAAGAACAACAACCATTGCCTGGAGTTCGTTGGGAATGCTTCCTTAGTACGAATATGGGATGCCACCAGATACAGATGGCGAAGGAAGACGAAGAAAAAACAGCCTTTCATGTAGGCAGAAGCTCCTACTGCTTCAAACGAATGCCCTCCGGTTTACGGAACACCGAAGCCACTTATAATAGGCTGATTCGAAGGGTCTTCGAAAAACAGATAGGGAGGAACTTGAGAATTTGCGAAGGATACTTAGTCACGCAAAGCAAGACAAAAGAAGATCTCCTCCATGATGTCGAAGAAACCCTCATGCAGCTAAGGAGGATCAACCTAAAGCTAAACCCTATAATGTGCTCCTTCGGTATCAAAAATGAAGGGTCAAACGAACGCCCGTTCGTAAGTCAAAGGATTCGGACCAATCCAAACAATGAAGAAACCTCCCCAGAGATGCAAACTCGGAGAACGCAAGGGAGGATTCAAAATCTAAAAAACAACTTGGAAACACTAAAGGCGTTTTTGTCAAAGGGTGTCAACAGGTCTTCATCTCTTTACAAAGTCCGCAATGAAGTCATCAACAACATATCCTATCAATGGAACAAGGAAGCCAAAAATCCTTCCAAAGATGGAAGAATTGCATGGAGATCTTGCCAATGGTTGTGCCCCCAACCAGAAGAGAAGTGTTATTCTTACACATAGCAGCGTCCCTTGATGAAATCGGTGCAATGCTCTTCGCGGAGAGAAGACGCATACAGATACCAATATATTTCGTTAGCAGGGCTCTACCAGACGTGGAACAAAGCTACGCAGCATCAGAAAAGCTAATCCTAGCTTTGGTTCATGCCACAAGACGTCTCTGAAGGTATTTCAAGGATCACCCCATCAGAGTACTTACGGATAAGCCATTCGAAAGGGCATTCCTAAACCCTGATGGAACACGGAGAATGGTCAAATGGGCTAAAGAATTGGAGGAATATGACATAGAATATAGAGAAAACGATCCTTTTGAAGGACAAAGTAATGAACCAGCTGAAACATGCGAATCGAGTATGTCCTCTAACAAAAGAGTTTTCCAAGCTAAACGAAAGGAAAAACACCACATAGGTGATTCAAAGACACGTTCAGTCCCACACAATCTAAAAGAATGTCTCAAATCCGGAGCGGAGTAGCAGGCTTCGACAAAGTAACAAACCTTTTACACTCCGAATCACAAGCTTCATAGCAATATGCTAACCGTTTAATTGCAAGAATAATAAACAAGGGAGCTTTCTGGAACATACTTCGAGGAAGAATATGTGGAACAAGTCCAAATCAATAGTAGCGAGGCTTACGCGTCAGCAACCCTCCTTCAGCATACGAATGACTTGCCATATCCTTCGTAAGTCCTACGTACAAGACTTGCAATTTTTTTCTTTTTATGTATTCAACTCTTCTCTTTCGGGAAAAAAGCATTAATGGTAGGCGTCTTAGTGTTCATTTGTATATATGATGTAATCCTCCCCTACCCACTTAATGATATCACATGTTTCCCACGAATCTTTTGTTACATCTAACAATAAAGATTTGCTCAGCCAAGTAATTACAAGTTCAATCTTCGAAGGATGGTACAAGATACTTATGGCTTGTATGCTATTAAACATCCAACACAATTCACATTAACTTTCCTAAATGGTCTTAGGGTATGCGAAGCCCTTCAAACTTAAAGGATGAAGACAGAGCGGGTCACAACGGATGCGTGGGAATTGCACCAGGCTTTCCCTCTCGAGGGATCTCGAGAAGCTTACAACCCCCACCAGACAGTGTACCTGATCGTTGTAGTATAGTATAGTGACAAGTACCGGGGGATTGATCGTTCAACTCAGGAATAGTGTCGCTAGGATTAGAAAACCTAAAAACTAGGTCTAGAGGTGAGGGATGATTCTTTTTGTATTTTTATATTTTATGAAAACAAGTAAAAATCTCGGGTATTGGAAGGATAGGCGGAATTAGTTGCTAGTCAACTAACCCAATAACTAAGATGCAATCAAAATAAAATAACAGAAATGAAAATAAACTAAATTAAACTAGTGGTGTGAGCAATAGATGGGAGAATTGCGTTTACTTAGATTTCACTACTCCCTAGATATCTTTTACATGTTAATTACTTGTTACAGTTGCGTGGATGACGGGTTGTATTCCTTAATACCATTCATGGGGTGGCGTACTTACTTCCCCAATCCTATAAGCTCCTACTTCACTCCTATGTCGAGCCGGATAAGAAGCTCCTAACATGGGATCACTAGAATTCGCTCATGCATTAAATACAACCAATAAAACCTAGTACACATCGGTTCATGTTTCTTAAGACGTTCAAGCAAGTTACATAATGGAGATCTGCCAGTTTTCTTAAGCCTAACATTGAAATCATTCATCTATTACAACTATAAACAAGCAATCAACCTATAATCAACATCTAGGTTTCATTACATCTAAGCAAACACATAAAAGATCTAGCCTAGCATGTTAAAATCAAGACAAGCATAAGATATATTCAAACAACACATAGACATATTGAATGAATTGAAAGGAGACTTATCTCAATTGAACATGAAAGGTTTCAAGGGTTGAAAACCCTTGAAAATACTGTTACAAACGACCTAGGGTTTATTAGGTTCGGCCCTAGAATTTTCCACACAAGTTCTTCTCTTAATAATGAAAAATAGAAAAGTATTTATAGATTTTGTAAGGTGACGGCGTCAAGAGGAAAAATCTGACGCCGTCATCTCGCCGCCAATAAAGTTCTCGGACTACCTAGATCTAAAGTTGACGCCGTCATGTGTAATCTTGCTTCCGGCCGTCACCAAATTTTACTCTTGACGCCCTTGGCTTGACGCCGTCACATCTCTACTGGACCGTCACCAACTTGTGCTCTTGACGCCGTCAGGAAATCCTTCTTGACGCCGTCAGGTACTGTTCACAGCAAGGAAAATTAAGACTTTGCCATTTTCTTCACTTTTATGCTCCAAAAACGTCCAAAATGCTTTCTTTTCCAGAATTCACTCCCAAAGTACCTAAAATCACAAAAGGAACGATTTAGGGTAATATTTGATCAAATAAATTCAATTCCGGGCTTAAATGACCCCCTAAAAACGGTTAATTTTTCGCCTCATCATATACCCTTACACTTGAGATTTGCTTGTCCTCAAGCAAATGCGCTTTTATTCTAATCAAAATACAAGTTAGGGGTCATTTAACACTAATATAAAAGTAATTACAACAAATAATCGTTCCAGTAAAGACCAAAGACAAGCACGGAGGTCATACACTAGAACCTCACAAATAGTGTTTAGATACTCACATCTCTCGGGTGTAATAAAGTTTATATCACAAAATGGAAATGGGAAACATCTCTGACTACCTGTCATAGCAAAATAGATTACCACAGGCTTGGGAAAGGATCAAACCTCCACCATGTGGCGTAAGCACCTAGTATAAACTATCAAAGAGGTCTTTTAAAAGGTTATAACATTAGGTGTAGGGATATGGAATAGACGGTTTTGTTGGATATAGGCAATCTTTACTGGTGGCGAGTTAATCATCTTGGTTAATTACATGTACAATATGGCGTTGCTAAGCCAAGACTAGACTCGACTTAAGCTAATAAATCAAAATTAACAAAAACTTAAAATAAACATAGAATGAAACGGGATGGTAGTCCGTATGTTTTTTTTTCTTTTCTTTATCTATTTTTTTTTTTTTTTTTTTTTTTTTTTTGCATACACTCTTACCCTACCATCCAAAATAATACATCATAGAGAATGAACATTCCCCTTACACTTGAATTTTTACATACTTTACAATAAACTATTCTAATGACTCGAATTAAGATAATAAAAACACTTGGAGTACTTTTAAGATTAATGCACATATGGGGGTAATAATATGATGTTCTTCTCCATTACTCCATAATATTAGTACTTCACCCATGAGTCCCAATCGTCCCAAAATAATATGCACAAGGATATGACTCGACTTAGCAACCACGTAATCAATTGGATAACTAACTAAGGGTTTAAACATGAAACAATAATGCACTAAAGATGAGTGCATACACGGAAGGCTAAGGCGATTCGGTTGTACATTTAAGTGGGGTGTAACAAATTCTTCCTTTAAGTAAAATGCTTAAAGTTAGAAACGAAAAGATAGGCTCGGAGGGGTGTACTAGGGGTTTCGTGTACTAAAAATGAGTACAGCGCTAAGGTGTGGGAAAAATTATTTGACTTTACTAGCCAAGTAATATGACCTAAATGGTCAAGTAATTATGATACGGGTTTAACACAAGGGTGATCCTAATGCCTCTTATCATGTAGTAAATCCTACTACACGAATGTAGTCTCACTAGCGGTCTCGGGATGCATCACTAACGCTAGTTCTAGAATCTAAATGCTACCGGTACACACATAAGCACTAATAATAAATGCTTTTTCTATCAAATCTAAAGGCGAACCTCACATATTTGGGTGGAAATTTTTTTAAGTGGTACGGTTTTGTGCTAGTCATACAACCTCTTATCCATGAGACGCTTGCTAAGGCTAAAGTTTCACTCCTAAATGTTGTAAAAAATTTTAAATTTGGCGCTAAAATTACACTAACAAGTATTTCTCATAGTTTTATTACACATCTACCATCAAACAAACAAACTCAAGCGAAAGTGTGTACTATAAGGTATCATCATTTTACCCTCCCCTTACACTTAGGATGAACATTGTCCCCAATGTTCAAGTAAATAATGTAAAAGTAAAACAGGTAAAAGAATGAAATCAAATACTCCCCTGATTCGCTCGGTATGGATAGTATGGTAACAAGGTTAGATCTTCCTCCAAGAAAATGAACAATCAAAGATTCCCTTCCAGAATATAAATCATCTTCTTGTCATATATAACCTGTTAAACCTGAGAAAACAAACAAGGCAACCTCGCGTAAAATCGGCGGCAATCTATATATACTATCAAGTCCTAGAAAACAAAGTAAGATATAATGCTTGTGGAATGAATGTTTTCAGATTCCCTGGAGTTTATAAAACTAAAGATTCAACAAAAAAACTTTAAGACTCCGTTAGAAAAACAAAACTGGTAAAATTTCCAGATTCTTACACGTGACGCCGTCAGGAATTTATTCTTGACGCCGTCATGAGTGACCTGCAGAAATTCTTATGTTAAGTTTCCGAAAAATTTCTGGAAAAAAAACTTGTCCTACTTCCTGGAAAATCTTGCAAAACATCATTATGACTCGATACAAGCATTTGACTCTAACAAATACGAATATACATGTTCACTTAATATTGTGGAGAATCATGATCAAGTTTGTTTCTTAAAAAATATTTGGGGTTTCCCCTTACACTTATCTTTTGCGAAATACCTTTGGATGAAGTTAAGACTAAGCCAAACAACAAAATAAAGCATTTTCACAAATTTATTTGAAACATGATCTACCAACAATACAAATAAAGCATGCATACGGAAACAAATAATAATCAAACAAAATAAAAATCACACAAAACATGGGTTGCCTCCCAAGAAGCGCTTTTCTTTATTTACGAGTCTTGTAGCTAGACTCAAGGTCATGGGTTACTACGTGACATCATCGTTGGTCTCACTCTTTGATTGTAAATGTTCTTTATAGAGACCAACCACCTTTTTCTCAATTGCTCCTATAACCCTATTGGCAAATTCATTATCGACTTTATACTTCGGTCCTAGAGTCAAGCAATCTTTGTAGAAAAGACTCTTCTTTTCCCATACATAATCCATGCCCTTTTTCTTATCCTCTTCGTTGATGTCCTCGAAAGTACCAATGTTATCCATGTCAAATCGGGGCACAAAATGAAATTCTTTCATTCTATTAGGCATCCTATAAGTGATCCTATCCGTCTCACTAGCAAATCGGATTGTCCCTTCTATCTCATCATATTCCAATTTGGACTCCTCAATAAATGGTTTACCAAACACAACATTGGATAAGCGACAATCAATAAAACTAGCTAGGTCTTCAACAACCATAAAATCAGTGACATAAGTAAAGTTCCCAACAAAGACATGTAGACCTTTAATCCTCCCGACAAAGTTACAAACTCCACCGGGGTATTTGGTATCCTTTCTAGGTCCAAGTCTTGTTTTCACTATATCATTATAAACACTTGAGGACATAATGTTGATTGGGGATTTAAAATCACTGTAAGCATTATCAATATGTTTATACCCAATCATACATGGTATTTTTGCACTCTTAGGATCGCCTCTCTTTATCTTAGGCTCAATTCTAGTGAACGGAGGTCGAGGGTTGTTAATAAGATTATTATAGTACGAAATCTCCTCCTTAGTGGGGTATAGATTGAAATAGTCATCTAGCTTTGGATCTATTTCCCCTTCCTCGAGTTCCTCAACCACATTCTCGAAATCATTAGCTCTTAGGTCCTTATTTGAATATAAGGCGGTCGCTAGGTCGCTAAATGCATGATCGAGCTCAATATTAATTAACCTATTAAGCTCCCTAAGTTCCCTAATCTCAGTCTCAATCTGTTCACGCAACAAGGCCATTTCTCTAAGAGAAAGGGGTGGATTCGCGTTTTTCATAATGGCCAACGGAATAGTCAATGAATTTAATTTACTAACAAAGGCACGAAGAAATAAGATAGACTAAAGAAAATCCTAAAAATAAAAATAAAATCTTACTAGAAAGGAATCTAGCAAGTAGACCTAATAAAAAGAAATCCTAACCTAGACAATAACTATTCCCTGGCAGCGGCGCCATAAACTTGATGCGTGGGAATTGCACCAGGCTTTACCTCTCGAGGGATCTCGAGAAGCTTACAACCCCCACCAGGCAGTGTACCTGATCGTTGTAGTATAGTATAGTGACAAGTACCGGGGGATTGATCGTTCAACTCAGGAATAGTGTCACTAGGATTAGAAAACCTAAAAACTAGGTCTAGAGGTGAGGGATGATTCTTTTTGTATTTTTATATTTTATGAAAACAAGTAAAAATCTCGGGTATTGGAAGGATAGGCGGAATTAATTGCTAGTCAACTAACCCAATAAATAAGATGCAATCAAAATAAAATAACAGAAATGAAAATAAACTAAATTAAACTAGTGGTGTGAGCAATATATAGGAGAATTGTGTTTACTTAGATTTCACTACTCCCTAGATATCTTTTACAGGTTAATTACTTGTTACAGTTGCGTGGATGACGGGTTGTATTCCTTAATACCATTCATGGGGTGGCGTACTAACTTCCCCAATCCTATAAGCTCCTACTTCACTCCTATGTCGAGCCGGATAAGAAGCTCCTAACATGGGATCACTAGAATTCGCTCATGCATTAAATACAACCAATAAAACCTAGTACACATCGGTTCATGTTTCTTAAGACGTTCAAGCAAGTTACACAATGGAGATCTGCCAGTTTTCTTAAGCCTAACATTGAAATCATTCATCCATTACAACTATAAACAAGCAATCAACCTATAATCAACATCTAGGTTTCATTACATCTAAGCAAACACATAAAAGATCTAGCCTAGCATGTTAAAATCAAGACAAGCATAAGATATATTCAAACAACACATAGACATATTGAATGAATTGAAAGGAGACTTATCTCAATTGAACATGAAAGGTTTCAAGGGGTGAAAACCCTTGAAAATACTGTTACAAACGACCTAGGGTTTATTAGGTTCGGCCCTAGAATTCTCTGTAACAATTCGCAATTTCAGGTTAATTACTATTCCTGGAAAATTTCGCTATTCACTTTTACTATTCATTTTTCCCGAAACTTTCTCAAAAGTTGATTTTTATTTGATATTCTCGAGTGATAAATCATTTCCATGGCAAATTAAATGTTTGACATTCGTCAGATCATTTTCGTGAAAGTTATTAAGGAATTACACGTTTTAGGGTAAAACGTCATTCAGAAATTCTACGCACAACGAAATTCGACCCCGTCAGGTGACCCCACATCAGAAAAATGTTTGACACACTCATGATTTATTTGAGAATAAATCATGACTGAGAAAAACATGACCAAAATAAGCCTCAGCCGTGAAAAACTGGAATTTTCAGTTTTTAAGCGTTTTTACTCAGCCGTAACCTTAGCCTATACCTGCACCGCATTTCTAAGGCAATTTGAGTTTTCAACTTATTACAAAAAGTCAACATATTTTTCCCCCCTCCATTGACCAAAAATCATCCCTTGATTTTATAAGTCATTCCTTGATTTTTAGGCTTACGGTTTGATGTTTAAAAGACATTTAATGACAACCGACACTAGACTGAGCCCAGTCTAGACATTATAAGTCATTTTAAATCATTTTTATCCTATTAGAAAAGTAACATTTTACTTTTCTCAATTTTACGCAATATTCGTACGTTTTACGTATTACGCGTTTTTGACCCGTGTTTTCAGTTTTTAGCAGGGTTTTACCACCCAAATGGAACCTACCACTCATTTTATATTTTATTATGGAGTATTTTGACATGTTTAACCATTCTTCCAAGTTTCGTATTTTTACGATACCCGGTTTTACGTTTTGAGGCTTAATCATTTACGATTGGCATTTTACGGAGTCGAAACTAGCTCCATAAGCTTGGATAATATCATCAAAAGTCCACCCTTGCTCCCCAAGCTTGGCAAACCGACTTAGGTGGGGGGATTCAGCCCCTAGGTGGCTTAATCCCATGCTTTAAGCCTTAAGATGTGAACATGTGTTCAACTTGGTCTCCAAGTGTTGACTAGTCATACATGTAACCTCCTCAAGACCTTATTTACGCCTCTCCTTCCCCTCCTTGGTCATTCCAACGACCCACATACATAACACACACCATCATCTCATTCTTAACTCATTTACTCCAAGTTTCATCCAAGAATCAAGTGCTACAACAACATAGAAACCCTAGTTTGATCTTAGGTTATCAAAACACTTCCTTAACCTTATGTACTTGGTGATTTCTCTTGAGTTTGAATCCACTCAAGTCACCTCAACCTTCATCATCCATCTTTCAAGATTACAAGAGTAGAAAGATTGCATGAAGTGAAGTGGGTTGAAGCAAGTCTATCAAAGTCCTATCCTTACATGTTAACTTCCTTTCATCTTTGAAAGCCAAAAGTTGTGAGCCAAACCCTAACATGCTTCTTGTTAATTAATTATGTTCATATCATTTACATGTTATTCTTGCTATATTATGTCTTGTATAAATGTCCATGATGTATAATAATGATTAAAACATGTTGTTGTAATTGATTGTTAAGATAAGTTACTAAAACAAGTAAACTAGTGACTTTCTTGGTAAGACCTGATCAAAATGGTAAAAATATGATGTTGGATCATTTCATATTACAGTATAGGAGTTAACAAGGAAACCATAGCAATTTGAACCACCTAAAACGAGTATACGAGTCAAAAGTTACGCCCATTTGAAGTTACCCAAGATTTCCGGTAAAACTGCCTAAACCACACTGTTTTGCATTCTGACTTTTTGAAAGTCATACTTCTGGTCCGATTCATCAAAAAGTTAAAACACGAAAGTTGTCCGGAACGACGTTTTCGTTCAGGTACAAAGAAGCTCGAGACCTGAAAACGCTTTTTGAGTGATAATTTCTTCAAATTCTTAACAGCTATTTACATATATATAAGTTACTATATATTGGTTATGTTTTAAAAGGAACAAGAGGTCTTATGACCTATAATCAAGACCACAACCATGGCTAGAGCCAAGGTTGAGTCTCATGACCATTGAACAAGGACCAAAGGTCATGGCAAGGCCATGACTAAATAACCATACAAGCTTACTTAGGCGTAAACATGAAACAAGGAATTGACGATAACTTGAACAAGCAATTTGGATCTACTTCACTTAAAGGAACCATGAGATATTACAAAGAGGAAATGGTCATACAAGACTTATGAAACTACCCCTAATAACAATCTTCATGTACTAATAAACTTTCCTAAGTTTATTCAAATATCGGACATGTAACTTTTCGGATCAAAACTTAAATCTATATATTTCATCAACTACTACAATAGTAGGGAGCCTCATGTGAGGAGTTCATTATGTAAGCCGTCGAGATGAGTTGTGGATTTACGAGTTAAAGTGTCCTTGCTCCTCGAACGCTTACTAACATGACTTCTGAATTATGTCGGCCCGAACGGTAGTAAACGATATACAAAACATACATGTTTCATGAATCATTTCTTTCAAAGACTTACAATATACATCATACCACATCATGGACTATAAATGCAAGATATATATATAGGCACTACGTTATATTCATTACTCAAATCCTAAGTCGCGACATTCTATTATAGGTTGCTCGTAGAAACCTTCACGATCCAACCGTCACATTCATTACTTGCTATCTTACTTAAGGTGAGTTCATAGCCCCACTTTACATTACTTCAATGTTTTACAAACCCTTGGGGGGAATACATGCTATTATTTTTCTACTCGAACACAATGATTTCTACTGTATACTATTCGACCATGTTTTATTATCACTAAGTAACATCCTTGCCAAACCAAGATCCTTTATTATGAACCATTTAATCACTTGCGAGGGTTACTTGCAAGTGAGCGCGAATATTGTGAATAGGCCTATTGGGATTGACGAATCCCATTTGTTTTGACTAAGTTCAAACAAATGCATTAATATTTGTGTCACACCCCCAAAATACCTGAATGGCAGCGGAATGGAATACCTGAGGGTGTAACGGATCATAGCACACAAGCAAGGAAATATTGAACGACCTAAAGTGTCGTTTATAAAATACATCGTTTGATTCATTCAAAATATTCAGAGTTATAAAACATAGGTCCCATAAGTTGGAAAAGGTTTAAGGAAACAAGTTTAATACAATCAAACGATAGTTCAAAGTGCATGAAATCCAAAAGAGTCGCGTCATCCTTGATACACAAAGTGACTCCATGCAATGCCATGAGAATATGCCTTAGTTACCTGAGAAATACATTGCGAAAAACGGTCAACATAAAGTTGGTGAATAATCATAGGTTTATAAGTAAAATCTAGTGTACAAATGCCATAAGTAATGCCAAGAAATAGGATGTCCGGAAAGTATATACATTGGCTCTTAAGCTCATGACCCCGAAGCTAGACGATACTTGGCCCCAATGAGTGTTTACCAGACACTCTAATAATAAAGACATGAAATGCATTCGTTCCATTTGGAGCAACCCAAACACGAATGGAGGCGTCACCCTCGATAGATCTATCCACTCACTCTCGCTTAGTACTAGAAATTAACGGTCCATGATAATAAATGGGGACTTTTCAAGACGTGGTAATAAGGAAACTTAAGCAATGTATGAATTTTTATACTTAGGCATGTACACAAAAACAAGTAATGCAATGTATTCTCCCCCGTGGGATTTGAAATCAAAATATAGAATTAAAACGGGGCTATGAGAACTCACCTCGAAGTGATGGTACAAAGATGGTGCAATGATGTAAGAGTAATCGGGACAATGAGGTGCGAGTACTAGCCGCAACCTAAATGAATAATCGCGATCTAATTAAGATCAAGTCGAAATGAAATGAATGCACATGCACATGATACTCATACCACTCGTAATTTGAAAATACTAGTTATCGTCGTAGAAAAATAGTTTCCATACTTAGGAAAATAATTCCATTTAGAGAAGTATATAACTTGTCATATTAACTCGTACGAAAAAGTTAGCGTTATAATCCTTGTATCAAAACCTTAGAATGACGTCGTCATGTCGTATAAATATTCCCTCGGGTCGTACGTATTCGTATGTTAAGAAAATAGTCATTAGTAACGTTGCTAGAAAATATACCATTTAGTACGTACGTTATTATTTTTATTTGTGACTATATATATATATATATATAGTTTTGTCGATGTTAAAACGGGTATAACTCGGTCGTTTTAGGCTCGTTTTCCTTGTTCTTTACGTCCACGGATTCGTCTTTGTGTATACTAGTATATTTTAGATAACTCGGCTCCTCTAGGTTACGTTTAATGCCTCTTTTTACCCATTGAAAACTGCCAAACAGCAAGCAGTTTCTACCAAAAATAGTTTTCGTCGTTAAATTTGCAAAAATCATAACTCCTTCGTTATAAACTCGTTTTAATCCGTTCTTTCGCCCAAAGTTTCGTTTTTGAAAGTATTTTCTAAATCTTTGGTCAAAAATTAGCCATCACCCACTGATTTTCCCACGAAATTAAAATAGGGACAGTAGGTATTTCAAAAGTTTCAAAAACCATTTCCAAGTCTCCAAACTAGTTCCATCATCCATCAAACCACTTTCAAACACCACAAAACTAATCTAATCCTACCATACACCTTCTTAGGGTGTCATGGGTTCCTAATCACCAAAACCAAGTAGATCTAACAAGGATCTAACCAAAAATCACTTCTAGGGCTTGTATGATCAAAAGTTTACAAAAATAAAGTGGTATAAGTTAATGCATGTATGAGATCTTGCAAGAAACATGTATAAATATAGTAATGACTTTGTAAAAATTATGAAATGAGTTTAGTAAACTTACTTGTAAGATTAATGAAGTTAGGATGATTAAAACCTAATAATCCTTGAGTTTTTATTTCAAAACTCTAACAAGGATGCTATAAACACAAGATTTATACTTTGATCTTTGAAAAATTTTGGTTCTTGCTTGCTTCTCCTTGTGGCCGTGGATATAGAGAGAAAAAGAGAGGTAGAACACCTTTTTGTTTGATGAAAAATGAGATGAGAAAAAGCTAGTAATGTTTAAGTATTATTTGTTATTAGAATTATTATATAAAATGGTTAGTAGTAAGCATTAATGAACAAGGAGTGTATAAGTAGATTTTGTAAGAAAAATGGCAAGGGGGGGGGGGGGGGCGGCAAAGTCAAGGGGGGGGGGAATGTGGAAGACTTTTGGTGGTAAAAATGTATTATTGTTGTGTATTTGGTAGTTTTAAATTGTACCGGGTACCGGGTTAACTAAAAATAAATTTTAACGGAGTTAACCGGGTCATAATAAAGTTATAAAAATAGGTTGGGTAAAATTATTGGGCGTTCAAATAATTATAGTTTAATTTCTACGAAAACCGTCGAAGTTTTAGTAAACTTAAGTTAATAATTAAAATAAATATCCAAAATACCGGGTAAATTAATATTATAATTTTTATATTATAAAAATGAATAAAAAAAAATATATTGGGATCATAGTTGGGAGTATCGGACGTGTTAGTCACATTTATAGTTCGCGTATTGGTGTTTATTTAAAATAAACATACGTAATTTGTTAATTATATTAAAAATATAATTTGAATACCCTACGAGTGGAATAGTATGCAAGTGCCCTAATAATGATATGTCGACTGTTTCTAGTCCGTATGAAATGTCCCTGATAATAATGCATGAATTCGCTCCTGAACCAATACGGTTACGCGAATTTGAACACTCGTAAACTGAATTTACGATGACATGAATAATGCACGTGAATAGTAGTTTTCTCTCGGAAATGAATAGTGTCAAGTGAATAGTAGATTTTTTGAAGGTGTCTCGGAATGTCAAATTGACCTAAAAAACGATGAATAGTAAAACGATGAATAGTGATCGATGAATAGTAATTTGTGAATAGTAGAATGGCAAAGTTTGGAAAAATGACCTGAAATTGTGGGTTGTGACAGTCGCCCATCCAAAAAGGAATTCAGTCCCTGAATTCAGTTAGTGTTGGTCTCGGTACTAGGCTCGGTGAAAAGTTGTGGATACTTTCGTCGCATTTGGTCCTCTCGTTCCCAAGTAAACTCGGGTCCTCTTCGAGAATTCCAGCGAACCTTCACGATCGGAATTCGACTTTGTTTCAATTGTTTGATCTCGCGATCCATTATTTCAACTGGTTCTTCCACAAAGTTAAGCTTGTCATCGAGTTGTATTTCTTCTAATGGTATAATGGCAGACTCGTCCGAAAGACATTTCTTGAGGTTCGAAACATGAAACGTGTCACACCCCCAATTTACCTGACTTGCAGCGGAATGAAATACCTGGGGGTGTCTGTCATAGCACCACAGTTACAGTTACATTGAACGACCTAAAGTGTCGTTTGGAAAATACTGCATTTGATCATTGAAATAATTCAGAGTTTACAAAATGAGGTCCCCAAAATGTGTTGCATGTTCATGAAAAACAAGTCATACTAGATCAAATGTTTACATAAGTGCATGAAATAATGATGAGACGCGTCGACTCCGCGACTCCATGAAGGTCCAAATGCATGTCACATGAGCTACCTTAATAACCTGAAATACATTGCTAAAACGTCAACACGAATGTTGGTGAATTCCATAGGTTTGTAAAATGTACTGATGTACGGCCACCACAAGTAAAAATGCAAGATAAAAATCTCGTGAAAATTGTACAATAGCCTTAAGCTCATGACACCGAAGCTATGACTGATGAAATTCTATGCCCCTCCCGAATGTTCTGCCGAAACATTCAAATGTAAAAGACATGACATGCATCCGCTTACTGTTGGTATCCACTACCACGGATGGAGGCGTCACCCTCGATAGATCTATCCACTCACTCTCGCTTAGTACTTGAAATTAACGGTTCATGATGTTACAGGGGACTTAACACATGGCAAGGTAACTTAAGCTATGTACATGTTTGAATACTTGGGCTCGTACTGAAATAATTGATGCAATGTATTCCCCCCGTGGGATTTGAAATCAAAATATTGTATTGAAAACGGGGCTATGAAAACTCACCTCAACTGATGAAACTGTGATGAAATGAAATGAACACCAATGAACAATTTGCTGTCGCAACCCAATATGATGGTACCATGAACATGTAATGAGCTGAAAAACAAGGCGCGCACACTAGCCGCAACCTAATATGAATGATGAATGATTTCATTTAGATCACCAAATGATGTTATGAATGACCATGCACATGTTTCCTATACCACTCTACTCTTTGAAAAACACTTGTTGTTATCAAAAGTATATAATCCAAGAATTTGGAAAATATTGCTATTAGAAAATATAAATAGCTAGTTATAATATATATATATAACGTAAGTTTCCATGTTAGCGTTGAAATACTCGGGTTGTAATCCTTGAAATGATGAAAACATACTCATAATAACTAATACTACGTTAGTTATAAAGCTCGGTACTTGATATTACTTCTAGCTCAAAAATGTACTTCGTAGTTTTTGCGCCAAATTTAATAAAAGCTGTCAATTATAAAATGGTTTTAGCCGATATTCAAACGAGTATATCTTTGTCGTTACTTGTCCGTTTTACTTGTTCTTTATATCCACGGTTACGTCTTAGTATGTAGTAATATATTTTGGAAAGTTCGGCTCCTCCGGGTTACGTCTAAAGCCTCTTTTTGACCGACGAAAAACGTCCAACAGCAACTAATTTCCAGAAAATACTTTTCGTCAACAATCTTGCAAAAATCATAACTTCTTCGTTATTAACTCTTTTCAATCCGTTCTTTCGCCTACGGATTCGTTTTTGAAAGTATTTTCTAAAAATTTTGCCAAAGTTTCCTTGGTGTTTACTGATTTTCCAGATTTTTACAAAACGGGACAGCATGTCTAAAATAGGTTCCAAATCAAGTTTCCAAGGTTAAAAACCAATTTCTACCATCACCAAACCTCTGGTAATCACCACATGGCTAATCTAATCTTACCATACACCTTCTTAGGGTGCCATGGACTCCTAACCAAGTTATTATAGCAAGGGGATTCATAACTAAAAAGTTAGGGTTTGTATGTTTCTTTTTAGCCAAAATAAAGTGTGGTATAGCTACTTGTACATGGTTTTTAGCATGATACTTATGTAATACATGTAAAAATAGGATGATCCATGAAAAAAAAATAAAGATGAAAACTTACTTGATAAAATGAGATGATTATTGGATGATTATGCTTGATGTTCTTGTGTTTTTGTTGCTTGATTCTTGATTAGGCTTGTAAAATGAACAAGTTTTGTGTTTTACTTTTTGAAAAACCATGGATGGATCATGGATCATGGTGAAGTCGTGGGTTTGAGAAGAGAGCAAGAGAAAGATGAACTTTTGATCTTGGTGAAAAGTGAGATTATGATTATGTGAAAATTAGTAAAGTTAGGTTTTTATGTTTATTAGTTAAATAACTTAGGAAAGTTAATGCAATGGGTTAAAAATGGGGCACATGGCCGGTTTTGGGTGTGAAAAGGAGTAGCCAAAACGGTTTTGATCACTTAGAAAATATAGTGTAGCGTTAAGTGTTATTACGCGTTATTCGTTAAAATCGGGTACCGGGTTTAATAGCAATAAACGTTCACGAAATTAACCGGGATGAAATAAAGTCATAATAATGATAAAAACATATTAAAAATATGTTGGGTACATTTACTGAGTGATCGGGTGATTATTGTTTAGTTTTCACGAAAACCGTCGTTATATTTATACGCGTACGTTATAAATAAAATAAATTTCCAAAATACTGGGTAACTGAATGTTATAACTTTTATGATGTTAAAATGGATATAAAAATATGTCGGGACCATTGTGGGAATATTTAGATATATTCGTCGTGTATAAACCGGGTGTTAACGTTTTACTATAAATACTTATACGTAAAAACGTTAAATGTACTGAATATAGTAATTTGAAAATCCTGAGAGTGGTATAACATGAAAATGCTGTTATGATGATATGCAGACTATCTCCAGTCCGTATGTTGTGTTCTTAACACTAATGAAATGAATTCGCACCTAACCCAATCCGGTTACGCGAATTTGAATATCCGTAAACTAAATTTACGATGAAATGTGTAATGCACGTGAATGATGAAATCTTTTCCCGCAATGAATAGTGTTCCATGAATAGTAAAATTTTTGAATGCTTCTCTGAATGTCAAACTGACACCAAAAATGATGAATAGTAAACTGATGAATAGTGTTTTGATGAATAGTGTTTGATGAATAGTGTTTTTCCAAAGTTCGGGAAATGACCTGAAATGACCTGAAATGGTGAGTTGTGACAGTCTTCCCCTCTAAAAGGAACTTCGTCCCGAAGTTCAGTTTATGTTGGTCTCTGAGAATGTATTGATGAAAAGGTGATGATATCCGAGAATTCCAGCGAACTCTAACGATAGGAATTCGACTCTGTTTCAATTGTTTGACCACACGGTCCATGGTTTCTGTTGGTTCTCTTACAAGGTCTGAGATTTGTCATTTGGGTTGGATCCCTTCCAATGGAATCATGAGTGACTCATCTGTAAGTCATTTCTGGGGATCTGAAAATGTGAAATATGTTCGTGTAATCCTGTTGTTCTCTAGCAATGTTCAAATCTGACGGCCACTAGGCCTACCCTGTCTGAAATATAAATGGTCCAGTGTATATTGGTGTAACTTTCCAAGTTTTCTGAACGATAACATGCCTTTCCCTAGGCAGAACTTTTTGCATAACTCTGCAGAACTTGAAGTTTTAATGGTTTATGACTTATTGAACTTGTAACTGATTCTTGACTTGTAGAAAATTTCTGGTTATCTCATGAATGCCTACTGAACTAGTGAGTTGAGCTTTTTCTGAGTTTGGCCCATCAATCGATGGTCTGCGCTTCTTAATGTTTTAAATGTGGTACTGGTAATATATACTGCTGAATTCTGTCAGAACTCAAGTTTGTATGCTAGTTGGTCGATTCTAAAATGAATCTTAAATAGTCCAATATGCTAAAGGTTCAACCTTTCTTGTTATCCAATTTGTATCGTGCCAATCCAAGGCAATGCTTTTAACTTAGTTTGTTCTCCTACCTGAATCTGGATGGTTTGTTGTTCAGGATATCCAATCCGAATGATGTGTGTTAGGTACCAATCTAACTTCTGCCAGTTTCCCGTTGTTGGTGTGATAACTATTGTTGTATATGAATTTGATTTATGTTGAGTGATTAGTCCAACCACTTACAGGGTCAATCACTCATGCTCTGAGCATACCTTCCTATGTTTGGATTGTTCTCTCACTTTGACCATCGTTCTGAGGGTGATAGGTGATGTTCACATCTAAATGGGTTTCTGAAGGAAATCCTGAAATGATTACCTGAAGTCCAAGTTGAATCGGTTTCCTTAACAGGAAATACTGAAATGGGTACAATAAACCTTTGTGACTAATTCCATAACGTTCGGTCCTTCGAACTTGGCGTTATCTGAAGGGATAGAATATAGGTAACAATTTGATTCCTTGTGTTTTGTTCCAACGGATGATAAGACATATGTTCTTCTTTGTCTATTGGGTTTGGTCTCCACTACTGAAGTTCGCGATTAATTTGTGATGTCCTCCTAATTCCTTCATCACATATACCAATATCCTTTACTGTCAAGTCACAAAATCCTAAATGCATAAGCGATGTTGTAGGGAAGTTGGTTCTGGAAATTTGTCTCGCGATTGTGAGTTTTGGTTGAAATCTTTTTCTGAATAAACGAATTTAGAAAATGGAGCAAATGATTTACTAAGTAATATTTTTCCTGAGGATTCAAAATCCAGTAGTTATGAAATAGGAACTGTTTTCAAACATGTTGTGATTAAGACTGCTTACCAAAGTTTGATGTCTATGTATATTTCTCATTGTACAATAGTGTTGCTAAAGATTGACCAAAAAGGATCGTACTTGTTCAAAATAGGAATTTCAGAAATCATTTTTCCACAAGGTATGTGATTTATGTAAACGCATCAACTTTATTTAAAAGTGAAAACACTGAAAAGGATAAAATGGTAGAATAGGAAATGTTCGCTTAAATGCATAGATGTCTAACACTTAGTTCCTGAGGTTGGATAATGTCTATTGGTGGTTATCTGGCATAACTACAAGCATAGGTATTTAGACTAACTTAAGTCCTGAAATTGTTTATCGTTGTAATAGACAAGACTAAGGTATCATTTGATGTTGTGTCGATGAATGTCTATTCTGTTTTCCCATGTAGATGAGAGGATATGTTCTGGTTTGATCCCTTGCTTGGTATGAAGGTGCGGTTACCTGAAATTTCTAGACATAATGCCTTAGAGGAATCTACATCGATATTCTTGATTCAAACAATTGTACTTTGTGAAAACATACTGCAGGAAAGTTCATGTATGGATGAGGCCATGTTTAAATGAAATGCTCTACAGTCTCAATTTGAAGCTTGGTGTACTTCTATTGTGTTGTCCTGCGGACATCTATATTGAGTTCAATCCTGTAGCTCAGTCTAGCTAGTACCCTTAAACAGTAGAATTTGACAACTAAGTCAGAGATGGTGATTAGGATGGTCTCGCAGTATCTGAGGATTGTTGTTGGGTTATGAATTCTCTCACTATATATTTCTAGTTCTGTAATCCTTTCATTGCTTTTATTGTATAAAGGAATCCTGCATGTAATTGATATGGAAAGTCTCTCTTAGGGAAGTCAATGGGAAAATCCAACTTAATGGCGAAGTGAGTGACAGGTAGGGTAAGTATCCAGGGACAGTTCGGCAAAATGGATGTTTATGAATGAGTTCCTTTGTTTACAAAACTTTTGGATGAAGATTGTTATTAACAATCCTTTGAAAAGGTAATTATTTCCTTCATGGCATAATCCTTCCTGAATTTTACATAGGTGATCAGGCTATGTATAATTGAGGACTAATGATGCGATGTTGGATTTTGTCAAAATATCATAACTTTCCTCAAAAGTTTTAGATGGTGTTCAACGCATTGTTATTAAAATGGTATCCTGATGTTTTCTTTCAAGTAACATGAAAATTGCTTCGCGTAATAATAGTAAATACTTGGTGTAATGACAGAAAATCAATTTATAGGATGGAATTAAAATAGCTTACTTCAGAAATTTTTCTGTAAAACAATTTCCCCATATGATAGTAAAATAGCTTGAATGGTGTATTGGATACGTGAGTGAATCTTGTCGAATGGTAATAGTCTTCTAATTCGTCAAAAACGAAATCAACCTAATTCCTGAAGAATCTGCGGATGTTTCTGTTGAGTCCGTGTTATTGGTATTATCTACTAGATGTCATCTAGTTCATGGCAAGTGGGAATGGAAAAGGGAAATGACAATGATGGTACCAGTGAATGAAATACTACCCTCTTTCGCGCTACCTCGCGCCATCCAAAAGGTAAAACTAAAGTACACACTGTGGGAAGGCCAATACTGTAATAAGTAACTGATGGTGGTGATAGTACCTGAGTAGTAAGTGCCCTACTAGTGATGGAAAGAAAACACACTATCTTCCTTGCAATAAGCATCCTAATAAGTCCATTAAGATTAATTCTGAATACACTACCAAAAGGCATTCTATGTACGGGCTGAATGATAGGAAAACCCTGTTCCTATGGCCAATCTGTCACACCCCCAATTTACCTGACTTGCAGTGGAATGGAATACCTGGGGGTGTCTGTCATAGCACCACAGTTACAGTTACATTGAACGACCTAAAGTGTCGTTTGGAAAATACTGCATTTGATCATTGAAATAATTCAGAGTTTACAAAATGAGGTCCCCAAAATGTGTTGCATGTTCATGAAAAACAAGTCATACTAGATCAAATGTTTACATAAGTGCATGAAATAATGATGAGACGCGTCGACTCCGCGACTCCATGAAGGTCCAAATGCATGTCACATGAGCTACCTTAATAACCTGAAATACATTGCTAAAACGTCAACACGAATGTTGGTGAATTCCATAGGTTTGTAAAATGTACTGATGTACGGCCACCACAAGTAAAAATGCAAGATAAAAATCGCGTGAAAATTGTACAATAGCCTTAAGCTCATGACACCGAAGCTATGACTGATGAAATTCTATGCCCCTCCCGAATGTTCTGCCGAAACATTCAAATGTAAAAGACATGACATGCATCCGCTTACTGTTGGTATCCACTACCACGGATGGAGGCGTCACCCTCGATAGATCTATCCACTCACTCTCGCTTAGTACTTGAAATTAACGGTTCATGATGTTACAGGGGACTTAACACATGGCAAGGTAACTTAAGCTATGTACATGTTTGAATACTTGGGCTCGTACTGAAATAATTGATGCAATGTATTCCCCCCGTGGGATTTGAAATCAAAATATTGTATTGAAAACGGGGCTATGAAAACTCACCTCAACTGATGAAACTGTGATGAAATGAAATGAACACCAATGAACAATTTGCTGTCGCAACCCAATATGATGGTACCATGAACATGTAATGAGCTGAAAAACAAGGCGCGCACACTAGCCGCAACCTAATATGAATGATGAATGATTTCATTTAGATCACCAAATGATGTTATGAATGACCATGCACATGTTTCCTATACCACTCTACTCTTTGAAAAACACTTGTTGTTATCAAAAGTATATAATCCAAGAATTTGGAAAATATTGCTATTAGAAAATATAAATAGCTAGTTATAATATATATATATAACGTAAGTTTCCATGTTAGCGTTGAAATACTCGGGTTGTAATCCTTGAAATGATGAAAAGATACTCATAATAACTAATACTACGTTAGTTATAAAGCTCGGTACTTGATATTACTTCTAGCTCAAAAATGTACTTCGTAGTTTTTGCGCCAAATTTAATAAAAGCTGTCAATTATAAAATGGTTTTAGCCGATATTCAAATGAGTATATCTTTGTCGTTACTTGTCCGTTTTACTTGTTCTTTATATCCACGGTTACGTCTTAGTATGTAGTAATATATTTTGGAAAGTTCGGCTCCTCCGGGTTACGTCTAAAGCCTCTTTTTGACCGACGAAAAACGTCCAACAGCAACTAATTTCCAGAAAATACTTTTCGTCAACAATCTTGCAAAAATCATAACTTCTTCGTTATTAACTCTTTTCAATCCGTTCTTTCGCCTACGGATTCGTTTTTGAAAGTATTTTCTAAAAATTTTGCCAAAGTTTCCTTGGTGTTTACTGATTTTCCAGATTTTTACAAAACGGGACAGCATGTCTAAAATAGGTTCCAAATCAAGTTTCCAAGGTTAAAAACCAATTTCTACCATCACCAAACCTCTTGTAATCACCACATGGCTAATCTAATCTTACCATACACCTTCTTAGGGTGCCATGGACTCCTAACCAAGTTATTATAGCAAGGGGATTCATAACTAAAAAGTTAGGGTTTGTATGTTTCTTTTTAGCCAAAATAAAGTGTGGTATAGCTACTTGTACATGGTTTTTAGCATGATACTTATGTAATACATGTAAAAATAGGATGATCCATGAAAAAAAAATAAAGATGAAAACTTACTTGATAAAATGAGATGATTATTGGATGATTATGCTTGATGTTCTTGTGTTTTTGTTGCTTGATTCTTGATTAGGCTTGTAAAATGAACAAGTTTTGTGTTTTACTTTTTGAAAAACCATGGATGGATCATGGATCATGGTGAAGTCGTGGGTTTGAGAAGAGAGCAAGAGAAAGATGAACTTTTGATCTTGGTGAAAAGTGAGATTATGATTATGTGAAAATTAGTAAAGTTAGGTTTTTATGTTTATTAGTTAAATAACTTAGGAAAGTTAATGCAATGGGTTAAAAATGGGGCACATGGCCGGTTTTGGGTGTGAAAAGGAGTAGCCAAAACGGTTTTGATCACTTAGAAAATATAGTGTAGCGTTAAGTGTTATTACGCGTTATTCGTTAAAATCGGGGTACCGGGTTTAATAGCAATAAACGTTCACGAAATTAACCGGGATGAAATAAAGTCATAATAATGATAAAAACATATTAAAAATATGTTGGGTACATTTACTGAGTGATCGGGTGATTATTGTTTAGTTTTCACGAAAACCGTCGTTATATTTATACGCGTACGTTATAAATAAAATAAATTTCCAAAATACTGGGTAACTGAATGTTATAACTTTTATGTTGTTAAAATGGATATAAAAATATGTCGGGACCATTGTGGGAATATTTAGATATATTCGTCGTGTATAAACCGGGTGTTAACGTTTTACTATAAATACTTATACGTAAAAACGTTAAATGTACTGAATATAGTAATTTGAAAATCCTGAGAGTGGTATAACATGAAAATGCTGTTATGATGATATGCAGACTATCTCCAGTCCGTATGTAGTGTTCTTAACACTAATGAAATGAATTCGCACCTAACCCAATCCGGTTACGCGAATTTGAATATCCGTAAACTAAATTTACGATGAAATGTGTAATGCACGTGAATGATGAAATCTTTTCCCGCAATGAATAGTGTTCCATGAATAGTAAAATTTTTGAATGCTTCTCTGAATGTCAAACTGACACCAAAAATGATGAATAGTAAATTGATGAATAGTGTTTTGATGAATAGTGTTTGATGAATAGTGTTTTTCCAAAGTTCGGGAAATGACCTGAAATGACCTGAAATGGTGAGTTGTGACAAAACGTGTTATGTAGGTTGCTAAGTTCTGACGGAAGTTCAAGTTTGTAAGCAACCGGACCAATCCTCTCCAGGATCTTGAATGGCCCAATGTATCTCGGATTTAATTTCCCGCGTTTTCCAAATTGTATCACGCCCTTCCAAGGCGAGACTTTCAACATAACTTTGTCCCCGACCTGAAATTCCAATGGTTTGCGTCGAACATCTGCGTAGCTTTTCTGTCGACTTCTAGCAGTTTCGAGTCTCTCTCGAATTTGAATTATCTTTTCTGTTGTTTCTTGTACCATCTCCGGGCCAGTACATTGTACTTCACCGACTTCGGCCCAACAAACTGGAGATCGACACTTACGACCATAAAGTGCCTCGAATGGTGCAGCCTTAATGCTCGAATGGTAACTGTTGTTATAGGAAAACTCGATTAACGGCAAATGGTTAGCCCAACCATTTCCAAAGTCAATCACACATGCTCTAAGCATGTCTTCAAGCGTTTGAATAGTTCTCTCACTCTGACCATCGGTCTGAGGATGGTAAGCAGTGCTCATGTCTAAATTGGATCCAAAGGAATCTTGTAATGACCGCCAAAAGTTTCAAGTGAAACGACTATCCCTGTCGGAAATGATGGAAACTGGTGCACCGTGTCTTGAGACTATTTCCTTGACATAAAGTCTAGCAAGTTGTTCCATGGAATAAGTCTCTCGAATGGGTATGAAATGAGCTGATTTGGTAAGACGATCAACAATTACCCAAATAGCATCGAAACCTCCTGACGTCTTTGGAAGTTTAGTGACAAAGTCCATAGCAATACGTTCCCACTTCCATTGTGGAATTTCTGGTTGTTGAAGTAACCCTGACGGTTTCGGGTACTCGGCTTTCACTTTAGCACAAGTAAGACATTTGCTGACGTACGTAGCAATTTCTGCTTTCATGTTCGGCCACCAATAAAGCTTTTTGAGATCCTGATACATCTTATCAGAACCTGGATGAATAGAGTACTTCGACTTGTGTGATTCATGCATAATCAATTCTCGCACTCCACCATAGAGTGGTATCCAACTTCGGTCCTTGAAACATAATACTCCGTCTGATCTCTTTACAAAGCCATTTTCGCTTTCTGGCATACCATAAAGTTTCTCATGTGGTCGATTTTCTTCTTTGAGAGCCTCAATCTGAGCTTCTAAAATCTTCGATGGCAATGGCGAAATGATAGTCATTCCCAATGACCTAACTCTCAAAGGTTTGAGTCGTTCTTTTCGGCTAAGTGCATCTGCTACAACATTTGCTTTTCCTGGGTGATATCGGATTTCACAATCGTAATCACTCAACAACTCTAGCCAACGACGTTGTCTCATATTAAGTTCCTTCTGATCGAGTATATGCTGTAAGCTCTTGTGGTCGGTAAAAATTACACACTTAGTACCATAAAGGTAGTGTCTCCAAATCTTGAGTGCAAAAACTACCGCACCCAATTCCAAGTCGTGCGTAGTGTAATTCTTCTCGTGTATCTTAAGCTGTCTAGATGCATAAGCTATCACCTTCTCGTTTTGCATTAGCACAACTCCAAGTCCTTGATGCGAAGCATCGCAATATACCACAAAGTTCTCAATACCTTCAGGTAGTGACAAGATCGGTGCGCTACAAAGCTTTTGTTTCAATAATTGAAATGCGGACTCTTGTTTTTCTCCCCACTCGTATTTTTCATTCTTTTGTGTCAGTTTCGTCAACGACTTCGCTATCTTAGAAAACCCTTCAATAAACCTTCTGTAATATCCGGCAAGTCCTAGGAATTGACGAATTTCCGTAGGAGACTTGGGCGTAGCCCAATCCTTAACTGCCTCGATCTTTGCTGGGTCGACTTGTAAACCTTGGCTATCAATAACATGGCCAAGAAATTGAACTCTACATATCCAAAAATCACACTTTGAAAATTTGGCATACAATTGCTCCTTCTTGAGTAGTTCCAGGATTGTTCTGAGGTGTTCTTCGTGATCTTCCTTACTCTTGGAATAAATCAAGATATCGTCAATGAATACGATCACCAACTTATCAAGATACGGTTTGCACACCCTATTCATGAGATCCATAAATACCGCAGGTGCGTTGGTTAATCCAAAAGGCATCACTTGAAACTCATAATGACCATAGCGTGTTCTAAATGCCGTCTTCGGGATATCCTCTTCCCGAACTTTAAGTTGATGGTAACCGGATCTTAAATTGATCTTGGAATAAAAACTAGAACCTTGTAACTGGTCGAACAAGTCGTCAATTCTGGGGAGTGGATAACGGTTCTTAACCGTTAATTTGTTCAGCTCACGATAGTCGATGCACATTCTGAAAGTTCCGTCCTTCTTCTTCACAAACAAAACCGGCGCTCCCCAAGGCGAGGAACTCGGTCTAATGAATCCTTTGTCCAAAAGTTCTTGTAATTGATTCGACAATTCTTGCATTTCCGAAGGTGCAAGTCTATACGGTGCTCTTGCAATCGGTGCAGCTCCTGGCACTAATTCAATTTGAAACTCAACTTGGCGTGTAGGCGGAAGTCCTGGCAATTCTTCCGGAAAAACCTCTTGAAATTCCTTAACAATTGGCACATCTTCAAGTCGTTTCTCATCCGACTTCTTCTCTGTGATGTGAGCCAAGAATGCATAACAACCCTTCTTTATGTACTTCTCGGTCTTAATGCACGATATAATACTGAGTCTAGTTCCACTTCGCTCTCCGCGAACAACCAAAGTTTCACCGTTATAAGGAAGGTGAACAACTTTCTCATCACAAATAATTCTCGCTCGATGCCGAGATAACCAATCCATGCCGATAACAACTTCGAAACTTCCAAGTTCTACGGGCATAAGGTCTATATTGAATGGATGGTTTAGGAAATTTATGGTGCAACCACGAACAATGGTGTTGGTGTTAACTAAAGACCCATCGGCTAATTCAACGATATAGGAAATGTCTAATGGGGTTGGTTCTATGTTAAGTAGAGGTGCAAATGCAATAGAAACAAAACTTCTATCCGCTCCTGAATCAAATAAAATGGATGCATAACGATTATTAACGAGGAACGTACCCGCAACAACATTCGGGTCTTCTTTGATATCGTCTCCTCCCATGACATAAGCTCTTCCTCGAGCTCTTCCATCTTGATTCCCAGTTCCTTGATTCTTCTTCCTTGGACACTCATTCTTAAAGTGTCCAAGTTCTCCACAGCCAAAACATGTTACTGGTGGTTTCTGATTGTCACCCACGATTGGAAGTCTACATTCTTTGATGTGGTGACCAAGCTTCTTGCAATTGCCACAAATATCTGGACAACGACCTGGGTTATGATGCTTCTGACACCTTTCACATTTAGGTAGGTTACCAGTGTAACCTTTTCTTTCAGTTGGTCCTGCAGCATAGGCCTTTGCCACTTCTTGCCTCTTAGGTGGCGGCTGAACAGCGTTTCCACCTTGGTTGTAATCGAACCTCCTCTTGTTGTTGTTATTGTTGTTTGGATTGTTGTTTCGGTTATTGGGATAGTTGCGGTTCCGATTGTTGTTATAGTTGTTGTTGTTCCGAGTGTTGGTGTAGTTGGTGTTGTTTGAACGGTTATTGTTGTTGACAGCAGATTTCCCTTTGACTACTTGAACCATGAGTTTCTGAGTTATACGAATAGCCTCTTCCATTGATTGAGGGTCAAAAGAAATCACATCTCCTCGAACACTTTCAGGCAATCCACCAACAAAGTTTTCCATCTTTTTCTCATCATCGGGAACCATAGTTGGACATAGTGCAGCCAACTCCTGAAACCTCCTAAAGTAGGTCTCAATGTCATCACCTTTAGTCACAAGCTCATAAAATTCCGTTTCCATCTTTTGCACCTCGGTACGAGGCAAAACTTCTTTGTCATCAATTTCTTGAATTCCTCCCAAGTAAGCTTGTGAGCATTTTCCATACCAATCGGCTGAGCATACGAATTCCACCAAGACATAGCTTCATCAAGTAGCATACCTGTAGCAAACTTCACCTTGCTGACATCCGGGCATCCGCACATGAGAAATACATTCTCAGTCTTTTCAAACCAGCGGATTAAGGCAACCGCTCCTTCAGTGCCCTTAAATTTGATGGGATCACTAATCTTGAAATCTTTCCATGTACATTCCCGCTTAGCAGCGGTTGGTTCAACTGTTCATGTATTAGAAGCAGTCTCAGCAGCCCTTGCAGCAACCTCAGCTCTCTCAACCTCCAGAGCTTCTGCAATACTATCCCTGACCAACTTGCGGATAGCGGCTTGAGTCATAGTGGGGGTTTCTGGTGCAGTCTTACTCTTCCTTGGTGCCATATTTCTGATAAATCATAATGGAAATAACCATGAGAAAAATCATAATAGAAATAGTCATCGTACCAAAGATATACACCCACAACACGTATATTGTAACACCCCCAATTCATGGATGCAGCGGAATTCGAACTGGGTGTTACTTGACGGCACAATAGTCACAATAATAGAAAACGAACTCTAATTGAGTCGTTTTAAAAAGGTTTATCATTCAAATTATATAAATATCAGAGATTACAAAATGAGGTCCCAATTGGTTCCATGTTTACAAATCACATTAAGTGAGTTTTTGAATGATAAGTAAATTTATAGCCCTCTTGAGTATCCGTGTCCTTCCGTGCCATCCTTGATCGTCATGAACCTGAAATACATGCTTGAGAGGTCAACACAAAGGTTGAGTGATATTCATAGAGTTTGTTAAATCGTTTGAACACAATATGTTGGTAGTGTGAGTTATAGGCTCACACCAATGTTTGGAAAACAAAACAGGTAGGCTACGTTATTATACGCCCGAAACAGTTATTATACACTAAGCTTATGACACCATAACGTTAACGTGTACCAATATCGATCGGCAGATTTATCCCGGTAGGTACTTTGCTAACATACCTAAATCTCAAATATTAATGCATTTGTTTGAACTTAGTCAATACAAATGGGATTCGTCAATCCCAATAGGCCTATTATTAATATTCGCGCTCACTATTGCTAGTGACTAAATGGTTCATAATAAAGGATCTCGGTTTAGCAAGGTTGGTACTTAGTGATAATAAAACAATCAGGCAAGCATACAATTTAAAAGCATTGTATTCGATTTAGAAATAGCATGTATTCCCCCCAAGGATTTGTAAAACAATTAAGTAATGGAAAGTGGGGCTATGAACTCACCTTAAGTAAGATAGCAAGTAATGAATGTAACAGTTGAATCGTGAAGGTTTCTACAAGCAACCTATAATAGAATGTCGCGACTTAGGATCGGAGTAAAGAATATAACGGAGTGCCTATATATATATCTTGCATTTAGTCCATGATGTGGTATGATGTATATCTATTGTATGTCCTTGAAAGAAAAGTTTCATGAACATGTATGTTTTGTATATCGTTTACTACCGTTCGGGCTGACATATTTCAGAAGTCATGTTAGTAAGCGTTCGAGGAGCCAGGACACTTTAACTCGTAAATCCACAACTCATCTCGACGGCTTACATAATGAACTCCTCACATGAGGCTCCCTACTATTGTAGTAGTTGATAAAGTATATAGATATAAGTTTTGATCCGAAAAGTTTACATGTCCGATATTTGAATAAACTTAGGAAAGTTTATTAGTACATGAAGATTGTTATTAGGGGTAGTTTCATAAGTCTTATATGACCATTTTCTCTTGGTAATATCTCATGGTTTCTTTTTAAGTGAAGTAGATCCAAATTGCTTGTTCATGATATCGCCTAATTCATTGTTTCATGTTTACGCCTATGTAAGTTGTTATGGTCATTTCGTCATGGCCTAGCCATGACCTTTAGTCCTTGTTTCAAGGTCATGAGACACAACCTTGGCTCTAGCCATGGTTGTGGTCTTGATTATAGGTCATAAGACCTCTTGTTCCTTTCAAAGTATAACCATAATCTAGTGACTTTCGCCTAAAAATGGGCTGTTTAGAATTTTGAAGAATTTTATCACACGGAAAGCGTTTTTAGGTCTCGAGCTTCTTTGTTCCTGAACGAAAACGTCGTTCCGGACAACTTTCGTGTTTTAACTTTTTGATGAATCGGAACAGAAGTATGACTTTCAAAACCCAATTTTGATCAGAATGGTATTTGGCAGTTTGCCGCAAAGTTTTGGTAATTTCAAATCGGCGTAACTTTTGACTCGTATACTCATTTTAGGTGGTTCAAATTGCTATGGTTTCCTTGTTAAGTCCTCTACTGTATTATGTAATAATCCAATATCATATTTTTACCATTTTGATCAGGTTATACCAACAAAGTCACTAGTTTACTTGTTTTATGAACTTATATTAACAATCAATTACAACAACTTGTTTTGTTCATTTTTATACATCATGGACATGCATACAAGACATAATATAGCATGAATAATAGGTAAATAACATGAACATGATTATTTAACAAGAATCAAGTTAGGGTTTGGCTCACAACTTTTGGCTTTCAAAGATGAAAGGAAGTTAACATGTAAGGATAGGACTTTGATAGACTTGCTTCAACCCACTTCACTTCATGCAATCTTTCTACTCTTGTAATCTTGAAAGATGGATGATGAAGGTTGAGGTGACTTAAGTGGATTCAAACTCAAGAGAAATCACCAAGTATATGAGGTTATGGAAGTGTTTGATGAATGATAACCTATCTAGGGTTTCTACCTTGAAGAATCACTTGAACCATGCATGAAACTAGAAGGAAATGAGCTAAGAATGGGATGGTTATGGGGTTGGGGATGCACGGAAACAAAGGGGAGGGGAGGGAGTATTTATAGTCCAAAAATGAGGAGGTTAGGAAAGTGCTAGGAAATTACTAAAACTTGGTGACCAAGTTGTAATATAATGGTGATCTAGGGGTATATTCATGAGATGAAGCCACATGGTTGTGACTCCCCCCTCCTAGGGCGGTTTGGTCAAGCTTGGGGAGCAAGTGTGGACTTTTCTTGGTATTATTCAAGATACTTGGTTAGTTTTGACTCCGGGAAATGCCAATCGCAAATGATTAAGCCTCAAAACGTAAAACCGGGTGTCGTAAAATTATGGAACTTGAAAGTATTGTTAAACATGTCCATATAGTCCATAATAAAATATAAAATGAGTGGTAGGTTCTATCGGGTGCTAAAACCCTGCTAAAAACTGGAAACACGGGTCTAAAACGCGTAATTCGTAAAATGTACGA
The DNA here is from genome assembly GCA_030686995.1 of Artemisia argyi. NCBI lineage: Eukaryota > Viridiplantae > Streptophyta > Magnoliopsida > Asterales > Asteraceae > Artemisia > Artemisia argyi. Next base: position 6,522,590 of record CM060705.1, read on the forward strand.
ATATTGCGTAAAATTGAGAAAAGTAAAATGTTACTTTTCTAATGTGATAAAAATGATTTAAAATGACTTATAATGTCTAGACTGGGCTCAGTCTAGTGTCGGTTGGTATTAAATGTCTTTTAGACATCAAACCGTAAGCCTAAAAATCAATGAATGACTTATAACATCAAGGGATGATTTTTGGTCAATGGAGGAGGGAAAAATATATTGACTTTTTCTAATAAGTTGAAAACTCAATTCTTTTTAGAAACACGTTTTGTGGTGGAACGGTTAATCGGCCATATGGTTAAGCGTGCTCATGCGAGAGTAGTACAGGCTTGGGTGACCTGCCGGGAAGTCTTTGGTCATGTTTTTCTCAGTCACGATTAATTCTCAAATAAATCATGAGTGTGTCAAACATTTTTCTGATGCGGGGTCACTTAACGCGGTCGAGTTTCGTTGTACGTAGAATTTCTGAATGACGTTTTACCCTAAAACGTGTAATTCCTTAATAACTTTCACGAAAATGAGCTTATGAATGTCAAACTTTTAATTTGCTATGGAAATGATTTATCACTTCAGCCCAAGAAATAAAAATCAAGTTTCGGGAAAATTTTCGGGAAAAATGAATAGTAAAAGTGAATAGTGAAATTTTCCGGGAATAGTAATTATCCTGAAAAATGCGAATTGTTACAGTCTCTACCCCTTACGGGGAACTTCGTCCCGTAGTTCTTTGTGTGTCATATGTTGGAGTGGTGTCGATGAAAAGGTGTGGTTACTTATGAGGACTAAAGTCTGGGATTACCGGTGATGTAATTTGATTTGTCATTTCAGTGTATGGTGTAGGATCAGGCTTACTTTTATGTAGGAAAGGTATGGTAATAGTCGAATATCAAAGGAAATTGATATAGAAGTCGAATATTAATAGGAATTGAGATAGTTATTGCAATCATAGGCTAGTTGGTAATCGGTTGTTGTACCTAGTGTTTATTGACTTCATACTTATGTTATTTCGGATACAAACAAGCCCACTTGTTTATAATTCTTTATTTACATAGAGAGGCATCCCAAACAATGTAAATAAGGAAATATAAACTTATGGTTTGGTGATTTACAATGTCTTTATTTAAATGAAAAGGCATCCCAATCCATTCAAATAATTACAAATCATCCTACACAACATTCATACTTAGTCGGTAAGTTACAAGGTATTACGAGATGATATTGATGTTCCAAAAGTACAAGATGAATATTCAATCTTGTAAAGCTGATGAGGGTACTTGTGGTGTAACTAAGGATGATTTGAGCTTTAAAAGTGCATCAAGATCTGTTAATGAGCTTGTGTTTGCAACGGTTGTGAAGATAATGTTGTGATATGTTGATGAACAACAGTGTGTATGCTTAACATTAATACTCTTAGGTATAGATGTTGAGTTTGTTTTGAAAATCTTAAGAGATTTCAAAAGTTTACGATGGAATGGTATCCTTAGGACCTAAACAGGATAGTACTCCTACAGGATGAAGAGAATAATTGATAACTATCCCAAGATAGTAGTTCGGATTATCTCATAAATGAAAAATTTCAAGAATGAATTTAGATCATACAAATAAGGTGTTAAGATCTTGCTGAGTGGTAAGGCACTACCATGTCTCTAGATTGTTTTAATGTATTCTGGTGGTTTATCGAGTTCAAGTAGGAAATCAACCTAAACATAACCCTAGTACAACTACTCTCAGTATTTGAAAATTTTAAGTCGAATATAGTTAGTCAGACTATATTCCACTGTCCCTAGGTTAAATATAGGTGACTAGTCTATATTTAGCCAAGGTTCGATAAAATTTTCAAATACCTAAATTAGGTATACTTTTGATATGTCCGTTGCTTTCGGAAAACTGTCCACTAAACAAAGGCGATGTCAAACCTTTAAGTTGCAAGTCCCGTCCATACAAGACTTGTAACGTATGTTTTCATATTCCATTGCATAGAAGATAGTAAGGGTAGGTACGTATGGAAAGGAAGTTTTAAGTAGTTCTAAAATAGAACATACTTGGCCAGGATCACGAACTTTTAATAATGAAGGTTTCATAAGAAAACTTTGATGAATGTAGGGCTGAACTTCAGCTTTTGTAGGTGATGGATTAGTTTGTCCTTTAGAAATCTCATATTTCTTGTTTAGAAATCGATAGGTTGTGACGGGTTTTTGATATCATATGAAATGATATTGATGATGTGATGGAATAATTCTAGAGACCATTGCGCAAAACACAATGTCTCGGAAGTAGGTTAGACCATTGTGCAATTCACAATGTCTGGGAAGTAGGTTAAACTATTGTGTGACTCAAAACATTTGAGAAATGGTTAAGACCATTGTATAATACAATGTCTTGGAAAATGAATGAGACCATTGTATCTCACAATGTCTTGGAAAAGTGAACGAGACCATTGTAATATACAATGTCTTGAAAAGTGAATGAGACCATTGTAACATCAATGTCTTGAAAAGTGAATGAGACCATTGTAATATACAATGTCTTGAAAAGTGAATGAGACCATTGTAATATACAATGTCTTGAAAAGTGAATGAGACCATTGTAATATACAATGTCTTGAAAAGTGAATGAGACCATTGTAATATACAATGTCTTGAAAAGTGAATGAGACCATTGTAATTAGTTACAATGTCTTGGACATATAATGTTGGAGTAGGAACATGATTGGGAGAATGTGATTGTGTCGAAATGCCCTAGAATAGGCATACACAGATATGTTTAGTCCATTGTTTAGATAAATAATTGAAAATAAACCGAGTTTATATATCAATATACTAATGCTTACGGGGAAATGCTCAAAATGGGTATATATGAATATACTAACATGTTTGTGTATCATAACATGCTTACTAAATCCATAATCGTCTGGAGGATGGAAGACACGGAGAGCGGAAGGCTATAAAATGTTTTTGTTTGTAATCGCGGTTATAGTTTAGGTCTCAATTAGACCCGTTTCTCTATAACCATGGCTCTGATACCAATCTGTAACACCCCCAATTCATGGATGCAGCGGAATTCGAACTGGGTGTTACTTGACGGCACAATAGTCACAATAATAGAAAACGAACTCTAATTGAGTCGTTTTAAAAAGGTTTATCATTCAAATTATATAAATATCAGAGATTACAAAATGAGGTCCCAATTGGTTCCATGTTTACAAATCACATTAAGTGAGTTTTTGAATGATAAGTAAATTTATAGCCCTCTTGAGTATCCGTGTCCTTCCGTGCCATCCTTGATCGTCATGAACCTGAAATACATGCTTGAGAGGTCAACACAAAGGTTGAGTGATATTCATAGAGTTTGTTAAATCGTTTGAACACAATATGTTGGTAGTGTGAGTTATAGGCTCACACCAATGTTTGGAAAACAAAACAGGTAGGCTACGTTATTATACGCCCGGAACAGTTATTATACACTAAGCTTATGACACCATAACGTTAACGTGTACCAATATCGATCGGCAGATTTATCCCGGTAGGTACTTTGCTAACATACCTAAATCTCAAATATTAATGCATTTGTTTGAACTTAGTCAATACAAATGGGATTCGTCAATCCCAATAGGCCTATTATTAATATTCGCGCTCACTATTGCTAGTGACTAAATGGTTCATAATAAAGGATCTCGGTTTAGCAAGGTTGGTACTTAGTGATAATAAAACAATCAGGCAAGCATACAATTTAAAAGCATTGTATTCGATTTAGAAATAGCATGTATTCCCCCCAAGGATTTGTAAAACAATTAAGTAATGGAAAGTGGGGCTATGAACTCACCTTAAGTAAGATAGCAAGTAATGAATGTAACAGTTGAATCGTGAAGGTTTCTACAAGCAACCTATAATAGAATGTCGCGACTTAGGATCGGAGTAAAGAATATAACGGAGTGCCTATATATATATCTTGCATTTAGTCCATGATGTGGTATGATGTATATCTATTGTATGTCCTTGAAAGAAAAGTTTCATGAACATGTATGTTTTGTATATCGTTTACTACCGTTCGGGCTGACATATTTCAGAAGTCATGTTAGTAAGCGTTCGAGGAGCCAGGACACTTTAACTCGTAAATCCACAACTCATCTCGACGGCTTACATAATGAACTCCTCACATGAGGCTCCCTACTATTGTAGTAGTTGATAAAGTATATAGATATAAGTTTTGATCCGAAAAGTTTACATGTCCGATATTTGAATAAACTTAGGAAAGTTTATTAGTACATGAAGATTGTTATTAGGGGTAGTTTCATAAGTCTTATATGACCATTTTCTCTTGGTAATATCTCATGGTTTCTTTTTAAGTGAAGTAGATCCAAATTGCTTGTTCATGATATCGCCTAATTCATTGTTTCATGTTTACGCCTATGTAAGTTGTTATGGTCATTTCGTCATGGCCTAGCCATGACCTTTAGTCCTTGTTTCAAGGTCATGAGACACAACCTTGGCTCTAGCCATGGTTGTGGTCTTGATTATAGGTCATAAGACCTCTTGTTCCTTTCAAAGTATAACCATAATCTAGTGACTTTCGCCTAAAAATGGGCTGTTTAGAATTTTGAAGAATTTTATCACTCGGAAAGCGTTTTTAGGTCTCGAGCTTCTTTGTTGCTGAACGAAAACGTCGTTCCAGACAACTTTCGTGTTTTAACTTTTTGATGAATCGGACCAGAAGTATGACTTTCAAAACCCAATTTTGATCAGAATGGTATTTGGCAGTTTGCCGCAAAGTTTTGGTAATTTCAAATCGGCGTAACTTTTGACTCGTATACTCGTTTTAGGTGGTTCAAATTGCTATGGTTTCCTTGTTAAGTCCTCTACTGTATTATGTAATAATCCAATATCATATTTTTACCATTTTGATCAGGTTATACCAACAAAGTCACTAGTTTACTTGTTTTATGAACTTATATTAACAATCAATTACAACAACTTGTTTTGTTCATTTTTATACATCATGGACATGCATACAAGACATAATATAGCATGAATAATAGGTAAATAACATGAACATGATTATTTAACAAGAATCAAGTTAGGGTTTGGCTCACAACTTTTGGCTTTCAAAGATGAAAGGAAGTTAACATGTAAGGATAGGACTTTGATAGACTTGCTTCAACCCACTTCACTTCATGCAATCTTTCTACTCTTGTAATCTTGAAAGATGGATGATGAAGGTTGAGGTGACTTAAGTGGATTCAAACTCAAGAGAAATCACCAAGTATATGAGGTTATGGAAGTGTTTGATGAATGATAACCTATCTAGGGTTTCTACCTTGAAGAATCACTTGAACCATGCATGAAACTAGAAGGAAATGAGCTAAGAATGGGATGGTTATGGGGTTGGGGATGCACGGAAACAAAGGGGAGGGGAGGGAGTATTTATAGTCCAAAAATGAGGAGGTTAGGAAAGTGCTAGGAAATTACTAAAACTTGGTGACCAAGTTGTAATATAATGGTGATCTAGGGGTATATTCATGAGATGAAGCCACATGGTTGTGACTCCCCCCTCCTAGGGCGGTTTGGTCAAGCTTGGGGAGCAAGTGTGGACTTTTCTTGGTATTATTCAAGATACTTGGTTAGTTTTGACTCCGGGAAATGCCAATCGCAAATGATTAAGCCTCAAAACGTAAAACCGGGTGTCGTAAAATTATGGAACTTGAAAGTATTGTTAAACATGTTCATATAGTCCATAATAAAATATAAAATGAGTGGTAGGTTCTATCGGGTGCTAAAACCCTGCTAAAAACTGGAAACACGGGTCTAAAACGCGTAATTCGTAAAATGTACGAATATTGCGTAAAATTGAGAAAAGTAAAATGTTACTTTTCTAATGTGATAAAAATGATTTAAAATGACTTATAATATCTAGACTGGGCTCAGTCTAGTGTCGGTTGGTATTAAATGTCTTTTAGACATCAAACCGTAAGCCTAAAAATCAATGAATGACTTATAACATCAAGGGATGATTTTTGGTCAATGGAGGAGGGAAAAATATGTTGACTTTTTCTAATAAGTTGAAAACTCAATTCTTTTTAGAAACACGTTTTGTGGTGGAACGGTTAATCGGCCATATGGTTAAGCGTGCTCATGCGAGAGTAGTACAGGCTTGGGTGACCTGCCGGGAAGTCTTTGGTCATGTTTTTCTCAGTCACGATTAATTCTCAAATAAATCATGAGTGTGTCAAACATTTTTCTGATGCGGGGTCACTTAACGCGGTCGAGTTTCGTTGTACGTAGAATTTCTGAATGACGTTTTACCCTAAAACGTGTAATTCCGTGTAATTCCTTAATAACTTTCACGAAAATGAGCTTATGAATGTCAAACTTTTAATTTGCCATGGAAATGATTTATCACTTCAGCCCAAGAAATAAAAATCAAGTTTCGGGAAAATTTTCGGGAAAAATGAATAGTAAAAGTGAATAGTGAAATTTTCCGGGAATAGTAATTATCCTGAAAAATGCGAATTGTTACATATATAAATATACAACCACAACAAATATAAATACAACCACGACATGTACGAGTACAACCACAATCTGTCTAGACATCACAACGACAAGTATATATATACAACCACGTCACGTATATATACAACCACAACCTGTGTCGATACAACCACAACATGTACGAATACAACCACGACATGTATATATACAACCACAACCTGTATAAATGCGATAATAATAAAGAGCAACCACGAAACATCATAAATATAATCACAACACATGAATATAATACATGAAAATTTCGGCCTACATGGACCGATATAATATATAGCACAACATTTCCACATAGTAGAGTCGCACTTGATAATATTTGTTTGTACAACAATCAAAAGACTACAAGTTCTTGAACTATGTCCCACATCCCGGGACTAGGAAATAATGCAAGCTAATATAATACCAGTCTACGTCTAGGCTCCTCTCGGTGCTCTAGATGGTCCAGGCTCTCCCTTCAAGCGGCGAATCTCACGATCCATCGCCACCACGATCTCCTCAAGATGCTCAAGTCGTAACTGAGAAGAAGCATCCCTACGCTCCAAAACAACTACCCTCTCTCGAAGCAATGTCAACTGGTCTACCTGCTCCCACTGGGTCTCCTGTGTCGCCTGAGCTCTATCTCGAATCTCAGGTAACTCATCCCTAAGTAGCTCAATCTCCTCCTGGTGCCTCAACTGTCGTGCCTCGAGTCCATGGCAAGACACATCAATACTAACCCTACCCTGAATCAAATCCTCAACCTGCTCCTCAACAGTCTCAAGTCTAGTAGTAATAATCTCATCGACTCTATACCCCAAGCTATCAACTTGCTCCTGCTGAGCATCCAACTGATCCTCTAGTGTAGCAGCTGTAGGATCCCTAACTGCAGCCGCTCTAGAACTCTCACCTATGTGGTACACTGGTGGTGGTGAAAGGTCAGCAGTCTCGGTAATGGGTGAATCTGGAGTGGTAAGCCTTGCGCGCTTCTTGAGCGGCAAGAGTGAGGTAGGTATAGGAGTGGTAGTGGGTATGGCTGGTGGTGGTGGTGTAGGCACAGTAGGACTAGGGAGACTCCTATAAGTAGATGTAGCAATACGAACTCTCTTCCTAGCAGTCTGGTAAGTCTTCTCCCTAGGAAACATAAGTCTCGGCTCTGAATGGATAGTAGTAGTAGGGAATGATGGTATGTCAGTAGGTATAGTAGGATGGACATGGGGAGTAGGAGCCGTCTCCTCCTCCTCGAAAGGCTCGGTGTCACCATCAGATGCCAAGAGTGGCAACTCAGGTGTAGGAGAAACAAGTGGTGAAACAGCAGTAGAGGACATAGAGCCCTCATCATCAGAGTCGGATATAGAGTAAAGTACAACAGTGTTGGGATTCGAAGACATGTCTCTGTGATAATCAAGGTGAAATAAAAATAAATAACTCGCATAATGGCATCGCCTAAAAATAAGTAAATATGCACTTATGATGAAATGATGATATGCTATGATGGTGTGGTTATAGTCTAGGGTCTATGATGCAACCTAGTTCGCTATAACCTTAGCTCTGATACCAATCTGTCACACCCCCAAAATACCTGAATGGCAGCGGAATGGAATACCTGAGGGTGTAACGGATCATAGCACACAAGCAAGGAAATATTGAACGACCTAAAGTGTCGTTTATAAAATACATCGTTTGATTCATTCAAAATATTCAGAGTTATAAAACATAGGTCCCATAAGTTGGAAAAGGTTTAAGGAAACAAGTTTAATACAATCAAACGATAGTTCAAAGTGCATGAAATCCAAAAGAGACGCGTCATCCTTGATACACAAAGTGACTCCATGCAATGCCATGAGAATATGCCTTAGTTACCTGAGAAATACATTGCGAAAAATGGTCAACATAAAGTTGGTGAATAATCATAGGTTTATAAGTAAAATCTAGTGTACAAATGCCATAAGTAATGCCAAGAAATAGGATGTCCAGAAAGTATATACATTGGCTCTTAAGCTCATGACCCCGAAGCTAGACGATACTTGGCCCCAATGAGTGTTTACCAGACACTCTAATAATAAAGACATGAAATGCATTCGTTCCATTTGGAGCAACCCAAACACGAATGGAGGCGTCACCCTCGATAGATCTATCCACTCACTCTCGCTTAGTACTAGAAATTAACGGTCCATGATAATAAATGGGGACTTTTCAAGACGTGGTAATAAGGAAACTTAAGCAATGTATGAATTTTTATACTTAGGCATGTACACAAAAACAAGTAATGCAATGTATTCTCCCCCGTGGGATTTGAAATCAAAATATAGAATTAAAACGGGGCTATGAGAACTCACCTCGAAGTGATGGTACAAAGATGGTGCAATGATGTAAGAGTAATCGGGACAATGAGGTGCGAGTACTAGCCGCAACCTAAATGAATAATCGCGATCTAATTAAGATCAAGTCGAAATGAAATGAATGCACATGCACATGATACTCATACCACTCGTAATTTGAAAATACTAGTTATCGTCGTAGAAAAATAGTTTCCATACTTAGGAAAATAATTCCATTTAGAGAAGTATATAACTTGTCATATTAACTCGTACGAAAAAGTTAGCGTTATAATCCTTGTATCAAAACCTTAGAATGACGTCGTCATGTCGTATAAATATTCCCTCGGGTCGTACGTATTCGTATGTTAAGAAAATAGTCATTAGTAACGTTGCTAGAAAATATACCATTTAGTACGTACGTTATTATTTTTATTTGTGACTATATATATATATATATATATATATATAGTTTTGTCGATGTTAAAACGGGTATAACTCGGTCGTTTTAGGCTCGTTTTCCTTGTTCTTTATGTCCACGGATTCGTCTTTGTGTATACTAGTATATTTTAGATAACTCGGCTCCTCTAGGTTACGTTTAATGCCTCTTTTTACCCATTGAAAACTGCCAAACAGCAAGCAGTTTCTACCAAAAATAGTTTTCGTCGTTAAATTTGCAAAAATCATAACTCCTTCGTTATAAACTCGTTTTAATCCGTTCTTTCGCCCAAAGTTTCGTTTTTGAAAGTATTTTCTAAATCTTTGGTCAAAAATTAGCCATCACCCACTGATTTTCCCACGAAATTAAAATAGGGACAGTAGGTATTTCAAAAGTTTCAAAAACCATTTCCAAGTCTCCAAACTAGTTCCATCATCCATCAAACCACTTTCAAACACCACAAAACTAATCTAATCCTACCATACACCTTCTTAGGGTGTCATGGGTTCCTAATCACCAAAACCAAGTAGATCTAACAAGGATCTAACCAAAAATCACTTCTAGGGCTTGTATGATCAAAAGTTTACAAAAATAAAGTGGTATAAGTTAATGCATGTATGAGATCTTGCAAGAAACATGTATAAATATAGTAATGACTTTGTAAAAATTATGAAATGAGTTTAGTAAACTTACTTGTAAGATTAATGAAGTTAGGATGATTAAAACCTAATAATCCTTGAGTTTTTATTTCAAAACTCTAACAAGGATGCTATAAACACAAGATTTATACTTTGATCTTTGAAAAATTTTGGTTCTTGCTTGCTTCTCCTTGTGGCCGTGGATATAGAGAGAAAAAGAGAGGTAGAACACCTTTTTGTTTGATGAAAAATGAGATGAGAAAAAGCTAGTAATGTTTAAGTATTATTTGTTATTAGAATTATTATATAAAATGGTTAGTAGTAAGCATTAATGAACAAGGAGTGTATAAGTAGATTTTGTAAGAAAAATGGCAAGGGGGGGGGGGGGGCGGCAAAGTCAAGGGGGGGGGGAATGTGGAAGACTTTTGGTGGTAAAAATGTATTATTGTTGTGTATTTGGTAGTTTTAAATTGTACCGGGTACCGGGTTAACTAAAAATAAATTTTAACGGAGTTAACAGGGTCATAATAAAGTTATAAAAATTATAAAAATAGGTTGGGTAAAATTATTGGGCGTTCAGATAATTATAGTTTAATTTCTACGAAAACCGTCGAAGTTTTAGTAAACTTAAGTTAATAATTAAAATAAATATCCAAAATACCGGGTAAATTAATATTATAATTTTTATATTATAAAAATGAATAAAAAAAAATATATTGGGATCATAGTTGGGAGTATCGGACGTGTTAGTCACATTTATAGTTCGCGTATTGGTGTTTATTTAAAATAAACATACGTAATTTGTTAATTATATTAAAAATATAATTTGAATACCCTTCGAGTGGAATAGTATGCAAGTGCCCTAATAATGATATGTCGACTGTTTCTAGTCCGTATGAAATGTCCCTGATAATAATGCATGAATTCGCTCCTGAACCAATACGGTTACGCGAATTTGAACACTCGTAAACTGAATTTACGATGACATGAATAATGCACGTGAATAGTAGTTTTCTCTCGGAAATGAATAGTGTCAAGTGAATAGTAAATTTTCTGAAGGTGTCTCGGAATGTCAAATTGACCTCAAAAACGATGAATAGTAAAACGATGAATAGTGATCGATGAATAGTAATTTGTGAATAGTAGAATGGCAAAGTTTGGAAAAATGACCTGAAATTGTGGGTTGTGACAATTTGAGACATTAGGTATGACAGCAAAGTAACTACCTGGATATAACAACGTTTTGGTACACGTTAACGTTTTGGTGTCATAAGCTTAGTGAATTAATAACCTTTCCGGGCATATAACAACGTAGCCTACATGTTTTGTTTTCCAAACTATGAGTGTGAGTCTATAGCTCACACTACGATTATTGTGTTCAAACGATTTAACTACCAACACATTGTGTTCAAACATTAAACAAACTCTATGAATATCACTCAACCTTTGTGTTGACCTCTCAAGCATGTATTTCAGGTTCATGACGATCAAGGATGGCACGGAAGGGCACGGATACTCAAGAGGGCTATAAATTTTATTATCATTCAAAAACTCATTTAATGTGATTTTTAATCATGGAACCAATTGGGACCTCATTTTGTAATCTCTGATATTTATACAATTTGAATGATAAATCTTTTAAAACGACTCAATTGGAGTTCGTTTTCTATTATTGTGACTATTGTGCCGTCGAGTAACACCCAGTTTGAATTCCGCTGCAACCATGAATTGGGGGTGTTACAGATTGGTACCAGAGCCATGGTTATAGAGAAACGGGTCTAATTGAGACCTAAACTATAACCACACATACAAGCAAAAACATTTTTATAGCCTTCCGCTCTCCGTGTCTTCCATCCTCCAGACGATTATGGACTTAGTAAGCATTTTATATTACACAAACATAATTGCATATTGATATATGTACCCTTAGCACATTTGAGCATTTTCCTATAAGCATGTTATGCTACACAAACATATTAGTATATTGATATATATACCCATTTTGAGCATTTCCCCGTAGACATTTTTATGCTACACAAACATAATTGCATATTGATATATGTACCCTTAACATTATTGAGCATTTTCCCGTAGACACTTTTATGCTACACAAACATAATTGCATATTGATATATGTACCCTAAACATAATTGAGCATTTCCCCGTAAGCATTTTATACTACACGAACATATATAAGTATATTGATATATAAACTCGGTTTATTTTCAATCATTTATCTAAACAATGGACTAAACATATCTGCGTATGCCTATTCTAGGGCATTACGACACAACCAGATTCTCCCAATCATGTTCCTACTCCAACATTCATTTTCCAAGACATTGAATTTTACAATGGTCTCATTCATTTTCCAAGACATTGTATTATACAATGGTCTTAACCATTTCTCAAATGTTTTGAGTCACACAATGGTCTAACCTACTTCCCATACATTGTGAATTGCACAATGGTCTAACCTACTTCCGAGACATTGTGTTTTGCGCAATGGTCTCTAGAATTATTCCATCACACCATCAATATCATTTCATATGATATCAAAAACCCGTCACAACCTATCGATTTCTAAATAGAAATATGAGATTTTTAAAGGACAAACAAATCCATCACCTACAAAAGCTGAAGTTCAGCCCTACATTCATCAAAGTTTTCTTCTGAAACCTTCATTATTAAAAGTTCGTGATCCTCGCCAAGTAACTTTTCGGATCAAAACTTATATCTATATATTTCATCAACTACTACAATAGTAGGGAGCCTCATGTGAGGAGTTCATTATGTAAGCCGTCGAGATGAGTTGTGGATTTACGAGTTAAAGTGTCCTGGCTCCTCGAACGCTTACCAACATGACTTCTGAATTATGTCGGCCCGAACGGTAGTAAACGATATACAAAACATACATGTTTCATGAATCATTTCTTTCAAAGACTTACAATATACATCATACCACATCATGGACTATAAATGCAAGATATATATATAGGCACTACGTTATATTCATTACTCAAATCCTAAGTCGCGACATTCTATTATAGGTTGCTCGTAGAAACCTTCACGATCCAACCGTTACATTCATTACTTGCTATCTTACTTAAGGTGAGTTCATAGCCCCACTTTACATTACTTCAATGTTTTACAAACCCTTGGGGGGAATACATGCTATTATTTTTCTACTCGAACACAATGCTTTCTACTGTATGCTATTCGACCATGTTTTATTATCACTAAGTAACATCCTTGCCAAACCAAGATCCTTTATTATGAACCATTTAATCACTTGCGAGGGTTACTTGCAAGTGAGCGCAAATATTGTGAATAGGCCTATTGGGATTGACGAATCCCATTTGTTTTGACTAAGTTCAAACAAATGCATTAATATTTGAGACATTAGGTATGACGGCAAAGTAACTACCGGGATAAATCTACCGATCGATATTGGTACACGTTAACGTTTTGGTGTCATAAGCTTAGTAAATTAATAACCTTTCCGGGCATATAACAACGTAGCCTACATGTTTTGTTTTCCAAACTATGAGTGTGAGTCTATAGCTCACACTACGATTATTGTGTTCAAACGATTTAACTACAAACACTACGATTATTGTGTTCAAACGATTTAACTACCAACACATTGTGTTCAAACATTAAACAAACTCTATGAATATCACTCAACCTTTGTGTTGACTTCTCAAGCATGTATTTCAGGTTCATGACGATCAAGGATGGCACGGAAGGGCACGGATACTAAAGAGGGCTATAAATTTTATTATCATTCAAAAACTCATTTAGTGTGATTTTTAATCATGGAACCAATTGGGACCTCATTTTGTAATCTCTGATATTTATACAATTTGAATGATAAATCTTTTAAAACGACTCAATTGGAGTTCGTTTTCTATTATTGTGACTATTGTGCTGTCGAGTAACACCCAGTTTGAATTCCGCTGCAACCATGAATTGGGGGTGTTATAGATTGGTACCAGAGCCATGGTTATTGAGAAACGGGTCTAATTGAGACCTAAACTATAACCACACATACAAGCAAAAACATTTTTATAGCCTTCCGCTCTCCGTGTCTTCCATCCTCCAGACGATTATGGACTTAGTAAGCATTTTATATTACACAAACATAATTGCATATTGATATATGTACCCTTAGCACATTTGAGCATTTTCCTATAAGCATGTTATGCTACACAAACATATTAGTATATTGATATATATACCCATTTTGAGCATTTCCCCGTAGACATTTTTATGCTACACAAACATAATTGCATATTGATATATGTACCCTTAACATTATTGAGCATTTTCCCGTAGACACTTTTATGCTACACAAACATAATTGCATATTGATATATGTACCCTAAACATAATTGAGCATTTCCCCGTAAGCATTTTATACTACACGAACATATATAAGTATATTGATATATAAACTCGGTTTATTTTCAATCATTTATCTAAACAATGGACTAAACATATCTGCGTATGCCTATTCTAGGGCATTACGACACAACCAGATTCTCCCAATCATGTTCCTACTCCAACATTCATTTTCCAAGACATTGTATTTTACAATGGTCTCATTCATTTTCCAAGACATTGTATTATACAATGGTCTTAACCATTTCTCAAATGTTTTGAGTCACACAATGGTCTAACCTACTTCCCAGACATTGTGAATTGCACAATGGTCTAACCTACTTCCGAGACATTGTGTTTTGCGGAATGGTCTCTAGAATTATTCCATCACACCATCAATATCATTTCATATGATATCAAAAACCCGTCACAACCTATCGATTTCTAAATAGAAATATGAGATTTTTAAAGGACAAACAAATCCATCACCTACAAAAGCTGAAGTTCAGCCCTACATTCATCAAAGTTTTCTTCTGAAACCTTCATTATTAAAAGTTCGTGATCCTCGCCAAGTATGTTCTATTTTAGAACTACTTAAAACTTCCTTTCCATACGTACCTACCCTAACTATCCTCTATGCAATGGAATATGAAAACATACGTTACAAATCTTGTATGGGCGGGACTTGCAACTTAAGGGTTTGACATCGCCTTTGTTTAGTGGACAGTTTCCCGAAAGCAACAGACATATCACAAGTATACCTAATTTAGGTATTTGAAAATTTTATCGAACCTTGGCTAAATATAGACTAGTCACCTATATTTAACCTAGGGATAGTGGAATATAGTCTGACTAACTATATTCGACTTAAAATTTCCAAATACTGAGAATAGTTGTACTAGAGTTATGTTTAGATTGATTTCCTACATGAACACGATAAACCACCAGAATACATTAAAACAATCTAGAGACACGATAGTGCCTTACCACTCAGCAAGATCTTAACACCTTATTTGTATGATCTAAATTCATTCTTGAAAATTTTCATTTATGAGATAATCCGAACTACTATCTTGGGATAGTTATCAATTATTCTCTTCATCCTGTAGAAGTACTATCCTGTTTAGGTCCTAAGGATACCATCCCGTCATAAACCTTTGAAATTTCTTAATATTTTAAAGCAAACTTGACATCTCTACCAATATTAACATTAAGCATACACTACGCACTTTTGTTCATCAACATTATCTTCACAACCGCGGCAAACACAAACTCATTAACAGATCTTGATGCACTTTTAAAGCTTAAATCATCCTTAGTTACATCACGAGCACCCTTATCAGCTTTACAAGATTGAATATTCATCTTGTACTTTTGGAACACCAGTATCATCTCGTAATACACTACCTTGTAACTCACCGGCTAAGTATGAATGTTGGGTTGGGAATTCTTAAGTAGGATGATTTATAATTATTTGAATGGATTGGGATGCCTTTTCATTTAAATAAAGAAATTGTAAATCACCGAACCATAAGTTTATATTCCTTTACTTACATTGTTTGGGATGCCTCTCTATGTAAATAAAGAATTATAAATAAGTGGGCTTATTTGTATCCGAAATAACATAAGTATGAAGTCAACCTACATTACATTGCTCGGGTATGGCATGATACCTACATTACATTGCTCGGGTATGGCATGATACCTACACTATATTGCTCAGGTATGGCATGATACCTACATTATATTCGCCACAAGAAACCTACATTATATTCGCCACAATTAACCTACAATATATTCGCCACCAGAAATCCTATCTTTTCATTGACATCGCTTCAACCCATGACATAAACTGAACTTCGGGACGAAGTTCATCGTAAGGGGTAGAGACTGTAACAATTCGCAATTTCAGGTTAATTACTATTCCCGGAAAATTTCGCTATTCACTTTTACTATTCATTTTTCCCGAAACTTTCTCGAAAGTTGATTTTTATTTGATATTCTCGAGTGATAAATCATTTCCATGGCAAATTAAATGTTTGACATTCGTCAGATCATTTTCATGAAAGTTATTAAGGAATTACACGTTTTAGGGTAAAACGTCATTCAGAAATTCTACGCACAACGAAATTCGACCCCGTCAGGAGACCCCACATCAGAAAAATGTTTGACACACTCATTATTTATTTGAGAATAAATCATGACTGAGAAAAACATGACCAAAATAAGCCTCAGCCGTGAAAAACTGGAATTTTCAGTTTTTAAGCGTTTTTACTCAGCCGTAACCTTAGCCTATACATGCACCGCATTTCTAAGGCAATTTGAGTTTTCAACTTATTACAAAAAGTCAACATATTTTTCCCCCCTCCATTGACCAAAAATCATCCCTTGATTTTATAAGTCATTCCTTGATTTTTAGGCTTACGGTTTGATGTTTAAAAGACATTTAATGACAACCGACACTAGACTGAGCCCAGTCTAGACATTATAAGTCATTTTAAATCATTTTTATCCTATTAGAAAAGTAACATTTTACTTTTCTCAATTTTACGCAATATTCGTACGTTTTACGTATTACGCGTTTTTGACCCGTGTTTTCAGTTTTTAGCAGGGTTTTACCACCCAAATGGAACCTACCACTCATTTTATATTTTATTATGGAGTATTTTGACATGTTTAACCATTCTTCCAAGTTTCGTATTTTTACGATACCCGGTTTTACGTTTTGAGGCTTAATCATTTACGATTGGCATTTTACGGAGTCGAAACTAGCTCCATAAGCTTGGATAATATCATCAAAAGTCCACCCTTGCTCCCCAAGCTTGGCAAACCGACTTAGGGGGGGGGATTCAGCCCCTAGGTGGCTTAATCCCATGCTTTAAGCCTTAAGATGTGAACATGTGTTCAACTTGGTCTCCAAGTGTTGACTAGTCATACATGTAACCTCCTCAAGACCTTATTTAAGCCTCTCCTTCCCCTCCTTGGTCATTCCAACAACCCACACACATAACACACACCATCATCTCATTCTTAACTCATTTACTCCAAGTTTCATCCAAGAATCAAGTGCTACAACAACATAGAAACCCTAGTTTGATCTTAGGTTATCAAAACACTTCCTTAACCTTATATACTTGGTGATTTCTCTTGAGTTTGAATCCACTCAAGTCACCTCAACCTTCATCATCCATCTTTCAAGATTACAAGAGTAGAAAGATTGCATGAAGTGAAGTGGGTTGAAGCAAGTCTATCAAAGTCCTATCCTTACATGTTAACTTCCTTTCATCTTAGAAAGCCAAAAGTTGTGAGCCAAACCCTAACATGCTTCTTGTTAATTAATCATGTTCATATCATTTACATGTTATTCTTGCTATATTATGTCTTGTATAAATGTCCATGATGTATAATAATGATTAAAACATGTTGTTGTAATTGATTGTTAAGATAAGTTACTAAAACAAGTAAACTAGTGAATTTCTTGCTAAGACCTGATCAAAATGGTAAAAATATGATGTTGGATCATTACATATTACAGTAGAGGACTTAACAAGGAAACCATAGCAATTTGAACCACCTAAAACGAGTATACGAGTCAAAAGTTACGCCCATTTGAAGTTACCCAAGATTTCCGGTAAAACTGCCTAAACCACACTGTTTTGCATTCTGACTTTTTGAAAGTCATACTTCTGGTCCGATTCATCAAAAAGTTAAAACACGACAGTTGTCCGGAACGACGTTTTCGTTCAGGTACAAAGAAGCTCGAGACCTGAAAACGCTTTTTGAGTGATAATTTCTTCAAATTCTTAACAGCTATTTACATATATATAAGTTACTATATATTGGTTATGTTTTAAAAGGAACAAGAGGTCTTATGACCTATAATCAAGACCACAACCATGGCTAGAGCCAAGGTTGAGTCTCATGACCATTGAACAAGGACCAAAGGTCATGGCAAGGCCATGACTAAATAACCATACAAGCTTACTTAGGCGTAAACATGAAACAAGGAATTGACGATAACTTGAACAAGCAATTTGGATCTACTTCACTTAAAGGAACCATGAGATATTACAAAGAGGAAATGGTCATACAAGACTTATGAAACTACCCCTAATAACAATCTTCATGTACTAATAAACTTTCCTAAGTTTATTCAAATATCGGACATGTAACTTTTCAGATCAAAACTTATATCTATATATTTCATCAACTACTACAATAGTAGGGAGCCTCATGTGAGGAGTTCATTATGTAAGCTGTCGAGATGAGTTGTGGATTTAAAGTGTCCTGGCTCCTCGAACGCTTACTAACATGACTTCTGAATTATGTCGGCCCGAACGGTAGTAAACGATATACAAAACATACATGTTTCATGAATCATTTCTTTCAAAGACTTACAATATACATCATACCACATCATGGACTATAAATGCAAGATATATATATAGGCACTACGTTATATTCATTACTCAAATCCTAAGTCGCGACATTCTATTATAGGTTGCTCGTAGAAACCTTCACGATCCAACCGTTACATTCATTACTTGCTATCTTACTTAAGGTGAATTCATAGCCCCACTTTACATTACTTCAATGTTTTACAAACCCTTGGGGGGAATACATGCTATTATTTTTCTACTCGAACACAATGCTTTCTACTATATGCTATTCGACCATGTTTTATTATCACTAAGTAACATCCTTGTCAAACCAAGATCCTTTATTATGAACCATTTAATCACTTGCGAGGGTTACTTGCAAGTGAGCGCGAATATTGTGAATAGGCCTATTGGGATTGACGAATCCCATTTGTTTTGACTAAGTTCAAACAAATGCATTAATATTTGAGACATTAGGTATGACGGCAAAGTAACTACCGGGATAAATCTGCCGATCGATATTGGTACACGTTAACGTTTTGGTGTCATAAGCTTAGTGAATTAATAACCTTTCCGGGCATATAACAACGTAGCCTACATGTTTTGTTTTCCAAACTATGAGTGTGAGTCTATAGCTCACACTACGATTATTGTGTTCAAACGATTTAACTACAAACACTACGATTATTGTGTTCAAACGATTTAACTACCAACACATTGTGTTCAAACATTAAACAAACTCTATGAATATCACTCAACCTTTGTGTTGACCTCTCAAGCATGTATTTCAGGTTCATGACGATCAAGGATGGCACGGATACTCAAGAGGGCTATAAATTTTATTATCATTCAAAAACTCATTTAATGTGATTTTTAATCATGGAACCAATTGGGACCTCATTTTGTAATCTCTGATATTTATACAATTTGAATGATAAATCTTTTAAAACGACTCAATTGGAGTTCGTTTTCTATTATTGTGACTATTGTGCCGTCGAGTAACACCCAGTTTGAATTCCGCTGCAACCATGAATTGGGGGTGTTACATTCTCCACACAAGTTCTTCTCTTAATAATGAAAAATAGAAAAGTATTTATAGATTTTGTGAGGTGACGGCGTCAAGAGGAAAAATCTGACGCCGTCATCTCACCGCCAATAAAGTTCTCGGACTGCCTAGATCCAAAGTTGACGCCGTCATGTGTAATCTTGCTTCAGGCCGTCACCAAATTTTACTCTTGACGCCCTTGGCTTGACGCCGTCACATCTCTACTGGACCGTCACCAATGCCAGACGATGAGCCAACGATGGTCACCTGGTCATCCTCGGAGAGAGGGTCATCGGATTCAGCAACATTTTCCACCAACTGTGAAGTCTCCTCTGCGGTCACTGGCTTTGATTCTTTCACAGGCTTGGAAGGCTGAATAGAAGCTAGGGGCTCCACAATCTGGGCATCGTCCTCCTGATTGTTAACTGAAATGGAGGGTAAGCCAACCCCATAGCTGACTTCATCAGGGTTCTTCGAAAGGAAGCTCGCTTCTCTGGCACCATCGGCAACAACAAAGTTCCGGAACGACATTTCTGCAAAACGAAAGAAAAAAGATAAATATCATCAGATAAGTTGTTTAAATTTATTTAAATAAGAGTGTACATACTTTTTCCATCACAAACTATTTCAGGCTTCATGGGGGAACCCTCCCAATGGTCAACAATACCAGCCATGTAAAGAATGGGCTCGGGGAATGACTGAATATTCACTGGATGGCGAACAAGATGCTGGTACAATGGATTCCTCCGAACAGTATAAGGTAACTCATCGTTGAAATGTTTTTTGTCAAACTTGAATGCTTCGTTCACTAAAGCAGGGTACTCCGGAGGTATAATTGTATCTTGAATGTAAAAGAAACTCCCTTTCCAGTCCGTAATGTTTGTGAAAGGCTTTAACAGTATGGTTGGAACATCAGCATCACCTCTTTTTGCCAAAGTCAACCAATCCCCACCCGGGTACAGGTTCATAAAACCCATAAGCACTGTCAGTATAGGCTCATGTCTATAGGCTTTACACATCACAATGAACATAGTAAGCTTTGCCAGGCCAAATGGGTTGAACCTAGAGATGTGTACTTGGTAGTATTGCATAAACTCTAGGATCAAATAGTGGATTGGTATTCTAAAGTTTGACAACTTAAACGCATGGGTGTACAGACCTACATATCCCTCAGGAGCATCAAATATAGTTTGATTTTTACTAGGGAGGATTATCTTAAACTCTTTTGGAATAGGATGAACCTCAAGAAAGGCACGTAATTCATCTTTTGACAAAGTACATTTTTGTTCTTTAATCACAAACTTGTTATTTTTGGCCATATTGATTAACGAAGAATACTACTTCTATGATGAAATATAGTTTAACGAAGAAGAGATTTACCTTTTTTCTTGCAAGGGTTAATGACAGACGATACTGTGTGTGTTTTGATTACACGCAGTGAGATAGATGAAATTTTGGGCGCAGTGAAAAGTAAATTAGGGTTTGGATGATGCGAATTTATACCGCTTTTTGTTTTATTCCTCACCGTACACGTGTCCCTCACGTTCTAATCTATTCGAATTTCAAATTGGGTTTAAATTTTGAAGGGACGTATGGGATTACCGATATTTTGGCAAGTGGGGATATAATGCAAGGTAGTTAGAGGGTATTTAAGCTCATTTAATGCGTACTTTGCGACACAGATTTCTTTTGCAGGGTCCTATAAGCTAACACGGTTAGTTTACTTGACAATAGAGTTGAAAGCCACATATTCTTGTGCGCATATCTAACTTTCAACTGGGGGGGCTTGATGATGTACCCTCCGATTAGTTTGAAGGATCCCCCTTTAAGTCTGATCGCAACCTACATAATCGAAGGCTCTGGCTAGCCTCCTAAAACTTTCTTTGGCGTAAAACTAATCATCAATGATCTAGTTACCAAGTGGGAATTTGCCAATCGAAGGATTAAGCCCTTCGGGGTATCTCTCGATAAGTTTTAAGGAATGAACGATGCCAAGTCCAAATATTGGTGAGACCAAGTCTTACCCACGTCTCCTCTTTCTCTTTAGCTCCCCCGCTAAACCAGGAGGAGTGGGACACTAAACCCTAGCGGTTACCACAAATCATAGGATGCCCCCATGATCTCTCTCAAATGTGTGACCACTCTCCAGGACCGTTTTCTTCACCTATAAATAGTCCTGGACGATGACAAATCTGGTATGCAATCTCTCTCACTTTACTTTATTACATTGACACTTGAAATCTCATACCGATCACTTATTCACACGCCGGAGGTGGTTCGCAGGGTCCAACCCCTGCGCAATCACTTAACGTAGTGTTTTAGTATTTCTTATTTCAGGTTATATCCGAGCTTGGCGTAATCACAACACCCCTCATTTCCTTTGATCACCATCGAAGGCCTGGTAGTGCGAATTATTGTACAATCAATGAACATAATACAAAGACCATATATAGAATGAATGAAATATAATGAGCATGAAAATGATATTAAGCTAGAAAGTGTATTAGGGTTTCTTACAACTTTAGGCTTTCTAAGAAAGGAAAGTGACAAGTAAGGATAGGACTTTGATTGAACAAGCTTCTCTTCACTATGGCAATCCTTCTACACCCTTGTATTCTTAAAGGATTTGTGATGAGGTTTTAGGTGACTTGGGTGGATCTAAACACAAAAGAATCACCTAACGTTTATAAGGATTTGAAGTAGTTTGGATTAATCAAAACCTAACTATAGATATAGCACTTGATTTCTTGAATAATACTTGAAGTAAACTAGAAAAGTGAATGGTGTTTGTGTGTGGTGTATGGGATTGCAAGGAGGGGGAAGGAGAGGCTTTATAGGAGCTTAAGGAGGTTACTTTAAAAGACTAGTCAAAGCTTTCAAAGGAAGCTTGTACACTTGGTTGATTCCTAGGGCTTATTGCATGAGATCAAGCCACACAAAGGTGACTCCACCCCCTATAGGCAGTTCACAAGGGGATAGGATGGATGACTTGGTCATTGGTGGTATTATCCTACTTATGGAGTTAGTTTTGACTCCGTAAATTGCTAACCGTAAATTGTTAAGCCACAAAACGTAAAACCGGGTATCGTAAAAATGTGAAACTCGAAAGAATGACTAAACTTCTCAATATACTCCATAATAAAATATAAAATGAGTGGTAGGTTCCATTGGGGTGTTAAAACCTTGCTAAAACTGGAAACACGGGTCTAAAACGCGTAATACGTAAAACGTACGAAAGTTGCGTAAAATTGAGAAAAGTAAAATGTAACTTTTCTAATAGGATAATAATGAATTAAAATGACTTATTATGTCTAGACTGGGCTCAGTCTAGTGTTGGTTGGTATTTAATGTCTTTTGGACATAAAACCGTAAGCCTAAAAATCAAGGAATGATCCATAAAATCAAGGAGTGATTTTTGGTCAAAGGAGGAGGGAAAATATGTTGACTTTTCCAAATTATGAAAGTTTCTAATCGTCTCAGAAAACGCGGTACAGGTATAGGCTAAGGTTACTGATAAGTAAAAGTGCTTAAAAACGTAAATTTCTGTTTCTTACGGCCCAGGGTCTATTTGGTAACATTTTTCTTAATCATCAAAAATTCTCTAATTAATCATGAGTGTACTAAACATTTATCTGATGTGGGGAAAATTGACGCGGTTGGTTTTCGTTGTGTGTAGGGTTTTTAACCGACGTTAAAACCAAACGTGTAGTTTCTTAATAACTTTCGCGAAAATGATCTGATGAGTGTCAAACTTTTATTTTATCATGGAAATGATTTATCACAAGAGAATATGAAATAAAAATGATATTTCGGGAAATGAATAGTGAAAGTGAATAGTAAAAATGAATAGTAAAATTTTCAGGAATAGAAATTAACCTGAAAATGCGAATTATTACAATCTCTACCCCTTAAGGGAACTTCGTCCCGAAGTTCTGTGTGTGTTATATGTTGGAGTGGTGTCGATGAAGAGGTGTGGTTGCTTATGAGGACTAGAGTCTGGAATTACCAGTGATATAGTTTGATTTGTCTCAGAATACGGTGTGTCAATAGAAATTGATAACGTAGTTGAATATCAATAGAGATTCATATAATAATCGAATATCAAAGGAAATTGATATAGCAGTCGAATATTAATAGAAATTGATATAGTAGTTGAATAGAAATTGATATAGTAGTCAAAATTCAAAATAGAAATTGAGATAGTAGTTGAGTATCAATGACAATTGATATGGTAGTCGAATAGAAATTGGTATAGTAGTTGAATTTCGATAGGAATCGTAATTGGATCAAGTCCTGTTTGAATACGTTATTGGACCAAGTCTTATTTGAATTGTACAACTGCCCATGCATATAGCTACATGGCCCCGTAATGAGTTCTGTACGGCTGCCCATGCATATGGCTACATGGCCTCGTAATGAGTTTTGTACGACTGCCCATGTATATGGCTACAAGGCACCGTAATGAGTTCTGTACGGCTGCCCATGCATATAGCTACATGATCTCGTAATGAGTTTTGTATGAGTGCCCATGTATATGGCTACATGGCCCGGTAATGAGATCTGTACGGCTGCTCATGCATATGGCTACATGGCCTCGTAATTAGTTCTGTACGGCTGCTCATGCATATGGCTACATGGCCCCGTAATGAGTTCTATACGGCTGCCCATGCATATGGCTACATGGCCTCGTAATGAGTTTTGTACGACTGCCCATGTATATGGCTACATGGCCCCGTAATGAGTTTTGTACGGCTGCCCATGCATATGGCTACATGGCCTCGTAATGAGTTTTGTACGACTGCCCATGTATATGGCTACATGGCCCCGTAATGAGTTCTGTATGGCTGCCCATGCATATGGCTACATGGCCTCGTAATGAGTTTTATACGACTGCCCATGTATATGGCTACATGGCCCCGTAATGAGTTTTGTACGGCTGCCCATGTATATGGCTACATGGCCCCGTAATGAGTTCTAGTGGTTTGAGATGAAGGTAGGTAAAGAAGACATGGGAGATATGATAAGAGGGTTTTTGATAATGGTGTTGTGTTTTCTTTGTTGGCGCCATGATTCTATTATATAAAAGATACATCGTGAGTAGAGAGTTGTGAAATAAGCATGATTTTTGATGGGAAATGATAGAATAATTACGTTGGAGGTTTGAATCATAACACATGATAGCATAAAGCAAGAGTTTTATTCATATAACGTTGGTTGATTTAGAAAATCAAAACCTATTACAAGCTTCTTCAAAATTTACTAACTGATACTTTCAATTTAGTAATTACAACGTTTTTACTATCGCTAGTTATTACATGGATTTCATAACATTTACTAACTGAGTCTATTCAGTTTAGTAGTACAAAAGATAACTAGTATCATCACACTAGTCTATTGCGGGTTAGAAGGTCCTAGCAGTTCTGATTGATTGGCAACTTCTTGGTTTAGTGTGTCATGGAGGTACGAGTCGATGAAGTTTGAGAGGCTATAGTGTCCATGCTGACTTTCTTGTTGGATCAATGGTGGTCGTGATACGATCCATAATGAGTGATCTAACTCATCACATGTAGGGATATAAAAGGGAAGTGATTGTGGTGGTGATAATGGCGCTAGTACATATTCATACTCATCATCCTCCTCGGAATCTGCCTCAACCCAATTTTGTTCAAAATAATTAGAAGTATTCGGCCCAAAAATAGTTGGCATTGGTTCCTCCTCTTCTTCGTTGGTTAAATCTTCGAAAGGTTCTTCTTCGTCATCAGAAGCGAAGGCATTTACGAAGTCAAATCCGAACTCGGGTGAGGGTGGTTAGAATTGGAAGTTATTAGGTAGAGTGGGAACATAATCGGGAGAAGTGGGTAAGCACATGATTTCTTGAGAAAAATTACTATGTTAAAACAACTCTAAAACTTACGGGGAAATGCTCAATTATACTAAGGGTACATATATCAATATGCTAAAATGTTTGCGTTGTATAAAATGTCTGAAATGTCCATAATCGTCTGGAGGATGGGAGGCACGGAGAGCGGAAGGCTATAAAATGTTTTTGCTTGTAAGTGTGGTTATAGTTTAGGTCTCAATTAGACCCGTTTCTCTATAACCATGGCTCTGGTACCAATCTGTAACACCCCCAATTCAATGATGCAGCGGAATTCAAACTGGGTGTTACTCGACGGCACAACAGTCATAATAATAGAAAACGATCTCTAATTGAGTCGTTTCAAAAGATTTATCATTCAAATTATATAAATATCAAAGATTACAAAATGAGGTCCCAGATGGTTCCATGTTTACAATTTACATTAAATGAGTTTTCGAATGATAATAAAATTTATAGCCCTCTTGAATATCCGTGCTCCTCCGTGCCAGCCTCGTTCATTATGGACCTGAAATACATGCTAAAGTGTCAACACAAAGGTTGGTGAGTTCATAGAGTTTGTGGTTACACTAATACCAATAGATCTAACCATAGTATTCGTGTTCACTATGCGTAGTGCTTAATGGTTCATCATATAGAAACTCTAAGTATGGATATAATGGTACTTAGCATAAATAAACATTTAGTTCAGATACAACACATAGTTAGCAAATAATCGAAATTGAATTAAAATAGTTGAGCATGTATCTCCCCCAAAGAGTTGAAAATATGAAAAGAGGGGCTTTGACTCACCTTAAGTTATGTAGTGAGAAATGAAAATGGTAATCGAATCGTGAAAGTCTCTAAGAGCAACCTATAATAGAACGTTGCTACTTAGGTTTGGAGTAATGTCAAAGAATACGAAGAATCGCCTATATATGTCTTGCATATTGTTCATGATGTAGTACTTAGTATGTTGTGTAAATCTTTGAAATAAAAGTGGTTTATGAAACATGTATAGTTTGTATATCTCTTACTACTGTTCAGGCCGACATAATTCAGAGGTCACGCAGTAAACGTTCGAGGAGCTAGGACACTTTAATACGTAAATCCAGCAACTCGTCTATAACACCCCCAAAATGTCGCAGCAGAAGACTGTGTCACTTGGGGTGCTACTTCATTATACAAAGTACAAGTTATAGAGAACGACCTCTAAATGAGACGTTTTGAAAAGTTACCATTCGATTAATGAATTCAAAGTTACAAACATGAGATCCCAAAGTATGATACATAAATGTATACAAAATGTTTCGAATGGTAAATGATAAAAGCGTAAGTCTTCAGAATATGCAGCTTGACACTATGTTCCATGCACTATTACTAACCTGAGATAAACATGCTAAAGTGTCAACACAATGGTTGGTGAGTTCATAGAGTTTTTTTTGTAAAGTCTTTAAAGAATGTTCACATAGCAAAGGCATTGTAAATCCACTCAGTTGCAAATCCCGCCCATACAACACTTGCAACCTGTGTGTTCACAACCCACTGCTAAAAGATAGTACATATTATAGTCAAACACACAAATAGTCTTAATAGTTCACATAATTGCACTTAGTGTTGCTCCGTTTATGTTGGGAGACTTTTAGACTAAAATGCACATACTGGGAGCCTCTTCCCAAAGATTACTGCTAGTCACTAAAATGCACATGCTGGGAGCCTCTTCCCAAAGACCTACTGGGAGCCACTTCTCAAAGACTACTGGGAGCCACTTCCCAAAGATAACTGGGAGCCACTTCCCAAAGACTACCGCTAAAATATAGTATGATTAAGACATATATAAGTTCATCACAACAGTTAAGCAATTAGTCATGAGGCTCTACTTCATCTCCGGAGACCTCATATGGGTATGCTGCTCACAAGGATAGTAATATCATTGGCTCCACTTCATCTCCGGAAACCCAATGCATGTGTTATCAAAGGAGACTTTATGATGCTCACGAGGAGACTTACAAGTTTAGGTAGAACGCAATCAAGTATAATGTAATCAAGTATAATGAAATCAAGTATAATGCAATTAAGTATAATGCAATCAAGTATAACACAATCAAGTATAAATTTTTTGGAGTATTTGTAAAAGCAAAAGCAATTAGTTGAGAATGTATCTCCCCCAAAGAGTTAAAACTAGTATGAAAAGAGTAGGGGCTATGACTCACCTTAAGTTTATGTAGTGAGTAATGAAAATGGTAGTCGAATCGCGAAAGTCTCTAAGAGCAGCCTATAATAGAATGTTGCGACTTAGGGTTGGAGTAACGTCTAAGAATACGAAGAATTACCTATATATGTCTTGCATATAGTTCGTGATGTAGTACTTAGTATATAGTGTAAGTCGTTGAATAAAAATGGTTTATGAAACATGTATAGTTTGTATATCTCTTACTACCGTTCGGGCCGTCATAATTCAGAGGTCGTGTAGTAAACGTTCGAGGAGCTAGGACACTTTAATTCGTAAATCCAACAACTCGTCGATCCGTTTACCCAAATGGAACCCCTCACATGAAGCTCCCTAGTGTTGTAGTATTTGATATAAAATATAAGTTTTTGATCTTTAAAAGTTATATGTCCGAATAGATGAATAAATTTAGGAAAGTTTATTTTAAATGAAGATTGTTATTATCAATGAGTTTATTTAGCCTAGAATGGATATTACTTGTAAAGTCTCATGGTCATTTGATGGAGTAGATCCAAATTGGTTGATTATGTTATAACTAACACTTTAGTTCATGTTTTCGACTTAGAAAGCCATATGGTCTTTAGCCGTGGCTTTGTCGTGACTTTGGTCATTGCTACCATGGTCTTGAGACTCATCCTTGGCCTTAGCCATGGTTGTAGTCTCGGCTTTGAGGTCATTAGACCCCTTGGTTTTACTTAGCCATAACCAATACATGGTCATTTGGGTATTAAAAAGGGCTGTTAAGAATTTGAAGAAAATATCACTCGTTATGCGTTTTCAGGGTTCGAGCTTCTTTATCACTGAACGAAAACGTCGTTCTGGACAACTTTCGTGTTTTAACTTTTTGATGAAATGGACCAGAAGGGCCTTAAAAAAATATGGATTTCAAACAGAATGCTATTAGGCGGTTTCGGATCTTTAGGTTTGCTAACTTCTTTTGGCCATAACTTTTGACTCGTGTACTCGTTTTAGTTGATTCAAATTGCTATGTTTTCCTTTTAAAACCCTCTTTAACAGTAGGTAAGTGTATAATATCATGGTTGTTAGGATCAAAGTTTATAATCCTAAAACGTAAATGGAACGGCATTTACGGGATTACGTTAGCTATCTTGAAAGGCACAAACACATGGACTAAAAGCGTCATTATTGTAAAATTGTGTGTTTGTTGACCTATTAATACCCCCACCATACTTCCATGGAGGGGTGAGACTTTGTGTGTAACCTTTCATCTTTCTTATTTCAATAAAACACATAGTATTTCCCTTCTCTCTCTACTCTCTCTCTCTCTAACTATGGATTTCATCTTCTTCCATTGTAACCGACCTCCCGAATCACATAATCAACATAAACATGCGATCCTACAAGTGGCATCAGAGCCAAGGTTATTACTTTGTTGATTATTGTGTTCGTATCTTGTAAAAAATGTCATCTTGAAACTGTTTAACCCATGTGCCGTACTATTCTTTACATATTCTTTTGGTTTAACAGTTTTTTATGGT
Source organism: Artemisia argyi (assembly GCA_030686995.1). Taxonomy (NCBI): domain Eukaryota; kingdom Viridiplantae; phylum Streptophyta; class Magnoliopsida; order Asterales; family Asteraceae; genus Artemisia; species Artemisia argyi. Next base: position 6,551,881 of record CM060705.1, read on the forward strand.
ATATCAAATGGTTATAATGTCATTCACAGTTTCTACACTAACAAATATCATTTGGTCAACAACTGGTCAAAACTGTTAAGTTGTCATCTTTAAGATTTGTTATTGAAGAGTCATGGTCATAAACTGGGTCAGAAACGACGGTTGAAGAAAACTTGTTGGAAAACTCCTCGAAAACTGGGCAAAAACGGATATCGGAATTGTATGGTCGGAATAATCGCCGGAAAAAATCAGAATTTCTTGTATAAGAAATTCTCGATGTACTTGTTTTCGAGAACAGACCAGTTTTCGAGAATACATTTTCGAAATGTACTAATTTTTCGAGAATATATATTTTTGAAAATTGTTTTACGTTTTCGAAAACTTAGTCACTTTCTCGATAAAATCAGTATTCTCGATAAATCTCAATGTTTCAAAAATACAAGTTGGAAAAGTTTTCGAAAATAGAAAAAGGAGATGAAGAAAAGGAGTTTGACCATGACCCGTTTGACCAAGACACAACCATAATACCGACTCTCATTTGTGACCTCCGTATTTGAACATCATCAGTCACGCTTAACGAACCAACAATATCAATACACCTATTTCTATCCTAACCCTTCACCAACTCACAATGACAACAAAAGTCATGAAACTACAACTACCAATATCATCAAAAAGACTCGAGCTTAAAAGTAACTACTAATACAAGATCTCAGTTGTTTCTTTTTCGTGGGGTAAAATTTTTCCAAAGATCTTAAAGATCTTATAAACATGAACAGAAAAGAACTCGTCATCGATCTGTGAGAATCTACTTCTCTTTTTATATTCGAATAATGAAAAGACCAATAACAATATTGTTATAATCTTTTTCTCGTTTCGATTAAAAGGCACACAAAACTGATAACTAAAGTAACACATCAAACCTACCCGAGACCATTGATAGCATGGTCTTGAAGCCAAAGTTGTTGTAGTCCTTGTGTCGATTAAACAATTGAATAATCGAGGTTGGTTTGGGTTCTCCTCAACACATTAATATGAGTCAGGAAACTTCAGTTTGGTGTGTGGTCAATTGATGATGAAAATGAATCTGGGAGATGACTGAGATTGATGAAGATGGGTTAAAAGATGAGATGTGTTATTTTGTGGGAGGATAATATGAGATTGTGGTAGGCGGATGATAAGTATGTTTGGATTAGGTTTGCAGAGGAGTGAGATTGATTAGGGCAAGTGAGGTTATAAGAGTGATGTATGGATCAGGTTCTTTTAATTGGTTTTAATCTTATTTCATCTCTTGGGCTGGATCTGTAACAAACTTTTGATAGGCTGCAACATTTCATCACTAAAACTAATCCGAATATGGTAATAATTAGGTTGAATATTATTGGACTGGATTGTTATATCAAAATTTGGGCTAAAAAGTTATTAGTATCAAATGTATTTGTTATACATTGTATAAATTTTGATATAATTTTTAGCCAAAAGGAGTGGTATTTTTGTTACAAATTTTCACGGGGATACATTTTTTTGACAAGATCGGGAAACCATTATCAAAGTTGACTTAAACAGTGAAAAGGCTAGTTTTGAGCATTTACCCGCTAGATGTGATTACGGGGTTAATTCTTTATTATTTATTTGAGGTTGAAGTGGGATTTCACGGGCACATGTACTTAGTATCTGAAGATATCGGGGTTGGTTGGATGTATGATTCTTCGAGATCCTTGTTCGAGCTTTTATCCGTACAAATGACCAAGACTTGAGTTGTCTAGTTATACCTGATGTAAGGAGTTACGTTGTTGTGCTCACAGTGTATAGCTATCACTTTAAAGGAGTTACGTTGTAGTGCTCAAGTGTCACCAAATGATGTGGATAATTCGAGAGAAGTTCATATACAATTAAGGATGGTTGGATGGGTATATGATTCTACCTTTATTGAAATTCTTAGTATTGGTTCTTAGTAAGACAATAGTGCAAGTTTAATTCACAAGTTCAGGTTATTTTACTTTAGTCTCAAGTTCGTCATATTAGGTTTTCTCCATCAGTAGTCACTACAAAGAGCCGATAGAATGATAATGGAGTCGATAAAGAGTTAGTTGAGAGGAGTATAAAAGAGTAGAGATGTTTATCAGCAGTTGATTCTCACAGGCTATTTATGATACTTTACACATAATCGGTTAGTTAGACATATGGGGTTACGCTGCCTCCGTTTCCATCGTAAACATAGTGTGTATGCTTCCGATTCCGCGAAGACATCGTGGGGGAAGAGAGAGTGGGTGTTCTTTGCCTTCTTTGACTTTTCTTGACTTCTTTGCGAAAACACTCATTTTCCACGAGGATCTGCAATTAGGGGGAAGAAATGTGCACATCATGGACGCATAATAGACTCACATGATCGAGCTTACAATTTTATTACTACCGGAGAGACGTCCGCAGAGATGATCAGTGGTTCAATTTTGTGATTTCGGTGTAATCGTTTTAATTCTCGCGGGTTGTGAAGTGTGAAGTTGCCTACTTAAGTGAGAAGATCTTGCTGATTTCTTGCATGTTACTTCTGAATGGAGCTTCCGCGTTGAGTACAACTGTGATTAAGTGACTAGTCAGATTTGCTTGGTGTGGTTTACGATGTCATCTACAAATTCCGCTGCGTACTGAAAACTTCAAAAGTTAGAAGACATGTTGACTACATCAAAGTTTTGAATCTGTTGAAGACGGTTGTCTGTTTGGGGGGAAGCTGGTTCAGAAACTTTGCCAAAAAGAAGCTTATGAAGAAGCCGCTAAAGACATGCAGCATGAATTGGGGGGAAGTTAATCCATTTCATGCCTATTACATCATTTGCCTACAAGTGAAGATAAAGTTTTTCAAGCCGAGGTACAAGATGAAGACAAAGAGCGTCAACTGTAGTCATCCTCAGCATTTGAAGAGCTTATGAAGACCTTTCTTTATTTGTATTTGTACTTGTAGGAAATGTTGTAAGTAATCCCTTATGTCGCCCCATTGGGGGATGATTGTTAGGATCAAACTTTATAATCCTAACACGTAAATGGAACGACATTTACGGGATTACATTAGCTATCTTGAAAGGCACAAACACATGGACTAAAAGCGTCATTATTGTAAAATTGTGTGTTTGTTGACCTATTAATACCCCCTCCATACTTCCATGGAGGGGTGAGACTTTGTGTGTAACCTTTCATCTTTCTTATTTCAATAAAACACATAGTATTTCCCTTCTCTCTCTACTCTCTCTCTCTAACTATGGCTTTCATCTTCTTCCATTGTAACCGACCTCCCGAATCACATAATCAACATAAACATACGATCCTACAATGGTTATATTATTTTGGTCGTGGTTCTCAATATAAATCACTAGTTTCCTTGATTACTTAACATAGGTTAACATATAGTGTTCTTAACTTGTTTTAAGGGTTTTTATACATCATGAACATAACACAAAGACCATATATAGAATGAATGAAATGTAATAAGCATGAAAATTATATTGAGCAATAAAGTGTATTAGGGTTTCTTACAACTTTTGGCTTTCTAAAGAAAGGAAGTCAAGTATGAAACTAGGACACTAAACCTATGCTTGCAAACCCTTCACCACAACTCTTGTAGACCCTTGCTAACCTTTACATAACCCTTGTGAAAACCAATTAACCTCAGCCCCTAATCACCTTGTGTAGCTCCTAATTCAACCATGGAATCACCAATCAAACTCTTGATTCATGTAGAGACTAACTATGCCTTCAACTTTGGTGTGTAACTTATAACTTGGAAATCAAAGGATCAAGGTTTATGGATTATGTGTGTGTCGTTTGGAATGAAGAGAAAGGAAGGGATGAGCTTGCTTTTATAGCATGAAGAGGAGGTGCAAGGAAGGTGCCTAGGAAGGTTCATTGAGGAGGTTACATTTCAAGACATTTCAAAGCTTACATGAGAAGTTTATACACATGGACTCATCCTAAAGCACAAGGCATAAGATCAAGACACAAAAGGGTGATTCCCCCCCCCCCCCTAGAGGTGGTTCACAAGGGGTTAAGATGGATGACTTGGTCATTGGTGGTATTATCCTACTTATGGAGTTAGTTTTGACTCCATAAATTGCTAACCGTAAGTTGTTAAGCCACAAAACGTAAAACCGGGTATCGTAGAAATGTGAAACTTGAAAGAATAACTAAACTTGTCAATATACTCCATAATAAAATATAAAATGAGTGGTAGGTTCCATTGGGTTGCTCAAACCCTGCTAAAACTGGAAACGCGGGTCTAAAACGCGAAATACGTAAAATGTACAAAAGTTGCGTAAAATGGACAAAAGAAAAATGCAATTTTTCTAATATGATTATAATGAATTATAATGGCCTATAATGTCTATCTTGGGCTTAGTATGGTGTCGGTTGGTGTTAAATATTCTTTAAACTTAAAACCGTAAGTGTTAAAAAATTAAGGAATGATTTATAAAATTAATGAATGATTTTATGGTCAAAGGAGGAGGGAAAATATGTTGAATTTTCCAAATTATGAAAGTCCCTAATCGTCTCAGAAATCGCGGTGCAGGTATAGGCTAAGGTTACGGATAAGTAAAAGTGCTTAAAACGTAAATTTCTGTTTCTTACGGCACATGGTCTATTTGGTAACATTATTCTTAGTCATAAAAAATTCTCTAATTAATCATAGATGTACTAAACATTTATCTGATGCGGGGAAAATTGACGCGGTTGGTTTTCGTTGTGCGTAGGGTTTTTAAACGATGTTTAAACCAAACGTATAGTTTCTTAATAACTTTCGTGAAAATGATCCGATGAATCTCAAACTTTTATTTTATCGTGGAAATAATTTATCTCACGAGAATATGAAATAAAATTTCGGAAATGAATAGTGAATAGTGAAAGTGAATAGTAAAAAGTGAATAATAATAGTGTATAGTAAAATGAATAGTAATCCGAAAATGTGAATTGTTACATCGTCGATCCGTTTACCCAAATGAAACCCCTCACATGAAGCTCCCTAGTGTTGTAGTATTTGATAGAAAATATAAGTTTTTGATCTTTAAAAGGTACATGTCCGAATAGTTGTATAAACTTAGGAAAGTTTATTTTAAATGAAGATTGTTATTATCAATGAGTTTATTAAGCCTAGAATGGATATGATATTACTTGCAAAGTCTCATGGTCATTTGGAGTAGATCTAAATTGGTTGATTATGTTACAACTAACACTTTAGTTCATGTTTTCGACTTAGAAAGCCATAAGGTCTTTAGCCGTGGTTTTGCCGTGACTTTGGTCATTGCTACCATGGTCATGAGACTAATCCTTGGCCTTAGCCATGGCCGTGGTCTCGGACTTAAGGTCATTAGACCTCTTGGTCTTACTTAGCCATAACCATTATATAGTCATTTGAGTATTTAAAAGGGCTGTTAAGAATCTGATGAAAAATATCATTCATTATGGGTTTTCTGGACCCGTGCCCCTAAATTTTTGAAGAAAACATCGTTCCGGACAACTTTCGTGTTTTAACTTTTTAATGAAACGGAGCAGAAAAGCCTCTTTTTGCGTGTTTTAGTTCTGTCACAGAAACTTTTGGGACAGTTTTGCACAAAGTTTTGGTAACTTCTATTAGCCATATCTTTTGACTCATATACTCATTTTAGGTGGTTCAAATTGCTATGTTTTCCTTGTTAAGTCCTCTACCACAATATGTAATTGTCCAATATCATGTTTATACCATTTTGGTCGAATTTCTCAATATAAGTCACTAGTTTTCTTGTTTACTTAACATAAGTTAACATATAGTTTCCATAACTTATTTTAATAGTTTTTATACATCATGAACATAATACAAAGACCATATATAGAATGAATGAAATATAATGAGCATGAAAATGATATTATGCAAGAAAGTGTATTAGGGTTTCTTACAACTTTAGGCTTTCTAAGAAAGGAAAGTAACAAGTAAGGATAGGACTTTGATTGAACAAGCTTCTCTTCACTATGGCAATCCTTCTACACCCTTGTATTCTTGAAGGATTTGTGATGAGTTTTTAGGTGACTTGAGTGGATCTAAACTCAAAAGAATCACCTAAAGTTTAAAAGGATTTGAAGTAGTTTGGATTAATCAAAACCTAACTGTAGATATAGCACTTGATTTCTTGAATAATACTTGAAGTAAACTAGAAAAGTGAATGGTGTTTGTGTATGGTATATTGGACGGCAAGGAGGGGGAAGGAGAGGCTTTATAGGAGCTTAAGGAGGTTACTTTGAAAGACTAGTCAAAGCTTTCAAAGGAAGCTTGTACACTTGGTTGAATCCTAGGGCTTATTGCATGAGATCAAGCCACACAAAGGTGACTCCACCCCCTATAGGCGGTTCACAAGGGGATAGGATGGATGACTTGGTCATTGGTGGTATTATCCTACTTATGGAGTTTGTTTTGACTCCGTAAATTGTTAAGCCACAAAACGTAAAACCGGGTATCGTAAAAATGTGAAACTCGAAAGAATGACTAAACTTCTCAATATACTCCATAATAATATATAAAACGAGTGGTAGGTTCCATTGGGGTGTTCAAACCCTGCTAAAACTGGAAACACAGGTCTAAAACGCGTAATACGTAAAACGTACGAAAGTTGCGTAAAATTGAGAAAAGTAAAATGTAACTTTTCTAATAGGATAATAATGAATTAAAATGACTTATTATGTCTAGACTGGGCTCAGTCTAGTGTCGGTTGGTATTTAATGTCTTTTAGACATAAAACCATAAGCCTAAAAATCAAGGAATGATCCATAAAATCAAGGAGTGATTTTTAGTCAAACGAGGAGGGAAAATATGTTGACTTTTCCAAATTATGAAAGTTTCTAATCGTCTCAGAAAATGTGGTGCAAGTATAGGCTAAGGTTACTGATAAGTAAAAGTGCTTAAAAACGTAAATTTCTGTTTCTTACGGCCCAGGGTCTATTTGGTAACATTTTTCTTAATCATCAAAAATTCTCTAATTAATCATGGGTGTACTAAACATTTATCTGATGCGGGGAAAATTGACGTGGTTGGTTTTCGTTGTGCGTAGGGTTTTTAACCGACGTTAAAACCAAACGTGTAGTTTCTTAATAACTTTCGCGAAAATGATCTGATGAGTGTCAAACTTTTATTTTATCATGGAAATGATTTATCACACGAGAATATGAAATAAAAATGAAATTTCGGAAAATGAATAGTGAAAGTGAATAGTAAAAATGAATAGTAAAATTTTTAGGAATAGAAATTAACTTGAAAATGCGAATTGTTACAAATACATAGTGGGAAGTTTAGAGTCAGCAAGCATAGATCTTGTAGCTTCTATCAAGGTTCTATTCTTTCTCTCAGCAACCCTATTTTGTTGTGGAGTTCTAGCATTACTATAGTCCCTCTTTATACCCTTAGATCCACATAGTTCAATGAGATTAGCATTTTTGAACTATGTCCCATTATCACACCTAATACACTTAATCCTTTTGTTCAATTGGTTTTCAATCAGGGCTATAAATTCTTTAAGAGTTGGAAAGGTTTGATCTTTAGTGCTCAAAAAGAATACCCAACAAAACCTGCTGTAGTCATCAGTGATCATCAAACAGAAGTACTTATGATCAATACTTCTGATGGAAGTAGGACCAAATAGATCCATATGCAGCAACTGAAGATGTTATGAAATAGTGCTCTCAGCAGTAATGGCTTTGTAAGAAGTCTTGTGTTGCTTCCCTTTATTGCAGGAAACACAGTTATTTTCATTGGTGAAGGTTTTGGGAGGAAGTCCATGGACTAAACCATGTTTAGCAAGTTTGTTGATGGTTTTGTAGTTCACATGAGCCATCCTTCTGTGCCACATAGTAGACACATTCACAGATGCTTTGGCCACCAAACATGCTAGATCACCTTCAGGCTTTACATCATTCAAGTTGAATGTGTAAAGATTATGATTTCTTGGAACTCTTAGTAGAACAAGACTCTCATCAGGCATTTGAAAGTCTTTAGATAGAATGAGACAGCCCTCCTCAGTGAATAACACAAGAAGCTTTTTGTCACAGATTTGTGAAACAGAGAACAAATGTCACTGTACCTCCATTAATAGGTACAAAGTCATGCAACTTCTCTTGATTCCTAGACATGCTTCTAGAGCACCCACTATTAACAATACTTAAATCTTTACTTTTAAGAGGATGTACCTACAACAACAACAAAAATATACAACAACATGAGTTACCAAAGAGAGACTCAAGTCATAAATGACTTGAGCCTGCCTTGTGGATCATTATTATGAAGCCAAGTAGATGAGATAGATCCACCATTGTTCCTGGAACCCCTGTGTACAAATGGTCTGTCAAATATCTAAGAACAATCTGCTGAGGACTTTACAACAGAATCCCAATAAGCCCTTTCCAAAAACATTGGGTCATAATAACCAGGCCAAAAACCATTTTGAAAGTAATTATTGTTATATCTAGAAAATGGTCTAGCTACATGTCTTTTCCTATCAGCAGAAAAATATCTACCAGTAGAAACATATCCACCAGCATGAATAGTCCTATCAGCAGAAACAAATCCACCAACAGGAATAGTCCTATCAGCAGAAATTGAATTGTTCTTGCTGGTGGTTTGGGTTGCCTGTGGAACATATGAGGGTTTGGCATTAACATTGGTCCACTTTGGTATGGATCTATGATCAGTAGAAACGCCCATCCTACTTTCATAAAAATCACAATCCTTAATCAAATGCAATTTACTTCCACAAACAAAACACTTCTTCTTTCTAGAAGATTTATTCAAACTAAAAGATGTCTTATCACAAACAGAATTATTCAAACAAACACTAGAACCATAATTGTTTTGTAATGACTTAAAGGAATTGTTTTTCAAAGAAATAAATGACAAGTCTTCAGGAGATGCTGTCTTTGAAGAAACTTCATCAGCAGCAACTCTTTAGTCAGCAGACTTGACAGAGGACTTTGGTGAATCTGTCTTGGCCTTGGAATCACAACTGGCATAACTAGAGGTCTCTGAAGTCTTGTCACTGAAAGAACAAGAGACACAGTCATTAAAATCAGTACTAGAGACACTACTAGAGTCAGGGGAGTCATCAGTAGAAAGGTTCCTATTGCCAGTTTTTAATTGTGATTCAAATGAGTCTTTAGATTTACATACAGGGTCTTGTGAGTCACTTGACTTTTTCCCATATAAATGGTGTGAACCATCAAAGTCAGTGGTTTTGGTGCTGCGCATAAATACTCCTCTAATAGGTCCTGGTACGGCATGCATTTCTCCCTCTTTTATGAATTTTGTATTGTTGTACAGAATCATGGAATACTTCTGCACCTACATATTTCTGAAAACCTAAACCTAACTCAGATGTTACAGGCTGACTACTATATAGCAAATTAGCTAACTTATCACCAGAAATTAGCCATTCTTTATGCCTAGTCACTTCCTTATCAAGCTTATCTTGCAAAACCTGTTTCTCTAACTCAATTCTAGCTCTTTCTTTTTCTGAAAATTTTAACTCATTAATAGGCATCTCTAAGTCTCTTTTTAATACTCTTATTTTCTCCTCATAAGCCAATTGATTTTCTTGAAACCAAACTTTTTGTTGCTCTAAGGTTTTAACAGCTTCTTTATTAGCTTGAGCCTGAATAAAATAAATTTTATATTTTGGTTCCAAATCATCATAAGCTTCTTTAAGGGAATTGTATTTCCTATCACAACCAAAAACACAATCAGATACCTGAGGAGAGATGCCCATGAAGGCAAATTCTTCAACACAACTAGCCAGGCAAGAGATTTGCTGAAAGCATCATCTGTGTCATGCTCATTCCAATCAATGCAAGTATCCATAGTAGTCACCAAGGCCTTTGAATCTCCAGCTTCCCCTCCTTCTTCTTGTAGGCTGAATACCTTGTATTGTCTTCAGCCATCTTACACTCTCTTGAGAAATGGCCTATCTCTCCACATGAATAGCACTTGACCTTTCTTCTGTCAAATCTAGTTGAGTCTCTTCCTTGAAGGTTGAGTTTCCTTCCAGCCTTTTGTTCAAACCTTCTGACCTTGAGAGAAAGTATTGCCATTTGCCATTTTAAATCCAATTCTTCCAATGCTAGCTCCTCAATTTGTTCAAAATCTTCATAGGCTAGTTACTGCTTTTGGTCATACTCAACAACAAACGAATGAAGTACATCTTCCATCACATTACTAGTCTTTGGATGACTCTTTGGGGGCAATGAGGAATCCAAGGGCATTGTAGAGGAAGAACTTGGACTTGGAACATGTGTCACCCTGTTTGTAGTAGTGCTTACAAAGGCAGAGTGTGAAGGAGTAGGTGTATAAGTGGAGTGCCCCTTGATATCAAGCTCCAGGCTTCTGAGCTTGTTGTACAAGTCATCAAAAGAGAGATATTCCAGGCCACCTTTGGTTTTTAGTAAGATGCTGACCTGGAACCATGAAGGAGGTAAGGCCCTTAGAAACTTGGAATTAACTTCCTCATTTTCATGCTTGGCTTGAAGCTGCTGCAACTGACTCAAAATCTTCTAAAATTTATCATAGCCCTTGTGAATGCCATCCTCTTCTGATATCTTAAACTCTTGAAACTCTTGGTTCAGCATATTCTTCCTCATCCTCTTGGATTCCTCATTGCCCCCAAATCTTGCTTTAATGGTCATCCATATGTCCTTGGGATCATCCATAAAGTGGAAGTCACCCATATGGTCATCTGGAATGGCCTGAAGCAAGATGGTTCTTGCTTTGTTTTCCCTTTGCACAGCAATGATCTCCTCTGCAGTAGAAGGAGGATAGACAGAAATTTTGCCATCTGCATCCTTTCCTATCTTCTTTGGACTGTTTCCATTCAATACCACGTTCCATAGATTGAAATCAATGCTAGCAATCCAATTCTGCATCTTCATAGCCCATATCTCATATTCATCCTTCCTGAGATATGGGAATTTAGCATTACTGCTGGTGAGAGCAATCTGCTGAAGCTGTTGTGTAAGGTTGTTGATGATGTTTGGTTGTGTGAGATCTGAAGTAGACGAGTCTGTCATGGTTATTCAGAAAAAGAAAGATGTTTGAAAAGAACTTCTAATACAGAGATGATCCTTCTGGCTCTGATACCACTTGTTGGAATCTACCTCCTTGATAGATCTTTGAGCTTTAAGGATCGATAGCTTACTAATGTAATCACCAGTAAAACTATGCAGACAGTCTCTGTGAGCTTGTATCTATTGCGGAATATAAATACAAACTGTATACTAAAACTTTGATCCTCTATGGATCTTAATATTAATTACTAAAATTGTTATTGAATCGTCCATAATACATTAACCTTGTGTTTCTTTTATACTACAAGGAACCTTAAATTCTTTTACAAGAAATGACTAAATTAAACTATGAAAGATATTCTAAATATCATGTCCTAAAATAAGTAAACTCTATCTACGGATTAACTATATCCGCAGAAACTATCCATCAGCAGAATCCAGATCATCAGCAGTATCTTCATATGCTTCAGCAGGATCCCATCAGCAGTATCCATCAGCAGAATCATTATGCTAACTTCAATAATTCCTAACACCGATCAACACCTGTATGGCTTTCAGTGTTGGGCATCAATGCCAAATATGTTGGCCACTGCAAATGTAAAGGTGATGCGCTGGTTTTATAACAATTGTGGGTCCATAAAATGGCTTACTCTATTTCTCTCTTTAGTTTTATATTATTTTTTAATAATATATACTCTTGATTCCAAATCTAAGGGCCCGTTTGTTTAGTGGGTATTAGTGGGTATTGAATTAAAGAATTCTTAAATCTTTTGTTTGGTATAAATTTGATTCCTCTGACAATGTATTTGGATTCCTCTGACAATGTATTTGGATTCAAATTTTGATACCAACATACTTTGGTGGGTTTTTATGAATCCAACTAATTAAATTTTTTATTTTTATTTAATGAATTGTTTGAGCTACATATTATTCTATCTTTTTCTTACTTTTCATTTTTTTTATTTTAAACAAATAAATAAAACTTATTAAACATATACATAATTTTTAAATATGAATTGGGCTCGTTTGGTTGGGGTGTATGGGTATAAATTTATGGATTTGAAAGTCATTAAAGTTGTTTGGTTGGTTATGGGACCCACCACAATAGATTGAGATACCCAAATGTGAAAGTTTCCACATATCATTACCATTCCACTCTGGACCAACACCCGCCTACAAACCAAACAAATGGAATGGTGGTGCAAATAGTAAAGAAAAGGAAAACAAAATAAAAAGTCCCCTTTGTTTGGGTTACTTCCTTTGTGTGACTTGGATCGATCAGATAGTTGATTGAATTTAGAAGAAGATGTCGACATTTGATTCGCATTTGATTCAATTTGGCCAAACCCACTCTCGCTCAGGTACCATTTCGTTCTCGCTCTTTTCATTTGTTGAATGGTTTAGGATTTAATTTATATTTATACATTTTTGGATCACACTGAATTTTGATCTCTTGTTAGGATACTACTACCAATAAAATTTATTCTAATCCATAGATTGTTAGTTAAATACTCCTTTTATGTTCCAAAACTCAATCACCCTGAATTTTGTTAGGCTAGTGTATGTAACTAAAACATACTATTACTACCCAGGACCCACAGCTCGAAAGTTCTGCATTCCCAATTTCGAGGACATTAAGGGGAACTTCGCTTGTGTGTGGGCCGCTTCCTATGTATAAAATATGGTACTTGAGGGGTGTTGATACAAAAGTTGGGCATTCCTGGTTTGGGCTCTTGCTCTCGTACCAATTCGCGTCTTAATGCTTGAAACCTGTGCACTAAGAAAGTAAACAACACCATTAGGCTTATCGTGGGATTGTCTCCCATGATTAGACTCCGGCGTGAGAGTAAGTAATCGATTTAGGGTTCTCATAAAGAGTTTAGGGTTTGTCAATCGTACCTTTAATGAGAATTATGCCATTCCTTATATAGGCGCAGAATCCTTGTAGGTTTCGTGCTCCTTACGTTTCGCACACGTGGTGCTTATCTGGGTTAAGGATATCTATTCCATAGATAGAAGATCCTTATCTAAACCGTATATATTTTAGTTGGGTTTGGGCTTACGTGAGCCTATTCCCATTATTGGTGCGGCCCAGGTTATAATAGCCCACGCATGGTGGATTTGGGCCTTAGTAATGTTTATCATTTGGGCTCGTGGCCTAAATATAGACTATACGTCATCATGTCCCCCCAGTCTAGTGTGCGCGGCTCGTAGCTGCGGATGCTAGACTAGTTAGAACAGCGGTAAGCGGGCGGGAGGAATTTTGAATATTGTTGCCCAATATTGAGGACTATGTATCTAGTCCAAGATAATCCAAAGAAATGCCTCGAAATTCGGGGGTTGTGCCCACGTGTCCCTTGGAAAACGGGAAAAAGTGCTTGTACGTTTCGTATTCTAGCCACTCGTTTTGTTAGTGGGATCCACGTGGCCTTCATCTAGGGTTTTGTGATTACCTATATAAGAGTCACCGCCTCCCTTTACCGAAAACACACAGTAAAAAACACACATTCACCATTGCACATTTCTTCAAAGTGTATTTTCAAAGAAATCAGCTGTTTTTATTAGGTAATTGAGCGTGCGCCTCTTAGTATATCCTTTTTTTTATTTTATTTATTTATTTATTTTTTTTTTTATAAAATGGTTGCTCAGTTGGATGAGTTTCGCTTTGCGATGAGTGAGGACGATGTTCGTCAGTTTTCATCTGATTATTTCATTCCTCTGGATGTGCATCCAGAGGCTCCAGACGTCGATGCGTGTATAGCCGATTTCCCCGAAGGGAAGATAGGGCTATACACGCGCTTTTTTGAGTACGCTAATTATCGTGTACCAATTTCCATTTTCTTGAGCAATGTGCTCAATTTCTATCGCCTTCATATCTCACAGCTGCACTGTATAGGTGCGGGAAAGGTATCGAATTTTGAAGTAAACTGTCGTTTACTTGCGATAGAACCGACCGTTGACCTATTCCGCGCGTTTTACCACACAACGTGGTCGCATGGATGGGTATCCTTTGCGAAGCGCGCGGGGAGCCTTCAGTGCTATACCGAGAAGGTAGATTCCCTGAGGCATTGGAGGGAGTATTTTTTCTGGGTGGATGATGTGGTGTTTCCATCGCCATTTGAGTTTTATACTGACGACACGTTGCCGAGGGATGGGCGCCCCGCAACCGGTTCATATAGTTTGGCAGATGCGCAGACCATTGATGCCAACCGCATCCCCATTAACCCTTATCCTGAGGAGTTTTTAGTGCATGTGGGGTTGAGTCGCAGCTATTTCGGGGGTGCTAACGAGGTGCCAACCTTCATTGATGAGGAAGATCGGGGTGGGTGTTCATCCCTTTTTATTGTTCGCTTCCAATAATGTAAGTTTTTCTGTATGCGCGATTTTAATAACTAATCTCTGTTTTGTTGTTTGTCCTGTGTTTCGCAGAGATGGATTTGTTTGCGGTGGTAAAGTTGGAGAAGCCGAAGCAGGTGACCGTCGGTGTGCGTCCTCTGAGGGAGAACGAGAAACCGCTGTTAGAAGCGACTGCGGGTCATCTAACCGTATTGGGGCCAGTTGCTCATGAGGATTCACCCCCTCTTCTTGTGACGCCAGTGCAGAGCGTGGCACCGGCTGTGGAGTCTGCGCGTGTGGAGGAAGTGCAAACTAAATCTTCTGATAGCGTAGAGGTGCTGAAGCCTGAGGAGGTGCTGAAGCCTAAGGAGGTGGTGCATCTAAAGTGCAAAAGAGAGGCTGGTAGTAGGGTACTTCCAAAAGGAGGCGCCATCTGATCGCGGATTTAGAGTCATCTGCTGAGGAGGATCCATCCGCTTCTGGCGCGGAGAAGGAGGCTGCAAAGGCCTCTCCATTTCTGTAAGTGATCTTCCTCATGCTTTGTATTTTTTTATTACTTGTCGTAATATGTGCTAACTGTTTTCCTTATTTATTGTAGCAACTATGCTGCGAAGGATGATGGGGCCTTCGTAGAGACTGTGGTCCCTCCTCAGAATGAAAACAAGGAGGAGGGAGTGAAGGTGGGTGAGGACGTGTCTGCGCAGCAGTTGTTGGTGGAGTTGGCTGCTACTGCTGAGTGTCAAACTGAGCTAGTTGCTCAGTTGAAGACGAGATACGTCAGGGAGAGTAGCACTCTTGCCCAAAAAGATGCGGAGATAGCTCTTCTCCGTGCGCAGTTGGCGGAAGCGCAGGCGGAGGTGGGGTCCTTCAAAGCGCACGCAGACAAGGTCACCACTGAGAAGTTGACCACGATGGCTGAGCTACAACAAGCGCGCGGGGATCTTCATCAGTTTAGGGCCAACCTTACCTGGGCGGTAAGGTATCTTGAGGAGAAGAAGGAGGAGCATTTTGCTAACATCAATGAGTTCAAGGTGCATATGGAGAAGATCATTCAGGTGCAGGAGGAGAAGCTGCGTGGCCTGAGTATAGATTATGATGAGGAATTATACCCTCATTTGATGTCTACCATAGTTGAGCGCAGGTACGTTCTTACATACTTTCTTGCGATGTTGCCTTATTATTTTTGTTAGTTTGTTTCTTCTAATGCAAGTTGTTCTTATCGATGTAGGTGGTTGATCAGCCATGGGCTGCGCTTGGCTGCTATGGGCACCTTGGAGTCTCCAGAAGTGCTGGGGACTTTTGGAAAGGTGGTGGAGTGCGCCGTAGAGTGTGGGAGGGCGCAAGCTATGGAGGAGCTCCATGAGGCCAAGGCGTTAAACGTGGCCCTGACTAAGGTGCCCGGTTACAACGCAGGTGCTTATGACGAGCTGATGCAGGCCATGGAGGGGATGAAGCTACTTGAGCTTCCGCATATTGCACAGCTGGAGTGCGACCAGGATAACCCCATAAAGGTAATTATGGAGGGGTTGACCCTGGGGCGCCATATTTTGGAGGATGCAAAAGCGCAGCCAGACTACTTCCTCAAGCCTGACGAGTCGTAGCTGCAGGTTCCTGTTTTTGTGCAGCCACGCCACATGCTGAATCCATTTGCTTTAGAGAAGGAGATTCCTCTGAAGGAAGTGTTGGAGCGACACGCAGAGAGAGCTGCCCATAAAAAGGGTATTAAGGGCAAGGCCGTCTTATGCGGTATGGGCGCTGCACATATTGCTAGGTCTGATGGGATTCCTGTTAGTGTGGCGACCGTATCGCCTAAGAATGCGTTGCTCTTGAGAAAGCTTCAAGAGGCAGGAAGCTCCGGTGCTCCAGAAGATAGTCCTGAGCATCGCCATAGCGTATAGGCTTTTGTGACTTGTATTTTTAGTGTATAAATTACAAAGTGTCTCTTTTGGTAGTTATCTTTTGATGTAAAAAGATTAAATAAAATACTCTTTTATGTTTAAATTAAGTGTGTGACTTAAGATAAATTATAAGAATAAACTTGCATTATTTTTTGCAAAGTTTTATTATGTGACCAAGAGTCTTGGCTCGTTATTTGCTAAGCTTTGTACAGTGTACTTGATATTTGCGCATCCTTCGTGGGACGCGCAAGGGAAACTTACCTCGACGTCTCAAAAGTAAGGCGCTTAGCAAGGATACGTGATCCAGTGTTGATGGGTTTGCAACCCTCTTACTCAACGAGTGAATTAGTAGGTTTACTCATCCTTTATGCCTTCGTGGGTCTTAATAAGTGCATGCACGCCATGTAGGCAAAAATAGAATATAACAATATTGACATATATAAGAATTTACGCAATAAAGTGAAATGCGTTATGGAGTTAGCTAGAAACCATAACATTTTATTGATACTTGCAAGTTTTTGAAAAAATAAAAGACAATTCCTAATAAAGAAAAGAAAAAACAAATAATTATTGGGCACGTACTAAAGTGCGAAGTTGTCTGTTTATGGGCCGTAGCCTTTCCTAAAGATAGCATCTTTTGAGATTGCAGATATTCCAGGTGCGCACTAGGTCGTGACCTTCCATATCGCGCAACCTATATGCACCATTGCCTAGCGCATCGGTGACCTCGTAGGGTCCTTCCCATTTGGGTCCGAGCTTGCCTGTGTCTTCTGCGTGACTTGCGTCATTGGCGCGGTATACAAAGTCTCCTGGCTTGAAGGAAGTGTGTCTGACCTTTGCATCATAATACTTCTTCATTTTTGCCTTAGCCTTTGCTTCGCGTATAGCTGCGCGTTCACGTCTTTCTTCCAGTAAGTCCAAGTCTATGCGCCGCTCCTCGTCATTTGTTGTGATGTTGATCTCTGCTGTTCGTATAGTTGACATTCCTATCTCAGCTGGTATGACGGCTTCTGTTCCGTAGACAAGGGAGAATGGTGTGTCTCCAGTACTGGTTTTGATTGTGGTGCGATGCGCCCATAAGACATGTGATAGCTCGTCCACCCACTTTCCTTTATGTCTGTCTAGGCGCGCTTTTATTCCTTCACCTAGACTGCGATTTGCACGCTCAACTTGTAACACCCCCAAAATACCGCAGCGGAAGACTGTGTCATAGGGGTGCTACTTCATAATACAAAGTACAAGTTATAGAAAACGAACTCTAAATGAGACGTTTTGAAAAGTTACCATTCGATTAATGAATTCAAAGTTACAAACATGAGATTCCAAAGTATGATACATAAATGTATACAAAGTTTTGAATGGTAAATGATAAAAAGCGTAAGTCTTCAGAATATGCAGCTTGACTCTAAGTTCCACGCACTAGCTATCGCCTTACTAACCTGAGATAAACATGCTAAAGTGTCAACACAATGGTTGGTGAGTTCATAGAGTTTGTCTTAAAACAGTTGAAAAGCCTTAAAAGAATATTCACACAGCAAAGGCATTGAGAATCCACTCAGTTACAAGTCCCGCCATAAGAGACTTGTAACCTGTGTGTTCACAACCCACTGCAACAATATATAGTTTACACAATGCACCGGATTATATTCACCCAAGGTCAAGAATAGACACAAGGGCGGGGGCCTCTCCCCAAATAGTACTACGACATCCAAGGTCAAGTATAGACACAAGGGTAGGGGGCATCTTCCCATGAGTACTACCAATACCTCTCCGACAGAATAGAGTATTATGTATGCACGTAAATACGAATCTTGTATTTAAATTAAGCAAGTATAGTGTAACAAGTATGTATAACGCAATCAAGTATAATGTTAATCAAGTATAACATAATCAAGTATAAAGCAATCAAGTATAAATGTTTTGAGTATTTGTACAAGTAAGCAAGTAGTTGAGCATGTATCCCCCCCAAGAGTTAAAACAAGTATGAAAAGAGTAGGGGCTATGACTCACCTTAAGTCTATGTAATGAGTAATGAAAGTGGTAGTCGAATCGCGAAAGTCTCTAAGAGCAGCCTATAATAGAACGTTGCGACTTAGGTTTGGAGTAATGTCTAAGAATACGAAGAATTGCCCATATATGTCTTGCATAATGTTCATGATTTAGTACTTTAGTATAATGTGTAAGACTTTGAATATAAGTGGTCTACGAAACATGTATAGGTTGTATATCTCTTACTACCGTTCGGGCCGACATAATTCAGAAGTCATGGAGTAAACGTTCGAGGAGCCAGGACACTTTAACTCGTAAATCCACAACTCGTCTCGACGGCTTACTTAATGAACTCCTCACATGAGGCTCCCTACTATTGTAGTATTTGATAACATATATATATATATATATATATATATATATATATATATATATATATATATATATATATATATATATATATATATATATAAGCTTTTTATCTTTAAAAGTTATATGGTCTTTAGCCGTGGCTTTGCCGTGACCTTGGTCATGTTACCATGGTCTTGAGACTCAACCTTGGCTTTAGCCATGGTTGTGGTCTTGGCTTTAGGTCATTAGACCTCTTGGTCTCATCTAATTATAACAATTATATAGTTACTTTGGTCTAAAAATGGGCTGTTAAGAATTTGAAGAAAATTATCACTCAGAAAGCATTTTCAGGTCTCGAGCTTCTTTGTTCCTGAACGAAAAAGTCGTTCCGGACAACTTTCGTGTTTTAACTTTTTGATGAATCGGACCAGAAGTGGGACTTTTAAAATCATAATTTGATCAGAATGCTATTTAGGCAGTTTTGCCGTTTTGGTTTCGCTAACTTCGAATGGTCATAACTTTTGACTCGTGTACTCGTTTTGGGTGATTCAAATTGCTATATTTTGCTTGTTAAGTCCTCTTTAACATTAAGTAAGTGTCAAATATCAAAGTTATACTATTTTGGTCGTGGTTCTCCATAAAAATCACTAGTTTGCTTGTTTACTTGTCATAAGTTAACATATGTATACCAATACTCGTTTTATCCATTTTTAAACATCATGAACACAATACAAAGACCATATATAGCATGAAAGAACAATAATAAGCATGAAAATGATATTGAGTAAGAAAGTGTATAAGGGTTTCTTACAACTTTTGGCTTTCTAAAGAAAGGAAGTCAAGTATAGAACTAGGACACTAAACCTAAGCTTGTAAACCCTTCACCATAACTCTTGTAACCCTTGCTAGCCTTGATCTAACCCTTGTGAAAACCATTTAACTTCAGCCCTAGTAACCTTGTGTAGCTCCTAAATCAACCATGGAATCACCAAACAAACTTGAGAACTAGGTAGAGAATACTAAGACATTGAACTTTGTAGTGTAACTTGTATATTGAAGATCAAAGGATCATGGTGCTAGGATATAGTAGTGTGGCATTTTTATTGATGAAGAATGGAAGGGATTAGCTTGCTATTTATACTATGAATGAGGAGGTTAGGAAGGTTACTAGGAAAGTGCTAAAACTTGGAGACAAAGTTGTAATTAAGTAAGATCTAATGGCTAAAGTCAAGATTTAACCACACATGGTGACTCCCCCCCCCCCCCCTCCTAAGTCGGTTTGTAAGAGATAAGGGTGACTAGATGAGTAGTCATGGTCTTTGGATGATAATATCCTAAGTATGTAGCTAGTTTTGACTCCGTAAGTTGCTAACCGTAAGTTGTTAAGTCACGAAACGTAAAACCAGGTATCCTAAAAATATGAAACTTATAAATATGCTAGAACTTATCAATATACTCCATAATAAAATATAAAATGAGTGGTAGGATCTATCGGGTGCTAAAACCCTGCTAAAAACTGGAAACACGGGTCTAAAACGCGTAATTCGCGTAAAACGCTGAACTGAAAAACGTAAAATTCCAAAACTTTTGGAATTGTCCTAAAATGAGAGAAAATCATATTTCTATTGTTTATAATGTTTTATGGACATATCGGGATGCTAGAATGACGTTTAAACCTAAAAGTAAATCTCGGACACGGCTTTGTGATTTTTGCAGAAATGATCTGACGAGCGTCAAACTCTCGGATTATCGTTAAAATAGTTTAACTTACGAGAATATGAAATAAAAATTTCTGAGATGAATAGTAAAAGTGAATAGTAAAAGTGAATAGTAAAATGTGAATAGTGAAATTTTCGGGAATAAAAGTTAACCTGAAATTGCGAATTGTTACACAACTAAACCATTGGTCTGCGGGTGTTTTACTGAAGCGAAGTGTTGTGTGATGTTCAATTGCGTGCACCAATCTTTGAATGGGTTGTCGCAGAATTGCTTCCCATTGTCTGATATGATCTCTCCAGGTAGTCCGAAGCGACAGACAATGTTATCCCATACAAAGCGTTTGACCTGGTTGCCCGTGATACTCACCACCGCCTTTGCTTCAATCCACTTCGTAAAGTAGTCTGTAGCTACGATGAGGAATTTTAACCCTCCTACTGCAACTGGAAAAGGTCCTGCGATGTCAATTCCCCATTTGTAGAATGGCCATGGTGAGGTAATGGGTGTTAGCTCTAGTTGTGGTTGGCACGGAATTGGCCTGTGTACTTGGCAATTGCTGCATTTCTTTATAATATCGCGCGCGTCGTGGTGCATAGTTGGCCAATAATACCCCGACCGTAGAGCGCGCGCTACAACAGATCGTGGCCCTGAGTGCATGCTACATGATCCAGCGTGGATTTCTCGGAGTACATAGTCTGCTTGAAGAGGTCCAACACATCGGAGCTAAGGTTGCAAGAAAGAACGTCGATAGAGGATGTTGTCCCATAGTTCAAATCGCTGCGCTGTGCACCGCACTCTTTGAGCGTCTTTATGATCTTGTGGTAAGACTCCTTTGCTAATGAATTCGATGATAGGTGTCATCCATGTAGGATCTTGTTCTTCTATCACTGTGGATACTTCCATCTCCAAGATTGACTTGTTTTGTAAGGTTTCCACCAATACCTGTTTAGATAAGTGCGCAAAGCTTGTGGATGCAATCTTGCTAAGTGCATCAGCCTTCCTGTTGTCCCCTCTAGGTAATTGTTTTATTGTGAACCTCTCAAAGTTCTTAATTAGGGACTTGGTCTTATCCAGGTATTGGATCATGTGCTCATCCTTGGCTTCATATTCACCTAGCACATGGTTAGCGACTAGCCTAGAATCTACGTTTGCTTTTAGGTTGCGTACACCCATTTGGATTGCAATACGCAGTCCAGCGAGTAGGGCTTCGTATTCTGCCTCATTGTTTGTGGCTGTGAATTAGAAGCACAGCGCATAGGTGAATTCCATACCTTCTGGATTAGTAAGAATAAGGCCTGCCCTGATCCATCTACGCATGAGGATCCATCTGTGAATAGAATCTAGGGTTCCTGTAGATCTGTTTTGGTTGTTGAGGTTGGACTATCGGTATCTGGCTTTTCAATAATGAAATCAGTTAATATTTGTCCCTTGATTGCGGTGCGCGGTCTATATGAGATGTTATACTCGTTTAACAACACACTCCACTTTTGTAGCAGTCCTGATGCGTCAGATTTAGAGATAACTTGTTTGATTGGCTGGTCTGTGATTACAGCTATTGGGTGCGCTTGAAAGTATCTACGCAGTCTTTTAGCTGCGAATACTAGAGCTAAGACCAGCTTTTCCATGGCACTATAGTTAGTCTCTGTCTTTTTCAATGCTTTGCTTACAAAGTATATCGGTGTCTGGACGGAGTTTCTATCTGTCAATAGTACTGCGCTAACTGCTCCATGAGTTGCAGATAAGTACATGATTAGCTCTTCCCCTGGTCGCGGTGCGACAAGTTTGGGGAGTGATGCCAGATGTTGTTTGAGCTGTTGGAAAGCTTCTTCTGCTTCCTCAGTCCAACGAAAGTCTCCCTTTTTAGTGCACTTCGTGAGTGTTTTAAAGAGAGGGAGTGATTTGTCCGCTGATTTAGATAAGAAACGGTTCAGCCCCGCTAGCTTTCCGTTTAATGACTGGACTTCTTTGAGTGTGCGCGGCGAGGGAAGATCAATAACAGCTTTTGTTTTTTCTGGGCAAGGCTTGATTCCATCAGGTTCTATTAAGTATCCGAGGAACATGCCTTCTGTTGCACCAAAGGTGCACTTCTTGGGATTTAACTTCATGTTTATTTTTCCCAACGTTTTGAACGTTTCCTTAATGTCGCGCACCAATTCATCCTCTGTGTGGCTCTTGATGACAAGGTCGTCGACGTAGACTTCCAAGTTTCGACCTACTTGTTTTTCGAAAGCGGTGTCCACCAGTCGCTGGTATGTTGCGCCTGCGTTCTTTAGGCCAAAAGGCATTTTTGTGTAGCAATAGACCCCTTGACTGGTGTGGAAAGCTATTTTTTCTTCATCCTCAACTGCCATCTGGATTTGATGGTACCCTTTGTATGCGTCTAGGAAGCACTTAAAAGGATATCCGCATAGGGATTCTACTTTCCAGTCTATCTCTGGCAGTGGATAGCAGTCCTGTGGACATGCTTTGTTAAGGTCAGTGAAGTCTACGCACATTCTCCAACTGCCATAACTCTTCTTTACCATCACTGGATTAGAGAGCCAGTCGTGATAGTATACTTCGCGCATGATGCCTGCGTCTACGAGTTTGTGTACTTCTTCCAGAATAGCTTTTGCACGATTTGGGGCCTGGCCGCGCTTCTTCTGTCGTATTGGGGGATATCCTTGTCGGATTTGTAGCTTGTGTTCCGTGATAGAGCGTGGTACTCCGGTCATGTGCTTTGGTTCCCATGCAAAGATATTTAGGTTCTTTTGCAAGAGTGCGCACACAGCTGCTTTACCTTTGTCAGATAAAGATCCTCCAATCGAAGTTTGTTGATCTGGGTAATCGGGGTGAATTACGACCTTTAGGTTTGGTGTTTTTTCTGTGCGCTGTTCTGGAATACTTTCCACCTCAGTGGTTACTGAGTTGCATTCTTTTGGTGGTACCGTGGATGGTACAGCGTACATGGATGATATTCCAGGTCTCCCAATGATGCGATTGTATGGTGAGGGAGACTTGATTACCATGAAATTTATCCATGTTGCTGTTGAGTGTTGTTCATCGCCCACAACTACTAGCAAGCGCAATTGTCCCATAGTCCAAATTTTTTCTCCTGTGAATCCAGTCAACGAAGTTGTGGCTGGTATCAGTTGACTTTGTATCTCAGGTCATAGCCTTTTGAAACAATGATCATATAGGATATCTGCGGATGCCCCCCCATCGATATACATGCGGTGGATATCATGTCCCCCCGTATGTATTTCAATAGTTAGTGGCTCTACTACTGCGTTGTCCGCAGCTAGAGCAGGAAAGGATATCTCTTTTTCTGGAGAGAATTTTTGACTGACCTTTTGTTTTATCTTGCGTTGCCATGACTGTATCATGTAGATAATGTCAGCTTTGTCTTTGGGAGGTTCTTTCTTGCCCCCATTCCTTTGCTTGTCCTTTCCTTCTTTGATGTTTTTTACGAGGTGGTCCATTCTGCCTTCTCTTACTAATTTTTCAATTAGTTGTCGTAGCTGGACATACTCGTTGGTTGTATTGCCTTTTTGGCCATGGTATTCGCAGTATCCATTCCCTATGCGCTTGTCCTCTGCGGTACGCATTGGTGGAGGTTTTGAGAAGTTTGCACCTTCTGTTACAAATATTTCCCTCGGAGTCTTTGTGAGAGGGCTATATTTGTCATTGTCTCTTCCACTTCGATAATTTCTGCTGCGGTTGCTATTCTGATCGTTGGATTGTCTCCTAGGCTGTTCTTGTTGCCTATAATTTGAATAGCCTTTTTTGCTGTCCGCAGCGGCTGCTTCTCCTTGTATGAAGGATCTTGTGTGCTTCATTAGCTCATCGAAGGTTTGGGGAACTTTGTCGTTTAGCTTCCGAATGAGTTCAGGGTTATTAATCCCATTCATGAACCCTGAAATTTTTAGGACTTCGGGACACGCTTTGACATGTAAGCACTCATCTTTAAAGCGTTCCACATAAGCACTGGTTGATTCCCCTTGGCGCTGTTTTGCTCTGGCTAGTTCAACAGGGTTTTTAGCGCACTTCTTTCTTTGGGTGAAGTTTAAACGGAATGCTTTCCGTAATTCTTCAAACCCGCCAATGCTCCGTTGTGGGAGCTTACTAAACCACGTGCGCGCATTCCCTACTAAGGTGGAGTTAAACATATGGCACCACACAGGTTGTGGCCAATTTTCGATGGTAGCGGCCGACTCGAAAATTTTTAGGTGGTCATCCGGATCACCTGTTCCATCATATATTTTGACATTAGTGGGCATGCGCCTCCTTTTGTGATCAGAGTAATCGCTGATGCGTCGTGTAAATGCATCAACTTTCTGGCGACGCCACAGAAGAGACATGTCTTCGTCTTCTTCTTCACGACATCTTCCTCTAGACTTCCAATGTCCTGTTTCCTTATCCTCATTGTCCGAGGAGTGATTGGAGGAGGAATAGTCTCTTTTGCGGCGCTTGCACCGGCTTCCTTCAGAGGAAGAACTTGAGGGGCTTTCGCTTGGGGATATTCTTCTCCCTAATCTGTCATGAATTCTTTTGCTCCCAGACCTGGAGGAACCTTCGCTTGGTGAGTTCTGAGGTCCTAATCTATCTTGTATCCCTCGACAACCAAGTCTGGAATGAACATTAGTGCGCCTCTCGCCATCTTCATATTCCTCTAAATATTGTGAGTCAGATATCGTACCCAGCCTATCATGGATAGTGGCACCATTTTCATTGTTTTCACGTCTTCCTCGTAGGTGGCGTGGTGGTGATGCTTCGCGTTCAGGACCAAAGTTGAGCCGGGCTTGCAGGCTCGTACTCGACCTTCTCATCGCTTCTTCTTGCATAAGGGCGGTTAGAGTTTCATAATTTTGGGATACGAAATTACTCAGCGTTAAGTCAGGTGCGTCCTCATTCGCTGCAAGAATATCTGCCTCAGTATTGGGTGCTCTATCCCTGTTAGGTGCGCCCGGCGGCACAGTGTTGTCCACTGCGGGTGCCGTTTGGTAAGGAGTGTTGAAGAGGGTGCGCTGGATTTCTTCAACGCTTGGGACTACGGTGGTGACGTGGGTAGTCCTTACAGGCAATTCCACCGCTGGGAGAGGTTGGGTAGGTCCCGTTTCTTGGTGACCAGGCGCACTGGTTGTCCCAGAAGCCTGCGTTGGGATTGAATCTTGTTGATTCTTCCTCTGGGGTCACGTGTTTTTTCCACCTTCGGGGTCCGCTGGCTTGAATTTTACTCTTTGTCATTCTAGTTCCTTGCTTCTTGGTGTGGGTCCCACGGATGGCGCCACTTGTTGATACAAAAGTTGGGCGTTCCTGGTTTGGGCTCTTGCTCTCGTACCAATTCGTGTCTTAATGCTTGAAACCTGCGCACTAAGAAAGTAAACAACACCGTTAGTCTTATCGTGGGATTGTCTCCCACGATTAGACTCCGGCGTGAGAGTAAGTAATCAATTTAGGGTTCTCGTAAAGAGTTTAGGGTTTGTCAATCGTACCTTTGATGAGAATTATGCCATTCCTTATATAGGCGCAGAATCCTTGTAGGTTTCGCACACGTGGTGCTTATCCGGGTTAAGGATATCTATTCCATAGATAGAAGATCCTTATCTAAACCGTATATATTTTAGTTGGGTTTGGGCTTAGTAATGTTTATCATTTGGGCTTGTGGCCCAAATATAGACTATACGCCATCAAAGGGTTTTATACGCATTTTGTGTAGCCTGGTAACTGTGGTGCTTTTAAGCTAAGCCTTGTGACTTGTAACTACTTTTGGGCAATCAAATACGGAGTGACAATTGAATTTCCCTTTTAAAGTCTTCAGTTTTGTACTAAGCCAAAACACTTGTGTCATTTTGATACTTGGACCGTGTTGTTTTTACTTATAATATCCGACCGGTTGCCTGTCTAAATGTAAAGAGTTGGACTTGTGCTACTCCTAGGATGATGGTTTTGGGTTCATATTCAAGCTTGACTAGGATATAATGCATTTAAACAGGACAATTGCTACTATCATGTTTAAATCTGTGATATTGAACCATGAGCTTTTTTAGAAGCCTTTTAATCGACTGGAATGTTACTTGGGCCAACTTGTTGCTTTGGCTGTAAGGGTTACACGCATTTGGCTCTTATAGTTCCGTCTAGGGGTGTGAAAAAAGCCGACCTGACCCGATCCGAACCCAAATATGGTTATTCGGGTTGGGTTAGTCGGGCCTAAAATTATATTCAGGTCCATCGGGTCAACCCGAGTTCTAAACAAGGTCGGGTTCGGGTATAATATATCTCTTACTCGGGTTCGGGTCAACCCGAGTGACCCGAGTTTCATTTTTTCCCCGACCCGAATTGACACGAACCCGAATTGACCCGACCCGAATGACTCGAGTTCTAAACAAGTTCGGGTTTGGGTATGTTTTTTGAGCCTTGACCCGAATTGACCCGACCCGAGTTGACCCGAACTCGACCGGGTCAACCCGAATAAATGATCACTGTGTCCCATGAATTGAGTTATTTGAATTTTTTGGATGTTTTCACTTCTGCACATGCTCAGGTTAATACTTATAGTAACCCCAGAAAGGTGAGTTTCATCATTTTCACGTTGGTGAAGATTTCCACTTTTGCATATATCAAACTGAAAAAAAAATGATAAATTTTTTTTTGAACGGTTACTTTCTTTTAAGGGAAATCCATGTCCAATTTGAAACCCGATGGGGGGAAAACCTTCAACTTAAGCCGCCCGAAGGCACGACACTTAATTTGAAGTAAACCCTGCCTTCTCCAGATTCAAAACCTGGTGGGTTGAAACCTTCATTGAAGGACTTTGAAATCGTACCGACAAGGCAGTGGTCCACAAGGGAGGACTTCCCGGTTTGGTCACCCAAACCGGTACTACTCTCCACTAGGCACGCTTAACTGAATAAGACATACCCAGTGGACCACAAACCCATTGGTAAAAAAAAAAAAAAAAAAAAAAAAAAAAAAAAAAAAAAAAAAAAAAAAATGATAAATGATCACTGTGTCCCATGAAATGAAAATTTCGAGTTCAGAGTCTATAGTTACATGCTGTTCTAGAAATGTTTGTCAATGATATCTTATATAATGACAACATTGGTGATCTTTTTAAAACTTACCCAATATTATCAGCAATCACAATCAACTAGTTAACTTTATCCCAAACAATTTTTATAAGAATTTGTGATATGTTGCAATGTTCATAAAATAACTTCAAGTGGAAATTATGCAATTCTACTAAGTTATAAATGAGCCTGTTTTATAGAAGATGGTGATATGACAGTGAAAATCAAATTTAATCTTGGTCTTTTATACATACAAAAAGCGTAGTGGTTGATTGCTAACGGACTGGCAAAATGTAAATGTAATATGGCTTTTGGCACGTGCTGGATGAGGCTAGTAATAGTTGATATAATTGTTGAACTTGATTCCTGTATGAAAACGAGGAGGCAGGATGGGGAGACAATGCCTTGATAACAATTACTGGTCCAATGTTTTTCTAATTTTTTAAGTGAATGCAATATAAAGGTCTTAGAACTTACATTTGATCCAAACTATCTGATATTTCCTTAGAGTAATCCTTTGATAACAAGTGATAATGGTACCAACCTAAAGAGTTTTGCACTGGTTAGTGCTCTCTAGTCTCTCCCTATGAACAGTTGAGCCAGGTGCGATCTCACTTTCGAGGTTACGCTAGACATGAAATCTATATTTAGGCGAGCGTTTAGCTGCATATCTAAATGTTATTCACATTCTAGTTATTTACATTTGATTGTGGATATTTTATTTATTTATTTTTGCATCATGTAAGAAGGGTTAACACGCTTGGTCGCTCTCCTATAATATTATGAATAACAAATGTATTAAATATGATTTACCAGTTCGATGTAACGATTTTGGGAGGTTGTAAATGTGAATATGCTTGAACCACACTTTTGACCTGTTTGACCCATTCGACTTGGAGATAAGGCAACCCTAGTCGACCTATGTTAGATGAGTCAAAACTTTTGCATCTAGACTGTATACAAAATAACGCCGCTTACTATGTTTACAACCCTAGTCGACCTATGTTAGAATAGTCTCTCTTTCTTCTTGGTGTATCTTTGATCTCTGATCGAATCCTAAGAAGATTATAGGACTATACTTTGACAAAAATGAACAGTTTAACCATGCATCTAAGTCATGTTTCTTATGATTGATATATTACTGTATTTGATTGCAGATATGGCAACACGCCGATCAGAACTGCACTGGCTTCCTTGGCCGTCAGGAATTCTATAACGCACTTAAGCTTGTAACTGTTGCACAAAGTAAAAGAGAACTAACACCAGATATAGTAAAGGCGGCATTATATGGACCCGCTTCATCTACGCTCTGCCTCCAGATCAACCAAATGCAATGGCACCACGTCCTGCTACACCGCAGCCTGGGATTGTCAATTCAATGGCCCCACGCCCTCCTACGCAACAGCCCGGGGTTGTCAATTCAATGCAAACTTAAACTTTCGGCATAAGATCACATGGACCTCCTAATTCAATGGCTCCTCCTTCAGTTGCTCCACCTTCTGCACAGTATTTTGCACCTCAAAGAAATCAGTCAATGAGGCCACCACCTCAGAGCGGTCCTCTTCCATCACAGGGTGTTGGTGGTCCTAGTTTTCCGACAGGTGGTGGTATGGCCGGTGCTAGTCTATCAAACTCTAATGTCTCGGGTGATTGGCTTAGGGGCAGAGGTGTTGGGGCTGCTGTACCAATACCCCAAGAGCCACTATCATCCTCATCTTTCACAGCTCCTAGACTATCTGTTGGAGGAACTGGAATTGCTTCTGCCCCTATGTTTGGTGGTGATTTGTTTTCTTCTTCCCAATCTATATCCAAACCGTCATCATCCTCAATGCCAATACAAACTGCAAGTATTCCACCCGTTTCATTTGCAATTGCTCCTGTAACTTCTGAGCCCCAAACTCCAGCTAAGATAGACCCACTTCACGCATTGAATGCTTTTACAAGGCAGCCCACAGGTCCTCCAGTACAGTCAGCGGGGCCATCTCTACCAAGACCAAATCAACAGGTCCCGACTCAAATTGCTAAATTTCGATATCAGGAAGAGAGAACACAAGTTCCCAACACATCGCTACCTCAGTGGCCAAAAATGACGCAGGCTAGTGTTAACAAGTATATGAAAGTGTTAATTCCTGACAGAGATGGGAAAATCACTGGTGATCAGGCTTGTAGCTTATTTTTAAGTTGGAGACTACCAAGAGGTAAATCACTGGTAATCAGGCTCGTAGCTTATTTCTAGTGAAGTGTCTTTCCATTATAGATTTCCTATAAACACGACAAGCTGATTTATTATTCTTCGACAGAAATTCTGAAACAGGTGTGGGACTTGTCTGATGAAGATAATGACAGCATGCTTTCCTTGAGGGAGTTCTGTATTGCTCTCTATCTGATGGAGCGGTACAGAGGACAGAATCTTCCAGACCTGCTGGTTGGGGAGATAATCCGGGTATACCTCTATACATCATGTAGACATATATAATATATTTAGAGTCGCAAAATGGGGGGTCGGGTGCTTTAGACGTGTCAAAACCGGTTGGGTTGAAACATGTTAATCTTGTCGGGTTTAGTTGTCGAGGTGACACACAAGCATTTTCATATATATGCTGGTATGTTTTATACTCCTGGTATTTCAAGATTCTGTTTAGATTTACTAATAGGGTTCACCGTGTAAATTGTTAAACGCTGCAGAAATAAGTTTTAAAGTTTCAATAATTTGATTAAAAACCTTCAAAACTTCTAATTTGTTATAAAAACCTTCAAACTTCCAATTTTTTTCATAAAACACTTTAACTTCCGAAAAATCTAAATAAAACCGTGTTGAGATTTTTGATGTGGTGCTGACCTGGTGACGACTGATGAGTAACCACTTCCCTTGTGCCATAACGAACTTTCAGTGATTCATCTCTTAAGCACAGATCAAGTGGGGACACAATAATTGTTCACTACTTCACTTCATATAGAAAACGAAATTATTTGTAAATGTTGTAAACACATGAAAATGTGAATTCAAATACTATTATTAGTGCCTGGTGGCCAGCAAATGTTGCACGCTAATATGAGGCCTCCTATGCCTGGTCCCCAACCACTTGAATATAATCAGCCGAAAGGACCTCCATGGGTAACTCTAATGCCCATCAGCTCAGTAATGGTGATCAAAATACTTCTCGTTCAGTTGCTCTAGAGACAACCGAAGCAGAAAAAGTGGTAAATTTTATTTGTTCCTGATAGATTTGGAATTTAATTACACATATACTGTCAATTTAAGCCTTGAACTTCTTGATATTATGAAGTAGGAACCAAAGATGCTTTATCTGCATTATAACAGCACAGGTGTCGTATTTTGGATAAATCAATTAAGTCAATGATACACAGAATCTGGCATTTATGCAGGTGTACATAGGTAAACTAGGAAAGTAATTAAGATAGTAATATAATACCTAATGAATGCCTAACAGCTGTGCTTTGCAGCCTAATACAGCCATGACATATATTTCTAGAATTTCAATTTATGGGGGAGGAGACAAGGGGTGGTAGTGGGATCACAAAGTTGATAGACTAATGCAATCATAGCGCTTTCCTATTTTCTTTCCTCAGTTCTATTGATTAATGCGTGCTTTTTCATGACCTTCGTTTTTTACGTTTGTTGACTGCAAATTGTTCTCTTTTCAAGTTTGAGTTGGCCAACAGTGACCAGAGTGGCTCAAGTTAGATGCAGAATTTAAGATTTTTAGTTCTGAGAGTTGTAATATGGCCCCTCTCAAGTGTATAAATATATGAATATAAAATCATATCTACAAAACTAACAGTAAGTAACGAATGAATGTCACTACAACAAACACGAGGACGGGCGACGAGCTTTTTGGCGGCGACGCCCTTGTCCCCGCCGAAACTCGCTAAACGACAAAAATTGTGCTGAGCTGGCACAAATTCTCGCTGACCGCCCACTGCATTTTCAACGCTAACTTTTGGCGGGGACACGTCCCCGCCAAAAGTATTTTTGCAGATCACAACTTTGACCAAAATAGTCGCATTTCAACTCCTACTTTTGGCATAGGTCCAGTCTTACCCGGCGGTAGTCGTTAGATGACCCTCAGCGCCACACGAGCTCGTGATCAAGCCTCCGCGTCCTCCCTACACGAAACAGTCCAGAAGCAAACCCAAGAGATGTCCCAGCAAAGGACACTGATTGATATGTTGTTGGGGTGGGCTAAGACACAGCCGGTTTTCCCCGCTGAGCTAGCGACTCAGGCGACGACATCGGGATCCCAGGAGGCTTCACCAGGTGAGTCTACAGGTACCCCGGAGGAAGGGAGTGGGGCTAGTGGGGCTAGTGGGGGGAGTGGGGGGACTCAGGAGTAGCGTATGGGTTGTTTGGGTTGATTTATATTTGTTATGGGTTACAGACAAATGTTTGGATAGTTTCATGGATTATTATGTCTTTATGTAGTTTGTGTGTTAGGATTCCCGCTACATTGTTCCCACGTATAGTTTTGTAGCGTATAGCGGATAGCTAGCTTATGTAGTGATCATGTGATAACGGTTTTTGAACCGTATTTTGCGAATTTGGATACAAACACATGATTATGTTAATTTTTAACAAATTTGGATATGTATGATATTATGTTTGGCGAATTTGTGATTTGAGTGTCTTGTGGTGTTGTAATTAGATTATATACAGGTTGTGAAATTGTAGTGATCATGTAGATTTTTTCGGGAAAAAATCTGGAAATTACCCATTTTGCAGCAATTTACTGCAAAATGGGTCAGTCACTTTTTGCGGGGACGTGTCCCCACCAAAAGGTTGCTGCAATATATGTGATCACCACTTTCAGCGGGGACGTGTCCCCGCAAAAAATGAGCACCATTTACTTTGTAAAATACTTTCAGCGGGGAAGTGTCCCCGCCAAAAGTAAGCACCATTTACTTTGTAAAATACTTTCAGCGGGGACGTGTCCCCGCCAAAAGTGTTGCCACGGTGGCAAGTTTGACCTGACCAAAATTGTCCACGCTGGCAGTGTGGGTCCCATGTGTCACCGCCAAAAGTGAGGTCCATCGCCGCCGAAAGTTTACAGCGAAGGGCTTTAGCCGAGGCACTTTCAGCGGGGACATGTCCCCGCCGAAAGTTTTGTGCGGGGAGAAGTCCCCGCTGAAAGCGAGAAAATGTCCCCGCTAAAAGCAGCATATGTTGTATTGTGTGGGAGTCTATACCATATTTATGTGCATTACAAGCACTGATTTTAGCTCTAGCATCACCTTGAGAAACCTGGAGCTGCTCGGTGATGCCCAAATGTACCATCAGTAGCCAAACATGAGGCAAAAACTCGCCCCCTTTCCTAAGCTGTCACTCATTATGAAATCCTCTGCAGTGAGTAGCAGCATAAGTTAATACGACTTTCCAAATACGTTCTTTTTCCATCTTTTTCAAAGATAACGCGAGCCTGCAACCATCAAACAGTGCAGATTTGCATCGATCCCCCTTCACTTTAATAGGAAACACTTCAAGAGAATCAACTTCCAGCAGCTTTAGACATGCTTCAACTTTTTCGGTAATAATACCTTTTTCTTTGAAAAAACGCATTGCTTTAGCACAGGTGTCGCGATACCTGATCATGCCAATACCTATCGGCATCATAACAATGTTTGTCAAAAGAAGATATGTCAGATAGTCATGTATGTTCTTGCTTTCCATATGACATTTATAAATATCAGAACCATCTTGATTGTCAACGTTGCTGGTACTCCATCGAATAGCGTTACACTCATTCTTTTGTAGCGAAAAAGCTACCTTTATGAGTACATAACTCTTTCAGATTGGAGTGGACAACCATATACTCAGGAAACTGACTGTAAATCAATTCTTTTGGTTGTCAAAAACTTTATTGACTGTAAGGGCGTATTCAGCGACCTCCTCCACGTTTACATCAAACCACAGTGACTTTGTTGTATGTGTTACGAATAAACAAGCTGACAAAATACCAGTTGACAAATAGTGTCGAGATGACGTGTGGTGATGAAATAACACATTAAAAGCATGATCTTTATCACCTATTTATGCTGATAATGCTTTTCCCCATATGTATCATATTAGCTATTTGTATTAAATAAAAAAAATACAAAGAAATGCAGAAAAACAACACTTTTCCTTTCTCAAAAGATACAAGTAAACCAAACACATGTTTGCAATACGTTTTTAACAATCGCCTTTAAAAAAAGAAAAAGAAAAAAAAAATAATAAAATAAAAAAAGGCCGTTCTTAACAATCAAAGCCAACAATATATAATAGCTACCAATAGTTTGCAAATATAACAGTCAATGATTTCTTCTCATACACACTTCAACAAACACCTGGCGTCAATAAAGGTTTTCAATTTGACTACCACGACCAGTGTAAACCATCATCCGAATACTCCCTACCACGTAGATTTAACATCCCACCATGTTGTGTTGGAGCAGGGAGGCCTTGGAGCATACTTAAATCTGCTTCTTGTTCTATATCTTCATCACATATTAGTCTTACTCCACACTCCTTCACCTCAACATCATAACCCTTTTGGAAACTAAATGTAACAAAATTCTTTGCTTCCTTCCATTTCTTTATATCCCATTTATAATCTGTTGTATAATGCAACCATATCATATATGAATCTTTGATTCCTATCACCGATCCCGAAAACCCATACGATTTCAACAAAGAAGCTCCATCAGAGTTCTTTACATAATAGTCTTTATATATCCAAGGATTTTTTCTCTTAAAAACAACACAAGTTCTGTATCCCCTAAACTTATTGAAGCACCAATCTGTGTTGGAAAATTTAGTGCACTTGAGGGATTAATTCACACTTGGTAATGGGTTTGAAGGTATGGAGTGTACACCCATTTGGTCACTGAATCCCCTGACTCAATAGTGGTTATGAAAAGATTCTGCTGCTAGTAGATCCTGCTGACTCAAAGTACTGCTTGTTCAAAGTACTGCTCGGGTTTAACCACTGATTCCTGCTATTATGGAAAGTATTATGATATAATTATTGGGCCGTTAATTATACATAATTCCATGGGCTAGGATTTGAGTATTCTCTATTATAAATAGAGGTCATAACATTCTGCAAGAGAACGATATAACACAAACCCTAAACACTTGAATACTATTCTGTTCTTGATTTGTGCCTAAAACAAGAACACCACTTGGTCTTATCCCATAGAGATATTCGTGTAACCCAGGCATAGGGTCGAATAGTTTCTATTGGAAAGTGATTCCACGATTTCAAGTGAATATCCGGTACTTTATTGATTATCTTAACCCTAATCTGGGAACTTGTTTACATCAATTTACCAACAATCAATAGAAACTATTAGTGATAATCAATGGTTGCTGCTATGAGACAAATGGCTGCTAACTTTTCCAAGTTGGAAAAGTTTGAAGGTGTTGAATTCAGAAGATGGCAAAAGAAGATGCACTTCTTGTTGTCAAGCATGAATGTGGTGTATGTCCTGACTACTGCTATTCCTGAAGATTTTGGGGATGATGCTACTATGGAACATATGAGGGCAAGAAGCAAGTGGGAGAATGATGACTACATATGCAGGGGTTTAATTCTCAATGGTAAGTCGGATTCTTTATTTGATATTTATCAGAATGTTGAAACTTCTCAAGAACTATGGGATTCCTTGGAAGCTAAATATATGGCTGAGGATGCATCAAGTAAGAAGTTCCTTCTAAGTAATTTTAACAATTACAAAATGGTTGATTCTAGACCTGTCATGGAACAATACAATGAACTTCTTAGTATACTTGGTCGATTTACACAACACAAGATGAACATGGATGAGGCTATTTTAGTCTCTTGTATCATCGATAAACTACCTCCTTCTTGGAAAGATTTCAAGCATATGCTGAAACATAAGAAGGAGGAGTTAACTCTTGTTGAGTTGGGCAGTCACTTGCGCATTGAGGATTCACTCAAAGCACAAGACATTGACAAGCCAAAGAGTAGCAATGCTACTGGTCCATCAGTTGTCAATATGGTGGAGCATAACAACTCCTCCAGGAACAATGACAACAAGGGCAAGCGTAAGCATCAAGATAACACCAAATCTGATATTGACAAGAAACCAAAAGTGACTTGTTGGAAGTGTGGTAAAACTGGACACTTCAGGAAGGATTGTAAAGGTGTTAAGATTGGCAATAAAACCAATGTATCAGGCACAAGTGGAGGGAATGGTAAACCAATTCTCTGAAAGGTCAGAATATATTTAATAAGTCTTTTGAGTTTTATTATGTTACATATATATCTGAAATATATTTTGTGCAGGATGATGATGTTGCGTGGTGGGTTGACTCTGGAGCGACAATTCATGTGTGTAAAGATAGAAGCTGGTTTAAGACCTATGAGTCAATGAATGATGGTTCTATTCTTCATATGGAAAATGAGTCAACTGCCCTGGTGCATGGAAAAGGATGTGTTGATTTAAAGTTTAGTTCTGGAAATATTGTTTCTTTATTTAATGTTTTACATGTTCCTGATATCAGGAAGTACTTGGTTTCTAGTAGTGTTTTGAATAATTGTGGTTATAAACAAGTGATTGAATCTGATAAGTTTATTTTATCTAAACATGGTGTGTTTATTGGTTTTGGCTATTTGTGTAATCAAATGTTCAGACTTAATATTGTTTATGATAATGTTAATTCTGCTTTTATTTCAACTTCTATGCTTAATGATTCAACCTTATGGCATGCAAGACTTGGCCATGTACATTTTAAAAGAATGCGAGATATGTCTAAGGATGGGTTAATTCCATCCTTTGATATGGACACTAAAAAGTGTAAAACTTGCATGATGACCAAAATAACTAAGAAACCATTTCAAAGTGTAAAACATGAAACTGAAGTTTTGGAGCTGATTCATAGTTATCTATGTGATCTTCATGCTACTACCTCTTTGGGGAATAAGAAGTACTTTGTGACATTTATTGATGATGCTTCTAGGTTTTGTTATGTCTATCTGTTACATACTAAGGATGAAGCATTAGATAAATTTAAAGTATTTAAAACTGAAGTTGAACTGCAACAAGGGTCTCTAATCAAAAGATTTAGGACTGATAGGGGAGGTGAGTACATGGATACTCTGTATTTTTAGTCTGTTGGTATAATCCATGAAATGACTGCCCCTTATACTCCTCAGCAAAATGGTATTTCTGAAAGGAAAAATAGGGTACTGAAGGAGATGGTTAATTCCATGTTGTCCTATTCAAGGTTGAGTCAAGGGTTCTGGGGTGAAGCTATGTTAACAGCTTGCTATTTACTAAATAGGGTTCCCAATAAAAGGAACAAGGTTACCCCTTATGAACTCTAGACTAAAATGAAACCCAACCTGAATTATCTCAGGGTTTGGGGTTGTAGGGCTGTTGTAAGACTCCCTGATCCAAAGCAAAAAACTTTGGGTGAAAGAGGCATTGAATGCATCTTTGTTGGATATGTTGAGCATTCCAAGGCTTATAGGTTCTATGTTATTGAACCTAATGAATCTATTTCAATTAACTCAATAATTGAATCAAGGGATGCACTATTTGATGAGAATAGATTCTCATCAGTCCCTAGACCAAGTCAAAGAATTCCAAATGGAACTGATGACATTAGTGTATCAGAGGTCCCTGATGAATTATCATCTCAGGCCCCTGATGAGGTTGTGGAACAACAACCTGAACCTGAGCTCAGAAGAAGCAATAGGGTCAGGACTCCAAAGTCATTTGGACCTGAGTTTCAATTATACTTAATTGAAGGAACAAGGAGTGAGGTCTCTGATCAATACTCCTATTGCTTCATTGTTGAGGATGATCCCAAAACATTTGAAGAAGCAATGAAGTCCCTGTAACAATTCACAATTTCAGGTTAATTACTTTTCCCGGAAAATTTCACTATTCACTTTTACTATTCATTTCTTTTCCGAAACTTTCCCGAAAGTTGATTTTTATTTGATATTCTCAAACGATAAATCATTTCCATGGCAAATTAAAAGTTTAACTTTCATAAGCTCATTTTCGTGAAAGTTATTAAGGAATTACACGTTTTAGGGTAAAACGTCAATCAGAAATTCTACGCACAACGAAATTCGATCCCGTCAGGTGACCCCACATCGGAAAAATGTTTGACACGCTCATGATTTATTTGAGAATTAATCGTGACTGAGAAAAACATGACCAAAAACTTCCCGACAGGTCACCCATGTCGGTACTACTCTCACATAAGCACGCTTAACCGAATGGGCGATTAACCGTTAGACCACGAAACGAGTTTCTAAGACGTTTTGAGTTTTCAAACTTATTAGAAAAAGTCAACATATTTTTCCCTCCTCCATTGACCAAAAATCATCCCTTGATGTTATAAGTCATTTCGTGATTTTTAGGCTTACGGTTTGATGTCTAAAAGACATTTAATACCAACCGACACTAGACTGAGCCCAGTCTAGACATTATAAGTCATTTTAAATCAATATAATCCTATTAGAAAAGTAACATTTTACTTTTCTCAATTTTACGCAATATTCGTACGTTTTACGTATTACGCGTTTTAGACCCGTGTTTCCAGCTTTTAGCAGGGTTTTAGCACCCGATAGATCCTACCACTCATTTTATATTTTATTATGGACTATATGGACATGTTTAACAATACTTTCAAATTCCATAATTTTACGACACCCGGTTTTACGTTTTGAGGCTTAATCATTTACGATTGGCATTTCCCGGAGTCAAAACTCATCTAGTAACTTGGATAATATCATCCAAGGCACACCTCACCCTCCCTTATCCATGTGAACCGCCCTAGGAGGGGGGTTTCACACTAGGTGGCTCAAACTTATGAATTTACCCCTAAAATCAACACTTATTTACAACTTGGTCACCAAGTTGTAACACTTTCCTAGTAAGCTTCCTATTTTGGACTATAAATACTCCCTCCCATCCTTGTTATGCCGTGCATCCCCAACTCCCATAACCATCCCATTCTTAGCTCATTTCCTTCTAGTTTCAAGCATGGTTCAAGTGATTCTTCAAGGTAGAAACCCTAGTTAGAATATCATTCACCAAAACTCTTCCAATCCCTAATATACTTGGTGATTTCTCTTGAGTTTAAATCCACTCAATTCACCTCAACTTTCATTACATCTCTTTCAAGAATACCAAGGGTAGAAAGATTGCATGAAGTGAAAAAGGGTTGAAGCAAGTCTATCAATGTCCTATCCTTACATGTTAACTTCCTTTCATCTTTGAAAGCCAAAAGTTGTGAGCCAAACCCTAACTTGATTCTTGTTAAATAATCATGTTCATGTTATTTACATGTTATTCTTGCTATATTATGTCTTGTAGTTATGTCCATGATGTATAAAAGTGAGCAAAACAAGTTATTGTTATCGATTGTTACAACAAGTTACTAAAACAAGTAAACTAGTGACTTTCTTGGAGAACCACGACCAAAATGGTAAAATTATGATATTGGATCATTACAAATTACAGTAGAGGACTTAACAAGGAAACCATAGCAATTTGAACCACCCAAAACGAGTATACGAGTCAAAAGTTATGGCGATTTGAAATTACCAAAGATTTCCGGCAAAACTGCCAAATAGCTTCCTGATCAAATTTGGGTTTTCAAAGTCCCACTTCTGGTCCGATTCATCAAAAAGTTAAAACACGAAAGTTGTCCGGAACGACGTTTTCGTTCAGGAATAAAGAAGCTCGAGCCCTGAAAACGCTTTCCGAGTGATAAATTTCTTCAAATTCTAAACAGCCCATTTTTAGACAAAGTCATTAGATTATGGTTATATTTTGAAAGGAACAAGAGGTCTTATGACCTATAATCAAGACCACAACCATGGCTAGAGCCAAGGTTGTGTCTCATGACCTTGGAACAAGAACCAAAGGTCATGGCTAGGCCATGACGAAACGACCATACAAGCTTACTTAGGCGTAAACATGAAACAAAGAGTTAACGATAACTTGAACAAACAATTTGGATCTACTTCACTTAAAGGAACCATGAGATATTACAAAGAGAAAATGATCATTCAAGACTTATGAAACTACCCCTAATAACAATCTTCATGTACTAATAAACTTTCCTAAGTTTATACAAATATCGGACATGTAACCTTTTGGATCAAAACTTATATCTATATATTTCATCAACTACTACAATAGTAGGGAGCCTCATGTGAGGAGTTCATTATGTAAGCCGTCGAGTTGAGTTGTGGATTTATGAGTTAAAGTGTCCTGGCTCCTCGAACGCTTACTAACATGACTTCGGAATTATGTCGGCCCGAACGGTAGTAAACGATATACCAAAACATACATGTTTCATGAATCTTTCTTTCAAAGACTTATACTATACATCATACCACATCATGGACTAAATGCAAGATATATATATAGACACTACTTCATATTCTTTACTCTGATCCTAAGTCGCGACATTCTATTATAGGTTGCTTGTAGAAACCTTCACGATTCGACCATCACATTCAATACTCACTACATAACTTAAGGTGAGTTCGTAGCCCCACTTTCTATTGTTTAACTATTTTACAAATCCATGGGGGGAATACATGCTATTATTTTTCTACTCGAACACGATGCTTTCTACTGTATGCTACCCGACGATGTTTTATTATCACTAAGTAACGATTGCCATGTTCGAAGTCCCTATATCATGAACCATTAGTCACTACCTTTAGTGAGCGCGAATATTGTGAATAGATCTATTGGGATTGACGAATCCCATTTGTGTTGAACAACGATGAGTTCATACAAATGCACTATATTTGAGATTTAGCGGTATAATGGCAAAAGTACCTCGATAGGGCTTCTATAATGCCAATTTTGTTGGTTCGATGTTAATGTTTTGGTTGCATGAGCTTAGTGAAATAAATAACGATTTTGTTTTCTAAACATTGGTGTGAGTCTATAGCTCACACTACGACATATTGTGTTCAAACGATTTAACTAAACTCTACGAATATCACTCAACCTTTGTGTTGACCTCTCAAGCATGTATTTCAGGTTCATGACGATCAAGGATGGCACGGAAGGACACGGATACTCAAGAGGGCTATAAATTTCATTATCATTCAAAAACACATTTATTATACATTGTAAACATGGAACCAATTGGGACCTCATTTTGTAAATCTCTGATATTTATACAATTTGAATGATAAATCTTTTAAAACGACTCAATTGGAGTTCGTTTTCTATTATTGTGACTATTGTACTATCAAGTAACACCCAGTTCGAATTCCGCTGCAACCATGAATTGGGGGTGTTACAGATTGGTACCAGAGCCATGGTTATAGAGAAACGGGTCTAATTGAGACCTAAACTATAACTACAACTACAAGCAAAACCATTTTATAGCCTTCCGCTCTCCGTGTCTTCCATCCTCCAGACGATTATGGACTTTGTAAGCATGTTATGCTACATAAACATATAAGTATATTTATATATACATTCGAGTTATTTTCAATCATTTTATCTAAACATATCTACACATGCCTATTCTATGGCATTTCGACACAACTACATTCTCCCAACTATGTTCCTACTCCAACATTTTATATCCAAGATATTGTAACGAATTACGATGGTCTTTTCTATTTCCCGAACATTGTATGACACAATGGTCTAATCTACTTCCGAGACATTGTGATTTGTGCAATGGTCTCTCGAATTATTCCACCACCTCATCAATATCATTTCATATGATATCAAAAACCCATCACAATCTATCGATTTCCAAACAAGAAATATGAGATTTCTAAAGGACAAACTAATCCATCATCGACAAAAGTTGAACTTTCTCTACATCCATCAAAGTTTTCTTCTGAAACCTTCATTGTTAAAAGTTTGTAATTCTAGCCCAGTATAGACTGTTTTAGAATTACTTCAACTTCCTTTCCACACATATCTACCCGTACTATCTTCTATGCAATGGAATGTGAAAACATACGTTACAAGTCTCTTATGGCGGGACTTGCAACTGAATGGTTTGACATCGCCTTTGTTTAGTGGACAGTTTCCCGAAAGCAACGGACGTATCACAAGTATACCTAATTTAGGTATTTGAAAATTTTATCGAACCTTGGCTAAATATAGACTAGTCACCTATATTTAACCTAGGGACAGTGGAATATAGTCTGACTAACTATATTCGACTTAAAATTTTCAAATACTGAGAGTAGTTGTACTAGGGTTATGTTTAGGTTGATTTCCTACTTGAACTCGATAAACCACCAGAATACATTAAAACGATCTAGAGACACGATAGTGCCTTACCACTCAGCGAAATCTTAACACCTTATTTGTACTACCTAATTTCATTCTTGAAAGTTTTCATTTATGAGATAATCCGAACTACTATCTTGGGATAGTTATCAATTCTTCTCTTCATCCTGTAGAAGTACTATCCTGTTTAGGTCCTAAGGATACAATTCCATCATAAACTTTTAAAATCTCTTAAAATTTTAAAGCAAACTTGACATCTCTACCAGTATTAATGTTAAGCATACACTACACACTTCTGTTCATCAAGATATCACAACATTATCTTCATAACCGTTGGAACCACAAGCTCATAAACAGATCTTGATGCATTTTTAATGCTCAAATCATCCTTAGCTACACCACAAGCACCCTTACCAGCTTTACAAGATTGAATATTCATCTTGGAACACCAGTATCATCTCGTAAAACCCTACCTTGTAACTCACCGACTAAGTATGAATGTTGTGTAGGATGATTTGTAATTATTTGAATGGATTGGGATGCCTTTTCATTTAAATAAAGACATTGTAAATCACTAAACCATAAGTTTATATTTCCTTATCTACATTGTTTGGGATGCCTCTCTATGTAAATAAGGAATTATAAACAAGTGGGCTTATTTGTATCCGAAATAACATAAGTATGAAGTCAATAAACAATAGGTACAACAACCGATTACCTACTAGGCTATGATTGCAACTACGATCTCAATTCCTATTAATATTCGACTGCTATATCAATTTCCTTTGATATTCGACTATTACCATACCTTTCCTACATAAAAGTAAACCTCATCCTACACCATACACTGAAACGACAAATCAAACTACATCACTGGTAATCCCAGACTATAGTCCTCATAAGTAACTACACCTTTTCATCGACACCACTCCAACATATGATACACACAGAACTTCGGGACGAAGTTCCCCGTATGGGGTGGAGACTGTAACAATTCACAATTTCAGGTTAATTACTTTTCCCGGAAAATTTCACTATTCACTTTTACTATTCATTTCTTTTCCGAAACTTTCCCGAAAGTTGATTTTTATTTGATATTCTCAAACGATAAATCATTTCCATGGCAAATTAAAAGTTTAACTTTCATAAGCTCATTTTCGTGAAAGTTATTAAGGAATTACACGTTTTAGGGTAAAACGTCAATCAGAAATTCTACGCACAACGAAATTCGATCCCGTCAGGTGACCCCACATCGGAAAAATGTTTGACACGCTCATGATTTATTTGAGAATTAATCGTGACTGAGAAAAACATGACCAAAAACTTCCCGACAGGTCACCCATGTCGGTACTACTCTCACATAAGCACGCTTAACCGAATGGGCGATTAACCGTTAGACCACGAAACAAGTTTCTAAGACGTTTTGAGTTTTCAAACTTATTAGAAAAAGTCAACATATTTTTCCCTCCTCCATTGACCAAAAATCATCCCTTGATGTTATAAGTCATTTCGTGATTTTTAGGCTTACGGTTTGATGTCTAAAAGACATTTAATACCAACCGACACTAGACTGAGCCCAGTCTAGACATTATAAGTCATTTTAAATCAATATAATCCTATTAGAAAAGTAACATTTTACTTTTCTCAATTTTACGCAATATTCGTACGTTTTACGTATTACGCGTTTTAGACCCGTGTTTCCAGCTTTTAGCAGGGTTTTAGCACCCGATAGATCCTACCACTCATTTTATATTTTATTATGGACTATATGGACATGTTTAACAATACTTTCAAATTCCATAATTTTACGACACCCGGTTTTACGTTTTGAGGCTTAATCATTTACGATTGGCATTTCCCGGAGTCAAAACTCATCTAGTAACTTGGATAATATCATCCAAGGCACACCTCACCCTCCCTTATCCATGTGAACCGCCCTAGGAGGGGGGTTTCACACTAGGTGGCTCAAACTTATGAATTTACCCCTAAAATCAACACTTATTTACAACTTGGTCACCAAGTTGTAACACTTTCCTAGTAAGCTTCCTATTTTGGACTATAAATACTCCCTCCCATCCTTGTTATGCCGTGCATCCCCAACTCCCATAACCATCCCATTCTTAGCTCATTTCCTTCTAGTTTCAAGCATGGTTCAAGTGATTCTTCAAGGTAGAAACCCTAGTTAGAATATCATTCACCAAAACTCTTCCAATCCCTAATATACTTGGTGATTTCTCTTGAGTTTAAATCCACTCAATTCACCTCAACTTTCATTACATCTCTTTCAAGAATACCAAGGGTAGAAAGATTGCATGAAGTGAAAAAGGGTTGAAGCAAGTCTATCAATGTCCTATCCTTACATGTTAACTTCCTTTCATCTTTGAAAGCCAAAAGTTGTGAGCCAAACCCTAACTTGATTCTTGTTAAATAATCATGTTCATGTTATTTACATGTTATTCTTGCTATATTATGTCTTGTAGTTATGTCCATGATGTATAAAAGTGAGCAAAACAAGTTATTGTTATCGATTGTTACAACAAGTTACTAAAACAAGTAAACTAGTGACTTTCTTGGAGAACCACGACCAAAATGGTAAAATTATGATATTGGATCATTACAAATTACAGTAGAGGACTTAACAAGGAAACCATAGCAATTTGAACCACCCAAAACGAGTATACGAGTCAAAAGTTATGGCGATTTGAAATTACCAAAGATTTCCGGCAAAACTGCCAAATAGCTTCCTGATCAAATTTGGGTTTTCAAAGTCCCACTTCTGGTCCGATTCATCAAAAAGTTAAAACACGAAAGTTGTCCGGAACGACGTTTTCGTTCAGGAGTAAAGAAGCTCGAGCCCTGAAAACGCTTTCCGAGTGATAAATTTCTTCAAATTCTAAACAGCCCATTTTTAGACAAAGTCATTAGATTATGGTTATATTTTGAAAGGAACAAGAGGTCTTATGACCTATAATCAAGACCACAACCATGGCTAGAGCCAAGGTTGTGTCTCATGACCTTGGAACAAGAACCAAAGGTCATGGCTAGGCCATGACGAAACGACCATACAAGCTTACTTAGG
This sequence comes from Artemisia argyi, assembly GCA_030686995.1. Lineage (NCBI taxonomy): Eukaryota > Viridiplantae > Streptophyta > Magnoliopsida > Asterales > Asteraceae > Artemisia > Artemisia argyi. Next base: position 6,596,601 of record CM060705.1, read on the forward strand.
CGTAAACATGAAACAAAGAGTTAACGATAACTTGAACAAACAATTTGGATCTACTTCACTTAAAGGAACCATGAGATATTACAAAGTGAAAATGATCATTCAAGACTTATGAAACTACCCCTAATAACAATCTTCATGTACTAATAAACTTTCCTAAGTTTATACAAATATCGGACATGTAACCTTTCGGATCAAAACTTATATCTATATATTTCATCAACTACTACAATAGTAGGGAGCCTCATGTGAGGAGTTCATTATGTAAGCCGTCGAGTTGAGTTGTGGATTTACGAGTTAAAGTGTCCTGGCTCCTCGAACGCTTACTAACATGACTTCTGAATTATGTCGGCCCGAACGGTAGTAAACGATATACCAAAACATACATGTTTCATGAATCTTTCTTTCAAAGACTTATACTATACATCATACCACATCATGGACTAAATGCAAGATATATATATAGACACTACTTCATATTCTTTACTCTGATCCTAAGTCGCGACATTCTATTATAGGTTTCTTGTAGAAACCTTCACGATTCGACCATCACATTCAATACTCACTAGATAACTTAAGGTGAGTTCGTAGCCCCACTTTCTATTGTTTAACTATTTTACAAATCCATGGGGGGAATACATGCTATTATTTTTCTACTCGAACACGATGCTTTCTACTGTATGCTACCCGACGATGTTTTATTATCACTAAGTAACGATTGCCATGTTCGAAGTCCCTATATCATGAACCATTAGTCACTACCTTTAGTGAGCGCGAATATTGTGAATAGATCTATTGGGATTGACGAATCCCATTTGTGTTGAACAACGATGAGTTCACACAAATGCACTATATTTGAGATTTAGCGGTATAATGGCAAAAGTACCTCGATAGGGCTTCTATAATGCCAATTTTGTTGGTTCGATGTTAATTTTTTGGTTGCATGAGCTTAGTGAAATAAATAACGATTTTGTTTTCTAAACATTGGTGTGAGTCTATAGCTCACACTACGACATATTGTGTTCAAACGATTTAACTAAACTCTACGAATATCACTCAACCTTTGTGTTGACCTCTCAAGCATGTATTTCAGGTTCATGACGATCAAGGATGGCACGGAAGGACACGGATACTCAAGAGGGCTATAAATTTCATTATCATTCAAAAACACATTTATTATACATTGTAAAATGGAACCAATTGGGACCTCATTTTGTAAATCTCTGATATTTATACAATTTGAATGATAAATCTTTTAAAACGACTCAATTGGAGTTCGTTTTCTATTATTGTGACTATTGTACTATCAAGTAACACCCAGTTCGAATTCCGCTGCAACCATGAATTGGGGGTGTTACAGTCCCAGGATGTTGCTTTCTGGAAAGAAGCAATTAATGATGAGATGGACTCTATCATGGGCAATAACACTTATGTGTTGACTGATTTACCACCTGGTTGCAAACCTCTAGGTAGCAAATGGATTTTCAAAAAGAAAATGAAGGTAGATGGAACTGTTGAAAAGTTCAAGGCAGGACTAGTTATTCAGAGCTATAGACAAAAGTCAGGAATACACTATTTTGATACTTATGCTCCAGTGACTCGTATCAGTACCATAAGATTGCTGATTGCTTTGGCATCAACTCACAATCTGATTATTCCTCAGATGGATGTGAAGACAGCTTTCTTGAATGGTGATTTAGATGAGGAAGTTTATATGAACCAACCTCAGGGCTTCATCATGCCTGGAAATGAAAACAAGGTGTGTAAACTGATTAAGTCTCTTTATGGACTAAAACAGGCACCTAAGCAATGGCATCAAAAGTTTGATGAAGTGGTTTTGTCTAGTGGTTATTTACTTAATCAGGCTGACAAATGTGTATATAACAAATTTGATGAATCTGGTAAAGGAGTCATCATTTGTCTATATGTTGATGACATGTTGATTTTTGGCACTAACCAAAATCAAGTTGACCTTACAAAGGAATTTTTGTCATCAAAATTCTCCATGAAGGATATGGGGGAGGCTGATGTTATCCTTGGTATTAGGATTAAACATGAAAGTAACACAATTTCTATCTCTCGGTCTCATTACATTGAGAAGGTGTTAAGGAAATTTAATTACTTTGATTGTACTCCAGTGAGTACTCCCATGGATACAAGTGAGAAGCTAACGCCTAATACTGGCAAAGTTGTATCTCAACTTGAGTATTCTAGGGTGATTGGCTGCTTGATGTATGCCATGACTTGTACAAGACCTGATATTGCTTTTGCTGTGGGTAAATTGAGCAGGTATACTAGTAATCCTAGTGCTCATCACTGGCAAGCAATTCAGAGGGTCTTTAAGTATTTGAAGAGAACTATGGATTATAGTCTCTCATATACTGGTTATCATTCAGTGTTGGAAGGATACACTGATGCAAGTTGGATCAGTAACACTGAAGACAATTCGTCTACCAGTGGCTGGGTATTCCTACTTGGTGGAGGTGCAATTTCTTGGGCATCCAAGAAACAAACTTGCATTACCAGTTCAACCATGGAATCTGAATTTATGGCTTTAGCAGCTGCTGGCAAAGAAGTTGAATGGTTGAAAAACTTGCTTCTTGAGATTCCATTGTGGCCTAAACCTATAGCACCTATTTCTATCCGTTGTGATAGTGCTGCTACATTGGCAAAGGCTTATAGCCAGATGTACAATGGGAAGTCTAGACACTTAGGTGTCAGGCATAGCATGATTCGTGAGCTTATCATGATTTGGGTGATATATCTATAGAGTTTGTTAAATCTCAACAAAACTAGCTGATCACTTGACGAAGGGTTTAGCTAGAGACTTGGTTTTGAAGTCTGCTAAAGGGATGGGTTTAAGTCCAACCTAGTCACTGAATGCAAAGACACCCAACTCCCTCCTGAGGAAACTTGGGAGCTGAGTTCAATGTGGAAAGCTGAACATTTAGTGGACTGGAGCACATGTTTTACAAACATCCCAAGGTTTGTGCTTGGAACCTGCTGGAAAGGAGGATGAAGTCATAACTTCTTAATGGTTAATTTTCTTTGAAAAAGTGCTAAGCAGGAGCACGAATAAAGATGAACCACCTATGTAAATGTTGAAGTTTTACCGCTTCAAGAAGCTTTGGACTTTTAGCTTTTACAACATTTATGAATTGGATATGGACACATGGCTTGTATAGTGTCAGGTTTATTTAAGTGTTTGAAAATATATGTGTATTTTATCTTCAGGTATTCAAATGGGTTGAAGGGTTCAATTCTTAGAACACCCTGATTCTCGAATAATTGAACGTGTAATGTACTAAGATGATAATTCAATCTTCAAGATATTTTCATTTATGCATATGTTTTGTTTTGTGTTTATTTTTTCATGCAAAGGAAGTGAACTAAATTTGGGGAGGATTGTTGGAAAATTTAGTGCACTTGAGGGATTAATTCACACCTGGTAATGGGTTTGGATGTACGGAGTGTACACCCATTTGGTCACTGAATCCCCTGACTCAATAGTGGTTATGAAAAGATCCTGCTGCTAGTAGATCCTGCTGACTCAAAGTACTGCTTGTTCAAAGTACTGCCTGTTTAAAGTACTGCTTATCAAAGTACTGCTCGGGTTTAACCACCGATTCCTGCTATTATGGAAAGTATTATGATATAATTAACGGGCCGTTAATTATACATAATTCCATGGGCAAGGGTTTGAGTATTCTCTATTATAAATAGAGGTCATAACATTCTGCATGAGAACGATATCACACAAACCCTAAACACTTGAATACTATTCTGTTCTTGATTTGTGCTTAAAACAAGAACACCACTTGGTCTTATCCCATAGAGATATTCGTGTAACCCAGGCATAGGGTCAAATAGTTTCTATTGGAAAGTGATACCACGATTTCAAGTAAATATCCGGTACCTTATTGATTATCTTAACCCTAATCTGGGAACTTGTTTACATCAATTTACCAACAATCTGAAGGTAATTCAACCTTCACATGATTTCCCATACTTCTATTTGTAAACCACTCTGGAATGCTATTCCCATGATACATTATATCAAACTTAGAATAGGCAATACATCGCGAGAAGAATTCACATCCGTTAGTCTGGAAACCCATATACCCGAGGAGAGCAGAAAGGTGAATAGAGCCTTGCGAAGTTATAGACCCCTCGCTATCAATGGTAACATTCGTTAACAGCTTTGGACAATTGAAGAAAATATTTTTCCTATACCTGAATGGATCTTTAGATGATACCGGCACTTCTCTTAAGGAGGTGCAATTAGATGCATAAAGTATAGATAGACCAGGTGGAAGTTCGGGCAACACTTCCAGCTTCTTGCAACCTTCAAGTCTAAGGTCATCAAGATGAGAAAGTTGCCTCAAACTTCCAGGCAAGCTAGTAAAATTGTTCCCTTCTAACTCTAGTCTCTTTAGAAATGATAAGCCTCCAATGGCATCAGGCACTTGTTTTAAATTGCAGTAGCTGAAATTCAGACGCTTTAACATATGTAAACCTTCCAATGAAATTGATCTTTGGGGATGTTGTTGTTTACTTAGGGTGTGTTTGTTTCATTAAGATGTTTCACATCTGAATCTGACTACTACGTCTTACTAGTAAGAGATGGCTATAATGTCTGAATCTGATTGAAAAATTGTTGTTTGTTTTTTTATAATTGTCTGAATGGTTTTAATTTTCCCTTTTTTATGTATATATTAAACTATTGCGATAAGATTAATAAGTAGATAGTGTAAACTTGAAACAAAACATTTTTATCATAAATTTAACACAATTATAAATCATTAAATAAATTATCTTAATACATATCCAAAATTTAACATAATAAAAACTATTACATAAATCGTCTTAAAATAAAACATAAGCTTAACGCAATAAAACAACAATTAAGTTACTTAACCAATACCAAATAATTTAAAACCTAGCTTTACATAATTAGTGCCGCGATTTGATCTCGTAAGTTAATCATGTATTGTTGATCCGCGTTACTCCCAATTGGTTGAACAACTTCAACATCACCGTTATTATCATCATATACATTTTCATTATCATGTACGTCGCCTTGATACATGAGTCCAAAAAAAACTTGTATTGTTCGGGAGTAAAATTTAGTGTAATCGAGTAACCCATTCCTTATAAAAAAAACAATGCAAATACATACTTAAATAACAAGCATGAATAATACTTTCACATTACAACATGAGCTAATAGCCTTATAGTAAACTGAAAATTACACTTTATAAAAATGAACCTTTATTAGTCCACTATTTGAAAATAATGAAGTATTAGTTGAACAACTTGGACACCCTGTGTATCCCTTTAATTCTGTAGATTGGTAGGACTAATGTGTCATCTCAAGAGTGCCATTTTTCTTATTACTTAACGATAAAAGATGAAAACATAAGCACCAAATAATTCCAGGTAACTGAAACATAGGGTTATATTATGTTGTATTGCAAATGTTGCTTAAATTCCTGGAAATATCAAACACGAATAACAACTTGCTACACCAATTCAACAAATTTCAACAACTCAGACAATATCACATGATCGCTCAAAAGTAGACAACTTTATACTAATGTTATACTAACAAATTATATACTCATAACAAGAATCTCAAATCTAGTCATGTAACATATGATTGCTAATTTACTCTAAGCACTTAAATTGTCAACGAGTCAACCCAACCCAACGTAACCTGACCTACAATAATTAAGAACTTTTTTCTCTGCATTATTTTAGCTCATTTGGATATCCCTGTTTCACCTAAACAAACCAACGGATGTATAAAGGAAATGCAAATTGACCCGGTTTTGTCCATTTGGGCAAAAGAGACCCTGTCTAATATAAATCACATAAATGCATAACACGGAGAATAGTAAAAGTAGTTTCAATGTATAAAGAAAGGGGGAGATATCTATGGAAGACACATCTTCAAGTAACACACATTCTCTCTGATTAAGGTCTAAGACATCCTCATTGCCATCACCATCATCATAGAGTACCTAAAAATATATAGAACCGAACAGTAGTCATTATAAAAATTATACGAAAAATGTAAACCAACACATTGGGGTAGATATTTGTCAAATTTCACACCTTGTGCTTCATTTTACTACGATCAAAGGATTCCACGACTCCTTTGTAATAACTGCAGCAATAAAATGACAGTCATTTGGGTTGTTTTAATTAGCACAAACTGAAACTGCTGATAAAAGGCAAGCACCATAGCATTCGGTCAGCTACTTTGGTACTTACCTTTTATCTGGACTTATAGGCCGCATTAAGAATAATTTTAGACTATTTTAACTTTACATTATCTTTAAGCATGTTTAAGAGAAAAACAACACAATACAAATACAAAAACAAAACCTACTTAAAATCTGGTCCAACACGATTCACAGCACGAAATGCAATATTTTCTTTGAAACTCCTAACTCCACCTATTCCACAAAACAACAGATACTATATATCATAAACCGTATAAACCAATAAACAAATAAAAAACATTCCAAATTTGTTTAAAAAGGTGATTTACCAAGCTCCTATGCCATATCTACCAAAAAGTCAGCCAAATCCCTGAAAAATGATATATAAATTATCAGATTCCGACTACTACCAACAATAAACTGTATTGGTGTAAGCGTTTATCTAGCTCAACTGATACTTAGTGCTGACTTCAAATCTCTAAACCTGGGTTTTTCTTTTCTCCTTTTTAAAAAACAGGCCTGAACACAATTAAGTGTCTAAGCTTGTAGGTTTTTATTATATAAACAATTTTGTTAGCATCAATGAGTTTAATCATACTGTGACGGTTACCTATGTTATTATTCTAATTCTAGATAGTTTAAAGTATTAAGCACCCAAGACCCTGTTCTGTGTATGCCATCTACTAAAAGCACACTGTACATGTAGCAAATGCAGAGGATCATACTTACATTTGGGAGTTTGACGGGCACGCTTGTTCCTGTTACAGTGTGTTAATGAGAAGCTGCTAAAGCGCAAGAAATCACACTATGGGACTGCATAAACCTAAAAATTGTCTTATAAGCATCATATCCAAAACAGAACTAAAATATTCAATTTCTTATGAAATAAAAGTAGCCGTTATTTAGCAAACACCCAAAATAAATTTGTAAATAAAAAGCACCCTCTAAATACCCTCTAAATCCAAACACCCTCTAAATACCCTGCAAACATGTAAACAAAAAACACGAAAACATGCCGCTTCCGCGATCATTAACATATATTCCATAATCAGATCATTTTCATCATAAAAGCATACCTCTTTTGCGATCATTAACATATCTTCCAGGGACTGGTAGCCATCCAACGTTCTAGCCAACTCCATACATTTCTTCCACATACAGTTTAGCTGGACTAAGTAATTAGGAATATATGATCAGTGTGTGCAAAAATACTCGACACAAAGAAACAATTCTTGGATACCAATACAACCACCAATGACCTGAGAAAACGTACATAAAAACTTCTTATATCCTAAAATTTTTAAAACAATATGATGTGCAAATGGCCTCTGTGTGTAGGTCTGTAGAAAAACCCAAAAAAAATCACTAATTGCTCGAAATCACAAAACCTTCTTTCGATTCAACCCATAAAAATTGCAAGAAAATCATACCTTTTAATGAGATTTTTACATAAAAATAACAACAATAAACCATATAGCAACTATACTCAGACGGTTTCCACGACTCCTATTACTAACACAGAATAATAATCTATCCAACAAACATAAGGGTAATTCCAAAACTTCAAAGTCCTCATCTTTCCTGTTACAAAAGAGCATAAGATAAATTATCAATCCTTAACACAAAAAAACAACAAAAACCCTAATTCCCAAAATTCTAAATCGAAGCAGAATTTGTTTGATTATTGGTAAATTAAATACAGTAACATAAAATTTATAGCTAATTAATGCATCAGGGTGATTTCGCACAATTTTTTTAGGGTTTGCTTAGAATTTTTTTATAAAAGTGGCATAATCAATTAAATTAATAAAAAACACGAACTAAGTGAAAAAAAATCCAGACAATCTTACCTGATTTACCCGATCTAACCGCTTCCCTCAACAACAGCCCCAACATAATACATTAGGTTGGTGTCTGATTTGGATGCGATGGGGCTGTGTTTTGTGTTTGTGATTTGTGTTTTGTGGATGTGGATTGAGGGAGTGGAAGAATAAGTGTGGGAGGTAGCAATTCACTATTGGTAGCAATTCTCTCATCTTCCTCTCCTCACAAAGACACTGTAGTAACCATCTTGGCTGGGTCGGGTAAGAAACAAAGTTTTACCTGAGCATCCCACTGAATGTTATATTGTATAATTACACATCATGTAATTGACTATAGTTTACAATCTCTATATGCAAAAGTGCTTTAAAAAAGTTAAAAAGTTATTACTTTTTTTATATTGGATAAGGAGATTCACTTGCTCTACCTTGTTGACGGTGCATAGTCTCCCATCACCGTTTTTTCATGATGATTTATTGATAGGTTTCATCTATCATTGATGTCATGTCCAAAAACATGTCACACATTTTTCAACAAGGCATTGATGATAGATGAAACTCGAACCACAATGAGATGGAGCGGTTTGCTCATCCTTATCCAACAAAAAACAATACTACTTGTAACACCTTTTTCCAAAGTACTCTTGCGCGTAGAGATCGTAAAAAAAACAATTAGCTTTGAAAATATAATGTTAACATAAAAAAAATTATAAAGATACAAAATTCTTTTCAAAATTTCTGTTATCATTGTTTTCGCATTGAAAATACAGTCAATCGGCATCATCTACATTTTCGAATTAGTATTATGAAAAACTCACCACAAGATATACAACAGACACAAAAATGATGGTTTTAAATCTGCCAAAATATGTATCCTCCTTTAATCCAGCAAGCAAGGGGAATAAAACAAAGTCACCAAATCACGTGCTAACACTTGTTTAGTTACAAGGGGATCAATAGTTCCAAGTTGGAACATTTGGTTGTAAGGACATAAATACCACATCACCTCCTCACATTGGAGGTGTGTTCATCAGTTAAAGTTCAAATACTTATCTATATTTTCTCTCTAGATTAATAAGTGTCCACACCCATTCTCTCTTTCTAGATTAATATACGTTAAGGATAATTATGGGACAACATTACCTATTAATAATAGTACGCAACCGATTGAATGCCAAGTTATAAGGTACAAAGTTCGTTGTCAACTTGAATAATTCGGTTTGCTTTGTTATCATGGAAGATCATTTCAAGAAATTTCCATAAAGAACTAGGCGTGGCTTTGAGGTCGAGGATCACACTTTCTAATCTCTCCCGGATCATGCTCTAAATAAATGATACAACGAGGGAATCAAGTTGATCATGATCGGGGCGCTAGTTGAAAGCGTGGGTGTAATCCCCCGTAAATTTCCCTATAAATAATAAAAGTAAATTAAAGACTAATATATCATTACGTAAATTGATAACGTTTTTACCAATAACAAAATTTTTTTATATATATTTTATTATCAAATATGCTATGTTACTTGAAATCACTACGATATTCATGATTCTTTTTTTTTTTGCTTGGAACGATGCTCACACATGTACCACTATAGTCTAAAATCTCGAGAATATTAAAAATTTCTTTTATTCATTACGAACCTGCATTTCGAGACATTTTTCAAAAATTACTATTCATCGGTTACTATTCACAAAACACTATTCATCATTTCACTATTCATCGTTTTTGGAGTCGGTTAGCGATATTGAGATGTTTTTCAAGAATTTTACTATTCACAAAACACTATTCACTCTCGGACTCACGTAAACATCTCACTAATTAAATACTAAACTATTCACTAATTATAATTAACAATTTTACAAATTTTAATTACCTTTAAACCGGACTCTTAATTTCCCTAAGCCCAAACAAAAGTCGGCCTGTTACTATTCCGAAGCCCAAAACGAAATTAAACCCATTTCATTATTTTTGTTTCATTTCCACTCAACTAGCATCAACTAGAAACGAGCTTGGTACGCTCAAACCTTACACACGACACACACTTATTTTTACATATACTCATTCCTCCCCTAGCTAACAATTAGAGGGTCGATTTTTAGTTTTTCACATCCAGTCTAGATACGATTTTACTAGGCAAAGCTTTTGTCCCAAAAACGATTTCATGCGATTTTCAACTAATCCAAAACTCAACCGGTTTAAACCACGTTTGTTTCTATAACTTCCTAATATCATTTCTAAACACAAACTAGTGTCTAAGTATTTCAAAGTTATCAAAATCTCAAACTATACACAAATTTACAAACCGGTTCACAAAAGAAATAGGTGTCGACATGTATATTTTAAAACAAATGAGTACCTCCCTATTTCATGCTTACACATTGCATATTTTATGATATAGGCAAGGTACTAGCTCCAATATTTAAATCCATTTTACAAGTACAATCCATTTTCTTTTTCAAACAACACATTCCTTTTGAAAATGGAGGCATGTCGATCACTAGAAACCAAAGAAGATGTTGCGTCTTATACACTTTCATGACTTTTGATTTACACGTTAATATCACATCACATTAAAACCTTATACACTAGAACACACTACCATATTTTACTTCCTAGAGAAAGTACCAAAACCTTTTTATAACATATATGTCAAGTACCATTTGTTTGTATGATTTCAAAGCCCACGTCTTCTTTCTTTGATGATTGAAATGTCGACACAAGAAACCAGAACCTTGAGTGTAGTACCACTCTTACAAGTTAGACTTTTTGAAAACACTCCAACATCACATCACATTCAATGTTGGATACTAGAACACATTAGGTTTCATATATAAGTAGCCATACATGCAAGCTTACATTTTCCATTTCCATGCAAACAAAAAATCCACCAAATATTTTAAGTAGTAAACTAGGCTTTGGGTCGAAGCATTTGGGATGGAAAATCAAGGGATTCGTGTAAGCTTAGGAGAAACACGTTATTGGTTGTGAACCTTGGTCGAGCACACATACACACTACGTACTCATCTCACTCACTTCTCGACTCTACGTCTTGTTTTATCCACCATTTTGGTGTCGTAAGTTACTAACAAACTCTTTTCAATATTTTTATAAAACTTTCATTTGCATTATCTTTATACGCGACACACACAATTGCACCTCTTTATTCGAAAACTAAATATACAACATATATATATTTTACGTTCGTCTATATATTTCACACCTTAACAAATAAACTATGTAGAGTTTTGAAACTAAAAAGCTACGTACAACCTATTTTAGAATACATTTCTAACGTATACAAACAAGTATCGAAAACTATTAAAATTTTTCTAAGTCTTTTGTTTTATAAAAACTTGTCCCATGCTAGCCCAAAACGCACGTATATCTTTAAATTTTACTTAACAAGCATACCATTTTATTTCACAAACTAATAGTCCTCATGACAAACAATCATTTTCGTATAAAAACTTTATAATAAAAGTCACGATAGGACCTAGTAATCGATCAAAAGCAAATCGACCAAGAAACTGTTTTTAAAAATTAAATTGTATCGATTGGGCCTTAAGGCCCAATCACTTCAAAATAAGCCGATCAAATAAGCTGAAGTAATAAGCAGTTTGGCAACGTTTTTATACTTCTAACCTTAGCCCAAAACAAAGCCCAAAAACCCCGTAGGCCCATTGGATTTAAAAACACTAACGGGCCTTACATTTCGTTAAAAGCCCATAAGCTATCAAATTAACTTTTCGAACTAATAAGCTGGTAGAATAAGCTCAATAAGCTGTTGTGAAACTATTTAAGAAATGAAAACATTAAGTTTTGAAATTAGGGAAGTTTGGACTAAATTTGCAAATTTTACAAAAATTGGGTTAAAAGTGTCAACTTTTCAAACTTTCGGTATAAAATGTCATTTCGTAAATTATAGGGTGAAAACTGATTTTTATAAACTCTAGGGTGAAAGGTGTAAGAAATACAAAGTTTTGGACGTAAAATACAAATATATTTAATTTTGGACTAACGGCGTAACGCTAACGCCGTTCGGGTAAAAAGTGTAAATTTTTAGAAAATACAAGGGCCATATATATATAATTAATATTTTTATTTTTACTTTCCATTTTTACGAGTTCACGTCACGACGTTACGTTCATTTTCAAACTATTATTACTATTACTATTTTATTATTAAACGTTACGTTATTTTCAAACTATTATTATTATTACTATTATTATTATTAAACGTTACGTTATTTTCAAACTATTATTATTATTACTATTATTATTATTAAACGTTACGTTATTTTCAAACTATTATTATTATTACTATTATTAAACGTTACGTTTTATTTCAAACTATCGTTATTATTATTATTAAACCTTACGATATATATAACTAAACTAAACGAACAATATACTATAAAAACCAAAAGTCTTACTAACGTTAAATTAACAAAGCATGCATTTAAAAACTACTCGCGATTAAAACCCTAAGACTATCAAACACTAAAACATGCCATATATTATCTAGGTCGTGTGTGGAGCCGTTCCCATTATTGCAAACTGAGTATCGATATTTTTATTCACTAAACCACTAAGGTGAGTTCATAGCCTCGCCTTTACTTGTTTAAATGTTTTATAAACCCTGCGAGGGGGATACATGCTAGTTTTTACAAACAGAACACAAGTATTTCCTTGGTATGCTTTACCTGATCTCGTTATTGCTTAAGTACCTTTCCTTGCTAAAAGCCCCTCATATCATGAGCCTTAGTCACCCAGAGAGGTGAACGTAAATAATTGTGGATAGATCTATTAGGGATTGAGCATCCCCGTTTGGGCGTTGGAGAAAACAACCAAACGCACTTTATTTGAAATCTAATAGGTTACTGGCAAGAACCTATCCCGAGGGCCCCCTGTTACTATAATCCATCATTCGTGATGAGATTTGTTAATCGGCTGAGCATCATGAGCTTAATGCAATAACAACTGTTTTTAACTTATAATTGTATGACGGTGCAATTATCACTTATAACTTGTGTTCAATCTTTTAAACTTAAACCTATGAATATCACTCAACTTTTGTTGACTTTTAGCATGTTTATCTCATGTCTATAACGAGCAAGGATGGGACGGAAGAGCACGAAATTCTCACAAAGGCTATAAAATTTTATTATCATTCGAAAACCTATTTAACAAAATTTAAAAACCACTGGGACCTCATTTTGAAAACTCTGATATTTATAAAAATTCGAATGATAAATATTTTTAGAAAATCATTTTCTACTGAAAAACTATGAGCTGTGAAGTAACACCCAATCTTTATTCCGCAGCAAATATTTCAAAATTGGGGGTGTTACAGTGGGGCCCTCAATGATGCGAAGAACCTTAAGCATATAACAATGTCATCAAAAGAGTTCACACCATGTGTTATAATTGAGCTTGTCAAGATCAAATGTCATGACAAGCTTGATAATGCATGCGAAAGCTTTGTCAAGCATCAAGAAGGTTGGTTTTGACTTTTGAGGATGGTGGTAGGGGTGGTAATCAGAGTCGTCAACAACTATGAATTGGCGAAAAGAGCTTGTGAACTATCGCATGTAGCAACAACGGTTTAAGATGCAAAGTCTTAGGCCCTACATTAAGGTGCTTTGCCCCTCAACTTCCCCAGGCGCCCTTCTGGACAATGCACCGCCGCCCAATATCATGGGGGCGTCGCATTGGTGCGCTTTTATTAGGAAAGTTTAAAGGTTTGTTTAGGTCGCTTTTTATTTAATTAGGCTTATTTTACTCCAAGTTTTATATCATTACAAATATAAGGTTTGTGAATTTTTTAATCAAGTTTTTATTTAATTAAGTTTATTTTCCTCCATGTTTTATGTTGACACATAACTTTTTAATGACTCACTTCGTTATTGGCTCAATTAAAATGGACTTGAACTATGTCATATAGTTGTTTAGATCGTTAAGTTAATTAATAGAGATGAACTATGTCATATAGTTGTTTACTTGTTTAAATTGTTAAATTAAGTAATAAAGATGAACTAGAGGTGAGATCCTTGCAAAACATGTATCCATTAAAAAATAAATAAGCAAATCTCAACTATCCATTCACCTTTCATTTAATGGCTAAGATCAAAACAAAAAGTAACAAAGGGAGGACAAAATTGGCATTCTGGCTCATTTAATATAAAAACCCACTTTCCACCTTTTTTTAGAAAAACAACATATCTTGCAAATGGTAAATCTTCAAGCTACAAAAAATACATCATCGCGACGAGAATTAAATCATCTTTCTATAGATATGCATTGTTATATACTTTCGATGAATTTTTTTTTTCAAAATTTTCATCCAGAAAAATCCCACGGGATTCGTAAAAAAATCCCATGGGATTCGTAAAAAGATGATTTTTTTTTTCAAAATTTCCATCCAGAAAAATCCCACGGGATTCGTAAAAAGACGAATTTTTTTTTCAAGATTTCCGTCCAGAAAAATCCAACGGGATTCGTAAAAAAATCCCACAGGATTCATAAAAAGACAAACTTTTTTTTCAAAATTTCTGTCCAAAAAAATCCCACGGGATTCGTAAAAAGACAGAACTTTTTTTTTTCAAAATTTGCATCCAGAAAAATATCACGGGATTTTAAAAAAAATCACTTATGATTTGTTATTTTTAAAAAATCATAAGTGATTTGTAAAAATGAGTAAATCACTGTTTTTGAGTTTCATACTTTTATGTCACAGCTTTTTAAGGGTAGATGTTTTTTATATGATTGTTGAAATGAGCTCTTTGAATCTATTTATTAAAAAGTTGTATGTTGTTATACAGAATCCCATGTGATTCTCTCTGATCCCTTGGGATTCATATTGAATTTCATGGGATTCTGTATGAATCACATGGGTAATCTTTATGAATTACAGGTGATTCATCAAATAATCTCATGGGATTATGTATGAATCACATGTATAGAATCCCAAAGGATCAGAGAGAATCATATGAGATTTTGTATAAATCCCACGAGATTTTCATTTTGCCTTATATAAACTAGAAGTATAATATCACTTGAGATTCTGTATGAATCTCAAGGGATTCTGTATGAAATCACATGGGATTCTGTATTATTTATCATGTCGATAAATCACAAAGGATTCTGTATGAAATCACATGCGATTAGGGATGAATCTCAAGGGATTCATCAAAGAATCCCATGGGATTTTGTATGAATCACAAAAGATTCGTCAAAGAATCACATGGGATTTTGTATGGCACCACACTGTACCTAGCGCTCTTAGAAACAATTTTCATTTTACTGAAACACTTTCGTGCATTGTATTGAGATTTAGCATGCAAATATAAAAGTTTGATGTCAAAAGTACCTAGTAATAATGATAAAGTGATAAAATAATACTCTATAAATTAAATAGTAAAGTACCAATAGTAAAATCACATATGAAATATTCACGTGACAAAAAAATCTCATGGGATTCTGTATGGATCACATGGGCTTCTATAAGAATCATAAGGGATCAAAGAGAATCACATGAGATTTCGCTACAGCACCCGCTGCTCTAGCTAATTGTCCACCCTTTCCAAGTGTGATTTCTACGTTATGTATGGCCGTGCCTAAGGGCATATCGGTTGAAGTAGATTCTTCTTTTTTATCAATCAAACCCCCTTCCCAAACGGTACAAGCTTCTTCCAAAGCATACGGATTTCTGGATGTAGATGGTGAGCATTTCGTCGCTTACTACGCCCTTCCTCGTCTCTGGGTGCCTAGGTATCCACCGTAAGCAGGCACCCACCGTAAGCCTTTCTGGGATTCCGTATGAATATCAAGGGATTCATTGTAAATCCCATGAGATTCTTTCGTGCATCACATAGGATTTATTAGTATTTTAGTATATAACAAATACTAGTCGCATGACCCGTCCGATGGACGGGCTAGCGTCATGTAAATTTTATAATATTATTACTTATAAGGTCAATACTTATGAGAATCCATAGTGATGAGATTTTTATAAGGATCATAACTTATTTATAAAAATTTAACATGTCGAAATAATTTTAATTTGATACTATTATTATTTTAATTTTAGTTTGTTTCTAATTTGTTGTAATGTTAATATGACCATCAATTCTTATGAGTTATTAACAGGATAAATAACTTTATCATTCATAGTTATTAGTTGTTAAAGGTTTAGCAATGTGCCTCGAAAATCATGTGCTCAATATATTAATAAATATGTTTGTTAATGATAAACACATCATTTTAAAATTGTCTAATTGAATATTAGCATTGTAAAAATTTCACCATACATATGCAAACTTATAAAAACATTAAAAAAAATTAAAACACGAGTAAGACATTAAGATTTTAAAATTAGAATCTTCAAAAATACTTTAAAACCAAAACAAAACCATTCTTAAGATACTAAAAACGAAATTTTGGAGATATGTCCGAAGACCATCCTAGATGTAGATTGTCATAGTCAGTTCTATCGTTGGTCTCGACATCACTCTCTTCACTGTTGGAATGATCAAAAAAAGAATCCATTGTTGGCATGACCCATTCGATGGACAGGCTAGTGTCATATAAATTGGATAATATTATTACTTATAAGGTCCATACTTATGAGTATCCATACTTATGATATTTGTTTTATGATTCGTAATTTAATTACTTAGTTAAATCTAATAAGTTTTCGAACATAAACGGATTCATCTAATTAGTACATCATGAATATATTGGCATAAAGAAATCCAAACAATCAATCTAACTGAAAAAGCATATATTGGAAAAATATATTGCTGAGACGTAACATAATACATAATGCAAAACTTCATTCATTATAGCAAGTTTCTAAATTTATGATTAGAAAAAAAAAAAAGAAAAAACAAAATCTTTAGGCCTGTACAAACACAAAAAAAAATATCTTTATTCCTATTGATACTATGTTAAGAGAGAGTATTCATACATGAATGTGTTTTAATGTTAACTCACTTGCTTGATATTGACAGTGAACAGTTCCTTTGATTGGAACTATGGGCAGGAACCAATATTCACCATTCATTATGAATTTTAAATGAAAGAACCCATAACTGATCTACATTATAAGTATTAACCTCGTGGCATTAAGGGCACGTCCAACTCCATGTACAAATACATGTATATTTAGAGGAAATACACATATATCCAGTATCACCAACTGATGTGCTATATTTAAGACATGCATTATTATAAGACCAGGTAAGAATCACATATTAACACTAACCCGTGATTTCATTTTTATCTTCACCTTCATAAATAGTTGAGGTCGAGAGTTGGAACAACTGTGTGCAATTAATTCTTCTTCAGTTTTCTTCTCCTAAGCTTGCTCGTATTTGTGCTCGTATACCCAGTTAGTAAGATCTTTTGTTGGATCCAATGGCACCATTCACCGTTCACCTAGAAAAGCTAATCCAAACATGTTATAAATATGTTTATGTACCTGGAGGAAGAGATCTCTAATAATTGTGTTGTAATCAAATGGACAACCTCTCTCCATTTGGGACATCAACAGAGCAAGTTAACAGCCACATGCAAAAAGCAACTATATGTAATCAAGCTTCCTTGCATGAATCTGAAGTGCAAGTTCTTACATATGGCATTATATAGTGATCACATGTAGCTTTTAAATTAGAACTTTTATAGTATCATTCTTTTATAAACAGAAAAAGTACCTTCATATCACATTGATTAATTATCCAGTAGCCTAATATGTAAAAAAATAGACCAACCATTCTTTTTGCTCGTGCTATCGTTTTGGTTACTACTGCCCATAAGGGAACTAAACCAGGTAACAAAAATATTTGCGATAAAACCTAATACAATATGAGTTCTTACATTGTCATAACAAATATACCACTGAAGCAAGTTTATAAATGACTGATGCGAGTTCTAAATGGCATGTCAAGTTCAAACCTGCTCGCATAAAATAGAACACGATAAATAAATAAATAGTAGAAAACATACAAAGTCATCATAATGTTGATGAATAATATTAGGGTCGGTGAAAAGTAGCCGGTCGGGCCAAATGCATCAGCCTTATCGGCTTATCTAGATATTTATCTGCCAGCCAACCAAATACATTGGCCCGGCGTCAGCCGTGTCGCAATGCATCAGCCCGTCCCATTGCACCAGCCCACTGTTCCATTGACTTGGCCTATTTTTCTGCATGAGCCTTAGGTTCAAGAGTTCAATCTGTCATTTCATTGCAATATTCTTGTAAAGGTAGACTTTTTCCTAAGATGTTTTTGTGCTATATTTGCAAAAATCATCTTCTACACAATACTGCACAACCTTACTTCGCTAATAACTATGACATGGGTCTTAGTTTGTTATCATAATCCTTCTTCTAAAAACAATGATTTGAGCTATATATTAAAAAAAAAACTATGAGATGGGTCTTAGTTTGTGCTATATATTTGTGAAAATTATTTAAAAAAAATGTTCACATATCAATTTTGGCCAGTAACCACCCATCTTATGACCTCTAGTGATAAATGGTTTTTATAATGAAGTGAATAGTTTTGGCTTATGCTAGAAGTAATAATAATTGTTTACATACTTTGACTTGCTCAACATCAAAGCTCTCGAAAGCTTGATTAGCCTCTTGATTGGTCTTGATAATTGCGAGAGCTGAATATTTGTCTCCTCCAGCTTTCTTACTTGTCTGCAAGCAAATTATTCCATGAGTTAGTCTTAATACATCTCAAAATTCAAATCTTGATAGATATGGAAGTAGTCAAATACAACGACATATAAAGCTTCATATGGCCAAAAGTAGACCTTCATTTTTGTTGTCCCCAACAGCTCATTGTTGCCAACTTTCCATTACTAACTCTAATCGCAAAGTCGGCTTCTGCCCAATTATAGTAAGTAATGAAAGCAAAGGACTTCTTGGGTTGCATTTGAATCCCATGAATGGTAACCATAAAAAAATTTACAGCACCATTAGGACAGTCGCAAAGTTAACCAAACCAAAGTGTACTTTTTATACTTGTAGCCACATTATTAATTTATTTTCATTATTGTAGTAATATAGTTTTTGTAATAATTTTTAATCCATTAGCAATTCATATACAATACAGAAACTTAACAGGTCAAGGTTAACCTGTGCAACCCGCAAAAATAAAAACACGTTCCAACCAAACCTGTTTTGGCCAGGTTACCAAATCCCTCTGAATTTTCACCTCTAGAAATAAGCATTGATCACTGAAGTTCCAAAAGGGACTGAATTTACCTTAGGCTTTCCATCAAAGCACCAACATAGGCATGCAAGTACTCTACCCTTGGCGTGTCCATCTATGCTCCGTTACGTGGTTGTACATGACCTGTCAAAACAGACAATACACACTACTATAACAGCCTTTTTTTGAGGGAGACACTACACCCCCGAAACCGAATAACCTTTTTGTTATTTCATATAGCTGGAGTTCACGATGGACATTGAAAACTACAAATTAACAATTTTCTTCCTCAAATAAATACTTGATTTTAATATAATTATCCAAACACCCCCGAAACAGAATAACCATTTTCAAAAGTGCTTAAGTTGTTCAAAACTATACACTAACAAACACAACAGCATATGTCATTTTCACCGGCAAACATTGCCTTCACACGCTACATGAACATAAATATTTTCTTACAAGTTAAAGCGGTCTTCGTATATTATCAAATTCACAGCAAGCCCAAAATGTCCAAATTTTCCAGAACCACCCCCACCTGCAATCAGAAGGTAAACATATCTCATTCAATGAACATTCATACGCTGATGACTATCTTGTAGATAGAAGTTCAACTCACCCTGAGCAGATAAACAATGAACTGCCGCCTCCCTTTGCCTCCAGTGAGCCTCTTCCCGGCGTCTCTCCACTTCCTTTTTCCTTTGAAGCTCCTCATGCCTTTCTTGGCTTTCTCGAGCTTTTCTTCCATTGTACGTTTCTTATCCTCAGTTTCCTTCTTGACAGCATCGGCTTTCTTTTCAGCCTTGACCCCTAATTCATCAAAAATAATATATCTGCTAACCTAACTGGATTCAATTTGAACAAAAAGTAAAAGTAAAAATTACCTGAGATTGAAGTTGGTTGATTTGTGCT
This sequence comes from Artemisia argyi, assembly GCA_030686995.1. Taxonomy (NCBI): domain Eukaryota; kingdom Viridiplantae; phylum Streptophyta; class Magnoliopsida; order Asterales; family Asteraceae; genus Artemisia; species Artemisia argyi. The sequence continues at coordinate 6,616,779 of CM060705.1, forward strand.
GAAACGATACAATAAGGCGAATACGAAATTGCTTGCCACTGATTCAAACGTTTTTTTAAAATGATTTGTGATGAAATAAATCAATCTTAGTTTTATCACAAGATCTTTTGCAGAAATTAAGGGAAAACCATGTGGAGTGATTAGTAGATTGTTATGATTTTTGAAAAATTAACAAAAATAGTTTGATTTGAGAGAGATTTTGGGGTAGAGTTTGACTGATTAAATGGTGATCGAGTGTGTAGGTTATTTTTGGGAGATATGAAGATCATTGATTGAGGGGCTGAAGATTCGGAATGAAGGTTGAATAAGAAAGAGTGAGAATGGCGTGTGCTATCTCCTTCCAGCTATTTATTTTGTGACAGCGTGGCATTCTTGGAGGTTTCCACATATTTTGTTCAAGTGGCATAAATGATGTGGCATGATCCTCTATTATATATGTTGGGAGTTATACAGAACATTAAAAAAACTAACAAAAAAAAATTTGAGTTATAAAAGCAAAAATAGAATCAAACAATATCTTTGCACCTAACAAATTGTCTTCCAAAAAAAATATTACAACACAACATTCAAAAAGCCTCAAATAAATATTGTATACTAAAAACACATTGTATATCATATATGTTTGATACCTTGTGGCTATAAGTATTGCATACTCAAAACTGATTTGGTTAGTTATTGTATACTGTACATTGCACTTCTTTCTCTATATATAGCCACATTATTGTATTTTGTAACACAACTTTGAAGTTAAAACAACCTAATGAAATACTTTAAAAATTGTTAAAAGAAAATTTGTAATATGAAACACCCTATGTGACTTTACAGCAAACTAAGAAAAGCAATAAAACAAAGTGTCTTTTTCTCTCTAACACAAGACCAGTCAAACTCATTACTGTATCACTTCATCTTCCTCATCAAAATGCATCTCATCGAAAAATTGTAACTTATACATGCTTCGCCAGTTTACCCAACAATATCAAAATTATCACAACTAACTTAATCTCAAACCCAAACTAACTTAACTAACTCACACTTACAGTAATGAATCTAGAAGGATCAAGTATCCACGACTCAACTAAAGTAGCCACGTGGAAGATGATGTGGCAGCCGGAGCAAGCTGCAAGGAGTGAGTCGTAGTCGGTGACGTCACCGTAGGCGAGTTCCAGAGAGGGTGAGGGAGGAGGTAGAGAGGTGAGATCGGTGGCGCGTCAGACGAATGCGCGGACGGTGTGGTTGTGGTTGAGGAGCAGATTGGACCGGAAGTTGATGACGTGGAGGATGAAATGGAGGAGATCGAAGTCGCCGGAAAACTTTGTGGTGAGAGAAAATGAGAGTGTGTGTGTGTGTGAGATTAAGAAATGAAATGAAATGAGTAACTAAGGGTTGTACCGACCCTTTGTTAGTATTTAGTGATATTACAAACATGCCCTTCCATAGTTAACTATATTAAAATAACAATTAAATTGCACCATTAGATTTAAAAGGAATGGATGGTTGAAATCAAGGGATATGTTCTTTAGAAAAATCTTGTTTCATATTGAACTTTTGTCATTTGTTTGTATTGAATGGTATATAAAATATTTTATCATCTCAGTTAGATGAGACTCTGAAATATTTTATCATAAAGATTCCCTGTATAACCCACTAGTTAATATGGTAAATTAGATGAGTAATCCCACGTAACATCGCAAGTTCATTAATTTTTCTAGTCTTTCATAGCTAACTCATTAAACCTTTTGTTTGAACAGTAGTTTTTTTTCGCACTCTATATCACGTATCTCACAATTTATCTCACAAATGACTTAAGCGAAGCTTGAACCCATAACCTTTTAGTTAATTGGCAACTCGTCAATTTACTTATTTAACATGATGTATGTTTATTATTCAAATGCCAACATTGTCCTTTTCCTTATGAAGAAATGAAATGTGTTTGACTCAAAACATAATTACTTTGATACTTTCCTATTGAAAAGTATGAAATTTATTAGTGGATGTGAGACTCATATACAAATGTCGGAGTTTTAGTATTCATCACGAATCTCATAGGATGATAAATGTGTACAGGAAAGGTTTTCTTGAACCTCAAAGAAAATACATGTAGGTCCACCTACTTTAAGGTGATATAGACTCATGTGATGTAAGGTTATTGATGTTGACATATAAGCAAAAAGTACTCTACAGGGCATCCTGTGAATTTTGAAGGCTTGAACCATATTTCAATTAAGACTATAACAACATGTTTTTACAGCAGTTTTAGCAAATACTAATATTTTAGTATCAAACTCGTATAAAAATAACGCATTGTTTTTCACGAATTTGGTATGGACAAGCACATTCCAGAAAATAGCATGGTAAAAATGAACGCATGGTCAGCAAAGTTCATCCCACATTGGATTGAAGAAGTCATACATGGCAGTCTGTTCAAATAAGCAGTAATTTGACATCTAAACATATCACTTATTATCTTTTGCTTATTTTCTTTTTTAGTTTTTTATGTTTTGTAGGTAATAAAGTAGAGGGTCTGATCCTGTGCAAATGGATACTTCTACATAGCTTAAGGACTAAAGTGAATGATCCGAGCCTATATAATCATCTCATCTGCTTGGGTTATGTTGGAACAATCGATACATCAATTCTCTCTCAAAGAGCTATTAATGCTTCTTTCTTTCTTTCATATTTTTTTATCATCTTGATCAGTCTCTTCACTGTAATCGTTTGATTATTATTGTTTTAACAATAATCTGATCTTGTATTCTTTGCTTATTTATAGTTGGTAATCTGTGCCAACTATTGAGTTTTATCAGCTAATAAAAGATTGTTTGAGGTTTTAGCTTATCTTTGATACCATCGTACATGGTACCAGAGCTATAGGCTGTTGATTATTATCGATTTGAATTTCTAGCATTTCCAAGAAATTTGGGGATCTTGTCTTCCTAATTCATCCGGTGGTAACTAATTGTGTTTTGGGACATCTGTGGTGGTTATTTTGGAGATCTGGTATATTTGGGCTTTGATTTGAAGAAAATTAGGGTTTGTTCTTGAAACCCTAATTTACTAATAATTGGGGCTTTTGTTCTTTGAGTATTCTCTGGCTTATTTGGTTCATAATCAACCCTTAACTAAGTGAATTAAGGGTGATTGTGATTGGATCTTTATTCTTTCCACTTTATATTGCACTGTAAATCTTTTTTCATTAAGAATAACAATATTTGAGTTTTGTGGGTGCAAATGGGTAAATTAACATCTTGATCTACCACCGTTTGAGTGGTACGAATACCTGCTCTGGTTTACCCCAGTCCACAACCTTAGTACTAGTTGATTCTTGGGTGTGAGTTTATTTTATATTCTGTTCTTTATTAGATTGAAGGAGGATAGGTTAGGATAGCCTTGGAGATTGATATGGCAATTGGTGGTTATTTGTGATTGAAGGAGTTTGGTGATACTTGTTTCTGTTTGTTTAGTTATCTGCTTTGTTTTTCTCTTATCTGTTCTCTAATTGTTTTATTATCTGGTTTATAAGTCTACTTTGTTTATCTTGTTTGTTTATTCATTATGGCTAGTGATGATATTGTTAAGAATTATGATGTTCGTTCATCCTCTGAATTAAAACTTACTTTTGGTGATTCTCTTTATCTGCATCCTAATGATACTAGTGGTACTCTTATTGTGTCTGTTAAACTAACTAGAACTGAAAATTATAAAATATGGAGTATCGATATGACATTTGCTTTAAGGAATACTAACAAACTTGGATTTATTGATGGAACCTGTAAAAGAGATAATTCTAATCCTGGACTTGCTAATCAATGGGACACATGTAATTCTGTGGTTGTTACTTGGATCTTAAACTCTTTGAGTCCTGAGTTGTTTGTTGCTACTATTTACTGTAAAACTACTTATGACATGTGGAAGGACTTACAAGATACTTATGATAAAGTTGATGGTTCTGCTGTCATCAACAAACATAAAAATATTAACTCTTTGAATCAAAATGGGTCCTCTCTTGCTGATTATTACAATAGTCTTAATTCTTTAAACAATTTGATTTAATGATAAGTTTACTTGCTTGTACCTGTGACGCTGCAAAACATTTTGAAAAACATACTCAGTTAATCAGGTTAATGCAGTTTTTAATGGGCCTTGATGACAGGTATGTGTCAATCAAAAGTAATATTTTAACTAGAGACCCTTTGCCATCTGTTAAAACAGCTTTTTCTGTAGTCTCAGGGGAAGAATCCCATAGGAATTTTTCCTCTAGGGCTAGTACTGTTAAACCTAATGCTTCTACTTTTGCATAAAAATTTTTTGATAACAAGAAAAGGTTTAATAACAATAATCATAACAACAAATGTTCAAGTAATACTTCTGGTAATAATTCTAACAACAGAGGACCTAATCCTAATTTAAAATGTAGTAATTGCAACAAGATTGGTCATACTGTTGATAGGTGTTTTAAACTTGTTGGTTATCCTCTTGGTTATGTTAAGAGAAACTTTAATGCTAATACTAAGTCTGTTACCAGTAATAATGCTTCTGCTGATGTTTATAATACTACTGATAATAGTACTAGCAATACTCATGTCTCTTTGTCTAATGAACAGCTTGCTAGGCTTATGAGCGTGCTTAATGATAACAATGTTTCTTCTGCTAATGCCAATATGGCAGGTAAAAGTCTTAAATGGAATTTTGTTAATGGCAGTGTTAAATTTAATCTAAATTTTAAAAAATATTTTAATGGTAACACAAATTTTATAATTGGAAACATTAGTCTTGGTTGGATTGTTGTTTCAGGAGCAAATCAACATATGACTGTTTCTTCAAAGTTTTTGATAAATATAATTGATATTTCAAATCTTGGTCTTACTGTTGGTCACCCAAATGGTACTCAAGCTACTATCACTAAAATTGGAGATTTGAAAATCAATAATAAGATAACTTTATATGATGTTCTTGTTGTTCTTGAATACACTGTTAGTCTTCTTTCTATTTATAAATTAGCAAGAGACAGTAAAATGTTTGTTGGATTTGATGATAATCATTGTTATATTCAGGATTTAAAGGAAAAAGGGAATGTGGGGATTGGTAACCAATGCAATGGTCTATATGTGTTTAATGTAGACAATGCTTGTAAGATTGTTTCTAGTAATTGCACTGCTACTTGTTTTGTCTCTAAATATTTGTGGCACCAAAGACTTGGTCATCCCTCTGATCAAGTTTTGAATATTTTAAAAAACAGTCTTAATCTAGATAGTCATTCAACTTCTGATCATTTCTATGATACTTGTAATAAAGCTAAACAAACTAGAGAGCCCTTTCCATTAAGTGCATAAATCTACTAAAATTGGTCAATTGGTTCATTTAGATGTTTAGGGTCCTTATAGAGTCACTAGCAGGGATGGTTATAAATATTTTCTAATTGTTGTTGATGACTATTCTAGAGCTATTTGGGTGTATATGTTAAAAGGGAAAGAAGATGTTTATGATTCCATTGTCATTTATGTCAATATGATTAAAAATCAGTTTGAAAACAATGTGAAAACTTTTAGAAGTGATAATGGATCATAATTTGTTAATAACAGACTTCAAAAGTTTTTAAATTACAATGGAATACTTCATCAGACCTTGTAACAATTCGCATTTTCAGGTTAATTACTTTTCCCAGCAGGTCACCCAAGCCTGTACTACTCTCGCATGAGCACGCTTAACCGTATGGGCGATTAATCGTTAGACCACAAAACGCGTTTCTAAGACGATTTGAGTTTTCAACTTATTAGAAAAAGTCAACATATTTTTTCCCTCCTCCATTGACCAAAAATCATCCTTTGATGTTATAAGTCATTTCGTGATTTTTAGGCTTACGGTTTGATGTCTAAAAGACATTTAATATCAACCGACACTAGACTGAGCCCAGTCTAGACATTATAAGTCATTTTAAATCATTTTTATCACATTAGAAAAGTAACATTTTAATTTTCTCAATTTTACGCAATATTCGTACGTTTTACGTATTACGCGTTTTAGACCCGTGTTTCCAGTTTTTAGCAGGGTTTTACAACCCAAATGGAACCTACCACTCATTTTATATTTTATTATGGAACATATGGATATGTTTATCAATACTTTCAAGTTCCATAATTTTACGACACCCGGTTTTACGTTTTGAGGCTTAATCATTTACGATTGGTATTTCCCGGAGTCAAAACTCATCCAATACTTGGATAATATCATCCAAGACCAACTCATCTCTTCCTATCCACTCCAAACCGACCTAGGAGGGAGGAGTCACCCCTTGTTTGGCTTAATCTCATGCTTTGTGATCTAGGATCATTACAAGTGTTCACCTTGCTCTCCAAGGTTGGACTAGTCAACATTAGTAACCTCCTCAAGGCTATATAAAGCCCCTCCCCCTCCCCTTTTTCCGTGGATATCACACACACAAACACTCTCATCTTTGCTTGATTTCCTTCTAAATTTCTAGCAAGATTCAAGTGCTTCTTCAAGGTGGAAACCCTAGTTGATCTTAGGTTATCAAAACACTTCCATAACCTCATGAACTTTGGTGATTTCTCTTGAGTTTAAATCCACTCAATTCACCTCAACTTTCATTACATCTCTTTCAAGAATACCAAGGGTAGAAAGATTGCATGAGGTGAAAAGGGTTGAAGAAAGTCTATCAAAGTCCATTTCCTTACATGTTAACTTCCTTTCATCTTTGAAAGCCAAAAGTTGTAAGCCAAACCCTAACATGATTCTTGTTAAATAATCATATTCATGTTATTTACATATTATTTGTGCTATATTATGTAACAATTCGCAATTTCAGGTTAACTTTTATTCCCGAAAATTTTACTATTCACTTTTTACTATTCACTTTTCACTATTTATCTCAGAAATTTTTATTTCATATTCTCGTAAGTTAAACTATTTTAACGATAATCCGAGAGTTTGACGCTCGTCGGATCATTTCTGCAAAAATCACAAAGCCGTGTCCGAGATTTACTTTTAGGTTTAAACGTCCTTCCAGCATCCCGATATATCCATAAAACAGTATAAACAATAGAAATATGATTTTCTCTCATTTTAGGACAATTCCAAAAGTTTCGAAATTTTACGTTTTTCAGTTCAGCGTTTTACGCGAATTGCGCGTTTTAGACCCGTGTTTCTAGTTTTTAGCAGGGTTTTCGCACCCGATAGAACCTACCACTCATTTTATATTTTATTATGGACTATATTGACATGTTTAACCATATTTGTAAGTTTCATATTTTTTGGATACCCGGTTTTACGTTTCGTGACTTAAAAACTTACGGTTAACAATTTACGGAGTCAAAACTAGCTACATACTTAGGATATTATCATCCAAAGACCATGACTACTCATCTAGTCACCCTTATCCTTTTAGAACCGACTTAGGAGGGGGGGGGGAGTCACCATGTGTGGTTAAATCTTGACTTTAGCCATTAGATCTTACTTAATTAAAACTTTGTCTCCAAGTTTAAGCACCTTCCTAGCCACCTTCCTAACCTCCTCATTCATAGTATAAATACAAGCTCATTCTTCTTCCTTTCTTCACAACAAAAACGCCACACCCTTATATCATAGCACCATGATCCTTTGATCTTCAATATACAAGTTACACTACAAAGTTCAAGGTCTTAGTATTCTCTACCTAGTTCTCAAGTTTGTTTGGTGATTCCATGGTCGAATTAGGAGCTACACAAGGTTACTAGGGCTGAAGTTAAATGGTTTTCACAAGGGTTAGATCAAGGCTAGCAAGGGTTACAAGAGTTATGGTAAAGGGTTTACAAGCATAGGTTTAGTGTCCTAGTTCATACTTGACTTCCTTTCTTTAGAAAGCCAAAAGTTGTAAGCAAACCCTTATACACTTTCTTGCTCAATATCATTTCATGCTTATTATGTTTCTTTCATGCTATATATGGTCTTTGTATTGTGTTCATGATGTTTAAAAATGGATAAAACGAGTATTGGTATACATATGTTAACTTATGACAAGTAAACAAGCAAACTAGTGGTTTTTATGGAGAACCACGACCAAAATAGTACAACTATGATATTTGACACTTACTTACTGTTAAAGAGGACTTAACAAGGAAAACATAGCAATTTGAATCACCCAAAACGAGTACACGAGTCAAAAGTTATGACCATTTGAAGTTAGCGAAACCAAAACGGCAAATCTGCCTAAATAGCATTCTGATCAAATTATGATTTTGAAAGTCCCACTTCTGGTCCGATTCATCAAAAAGTTAAAGCACGAAAGTTGTCCGGAACGACGTTTTCGTTCAGGAACAAAGAAGCTCGAGCCCTGAAAATGCTTTCTGAGTGATAATTTTCTTCAAATTCTTAACAGCCCGTTTTAAGTACCAAGTCACTATATAATGGTTATAATTAGATGAGACCAAGAGGTCTAATGACCTAAAGCCAAGACCACAACCATGGCTAAAGCCAAGGTTGAGTCTCAAGATCATGGTAACAATGACCAAGGTCACGGCAAAGCCACGGCTAAAGACCATATAACTATTAAAGATCAAAAAGCTTATATATATGTTATCGAATACTACAATAGTAGGGAGCCTCATGTGAGGAGTTCATTAAGTAAGCCGTCGAGACGAGTTGTGGATTTACGAGTTAAAGTGTCCTGGCTCCTCGAACGTTTACTCCATGACTTCTGAATTATGTCGGCCCGAACGGTAGTAAGAGATATACAACCTATACATGTTTCATAAGCCATTTATATTCAAAGACTTACACTATATACTAAGTATTACATCATGAACATTATGCAAGACATATATGGGCAATTCTTCGTATTCTTAGACGTTACTCCAAACTTAAGTCACAACGTTCTATTATAGGCTGCTCTTAGAGACTTTCGCGATTCGACTACCACTATCATTTCTCATTACATAGACTTAAGGTGAGTCATAGCCCCTACTCTTTTCATACTTGTTTTAACTCTTGGGGGGGATACATGCTCAACTACTTGCTTACTTGTACAAATACTCAAAACATTTGTACTTGACTGTGTTATACTTGATTGCATACATACATGACTGAGTTATACTTAATTGCGTTATTCTATTTAGTAGCTAGTACTTATCTTTGGGAAGTGGCTCCCAGTTGTCTTTGAGAAGTGGCTCCCAGTTGTCTTTGGGAATTGGCTCCCAAGTGAGGTCTTCGGAGATGAAGTAGAGACTCACTACTAATTGCTTAATTGTTTTGATGAACTTATACACGTCTTTATTATACTATATGTTAGCAGTGGGTTGTGAACACACAGGTTACAAGTCTCTTATGGCGGGACTTGTAACTGAGTGGATTCACGATGCCTTTGCTGTGTGATCATTCTTTAAGGCTTTTTCAACTGTTTTAAGAGAAACTCAATGAACTCACCAACCATTGTGTTGACACTTTAGCATGTTTATCTCAGGTTAGTAAGGCGATAGCTAGTGCGTGGAACTTAGAGTCAAGCTGCATATTCTGAAGACTTACGCTTTTATCATTTACCATTCAACATTTTGTATACATTTATGTATCATACTTTGGAATCTCATGTTTGTAACTTTGAATTCATTAATCGAATGGTAACTTTTCAAAACGTCTCATTTAGAGTTCGTTTTCTATACCTTGTACTTTGTATTATGAAGTAACACCCCTATGACACAGTCTTCCGCTGCGGTATTTTGGGGGTGTTACAGATTGGTACCAGAGCCTTGGTTATAGAGAACTAGGTTGCATTTAGTGCCTAGACTATAACTGCTATATACGTTGAGACCTTCCTCTTTATTTGCCTTACACACACTACATACACATACGCTTCTTGGTAGTTGTTGGTTTAGTTCCACGCTGTTAGATGATGTGACTTTAGTATTATAAGGAGCCCCAGAGATTAGCCGAGTCATTAGAAACATGGAGCTCAGTAATAACTAATTATTTAACTTGATCTTGTGACTGTTCTTGTTTGATGAGACACAAGATTTGAGTTAAATAATATTATTGCTTAGCTTTAGGGATTTGATGACTTGATTATCTTACTATCGGCCTCAGAAGGCGGATTTTGTGTCGGAAATTCTTAAGTAGGATGATTTAGAATCTCCTTATTTAAATTGATTGGGACGCCTCTTCAGTTAAATAAAGAAATTGTAAATCACCGAACCATAAGTTTATGAGACCTTACTTACATAAATTTGGACGCTTCTTTATGTAAGTAATGTGTTATAAATAAGTGGGCTTAATTGTAGCCGATACAACTCCTTAACCAGAATCTTAGACGAATCAGAGTGAACACCACTATATTAGAGATCCCAAACTCTCTTAGACACACCGTAAGTAGTTAACATCAACTGAACTTCGGGACGAAGTTCTCCTTAAGGGGTAGAGACTGTAACAATTCGCAATTTTAGGTTAACTTTTATTCCCGAAAATTTTACTATTCACTTTTACTATTCACTTTTTACTATTCACTTTTCACTATTCATCTCAGAAATTTTTATTTCATATTCTCGTAAGTTAAACTATTTTAACGATAATCCGAGAGTTTGACGCTCGTCGGATCATTTCTGCAAAAATCACAAAGCCGTGTCCGAGATTTACTTTTAGGTTTAAACGTCCTTCCAGCATCCCGATATATCCATAAAACAGTATAAACAATAGAAATATGATTTTCTCTCATTTTAGGACAATTCCAAAAGTTTCGGAATTTTACGTTTTTCAGTTCAGCGTTTTACGCGAATTGCGCGTTTTAGACCCGTGTTTCCAGTTTTTAGCAGGGTTTTTGCACCCGATAGAACCTACCACTCATTTTATATTTTATTATGGACTATATTGACATGTTTAACCATATTTATAAGTTTCATATTTTTAGGATACCCGGTTTTACGTTTCGTGACTTAAAAACTTACGGTTAACAATTTACGGAGTCAAAACTAGCTACATACTTAGGATATTATCATCCAAAGACCATGACTACTCATCTAGTCACCCTTATCCTTTTAGAACCGACTTAGGAAGGGGGGAGTCACCATGTGTGGTTAAATCTTGACTTTAGCCATTAGATCTTACTTAATTACAACTTTGTCTCCAAGTTTAAGCACCTTCCTAGCCACCTTCCTAACCTCCTCATTCATAGTATAAATACAAGCTCATTCTTCTTCCTTTCTTCACCACAAAAACGCCACACCCTTATATCATAGCACCATGATCCTTTGATCTTCAATATACAAGTTACACTACAAAGTTCAAGGTCTTAGTATTCTCTACCTAGTTCTCAAGTTTGTTTGGTGATTCCATGGTTGAATTAGGAGCTACACAAGGTTACTAGGGCTGAAGTTAAATGGTTTTCACAAGGGTTAGATCAAGGCTAGCAAGGGTTACAAGAGTTATGGTAAAGGGTTTACAAGCATAGGTTTAGTGTCCTAGTTCATACTTGACTTCCTTTCTTTAGAAAGCCAAAAGTTGTAAGCAAACCCTTATACACTTTCTTGCTCAATATCATTTCATGCTTATTATGTTTCTTTCATGCTATATATGGTCTTTGTATTGTGTTCATGATGTTTAAAAATGGATAAAACGAGTATTGGTATACATATGTTAACTTATGACAAGTAAACAAGCAAACTAGTGGTTTTTATGGAGAACCACGACCAAAATAGTACAACTATGATATTTGACACTTACTTACTGTTAAAGAGGACTTAACAAGGAAAACATAGCAATTTGAATCACCCAAAACGAGTACACGAGTCAAAAGTTATGACCATTTGAAGTTAGCGAAACCAAAACGGCAAATCTGCCTAAATAGCATTCTGATCAAATTATGATTTTGAAAGTCCCACTTCTGGTCCGATTCATCAAAAAGTTAAAACACAAAAGTTGTCCGGAACGACGTTTTCGTTCAGGAACAAAGAAGCTCGAGCCCTGAAAATGCTTTCTGAGTGATAATTTTCTTCAAATTCTTAACAGCCCGTTTTAAGTACCAAGTCACTATATAATGGTTATAATTAGATGAGACCAAGAGGTCTAATGACCTAAAGCCAAGACCACAACCATGGCTAAAGCCAAGGTTGAGTCTCAAGATCATGGTAACAATGACCAAGGTCACGGCAAAGCCACGGCTAAAGACCATATAACTATTAAAGATCAAAAAGCTTATATATATGTTATCGAATACTACAATAGTAGGGAGCCTCATGTGAGGAGTTCATTAAGTAAGCCGTCGAGACGAGTTGTGGATTTACGAGTTAAAGTGTCCTGGCTCCTCGAACGTTTACTCCATGACTTCTGAATTATGTCGGCCCGAACGGTAGTAAGAGATATACAACCTATACATGTTTCATAAGCCATTTATATTCAAAGACTTACACTATATACTAAGTACTACATCATGAACATTATGCAAGACATATATGGGCAATTCTTCGTATTCTTAGACGTTACTCCAAACTTAAGTCGCAACGTTCTATTATAGGCTGCTTTTAGAGACTTTCGCGATTCGACTACCACTATCATTTCTCATTACATAGACTTCAGGTGAGTCATAGCCCCTACTCTTTTCATACTTGTTTTAACTCTTGGGGGGGATACATGCTCAACTACTTGCTTACTTGTACAAATACTCAAAACATTTATACTTGATTGCATACATACATGACTGAGTTATACTTAATTGCGTTATTCTATTTAGTAGCTAGTACTTATCTTTGGGAAGTGGCTCCCAGTTGTCTTTGGGAAGTGGCTCCCAGTAAACTTTTATCTTTGGGAATTGGCTCCCAAATGAGGTCTTCGGAGATGAAGTAGAGACTCACTACTAATTGCTTAATTGTTTTGATGAACTTATACATGTCTTTATTATACTATATGTTAGCAGTGGGTTGTGAACACACAGGTTACAAGTCTCTTATGGCGGGACTTGTAACTGAGTGGATTCACGATGCCTTTGCTGTGTGATCATTCTTTAAGGCTTTTTCAACTGTTTTAAGACAAACTCTATGAACTCACCAACCATTGTGTTGACACTTTAGCATGTTTATCTCAGGTTAGTAAGGCGATAGCTAGTGCGTGGAACTTAGAGTCAAGCTGCATATTCTGAAGACTTACGCTTTTATCATTTACTATTCAACATTTTGTATACATTTATGTATCATACTTTGGAATCTCATGTTTGTAACTTTGAATTCATTAATCGAATGGTAACTTTTCAAAACGTCTCATTTAGAGTTCGTTTTCTATACCTTGTACTTTGTATTATGAAGTAGCACCCCTATGACACAGTCTTCCGCTGCGGTATTTTGGGGGTGTTACATATTATGTCTTGTAGTTATGTCCATGATGTATAAAAGTGAGCAAAACAAGTTATTGTTATTGATTGTTACAACAAGTTACTAAAACAAGTAAACTAGTGACTTTCTTGGTAAGACCTGATCAAAATGGTAAAAATGTGATATTTGATCATTACATATTACAGTAGAGGACTTAACAAGGAAACCATATCAATTTGAACCACCTAAAACGAGTATACGAGTCAAAAGTTACGCCCATTTGAAGTTACCAAAGATTTCCGGCAAAACTGCCTAAATAGCATTCTGATCAAATTTGGGTTTTGAAAGTCACACTTCTGGTCCGATTCATCAAAAAGTTAAAACACGAAAGTTGTCCGGAACGACGTTTTCGTTCAGGAACAAAGAAGCTCGAGCCCTAAAAACGCTTTCCGGGTGATAAAATTCTTCAAATTCTAAACAGCCCATTTTTAGGCGAAAGTCACTAGATTATGGTTATACTTTAAAAGGAACAAGAGGTCTTGTGACCTATAATCAAGACCACAACCATGGCTAGAGCCAAGGTTGAGTCTCATGACCTTGGAACAAGGACCAAAGGTCATGGCTAGGCCATGACGAAATGACCATGTAAGATTACTTAGGCGAAAACATGAAACAAAGTATTGGCGATAACTTGAACAAGCAACTTGGATCTACTTCATCTAAAGGAACCATGAGATATTACAAAGAGAAAATGATCATTCAAGACTTATGAAACTACCCCTAATAACAATCTTCATGTACTAATAAACTTTCCTAAGTTTATACAAATATCGGACATGTAACTTTTCGGATCAAAACTTATATCTATATATTTCATCAACTACTACAATAGTAGGGAGCCTCATGTGAGGAGTTCATTATGTAAGCCGTCGAGTTGAGTTGTGGATTTACGAGTTAAAGTGTCCTGGCTCCTCGAACGCTTACTAACATGACTTCTGAATTATGTCAGCCCGAACGGTAGTAAACGATATATAAACATACATGTTTCATGAATCATTTCTTTCAACGACTTACATTATACATCATACCACATCATGGACTAAGTGCAAGACATACATATATTGGCATGTTTATGTTTCCTTAGACATTATTCCAAACCTAAGTTGCAACAATTATTCTAGGTTGCTCGTAGAAGTTCTTACGGCATATCCATCATTCTCATTATACATCATCCAACTCAAGGTGAGTTCATAGCCCCACTTTACATTACTTCAATGTTTTATAAACCCTTGGGGGGAATACATGCTATTATTTTTCTACTCGAACACAATGCTTTCTACTGTATGCTATTCGACTATGTTTTATTATCACTAAGTAACATCCTTGCCAAACCAAGATCCCTTATTATGAACCATTTAATCACTTGCGAGGGTTACTTGCAAGTGAGCGCGAATATTGTGAATAGGCCTATTGGGATTGACGAATCCCATTTGTTTTGACTAAGTTCAAACAAATGCATTAATATTTGAGACACTAGGTATGACGGCAAAGTACCTACCGGGATAAATCTGCCGATCGATATTGGTACACGTTAACGTTTTGGTGTCATAAGCTTAGTGTATAATACATTTCATGGGTGTATAATAACGTAGCCTACCTGTTTTGTTTCCAAACATTGGTGTGAGTTTATAGCTCACACTACGATTATTGTGTTCAAACGATTTAACTACAAACACTACGATTATTGTGTTCAAACGATTTAACTACAAACACTACGATTATTGTGTTCAAACAATTTAACTACAAACACTACGATTATTGTGTTCAATGATTTACTACCAACACATTGTGTTCAAACATTAAACAAACTCTATGAATATCACTCAACCTTTGTGTTGACCTCTCAAGCATGTATTTCAGGTTCATGACGATCAAGGATGGCACGGAAGGGCACGGATACTCAAGAGGGCTATAAATTTTATTATCATTCAAAAACTCATTTATTATACATTGTAAACATGGAACCATTTGGGACCTCATTTTGTTATCTCTGATATTTATATAATTTGAATGATAAATCTTTTAAAACGACTCAATTGGAGTTCGTTTTCTATTATTGTGACTATTGTGCCGTCGAGTAACACCCAGTTCGAATTCCGCTGCAACCATGTATTGGGGGTGTTACAGATTGGTATCAGAGCCATGGTTATAGAGAAACGGGTCTAAGTGAGACCTAAACTATAACTACAATCACAAACAAAAACATTTTATAGCCTTCCGCTCTCCGTGTCTTCCATCCTCCAGACGATTATGGACTTAGTAAGCATGTTATGCTACACAAACATATTAGTATATTCATATATATACCCCTTTTGAGCATTTCCCCGTAGATATTTTATGCTACACAAACATAATTGCATATTAATATATGTACCCTAAACATAATTGAGCATTTCCCCGTAAGCATTTTATGCTACATGAGCACATATAAATATATTGATATATACACACTAAGCATTTTATGCTACATGAACACATATAAGTATATTGATATATACACACTAAGCATTTTATGCTACATGAACACATATAAGTATATTGATATATACACACTAAGCATTTTATGCTACATGAACACATATAAGTATATTGATATATACACACTAGGCATTTTATGCTACATGAACATATATAAGTATATTGATATATAAACACTAGGCATTTTATGCTACATGAACATATTAGTATATTGATATATAAACTCGGTTTATTTTCAATCATTTATCTAAACAATGGACTAAACATATCTGTGTATGCCTATTCTAAGGCATTTCGGCACATCCACACTCTCCCAATCATGTTCCTACTCCAACATTATATGTCCAAGACATTGTAACTGATTGCAATGGTCTTTCCTATTTTCCAAGACATTGTGAGATACAATGGTCTCATTCACTTTTCAAAACATTGTGAGATACAATGGCCTCATTCATTTTCCAAGACATTGTGAGATACAATGGTCTCATTCATTTTCCAAGACATTGTGAGATACAATGGTCTCATTCATTTTTCAAGACATTGTGAGATACAATGGTCTCATTCATTTTTCAAGACATTGTGAGATACAATGATCTCATTCACTTTTCAAAACATTGTGAGATACAATGGCCTCATTCATTTTCCAAGACATTGTGAGATACAATGGTCTCATTCATTTTCCAAGACATTGTATGATACAATGGTCTTAATCATTTCTCAAATGTTTTGAGTCACACAATGACCTAACCTACTTCCCAGACATTGTGAATTGCACAATGGTCTAACCTACTTCCGAGACATTGTGTTTTGTGCAAATGGTCTCTAGAATTATTCCATCACATCATCAATATCATTTCTTATGATATCAAAAACCTGTCACAACCTATCGATTTCAAAACAAGAAATATGAGATTTCTAAAGGACAAACTAATCCATCATCGACAAAAGCTGAACTTTCTCTACATTTATCAAAGTTTTCTTATGAAACCTTCATTATTAAAAGTTCGTGATCCTGGCCAAGTATGTTCTATTTTAGAACTACTTAAAACTTCCTTTCCATACGTACCTACCCTTACTATCTTCTATGCTATGGAATATGAAAACATACGTTACAAGTCTTGTATGGACGGGACTTGCAACTTAAGGGTTGACATCACCTTTGTTTAGTGAACAGTTTCCTAAAACCAACGGACATATCACAAGTATACCTAATTTAGGTATTTGAAAATTTTATCGAACCTTGGCTAAATATAGACTAGTCACCTATATTTAACCTAGGGACAGTGGAATATAGTCTGACTAACTATATTCGACTTAGAATTTTCAAATACTGAGAATAGTTGTACTAGGGTTATGTTTAGATTGATTTCCTACGTGAACACGATAAACCACCAGAATACATTAAAACAATCTAGAGACACGATAGTGCCTTACCACTCAGCAAAATCTTAACACTTTATTTGTACTACCTAACTTCATTCTTGAAAGTTTTCATTTATGAGATAATCCGAACTACTATCTTGGGATAGTTATCAATTATTCTCTTCATCCTGTAGAAGTACTATCCTGTTTAGGTCCTAAGGATACCATTCCATCATAAACCTTTAAAATCTCTTAAGATTTTTAAAGCAAACTCAACATCTATACCTAAGAGTATTAATGTTAAGCATACACTACACACTTTTGTTCATCAACATATCACATCATTATCTTCACAACCGTTGGAACCACAAGCTCATTAACAGATCTTAATGCACTTTTAAAGCTCAAATCATCCTTAGTTACACCACAAGCACCCTCATCAGCTTTACAATATTGAATATTCATCTTGTACTTTTGGAACACCAGTATCATCTCGTAATACACTACCTTATAACTCACCGGCTAAGTATGAATGTTGTGTCGGGAATTCTTGAGTAGGATGATTTATAATGTCCTTATTTGAATGGATTGGGATGCCTTTTCATTTAAATAAAGAAATTATAAATCATCGAACCATACGTTTATATTCCTTTAGTTACATTGTTTGGGATGCCTCTCTATGTAAATAAAGAATTATAAACAAGTGGGCTTATTTATATCCGAAATAACATAAGTATGAAGTCAATAAACACTAGATACAACAACAGATTACCTACTAGGCTATGATTGCAACAACTATCCCAATTTCCATTAGTACGAGATTTACATTTTGGTTTTCATAATGATAGTGCAATAACTAACAAACTCATTACGAGGCCATGTACCCATATGCATGTGCAGTTGTAACAAACTCATTGCGAGGCCATGTAACCATATGCATGTGCCGTCGTACCAAACTCATTACGGGGCCATGTAGCCATATGCATGGGCAGCCGTACAATTCAAACAGGACTTGGTCCAACCACATGTTCAACGCTTATTCCATGATTCGATTCTTATATCAATTGCTATTGATATTTGACAACTATATCAATTTCCATTTTGATATTTAACTATATCAATTTCTGTACAACTACTATATCAATTTCTTTTAATAATCAACTGCTATATCAATTTTCTTTGATATTCGACTATTATATGGATCTCTACTGATATTCAACCATGTTATCAATCTCTATTGACACACCATATTCTGAGACAAATCAAACTACATCACTAGTAATTCCAGACGTTGGTCCTCATAAGTAACCACACATCTTTATCGACACCACTCCAACATATGACACACAAAGAACTTCGGGACGAAGTTCCCCATAAGGGGTAGAGACTGTAACAATTCGCATTTTCAGGTTAATTACTTTTCCCAGCAGGTCACCCAAGCCTGTACTACTCTCGCATGAGCACGCTTAACCGTATGGGCGATTAATCGTTAGACCACAAAACGCGTTTCTAAGATGATTTGAGTTTTCAACTTATTAGAAAAAGTCAACATATTTTTTCCCTCCTCCATTGACCAAAAATCATCCCTTGATGTTATAAGTCATTTCGTGATTTTTAGGCTTACGGTTTGATGTCTAAAAGACATTTAATACCAACCGACACTAGACTGAGCCCAGTATAGACATTATAAGTCATTTTAAATCATTTTTATCACATTAGAAAAGTAACATTTTACTTTTCTCAATTTTACGCAATATTCGTACGTTTTACGTATTACGCGTTTTAGACCCGTGTTTCTAGTTTTTAGCAGGGTTTTACCACCCAAATGGAACCTACCACACATTTTATATTTTATTATGGAACATATGGATATGTTTATCAATACTTTCAAGTTCCATAATTTTACGACACCCGGTTTTACGTTTTGAGGCTTAATCATTTACGATTGGTATTTCCCGGAGTCAAAACTCATCCAATACTTGGATAATATCATCCAAGACCAACTCATCTCTTCCTATCTACTCCAAACCGACCTAGGAGGGGGGAGTCACCCCTTGTGTGGCTTAATCTCATGCTTTGTGATCTAGGATCATTACAAGTGTTCACCTTGCTCTCCAAGGTTGGACTAGTCAACATTAGTAACCTCCTCAAGGCTATATAAAGCCCCTCCCCCTCCCCTTTTGCCGTGGATATCACACACACAAACACTCTCATCTTTGCTTGATTTCCTTCTAAATTTCTAGCAAGATTCAAGTGCTTCTTCAAGGTGGAAACCCTAGTTGATCTTAGGTTATCAAAACACTTCCATAACCTCATGAACTTTGGTGATTTCTCTTGAGTTTAAATCCACTCAATTCACCTCAACTTTCATTACATCTCTTTCAAGAATACCAAGGGTAGAAAGATTGCATGAGGTGAAAAGGGTTGAAGCAAGTCTATCAAAGTCCATTTCCTTACATGTTAACTTCCTTCCATCTTTGAAAGCCAAAAGTTGTAAGCCAAACCCTAACATGATTCTTGTTAAATAATCATATTCATGTTATTTACATATTATTTGTGCTATATTATGTCTTGTAGTTATGTCCATGATGTATAAAAGTGAGCAAAACAAGTTATTGTTATTGATTGTTACAACAAGTTACTAAAACAAGTAAACTAGTGACTTTCTTGGTAAGACCTGATCAAAATGGTAAAAATATGATATTTGATCATTACATATTACAGTAGAGGACTTAACAAGGAAACCATAGCAATTTGAACCACCTAAAACGAGTATACGAGTCAAAAGTTACGCCCATTTGAAGTTACCAAAGATTTCCGGCAAAACTGCCTAAATAGCATTCTGATCAAATTTGGGTTTTGAAAGTCACACTTCTGGTCCGATTCATCAAAAAGTTAAAACACGTAAGTTGTCCGGAACGACGTTTTCGTTCAGGAAAAAAGAAGCTCGAGCCCTAAAAACGCTTTCCGAGTGATAAAATTCTTCAAATTCTAAACAGCCCATTTTTAGGCGAAAGTCACTAGATTATGGTTATACTTTAAAAGGAACAAGAGGTCTTATGACCTATAATCAAGACCACAACCATGGCTAGAGCCAAGGTTGAGTCTCATGACCTTGGAACAAGGACCAAAGGTCATGGCTAGGCCATGACGAAATGACCATGTAAGATTACTTAGGCGAAAACATGAAACAAAGTATTGGCGATAACTTGAACAAGCAACTTGGATCTACTTCATCTAAAGGAACCATGAGATATTACAAAGAGAAAATGGTCATACAAGACTTATGAAACTACCCCTAATAACAATCTTCATGTACTAATAAACTTTCCTAAGTTTATTCAAATATCAGACATGTAACTTTTCGGATCAAAACTTATATCTATATATTTCATCAACTACTACAATAGTAGGGAGCCTCATGTGAGGAGTTCATTATGTAAGCCGTTGAGTTGAGTTGTGGATTTACGAGTTAAAGTGTCCTGGCTCCTCGAACGCTTACTAACATGACTTCTGAATTATGTCGGCCCGAACGGTAGTAAACGATATATAAACATACATGTTTCATGAATCATTTCTTTCAACGACTTACATTATACATCATACCACATCATGGACTAAGTGCAAGACATACATATATTGGCATGTTTATGTTTCCTTAGACATTATTCCAAACCTAAGTTGCAACAATTATTCTAGGTTGCTCGTAGAAGTTCTTACGGCATATCCATCATTCTCATTATACATCATCCAACTCAAGGTGAGTTCATAGCCCCACTTTACATTACTTCAATGTTTTACAAACACTTGGGGGGAATACATGCTATTATTTTTCTACTCGAACACAATGCTTTCTACTGTATGCTATTCGACTATGTTTTATTATCACTAAGTAACATCCTTGCCAAACCAAGATCCCTTATTATGAACCATTTAATCACTTGCGAGGGTTACTTGCAAGTGAGCGCGAATATTGTGAATAGGCCTATTGGGATTGATGAATCCCATTTGTTTTGACTAAGTTCAAACAAATGCATTAATATTTGAGACATTAGGTATGACAGCAAAGTACCTACCGGGATAAATCTGCCGATCGATATTGGTACACGTTAACGTTTTGGTGTCATAAGCTTAGTGTATAATACATTTCATGGGCGTATAATAACGTAGCCTACCTGTTTTGTTTCCAAACATTGGTGTGAGTTTATAGCTCACACTACGATTATTGTGTTCAAACGATTTAACTACAAACACTACGATTATTGTGTTCAAACGATTTAACTACAAACACTACGATTATTGTGTTCAACGATTTACTACCAACACATTGTGTTCAAACATTAAACAAACTCTATGAATATCACTCAACCTTTGTGTTGACCTCTCAAGCATGTATTTCAGGTTCATGACGATCAAGGATGGCACGGAAGGGCACGGATACTCAAAAGGGCTATAAATTTTATTATCATTCAAAAACTCATTTATTATACATTGTAAACATGGAACCATTTGGGACCTCATTTTGTTATCTCTGATATTTATATAATTTGAATGATAAATCTTTTAAAACGACTCAATTAGAGTTCGTTTTCTATTATTGTGACTATTGTGCCGTCGAGTAACACCCAGTTCGAATTCCGCTGCAACCATGAATTGGGGGTGTTACAGACCTCATGTGTATATAGTCCTCAGCAAAATGGCATTGCTGAACGGAAACATAGGCATCTTCTAAATGTGGCTAGATCCCTTATGTTTCAGGGGGAATTACCTTTATATTTTTGGTCTGATTGTATTGTAACTGCTGTTCATCTTATTAACAGGACTCCTTCTGTGTTGTTTGGTAAATCTCCTTTCTTTTATGTGTATGGGCATGATCCTTCACTCTCTCACTTTAAGGTTTTTGGTTGTCTTTGTTATGCTATAGTTTTAAATAACAGTGGTAAATTTAGTAGCAAATCTGAAAAAAGTGTTTTCATAGGGTATTCTAATGAGAAAAAGGTTTAAAAACTTTTATGTCTTGAAACTAAACAGATTTTTTATTCAAGAGATGTTAAATTCTATCAAACAGTGTTTCCTTTTAAAATAAAAAATAATTTTAAAGATCAAAATTTTGAAACTAGAACAACAAAAGATTTAAATCATAAAAAAAACTTTTGACACTGGAAATCCTAAAAGACCCGATGATGAAGGGAGAGTGTCATCCAATAATGATGGCTTAGAGTCTAATTCTCAACATGAGAATGATGATAACTATAATGCAACTTCCAAGGATGAAAATGCACACCCTGAGGGCAATGTTTCTGATGAAACAGACTTTGATGCTATTCCAGATATGGATTCTGTTATGAATCCTGAAAGTCATGTCTTGCCAGTCAATACAACAAGGAGATCCTCTAGAACTTCTAGATTACCTAAAAGCTTAAATGATTTTATTATTGATGGTAAAGTTAAGTATCGTGTGGATAAAGTTGTGAATTATTCTAAACTTACCTCTGATAATTATTGCATTACTACTAGTCTTAATAAAAGTGTTGAGCCTACTTGTTATGAAGAGGGCATTCTTGATCAAAATTAGATCGATGCCATGAATTTTGAAATTGAAGCTCTTAATAGAAATAAGTCTTGGATTATTACTGATTTTCATGCTAATAGAACTCCTATTGGTTATAAATGGATTTTTAAGATTAAATATAAATCTAATGGAGAAATTGATAGATACAAGGCAAGATTAGTTGCTAAGGGTTTTAACCAAATGGAAGGTATTGATTAAAATGAAACATTTTCTCTTGTTGTTAAAATGTCCACTGTTAGTGTCACACCCCGTCAATGGCGGAAACACGAGATGTAACGAAAAAGGTGTAACACCCCCAATTTTAAAATATGCAGCGGAATTTAGATTGGGTGTTACTTCATGGCTCAACAGTTTAATAGTAGAAAATGATCATTATTTTACTCGTTTTAAAAGATTTATCATTCGAACTTTATAAATATCAGAGTTTACAAAATGAGGTCTCAGTGGTTTCAAAGTTTGTTAAATAGGTTTTCGAATGATAGTAGAATTTATAGCCTTCATAAGTATCCGTGCTCCTCCGTGCCATCCATGCTCATTATGGACCTGAGATAAATACATGCTAAAAGCGTCAATACAGAGGTTGGTGAGTTCATAGAGTTTATAATAAACAATTGATTATCAAATCAAAATGTGAGTAAATCCATAGTTTTTACAGTTGAAACAGTTGATTAGCAAAATCAAAGAGTGAGTGAATCCATAGTGTTTGCATAAAATCAGTTGATTTTCAATAATCAAAGGTCGGATGATTGCTCTAACAGGGTCAATACAAAATAGTTCGTTGGTTTGCCCTAACTGGGTCAACACCAAAATAGTTAGTTGGTTTGCCCTAACTGGGTCAACAGCAAAATAGTTATGATTTGCCAAGTAGTAGTGATTTTCTGCTATATAGTGAACACAAGTTCGAAGTTTGATAAAATAGTGGGCTACATTGTTATACGCCCATAAATTCAGTAGTTGCAGTACTGTATCATGACTACAGTACTGCTCTATTGCCCTAAGCCTCATGACAAACAAAAATTAACAGCCAACCATAAAAATATGATGAATAGTAACCAGGCCCCCAAGATAGGTATTTGCCAATAACCTATGAAATCAAATAAAGCGCGTTTGGTGGTTTTCCCAACAAACCAAATGGGGATTGTCAGTCCCTAATAGATCTATCCACAATTATTTACGTTCACCCTACAAGTGATTAAGGTTCATGATCGGGGGACTTTTGGCAATAGTTAACTTAGGCAATAGTAATAGCCAGCCGGTATCGCAATACCAATAAAAAGACGTGTGTTCATGTTTTAAGCATGTATCTCCCCACAAAATAGTTTAAAAGTGGGCTATGAACTCACAGTAATATGTAAATAGTTAACGAACACTTGTAAAAGTATAAAAACATGTAATTGAGCATGTATCTCCCCCAAAACATTTATAAAACAATTATAAAAAGAGTAAGAGAGGGGCTATAACTCACCTTAGTGGAATGGTAGACAGAGTAAAGTACTGCTAGATGCAGAATAGGAATGGCCTCAAAAGACAACCTGAATAATATGGGAGTTTGAGATAAGTTTGACTTATCGAGAACAGTGATTTGAATAAATGTCGGATGACAAAATAGTTTTGTGGCAGAGGTGGCTTGTGTGGTAAAATGCTTAAAGTTCAAGGACAAAGTTATATACTATATAACTTGTCTTTAAGTATAAAGTATCGTTATTGCTTATGCGGAGTTTCATAAATTAGTTTCATTTTCGATAATGTATATAAAAATGTAGTTGTAAAAATGTTTGTAAGTATTGGCTCTTGGAGTAAGTATGAGAATATATACAATATATTCATATAAGAGTTGGCTCAACTTTGGCTAAAGTACGATCAAAGTGGGAATAAATACAAGTCGAATTGTATTTATTAGATTCGTTTGATTTCAAGGTGTGAAAATATACATACAATAGATATTTATCAAAGTCGTGGTTAAATAATATATTAGGACAATATATTATTTATAGTTTACGTCGACGTGGTTGCCATATAAAATATGTGTTTAGATAAATCTATTTAGCGAAAAATGGTAAAAATAACATAAGTTTATTAACTTACAAAAGTTTTAGGATGAAAAGTGTTCAAGTGTTCAACCTTGAGGGATTGAAGTTGTAAAAACTATATAAGTTACAAACTTATAAAGATTTTTAGAAAATGTCAAGTGGTTTAAAGTTGAGGGGTTGAAAATGTAACAATTTATATAAGTTATACAACTTATAAAAGTTTTTAAGAGAAGTAGCAAGTTACTCGAATTGGAGGGGCTGAAACTGTCAAAAGCAAAAGTTGCAAAAATAACAAAAATTGGGCAAAGTGCCACCTTTAAGGATCAAACTCAAGACCTCATGCTTACAACACCAACGACACAACCAACTGAGCTAATGGTGTTTCTTGGTTTCATTTTTCCTTTAACTGTATTTAATGTTACTTATCATTGATTTATTTTGTGTTAAATTTCACTTCTTTTTTTTTTTTTTTTTTTTTTTTTTTCTCTTCTCCAAATGCACTTGGGTTCCATTCGTGTAAACCAAACCGAGCTCAAAATAACTCCAATTTATCCTTGTGTTTACCACGACTCAAAACAAAATGAAACCCAACTCGTTCAAAACGAAACAAAAACCTTAATCCGTTTTGTGAAATTTTTGTTTGTGCTTGGGTTTGTGTCGAGGACTGGCCCAACAGAAAGGAAGAAAAGAAAATGTAATAAGGGTCCGTTGGGTTGTTTTGAGATGTGTGGGCCGAGGCCCATGCTATTAGTGTATGTTTAGTTAAGTTTTTGTTTAATTTTTCATAAGCTCGATAAATAAATAAACTTGTTCAATAAACTGTCGTTACGTAAGCTTAGAAATGTTAATAGTTTTAATAAAAGCCCATAAGCTCGATAAATAAATAAACTTGTTCAATAAACTGTCGATACGTAAGCTTAGAAATGTTAATAGTTTTAATAAAAGCAAAAATTTAGCCCGTAAAAATGGTTAATTAAGTTGTGATTATAGATTACCCATCGTTAAAATTAAGAGGGAAATTTTACGGGATATTACAAGAAGGCACATTGCATAACATTATAGTACACACCATACATTAATTTCAATAAAGTTTACATCATTACAAAACAATTTTTGTATAACTCTTTAAAGTAAAAGTGTCTCCATATTGAAATCTTATTGTCTTGAAAACATGGTAGTAAGGTACCAAATAGTCTGACTCCAATAAATGTGCCCTCAAATACTTTAACAATGTTCACCTAAAAATGGTACTAGAAAACGTCAACATAATGTTGGTGAGCTCGTAGGTTTGAAAGTTAAACCATGAAAGATGTGAATAATATAATGTAGCACAACAGTGGGCGAGATATACAAATGTCAGCACATAGTAAAGATCGCAAACTATCTCAGACTGCAAATACATATAATTGGTCCACACATAGTCATGGTGCCACTTTTCAAATAATATACTTAGTGCCACTTCCCAAAATGATATACTGGGTGCCACTTCCCAAAATTATTTGAGCACATTCAAGCCAAGTCACACAAATTGGAATTTACACAGTAAGACACATATTGCAAATCAAAGCACACATATTGTCCAAAAACATGAAAACAGTGGATCACATCATGAAAACATTCGAAAGCATTGAGTACCATTTCCAGCCCAAGGTAAAGCATATTAAAAAGTGGGGCTATGAGAACTCACCTTAGTCTCAGCAATGCAATATCAACAACAATAAATGGGTTGGAACAATACAACGATCCTAACAGTAGCACAGCTCAACAGTCAAGGGTAGCCTAGCATAACAGCAACTAGAATCTCACAGCAAGATGGAATTAGCATGACCTAATAATATAAAGACTAGTCTTAACATATATTCCATAAAATAATCTAAGACGTAAAAGTTTCCAAAAGTTAACTATTCCTATTCCCATAGTTATTCCAATTACATTACCAAAATAATATCGTTTTATCCTTTTATTAGAGTTTGGTATCATAGTTTGTGTTACGGTAGGAAGACACTGACTCTAGAGTACACACGCCAAACAAAGAACGAACAACGAAGTTCTCGCGAATAATAAGACAAAAAGTCAAGAATAGATGATGGAGATAACCTAAAGTGATCCCACATAGCAAACACCAAATAAAAAGGATAGACTGGTAGTTGTCGATATTTTCCCATAACCCGATTTAATTTCATGAAACATACTTGTTGCATATGTTTAAATAGAAATTCGCCATGACTCATCCGTTTAGAGGACGTCTCCAAGTCGAATGACTTACTTAATTTCCAAATAAGTTTAGACAACAAATGTTATAAATATTATTGTTCGTTAGACATTATTTCCATTGTTGTCCGTAGCGGCTCGAATACATTAAATTTATAATGAGTCAAATGTACAAAAGTGGTTTCGCACCCAAGTGTCCATAATGTCTAAAGTCCAATAATATTCCAAGTTAGAATATACTTCCCAAGTTCGATGTTGCAAAATCCCAAATAACCCGACTACCAATCAACAACTGGCTAAATAATCCAACAAATGATCCCATATAGTATACTAGGATAAACGTGCCTCGAAACGTCTAATAACCCTCATTTTTTCCGTTTTCATTCCAAAATTAAATAATTACACTTTAACTCTCCTTTTAGTGATATATAAAACTAGCTTATAGACCCGTGGAATCCACGGGCTTTTAGAGAGTTTTTGATTAAGAAAAGGTAAGTACGTGAATACAGAAACAAAGAACAACGAACGTAAACGTTATGAAATTTTCTTCAAACGGAACAATAAATTATAATTGAGTAAAAGTATAAAACATAATGAGTGTAAATATCTGTGTAACAAAAGTTGATTGCCTCTTGTTCTCCAATATATTTCTTTTGATCACAATGTAGGTTCTTGTTATTGTTAATATCTGCGGATTAATTGTCAATAACATCCACTTTCATTGTCTCTTGATACCTGGTATCGTTGTTCTTTCCTACGCTCTTTGGGTCGTACTGTAAGGATTCCTAAATAATGAACAAAGATATTATTAGTTATGAGGAAACTATAAAAGGAGAAACTGTACTTGCAATTAATATTTAAAATAAATTGGATGTTATTGATAATTTTCAAAACCACGACAAGAAGGGATACATAACAAATGTAAATTCTATAGTTTATTAAAAAAATTGCGTGGACTAAACTTACCATCCAAATATGTTATATATGATAGTTAGACTAAACTTAACATCCAAATTTCAATGAGTAGTACGTCAAACCAAAAAATGGAATTTCACCTTAGACTACCCAAATCACATATAATGAATAAGAAAGTATTCATTACAACTTTTAGAAAAATGTTGTTCTAAATGAGTGTTTGCAAAGAGCA
Source organism: Artemisia argyi (assembly GCA_030686995.1). NCBI lineage: Eukaryota > Viridiplantae > Streptophyta > Magnoliopsida > Asterales > Asteraceae > Artemisia > Artemisia argyi. The sequence continues at coordinate 6,644,916 of CM060705.1, forward strand.
ATTTTTATTCTTCGAATTCCATGTTGTGTTATATGATTAACGAATGAGTGTTGTTTAAGTGACTTGTACCTGAATACGCCATTTGAATATTTGTGACTCCTGAAATACCTGCATTAAGAAAGTAACACATAGAAAGAAAAGGGCATGTTAATTACAGAAACCTGGACTTAATGTATAAAAAAAGATTAACCAATTCGGCTAAAGTAATTGACAACAAACAAAAAATAAAGGATTGCCAAATACCAAACATGACTTTTAGCTGAATACGCAATTGGAATGTTTGTGAATCCTGACTTACCTACAGTAAGAAGGAGTTGTATGTAGTGAGCATAATAAGACTTAAAAACAAAATTTCCATTTGGTCACCAGGTAATTTACATAAAATTGTGATTTATAATAAGTGCAACTATAGAAAATGCAACCAAAGATGTAATATGTATAGTATACATACCTATTGACCGTTTAATCACAGACCTTGAAGGACTTCTTTGTATCCAACGTTTATAGTAGTTGTGGATAGGTTACCATCCGCATCGGAAGACACAACCTTCCAACCTTTTTTGCTTTTCACACGTGAAAGAGCCACATACAACTGTCCATGTGTGAAAACAGGACGTGGCAAATACAGTCCTACTTTCGAAAGCGACTGCCCTTGGCTCTTATTTATTGTCATGGCGAATGACACTGAAATTGGATACTGTTTTCTCACAATCTTTAGAGGTAAACGTTTATCAGATGGAGTAATTCCCAATCGTGGTATGATAACCTTATTTCCAAAATGCGTCCCATTAATGACTTGTGCTTGAATGGAAGTCCTTGATAATCGTAAAACTTGAAGTCGTGTCCCGTTACACAATCCATTAGATTGATCAATATTCCTTAGCAACATAATGGGGACACCAACTTTTAACACCAATCTATGGTTTGGTACGCCTGAGAACTTTAGTCCATTGATAAAATCAGTTGAGAAGATGGATTCATCTATTGATGTTCCACGATCCATTTTGTCAACGCTATCGCAACAAAGGTAAACCTTTTCCTGACCTGGAAATTTCTTAAGCAACTGATCATTTATACTATCGACCACTTCATTGGTCGGAGCAAGAATAGCCTTTTCTTGAAAATACGACGGATCATCTTTGTTATTTAAAAGGTTTGGATAGGTAAAATCTACAATAAATGCTATCGGATCAGTAACATCATGTATTAGAATATCATCCGGTATGTCTATCGAAACCTCACCGTCGTTTGAATCTCCGACGTCCCCGTCTCCTACTTTTAGTATCCATTCAGCAAAATCACGTATCTCGTTGACATCTTCGGGCCGAGATCCAACAGTTAGCCTCATGTTGGCTGTTAACTTGAGGACCGTGCAATGATCCCACAAATAAGATTGTTTTAAAGATGCACTTACGATGTCTTGACGTGAACCTTTTGGAATAACTGGAAGAACTTGTCTAAAATCACCACCAAAGACCACCGTCATTCCACCAAAAGGCTTATCGCAAATGTCAAACCTAGTCTTTCGTAGAACATCGCGCAATGACTGATCTAAAGCTTCAAAACAAAGCTTATTTGTCATTGGCGCTTCATCCCAAATAATTAGCTTGCATTTCTTTAACAACTGTGCAAGATCACTTTGAGGACAGATGCTGCAAGTAGAAGTCTCATCAATATTTATAGGAATATGGAATCTTGAATGAGCGGTCCTACCACCGGACATCAATAAAGATGCAATACCACTTGATGCGACGTTTATGACTATATCCTCGTTTCTTCTAATACCAGCAGCAAGGGTTTTCCATAAAAAGGTATTGCCAGTACCACCGTATCCGTACACAAAATATACACCTCCCGAACCTGTTTCAACAGATGTCATGATGGTGTCATATACACCTTTCTGTTCGGTAGTTAAAGACGCGTACATGCGGACATATTCTTCTTGCAATTCTTCAGGATTATAATGTGTCTCGTCATATATAAGTCGATTACCGAACTAAGATACGTATCTATCATCTGGGTAAGGCATGTCAGGAAAACGTCGCAATGTAGTTCCTCTGGAACGCATAAGCTCTTCGATCCAGAACAAAGCAATTTTTTTTTTCATCATCACTCAGTCGCAAGTCTACATGAAATACATTTTTTTTAGCAAGTGAAGTATGAGCAAAAGAATAAAAGAGCAAATTTGCCATTGAAGATGTAATAAAAGAGCTGTTTTGCCATTTATTTTTTCAACCACCCTTCTTTGCCATTTAACTGGATAATAAGTGTTTATTTGCCACTCAAATGTTTTAGATGTTTAATTTTGGTACTTTGTTAGTTAACCTGGAAAAAAGTTCGTTAGTTTTAACGAATATTTCGTTAAATACCAAGTGCAAAGGCTCAAATATAGTCTAAAAGAGCTTAGAAAGAATTGTGACTAAAGCAACCACTTAGCAAAATAAAGCATATGTTTTCAACATGGTTGATGCAACAACTGTTCAAAATACCCAACACTTAATTCTTAATCATTAAAGTCATGCAGATTTATTTGTTCGTACAATACATATATTTTTTCAAAATTGGTTGCACACAAAATCTACAAATTTAGTTGTAAAAAAAGGGACTTCCTTAGTAGCATGTGTCACAGCTTGTCAAAAATTGTATAAGAAATGCTAATGTAAGCCTAAAGTGAATAGGAAAATGTAATTATATACGTGAATTTCAACCCAATTGGGTCGTTTACAAGCGAGTCCTGTGATCTAGACTTACATATGATGTCACATAACACCAAGTTAGAGCAACCATGTCTAGTAAGCGAGTTTAAGGAGATATATAAAATAATTAAATAATTACACTTTAACTCTTCTTTTAGTGATATATAAAATAATTAACAAATAAGTTTTGTAAATTACTATTTCTAAAAAGTATGTTTATTACTTATTTTCTTTTAGTTTTTATCACGTCAAATTGTGTCATGAGTTATATTTCCGTTTTGAGTCATATCTCCATATCAATCCCTCGGTCATAAGTCATAACGCCGGGTCAAAAGTCAATTATGTCAATAATGTCCAAGTTACTACTAGTGATAAGTCCATTATAGGCTATCGAAGTCACACCGAGACCAAGTAATAATACTCAGCCGAATCTAATCCTATGGCTCGAGTTCCAAGTCATAATAACCACCATATTATCACAAATCAATCAGACCAAATAATCTTACCTCGCCGAGACCATGGGGTCTCGACTGTGACTCTACGCCGCGAGCAAGACAACACAAACAGACAAAACTCTAACCAAAAGACATAACCAAATCCTAGCTACCCATGATTGACAGAAACCCATGAGTGGGTTCAGTTCCAGCCGTGACCCAAGGTGACCCAACAAACAAACCAAATAACAAAACAACCAAATGAGCTTGTGAGCTTAAAGGTGAGCTCGAATCAAGACCAAATAAGGCATACGAGAGCTTTAAGCTCTTGGCACGCATATCAAGAATAGAACACGTGACACAAAAGCAATGATACCATATATTTTACCCCGTTTTTCCTTGTTTTTAACAAGTTATTATTCGTTTCCTGTTTGATTTGAGCCTCACCGATTCACACAAGGGTGGGTTTGTTGTTGTTTCAAAAGTGGGGGTGGCGGTGTCATGTGGCCATGTATGGTGTGACGGCGGTGGAGTTAAGGGGGAGAGAGAGAATGAAATATTAGGGATTGAGAAAAATGAAGGTGTATAGGGTCATATTAATAGAAATGAGGAGGTGTAAGGGGTAATTATATGTGGCAGCTTTTATTAAACTTTCATTATAACATCTTTCGGGTTCTTTTAACTTAGTAAAAATTCTCGAGAGCCGTTTTAAGTTGTGCCAATATTTTTAAATTTGTTTTTCCGTTAAAAATGACCATAAATATGTTTGTATTCATTCTAAATGTCTAAGATTAATTGTTTCACGTTTTTATTAGGTTCAGACTCGTGCCGACTCGCGTTGTGCTCTACTTTCATGTTTCACGAGAAAACCTCTCATTTTCAGTTCAAATGATTTCCAAAAAGCTCGGAAAATATATAATAGGTAATAATAAACATATTTTATTATCTAAATGAGTACTAGAAGTCACCGGTTTTCATAAATAGTTTTAAGCTTTATAAGGCCGGTTGCTACAATTAAACTTTTAATTGCTATTTCTGTGAAAAATAAGTGGCCATTATATCAACTAGATGTAAATAAGGCTTTCCTTTATAGTAATTTAGACGAGGATATTTATATGACTATTCCTCAAGTTTTTTTTCTGATTCATCTAATAAGAATAAAGTTTGTAAACTCACTAAATCTTTATATGGTCTTAAGCAAGCACCTAGAAATTGGAATGAAAAGCTTGTTAGTGTTCTTAAAGAAAATGGTTTCGTGCGGTCTGTAAATGATCATTCTTTATTCACAAAAACCAAAGATAAAAAGTTTATTGCCTTATTGGTTTATGTTGATGACATTGTTATCACAGGAAACTGTGATAATGAAATTAATCTGTTTAAGATTTTTCTCAACACCAAGTTTAATATAAAAGATTTGGGTGCTCTTAAATACTTTATGGGAATTGAAGTTTTGAAAAATGGAAATGATATATGTCTCACTCAAAGGAAATATTGTTTAGAACTGCTTAAAGAATTTGGTCTTCTTGGGTGTAAACTAGTGTTTACTCCCATGGAACCAAATTCAGTTCTTCCTTTTATTCCAACTAAAGATAATCCTTTGCTTGATAACATTACTGGATATCAAATGTTATTTGGTAAACTCATTTATCTGACCCATACCAGACCTGATATTGCATATTTTGTTCACTGTTTTGCTCAATATATGCACTCACCTTTAAAGTCTCATCTAGCTTCTGCCTTAAATGTTCTAAGGTATTTGAAAGGTGCTCCAGGTAAAGGTATTAGGTATTGTTATTCAAGTAGTGATAATGTTTTGGAAGGATACAGTGATGTAGATTGGGCAAAATGCTTAAAAACTAGAAAATCTGTGACTGGTTACTGTATCTATTTCAACAAATGTCTTATTTCATGGAAAAGTAAAAAACAAAATACTTTTTCTAAATCATCTACTGAAGCTGAATATAGATCTATGTCTTTAGTTGCTTGAGAAATTATTTGGAGTAAAAAATTGTTAGCTGATTTGAACACAAAAATCACTCTTCCTGTTGTTCTATTTTGTGATAACAAATCTGCTTTGCAATTGACTAAAATCCAGTTTTCCATGACAGATCAAAACACTTTGAAATAGATGTGCACTTTATCAGAGAGAAAATTGCAAAAGGAGTTCTGAGTACCAAAACGATTGGTTCTCAAGACCATATTGCAGACATTTTAACCAAACATCTTCCAGTTTATCAGCATAAATTTTTATGTGATAAACTAACTATGTTTGATATGTTTAGCTGTCAGATTAAGGGGGAATGTTCAAATAAGCAGTAATTTGAAATCTAAACATATTACTTATTATCTTTTGCTTATTTTCTTTTTTAGTTTTTTATGTTTTGTAGGTAATAAAGTAGAGGGTCTGATCCTAGGCAAATGGATACTTATAAGAAGAGTAAGGAGAAGTTTGGGCAGCTTATGGATACATCTACATAGCTTAAGGACTAAAGTGAATGATCTTAGCCTATATAATCATCTCATCTGCTTGGGTTATGTTGGAACAATCAATACATCAATTCTCTCTCAAAAATATGTTAATGCTTCTTTCTTTCATTCATATTGTTTTATCATCTTGATCAGTCTCTTCACTGTAATCGTTTGATTATTATTGTTTTAACAATAATTTGATCTTGTATTCTTCGCTTATTGATAGTTGGTAATCTGTGCCAACTATTGAGTTTTATCAGTTAATAAAATATTGTTTGAGGTTTTAGATTATCTTTGATACCATCGTACACAGTCCCTTGCTAATATAAATAAAACACTCAATATTTTGATTAAAACATTTATCTACATAGGGACCAATCCCCACCCTCCATCTTCATTTGATCAAATGGATGACATTAAACCCATCACTTTAACAAATTCATTTTCATTTTTTTTTCAAATATTAATACTCGTATCTTTAAAATCGGCAATCGTTATGCGAAAATAAATATACCAGCACGACGATCATTTAACTATGTTTCTATAAATATGCACTTTGATATACTTTCGACAATTTCTCTCTTTTGTTTCACATTTGTTACTTTTTTTTCCTTTTTTTTCCTCGTAGTTGAAACTTGCATGAAAAATCATATGTGTTTAAACACTAATTTGAATATTTCTAATAAAATCACATGTGCTTTTTCAAACGCGTATCTTAATCACATGTGATTTTTCCCACATGTGATTTTCATAAATGAACTACTATAATCTATTAGAATATTCAAATTAGTGTTTAATCATATGTGATTTCTCATGATATTTTCAAATACGAATAAAGGAAAGAAAAATCGATGGAAAAACGAAAAAAAGTTTATCAAAAGTATATCAGAATGCCCGTCTATATACAGATAATTAAACGCTGGTCGCGACTGTATAATTTGTTTTGTCTAGCGATTATCATTTCATGAGATGTTTAAATAATAAAAAATATGAGAAATATAAAAATGTTTTTAATCTCTATCATTGATTTTTTTCAATGGATGGTGGAGATTAGGTATACAAAAAATGTTTGGTATACAAATTAACTCTCCCCCCATATTTAAGACCCTTTAAATGTTTAATGGATTTAAATTTTGGGCCCTTCCGAAAAGTGAGGCCCTCTGCAGTTATGCACAAGCTAATATCCAGGGCCGGTAATCTACGGCCATGAGGCTAAATGTAATGTTAAAATTCACCAATGAATGTCTTCCACTCACCACCAAGTCGTGCTATTAAATACATCCTCACCACTACACTTGTCTCCCTTATTTTTCTTTTTGTTGATAATATGGTGGTGTGTGTAACCACCGTGATTTTAGCATGTTAGTTAGACTTTTAGCCTCGAGTTAATCTAACTTTGTTTGGGGTGTTTGGGGTAGTTTTATGAGTGTTATTGTGTGTTATAGTGTGGTTAGTATTTAAGTTAGCACTAAATCCCTTCGCGTTGTGGTTGTTGTTGTGATTTTTGATAATATTGATTTTGGGAAAGTTCATTTTGATCACTTATATGGTGTAGAAATGACTTGTGTATATTTGGCGTTTTGAGTTTTTGCGTAACGAGTCTTCGTTCAAGTTATTGAGCGTTAGTAAGTTACGGGGATGTTGTTTTTGTGAGGAAATGCTCATGGAGTGTGTAAAAATCTATTTTTGGAAACTTTATTTTGAAAATGAATATTTTCCGGTTGGTCGTAAAATTAAGGTTTATCGCGAAAGACGTTAGGTTTTGTTATGGGAATGCATAAAATATGAAAAGTATGAGGTTTTGAGTGTAATAAATAAATTTAATAAAAAAATAAAAATAAATATATAATAATAGGGGGCGGCCGAATAAGGTGTTAGGGGGGAAAAAGGAAACCAAATTTGCTACCAAATACAACTCTAAACTTTAGGGATTATCCAAATTAATTATAAATACAAAATCAACACTCCCCTATCCCTTTTTCCTGCATACAAGTCGACACAAGAGGGGGATCCAAGAGGAAAAATTAGGGTTTCATAATTGTCTAGCAAAAATCAAGAATCAAGGTAAAATCTTTAACCCTTATGTGTAATTAATCAATTATTGTTATGATTCATGTAATAATTAATATGATGGAATCTAGGGTTTATATACCTCTGTAAATTATTGAAGTAAAACATGTTAGGATGATTAGATGTTAATATTATGGTTAATGGTTAAGGGAATTGAGCGTAAAACATGCTAGTTATTGAGTTAGGGTTTGGACAGATTTGTAAGGCTGTAAAGATGTGAGTGTACATAACAGATGGTGATGAGTTAGATCACTAATTTTAAGTCTAAATTGTAGTATAATGAAAGAGCTTTCCAAAAAGTCCAGCCACGATCAATTTTGAGGTCGGGAAGTCGATCTTTTGATTTTTCTTTGTTAAGGTGTCAAAGCTGTCAAACCGGGACAGATTTTGGGTAAAAGTTTGTGGTTGGCATGTGGTTGTAAAAGTGGTATTTTGACTTGGTCTTCTGTAATAGTTAAGTTTTAGGTTATATGAGACTACCAAGAAAAGGATTTGCGATAAAAACTTATGGAAGTAATTATTAAAAATCAAAACTTTTTGGTGTGCGTTCAGATCCGAATTTGAGTAGTTGACAAGTTTGAATTTTATATGAATACTTGTGTGTGTTATTGGTACATGGCCTTCTAGGATTAGCTTCTATGCTTATGAGAGACCATGGTAAATTTTTGGTGTGAGTTGTTAAGCTTTATTTGTCATAATTTCATGTGAGCGAATGTAGTCAAAAATTCTGCGTTTTCTGAGCTTTAGAGTGCAAGGGATTTAGTGAGTATTAAGTTATGGTAGTGGTTAGTGTGGTGTCTAGGAGATCCATGGTGGGTCATATGAGTCTTAGACATCCATCATATGTGTATTACATGGGTTGTAGCTTTTAGCTTGACCTTATGTAATGTGGATTATTTTTGTGTATTATAGATTGTGTATTGTTTTGTGGAGCTGCGGAGTTTAAGGTGAGTTCATAGTCCCATATTTTTACTTTGTTTTAAACTTGGGATGGGAATGATGCTTGTCTTAAATGTTTTGGTTCACTGTGATTATGTGTGTGGTATTAAAGAGCTTGGACTTATAATGTTATTGTATGTATGCTATGTGTGATTATTTGCTTGCGTGGATGTTTTAGGATTCAATTAGGATAGCGACCTAATTGATGATATATTTTTGGGATTCAATTGGGAGGGTGCTTACCCTGTTGCTCGCGCATGCGACCTAATTGATGGCATATTGATGGGTACTACTTTGGATCGGTGGGCACGTTCCGCCCAATGGTTGCCTTATGAGTGTTGTTGCCTTTATGTGTGGATATTAGCTTGCAAATGCATGTAGCAATATGATAACTATAATTTATATGTCCAGCTATATTTTGTAATCACAGTAAATTCGGTTGCCTAGTGTGTTGAGTCTAAACCTATGAATCTAACCAACGTTATGTTGACATTTTAAGCATCATTTTCAGGTGAGCATTCTAAGGCCAAAGTTGAGGGCAGCAATTAAGCGAGACTTAGTTGCATGAAGATTTATTTATGTTTTGGGATTTGATTTTATTTGGTTTTGGATTTGATACATTTATGTTTTATGTTTGGTACTTTCAAACTTATTGAAGTTACCATTTGGATTTTATTTTGTTTATCTTTGGGTATTGTTACAACACTGTGTGTTGGTACATTGCTCTATTTATGTTCATGTAGTTGTTCTCTATGTTGACACCAGGTGTTGTGATGATATCCATGAAGTTACACCCGCGCATTTCCGCCGTGGCGGGGTGTGACAGATTGGTATCAGAGCCTTGGTTATAGAGAATTAGGTGGTTTAACCTAGACTATAGCTTAGGAGTCCCTCATATAGTTGCATTTAGAACCTATGTGTAAGTATAATATACTACATGTCTATTTTCCTAAATTATGAGTTATTTTATTGAGTTTTTTGAACGTCTATCGAACCCTGTACTTAGCAACGTGTGTGTGTCATTTATAGAATGGCACCTCCTGCAAGAAAGACACTTCGTTGGGCTACTGTAGTTGCTAAGGGACGCAAGAGAGTTGGGAAGATGAAGTGAACCAACAGGAGGATATTGGTCCCCGCTAGCATGGTACCATGTGTGATTGAGGAGAAGATGACACTGGAGAATGTGAATGGGGAGTTGGTGGAGAGATATGAGACAAAAGTAGCTGATAAGGAAGGTTTCACCACCAAGTACCCGTTCAAATGTCCCCAGTTTTTGGAAGATGATGGGGGAGTATGGGCTAGACCCCGAGGATTGTATGATTTTGTGGATATGATAGATGAAGAGTTAAGAGATCGTGAAGATGGTTTTGTAAGAAATCCGCTACCACAGAATCATGGAAATAAGAATGGATGGGTGAGCGAGGAGGAGGAAGTGGATTCGGACTTGGAGTCCACTTCCGAATCCACTACACGTACTCCGTTTTAGGTCTTAGATAAGACTCGAACTGCGTACGACTTGTTTTTTTTACGTTATGTTTTAATGTTTTATGGTCTTGTTGAGTTGTTTTGACATTGATTTTATGTTGGAATGTAAATTCCTTCGGATTTTTGGGATTTATCCCGTGTTTTAATGAGAAGCCTTGGGCGAGTTTGGATATTTATGGTGTGTACATTATGTGTATTGTGGGTGTATATTTTGGGTTAGTAGTGATTGTGTACTATTTGTTATAAGATGTTACTATAGTTAGGTATGGCTTGGAAGTAAGTACACATGTGGAAGGATACATCTAAAATTGTGGGTGGCCAACACAATTATAAATGTATCACGACATATGTGGACTTACAGCCAATGTTACATTGAATCAATGGTGATATGCTTATGGGAGGTAGATGATTTGAGTAGGATTATGGAGATTATAGAATCTTGTGAATGGTCTCTAATGGTTCTATTGTCCTGCGTGTTTAGGAAATGGCGCCAAGGAAACCAAGACGACCTATCACTAAGTCACCTCTGAGTGGAGCTTACCGGACACCCAAGAAGTCCAAGAAGTCGACACCCATTGTTGGGAATAGCAACCCTATTTTTCAGCAAATGATCAACCAGCAGCTAGAAGCTTTAATGCCTGAACTAGTGACTCAATTGAGTGCGCAGATAGGCAGTGGAGCTCATCCTGATGGTGCTGGAAGTGGAGGAGGCGAAAATAATGGGTGTACTTACAAGGAGTTCATGGCCTGTAAGCCTAAGGAATTTGATGGAAAGGGTGGTGCGATTGCACTCACTCGATGGATAGAGAAAATGGAGTCTGTGATGGATATAAGTGGATGTAGTGAGGGCCAGAAAGTTAAGTATGCGGTTAGTTCTTTGGTTAACAAGGCGTTGACCTGGTGGAACACGCAACTTCAGGCAAGGGGACGAGTTGCGGCTTTGGGGATGACTTGGGAGGACTTTAAAGCCTTAATGACAGAGGAGTTTTGCCCAGTCAATGAGTTGCAAAAGTTGGAAGAAGAATTGTGGAATCATACTATGGTTGGAGCTAATCATATGGGGTACACTGATAGGTTTCATGAGTTAGCTAGGATGGTTCCTCATCTAGTAACTCCTGAATCGAAGCGTATTGAGAAGTATATCCGTGGATTGGTTCCACAGATTCGTTCGATGGTTAGGGCAACTGAGCCGACAACGCTTCTAAGTGCTATTCAAAAGGCTGGGGCATTAACGGATGAAGCAGTTAGGAGTGGAACACTGTCAAAGTCGGGAGAGAAGAAGCGAGAGGAAGTTGATACTACTACTAAGACAGTTGGTTTTAGTGGTGACAATAAGAAAGCAAGGAAAGGAAAGGGGTTCGTAGCAACGGATTCTGTAAAAGCAGCGGGTTACGTGGGAACAGCTTCTACCGCTGTGACTAGTAGTAATGAGAAGAAGGGAAATGTTGGTTACGTTCCTAGATGTGCCAAGTGTGGTTACTGTCATCACGAGAACACACCATGTCGTGGGTGTTTCAGGTGTGGCAAACCTGGACAGTTTGCTAGGGATTGTCGTGTTGTGATTACTCAAGCGACTCCAATCAACTCGGTTGGCGCAGGGGTTATTCACAGGGCATGCTATGAGTGTGGTAGTGTTGATCATATGCGAAACTTGTGTCCCAAACTGGTTGGAATGTTTGGACGGCCTGGGAGTCAATTGGCTATTGAAGGAGGACAAGGACAAGGGTTTAATAGAAATGCAGCTAAGGGAAAGGCATTTACAATGAATGCAAGCGAGGCGTGCCAAGACCCGAATGTTGTTAATGGTACGTTCTCTCTCAATGGTCATTATGCTACTACGTTATTTGATACGGGTGCGGATTATTGTTTTGCTACTATTGAATTTGCTAGAGTATTGGGTGTTAAGTTTAGTGAACTTAGACCTAGTATTTTGATTGAAATAGCTAGTGGTATAGAGGTAGAAGTTGATAAAGTTATAGTGAGTGCGTTATCGTGTTAGAGGGTATTGTGTTTAAGATTGACTTAATACCCTTAGGACATGGTAGCTTTGATGTGGTAATAGGGATGGATTGGTTGGCTAGGCATAAAGCTGAAGTAATATGCCATGAAAAGGTGGTTCAAATAACATTAGGAAGTGGAGTTGTGCTGCGAGTACAAGGAGAAAGCGTGGAGAAGAATTTGAAATCCCTTTTGAGTGCGAAGACTAGAGAACTCAAAGTGGGGGATATTCCAGTTGTATGTGAGTTTTCGGGTGTTTTTCCTGAGGATTTGTCTGGATTACCGCCAATACGGCAGGTGGAGTTCCGTATTGAGTTAATTCCTGGAGCGACACCGGTAGCGAAGTCTCCTTATCAATTGGCACCTACGGAGATGCAAGAGTTGGCTGCACAGTTGAAGGAACTACAGGATAAGGGGTTTATTCGACCTAGTCATTCTCCGTGGGGAGCGCCTGTTTTGTTCGTTAAGAAGAAAGATGGTTCGTTTAGGATGTGTATTGATTATTGAGAGTTGAATAAGTTGACAGTGAAGAATCGGTATCCTTTACCTAGAATTGATGATCTCTTCGACCAGTTGCAGGGTGCGAGATTTTTCTCAAAGATAGATCTGCGATCTGGTTATCATCAGTTAAGGGTGTACGAAGAGGAAATTCCCAAGACGGCTTTTAGAACTCGATATGGACACTTTGAATTTACGGTTATGCCAATTGGGTTGACTAATGCACCAGCGGTATTCATGGATTTGATGAATCGTGTGTGTAGACCCTATTTGGATAAATTCGTAATTGTGTTTATCGACGATATTCTGATTTACTCTAAGTCGAAGGAGGAACATGGGGAGCATTTAAGGTTGATACTTGGTTTGTTGGAGAATGAGAGACTGTATGCTAAGTTCTCTAAATGTGAATTTTGGCTGCAAGAAGTACAATTTTTGGGTCATATAGTGAATAGTGAATGTATACATGTAGATCCTAGCAAGATAGAAGCGGTCAAGAATTGGAAGGCTCCTACGACACCTTCTGAGATACGCTCGTTTTTAGGACTGGCAGGATATTACAGGAGATTTATAGCAAATTTTTCAAAGATTGTTAAGCCTCTCACTATGTTGACTCAGAAGAATAAAAAGTATGAGTGGGGAGATGAGCAAGAAGTGGCTTTTCAGACGCTAAAGGATAGTTTGTGTAATGCACCTATTCAGACGTTACCTGATGGGCCAGATGATTTTGTGGTATATTGCGATGCGTCGAATCAAGGATTGGGATGTGTGTTAATGCAAAGGGGAAAGGTGATAGCTTATGCATCACGACAACTCAAGGTTCATGAGAAGAATTATACTACTCATGACCTAGAGCTTGGTGCGGTAGTGTTTGCTCTCAAGAATTGGAGCACGAAGAGTACGGTCTATACCGATCATAAGAGTCTTCAGCATATTTTTAATCAGAAGGAGTTGAATATGCGTCAAAGAAGATGGATGGAGCTGTTAAGTGATTATGACTGCGACATTCGTTATCATCCTGGAAAAGCGAATGTGGTGGCCGATGCGTTGAGTAGAAAGGAAAGAATTAAGCCAAGGCGTGTGCGAGCTATGAGCATAACATTGCAGTCGGGGATTAAGAGTAAGATATTGGCAGCACAAGAGTAAGCTTGCAAGGATGAGAACCTTGTGGCTGAAATGTTGCGAGGTTTAGATCAACAGATGGAAAGGAAGGAAGATGGTGGACTATATTTCTTAGATCGAATATGGTGTGGATGTATGGTCCGGACTGGACCCTACATGGGCCAGGCCCGGCAGACAGCGGCCCACTCTACGCCTAAACCCTAATCCATGTCCTATAAATATAGGGTTGGGATTCCACTCACAACAGAATATAACAGGTTATCCTAAACCTAATTCTCATATGCTCCGCGCATCTATACTAACTTGACCGTCGGAGGTGGATCCCAGGGCTACGGCCTCGGGTCCACTCCTAACGGGTTCTCTTTGTTGACAGGTCTATTTAGGGCTCGAGAAGACGACTAACGGCCCAAGGAGAGTTGTCGAATCCAGTTCGCGCCAGATTATGCATCAACAAGTTGGCGCCATCCGTGGGACATGGCTACGACAAGTTTCGTGTTCTCACATCACCAGAAAGCAACCACGAGTTTAAAATCCGGTACCTCTTTACCAATATATTTTTTATCGAGTATACGATATACACAGAAAAACAAAAGAAACAATCGGCAAGATTACTTTTGCCTTATTACTCTTTACGTACAAAAGCAGCTACGAATATCTTGATTGGGTTGACTTTTAGTCAAACATATCAAGCAGAACATACTTTGTATTGTGCAACAATACACATTTAAACCTAAAACAATTTGTTTATTTTGCGCATAATCTTTTAACTTGTGCATATCTTTTAAAATTTAGAAAGATATCCCGATATTTTAGGCGCATATCTTTTAAATATTGAAAAGATTTTACATAAATCTTTTAAACATGGTAAACACGATTTTACCTATAACGTACTATGTCCGCACGATCGGACCTACTTTATCTTTTAGCCGCGAAACAGCGCAGTCGCGATAAATCTACCCGCGTTAGGCCATGCGTTCGGAAATCTTCGCAGATTGGCGCCATGAGCGCACTGTTATGTACAGGCACCACGATGCTAGTCAATCGCCATGAGCGCACTGTCACTGTCATGTACAGGCACTGGACGAAAGCCGTGGTCAACTGCGATCATCCACAAAACGTTAGAGTCTATGCGGTCACGATAAATCTATCTGCGTCTGTGCGTGCAACAGAAATTATTAGTCGCGGTCATGGTACATCCATCCGCGCCATTCTTTAAAAAATAAATAAAAAATGAAAAGATCAATTAATCGCCATGCGCGCACTATTTTTATTATTAGCTACGTGCTACTTCTCTTATATAGTTTGTAAAACCTCACGCTAGGTGTCATTCGCACTACTACTTCTTTTATGTATTATATATGCTATGTGCTATACTTTTGCTATGCGCTAATCTTTTACCTCATTAAGTTTTATATGTTGCGATTCGCGACATATACTTTTAATATTTGCATTAAGTGTTTTTCAGGATTTGAATAACTAAGTTTAATGCTCCTACACGAGCAGCACCATCAAACTTGGGGGGCTACCAGGGTATATAATACCACTGTTTCCGTACAAGTCACGCAGGCATATTTGGAAGCAGATCGTACGTAAGAGGTATTGCAAGCCCGGTACAAAGACGAATTTAAATATTCGCACCATCTTACCGTAGGGGAGACGTTCTCTGTCGGTTGTAAAGACGAATGTAATGTTCGCGCACAGCGTGCACAGCGCGCACCTTTGTCGCGAACAACGCGCATCTCTGTCGCGCACAGCGCGCACCTCTGTCGTGCACAGCGCGCATCCTTGCCGCGCACTGCGCACACTTTTGTCGCGGACAACGCGCACTTCTGCCATAGAAGCACGTTTTCTGTCGCACTATGTTGCATCGCTACTGGTACAAAAGGTACACCCTTATCTAGGATGCAGCATAGGGATCCACCTATCCACCTTCACCATTGTGAGACAATCACAATCGCAATCCCAGTGCGCATTGTCGCATGTGGGCTGCGCAGTATGGTTCGTCCCATGCGCACTGTCACACCCCCAAAATCGGGTCCAGCGGAAGCATACGTGTAGCTGGGGTGTAACTCAATTGGTATTTCAACACTAGTTCAAAAATGGTTTTCACTTTAATCATTTAGAATAAAATCGTTTAACCAAAAATATTAAATTTACATCGTTAAAAGTAGTGCGGAAGTAGGCCCTTAAAATAGTTTAAAACGGTCCCCATATAAATAATCAGAGTCTTCTATGACCATGCCATGCCCTGCCAAAACCTCCAGTAGTGTGCCATAGGTTAAAACCTGAAAATACATGCTAAAGTGTCAACACGAGGTTGGTGAGTTCATAGAGTTTGTTTAACAAATAAAGTTTATGCATATGTATGAAGGTTTCCCAGCAAAGGCATCGTAAATCCACTCAGTTACAAGTCCCGCCATAAGAGCCTTGTAACCTGTGTGTTTACAACCCACTGCTACAATATATAGTTTCTCAGGATTATATTCACCCAAGGTCAAGTATAGATACAAAGCCGGGGAACCACCATCCCAAATAGTACCTGTCACCCAACGTCGCCTCTGTTTTGGACTTGGGTGGGGGGTGTTTCCCCATAATAGTACTATCAATACCTCTCCTTTGACAGCACAGAGTATTGTGTATGCGCATAAAAGTTTACTGGGTGTCGTTTCCCAAAGCATAAAAGTTTAAACGTTTCAAGTATCAAGTAAGTATAACACAGTTAAGTATAACACAATCACGTATGTATAAAATCAAGTATAAGTATAATCAAATATAAGACAATCAAGTATAAATGTTTAAGAGTATCAAGAAAGTATGTTTTGAGTATTTATACTAGTAAGCAAATAGTTGAGCATGTATCTCCCCCCAAAGAGTTAAAACAAGTATAAAGAGTAAGAGTGGGGCTATGACTCACCTGGTGCGATAGCTACGATGACAAAAGTGGATACACAGAAATGAGGTTCGATCTCTAACCGCAACCTAATATGAATGATAGTGATCTACTTAGATCATGAAAGGATGTAATGAATGCACATGCACATGATACCTATACCACTCGTAACTTGAAAATACTTGTTATAGTCAAAGTAAAGTATTTTCCATACTTAGGAAAAATAAGTCCAACTAGGCTTATAAAAACTTGTCGTAATATATCGTATATAAAAACGTTAGTGTTATATTCCTCGTATTGGAAAACCTTAGAATAATGTCGTTAAGTCGTATAAATATTCTTTTGGGTCATACGTATTTCATTTGTTAAGAATATAGTCCTTAGTAATATTTCTAGAAAATATACCATTTAGTACGTAAGTTATTATTTTGGTAAAAGCTGTCAAAACAATATAGATTTTGCCGTTATTGAAATGTGAATATCTTTGTCGTTATTAGTCCGTTTTACTCGTTCTTTACATCCCCGGAATCGTGGGACAAAATACTAACATATTTTTGATAAGTCGGGATGGCTAGATTTAGTTTTACGCCTCGAAACAGTCGTGACAACTGTTCATCAGCAAATGATTTCCAGAAAAATAGTTTTCGTCGTTAAACTCGTTTTTAGCGTATCTCCTTCGTTATTAACTCGTTTTCATCCCCGTTTTCGGCCATAGTTCCGTCTCGGAATGTATTTTCTAAATATTGGGTCAAAAGTTACCCCAAACCCACTGAGTTTGCCACGTTTTCATTTTAAGGACAGTAGGTTTGTATATATGTTTAAAATCCATTTCTAATGTTCCAAACTAGTTTCTAATCCAACCAAACCACTTTCAATCACCACAAATCTAGTCTAATCTTACCATACACCTTCTTAGGGTGTCATGGGTTCCTAAACATCATAAATCATGTGGATCTAACAAGGATCTAACTATAATCTATTTCTAGGGATCAAAAGTTAGATATATATATAAATGAGTGGTATAACTAACATATGCATGTAGATCTTGAATAAACAACATGAAACTAGAAAAATTAAAGTATGGAAAGATCAACAAGTGATCTTGAAGCTTACTTGATGATTGGATGAGTTTTGAAGATGATGATGTAAAGAAAACTAGAGTTTTATCACAAAACCCTAACTAGGATGGAAAATAGAGCTTGATTGTGACTTGATCTTCAAAAATCCATGGTTTCTTCTTGGTCTTCTTGTTTGGCCGGTTCAAGAGAGGAGAGCAAAAGAGAAGAGACTTTTGTGGTAACTTTGTGAAATGAGATGAAAATGTAATAATAGATTATATGTATTATAAGAGTAGACAAGATCCATAATTTAGGGGAAATTAAATGGGAATGGAAGGGGGGGGGGGGCGGCAATAAGGGAAAGGGTGGAAGATATTATGTGATTTTTGTAAGATAGTTGGTATAATGTGTAGATATTATTAGTTTTAGGTGATACCGGGTACCGAGTTAACTAAAAATAAAATATAATGAAGTTGTAAAAGTTGTAAAATATTATTCCTGATGAGAATTGGAAGTTAAAATAATGATCGGGTTGAAATAACGCAAACCGACGGAGTTATAAGCTTTGACCGGAAAATGTAACAGTTGATTTGAAAACACCGGGTAAATAAATAATATAATTTTTATATTATTGTTATGAGTATAAAAATGTGTTAGGACCATAGTTGGGATTGTCGGATCAATTATTCAAAATAATAGCTCATAAGATAACGTTTATTAGGTTGATAATCGTTCGTTTACAAAAATGACGCAACTCACGTATAAATGACAATTTTTCTCCGGAGGTGAATAGTGTTTTATGAAT
Source organism: Artemisia argyi (assembly GCA_030686995.1). Classification (NCBI taxonomy): domain Eukaryota; kingdom Viridiplantae; phylum Streptophyta; class Magnoliopsida; order Asterales; family Asteraceae; genus Artemisia; species Artemisia argyi. Next base: position 6,663,377 of record CM060705.1, read on the forward strand.
AGTAAAATTTTAAAATGCTTCTCAGAATATCAAACTGACTTCAAAAATGTTGAATAGTAAAATGATGAATAGTGATCGATGAATAGTAAATGTGAAAGTTCGGGAAAAGACCAGAATTTACGAGTTGTGACACGCACACATGGGCCATGCCATCATGGTTGATTGGGCCTACGCGGCCATGAACAGAACTTAAGTTTAGCATAACATAGCCACGCACTATGTCATACTAAACTTGGGGGGCTTGTGGACGTATGGTCCGGACTGGACCCTACATGGGCCAGGCCCGGCAAACAGCGGCCCACTCTACGCCTAAACCCTAATCCATGTCCTATAAATATAGGGCTGGGATTCCATTCACAACAGAATATAACAGGTTATCCTAAACCTAATTCTCATATGCTCCGCGCATCTATACTAACTTGACCGTCGGAGGTGGATCCCGGGGCTACGGCCTCGGGTCCACTCCTAATGGGTTCTCTTTTTTGACAGGTCTATTTAGGGCTCGAGAAGACGACTAACGGCCCAAGGAGAGTCGTCGAATCCAGTCCGCGCCAGATTATGCATCAACATATGGGTTCCACGGGTGGGAGACGTGAGAAAGGTGATCATGGATGAGGCTCATAAGACGAGATACTCGATTCATCCAGGGTCTGATAAGATGTACTATGATCTTAGAGATGCTTATTGGTGGCCGGGTATGAAGAGGGAAATAACTGAGTATGTCAGTCGATGTCTAACATGTTTGAAGGTTAAGGCTGAACATCAGAAACCCTCTGGATTGTTGCAGCAGCCGCCAATTCCTGAGTGGAAGTGGGATAATATAACTATGGACTTCATTACTAAATTACCTCGCACAAGTAATGGGCATGACACGATATGGGTTATTGTGGACAGATTGACGAAGTCTGCACATTTTCTGGCCATTCGTGAAGATTACAAGATGGAGAAGTTGGCAAGGATCTATATAAATGAGATTGTGGCAAGGCATGGTGTGCCTGTGTCTATCATTTCAGATCGGGATAGTAGGTTCACTTCGCGGTTCTGGCAGTCGTTGCAAAAGGCTTTGAATACACGGTTGGATATGAGTGCTGCTTATCATCCACAGACCGATGGACAAAGTGAGCGAACGATTCAGACATTAGAAGATTTACTTCGTGCGTGTGCTATTGATTTTGGAGGAAGCTGGGATACTCATTTGCCTTTGGCTGAGTTTTCTTATAATAACAGCTATCATTCAAGCATTAGATGTGCACCGTTTGAGATGTTGTACGAGAGGAAGTGTAGATCCCCAATGTTATGGGCAGAGGTTGGGATGAGTCAGTTAATTGGACCTGAATTAGTACAAGAGACTACGGATATGGTCTTCCGGATTAAGGAAAGACTTAAGGCTGCGAGAGATCGTCAAAAGAGTTATGCGGATAATCGTCGCAAACATTTGGAGTTTGGTGTTGGAGATTTTGTAATGTTGAAGGTGTCACCATGGAAGGGTGTTGTGCGTTTCGGTTGAGATTGCCTGAGGAATTAAGTGGTGTGCATGATACGTTTCACGTGTCTAATTTGAAAAAGTGTTTGGCGGATGCTAGTTTGCATGTGCCATTAGATGAGATTAAGGTTGATAAGACGCTTCACTTTGTGGAGGAACCTGTTGAGATTATGGACCGAGAAGTTAAGAGTATGAAGCGTAGTAAGATTGCATTGGTAAAGGTACGATGGAATTCCAAACGTGGTCCTGAGTTTACTTGGGAGCGTGAGGATCAAATGAGAGCTAAGTACCCTAAGTTGTTTGCTAAGGAGTCTGATGATACGAGCTGTTAAATCTCAGGACGAGCTTTCCCTAAGTGGGGGATGATGTAACAACCGTGATTTTAGCAGGTTAGTTAGACTTTTAGCCTCGAGTTAATCTAACTTTGTTTGGGGTGTTTGGGGTAGTTTTATGAGTGTTATTGTGTGTTATAGTGTGGTTAGTATTTAAGTTAGCACTAAATCCCTTCGCGTTGTGGTTGTTGTTGTGATTTTTGATAATATTGATTTTGGGAAAGTTCATTTTGATCACTTATATGGTGTAGAAATGACTTGTGTATATTTGGCGTTTTGAGTTTTTGCGTAACGAGTCTTCGTTCAAGTTATTGAGCGTTAGTAAGTTACGGGGATGTTGTTTTTGTGAGGAAATGCTCATGGAGTGTGTAAATATCTATTTTTGGAAACTTTATTTTGAAAATGAATATTTTCCGGTTGGTCGTAAAATTAAGGTTTATCGCGAAAGACGTTAGGTTTTGTTATGGGAATGCATAAAATATGAAAAGTATGAGGTTTTGAGTGTAATAAATAAATTTAATAAAAAAAATAAAAATAAATATATAATAATAGGGGGCGGCCGAATAAGGTGTTAGGGGGGAAAAAGGAAACCAAATTTGATACCAAATACAACTCTAAACTTTAGGGATTATCCAAATTAATTATAAATACAAAATCAACACTCCCCTATCCCTTTTTCCTGCATACAAGTCGACACAAGAGGGGGATCCAAGAGGAAAAATTAGGGTTTCCTAATTGTCTAGCAAAAATCAAGAATCAAGGTAAAATCTTTAACCCTTATGTGTAATTAATCAATTATTGTTATGATTCATGTAATAATTAATATGATGGAATCTAGGGTTTATATACTTTTGTAAATTATTGAAGTAAAACATGTTAGGATGATTAGATGTTAATATTATGGTTAATGGTTAAGGGAATTGAGCGTAAAACATGCTAGTTATTGAGTTAGGGTTTGGACAGATTTGTAAGGCTATAAAGATGTGAGTGTACATAACAGATGGTGATGAGTTAGATCACGAATTTTAAGTCTTAATTGTAGTATAATGAAAGAGTTTTCCAAAAAGTCCAGCCACGATCAATTTTGAGGTCGGGAAGTCGGTCTTTTGATTTTTCTTTGTTAAGGTGTCAAAGCTGTCAAACCGGGACAGATTTTGGGTAAAAGTTTGTGGTTGGCATGTGGTTGTAAAAGTGGTATTTTGACTTGGTCTTCTGGAATAGTTAAGTTTTAGGTTATATGAGACTACCACGAAAAGGATTCGCGATAAAAACTTATGGAAGTAATTATTAAAAATCAAAACTTTTTGGTGTGCGTTCAGATCCGAATTTGAGTAGTTGACAAGTTTGAATTTTATATGAATACTTGTGTGTGTTATTGGTACATGGCCTTCTAGGATTAGCTTCTATGCTTATGAGAGACCATGGTAAATTTTTGGTGTGAGTTGTTAAGCTTTATTTGTCATAATTTCATGTGAGCGAATGTAGTCAAAAATTCTGCGTTTTCTGAGCTTTAGAGTGCAAGGGATTTAGTGAGTATTAAGTTATGGTAGTGGTTAGTGTGGTGTCTAGGAGATCCATGGTGGGTCATATGAGTCTTAGACATCCATCATATGTGTATTACATGGGTTGTAGCTTTTAGCTTGACCTTATGTAATGTGGATTATTTTTGTGTATTGTAGATTGTGTATTGTTTTGTGGAGCTACGGAGTTTAAGGTGAGTTCATAGTCCCATATTTTTACTTTGTTTTAAACTTGGGATGGGAATGATGCTTGTATTAAATGTTTTGGTTTACTGTGATTATGTGTGTGGTATTAAAGAGCTTGGACTTATAATGTCATTGTATGTATGCTATGTGTGATTATTTGCTTGCGTGGATGTTTTGGGATTCAATTAGGATAGCGACCTAATTGATGATATATTTTTGGGATTCAATTGGGAGGGTGCTTACCCTGTTGCTCGCGCATGCGACCTAATTGATGGCATATTGATGGGTACTACTTTGGATCGGTGGGCACGTTCCGCCCAATGGTTGCCTTATGAGTGTTGTTGCCTTTATGTGTGGATATTAGCTTGCAAATGCATGTAGCAATATGATAACTATAATTTATATGTCCAGCTATATTTTGTAATCACAGTAAATTCGGTTGCCTAGTGTGTTGAGTCTAAACCTATGAATCTAACCAACGTTATGTTGACATTTTAAGCATCATTTTCAGGTGAGCATTCTATGGCCAAAGTTGAGGGCAGCAATTAGGCGTGACTTAGTTGCATGAAGATTTATTTATGTTTTGGGATTTGATTTTATTTGGTTTTAGATTTGATACATTTATGTTTTATGTTTGGTACTTTCAAACTTATTGAAGTTACCATTTGGATTTTATTTTGTTTATCTTTGGGTATTGTTACAACACTGTGTGTTGGTACATTGCTCTATTTATGTGCATATAGTTGTTCTCTATGTTGACACCAGGTGTTGTGATGATATCCATGAAGTTACACCCGCGCGTTTCCGCCGTGGCGGGGTGTGACAGTGTGCATAAGCGTTGTTTTAACACCCGACTCGACCAGATACCTGTTCAACCGATTCCGGTAAAAAATGGTCAAATTAATCTGGTTTTTTGATTTTCGAAACCCAGCTAGACCCGCTGGGTTTAAGGCTACCTGGTTCAACCCGGTTCTCGATATCCAAACCGGGTTTTTGTTTTTTTTTGTTTTGTTTTGTTTTTTTTTTTTTTTTTTTTTTTTTTTTTGTTTTTTCATTTTTTTCCTTCTTTTACAAATAACACATGTTAAATATATGTAATTGCGACGTAATTTTATATTTACATGTCGCCTTTTTGGTAAATATATTTTTAGGCTCAATATATCAATAGCCATGATATATATACGTTTTTTTTTTCTTTTTTTTTTTTTTTTTTTTTTTTTTTTTTTTTTTGAAATAAGATTATTTTTGTAGAGAAACCGGATTGACACATTGGTTGAACAAGTTGAATCGGGTAACCAAATGAATCGGTGACTTGAGTAGGTCAATCGTTTTCAAGATATTGCATGCGCTCATGTTTTGTAAAGAGTTAAATAATTGTGTGTGTGTGTGTGTGTGTGTGAGTATATTGTGGGGTCTATTTCTGTTTAAGTAGGGTGTGTTTTAGGTGATGAAATTGTTGATCTTATTACAATTATTTGGTCGTGAAGTTGTTGGTGGAGAAAAAGATCGATGTGGCGATGATGAATGTGGTCATGATTACATCCAGATCGAACTAAAGTTTTGAAAAGTTTGTCCAAAAGCTTGTTTAATATAAGTTTGAAGTTTGTACTTTGGATCTTATACTTAGTGATGGTGTCAAATGAGGTTTTGAAGGATATACAGTAGTTAGGAAAGTGTCGAGCTAAATCATGTATAGAAATTAACAAACGTACGGATAGTAGGGCCATGTTGTACATTTGACCATAATATGACACTACACATTCATGGTACTAGTAGGGCCGTGTTCGTGATTTTAAAGGAGTTGAGCGGGAAGTGAAAAATGGGGCCTCTATTAAAAAGCTAAATAAAATATTTTAAAACGTACAATGATAACTATCACGAGTTATTGTATAAAACGTTAGTTATTTTTCAAATTTTTTTTTTTTTTTTTTTTTTTTTTTTTTTTTTTTTTTTTGTGAAAAATCTGTCTTTTTTCTTGGATAAAAGGGTAAATACCCGGTAAAATAAGAAATCTTTGTCTTTATTCATATAAAAAACATCTTTCCAGTTTTATGCATTGAATGTAAATTTTGGTAAAAATTTTGGGCCTCATAAAACTGGGCCTGGGCTGCCAGCCACCTTTGAGAACAGCCATGGATGTAGTGGCAGAGGCACAAATTTGTCACATGATATGCACTTTTTTTTTATAGAAATTTGAAATGGGTATGCACTTAGTATTAAACTTTGAAATATGTGAAGGAAAAAATTCGTTTTTACACTAGTGATAGACGTTTTTAAGGTAGGGCTAATGGCATCAAAATGTATCATAATTGTCACTTATTCCTTTTATATGTATCAAACAATTTTTTTTTTGCTATTATGTGTACTAAACTTTATTTTTTTGGCATTTTTGAGTACTTAATGACCATTTTGCCTCTCATTTTATTAACATAGGAGGGGCAAAATGGTCATAGAGTACACAAAAATGCCCAAAAAATCAAGTTTAGTACATATAATAGCAAAAAAAAAAAAAAAAAAAAAAAAAAAAGTTTGATACATATAGAAGAAAATGATGACAACTATGATACATTTAAATTAAAGGCCATTAGCCCTTTAAGGTATGCACGTCGCCTTATGCATGTCCGGCCCATGGATAATAGCACGCACCAAACCTCATCGTTAAAGCCGTGGAATACAATTTTGATATAATCCTGTTACAAATGATAGACTGTAAACCACAACATATATTGAAAAAGGTTTCTGGCGATATGATGAATGAGCCTTTTTGGTATATTGACAGAGCAAAGTAATTTACAAGAAAGATTTGGATAAAACAAATGAAGTCATATTTGTTCATGGTATCAAGAAGAAGTGTACAAATATATGAATATAAATTCTTTATCTACAGAACTAATAATAAGTAACAAAAGAATGTGGGAGCCTAGCTATATCACAGATATGTGTATTACAGGACTCTGATTTTAGCTCTAGCATGACATTGAGACACCTGGAACCAGGGGCGGTACTACAATGGGGCAGTGTGGGCAGTTGCCCCCACAAAGTTTCTAGTAGATATTAACACTTCTATCAACGTCGATTTTCTTCGGATGATCATGACGTGCAATTTTTGTTGTGCCCGTAAGAGAATAAATAGTATAATGGTTAAGGAGATTCTTTACTTTCGGTGAGATTTAATGTTCGATTTTTGAGCTACCCAAAATTTTGTTATCTAAATTTTTGTTTTCGCTTTCTCTCTTCGTATTAATATTGATCGAAAAATGTAAGTATGTCCTAAATATTGTTATATAATTACAACTAGTTTAGGTTCTACCTAAACAAGTTCACTTTCATTCAAAGTAAAGTCATTATCATTACATCAACAAAGGCCGAGTTAGTGACATGACCTGACTTGACATTTACTCTCAACTTTTGCCTCCTCTTAAAAGATTTTCTGGTACCGCACCTGCCTAGAACTGCTCGGTGATGCCCAAATGTGCCATCAGTAGCCAAACATGAGTAAAAAACTCGCCCCCTTTTCTAAGCTGTTGCTCGTGGTGAAATCCTCTGCAGTGAGTAGGAGCATAAGCTAAGATCTTGATCCATACTTGACTCATGACTTTTCACATACGCTTTTTTTCCATCTTTTTCAAAGATAACGCGAGCCTGCAACCATCAAACAGTACAGATTTACATCGATCCCCCTTCAATTTACTAGGCAGCACTTCAAGAGAATCAACTTCCAGCAGCTTTAGACATGCTTCAACTTTTTCGGTAATAAGACCTTTTTCTTTGAAAAAACGCATTGCTTCAACACAGGTGTTGCGATACCTGATCATGCCAATACCTATTGGCAACATCACAGGGTATGTCACAAGAAGATACATCAGATAGTCAGATATTGCTTTCCATGCGACATATATCAATATCAGAACCATCTTAATTGATTGCCAACATCTGAAAAATAGCAAAGAGTGGTAGGAATGTGCCATATAAGAATGCTTTGATCAAATTCTATGACAACTGGCAAAATAGGGAGCCATTTTATAAAACCCGCATTACATTGAAATTATAAATTTGGAATTTTTGAAAGTTTATTGTGACGAGATATTTTACGAACGTTGGTACTTGATTTTTAATCGTACGATGTTTATGAGATTTAGTTATTTATTTATGGTTTGATTTGTTTCGGTTGTGATGATTTATTGTGAGATCGTTATCTTTGGCACTACATTGACTCCGACACTAGATTAACCTAACGAATTTTAATCTTTTACAAAACGGTAGCGATTCACCGTTAAAGAAATATTATGTCTTTCATACATATCTATATATTTCGGGAAATGTTGTTGGGAAAATCATTTATGACGTGTACGAATATGTTTGGCGAGAATTTAATACTTTTATGAACGAGTAATCGTATTATGGGAGAAACGTTTATTAATATTCACCTAAAACTAAAAGTATTTGTGGCTAGTTTTGGAAAAGGGAAACTTGAGGGACCTATGTGCAAAACTCGGGTATAATACCCTTCCCTAACCCTAACCCTCACATAATATCACCTCCCTCACTCTCTCTTTCTCCTCCCTCTTGTCGCCGCCGGCTGCCACCCCGACACCATCACCACCGCCGACTTCCACACAACACCACCACCACCAAAACACTCCCCATCACCTTCTTGTTCTTGTGGTGTGAAACACGCGCCTCTCCCCTCCATTTTTATTAATACCGCCGCACCACACATCACACGCCACCACATCATCATTTAACTTGGTTTTCATTCGAATTAAAGGTTAGAAAACATGAGTTTTGGGTCGGGTTTCACTATTTTGAGTTGAACCCGAATTGAATCTTGGTATTTTTGGGATGTTAAAATTGAAATGAAGATGGGTTTTGATATAAAAACGAGTTTGGTATCCTTGGGGGTCGATTCTTGATTAATTGGTGCTCGGATTTGGATTTTGGACGCGTTTGGTTTGGTTTGTGGCTCGTATTGAGCTCGACCGAGACCCAAGGTCTCGGTGTGGCACTCCTCGACTCGATTGAGAGTCTTGGAGGTGTTATGGTTCTATTATTTTTGATTCTTGATGATTTGGTATATTGCTAGTTGGAGTTTTGGTGGATTATGGATCTCGACTTGTTCTTGATGTAGTTTTGATTCTCGGCCGACACCCCCTTCGCGGGCTGTTTTGGGTCGAGAGGCTCTTTAGAGCTAGCCGAGACCAAGAGGTCTCGGGTGAGGTTATTTTTACGGTTTGTGGCCTCATAAGTTGACCCGGGTTTGACTTGGTAAGTCGACCCGTATAATTGGTATATTTTTGTTTTTGGTTCATATGGTGTTAATATTTCATGTTGTGGCTTATGTTGGACCTAAGCATTTGGACATTGGTTTACTTGTATTGTGATTTGGAGATGTGTTGACGAGTATGGAATTGGGGACCGATTGTGAGACGGTCAATTAGATGACGGAGATAGGTTAGTTGGGTGCCGTAGTCGGACCCTCATGTTGTAGCACGTGGATATGGGATTGTTTGGATGGAGTTGATTTATTATTGTGACTTGATTTTATTATTTGGACTTGGACTATGAGCCGAGGGTCATGACTCGGACATGTGACCAAATTCTATGACTCGATGAATATTTAAAAATCGATATTAAGTATAATACTCGTAATAATATTATTAAGAATATAATCGTTTATAAACGTATATATAGACGTGTTAAACGTATATATATATATATATATATATATATATATATATATATATATAAATGCGTATATTAATAATAAAACGATCACGAGTAAACGTATAATAATAAAACGATAGTTATTATACTATGAAAATAGTGTAATAAATGTCGGGACATTATTATAAATAATAACTATATAAATAATGGTGAAATGTAAGTCGGATAACTAATAATTAAAAATGTGATTTTGTTTATAAATTAGAAACTTATCGAGTTATACGAATTGTGGGTCTTTAAAGTCCAAGTGAGCTTTATATTGTGACTTTTGTGTTGTCATGGATATATGACGATTAATATAAACATTTTATATATCGAGTGACTTATTCTAGATTGAGTTATTTGACGATATAAAATGAGTATATTAATGGGCATCGTATCCCACGACGCCCATAGGATGTTGTATATATTTTAGGGTAATAAATTACTATATGTCTCGTGGAATTTGGCTGATTCGACGATATATATAGGGAATTCATTGGACTACGACATATACCAAATAGAATCTTTTGTGAAATGTGCTTTAGGTTGGGTATAATCTTGGAACGATATATTACATAAATAAATATGGGAGATTACTAAATCGACGGATTTGATAAGCTTCGATAATTATTTAAATAATATGTTGGGCTAACATTAGACCTATAATTGGTTTATTATTTTTGTTTGTTGTGGCTTCCTGGTTTGAGTTGTGTCGACCCTCCACCCGTATGGATACCAAACGTCGAATTTCAAATTAATGTGAAGTAAATTCGAGAAATGGATATTTTTGGAAAGTAAAATGGAATACGTTCGGGAATGGGAATATTTGATTTTGAGGAAATGATTTCTGAACGAGTTTGATATTGTTAGGAAGTGCCGAGTCTGTAGTCGCCGTTACGTGAGTTGCTTGAGATTACTTACGTCTTTCTTCTATCGTTTCTTTTGAGGATTTCTGGACTTGAGGTGAGTCATAGCCCCACTTTTACTCTTGAACTTTGTTTTCAATACTTGGGGTGAGAAACGTGCAAATGTTTTATGTGGACTATTATCGCTTTATTTATTTAAGCGAGGCCTAGTCCCGAACTAGGTAAGCTATTGATTTAGTTGTTGAGCGAGGCCTAGTCCCGAACTAGGTAAGCTATTGGATTGGTTATAGAGCGAGGCCTATACTTGAGGTAGGTAAGCTATTGATTGGATTGATTTGAGCTATAGCATGGACCTATAGGGATGATTTATTTTGGTTGGATATTTTGGTTGGATGACTGAGGCCTAGTCTAGCTAGCAAGCGTTTTGCGTATATGTCCACTATATTGAGTTAAGAATCTAAACCTATGATCTCACCAGCGAAAGCTGACTTTTAGCACGTTTTCTCAGGTAATTAAGTGATGCTCTGCGGATGCTTGGGATTGGAGGCTTGGCATTTGGCACTTGTTATGGATCTATATTTTCTAAAACTCTGATAACTATTGTGGACCTATACTTATTTCTTTTGGGCCTGACTTTGGATGATTTTGGGATAATGTAAACTTTATAACCCCGCGTGGTTGCATTTTATTTTGTTTACTTTATCTCGTTCTTTTATGTCTTGTGTTTGGATACTAATCCCCGTAGCACCCCGAAAGCTTGTTGAGTCTTCCGCTGTATCAAATTTTGGGGTGTTACAGATTGGTATCAGAGCCAAGGTTATAGAGAACTAGGTAAATAGACACCTAAACTATAACCGATTTTTATAGAAAACGATCCTCGACCATTGCCCGCCAGCCCGCCAAGCCGAAGCATCATTGTTTATTATTGAGGTATTATGAGATTATTGAGATGATTATAGATTTGGGATTTCTTGAGATGATTTGAGGATTTGAGGTTTATTGATTTAGTGATATGATGCGTTTTGAGGAATTATATGCGTTTTGAGGAATTATATGGCTTAATTGTTTTGAGAATGGTTTTAGTAATGCGGTATTTTAAATCTTTCTTGATTATATACGATTTGGAATTATATGATGATTTTCGGATATGGCATTTTGAGTTCGCGGTTTAGCTGTTTCTGAAACACTTACACCTACCCTACGCCGTTGTCACAAATCATAGCCTCCTTTGCACGTGTTGTTATTAAGAATTGTTATTGCTAGTACGCGTCACCGCTCGTAGATCACTATGGCCCCTGATGACCCATACGTGTTGGTCATGCGTTCGGCCACTACTTTATCGTCTCCTTGACGCCCTAAGTCACCGATTTTATCGCCACGTGGTTCACCTGCTCAGAGATGACGATTGATGGAGTACCCCTCCGACGAGGAGTATGAGGAGGAGTACAAGGGTGAGCAGAATGATAACCCTCAAGATGAGGAAGAGAATGATGACCCTCAGGATGAGGAAGAGGATCATCCTCAAGAGGAGATGCCTGATGATGATTGGTCGCTAGCACATTCAGCTCATTCTGCGAAGCCCGATTCCCCGATACATCCATTAGAGCCGGTTTCACCTGATCATCCATTTTTGTTTGATTCACCACCTGGTAGTCCTGTGGCGTCGGATGCACCTTCTGAGGTTTCTGCTGAGCATGCAGAGTTAGGTGAGACTGGTAGGATGTGGGCTCAGGTTACTGCACAGGGCGAGAGGATCTCGCGGATGTCTGACCGACTTGAGATGATTATTGCTGAGTTTATTGCTGAGTTTGTTGCTGAGTTGAGAGTTGATTTGAGTACTATCATGGGCAGGACGACAGCGATTAGGAGAGGTATGATGGAGGTAGCAGACTTTAAGAGAAATAATGATACTCGCAGTGTCGAGTTAGGATCGTTATGGAGAGATCTTGATGGTTTGAGATCAGAGTTGAGGAGTCTATGCCAGCTTCATGGCTAGATCAATTTGGATTTGTGATGTTGTTATGTTGCTTCCTAAGCCAGGGAGTACTTGGTTAGGGGAGCTGGTTATTCTATCCCTTAAATCATGTTATTCGGATTGTATGTTCGTCTCGCATGGAACGATTAGTATTTATTATGTCTTTTGGTATTTTGGAGCGAAGTATCGATCACTACTTGTATGGTCGATGGTGATCTCGTATGATATTCTACGGTTTTTGGCGTACATGGAGAATTGTGTTCCTATCTGCATGGTTGATGTTGTGTTGGTATTATGTTCGTATTTCGACTTTCACCAAATTGGATTCTTGTTGGACGTTATGGTACGTGTTATTGGAGACTTACGAACCTTGTATTATGACTTCGATTAATGGCCCCACGACGAAACCCTATTAGAGCTACCAGAACTGGTCCTGCAACGACTACCCCTGGTCGTCGAGGACACCGTCCTACTCGAAATATTGAAACCCCTACTCCTGACAACTTGGACACCACCAACCGCAACAACGGGAATCAAAATGTTGATGTTCAGGGAGACAATGATCATGTTCCACTTAATGCACCTACTGTGGATCAAGCAATGATCAATCAACTTGTGGAGCAACGAGTTGCTGAGCTACTAGCTGAGTCAAATCATTCCAACAATTCTGCTGGGACATTTCCACCTGTTCGTGCTAGTGGATGTAACTACAAGGAGTTTAAGATTTGTGGACCTATTGAGTTTGGTGGAACTGAAGGAGTGGTTTACTTGGTTAGGTGGATAGAGAAGACTGAGTCTGTGTTTAATGTCAGTGGTTGTGCGGAGAATACGAAGGTAAAGTTTGCTTCTTTTACCTTCAAGGATGAAGCCTTAACTTGGTGGAACAATTACCGTAACTCGGTTGGGAGTGATGTGGCTTATGCTATGACTTGGGAGCAATTTAAGTCTTTGCTGATTCAGACTTACTGCCCAAAGAATGAGATTAAGAAGTTGGAAACTGTGTTCTGGAACCACAAAGTGAAAGGTACCGATATGGCAACTTACAATCGCCGTTATCGAGAGTTGGCCTTACTCTGTCCCGATATGGTTAGGACTGAGACCCAAAAGATTGAGAGGTATACCGATGGATTGCCGGTAGCTACAAGGAACGATGTGATTTCTGCTAAGCCTGCAAACATTCATGAGGCCATCACTATCGCTCAACAATTGATGGACTCTTTGGCATTGGAAGAAGCTGAGAAAGACAAGAATGGAAAGAGGAAGAGGGATGATCACTCTAAGGGTAATGATCGTCGAAACAAGCGACAAACAACTGCTAGAGCGTATGCTATGGGAGATGGAGATAAGAAGAACTACAATGGAGATGCACCCAAATGTAACCGATGTTACAAGCATCATTCTGGTCGATGTACTGTGATGTGCAAGAATTGCTCTAAGATGGGTCACATAGCTAAGGATTGTAGAGCTCGACCACTTGCTATGGTTCAAGCTACTCCTGAAACTATGAGCAAGGCTAATGTTACCTGCTATGGATGTGGAAAGAAGGGCCATTATAGGAATGAGCGTAGTGAATCGTGGAACCAAAGAAATCAAGGATCGGGTGGTAATGGGTACAATAATGGAAGCCGTGGAGCTGGAGGAAACCGTGGACGACAAGATAATGGGGACCAACGTGTGGACGACAAGATCATGGGAGAGTGTATGCACTTGGGAACGAGAGAGGAGAAGATCCGAACGTCGTTGCTGGTACGTTCCTTCTCAATAATCGTTATGCTTCCATACTATTTGATACTGGTGCCGATAAGAGTTTTGTGTCCACTAAGTTTGCACCCTTACTTGAGAAACCCCCGATGGCCTTAGGAATTGGTTATGATGTAGAGTTAGCTAATGGGAACATAGAGAGGATTAGGACTATCATTCGCGGCTGCACGTTAAACTTTCTGAACCGTCCTTTCAACATAGATCTTCTACCCGTCACGTTAGGGAGTTTTGATGTCATTATTGGTATGGATTGGTTGTCGAAGTATCGTGCTCATATAATTTGCGATGAGAAGATCGTGCGTGTGCCTTACGGCAAGGAGATTCTGAACATACCAGGAGATAGAAAGGATTTGAGAGGCCCGTCTAGATTAGCGGTCATATCTTGCACTAAGTTGCCGAAGCTAATGGAAAAAGGAAGTTACCTTTTCTTAGCCCAAATTTCTGTGAAATGAGAGAAGGAGAAGAGGGAAAGGTGCATTGGAGATGTACCTATAGTTCGTGATTTTTCGGATGTGTTTCCCGATGATTTGCCGGGAATCCCGCCTACTAGACAAGTGGAATTTCAGATTGAGTTGATACCTGGTGCTGCACCTGTAGCACGAGCGCCTTATCGTCTTGCACCTACTGAATTGGAAGAGTTATCGAAACAATTAGCGGAGTTAGCCGAAAAGGGATTCATAAGACCAAGTTCTTCGCCTTGGGGAGCCCCGGTCTTATTTGTGAAGAAGAAGGATGGATCGTTTCGTATGTGTATTGATTACCGAGAATTGAACAAGTTAACGGTGAAGAATAGATACCCGTTACCGAGGATCGACGATTTGTTCGATCAGCTTCAAGGATCGAGTGTGTATTCGAAGATCGATTTGAGATCGGGATATCATCAGCTTCGAGTGCGCGAGGAAGATATTCCGAAAACGGCTTTCAGAACCCGTTACGGGCATTACGAGTTTCAGGTAATGCCGTTTGGGTTGACTAACGCACCGGCGGTATTCATGGATCTCATGAATCGGGTGTGTAAGCCTTATTTAGATAAGTTCGTAATTGTGTTCATCGATGACATTCTGATTTATTCGAAGAGTAAGAAGGAGCATGAGGAGCATCTAAGACTTATCTTAGAATTGCTCAGGAAGGAGAAACTGTATGCCAAGTTTTCGAAATGTGAATTTTGGATTCCGATAGTACAATTTCTGGGTCATGTGATTGATAGACAAGGAGTTCATGTTGATCCTGCTAAGATTGAAGCGATTAAAGATTGGGCTGCACCTACGACCCCAACAGAAGTTCGTCAATTTTTGGGATTAGCCGGTTATTACCGAAGATTCATTGAGGGATTTTCGAAGATAGCAAAACCGTTGACCAAATTGACTCAAAAGAGTGTTAAGTATGAATGGGGAGATAAGGAAGAGGAAGCCTTTCAGTTACTTAAGGAGATGTTGTGTAGTGCTCCTATCTTGGCGCTACCCGAAGGTAACGAGGATTTTGTCGTCTATTGTGACGCTTCACATAAAGGTTTAGGAGCTGTGTTAATGCAACGAGAGAAAGTGATAGCTTATGCTTCCCGACAGCTCAAGAAGCATGAGAAGAACTACACCACCCATGATTTGGAGTTAGGTGCTGTGGTTTTTGCTTTGAGGATATGGAGACATTACTTGTATGGAACCAAGTGTGTAGTGTTTACTGACCACAAAAGTCTGCAACACATTTTGAACCAAAAAGAGCTTAACATGAGGCAGTGACCTTGGATTGAGTTGCTAAGCGATTATGATTGTGAAATTCGCTACCATCCGGGTAAGGCAAACGTTGTTGCTGATGCTCTTAGTCGAAAGGAGAGAATGCCACCATTACGAGTTAGGTCATTAGGAATGACTATCGTATCGCCATTACCGTCTCAAATATTAGAAGCTCAAACGGAAGCGTTGAAAGCAGAGAATCGGTCTGCTGAGAATATATTTGGGATGGCAGAAAATGAGAAAGGATTTGTTAAGCGTTCTGATGGAGAATTATGTTTTGGAGAGCGAAGTTGGGTACCATTGTATGGAGGAATTCGAGAGTTGATTATGCATGAGTCGCATAAGTCAAGATACTCTATTCATCCTGGGTCTGACAAGATGTACCAGGATTTGAAAAAGTTATATTGGTGGCCAAATATGAAGGCAGATATAGCATTGTATGTTAGTAAGTGTTTGACTTGCTCTAAGGTTAAAGCCAAACATCAAAGACCGTCAGGATTATTGACGCAGCCAGAACTCCCGGTTTGGAAATGGGAGTGGATTACGATGGACTTTATTACCAAATTACCAAAGACAGCTAGCGGTTGCGACGCTATATGGGTAATTGTGGATCGTTTGACTAAATCTGCTCATTTCCTGGCGATTAGTGAAGATGATAGTGTGGATAAACTTGCGAGGTTGTATGTGAAGGAGATTGTTTCTCGTCATGAAGTTCCGATATCGATTATTTCGGATCGCGACAGCCGCTTCACGTCAGCATTGTGGCGATCACTTCAAACCGCTTTGGGGACGAGACTTGATATGAGTACTGCATATCACACCCAAACCGATGGTCAAAGCGAGAGAACTATCCAGACTTTGGAGGATATGCTTCGTGCATGCATCATAGACTTTGGTAAAGGCTGGGAGAAATATCTACCCCTTGCGGAGTTCTCCTACAACAATAGCTACCACACAAGTCTTAAGGCTGCACCATTTGAAGCTTTGTATAGCCGTAAATGTCATTCACCTATTGGTTGGGCAGAAGTTGGAGATAGCCAACTCACAGGCCCTGAGCTTATCTTGGAAACTACTGAGAAAGTAACGCAAATTCGAGATCGACTACAAGCAGCTAGAGATAGGCAGAAAAGCTACGCCGATCAGAGGCGTAAACCCCTAGAATTTCAGGTTGGAGACAAAGTAATGTTGAAAGTCTCGCCTTGGAAGGGTGTGATACGTTTTGGGAAACGTGGGAAACTTAATCCCCGCTACATTGGACCATTTCTTATTTTGGAAAGAATTGGGCCCGTAGCGTATCGTTTGGAATTACCTATGGAACTGAGTAAAGTTCATGATGTGTTTCATGTTAGCAATCTGAAGAAATGCCTTTCAGAGGAACCACCAGTTATACCGATCAAGGATATTCGGGTGGATGAAAGTTTGAATTTTGTGGAAGAACCGATTGAGATAATGGATAGAGAGATCAAACGACTCAAGAGGAGTCGTATTCCGCTCATCAAAGTTCGTTGGAATTCGCGGCACGGACCGGAATTTACGTGGGAACGTGAGGATGAGTTCCGAAAGAAATATCCGAAGCTTTTCACTTCGTAGATGGGTTATTTCGAGAGAAACCCGGGACGGGTTCCTTCTGAGGCTGGGAGGATGTGACAACTGGCAAAATAGGGAGCCATTTTATAAAACCCGCATTACATTGAAATTATAAATTTGGAATTTTTGAAAGTTTATTGTGACAAGATATTTTACGAACGTTGGTACTTGATTTTTAATCGTACGATGTTTATGAGATTTAGTTATTTATTTATGGTTTGATTTGTTTCGGTTGTGATGATTTATTGTGAGATCGTTATCTTTGGCACTACATTGACTCCGGCACTAGATTAACCTAACGAATTTTAATCTTTTACAAAACGGTAGTGATTCACCGTTAAATAAATATTATGTCTTTCATACATATCTATATATTTCGGGAAATGTTGTTGGGAAAATCATTTATGACGTGTACGAATATGTTTGGCGAGAATTTAATACTTTTATGAACGAGTAATCGTGTTATGGGAGAAACGTTTATTAATATTCACCTAAAACTAAAAGTATTTGTGGCTAGTTTTGGAAAAGGGAAACTTGAGGGACCTATGTGCAAAACTCGGGTATAATACCCTTCCCAAACCCTAACCCTCACATAATATCACCTCCCTCACTCTCTCTTTCTCCTCCCTCTTGTCGCCGCCGGCTGCCACCCCGACACCATCACCACCGCTGACTTCCACACAACACCACCACCACCAAAATACTCCCCATCACCTTCTTGTTCTTGTGGTGTGAAACACGCGCCTCTCCCCTCCATTTTTATTAATACCGCCGCACCACACATCACACGCCACCACATCATCATTTAACTTGGTTTTTATTCGAATTGAAGGTGAGAAAACATGAGTTTTGGGTCAGGTTTCACTATTTTGAGTTGAACCTGAATTGAATCTTGGTATTTTTGGGATGTTAAAATTGAAATGAAGATGGGTTTTGATATAAAAACGAGTTTGGTATCCTTGGGGGTCGATTCTTGATTTATTGGTGCTCGGATTTGGATTTTGGACGCGTTTGGTTTGGTTTGTGGCTCGTATTGAGCTCGACCGAGACCCAAGGTCTCGGTGTGGCACTCCTCGACTCGATTGAGAGTCTTGGAGGTGTTGTGGTTCTATTATTTTTGATTCTTGATGATTTGGTTTATTGCTAGTTGGAGTTTTGGTCGATTATGGCTCTCGACTTGTTCTTGATGTTGTTTTGATTCTCGGCCGACACCCCCTTCGCGGGCTGTTTTGGGTCGAGAGGCTCTTTAGAGCTAGCCGAGACCAAGAGGTCTCGGGAGAGGTTATTTTTAAGGTTTGTGGCCTCATAAGTTGACCCGGGTTTGACTTGGTAAGTCGACCCGTATAATTGGTATATTTTTGTTTTTGGTTCATATGGTGTTAATATTTCATGTTGTGGCTTATGTTTGACCGAAGCATTTGGACATTGGTTTACTTGTATTGTGATTTGGAGATGTGTTGACGAGTATGGAATTGGGGACCGATTGTGAGACGGTCAATTAGATGACGGAGATAGGTTAGTTGGGTGCCGTAGTCGGACCCTCATGTTGTAGCACGTGGATATGGGATTGTTTGGACGGAGTTGATTTATTATTGTGACTTGATTTTATTATTTGGACTTGGACTATGAGCCGAGGGTCATGACTCGGACATGTGACCAAATTCTATGACTCGATGAATATTTAAAAATCGATATTAAGTATAATACTCGTAATAATATTATTAAGAATATAATCGTTTACAAACGTATATATAGACGTGTTAGACGTATATATATATATATATATATATATATATATATATATATATATATAAATGCGTATATTCATAATAAAACGATCACGAGTAAACGTATAATAATAAAACGATAGTTATTATACTATGAAAATAGTGTAATAAATGTCGGGACATTATTATAAATAATAACTATATAAATAATGGCGAAATATAAGTCGGATAACTAATAATTAAAAATGTGATTTTGTTTATAAATTAGAAACTTATCGAGTTATATGAATTGTGGGTCTTTAAAGTCCAAGTGGGCTTTATATTGTGACTTTTGTGTTGTCATGGATATATGACGATTAATATAAACATTTTATATATCGAGTGACTTATTCTAGATTGAGTTATTTGACGATATAAAATGAGTATATTAATGGGCATCGTATCCCACGACGCCCATAGGATGTGGTATATATTTTAGGGTAATAAATTACTATATGACTCGTGGAATTTGGCCGATTCGACGATATATATAGGGAATTCATTGGACTACGACATATACCAAATAGAATCTTTTGTGCAATGTGCTTTAGGTTGGGTATAATCTTGGAACGATATATTACGTAAATAAATATGGGAGATTACTAAATCGACGGATTTGATAAGCTTCGATAATTATTTAAATAATATGTTGGGCTAACATTAGACCTATAATTGGTTTATTATTTTTGTTTGTTGTGGCTTCCTGGTTTGAGTTGTGTCGACCCTCTACCCGTATGGATACCAAACGTCGAATTTCAAATTAATGTGAAGTAAATTCGAGAAATGGATATTTTTGGAAAGTAAAATGGAATACGTTCGGGAATGGGAATATTTGATTTTGAGGAAATGATTTCTGAACGAGTTTGATATTGTTAGGAAGTGCCGAGTCTGTAGTCGCCGTTACGTGAGTTGCTTGAGATTACTTACGTCTTTCTTCTATCGTTTCTTTTAAGGATTTCTGGACTTGAGGTGAGTCATAGCCCCACTTTTACTCTTGAACTTTGTTTTCAATACTTGGGGTGAGAAACGTGCAAATGTTTTATGTGGACTATTATTGCTTTATTTATTTATTTCAAAACTTGCTATGCTTATAGAACTAGGTAGGATTAAGCGAGGCCTAGTCCCGAACTAGGTAAGCTGTTGATTTAGTTGTTGAGCGAGGCCTAGTCCCGAACTAGGTAAGCTATTGGATTGGTTATAGAGCGAGGCCTAGACTTGAGCTAGGTAAGCTATTGATTGGATTGATTTGAGCTATAGCGTGCACCTATAGGGATGATTTATTTTGGTTGGAATATTTTGGCTGGATATTTTGGTTGGATGATTGAGGCCTAGTCTAGCTAGCAAGCGTTTTGCATATATGTCCACTATATTGAGTTAAGAATCTAAACCTATGATCTCACCAGCGAAAGCTGACTTTTAGCACGTTTTCTCAGGTAATTAAGTGATGCTCTGCGGATGCTTGGGATTGGAGGCTTGGCATTTGGCACCGGTTATGGATCTATATTTTCTAAAACTCTGATAACTATTGTGGACCTATATTTATTTCTTTTGGGCATGACTTTGGATGATTTTGGGATAATGTAAACTTTATAACCCCGCGTGGTTGCATTTTATTTTGTTTACTTTATCTCGTTCTTTTATGTCTTGTGTTTGGATACCAATCCCCGTAGCACCCCGAAAGCTTGTTGAGTCTTCCGCTGTATCAAATTTTGGGGGTGTTACAAATTCAACTTCATAGATACTCCATAGAAAAGCGTCATACTCATTCTTTTGTAGCGAAAAACTACCTTTATGAGTACATAACTCATTCTTTTAGTTGACAACCATATACTCGCGAAACTGAAAGTAAATTAATTCTTTTAGGTTGTCAGAAACTTCGTTGTATTTCTTGTAACGATGTTGTTCGCGAACCTTAACTATTTTTTAAAATATTTGAGTTTTTAAGAAACAAGCGTGTTAGAAAAGTGACTTAAACTTTAGGGGTCAATTAGTAAATTTAGTAATTTGTTTGACTAGTCCTTCAAGTTTGATTGGAATTTGGAAACTAATCTATGACGGTTAGTTTTAGCCTATAAATAGGGATTGATGGCATTAGTTTTCTTTGTACCTTTTGAATTAGGGTTTGGTACCCTTTGAATTTGTCTTTGAAATTTGGTTTTGTAATTTGGTTTGGTATTTGAATAAAGCTTCCGCTTTGTTTGTTTGATTTTGTTCGTTTGTTTGGTCTTTGAATTACCAACAAGTGGTATCAGAGCTAGGTTGATTCATTTAGCCATGAAGAAAAAAAAAGAAGAAAAAAAGAAAGGTTTGTTTGATTTTGGTATTGAAGAATGGTCTGCGATTGAAAGTTTGAAGATTGAAAGTTTGAAGGAAGAGTTCGGTTTTTGTTATTGAGATTTGTTAGTGTTTGTTTGCTTGGTCCCACCATCATTATATTAGTTATATTTAGGATTGATTTTGGATATTGGAATGCCAAGCAATATGATTTTGTGGTTTGTTTTGGATTTGTTTTTTGGACTCTTGAATTTGAATGGGATTTTGGACTATGTGGGCTTTAGGAATTAGTCTTGGGCTATATTTGGTATTTGTTAAGTGGTGTTCGTATTTGTTTGGTATTAGAATTTGATTTGTTTGAATTTGTGTTGCTTTGGGTACTGGTATTTGGACCGTAATTCTTATTAGATAAGTGGGTCGTTAGAATTATTGTCAAGTATCATATTTGGGGCGTTTGAACTGGAGTCCGTTTGTCAAGTTACTTTATTAACTTGAATCTGTTTGATACTTGATAATAACTTTGAAGTTGGACCGTAATACTTATCAAATAAGTGGGTCATTAGGTTTTGAATTTGGTATTTGGGTCGTAATTCTTATTGTATAAGTGGACCATTAGAATTTGAATTTGGAATTTAAAGATCGATTTGGTGTTTGAAGACTTGGTAATAATCGGGTCGTTTGGAATTTGTTCGATTGTTTGGAAATTTGGATCTCCGTTCGTTGGGCTTTTGAAGTTGGTTGCTCGAATTTGATTGTCTTTGGTGAAGATCGTTTCGGCCGATTTGTTTGTTTGGTTGACCGAGTTTGAATTTGTCGGTTAACGTTTGATTGTTCGTTTGAAGTCATCGGCATTTGCTTTGGATCGAATTTGTTTTGGATTGCTTTTGGGAATCGGTCGTTTGATTTGAATTTGGCTAGTATCGCTAGCGTTTGGAATTTTGAATTTGATTTGAAACCGGTGGAGGAGTTTAAGTTACGGTGGAGATTGTTAGAAAAGTGACTTAAACTTTAGGGGTCAATTAGTAAATTTGGTAATTTGTTTGACTTGTCCTTCAAGTTTGATTGGAATTTGGAAACTAATCTATGACGGTTAGTTTTAGCCTATAAATAGGGATTGATGGCATTAGTTTTCTTTGTACCTTTTGAATAATAGTTTGGTACCCTTTGAATTTGTCTTTGAAATTTGGTTTTGTAATTTTGTTTGGTATTTGAATAAAGCTTCCGCTTCGTTTGTTTGATTTTGTTCGTTTGTTTTGTCTTTGAATTACCAATAAAGCGGGTCTCTCATTAAGGCAACACTTAGCAGGTGATCAAACTGTGCAATGGAACCGGACCACCTTTGTTTATTCGGTTGCTTTAAGAATGGGAATATGAGGATTTTTCGAGTGAGGTTTTGTTGGATCAATCAATGATCTATCCAATCAGAGCGCAGCATGGTTATTACCGCAAAGATTTCCATTATCAATGCAGTACCAAGTAATAGGCAAGTAATGACGATGTCAATTAAGTGGTAATCGTTGATATTACAAATAAAATGGAAGCCCAAAGGTACTAGAAGAAGGACAAAAATGTTAGTAATGCTAAACAAAAGCCCGTTAAATTTATAAACCACATTAGCCTTGGTGTAAAGCATGTCAAACGCATATCCAAGTTCAATCTCGACAGCATGGAAAGCATTGCTTGATGCAAGATGGCGGAAGTAGGATTGACTATATTCTCTATCCTCAAAAGTAAGGATGAGATCAACAAATAGCCGTTTGAATGTTTGAAATAGTTTATAAGTTTCAGATATCTCTTTACCTTCTTCAGGATATAAAAGAATATTGACTGTATGGGAGAGTTCAGCGACCTCCTCCACGTTTACATCAAACCCTTGTGACTTTTTTAACTGGTAATCCTCCAGAAACTTAGGATAATTGGGACCTGCGTCAGGAGGACCAAGCATCGAGTCACGAAGGTTCTCAGTGTTTGCTAAGCGTAGAGCCTTAATACGTTCAAAACACTTGATGAAACCGGCTAAGTAAACCACTACACTTAGTTTAGGGAGATCAGAACAGCCTGGCCAGGACAACAAGAAGATATAAAGAGCTACTGCAAACTGAAACACAATCTCAACAAAGTGCCTTAATGAAAGCTCGTTATCTTCCAATGCAAACGCGGTAATAGAATCTGGACCACCAAGGTGAAGGAGAAGAAAAGGTGCCCAAAAAGACATGAGTTCACTTGTGTTTTGTTTGTAAGTATCTTCTGAACTGAAATGAGAAGTGTTGCTGCATACGTCTAAGGCGGTTCGGGTAATAACACCAAGCGCTGCTGATGCAACAGCTAATGCTAATAACTAGACAAACCAGAGAGCCATTCTAACTCGTGTTCTTGGATTGTATTTTCGAACATTTCCTAGTAGACTTAAGGTGATCTGTGAAACAAGGCTGATCACAATAAGTCCACGTAGGGCCCACTCGTTCCACATATGCTTAACGTCATCTGGTACCACTTGGAATAGCTTTCTGTGATATGAAAGCGTTATCAAACCTATAACTGGAAAGAAGTTAAAACAGAACATTAACACAGAAAGAACATTGATATAGAGGAAAAAAAGAGCATGGATCAAACCTATAACTAAGGTTGTTACCATATGCCAAATCGAAAGTAACAGAACATTGCTATAGAAAGTAAATTATAAGATTTACCAATGGACATCATCTTTCTTCCAAATTCTTGAATTAAAATGGTTATAATTGGTTTTGCGCTTGCAGTAGACACTCGTATAGTTTGGATATTCAGTTTATCAGTTATATATGCAAGAGCATATGTTGTGGTTTCTGAATTAGTGGGAAAATTCATTACAATTTCTTGGTAAATACGAGAATATCTGGAAATGGAATGTCAGCTTTCCCTTGAGATATAATCGTTATTTTAACAGACAAAGACAAACAGAGATTCATACACGCACACAAAGGTGTGGGTTGGTGGTGATGTTAGCATAAGATAAAACTATGCGTTAATTGAATTCCTTTTTCTTTAACTTGTAAAAAATTAGTTTCTCTTACTTATAGTATTAGAAAGTGACAGTAGATCAAATTGATATTAGCCTATCAAACTATCAGACTATCAGTGGTAACCAAAACTTCAGCTACTCATTATATTGACTTTGATTGTAAATTATGTGGATTTAATATCTTATCAACTTAGCAATCCAATGATAATTTCGACATATGTTAACTCGCATTAGATATCATAAATTCAGTTGATATTCCAGTATCTTCAAATTGGTTTCTGTTCATATGATGCCCACAAAAAAAAAAAAAAAAAAAAAAAAAAAAAAAAAAAAAAAAAAAACAACAACAACTATATTTTAGGAAATAACAGAAATTTATTAGTTTTAGGTAAGACCCACATGATGGTGTCATTCTACAAAAGTATTCTCTCTTGTAAATTTCTTCCTAATTGCATCTAGTTGACTTAACCAAATAAGATATTAATCTCATATTCTCATTGCTTGAAGTTTCTTGAACTTAGGTTCAACATTTTAGGCATGAAAGCATCAATTTCCTCGTATATTACATGAATTTACCAGTTAAAATGAACGAAACTTTGATAAACTTCTTACATTAGCAAAACTGGAACTGTGTTCCATAAGTGCCGCAAGCTACAATTTGATCATGTTGAGTGGATGGGCCTAATAATAGATATAGTAGAACGTATAGACGGATTCTTAAATTTTTTAACAAAATATGTCTCCAGATACAATCATACTTTTCCTTGAGCCTCTCGACACTCTGGGGATTGATTTTTCTTTCTTCATAATATATAGTAGGATTTCCACCATTGTCGGTGAATTCATAATTCACTTTCGATTATACTTACAAGCTACTTTTGGGTGTTACAAATTTTGTTCTTTCCATCACTAAATTATCTTAAAAATTATTGTGCACTACAAAAAATAGTGTTATTCTTCACACTTATTTTGCCACGGTATGGATAATTGTGGACTTTTTTTGTGGATAATAATTTTGCTACATTTATATGTGTCACAAATATTTAAAAAAATAATCCACATATATAAGTGTGAACAATTACAATAAAGTTACACTTATAGGTGTAGCAAATGTCTCCACACTTTTATTTTTGAACATTTTTTGCAAGTTTGCCACACTTTTAGGTGTAGACATTCAAAGAATATTTCCACACTTTTAACCATAGACATTTGGATAATATTTCCACATTTAGGGGGTTGGCAATGGGTACGGGGAGGCACGGTGCGGCATCCCCACCACACCGGAACACTGCCGCCCTCCCCATCCTACCGCACGGGAGCACCAAAAATCGGTGAAGCTTACCGAGCTTGAATTTGAACGTTGGAAATCAAAAAAGGGACGTTGGGAGCACAACGGCTAGTTTCTTTTGTTGTGTATATATATACTTGGTAACATTGACAAAACATAAAAAAAAAAAAAAAAAACCAAACAACACCGATCTAAAAAAAAAAAATCCGGTTCCAAAAAAAAAAAAAACATCCGATTGAAAAATAATATGGAGCACAAAAAAATTGGTTCGACTTTTTTTCTAGATGAGCCGTTCGAGTGGTCTAACGATACTAGTCTCGAATTTTTTGCCGACGCAATTGACGAAGATGAAGAAGATACGGCTGGGTCGTCACGAAAATCAATGAAACGCAATCGGATCTCTGCGGCAGAAAGATTGCATCGTGATTATTTTAGTGAAGATCCAAAATTCGACGAAGAATTTTTTCAAGATAGGTATCGTATGCCTAAAAGTTTATTTTTAAAAATAACGCAAGCTATTGAGGCTAGATTCGAGTATTTCCAGGAAGGTTACGATGCTAGAATGAAAAAAAGTTTCACGGCCATACAAAAATGTTTGTCTGCCATTAAACAACTCGCAACCGGTGCACCACCGGATGAGTTTGACGAATATTTAGAAATGGCGCAAAGAACTTCACGTGAATGCCTTCAATTTTTTTGTGATGCTATTATTGAGTTATATGCTCGAGATTTTCTACGTAGGCCAACAAGTCATGATGTTGCATGTTTGTACGAAGCGCACGAAGACCGACATCACATTCCGGGTATGATCGGTAGCCTAGATTGCACACATTTTGTTTGGAGGAATTGTCCAATAGAATTGAGGGGTCAATATAAAAGGGGTGACCATCAATACCCCACGATTATGATGGAGGCAGTGGCGTCTCAAGATTTGTGGATATGGCACGCGTTCTTTGGACCGCCGGGTTCAAACAACGATATAAACGTTGTGATGCAATCTCCGCTATTCCAAACCGAGCGTAATGGTACGGCACATAAGTGCCCATTTGTTGTGAACGGCCATATGTACAAGCGTGGCTACTATCTTTGTGATGGCATATATCCGGCATGGTCTACGTTTGTTAAAGCGTTCAAATTTCCAACCGACCCGAAGGAAAAAAAGTTCAAGAAATTACAAGAGTCGGCTCGAAAGGATGTTGAACGGGCATTTGGTGTTCTTAAGGGTAAATGGAGTATACTGCAACGACCCTTACGGCCACACACGATAGAAAGAATTAGAAAAATAGTTTATACGTGTGTCATTTTGCATAACATGATTATACATAACGCCGGTAACGCAATCTCGCCAGTTCATATTCGGGATCCTCCGAATCAACCGGTGTTTGACGAAGCAGCTTTAGGCGAGATACGAGATGAGGATACACATTTTCGTGTCAGATTTGATCTTATGGAGCATGTTCACGCTCAACAATTAGCATACCTCGAGGTGGACGATGAAGTTTAGATTTTTAGTATTATGTAATGGTATTTTATGTTTTTTAATAATATTATGTAATGTTTATTTTAATTTTAATGAATTTTAGTTTTTAATAAAATTTAATAGAATTTAAAAAAGAAAAAAGAAAAAGGAAAAAAAAAGAAGTGAGTGAAGGGTGAGGGGTGTGCCGCCAACAAAAAGTGAGTGAGTGAAGGGAAAAGTGGGAGGGTGATGTGGCATAAGGGGATTGGTTGTTTGTGAGTGAAGGGTGATGGGGTGTGGGGTGCATTGCCAACCCCCTTAGGGGGTTGGCAATGGGTACGGGGAGGCACGGTGTGGCATCCCCACCGCACGGGAACACCGCCGCCCTCCCCATCCTACCGCACGGGAGCACCAAAAATCGGTGAAGCTTACCGAGCTTGAATTTGAACGTTGGAAATCAAAAAAGGGACGTTGGGAGCACAACGGCTAGTTTCTTTTGTTGTGTATATATACTTGGTAACATTGACAAAACATAAAAAAAAAAAAAAAAAAAAAAAAAAAAAAAAACCAAACACCACCGACCTAAAAAAAAATCCGGTTCCAAAAAAAAAAAAACATCCGATTGAAAAATAATATGGAGCACAAAAAAATTGGTTCGACTTTTTTTCTAGATGAGTCGTTCGAGTGGTCTAACGATACTAGTCTCGAATTTTTTGCCGACGCAATTGACGAAGATGAAGAAGATACGGCTGGGTCGTCACGAAAATCAGTGAAACGCAATCGGATCTCTGTGGCACAAAGATTGCATCGTGATTATTTTAGTGAAGATCCAAAATTCGACGAAGAATTTTTTCAAGATAGGTATCGTATGCCTAAAAGTTTATTTTTAAAAATAACGCAAGCTATTGAGGCTAGATTCGAGTATTTTCAGGAAGGTTACGATGCTAGAATGAAAAAAAGTTTCACGGCCATACAAAAATGTTTGTCTGCCATTAAACAACTCGCAACCGGTGCACCACCGGATGAGTTTGACGAATATTTGGAAATGGTGCAAAGAACTTCACGTGAATGCCTTCAATTTTTTTCTGATACTATTATTGAGTTATATGCTCGAGATTTTCTACGTAGGCCAACAAGTCATGATGTTGCATGTTTGTACGAAGCGCACTAAGACCGACATCACATTCCGGGTATGATCGGTAGCCTAGATTGCACACATTTTGTTTGGAGGAATTGTCCAATAGAATTGAGGGGTCAATATAAAAGGGGTGACCATCAATACCCCACGATTATGATGGAGGCAGTGGCGTCTGAAGATTTGTGGATATGGCACGCGTTCTTTGGACCGCCTGGTTCAAACAACGATATAAACGTTGTGATGCAATCTCCGCTATTCCTCACCGAGCGTAATGGTATGGCACCTAAGTGCCCATTTGTTGTGAACGGCCATACGTACAAGCGTGGCTACTATCTTTGTGATGGCATATATCCGGCATGGTCTACGTTTGTTAAAGCGTTCAAATTTCCAACCGACCCGAAGGAAAAAAAGTTCAAGAAATTACAAGAGTCGGCTCGAAAGGATGTTGAACGGGCATTTGGTGTTCTTAAGGGTAAATGGAGTATACTGCAACGACCCTTACGGCCACACACGATAGAAAGAATTAGAAAAATAGTTTATACGTGTGTCATTTTGCATAACATGATTATACATAACGCCGGTAACGCAATCTCGCCAGTTCATATTCGGGATCCTCCGATTCAACCAGTGTTTGACGAAGCAGCTTTAGGCGAGATACGAGATGAGGATACACATTTTTGTGTCAGATTTGATCTTATGGAGCATGTTCACGCTCAACAATTAGCATACCTCGAGGTGGACGATGAAGTTTAGATTTTTAGTATTATGTAATGGTATTTTATGTTTTTTAATAATATTATGTAATGTTTATTTTAATTTTAATGAATTTTAGTTTTTAATAAATTTTAATAGAATTTAAAAAAGAAAAAAGAAAAAGGAAAAAAAAAAAGAAGTGAGTGAAGGGTGAGGGGTGTGCCGCCAACAAAAAGTGAGTGAGTGAAGGGAAAAGTGGGAGGGTGATGTGGCATAAGGGGATTGGTTGTTTGTGAGTGAAGGGTGATGGGGTGTGGGGTGCATTGCCAACCCCCTTATATGTGTAGCAAAATTTGTCACACCCAGTATTACCACACATGAGAAAGTGTGGAATCAATAATTTTACACATTTTTAAATGTGGCCATTTGGCCTTTAAAATGTGGAGAATTCAACTAGTTTTTTGTAGTGGTGCTTGTACGTATAGCTAAAGCTTTCATGGGAGTTCTGTTTATCTAAGAGCATTTGATAAGTTAACCGAGCACCTCGAGTTAAAGTATAACGTAGCGAAGAAAAGAGGTGCGTTAACTTACCGAGCCTCACGTTAACATGGTGCGTTAACGCATCACGTCAAGTCCTTAACGTGCGTTATATTGCAACGAGGTGTAAAAAGAAAAAAAAAAATTGCACTTCCGCCCCCTCAATGGCTATTTATTCAAAAAAAATCATTCTAGCCCCTATACTTTTATGACCGTTAGTAACGGCTAAAACAAAAAAAAAAAAAAAAAAAAAAAAAAAAAAAAAAAAAAAAAACATTTTCCAACCCATTTTCTTACCACTATAAATACCCATCTCACACACCTTTTATTTTCACACTTACACAACTCAAATTCAACCTATATACTTCCTCTCTATAAGAAAAAAAAAAATCAACCAAAACTTTCATATTCACAATGGATCCGAATGAAAATAACCAAGAAGAAAGGAGTTTCTCCGATATAGATGATGAAATTGACATGGAGTTTATGATAGCCGCGTTCGAATATCATCAACATTTGGAACAACAAGAAGCAGCAGCAGCTCGACAACGCATCCCACATACACACATCCACCGTGAGTTTGAGGTTGCCGAAGAACGTTTGCGTAGCAACTACTTTTATCAAGGGTGTAAGTATATGCACCGGAATTTTTGAAGAAGGTTTCGTATGAGACGGACATTATTTCTACAAATAGTTGAAGGTATTCAATCTTATTATTCCGATCCTCTTTTAGATCATTTTAAATTCATGAACAAAATAGCCGAAAGGATGTCGACAACCACTGACGACAAGCATGCTTATTTTAAAACGAAGCAAGAAAGTGTACGAAAAGATGTCGAACGTGCTTTTGGGGTGCTTCAAGGACGTTGGGGTATACTACGACAACCGGCATGTGCTCTGGAAGTTGTCAAGTTACAAAGAATAATATATACTTGCATAATTTTGCATAACATGATCTTAAAAGATCAAAAGTTTGCACTACGTGAGTATATGGAAATGTGGGTGGATCCGACACCACGTTTTAGCCGAGACAGGTGGATCGACAGATGTGAAGCCCAACGCCGCATACATAGAGAAATACACGACCTAGATATGCATACTTAACTCCAACAAGACCTTATGGAGCATGTTTGGCAAAAACGTCTTCAACGCCAAGGTGAAGAAGAAGGTTCCGAGGACGATGAATAAGTGTTTGTAATATTTATGTTTTCAAATTTCATATGTTTCGTAATGTAATATTTATGTTTTTAAACTTTTTTTTCCCTTTTGTTTTAATTCCGTATTGTAATATGTTTAAGAATTAATGTTATGGTTTTAAATAAATGAAGTATTTGTTAGAGTTTGGGGTTGAAATTCAAAATAATTGAGGTGAAGGTTAGTTAAGGTGAGTTATGTTACCATGGTGGAAAGTGGTGAGTTAAGGTTAAAATGTTAAAGCTGATGTGGCGCTGACGTGGCAGTGAGTTAAGGTTTAACTTGAGGGCAACTTACCTTAATGTCTAATGGCCCTTGGCACATGGTGATTCTACTTCCAGAAGCATAGCCAAACAAGCATATATGCTGGGACTAATTAAGCAATTGTTTGATTATGGGTCGCACACTACAACACAACTGGGCAAATGTGACGGTAGAAATCCATTATAAATCTGTTGCAATTGGTCATTTTCAACGGATTTCCAACAGATCGCTACCGTTTCATAAATGCTCCATGGAAATTTTCATTGCAACGGATTTGCAACGACCAAAAAAAAGTTGCAACAGTCTTCCAACGACAAAAAATCCGTCATAAATTCTTGAATGTTTTGCAATGGAGACTTTTTGTAACGGGTTTGCAACGGTAATAATTGCAACAAACTTGCAATGGTATTAACTTGTAACAAAATTTTAACGGTATCAGCTTACGTCAAATTACGTAGAGAAGCATTACGCCATTTAATTGTAATTTATTGAAAAAAAAAAAAAAAACGAAACAAAAAAACAAAAACAAAACACAAAACATTCTGAACGCCTAAATCAACCACAAGTTCATAATATTATGAATACCCATATATCATAACTTCATATTAAGGCATCAAAAGTACATCAAATTCACCCAATTGTACCATTTATAAATAAGAAGTATCAAACACAAATGTATCAAATGCAACAAAAGTTTTAAGCGGGAGAGCTGCAACATTTGTTCCAAGACTTCTTCATATCCAACACGTGAGTGTAGAATTTTGTCCATAAACCCGTTCTCTCGTTTTCACTTAGTTTCTTGAAAGGCTTTCTATCATTTTGTACTTCCTTGCTCAAGCTCCAAGATGACCTTTTCGATCATTCAGCCTACAAAACACCATATTGTAACAATTTCAACTAATTTCCATAAAGATAGGCAATACTGCTCTTATAAGAGAGTACGATAACCTATTGAAGCCTATACCACATACCCTCATATGAACTAAAATGAATAAATAACAAAGTTAGCACTATTGGTCAAGCACAATAATTATCAAATATGCAAAAAGAATCTTAAACTCAGCTTATAAGTTACACATGTAGATTAGTAGATAGCATATTATACCTTATAATTAATAGCTTAGCGAAATAAACAATAAAACAAAGTTACTACGTAATACATTAAACTTGAAGATGAATACAAAGTGACTACTTTTAGTTTTTCGATTCAAAGGTACACTAGTACAGATTTGGCCTTTTGTCACACATAGCGTATTTCGAATGGCCACATAGTAACATATTTACGTGACTAAATGTACTAGAATAAAATAAACAGCCACACTTGATCCGACTTGTTTGACCATTTCGGAATTCTATTGTCACACATTTGAATATTTATGTGACTAGAGGTAACTGGAAAAAAAAATTTGGATTATTTAGTCACTTTTAATTCGGGACGTGTGACAGATACAAATCAGCTCGAAACAATAGTCACACGATAGATATACATATGTGACAAATATATGTCACACAATTGAAAAGTGTGACCAAAATAGATATATGGTCACATGAGGTAATTGTGTATGTGGCTAAATTATATAGTCAAGTTTGTCACACATTATTTAAATGTGAATGCTATTCTTTGCTGAATATTTAGCCACATAGCGTTTGAAATGTGTGACAATGGAAAAGTAAGTTTGAAGCGTTAGTCACGATATGCATTTAATAGTGACAAATATATGTCACACACTTGATGAGTGTGACCAAATGTCATATATGGTCACACTAAACCATAGAAACATGATTAAGTGTAACGAAAATTCGATACATAAGGTCACGTAAGTAAATATGTGTGTCTAAAGTTTAGTGTGTGTTTGCTTGCCACAACCTAATGTGTATAGTCACATTTAATTGTAGCACGATCATGTGACTATAGGCTTTACAATAGTCACACCATATCACAAATGTGTATCTAAATTATGTTTATTGCCTCATTATAAGGGTATTATATGTGCAACACATTCAAAATAGTCAAATTGTGATATTTATGGGACTATTATTTATAGCAAAATGTGAACTCGGTTATCATTAACCTTGATATTAGTCACATTGAGTGTTTGTGTGACTAAATTCAAGATGTTATATATGGTCACATGAAGTATTTATTTAGGTGTCTAAATCATAGTCATATTTTGTCACACATTATTTAAGTGTAGTCACAATTTGATACATATAGTCACAAATTTCGGATAACTTATGTAATTTTGAGGGGTTAGATATGGATTTTATAGTCTCTCTAGATTGAGTCTAATTTGATATTAACTGCATGAATTAAGTTCAGACTATTAGTCGATCATGACTCTTCATTTTCCCCATTACAATGCTGCTAGGCATAAATTAATGATGCTAGGCATAAGTTAATGCTGCTAGGCATAAATTAATGTTGCTAGGAATAAATCAAGCTTAATGAATAGATGAAAAATCAAGCTTAATCAAGCTTTAATGAAGCAAGAAAGTTAAAATTCATATAATAATAAACCAAAAAAAAAAAAACATTATTATCCATAACAAAAGTAAAATAAAGCAGCTCATACATATAAAAAGTTTAACAATTAAATTTCGGAGATTTCTCCGGATCAAACGACAAATGCACATTATCGTAGTCAATGGAGTCGAATCTCTCTTCCTCACTCAAAAATCCAACATCAGCCGCATCCTCTTCCACTGAACCAACCCACGGCTTTGATCGCTTGTATTCCTTCTCATCTTTCTTAATTTGAAGCAAACTTGCTTTGCATTTTGCCTTGTTTCTTCGAGAACTCCACGACTCATACCACTCTTCAATGTTAAACACCTTCTTTGGTTTCCTGAAATCAAATAAGCATTAGATGATAAATTTACAGATTATCCTTTTAATTTGGTATTCTTATATGATGTATATAATGTAACATTCTAACATTAAATATTATCATTTTGATAAATTTATACAGATTATCCTTTTGATAAATTTACAAATTATTCTTTTGACCGTCTTGATTGGGGGGCCGAAAATTTTCAATATAATAATGTTACATTCTAACATTAAAGATTATCCTTTTGGTATATTATGATGTAAGTTTTGAATGCTGGGTGAGTAAAGCTAGGTTTTTCACGGATCTTATGTACTAGGAAGATAACAAATATAAGGAATAAAACATTCAAACTACTACGTAGTAAACTAACACAATTTCATAACTGATTACCTAAAGCTACCAATTGATAACCATTTTTATAAATTCATAAAAGCTTAGTACACCAAAATTATTATGGATTAACTAACTTCTACTAGAAAAAAAAGCAAGTCAACATGTACATAACATCTTTACTAACTTTGAATGTTTACGTGTACAACAGTTTAATTAGTGTACTTACTTTGAACGCTTCTTCTTTGATGAAATGCACCTTTTCTTGTTTCCAACCATAACTTCGACCTTAGATTGTTTTAAAAAGTGTGTGTTGAAAAGCTAAGTGATGGCCTTAAAAAGGGATGCGACATACTATACGCCTAGGGAATTTTGAAAGTCTCAACATTAAAGATTATTGCAATTTACCAAGTTGAACGTCACATTAGCATGTGAAATTCACTAATTACTCGTGCCTAATTGTAATCATTTTAATTTTACACATTAAATGCGCGCTCCTAAACATTCTATAATTTTATTTTTAAACTTTAAATGGTAATAAGCATTGTAAGTGGTTTCAAATGTTAGAAAGTATAGTAAGAATAAACATAATGATATTAATCTAG
This sequence comes from Artemisia argyi, assembly GCA_030686995.1. Lineage (NCBI taxonomy): Eukaryota > Viridiplantae > Streptophyta > Magnoliopsida > Asterales > Asteraceae > Artemisia > Artemisia argyi. The sequence continues at coordinate 6,697,900 of CM060705.1, forward strand.
TTATTAGTTGTGTAAAATTTGTGTTTGAGACAGTGTTTACTCCCTGAATTGGCAAACTTACTTCAACACTGTTATGACCTAATTAATAAAGAAGTTAATGCTGCTAGGCATAACTTAATGCTGCTAGGCATAAATTACAGTGAACCAGTGTAATTGTACAAATGTAACTGTAGACCGTTGTCACACTTTGTAAACCGTTGTGACACTTAAACGTTGTGACATTGCGACTCTTGTGTGCCTATAAATACAAAGGAATTACAACCAACTTCTTTCATCTTTTCATTACGTATTCAATTTTTGTTTGGAACTGCAATGGCTTCATCATCTTCAAATCCTGCTTCAAAGAAAACAAAATGTTCAAGGGATACTTCTCCTCCTCCTCCAATGCCAGAAAAATATAAAATCCACGGCCTAACCCAAGAGTGCTGGGACAAATGCCATTCTGAAGGCCAATATGGTACTGAACGACAGTTGGTTGAACTTTACAACAAACGAATCGCGCGGTTGGAAGAACAAAACAAAAAAGACCAAGAGACCATACTGGTGCATCAGAACAAAGTTAATGTTCGGAATCAAGAAATAAAACAAATCCGTGGAAACATTGTTGATATTTACAAAGGCATTCAAAATAGTTTGTATAATTTTCATTGAAATAACCCTGATGTAAGATGATATTAATCATTATTATGTTATTTCTTTGAAGTTTAATGTTTTTGTGTTCAAAGAAAACTTATCTTATGTTTCTTTGTTAATCAAGTTATCGATTACTATATGATCAAGTTATCTTTTTGTTGATTAATTATGTTATGTTGCTTTGTTGACTATGTTATGATGCTTTGTTAAAAGTCAAACAAAGATTGTCAAACTTGATTGTCATTTGCAAAAGTCAAAGAGTCCAAGTGAATTTGGGCAACTCCGGGTTTGGATTGGAATTTGGGTGAATGCTAGTAACTCAGAACTTAATACTGCTTGGCATAACTTAATGCTACTAGGGATAAAAATAAAATGCCACAAAAATTAACCGATTCATATTCAGTTCATTAATGAGAAAATTGAGCAATGACAACATGTTTATTCATAAAGTCAAATAAAGTAGTACAAAAGGATTACACAGGTTTATTCAAATTACTTCCTAACTTAACTAATACATTTTCTTTTTACCCTTCCCTTTTGAACAAACTTTGGGCATTTTTGGTTCCCATGGTTTTATACCCTTGTCTTCACAAGTCTTAGCATTGGGCAGGCCTAGCACCTGAACCCTCTCATCAAAAAGCTCTTTGGCAGTCTTTGGCAGTCTTTTTTAGAGTTTTAACCTTCCTAGCATCTTCCTTTTTTGTGCCTGATCAAGAATATCCCTTTGGAAAGTAGTCTGCCCATGTATTTGGAGGACCTTCAGAACTGCTTGATATGTGAAATGAACTTGAGTCACTGCTGTCAATGTTAATGATTTATGCAAAAAAAATAAAAAATATATTAAAATTAACAAAAATAATAGTTGTGTAAATGAAATAAAAGATACTGTTGCAATTCAGGGTGTGTTTAAAACAACCTTTTTTCTTGGAACTCATTGTTTCAGTAGGATAGCTGGTTTTAGATCATAAAAAAGAATGGATTGCAATAAACCAACATACGTAACCCTTCTAAGTTCTCCCTACAGCTCCTTTTGTCGTTTCAACTCCCTTTGAGCAAAGGCCTACAGCAGGCGCATTGCTAGATTGTTGAAAAAACAAAAGGAACTGTATGGGAGCTTAGAAGGGAAAGGTATGTTGAAATTCCAGACTCATTTAGATCATAAAAAATAATGGAATGCAAACAGAGTAATACAAACAATCTAGAAATGTTAAGTAAAGATTAGAGTCTTAGTAACATCACTCATCTTGAATGCGATGATGAAGGAGTGTGGTCTGTCATGAACAATACACACTATATCATCATCGCATTGAAGATGCCTCAATGATCAGGACTGATCTATCTAACGTTGCAGAAAGGTTCCATTGCTTTGTTTTTTGGACACCGTCTACTTCCATTTGTGGCGTTGATCTTGATCACAAGCTTTGGCTCTTTCAAGAATGTATTCTTCATTGTCGGGACAAAATTTTAAAATCAAGGTACATTATTGAAAGAGCCAAAGCTTGTGATCAAGATCAACGCCACAAATGGAAGTAGACGTTTTCCAAATTAAGCAACGGAACCTTCTACAATGCTAGATAGATTTGCCCTAATTATTGAGATTTGAGTTATTAGAAAACAGATTCTTACTATCGTTTATATTGCTCCCTTAGATGTTGAACATACATATTAATTATGTAGATTCTACGACATTAGAGAGCTAATCGTGCATGAATGAAAGCATATTAAATTTATATTAACAATGCAATGAACTACCATCCTTTCTACCCTAGCCAACAACAACATATTATTCAGCCTTGAATGGCTAACCTACCAACATGCCGGAATACGAAGAAACTAAATTCAAGCATCGAACCTACAAATTATACATGATAATTGTTTCAGTATATTGACAAAAGCAACACAAAAACAAGTTTATTTTCATACTTGAAAGTGGTGTCTGTTCACCCATCATTGATACTTCTTCCATCTTTGATACTTGGATGTTTTAGCCTAAATATTCGCACACACAGTGTAACACCCCCAATTCATGGATGCAGTGGAATTCAAACTGGGTGTTACTCAACGGCACAATAGTCACAATGATAGAAAACAAACTCTAATTGAGTCGTTTTAAAAGATTTATCATTCAAATTATATAAATATCAGAGATTACAAAATGAGGTCCCAGATGGTTCCATGTTTACAATTTACATTAAATGAGTTTTTGAATGATAATAAAATTTATAGCCCTCTTGAATATCCGTGTCCCTCCGTGCCATCCTTGATCATCATGGACCTGAAATACATGCTTAAGAGGTCAACACAAAGGTTGAGTGATATTCTTAGAGTTTGTTTAATGGTTGAACACAATATGTTGGTAGTATGAGTTAATTAGACTCATACTCATGGTTGGAAAACAAAATGATGGGCTAGGTTATTATACGCCCATAAAACGTATTATGACACTAAGCTTATGACACCAAAACGTTAACAGGTACCAATATCAATCGGCGGAGTTATCCCGGTAGGTACTTTGCTATCATACCTAAATCTCAAATATAGTGCATTTGTTTGAACTTAGTCAATACAAATGGGATTCGTCAATCCCAATAGGCCTATTCACAATATTCGCGCTCACTATTACTAGTGATTAAATGGTTCATAATAAGGGATATTGGTTTTAGCAAGGATGGTACTTAGTAATAATAAAACAATCAGGTAGCATACAATTTCAAAGCATTGTGTTCGGTTTAAAATAGCATGTATTCCCCCCAAGGGTTTGTAAAACAATTAAGTAATGGAAAGTGGGGCTATGAACTCACCTTGAATTGGATGATGTATAATGAGAATGATGGATATGCCGTAAGAACTTCTACGAGCAACCTAGAATAATTGTTGCAACTTAGGTTTGGAATAATGTCTAAGAAAACGAAGAATTTCCTATATATGTCTTGCATTTAGTCCATGATGTGGTACTTTGTATAGTGTAAGTATATGAAAAGAAATGGTTCATGAAACATGTATAGTTTATATATCGTTTACTACCGTTCGGGCCGACATAATTCAGAAGTCATGTAGTAAACGTTCGAGGAGCCAGGACACTTTAATTCGTAAATCCACAACTCATCTCGACGGCTTACTTAATGAACTCCTCACATGAGGCTCCCTACTATTGTAGTAGTTGATAATATATATATATATATATATATATATATATATATATATATATATATATAAGTTTTGATCCGAAAAGTTACATGTCTAATATTTGAATAAACTTAGGAAAGTTTGTTTTTACATGAAGATTGTTATTGGGGTGAGTTTCTTATATCTTGTATGACAATTACTTGTAAGATCTCATGGTCCTTTAGATGGAGTAGATCCAAATTGCATGTTTAAGTTATCGCTAACTCTTTAGCTCATGTTTTCACCTAAGTAAGTTTATATGGTCATTTAGTCATGGCCTTGCCATGACCTTTGGTCATTGTTCCATGGTATTGAGACTCAACCTTGGCTCTAGCCATGGTTGTGGTCTTGAATCTAGGTCATTAGACCTCTTGTTCTTTTTAAACAATAACAATTATATAGTGACTTATATATATAAAATAGATGTTAAGAAACTGAAGAAAATCTCATTCGTTATTGGTTTTCTGGAGACGTGCCCCAAATTTTTTGAAGAAAACGTGATTCCGGACAACTTTCATGCTTTAACTTTTTCGTGAAACGGATCAGAAGGGCCTCTTTTTGCGTGTTTTATGTTCTGAAGGTATTTTGGCAGTTTTGCCGCAAAGTTTTGGTAACTTCAAATGGTCATAACTTTTGACTCGTGTACTCGTTTTAGGTGGTTCAAATTGATATGTTTTCCTTGTTAAGTCCTCTAGTACAATATGTAATTGTCCAATATCATTTATATACTGTTTTAATCAGAGTTCTCCATAAAAATCACTAGTTTGTTTGTTTACTTATCATAAGTTAACATATATATCATAGATTGTTTTACCCATTTTTATACATCATGAACATAATAATAATACAATATATAGTATGAAGGAAATATAAATAGCATGAAAATGATATTTAAGCAAGGAAGTGTATTAAAGTTTGCTTACAACTTTGGCTTTCTACAAGAAAGGTAAGTAACATGTAAGGTAAGGAATTTGATTGATTACTTCTCTTCACTTCATGCAATCTTTCTACCCTTGTATTCTTGAAAGAGAGATGATGAAAGTTGAGGTGACTTGAGTAGATTCAAACTCAAGAGAAATCACCAAAGTTTCTAGGGTTTGGAAGTAGTTTGATGAATCAAAACCAAACTAGAGTTTAAGTGTTGATATTGTCCTTGATTCTTGAATAAAACTTGAAGTGAATTAGCAAAAGGGTATGGTGTTTGTGTGTGTATTCTGGGAAGGCAAGGAAGGAGGGGGAGGGGCTTTTATAAGGGCTTGAGGAGGTTACTAATGAAGACTAGTCAACACTTGGAGACCAAGTATAACACATGGATGGATCCTAAGGCTCTTAGCATGAGATCATGACACACAAGGGTGTGAATCCCCCCTAAGTCGGTTCATATGAAGATAGGAAGGATGAGTTGGTCTTGGTGATATTATCCTACTTATGGAGCTAGTTTTGACTCCGTAAAATTCTAACCGTAAACGATTAAGCCATAATACGTAGAACCGGGTATCGTAAAAATACGAAACTTGGAAGAACGATTAAACTTGTCAAAATACTCCATAATAAAATACAAAATGAGTGGTAGGTTCCATTGGGGTGCTAAAACCCTGCTAAAACTGGAAACACGGGTCTAAAACGCGTAATACGTAAAACGTACGAATATTGTGTAAAATTGAGAAAAGTAAAATGTTACTTTTCTAATACAATAATAATGATTTAAAATGACTTATAATGTCTAGATTGGGCTCAGTCTAGTGTCGGTTGGTATTTAATGTCTTTTAGACATAAAACCGTAAGCCTAAAAATCAAGGAATGATTTATAAAATCAAGGAATGATTTTTGGTCAAAGGAGGGGGGGAAAATATGTTGACTTTTTCCAAAAATGTGAAAACTCAAATCGTCTTAGAAACGGGGTGCAGGTATAGGCTAAGGTTACGTCTAAGTAAAAGTGCTTAAAAACAAAAATTCCTGTTTCTCACGGCCGAGGTTTATTTGGTCACATTTTTCTCAGTCATGATTAATTCTCAAATAAATCATGAGTGTATCAAACATTTTTCTGATGTGGGGAAAATTAAGAGTTTCGTTGTGCGTAGAATTTTTGAATGACGTTTTACCCTAAAACGTGTATTTCCTTAATAACTTTTGCGAAAATGATCTGATGAGTGTCAAACTTTTAATTTGCCATGGAAATGATTTATCACACGAGAATATGAAATAAAAATCAAATTTCGGGGAAAATGAATAGTAAAAGTGAATAGTAAAAATGAATAGTAAAATTTTCGGGAATAGTAATTAACCTGAAAATGTGAATTGTTACAGTCTCTACCCCTTACGGGGAACTTCGTCCCGAAGTTCTATGTGTGTTATATGTTGGAGTGGTGTCGATGAAGAGGTGTGGTTACTTATGAGGACTAGAGTCTGGAATTACCAGTGATGTAGTTTGATTTGTCGTTTCAGTGTATGGCATAGGATGAGGTTTACTTTTATGTGGGAAAGGTAGAGTAAGAGTGATTAATTGTCGTACTCTATCGTATGAATACTTATGAATTGCCTATACTCACATGAAATTTGTTTTAAGATTATAGGTGAGAAGTTTGTTTCTAAGAAAACATACAGGTAACTGCTCCCAACATAACATGATCCCTCCTGAATTAGACATAAGTGATCAGGCTATGTATAATTTAGGACCGATAATGTGATGTTCGGTTTAGTCATGTAGTATTGTGTTTCTTAAAAGTTTTAGATGGTATTCAATCTTGTAAAGCTGATGAGGGTGCTTGTGGTGTAACTAAGGATGATTTGAGCTTTAAAAGTGCATCAAGATCTATTAATGAGCTTGTGGTTGTAACGGTTGTGAAGATAATGATGGTGAAAAGACGAACGAGGCTTGTGTCCTTCATTTTGGTTTGATGAGTTTTAGTGGTTTGAGATGAAGCTGGGTAAAGAAGATATGATATCAATTTATAGGGTGGTATCAACGAAGTAATTTTTCTAAGATGGTGGTAGAATATCTTGGAGTAAAATGATGTGAAACAATAAAGTGGTAGTAAAATAGCTTGAAGTAAAATTTGTTGAATGGTTTATAGGATAACTGGGTAAACCTTATAGAATGGTAATAGTCTACTAATCAGTCAAATTGGTTTGGAGATAGAAAGTACAATAGATGAGAATTATCACAAAGAGTTGTTTATTGAACAACAAATATTCTTAAGTCATAAAACTCCCATTACTAGGGATGACATACACGTAGTACAACATAGTGCATGATTTTTTATGGGAAATGATAGAATAATTACGTTGGAGGTTTGAATCATAACACATGATAGCATAAAGCAAGAGTTTTATTCATAAAACGTTGATTGATTACAAGATTGAAACTTATTACAAGTTTCTTCAAAATCTACTAACTGATACTTTCAGTTTAGTAATTACAACGTTTTACAACTACTGCTAGCTATTACATGGATTCTACAGAGTTTACCAACTGAGTCTATTCAGTTTAGTAGTACAAAAGATAACTAATATCATCACACTAGTCTATTGCGGGTTAGAAGGTCCGAGCAGCTCTGATTGATCGGCAACTTCTTGATTTAGTGTTTCATAGATGTACGAGTCGATGAAGTTTGAGGGGCTGTAGTTTCCATGCTGACTTTCTTGTTGGATCAATGGTGGTCGTGATACGATCCATAATGAGTGATCCAATTCTTCACATGTAGGGATATCAAAAGGGAAGTGATAGTGGTGGTGGTAATGGCGCTAGTACATATTCATACTCATTATCCTCCTCGGAGTCTGCCTCAACCCAATTTTGTTCAAAATAATTAGAAGTATTTGACGCAAAATTATTTGGCATTGGTTCCTCCTCTTCTTCGTCGGTTGAATCTTCGAAAGGTTCTTCTTCGTCATCAGAAGCGAAGGCATTTACGAAGTCAAATCCGAACTCGGGTGAGGGTGGTAAGACTTGGAAGTTATTAGGTAGAGTGGGAACATAGTCGGGAGAAGTGGGTACGCACATGATTTCTATTAGAAGAATTACTATGTTAAAACAATTCAAATGTTTATGGGAAATGCTCAAAATGCGACAAGTGTGTCTATATCAATATACTAATATGTTCATGTAGAATGAAATGCTTACGGGGAAATGCTCAATTATGCTAAGGGTACATATATCAATATGCAATTATGTTTGTGTAGCATAAAAATGTCTACGGGGAAATGCTCAAAATGGGTATATATCAATATACTAATATGTTTGTGTAGCATAACATGCTTACAGGAAAATGCTCAAATGTGCTAAGGGTACATATATCAATATGCAATTATGTTTGTGTAATATAAAATGCTTAATAAGTCCATAATCGTCTGGAGGATGGAAGACATGAAGAGCGGAAGGCTATAAAATATTTTTGCTTGTAAGTGTGGTTATAGTTTAGGTCTCAATTAGACCCGTTTCTCTATAACCATGGCTCTGATACCAATCTGTAACACCCCCAATTCATGGATGCAGCGGAATTCAAACTGGGTGTTACTCAACGGCACAATAGTCACAATGATAGAAAACAAACTCTAATTGAGTCGTTTTAAAAGATTTATCATTCAAATTATATAAATATCAGAGATTACAAAATGAGGTCCCAGATGGTTCCATGTTTACAATTTACATTAAATGAGTTTTTGAATGATAATAAAATTTATAGCCCTCTTGAATATCCGTGTCCCTCCGTTCCATCCTTGATCATCATGGACCTGAAATACATGCTTAAGAGGTCAACACAAAGGTTGAGTGATATTCATAGAGTTTGTTTAATGGTTGAACACAATATGTTGGTAGTATGAGTTAATTAGACTCATACTCATGGTTGGAAAACAAAATGATGGGCTACGTTATTATACGCCCATAAAACGTATTATGACACTAAGCTTATGACACCAAAACGTTAACGGGTACCAATATCAATCGGCGGAGTTATCCCGGTAGGTACTTTGCTATCATACCTAAATCTCAAATATAGTGCATTTGTTGGAACTTAGTCAATACAAATGGGATTCGTCAATCCTAATAGGCCTTTTCACAATATTCGCGCTCACTATTACTAGTGATTAAATGGTTCATAATAAGGGATATTGGTTTTAGCAAGGATGGTACTTAGTAATAATAAAACAATCAGGTAGCAAACAATTTCAAAGCATTGTGTTCGGTTTAAAATAGCATGTATTCCCCCTAAGGGTTTGTAAAACAATTAAGTAATGGAAAGTGGGGCTATGAACTCACCTTGAGTTGGATGATGTATAATGAGAATGATGGATATGCGGTAAGAACTTCTACGAGCAACCTAGAATAATTGTTGCAACTTAGGTTTGGAATAATGTCTAAGAAAAAGAAGAATTGCCTATATATGTCTTGCATTTTGTCCATGATGTGGTACTTTGTATAGTGTAAGTATATGAAAAGAAATGGTTCATGAAACATGTATAGTTTATATATCGTTTACTACCGTTCGGGCCGACATAATTCAGAAGTCATGTAGTAAACGTTCGAGGAGCCAGGACACTTTAATTCGTAAATCCACAACTCATCTCGACGGCTTACTTAATGAACTCCTCACATGAGGCTCCCTACTATTGTAGTAGTTGATAATATATATATATATATATATATATATATATATATATATATATATATATATATATATATATATATATATATATATAAGTTGTGATCCGAAAAGTTACATGTCTAATATTTGAATAAACTTAGGAAAGTTTATTTTTACATGAAGATTGTTATTAGGGTGAGTTTCTTATATCTTGTATGAAAATTACTTGTAAGATCTCATGGTCCTTTAGATGGAGTAGATCCAAATTGCATGTTTAAGTTATCGCTAACTCTTTAGCTCATGTTTTCACCTAAGTAAGTTTATATGGTCATTTAGTCATGGCCTTGCCATGACCTTTGGTCATTGTTCCATGGCATTGAGACTCAACCTTGGCTCTAGCCATGGTTGTGGTCTTGAATCTAGGTCATTAGACCTCTTGTTCTTTTTAAACAATAACAATTATATAGTGACTTATATATATAAAATAGTTGTTAAGAAACTGAAGAAAATCTCATTCGTTATTGGTTTTCTGGAGACGTGCTCCTTAGTTTTTGAAGAAAACGTGATTCCGGACAACTTTCGTGCTTTAACTTTTTCGTGAAACGGACCAGAAGGGCCTCTTTTTGCGTGTTTTATGTTCTGTCACAGAAGGTATTTTGGCAGTTTTGCCGCAAAGTTTTGGTAACTTCAAATGGTCATAACTTTTGACTCGTGTACTCGTTTTAGGTGGTTCAAATTGCTATGTTTTCCTTGTTAACTCCTCTACTACAATATGTAATTGTCCAATATCATTTATATACTGTTTTGATCAGAGTTCTCCATAAAAATCACTAGTTTGTTTGTTTACTTATCATAAGTTAACATATATATATCATAGATTGTTTTACCCATTTTTATACATCATGAACTTAATAATAAGACAATATATAGTATGAAGGAAATACAAATAGCATGAAAATGATATTTAAGCAAGGAAGTGTATTAGAGTTTGCTTACAACTTTGGCTTTCTACAAGAAAGGTAAGTAACATGTAAGGTAAGGACTTTGATTGATTACTTCTCTTCACTTCATGCAATCTTTCTACCCTTGTATTCTTGAAAGAGAGATGATGAAAGTTGAGGTGACTTGAGTAGATTCAAACTCAAGAGAAATCACCAAAGTTTCTAGGGTTTGGAAGTAGTTTGATGAATCAAAACCAAACTAGAGTTTAAGTGTTGATATTGTCCTTGATTCTTGAATAAAACTTGAAGTGAATTAGCAAAAGGGTATGGTGTTTGTGTATGTGTTGTGGGACGGCAAGGAAGGAGGGGGGGGGGGGGGGCTTTTATAAGGGCTTGAGGAGGTTACTAATGAAGACTAGTCAACACTTGGAGACCAAGTATAGCACATGGATGGATCCTAAGGCTCTTAGCATGAGATCACGACACACAAGGGTGTGAATCCCCCCCCTAAGTCGGTTCATATGAAGATAGGAAGGATGAGTTGGTCTTGGTGATATTATCCTACTTATGGAGCTAGTTTTGACTCCGTAAAATGCTAACCGTAAACGATTAAGCCATAATACGTAAAACCGGGTATCGTAAAAATACGAAACTTGGAAGAATGATTAAACTTGTCAAAATACTCCATAATAAAATATAAAATGAGTGGTAGGTTCCATTGGGGTGCTAAAACCCTGCTAAAACTGGAAACACGGGTCTAAAACGCGTAATACGTAAAACGTACGAATATTGTGTAAAATTGAGAAAAGTAAAATGTTACTTTTCTAATACAATAATAATGATTTAAAATGACCTATAATGTCTAGTCTGGGCTCAGTCTAGTGTTGGTTGGTATTTAATGTCTTTTAGACATAAAACCGTAAGCCTAAAAATCAAGGGATGATTTATAAAATCAAGGAATGATTTTTGGTCAAAGGAGGGGGGAAAATATGTTGACTTTTTCTAAAAATGTGAAAACTCAAATCGTTTTAGAAACCGGGTGCAGGTATAGGCTAAGGTTACGGCTAAGTAAAAGTGCTTAAAAACGAAAATTCCTGTTTCTCACGGCCGAGGTTTATTTGGTCACATTTTTCTCAGTCATGATTAATTCTCAAATAAATCATGTGTCACAACTCGTAATTTCATGTCCTTTTTCAAACGTCAAAATTTCATTTTTCATCCCGAAAAGTTACTATTTATTTTTACTATTCATTTTTACTATTCATCTCCGAAATTTTTATTTCATATTCTCGTAAGTTAAACTATTTTAACGATAATCCGAGAGTTTGGCACTCGTCGGATCATTTATGCAAAAATCACGAAGCCGTGTCCGAGATTCACTTTTGGGTTTAAACGTCATTCCAGCATCCCGATATGTCCATAAAACATTATAAATGATAGAAATATGTTTTTCTCTCATTATACGACAATTTTAAAAGTTTTGGAATTTTACGTTTTCCAGTTCAGCGTTTTACGCAAATCACACGTTTTAGACCCGCGTTTCCAGTTTTTACAACGTTTAAGAAACCCGATGGAACTTACCATTCATTTTATATTTTATTATGGAGTATTTTGACAAGTTTAGTCATTCTTTCAAGTTTCATATTTTTACGATACCCGGATTCACGTTTCGCGGTTTAAAACTTTACGGTTAGCGATTAACGGAACCAAAACCGACTCCGTGAACTAGATATTAACAAGTTTCCTACATACTCATCAACCATGTGCAGCCCCCCCCCCCCCCACACACACACACACCATGTTACTTCCACTTGACCCTTTATTTACCATTATGCCATTGGATTAGATATTTTCATACAAAAACACAAATAACACATTTATATTCATTTCAAGAATCAAAGTCAAGGTTTTCTCTTGTTCTTCCTCCCTAGCCATGACCCAAAATAAAAAACAAGGAAGGATCCATCAATTTTTGAAGATCAAGTGTTAATCAAGCTCTACTTTCTTTCCTTGTTAGGATTTTGTGACAAAAACCTAGGTTTCTTAATCCATTTCTCATCAAACTCCATATATATCCAAGTAAGCTTCAAGTAATTTTTTTTATCATCTCATACTTTCATTTCACTAGTTACATGATGTATTTTCAAGTTATTTTGGCAAAGCATACAAGTAGTTATGTTATATATACCACTTTTCAAGTATTTCTTAATTATTATGAGATTATAATTAACCTATCATTATCCCCATGAAACCACCAAGGTTGGTGATGTTTAGGACCCCATGACACCCTAAGAAGGTGTATGGTAGGATTTAGTAATTGTGGAGTTGATTGGAGTGGATTTGGACAAGTATTAAACTAGAAAAATGAATTTTAACAACTATATAAATGTTGCTGTCCCATTTTGCAAAATACAGAAAACTCAGGGGTTTTCGTGTAACTTTAGGCTTGAGATTTAGAAAATACTTCACAAAAACGAAGCTTTTGGCGAAAGAACGGATTAAAACGAGTTTATAACGAAGGAGATAAGATTTTTGCAAGTTTAACGACGAAAACTATTTTCTGAAAATTGTACTTGCTGTCCCACGATTTTCAAGGGCCAATCTGAGGTGTAAAACTTGATTTAGCCAACCCGACTTATCAAAAATAGATTAGTATGTTGTCCCACGATTCCGGGGATATAAAGAACTTAGAAAACAGTTTTTTTAATACATCATGTTGAGAGCCAATTTACTCATTGATAAACCCATTTCTGGAAATTTTATGTCTCTGACAAAAAGTTAGTTCGCCCACCCTAGTTTCCAAAACATCCAACCGTTTGTCAAAACGATTTATAACGAATAACTTATCGTCTTCCAAACTTTCCCGAAAACTGCCCAGAATCTGCCGAAACAGCCCAAACACCTTACTTCATGGCTATATATCTTTATGATCGAGACCCGTATGGACAAACTTCACTTCCGTGACTTTTTAGTTGAGGTGAAAATCTTTCTAAAACTACTGAGCTTCTTTCCTAACTCATAATATTCACTATTTCGCGACTAGTTTTGCGAGACCACTTTGGTCATATTTTCAAGTTATGAAAATGTTATACTTTGCGACGAAAATATTATAATTGCCGATAGAACACCAAATAAGGATCGTGGAGTATCATTTCAACATATATACTTGGAAAGTAGTTTTTATAACTAAACAAGACATCAACATGTATTTCAACGATAAACCTTATTTTCAAATTACACGAGTGGTATCGATAACATACGTAGTTGCATGTGTAGCATCATTTCATTTCTTACATTAGATAATATCATTCATATAAGGTTGCGGTTAGAGATCGTGCCTCATTTCTGTGTATCCACTTTTGTCATCATAACCATCGCACCAGGTGAGTCATAGCCCCTACTATTTTAATTGTTTTATAAACTCTTTGGGGGAGAATACATGTTCGTTTTACTTAAACGCATTACTCGCTTTACATGGTTGATTACCTGCATTTCATTGGTATGTTTGATTACCTGCATTTCATGGGATTGTCATCATTGTTTATATAACCTCATTGTTAAAATTGTTTATATAGCGGTTTTGCTACACTTATCTTTGAATTGAGATTCAAGCATTATTTTGTTCACACAAACCAAAACATATTTGGCAGTGGGTTGTAAACACACAGGTTACAAGTCTCTTATGGCGGGACTTGGAACTGAGTGGATTTACGATGCCTTTGCTGGGACATCATCATCCATATGCATTACATTCTTTCTCACAAGACTCTATGAACTCACCAACCTCGTGTTGACACTTTAGCATGTATTTTCAACTATTAAGAAATGGCACGCTACTGGAGGTTTTTGGCAGGGCATGGCATGGTCAAAGAATACTCTGATTATTCATTTGGGGGCCGTTTTAAACTATTTTAAGGGCCTACTTCCGCACTACTTTTGACAATGTAAATTCAACATTTTTGATTAATCTATTTTATTCTAAATGATTCAAGTGAAAACCATTTTTGAACTTGTGTTGTAATACTGATTGAGTTACACCCCAGCTACATGTATGCTTCCGCTGGACCCGATTTTGGGGGTGTGACAGATTGGTATTAGAGCTTTGGCTATTGCGAACTAAGTTTTTTTAAAACCTAGACTATAGCTACTTTCAAGAAAACTTAACCCTATGACCGTCACGTGCCTGCCTGCCAAGCTGAAGCCTCATTTGTGGTTAGTTGCTGACATAGGTGATGAGATTTGTGTCTCATTATCTGATATATTATATTCATTTATTATAGTTGATTACTATAATTGTCTTTCATATGAGCATGTTCACGTATCATATATGTCACCGCGTTATGTTTTTCTTTGCATAGTTTCATCATTTGACCTCGAGTTTGGTCACCTGCCTTAGTCTTTCTGAACATCTTGGTATTTGTGAAGGACATAGTATTAGTATAACTGAGCTGAGTATTTCAAAATTCATGGAACCTCGGTGGAATATAGACTAGTGATCTATATTCGACCCGGGATAGTAGGACATAGGCTGACTACCTATATCTGACTCAGAAATGAATTTTGCAACACTGAGAATAGTTATTGTAAAATTTTGTCTGGATTGAATCCTTTACTCGATTTCCAAATGTTTCATGCATGTGTGAGTATACCCTCGTTGTAAGAACATTCATTCTTTTTATCACCTCGTGAACCGCCGCCTGGAAGTACGTCAACTGGTCATTTCATCTCATGAACATTCACATTTATGCATAATACATTTACATCACAGTAGTCACTTTCATCACAATCACATTATGTCGCAGCTGTCACATTCTTTTCCCTTCTCACCATCACTATCATTTCCCTTCCCCATCCCTATATATATAAGGAATTAGGTGACACTCTATAGATTCCTATGCAACTCATCCCTCAGTACTCCCAATATTGATAAGTGGATATTATCAATGACCTCCCTAGGAAAGATTTTTCCATACCATCAATTACTAGGAGGATTTCTCGATACAAGAAAAACAATGAAAGGATTACAGAACTACTAACCAGGACTAGAAGTATATAGTCAGAAAACTCATAACTCAACAACAATCCTAAGATACCACTAGACCATCCGAAACACCATCTCTGACCTAGTATAGCTAGACTGAGCTACAGGTTCGAACACAATGTAAAGGTATGCTAACAACACTATAGAAATAAACCAAGCCTTCTAACCGATAATGTAGAGTATTTTTATTAAACATGGTCTCATCTAAACGCAAACTTCCTTGCAATGAGTTTTCACCAAGGATAATTGATTTGAAGTAAGAATATCGATATAGATTCCCCTAAGGCGTTATGTTCTCTAGAAATTCCAGATAACCTCATTTTCATACCAAGAAAGGGATCAGACCCGAACATATATTTTGCCAATGTGATGACAAATTTCAACGATAAATCATTTCAGGACTTAAGTTAGTTTGAATATTTATGCGTGTAGTTTTGCCTAGTACCCACCAATAGGCATTATTCAACCTCAGGAACTAAACGTTAGACATCTATGCATTTGTGCAGACATACCTACCTGTCTATTTTATCCTCTTAATACGTTTACTTTTAAAGGGATTTTTCTCCAAACTACCGTTATACAAAACATGTATCTTGTAAGAAATACTTTTCTGAGGCACTTATTTTGACAAGCAAATTTCTTTTGGTTAATCTTTTACAAAACTACTGGATGCTAAGAAAGTTTAAACATCGATCTTTGGTAAATCATACTATCCACCTTATGTTGAAAATAGTTCTATCTTGCATAACTATTAAATTCTGAAACATCAAGAAAAATGTTACTTAAAAAGCTGTTTGCTTAAAGTTGTAAATTCATTTATTCAGGGAAGGTTTATGAACAAAACACACAATCTCAAAACAAACTTTGAAAAATCAATCACTATATTACATCACTTATACATTTAGGATTTTGTGATTTGATGACATAGAGCTTGGGGAAAATCTTAGTAATGGAGACTAAGCATCGTAGTTGGAGAAAGACTCAATTCATGACATCCTGCGGAGGATCACAACCTTATCCTAATCTATTATTTTCAACAATACCCTTTGACAGACTTAACCTTGTAAGTTCTTCCACAAGATTCATGATACCCATTTCAATTATTTCTAATAGAGGAATTTGATTCACCTCAAGCTCCTAACGATTTCATTAAGTTTCCTTTGGAACCACACCACCTATCATCTTCAGACCAATGGTCAGAATTAGAGAACGATTGAAACATAGGGAGACCTGCATTTATTGGGTATGGATTTACCTGCGTTTATTGGGTATGGATTTACCTGCAGTTATTGGGTATAGAGTTACCTGCATTTATTGGGTATAGAGTTACCTGCATTTATTGGTATGGATTTACCTGCATTTATTGGGTATAGAGTTACCTGCATTTATTGGCTATAGAGTTACCTGCATTTATTGGGTATGGATTTACCTGCATTTATTGGGTATAGAGTTACCTGCATTTATTGGGTATGGATTTAACTACATTTATTAGGTATGGATTTACCTGCATTTATTGGGTATGGATTTACCTACATTTGGAAAAGCCCAACTCACTAGTCTAGTAAGCATTCATGAATTAACCAGGAATTTCCTACAAACCAAGAATCAGTTACAAGTTTGATAAGTTGTAAACCATTAGAATTCCAAGTTAGTGGCAGAGTCATGTTGAAAGTTCTGCCTAGGAAAGGCATGATACCATTCAGAAAAATTCGGGAAGTTAAACCCGATATACACTGGACCCAAAACTGGACCATTTAATATTTCAGACAGAATAGGCCTAGTAGCCGTCAGACTTGAACCTTGTTAGAGAATGGTAGGTTACACAATCATGTTTCATGTTTTTTTTCAAATCTCAAGAAATGACTTTCAGATTAGTCACTCATGATTCCATTGGAAGGAATCCAACCCAATGACAAACCTAAACCTTGTAGAGGGAACCAGTATAAATCATGGACCGTGAGGTCAAACAGTTGAAGCAAAGTCGAATTCCTATCGTGAAAGTTCGCTGGAATTCTCGAATATCATCATCTTTTCACCAATATCACTTCAGAGACTAACACAAACTGAACTTCGGGACGAAGTTCCTTTTAGAGGGGAAGAATGTCACAACTCGTAATTTCATGTCCTTTTTCAAACGTCGAAATTTCATTTTTCATCCCGAAAAGTTACTATTCATTTTTTACTATTCATTTTTACTATTCATCTCCGAAATTTTTATTTCATATTCTCGTAAGTTAAACTATTTTAACGATAATCCGAGAGTTTGGCACTCGTCGGATCATTTCTGCAAAAATCACGAAGTCGTGTCCGAGATTTACTTTTGGGTTTAAACGTCATTCCGGCATCCCGATATGTCCATAAAACATTATAAATGATAGAAATATGTTTTTCTCTCATTTTACGACAATTCTAAAAGTTTTGGAATTTTACGTTTTCCAGTTCAGCGTTTTACGCAAATCACACGTTTTAGACCCGCGTTTCCAGTTTTTACAACGTTTAAGCAACCCGATGGAACTTACCATTCATTTTATATTTTATTATGGAGTATTTTGACAAGTTTAGTCATTCTTTCAAGTTTCATATTTTTATGATACCCGGATTTACGTTTCGCGGTTTAAAACTTTACGGTTAGCGATTAACGGAACCAAAACCGACTCCGTGAACTAGATATTAACAAGTTTCCTACATACTCATCAACCATGTGCAGCCCCCCCTCCCCCCCCCCCCCCCCCCACCATGTTACTTCCACTTGACCCTTTATTTACCATTATGCCATTGGATTAGATATTTTCATACAAAAACTCAAATAACACATTTATATTCATTTCAAGAATCAAAGTCAAGGTTTTCTCTTGTTCTTCCTCCCTAGCCACGACCCAAAATAAAAACCAAGGAAGGATGCATCAATTTTTGAAGATCAAGTGTTAATCAAGCTCTACTTTCTTTCCTTGTTAGGGTTTTGTGATAAAAACCTAGGTTTCTTAATCCATTTCTCATCAAACTCCATATATATCCAAGTAAGCTTCAAGTAATTTTTTTTATCATCTCATACTTTCATTTCACTAGTTACATGATCTATTTTCAAGTTATTTTGGCAAAGCATACAAGTAGTTATGTTATATATACCACTTTTCAAGTATTTCTTAATTATTATGAGATTATAATTAACCTATGATTATCCCCATGAAACCACCAAGGTTGGTGATGTTTAGGACCCCATGACACCCTAATAAGGTGTATGGTAGGATTTAGTAATTGTGGAGTTGATTGGAGTGGATTTGGACAAGTACTAAACTAGAAAAATGAATTTTAACAACTATATAAATGTTGCTGTCCCATTTTGCAAAATACAGAAAACTCAGGGGTTTCCGGGTAACTTTGGGCTAGAGATTTAGAAAATACTTTCAAAAACGAAGCTTTTGGCGAAAGAACGGACTAAAACGAGTTTATAACGAAGGAGATATGATTTTTGCAAGTTTAACGACGAAAACTATTTTCTGAAAATTGTACTTGCTGTCCCACGATTTTCAAGGGCCAATCTGAGGTGTAAAACTTGATTTAGCCAACCCAACTTATCAAAAATAGATTAGTATGTTGTCCCACGATTCCGGGGATATAAAGAACTTAGAAAACAAGCTTATAACGACCAAGATATACAGATTTGAAAATCGACGAAACTCTATTTATTTCCATCAGCTTTTTAGCAAAATATTACCAAGTATAGAAAAACAGTTTTTGTAATACATCATGTTGAGAGCCAATTTACTCATTGATAAACCCATTTCTGGAAATTTTATGTCTCTGACAAAAAGTTAGTTTGCCCACCCTAGTTTCCAAAACATCCAACCGTTTGTCAAAAAGATTTATAACGAATAACTTATCGTCTTCCAAACTTTCCCGAAAACTGCCCAGAATCTGCCGAAACAGCCCAAACACCTTACTTCATGGCTATATATCTTTATGATCGAGACCCGTATGGACAAACTTCACTTCTGTGACTTTTTAGTTGAGGTGAAAATCTTTCTAAAACTACTGAGCTTCTTTCCTAACTCATAATATTCACTATTTCGCGACTAGTTTTGCGAGACCACTTTGGTCATATTTTCAAGTTATGAAAATGTTATACTTTGCGACGAAAATATTATAATTGCCGATAGAACACCAAATAACGATCGTGGAGTATCATTTCAACATATATACTTGGAAAGTAGTTTTTATAACTAAACAAGACATCAACATGTATTTCAACGATAAACCTTATTTTCAAATTACACGAGTGGTATCGATAACATACGTAGTTGCATGTGTAGCATCATTTCATTTCTTACATTAGATAATATCATTCATA
Organism: Artemisia argyi; assembly: GCA_030686995.1. Taxonomy (NCBI): domain Eukaryota; kingdom Viridiplantae; phylum Streptophyta; class Magnoliopsida; order Asterales; family Asteraceae; genus Artemisia; species Artemisia argyi. The sequence continues at coordinate 6,717,613 of CM060705.1, forward strand.
TTAGGTTGCGGTTAGAGATCGTGCCTCATTTCTGTGTATCCACTTTTGTCATCATAGCCATCGCACCAGGTGAGTCATAGCCCCTACTATTTTAATTGTTTTATAAACTCTTTGGGGGAGAATACATGTTCGTTTTACTTAAACGCATTACTCGCTTTACATGGTTGATTACCTGCATTTCATTGGTATGTTTGATTACCTGCATTTCATGGGATTGTCATCATTGTTTATATAACCTCATTGTTAAAATTGTTTATATAGCGGTTTTGCTACACTTATCTTTGAATTGAGATTCAAGCATTATTTTGTTCACACAAACCAAAACATATTTGGCAGTGGGTTGTAAACACACAGGTTACAAGTCTCTTATGGCGGGACTTGGAACTGAGTGGATTTACGATGCCTTTGCTGGGACATCTTCATTCATATGCATTACATTCTTTCTCACAAGACTCTATGAACTCACCAACCTCGTGTTGACACTTTAGCATGTATTTTCAAGTATTAAGAAATGGCACGCTACTGGAGGTTTTTGGCATGGCATGGCATGGTCAAAGAATACTCTGATTATTCATTTGGGGGCCGTTTTAAACTATTTTAAGGGCCTACTTCCGCACTACTTTTGACAATGTAAATTCAACATTTTTGATTAATCTATTTTATTCTAAATGATTCAAGTGAAAACCATTTTTGAACTTGTGTTGTAATACTGATTGAGTTACACCCCAGCTACATGTATGCTTCCGCTGGACCCGATTTTGGGGGTGTGACAGATTGGTATTAGAGCTTTGGCTATTGCGAACTAAGTTTTTTTAAAACCTAGACTATAGCTACTTTCAAGAAAACTTAACCCTATGACCGTCACGTGCCTGCCTGCCAAGCTGAAGCCTCATTTGTGGTTAGTTGCTGACATAGGTGATGAGATTTGTGTCTCATTATCTGATATATTATATTCATTTATTATAGTTGATTACTATAATTGTCTTTCATATGAGCATGTTCACGTATCATATATGTCACCGCGTTATGTTTTTCTTTGCATAGTTTCATCATTTGACCTCGAGTTTGGTCACCTGCCTTAGTCTTTCTGAACATCTTGGTATTTGTGAAGGACATAGTATTAGTATAACTGAGCTGAGTATTTCAAAATTCATGGAACCTCGGTGGTATATAGACTAGTGATCTATATTCGACCCGGGATAGTAGGACATAGGCTGACTACCTATATCTGACTCAGAAATGAATTTTGCAACACTGAGAATAGTTATTGTAAAATTTTGTCTGGATTGAATCCTTTACTCGATTTCCAAATGTTTCATGCATGTGTGAGTATACCCTCGTTGTAAGAACATTCATTCTTTTTATCACCTCGTGAACCGCCGCCTGGAAGTACGTCAACTGGTCATTTCATCTCATGAACATTCACATTTATGCATAATACATTTACATCACAGTAGTCACTTTCATCACAATCACATTATGTCGCAGCTGTCACATTCTTTTCCCTTCTCACCATCACTATCATTTCCCTTCCCCATCCCTATATATATAAGGAATTAGGTGACACTCTATAGATTCCTATGCCACTCATCCCTCAGTACTCCCAATATTGAGAAGTGGATATTATCAATGACCTCCCTAGGAAAGATTTTTCCATACCATCAATTACTAGGAGGATTTCTCGATACAAGAAAAACAATGAAAGGATTACAGAACTACTAACCAGGACTAGAAGTATATAGTCAGAAAACTCATAACTCAACAACAATCCTAAGATACCACTAGACCATCCGAATCACCATCTCTGACCTAGTATAGCTAGACTGAGCTACAGGTTCGAACACAATGTTAAGGTACGCTAACAACACTATAGAAATAAACCAAGCCTTCTAACCGATACTGTAGAGTATTTTTATTAAACATGGTCTCATCTAAACGCAAACTTCCTTGCAATGAGTTTTCACCAAGGATAATTGATTTGAAGTAAGAATATCGATATAGATTCCCCTAAGGCGTTATGTTCTCTAGAAATTCCAGATAACCTCATTTTCATACCAAGAAAGGGATCAGACCCGAACATATATTTTGCCAATGTGATGACAAATTTCAACGATAAATCATTTCAGGACTTAAGTTAGTTTGAATATTTATGCGTGTAGTTTTGCCTAGTACCCACCAATAGGCATTATTCAACCTCAGGAACTAAACGTTAGACATCTATGCATTTGTGCAGACATACCTACCTGTCTATTTTATCCTCTTAATACGTTTACTTTTAAAGGGATTTTTCTCCAAACTACCGTTATACAAAACATGTATCTTGTAAGAAATACTTTTCTGAGGCACTTATTTTGACAAGCAAATTTCTTTTGGTTAATCTTTTACAAAACTACTGGATGCTAAGAAAGTTTAAACATCGATCTTTGGTAAATCATACTATCCACCTTATGTTGAAAATAGTTCTATCTTGCATAACTATTAAATTCTGAAACATCAAGAAAAATGTTACTTAAAAAGCTGTTTGCTTAAAGTTGTAAATTCATTTATTCAGGGAAGGTTTATGAACAAAACACACAATCTCAAAACAAACTTTGAAAAATCAATCACTATATTACATCACTTATACATTTAGGATTTTGTGATTTGATGACATAGAGCTTGGGGAAAATCTTAGTAATGGAGACTAAGCATCGTAGTTGGAGAAAGACTCAATTCATGACATCCTGCGGAGGATCACAACCTTATCCTAATCTATTATTTTCAACAACACCCTTTGACAGACTTAACCTTGTAAGTTCTTCCACAAGATTCATGATACCCATTTCAATTATTTCTAATAGAGGAATTTGATTCACCTCAAGCTCCTAACGATTTCATTAAGTTTCCTTTGGAACCACACCACCTATCATCTTCAGACCAATGGTCAGAATTAGAGAACGATTGAAACATAGGGAGACCTGCATTTATTGGGTATGGATTTACCTGCGTTTATTGGGTATGGATTTACCTGCATTTATTGGGTATAGAGTTACCTGCATTTATTGGGTATAGAGTTACCTGCATTTATTGGTATGGATTTACCTGCATTTATTGGGTATAGAGTTACCTGCATTTATTGGGTATAGAGTTACCTGTATTTATTGGGTATAGAGTTACCTGCATTTATTGGGTATGGATTTAACTGCATTTATTGGGTATGGATTTACCTGCATTTATTGGGTATAGAGTTACCTGCATTTATTGGGTATGGATTTAACTGCATTTATTAGGTATGGATTTACCTGCATTTATTGGGTATGGATTTACCTACATTTGGAAAAGCCCAACTCACTAGTCTAGTAAGCATTCATGAATTAACCAGGAATTTCCTACAAACCAAGAATCAGTTACAAGTTTGATAAGTTGTAAACCATTAGAATTCCAAGTTAGTGGCAGAGTCATGTTGAAAGTTCTGCCTAGGAAAGGCATGATACCATTCAGAAAAATTCGGGAAGTTAAACCCGATATACACTGGACCCAACACTGGACCATTTAATATTTCAGACAGAATAGGCCTAGTGGCCGTCAGACTTGAACCTTGTTAGAGAATGGTAGGCTACACAATCATGTTTCATGTTTTTTTTCAAATCTCAAGAAATGACTTTCAGATTAGTCACTCATGATTCCATTGGAAGGAATCCAACCCAATGACAAACCTAAACCTTGTAGAGGGAACCAGTATAAATCATGGACCGTGAGGTCAAACAGTTGAAGCAAAGTCGAATTCCTATCGTGAAAGTTCGCTGGAATTCTCGAATATCATCATCTTTTCACCAATATCACTTCAGAGACTAACACAAACTGAACTTCGGGACGAAGTTCCTTTTAGAGGGGAAGAATGTCACAACTCGTAATTTCATGTCCTTTTTCAAACGTCGAAATTTCATTTTTCATCCCGAAAGTTACTATTCATTTTTTACTATTCATTTTTACTATTCATCTCCGAAATTTTTATTTCATATTCTCGTAAGTTAAACTATTTTAACGATAATCCGAGAGTTTGGCACTCGTCGGATCATTTCTGCAAAAATCACGAAGCCGTGTCCGAGATTTACTTTTGGGTTTAAACGTCATTCCGGCATCCCGATATGTCCATAAAACATTATAAATGATAGAAATATGTTTTTCTCTCATTTTACAACAATTCTAAAAGTTTTGGAATTTTACGTTTTCCAGTTCAGCGTTTTACGCAAATCACACGTTTTAGACCCGCGTTTCCAGTTTTTACAACGTTTAAGCAACCCGATGGAACTTACCATTCATTTTATATTTTATTATGGAGTATTTTGACAAGTTTAGTCATTCTTTCAAGTTTCATATTTTTACGATACCCGGATTTACGTTTCGCGGTTTAAAACTTTACGGTTAGCGATTAACGGAACCAAAACCGACTCCGTGAACTAGATATTAACAAGTTTCCTACATACTCATCAACCATGTGCAGCCCCCCCCCCCCCCCCCCCCCCCCCACCATGTTACTTCCACTTGACCCTTTATTTACCATTATGCCATTGGATTAGATATTTTCATACAAAAACTCAAATAACACATTTATATTCATTTCAAGAATCAAAGTCAAGGTTTTCTCTTGTTCTTCCTCCCTAGCCACGACCCAAAATAAAAACCAAGGAAGGATGCATCAATTTTTGAAGATCAAGTGTTAATCAAGCTCTACTTTCTTTCCTTGTTAGGGTTTTGTGATAAAAACCTAGGTTTCTTAATCCATTTCTCATCAAACTCCATATATATCCAAGTAAGCTTCAAGTAATTTTTTTATCATCTCATACTTTCATTTCACTAGTTACATGATCTATTTTCAAGTTATTTTGGCAAAGCATACAAGTAGTTATGTTATATATACCACTTTTCAAGTATTTCTTAATTATTATGAGATTATAATTAACCTATGATTATCCCCATGAAACCACCAAGGTTGGTGATGTTTAGGACCCCATGACACCCTAATAAGGTGTATGGTAGGATTTAGTAATTGTGGAGTTGATTGGAGTGGATTTGGACAAGTATTAAACTAGAAAAATGAATTTTAACAACTATATAAATGTTGCTGTCCCATTTTGCAAAATACAGAAAACTCAGGGGTTTCCGGGTAACTTTGGGCTAGAGATTTAGAAAATACTTTCAAAAACGAAGCTTTTGGCGAAAGAACGGACTAAAACGAGTTTATAACGAAGGAGATATGATTTTTGCAAGTTTAACGACGAAAACTATTTTCTGAAAATTGTACTTGCTGTCCCACGATTTTCAAGGGCCAATCTGAGGTGTAAAACTTGATTTAGCCAACCCGACTTATCAAAAATAGATTAGTATGTTGTCCCACGATTCTGGGGATATAAAGAACTTAGAAAACAAGCTTATAACGACCAAGATATACACATTTGAAAATCGACGAAACTCTATTTATTTCCATCAGCTTTTTAGCAAAATATTACCAAGTATAGAAAAACAGTTTTTGTAATACATCATGTTGAGAGCCAATTTACTCATTGATAAACCCATTTCTGGAAATTTTATGTCTTTGACAAAAAGTTAGTTCGCCCACCCTAGTTTCCAAAACATCCAACCGTTTGTCAAAAAGATTTATAACGAATAACTTATCGTCTTCCAAACTTTCCCGAAAACTGCCCAGAATCTGCCGAAACAGCCCAAACACCTTACTTCATGGCTATATATCTTTATGATCGAGACCCGTATGGACAAACTTCACTTCTGTGACTTTTTAGTTGAGGTGAAAATCTTTCTAAAACTACTGAGCTTCTTTCCTAACTCATAATATTCACTATTTCGCGACTAGTTTTGCGAGACCACTTTGGTCATATTTTCAAGTTATGAAAATGTTATACTTTGCGACGAAAATATTATAATTGCCGATAGAACACCAAATAAGGATCGTGGAGTATCGTTTCAACATATATACTTGGAAAGTAGTTTTTATAACTAAACGAGACATCAACATGTATTTCAACAATAAACCTTATTTTCAAATTACACGAGTGGTATCGATAACATACGTAGTTGCATGTGTAGCATCATTTCATTTCTTACATTAGATCATATCATTCATATTAGGTTGCAGTTAGAGATCGTGCCTCATTTCTGTGTATCCACTTTTGTCATCATAGCCATCGCACCAGGTGAGTCATAGCCCCTACTCTTTTAATTGTTTTGTAAACTCTTTGGGGGAGAATACATGCTCGTTTTACTTAAACGCATTACTCGCTTTACATGGTTGATTACCTGCATTTCATTGGTATGTTTGATTACCTGCATTTCATGGGATTGTCATCATTGTTTATATAACCTCATTGTCAAAATTGTTTATATAGCGGTTTTGCTACACTTATCTTTGAATTGAGATTCAAGTATTATTTTGTTCACACAAACCAAAACACATTTGGCAGTGGGTTGTAAACACACAGGTTACAAGTCTCTTATGGCGGGACTTGGAACTGAGTGGATTTACGATGCCTTTGCTGGGACATCTTCATCCATATGCATTACATTCTTTCTCACAAGACTCTATGAACTCACCAACCTCGTGTTGACACTTTAGCATGTATTCTCAGGTATTAAGCAATGGTACGCTACTGGAGGTTTTTGGCAGGGCATGGCATGGTCATAGAAGACTCTGATTATTCATTTGGGGACCGTTTTAAACTATTTTAAGGGCCTACTTCCGCACTACTTTTGACAATGTAAATTCAACATTTTAGATTAATCTATTTTATTCTAAATGATTCAAGTGAAAACCATTTTTGAACTTGTGTTGTAATACTGATTGAGTTACACCCCAACTACATGTATGCTTCCGCTGGACCCGATTTTGGGGGTGTGACAGATTGGTATTAGAGCTTTGGCTATTGCGAACTAAGTTTTTTTAAAACCTAGACTATAGCTACTTTCAAGAAAACTTAACCCTATGACCGTCACGTGCCTGCCTGCCAAGCTGAAGCCTCATTTGTGGTTAGTTGCTGACATAGGTGATGAGATTTGTGTCTCATTATCTGATATATTATATTCATTTATTATAGTTGATTACTATAATTGTCTTTCATATGAGCATGTTCACGTATCATATATGTCACCGCGTTATGTTTTTCTTTGCATAGTTTCATCATTTGACCTCGAGTTTGGTCACCTGCCTTAGTCTTTCTGAACATCTTGGTATTTGTGAAGGACATAGTATTAGTATAACTGAGCTGAGTATTTCAAAATTCATGGAACCTCGGTGGAATATAGACTAGTGATCTATATTCGACCCGGGATAGTAGGACATAGGCTGACTACCTATATCTGACTCAGAAATGAATTTTGCAACACTGAGAATAGTTATTGTAAAATTTTGTCTGGATTGAATCCTTTACTCGATTTCCAAATGTTTCATGCATGTGTGAGTATACCCTCGTTGTAAGAACATTCATTCTTTTTATCAACTCGTGAACCGCCGCCTGGAAGTACGTCAACTGGTCATTTCATCTCATGAACATTCACATTTATGCATAATACATTTACATCACAGTAGTCACTTTCATCACAATCACATTATGTCGCAGCTGTCACATTCTTTTCCCTTCTCACCATCACTATCATTTCCCTTCCCCATCCCTATATATATAAGGAATTAGGTGACACTCTATAGATTCCTATGCCACTCATCCCTCAGTACTCCCAATATTGATAAGTGGATATTATCAATGACCTCCCTAGGAAAGATTTTTCCATACCATCAATTACTAGGAGGATTTCTCGATACAAGAAAAACAATGAAAGGATTACAGAACTACTAACCAGGACTAGAAGTATATAGTCAGAAAACTCATAACTCAACAACAATCCTAAGATACCACTAGACCATCCGAAACACCATCTCTGACCTAGTATAGCTAGACTGAGCTACAGGTTCGAACACAATGTTAAGGTATGCTAACAACACTATAGAAATAAACCAAGCCTTCTAACCGATAATGTAGAGTATTTTTATTAAACATGGTCTCATCTAAACGCAAACTTCCTTGCAATGAGTTTTCACCAAGGATAATTGATTTGAAGTAAGAATATCGATATAGATTCCCCTAAGGCGTTATGTTCTCTAGAAATTCCAGATAACCTCATTTTCATACCAAGAAAGGGATCAGACCCGAACATATATTTTGCCAATGTGATGACAAATTTCAACGATAAATCATTTCAGGACTTAAGTTAGTTTGAATATTTATGCGTGTAGTTTTGCCTAGTACCCACCAATAGGCATTATTCAACCTCAGGAACTAAACGTTAGACATCTATGCATTTGTGCAGACATACCTACCTGTCTATTTTATCCTCTTAATACGTTTACTTTTAAAGGGATTTTTCTCCAAACTACCGTTATACAAAACATGTATCTTGTAAGAAATACTTTTCTGAGGCACTTATTTTGACAAGCAAATTTCTTTTGGTTAATCTTTTACAAAACTACTGGATGCTAAGAAAGTTTAAACATCGATCTTTGGTAAATCATACTATCCACCTTATGTTGAAAATAGTTCTATCTTGCATAACTATTAAATTCTGAAACATCAAGAAAAATGTTACTTAAAAAGCTGTTTGCTTAAAGTTGTAAATTCATTTATTCAGGGAAGGTTTATGAACAAAACACACAATCTCAAAACAAACTTTGAAAAATCAATCACTATAATACATCACTTATACATTTAGGATTTTGTGATTTGATGACATAGAGCTCGGGGAAAATCTTAGTAATGGAGGCTAAGCATCGTAGTTGGAGAAAGACTCAATTCATGACATCCTGCGGAGGATCACAACCTTATCCTAATCTATTATTTTCAACAACACCCTTTGACGGACTTAACCTTGTAAGTTCTTCCACAAGATTCATGATACCCATTTCAATTATTTCTAATAGAGGAATTTGATTCACCTCAAGCTCCTAACGATTTCATTACGTTTCCTTTGGAACCACACCACCTATCATCTTCAGACCAATGGTCAGAATTAGAGAACGATTGAAACATAGGGAGACCTGCATTTATTGGGTATGGATTTACCTGCGTTTATTGGGTATGGATTTACCTGCATTTGTTGGGTATAGAGTTACCTGCATTTATTGGGTATAGAGTTACCTGCATTTATTGGTATGGATTTACCTGCATTTATTGGGTATAGAGTTACCTGCATTTATTGGGTATAGAGTTACCTGCATTTATTGGGTATAGAGTTACCTGCATTTATTGGGTATAGAGTTACCTGAATTTATTGGGTATGGATTTAACTGCATTTATTGGGTATGGATTTACCTGCATTTATTGGGTATAGAGTTACCTGCATTTATTGGGTATGGATTTAACTGCATTTATTAGGTATGGATTTACCTGCATTTATTGGGTATGGATTTACCTACATTTGGAAAAGCCCAACTCACTAGTCTAGTAAGCATTCATGAATTAACCAGGAATTTCCTACAAACCAAGAATCAGTTACAAGTTTGATAAGTTGTAAACCATTAGAATTCCAAGTTAGTGGCAGAGTCATGTTGAAAGTTTTGCCTAGGAAAGGCATGATACCATTCAGAAAAATTCGGGAAGTTAAACCCGATATACACTGGACCATTTAATATTTCAGACAGAATAGGCCTAGTGGCCGTCAGACTTGAACCTTGTTAGAGAATGGTAGGTTACACAATCATGTTTCATGTTTCATGTTTTTTTTCAAATCTCAAGAAATGACTTTCAGATTAGTCACTCATGATTCCATTGGAAGGAATCCAACCCAATGACAAACCTAAACCTTGTAGAGGGAACCAGTATAAATCATGGACCGTGAGGTCAAACAGTTGAAGCAAAGTCGAATTCCTATCGTGAAAGTTCGCTGGAATTCTCGAATATCATCATCTTTTCACCAATATCACTTCAGAGACTAACACAAACTGAACTTCGGGACGAAGTTCCTTTTAGAGGGGAAGAATGTCACAACTCGTAATTTCATGTCCTTTTTCAAACGTCGAAATTTCATTTTTCATCCCGAAAAGTTACTATTCATTTTTTACTATTCATTTTTACTATTCATCTCCGAAATTTTTATTTCATATTCTCGTAAGTTAAACTATTTTAACGATAATCCGAGAGTTTGGCACTCGTCGGATCATTTCTGCAAAAATCACGAAGCCGTGTCCGAGATTTACTTTTGGGTTTAAACGTCATTCCGGCATCCCGATATGTCCATAAAACATTATAAATGATAGAAATATGTTTTTCTCTCATTTTACGACAATTCTAAAAGTTTTGGAATTTTACGTTTTCCAGTTCAGCGTTTTACGCAAATCACACGTTTTAGACCCGCGTTTCCAGTTTTTACAACGTTTAAGCAACCCGATGGAACTTACCATTCATTTTATATTTTATTATAGAGTATTTTGACAAGTTTAGTCATTCTTTCAAGTTTCATATTTATACGATACCCGGATTTACGTTTCGCAGTTTAAAACTTTACGGTTAGCGATTAACGGAACCAAAACCGACTCCGTGAACTAGATATTAACAAGTTTCCTACATACTCATCAACCATGTGCAGCCCCCCCTCCCCCCCCCCCCCCCCCCCCACCATGTTACTTCCACTTGACCCTTTATTTACCATTATGCCATTGGATTAGATATTTTCATACAAAAACTCAAATAACACATTTATATTCATTTCAAGAATCAAAGTCAAGGTTTTCTCTTGTTCTTCCTCCCTAGCCACGACCCAAAATAAAAACCAAGGAAGGATGCATCAATTTTTGAAGATCAAGTGTTAATCAAGCTCTACTTTCTTTCCTTGTTAGGGTTTTGTGATAAAAACCTAGGTTTCTTTATCCATTTCTCATCAAACTCCATATATATCCAAGTAAGCTTCAAGTAATTTTTTTTATCATCTCATACTTTCATTTCACTAGTTACATGATCTATTTTCAAGTTATTTTGGCAAAGCATACAAGTAGTTATGTTATATATACCACTTTTCAAGTATTTCTTAATTATTATGAGATTATAATTAACCTATGATTATCCCCATGAAACCACCAAGGTTGGTGATGTTTAGGACCCCATGACACCCTAATAAGGTGTATGGTAGGATTTAGTAATTGTGGAGTTGATTGGAGTGGATTTGGACAAGTATTAAACTAGAAAAATGAATTTTAACAACTATATAAATGTTGCTGTCCCATTTTGCAAAATACAGAAAACTCAGGGGTTTCCGGGTAACTTTGGGCTAGAGATTTAGAAAATACTTTCAAAAACGAAGCTTTTGGCGAAAGAACGGACTAAAACGAGTTTATAACGAAGGAGATATGATTTTTGCAAGTTTAACGACGAAAACTATTTTCTGAAAATTGTACTTGCTGTCCCACGATTTTCAAGGGCCAATCTGAGGTGTAAAACTTGATTTAGCCAACCCGACTTATCAAAAATAGATTAGTATGTTGTCCCACGATTCCGGGGATATAAAGAACTTAGAAAACAAGCTTATAACGACCAAGATATACACATTTGAAAATCGACGAAACTCTATTTATTTCCATCAGCTTTTTAGCAAAATATTACTCATTGATAAACCCATTTCTGGAAATTTTATGTCTCTGACAAAAAGTTAGTTCGCCCACCCTAGTTTCCAAAACATCCAACCGTTTGTCAAAAGGATTTATAACGAATAACTTATCGTCTTCCAAACTTTCCCGAAAACTGCCCAGAATCTGCCGAAACAGCCCAAACACCTTACTTCATGGCTATATATCTTTATGATCGAGACCCGTATGGACAAACTTCACTTCTGTGACTTTTTAGTTGAGGTGAAAATCTTTCTAAAACTACTGAGCTTCTTTCCTAACTCATAATATTCACTATTTCGCGACTAGTTTTGCGAGACCACTTTGGTCATATTTTCAAGTTATGAAAATGTTATACTTTGCGACGAAAATATTATAATTGCCGATAGAACACCAAATAAGGATCGTGGAGTATCGTTTCAACATATATACTTGGAAAGTAGTTTTTATAACTAAACGAGACATCAACATGTATTTCAACAATAAACCTTATTTTCAAATTACACGAGTGGTATCGATAACATACGTAGTTGCATGTGTAGCATCATTTCATTTCTTACATTAGATCATATCATTCATATTAGGTTGCAGTTAGAGATCGTGCCTCATTTCTGTGTATCCACTTTTGTCATCATAGCCATCGCACCAGGTGAGTCATAGCTCCTACTCTTTTAATTGTTTTGTAAACTCTTTGGGGGAGAATACATGCTCGTTTTACTTAAACGCATTACTCGCTTTACATGGTTGATTACCTGCATTTCATTGGTATGTTTGATTACCTGCATTTCATGGGATTGTCATCATTGTTTATATAACCTCATTGTCAAAATTGTTTATATAGCGGTTTTGCTACACTTATCTTTGAATTGAGATTCAAGTATTATTTTGTTCACACAAACCAAAACACATTTGGCAGTGGGTTGTAAACACACAGGTTACAAGTCTCTTATGGCGGGACTTGGAACTGAGTGGATTTACGATGCCTTTGCTGGGACATCTTCATCCATATGCATTACATTTTTCTCACAAGACTCTATGAACTCACCAACCTCGTGTTGACACTTTAGCATGTATTCTCAGGTATTAAGCAATGGTACGCTACTGGAGGTTTTTGGCAGGGCATGGCATGGTCATAGAAGACTCTGATTATTCATTTGGGGACCGTTTTAAACTATTTTAAGGGCCTACTTCCGCACTACTTTTGACAATGTAAATTCAACATTTTAGATTAATCTATTTTATTCTAAATGATTCAAGTGAAAACCATTTTTGAACTTGTGTTGTAATACCGATTGAATTACACCCCAGCTACATGTATGCTTCCGCTGGACTCGATTTTGGGGGTGTGATATCATGAGTGTATCAAACATTTTTCTGATGCGGGGAAAATTAACGCGGTCGAGTTTCGTTGTGCGTAGAATTTTTGAATGACGTTTTACCGTAAAACGTGTATTTCCTTTATAACTTTCGCAAAAATGATCTGATGAGTGTCAAACTTTTAATTTGCCATGGAAATGATTTATCACACGAGAATATGAAATAAAAATCAAATTTCGGGGAAAATGAATAGTAAAAATGAATAGTGAAATTTTCGGGAATAGTAATTAACCTGAAAATGTGAATTGTTACACACAGCCGCCACTTTTCTTCCTTATTCTCTCAAAACAAATGCAACATAATTCTTATACCAAGATAAAATAAGCTAATCCAATCAAACCTTAATATCTCTTTTGCTCTAATTATTCGCAAAAACAACACATAGTCAACCTAAGCCTAAGAATAAATAGCTCTAAGGGGGTATCTGGATTATATTAATTTATGATCTTATCAGCTTTTTGAAATTTGGGGATGCCAATAAGCCTATGTTATTTTAAATGGATAAGCTAATAAGCCAACAAATAGTGAGCTTATTAACTTTCCCAAAACTCAATAAGCCGATAACCACACAAAATAAGCTAACGCAAACACACCTTAATATCTCTTTTGCTCTAATTATTCGCAAAAACAACACAACATAAATCTAATACTATACATAAAGTAACAAGTCTCTAACAAATGTAAGACAAAACTAAGAATAAAGAATCAAAACCCTAGATCCGGTTAGTTGGTCAACTGTAACCGATTGAGTTTTAAAACTGTGAGAGAGAAAGAGAGGATTATGTGGAAGTATGAAGAGTATTTGATAAGCTTTGTATTTATTATAGTAGTAGTAGTTTAAAAGTGAAGTGTGTTTGATACTCTTTGTATTTATTAGTTGTACAATGTAAATAAATCATTGTACTTTTAAGTAATGGGGTATTTTAATAAGATTATTAAATGCATTTCAATATTTCCTTATATACATTTTTCAACATTTTACATTTCACTTTTATTGACTTTTCCACTTCCACTTTCACCTTTGTATTTTAGGGCATGCTTGGTACGGTGTTCACGGGGCGGTTCGGTTCGGTTAGTTGGAAGATTTTAACTATCTATCGCTGGGCGGGTAATTTATTTATATTTTATACTGTTTGTTCTGTTAACCACTGATATCTAAAAGTAAAAACCGGTTTTTCCGGTTTCGGATTTTTTCGATTTCGGGTTTTTTTTGGGTTTCGGATTGAGCGGTTTGTCGGTTTCTCGGTTTTTTTGAACGCCCCTAATGCTTGGTAGGGGGTTATAGGGGGTGAATTGGAGAATGGGAAAGGTAATGAAAAAATATGCTTGATAAAGCATAATGCAATGACCCATTACCCAATTGTGGGGAATAGATCATTACCCAGTTATAAATTGGGGGGATTGGTTTTCTTTACCTTTCCCTTTCCCGACCATTATCTTACACTTTCCCTTTCCCTTTTCCAAGTTTGAACCAAGCGCACCCTTTAGTGAATTTTGTATTAAAAAAGTCGTCCATGTGAATTAGCCATTATCACCGGTCATACATGGTTTCCATTACACTATAAGCGACTACAACCCAATGCACATGACCCATGTTAATTACCCATTGTCGATCGCCAGTAATGTATTGGTCGATAACATGACACGTACTATAAGCCACTACAATCCAATGCACATAACCCATTACCCATGTTAATTACCAATTGTCAACAATCATGGATGTGTCGTAACATGACACTCTAAGCAACTATAACCCAATGCATATGACCCATATGATGTCAAATACACGTATTAATGAATGTAACCAGTGATAACCTAATGCACATGACCCATGACCCATGTGAATTAGCCATTATCACTGGTCATGCATGGGTTGCACCCGCTTGGTAGGCGTATACCGTTTGTCACAAACACTAAGAAGCAAGCCACCATCACCCTCTCAATCATGTTATCCGGGATCGAGAAAGTTTGAACTCGTCTAGAGTGTGACTCGAAAAGCTCGATTTATTTGTAAAGATGTGTTTTCTTACACAAATTAAAATTGAAATATAACCTAAGAATTGAATTCGGTTCGACTTCAGCTCGAAAAGCTTGATGCATTAATAAATAACTATTTACACTTGGTACACTTACATATTAATATATATATATTATATCACTTAGAAGCTCGAGAACTCAACAATAAATCGAATCCAACTTACATAAGGTTGAGCTCAACTCATTATAAACATTTGGAGCTTACATTTTTCCCCAAAATTTCAATCTCTGACTCAAGATCCCGTCCTTTTTTCCCCAAAATTTCAATCTCTGGCTCAAGATCCCGCCCCTTTTTCACCCAAAATCAAAACACTAATTAACAGTAGTCAGATAGGAGTGTATCTTCTCTCTATTATTCATCTCTTCTTCTTCTCTCTAGAACCGACTCACACACCACCGCCACACTTCAACGCCGTATCTCGCTGTCGTTCCACCAACCATCGCTCCTCCACGGCATCACCGTCATCAAGACAAGGGAAGCAATGATATGGGTGAGTTTATTTGCTTCGATCGGTTGTTTGGTTCGAGACAACAACCACATCCACCATGTATACGCACCATCACAGTCAAGCCACCATCACCCTCTCGATCATGTTATCCGGGATCGAGAAAGTTTGAACTCGGCTAGAGCTTGACTCGAAAAGCTCGATTTATCTGTAAGATGTGTTTTCTTACACAAATTAAAATTGAAATATAACCTAAGAATTGATTTCGGTTCGACTTCAGCTCGAAAAGCTAGATGCATAAATAAATAACTATTAGTACAGTTACATATTATATATATATATATATATATATATATATATATATATATATATATATATATATTTTATATCACTTAGAAGCTTGAGAACTCAACAATAACTCGAATCCAACTTACATAAGGTTGAGCTCAACTCATTAAACATTTGGAGCTCACCTTTTCCCCAAAATTTCAATCTCTGGCTCAAGATTCCGCCCATTTTTTCACCAAAATTTCAATCTCTGGCTCAAGATCCCGCCCCTTTTTCCCCAAAATAAAAACACTAACACTTAAACTAGTCAGATCTATCTTCTATCTATTCATCTCTTCTCCTTCTCTCTAGAATTGAACCGACTCACACCACCGCCACACTTCACCGCCTTATTTCTTTGTCGTTCCACCAACCATTGCTCCTCCACGCCATCACCGTCATCAAGACAAGGGAACTGTATGGGAGAGTTTGATTGCTTCGGTTGTTTGGTTCGAGATAACCACCACATCCACCACCATCACAGTCGAGCCACCATCACCCTCATCTCACCTATCCTAGGCTGTTCATGGGTATGCTCAAACACATATTTAATTTATATTTTCTTGAATGTGTAACCGAATATAAAACTATTTATATTGATTTTCGTGGTTTAAAACTAGCCTAAAACATGTTTTTGATTATAAATTCGTGTGGTGATAATCGTTGCAGGTAGACTTATTAAGACGCCATAGTTTTCCTGTTAATTGGAATGGAGACAATCGACGTGTTCTAAGAGGCCACTGTTTTGCTCGTAAAGGGAGTCTTACTTGGTTTCCACTCCGGGAGGATGTTGCTGAACAGTTGGAGTTTGCTTATCGCAGTTGCGTAAGTTATCTATCAAAAGATTAACATAACATCTGTTATATAAGAAATTAACTTAAATATGGTTGCTTTTTGTGAAACTGTTTCATTTGTACCAAATGTTAGTGATTTCCTTGGTTGGTAATGTGTTTGACATTTATTCGTTCCAGGTTTGGCACTACAGATCATTTCAACCAATTGTATATTATTTGTAGCCCGAGTTGATATGCAACCCGTATGTTTGTTTTTTGATGCTAAACTTATATTTGGGACATCTAATTTTGTCGCCTTTTATGTTAGCATTAATCACGTTATTTGTTTCTTGCAGGGGCTACATGCTATTTTCACAGGTGAGGATGATACACGGGATGCCAGCTGGCTAAAAATTCCCTCATCTGCATTTTCTGCCACACTTCATTTTCAAGGGACTGGAATTAGATTGAGGCGTGGATATGCTCCATCGCAGCCACCAAAGCCAACCCATGTATATTTTTTCTGTTTCATGGTTGGCAGATGTTATATTATGCAGCGTTATGGGTGACTTGGTTTCTTACATTTCCCATAATTTTTTTGCAGAAAGAAACTGCCATTAGACTCAGATGTAAGCCATTTTTTCTGTTGTTAACAATTTCATTTTCTAATGCTAACACCATTGTATTTCTTAATTTATATTGCAGGTGACGACTCCAATGGCCATTGAAACTTTGGAAAACGTACTAGTAATGGAAACAGTGGTAAGTAATAAAACATCCACCTTTGATTTTTTTAGTTTTACATACATGACTAATGTACCGTGTTTTATATATACATATAGGAACCTGTTAACACTATCGGACATACGAAAACACTTAAGCCACGACAAACCGGTTCTACAGGTTACACCACCAACTACGATACCAAATATTAGTCAACAAAATACTGTACTAAAATTAGTACCAACGAAGCGAAAACATTTGGTCTCTGGTGAAACATTGCAAAAGCAAGCTAAGGCGGCGAAGAGTCAACAGGTTTTAACTTATGATAGTTGAGAATTTGATTATATATGACATTACAATTGTATATATATTTGCTTCATTTATATACATTCGAGTTTTATTCAATTTGAAATACAATTGTATATATATTTGCTTCATTTATATACATTCTGTTTTATATATATACTAGTAGTAGTAACTCTGCTTCAGCAGTACTAACGTGGTACTAGTAACTCTCCTATCATGTTTGTGCAGATAGTTGAACCAGTGGCTCATCTAGTTCTGTTATGTTGTGAGCTTTGACATGTTCTAGTTCTGCTCTCATCTTGATGTGTTGATATGCAACAACCTACATTTTCAAGGCTTTTATATCCAGATGATGAGATTAGATCAATGGGAGAAAAACTTGTAAGTTTAACTGCAAATTTTATTATTATGTTCATTCTTTTGGATTAAAAGTCTTCATGATGTTGTTTGCATTACTGCTGATCATGTTTGTGTTAATATTGCTTAGATGGATTTAGAGCAGCTCATGAACTTCAAAGAAAATGTGCGCAAGTATTTACTACTGCTAGTACAAAAGTTACTACTGCTAGTGAAAGTTGGTACTGCTTAGAGATTAAGACCGCTCGAAGTTGCTAGTTGCTTATGGAACAGATTATAGATACTTAGGAAACTATTGTAAGCCGACTAGGACTCCTTGGTGTATAAAAGGATGTCCAATTTTATATTTGGTTCAGTTATATACATTCCAATTTTATTGTATTTGAATTTGTTTTGATAGATATTTGAATTGTTTTGATATATATTGATTTTTTAAATGTGACTAAAGGATGCATATAGTCACACTTATTAACACTTTTGGTCACTGTTTGCTTAATTCGTTGTGTGACTAAATATTACAAAAGGCCACACAAACATAAAATTCAAATGGCCATTGGATGATCAATAGTCACACAAAATACACATTTCTTCATTTTAAACAGCATATGGTCACACTTATTAACACTTTTGGCCACTTGATGCTTAATTGTATGTGACTAAATACCCAAAACAAAGATGCTTTGTGTGACTAAATATTACAAAAGGCCACACAAACATAAAATTCAAGTGGCCATTGGATGATCAATAGTCACACAAAATACACATTTCTTCATTTTAAACAGCATATGGTCACACTTATTAACACTATTGGCCACTTGATGCTTAATTGTATGTGACTAAATACCCAAAACAAAGATGCTTTGTGTGACTAAATATTACAAAAGGCCACACAAACATAAAATTCACGTGGCCATTGGATGATCAATAGTCACACAAAATACACATTTCTTCATTTTAAACAGCATATGGTAACACTTATTAACACTTTTGGCCACTATTTGCTTAATGGTATGTGACTAAATACCCAAAACAAACATGCTTTGTGTTACTAAATATTACAAAAGGCCACGCAAACATAAACTTCATGTGGCCATTGGATGATCAATAGTCACACAAAATAAACATTTCTTCACTTTAAACAGCATATGGTCACACTTATTAACACTTTTGGCCACTTTGTGTTTAATTGTATGTGACTAACTCCAAAAAAACAACACCCATTGTGTGACTAAATCATCACAAACGTCACACTTATTGTATATTCATGTGGCCACATGACGGGAAATAGTCACACAAAATACACATTTACTAGAAAGAATCATCTCAAATGTCACATATATTATATATTTATGTGGCCAAAGGATGAACAATAGTTACTCTCAAAAAACATTCGTGTGACTATAAGGTGTTTACGATCACTGATACTGACTAATCCAACAAAACTTGTGCCTAATTTGTCACACATATTCGGGGTTTTAGTCACTCTTTTTCGATGGAAAAGGCCACGAACTCAACAATGTGACCATATGCCACCTACGGTAGTGGGACCTATGGTGACACACAACGAAAAAAACGTGTGTGACTATATGCATATCGTCACACATTTTTGGCATGACCAATACAACTTTTTGTATCAGTGGTAGCAAATAGTAATATAGTAGTATATCAAAGGTACCTCATACAAATCTTGTTAGAGCCCACCAGCGAGAGTCCTTCAAGTTGTTTATGGCATCCATAATACGATTTGACTCGCTGAAAATAATGAAGTGAAACATAACATTGTTATTATGTCTTATTGGTATTGTTATCTTTATAAGTAGAAAATACGTAAAGCTTAAATTAATACATTTGAATCTACAACAAAATGTTGTTACCTTCAAGGCTTCAACTTCTTTGTCAATCCTTTCAGTGGATGTGTTCAGGAAAGATAAACAACGATTTTAATATTGAGATTAAAGATAACTATTTGACACAAAAGATATGTAGTACGCCCTTTGCCCCACATTATAATAGCCTATTTACACCTTGAGTGTGTCTAACTTCATTACTAGAAAATTACTATGTCAAATGAACCACACTTCTAAATGACAATTACACAAGTACAAAAGTGTAACACTATACTATATTTGAAGCAGTCCATGAAGCACTATGACAACTTGGCTAAAATTGTTACCCTTATCAAATAACCAGATAACAAATCTTCCTTAACTCATGACTAAACAAAACCCCCAATTACGTCACATAAAAGCATTAGACCACTAAAAATAAATATAATTATAACAACAGATTGACAAACCCATCAAACATAAATAAGTAACAAGAATCATTATCTTCGAGAGCATTTGTATATAGATCGAAACCTTTTCTACCCAAGTAAACACTAGTTGAAACAAGAAGCTACATATAGCATCGATAACCAAACAGAAACTTACCCATACTACTATAAAATCAACGCTAATACAATTTTTAAGAAGATTATGACTAAAATGAAGAAACAAACCAGTAGATAGATATCAAAATTAATGTTCAAAACGAGACAAAGAGAGATGTGGGTGTCGGAATATCTTGTAGAGTTGTGGTAAAGATGGCCAGCGGAGAACTCATGAGAAAATGAGAGTGAGATGTGAAATTTGAGGGTGTAGATTCGATGGAGGCGGAAACTAAGGCATTTGAAAGGCAGGATTTAGGTTATTAAAATTTTTGGTGAAAAGATAGGAGGGAATTGGCAAATGTTTTAGGGGGACTTGTGAAATATTGAAATTGGGCTTTGGCAATTAAAAACCTTGTCAGGAAAACTAGTGGGACAAAACCATGACAAAGGACAAAAATAGTGTAGCGCATATTATCTCCCTCTGATGACTACATCACTTGATATCTTAGCAAATAGGTCCACGAAATTATCAATTGAACGAGAAGTTTCTTGTCACCTTTGATGTAGTATTTCCTGAATACAGCAAGGCATGCTACATTATCTACATGCAATAGTTGGTGTCTCCTTTCCATAATATATGTATTATTTGATGAAGTCGACGCGATTGTTTGCTCTATCGAACGCCAGGAAATATTGCCTCAAAACATATCCAACTTGAGACTGCTCATAGTAACTTAAACATATTTCCTGCATCTGCAAAACTAACTAAACTTGTTTTGATGGGTTAGTAAAATATAAACCCAAATTTCTTGTACCATGAAAATATTGAAATATTTGCTTTGCTATGGTTCAATTTGATCAATTACTATTCTCGAGAATTTCAAATCATGACACGTGCTCCATGCATTCTATATTCCTTAAGGAATCTCAACATAAAATGATATTAGACGCATACAACTTAATTCTCATATTGCCAGACATAACAATAATTTAGCTATCTCATAACATCCATGTGTAGGTGGTTGCGGAGAGAGAAAGAGACGTAACATTGAGGTGGTGATGTTGATATTGGTTTTGGTGACTCCATAGAGCATTGGGTGCCATAGCACTCGACCCACGCCATCCGACATGTTGAGCCACTATGGCGCCACCACTGTACAGAGACCTCGAGATGCCAAAATGGGCGTTAAGCCCTTGGATTAAGCCAAGATATGACCGTTTATAGTTTTTTTTACCATTGGACCCTCCAACGATTATTTTCAATACTTTTTATTTTTTTTAGTTGAACATTTATATAAACCCCTTTTATACAACCATTTCTACATACATACTAATCTGTCAATTCCATTTCCACTATATTTTACCATATATCTAAAATTGGTCACCCAAATGATGGCTTTTACAATAAGATTCTTGAAATGTCTCAAGCTTTAAACTCATCATCTTCATCAAATCACACCTTTATCCAAAAATGTTATACCTACTTGATTATTCATTTAACATTGCATATGTTACAACTTGATACAAGATTCACTAACCTTCTTATGGGTTCCTTATCGGATTAACGAGAAACTGAACATATGAATAGATACTTAAGAACTGCTAGTTAGACGTTTATTATTAGCACTAATAGGTGCCTAAATGTCAAGAGGTAGGTTTGGAAAATCACTTAGGTTAGTTGGATGTTTAATAACTACGACATAGTTGATTGGTTACAATGATCATTCGGATCGATAAGTAGTGATTATAGGCTAGGTTATAGATGATCATTCGAGCTAATAACATCAAATAGTTCCGATATTTTAGTGTTAATTTCCCCCTATTATGCTCATCTTTTATATCGTTTTATTAGAATATATACTCTTATTTATTTATATTTCATTTTAAGGATAAAAATGAGCATTGGAACGAAGAAACGCGGATTTGGAAGTTTATTAATGAAAAAAAGTTGAAGTATGTTGATTTAACACTAACTATGGCTTAGATCGTCTCTCAACCTAGGTCGTAACATCCTTTTACACTGAAGACTGAAGTCAACGCTGACCAAGAACTACGACGTAACCAACTTTTAGGTTACGGCGTAGATGTTTGTACGAGACTTTTACTTGCGTAACACACCTTGAGGTTACGCAGTAGATCTTCCTTCAACACTTAGAAGAATTTCGTGATCCAAGATAGAGTTACGGCGTAACCACTCATAAGGTTACGCTGTAGAATGGTGTACGAAAGTTCTACGACCGTAATGGAATTGCTTAAGGAATTAGGGGGGATCTAAGTTTCGACCGGTCAGATCCCACTAAATAAGTCTAAGTTAGTAGAGTTGCTTATTGACTCTTCCATCTTGTATGACCAGTGAACTCTTGTAATCATTAGGTTACAGAATATGGCAAGGTAGAAGATAGGACGAAGCGACTTAAAAAAACCCTACTCTCCTCTCGGTGGCGACAAAAAAGAAAAGTAGGCGAACATCTTATCTACGTTTCAATTACATTCGATCATTAAACCATAATTGTTTAATCCTTCTCATATTCTTGGGTAGGCTACAATTTCATTGGTTGATTTGTAATAGTGGGTCGGTTCCTTATTTATTTAATCACTACTTTTCTTTCCATCTTGTTTTGTCGCTTTTGGTGAATATTGGTTAATATTTGATGGCAAGAATTTTGCTATCTCATTAATTCATTATTATAGTTCTTGTCGTTTGTGCATGGTACCTCATTCAAACTTCTAATTGATTGGTTGATTGTAATTAATTGGTCGGTTGGAGTTTTATTTCAATATATGCATGTGATCTCATTAATGGGTCCAGGTTAGGTGTTCTTGGTAATTCGTGTTAAGCCCTAACTGTTTTTCAATTAGGGTTTTCTCCCTTGTCAACGATTCTGTGGTTTATGTGTAAGTGGGTTTAGAGAGATGAATAAAGGGTTTTTTAATACGAAGAAGGATTCTAATGTGCCGAGTGTTAATGTTGATGCTAATGTGAATATCGATGAATTGAATGCTACTGTTGATTTGTCGAAAGTGACTATGAGGAAACATAAGAAGCCTAAGGTTGTTAATCCTAGTTCTAATCAGCCTATACTTGCATCGTCTGGTCCTATTATTACTGAGTGGAGTGTTGATGATGGAGATATTGAATTATCTACGGTTGTGGACAAGAATAATCAAGTGTAGCCGGTTTCACTTGATCCGTTAGTTAATGATCCGAATGGTCTACATGGGGCTTCTAACAAGTCTCATAGTTCTGATAAGGTTGATATGAATGCACATGGGGCTGTTGATATTGAGAAGGTTGGTGTGGATGCTTTGAAACAACCTTCTACATCATATGTTTGTGTTACTTCTAATGAACCTACGAAATACACGTCTAACTTTCGTAGGCTGGAGTGTAGCAAGAAATCAAACGGTGTGGATCTTTCTGTACCTATGAAAGTGGTTGAAGAGGTGAACACTAGGTTTGAGAATACTCTGTATGGGTACTTCCTTGGCCAATGACTTGCTTTTTCTGTTGTCGATTACTATGTACGCAATGCATGGGCTAAGTTTGGTATACAGAAGGTAATGATGAATGCAAAGGGGTTCTTTTTCTTTAAGTTTAACTCGAAGAAAGGTGTTGATGATGTTCTTGAAAACGGTCCTTGGTTAATTAGAAATGTACCTATTATTCTTAAACCATCGACATTGAACACCAACTTGCTTAAAGAGGATTTGACCAACATCCCGGTGTGGGTTAAATTCCATGATGTTCCTCTTGCTATGTTTTCTGATGATGGCCTTAGTCTTCTTGCCACATTGATTGGTACGCCCAAAAGGTTAGATGCTTATACCAGTCAAATGTGCAAGGAATCACGGGGCCGTAGTAGTTTTGCTAGATGCATGATTGAAGTAACCTCGGATCAGGTGCTTCGGGATATCATCACTGTTGAGATACCTTTACTTGATGGTTCGGGTTCGACTACGGAGAAGATACGGGTTGAATACGAGTGGAAACCACATCGTTGTGATAAGTGTAAGATCTTTGGTCATAATCTCATTGAATGTCCTAAAGTTGTTCTACCTTCTGTTCAGCCTATTAAGCCTGTTAATGATGGTTTCAAGATGGTCAATAACAAGAAGAAAGGAAAGCAAGGTGGTTCTACTACTACGGGTCAAGGAGGGTTTACTAAACCTGTTGTGGGTAAGCAATTTCGGTATCAACCCAAAAAGACTCCTCCTGAACCTAAGAAAGTGGATGGCACTAAGAAGAAGACTTCGGATGTGGCTAGTTCGAGTGGCACAAAGATTTCTACATCTAACCAGTTTGATGCTCTTAATATGGATGATACGGATGCTTTTGGTATTCCTATTAATGACACCAACAAGGATGTGGATTCTGGTCGTACAATGGAAGTTAATGAGGATGAGTCTACTAAGACATGTAATGCATCACAAGAACCCCTTGTGAGTGATTTGAATGAGAGGGAGTTGGTTGTGGCTCCTAAAATTAGTGATTCTTCTACTCCGCCCATCTCTTCTACTAAGAGGGTTAACCCTTTTTCTAAGGTAAGAGAGATCGTGGTTTCTTATTCTGAAGATGAGGAGGTTCTTAACACATTTGATGAGTCTGCTAATCTATTCGGTGGTGGACAAGAGTATAAAGAAGATTATGATGACTATGACTACGATGACTATGCTAAGCAGGTTTATAATCTTCCAGGGAATTTGGATGCTTTTAATGCCATGTACGGCACAAAGCTTCAAGGTCTTTGGAAGTAGTCTTATTTTGATTTATGTCTTATGTTATCATTTGAGTAGGGGTTTGTTTCTTGTCTAGAAATAGGAAGTATCTTGTTATGTAAGTTTTTCGCCTATGTAACGGGCTGAGATATGGGATTCACCCATATCCATTGTACTTAAAAGTTTTTTGGAGTAATATATTTACCGGGTCGTTGACCTTTTACCCAAAAAAAATGGTAGAAGATAGGATTGGACGATTTGACCATATGAGTATAGTCGACTTGAATCCCCAGATGAAACGATAAGATGCATTTAATAGAAAACTAGTCATAATAATAACGAGAGTAGTAATTATGTTAACACTTCTCACCCTACTGATATCTCTTTACCATTTAATTGCTTTTGTTTATTTTATTTCTTTAGTTTAATTAATCAATTACATAATCCCCTTTAAAACCAGTGACATTAGAACTTAGATTAAATCCGCACGCATAGCTCTTGGGACGACCTCGGCTTTACCGACAACTATACCATACACGACTGGGTACACTGCCCAATAGTTCATTAGGTAGACCTTAGGTAGACGAGACAATTATAAATTTAAAACCTGATCAGTAACTCCTGCATCACGAGCCTAGTGATATTAGAACCACTAATAAGAGCAAGAAAT
This sequence comes from Artemisia argyi, assembly GCA_030686995.1. Classification (NCBI taxonomy): domain Eukaryota; kingdom Viridiplantae; phylum Streptophyta; class Magnoliopsida; order Asterales; family Asteraceae; genus Artemisia; species Artemisia argyi. Next base: position 6,743,354 of record CM060705.1, read on the forward strand.
AGACATCGCACTAGGAAATTGAATCATTGCATTACTTAAGTAGTAACTAGGTTAGCACACTTTCTCTACTTGATTAGTAAAAACATTTCCATTTTATCATTTGTTATGCTTAATTTAATTACTCTATTCAATTTAATTGTGACACTTAAATTGATTTCTTTAAATGGTATTAGTAGACTAAAATTGGTAGATCGACTCTTAGCTCTTGGGACGACATTGGATTTACCATAGGTTCATTGCATACGATCAGGTGTACTGCCTGTTAGTATTGGGTGTCATACCGTTTTCTATGTCGTTATCCATGAGGGATGTTGCAAAACAGTTACAAATTTACAATGATATTAATTTGGATATATCGCTATAAATTTTTGAAATTTGCAACGGATTTGAAATAGAATTTTAATATAATTTGTTTTTTTTTAAATATTTTTAAATAGTCCGTTGCAAATCTCCAAATAATTGCAACGGTTTAGGAACCACAATAAAAAAACAATTTCTTTTATATTTTATTATAATCTTCCGTTGCAAATCCGTAGCAAATTTTGGAATTTTGCAACGGAATTGCAACAAAAATAAATGATAATTTCGTTTTGATTTAATTTTTGTCTTTTGTTGCAATTCCGTTGCAATTTTTGGAAATTTGTAACGCAATCGCAACGGAAAAAATAAACATAAATGTAAAAGAAATTAGTTTATTTTTTGCAACGGATTTGCAAACTTTTTTTTCGTCGTTGCTATTCCGTTAGTAATTCGTTGCAATACGGTTGCAATTTTGCAACGGAAATTTACTGTTGCAAATTTCCGTTGCATTAGCCTGTTTGTGTAGTAGTGGCAGAAGTTGTTTGTCTCAACGTGTGTCACTTCTTCCTGTTATGTACAGCTAAACACCCTATATGGATTACACAAAATGAAATGACAATGCTATTATCATTGTCTTTAGTCAAGTAACATGTTTTTATATTGTTAATACATCCACTGACTAAGCTAGCTACATGCAAGCGTATGAAATTCAAGCTCCTTTGCGTACCACATCTAAGTAATGTCAGGTAGCAAAACGCGAGTACGTTAGCATTATAAGGGTGTGTAATAGCCTGTTTCCTATAAAGGCTCTTATTGGTTACGGAGTATTCGTTTCTAATATTTTCCTAAGAATTTTTAAGTTTTGTTAAAGGAAGACATAGGACCGGATAAAATAACTCATATCCAACTGTCTGTTATGTTAAAATTACCAATGTTAATCATCAATTAGCATATTTGTTTCGACAATGCTCTCACATTGTCTCTTTAAAAATGCATATTAGCCTACATAACAGTCAACTATATCTAGTCCTGGCATTTCTCCCAACTAGCTAGTTACAAAAAGATAAGCTTAATAAAGAGCTGCAAAACTGGACTACATAAATATGATCAGTAAACTATACCTCAACTGGCAGGCAAGAACGTAGTCTCGACAAGCATGGTAGTAATCTTTTCCAGAGATGTAAACTGCAACAAGGCAAAAGAAAACACATTGTTCTTAACTGCAAGTACACATAGGCAGGTAGCGATATTGAAAAAGTTGACGAGTAATAGCTACCAAACAGTTTGCCATTATAGTAGTCAATAATTTCTACTGACATACTCCACTCTAACGAACACCTGGTGTACGATACATGAAAAGTTCATGTTGCAAAAACCATTTATGTGGTTTGGCCAAATTGCATCCGCGGTCCTAGTGGTTTTGAAAGTGCAGGCAGCCATGAGAAAGTTTCGAGTTTATTTTTCTATGGGTGAAGTGAAATGACTAAAATGCACATTCTTTCCCTTTGAATTTTATTTATTTTTAAATAAAAAATCAAAGAACAAAGAATTTTCCTACCACCCCACTTGGCTATCACAAGAAGTATGACCTATAAAGGTTTTCGGTTAGACTACCACGACTAGCAGAAAGTACAATGATATCCATATCGTCTCAAGAAACCACTTGGACGAGGGTAATGAAACAGAAGGTAACAACGTGGGTGAAGTGAAGTGAAGGAACAAGCTATAGATACTTGTTCTGTTTATCCGTATGGTGTTTAACACTCACATAAATGGTAAAAGATGTAATTTTGGGAACGGGTTGTAATCTGACCCATATGTAAATGGGTCGAAATACATGTAGCATGTCCAGGTAGCTACCTCAAGGAACGGATCTTGAGCTATTAGTGCAACGAAGAACAGATGTAGAAGGCATGTATCAAAGAATAACGTTTTCAGCAATCAAAAGAAATGTCAAGTTTTTATAACAAACAATAAACATGACGTCTCAAATGTTGGTTGAGCTGGCATTGGCAAGAGCACACATTCCAAAGTTGGCGCATGTTTTAACATGATACCATACCAGTCACGTAATTGCAACGATATTAATTTCCAAAGACATAAACTACAACAAGGTTTATTATCTTACGGTACAAATCGCAACTTCAAAACTCAACACCAATTCTTAATACATGGTAAAATCCAAAAAAATCAACAAACAGGCTGTAGAGTAAATATCAAATGATTTCTAGTCATGCATTTTATCACACAGCTGGTGGGTGTCTCGTACATGGATTTATCAAAGATTATTCTGGCTAATAAAAGGACCAAATAAAAATTACAAAATCTACAGGGGACATATAAATAATTTATCCTACCATGTCCAGTTGATTCTTTTATAGTCCCCAAACAGGCACAAGGCCCCACCATGCTGTGATAGAGTTGGGATGTCTTCGAACATACTCAAGTCTCCTGCTTCTTCATCTAAATCTTCATCACAAACAAGTCTTGCACCACACTCCTTCACTTCAATTCCTTCATTCTCATAACAACAAAATGTTACAAAATTCTTTGCTTTCTTCCATCCCCTTATTTCAGTTGTCGTATAATGCAACCATATCATATCTGGCTCATCGATTCTTATTGGCTTATCCCTAAAATATTCTTCATAGTAGTATGGCCAGCATCCTCCCAAATAAGCTTCATCAAAGTTCTGTACAGAGTATCCAAAATATGTGGAAGGTTTATTTCTCTTAAAAACAACACAAACTCCATATCCCCTTAACTTACTGAAGCTCCAATCTGATGGCAATTCAACCTTTACATGATTTCCCAAACTTTTATTTGTAAACCAATTTGGAATGCTTTTTCCATCACAGATTATATCAACATTCTGAATGGAACTTCCTGGCAAATGGAACAATCCACATCTGTTATTCGCATACCGAAGGAAAGAAGAAAATCGAGAGCCTTGGGAAGTTACAGATGAGTCGAGACATTGAGTCTCTGATGTCGACACCTTAAACAATTTTGGACAGTTGTTGAAACAAGTGGACCTTGTGCTCATGATTGGGTTTGATCCCGTAATTGAACTTAAAGAGGTGCAATCACTCACATTAAGATACCCTAGGCTATGTGGGAGTTCGGGCAAAACTTCCAGCTTCTTGCAACCATTAAGATAAAGAAATTTAAGACTAGAAAGTTGACTCAAACTTCCCGACACTTCTCTTAAGGAGGTGCAATCAGATGCATGAAGCCATCGAAGACAAGGTGGAAGTTCGGGCAACACTTCCAGCTTCTTGCAACCATCAACATCAAGATATTCAAGACTAGAAAGTTGACTCAAACTTCCAGGCAAGCTAGTAAAATTGTTCCCTTCTAAGTGTAGACGCTCTAGACATGATAAGCCTCCAACGCCATCGGGCACTTGAACTAAATTGCAGTAGCTGAAATTCAGGTACTTTAGCATATGTAAACCTGCCAATGAAATTGATCTTTGGGGATGTTGTTGTTTACTTCGTAAACCAAAAGGAGCAGTGATTGAAATTGAGGATACAAAAGAAGGATGTTGGTCGACTTTTAGGCACCCCGCTAGATTTAACACAACAAGCCTCTTGAGCATTCCAATTGAGGGATGAACGTTAACCAAATTCACACAACCTTCAAGATTTAGCTCTTCCAGAATTGTAATCTCTGAGAAGTCAGGAGTGGTTATTAGGTTACAACAGTAGCTTAGCTTCATTACTTTCAACCTTTTAAAGCACTGACATCGATAGAACAAAAAAGAAGATAAGTTATCGGATCATTTGATATCAATTAGGAAAACATGTGTGTACAAGGAAATACCTTAGGTGTGGTCCAAATATGTTTTATGTTGCTGTAAGACAGGTCAATGGCCACAATGTTTTCTGGATAGAAATCTGAAGGTAAGCACTCGAAAGGACATCCATGCCAACAAAACAAGCTTAACTCATTGGACAAATGATACAAATTTCCTGAGAAGATCACATTGTGGCCCTTCAATTCACGTTTCTGCTCAAATAGCTTTTTCTCTTGATAGATTTTCAGGATCCGCAACTTTTTCATATGTGCAAAATCATTAGCATCTATGTGAACCTTTTGACTAAATTTCTCTAACGAAAGGACTAGAATTTCAACTGCTTCAGTTATTGGCATCTGGAAAAACAAAAACATGCAGCTTCATAAAGATATTTTGCTAATACTTTAATGTATTAGTGTAGAGAAAAAAGAATTGTATACCACTACTAACCTTCTTTTCACTCAATACATTGTAAACTTCAGATGAATTCCACAATCTCCTCTGTTTCCCGGTCATGATAGATTCTTCATGAATGATTTCCCTTGCCATTGCTTGAATCAAGTCATGCATTTGGAGTGACGTATCGCTGATTAATGACTTATCAACTAGAACTCTCATGTTTGTATCTGCAAAAAAGTTACACCCATCTAGTATGCTTGCTACAAAATCACTCTTTTCTCCAACGAATAAACATGCGATATCAAGTAAGATATTTTGCTGCTGGAGGTTTAGCCCATCATAACTTAAGCGGAGAACTCGATGTATTTCTTCATTAGGATGTTTTTTAAGCCTTTCCAGTTCACTAACTGTTGGTTTTATAGACAAAATAATAATAGTCGTGTGTTAGGATCGAACTTGAGATCACGGGATTGCACACAATACGTATGAAGAGGAAATGTAATAATTATTTATAAAATGTTATAATTAATTATTAAACACAAAACAATTAAATAATAATTAGTATTATTGATTAATGACTAATTAATTATTAAACGGAGATTAGGAAAGTAATTACTAGACAATACATGGAAACAAGAGAAGGTTCCGGAATCCCCTAGGGGTTCCAAAACCGATCGGCCCAAGGGTGTTAACCCACCTCCATTGTGCCTTGAGCTCCAAGTAATGTGTAGTATATAAGCAAACCCAAGATGTAGGTTTTTCTCATAACTTGTACACACACAACTTGGTGTTTTCTTCTCCTTCTCTTTTCTTGGTCGAACCAAAACCGAACACCCCTTAGGGTTTCGTTTTTCTTGTGTCCAAAAATTGTTTTGTGATTATTACTTGCATAAACTTTTCCTTGAATTAGTACGTGTGTACAAGAACGTGAATCAAACACACTATTGTTTGATTCTTGGATTGAATTACAAAAAGGTAAGGGGTAATTCATATAATCCTTATAAACCCTAATTAGGGTTCATTGGTTCCGGAAGATTGCATCGATTCTTGTTCGGGCTAGAATCACTACGGTATGTTTACTATTTAAATTAATGATTAATTAATTACATGTTATTCGATCTATTATAATTGCTTCCGCTTATGCTCACTTTGATGTTCTTGGTTTATTAATATGACTGTCATGATATAATAATTCCAACAGTGGCATCTAGAGCCGTTATAATGTGTAATTAATTATCGCAACGCATAAAAATTGGATTTTGATTCGTATAGTTACATGTTTTTTTTAGGGTTTATGTTTTTTTTATCCCTAACCCTAATTTTGGGTCGAATGACCTAAGGGTTTTTTAGGGTTTTGCTTTTATTTTTTTAAAAATTTGACTAGAAACCCTAAGATGTCATGTAATTGTTTATGCGTTTTAGTAAACGATCTTGGTGCAATGTGTTAATTGTTAAGCTAAATCCATGAAAAGTGCATGTTTGCATGGATTTTTTATTGTGTTATAATTTAAATTGTTTAAATTGCTTATATATATATTAATGGTTAAGTTATATTAAAACATGCAAATTTTAATAGATGTCGAATTGGGGAAGACTCCAATATTAAGTAATCAATTATGTGCTATGTGGTATTTATTTAATTTTGGCTTACGCAATCGATTTATCGATATATGTGGCTCTTTTTCTAAGAAAAAGAAAGCCCTAATTGAATTAATACGTAATACGCCTAGATTTGATTATTAATAGGACTTTTTAATAATATTTGCATGTGGCTACATGTTTTATACATAATTAATTGTTATGATTATGTATATGTGTTTATTTAGTTGTTTTTTTTTATTGTCTATTACTTGTTTTGTTTATTTATTGTGTTAGACATGTTTATTTAAACGAAAGGGTAATTTTTGAATAAAAAAATAATAATACGGACTAAATAATGGCGAAATTGTTTTGGTTTTTAAGAGTTAAAATTTCAAAGAATTGGTTGATTGATGTTTTTGTACGTAATGGTTAAATAGGCTCGACCGAAGTTTACACACTCTAAGATGGGTATAAGGATGGCAACGCATTAAATTGTGGCCTTAGATAGACAACATTCTGTCTTAACGCTCGTTTGTGTGTAAATTAGACTTACCGAACAACCATTACATGTACATTGTCATCTTAAGGGTGAATAATCCACAATTCCACAATGATTATCCGAAACACTAAGCTTTCGAGCTTATGCAAAAGTACGATATAGTGGACGATAATTGATGGTTATTCTTTAATTGGTGAACCCGATACCTCAATCAAAACTTTGTTATTTTACTCTTAGCAAATTGGTAATAAAAATGTTTTGTAAAACCAATGTTATGAAGTTGTATGCATGCTTCCTCATACATTATTTTGATCACATCAAAATAGTTATACCCTTATAAAATTAAGTTGAATGCCATCTAATTAAGAACACTTGAAGTTGTAATTTATGTCATGTGAGACTTGGCGAGATTGCAATGGAGAGGTAAATTTCATAAATTCATTGCTAGCAGATCAACTGATGTGATGGATTTGTGAGTTTGCAGTTTTTAAGTTTGACGACTTAAATTGAGTAGGAAGTGAGACTTGACTCAAGGCATTAAGATGGGGACTAAACATGCTTACAATACAAATGTTTTGTGATTGTAAATCCCATAAATCTAGGAATTGGACAAATGTTATGCCAATTACTTGTACGACAAGTTACCTCATATTATACTTTCATTACTAGCAGATCAACTGAATGTGATGAAACTATGTTTATGGAGGATCCTAGTTTTCAAGATTATTCTATGGATTTATTTTCCTTGGGTATTTTAATTTTCTTGAAAAAATTGTATTATCAAAAATACTAATGTTTTGAACTTTCTTTATCTGTAGAAATGGCTCAAACTGATAACACCAACTTACGTTCTGTGTTCAAAACTTATTTTGAACGAGAAAAATTGACTGGCTCGGAAAATTTCAATGATTGGTACCGTTCACTAAGGATTGTCCTGCGAGTAACTGGTCAACTTGAAATCTTGAAAACGCCTTGTCCTGCTGAACCTGAAGGTGTGGCAGCAACTGATGCTGCTAAGGCCAAATGGAATCTTGATTGCAAGGAACATATTGATGTGGCTGCAATGATGTTAGGGGCGATGTCCACACCTCTTCAAAGGCAGTTTGAGGAGTATTTCCCCATGAACATGATTGATGAACTCAAGAAACTCTATGAGAAACCATCAAATGTAGAGATTTACGATTTGATGGAGGCTCTACATGGTTGTAAGCAAGGTCCTGGTGAACTTGTAAGTGCTCATGTGTTGAAAATGAAGAGTTACATGGATCAACTACAAACACTTGGGAAACCCTATGACAATGATATGGCTGTGAACTTAATCAATAGATCCCTTGATAAGGAATTTAGTGGTTTTGTGAGGAACTTCAATATGCATTGCGTGGGGAAGACTGTAAGTGAATTGCACACACTGCTCATTGATTATGAGAAAGGTACACCACAAAAGGCTCCGACGCCCCAAGTTCTTGCTATACAAGGGGGTAGAATTAACAAGCCAAATGCGAACAAGAAGAAGGGTAAAGGAAAGAAGAAGGCTGATAAGAATAAGCAGGTTATGGCTTATCAACCACCTCAACCTAAGAAGAACCCTCCTGTCAAGAATAATCCAAAGAAGGATCAAGGATGCCATTACTGCAAGGTGATGGGCCATTGGAAGAGGAATTGTCCTCTTTATCTCGATGACATGCGAAACAATAAGGTTAAGAAGACTGGGCACATGGGCGCCAGCACTTCAGGTAACTTATTTGTCATTGAATTATTTACTTTATCTCGTGTAATAAATTCCTGGGTATATGATACTGGATGTGGTATTAATATTTGTAATACACTGCAGGGGTTCATTTATAACCCCCATATGTGCGTTAATCTTAAAAGTACTCTAAGTGTTTTGATTTTCTTAATTCGAGTCATTAGATTAGTTTATTGTAAAGTATGTAAAAATTCAAGTGTAAGGGGAATTTCCGTCCCCTATGATGTATTATTTTGGATGGTAGGGTAAGAGTGTATGCAAAAAAAAAAAAAAAGAAAAGAAAAAAAAACATACGGACTACCATCCCTTTTCATTCTATGTTTATTCTATGTTTTTGTTATTTTTCATTTATTAGCTTAAGTCGAGTCTAGTCTTGGCTTAGCAATGCCATATTGTACATGTAATTAACCAAGATTGTTAACTCGCCACCAGTAAAGAGTAAAGACTGCCTATATCCAACAAAACCGTGTATTTCATATCCCTATACCTAACGTTACAACCCTTTAAAAGACCTCTTTGATAGTTTATCCTAGGTGCTTACGCCATGTGGTAGAGGTTTGATCCTTTCCCAAGCCTATGGTAATCTATTTTGCTATGACAGGTAGTGAGAGATATCTTCCGTTTCCATATTGTAATTTATACTTTATTACACCCGAGAGATGTGAGTATCTAAACACTATTTGTGAGGTGTTAGTATATGACCTCCGTGCTTGTCTTTGGTCTTTATTGGAACGATTATTTGTTGTAATTACTTTTATATTAGTATTAAATGACCCCTACCTTGTATTTTGAGTAGAATAAAAGCGCATTTGCTTGAGGACAAGCAAATCTCAAGTGTAAGGGTATATGATGAGGGGAAAAATGAACCACTTTTAGGGGGTCATTTAAGCCCGGAATTGAATTTATTTGATCAAATATTGCCCTAAATCGTTCCTTTTGTGATTTTAGGTACTTTGGGAGCGAAATCTGGAAAAGGAAGCAATTCGGACGTTTTTGGAGCATAAAAGTGAAGAAAACGCCAAAGACTTAATTTTCCAAGCTGAGAACAGTATGTGACGGCATCAAGAGCATTTTCCTGACGGCGTCAAGAGTAAATATCATGACGGCCCAGTACTGAAATGAAGGCGTCACAAGGAAGAGCGTCAAGAGTTAAATACGTGACGGCCTGGAAAAGTGTATAACGTGATGGCGTTAGATGTAGATCAAGGCAGTCCGAGAATTCTTTTGGTGATGAGATGACGGCGTCACAAAGTTGTTCTTGACGTCGTCAGCCTCAATTATCTATATATAGTTTTCTAATTTTCATTCATTAAGGAGGAAGAAGTTTGGAGAAACCCTAAGGCCGAACCATATACGAACTTTACAGGTTTTTCAAGGGTTTTCAGCCCTTGAATGCTTGCATGTGTAATTGAGATAAGTGTTCTTCTAATTCAATCAGTATGTCTATGTGTTGGTTGTCTATATCTTGTTCTTGTCTTGATTCCACCATGCTAGGCTAGATTTATCTTGTGTTTGCTTAGATCTAATGAAACCTAGATGTTGATTATGTGTTGATTACTTGTCTATGGTTGTATTGGATGAATGATTTCGATGTTAGGCTTAAGAAAACTGGCAGATCTCTGATTGGTAACATGCTTGAACGTCTTAGGAAACATGAACCGATGTGTACTAGGTTTTATTGGTTGTATTTAATGCATGAGTAAATTCTAATGATCCCATGTTAGGAGCTTCTTAGCCGGCTCGACATAGGAGTGAAGTAGGCACTCATAGGATTGGGGAGTTAAGTACGCCACCCCATGAATGGTATTAAGAAATACAATCCGTCATCCACGCAACTATAACAAGTAATTAACGTGTAAAAGATATCTAGGGAGTAGTGAAATCTAAGTAAACACATTTCTCCACTTATTGCTCACAACCTTAGTTTAATTTAGTTTTATTTTCATTTCTAGTATTTTATTTTAATTGCATATTTAGTATTGGGTTAGTTGACTAGCAACTAATTCCGCCCATATCCTTCAAACCTGAGATATTTACTTGCTTTCTAAAAAATATAAAAATACAAAAAGAATCATCTCTCATCTCTAGAACTAGTAATTAGGTCTTCTAATCCTAGCGACACTATTCCTAGCTGAACGATCAATCCCCCGGTACTTGTCACTATACTATACTACAACGATCAGGTACACTGCCTGGTGGGGGTTGTAAGCTTCTCGAGATCCCTCGAGAGGTAAAGCCTGGTGCAAACCCCACGCATCATAATCGTCTAACCAAATTTCTGTTACATATACATGCATATTTATACTATACGAAAGGTTGTCATGAACCTTCGTGTCTGTTCACTAAAGAGGTATGTTGGTTCGAATGGTCTTGACCCAAACGACACAATGGTTCGGTTTGTAACCGTCATAACTAACAACTGAAAATAACTAACTATAACTAATTAACTAACATAACCAACTTTCGGTTATTAAGTTTCCAACGAGCAACTTTGGTCCTTCTTTTGAATCTTTAAACCGGAGCAATGTCGAGATTATATGCTCACATACCTTCTTCAGGATATAAAAGAATATTGACTGTATGGGAGAGTTCAGGGATCTCCTCCACGTTTACATCAAACCCTTATTACTTTTTTAACTGGTAATCCTCCAAAAACATAGGATAATTGGGACCTGCGTTAGGAGGACCAAGCATCGAGTCATGAAGGTTCTCAGTGTTTGCTAACCGTAGAGCCTTAATATGTTCAAAACACTTGATGAAACCGGCTAAGTAAACCAGTACACTTAGTTTAGGGAGATCAGAACAGCCTGGCCAGGACAAGAAGAAGATATAATGAGCTACTGCAAACTAAAACACAATCTCAACAAAGTGTCTTAATGAAAGCTCGTTATCTTCCAATGCAAACGCGGTAATAGAATCTGGACCACCAAGGTGAAGGAGAAGAAAAGGTGCCCAAAAGGACATGAGTTCACTTGTGTTTTGTTTGTGAACATTTTCCGAACTGAAATGAGAGGTGTTGTTGCATACGTCTAAGGCGGTTCGGGTAATAACACCAAGCGCTGCTGATGCAACAGCTAATTCTAATAACTAGGAAAACTAGAGAGCCATTCTAACTCATGTTCTTGGGTTGTATTTCCGAACATTTCCTAGTAGACTTAAGGTGATCTGTGAAACAAGACTGATCACAATAAGTCCACGTAGGGCCCACTCATTCCACATATGCTTAACGTCATCTGGAAGCACTTGGAATAGCTTTCTGTGATCTGAAAGCGTAATCAAACCTATAACTGGAAAGAAGTTAAAACAGAACATTAACACAAAACAAACATTGATATAGAGGAAAAAAAGAGCATGGATCAATTAGGATGTTGGTAGGGAAATGTATATTGTGAGGTTATGGTCTTGGTGCAATTATGGGTGAATTGGAGTATGCAAACTATGGGTTGGTTTGCTACTTTGCTGCTACAAATTAGTCTGATGGCTTCATTTCATGTAGCATAGGCAGTGTTCTAAAAGGCGCGCTTTGACACTGCAAAGGCCTCGCAAAGGTGCGAGGCGTCACCTCCACGCCACGCAATAGACCAAGGCGTTGTCTTAAGGCTTGACATAAGATGATGTGCGATAATGTGTACTGGTATTTGAGTCGTTTAGGGGATTTGCTAGTAATTGGAATTTGGGCATCATATTTGAGGTTTACTGGTATTTGGCGTTTAGAGGTTTACTAGTATTTGAAGAAGATTATAAATGTAAAGAGAGTTTCTAGACTTTATTGCTTATGTATAACACTTTTTGTAAACTCGATGTATATGAAATATGATATACTAATGAAATATAATATAAATCTATAAATATATAAATACTTTTTGCCGCCTTAATTTACGCCTTAAAAACGCCATGCCGCCACCCCTCACGCTAAGGCTTGAGGCCTGACCTTTCCGCCACGCAACGCCTCACGCTATTTATAACCTTAAGATAGGTAGTATGAATTTGGTATGGAATGTCTGTTAGAGACTTATGTTTGTTGTCTGAGATCTTGTTGTGAATGTAATGATTGTTTAGCATATTTCACTGAATGGGCATGTCCATTGCAATTGAATTCTTGTTGTAAAAGTTTGATGTTAATAAAATATTTCACCCTTTTGTACAAAAAAAAAAAAAAAAAAGCATGGATCAAACCTATAATTAAGGTTGTTACCATATGCCAAATCGAAAGTAACAGAACAAAGTAAATTATAAGTTTTACCAATGGGCATCATCTTCCTTCCAGATTTCTGAATTAAAGTGGTTATAATTGTGTTTCCAGAAGTTTCTTGAAGGAAGATGATACCCATTGGTAAAACTTATAATTTAACCAGCAATAGTCTTTTTAATAGTTTTAGGTAAGACCCACATGATGACGTCATTCTACAAAAGTCTTCTCTCTTGTAAATTTCTTCCTAATTACATCTTGTTGACTTAATCAATTAAGATATCAATCTTATTGCTTGAAGTTTCTTGAACTCAGGTTGAACATTTTAGACATGAAAGCATCAATTTACTCGTATATTATATGAAATTTCCAGTTGAAATGAACGAAACCTAACTTAATAAACTTCTTCAATTAGCAAAAGTGGCACTATGTTCCATAAGTGCAGCATGCTACAATTTGATCATGTCTTCTCTGCGTACCACATCTAAGTAATGTCAGGTAGCAAAACTCGAGTATGCTAGCATTATAAGGGTGTGTAATAGCTGTTTCCTATAAAGGCTTATTGGTTGTTTGCCTAGAAATTTTAATTTCTCTTAGAGGAAGACATGGGACCTGATAAAATAACTCATATCCAACTGTTTGTTATGTTAAAATTACCAATGTTAATTGATGACGTATAGTCTATATTTGAGTCACGAGCCCAAATGATAAATATTACTAGAACCCAAACCCACCATGAGTGGGCTATCATGACAATGATTTGGGCAGCACCACCTATGGGTTGGGCTCACATAGGCCCAAGCCCAACCAAACTATTTATGGTCTAGATAAAGTTCTATTTATGGATAAAGATCCTTAGACAGAATAAGCACCATGGGTGCGAAGGGTAAGGAGCACGAAACCTACAAGGATTCTGTGCCTATATATAGAATGACATAATTCTCATTATAGGTACGATTGACAAACCCTAACTCTTCAATATAACCCTAAACCGATTACTTACTCTCACGCCGGAGGATAATCGTGGGATACAATCCCACGATAAGCCTAACGGTGTTTGTTTACTTTCTTAGTGCGCAGGTTTCAAGCATTAAGAGCTAATTGGTACGAGAGGAGGAGTCCAAACTAGGAACGCCCAACTTTTGTATCAACAAGTGGCGCCATCCGTGGGACCCGATGCTAAGAACTAAGACCTAGAATGACGAAGAACAAGAACTCAGGACACCGGACTCCGCAGTTGGAAAAAAACACGTGGTGACCCCAGAGGAAGAACCCCCAACACTACTAGAAAAAGGTCTATCCTTGACTCGCATTTTATGACGCACGCTACAAGATGACGCACAAAGAGCAAAGTCATAAAATAAGAGTCATAACGAGTAAATTTTTTATTGGGGATGACTCGTTTTCAAAAGCGTCATAACATAGGGTCATAATCAGTTAAAATTTAGCCTGGTAGATGACGCTCGTTTTGCTTCATCATAAATAGGGGTCATCTATTTAGCCTGTTAAGAGGTTGTATATATATGTTCAAAAATAAACCCTAGATTAGAAAACACTGTCCTCTTTCCTATCTTTTTATCTCAGCCTCCACAACTTCATTCCTCCAAATCCAACCTTAATCGATCCACAATCCTTAATCGATCTACAATCCGATCTCAACATGGAAACGAGGCAGCAATTGTGCTTTGTATATAATTCTGAATCTCTTATCTGATTTTACCTTGCTAGTTGTATTGTTAATGTGTTAGGTTATTTTGAAATGAATAGACTAGGATTAGCTTACATTTATACTTTAGTTTCTTGCATTATGATTGTTTTATGTGTTTGTTGCTTATTACTGTATTAATATTATCGTACATTATATAATTGTGAATCTGTATATGTTTTTAGCTTGTTGATGTTTTAGGTTACTTTAGGGGTTTTATGAATGGTGATTAATTAAGGTTTCACTAATTATAGTGTGTGTATTAATATTCTGATTGATTAAGGTTTGACTTAAAAGTAGGTAGTTGACTTGTATCTTATTGAATTGGATTTAGGTCAGTTTCAGGATGTTGAGTAGGTATGATGATTGTTGATGTGTAGCTGTTGGCGGATTGTATTTGGTATAAGCTGGGATCTGAGGAAAAGTACATTGTAATCAGAATGAAACCGAAATTGATTTCAATGCAGAATGGAATTGTGTTAATCTTTGTACAGCGTCAATCTTTATTGTAGTGTTTTTGTGTCGACGTTGTAGATTTAGGGTGTTCAAGTGTGATGCTTCTAATTTATTGCGAGCATAAGCCCATGAGCATGCTATAGCCTATACGAGCATAACTTGTAATAGAACAAGGATATTCATACATCGTTGTGTGTGCATTAGGAGATGCTCTTGATGCTAAAATGTAGCGGTAAATAAATTGTGATTAGTTGACTGAACATGTAGTAAGTGTCTGATTTATGTATTGCAGGTGCATAGTTCTGTAAGCCCTTGTGAACAATCTTCAAGGTCTCACTCCTGATGGTATGTCAGTTAGTACAAATAGGGAACTATAAACAACAATATATCTAAATTTTCTCATATTTTTTTGACGTATAAATATTATTGTTTGTACTTTCAGGTGAAGCCCTTGTTAACTTCCGAACAAGCATTGTTAGTTCGGATGGCCTGCTTCGTCAATGGAGACCAGAAGATCCTGATCTATGTGAATGGAAAGGGGTAACATGTGATATAAAGACTAAAAGAGTTGTTTATCTGTAAGATATTAAAACCCCAAACGTCATCTTGAACAACATAACTATTTTTCTATGAACGTATTCTAATGCATATGCAAGTATTGTAATTCATGTGACTTTAAATGTATTTTTTTCAGGAATCTATCAAATCACAAACTGAGTGGACCTATATCACCAGATATTGGAAAGCTAGAATGTTTAAAATTTTTGTACGTGAAATTCAGGCTCTCTCACTTTTTAATGTTTTTTTGGACTGATTTTTACAATAGTTGTTTTGCTAGTCACACCTGCATAACCAAGAAACACGGAATAAAGTCACTCCGGTGAACACAGGCAATACACATAGGGCAAGAAAATCATCTGATCCCGTATTTGTGTTGACATGAATACCTTCCACTGCTAGCACCACTATGTCGTATCCACTTGATGCGGTAAGTTTATCACTTCTATGCTCATATAAGGTCTACGTGAATTGGAAGTATAGTTACTGTTGTGGATAAAAAAAAAGTACATTATCTGTTGAAATGTGAAATGGGTTGAAACAGATTGTTATTGTTGTGGCTGGAATCATTTTTAAATAGGTTGAGTAGGGTATTTATGTGTTAAAATGACTTATAATGGGTTTAAATATGGTGATTTGTAGGTTGTGTTGAGCTCGACTAAAGAACCACACCGTAAGGGTGTGTTTGTTTGCTTCTTTGTAACGGAAAACCCACATAAGGGGGCCTTTGTTTCTGCTTACAAAACAGCCCCAACGAGGGGTGTTTGTTGGCAGCTAAAACAGCCCCAAATAGGGGTGTTTGTGTGCTGATTTATTGCACCAAATGGGAGTATTTGATTGCTGGAATTTCTGCACCAGCATGGTGTGTTTGGTTTTGCGTATAACAGCCCCAACGGGGTTTTCGGTTCTGCATATTTTGCAGCCCAACGTGGGAGTGTATACCCGCTTATTTCAACCCTTAAAGGAGTGCGTTAACTACTAATTTTCTGCATAAATATGGTGCCTTTTAATTATCTATTTACTGCATACATGGCTGTTTGGAACAACACACTGCAGTCCCGCCTTTTCGGCGATATCTAGAGTTCTACAACTCCGGTTGATGCACCGTTTGCGGCCACATTTAAGTCTATGTCTTACCCACATTTCATAAAACTGGGCCGAACTCCAGAAATGACCAGAACCATGAGCTTTTTCTGATTGAAATCTGGTGTGCAGATTTTGACACCTTTCGCTATTTTGGCTCTCATTTACTCATCGGGATGAGTTATGAGGTGCGCCACCCGGCGAAACGACCACAAGACATAGCTCTATGACCCTATCTAATTACCTAAGGCCCATAACTCACTGAGTTGTGCAGACTTTCCAATCTTTGGGACTGTTTTAGAATTTCAGGTTTCTAACTCATACATAGGGCTTGTTTTAGCAAATCTTCAAGTTACAAACCTCGTGTACTATGTCAAATACATATATAATGTAAGTGATAAATATAGTTTATAAAAAATTGGTACTTGTATGTTAACAGGACTAATTGAATGTAAACTTTGTATGTTAATTGTTAACAGGTACCTGTATGAGCAAATCAAGAATGGGTCACAAAGAGATCATGGAGTTTGTTTCATGACCCCGACTGCGATCATGCATCATGAACGTAAAGCGAGGGCCTCGAATTTCATTTTTAGGTAGAAATCGCGCGTTGTAGTAACTTTAACTAATTATCGGTCTATATTTTGAATTGAATTGTTATGTAATGAATTGGTAACGCATGGTTTTGATATATATGAAATGTGTTAATTTTGTACAATTATCATGTTTATTGACAGTAATTATGTATATAATCAGGTTTTAAAAAACAGAAAAAAAAAATGATTTTAAGGTAATGACTCGCAAAAACAAATGTCAGAAAAGTGTGTCATAAAAGTTAGTCAAAATGATTTTAAGGGTAATGACACGCAACGTGGGTCATAAGTGCGAGTCATAGAAGGATGACGCACAAATGCGAGTCATGAAGCTTTATGACGGGTCTTTCCTTGACTCGCATTTGCGCGTCATAAGGACTCTTCTTGACTCGCATTTGGAGTCAAGGATAGACCTTTTTCTAGTAGTGCAAGATCCGACCTCAAGGCAGGCCTCTGGAACAACTAGCGCGCCTGGTCACCAAGAAACGGGACCAACCCTACCACTCCCAGCGATAGAGTTGCCTATAAGGACAACTCAAACCACCACGGTGGTCCCAAGCGTTGAAGAACTTCAGCGCACCCTTTTTAATACTCCACAACAAACGACACCTATAGTGGACAACAATGTGCCACCTGGCGCACCCAACCGAGATAGGGCGCCTAATGTTGAGGCAGAAATTCTTGCAGCAGATGAGGACGCGCCTGATGATGAGGCGAAAAATGAACCACTTTTAGGGGGTCATTTAAGCCCGGAATTGAATTTATTTGATCAAATATTGCCCTAAATCGTTCCTTTTGTGATTTTAGGTACTTTGGGAGAGAAATCTGGAAAAGGAAGCAATTCGGACGTTTTTGGAGCATAAAAGTGAAGAAAACGCCAAAGTCTTAATTTTCCTTGCTGGGAACAGTAGGTGACGGCGTCAAGAAGAAAATCTTGACGGCGTCAAGAGTATTTTCCATGACGACCCAATACAGAATTGACGGCGTCACAAGGTAGGGCGTCAAGAGGAAAATGCATGACGGCCTGGAAACACATAACACTTGACGGCGTCAGATCTGGATCAAGGCCGTCCGAGAAGTATTTTGGCAGCGAGATGACGGCGTCACGAATTTGTTCTTGACGCCGTCAGACCCTATTTCCTATATATAGTTTTCTAATTTTCACATTAAAAAGGAGAAGTTTTGGAGAAACCCTAAGTACGAACTTGGTACGAATTTTACAGGTTTTTCAAGGGTTCTAAGCCCTTGATCCCTTTCATGTGTAATTGAGATAAGTATTCTTTTAATTCAATCAATATGTCTATGTGTTGGTTGTCTATATCTTCTTATTCTCTTAATTCCATCATGCTAGGATAGATCTATCTTGTGTTTGCTTGGATCTAATGAAACCTAGATGTTAATTATGTGTTGATTACTTGTTTACGGTTGTATTGGATGAATGAATTCGATGTTAGGCTTAAGAAAATTGGCAGATCTCCATATGGTAACATGCTTGAACGTCTTAGGAAACATGAACTGATGTGCACTAGGTTTTATTGGTTGTATTTAACGCATGAGCCACTGTTTACAATCCCTATGGTTGTGCCGGGCATGGCATAGGAGGAGATAAGAGCTCATAGGATTGGGGAATTAAGTGCGCCACCTCATGAATGGTATTAAGGAATACAATCCGTCATCCACGCAACTATAACAAGTAATTAACGTGTAAAAGATATCTAGGGAGTAATGAAATCTAAGTAAACACAATTTCTCCACTTATTGCTCACAACCTTAGTTAATTTAGTTTTTTTTCATTTTCAGTATTTTATTTTGATTGCATCTTAGTATTGGGTTAGTTGACTAGCAACTAATTCCGCCCAAATCATTCAAACCCCGAGATTTTTACTTGCTTTCTAAAAAACATAAAAATACAAAAATAATCATCGCTCACCTTTAGAACTAGTATTTAGGTTTTCTAATCCTAGCGACACTATTCCTAGCTGAACGATCAATCCCCCGGTACTTGTCACTATACTATACTACAACGATCAGGTACACTGCCTGGTGGGGGTTGTAAGCTTCTCGAGATCCCTTGAGAGGTAAAGCCTGGTGCGATTCTCACGTATCAAGTTTTTGGCGCCGCAACCCGGTGAATAGTTATTGTCTAGGTTAGAATTTCTTTTTATTAGGTCTACTTGCTAGATTCCTTTCTAGTAAGATTTTATTTTTATTTTTAGGTTTTCTTTAGTCTATCATATTTCTTTGTGTTTTTTTTCGTAACTCTTCACCACCCGACATCATGGATGATGGGAACATCTTTGAACCCGTCATCCCACCACAACAAAACCCACCAATGTGACCCCCTTGCGATCCGACACCATCCTGTTGGTGCAAAGCGGATGTGCATTCCATGGACTTCGTTCCGAAGATCCAAATCAACATCTTAAGGACTTCCTTAAAATCGTAGATTCCAAAGACCTAGATGTTGCAACTAGAGAGACTACCCGATTACGTTTATTCCAATTCTCTCTACGGGATCAAGCTAGTCAATGGCTTGAGCGTTTACCCGCGGGATCCATCACCACATGGGATGATCTCACCACTCCTTTCCTTGCTCAATTTTTCCCACCGGGGAGAACTACTAAGTTTAGAAATGACATCTTGATGTTCCAACAACGTCAAAATGAATCTCTTTATGAAGCATGGACTCGTTTCAAGGACTTATTCCAAAAAGTCCCTCATCATGGCATAGATCTTTGGCTCCAAGTCCAAATCTTTTATGACCATATCGATCTCTCCACGAGGCGAGCCATTGACCAATCGGCCGGTGGTAAGCTACGTGATCTAAGTGCGGAACAATCATGGGAACTCATAGAAGATCTTGCTCTCTATGACAACGAAAGTTGGAATGATCCCCGTGATTTGAACAAAACGGTCAAGGCAATATCTTTGCCTTTGAACAACTCTAGCACTCCCGACCGTAGGATCATGGAACTTGAAGGTCGAGTCAAGTCTCTCATGAAATCTTACGAAGCTCAAAAACCTTCAAGCCAAGTAACAGAATCGCTTCTTCATGCGAATTATGTAGTGGTCCCCACGACACTCGTGATTGTGTGGAACTCCCCGGAACAGCTTTTGCGGACTACGCATCCACGCGTACCGACGAAGCGGGAGATAAGTGGTACACTTTCAACCCCGAGCCAAACCCTTACGGTGATTCATACAAACCTTAGGTGGAAACAAAACCAAGCCAATTCTTCCAATCCGCCTAATCGTTACCAAACAAACGGTCCACCCTCCAACCGTACTTTCAACAACAATCCTTCTAACAATTAAGGTAGTACCAACAATCTTGAAGGATTGATGTCTAAGTTCATGGCATCTCAAGAAGCCCGCATATCTAAGTTTGAAGCCGATTTCAAACAAAAGCAAAGCTAGATGACCACCAAAATTGACGCATTGTTGAAAGTTCTCAATGACCGAGAAATGGGACCACTCCCAAGCGACACGGTCAAGAATCCGAAACTAAACGTTAATTCCATATCTTCAGTTTCGTCACCCACTTCGTGTCCACAATACTACCCGGTTAAATCAACGAGCACGTGTTTCAAACAAAACAAAATCCTTCAAAAGGACCAATCAAGTAAAACACCCGATATAGAACCGGTCAAAAGTATAATTGAAACACCTCCTACGCAAGACCTTGATGATGAATTCAAAGAACTTCACCTTGAACGCCCCATCATTGATGTCTTAGCGCGTGCTCCTTACTATAGTGCCCTCCTAGAAAAATATGAGAAGTTTAAACTAGGTAAAAATTGGACCGCCTTCGTTCAAAACAAGTTGCCTAAAAAGCTTGATGATCCGGGTATATTTGTTTTGCCTTGTAAGATAGGAAGATCCGAAGCTTTCGACACACTAGCCGATTTAGGGTCAAGCCTCAATTTGATTCCCTTATCCTTATTCACCGCTCTTAAGCTAGGAAAGTTAGAGGAAACAGAGGTATTGATAGGGCTAGTGGATGAGAGTATTGCCCACCCGGTTGGAATGATTAAGGATGTAGTTGTTCACGTAGGAAGGTTAACTATATTAGCAGATTTTCACGTCCTAGACATGGTTAGTGACACTACATGCCCATTATTGGTAGGAAGAGGATTTTTAGCAACCGCTAGCGCCATGATAGATTGTAAGGAGTCTAAGATAGCGGTAGGTGAAGGCGATACTTGGTTGGTGTATGATGTAAAGAAGCATAGCTATGATTGTGATGATGAACCGACACCGCATTGGGTAGAGATGAATAGGAGACCGTCTAGATATGGACCTTGGATAGAAAGGAACTTTATAGGACCTCAATGCCCATTTTATCTAGAAAAATATTTCGTTGAAAAGACACATTCGGTAGAACAACTCATAGCTAGAGATGAAGAGCTAGATCCCTTTGAGGACCCCTTAGTCTTTAGGAAGATGATTGAGTTCTTGAGCGTAATGCCTATTAATATAGCGATGAATAAGTGGAAAAGGGAAGGAGACAAGTGTGAATGGAGGTGGGACAAGCCAACTAAAGAAGGTGACGGATCATGGCATATGAGAATGACTTTGTATGATCCGGATGGAGAAATGTTTGAAAAGTCATACCATACTAAGGAAACCGATAGGAAGTTGAAACCTAAGTTTTATCCCAAAGATGGCCTCAATGAGGAACTCACCCGTATCACGTAGTAACCCATGACCTTGAGTCTAGCTACAAGACTCGTAAATAAAGAAAAGCGCTTCTTGGGAGGCAACCCATGTTTTGTGCGATTTTACTTTGTTTGTTTGTTATTTGCTTCCGTATGCATGCTTTATTTTTATTGTTGGTAGATCATGTTTCTCAATTAAAAAGTGGAAATACTTTACTTTGTTGTTTTGGCCTAGTCTTAACTCCACCTAAAAGTATTTTTGCAAAAGATAAGTGTAAGGGGAAACCCCAAATATGTTTTTAAGAAACAAACCGACCATGATTCTCCACAATATTAAATGAACATGTATATTCGTATTTGTTAGAGTCAAATGCTTGTATTGAGTCATAATGAAGTTTTGCAGGATTTTCCAGGAAGTAGGACCAAGTTTTTCCAGAAATTTTCCGGAAACTTAACATAAGAATTTCTGCAGGTCACTTCTGACGGCGTCAAGAATTAATTCTTGACGGCGTCACGTGTAAAAATCTGGAAATTTTACCAGTTTTGTTTTTCTAACGGAGTCTTATGGTTTTTGTGAATTATTAAGTTTTATAATTTCCAGGAAATCTGCAAACTTCATTCCACAAGCGTTATATCTTATTTTGTTTTCTAGGATTTAGTAACTTATATAGGATGCCGCCGATTTTATGCGAGGTTGCCTTGTCTATTTTCTCAGGATTTATAAGTTATGTATGACAAGAAGATGATTATTATTCTGGAAGGGAAGCTTTGATTGTTCATTTTCTTGGAGGAAGATTTAACCTGGCCACCAAATTATCCATACCGAGCGAATCAGGGGAGTATTTGATTTCATTCTTTTTACTTTTTCACTTTTACATTCTTTACTTGAACATTGGGGACAATGTTCATCCTAAGTGTAAGGGGAGGGTAAAATGATGATACCTTACATATGCACTTTCGCTTGAGTTTGTTTTGTTTAAAGGTAGATGTGTAATAAAACTATGAGAAATATTTGTTAGTGCAATTTTTGCGCCAAATTTAAATTTTTTTACAACATTTAGGAGTGAAACTTTAGCCATAGCAAGCGTCTCATGGATAGGAGATTGTATGACTAGCACATAACCGTATATTCAGAAAAATTTTCCACCCAAATATGTGAGGTTCGCCTTTAGATTTGATAGGAAAAGCATTTACTATTAGTGCTTATGAGTGTACCGGTAGCATTTAGATTCTAGAACTTGCGTTAGTGATGCATCCCGAGACCGCTAGTGAGACTACATTCGTGTAGTAGGATTTACTACATGATAAGAGGCATTAGGATCATCCTTGTGTTAAACCCGTATTATAATTACTTGACCATTTAAGTCATATTACTTGGCTAGTTAAGTCAACTAATTTTTCCCACACCCTTAGCGTTGTACTCATTTTTAGTACACGAAACCCCTAGTACACCCCTCTGAGCCTATCTTTTCGTTTCTAACTTTAAGCATTTTACTTAAAGGAAGAATTTGTTACACCCCACTTAAATGTACACCCAAATCGCCTTAGCCTTCCGTGTATGCGCTCATTTTTAGTGCATTATTCTTATTTGTTAAACCCTAAGTTAACTATCTAATTGATTACATGGTTGCTAAGTCGAGTCATATCCTTCTACATATTCTTTTGGGACGATTGGGACTCATGGGTAAGTACTTATTTTATGGAGTAATGGGGAAGAACATCATATTATTACCCCCATATGTACGTTAATCTTAAAAGTACTCCAAGTGTTTTGATTTTCTTAATTCGAGTCATTAGATTAGTTTATTGTAAAGTATGTAAAAATTCAAGTGTAAGGGGAATGTTCATCCCCTATGATGTATTATTTTGGATGGTAGGGTAAGAGTGTATGAAAAAAAAAATCGAAAAATCAAGAAAAAAGAAAGAAAAAAAATAGAAATAGAAAAAGAAAAAAAATAAATAAATAAATAAAAAAAAAGAGAAAAAAAAACAACATACGGACTACCATCCCTTTTTATTCTATGTTCATTTTATGTTTTTGTTATTTTCCATTTATTAGCTTAAGTCGAGTCTAGTCTTGGCTTAGTAACGCCATATTGTACATGTAATTAACCAAGATTGTTAACTCGCCACCAGTAAAAATTCCTTTATCCAACAAAACCGTGTATTTCATATCCCTACACCTAACGTTACAACCCTTTAAAAGACCTCTTTGATAGTTTATCCTAGGTGTTTACGCCATGTGGTGGAGGTTTGATCCTTTCCCAAGCCTATGGTAATCTATTTTGCTATGACAGGTAGTGAGAGATATCTTCCATTTCCATATTGTAATTTATACTTTATTACACCCGAGAGATGTGAGTATCTAAACACTATTTGTGAGGTGCTAGTGTATGACCTCCGTGCTTGTCTATTGGTCTTTAGTGGAACGATTATTTGTTGTAATTACTTTTATATTAGTGTTAAATGACCCCTAACTTGTATTTTGATTAGAATAAAAGCGCATTTGCTTGAGGACAAGCAAATCTCAAGTGTAAGGGTATATGATGAAGCGAAAAATAAACCACTTTTAGGGGGTCATTTAAGCTCGGATTTGAATTTATTTGATCAAATATTGCCCTAAATCATTCCTTTTGTGATTTTAGGTACTTTGGGAGAGAAATCTGGAAAAGGAATCAATTCGGACGTTTTTGGAGCATAAAAGTGAAGAAAACGCCAAAGTCTTAATTTTCCTTGCTGGGAACAGTAGGTGACGGCGTCAAGAGTATTTTCGATGACGACCCAGTACAGAATTGACGGCGTCACAAGGTAGGGCGTCAAGAGGAAAATGCATGACGGCCTGGAAACACATAACACTTGACGGCGTCAGATCTGGATCAAGGCCGTCCGAGAAGTATTTTGGCGGCGAGATGACGGCGTCACAAATTTGTTCTTGACGCCGTCAAACCCTATTTCCTATATATAGTTTTCTAATTTTCACATTAAAAAAGAGAAGTTTTGGAGAAACCCTAAGTACGAACTTGGTACGAATTTTACAGGTTTTTCAAGGGTTCTAAGCCCTTGATCCCTTTCATGTGTAATTAAGATAAGTATTCTTTTAATTCAATCAATATGTCTATGTGTTGGTTGTCTATATCTTGTTCTTGTCTTAATTCCATCATGCTAGGCTAGATCTATCTTGTGTTTGCTTGGATCTTATGAAACCTAGATGTTAATTATGTGTTGATTACTTGTTTATGGTTGTATTGGATGAATGAATTCGATGTTAGGCTTAAGAAAACTGGCAGATCTCCATATGGTAACATGCTTGAACGTCTTAGGAAACATGAACTGATGTGCACTAGGTTTTATTGGTTGTATTTAACGCATGAGCCACTGTTTACAATCCCTATGGTTGTGCCGGGCATGGCATAGGAGGAGATAAGAGCTCATAGGATTGGGGAATTAAGTGCGCCACCCCATGAATGGTATTAAGGAATACAATCCGTCATCCACGCAACTATAACAAGTAATTAACATGTAAAAGAAATCTAGGGAGTAATGAAATCTAAGTAAACACAATTTCTCCACTTATTGCTCACAACCTTAGTTAATTTAGTTTATTTTCATTTTCAGTATTTTATTTTGATTGCATCTTAGTATTGGGTTAGTTGACTAGCAACTAATTCCGCCCAAATCATTCAAACCCCGAGATTTTTACTTGCTTTCTAAAAAACATAAAAATACAAAATTAATCATCCCTCACCTTTAGAACTAGTATTTAGGTTTTCTAATCCTAGCGACACTATTCCTAGCTGAACAATCAATCCCCCGGTACTTGTCACTATACTATACTATAACGATCAGGTACACTGCCTGGTGGGGGTTGTAAGCTTCTCGAGATCCCTTGAGAGGTAAAGCCTGGTGCGATTCCCACGTATCAAGTTTTTGGCGCCGCAGCCCGGGGAATAGTTATTGTCTAGGTTAGAATTTCTCTTTATTAGGTCTACTTGCTAGATTCCTTTCTAGTAAGATTTTATTTTTATTTTTAGGTTTTCTTTAGTCTATCTTATTTCTTTGTGTTTTTGTTCGTAACTCTTCACCACCCGACATCATGGATGATGGGAACATCTTTGAACCCGTCATCCCACCACAACAAGACCCACCACTAGAACCCCTTAGGCCCCGAACCTTAGGAGAGTATTCCCGACCTAGCCACCAAGGCTACCGAAACACCATTGAGCTCACCGGAGCCAATGTGACCCCCTTGCGATCCGACACCATCCGGTTGGTGCAAAGCGGATGTGCATTCCATGGACTTCGTTCCGAAGATCCAAATCAACATCTTAAGGACTTCCTTAAAATCGTAGATTCCATAGACCTAGATGTTGCAACTAGAGAGACTACCCGATTACGTTTATTCCAATTCTCTCTACGGGATCAAGCTAGTCAATGGCTTGAGCGTTTACCCGCGGGATCCATCACCACATGGGATGATCTCACCACTCGTTTCCTTGCTCAATTTTTCCCACCGGGGAGAACTACTAAGCTTAGAAATGACATCTTGATGTTCCAACAACGTCAAAATGAATCTCTTTATGAAGCATGGACTCGTTTCAAGGACTTATTCCAAAAAGTCCCTCATCATGGCATAGATCTTTGGCTCCAAGTCCAAATCTTTTATGACCATATCGATCTCTCCACGAGGCGAGCCATTGACCAATCGGCCGGTGGTAAGCTACGTGATCTAAGTGCGGAACAATCATGGGAACTCATAGAAGATCTTGCTCTCTATGACAACGAAAGTTGGAATGATCCCCGTGATTTGAACAAAACGGTCAAGGCAATATCTTTGCCTTTGAACAACTCTAGCACTCCCGACCGTAGGATCATGGAACTTGAAGGTCGAGTCAAGTCTCTCATGAAATCTTACGAAGCTCAAAAACCTTCAAGCCAAGTAAGCAGAATCGCTTCTTCATGCGAATTATGTAGTGGTCCCCACGACACTCGTGATTGTGTGGAACTCCCCGGAACAGCTTTTGCGGACTACGCATCCACGCGTACCGACGAAGCGGGAGATAAGTGGTACACTTTCAAGCCCGAGCCAAACCCTTACGGTGATTCATACAACCCCTCTTGGAAAAATCACCCAAACCTTAGGTGGAAACAAAACCAAGCCAATTCTTCCAATCCGCCTAATCGTTACCAACCAAACGGTCCACCCTCCAACCGTACTTTCAACAATAATCCTTCTAACAATTATGGTAGTACCAACAATCTTTAAGGATTGATGTCTAAGTTCATGGCATCTCAAGATGCCCGCATATCTAAGTTTGAAGCCGATTTCAAACAAAAGCAAAGTGAGATGACCACCAAAATTGACGCATTGTTGAAAGTTCTCAATGACCGAGAAATGGGAGCACTCCCAAGCAACACGGTCAAGAATCCGAAACTAAACATTAATTCCATATCTTCAGTTTCGTCACCCACTTCGTGTCCACAATACTACCCGGTTAAATCAACGAGCACGTGTTTCAAACAACACCAAATCCTTCAAAAGGACCAATCAAGTAAAACACCCGATATAGAACCGGTCAAAAGTATAATTGAAACACCTCCTACGCAAGACCTTGACGTTGAATTCAAAGAACTTCACCTTGAACGCCCCGTCATTGATGTCTTAGCGCGTGCTCCTTACTATAGTGCCCTCCTAGAAAAATATAAGTTTAAACTAGGTAAAAATGGGACCGCCTTCGTTCAAAACAAGTTGCCTAAAAAGCTTGATGATCCGGGTATATTTGTTTTGCCTTGTAAGATAGGAAGATCCGAAGCTTTCGACACACTAGCTGATTTAGGGTCAAGCCTCAACTTGATTCCCTTATCCTTATTCACCGCTCTTAAGCTAGGAAAGTTAGAGGAAACGGAGGTATTGATAGGGCTAGCGGATGGTAGTATTGCCCACCCGGTTGGAATGATTAAGGATGTAGTTGTTCACGTAGGAAGGTTAACTATATTAGCAGATTTTCACGTCCTAGACATGGTTAGTGACACTACATGCCCATTATTGGTAGGAAGAGGATTTTTAGCAACCGCTAGCGCCATGATAGATTGTAAGGAGTCTAAGATTGCGGTAGGTGAAGTCGATACTTGGTCGGTGTATGATGTAAAGAAGCATAGTTATGTTTGTGATGATGAACCGACACCGAATTGGGTAGAGATGAATAGAAGACCGTCTAGATATAGACCTTGGATAGAAAGGAACTTTATAGGACCTCAATGCCCATTTTATCTAGAAAAAGATTTCGTTGAAAAGACACATTCGGTAGATCAACTCATAGCTAGAGATGAAGAGCTAGATCCCTTTGAGGACCCCTTAGTCTTTAGGAAGATGATTGAGTTCTTGAGCGTAATGCCTATTAATATAGAGATGAATAAGTGGAAAAGAGAAGGAGACAAGTGTGAATGGAGGTGGGACAAGCCACCTAAAGAAGGTGACGGATCATGGCATATGAGAATGACTTTGTATGATCCGGATGGAGAAATGTTTGAAAGGTCATACCATACTAAGGAAACCGATAGGAAGTTGAAACCTAAGTTTTATCCGAAAGATGTCCTCAATGAGGAACTCACTAGTATCACGTAGTAACCCATGACCTTGAGTCTAGCTACAAGACTTGTAAATAAAGAAAAGCGCTTCTTGGGAGGCAACCCATGTTTTGTGCGATTTTACTTTGTTTGTTTGTTATTTGCTTCCGTATGCATGCTTTATTTTTATTGTTGGTAGATCATGTTTCTCGATTAAAAAGTGGAAATACTTTACTTTGTTGTTTTGGCCTAGGCTTAACTCCACCTAAAAGTATTTTTGCAAAAGATAAGTGTAAGGGGAAACCCCAAATATGTTTTTAAGAAACAAACCGACCATGATTCTCCACAATATTAAATGAACATGTATATTCGTATTTGTTAGAGTCAAATGCTTGTATTGAGTCATAATGAAGTTTTGCTGGATTTTCCAGGAAGTAGGACCAAGTTTTTCCAGAAATTTTCCGGAAACTTAACATAAGAATTTCTGCAGGTCACTTCTGATGGCGTCAAGAATTAATTCTTGACGGCGTCACGTGTAAAAATCTGGAAATTTTACCAGTTTTGTTTTTCTAACGGAGTCTTATGGTTTTTGTGAATTATTAAGTTTTATAATCTCCAGGAAATCTGCAAACTTCATTCCACAAGCGTTATATCTTATTTTGTTTTCTAGGATTTAGTAACTTATATAGGATGCCGCCGATTTTATGCGAGGTTGCCTTGTCTATTTTCTCAGGATTTACAAGTTATGTATGACAAGAAGATGATTATTATTCTGGAAGGGAAGCTTTGATTGTTCATTTTCTTGGAGGAAGATTTAACCTGGCCACCAAATTATCCATACCGAGCGAATCAGGGGAGTATTTGATTTCATTCTTTTTACTTTTTCACTTTTACATTCTTTACTTGAACATTGGGGACAATGTTCATCCTAAGTGTAAGGGGAGGGTAAAATGATGATACCTTACATATGCACTTTCGCTTGAGTTTGTTTTGTTTAAAGGTAGATGTGTAATAAAACTATGAGAAATACTTGTTAGTGCAATTTTAGCGCCAAATTTAAATTTTTTTACAACATTTAGGAGTGAAACTTTAGCCATAGCAAGCGTCTCATGGATAGGAGATTGTATGACTAGCACATAACCGTATATTCAGAAAAATTTTCCACCCAAATATGTGAGGTTCGCCTTTAGATTTGATAGGAAAAGCATTTACTATTAGTGCTTATGAGTGTACCGGTAGCATTTAGATTCTAGAACTTGCGTTAGTGATGCATCCCGAGACCGCTAGTGAGACTACATTCGTGTAGTAGGATTTACTACATGATAAGAGGCATTAGGATCACCCTTGTGTTAAACCCGTATTATAATTACTTGATCATTTAAGTCATATTACTTGGCTAGTTAAGTCAACTAGTTTTTCCCACACCCTTAGCGTTGTACTCATTTTTAGTACACGAAACCCCTAGTACACCCCTCTGATCCTATCTTTTCGTTTCTAACTTTAAGCATTTTACTTAAAGGAAGAATTCGTTACACCCCACTTAAAAGTACACCCAAATCGCCTTAGCCTTCCGTGTATGCGCTCATTTTTAGTGCATTATTGTTATTTGTTAAACCCTAAGTTAACTATCTAATTGATTACATGGTTGCTAAGTCGAGTCATATCCTTGTACATATTATTTTGGGACGATTGGGACTCATGGGTAAGTACTTATTTTATGGAGTAATGGGGAAGAACATCATATTATTACCCCCATATGTACGTTAATCTTAAAAGTACTCCAAGTGTTTTGATTTTCTTAATTCGAGTCATTAGATTAGTTTATTGTAAAGTATGTAAAAATTCAAGTGTAAGGGGAATGTTCATCCCCTATGATGTATTATTTTGGATGGTAGGGTAAAAGTGTATGAAAAAAAAATCGAAAAATCAAGAAAAAAGAAAGAAAAAAAATAGAAAAAGAAAAAAAAATAAAAATAAAAAAAGAGAAAAAAAAACAACATACGGACTACCATCCCTTTTTATTCTATGTTCATTTTATGTTTTTGTTATTTTCCATTTATTAGCTTAAGTCGAGTCTAGTCTTGGCTTAGTAACGCCATATTGTACATGTAATTAACCAAGATTGTTAACTCGCCACCAGTAAAAACTTCCTTTATCCAACAAAACCGTGTATTTCATATCCCTACACCTAACGTTACAACCCTTTAAAAGACCTCTTTGATAGTTTATCCTAGGTGCTTACGCCATGTGGTGGAGGTTTGATCCTTTCCCAAGCCTATGGTAATCTATTTTGCTATGACAGGTAGTGAGAGATATCTTCCGTTTCCAAATTGTAATTTATACTTTATTACACCCGAGAGATGTGAGTATCTAAACACTATTTGTGAGGTGCTAGTGTATGACCTCCGTGCTTGTCTATTGGTCTTTAGTGGAACGATTATTTGTTGTAATTACTTTTATATTAGTGTTAAATGACCCCTAACTTGTATTTTGATTAGAATAAAAGCGCATTTGCTTGAGGACAAGCAAATCTCAAGTGTAAGGGTATATGATGAGGCGAAAAATGAACCACTTTTAGGGGGTCATTTAAGCCCGGAATTGAATTTATTTGACCAAATATTGCCCTAAATCGTTCCTTTTGTGATTTTAGGTACTTTGGGAGAGAAATCTGAAAAAGGAAGCAATTCGGACGTTTTTGGAGCATAAAAGTGAAGAAAACGCCAAAGTCTTAATTTTCCTTGCTAGGAACAGTAGGTGACGGTGTCAAGAAGAAAATCTTGACGGCGTCAAGAGTATTTTCCATGACGACCCAGTACAGAATTGACGGCGTCACAAGGTAGGGCGTCAAGAGGAAAATGCATGACGGCCTGGAAACACATAACACTTGACGGCGTCAGATCTGGATCAAGGCCGTCCGAGAAGTATTCTGGCGGCGAGATGACGGCGTCACAAATTTGTTCTTGACGTCGTCAAACCCTATTTCCTATATATAGTTTTCTAATTTTCACATTAAAAAAGAGAAGTTTTGGAGAAACCCTAAGTACGAACTTGGTACGAATTTTACAGGTTTTTCAAGGGTTCTAAGCCCTTGATCCCTTTCATGTGTAATTAAGATAAGTATTCTTTTAATTCAATCAATATGTCTATGTGTTGGTTGTCTATATCTTGTTCTTGTCTTAATTCCATCATGCTAGGCTAGATCTATCTTGTGTTTGCTTGGATCTTATGAAACCTAGATGTTAATTATGTGTTGATTACTTGTTTATGGTTGTATTGGATGAATGAATTCGATGTTAGGCTTAAGAAAACTGGCAGATCTCCATATGGTAACATGCTTGAACGTCTTAGGAAACATGAACTGATGTGCACTAGGTTTTATTGGTTGTATTTAACGCATGAGCCACTGTTTACAATCCCTATGGTTGTGCCGGGCTGGCATAGGAGGAGATAAGAGCTCATAGGATTGGGGAATTAAGTGCGCCACCCCATGAATGGTATTAAGGAATACAATCCGTCATCCACGCAACTATAACAAGTAATTAACGTGTAAAAGATATCTAGGGAGTAATGAAATCTAAGTAAACACAATTTCTCCACTTATTGCTCACAACCTTAGTTAATTTAGTTTATTTTCATTTTCAGTATTTTATTTTGATTGCATCTTAGTATTGGGTTAGTTGACTAGCAACTAATTCCGCCCAAATCATTCAAACCCCGAGATTTTTACTTGCTTTCTAAAAAACATAAAAATACAAAAATAATCATCGCTCACCTTTAGAACTAGTATTTAGGTTTTCTAATCCTAGCGACACTATTCCTAGCTGAACGATCAATCCCCCGGTACTTGTCACTATACTATACTACAACGATCAGGTACACTGCCTGGTGGGGGTTGTAAGCTTCTCGAGATCCCTTGAGAGGTAAAGCCTGGTGCGATTCCCACGTATCACCTGATGTAACGTTAAGTAATTTTGTAGCCCAAAATTACGAAACCCTAACCGCCCTCATGCAAGAAGAAGCAAGGAGAAGGTCAAGTACGAGCCTGCAAGCCCGACTCAACTTTGGTCCCGAACGCGAAACATCACCACCGCGCTACCAAAGAGGGGCGCGCGAAAATAACGAAAAACGTACCAACATCCATGATAGACTTGGTACATCATCTGACTCACAATACTCAGAAGAATATGAAGATGGCGAGAGGCGCACCAATGTTTACTCCAGACTTGGTAGTCGAAGGATACAAGATAGACTTGGACGTCAATATTCACCGAGCGAAGGCTCCTCCGGGTCTGGGAGCAGAAGAATTCACGATAGGTTAGGAAGGCGAACTTCCCCAAGTGAAAGCCCCTCATGCTCTTCCTCTGATGGAAACCGGCGCAAGCGCCGCAAAAGAGATAACTTCTCCTCCAGTGACTCCTCGGACAACGAGGACAAAGAGACAGGGCACTGGAAGTCCAGAGGAAGGCGTCGCGAGGAAGAAGACGAAGACATATCTCTTCCTTAGCGACGCCAGAAAATTGATGCATTTACACGACGCATCAGTGACTACTTCGATCACAAGAGAAGGCGCATGCCCACTAATGTTAAAACGTACGTATGATGGGACGGGTGATCCTGATGACCACCTAAAAATTTTCGAATCCGCTGCTACTATTGAAAATTGGCTACAACCTGTGTGGTGTCATAAGTTTAACTCCACATTAGTGGGGAATGCGCACACTTAGTTTAGCAAGCTTCCAGAAAGGAGCATAGACGGGTTCGAAGAGTTGCGAAAAGCATTCTGTTTAAATTTCACCCAGAGAAAGAAGTGCGCTAAAAACCCTGTTGAATTAGCCAGAGTAAAGCAGCGCCAAGGGGAATCAACTAGTGCCTATATGGAACGTTTCAAAGATGAATGTATACATGTCAAGGCGTGTCCAGAAATCCTAAAAATTTCAGGGTTCATGAATGGGATTAATAACCCAGAACTCATTAGGAAATTAAACGACAAGGTTCCCCAAAACTTTGATGAACTAATGAAGCGCACAAGATCCTTCATCCAAGGAGAAGCAGCCGATGCGGATAGTAAAAAAGGCTACTCAAATTATAGGCAGCAAGAATAGCCTAGGAGACAATCCAATGATCAGAGCAGCAACCGCAGCAAGAATTATCGCAGTCAGGGAAGTGGACGAGATAATGACAAGTATACCCCCCTCACAAAGACTCCGAGGGAAATATTTGTGACAGAAGGCGCAAACTTCCCAAAACCCCCACCAATGCGCACCCCAGAGGAAAAGCGCATAGGAAACGGATACTGCGAATACCATGGACAAAAGGGCCATACCACCAACGAGTGTGTCCAGCTACGACAACTAATTGAAAAATTAGTAAAGGAGGGTAGAATGGATCACCTCATTAAAAACATCAAAGAAGGGAAGGACAAACAAAAGAATGGAGGTAAGAAAGAACCTTCCAAAGACAAAGCAGACATCATCTACATGATACAGTCATGGCGGCGCAAAACAAAGCAAAAAGCCAGCCAGAAATTCTCTTCAGATAAGGAGATATCCTTCCCCACCCTAGCTGCGGACAACGCAGTCATGGAACCACTAACCACTGAGATACATACGGGGGGACACGATATTCGCCGCATGTATATCGATGGAGGAGCATCCACAGACATTCTGTACGAACACTGCTTTAAAAGGCTACGACCTGAGATACAAAGTCAGTTAATACCGGCCACGACGTCGCTGACTGGCTTTACAGGAGAAAAGATATAGCCTATGGGGCAATTACGCTTACTTGTGGTTGTAGGCGATGAACAACACTCTACAGCAATGTGGATAAACTTCATGATAATCAAGTCTCCTTCACCATACAACGGCATCATTGGGAGACCTGGAATATCATCCATGCGCGCTGTACCATCCACAGCGCATGGGATGCTCAAATTTCCAGTAGAAGGAGGAATTGTCACCCTCTACAATACCACGGTGCCACCTAAAGAATGCAACACAGTAACCAATGAGGTGGAGAATGTCCCAGAACAACGCGCAGTAAAAATACCAAATCTAAAGGTTGCCATTCACCCTGATTACCCAGATCAACAAATATCGATTGGGGGATCTCTATCAGACAAAGGTAGAGCAGCTGTGTGCGCACTCTTGCAAAAGAACCTAAATATCTTTGCGTGGGAACCAAAGCATATGACCGGAGTGCCACGCTCTATTACAGAGCACAAGCTACAAATCCGACAAGGATTTC
The DNA here is from genome assembly GCA_030686995.1 of Artemisia argyi. Lineage (NCBI taxonomy): Eukaryota > Viridiplantae > Streptophyta > Magnoliopsida > Asterales > Asteraceae > Artemisia > Artemisia argyi. The sequence goes on from CM060705.1 coordinate 6,777,731, forward strand.
CTCCAATACGACAGAAAAAGCGCGGCCAAGCTCTTGATCGCGCAAAAGCCATCTTGGAAGAAGTGCACAAATTGGTAGACGCACGCATTATGCGGAAAGTCTACTACCACGACTGGCTTTCAAACCCAGTAATGGTAAAAAAGAGTGATGGCAGTTGGGGAATGTGCGTAGACTTCACTGATCTTAATAAAGCATGTCCACAAGACTGCTACCCACTACCAGAAATTGACTGGAAGATAGAATCCCTGTGCGGATATCCTTTTAAATGCTTCCTAGATGCATACAAGGGGTACCATCAAATTCAGATGGCAGAGGAGGATGAAGAAAAAATAGCCTTCCACCCAAGTCAAGGAGTATATTGCTACACAAAAATGCCCTTTGGTCTAAAGAACGCGGGTGCAACATACCAGCGATTGGTGGACATGGCTTTTGAGAAGCAAGTAGGTCGCAACCTGGAAGTTTACGTTGATGACCTTGTCATAAAGAGTCACACAGAGGAAGAATTGGTGCGCGACATTAAGGAAACGTTCAAAACATTCGAAAAAATAAACATGAAGTTAAATCCCAAGAAGTGCACATTTGGCGCGAAAAAAGGCATGTTCCTTGGGTATTTAATAGAACCTGACGTCATCAAGCCTTGCCCAGAAAAGACAAAAGCAGTCATCGATCTTCCCTCACCGCGCACACTGAAAGAAGTCCAGTCATTAAACGGAAAGCTAGCTGGGCTAAACCGTTTTTTATCCAAGTCAGCAAACAAATCACTCCCTCTCTTCAAAACACTCACGAAGTGCACAAAAAAGGGAGACTTTCGGTGGACTGAGGAGGCAGAGGAAGCCTTCCAACAACTAAAACAGCATCTGGCATCACTTCCCAAACTTGTCGCACCGCGACCAGGGGAAGAGTTGATCATGTACTTATCTGCAACCCATGGAGCAGTCAGCGCAGTACTATTAACAGATAGGAACTCCGTTCAGATGCCCATATACTTTGTAAGCAAGGTACTGAAAAAGACAGAGACCAACTACAACACTATGGAAAAGCTGGTCCTAGCTTTAGTATTCGCAGCTAAAAGACTGCGCAGATACTTTCATGCGTACCCAATAGCTGTCATTACGGACCAGCCCATCAAACAAGTCATCTCTAAACCTGACGCATCAGTACGCCTAAAAAAGTGGAGTGTGTTTTTAAGTGAGTATAACATCTCGTATAGACCACGCACTGCAATCAAGGGGCAGATACTAGCGGACTTTATTGTTGAAAAGCCAAATACCGATACCCCACCTTCAACGGGCAAGACAGAGCTACAAGAACCATGGGTTCTATTCACAGACGGATCATCATGCGTAGATGGATCAGGCGCAGGCCTTATCCTTACTAATCCAGAGGGGGTAGAATTCAACTATGCACTGCGCTTCGAATTCACAGCCACAAACAATGAGGCAGGATACGAAGCCCTACTTGCTGGGCTACGTATTGCAATTCAAATGGGTGTACACAACCTAGAAGCAAATGTGGATTCCAAGCTAGTAGCTAACCACATGCTAGGTGAATATGAAGCCAAGGATGAACACATGATCCAATACCTTGAACAAACCAAGTCTTTAATTCAGAGCTTTGATAGGTTCACAATCAAACAAGTACCTAGAGGAGACAACAGGAAAGCTGACGCGCTTAGCAAGATCGCATCTACAAGCTTTGCGCACCTATCAAAACAGGTATTGGTAGAAACTCTAAAAAATAAATCAGTCTTGGATATGGAAGTATCCACGGGGATAGAGGAACAGGATCCCACGTGGATAACACCTATCATTGAATTTATAAGCAAAGGGATCTTACCACAAGATCAGAAGGATGCTCGAAGAGTGCGGCGCACAGCGCAAAGATTTGAACTCCGAGATTGCATCCTATATCGACGTTCATTCCTACAACCTTGGCTCCGATGTGTTGGACCTCTTCAAGCAGATTAGGTACTCCGAGAAATTCATGCTGGATCATGTAGCATGCACTCGGGACCACGGTCCGTAGTGGCGCGCGCCCTGCGATCAGGATATTATTGGCCTACTATACACCGTGACGCGCTGGATATGATAAAGAAATGCAGTAATTGCCAAGTCCATAGGCCAATTCCGCGCCGACCACAACAAGAGTTAACCCCCATCACCTCACCATGGCCATTCTATAAATGGGGCATTGACATCACAGGCCCTTTCCCAGTTGCAGCAGGAGGACTAAAATTCCTCATCGTGGCCATAGATTATTTTACCAAGTGGATTGAAGCAAAAGCGGTGGTGAGCATCACTGGCAACCAGGTAAAACGCTTCGTGTGGGACAACATTGTGTGTCGCTTTGGACTACCTGGTGAAATTATCTCAGATAACGGAAAACAATTCTGCGACAACTCATTCAAAGATTGGTGAAACACCCACAAACCAACGGAAAGCAATTGAACATCACACAACACTTCGCTTCAGTGAAACACCCACAAACCAACGGATTGGCTGAACGCGCGAATCGCAGTCTAGGCGAAGGAATAAAATCGCGCCTTGACAGACATAAAGGAAAATGGGTGGACGAATTGTTTCATGTTTTATGGGCACACCGCACGACAATCAAAACCAGCACCGGAGACACACCATTCTCTCTCGTCTATGGGACAGAAGCCGTCATACCAGATGAAATTGGAATGCCAACTATACGTACAGCGGAAATAAACGTCACAACAAATGACGAGGAGCGGCGCATAGATTTGGACTTGCTGGAAGAAAAGCGTGAACGCGCAGCTATACGTGAAGCGAAGGCTAAAGCAAAGATGATAGAAGTTGAGCACATTGCTCAAGAATAAAGATATAGGTACGCGATGGTTCGCGTACTCAAAAAAGCGTGTATATAACCCTATTTTTCCCTCAGGGAAATCCGCGATACACGCGTTTGCCTCCGGTACTACCGAATGCACATCCACGGGAATGAAATAATCAGAGGAGAACTGACGAAGTTCATCTTTGTCTATTTCAGACAGAAACTCTTCTAATTGACGAACCATTTCTACGGAATGATAATATTTGCTAAGGCGCGTACTCGCGGTTACCTAATAGAACAGTGGATCTCTTAAAGAAGCTTTGAAATGTTCAAAAATGACGGAAGTAGGTTTTTTACTGTGATGTTTTCAGTAAAAGGGGAAGCAGTTACTTATGTAGGGTTACAAAACCCTAGAAAGGTTGCCACGTGGAATCCACTAATGTAATCGTGTGGCCAGAATAGGAAAAGGTACATGCACATTTTCACATATCCCGAAGAATACGTGGACACGCTTCCTGATTCCCGAGGCATTTTTTGAGATATTTTGGACTAGATACATGGTTCCTAATATTGGGCGGTAATTTTTCCCGCCACACTTACCTCTGCTCTTACTAGTCTAGCGTCCGCGGCTACGAGCCGCGCACACTAGACTGGGGGACATGATGACGTATAGTCTATATTTGGGTCACGAGCCCAAATGATAAATATTACTAGAACCCAAACCCACCATGAGTGGGCTATTATGACAATGATTTGGGCCGCACCGCCTATGGGTTGGGCTCACATAGGCCCAAGCCCAACCAAACTATTTATGGTCTAGATAAGGATCTTATATTTATGGATAAAGATCCTTAGACTAGATAAGCACCATGGGTGCGAAGGGTAAGGAGCACGAAACCTACAAGGATTATGCGCCTATATATAGAATGACATAATTCTCATTAAAGGTACGATTGACAAACCCTAACTCTTCAATATAACCCTAAACCGATTACTTACTCTCACGCCGGAGGATAATCGTGGGATACAATCCCACGATAAGCCTAATGGTGTTTGTTTACTTTCTTAGTGCGCAGGTTTCAAGCATTAAGAGCTAATTGGTACGAGAGCAAGAGTCCAAACTAGGAACGCCCAACTTTTGTATCAACATTAATCATCAACTAGCATATTTGTTTCGACGATGCTCTCACATTGTCTCTTTAAAAATGCATATTAGCCTACATAACAGTCAACCATATCTAGTCCTGGTGTATCTCCCAACTAGCTAGTTACAAAAAGATAAGCTTAATGAAGAGCTGTAAAACTGGACTACATAAATATGATCAGTAAACTATACCTCAACTGGTAGGCAAGAACGTAGTCTCGACAAAAATAGTCGATAATCTTTTCCGGGGATCAAAATTGCAATAAGGCTTTTAATCTGTCAGTATACGATAATTGGAATTGAAACTTGAAAACAAAACACATTGTTCTTAACTGCCAGTACACATCGGCACTTCCGCAGGTAGCAAATTTCGAACAAGTTGATGAGTAATATATAGCTACCAAACAGTTTGCCAATATAATAGTCAATGGTTTCTGCTGACATACTCGATTCTAACGGACGCCTGGTGTACGTTACATGAAAAGTTCATGTTGCAAAAACCATCGTTGTGGTTTGGTCAAATTGCGTGAGCAGTGACGCAGTGGTTCTGAAAGTGGTCAAAAACCATCATTGTGGTTTGGTCAAATTGATGAGAAAGTTTCGAGTTTATTTTTCTCTATGGACCAAGTGAAATGACTAAAATTCCCATGTGTTCTTCCCCTATGAATTTTATTTATTTTAAAATAAAAATTAAAGAACAAAGAATTTTCCTACCACCCCACATGGATATCGCAAGAAGCACGACCTGGCCTAATAAAGGTTTTCAGTTAGACTACCATGGCTAGCAGAAAGTACAATGATATCCATATAGTCTCAAGAAACCACTTAGGTGAGGGTAATGAAAAAGAAGGTAACAACAACCTGGGTGCAGTAAAGGAACAAGCTATTTTGATGAGAGCTCCGTTTATCGATATGGTGCTTGTCCCATGTACAAAGAAGGTGAAGACCAATGATAAGGGTAAGGCAATCTGGGAATAGAACCAGTGGTTAATACTCTCACATAAATGGTAAAAGATGTAATTTTGGGAACGGGTTGAAATCTGACCCGTATGTAAATGGGTCAAAATACATGTAGCATGTCTAGGCAGCTACCTCAAGGAACGGATCTTGAGCTATTAGTGCAGCGAAGAACAGATGCTGAAAGCAGGTATCAAAGAATAACGTTTTCAGCAATCAAAACAAATGTCAAGTTTTTCCAGCAAAAAGTTTACATGTTGTCTCAATTGTTGGTTGAGCTAGCATTGGTAAGAGGACACTTTTCAATGATGTGCATGTTTAAACATGATACCATACCATGATACCAGTCACGTAATTGCTACGATATTAATTTCTAAAGACATATATACTGCAGCAAGGTTTATTATCTTACTGTACAACTCGCAACTTCAAAACACAACATCAATTCTTAATACATTTTCTGGTATAATAGTAAATGATTTCTACTCATGCATTTCATCAAACACCTTGTGGGTGACTCCTACATGAAAGCTATAGGCGACATATACAAAATCTATAGGCGACATATACATGATTATAATAAAGATCTTTTTTTATAGGACTACCATGTCCAGTCGATTTCCCCATAATCCCCGAACAGGCAAAAGGCCCCACCATGTTGTGATAGAGTTGGGATGTCTTGGAACATAATCAAGTCTGCTTCTTGATCTAAATCTTCATCCCAAACAAGTCTTACACCACACTCCTTCACTTCATAATCTTCACTCTCTCTAAAACAAAATGTTACAAAATTCTTTGCTTTCTTCAAATCCAATATTTCAGTTGTCATATAATGCAACCATATCATATCTGACTCATTGATTCTTATTGGCTTATCCCAAAAATAGTCTTCATAGTAGTTTGGACCGCATCCTCCCAAAGAAGCTCCATCAAAGTTCTTTACATCGTATCCAAAATATCTGGAAGGTCCTTTTCTCTTAAAAACAACACAAACACCATATCGCCTTAACTTACTGAAGCTCCAATCTAATGGTAATTCGACCTTTACTTGATTTCCCATACTTTTATTTGTAAACCAATTTGGAATGCTATTTCCATCATAATATATATCCAATTCCTCAATGGGACTTCTTGGCAAACAGAACAATCCACATCTGTTATCCACATACCGAAGGAAAGAAGAAAATCGAGAGCCTTGGGAAGTTACTGTCACAACTCGTAATTTCCGGTCATTTTCCAAACTTTGACAATCTACTATTCATTAGTTACTATTCACAAATTACTATTCATCGTTTTACTATTCATCATTTTTGAGGTCAATTTGACATTCCGAGAAACATTCAGAAATTTTACTATTCACTTGACACTATTCATTTCCGAGAGAAAACCACTATTCACGTGCATTACTCATGTCATCGTAAATTTATTTTACGAGTGTTCAAATTCGCGTAACCGTATTGGTTCAGGAGCGAATTCATGCATTATTATCAGGGACATTTCATACGGACTAGAAGTAGTCCGCATATCATCATTATGGCACTTGCATACTATTCCACTCGTAGGATAATTAAATTAATACTTTTGGTATAATTAACGATTTACGTATGTTTATTTTAAATAAACACTAATACGCGAACTATAAAAATGTGACTAACATGTCCAACGCTCCCGACTATTATCCCAGTATATTTTTATATTCATTTTAATAATATAAAAATTATAATATAAATTTACCCAGTGTTTTGGAAATTTATTTATTTTATATCGTATGTTTAATATAGTTACGACGGTTTTCGTAAAAACTAAACAACAATCATCCCAACACTAAATACTTGTACCCAACATATTTTTATCATTTTTATAACTTTATTATGTCCCGGTTAACTCCGTTAAAATTTATTTTTAGTTAACTCGGTACCCGGTAACACCTAATACACAAAATATCTAACAAATGCATACACTTGGAGACATAGGCCTTAATTAGCCCCAACTTCTCCCCTCCCCTCCTTGTTTCATGTCAGCCCCCTCCCCTCATTGTCCCCCCTTTGACCATTCTTGACCCATTAATTACAATCATGCCATCACAAATAGATATTTGTTCCAAAACTTCAATAATACTCCTCATTTTTCTCACACCAACTAGCTAAGTGTTCTCTCTTTCTCTCCTCTTCACTTGCTCAGCCAAAGAAGGAAAAACAAGAAGAAACCATAAATTTTTGGAGATCAAGTTATATTCAAGCCTATTTAGTCATCCTTGTTGGAGTTTTGAAATAAAAACTCAAGGATTAGTAGGTTTTTATCATCCAAACTCCCTAAACCTTCAAGTAAGTTAACAAACTCATTTTTTATAATTTTTACAAGTTATTACTATGGTTATATACTTTTCTTACAAGAACTCATGCATATAATGATTTATACCACTCTATTTTGTATATATTTAACTTTTAAGCCCTAGAAAGTGATTTTTGGTTAGATCCTTGTTAGATCCACTTGGTTATGATGTTTAGGAACCCATGACACCCTAAGAAGGTGTATGGTAGGATTAGACTAGTTTTGTGGTGATTGAAAGTGGTTTGATTGAAGATGAAACTAGTTTGGAGACTTGAAAATGGTTTTTGAAACAATAGAAATACCTACTGTCCCTATTTTCATTTCGTGGGAAAATCAGTGGTTGATGGCAAATTTTTGACCAAAGATTTAGAAAATACTTTTAAAAACGAAACTTTAGGCGAAAGAACGGATTAAAACGAGCTTATAACGAAGGAGATATGATTTTTGCAAATTTAACGACGAAAACTATTTTTATAAAAACTGCTTGCTGTTTGGCAGATTTCGACGGGTAAAAAGAGGTGTTAAACGTAGCCTAGAGGAGTCGAGTTATCAAAAATATATTAGTATATATAAAAACGAATCCGTGGATATAAAGAACAAGGAAAACGAGCTTAAAACGACCGAGTTATACCCGTTTTAACATTGTCAAACTATATATATATATATATGGACACAAATAAAAAAATAATAACTTACGTACTAAATGGTATATTTTCTAGAAACATTACTAAGGACTATATTCTTACAAATGAATACGTACGACCCAAGAGAATATTTATACAACTTAACGACGTCATTTCAAGGTTTTCGATACAAAGAATTTAACGCTAACATTTTCGTACAAGATAATACGACAAGTTATATGCTTCTATAAATGGACTTATTTTTCTCAAGTATGGAAACTATTTTACCATGACGATAACTAGTATTTCCAAATTACGAGTGGTTTTGGTATCATGTGCATGTGCATTCATTACATCACGACATGATCTAAATTAGATCACTATCATTCATTTTAGGTTGCGGATAGTGTTCGCTCCTTGTTGTCCATATCATTTCGCATCTTTGTATCTTCACTCCAGGTGAGTCATAGCCCCACTTTTACTCTTTATACTTGTTTTAACTCTTTGGGGGAGATACATGCTCAACTACTTACTTAATTGTACAAATACTCAAAACATACTTTCTTGATACTCAAAACATACTTTCTTGATACTCAAAACATACTTTCTTGATACTCAAAACATTTATTCTTGATTTCTTTATACTTGATTGTTTTATACTTGATGTCATACATACGTGATTGTACTATACTTAACTGTGTTATACTAAACTGTGATGGTGTACTCTTGAGACTTCCAATGGCCCCAGATTAAGTTGCTGGGCACAACCATGGATACATACATACATACTTCCAATGGCCCCAGATTAAGTTGCTGGGCACAACCATGGAGACTTCCAATGGCCCCAGATTAAGTTGCTGGGCACAACCATGGAGACATACATACAAACGTGAGGTCTTCGGAGATGAAGTGTAGACTCACGACTAATTGCTAAACTGTTGTGATAAACTTATATATGTTTTACTCATACTATATATTGTAGCAGTGGGTTGTAAACACACAGGTTACAAGGCTCTTATGGCGGGACTTGTAACTGAGTGGATTTACGATGCCTTTGCTGGGAAACCTTCATACATATGCATAAACTTTATTTGTTAAACAAACTCTATGAACTCACCAACCTCGTGTTGACACTTTAGCATGTATTTTCAGGTTTTAATCTTATGGCACGGTACTGGAGGTTTTGGCAGGGCATGGCATGGTCATAGAAGACTCTGATTATTTATATGGGGACCGTTCTAAACTATTTTAAGGGCCTATTTCCGCACTACTTTTAACGATGTAAATTCACTATTTTTGGGTTAAACGATTTTATTCTAAATGATTAAATTGAAAACCATTTTTGTACTTATGTTGTGATATCAATTGAGTTACACCCCAACTACACGTATGCTTCCGCTGGACCCGATCTTGGGGGTGTGACAGTTACAGATGAGTCGAGACATTGAGTCTCCGATATCGACATCTTAAACAATTTTGGACAATTGGTGAGATAAGTGGACCTTTCGCTCATGATTGGGTTTGATCCCTTAATTGAACATAAGGAGGTGCAATTACTTGCAAAAAGATAATCTAGGCTATCTGGAAGTTCGGGCAACACTTCCAGCTTCTTGCAACCATGAAGATCAAGTCTTTCTAGATGAGAAAGTTGACTCAAACTTCCAGGCAAGCTAGTAAAATTGTTCCCCGACAAGTATAGCTCATTTTGACCTGATAAGCCTCCAATGCCATCGGGCACTTGAACTAAATTGCAGTTGCTGAAATTCAGAGACTTTAACATATTTAAACCTGCCAATGAAACTGATCTTTGGGGATGTTGTTTGTTCCATAGTAAACCAAAAGGTCTAATGATTGAAGTCCAGCATCTAGACCAAAAGGCTTCAGGAAAACTCCCAACCTCTGTGCAGCCTTTCAGATTTAAGACAGCAAGCTTATTAAGCATTCCAATAGATGGGTGAACTGTAACCAAATTCACACAACCTTCAAGATCTAGCTCTTCGAGATTTGTAGTCTCTGAGAAGTCAGGGAAGGTTGTTAGGTTACAACAGTACCTTAGCTTCATTACTTTCAACCTTGTTAAACACTGATATCAATAGAAAAAAGATTAGTCCTTATATCTCTAGGTGTCAAACACAAACACATGTATGGACAAGTAAATACCTTTGGTGTAGTCCAAAGTTGCATTATGTTGCTGTAAGAGAGGTCGATGGCAACAATGTTTTCCGGATAAAAATCTGAAGGTAAGGACTCTAAAGGCAATCCATGCCAATAAAGCAACCTTAATTTATTGGACAACAAATCCAGTCTTCCAGAGAAGTTTACTGCAAATGGCTGCCAATGTCCTTTGACTTTTGGAAAGCATATTTTTAGTATCCGCAAGTTTTTCATACATGTAAGAGCTTGTCCATCTATGGGAATATTTCGACAGTTTTTCTTTAGCAAAAGGGCAAGAACTTCAACTTCTTCCGCTACCTAGATACAAATAACAGATCATCAGATTGTACATGCTTTTATTTAAAAATAAAAAATAAAAAATAAAAAGAAAAAAAAATCATATGCCACTTAATACCTTGTTTTCATTCAGTATATCGTCCTTATCGTCCTCTGATGAAATCCACAATCTTCTGCTGTGATTCCCAGGCATCCTGAATTCTTCACGAACAATTTCCCTTGCCATGCTTTGAATCAATTCATGCATTTGAAGACGCATATCATATGCAGATACTGTTATTAGGAACTTATCAGCTAGAACTTCAATAATAGCATTTGCAGAACAATGACTGCTGTGTAGTACACTTGCAGCAAAATCTTTATTTTCCCCAATGAAGGCACATGCAATGTCAAGAAACATTCTTTTCTGATCAGATGCCAAGCTATCAAAACTTGGTCGCAGTTTTTGTACTATCTCTGAGTTAGGATATGTTTGGAGTCTTTCCAATTCGCTTTTCCAAAAATCCATAGATTTTTCATACAATGATCGACCAATAACTTTGAGAGCCAAAGGGTGACCATGCAAATATTTCACAATCTGGGAAGCAAATTCTTCAAAATCTTCTGTAGGATGCCTTTCACCAAATGCATTCAAACTAAAGAGCTCAAGAGCTTCATAATCATCCAAAGACTCCATTTCATAAATTTCATCCACTTTATGAGACCTTAGCAATTGTTTGTCCTTACCAGTGAAAATAATAAGGCTTCCAGGATAAAACCAATAATGTGAACCTGCTAGTGCTTCTAACTGCTCCACGTTATTCACATCGTCCAAAACAAGCATGATTGGCTTACGTGCCATCCTTTGCTTTATTACCATAGAACCTTCAGCAACACTTGATATCTTCAGATCATCTGTTTTCAGAATCTTACCAATCATTTGCATCTGGACTTGTGTTAGGCCATGTTGTTTTTCAACTCCTTGGACATTATCACAAAAGCAACTCCCGTCGAAGTGGGTATGCATCGAGTTATAGACAGCTTTGGCAAGAGTAGTCTTTCCTATTCCACTTATACCACATATTCCAACCATGTTAACCTTATCTGACCCAACGAAGCGTGACAAGTTTAATATGTTGAAATGGAAATCGATGCCAACAAGGTTCTCACCAACATGTAAGGTTCCGTAACATAATTTTTTGAGAATTTCTCTGGAGATGGAATCGATGAACATGTACTCATACCTGTTAAACACAAAGAGACAATAAGTAAGAAAAACTGCATATTGTTAAGCTTTAGTAGAGCTACAAGACTAATTACACAAAAACAAGAAATTTACCCATTTGTCATGTCCTGGAGATCCCATCCAGATAAGTTAGCCGCCATGGATAGAGCTTCCCTCCATTCATCCACCTCTGTTCTATTTGAAACATCATGTTTGGCAAATGCTTTTGCGTAACTCCTTTTTTGTTTCCTCACAATATCAGGCTTGGCATCATAAAAGATACTCCGAACCTCATGTTTGGGATCTTTAATCTGCTTGCATTCAAGTATTTTGACAAGTTCCCTCAGACACCATGTTGAAGAAGTGTAATTTTTGGAGAAGATAACAATCAAAAACCTCGATTCTTCAATGGCTTTGTATAGTTGAGGGGAAATGTATTCTCCTCTAGGCAATTCTCTATCATCTCTAAAAGCATGGATTCCTTTTTTCTTGAAATCATTGAACATGTGATCCATGAAGTTTTTGCGGATATCTTCACCTCTGAAACTTACAAAGACATCATATTTCCATCGATGAGGAATGGACGTAGTAGCCATTATCAATGATGAGATAGAGCTGCACTCACAAGTAAAGAAATTCAGAAAGAGTGGGCATTATGAATAACAAAGATAGTGACTTTGCAGCTATGAAAATGAAGTGGAACTAAAAATGTGAATCAAAAACTAAATACGCGTCCAAAATGTGTGATTGTGTAATTCAATCTAATAAGATTATCTTTTTATTTTTACATCCTATGCGTTAATAATTACCCGAACACAATTTAACATACGGCCCACAGGATCAGATAGTAAATCAATTCTAATTAGTTGGTATACAAACATAGAACAACAAGTTATAATTAGATGAACAAATTAAATACAAAATGACAAAATAGATAAAAGGTAAAAAAATATCAAAATTAGATCTAATAAGTCATCTAGCACATTGAATCGATAATTATATAGTAATGTTAAAAAATAGACAATAACAGAAGTAATTAAAGTATAAGAAAAATACTTACAGTTTAGCAATTGGATGAAATTAGTGTTTGAGAGTCAAATACTGGTATGAAATTGAATGCAATCAAAATGGATCTCAAGCGAAGTTACAATGAATAAAGTCAACTGGGGTTGATTGATTCCAAACACAATTTATTTGCCTTTCTGGTCCCTCGATTTAGATAATATGCACATTTCATATTTAAAACAATGCAACGCAGGAAAATACATTTTTGTTTTTCTCGTTACTAAGTTTCAAGTTTCAACTAGTAGTATATTATTAGGTCTAATTGATAGGCTTATATTATGGACTATATTTTACTTCCAGAACTTGAGTGCACATCAACGATGGAATGTATTTAGGGGTGAAAGCAAAGCGGATTCGGAACTGATACTTACCTCTAAGTATAAGTAAGATGCAGGTAAATGTATTCTTGGCACATAAAAGTAGTAGCGAGGATAGTTGTGATTTTAACATTAAAGGGAAGTTGGTTGGAGAAATTGTACCATTCATTTGCAAGAATCTTCAACACCAGTAGCCCAAGTATCTTACGTTATTTTGAGTTATTTAAAGAGAAAATATTGGCTACAATTGAATTGTAGCAAATTCTTTACAATTTGTGCTATAAATTGTGGGTCCTAGGTTATTTTGTGGGTCCTGACTTCTTTATGTGAGTCCCCAATTCATTTTCTTGTGTATTTTAATGAAAGATTGTAGCCAGTTGACTATAAAAATTGTAACCGAGTTATCCCCTTATTTAAAAGCTAATATATTTTCTTACTTCATATATTTACCTAAAGCTATGAAAACATTAACTAATTAATTTGTATGGTTGATTCTTATATGTAGATGCATAAATTTCAACCATTAAAGAATGTCAAACTTGCCAACGGAAAATACATGGTAAAAGATAATCCTAATGTGGATTATGCATTTGTTTATATAAAGAGACATCGATTAAGAAGACAATATAAAAACATTCAACGGATTGAATCAAACAAATTAAGAAGACAATATAAAAAAACATAATCCTACAACCTTATTCAATCAGCCACTTATGTTTATATAAAGAGACATCGATTTAGTTGAATACTCATGCACGAGCTTTATTAGACTTGCGGCGTTTTGCTTCGGAATGTCCACTAATAAATCCACTTTTTCCCACCTTCTTTGTAACCATCGTTGAGTGCTTGTGTCGATAAGTGTTGGATACGGCTATTAACTAAATAAATATAAAAAACATTTCCGATCTCAATTTGTTCAACAAAGGAAGTACAAACTCATGTTCTATCTTTTGAAGACTAAAATCTTTACACATCTGGACTAAATACTATCAAGTTGAGAATGATGAGTTTCATTTTCAAAGATTCAATAGCAATAAATGAAGTGGAGACTAAATGGAGTATTTGTCTGAGAAGGAGTAGTTAGAGCAAAGTATAAATGTAGAAAGTATAGAGTAGTATCGTGTTAGTATGTTAGTAGAATATAGATATAGAATGCTGTTTAGAGTCAGCATATTTGTGGATCCTTAGTTGAAATGTAATGGGGCATGTCCATTTACATTATCTAGATCTTTGTACTTTTTTGTGAAGTATATAAAATTTCTCCTTTTCACAAAAAAAAAAATAAATAAAAATAAAAAAATAAAAATAAAAAAATAAAAAAAAAAAATCTTTACACATCTGCACTGTTGGAACTCGGAAATATTATGCAATAACATCGTTGTATTGACTTAGGTGTTGACCTATTACAGATTTAACGGTATGGATACCAAAATGGCGTGTTTTAACATTGCATATCATATGTTCCTCACCACCCCAATGGTCGTATAAAATATTTGTCGTTACAATTCTACCTCCATGGTGAACACATATATCGATTGTTCATGAATTAAAACAAATGAAGAACATTATATTAATTGAACAAAAACAAACCACGTGATAAATATTTATGAAACATGATCGAGTCACTCTTACGTAGTCTCGAATTGGGTGCATCAGAACTCAAAGACTGCATAATGTCTTCGCAAGCAACAATCCAAAATCCATAATGTGCGTAGAATTTAGAAAGACTACCATAATTTAGATACAAATAAAAATGTGTTGTGCTAAACCCTCCCAAGACTCTGTAGATAACTTGCCTATTTGAGGAAACTGTATAATTGGCGGTGGTTAGGGAAATATCGAAAACGGCCACAGAATACCCCAGTTAGACCGCATACCACTGATTTAAAGCTCGTCATCTCCTTCCCTTGCTAACCTAAGTAGGGAATCTCATCCGTTTACTAAATTATTATTTAGACTGCTTCTCCTTATACATGGGTTGCTTGCATTTCTACCCATAATTAAGACACCATCACATAAATGGTACTTCAAGATATATATAGGTGCTCCACCACTAATTAAATAGTATGAATCTTACCATGACGACTAATCACTATTAAAAATATTAGGAGTAATATTAGTGTGACTGTCTATATACTCATTCACACTACCTTATCCAACTCGTAGGTAGTCTTAAAAAGCAAAGGTATGCGGTCAACGTCAAATACTTTAGTAGTCCATGTTGATTCATGAAAACTTAAAAAAAACGAAAAAAACGAAAAAAGAAAAAGTCAAATTAAAAAGAAGTTGTTGATAAGAGTACATGTAAAATAAAAATAACGGTATAAAACATGTCATTTATCCAGTTGCACACTTAAGCGGAATCCGTCAAATGGGTCGACTGGGTCAAACGCGTTTACTTATGTACAGATTAATAACAAATCAATAATTATATGTGTAATACTTATGTAAGTTTAATACTTACATACTAAGCAGCACACCAATAGTGAAACGATACAAATATTAACAAAGTTTATTTGTACTACAAAAAGCCATTCATGGCACGCCTAAACGCATCCTTTAAACACCAAAATAATTCCAACAAACCCTAAAAAGCATTTGTTGAAACATAAAGTCTCATTTACAAATCAATAGGTTCTTATAACTTTCTGTGGGTGCACCCATTTGCCAACATATAAAGGTCTTTGGGACCCTTTGGATGAACGCAAAATTAAACATTTTTAACAAATACACATGTTTTCTAACAATCAATAAAAGAGAAAAATATGTTCTTATGACTGTATTTGTTATTTGCAATAAAACAGTGGAATACCAAAGTTAATTGTTGCAAAATCAAACTAACCTCAAACTAAAGTCATATATATATATGTAAATAGGGTACCCCAAAACAAAAGCCAAAACACATAATCACAACTACAATATCAAAAGTACTATTCAAAATTCAAAGGAAACACATACAATAAATCGATATAAAGTTACTTGATTGTCCTTTTTTTGCTCTTCATCCGCCATTTCTTTCATCTGTCATTTTAGGGTGTTCTTGTTGGACCAATGCTACAGAATGCTGCAAAATTTTAGGTACTTCAGAACAAATAGTGTTTATCAAATGCAAAAGAAAACCTAATGATCCTATAATTCAATTAAAAGTTCATACTTACATGAATTATCACTTTTGACTTTGAGTCTTTCTCATTTGGTAACAATTGTTTCTTTATATTTGTTCTATGTTATTATATCTGGTAATAGTGTACTCTCGAGTCTTTATAATCATGTTTGAAATTATTAACCTCTAAGGCGTTCACTCGAAGTGCCGAAATAGGCGGGTTTGGATTATGGGTTGAGTTGGACTAATCAGTATACAATATTTTTGCATTATTGTTTGAGCTCTTTAGGACGATCTCTTTTGCTGCTCTTCAAACCACGAACAATAATTGGTTCAATGATTGCTTCATCGTCTCATCATTGCGAACCTGCTTATGACAACTACAAAAATATCACCAAACAATAAACAATATAAAAAACAGATATACAAAATGTTGATTATGTAGGCTAAAGGCTAATAAATCAGAGTATGAATACATTAATTCAAATGTATATCATTTGAGCCGTTCAAGGTCAACCCAAGTATACATTTCAACCCGTTCCAATAATAACCTAGTGTGACCCAAACCTCCTTTGATTCATTTACTTTTTAGCTGCAAAAAGTTCATATTTACTCTAGAAATAAAATATAACCTAAAAGGATGTTTGGATAAGCTTACTTCGTGGGCTTTTGGAGTTACTTGAATGACCTCCCTCTGGATTACAAGCTTATTAAGTTGAGGTTATGAGCTTATATAAGCAATTAGCTCAACTTGATAGGCTCATAAGTCCACAAAAAAAAAAAAACTTAGCTTATAAGCCTTTACAACTTCAAATAAGCTCATAAGCCTGGAAAATAAGCTAATGACCCTCCATTACAAATGGTCTTAGGGTAAAATGAATGTACTTATTTTTGGTATAATTCGAGCATATATGTCATTGACAAACTTTCGATCACTGCAAACACTATGGACAAACTTTTGATCATAGCATTCCCTCATCAGCTTTTACATATTCATTTCTACGGACATACCAAAGCAATATATCTTATATCTATCCATACAATCAAACTCTTAACTACCCATACTTCAATCTTTTATTTTCACACATTCATTTCTATATCCTATTCACATGAGATACTCTTCAGAGCTTGCCGCGTATATGGAATGAACCAAAGGCTTTACAAATCATGCTGATGGGACAGGACATCCTCAAAACTGTACTAATCTTGTATCCTTAATCGCTTAATCACCAGTATGCTTACAAGGTTCACGACCTTATGCACTCGTATTATGAGTATGCCAACACTTGCACACTGCTGAAACTATAATTTAAATCCACTATGTGTTCCTTTTTTAATGGGTCAAAATGGGTATAGAGCAATGATAAAAGATGATTAATTCATGTGACTAATACGTGTCGAATCGATATAGCTTTTGACACGTGTCACCTCTTGACTCATCCGAACCTTTGAATTTGTCACATGCCTCACTTATGCTATTAGGCATATCTTTAGGCACAAGAGTTGGGCGTGAGGATCATTCTACATGAGGTATGTTTTCGTACAGGTTCGTTACTCTCTTAGAGCTAGCACCACGGTTGAGTTGCCAACTAATAGAATCAGTGAATTTTCATGTGTGTGAATGCTCAACTAGATGGAGTCCCCTTTCGGAACAAGCTTCACCCATCACCCCAGGACATTTACCGACTTCGCTGTCAGAGGTGAGTTTTAGGGCTCCTGTTGTGAACCCCAAGACATAACTTTAAGAAACAATTTACTTGAAAAGAAAGATCAAGACCAAAAAATGTTCCTATTTGTAAATAAACGTATCTTTGCAATTTTCCAAATACAATAACTTTTGAAATCTAAAATGTAAACACATTCACGTATAAAGATCACTCAAATCAGCTCTTCGCCTAATTCACATATCTACAATTTTTAAACCGGCCCTAATCACGATTATAATTCCACTAGTACAATATTTAAGCTATATATGACATATAACCTGTGTATCATAGATCAAATTCCGGTCACTTGAGCAACATGAACCTCATCATCAAATACGTTACATCTAATCATCGTCTTCAACAACATTTGCCTGCAAGACGGACACGTAAAGTGCAGTCCAATCCATCTATCAACACACTCCACATGAAAACAATGGTTACAAGGCGTCAACACTCTAACTTCATCTCCTGCCACAAATTCACTCAGACAAATAGCACAGTCTGAGAATTTCTCAGCCATAGTTTCAGCAGAGTACATAACTTTTGGAATATTTCTCAGAAGCTTAGCTGCAGGAAGCGAGAAATGATCAAATCTGTTACTAGCTGACGTTGTTATGTCTTCTGTTTGGGAGAAGCATCTGATCCAGGTGCAGCGTGAGGCTGCGTTAAGGCCTATGAGACAAAGAAGGAATACGACTATGATAACAAGATCAACAAAGAGAACGAACTCAGAGTTGAAGTAAACGGGGTCGTCGTCAGGGGTTGGTTGCGGTGGAGTAGCAGCCATGACCGTGAGTGAATGTAGACCACTGAGAATCCTTCTAAAACGATGTTGGTTTTATAGACATTATAATAATAGTAGTGTGTTAGGATCGAACTTGAGATCACGGGATTGCACACAATGCGTATGAAGAGAAAAAGAAATAATTATTTATAAAATGTTATAAGTAATTATTAATAAACACAAAAATAAATAATAGTAATTAGTATTTAATGATTAATGACTAATGACCTATTAAACAAAGATTAGGAAAGTAATACTAAGCAAAATTTGGAAACAAGAGAAGGTTCCGGAATCCCCTAAAGGACTCCAAATCCGATCGGCCGTAGGGGGGGGGGTTAACCTCCTTTGTGTCTTGAGCTCCAAGTTTTGATTAGTATATAAGAAAACCCAAGATGCATGTTTTTCTCGTAACTTGTACACACACATCTTGGTGTTTTCTCTCCTCTCTTTGTCCCTTTGGTCGATCCATCTAAACAAACCCCTAAGGGTTTCGATTTTCTTAGATCAAACAAAGTTTTGTGTTTAATTACTTGCATAAACTTTTTCTTGAATTAGTACGTGTGTACAAGAACGTGAATCAAACACACTATTGTTTGATTCTTGGATTGAATTACAAAAGAGGTAAGGGGTAATTCTTGTAATTCATATAAACCCTAATTAGGGTTCTTGTTCCGGAAGATTGCATTTGATTCTTGTTCGGGCTAGAATCACAAAGGTATGTTTACTATTTAATTATTGATTAATTAATTACATGTTATTTGATCTTGTTATAATTGCTTCCGCTATGCTCACTTGATGTGTTTGGTTTATAATATATGAATGTCATGATATCATAATTCCAACAGTGGCATCTAGAGCCGTTATAATGTGTAATTAATTATCGAAACGCATAAAAATTGGATCTTGATTCGTTTAGTTACATGTTTTTAGGGTTTATTGTTAGATTCCTAACCCTAAATTTTTTGTTTGGGTCGATTTGACCTTAAGGGTTTTTAGGGTTTTGGTTTTTAATTTTTTAATATGATTAGAAACCCTAGGATGTCATGTAATTGTTATGCGTTTTAGTAAACGATCTTGGTGCAATATGTTAATTGTTGAGCTAAATCCATGAAAAAGTGCATATTTGCATGGATTTTTATTGTGTGATAATTTAAATGGTTTAAATTGTTTATATTAATTAATGGTTAAGTTATATCGAAACATGTAAATTTATTAATAGATGTCGAATTGGGGAAGACTCCAATATTAAGTAATCAATTATGTGCTATGTGGTATTTATTTAATTTTGGCTTACGCAATCAATTTATCGATGTATGTGGCTCTTTTTCCTAGAAGAAGAAAGCCTTAATTGAATTAATACGTTATACACCTAGATTTGATTATTAATAAGACTATTGAATAAGATTTGCATGTGGCTACATGTTTTATACATATTTAATTGTTATGATTATGTATATTTGTTTATTTAGTTGTTTTATTTTTTATTGTACATTACTTGTTTTTGTTTATTAATTGTGTTAGACATGTTTATAAACGAAAAGGGTAATTTTTGATTAGAAAAATAATACGGACTACATAATGGCGAAATTGTTTTGGTTTTTAAGAATAAATTTCAAAGGATTGGTTGATTGATGTTTTTGTACATAGTGTGCGAAAGGCGGACCAAAGGTTGCCATCCAACGTACTTGTAGAGAGGGGTTTTTAAAGCTCATGCACCTACCGGTTCTCTACAACTGCCTGGTTGCCGACCCTAGACTTACTTATATCACTATATTACGTACATTGTTTTGTGATTGTAAATCCCATATATCTAGGAATTGGACAATTGTTATGCCAATTACTTGTACGACAAGTTACCTCATATTATACTTTCATTACTAGTAGATCAACTAATGTGATGAAACTATGTTTATGGAGGATCCTAGTTTTCAAGATTATTCTATGGATATGATTTCCTTGGGTATTTTAATTTTCTTGAAAAATTGTATTATCAAAAATACTAATGTTTCGAACTTTCTTTATCTGTAGAAATGGCTCAAACTGATAACACCAACTTTCGTTATGTGTTCAAAACTTATTTTGAGCGAGAAAAATTGACTGGCTCAGAGAATTTCAATGATTGGTATTGTTCACTTAGGATTGTCCTGCGAGTGACTAGTCAACTTGAAATCTTGAAAACGCCTTGTCCTGCTGAACCTGAAGGCGAGGCAGCTACTGAAGCTGCTAAGGCTAAATGGAATCTTGATTGTAAGGAACATATTGATGTGGACGTAATGATGTTAGGGGCGATGTCCACACCTCTTCAAAGGCAGTTTGAAGAGTATTTCCCCATGAACATGATTGATGAACTCAAGAAACTGTATGAGAAACCATCAAATGTAGAGATTTACGATTTGATGGAGGCTCTACATGGTTGTAAGCAGGGTGATGGTGAACCTGTGAGTGCTCATGTGTTGAAGATGAAAAGCTTCATGGATCAACTACAAACACTTAAGAAACCCTATGACAATGATATGGCTGTGAACTTAATCAATAGATCCCTTAACAAGGATTTTAGTGGTTTTGTGAGGAACTTCAATATGCATTACGTGGGGAAGACAGTAAGTGAATTGCACGCACTGCTCATTGATTATGAGAAAGGGTTAACACCAAAGGCTCCTACGCCCCAAGTACTTGCTATTCAAGGGGGTAAAATTAACAAGCCAAATGCGAACAAGAAGAAGGGTAAAGGAAAGAAGAAGGCTAATAAGAATAAGCAGGTTATGGCTTATCAACCACCTCAACCTAAGAAGAACCCTCCTGTGAAGAATAATCCAAAGAAGGATCAAGGATGCCATTACTGCAAGGTGATGGGTCACTGGAAGAGGAATTGTCCTCTTTATCTCGATGACTTGCGAAACAATAAGGTTAAGAAGACTGGGCACATGGGCGCCAGCACTTCAGGTAACTTATTTGTCATTGAATTATTTACTTTATCTCATAAATTAAATTCCTGGGTATATGATACTGGATGTGGTATTAATATTTGTAATACACTACAGGGGTTTAGAGAGGAAAGGAGACTAGCTTATGGGGAGCAATTTCTGCATGTGGGAAATGGAGCACAAGCAGCAGTTGAAGCCATAGGAATGTTTAATTTAGTTTTACCTTCGGGTTTAGTACTTGTTTTAAACAATTGTCATTATGCACCTTCTATAATTAGAGGTGTTGTTTCCTTTTCATGTTTGTTGGATCTTGGTTTTACTCATACTATTGATGCAATAAAATTTCTGTTTCTTTAAATGGTGTATTTTATTTTAATATTGTTGCTGTGAATGGTGTGTTTGAAATTGATATGAATGATTGTATGACTTCCAACAATAATAATAATTCGATGTACAGCATAAGTAAGAGAATGAAGTATGACTTGAATTCGTCTTACCTTTGGCATTGTAGACTTGCCCATATAGGCAAGACTCGCATGCAAAAGCTGCAACGTGAAGGGCTTTTGAATAATATCAATGATGAGTCATTTGATAAATGTGAGTCTTGTATTTCTGGGAAGATGACGAAGAAACCTTTTCATAGTAATATGGAAAGAGCTTCAGATCTACTTGGTTTGATACATACGGATGTATGTGGACCACTTAGACATGTGTCAAGGAGAGGTGCTGTTTACTTCTTAACTTTTACAGATGATTTCGGCCGTTATGGTTATGTTTATTTACTTAAGCATAAACATGAGGTGTTTGAAACATTTAAAGTTTTCAAAGCAGAAGTAGAATTGCAATTGGGAAAGAAGATTAAAGCTCTTCGTTCTGATCGAGGTGGTGAATACCTTAGTCAAGATTTTAAAGATTTCTTAACTGAGAATGGAATTGTCCAGAATCTCACATCTCCATATACTCCACAACAAAATGGTGTATCTGAGAGAAGGAATCGTACATTGTTGGACATGGTTCGATCAATGTATAATCTTACTAATCTTCCTTTGTCTTTTTGGGATTATGCTCTTGAATCAGCTGTTCGTATTTTGAATATGGTTCCCACCAAGAAGGTTGATAAGACACCATATGAGATATGGACTGGAAAAGCTCCGAACTTGTCTTATTTAAAGGTCTGGGGTTGTGAGGCATATGTTAAACGTGACTCACAAGATAAACTCCAACAAAGATCTGTAAAATGCATTTTTGTAGGATACCCAAAGGAGACAATGGGTTACTACTTTTACTACCCACCTAAGATCAAAGTGTTTGTTGCTAGATATGGTGATTTTTTTGAAAGGGATTTTGTAACTCAAGAAATCAGTCTAAAAGATTATCTAAATAATGCATTACCTTCAAAAAACACTAGCACACTTCCTGTAGAACCGGAAAGTCTGGGTCCTCCACTAGAAGTTGAAGTAGTTCCCATTCGCAGATCTTCAAGATCTGTGAAAGCTCCTGACCGTCTATGTCTTAATGTAGAGGTCGATGAGCATACACTAGGGGATCTTAATGAACCTACTAGTTATAGAGCTGCCATTAATAGCCCTGAAAAGGTTAAGTGGAAAGTTGCTATGGATGGGGAAATACAATCCATGCATGATAATGAAGTCTGGGAAGAAGTTGACTTACCTCCTGGTGCCAAGGTAGTTGGGAGTAAGTGGCTCTATAAGATTAAGACTGACATGGATGGATATGCACACATTTATAAGGCTCGTCTAGTTGCTAAAGGTTTTACTCAAACTTTTGGAATTGATTACGAGGAGACGTTTTCTCCTGTAGCAGACATAAGAGCTATAAGGATTCTCATAGCTATAGCAGCGTACTATGACTATGAGATTTGGCAAATGGATGTGAAAACCGCTTTCTTAAATGGTCATCTAGATGAAGACATCTATATGGCACAACCAGAAGGGTTTGAAAATCCAGAGTTTCCAAATCGTGTATGCAAGCTTAAAAGGTCCATTTATGGATTGAAGCAAGCATCACGACAATGGAACAAGAGGTTTGATGCTGAGATCAAAAAGTTTGGATTCACTCAAAATCTTGATGAGCCATGTGTGTATCACAAAGCTAGTGGGAGTGATGATGTAATTTCCCTAATTCTTTATGTTGATGACATATTGATCATGGGAAAAGACATTCCAAGTTTGCAAAAGGTTAAGGCATATCTTGGAAAGTGCTTTTCTATGAAAGATTTAGGAGAAGCTGCATACATTCTGGGAATCAAAATCTATAGAGATAGATCAAGGTGGTTAATTGGATTAAGTCAAAGTGCTTACATTGACAAAATATTGAAAAGATTCAATATGCAAAATTCCAAGAAAGGATATATTTGCCGATGGAAGTAAAACATGGCTTATGTAATGAGTTTTGTGCTTCAACGCCTGCTGAGGTGGCTCGCATGAGTAGAGTTCCTTATGCTTCGGCTGTAGGATCTATTATGTATGCGGTTAAGTGCACAAGGCCAGATGTGGCGTTTGCTCAAAATATAACCAGTCAATTTCAACAGAATCCAGGTGAAAAACATTGGATTGTTGTTAAGCATATACTTAAGTATTTGAGGAATACAAAAGATATGTTTTTGGTATATGGTGGAGATCTAGCTTTTGAACTTTGTGTTACAGGTTTCTGCGATGCATCCTTTCAAAGTAATAAAGATGATTCGAAGTCTCAGACGGGTTATGTCTTTGTTATTAATGGAGGAGTAGTAGACTGGAGGAGCAAGAAGCAGAGTACAATTGCGATGTCTGCAACAGAAGCTGAATACATTGCTGCTTCAGAAGCCGCTATGGAGGCTGTTTGGATTAGAAAATTCGTTTCAGGGCTTGGTGTTATGCCTTCAATTGAATTACCTATTAATATGTATTGTGACAATTCTACTGCAATCATATTTGCCAATGAACCTGGAGTCATGAGAGGCACCAGACATTTTCTACGGAAGTATCACTTTGTTCGTGAAAAGGTTAACGAAGGTGAAATAAATCTGCTGAAAGTTCACACAGATGATAACTTAGCTGATCTGTTCACTAAGGCTTTGACGAAAGAGAAGCTTAATGAATTGGCCAATGGAATTGGGCTTAAATTTGCTAGTAGTTTCAGGCGTAACTGTGATTAGTATTTGGATAAAGGATATTGTAAACAATTATTATTTTAATGAAATAAAGTATGTTGTATGTTTATTTCTATTGTTAATTATTATTGTCCTATTTTGCATGTTTAAATCCATGAATAAGAGTTATTCTAAATTGTCCGTTGTCAGTTAATAATATGGGAATATTATTAAATTAAGACAAATCTGAAATTGGTATAATATACTTAAAGTATATTGATGCGTAGTCATGCCATTTCAGACGATATTCGATGATACTGAATATAGGACTTATCCCAACTATATGATGTTACTTTATGGATCTTGTCATTAAGTAAATCATAAGAAGTTATCCTTATACTTGAGATACAAGATAACAGTCATGAATGTAGTACAATTTTGTGGAACAACTTAAAGCTATACGTAACTGGTAGTCATAAGGGTTGTTTTCGGAAGTGTTACAAAGTTTGTGTGTTTTGCTTGTAATCAATAAAGAATTTGTTCCTTCAAATTAATTTTTGGAGTTTAATACTGCTGGGCCCCTCGTAGGGTTGTCAAGGTGTTTGCGTGGCCACGCCCAAGGTCTTTCCTGAATGGTTCAGAAGATTTGGTAATCATGTCAATTTCTAACAACGAGAAACAGAATGGTTAATTAAGGAATGAACTAGATCCATATCCTTATTTAACATGGTATTAGAAACAAAGGGATAATAATAATGAGAAATCATTAAAAGGTTTTCCAGGAGCCTTACTCAAGTTGTACTAGAGGCATCGGCGTGTTGCAAGATGCTAACCGATGTGATCACACTATTATGATATGTCTAAGTGGGAGCTGTTGGTTTTATAGACATTATAATAATAGTCGTGTGTTAGGATCGAACTTGAGATCACGGGATTGTACACAATGCGTATGAAGAGAAAAAGAAATAATTATTTATAAAATGTTATAAGTAATTATTAATAAACACAAAAATAAATAATAGTAATTAGTATTTAACGATTAATGACTAATGACCTATTAAACGAAGATTAGGAAAGTAATACTAAGCAAAATTTGGAAACAAGATAAGGTTCCGGAATCCCCTAAGGGACTCCAAATCCGATCGGCCATAGGGGGGGGGTAACCTCCTTTGTGTCTTGAGCTCCAAGTTTTGATTAGTATATAAGCAAACCCAAGATGCATGTTTTTCTCATAACTTGTACACACACACATCTTGGTGTTTTCTCTCCTCTCTTTGTCCCTTTGGTCGATCCATCTAAACAAACCCCTAAGGGTTTTGATTTTCTTAGATTAAACAAAGTTTTGTGTTTAATTACTTGCATAAACTTTTTCTTGAATTAGTACGTATGTACAAGAACGTGAATCAAACACACTATTGTTTGATTCTTGGATTGAATTACAAAATAGGTAAGGGGTAATTCTTGTAATCCATATAAACCCTAATTAGGGTTCTTGTTCCGGAAGATTGAATTTGATTCTTGTTCGGGCTAGAATCACAAAGGTATGTTTACTATTTAATTATTGATTAATTAATTACATGTTATTTGATCTTGTTATAATTGCCTCCGCTATGCTCACTTGATGTGTTTGGTTTATAATATATGAATGTCATGATATCATAATTCCAACAAATGAGTCATGGGATGGGTGTGAAACTCTATTGGGGGGGGGGGGGACTGGTTGTGGGGTCATACAGCATGAGCTCATTTTCGCCTTTTTATAATGAACATGATATTTTCTTTCTTTTAATTTGTCAACCAATTTAAGTTAGTTCAAAATTATATACTCCATATTATATGCAATGAAGTTATGTAGTAGTGTTTACAATAATATAATTAACTACTATTAGAAATCAGCAGTAACATAAGAAGTTCGAGCGGGTAAGCAGGCCAACCTATTTTGACCCATTAACAAACTGAACCATCTGTTTTGCCACCTCTAACTCCTCTAACATTTCAAACCCAATCAATTTCAATCGGTCAATAGACATCTGGTGAATCGATTCACTATATCACAATCAGATTAAACCCAATAACAGAATACTGAAGGCAAATATTGCAACAAATGAATAACCATAGTAAATTTGAATAAACAGAACCATATACTAAATACCTGAATTCAATAGTTACAGTTACTGCTTCTATGAACCTACACATCTTACTCTTTTTTCTTTTCATTCTTGTCTTTTCATTTAAATCGGACTCTGACCAATTAAAAAACAACATGATAAGTTGATGATCTCATAGATTGTATCTCACATCCCATCTTCCACTAATATCAGCATTGAATGTCCAATTATTTTCCCTTAATTGTACATATGGAATCTGCAAAAAGATTGAAAATAAGGGCACGAATTTAAAAAAGATTTCCAAATGAATTAAAGGACGAAGTGATATGAACTTGACAAAATGAAATGGGGATACAGATAAAACAGGGATTAAAATGAGACCACATAACCAAAAAGACAAATATAAGCCATGTGACAAATAAACTTAGTCTATGTTTCCAAATCAATCATCCGGTAAAAAGTTTGACAGGAATTCTGGATTTCCAACAAGTCACCTTCCCGAATAGTGATATGGTGTCACGATAAACGGCTGCTCATTTCATATCTTGAGTAAGTCCAGCAGGAATAGATGGTCTGCCCTAGCTCTAACTAATATATCTACTAACATAGCGCACTAGCGAAGTATTACAGCATGACACTGGTTTGGAAACATGAATAACCTAACCCGATTGAACTTATTCGTGTTCTGGTAAAAATGACACCACTAATGACAATATGACTACGGATGTGAAGTTGCTGCAAGAAAACCGAGTTTTAAGATAAATGCAATATTACTAAACTGACCATAACTTAGATGATCATCCAATTTTTGTTAGTTGCAATAAGAGCTTGTAAAGGTACACTCAAATACTTGTTAAGCCAATTGATAACTAGAATGTAATTTAGTTAATCTCGAACAAATACTTGTGTCGTGGGCTGTTCATCATTGTTTAATAAAGTAAGGAACGTCATGTAGCATGACTACCTTACGCATCAACCATCTCAATTAGATCACAGTTCCTAGTGGTGAAATGGGTGGCAGTTGGTTTGGATAACAGGGAAAGACTCAAGACAGGACGGGTTCCGTTGGAGTCAATTGTGACAACTGGCAAATTAGGGAGCCGTTTTGAAAACCCGCATTACTATAAAAATTATAATTTTGGAATATTTAAAAAGTTTATTGTGACGAGATATTTTATGAACGTTGGAATGTGATTTTTATCGTACGTTATTTATGGAATTTGATTATTTATTAATGATTTGGTTCGAATCATTCGTGATGATTTATTTTTGAGATCATTATTTGGCACTACATTGACTCCGGCACTAGGAAAACCTAACAATTTTAATTATTTTAATATTGGTTCGGATATTTATATTTTTGGAACGTATTGCGAGTTTTTGATTATTTGGAATGGGTTCGGTTCGAGAGAGTTGATTTGTTATTAAAGGTTTCGGGTTTGGTCCGTGTATTTTACACCGGGTTACTTAACTCACTTTACCCCTTAATATTATTATTATTATAAATAAAAAGTTTTTTTTATAAGAGTAACATACATAAAATCGTCCTTGTGAACCTGGACCAAAACACAACACCATCACCCTCACCAACACTTTCACTCTCTCTCTCTTTTCTAATACAAACACCACCGCCACCCTTAAACCACCATAATCGCCGCCACCGCCCCTCCCCTAAACAAACCAACACCACCATCTTAACCACCTTTTCCTGATCTATCTATTGGTATAAACCACGCGCTCTAAAACCCACTCTAACACCTCGAAATCACCACAAATCCGTCACCATCTTTCTTGTTTTCGAAGTATTTGTCATTTTAGTCTTGGAGTTTGAAGGTAAGACGAGTTTCAACTCATATTTCGGTGGGAATCGTGACCTTGGGTCATGAATTTTTGGATTTCATTCGAATCTATGGTTAAAAACATGAGAACTCAAATGGGTTTTGAATAAAACGTGATCTAAATCGAGTTTGGTATCCGGGTGTGATGTTTTCTTTTGGGTCGAAGTGAAACCGAGAGCAATGGCTCTCGGCTTGGATTTATTTTTTTGAGCCTTCATGTTTTTGGGCTTTTAGTCATGGTAGCAAGAATGGTTATGGTTGTGGAGTAATTGTTTGTTTGAGGTTTGATTTCGGATTGATGCTTGTTGTGTTTTTGGGACGCCGTGACCCTAAGGGTCCGTTTGGCTGTTTTGGGTGTGCTCGGATGAGCCTATGCCGAGACCAAAGTGGTCTTTGTCTTGAGTCATCTTGACTCGTGGGGTTGAGCCGAGACCCAAATGGGTTTTTCCGGTTCACATTGTTATTATTTGTCGTTATTGAGACTTGGGCATTTTTATTGTCTTTGTTGTTGTTATCATATTGTGGTTCTTTTGTTGTTGACGTTATATACTTGGTGACGAGTTATTATGGACTCATGATATATTTTGGAGATGTGTTGACGAAAAGAGTATCTGGGGACCGATTGTGAGACGGTCAATTAGATGACGGAGATAGGTTAGTTGGGTGCCGTAGTCGGACCCTAATGTTGTAGCACGTGGATTTGGGATTGATTTGGACGGAGTTGATTTATTTAT
The DNA here is from genome assembly GCA_030686995.1 of Artemisia argyi. NCBI lineage: Eukaryota > Viridiplantae > Streptophyta > Magnoliopsida > Asterales > Asteraceae > Artemisia > Artemisia argyi. The sequence continues at coordinate 6,806,907 of CM060705.1, forward strand.
TTTGACATGGTTATTATTTTTGGACTTGGACTATGAGCCAAGAGTGATGACTCGGACATGTGACCAAATTCTTATGACTCGATAAATATTTAAAATCGAACATTAAAAATAATACTCGTAATAATATTATTGATAATATAATCGTTTATATACGTATATAGACGTGATAAACCTATGTATATATATATATATATATATATATATATATATATATATATATATATATATATATATATAAATGCGTATATTAATAATAAAACGATCACGAGTAAATGTTATAATAATATAACGATAATTATTATACCATGCGAATAGTGCAATAAATGTCGGAGTATTATTATAAATAAATAACTATAAATAATGTCGAGAACTAATACGTCGGGTAAGTAATAAATAAAAATATGATAACTTTTATAAATTTGGAAAACTTATCGAGTTATACGAGTTGTGGTTACTCAAGTCCAAGTGGGCTTTATTATGTGACTTTTGTGTTGTCACGGATATATGACGATTAATATAAACATTTTCTATAACTACGTAACTTATTTAATCGACGGGTTAAATCGAGTTATTTGGCTATATAAAATGAGTATATTAATGGGCATCGTATCCCACGACGCCCATAGGTTGTGGTACGTGTATTAGGATAATAAATTACTATATATCTCGTTGAATTTGGCTAAATTGACGAATTTGGCAAATTGGACGATATATATAGGGAATTTATTGGACTACGATATTTACCACATAGTATTCTTTGTGCTATGTGATTTAGGTTGGGTATAATCTTGAAACGGTATACTACGTAAATAAATATGGGAGATTACCAAATCGACGGATTTGATAAACTTCGATGATTTATTTAAATAATATATTGGGCGAATATTAGACGTATAGATGGTTTATTTCTTTTCGTTGTGGCTTCTTGGTTTGAGTTGTGTCGACCCTCCACCCGTATGGATACCAAACGTCAAATTTCAAATTAATATATGAAGATAATTTAAGAAATGGATATTTTTGGAAAGTGAAAATGGAATACGTTCGGGAATGGGAATATTTGATTTTGAGGAAATGATTTCTGAATGAGTTTGATATTGTTAGGAAGTGCCGAGTCTGTAGTTGCCGTTACTTGAGTTTGCTTACGTCTTTCATCTATCGATTTCTTTTGAGGATTTGCTGGACTTGAGGTGAGTCATAGCCCCACTTTTTACTCTTGAACTTTGTTTTCAATACTTGGGGTGAGAAACGTGCAAATGTTTTATGTGGACTATTATCGCTTTATTTATGTTAAAACTTGCTATGCTTATAGAACTAGGTAGGTTTTAGCGCATGTCGTATCCTTACGAATGCATGAACATGTCGTATCCTTACGAATGTTAGGCATGTCGCATCCTTGCGAATGCATATTGATCTGATTTGGTTATAGAGCGAGGCCTAGTCAAGAACTAGGTAAGCGATACAATGAGGCCTAGACTAGATCTAGGTAAGTTGAACATGTCGTATCCTTACACATGTTGGGTATGTCGTATCCTTACGCATATAGATTGATTTGATTGGATTCGGTTATTGGACTATAGTGTGCACCTATAGGGTTGATTCGATTTGGTTAGATTATTTTGGTTGGATGATTGAGGCCTAGTCTAGCTAGCAAGCGTTTTGCGTATATGTCCACTATATTGAATTATGAATTTAAACCTATGATCTCACCAGCGAAAGCTGACTTTTAGCACGTTTTCTCAGGCAATTAAGTGATGCCCTTTGGATGCTTGGATTGGAGGCTTGGCTATGGCACCCGGTTATGGATCTATTTTCTAAAGCTCTGATAAATTATTGTGGAGCTACGTTTATTTCTATTGGGCCTTACTTTGGATAATTCTTGGGATAAATGTAAACTTTAAAACCCGTTTTGGTTGTGTTTTTCTTATGTTTACTTTATCTCGTTCTTTCATGACTTTGAATGGATACCAATCCCCGTAGCACCCCGAAAGCTTGTTGAGTCTTCCGCTGTACCAAATTTTGGGGGTGTTACAGATTGGTATCAGAGCCAAGGTTAGAGAGAACTAGGTAAATAGACACCTAAACTATAACCGATTTTTATAGAAAACGATCCTCGACCATTGCCCGCCAGCCCGCCAAGCCGAAGCATCTTCGATTATTTTGAGGTATTATGAGATAATGATTTGAAATGGGATTCTTGAGATGATTTGAGGATTTGAGGTTTATTGATTTAGTGATATAATGGCGTTTTGAGGAATTATATGGCTTAATTGTTTTATGAATGATTTTAGTAATGCGGTATTTTAAATCTTTCTTGATATATATGATTTGGAATTATATGATGATTTTTGATATGGTATTTTGAGTTCGCGGTTTAGTTGTTTTGAAACACTTACACCTACCCTACGCCGTTGTTACAGACTATGGCCTCCTGTACGTTTGACGTTGTTGAGGATATTCTTACTACACCTGTACGCCCAGCACAGATCACCATGGCTCCTGATGATCCTTACAGGGTTGCCATACATTCAGCTATTGTGTCACCGACAGCTTCTACTTCTGCACCGCCTGCTGCATCTACGCAGGGACCCTCATCTTCTCTAGGGCTCCCTGGTACTTCGAGGCAGCTTACTCTTCATCAGGCTTTGGCTCGTGTGGCTCCACGTTTTGCCCACCGAGCTACGGCACGTATGTCGGTACGCTCTACTTCACCACCTTTACATTTGGATGCTCACACTCTCCTGTCAGATGCACCACTTGCATCATTGCGTCATCGTCCTAGATCACCTACCCCATCTCCACATGGTTCACCTGTTAGGAGACGACGATTGATGACGTACTCTTCCTATGAGGAGGAGGAGGAGGAGGAGTACGAGGGTGAGGATGAGGCTGATGACCCTCAGGAGGCTGAGTAGGGTGATGATGATGACCCTGAGGAGGAGGATGACCCTCAGGAGGAGGAGATGCCTGATGATGATGGTTTGTTAGTGCCGCCAGCTCAGGCTGAGGAGCCTGATTCACCTATACATCCGATAGAGCCTGTTTCACCTGATCATCCATTTTTGTTTGAGTTGCCACCTGGTAGTCCCGTTGAGTCGGATGCATCTTCTGAGGTTTCTGCTGAGCATGTAGAGTTAGGTGAGACTGGTAGGATGTGGGCTCAGATTACTGCACAGGGCGAGAGGATCTCGCGGTTATCTGATCGACTTGAGATGGTTATTGGAGAGTTTATCGCGGATCTGAGAGTTGATATGACTGTGGTTGTGGGCAGGACGACTGAGATGAGGAGGGGTTTGATGGAGATTCACGAGCATATTGAGGGTTTACAGCGAGGTTTTATCACAGCTCGAGAGGCCGACCGCAAGTTATGGCAGAGGAATGCCGAGCTAGAGAAGGAGGTGGCTGACCTCAAGAGAGACAGCGACACTCATAGTGTGGAGTTAGGTTCACTATGGAGAGAGCTTGAGGGCTTGAGGCAGGAGTTAAGGAACCTCCGCCAGCAGCGTGGCTAGATGTTTGAGTTATATTGTCTTGTTGCTTTCTACACCGAGGAGTGTTCGGTTAGAAAAGCTAGTTATCATATTTTGATGTATTTTCCGTTCAGTATTCGTCTCGTTTGGAACGATGTTGGATCCTTATTGTATGGTTGATGGTTATTATTATATGGTATTATGTGGTTCTTGGATATTGTGGAAATTGAGTCCCTATTCGCTTTATTGATGTCTTGTGGTGTATTGTTGATATTATTTCCATGACTTGGCTTCGTTGATTTAAATTCTTGTTAAGCATATGATAAGTTCTATCAGAGACTCATGAACTTGTATGATGTTTCAGATCAATGGCCCCACGACGAAACCCTGTTAGAGCTACCAGAACTGGTCCTGCAACGACTACCCCTGGTCGTCGAGGACGCCGTCCTATTCGAAATGTTGAGACCCCTACTCCTGATAACCTGGACACTACTAACTGCAACAACAGGAATCAAAATGTTGATGTTCAGGGAGACAATGATCTTGTTCCACTTAACGCACCTACTGTGGATCAAGCAATGATCAATCAACTTATGGAGCAACGAGTTGCTGAGCTACTAGCTGAGTCAAATCATTCCAACAATTCTGCTGGAACATTTCCACCTGTTCGTGCTAATGGATGTAACTACAAGGAGTTTAAAATTTGTGGACCCATTGAGTTTGGTGGAACCGAAGGAGTGGTCTACTTGGTCAGGTGGATAGAGAAGACTGAGTCAGTGTTTAATTTCAGTGGTTGTGCGGAGAATGCGAAGGTAAAGTTTGCTTCTTTTACCTTCAAGGATGAAGCTTTAACTTGGTGGAACAATTACCGAAATTCGGTTGGGAGTGATGTGGCTTATGCTATGAGTTGGGAGCAATTTAAGTCCTTGCTGATTCAGACTTACTGCCCAAGGAATGAGATTAAGAAGCTGGAGATTGAGTTCTGGAACCATAAGTTGAAAGGTACCAATATGGCAACTTACAATCGCCGTTATCGAGAGTTAGCCTTACTTTGTCCCGATATGGTTAGGACTGAGACTCAAAGGATTGAGAGGTATACCGATGGTTTGCCGGTAGCTACAAGGATCGATGTGATTTCTGCTAAGCCTGCAAACATTCATGAGGCTATCACTATTGCTCAACAATTGATGGACTCGTTGGCATTGGAAGAAGCTGAGAAATACAAGAATGGAAAGAGGAAGAGGGATAATCATTCTAAGGGTAATGATCGTCGGAACAAGCGACAAACGACTACTAGAGCTTATGCTATGGGAGATGGAGATAAGAAGAGCTACAATGGAAATGCACCCAAGTGTAACCGATGTTATGGGAATCATTCTGGACGATGCACTGTGGTGTGCAAGAATTGCTCTAAGATGGGACACATAGCTAAGGACTGTAGAGCTCGACCACTTGCTATGGTTCAAGCTACTCCTGAAACTATGAGTAAGGCAAATATTACTTGTTATGGATGTGGAAAGAAGGGACATTATAGGAATGAGTGTAGGGAATCGTGGAACCGAGGAAATCATGGATCGGGTGGTAATGGGTACAATAATGGAAACCGTGGAGCTGGAGGAAACAGTGGACGACAAGATAATGGGGACCAACGTATGGAAGCTGGAACTGCTCATGGGAGAGTGTATGCACTTGGAAACGAGAGAGGAGAAGATCCGAACATCGTTACTGGTACGTTCCTTCTCAATAATCGTTATGCTTCCATACTATTTGATACTGGCTGTAACAAATCACAATTTCAGGTTAATTTCTATTTTCGGAAAATTTTACTATTCATGTTACTATTCATTTTTACTATTCATTTCTTTCTGAATTTTTCCCGAAAGTTGATTTTTATTTCATATTCTCGAGTGATAAATCATTTCCATGACAAATTAAATGTTTGACACTCGTCAGATCATTTTCGTGAAAGTTATTAAGGAATGACACGACATTACACGTTTTAGGGTAAAACGGCAATCAGAAATTCTACGCACAACGAAATTTGATCCCGTCAGGTGACCCCACATCAGAAAAATGTTTAACACATTCATGATTTATTTGAGAATAAATCATAACTGAGAAAAATCATGGCCCAAATAAACTTCGGCCGTGAAAAACTGGAATTTTCAGTTTTACGCGTTTTTACTCAGCCGTAACCCTAGCCTTTACCTGCACCGCATTTCTAAGATGATTTGAGCTTTCAACTTATTTAAATAAGTCAACATATTTTTCCCTCCTCCATTGACTAAAAATCATTCCTTGATTTTATAAATCATTCCTTGATTTTTAGGCTTCCGGTTTGATGTCTAAAAGACATTTAACACCAACCGACACCAGACTGAGCCCAGTCTTGACATTATAAATCATTTTAAATCATTTTTAGCATATTAGAAAAGTAACATTTTACTTTTCTCAGTTTTACGCAATATTCGTACATTTTACGTATTACGCGTTTTAGACCCGTGTTTCCAGCTTTTAGCAGGTTTTACCACCCAAATGGAACTTATCACCCATTTTATATTTTATTATGGGACTTATGAACATTTCTAACAATACTTTAAAGTTTCATAATTTTACGACACCCGGTTTTACGTTTTGAGGCCTAATCATTTACGGTTGGCATTTCCCGGAGTCAAAATGCATCTTTTAACCAAGGATAATACCAAGCCAAGCCACCTCCCCTCCTTATCTGTTTTGGAACCGCCTCTAGGGGGGGGAGTCACACCCTTGGTGGCTTGATCTTGTGCCTTGTGATCTAGGATGCATACATGTGTTCTTTTTGGCAAAATATCTCTTGAAAACTAACCTCCTCAAAGTCATATATATACCCCCTCCCCTCTCCATATGGCCGGCCATCCCAACACACCTAAATCATCTCACACTTAGCTTATCTCTTCTAATTTGTTGCAAGGTTCAAGTGAAGTTCAAGTATAGAAACCCTAGTTAGCTTATTTCTTACCAAAAATCTTCCAAACCCTAACATACTTGGTGTTTTCTCTTGAGTTTAAATCCACTCAATACACCTCAACCTTTATCATCTATCTTTCAAGAATACTAAGAGTAGAAAGGTTGCTTGAAGTGAAAAGGGTTGAAGCTTGTCTATCAAAGTCCATTTCCTTACTAGTTACTCCTTTCTTTCATTAGAAAGCCTAAAGTTGTAAGCCTAAACCTAACATGCTTCTTGTTTATTTATCATGTTCATCTCATTTATATGTTATTCTTGCTATATTATGTGTTGTAATTATGTCCATGATGAATCATGATGAGTAAAAGATGTTGTTGTAATGACTTATTGAAACAAATTACTAAAACAAGCAAACTAGTGAATATCTTGGTATAACCTGATCAAAATGGTAAAAATTTTATATTGGATTATTACATATTACAGTAGAGGACTTAAAAAGCAAACCATAGCAATTTGAACCACTTAAAAAGAGTAAACGAGTCAAAAGTTATGGCGATTTGAAGTTACCAAAGATTTCCGGCAAAACTGCCTAAATGTTTCTGTGATTTCTGTGACAGAACCTAAAACACGCAAAAAGAGGCATTTCTGGTCCGATTCATGAAAAAGTTAAAACACGAAAGTTGTCCGGAATCATGTTTTCATTCAGGATTAAAGAGGCTCAAGCCTTGAAAACGCCTTCTGAGTGAGATATTTCTCAGTTTTCTTAACAGCTACTTACATATTTTAAGTTACTAAGTTATTGTCATACTTTCAAAGGAATAAAAGGTATTATGACCTATAACCAAGACCACCATCATGGCTAGAACCAAGGTAGTGTCTCATGACCATGGAACAAGGACCAAAGGTCATGGCTAGGCCATGACGAATGACCAAACCAACTTACCAAGGCGTAAACATGAAACAATGAAATTGGCGATATATGGAACAAGCAATTTGTATCTACTTCACCTAAAAGGAAACCATGAGATTTTACCAAGACAAATGGTCATACAAGACTTATAAAACTACCCCTAATAACAATCTTCATGTACTATAAACTTTCCTAAGTTTATACAAATATCGGACATGTAACTTTTTCGGATCAAAACTTATATCTATATACTTTATCAACTACTACAATAGTAGGGAGCTTCATGTGAGGAGTTCATTATGTAAGCCGTCGAGATGAGTTGTGGATTTACGAGTTAAAGTGTCCTGGCTCCTCGAACGCTTACTAACATGACTTCTGAAATATGTTAGCCCGAACGGTAGTAAACGATATACCAAAACATACATGTTCATAAATCTTTCTTTCAAAGACTTACAAATATACATCATACCTCATCATGGACTAAATGCAAAACATATATAGGCACTCCGTTATATTCTTTACACAAATCCTAAGTCGCAACATTCTATTCTAGGTTGCTCGTAGAAACCTACACGATCCGATCATCACCTTCATTATTTGCTATCATACTTGAGGTGAGTTCATAGCCCCGCTTACATTACTTTAATGTTTTACAAACCCTTGGGGGAAATACATGCTACTTTTAAACCGAACACAATGCTTTGAAACTGTATGCTGCCTGATTGTTTTATTATTACTAAGTACCTACCTTGCCAATCCTAGGCCCCATCATGAACCATTTAATCACTAGTATTAGTGAGCGCGAGTATTGTGAATAGGCCTATTGGGATTGACGAATCCCATTTGTTTGAGCAGTTAGTTCAAATGAATGCACTATATTTGAAAACATTAAGTATGACGGCAAAGTACTTACCGGGGCAACATAACCGCCGATTGATATTGGTACACGTTAACGTATTGGTTGCATGAGCTTAGTACATAATAATAACTGTTTTGTTTTCTAACATGAGTATGAGTCTAATTAACTCATTACTACCAACATATTGTGTTCAACCTTAAACAAACTCTATGAATATCACTCAACCTTTGTGTTGACCTCTTAAGCATGTATTTCAGGTCCATGATAATCAAGAATGGAGCGGGAAGGGCACGTACCGAAGGAAGAAGGCTATAAACAATTATGTCATTCTATAAAAACATCATAGACTTTATATTGATGTGTTTTGAAACAATGCAACATTTTGGGACCTCACTATGTAAACTTTGATATATTTGAATAATATGAATGACAACTCTTTTTATTACGATTCGTTTAGAGATCGTTTTCTATTATTATGACTGTTGTGCCATCGAGTAACACCCAAGTTGAATTCCGCTGCAACATGAATTGGGGGTGTTACAGATTGGTACCAGAGCCAGGTTATAGAGAAACGGGTCTAAGTGAGACCTAAACTATAACTACAATAACAAGCAAAAACATTTTTATAGCCTTCCGCTCTTCGTGCCTTCCGTCCTCCAGAAGATTATGGACTTATTACACATGTTATCCTACATGAACATATTTGTATATTGTTATATGCACATTGACGTAGTTTGAGCATTTTTTTCCATAAGCATTTGATTTATCTTAACATCGAAATACTAATTGTAGACATCATGTCCGCACCTCCATCTCCCGATCATCTTCATGCTATGCCCGAGTATTTACCAATTCTTCCCGGACCCGATGATCCTTACTTTGAACAAATTGACTATGACGATGAGGAAATACCTTATGAGGATCTAGAAAATGAAATAGATTCGGACGAAGATCCTGAAATGGATTTGGACATAAATATCGATGAGTACGAAGAGGATCCTGAAATGGATGTTGACATCGAAGGCATCGAGGAGGAAGCGGAGGAACTATTAGTGGTGCCACATTTATCACCATTGACATCTCCACCTCCGGTTTCACCAATTTCATCCGAATCTAACCGTACCACTCCAGCTCAAGTTCCGAATTCTACTCACCAAACCAGCGGTACATCTACATCTACACATATGTTCGCGAACTCAGCTCAATACGAAATCTACTCTTTGAAACAAGCTCTCAACCTAACCCAACTCAAAGTTAAATGTATGGCAAGTCAAATGCATGAATGTATGTCCAAGGTAAATTCTGCTAGAATGGATGCCATGAATGCTCAAGACGACCTATATTGGTTTAAGCTTGACATGAGCTACGTTAAGAGTGACTCGGATCATGTTGGGGAAGTAGTCTTAAATCCTTTGACTCGCTTGGATGATGTCAAGGATAGACTCACTTTGGTTGAGAGGGCCCAAGAACAGGACGCGGTTCAAATTCACAAACTACTTCACCGCCTAAATACCGCCGAAATCAGGTTAGATGTGGCAAACTTTGACAGGTATCAACTTAGGAATGATTTGTGTGGGATGCAAACTCAAATGAGTTCCCTACAACAAAGGATATACCGAAAGGAGGTCAAAGAATACCGTCCAAACGAAAGCGTAGATGTGTTAGCAACACGCGGAAATAATAATCCAACCGGACCACAACAACCTCCCAACCAACGTTAGACTAGTGTTATAGTACTAGTTAGCTTTTGTATAATGTTGTAATTACTAACTGAAAGTATCAGTTAGTAAGTTTTGAATGAACTTGTAATAAGTTCGATTTTGTAATCAACGTTATATAAATATAACTTTGTTTTATATACTACCATGTGTTGCTTTTAAGTTTCAAACATTATCATCCTATCATTCTTATCAAACATTGTGCTCATCTCACAACTCTCTAATTACAATGTATCTTTTGAACAATAGAACCATGGCGCCCAAGAAAAAGACCCCACCAACGATGACACAAGCCGCCATCCGCAAACTGGTGAAGGATAGTGTCAATGCAGCACTTATCGCTGAACGAGCAGCCGTAGCTGCAGCAGCTGCAGCAGCTGCCGATGCCACCACAGCTGCTGGTGCTGCTGATGCTGCAGCCGCTGCTGATGCTGCAGCAGCCGCAGAAGCCGCCACTGCTGCGGAAGCTGCAATAGCTGCAGAGACTGCCAGACTTGCCAGTCTTAACCTTGGAGGACCTACCCCTCCAGTGACCAATGTTACTACAGTACCAAAGGGTTGCTCGTTCATTTCCTACCTGAAATGTGAACCCCTCAAATTCAAGGGTACTGAAGGGGCTGTAGGTTTGACCCGTTGGTTCGAAAAGGCGGAGTCGGTGTTCATTGTTAGTAAATGTACTGAGGTTGACAAAGTTCAGTATGCCACAAGTACTTTGTTGAATGAGGCGTTGTCCTGGTGGAACTCAATTGCTCAACCCATGGGCATTGAGAATGCCTACAAAATTACTTGGGCTAATTTGAAACAAATGACGATTAAGGAATACTGTCCACGCAGTGAGATACAAAAGTTGGAAGTTGAGTTCTGGGATCATACGGTTAAGGGAAATGATATCATGACCTACAACCGTAGATTCCAGGAACTGAGGATACTTTGTCCATCAATGGTTTCCCCAAAGGAAAAGATGTTGGAAAGGTATATTTGGGGACTTCCCTCAAGCATACAGGGGAATGTGACTTCGGCAAATCCCAAAGAACTTGATGAGGCTATGCGGATGTCCCGTAGTCTCATGGATCAAGTGGTACGTATGTCGGAAACCCGCAGGCAAAACAACCTCAACATCAACAACAACAACAGCAATGCCAACAATCCCAACAACTCCAACTACCGTAACAACAACAACAACAAGAACAACAACAATAAACGACCATATGATGGTAACCGTGGGAACAACAACAATAACAACAACAACAACCAAACCCGAAACAACAACCACCACAATCAGCAGAACAGGAGACAAGAAGCCGCGACGGCTTATGTTGCTGCACCTGCTGGTGGTAGGTACGTGGGTAATCAACCACAATGTACCAAGTGCAATTACCATCACGAAGGTCCTTGCCCGGCCAAATGCCACAAGTGCCAAAAGCCCGGACATCTTGCCAAGGATTGTAGGGGCAAGGGTATAGCTACTGGGGCTAACTCACAGCCCATAGTTACATGTTTCGGGTGTGGTGAAAGGGGACACTATAAAAACAACTGTCCTCAGAACCAAGGACCTCAAGGCGGAGGTGCTCGTGCTAGAGCCTATGTCATAGGAAAGGAAGAACCACACCAGGACCCGAACGTGGTTACCGGTACGTTCCTACTCAATAATATTCCTGTTAAAGTATTATTCGATTCTGGTGCTGATATGAGCTTTATATCTACTAGAATTGCGCCCTTACTTGATATTCCATCAATTACTTTAACCACTAGTTATAATGTTGAGCTAGCTACCGGTGACTTAGTAAATACCAATACCGTAATCCCAAACTGTACCCTTAATCTCTTAGACCACCCCTTTAACATCAATCTTATGCCAATCGAACTCGGAAGTTTCGATGTTGTTATTGGCATGGATTGGTTGTCTAAACATCAAGCTAACATTATTTGTGGTGAAAGAGTTGTGCACATTCCATGTGACAATGAAACTTTGATCATTCGTGGTGATCAAAGTGGAACCCGAATAAACATCATCTCATGTATCAAAACCATGAAGTACATTGAGAAAGGATGTTATGCTTTCTTAGCCCACGTAACAGAAAAGAAAACCGATGAAAAACGTCTCGAAGATGTTCCTATTGCCCGTGAGTTTCCTGAAGTCTTTCCAGAAGACTTACCCGGACTACCACCACATCGACAAATAGAGTTCAGAATTGATTTAATACCAGGAGCGGCGCCAGTTGCCCGCGCACCATACCGGCTAGCACCTTCAGAGATGCAAGAGCTATCAAATCAATTACAAGAACTTGCGGACAAGGGATTTATTCGACCCAGTTCCTCACCTTGGGGAGCTCCAGTTTTATTCGTGAAAAAGAAAGACGGGTCATTACGCATGTGTATTGACTATCGTGAACTAAACAAATTAACCATAAAGAACCGATACCCACTACCAAGAATTGATGATTTATTCGATCAATTGCAAGGCTCAACCTATTACTCAAAAATTGACCTACGTTCAGGTTACCACCAAGTTAGAGTTCGTGATGAAGACATTCCAAAAACAGCCTTTAGGACACGATATGGTCACCACGAATTCCAAGTGATGCCATTTGGGTTAACAAATGCACCGGCAGTATTCATGGATCTCATGAATCGTGTGTGTAAGCCATATTTGGACAAAATTGTGATCGTATTCATAGACGACATTCTCATTTATTCCAAAAACAAAGAGGAACACAAAGAACACCTTAGAACAATTTTAGCACTACTCAAGGAAGAGAAATTGTATGCAAAGTTTTCCAAATGCGAATTTTGGATTCAATCCGTACAATTCCTTGGGCATGTGATTGACAAGACCGGTTTACATGTCGATCCCGCTAAAATTGAAGCTATCAAAAACTGGCCAACACCTACCACACCTACAGAAATTCGTCAATTTCTGGGTTTAGCCGGGTATTACCGAAGGTTTATTGAAGGATTTTCTTCAATAGCAAAATCTTTGACCAAGTTAACTCAGAAAAACAAGAAATATGTGTGGGATGAAGACGAAGAAAATGCTTTCCAAACCCTTAAACAAAAACTTTGTAGTGCTCCTATCCTAGCATTGCCAGATGGGATCGAAGATTTTGTAGTCTATTGTGATGCATCGTACCAAGGTTTAGGTGCCGTGTTGATGCAACGTGATAAGGTCATGGCTTATGCTTCGCGACAACTCAAGGTTCATGAAGAAAATTACACCACTCATGACTTAGAGTTAGGAGCTGTGGTCTTTGCACTAAAAATCTGGAGGCACTATCTATACGGTACTAGATGTACTGTGTACACCGATCATAAAAGCCTACAACACATTTTGAACCAAAAAGAACTAAACATGCGACAACGTCGTTGGTTGGAATTACTTAGTGATTATGACTGCGACATTCGTTACCACCCAGGGAAAGCAAACGTAGTAGCTGACGCCCTAAGCCGAAAGGAACGAGTTAAACCACTACGAGTCCGAGCCTTAGTTTTAACCATAAATTCCAACTTTCCTACCCAAATCCTTCACGCTCAAGCTGAGGCGGTGAAACAAGAAGACATCCAAAAGGAGAGGTTGGATGGCATGATACAAAAGAAATTCGAAACCCGTTCAGATGGAACTCTATGCTTCCAAGGTCGAAGTTGGTTACCACTTTATGGTGGCCTACGAGACTTGATCATGCATGAATCACATAAGTCTAAATACTCCATACATCCAGGATCTGATAAAATGTATCATGATCTTAAGTTACTCTATTGGTGGCCGAACATGAAACCCGACATTGCAACATACGTTAGCAAATGTCTTACCTGCTCCAAAGTAAAAGCCGAACACCAAAAACCATCCGGTCCATTGCAACAACCAGAAATTCCTACCTGGAAATGGGAAAGAATTACTATGGACTTCATTACCAAACTCCCAAGGACATCAAGCGGTTATGACTCCATCTGGGTCATAGTTGATCGTCTCACAAAATCAGCACACTTTATACCAATCAAAGAGACTTACAAAATGGAACAACTAACCCGACTGTACGTCAAAGAAATAGTCTCAAGACATGGTGCACCGATATCCATCATATCCGACAGAGATGGTAGATTTACTTCCAATTTCTGGCAGTCACTCCAAGACGCCTTTGGAACAAATCTAGACATGAGTACAGCCTATCATCCTCAGACCGATGGTCAGAGTGAACGAACCATCCAAACTCTTGAAGACATGCTTCGAGCATGTATAATAGATTTTGGAAAAGGATGGGATACTCATTTACCATTAGTCGAATTTTCCTACAACAACAGCTATCATACAAGTATTAAAGCAGCTCCATTTGAAGCACTTTACGGTCGAAAGTGTCGTTCACCTGCTTGTTGGGCTGAAGTGGGAGAAGTTCAACTCACTGGACCAGAACTTATCCGTGAAACAACGGATAAAATTGTACAAATCAAAAATCGGTTACAAGCCGCAAGAGATCGACAGAAAAGTTATGCCGACACACGACGCAGACCCCTAGAATTCCAAGTCGGAGATAGGGTTATGCTAAAGGTATCGCCTTGGAAGGGCTTGATACGATTCGGTAAACGAGGAAAACTAAACCCAAGATACATCGGACCATTTAAAATCCTAGCCAGGGTTGGCCCTGTGGCGTACAGACTTGAGCTTCCATCAGAACTCAGTAGTGTACACCCCACTTTCCATGTATCTAACCTAAAGAAATGTTTATCGGATGAATCACTTGTGATTCCACTCGATGAAATTCAACTCAATGACGATCTTCAATTTGTTGAGGAACCCGTAGAAATCATGGACCGAGAGGTCAAACAACTCAAACAAAGCCGTATACCAATTATCAAAGTTCGTTGGAACTCACGACGTGGTCCTGAATACACATGGGAACGAGAGGACCAGATACGAAAGAAATACCCACACCTTTTTACCAACAAAGCTTCTACTTCCAACGCTAATTGATCTCCGGGACGGAGCTCTCATATGGGGTGGAGACTGTAACAAATCACAATTTCAGGTTAATTTCTATTTTCGGAAAATTTTACTATTCATGTTACTATTCATTTTTACTATTCATTTCTTTCTGAATTTTTCCCGAAAGTTGATTTTTATTTCATATTCTCGAGTGATAAATCATTTCCATGACAAATTAAATGTTTGACACTCGTCAGATCATTTTCGTGAAAGTTATTAAGGAATGACACGACATTACACGTTTTAGGGTAAAACGGCAATCAGAAATTCTACGCACAACGAAATTTGATCCCGTCAGGTGACCCCACATCAGAAAAATGTTTAACACATTCATGATTTATTTGAGAATAAATCATAACTGAGAAAAATCATGGCCCAAATAAACTTCGGCCGTGAAAAACTGGAATTTTCAGTTTTACGCGTTTTTACTCAGCCGTAACCCTAGCCTTTACCTGCACCGCATTTCTAAGATGATTTGAGCTTTCAACTTATTTAAATAAGTCAACATATTTTTCCCTCCTCCATTGACTAAAAATCATTCCTTGATTTTATAAATCATTCCTTGATTTTTAGGCTTCCGGTTTGATGTCTAAAAGACATTTAACACCAACCGACACCAGACTGAGCCCAGTCTTGACATTATAAATCATTTTAAATCATTTTTAGCATATTAGAAAAGTAACATTTTACTTTTCTCAGTTTTACGCAATATTCGTACATTTTACGTATTACGCGTTTTAGACCCGTGTTTCCAGCTTTTAGCAGGTTTTACCACCCAAATGGAACTTATCACCCATTTTATATTTTATTATGGGACTTATGAACATTTCTAACAATACTTTAAAGTTTCATAATTTTACGACACCCGGTTTTACGTTTTGAGGCCTAATCATTTACGGTTGGCATTTCCCGGAGTCAAAATGCATCTTTTAACCAAGGATAATACCAAGCCAAGCCACCTCCCCTCCTTATCTGTTTTGGAACCGCCTCTAGGGGGGGGAGTCACACCCTTGGTGGCTTGATCTTGTGCCTTGTGATCTAGGATGCATACATGTGTTCTTTTTGGCAAAATATCTCTTGAAAACTAACCTCCTCAAAGTCATATATATACCCCCTCCCCTCTCCATATGGCCGGCCATCCCAACACACCTAAATCATCTCACACTTAGCTTATCTCTTCTAATTTGTTGCAAGGTTCAAGTGAAGTTCAAGTATAGAAACCCTAGTTAGCTTATTTCTTACCAAAAATCTTCCAAACCCTAACATACTTGGTGTTTTCTCTTGAGTTTAAATCCACTCAATACACCTCAACCTTTATCATCTATCTTTCAAGAATACTAAGAGTAGAAAGGTTGCTTGAAGTGAAAAGGGTTGAAGCTTGTCTATCAAAGTCCATTTCCTTACTAGTTACTCCTTTCTTTCATTAGAAAGCCTAAAGTTGTAAGCCTAAACCTAACATGCTTCTTGTTTATTTATCATGTTCATCTCATTTATATGTTATTCTTGCTATATTATGTGTTGTAATTATGTCCATGATGAATCATGATGAGTAAAAGATGTTGTTGTAATGACTTATTGAAACAAATTACTAAAACAAGCAAACTAGTGAATATCTTGGTATAACCTGATCAAAATGGTAAAAATTTTATATTGGATTATTACATATTACAGTAGAGGACTTAAAAAGCAAACCATAGCAATTTGAACCACTTAAAAAGAGTAAACGAGTCAAAAGTTATGGCGATTTGAAGTTACCAAAGATTTCCGGCAAAACTGCCTAAATGTTTCTGTGATTTCTGTGACAGAACCTAAAACACGCAAAAAGAGGCATTTCTGGTCCGATTCATGAAAAAGTTAAAACACGAAAGTTGTCCGGAATCATGTTTTCATTCAGGATTAAAGAGGCTCAAGCCTTGAAAACGCCTTCTGAGTGAGATATTTCTCAGTTTTCTTAACAGCTACTTACATATTTTAAGTTACTAAGTTATTGTCATACTTTCAAAGGAATAAAAGGTATTATGACCTATAACCAAGACCACCATCATGGCTAGAACCAAGGTAGTGTCTCATGACCATGGAACAAGGACCAAAGGTCATGGCTAGGCCATGACGAATGACCAAACCAACTTACCTAGGCGTAAACATGAAACAATGAAATTGGCGATATATGGAACAAGCAATTTGTATCTACTTCACCTAAAAGGAAACCATGAGATTTTACCAAGACAAATGGTCATACAAGACTTATAAAACTACCCCTAATAACAATCTTCATGTACTATAAACTTTCCTAAGTTTATACAAATATCGGACATGTAACTTTTTCGGATCAAAACTTATATCTATATACTTTATCAACTACTACAATAGTAGGGAGCTTCATGTGAGGATTTCATTATGTAAGCCGTCGAGATGAGTTGTGGATTTACGAGTTAAAGTGTCCTGGCTCCTCGAACGCTTACTAACATGACTTCTGAAATATGTTAGCCCGAACGGTAGTAAACGATATACCAAAACATACATGTTCATAAATCTTTCTTTCAAAGACTTACAAATATACATCATACCTCATCATGGACTAAATGCAAAACATATATAGGCACTCCGTTATATTCTTTACACAAATCCTAAGTCGCAACATTCTATTCTAGGTTGCTCGTAGAAACCTACACGATCCGATCATCACCTTCATTATTTGCTATCATACTTGAGGTGAGTTCATAGCCCCGCTTACATTACTTTAATGTTTTACAAACCCTTGGGGGAAATACATGCTACTTTTAAACCGAACACAATGCTTTGAAACTGTATGCTGCCTGATTGTTTTATTATTACTAAGTACCTACCTTGCCAATCCTAGGCCCCATCATGAACCATTTAATCACTAGTATTAGTGAGCGCGAGTATTGTGAATAGGCCTATTGGGATTGACGAATCCCATTTGTTTGAGCAGTTAGTTCAAATGAATGCACTATATTTGAAAACATTAAGTATGACGGCAAAGTACTTACCGGGGCAACATAACCGCCGATTGATATTGGTACACGTTAACGTATTGGTTGCATGAGCTTAGTACATAATAATAACTGTTTTGTTTTCTAACATGAGTATGAGTCTAATTAACTCATTACTACCAACATATTGTGTTCAACCTTAAACAAACTCTATGAATATCACTCAACCTTTGTGTTGACCTCTTAAGCATGTATTTCAGGTCCATGATAATCAAGAATGGAGCGGGAAGGGCACGTACCGAAGGAAGAAGGCTATAAACAATTATGTCATTCTATAAAAACATCATAGACTTTATATTGATGTGTTTTGAAACAATGCAACATTTTGGGACCTCACTATGTAAACTCTGATATATTTGAATAATATGAATGACAACTCTTTTTATTACGATTCGTTTAGAGATCGTTTTCTATTATTATGACTGTTGTGCCATCGAGTAACACCCAAGTTGAATTCCGCTGCAACATGAATTGGGGGTGTTACACTGGTGCCGATAAGAGTTTTGTGTCCACTAAGTTTGCACCCTTACTAGAGAAACCCCCGATGGCCTTAGGAATTGGTTATGATGTAGAGTTAGCTAATGGGAACATAGAGAGGATTAGGACTATCATTCGCGGTTGTAAGTTAAACTTTCTGAATCATCCTTTCAACATAGACCTTCTACCCGTCACATTAGGAAGTTTTGATGTCATCATTGGTATGGATTGGTTGTCAAAGTATCATGCTCATATACTTTGCGATGAGAAGATCATGCGTGTGCCTTATGGCAAGGAGATTCTGAACATACCAGGAGATCGAAAAGAATTGAGAGACCCATCTAGATTAGCGGTCATATCTTGCACTAAATTACCGAAGCTAATGGAAAAAGGATGTTTCCTTTTCTTAGCTCAAATTTCTGAGAAAGGAGGGAAGGAGAAGAAGGAAAGGTGCATTGGAGATGTGCCTATAGTTCGTGATTTTTCGGATGTGTTTCCCGATGATTTGCCGGGAATCCCGCCTACTAGACAAGTACAGTTTCAGATTGAGTTGATACTTGGTGCTGCACCCGTGGCACGAGCGCCTTATCGTCTTGCACCTACTGAACTGGAAGAGTTGTCTAAGCAACTAGTGGAGTTAGCCGAAAAGGGGATTTATAAGACCAAGTTCTTCGCCTTGGGGAGCCCCTGTCTTATTTGTGAAGAAGAAGGATGGATCGTTTCGTATGTGTATTGACTATCGAGAGTTGAACAAGTTAACGGTGAAGAATAGATACCCGTTACCGAGGATCGACGACCTGTTCGATCAGCTTCAAGGATCGAGTGTGTATTTGATGATCGATTTGAGATCGGGATATCATCAGCTTCGAGTTCGCGAGGAAGATATTCCGAAAACGGCTTTCAGAACCCGTTACGGGCATTACGAGTTTCGGGTGATGCCGTTTGGGTTGACTAACGCACCGGCGGTATTCATGGATCTCATGAATCGGGTGTGTAAGCCTTATTTAGAAAAGTTCGTGATTGTGTTCATCGATGACATTCTAATTTATTCGAAGAGTGAGAAGGAGCATGAGGAGCATCTGAGGCTTATCTTAGAATTGCTCAGGAAGGAGAAACTGTATGCCAAGTTTTCTAAATGTGAATTTTGGATTCCGACAGTACAATTTCTGGGTCATGTGATTGATAGACAAGGAGTTCATGTGGATCCTGCTAAGATTGAAGCGATTAAAGATTGGGCTGCACCGACGACCCCAACAGAAGTTCGTCAATTTTTGGGTTTAGCCGGTTATTACCGAAGATTCATTGAGGGATTTTCGAAGATAGCAAAACCGTTGACCAAATTGACTCAAAAGAGTGTTAAATACGAATGGGGAGATAAGGAAGAGGAAGCATTTCAGTTACTTAAGGAGATGTTGTGTAGTGCTCCTATCTTGGCGTTACCTGAAGGTAGCGAGGACTTCGTCGTCTATTGTGACGCTTCGCATAAAGGTTTGGGAGCTGTATTAATGCAACGAGAGAAGGTAATAGCTTATGCTTCCTGACAGCTCAAGAAGCACGAGAAGAACTACACCACCCATGATTTGGAATTAGGTGATGTGGTTTTTGCCTTGAGAATATGGAGACACTATTTGTATGGAACCAAGTGTGTTGTGTTTACTGACCACAAAAGTCTACAACACATCCTGAATAAAAAGAGCTCAACATGAGACAACGACGTTGGATTGAGTTGCTAAGCGATTATGATTGTGAAATTCGTTACCATCCTGGTAAAGCAAACGTTGTTGCCGATGCTCTTAGGCGAAAGGAGAGAATACCACCGTTATGAGTTAAGTCATTAGGAATGACTATCGTATCGCCATTACCGTCTCAAATATTAAAAGCTCAAATGGAAGCGTTGAAAGCAGAAAATCGACATGCTGAGAACATATTTGGGATGGCATAAATGAGAAGGGATTTGTTAAGCGTTCTGATGGAGTATTATGTTTTGGAGAGCGAAGTTGGGTACCATTGTATGGAGGAATTCGAGAGTTGATTATGCATGAGTTGCATAAGTCAAAATACTCTATTCATCCTGGGTCTGACAAGATGTACCAGGATTTGAAAAAGTTATATTGGTGGCCAAATATGAAGGCAGATATAGCATTGCATGTTAGTAAGTGTTTGACATGTTCTAAGGTTAAAGCCGAACATCAAAGACCGTCAGGATTATTGACGCAGCCAGAACTCCCGGTTTGGAAGTGGGAGCGGATTATGATGGACTTTATTACCAAATTACCAAAGACAGCTAGCGGTTGTGACGCTATATGGGTAATTGTGGATCGATTGACTAAGTCTGCTCATTTCCTAGAGATTAGTGAAGATGATAGTGTTGACAAACTTGCGAGGTTGTATGTGAAGGAAATTGTTTCTCGTCATGGAGTTCCGATATCGATTATTTCTGATCGCGACAGCCGCTTTATGTCAGCGTTGTGGCGATCACTTCAAACCGCTTTGGGGACGAGACTTGATATGAGTACTGCATATCACCCCCAAACCGATGGTCAAAGTGAGAGAACTATTCAGACTTTGGAGGATATGCTTCGTGCATGCATAATAGACTTTGGTAAAGGCTGGGAGAAATATCTACCCCTAGCGGAGTTTTCTTAAAATAATAGCTACCACACAAGTCTTAAAGTTGCACCATTTGAAGCTTTATATGGTCGTAAATGTCGTTCGCCTATTGGTTGGGCTGAAGTTGGAGATAGCCAACTCACAGGCCCTGAGCTTATTTTGGAGACTACTGAGAAAGTGACTCAAATTCGTGATCGACTACAAGCAGCTAGAGATAGGCAGAAAAGTTACGCCGATCAGAGGCGTAAACCCCTAGAATTCCAGGTTGGAGACAAAGTGATGCTGAAAGTCTCGCCTTGGAAGGGTGTGATACGTTTTGGGAAACGTGGGAAACTTAATCCCCGCTACATTGGACCATTTCTTATTTTGGAAAGAATTGGGCCCGTGGCTTATCGGTTGGAATTACCACAGGAACTGAGTAAAGTTCATGATGTGTTTCATGTTAGCAATTTGAAGAAATGTCTTTCGGATGAAACGCCGGTTATACCAATTAAGGATATTCGTGTGGATGAAAGTTTGAATTTTGTGGAGAGCCGATTGAGATATTGGATATAGAGATTAAACGACTTAACAGAAGTCGTATTCCCCTCATCAAAGTTCGTTGAAATTCGCGGCATGGACCGGAATTCACGTGGGAACGTGAGGATGAGTTTCGAAAGAGATATCCGAAGCTTTTTACTTCATAGATGGTTTGTTCCGAGTGAAACCCGGGACGGGTTTCTTCTGAGGCTGGGAGGATGTGACAACTGGCAAATTAGGGAGCCGTTTTGAAAACCCGCGTTACTTTAAAAATTATAATTTTGGAATATTTAAAAAGTTTATTGTGACGAGATATTTTATGAACGTTGGAATGTGATTTTTATCATACGTTATTTATGGAATTTGATTATTTATTAATGATTAGGTTCGAATCATTCGTGATGATTTATTTTTGAGATCATTATTTGGCACTACATTGACTCCGACACTAGGAAAATCTAACAATTTTAATTATTTTAATATTGGTTCGGATATTTATATTTTTGGAACGTATCGCGAGGTTTTTGATTATTCGGAATTGGTTCGGTTCAAGAGAGTTGATTTGTTATTAAAGGTTTCGGGTTTGGTCCGTGTATTTTACACCGGGTTACTTAACCCACTTTACCCCTTAACATTATTATTATTATAAATAAAAAGTTTTTTTTCTTTTTTTTTTTTTTTTTTTTTTTTTTTTTTTTTAAGAGTAAAATACATAAAATCGTCCTTGTGAACCAGGCCCAAAACACAACACCATCACCCTCACCAACACTTTCACTCTCTCTCTCTCTCTCTTTTAATACAAACACTACCGCCACCCTTAAACCACCATAATCGCCGCCACCGCCCCTCCCCTAAACAAACCAACACCACCATCTTAACCACCTTTTCCCGATCTATCTATTGGTATAAACCACGCGCTCTAAAACCCACTCTAACACCTCGAAATCACTACAAATCCGTCACCATCTTTCTTGTTTTCGAAGTATTTGTCATTTTAGTCTTGGAGTTTGAAGGTAATACGAGTTTCAACTCGTATTTCGGTGGGAATCGTGACCTTGGGTCATGACTTTTTGGTTTCCATTCGAATCTATGGTTAAAAACGTGAGAACTTAAATGGGTTTTGAATAAAACGTGATCTAAATCGAGTTTGGTATCCGGGTGTGATGTTTTCTTTTGGGTCGAAGTGAAACCGAGAGCAATGGCTCTCTGCTTGGATTTATTTTTTTGAGCCATCATGTTTTTGGGCTTTTAGTCATGGTAGCAAGAATGGTTATGGTTGTGGAGTAATTGTTTGTTTGAGGTTTGATTTCGGATTGATGCTTGTTGCGGTTTTGGGACGCCGCGACCCTAAGGGTCCGTTTGGCTGTTTTGGGTGTGCTCGGATGAGCCTATGCCGAGACCAAAGTGGTCTTTGGTTTGAGTCATCTTGACTCGTGGGGTTGAGCCGAGACCCAAATGGGTTTTTCCGGTTCACATTGTTGTTATTTGTCGTTATTGAGACTTGGGCATTTTTATTGTCTTTGTTGTTGTTATCATATTGTGGTTCTTTTGTTGTTGACGTTATATACTTGGTGACGAGTTATTATGGACTCATGATATATTTTGGAGATGTGTTGACGAAAAGAGTATTTAGGGACCGATTGTGAGACGGTCAATTAGATGACGGAGATAGGTTAGTTGGGTGCCGTAGTCAGACCCTAATGTTGTAGCACGTGGATTTGGGATTGATTTGGACGGAGTTGATTTATTTATTTTGACTTGGTCATTATTTTTGGACTTGGACTATGAGCCGAGAGTGATGACTCGGACATGTGACCAAATTCTTATGACTCGATAAATATTTAAAATCGAACATTAAAAATAATACTCGTAATAATATTATTGATAATATAATCGTTTATATATGTATATAGACGTGATAAACGTATGTATATATATTATACTATGCGAATAGTGCAATAAATGTCGGAGTAAATGTTATAATAATATAACGTAATAATATTATTGATAATATAATCGTTTATATATGTATATGCGTATATTAATAATTAAACGATCACGAGTAAATGTTATAATAATATAACGATAATTATTATACTACGCGAATAGTGCAATAAATGTCGGAGTATTTGTAACACCCCCAAAATTTTACAACACAGCGGAATACCAATTTGAGAGTCACTTCATAGTTCATAAAAAGAAGTTACATAAAACGACTTCAAAAGAGACGTTTAATAAAATATCACATTCGTTTTGATAAATCAGAGTACAAAGGTCCCAACAATTTATATTTAAAACTTAAGTTACAATAGTTCAAAAATGACTCATTTGCATATTTAAAAATAATAATAATAATAATAATAATAATAATAATCGAATGTGAAGAAGACAAGTCTTTCAATATTTGATATCCACGCGACTCCGATTGCTCCCAATGCTCAGCTAGCCAAATAATACCTGAGAAAATACATGCTAAAAAGTCAACATAAAGTTGAGTGAATTCATAGAGTTTAATAAGTAATCATTTGAATACAAGATAATCCAGTTTAAATATACGATGGGCTACGTTGTTATACACCCATAATTTAAGTTGACATGTAACAAATACAAGTCGGGAAATAAGATTTATAGCATTGAGAATTATGAAACCGAAACCTTAACCATGATTTTGTGCCCCGAGGTAAAAATTGCCAGTTTACCCTAAACTCTCAAGATTATGTGACCGTACCCAGTCAAGGCCGGCTAAGCCTAATATGCATATCCATAATAATAGCGTTTCCAACGGAATTAACGGTTTCATGGTGGGGACTTAATTGGCAAGAAGCATTCAATCACTATAATCATATAATCGGGTCCAGCATACCAAAAATTAATACTTGTATTCGGTTTGTAAAAACTAGCATGTAT
This sequence comes from Artemisia argyi, assembly GCA_030686995.1. Lineage (NCBI taxonomy): Eukaryota > Viridiplantae > Streptophyta > Magnoliopsida > Asterales > Asteraceae > Artemisia > Artemisia argyi. The sequence continues at coordinate 6,831,307 of CM060705.1, forward strand.
CCCCCTCGCGAGGTTTATAAAACAATTGAAGTAAGTAAAAGCGAGGCTATGAACTCACCTTAAAGCAAGGAAAATAGCAATGAACAAGCGAACGAAGGAAATAGTCGCAAAAGCTCTACGATGAACCTAATTAATATACGTTGTCTTAGTTTATGAAAATAGATATCGATGTACTTTTGATTATATAAACTATGATCTTACTTAAGCTTGGTACAATACTCCTAGATACATAAAAAGGTTTTAGTTACTTACTTACAATTTATCCAAAAGTATGACTTGTAAGTTATATAAGTATGAAACTTATATTTACCCTAGGTTCAATTATGATGTAAAGGTTCAAATTAACTCTAAGGTTCAAATTAGTTCATGGGTCAAGTTTTTTTTTTGGGTCAAAAAGGTCACATTAGACCTAAGGGTTCAAAATATACTAGGTGGTTCAAAATTGTTTTAAAAGGTCCAATTCTTAAAGTGTATAACACTCATATACTTTTTATAACTAGTGCTGATGGAATTTTTATTAACTTGCCTATGTTTAGAAAATCGCCATTTGCAAACCGTAAGTCCTCAAGTCTCGTTCTTTATATCCCCGGAAAGGTCTATTTCTGTACTAACGAGATTTATTGGTCCCATTTAGCTAAAAATTACATAACCTTAGTAAAATAGTCCATTTACCCAAACTATCAATCCATTCAGCTTTCAAATTTTCAATGGTCTCACGAAAAGTGCGATATCTAGAGTTTTACTAACCCGATTCATTCCCCGTTTTCGGACACGTTTAAGTTAAGATGTCCTCTAAAACTTTTATTCTTTGAGTAACAGAGGGTTCAATACAAAAAAATGACTTTTTCACATTTTAAATCTGTTACTCAGATTGTGACTAGTTTCACCAAAATAATTTTAGTTTAATCATCGTAAGGAGTTATTCGACGAAATACCCGTCAAAATGACCACAAGACATAGGGCTACAACTACATATTTTTAGTTTATGTCCATTGTCTATAGATTAGTACATTTTAATACTTTTGTACACGGATCAAAAATAAAACAGTTTCATGTTTTGCCTTTCTTTGGTTTTTAAGGTTTTCTAACTTAAGTACCAAGCTTAACTAAGCATTATAACTTATATAATGTTCAAATACATCAAGATAGTGAATAAATGAAAGTATAAAAATATGAAAAATATAACTTGAAGCTTACAAGTGAAATGATGAGGTTTAAGGTAACAAGGTTCCTAATACTTCCTAGTTTTTATTTCAAAACTAGAAAAAGAAGTAATCTAGGTTTATAATACTTGATAAAAACTTGATTTCCTCCTCCTCCTTGATGTGTTTTGCCGTCCACCCCCAAGAGAAATAAAAGAAAAAGTATCTAGCTTGTATGAAGTGAATTATCTACATATATTGATCTATTATATTTATTAGACAACAAGTACTATCAAATAATAGAGATAGGAGATTTTTTTCAACAATGTAAGAAGAATGAAAGGGGGGGCGTGGGTTTTGGTGAGGTGTAAGAGTTGTGTAAGACTTTAGGTAGTATTTAGGTAGTTTATGATAGATATTATTAGTTTTTAGGGTATACCGGGTACCGAGTTTGCTAGAAATAAAATTTAACGGTACTAAATAAAGTGTAAAACTTGTGAAAATATAAAAAACTAGTTTTCATGATGAATTTTAGAAATATAAATGAGTGATGAGATTATCGGAGGATTTATTTGAGGTTAAAACGTGAAACACGAATTTAAACCGCGCGATAAAAATAAAAAGTGGAAGTAAAAATGAAATAAAATGGATAGTGACTTTAAAATAGGATTGAAATAAAACAATGGTGCATAGAAAATGTAGACTGAGCATAGTCTAGTCGCGATAGAATTTATTTAAACGTACGCGGATATCTTCCGACTAAGTAAATAAATTAAAATAGATTATGTAAATAATAAACCATTAAAATAATTGGCATGAAATTTTTAGAAAGGTCACAGCACGTACCCCTTAAGAGAGCGACGTCCCGGCGCTCAGTTCTTCTTAATCATTTTTGGTCGTTTTAAAGATTTTTTTTTTTTTTTTGGATGGAAGCATGTATAAAAACCATGTTGAAACTCGGGTTTGTGGTTGTGATTGTAGAATGTCTATTTTCAAATTTTTAGGAATCATTAGTTGAAACGAAGTTTAAATAAGTCATATCCTCAAGACGTGATTAAAATGTGATGTATAAAAACATGTAGTTTGAAAGATAGGGCATGGTGTCATTATAAATATTAGTTATGGTTTTTACAAAAGAGGGTGGTTAGAACTGACTCTTTAACTTAAGAAGGTCATTTTGGTAATTTAAACACTTGTGAAATATTTGTAAAATTTTCATAAAGACGCATAAAATTTTATAGAAGTCCATGGAGGTTCTTAATGCATTTTGTGCTCGGGATTTTGACAAGGTAACAAGATAGCAACGAAGATAGAAATCACCTAATGTGTAAGTGATGGTATGAGGGAACGAATAGAATGTCATGAGGGTCCTTAAAGGAAAGGATAAAGTAAAAGTGTTGGCAATAAGATAATAGAAGACAAGGAATTTATCAAGTCGTCAATTCGTGGAAGCGGATAATAGTCATTACTGTTAGCTTATAAAGCTCGCGGCGGTTGATACAAAATCAGAAAAATCAACGTAACAAATTACGAGTCGAGAGGAGTTCATAGCCCAAAAAAAAAATGATTCGTACACACGCTATGGTAGACACATTTAAGCCCACTCATTCATATCTCGTCACTTACATCAAGAGGCGTCCCAATCCATGTAAGTAAAGATTTATGAATTTATGGTTCGGCGGTTTATAATTTCCTTATTCAAATGAAGAAGCGTCCCAATTCATTTCAATAAGACGATTATAAATCATCCTACTTAAGTATGTCCGTCACGAAAAATACACAACAAGATCAAGTGCTACAATGAATAAAAGGATGTCTAATTAACGATATGATTCACCAAAATCATAAGAAGAAGTAACGAGAATAATAATATGACATTAGTCAATCGCATTTGCAAAGGTAAGTGCCAAAGGATGACACGATTTGAGATGACAAGTTAAGGTCGTACTCCCATCAATTGAAAGATTTCAAAAGAATAGATAACGAAAACAACATACGTGATTCAAAGGCATAAGAAGAATGTTCACACTCAGAGTTGAATAATAAAATAGCTAGTGGAATTGACAAAGTACACCGAATGTTAATATCATCAAAAGGAAATAAAGTAAAGTAGCGAAAATGTTTCAGAGATCACCACATCGTTCATAAGAAGTTAAAGCAAATGAGTAATTTAGTTTATAGATGATGGTAAAGTAGTTTGTAAGAGAGTGGAAAGTATTGTATTAAAATTTTAGCGAAAATGGTTTAAAAGATGGTAGTAAACTAGTTTTACAAGGTAATTTACCAAATAATTTGTAAAGGGGTGACAAAATAGTCAATTCTGAACTAGTCAGAGCTAAAATAGTGGTGCATCATGTTATTAGTTTGTAAGGTAGTAGTGGGTAATTTATTGACATGGTGCTATAGAGACTGAGTGTAAAGAGTCGGATAAAACGTTTATAATAACTATCCTTATACAAATAAAAAGTAACGCTCTTGTAAATAGGTATAAATAGTCAAGAGAAAATCAAGTGTATATAGATAGTCTTCTATATAATTTGTATCAATTTGAAAAAAAATGCAGAAATGCTCAGGAAACTTAAGTTTACGGGGAGTAAAGAAATCAAGAGGAATTGATAAATTTTAACAAGTTTCGCCATCAGATGTAATGATAGTATATAAGGTTATGAAAGAGTTTATAGACCATTGTAATCACCTACAATGTCTGACAAATAAAAGAAACCATTGTGCAACTCACAATGTTAATGAAGTAAATAAGACCATTGTGTAACCCACAATGTCTTAAAAAAAATTCATAGATCACAAGAATGTAGGAGTAGGCATGAGAGAGCAAAATCATGACTAGGGGATATATTCATTAGTCATATAATAGAAGTATGGATGCAAAGTAAAGCATATAAGTTACCTGGGAGCAAGCGTACGCGGATATCGATCAATGGTGAAAGACTTAAAAAAAAATTGAAAATCAGTTATAGTTTAGGTTTTGAAAACGACCTAATTCGCTATAACTAATGCTCTGGTACCATTCTGTAACACCCCCAAAATTTTACAACGCAGCGGAATACCAATTTGAGAGTCACTTCATAGTTCATAAAAAGAAGTTACATAAAACGACTTCAAAAGAGACGTTTAATAAAACATCACATTCGTTTTGATAAATCAGAGTACAAAGGTCCCAACAATTTATATTTAAAACTTAAGTTACAATAGTTCAAAAATGACTCATTTGCATATTTAAAAATAATAATAATAATAATAATAATAATAATAATAATAATAATAATAATCGAATGTGAAGAAGACAAGTCTTTCAATATTTGATATCCACGCGACTCCGATTGCTCCCAATGCTCAGCTAGCCAAATAATACCTGAGAAAATACATGCTAAAAAGTCAACATAAAGTTGAGTGAATTCATAGAGTTTAATAAGTAATCATTTGAATACAAGATAATCCAGTTTAAATATACGATGGGCTACGTTGTTATACACCCATAATTTAAGTTGACATGTAACAAATACAAGTCGGGAAATAAGATTTATAGCATTGAGAATTATGAAACCGAAACCTTAACCATGATTTTGTGCCCCGAGGTAAAAATTGCCAGTTTACCCTAAACTCTCAAGATTATGTGACCGTACCCAGTCAAGGCCGGCTAAGCCTAATATGCATATCCATAATAATAGCGTTTCCAACGGAATTAACGGTTTCATGGTGGGGACTTAATTGGCAAGAAGCATTCAATCACTATAATCATATAATCGGGTCCAGCATACCAAAAATTAATACTTGTATTCGGTTTGTAAAAACTAGCATGTATCCCCCTCGCGAGGTTTATAAAACAATTGAAGTAAGTAAAAGCGAGGCTATGAACTCACCTTAAAGCAAGGAAAATAGCAATGAACAAGCGAACGAAGGAAATAGTCGCAAAAGCTCTACGATGAACCTAATTAATATACGTTGTCTTAGTTTATGAAAATAGATATCGATGTACTTTTGATTATATAAACTATGATCTTACTTAAGCTTGGTACAATACTCCTAGATACATAAAAAGGTTTTAGTTACTTACTTACAATTTATCCAAAAGTATGACTTGTAAGTTATATAAGTATGAAACTTATATTTACCCTAGGTTCAATTATGATGTAAAGGTTCAAATTAACTCTAAGGTTCAAATTAGTTCATGGGTCAAGTTTTTTTTTTTTTGGTCAAAAAGGTCACATTAGACCTAAGGGTTCAAAATATACTAGGTGGTTCAAAATTGTTTTAAAAGGTCCAATTCTTAAAGTGTATAACACTCATATACTTTTTATAACTAGTGCTGATGGAATTTTTATTAACTTGCCTATGTTTAGAAAATCGCCATTTGCAAACCGTAAGTCCTCAAGTCTCGTTCTTTATATCCCCGGAAAGGTCTATTTCTGTACTAACGAGATTTATTGGTCCCATTTAGCTAAAAATTACATAACCTTAGTAAAATAGTCCATTTACCCAAACTATCAATCCATTCAGCTTTCAAATTTTCAATGGTCTCACGAAAAGTGCGATATCTAGAGTTTTACTAACCCGATTCATTCCCCGTTTTCGGACACGTTTAAGTTAAGATGTCCTCTAAAACTTTTATTCTTTGAGTAACAGAGGGTTCAATACAAAAAAATGACTTTTTCACATTTTAAATCTGTTACTCAGATTGTGACTAGTTTCACCAAAATAATTTTAGTTTAATCATCGTAAGGAGTTATTCGACGAAATACCCGTCAAAATGACCACAAGACATAGGGCTACAACTACATATTTTTAGTTTATGTCCATTGTCTATAGATTAGTACAGTTTAATACTTTTGTACACGGATCAAAAATAAAACAGTTTCATGTTTTGCCTTTCTTTGGTTTTTAAGGTTTTCTAACTTAAGTACCAAGCTTAACTAAGCATTATAACTTATATAATGTTCAAATACATCAAGATAGTGAATAAATGAAAGTATAAAAATATGAAAAATATAACTTGAAGCTTACAAGTGAAATGATGAGGTTTAAGGTAACAAGGTTCCTAATACTTCCTAGTTTTTATTTCAAAACTAGAAAAAGAAGTAATCTAGGTTTATAATACTTGATAAAAACTTGATTTCCTCCTCCTCCTTGATGTGTTTTGCCGTCCACCCCCAAGAGAAAGAAAAGAAAAAGTATCTAGCTTGTATGAAGTGAATTATCTACATATATTGATCTATTATATTTATTAGACAACAAGTACTATCAAATAATAGAGATAGGAGATTTTTTTCAACAATGTAAGAAGAATGAAAGGGGGGGGCGTGGGTTTTGGTGAGGTGTAAGAGTTGTGTAAGACTTTAGGTAGTATTTAGGTAGTTTATGATAGATATTATTAGTTTTTAGAGTATACCGGGTACCGAGTTTAAAAGAGTGATGAGATTATCGGAGGATTTATTTGAGGTTAAAACGTGAAACACGAATTTAAACCGCGCGATAAAAATAAAAAGTGGAAGTAAAAATGAAATAAAATGGATAGTGACTTTAAAATAGGATTGAAATAAAACAATGGTGCATAGAAAATGTAGACTGAGCATAGTCTAGTCGCGATAGAATTTATTTAAACGTACGCGGATATCTTCCGACTAAGTAAATAAATTAAAATAGATTATGTAAATAATAAACCATTAAAATTATTGGCATGAAATTTTTAGAAAGGTCACAGCATTATTATAAATAAATAACTATAAATAATGTCGAGAACTAATACGTCGGGTAAGTAATAAATAAAAACATGATGACTTTTATAAATTTGGAAAACTTATCGAGTTATACGAGTTGTGGTTACTCAAGTCCAAGTGTGCTTTATTATGTGACTTTTGTGTTGTCACGGATATATGACGATTAATATAAACATTTTCTATAACTACGTAACTTATTTAATCGACGGGTTAAATCGAGTTATTTGGCTATATAAAATGAGTATATTAATGGGCATCGTATCCCACGACGCCCATAGGGAATTTATGGATAATAAACTACTATATATCTCGTGGAATTTGGCTAAATTGACAAATTTGGCAAACTGGACGATATATATAGGGAATTTATTGGATTACGATATTTACCACATAGTATTCTTTGTGCTATGTGATTTAGGTTGGGTATAATCTTGGAATGGTATACTACGTAAATAAATATGGGAGATTACCAAATCAACGGATTTGATAAACTTCGATGATTTATTTAAATAATATATTGGGCTAATATTAGACGTATAGATGGTTTATTTCTTTTCGTTTTGGCTTCTTGGTTTGAGTTGTGTCGACCCTCCACCCATATGGATACCAAACGTCAAATTTCAAATTAATATATGAAGATAATTTGAGAAATGGATATTTTTGGAAAGTGTAAATGGAATACGTTCGGGAATGGGAATATTTGATTTTGAGGAAATGATTTCTGAACGAGTTTGATATTGTTAGGAAGTGCCGAGTCTGTAGTTGCCGTTACTTGAGTTTGCTTACGTCTTTCATCTATCGATTTCTTTCGAGGATTTGCTGGACTTGAGGTGAGTCATAGCCCCACTTTTTACTCTTGAACTTTGTTTTCAATACTTGGGGTGAGAAACGTGCAAATGTTTTATGTGGACTATTATCGCTTTATTTATGTTAAAACTTGCTATGCTTATAGAACTAGGTAGGTTTTAGCGCATGTCGTATCCTTACGAATGCATGAACATGTCGTATCCTTACAAATGTTAGGCATGTCGCATCCTTGCGAATGCATATTGATCTTATTTGGTTATAGAGCGAGGCCTAGTCAAGAACTAGGTGAGCGATACAACGAGGCCTAGACTAGATCTAGGTAAGTTGAACATGTCGTATCCTTACGCATGTTGGGTATGTCATATCCTTATGCATACAGATTGATTTGATTGGATTCGGTTATTGGACTATAGTGTGCACCTATAGGGTTGATTCGATTTGGTTGGATTATTTTGGTTAGATGATTGAGGCCTAGTCTAGCTAGCAAGCGTTTTGCGTATATGTCCACTATATTGAATTATGAATTTAAACCTATGATCTCACCAGCGAAAGCTGACTTTTAGCACGTTTTCTCAGGCAATTAAGTGATGCCCTTTGGATGCTTGGATTGGAGGCTTGGCTATGGCACCCGGTTATGGATCTATTTTCTAAAGCTCTGATAAATTATTGTGGACCTACGTTTATTTCTATTGGGCCTTACTTTGGATAATTCTTGGGATAAATGTAAACTTTAAAACCCGTTTTGGTTGTGTTTTTCTTATGTTTACTTTATCTCATTCTTTCATGACTTTGAATGGATACCAATCCCCGTAGAACCCCGAAAGCTTGTTGAGTCTTCCGCTGTACCAAATTTTGGGGGTGTTACATCAATACACTTTGGATACTTTTGACGTTTTCTCTAAACTTAGTTCAATGTTATCTGCTTGACTCATCATAGATAGAACACAACCAAATTGACGAATTCATAAGTCAGCAGGTTGTAATTGCTAACTTCAATTCTTATGCTACACATTAACTCGGTTAGGAATTTGGATATTGGGTTTAGAAGCCTCTTAATATTGTGGTTAAATGTGACAAGAGATATTGGATAAGCAAATAACTTGAATAGAAAACGAAGCATGAATAATAATATACTATGTTTGTTTACTTAGATTATGATAGCAAAGATACGAACTTGTCTTCTAACTAGTAACTTTGCTTCAGTAAAAATATACCTTGTCAACGAGTTCATAGCCAACTTTGAGCCTTACGTCTTAATCTTTCTGAAAATCTAGAATGTTCCACACCAACTCGAGAGCTCCATGTGGTGTTGGCTGGTTATGATGCACAAACAAAGAATAGGAATTAACGAAAGTTATTGATGCCATAAGTTTAGGAAAGTAATTAGTATAAACAATGTTTCACTAATCTTTTATCTCATAATACCCATTTTAACCCCTCAGTATTCCCAAACCCAATTTTCCACCGTTGCTTATATCAGGGGCGGAACTAGGAGCCAAGTTTAGGGGTAGCGAAATACGAAAATTTGTTTAGGGGCAGCGAAAATTTATTTCAGGGGTCGCGAAATGGCCAAAAAATCGCCAAAAATCCCACTACCGGGTAAAAGTTCAGGGGTAGCGACCGCTACCCCTGGCTTGCATGTACATCCGCCCATGGCTTATATGTAGTCTAAAACCAACATACTCGAAAAATGAAGACCGAGACTCACCTGATTCAACTCTTGGTCAATATCACAACGCCCTTTAAGAACAAAGTTCACAAACCGATTGGATGCCAGTGGATATGCCTTTTTGCCACGTAGGGTACAATGGAGTTTTTCATTTTGATCATAGTGTAATCCAGCTCCAAGACTAGCTGACAGCTGTATTGAGTAAGTAGATGTGTTAACATCGTGTAAACTAGGACAGGTAGACATTTTCGGTACAGATAGTAATTGGGTCAATACTAAAGAAAGTAAACTTAAGCAGAGAAATAGTAGCATACATACGTTAGGATAGAATTGCCTAACAAGTGCACAAAGAAAGGTTGGAGCTCCTATCGAGCTCTCCATTAAGCTGCAATATTAGCAATTGAAAAGTTTATAAGAATTCGCAAGTTTAAGCTAAAACATTACTAACACAAGTGGCGTTTTAGCCATAACTAGAGAAAGATAAAATGTGCATATGGAACACAAACATCATCTGAAGCATTAAGTATTTTTACGGGATCAAGTCCCACATGTGTGAGATTGTATATAGTATAGGTGGTTGTGCGAGTTGACTTTTACAAAAATAAAATCATATTCAAATTCGTACAAACAAGTATTATATCCAAGCAATTTAGAGAGTCCTGTTTCTTAATTACTTTCAACATTAAGGATTAAAAGTTGCAAGTATTTACATTTATTTTGAACATTTCATTAACACTATAAAAATTTAATTTTTTGGAAACTATAAATACCACAAATAATCATACATTGCTTATTTGTGGGCATTGTGTATGTTTACAATAGAAAATAACTTCCACCACATTTGAAATGGCATTTCATGCCGATTTCCTGCGAATTATTTATAGAAGTCGACCCCACAAGGACGTTTAAGCTAGGGAAATAGGAACTCGAACAAACCTTGTGGTGAAAATACCTTAAATATAGTTTGGGGCCAGATAATTAGGTTAAAATAGATAAAGCTACTTGTTGCTTGCCAAACGAGCATTAAAAATCACAACACTCAACGCTCGCCGCTCCTAAATGATCCTAAAAGCTCTGCGCCAAACAAACCTTATAGTAACATTGGATGAAACATATGGAGCAAAATGGGTGGATATTTAGACTTGACGTAATAGGGTGTCGGACAACGCTATTCATGACACGTGGTGGTGGGTTTTTGAGATTGATTCAGAGGTAGTGAGACACAAACACAAATATATATTACTACGGTATTTGCAGGGACGGATCCATGGTGTAAATATAGGGGGCGGATGCCGTGGAAAAAGTTGAGATTCTAGTGTATTTTTTCCCTGAAAGTGTCCCCCACTTAAAACTCAAAGTGCCCCCAACCCACATACTAGAACCCAACATTCAACACTTTAAAACCTTTTAAAACCTTATAAATCCTTCGTCTGTAAGTAACAATACTCAATTTATTGTTTCGATCCTAGTTTTTTCTTCCGCATTTAGTTGCAATTGTAAAAAAAAAAAAAAAAAAAAAAAAAAAAAAAAAAAAAAAAAAATCCCCCCCCCCCAAGCTATTTTTCTGATTCCGTCACTGGTTATTTGGTGGTGTTGTTATAAAGAAAAGCAAAATTGAAAATTCTAATAACGATGTTAGCTATGTAATAATTGAAAAACAACATAATAATTAAGAAATAAAAAGAAATTGAGACCTGAAGAAGAATGTTGGAATCCCTAATTTGAAGCTTCTGTTTTGCATTTATTTTGACGGCACTCACATTCCCGGCGTACTTAACCGTCAGAGAAGGGGGATTGTAGGTACAGGCTGTTACCCAGTGATCCGATGCAAGAACCGGACTACGCCACCTAACCCGGATATTATGGGATTGTGTCTCTCACGTGACCCGACACCTAGTACCTAGACTAGGTGTAGCTTGGCGTGTTCCTTCCCAAGACAGTATAGGTATCGAGGTTACCAATGTGGTACCTACCCTTTTCTCTCTCTATAAATACTACTCTCTCATCTCATTTATATGGTCTCTCACACACATACAACTCATTATCTCATCTTACATATACATGGCAATACATATATTACATACTCATACATTCATACTAAATCCTCTACACACGAGGTACTTACTTGACCGTCGGAGGGTGGTTCCCGGGGCTTCGGCCTTGGGACCCCTTCTAACGGGTTATTTCATGTTTGTAGTATACTTTCAAGCTCGGGACAAAGACGGAAGGCACGTGTGAACCGTCAAGACCAACCCAGCGGGAAAATGCTTCAACATTTGGTGCCATCCGTGGGACTGTTATTCAATCTACCAACAGCTAAGAATGACGGATCACACTTTCAGTCCACTTTCACAAAGCACATCCGTCGTCCGTCCGGTATGGACGTCAAGTATGTATGGACCGAGCCAAAGGCTGTTCGGTATAGTTCCCTTCGGCCAAGTCGTTCGAATACACTGTCTTGTTCGAATACACTGTTTCGTTCAGATATACTGTGTCATCCGGATGTCCTATGCCGTTAGGAGGTATTGTCCCGTTCGGATATACTTGTGACAGGTTTCACCTGCGGGACTATGAACGAGACTCGCTTCGTTGCTCACATTAAAAAGGTGATGCAAGCCAAGAAAATGGTTGCACTCCGCTGAAGGGTTCGTGTTTTTTCCCAGCTTGGTTTTGGGTCCAGAGTACAATAAAGGGGGTATGTAAGTTGTCGCACTCTAAACAGCTTGGAAGCTTGCATACCTAATTCGATTCCCAGAAAACGTGTTTATCTACGTTTTGTATCAACCTCATATTGTAAGTATTCGACGTGCTCTCCTGATTTCCCACATGTGCTGGTATCATCTTATAACCCAAAATAAATTTATATGTTTGATATCTTTAAACCGAACCTAAAACTGGGCAACGTCATGTTTTCATAAGATTTGATTGTCGCGTGCATCTGCACATGGTCTAAGACTTGCCATATTCTTTGTGCTTGGCTGTTATGCGCATTTTATAGCACCTTTTGGTTTTGTATATTTAAATATTGTGGATTTCGGATTATAGAATGGAAGGATGCATAATAGGTTGTTGAGTTTAATTATCCCATGGTCTTTAGGGATAGTGCAAGAGAATATTTCATATCTACTAAGGATATCCTTCATATCTACTAAACACTATACAAGTACATGCGGTGTACTATCAAAGACTGTACATTATCTAGCTTAAGCAACCAAAACAGTTCAATAGTATACCTGCTACACCAAATGCATATTATAGTGCACCTATTATCTTTGACTATTAAAGTAGGCATGGGAAGATGAATATTTAACTTAAATAGCTTTTGTTCACATAATAGTATAGGTAGCTAGCATAAAAAAGGGATATACACAAAATTTGGTCAAGATATTCCTTTATACTTTCTTTTTTACCCAGTTGTTTGTGACTTCAGTCTAAAAGAGTAGACAAAACATAAGCACTTGTATGGTTCATTTTTTATCTCTAAAAATTATTATTACCCAGTTAATGAAGTACGGTGAGCGAATAGTAAGAAATCATATGCAATTTCGAACTTTTTGCTAGATGTTGTGGTTTCCTTTCTTTTTCTTCAATTAGGTTGCATGATCTATTTATATTTTCTAAATTTAAAAGACACTAAGAGATTGGAAGGACGAGTAGCAAGTCTGAAAATAAGCATCCACACTAAGAAATATATTCGGAGATGCAAAAGAAGGATACATTTTTCGAAGGATTCTATGTATTAAAGAGTAACACTTATTAACTAAAAACCAACAGTCATCTTACTATTTCATACAACCATTAATAAATAAGTTTTAAGCTCAAGTTGCTTTCTTGAAAATTGGGGGTAGTCGTCTTTCAACTGTTTGGTCAAAATTTTAGCTTTGCATTAGAATTTTGTATATGAGCAAATATTTACGTGGTCAAGTGTCCTTCTTTGGCTTTTGTCTAGAATTAAAAAAAAAAGGAAAAGCACAGAACTTGGAAAGAGATGAACACTTTACTCATGGAAGATATCCATCATATTAAAAAACTTTACTTATTGCTAAAAACTAACAAAATTTTTACATGGGGAACTGAAAAATACAGAGGAAGATGCATACTTTTGATTTTACATTACAACCCTTTGGAAAGGTGGAAAACGTGTTCTCAAATATGCACAAGTACGTAGCGGTTCAAAATGTATAAAATGTTGTTTTTTAGAAACCTTTTATGAAAATACACATATTATTATTTGATACAGTAACTTTTACTTAAATATTATCTCTAAAGTGCTTTTAAGGCTAAAATAACTAGTTGTTCAAAATAGTCTGCCCCATTTATAAAAAGAAAAGAGAGGAGAGACAAAAAATGTACAACGTCACTTCCATACCAAGGAAAGAGAAAGTTGTACATTATTAAGGAGTATGGTCAAACTTTTTCTAAAACATTATGATGTACGCGCAATGTCTTAAAATACTAGGGAATCTTTGTCAAAAATGTATATGAAACGATACCTTTAGGATAAATTTCTTTATTATCAAAATTCAAGATATCATTGAACGTTTTTCATCATTGAAGTGCAAATTTATCATTACTAGAGAGTAAAAATGATAATGATAAATAAATAAAAATAACGGGCGATAGCTATACCAAATCCTTCAGTCACTAGATTTGTCTATCTTCGGATACCTTTGAAAATAGCATTAAAACTGATGGACATTTATTTTCTACTTGTGACCTCCGGACCACTAATTTTTCGGCTACTGGACCTCTGTCTATTGCGGGTACAAATGACAACTTCTATTATACTTGCATATTATGCTTCAAGTGTTAACATTCCAAACAACTTTTCACTAGAAAACAAGTTGCTTGACATAATCTTATATTCTAGACCAAATATGATTTTTGGCACGGGTCAATCTTATGAAACTGAAAGGATTATATTACCTTTTTTTGTATGTCAACTCATAGATAGAAACTCTGATCATTATAAAAAGCATTTGCAATTTTCATTAACGCAAGGATGTAAGAGATCTACTAAGTTTATTCTAACATACTGTCAAAAAATTCAAACTTCAAAGAGAAACATTTGCCCGTAGAGAGAACTAGCATTGCCAAAACCTCAAAGTATCTATAAAAGAAATGTTTTTTAAATGATCGTGCCCCTCACATACTTGAAGGACCTTCGCACACGTCATTTAGATAAGATAAATGTGCATACTTGAGCATATAACTTTAAGTTACTTATATTATATTTGGACATTATGGTATATATCTTTGACGATACAGATCTTGATCACTAATAGTTAGCATATGATTATTATACATTAAGATGGGGTATGGCTAATTGTTAAAATGTTCACATATCATTAATGTTGCTTTCTCATTATGATAAAAGCTTATTTCGTATATAAGTTCTACGATACTAAAAAGATTTAGTATTGTAATCCCTCAAAATTAGACATTATAATAATCCACTTATGGAACTTAAGACTAAATATAATTTTATCTGCTCAAGTTCAACAACTCTCTTGAAAACCAAGACAATGTGTAAATAATTTTCTTGTCGTCATATGGAATACGATCCGGAGCAACAACGCTCAGAGCTTACTAATTAATTATCAATCTCTCGTATTTGGTGCCAACATGTTACTTATGAGCCTTCGGTTGCGTAGAAATCAATAAAAAGAATAACGTTGGGAGCCACTGTTATTTACTATTACACAAAATATATTTATATTCGACCGGTGTATTAAAATATTGGGAAGTAACGTTGAAATTAAAGTAATTGACATCGGCCGTAAGGTATGAGAAAACTGTTTGATTTGGTTATTTAGCATTTTGTTTTATTCGAGTTCGACAATACAAAACAGATTTAGTACCGTCGAACTGGGGGGTAATACTGGTATGATACCCCCATTGGTTATGTTACGGTTCGGCTCTAACCCAATCTTTCTATTGATACATGAAAATATTTTGTTTGTCATATCTAACGGGAAAAGGAAAATAGCTTTCATGTCTTAATGTGCAGGAATAATTGTATGAGGTTCCACATGCATAACAATTACAAGAATATATAAACGGGTCGTGCAGAAACACCCGTCCAATTCTATATACGGATCGTGCAAAAACACTCCGTCCAATTTTATAAACGGGTCGTGCAGAAACACCCCGTCCAATTCTATATACGGATCGTGCAAAAACACTCCGTCCATTTTTATAAATGGGTCGTGCAGAAACACCCCGTCCAATTCTATATACGGATCGTGCAAAAACACTCCGTCCAATTTTATAAACGGGTAGTGCAGAAACACCCCGTCCAATTCTATATACGGATCGTGCAAAAACACTCCGTCCAATTCTATATACGGATCGTGCAAAAACACTCAGTCCAATTTTATAAACGGGTCATGCAGAAACACTCCGTCCAAAATTATAAACGGATGGTGAAAAAACTCCGCTAAGTGGATGGTAATAATACTCCGTCATCAATAAAACAAACGATGCAAAAACATTTTGAAAGATCTAGGTGCTAAAACACCGATGGTTTAACTCCCCGCGTTATTTAGGTGAGCACCCTCACTAATAAGCTCCGTAATGAGGAGGCCCTTAGCGCTCCTATTACGAAAGAACGCTAGAAAAAACTTATTTAAATTGCAAACGTCTCAAACATATAAACTTGTACCTCCGGAACTTTGTGAGTAACAACGGTTATAATAGACCCAAGTCGCCTTGTGAAGCATCGGCTTATGGGCCACTTGGTAAACTACTCTAAAATGGTTGCTGGATGGAAGGCGTGTCCGAATGATAAAGGCTAAAATGTCATACGGTACTCTTTAAGTATTACATCATCAGTCTTTTACTAACAATGCAATACTGGGGGGACATGTTGGCGTATGTGTCTGAAGGACATGTGTCGGGAGGCAGATACAACATTTGTCCGAATGACATATGCCGAAAGGCATAAATATATTACTTAAGTATTGCACCATCGGTCTTTAACCAATAGTACAATACTGGGGGGACATGTTGACGTATGTGGCCGGATGGCCCACGCCGAACGACGTGTGCCGAAAGGCGTGAAGATATTACTTAAGTATTGCACCATCGGTCTTCAACCGATACTACAATACTGGGAGGACATGTTGGCGTATATGGCCGGATGGCCCACGCCGAACGACGTGTGCCGAAAGGCATGCGATACTACTTAAGTATTGCACCATCGGTCTTCAACCGATACTACAATACTGAGGGGACATGTTGATGTATGTGTCTGAACGACGTGTGCCGAAATGCATTAAGATATTATTTAAGTATTGCACCATCGGTCTTCAACCGATACTACAATACTGGAGGACATGTTGACGTATGTTGTAACAATTCGCAATTTCAGGTTAACTTTTATTCCTGAAAATTTTACTATTCACTTTTTACTATTCACTTTTCACTATTCATCTCAGAAATTTTTATTTCATATTCTCATAAGTTAAACTATTTTAACGATAATCCGAGAGTTTGACGCTCGTCGGATCATTTCTGCAAAAATCACAAAGCTGTGTCCGAGATTTACTTTTAGGTTTAAACGTCCTTCCAGCATCCCGATATATCCATAAAACATTATAAACAATAGAAATATGATTTTCTCTCATTTTAGGACAATTCCAAAAGTTTCGGAATTTTACGTTTTCCAGTTCAGCGTTTTACGCGAATTGCGCGTTTTAGACCCGTGTTTCCAGTTTTTAGCAGGGTTTTAGCACCCGATAGATCCTACCACTCATTTTATATTTTATTATGGAGTATATTGATAAGTTCTAGCATATTTATAAGTTTCATATTTTTAGGATACCCGGTTTTACGTTTCGTGACTTAAAAACTTACGGTTAGCGATTTACGGAGTCAAAACTTGCTACATACTTAGGATATTATCATCCAAAGACCATGACTACTCATCTAGTCACCCTTATCTCTTCCAAACCGACTTAGGAGGGGGGGGAGTCACCATGTGTGGTTAAATCTTGACTTTAGCCATTAGATCTTACTTAATTACAACTTTGGCACCAAGTTAAACTTGGTCACCAAGTTTATGTACTTTCCTAGCCACCTTCCTAACCTCCTCATTCTTAGTATAAATACAAGCTCATTTGCTTCCTTTCTCATCAAATAAAAACGCCACAACCTCAATACCTAGCACCATGATCCTTTGATCTTCAATATACAAGTTACACTACAAAGTTCAAGGTCTTAGTATTCTCTACCTAGTTCTTAAGTTTGTTTGGTGATTCCATGGTTGAATTAGGAGCTACACAAGGGTACTAGGGCTGAAGTTAATGGGTTTTCACAAGGGTTATATCAAGGCTAGCAAGGGTTACAAGAGTTATGGTGAAGGGTTTACAAGATTATGTTTAGTGTCCTAGTTCTATACTTGACTTCCTTTCTTTAGAAAACCAAAAGTTGTAAGCAAACCCTTATACACTTTCTTTCTCAATATCATTTCATGCTTATTATGTTTCTTTCATGCTATATATGGCCTTTGTATTGTGTTCATGATGTTTAAAAATGGATAAAACGAGTATTGGTATACATATGTTAACTTATGACAAGCAAACAAGCAAACTAGTGATTTTTATGGAAAACCACGACCACAATAGTATAACTTTGATATTTGACACTTACTTACTGTTAAAGAGGACTTAACAAGGAAAACATAGCAATTTGAATCACCCAAAACGAGTACACGAGTCAAAAGTTATGACCATTTGAAGTTAGCGAAACCAAAACGGCAAAACTGCCTAAATAGCATTCTGATCAAATTATGATTTTGAAAGTCCCACTTCTGCTCCGATTCATCAAAAAGTTAAAACACGAAAGTTGTCCGGAACGACGTTTTCGTTCAGGAGCAAAGAAGCTCGAGACCTGAAAACGCTTTCTGAGTGATAATTTTCTTCAAATTCTTAACAGCCCATTTTTAGACCAAAGTAACTATATAATGGTTATAATTAGATGAGACCAAGAGGTCTAATGACCTAAAGCCGAGACCACAACCATGGCTAAAGCCAAGGTTGAGTCTCAAGACCATGGTAACAATGACCAAGGTCACAGCAAAGCCACGGCTAAAGACCATATAACTTTTAAAGATCAAAAAGCTTATATATATATATATATATATATATATATATATATATATATATATATATATATATATATATATATATATATATGTTATCAAATACTACAATAGTAGGGAGCCTCATGTGAGGAGTTCATTAAGTAAGCCGTCGAGACGAGTTGTGGATTTACGAGTTAAAGTGTCCTGGCTCCTCGAACGTTTACTCCATGACTTCTGAATTATGTCGGCCCGAACGGTAGTAAGAGATATACAACTTATACATGTTTCATAGACCATTTATATTCAACGACTTACACTATATACTAAGTACTACATCATGAACATTATGCAAGACATATGTGGGCAATTCTTCGTATTCTTAGACGTTACTCCAAACCTAAGTCGCAACGTTCTATTATAGGCTGTTCTTAGAGACTTTCGCGATTCGACTACCACTTTCATTTCTCATTACATAAGCTTAAGGTGAGTCATAGCCCCTACTCTTTTCATATTTGTTTTAACTCTTGGGGGGGATACATGCTCAACTACTTGCTTACTTGTACAAATACTCTTAAACATTTATACTTGATTGTGTTATACTTGATTGGCATTATACTTGATTGTGTTATACATACTTATTACACTATACTTGCTTAATTTAAATACAAGATTCGTATTTACGTGCATACATAATACTCTATTCTGTCGGAGAGGTATTGGTAGTACTCATGGGAAAATGCCCCCTACCCTTGTGTCTATACTTGACCTTGGATGTCGTAGTACTATTTGGGGAGAGGCCCCCGCCCTTGTGTCTATTCTTGACCTTGGGTGAATATAATCTGGTGCATTGTATAAACTAACTTTTAGCAGTGGGTTGTGGACACACAGGTTGCAAGTCTCTTATGGCGGGACTTGCAACTGAGTGGATTCTCAATGCCTTTGCTGTGTGAACATTCTTTTGAGGCTTTTCAACTGTTTTAAGACAAACTCTATGAACTCACCAACCATTGTGTTGACACTTTAGCATGTTTATCTCAGGTTAGTAAGGCGATACCTAGTGCGTGGAACTTAGAGTCAAGCTGCATATTCTGAAGACTTACGCTTTTATCATTTACCATTCAAAACATTTTGTATACATTTTTGTATCATACTTTGGAATCTCATGTTTGTAACTTTGAATTCTTTAATCGAATGGTAACTTTTCAAAACGTCTCATTTAGAGTTCGTTTTCTATAACTTGTACTTTGTATTATGAAGTAGCACCCCTATGACACAGTCTTCTACTGCGGTATTTTGGGGGTGTTACATATGTGTCCGGAAGACACGTGCCGGACCGAAGAGTCTCCTTCAGTCCGAAGGAAATTACTGGAAGGCGGATGCTACTCTTGTCCGAGGGGCATGTAGCGAAAGACCGTAAAGGTATACACTCCTTTTTATACAGGTACAGGCTGTTACCCAGTGGTCCGATGCAAGAACCGGACTACGCCACCTAACCCGGATATTACGGGATTGTGTCTCCCACGTGACCCGACACCTAGTACCTAGACTAGGTGTAGCTTGGCGTGTTCCTTCCCAAGACAGTACAGGTATCAAGGTTACCAATGTGGTACCTACCCTTTTCTCTCTCTATAAATACTACTCTCTCATCTCATTTATATGGTCTCTCACACACATATATCATATCACACATACAACTCATTATCTCATCTTACATATACATGGCAGTACATATATTACATACTCATACATTCATACTAAATCCTCTACACACGAGGTACTTACTTGACCGTCGGAGGGTGGTTCCCGGGGCTTCGGCCTCGGGACCCCTTCTAACGGGTTCTTTCATGTTTGTAGTATACTTTCAAGCTCGGGACAAAGACGGAAGGTACGTGAGAACCGTCAAGACCAACCCAGCGGAAAAATGCTTCAACAATTCTTCGCCATATCTAATTAAAGTATCCATTTCCAACTCTTAATCACAACAATCTTTATTTATTTTAAAACCTTTCAGGTGGATATATCTTTTAAAATATACCCTACTTGTACCATAAACAATCCCTTATATAAACGGCTGGTTTTTATATTTTCAATACCCCGTTAAACCTATCGGTAGGGGCTGTTATTTGGGTTGACCCAGTCGGGTTCGGGTCAACTCGGGCCAAGCCTCCAAAAAAACATACCCGAACCCAACCTTGTTTAGAACTCGCGTCATGTCAATTCGGTTTCTGGTCAACTCGGGTTTGGGGTCAACCTGAGTATTTTTACATTGTAAAGTGTTAATTTAGTCGGGTCAACTAGGGTTCGGGTCGGGTCAAGGCTAAAAAAAATACCCGAACCCGACCTTGTTTAGAACTCGGGTTGACCCGATTGACCCGAACATGATTTTTGACCCGAGTTGACCTGACCCGAGTTGACCCGAACCCGATCTGGTTCGGGTTGGGTTTTATGACACCCCTACCTGTCGGGTTTGAAGTGACTTGGATCAGCCAAGTTTTCGAGATATATATCATTCAAAATATATATAAATTTAATTTTTGTGGAAGACCGGGTTGACCCAATAATCAAACTGGTTGAACCGGTAACCCGGTAACTTGGCTGAGTCGATTAGAGACCCTGTTCCAAAACATTGATTAAACACTAACACTATTTAAACTGAAGATATGTCATAAACAAAAATAACAATAAAAGTTTATGGTTTCCATAAATAGTTTACTTAATTTTTACTTTTCCACTTCGAGGATTTTTCCTTTTATATATAGTACTAGTTTATTAACCCGTGATTAAATTGATAACTGTGAAATAGCAGTTTCGTTATTATTATGAAAATAAATATGTTTATATAAGCGATTGATTTGTGATTTTATGTGAATAATTGATATGCTAGATGTATGAATAGATAATAGCCATGTTACATAAGAATAAAATACAGTTTAGAAACGTTACAAAAGGCATAAAATATCCAGATCTTGATCATACAGTGTTAAGATTAAATTTGATCCGAGCTTACTTATTTTGAACCACAAACTAAAAAAACAATAAAGTTATGGATTAATTCTTATAGAATTTAAAAATAACATGTTACGACTCCTAACTAAATCGTTCATCTAGAATCATTTTTAGTTAATATCAATGTTTTAAAACCCGGGTTGACCCGGCCGGTTGAACCAGTTGAATCGGGAACCGGCTCGGAGACCGGGCCGGATGTGACCGGGTTTTTGTTTGTTTGAGAACCGGATTGAACCGCCGATTTTTTGTTGACCCGTGTTGACCCGATTTGATAAACCCGGCCTGGTCATAACATTTTATAAAAAAAAATTTAACAAAACCTTTTTTCCTCATCAATCTTTGTAAGTTTAATTGACAATTTGAAGTGGTGATTGCTAATGTTAGTTAAAATTTTGTAAAATAGTAAATTACATCAATTAATATCGTTTTAATATAGATTGTTATAACTTAGAATCATAAATTTATTGTTGTTGCAAATCTCTGCTATATTATTATATATGTTGAACTTAAAAAACAAAGTTTATCGGTAAAGTCTTGATCTTTTTCATTGGTTGAATTGAATGTAGGAATAAAATCGGATAAATTATGGAATAATGCAACACTACATATTAAATATAGAAAAAAAATGTACATATGTATAGAACTGGGTCAACCCGGCGGTTCAACTGATTGAACCGGTGACCCGGCGACTAAACCGGGTCAATCAAAAAACCGGGTTTTCAAACATTGGTTAATATTACAAAACGGGTTGCACTATGTCTGGTGGTCATTCATTCCCATCTAAATACTTTCGGTTGTTCCATTGCTTATGATACTATAAGCCTAAATCAAAACAAATGACAAACAAAACCAAATTCACACAATTAGCTCATGCTTTACTATCTTCATGTTTTTGCCACAGTAGTATGATCGCACCATCTAACGCTATTATTCAAGTAATCGAAATAAGTGTATACTGGAAAATAAAAACACACAAACTTTTGTTTTATTCAATCGACTTGACATGAAAAAACATTCAACGAATTGAATCAAACAAATTAAGAAGACAATATTTAAAAAAACATAATCCTACAACCTTATTCAATCAGCCACTTAAGTTTATATAAAGAGACATCGATTTAGTTGAATACTCATTCACAAGCTTTATTAGACTTGCGGCGTTTTGTTTCGGAATGTCCACTAATAAATCCACTTTTTCCCACCTTCTTTGTAACCATCGTCGAGTGCTTGTGTCGATAAGTGTTGGATACGGCTATGAACCAAATAAATATCCAAAACATCTCCAATCTCAATTTGTTCAACAAGGGAAGTAAGTACAAACTCATGTTCAATCTTTTGAAGACTAAAATCTTTACACATCTGCACTGTTGGAACTCGGAAATAGTATGCAGTAACATCATTGTATTGACTTAGGTGTTGACCTATTACAGATTTAACGGTATGGATGCCAAAATGGCGTGTTTTAACATTGCATATCATATGTTCCTCACCACCCCAATGATCGTATAATATATTTGTCGTTACAGTTCTACCTCCATGGTGAACACATATATCGATTGTTCATGAATTAAAACAAATGA
Source organism: Artemisia argyi (assembly GCA_030686995.1). Lineage (NCBI taxonomy): Eukaryota > Viridiplantae > Streptophyta > Magnoliopsida > Asterales > Asteraceae > Artemisia > Artemisia argyi. Next base: position 6,854,328 of record CM060705.1, read on the forward strand.
CGAACATTATATTAATTGAACAAAAACAAACCACGAGATAAATATTTATGAAACATGATCGAGTCGCTCCTACATAGTCTTGAATCGGGTGCATCAGAATTCAAAGACTGCATAATGTCTTCGCAAGCAACAATACAAAATCCATAATGTGCGTAGAATATATAAAGACTACCATAATTTAGATACAAATAAAAATGTGTTGTGCTAAACCCTCCCAATACAAAATCCATAATGTGCGTAGAATATATAAAGCTAATTTGCCTCTTTGAGGAAACAGTATAATTGGCAGTGGTTAGGGAAATATCGAAAACGGTCACAGAATACCCAGTTAGACCGCGTACCATTGATTTAAAGCTCGTCGTCTCCCTCCCTTGCTAACCTAGGCAGGGAACCTCATCCATTTACTAAATTACGTATTATTTAGACTGCTTCTCCTTGTACATGGGTTGCTTGCATTTCTACCAATAATTAAGACACCATTACATAAATGGTACTTCAAGATATATATAGGTGTTGCACCACTAATTAAATAGTATGAATCTTACCATGACGACTAATCACTATTAAAAATATTAGGAGTAATATTAGTGTGACTGTCTATATACTCATTCACACTACCTTCTCCAACTCGTAAGTAGTCTTAAAAAGCAAAGGTATGCGGTCAACGTCAAATACTTTAGTAGTCCATGTTCATTCGTGAAAACTTTAAAAAAAAGGAAAAAAAAAAGAAAAAAGAAAAAGTCAAATTAAAAAGAAGTTGTTGATAAGAGTATATGTAAAATAAAAATAACGGTATAAAACATGTCATTTATCCAGTTGCACACTTAAGCGGAATACGTCAAATGGGTCGAGTGGGTCAAACGCGTTTACTTATGTACATATTAATAACAAATCAATAATTATTTGTGTAATACTTATGTAAGTTTAATACTTACATACTAAGCAGCACACCAATAGTGGAATGATACAAATATTAACAAAGTTTATTTGTACTACAAAAAGCCATTCATGGCACGCCTAAACGCATCCTTTAAACACCAAAATAATTCCAACAAACCCAAAAGAGCATTTGTTGAAACATAAAGTCTCATTTACAAATCAATAGGTTCTTATAACTTTCTGTGGGTGCACCCATTTGTCAACATATAAAGGTCTTTGGGACCCTTTGGATGAACGCAAAATTAAACATTTTTAACAAATACACATGTTTACTAAAAATCAATAAAAGAGAAACATATGTTCTTATGACTATATTTGTTATTTGCAATAAAATAGTGGAATCCCACATTTAATTGTTGCAAAATCAAACTAACCTCAAATTAAAGTCATATATATATATGCAAATAGGGTATCCCAAAACAAAAGCCAAAACACATAATCACAATTACAATATCAAAAGTACTATTCAAAATTCAAAGGAAACACATACAACAAATTGATATAAAGTTACTTGATTGTCCATTTTTTGCTGTTCATTCGCCATTTCTTTCATCTATCATTTTGGGGTGTTCTTGTTGAACCGATGCTACAGAATGCTGCAAAATTTTAGGTACTACAAATAATATTTCAGAACAAATAGTGTTTATCAAATGCAAAAGAAAACCTAATGATCCTTATAATTCAATTAAAAGTTCATATGTACATGAATTATCACTTTTTGACTTTGAGTCTTTCTCATTTGGTGACAACTGTTTCTTTATATTTGTTCAATGTTATTATTGTTGGTTAATATTTGTAAACAGTTTCCCAGATTAGGGTTAAGATAATCAATAAAGGTACCGGATATTCACTTGAAATCGTGGTATCACTTTCCAATAGGAACTATTAGACCCTATGCCTGGGTTACACGAATATCTCTATGGGATAAAACCAAGTGATGTTCTTGCTTTAGGCACAAACCAAGAACCAAATGCGTATATCAGTGTTTAGGGTTTTGTGTTTCGTATTGTAAATCGTCTCTCCATGCAGAATGATGTGATCTCTATTTATAATAGAGAATACTCAAAACCCTAGCCCATGGTATTATGTATAGTTAACGGCCCATTAATTATAACATAATAATTTCCATAATAGTAGGGATCAGTGGTTATCAGTGGAAACATTATCACTTGCAGTGGTAACGTTAACACATCAGTGGAAACACTAGCAGTAGAATGCCAGCAACAGAATCACACTATCAGCAGGATCATGCTATCAGCAGAATCTGCTATCAGCAGAATCATGCTATCAGCAGAATCTGCTATCAGCAGAATCATGCTATCAGCAGAATCAATGCATAACCACTATTGAGTCAGGGGATTCAGTGACCAAATGGGTGTATACTCCATACCTCCAAACCCATTACCGGGTGTGAATTGATCCCTCAAGTGCACTAAATTTTCCAACAATCCTCCCCAAATTTAGTTCACTTCCTTTGCATGAAAAATCAAACACAAAACAAAACAAGTGCATAAATGAAAATATCCTGAGGATTGAATTTCCACATTAGTACATATACTTTCAAATATTCGAGAATCAGGGTGTTCTAAGAATTGAACCCTTCAACCCATTTGAATACCTGATGATAAATACACACAAGTTTTCAAACACTAAAATACTCCTGACACTATAAAAGCCATGTGTCCATATCCAATTCATAAATGTTGTAAAAGCTAAAAGTCCAAAGCTTCCTGAAGCGGCAAAACTTCAACATTCACATAGGTGGTTTATCTTTAATTCATGCTCCTGCTTAGCACTTTTTCAAAGAAAATTAACCATTAAGAAGTGAAGACTTCATCCTCCTTTCAGCAGGTAACAAGCACAACCTTGGGATGTTTGTGATACATGTGCTTCAGTCCACTAAATGATCAGCTTTCCACATTGAACTCAGCTTCCAAGTTTCCTTAGAAGGGAGTTGGGTATCCTTGCATTCAGTGACTAAGTTGGACTTAAACCCATCCCTTTAGTAGACTTCATAACCAAGTCTCTATCCAAACCCTTCATCAAGTGATCAGCTAAGTTTTGTTGAGATTTAACAAACACTATAGATACCACACCATTCATGATAAGCTCATGAATCATGCTATGCCTGACACCTAAGTGTCTAGATTTTCCATTGTACATCTGGCTATAAGCCTTTGCCAATGTAGCAGCACTATCACAATGGATAGAAATAGGTGCTATAGGTTTAGACCACAATGGAATCTCAAGAAGCAAGTTTTTCAACCATTCAGCTTCTTTGCCAGCAGCAGCTAAAGCCACAAATTCAGATTCCATGGTTGAACTGGTAATGCAAGTTTGTTTCTTTGATGCCCAAGAAATTGCACCTCCACCAAGTAGGAATACCCAGCCACTAGTAGACGAATTGTCTTCAGTGTTACTGATCCAACTTGCATCAGTGTATCCTTCTAATACTGAAGGATAACCAGTATATGAGAGACTATAATCCATAGTTCTCTTCAAATACTTAAAGACCCTCTGAATTGCTTGCCAATGATGAGCACTAGGATTACTAGTATACCTGCTCAGTTTACCCACAGCAAAAGCAATATCAGGCCTTGTACAAGTCATGGCATACATCAAGCAGCCAATCACCCTAGAATACTCAAGTTGAGATACAGCTTTGCCAGTATTAGGCATTAGCTTCTCACTTGTATCCATGGGAGTACTCACTGGAGTACAATCAAAGTAATTAAATTTCCTTAACACCTTCTCAATGTAATGAGACTGAGAGATAGAAATTTTGTTACTTTCATGTTTAATCCTTATGCTAAGAATAACATCTGCCTCCCCCATATCCTTCATGGAGAACTTTGATGACAAAAATTCTTTTGTAAGATCAACTTGATTTTGGTCAGTGCCAAAGATCAACATGTCATCAACAAATAGACAAATGATGACTTCTTTACCAAATTCATCAAATTTGCTATATACACATTTGTCAGCTTGATTAAGTAAATAACCACTAGACAAAACCACTTCATCAAACTTTTGATGCCATTGCTTAGGTGCCTGTTTTAGTCCATAAAGAGACTTAATCAGCTTACACACCTTGTTTTCATTGCCAGGCATGATGAAGCCCTGAGGTTGGTTTATGTAAACCTCCTCATCTAAATCACCATTCAAGAAAGCTGTCTTCACATCCATCTGATGAATAATCAGATTGTGAATTAATGCCAAAGCAATTAACAATCTTATGGTACTGATACGTGCCACTGGAGCGTAAGTATCAAAGTAGTCTATTCCTGACTTGTAACAATTCGCAATTTCAGGTTAATTACTATTCCCGGAAAATTTCACTATTCACTTTTACTATTCATTTTTCCCGAAACTTTCTCGAAAGTTGATTTTTATTTGATATTCTCGAGTGATAAATCATTTCCATGGCAAATTAAAAGTTTGACATTCATAAGCTCATTTTCATGAAAGTTATTAAGGAATTACACGGAATTACACGTTTTAGGGTAAAACGTCATTCAGAAATTCTACGCACAACGAAATTCGGTCGCGTTAATTTTCCCCGTATCAGAAAAATGTTTGACACACTCATGATTTATTTGAGAATAAATCATGACTGAGAAAACATGACCAAAATAAACCTCGGCCGTGAAAAACTGGAATTTTCAGTTTTAAGCGTTTTTACTCAGCCGTAACCTTAGCCTATACCTGCACCGCATTTCTAAGACTATTTGAGTTTTCAACTTATTAGAAAAAGTCAACATATTTTTCCCTCCTCCATTGACCAAAAATCATTCCTTGATTTTATAAGTCATTCCTTGATTTTTAGGCTTACGGTTTGATGTCTAAAAGACATTTAATACCAACCGACACTAGACTGAGCCCAGTCTAGACATTATAAGTCATTTTAAATCATTTTTATCCTATTAGAAAAGTAACATTTTACTTTTCTCAATTTTACGCAATATTCGTACGTTTTACGTATTACGCGTTTTAGACCCGTGTTTCCAGTTTTAGCAGGGTTTTACCACCCAAATGGAACCTACCACTCATTTTATATTTTATTATGGAACATATGGATATGTTTAACAATACTTTCAAATTCCATAATTTTACGACACCCGGTTTTACGTTTCGTGGCCTAAAAACTTACGGTTAGCAACTTACGGAGTCAAAACTAGCTATATACTTAGGATATTATCATCCAAGACCAAGTCACCCTTTCTTATCCTCTTGAAACCGACTTAGGGGGGGGGAGTCACCCTTTAGGTGTCTTGATCTCCTTCCTTGAGCCTTAGGATGTATACATGTGTATAAGCTTCCTAAATATCCTATAAGACTTCATCTAAGACTTGGCAACTCATAAGAACTCATCTCTTCCTTTTTCTCTCTATAGCAACGACCAAACACACCCTAAAACACTCTATTTGATCATTGATCTTGCTTATTCAATCCATCACAAGTTCAAGACATAGTTCCTAGTTGATCCTTAACACCTTTCAACCATAAAATCACCATAAAACACCACAAAAACTCATCAAATTTCCAAGTGTTCTTAGTGAAGATTTTTACTAACGCTTGTTTTTGTGATAGATTAGTGTTTATCAAGGGATTATAAGATGGGGTTTTTGATATGGAAGCTTGGCTATGGTTGGAAAATATTTGAAAGATTAAGTAGTAATTCTTGGTTTTGATCTTGGTTCTAGTTAGTTTCTTCACAAGTTGTAAGCAAACTCTAAAACACTTCCTTGCTTAAATATCATGTTCATATTATTTACATATTATTCTTGCTATATTATGTCTTGTAGTTATGTCCATGATGTATAAAAGTGAGCAAAACAAGTTATTGTTATTGATTATTAAAACAAGTTATGAAAACAAGCAAACTAGTGATTTTCTTGGTAAGACCTGATCAAAATGGTAAAAATGTGATATTGAATCATTACATATTGTAGTAGAGGACCTAACAAGGAGAACATAGCAATTTGAACCACCTAAAACGAGTACACGAGTCAAAAGTTATGACGATTTGAAGTTACCAAAACTTTGCGGCAAAGCTGCCAAATACCTTCTGTTACAGAAACCTTAAACACGCAAAAAGAGGCATTTCTGGTCCGATTCATCAAAAAGTTAAAACACGAAAGTTGTCCGGAATCACGTTTTCGTTCAGGAACAAAGAAGCTCAAGCCTTGAAAACGCTTTCCGAGTGAGATATTTCTCAGTTTCTTAACAGCTATTTACATATATATAAGTCATTAGATTATGGTTATACTTTAAAAGGAACAAGAGGTCTTATGACCTATAATCAAGACCACCACCATGGCTAGAGCCAAGGTTGTCTCTCATGACCTTGGAACAAGGACCAAAGGTCATGGCTAGGCCATGACGAAATAACCATACCAACTTACTTAGGCGAAAACATGAGTAAAGACCATATAAACATACCAAGGCGAAAACATGAGCTAACGACCATATAAACTTACCAAGACAAATACATGAACAAGAGTTGGCGATAACTTGAACATACAATTTGGATCTACTTCATCTAAAGAACCATGAAATATTACGAGTATTTGTCATACAAGTTATAAGAACTTACCCTAATAACAATCTTCATGTAAAGATAAACTTTCCTAAGTTTATTCAAGTACTTGGACATGTAACTTTTCGGATCAAAACTTATATACATATATATTTTATCAACTACTACAATAGTAGGGAGCCTCATGTGAGGAGTTCATTATGTAAGCCGTCGAGATGAGTTGTGGATTTACGAATTAAAGTGTCCTGGCTCCTCGAACGCTTACTAACATGACTTCTGAATTATGTCGGCCCGAACGGTAGTAAACGATATATAAGACATACATGTTTCATGAATCATTTCTTTCAAAGACTTACATTATACATCGTACCACATCATGGACTAAATGCAAGGTATATATATAGGCACTACTTCATATTCTTTACTCCGATCCTAAGTCGCAACATTCTATTATAGGTTGCTCGTAGAAACCTTCACGATTCAACCGTTACATTCATTACTTGCTATCTTACTTAAGGTGAGTTCATAGCCCCATTTTCCATTACTTAATTGTTTTACAAACCTTGGGGGGAATACATGCTATTATTTTTCTACTCGAACACAATGCTTTTTACTGTATGCTATTCGACTATGTTTTATTATCACTAAGTAACATCCTTGCCAAACCAAGATCCCTTATTATGAACCATTTAATCACTTGCGAGTGAGCGCGAATATTGTGAATAGGCCTATTGGGATTGACGAATCCCATTTGTTTTGACTAAGTTCAAACAAATGCATTAATATTTGAGACATTAGGTATGACGGCAAAGTACCTACCGGGATAAATCTGCCGATCGATATTGGTACACGTTAACGTTTTGGTGTCATAAGCTTAGTGAATTAATAACCTTTCCGGGCATATAACAACGTAGCCCATCTTTGTTTTCTAACTATGAGTGTGAGTCTACAACTACAAACACTACGATTATTGTGTTCAAACGATTTAACTACAAACACTACGATTATTGTGTTCAAACGATTTAACTACAAACACTACGATTATTGTGTTCAACGATTTAACTACCAACACATTGTGTTCAAACATTAAACAAACTCTATGAATATCACTCAACCTTTGTGTTGACCTCTCAAGCATGTATTTCAGGTTCATGACGATCAAGGATGGCACGGAAGGGCACGGATACTCAAGAGGGCTATAAATTTTATTATCATTCAAAAACTCATTTAATGTAAATTGTAAACATGGAACCATTTGGGACCTCATTTTTGTAATCTCTGATATTTATACAATTTGAATGATAAACCTTTTAAAACGACTCAATTAGAGTTCGTTTTCTATTATTGTGACTATTGTGCCGTCGAGTAACATCCAGTTTGAATTCCGCTGCATCCATGAATTGGGGGTGTTACAAATTGGTATCAGAGCCATGGTTATAGAGAAACGGGTCTAATTGAGACCTAAACTATAACTACAATTACAAGCAAAAACATTTTATAGCCTTCCGCTCTCCGTGTCTTCCATCCTCCAGACGATTATGGACTTAGTAAGCATGTTATGCTACATAAACATATTAGTATATTCGTATATACCCATTTTGAGCACTTCTCCGTAGACATTTTTATGCTACACAAACATAATTACATATTAATATATGTACCCTAAACATAATTGAGCATTTCCCCGTAAGCATTTTATACTACATGAACATATTAGTATATTGATATATAAACTCGGTTTATTTTCAATCATTTATCTAAACAATAGACTAAACATACCTGCGTATGCCTATTCTAGGGCATTTCGGCACAACCACATCCTCCCAATCATGTAATTACTCCAACATTTTATGTCCAAGACATTGTAACTGATTGCAATGGTCTCATTCATTTCCAAGACATTGTGAGATACAATGGTCTCATTCATTTTCCAAGACATTGTGAGATACAATGGTCTCATTCATTTCCAAGACATTGTGAGATACAATGGTCTCATTCATTTTCCAAGACATTGTGAGATACAATGGTCTCATTCATTTCCAAGACATTGTGAGATACAATGGTCTCATTCATTTTCCAAGACATTGTGAGATACAATGGTCTCATTCATTTTCCAAGACATTGTGAGATACAATGGTCTCATTCATTTCCAAGACATTGTGAGATACAATGGTCTCATTCATTTTCCAAGACATTGTGAGATACAATGGTCTCATTTATTTTTCAAGACATTGTGAGATACAATGGTCTCATTCATTTTCCAAGACATTGTGAGATACAATGGTCTCATTCATTTTCCAAGACATTGTATTATACAATGGTCTTAACCATTTCTCAAATGTTTTGAGTCACACAATGGTCTAACCTACTTCCCAGACATTGTGAATTGCACAATGGTCTAACCTACTTCCGAGACATTGTGTTTTGCGCAATGGTCTCTAGAATTATTCCATCACATCATCAATATCATTTCATATGATATCAAAAACCCGTCACAACCTATCGATTTCTAAATAGAAATATGAGATTTATAAAGGACAAACAAATCCATCACCTACAAAAGCTGAAGTTCAGCCCTACATTCATCAAAGTTTTCTTCTGAAACCTTCATTATTAAAAGTTCGTGAACCTGGCCAAGTATGTTCTATTTTAGAACTACTTAAAACTTCTTTTCCATATGTACCTACCCTTACTATCTTCTATACAATGGAATATGAAAACATACGTTACAAGTCTTGTATGGGCGGGACTTGTAACTGAAGGGTTTGACATCGCCTTTGTTTAGTGGACAGTTTCCCGAAAGCAATGGACATATCACAAGTATACCTAATTTAGGTATTCGAAAATTTTATCGAACCTTGGCTAAATATAGACTAGTCACCTATATTTAACCTAGGGACAGTGGAATATAGTCTGACTAACTATATTCGACTTAAAATTTCCAAATACTGAGAATAGTTGTACTAGGGTTATGTTTAGATTGATTTCCTACATGAACTCGATAAACCACCAGAATACATTAAAACAATCTAGAGACATGATAGTGCCTTACCACTCAGCAAGATCTTAACACCTTATTTGTATGATCTAAACTCATTCTTGAAATTTTTCATTTATGAGATAATCCGAACTACTATCTTGGGATAGTTATCAATTATTCTCTTCATCCTGTAGAAGTACTATCCTGTTTAGGTCCTAAGGATACCATTCCATCATAAACTTTTAAAATCTCTTAAGATTTTTAAAGCAAACTCAACATCTATACCTAAGAGTATTAATGTTAAGCATACACTACACACTTTTGTTCATCAACATATCACATAATTATCTTCACAACCGTTACAAACACAAGCTCATTAACAGATCTTGATGCACTTTTAAAGCTCAAATCATCCTTAGATACACCACAAGTACCCTCATCAGCTTTACAAGATTGAATATTCATCTTGTACTTTTGGAACACCAGTATCATCTCATAATACACTACCTTGTAACTCACCGGCTAATTGTGAATGTTGTGTTGGGAATTCTTAAGTAGTATGATTTATAATTATTTGAATGGATTGGGATGCCTTTTCATTTAAATAAAGAAATTGTAAATCACCGAACCATAAGTTTATATTCCCCTATTTACATTGTTTGGGATGCCTCTCTATGTAAATAAAGAATTATAAACAAGTGGGCTTATTTGTATCCGAAATAACATAAGTATGAAGTCAATAAACACTAAGTACAACAACCGATTACCTACTAGGCTATGATTGCAACGACTATCCCAATTTCCATTAGTACGAGGTTTACATTTTGGTTTTCATAATGATAGTGCAATGACAAACAAACTCATTGCGAGGCCATGTAACCATATGCATGGGCAGTCATACCGAACTCATTGTGAAGCCATGTAGCCATATGCATGGGCAGCCGTACAATTCAAACAGGACTTGGTCCAACCACATGTTCAACATTTATTCCATTATTCGATGTCTATGTCAATTGCAATTGTTGTTCAACTACTATATCAATTGCTATTGATACTTGACAACTATATCGAGTTCTATTTGATATTCAACTACTATATCAATTCCTATTAATACTCGATTACTATATCAATTTCCTTTGATATTCGACTATTATATGAATCTCTATTGATATTCAACTATGTTATCAATTTCTATTGACACACCGTATTCTAAGACAAATCAAACTATATCACTGGTAATTCAAGACTCGAGTCCTCATAAGTAACCACACCTTTTCATCGACATCACTCCAACATATAACACACATAGAACTTCGGGACGAAGTTCCCCGTAAGGGGTAGAGACTGTAACAATTCGCAATTTCAGGTTAATTACTATTCCCGGAAAATTTCACTATTCACTTTTACTATTCATTTTTCCCGAAACTTTCTCGAAAGTTGATTTTTATTTGATATTCTCGAGTGATAAATCATTTCCATGGAAAATTAAAAGTTTGACATTCATAAGCTCATTTTCATGAAAGTTATTAAGGAATTACACGGAATTACACGTTTTAGGGTAAAACGTCATTCAGAAATTCTACGCACAACGAAATTCGGTCGCGTTAATTTTCCCCGTATCAGAAAAATGTTTGACACACTCATGATTTATTTGAGAATAAATCATGACTGAGAAAAACATGACCAAAATAAACCTCGGCCGTGAAAAACTGGAATTTTCAGTTTTAAGCGTTTTTACTCAGCCGTAACCTTAGCCTATACCTGCACCGCATTTCTAAGACTATTTGAGTTTTCAACTTATTAGAAAAAGTCAACATATTTTTCCCTCCTCCATTGACCAAAAATCATTCCTTGATTTTATAAGTCATTCCTTGATTTTTAGGCTTACGGTTTGATGTCTAAAAGACATTTAATACCAACCGACACTAGATTGAGCCCAGTCCAGACATTATAAGTCATTTTAAATCATTTTTATCCTATTAGAAAAGTAACATTTTACTTTTCTTAATTTTACGCAATATTCGTACGTTTTACGTATTACGCGTTTTAGACCCGTGTTTCCAGTTTTAGCAGGGTTTTACCACCCAAATGGAACCTACCACTCATTTTATATTTTATTATGGAACATATGGATATGTTTAACAAGACTTTCAAATTCCATAATTTTACGACACCCGGTTTTACGTTTCGTGACCTAAAAACTTACGGTTAGCAACTTACGGAGTCAAAACTAGCTATATACTTAGGATATTATCATCCAAGACCAAGTCACCCTTTCTTATCCTCTTGAAACCGACTTAGGGGGGGGGGAGTCACCCTTTAGGTGTCTTGATCTCCTTCCTTGAGCCTTAGGATGTATACATGTGTATAAGCTTCCTAAATATCCTATAAGACTTCATCTAAGACTTGGCAACTCATAAGAACTCATCTCTTCCTTTTTCTCTCTATAGCAATGACCAAACACACCCTAAAACACTGTATTTGATCATTGATCTTGCTTATTCAATCCATCACAAGTTCAAGACATAGTTCCTAGTTGATCCTTAACACCTTTCAACCATAAAATCACCATAAAACACCACAAAAACTCATCAAATTTCCAAGTGTTCTTAGTGAAGATTTTTACTAAGGCTTGTTTTTGTGATAGATTAGTGTTTATCAAGGGATTATAAGATGGGGTTTTTGATATGGAAGCTTGGCTATGGTTGGAAAATATTTGAAAGATTAAGTAGTAATTCTTGGTTTTGATCTTGGTTCTAGTTAGTTTCTTCACAAGTTGTAAGCAAACTCTAAAACACTTCCTTGCTTAAATATCATGTTCATATTATTTACATATTATTCTTGCTATATTATGTCTTGTAGTTATGTCCATGATGTATAAAAGTGAGCAAAACAAGTTATTGTTATTGATTATTAAAACAAGTTATGAAAACAAGCAAACTAGTGATTTTCTTGGTAAGACCTGATCAAAATGGTAAAAATGTGATATTGAATCATTACATATTGTAGTAGAGGACCTAACAAGGAGAACATAGCAATTTGAACCACCTAAAACGAGTACACGAGTCAAAAGTTATGACGATTTGAAGTTACCAAAACTTTGCGGCAAAGCTGCCAAATACCTTCTGTTACAGAAACCTTAAACACGCAAAAAGAGGCATTTCTGGTCCGATTCATCAAAAAGTTAAAACACGAAAGTTGTCCGGAATCACGTTTTCGTTCAGGAATAAAGAAGCTCAAGCCTTGAAAATGCTTTCCGAGTGAGATATTTCTCAGTTTCTTAACAGCTATTTACATATATATAAGTCATTAGATTATGGTTATACTTTAAAAGGAACAAGAGGTCTTATGACCTATAATCAAGACCACCACCATGGCTAGAGCCAAGGTTGTGTCTCATGACCTTGGAACAAGGACCAAAGGTCATGGCTAGGCCATGACGAAATGACCATACCAACTTACTTAGGCGAAAACATGAGTAAAGACCATATAAACATACCAAGGCGAAAACATGAGCTAACGACCATATAAACTTACCAAGACAAATACATGAACAAGAGTTGGCGATAACTTGAACATACAATTTGGATCTACTTCATCTAAAGAACCATGAAATATTACGAGTATTTGTCATACAAGTTATAAGAACTTACCCTAATAACAATCTTCATGTAAAGATAAACTTTCCTAAGTTTATTCAAGTACTTGGACATGTAACTTTTCGGATCAAAACTTATATACATATATATTTTATCAACTACTACAATAGTAGGGAGCCTCATGTGAGGAGTTCATTATGTAAGCCGTCGAGATGAGTTGTGGATTTACGAATTAAAGTGTCCTGGCTCCTCGAACGCTTACTAACATGACTTCTGAATTATGTCGGCCCGAACGGTAGTAAACGATATATAAGACATACATGTTTCATGAATCATTTCTTTCAAAGACTTACATTATACATCGTACCACATCATGGACTAAATGCAAGGTATATATATAGGCACTACTTCATATTCTTTACTCCGATCCTAAGTCGCAACATTCTATTATAGGTTGCTCGTAGAAACCTTCACGATTCAACCGTTACATTCATTACTTGCTATCTTACTTAAGGTGAGTTCATAGCCCCATTTTCCATTACTTAATTGTTTTACAAACCTTGGGGGGAATACATGCTATTATTTTTCTACTCGAACACAATGCTTTCTACTGTATGCTATTCGACTATGTTTTATTATCACTAAGTAACATCCTTGCCAAACCAAGATCCCTTATTATGAACCATTTAATCACTTGCGAGTGAGCGCGAATATTGTGAATAGGCCTATTGGGATTGACGAATCCCATTTGTTTTGACTAAGTTCAAACAAATGCATTAATATTTGAGACATTAGGTATGACGGCAAAGTACCTACCGGGATAAATCTGCCAATCGATATTGGTACACGTTAACGTTTTGGTGTCATAAGCTTAGTGAATTAATAACCTTTCCGGGCATATAACAACCTAACCCATCTTTGTTTTCTAACTATGAGTGTGAGTCTACAACTACAAACACTACGATTATTGTGTTCAAACGATTTAACTACAAACACTACGATTATTGTGTTCAAACGATTTAACTACAAACACTACGATTATTGTGTTCAACGATTTAACTACCAACACATTGTGTTCAAACATTAAACAAACTCTATGAATATCACTCAACCTTTGTGTTGACCTCTCAAGCATGTATTTCAGGTTCATGACGATCAAGGATGGCACGGAAGGGCACGGATACTCAAGAGGGCTATAAATTTTATTATCATTCAAAAACTCATTTAATGTAAATTGTAAACATGGAACCATTTGGGACCTCATTTTTGTAATCTCTGATATTTATACAATTTGAATGATAAACCTTTTAAAACGACTCAATTAGAGTTCGTTTTCTACTATTGTGACTATTGTGCCGTCGAGTAACATCCAGTTTGAATTCCGCTGCATCCATGAATTGGGGGTGTTACAGATTGGTATTAGAGCCATGGTTATAGAGAAACGGGTCTAATTGAGACCTAAACTATAACTACAATTACAAGCAAAAACATTTTATAGCCTTCCGCTCTCCGTGTCTTCCATCCTCCAGACGATTATGGACTTAGTAAGCATGTTATGCTACACAAACATATTAGTATATTCATATATACCCATTTTGAGCACTTCTCCGTAGACATTTTTATGCTACACAAACATAATTACATATTAATATATGTACCCTAAACATAATTGAGCATTTCCCCGTAAGCATTTTATACTACATGAACATATTAGTATATTGATATATAAACTCGGTTTATTTTCAATCATTTATCTAAACAATAGACTAAACATACCTGCGTATGCCTATTCTAGGGCATTTCGGCACAACCACATCCTCCCAATCATGTAATTACTCCAACATTTTATGTCCAAGACATTGTAACTGATTGCAATGGTCTCATTCATTTCCAAGACATTGTGAGATACAATGGTCTCATTCATTTTCCAAGACATTGTGAGATACAATGGTCTCATTCATTTCCAAGACATTGTGAGATACAATGGTCTCATTCATTTTCCAAGACATTGTGAGATACAATGGTCTCATTCATTTCCAAGACATTGTGAGATACAATGGTCTCATTCATTTTCCAAGACATTGTGAGATACAATGGTCTCATTCATTTTCCAAGACATTGTGAGATACAATGGTCTCATTCATTTCCAAGACATTGTGAGATACAATGGTCTCATTCATTTTCCAAGACATTGTGAGATACAATGGTCTCATTCATTTCCAAGACATTGTGAGATACAATGGTCTCATTCATTTTCCAAGACATTGTGAGATACAATGGTCTCATTTATTTTTCAAGACATTGTGAGATACAATGGTCTCATTCATTTTCCAAGACATTGTGAGATACAATGGTCTCATTCATTTTCCAAGACATTGTATTATACAATGGTCTTAACCATTTCTCAAATGTTTTGAGTCACACAATGGTCTAACCTACTTCCCAGACATTGTGAATTGCACAATGGTCTAACCTACTTCCGAGACATTGTGTTTTGCGCAATGGTCTCTAGAATTATTCCATCACATCATCAATATCATTTCATATGATATCAAAAACCCGTCACAACCTATCGATTTCTAAATAGAAATATGAGATTTATAAAGGACAAACAAATCCATCACCTACAAAAGCTGAAGTTCAGCCCTACATTCATCAAAGTTTTCTTCTGAAACCTTCATTATTAAAAGTTCGTGAACCTGGCCAAGTATGTTCTATTTTAGAACTACTTAAAACTTCCTTTCCATATGTACCTACCCTTACTATCTTCTATACAATGGAATATGAAAACATACGTTACAAGTCTTGTATGGGCGGGACTTGTAACTGAAGGGTTTGACATCGCCTTTGTTTAGTGGACAGTTTCCCGAAAGCAACGGACATATCACAAGTATACCTAATTTAGGTATTCGAAAATTTTATCGAACCTTGGCTAAATATAGACTAGTCACCTATATTTAACCTAGGGACAGTGGAATATAGTCTGACTAACTATATTCGACTTAAAATTTCCAAATACTGAGAATAGTTGTACTAGGGTTATGTTTAGATTGATTTCCTACATGAACTCGATAAACCACCAGAATACATTAAAACAATCTAGAGACATGATAGTGCCTTACCACTCAGCAAGATCTTAACACCTTATTTGTATGATCTAAACTCATTCTTGAAATTTTTCATTTATGAGATAATCCGAACTACTATCTTGGGATAGTTATCAATTATTCTCTTCATCCTGTAGAAGTACTATCCTGTTTAGGTCCTAAGGATACCATTCCATCATAAACTTTTAAAATCTCTTAAGATTTTTAAAGCAAACTCAACATCTATACCTAAGAGTATTAATGTTAAGCATACACTACACACTTTTGTTCATCAACATATCACATAATTATCTTCACAACCGTTACAAACACAAGCTCATTA
Source organism: Artemisia argyi (assembly GCA_030686995.1). Classification (NCBI taxonomy): domain Eukaryota; kingdom Viridiplantae; phylum Streptophyta; class Magnoliopsida; order Asterales; family Asteraceae; genus Artemisia; species Artemisia argyi. The sequence goes on from CM060705.1 coordinate 6,870,814, forward strand.
ACAGATCTTGATGCACTTTTAAAGCTCAAATCATCCTTAGATACACCACAAGTACCCTCATCAGCTTTACAAGATTGAATATTCATCTTGTACTTTTGGAACACCAGTATCATCTCATAATACACTACCTTGTAACTCACCGGCTAATTGTGAATGTTGTGTTGGGAATTCTTAAGTAGTATGATTTATAATTATTTGAATGGATTGGGATGCCTTTTCATTTAAATAAAGAAATTGTAAATCACCGAACCATAAGTTTATATTCCCCTATTTACATTGTTTGGGATGCCTCTCTATGTAAATAAAGAATTATAAACAAGTGGGCTTATTTGTATCCGAAATAACATAAGTATGAAGTCAATAAACACTAAGTACAACAACCGATTACCTACTAGGCTATGATTGCAACGACTATCCCAATTTCCATTAGTACGAGGTTTACATTTTGGTTTTCATAATGATAGTGCAATAACAAACAAACTCATTGCGAGGCCATGTAACCATATGCATGGGCAGTCATACCGAACTCATTGTGAAGCCATGTAGCCATATGCATGGGCAGCCGTACAATTCAAACAGGACTTGGTCCAACCACATGTTCAACATTTATTCCATTATTCGATGTCTATGTCAATTGCAATTGTTGTTCAACTACTATATCAATTGCTATTGATACTTGACAACTATATCGAGTTCTATTTGATATTCAACTACTATATCAATTCCTATTAATACTCGATTACTATATCAATTTCCTTTGATATTCGACTATTATATGAATCTCTATTGATATTCAACTATGTTATCAATTTCTATTGACACACCGTATTCTAAGACAAATCAAACTATATCACTGGTAATTCAAGACTCGAGTCCTCATAAGTAACCACACCTTTTCATCGACACCACTCCAACATATAACACACATAGAACTTCGGGACGAAGTTCCCCGTAAGGGGTAGAGACTGTAACAATTCGCAATTTCAGGTTAATTACTATTCCCGGAAAATTTCACTATTCACTTTTACTATTCATTTTTCCCGAAACTTTCTCGAAAGTTGATTTTTATTTGATATTCTCGAGTGATAAATCATTTCCATGGAAAATTAAAAGTTTGACATTCATAAGCTCATTTTCATGAAAGTTATTAAGGAATTACACGGAATTACACGTTTTAGGGTAAAACGTCATTCAGAAATTCTACGCACAACGAAATTCGGTCGCGTTAATTTTCCCCGTATCAGAAAAATGTTTGACACATTCATGATTTATTTGAGAATAAATCATGACTGAGAAAAACATGACCAAAATAAACCTCGGCCGTGAAAAACTGGAATTTTCAGTTTTAAGCGTTTTTACTCAGCCGTAACCTTAGCCTATACCTGCACCGCATTTCTAAGACTATTTGAGTTTTCAACTTATTAGAAAAAGTCAACATATTTTTCCCTCCTCCATTGACCAAAAATCATTCCTTGATTTTATAAGTCATTCCTTGATTTTTAGGCTTACGGTTTGATGTCTAAAAGACATTTAATACCAACCGACACTAGACTGAGCCCAGTCTAGACATTATAAGTCATTTTAAATCATTTTTATCCTATTAGAAAAGTAACATTTTACTTTTCTCAATTTTACGCAATATTCGTACGTTTTACGTATTACGCGTTTTAGACCCGTGTTTCCAGTTTTAGCAGGGTTTTACCACCCAAATGGAACCTACCACTCATTTTATATTTTATTATGGAACATATGGATATGTTTAACAATACTTTCAAATTCCATAATTTTACGACACCCGGTTTTACGTTTCGTGGCCTAAAAACTTACGGTTAGCAACTTACGGAGTCAAAACTAGCTATATACTTAGGATATTATCATCCAAGACCAAGTCACCCTTTCTTATCCTCTTGAAACCGACTTAGGGGGGGGGGAGTCACCCTTTAGGTGTCTTGATCTCCTTCCTTGAGCCTTAGGATGTATACATGTGTATAAGCTTCCTAAATATCCTATAAGACTTCATCTAAGACTTGGCAACTCATAAGAACTCATCTCTTCCTTTTTCTCTCTATAGCAACGACCAAACACACCCTAAAACACTCTATTTGATCATTGATCTTGCTTATTCAATCCATCACAAGTTCAAGACATAGTTCCTAGTTGATCCTTAACACCTTTCAACCATAAAATCACCATAAAACACCACAAAAACTCATCAAATTTCCAAGTGTTCTTAGTGAAGATTTTTACTAACGCTTGTTTTTGTGATAGATTAGTGTTTATCAAGGGATTATAAGATGGGGTTTTTGATATGGAAGCTTGGCTATGGTTGGAAAATATTTGAAAGATTAAGTAGTAATTCTTGGTTTTGATCTTGGTTCTAGTTAGTTTCTTCACAAGTTGTAAGCAAACTCTAAAACACTTCCTTGCTTAAATATCATGTTCATATTATTTACATATTATTCTTGCTATATTATGTCTTGTAGTTATGTCCATGATGTATAAAAGTGAGCAAAACAAGTTATTGTTATTGATTATTAAAACAAGTTATGAAAACAAGCAAACTAGTGATTTTCTTGGTAAGACCTGATCAAAATGGTAAAAATGTGATATTGAATCATTACATATTGTAGTAGAGGACCTAACAAGGAGAACATAGCAATTTGAACCACCTAAAACGAGTACACGAGTCAAAAGTTATGACGATTTGAAGTTACCAAAACTTTGCGGCAAAGCTGCCAAATACCTTCTGTTACAGAAACCTTAAACACGCAAAAAGAGGCATTTCTGGTCCGATTCATCAAAAAGTTAAAACACGAAAGTTGTCCGGAATCACGTTTTCGTTCAGGAACAAAGAAGCTCAAGCCTTGAAAACGCTTTCCGAGTGAGATATTTCTCAGTTTCTTAACAGCTATTTACATATATATAAGTCATTAGATTATGGTTATACTTTAAAAGGAACAAGAGGTCTTATGACCTATAATCAAGACCACCACCATGGCTAGAGCCAAGGTTGTGTCTCATGACCTTGGAACAAGGACCAAAGGTCATGGCTAGGCCATGACGAAATGACCATACCAACTTACTTAGGCGAAAACATGAGTAAAGACCATATAAACATACCAAGGCGAAAACATGAGCTAACGACCATATAAACTTACCAAGACAAATACATGAACAAGAGTTGGCGATAACTTGAACATACAATTTGGATCTACTTCATCTAAAGAACCATGAAATATTACGAGTATTTGTCATACAAGTTATAAGAACTTACCCTAACAACAATCTTCATGTAAAGATAAACTTTCCTAAGTTTATTCAAGTACTTGGACATGTAACTTTTCGGATCAAAACTTATATACATATATATTTTATCAACTACTACAATAGTAGGGAGCCTCATGTGAGGAGTTCATTATGTAAGCCGTCGAGATGAGTTGTGGATTTACGAATTAAAGTGTCCTGGCTCCTCGAACGCTTACTAACATGACTTCTGAATTATGTCGGCCCGAACGGTAGTAAACGATATATAAGACATACATGTTTCATGAATCATTTCTTTCAAAGACTTACATTATACATCATACCACATCATGGACTAAATGCAAGGTATATATATAGGCACTACTTCATATTCTTTACTCCGATCCTAAGTCGCAACATTCTATTATAGGTTGCTCGTAGAAACCTTCACGATTCAACCGTTACATTCATTACTTGCTATCTTACTTAAGGTGAGTTCATAGCCCCATTTTCCATTACTTAATTGTTTTACAAACCTTGGGGGGAATACATGCTATTATTTTTCTACTCGAACAAAATGCTTTCTACTGTATGCTATTCGACTATGTTTTATTATCACTAAGTAACATCCTTGCCAAACCAAGATCCCTTATTATGAACCATTTAATCACTTGCGAGTGAGCGCGAATATTGTGAATAGGCCTATTGGGATTGACGAATCCCATTTGTTTTGACTAAGTTCAAACAAATGCATTAATATTTGAGACATTAGGTATGACGGCAAAGTACCTACCGGGATAAATCTGCCGATCGATATTGGTACACGTTAACGTTTTGGTGTCATAAGCTTAGTGAATTAATAACCTTTCCGGGCACATAACAACGTAGCCCATCTTTGTTTTCTAACTATGAGTGTGAGTCTACAACTACAAACACTACGATTATTGCGTTCAAACGATTTAACTACAAACACTACGATTATTGTGTTCAAACGATTTAACTACAAACACTACGATTATTGTGTTCAACGATTTAACTACCAACACATTGTGTTCAAACATTAAACAAACTCTATGAATATCACTCAACCTTTGTGTTGACCTCTCAAGCATGTATTTCAGGTTCATGACGATCAAGGATGGCACGGAAGGGCACGGATACTCAAGAGGGCTATAAATTTTATTATCATTCAAAAACTCATTTAATGTAAATTGTAAACATGGAACCATTTGGGACCTCATTTTTGTAATCTCTGATATTTATACAATTTGAATGATAAACCTTTTAAAACGACTCAATTAGAGTTCGTTTTCTATTATTGTGACTATTGTGCCGTCGAGTAACACCCAGTTTGAATTCCGCTGCATCCATGAATTGGGGGTGTTACATGACTTTTGTTTAAAGCCTTGAATAACTAATCTTGCCTTGAACTTTTCAACAGTTCCATCTACCTTCATTTTCTTTTTGAAAATCCATTTGCTACCTAAAGGTTTGCATCCAGGTGGTAGATCAGTCAACACATAAGTGTTATTGCCCATGATAGAGTCCATCTCATCATTTATTGCTTCTTTCCAGAAAGCAACATCCTGGGACTTCATTGCTTCTTCAAATGTTTTGGGATCATCCTCCACAATGAAGCAATAGGAGTATTGGTCAGAGACCTCACTCCTTGTACCTTCAATTAAGTATAATTGAAACTCAGGTCCAAATGATTTTGGAGTCCTCACCCTATTGCTCCTTCTGAGCTCAGGTTCAGGTTGTTGTTCCACAACCTCAGCAGGAACCTCATCAGATACTTCAGAAACACCATTGTCATTGGTTCCATTTGGAATCCTTTGACTTGGTCTAGGGATAGATGAGAATCTGTTCTCATCAAAGAGTGCATCCCTTGATTCAATTATTGAGTTAATTGAAACAGACTCATTAGGTTCTATAACATAAAACCTATATGCCTTGGAATGCTCAGCATATCTGTTGGGTCACTGAATTCCCCAAATCTTCTAACAAGGATTTGAACGTAAAATCCCCTAAGTGTAAACAAGTCACTGAGTGAACAGTAACTCAGTGAGTCACCTTCAAGGAGCTAAGACCGAGCCTAAGAAGAAAGGTTCTCCATTCAGTGAGGTGGAACTCAGTGAAGTGTGATCTAAGCCAAGAAGAAGGTGATGGGTTCAGTGAGGATGACAATAACTCACTGAACCCCATGACTCCTCAACAACTTAATAAGTACTGAAGACTGATGACATGAAGACTGATGTTTTGGCGGGACAGGGCGGGAAGTCTGAGCTGCTTTATTAAAGTGATTTATTACTTTAATGTCAAACTTTCCCAAAATGGCTAAAACCAGGCTGTCATCAGAAAGTGCCTTTTGGACTTAACTCAATGAAGGTTCCTTGCCAGAAGAATAATATCTTTCAAGATATTGTTAAGGAAGTTTAATGTCCAATGTATATTTAGTTGTTCTATACTTGTGTATAAATAGGAAGCTAATGTGAGGAGTAAAAGTTGACAAGTTTATGCAATTAATGCAAAGCATTCACAAACCACTTTACTCCTCCAAAGAACAACATAAGCCCCTGAGATAGCTCAGTGGGTAATTTAAGTTGTCACTCAACATAGTTTGAGTTTAGTGAGGAGTCCATACAATACTTGTCGCTTCAACCCCAAGTGTTATTCCGCAAACACTTGGGTACGATTCTTTTGATTAACTTCTAATAAAGAATTAAACGTTGGAAAATATTGTCTCTTATCTTTACGTTGCTTTATTGTTTATCATTTTATACATCTTTGTTTAAAGTCATACAACTTGGTTACTTTAGCTTCTTAGTTACTGATAACCAAGTAAAAGGGACCAACAAGTGGTATCAGAGCCTCTGATTTGTAAAACTTAAACCTGTTTTCAAAAAATTAAAGAGTGCTCAAGTTTTTAAAATCAAGATCCCACTATGACTGACATAGATGTTCCCCAGCTTGTCGACAAAAAGGGTGGAAGTTATTCAGCAACTGCCCCTCGACTTGAAGCTGGCAAATTCAATAAGTGGAAAAAGCGAATGCTTTGCTACTTAACTGGGATGGAACCATATTACATTAAGTTGATTAATGATGGTCCATTTGTCCCAACAACTGCCCAAGGTTTAATTAAACCTGAAGCTCAGTGGACCCCAGATGAAAGGAGGGTGGTCAATCAAGACCAGCGCCTGAAAAGCATCATTATATCATGCCTTCCTGATGATATAATGGAATCAGTGATCAACTGTCCCACTGCCCAGCAGACATGGACTGACCTGGTTCATAGCTATGAAGGGCCTTCTGATACCAAAGAGAATAGAATCATGGACTTGAAGCTTGAATTCAATACCTTCAGGGCCAAGGATTCTGAAAGTCTCTCTGAGACTTATACTCGGTATAAGACCCTCCTGAATGAGCTGACCAATGATGGTGTTATACTGTCTAAACATGAGATCAATGTTGGTTTTGTCAACAGTCTCCCTGAGAAATGGTTAAACTTCTCTCAGGGATTGAGAAATGCTAACCACATTCAGAACATTGAGCTCCCTGCCATCTATGGGAAGTTTGTCTATGAAGACAATCTTATCACCAGGAGATACCCTGGTAAAGCTCAGGAGACCAAAAAGGCCTTGACAATTACACCCATATCAACTGCTTTCTATTCAAAAGGTGTTGTGCAGGATTTTCAGGATGGATCTGATGATGAGGTTGACCAAAGAACCAGTGAGGAGTATCTTAATGATCTTCAAATTGAATTTCATGAAAGAGCACTCCTGGCTAATTCAAAAAGGTTTTTTAAGAAAAACAAATTTCCTTCTAAAGCAAATGACAACACTGAATGCTTTAAATGTGGCAAAATGGGGCATTTTGCAAAAGATTGTTTTTCAAAAACAACCTCAAAACCATCTTTCAAATTTTCAGGAAATAACTCTTTTTCAGGCCCCAGCAAATTTCAACCAAAAATGCTTCAGTCTAGTCAAAGATTTGAAAAAGTCCCTCAAATCGACTTTGAAGCAAAATACAGAAAGACAAAAGCTAAACTTGCCCTTCTTGAATCATCCTCAACAGTATCTCAGCCTCCTCAGGCTCCAAAGCCTACTCAAGCCAAGAACAAAGGGCTTGTTGCTGAAACATATGACTGGGATGAGGTTGAAGTGTCCTCTGATGATGATGAAGTTCACATCAGTGCCCTGATGGCCCTGTCAGAAGACAACAAACTTGATGTGGGGAAGAGTCATGCAAGAAATGGTGAATGGGTCAACATCACAATGAGGAAGGTAAATCTTTTACTTTCTATGGATGATAATGATGATTGGAAATCTTACTTAGATTATATTAATGTTGATCTTAAGTATGTTGAAGAGCAAAGACTTAATTTGTTTTCAAAATTTAACAAACTGAGTTTTGAATTAAATCATTGTAGAGATGAATTACTTGCCTTAAAACAAGCCAAGCTTGAAAGTGTTACACTTCAAATTCAAAACTCTGAACTTGTAAAACAAAATCAAGCTCTTCAGGAAGAACTTAAGAAAGAAAAGGAAATTATTTGGAAATGGACTCAGAAAAACCCCAAACTTTATGAAACACTGAGTCTCTCACCCAGCCCCAATAAGGCTGGTCTGGGTGATGATCAACTCACTGAAGTTTCTGGGGAAAGTAGCCATTCTATAACTTTTCTATTAACCAACATACGCTCTAGCAAAGAACTAGCTCCCAAACCCAGTGATTGGATTGAAAGAAACAATCCTGATAGTAAATTGCCAAATTTTAACACTGGAAAAATCCTGGAGCCTGAAAGTCAGGCTATAAAGGAGCTGCTAGGAGTCACTGATGAACTTGGTCCTACTGAGTCCATCAATGAGTCTAAGTCTGATTCACCACTCCCTCCACTGAAACAACTTCAGGGAGTAGAACCCAACTCTGACCTTGCACCATTAGTCTTTCAACCACATTCTCCTAAAGAGAAACCAGGGTTAGGAAGGACTATACTGAAAAGACCTACTCCTGCACCTACTGAACACCAAAAACCTTCAGTAACTACTGAAGTGAAGCCTGAAAGCACTAATTCAAAGGTTGATCAGCTTGCTGAACTTGTCAGGATGCTGAGTGAGAAAATTGAGTCTACTGAGAAAAACTATGACTCAAAACTTACAAAGCCCTCAGTATCCTCAGGTTCTTCCAAACCAAAAACCACACCCAGACCCTCAGGGAGATGTGAACTGTGCAATTATCCAAATCACAGCACTGATAAATGCTACAGAGTCTTGTTTTGTATGATATGCAAACAAGAGGACCACAGAACTTGTGATCACATCCCCCACACTGCTTCTCTAAAAGCAAGGGGTCTATACAAAACCCAAGGCTATCAGTATGCCACACCTTCCAAACAAAGACTGAAGGCTAAGCCTTTCTCACCATGTCCTCACTGTGGTTTCAATGATCATCTTCCTGATGATTGTATGATGAAAGTATGCTGTGACATCTGTGGAGATCCCTCCCACGAAATCAGGGGACATGACAAAGTGATTCAGTCAAGAAGGAAAAACCAAACCAACACTTCTCAGTCACCTGAGGCATCAACCTCCACAAAATGTAAAACATGTGGTAGCTCAGGTCACATAACTTCAGACCATGATTCATTAACTGAGTTCAAAAAGTCCCTGAGGACTAAGCCTACTAGAAGGTGGGTCAACAAGCAAAACTAACCCAGTTTACTGTTTGTGCAGAAACACATCAAGGATCCTACCTGGCATCTAGACAGTGGATGCTCCAGAAGTATGACTGGTGTGAAAAGTTTTCTGCACAAATATGTGGAAGAACCAGGACCCAAAGTAGTATTTGGTGATAACTCATCAGCTCCCACTGAACGTTATGGTTCAGTAAACTGCAATGGTATAGTTTTTACAAGAATAGCTTATGTTAATGGTCTCAAGTACAACCTGATAAGTGTTTCCCAACTATGTGATGCCAAATACATAGTTCAGTTTGATGACAAGAGAGGGACCATCTTTAATGCCAATAAGGAAGTTGTGTTGATTGCCCCCAGAAGGGATGATGTATATGTCCTTGACATGTCATCCCTGACTCAAAATGGGACTTGCCTATTCTCAAAGGCAAGTGAGACAATCAACTGGCTATGGCATAGGAGACTCTCTCATCTCAATTTCAAGAGCATCAACAACCTGGCCAAACAGAACAAAGTTCTGGGCCTTTCATCCCTGGTGTATACCAAAGACAAGCCTTGTTTTGCTTGTGAAAAAGGAAAACACCACAGGGCATCATTCAAAACCAAACAAACCTTTTCCATCAAAAGCTGCCTGCATCTTCTTCATATGGACCTTTTTGGACTTGTCAGTCCAATGTCCATACACCATGAGAAGTACACTCTGGTCATAGTGGATGAATACTCAAGATATACTTGGGTTTACTTCCTGACCAAAAAGAGTCAGGCAGCTGAAACCATCATGTCATTCGTCAGGAACATTGAAAATCAAAATGATGTCAAAGTTAAACAGATCAGGACTGACAATGGCACTGAATTCAAAAACCAAGACCTTGAGTGTTTTTGTGATGAGAAAGGAATTTCTCAAAATTTCACTTCTCCCTATACTCCTGAACAAAATGGAGTAGCTGAAAGGAGAAATAGAACACTCATTGAGGCAGCAAGAACAATGCTGAATGGCTCAGTTCTCTCAAAACATTTTTGGACTGAGGCAGTTAAAACAGCCTGCTACACTCAAAACAGGTCAATCATTGTGAAAAGGCATAATAAGACTCCTTATGAGATATTCAAAGGAAGGATTCCTGACATCAGCTATTTTCATGTATTTGGGTGTCCTGTGTTTATACATAATCACAAGGATCACTTGGGTAAATTTGATGCAAAAGCTGATGATTTATACTTCCTGGGATATTCCTTGGTTTCTAAAGCCTTCAGGGTGTTCAACATAAGGAGACAACAAACTGAGGAAACTTACCACATTACTGTTGATGAGAGCACTGAATCCATCAGGTTCTCAAATTCCTCAGTTGAAGAAATTGGTATTGATGACTCATCAAGATATCCTCCTGATGAGTATCATCCTGAGAACAATCCCTCAACCCAATACCAAGCAAATGCTGATGTCTCCTATTACATCATCACTCACAACCTACCCCAACCACCTATCAGTGAGTTCATAGAAACTCAGCTTGTCTCAAATGAGACTGAAACCACTGAACAAATTGTTCAGGAACCCTCAGAACAAATTGTTCCTACTGTAGTCACTGAAGCACATACTGATGAGTTACCTCATGTTCTTGAGTCTGAACCTAATCAGGCTCCTACAAGCTCAAATTCCTATCCCAAACCCCAGGATAGTTGGACTAGATCCAAAATCATTGAGCTTGTGAACATCATTGGTGAACCCACTGAAGGCATGCTCACAAGAAGCAAGGCTGCTAAACTCAAGGCTGCCACTGCCAATATATGTCTTTATGCTGACTATCTCTCAGAAATTGAGCCTAAAAATGTCAAAGAAGCCCTGACTTATGAAAGTTGGGTTCAGGCCATGAGAGATGAATTGGAACAATTTGACAGAAATGATGTCATGACCCTTGTTGAATGCCCCCAGGGTGTTTTAATCATTGGTATGAAATGGGTCTTTAAGAACAAGACCGATGAAAATGGCACAGTCATCAAAAACAAAGCAAGACTGGTTGCCAAAGGATATAATCAACAGGAAGGTATAGACTATGAGGAAACCTTTGCACCCGTTGCAAGAATGGAAGCCATCAGGATCTTCCTTGCCTATGCAACTTACATGAACTTTAAAGTTTACCAAATGGATGTTAAAAGTGCATTCCTGAATGGTAACATCAAAGAAGATGTTTATGTGCAACAGCCTCCTGGTTTTGAAAGTAGTGAATACCCCAACCATGTCTACAAGCTTAACAAAGCCCTTTATGGACTGAAACAAGCACCCAGGGCATGGTATGAAACTCTTTCAGCCTTCCTGATCCAAAACAAGTTTGTCAGAGGAAGAATTGACAACACACTGTTCATCTACAGAACTAAGGATGATGTCATTCTGGTCCAAGTATATGTTGATGACATCATCTTTGGCTCAACAAGTTACAAACTTTGCAAACAGTTTGAGAAACTGATGACCACAAAGTTTGAAATGAGCATGATGGGTGAACTCACATACTTTCTTGGACTCCAAATCAAACAAACTGATAATGGAATATCCATTTGCCAAGAAAAATACCTCAGGAACCTACTGAAGAAGTATGAGCTCACTGACTGCTCTTCAGTGAAAACCCCTATGGTTCCTCCAAACAACCTTGGCCCTGATCTCACTGGTAAATCAGTGAATCAAACCCAATACAGAGGAATGATTGGCTCCCTGATGTACTTACTTGCCTCAAGGCCTGATATCCAATTCTCAGTCTGCCTGTGTGCCAGATACCAGGCTGACCCTAAAGAATCACATCTCACTGCTGTCAAGAGAATCATCAGGTACCTGAAGGGTACTCCAAACCTTGGTTTGTATTACCCAAAATGTTCAGGATTTGACCTCAAAGGGTACACTGACTCTGACTATGCAGGATGTAACATGGATAGGAAAAGTACTTCAGGATCCTGCCAATTTCTTGGTGGTAAACTTGTGTGTTAGAGTACAAAGAAACAACAGTCAGTGGCCATGTCCTCAGCTGAAGCTGAATATATGGCTGCTGCAGGATGTTGTGCAAATGTACTATGGATGAAGAGCCAACTGAGTGACTATGGCATTCAGTATAAGATGGTACCTATCTTTTGTGATAATACGAGTGCCATAGCCATCTCAAACAATCTTGTACTTCATCAAAGAACCAAACACATTGACATCAGATACCACTTCATCAGGGACCATATCTCTAATGGAGAAATTGAACTACATTTCATCCCCACTGAGTATCAGCTAGCTGATATCTTCACAAAACCCTTGGATGAACCCACTTTCACAAGATTGAAAGCTGAATTAGGCATGTTGGACATAGAATCAGGAAACTGATCAAAAGTGTTCCAACCCGATGTAAATTCTCTAGGTCCCTGATCACACCCTTCCTGAAAACACATTTTTATTGAATGAAAAAATCATTCAGGGGGCTCAGGATGAAAAATGGCATTGAATACCCTAACTAAATGCTCTAAGTATTTAGTTAGTTAATGTCCCAGGTAGGTAACTGAATCCTATTAAATATAGGAATATATGTCACTTACACAACTGGCATCCACTCCTTGGGCCCCCACATCTCTCTCACCAAACACCACTGAGCATTAAATGCTCCCTCACACACAAAACGTGTGATGATCGTTTCCCTGCAAAAGTGCATTATTTGCAGAGGCACCCCAAAGGGTGAGAGAAAATAGGAGTAGTGGGAATCGTGATATTTAATGCGGATATCAAACCAAAATTATTATGCCGTTTTGGTTAAATAAATTAAACCTTTGATATCCGCAACATCACCACCCAAATATTTACCCTATAAATACCCCCACAAAAAGGGAAACACACACACACTTTTATAATCTTAACAAAACTCTTGCAAATTGTTTTTTCAAAACTGCGTGTGTTTCCTCACCCATACCCATTTTTCAAACCAAAACCAGGCTTTTTATAACCAAATGGCAACTTCTAAGGTCATAAAATACGCACCCAATGTGGATTTCCAAATGGAAAGCGTAGACCTTACCAAAAATAATGTGGTGGGGAACTTTGCCTACCCTGCTGGGTTCCCTGAATACAGGGATGTGGTGAAGTTCCTTCAGAACTGCTTTCTGACCACCGCATTCACAAAGACCCCCTCAGTCATCTACCCTGAGTATTTGAGGGAATTTTGGTGCACAGCAGTGGTTGAAAGCCCTGATGTGCCCAAAGAGGCCAAAATTAAGTTTACAGTCAAGAATGGAACTAAGTCCCTAACTCTTGACTATAAAACTTTTGCCAAAGCCACTGGGCTTGATTACACACAGACCTTTGTTGCCCCACCATCTGATAAAGATGTGAAGGAGGTCTTACTGACCCTAGGGCCTTATGACAAACTTCACCCTGAAGTGTCACCAGGGGCCCTACTATCCAAAGCCCTAATCATCAAGACCTGGTTCCCAGCCCCCTGGAGGATAATAATGACCTTTGTCATTCAGGTCCTCGGGGGAAATAAATCCTCTACCGAGCAATTGAACAATACTCAAGCAATGATATTGTTCAGTCTCATTGAGGGTAAATTTATTGACCTTGGAGAAATAATCTTCAAGGACCTCATAGCAAAATTAGGGGGGAAGTCTAGGCAAAAACTCATGTCATATCCTAGATTCATTTCCTGTACCCTACTTGACTTGCTTGGGTCTGAGTATGAAAAGCCTGATGCAGTAGGTTTTGAGCCTGAAGTATTACACAAGGCTAATTACTCTCGTGACCCTCTAGAGGTTACACCCATCACCCTGACCCAATATATGGGTACTGCTATCCAGGGTGACAATATAATATCACCAGTCCCCTCTCCCACCAAAAGGGTGAAGAGGAAGAAGGGACAGGGGTCCAGGAAGGTGGCTCAACCCAAGTCACTCGACACTGAGACCTCTGACCCTAAGGCTGCCAATAAGGGGCCTGAAATACCGCCCTTGACTGCGGACACCCTGAGTATAATAACCCAGTCACTAGGCCTGCAACAAAAGCCAACGGAGGGCACTGAGAAATCACACTCAGTGTCCTCGGGCATACTCGTTTCCAAGGACTCTACTGTCATAAACAAGACAGCTGAGCCGAAACAAACCAAACCTTCACATCCTGCTAAAGGCCCTGGCAAATCACAACCAGGGTCTCAGGGAGTAAGGGATCCTAAATCCTCGGTGGGGCAGCACTACTCCACTGAGAAGGGGGTCCACAAACAATCACATCCTGCTAAAGGCTCGGGTAGATCAAAACCCAAGCATCAGGGAGTTCATGTCCCTAAACCTTCGACAGGCCAGAACAAGCCTGTTGGAAAGGGGGACTCAACCACTCACTTGCCTGATGAGGACATTCGCAAATCAAAGCTTTTGTCTGAGGGCACCCCTACTCATCCCAAAGACTCAGAGGGAAACATACAACCCGCTGATAGGGACACAACAATCACGGCTCCTAGTGATGGCACTGAGAAACACCCATCAGTGTCTGAAGGGGTCACGGGGGACAAAGATTCAGAGGGATATACACCACCCGCTGATATGGAACCCACAACCAATCCCGGAGGTGCGCAAAACTTGGGAACTGGCCTTAAAGACCAGGTAGGTAAAACCCAACCTACCGGATTTGAGGGGTCAGGACCTGGCCAAAACGAAGGCAAATCTTCTTATGAAGAGGAGCCGGATAACCTCCACTTGTTGCAGATTACCTCCCTGGCTGATGCTCAGGCGTTCTTATTTTCTGATGATGAATTTAACAGTGACGAGGAAGTCTTCACGGCCGGAGATGATATGGAGGATGAGGAGACAGTCCCTGAACCTGTTACTCAGTCTCCTCAAACCTCTAACCATGATGAAGATGAACAACATTCCGAGCCGGAAACCTCAGAAGACGCTCCTCTCACTGAAAGAGCCTTCAAAAAGTTCATCAAGAAAATGACCAATGTTTTGTACAGGGGGGTCACTGAAGAGGTGTTTGACCTGCATACTGAGCAAGCAGTTCACTATCATCTCCTCAAAGATGCTGTTGAAGAATACACTGATGATGTCAGGGATCAAAATTCCACTGTCTCTTACTCCCTGACACAAATGGCTTCGCACATCAATCAGTTTTTGGAATCCCTAAAGGAGCTGGCTACAGGGGTTAAGTCAGTTCAAGAATCAGTCAAGGATGACCCTGAGCTCAACAAGAAAATTATTCAGGCATCTGAGACGTATCAGGTCAACTCGGCGGCTCTTACTGAGTTACTTGGTTTGATAAGGGATTCAAATGTTCAGAATCTCAGCTCCACGGTGGAGTCCCTCCAGTCTTCCTTCACTAAGTTGGAAGCATCAGTGACAGCTCAATCCCTGAAGTCCACATCTCTGGCATGGACAATGGGATCCAGGATGACGGCCCTTGAAAATTCTCAGGCTTCACTTGACTCTAAGGTATCTCTCATTCATCAGGATACTACGGAGATCAAGTCCATGATGACAGAAATATTTCAAGCCTTCAAGGGTTCTTCTACTTCATCTTCAGTAACTCCAACACTTGCCATCACTGCAGCTCCGGCAATTGTTGAGGGGGAGAATGTTCCTGAAACCCCTGTTACAGATGAACAAGAGGCTGGACAGCCCTCTCACACTGAGGGGGAGCATGTCACTGAAGCCACACCGATCACTCAAGTTCCACCTCAAGAGGAACCAGTCTCCTCCACTCTCTTTCAGGACAGAGGAAAAAATATTGCTACCACCTCCGAACCCACAACTGTGCTCCAGCCTGCCTCCACAATGGTCAGAACTGACCCTGATGAACCTATCAGGGTCCCGTTTGTAATCAATGGAAAAGAATATCAACTCACCAATGACCAAATACAAGCCCATATGGAAAGAGTTGAGTACTTGGCAAAGGTAGCTGAAGAAGAGAGACTGAGCAAGCCTGAACTGATACAGGTTGTTAATGAGGAGGCTGAAAAGATTGGTCTGGATACTGAGGCACTAGCCACTGAGCAAGCTGGTGCAGCCTTTAAAAAGGCTCAGGAAGAACAGATGATTGCTCTGAAAAGGGAAAGGGAAGAGAAGCTGAAAAGGCAAGCTCATATCAGAAAGACCAGGGTTGAAAGATATCATTGGGTGATGAAGGAAAGATTAAAGCCTGAAACCATCACTGACATCAAAATTCACAGGAATACCAAACCCGCAATGGTCACTGTCTTCAGGGGGGCTGATAAAATAATCATGGATGTTCATAACCCATTTAAATTCGCTGACTTTGGGATCACTGAACTTGATGAACTTCGTCCCATCATTGCCAAGAAAAATGGTGTCGTTGTTGATCAACTTCTCAAGTCACTGAGTGAAAGGTATGACAGACTGAGAGCAATGCCTGAAGCCCTCAACATTCCCTCCCTTCTTCCTGCTCCAACAATAGGAACTGCTTCATCAACCACCACAAGGAGAAAAAGGAAGCACATTGAATCTGAGCCTGAGATCAAGGTCCCAGGATTGGATTGTGACAGGTCCGTTCCTGAAGGAATCACCTTCGTGAACAACACCGTGCTTGAACACCCTGAACGAGGTCTATGCTTCACTGATGAATATGGAGACCTAGCCTTCCAAAGGTGGTCTGATATAGACAAGGCAGGGGTCACGGCAATGGTAACGTACCTGATGTTAGCTTCTCCTATACAAAGTGGTGCAAACCAAAGGTTCTGTAAGGATCTTAGGGCCAAGATTGAGAAGCATCCTGAGAAACACCTGCTGAGATCAAAGAAAGCTAAGATTGAGGGACTTGGCTATCATCTGAACATCTGATCTGCAACAACTATCTTTATTTTGTTTGTAATTTATAGGAAAATGTAATAGCTATTAATAGAATGATGTTGTTGTTTAAATAGTTATGTCCTACTTAAAATTACAACAAACATTCAGCAAGAGAAGAAGTACCCTGACAACTCATGCTGAATCAAGAGACACTTAGGCTATTTGTATGTTCAAATAGGGGGAGATTGTTGGGTCACTGAATTCCCCAAATCTTCTAACAAGGATTTGAACGTAAAATCCCCTAAGTGTAAACAAGTCACTGAGTGAACAGTAACTCAGTTCAGGGAGCTAAGACCGAGCCTAAGAAGAAAGGTTCTCCATTCAGTGAGGCGGAACTCAGTGAAGTGTGATCTAAGCCAAGAAGAAGGTGATGGGTTCAGTGAGGATGACAATAACTCACTGAACCCCATGACTCCTCAACAACTTAATAAGTACTGAAGACTGATGACATGAAGACTGATGTTTTGGCGGGACTGGGCGGGAAAGTCTGAGCTGCTTTATTAAAGTGATTTATTACTTTAATGTCAAACTTTCCCAAAATGGCTAAAACCAGGCTGTCATCAGAAAGTGCCTTTTGGACTTAACTCAATGAAGGTTCCTTGCTAGAAGAATAATATCTTTCAAGATATTGTTAAGGAAGTTTAATGTCCAATGTATATTTAGTTGTTCTATACTTGTGTATAAATAGGAAGCTAATGTGAGGAGTTAAAGTTGACAAGTTTGTGCAATTAATGCAAAGCATTCACAAACCACTTTACTCCTCCAAAGAACAACATAAGCCCCTGAGATAGCTCAGTGGGTAATTTAAGTTGTCACTCAACATAGTTTGAGTTTACTGAGGAGTCCATACAATACTTGTCGCTTCAACCCCAAGTGTTATTCGCAAACACTTGGGTACGATTCTTTTGATTAACTTCTAATAAAGAATTAAATGTTGGAAAATATTGTCTCTTATCTTTACGTTGCTTTATTGTTAATCATTTTATACATCTTTGTTTAAAGTCATACAACTTGGTTACTTTAGCTTCTTAGTTACTGATAACCAAGTAAAAGGGACCAACAATATCCAACAAAGATGCATTCAATGCCTCTTTCACCCAAAGTTTTCTGCTTTGGATCAGGGAGTCTTGCAACAGCCCTACAACCCCATATCCTAAGATAATTAAGGTTAGGTTTCTTTTTAGTCCAAAGTTCGTAAGGGGTAACTTTGTTCCTTTTGTTGGGAACCCTATTTAATAAATAGCAAGCTGTTAACATAGCTTCACCCCAGAAACCTTGACTCAGTCCTGAATAGGACAACATGGAATTAACCATCTCCTTCAGCACCATGTTTTTCCTTTCAGAAATACCATTTTGCTGAGGAGTATAAGGGGCAGTCGTTTCATGGATTATACCAACAGACTGAAAATACAGAGTATCCATGTACTCACCTCCCCTATCAGTCCTTAATCTTTTGATCAAAGAACTTTGTTGCAATTCAACTTCAGTTTTAAATACTTTAAATTTATCTAATGCTTCATCTTTAGAATGTAATAAATAAACATGACAAAACCTAGAAGCATCATCAATAAAAGTCACAAAGTATTTCTTATTCCCCAAAGAGGGAGTAGCATGTAAATCACAAAGGTCACTGTGAATTAACTCCAAAACTTTAGTTTCACGTTTTACTCCTTGAAAAGGTTTCTTAGTTATCTTGTTCAACATATAAGTTTTACACTTTTCAGTGTTCATATCAAAAGCAGGAATTAACCCATCCTTAGACATATCTTGCATTCTTTTAAAATGTACATGGCCAAGTCTTGCATGCCAAAGGTTTGAATCATAAAGTTTAGATGTAGATATAAAAGCAGAATCAATATTATCATGAACAATATTAAGTCTGAACATTTGATTACACAAATAACCAAAACCAATAACACACCATTTTTAGATAAAACAAACTTATCAGATTCAATAACCTGTTTATAACCACAATTATTCAAAACACTACTAGAAACCAAATTCTTTCTAATATCAGGAGCATGTAAAACATTAAATAAAGAAACAATCTTTCCAGAACTAAACTTCAAATCAACACATACTTTTCCATGCACCAGGGCAGTTGACTCGTTTCCTATGTGAAGAATAGAACCATCATTCATTGAATTGTAGGTCTTGAACCAGCTTCTATCTTTACACACATGAATTGTTGCTCCAGAGTCAACCCACCACGCAACATCATCATCCTGCACAAAGTAAATGTCAGATATATATGTAACATAATAAATCTTAAAAGACTTATTAAACACATTCTGACCTTTCAGAGAATAGGTGTTACCATTCCCTCCACTTGTGCCTGATCCATTGGATTTGTTTCCAACTTTACCACCCTTGCAATCTTTCCTGAAGTGTCCAGGTTTCCCACACTTCCAACAAGTCACCTTAGGTTTCTTGTTAAGATCAGATTTTGTGTAATCTTGATGCTTACGCTTGCCCTTGTTGTCATTGTACTTGGTGGAGTTGTTATGCTCCACCATATTGACAACTGATGGACCAGTAGCAGTGCTACTCTTTGGCTTGTCAATGTCTTGAGCTTTGAGTGAATCCTCAATGCGCAAGTGACTGCCCAACTCAACAAGAGTTAACTCCTCCTTCTTATGCTTAAGCATATGCTTGAACTCTTTCCAAGAAGGAGGTAGTTTATCGATGATACAAGAGACTGAAATAGCCTCATCCATGTTCATCTTGTGTTGTGTGAATCGACCAAGTATACTAAGAAGTTCATTGTATTGTTCCATGATAGGTCTAGAATCAACCATTTTGTAATTGTTAAAATTACTTACAAGGAACTTCTTACTTGATGCATCCTCAGCCATATACTTGGCTTCCAAGGAATCCCATAGTTCTTGAGAAGTTTCAACATTCTGATAAATATCAAATAGAGAATTAGACATACCATTGAGAATTAAACCTCTGCATATGTAGTCATCATTCTCCCACTTGCTCCTTGCCCTCATCTGATCCATAGTAGCATCATCTCCATGATCTTCTGGAATCTCAGTTGTGAGAACATACACCACGTTCATACTTGACAATAAGAAGTGCATCTTCTTTTGCCATCTTCTGAAATCAACACCTTCAAACTTTTCCAACATGGAAAAGTTAGCAGCCATTTATCTCATAGCAGCAGCCATTGATTATCACTAATAGTTTCTATTGATTGTTGGTTAATATTTGTAAACAGTTTCCCAGATTAGGGTTAAGATAATCAATAAAGGTACCGGATATTCACTTGAAATCGTGGTATCACTTTCCAATAGAAACTATTCGACCCTATGCCTGGGTTACACGTATATCTCTATGGGATAAGACCAAGTGATGTTCTTGCTTTAGGCACAAACCAAGAACTAGATGCGTATATCAGTGTTTAGGGTTTTGTGTTTCGTATTGTAAATCGTCTCTCCATGCAGAATGATGTGATCTCTATTTATTATAGAGAATACTCAAAACCCTAGCCCATGGTATTATGTATAATTAACGGCCCATTAATTATAACATAATAATTTCCATAATAGTAGGGATCAGTGGTTATCAGTGGAAACATTATCACTTGCAGTGGTAACGTTAACACATCAGTGGAAATACTAGCAGTAGAATGCCAGCAGCAGAATCACACTATCAGCAGGATCATGCTATCAGCAGAATCTGCTATCAGCAGAATCATGCTATCAGCAGAATCAATACATAACCACTATTGAGTCAGGGGATTCAGTGACCAAATGGGTGTATACTCCATACCTCCAAACCCATTACCGGGTGTGAATTGATCCCTCAAGTGCACTAAATTTTCCAACAATTATATCTGATAATAGTGTACTCTCGAGTCTTTATAATCATGTTTGAAATTATTAACCTCTAAGGCGTTCACTCGAAGTGCCGAAATAGGCGGGTTTGGATTATGGGTTGAGTTGGACTAATCAGTCTACAATCTTCTTGCATTATTGTTTGAGCTCTTTAGGACGATCTCTTTTGCTGCTCTTCAAACCACGAACAATAATTGGTTCAATGATTGCTTCATTTTCTCATCATTGCGAACCTGCTTATGACAACTACAAAAATATCACCAAACAATAAACAATATAAAAAACAAAAGGCTAATAAATCAGAGTATGAATAGATTAATTAAAATGTATATCATTTGAGCCGTTCAAGGTCAACCCAAGTATAGATTTCAACCCGTTCCAATAATTACCTAGTGTGACCCAAACCTCCTTTGATTCATTTACTTTTAAGCTGCAAAAAGTTCATATTTACTCTAGAAATCAAATATAACCTAAAAGGATGTTTGGATAAGCTTACTTTGTGGGCTTTTGGAGTTATTTGAATGACCTCCCTCTCACGATTAAGCTCATAAGCAAATCTGATCTGGATTATAAGCTTATTAAGTTGAGGTTATGAGCTTATATAAGCAATTAGCTCAACTTGATAGGCTCATAAGTCCACAAAAAAAAACTTAGCTTATAAGCCTTTACAACTTCAAATAAGCTCATAAGCCCGAAAAATAAGCTAATCCAAACACCCTCTAAAGCGACCCATTCACAAGCAAATGGTTCGAGATTTCCATTCAAATGAAAGATATCAGAAAAAGTAAGTTATGCACTTACATCCTCATCTTTGTAAGCAACTACATTACTGCAATACCAAAATATAGAAGGATTCCCATAGTCTCTTAAGACCAAAAGGTCACCTCTTTACTTGTTTCTTTAGTCATCAGTGTAAATCTTACTACCCAAATGAGTACTAATAAATCATAGTTCATTTTAAACTAAGTTCTCATGTAACGTTTCGGATGTCATAATTATCCTATACCAACATGCATTATATATCATATAATGCAGGTCTTTCTCATAGATGTTTCACCTTTTTTATGTAGTAGATGGTTGTTTTGTGATAGGACAACGATTAATGGGTCTGCATTATGATAAAGGTCTAGAGGTTGATGTGATTGTGTGTTTTGATTCCTGAAACGATACTTAAAACAGCAGGATATGGTTTCAAACAACAGCTAACAAAAATTTGTTCATAGTAAGAGCTAATAAGACCTTTCGGATCTAACCTTATCTTCCTCTGTTTGCTCATAATCAAGCGCATCAGATTTCTCGCGGGGTATGTCCTTCAGCTTTGTTTTCAATTCTTCTTTGTTACCAACAATATGAAAAGAAAATCTCAACTCTGGGTTACCAGAAAACTTGGACGATACAATAATATGGATTAATAAATAGTAAAGTGTTTTTATAAAGAGAACATACATCTCTTTTAAAAAGACACAACACAAATTCTTTTCTGCACCCGATATTCAGGAGTTAACCACATCATTGACCCATAAAGTGTACTCTAACTGTCTTTTTAAACTCAACTTCAGAAGTTGCAATGGGTCTTGATTCTTTCCTGTTGTATGTAAACAAATGAATTAACACTACTCGTAACTATATGTAGTGTAAATAAACATCAAAAAATTCTTAAAAGTAGCACTTTATCATATGGGTCACCAATTGTATATATAAAATGTGTTTTCATCGGTTACAAAGTATGATCCTTGTACCCCTGTTTTGACCAACGTACCATTAACTCACTATTGCACCACATGCCAAAGCTACCAAGTCCACTTTATTTTCCTGAAATGAATATAATGTATCAAGTAAAATATACATACGAAGAAGGATAGTATGAGAACATGTTAAACTAAAGTAAAAATTACATTATTGAGCACAAATAAACATCATGGTAAGAAACTTAACATAAGAAAATCAGTAATAGTTAGCAAAGATATGGTTCATGTCTCGATAAGCATACATTTGTGACTCAAAGACTCGATTCCACCAATATATATTAAGCTTTATAACTTCCCTTTGACTATACGGTATGCACTAAAAACAGACATAAAACATCAATCCATATCATACTAACAATTAAAGTGAAGAATGAAAAGAGTTATGTAAAATGATCACATATGCCAAACCTTGTTGATTCTATATATGTGAGATACTGAGATCCTCAATCAGCCCCCACCTCCTTGTAACATAAAAAATACCAAAAAATCTATTAAAACTATAAAATGTTGAAGATAGAGTTTGTATTTAAATTTTGGGAGAGACAAAAACCAGTAAATGGTTACATACAGTTTGTATTTAAGTGGGTCGAAATACATGTAGCATGTCCAGGCAGCTACCTCAAGGAACTGATCTTAAGCTATCAGTGCAATGAAGAACATATTTTAGAAGGCAGGTATCAAAGAAGAGCGTTTTCAGCAATCAAAACAAATGTCAAGTTTTTCCAGCAAAAAAATTTACATGTTGTCTCAAATGTTGGTTGAGCTGGCACTGGAAAGAGCACACTTTCCAAAGATGGTGAATGTTTTAACATAAACTACAGAAGGTTTATTGTCTTACGGTACAAATCACAACTTCAAAACACAACATCAATTCTTAATACATCGTAAAATCCAAAAAAATCTACAAACAGGCTGTAGAGTAAATAGTAAATGATTTCTACTCATGCATTTCATCAAACACCGGGTGGGTGTCTCCTACATGGATTTATCGAAGATTATTGTGGCTAATAAAAAGACCAAATAAAAATTACAAAATCTACAGGGGACATATAAATAATTTATCCTACCATGTCCATTCGATATATCCATACTTCCCAAACTTGCACCAGGCCCCACCATGCTGTGATAGAGTTGGGAGGTCTTGGAACATAATCAAGTCTGCTTCTTGATCTAAATCTTCATCAAAAACAAGTCTTACACCACACTCCTTGACTTCAATTCCTTCATCCTCATCAAAACAAAATGTTACAAAATTCTTTGCTTCCTTCCACCACTGTATTTCACTTGTCGTATAATGCAACCATATCATATCTGACTCATCGATTCTTATTGGCTTATCCTCAAAATATTCATCATAGTAGTCTGGATCGCATCCTTCCAAATAAGCTCCATCAAAGTTGTTTACAGAGTATCCAAAATATGTGGTGGAAGGTCCTTTTCTCTTAAAAACAACACAAACTCCATATCCCCTTAACTTACTGAAGCTCCAATCTAATGGTAATTCAACCTTTACATGATTTCCCAAACTTTTATTTGTAAACCAATTTGGAATGCTATTTCCATCATAAAACATATCCATATTCTAAATGGAACTTCTTGGCAAACGGAACAATCCACATCGGAAAGAAGAAAATCGAGAGCCTTGGGAAGTTACAGATGAGTCGAGACATTGAGTCTTCGATATCGACACCTTAAACAATTTTGGACAATTGTTGAGAAAAGTGGACCTTGTGCTCATGATTGGGTTTGATCCCTTAATTGAATATAAGGAGGTGCAATTACGTGCATAAAGATCACGTAGGCTAGGTGGAAGTTCGGGCAACACTTCCAGCTTCTTGCAACCATCAAATCTAAGCTCGTAAAGATTAGAAAGTTGACTCAAACTTCCCGACACTTCTCTTAAGGAGGTGCAATCAGATGCACAAATTGTATATAGACCAAGTGGAAGTTCGGGCAACACTTCCAGCTTCTTGCAACCATCAAGATGAAGCCATCCAAGACTAGAAAGTTGACTGAAACTTCCAGGCAAGCTAGTAAAATTGTTCCCTTCCAAGTTCAGATCCTCTAAACATGATAAGCTTCCAATGCTCTCAGGCACTTGTACTAAATTGCAGTAGCTTAAATTCAGGGACTTTAACATATTTAAACCTGCCAATGAAACTGACATTTGGGGATGTTGTTGGTTCCATATGAAACCAGAGATTGAAGTCCAGCATCTAGACCAAAAGGCTTCAGGAAAACTCCCAACCCGTGTGCAGTCTTTCAGATTTAAGACAGCAAGCTTATTAAGCATTCCAATAGATGGGTGAACTGTAGCCAAATTCACACAACCTTCAAAATCTAGCTCTTCATGATTTGTAATCTCTGAGAAGTCATGGGTGGTTGTTAGGTTGCAGCAGTACCTTAGCTTCATTACTTTCAACCTTCTTAAACACTTATATCAATAGAAAAAAGATTAGTTCTTATATCTCTAGGTGACTAGGTGTCAAACACAAACACATGTATGAACAAGTAAATACCTTTGGTGTAGTCCAAAGTTGCGTTATGTTGCTGTAAGAGAGGTCGATGACGACAATGTTTTCTGGATAGAAATCTGAAGGTAAGTACTTGAAAGGGCATCCATGCCAACAAAACAAGCTTAGCTCATTGGACAAAAAATCCAAACTTCCTGAGTACTTCACATTGTAGCCCTTCAATTCCACTTTCTGATCAAATTCTTCCTCAGCAGAAATTTTCAGGATCCGCAAATTTTTCATAAGTGCAAAAGAATTAGCGTTTATGTGAAACTCTTGACTAGATTTTCTTAACAAAAGGACTAGAACTTCAATTGCTTGAGTCATTTCCACCTGGAAAAGCAAGAACATGTAACATAAATTATAGAGAGTAACATATGCAATTGTGTATACTTTTGTATGAATATGAACGTAAAGAAGAATATGTCGGTTCTTACTTTCTTTTCACTCAATGCAGATGAAGAGGAAGAGGGGAAGACCGAAGTTGAGGTGGGAAGATAGACTTAGGCTAGACTTGAAGGAGCTTCTCTTGTCCGAGGACATGATCTCAGATAGGAATGCGTGGAGAGCTAGGATTAGATCTGGCGGGTAGTCGCGGGCGGGTGTTTAGGAGGGCGTCTTTGCGTGGGTCCTTACTTGTCTCTTTGTTGCCTTGCCCTTTGCCTTTTAGGTTTAGTATGCCCTTTGCTCCTTAGGTTTAGTGGTTCCTTAGCTCTTTCCTTTTAGGTTTTTAGTAGGCTAGTGGCGCTTCCCTTTGCTTTGCCTTAGCTTTAGCCCCCTTTGCCTTGCCTTTTAGGTTTAGTTTGCCTTTGGCTCTTTAGGCTTAGTGGTCCCTTTGCTCTTCCCTTTTAGGTATGTAGGTGGCTTGTGGCGTTTCTTTTCCCTTTGCTTTGCCTTAGCTTTAGCCCCTTGCGTTTCCCTGCTTTGTTTTTGTGCTTCTCCTGTTGGGTTTGTCTGTTTTGGTTTCTTTTTCCTTGCTTTGTTTGCCGCTTTGTTTGTCTTGCTCTTTGTTTGTGTGTTTTGGTGCCCTGTTTTATTTGTTTGTCTTTTTTCCTAGGTCCCTTATTTGTTGGTTTCCTGCTTGCTACTTGATTTGCTTGGCTTTTCCCTTTTGCCTTTTATTTGCCTTTTTTGTTGCTCTTTGTTCCTTGTTTTTTCTTTCGGTGATCTATCACTCGCACATGTGCACGTGCCGGAGGTCTCCCTGGAAGCAGTCTCTCTACTCCCGGGTTTTACCTGGGGTAGGGGTAGGATCTGTCTACATTTCTACCTCCCCCATACCTCGCTTTTGCGGGATTGGGTATGTTGTTGTTGTTGTTGTGCAGATGAAATACACAATCTTCTTTGTTTCCCAGTCAGGATAAATTCTTCACGAACAATTTCCCTTGCCATGCTTTGAATCAATTCATGCATTTGAAGACGCATATTATATGCAGATATTGTTATTAGGAACTTATTAGCTAGAACTTCAATAATAGTATTTGCAGAACAGTCACCGCTGTCTAGTATACTTGCAGCAAAATCTTTATTTTCCCCAATGAAGGCACATGCAATGTCAAGAAACATTCTTTTCTGATCAGATGCCAACGCATCAAAACTTGGTCGAAGTTTTTGTAGTATATCTGAATTAGGATATGTTTGGAGTCTAACCAGCTCGCCTTTCCAAACATCCACAGATTTTTCATGCAATAATCCACCAAAAATTTTGAGAGCCAATGGGTGACCTTGCAAATGTATTATAACTTGGGAAGCAAGCTCTCTGAAATCTTCTAAAGGTTCCAATTTTCCAAATGCATATAAACTAAAAAGCTCAAGAGCTTCATAATCATTTAAAGGCTGCATTTCATAAATTTCATCCACTTTATGAGACCTTAGCAATAGTTTGTCTTTACCAGTGAAAATGATAAGACTTCCAGGGGAAAACCAATCAGGTGAACCCGCTAGAGCTTCTAACTGCTCCAGATCATTCACATCGTCCAAAACAAGTAGGATCGGCTTACATGCCATCCTCTGTTTTATCACCTTCGTTCCTTCACTAACACTTGATACCTTCAGATTTTCTGTTTTCAGGATCTTTACGAACATTTGCATTTGGACTTGAGTTAGGCCTTGTCGTTTTGTGACTCCTTGGACATCATCACAAAAGCATCTTCCCTCGAAGTAGGTATACATCGAGTTATAAATAGCTTTGGCAAGAGTAGTTTTTCCTATTCCGCTAAAGCCACATATTCCAATCATGTGCACCTTATCTGACCCAACAAAACGCAACAAGTTCAATTCACGTACACGGGCATCTACACTAACAAGGTTCTCAGCAACATCCACGGGTCCGTCAGATATAACTTTGAGTATTTCTTTGGAAATGTTGTCAATGAACTTGAACTCGTACCTGTATACCAAAAAGAACTACAAATAAATAGAGTGAACTTTCTAACAAATTTATATAAGAGACAAAATTTATTGCACCTCAGTAAATTTGAATGAAAAGAATTATGTCTGCAATAACACAAATTTATCCGTTTGTCATTTCCTGGAGATCGAATCCCGATAGATCAGCTGCTACAAATAATGATTCCTTCCATTTATCCACCTCGGCTCTATTTAAAACATCATGTTGCGCAAACGCTTCAGCATAGCTTCCTGTTTGTTTCCTCACAACATTAGGTTTAACATCATAAAAGATAATCCGAACCTCATGTTTAGGCTTTCCCATTTTCATGCACTCAAGTATTTTGACAAGTTCCCTCAGACACCATGATGAAGAAGCATAATCTTTGGGGAAGATAACAATCAAAAACCTCGACCCTTCAATGCCTTTGTATAGTTGAGGGGAAATATATTCTCCTCTAGGCAAATCGTTATCATCTCTAAAAGCATGAATCCCTTTTTGCTTGAAATCATTGAACATATGATCCATGAAGTTTTTGCGGATATCTTCCCCTCTGAAACTTACAAAGACATCATATTTCCACCGATGAGAAATGGACCTAGTAGCCATCATCAAAAATGAGATCGAGCTGCATAAAGATCATTAGAAAGAGTAAGAATATTATTAATACAGATGAAACACTAAATTAATACCAAGAATCCATGACCAAGTAGCATCAAACATGCAAGTGCTTTTGTGTTATACCACGTAACGTGGAGACAGGACATACATGCTAGCTAGTTGCTTATATGTGTTAGACAATTTTATATATAAAAAAAAAAAAAAAAAAAAAAAAAAAAAGCTTGAAAGAGTGCATTTCAAAAACAAAATGTGTGATTTAGCAATTCAATCTTGATAATACTATTTTCTATTGTTCATATTAATGTAAAAATCTGGTCTACAAAAACTTGTTGAAATATTGGACTTGAAATATCTTTTTTTTCTTTTTGAGATATCAAACCGGATGACCCTAAGGGGGCGTTTGTTGGCTTATATAGCCGGCTTATGGTTTATTTCGTTTTGGGCTTATGTTTCATAAGCTCACTTTTTGTGGCTTATTTTGAAACTTTTCGGCTTATATAAGTTTATATGTCATAATGAACTTATATAAGCCGAAAAGTTTCAAAATAAGCCACGAAAAATGAGCTTATGAAATATAAGCCCAAAACCAAATAAGCCATAAGCCGGCTATATAAGCCGAAACAAACACCCACTAAAAACTACAAGGATCCTAACTTACGATTATGACAACCCAACAAGGACAAAACCCAACTTACGTACAAGGTCAATTACTCAGTAAATATTTGACATAATTTTTTTTTTGGCTATATAATCGACTGCTGAACAAATAATAATTGGTGTTATAACCACCCAACTTACGTATAATATTAATAAGTAGTTTAGTTATGGGGCATTAGATCGAATAATAATTAAAAACTTTTAATGTTTCAAACTGATAACGAGTTACTATAAGATATATGCAATGAAACAATAATATATATAAAAAGTAATTTGAGATTAGAAATGACCTGTAATTTACCGATGGATGGATGGATGGAAATCAAAGTGACTGAATAGCTGCAATCAAAATGGAAGTTCCAGTTGACTTGGAAAGAGTAAAGGCAAGTGGTTGGTTGACTCCAAGTCAACTTTAATTTCACTTGTAGTCCCTTGATTTTAAGAAAATTAACAAAGGTGGTGATGGATTTTTATTTCTATTTGACATTACTACTTGTTAACAAAAATATGAAACTTTTGTCTAAGATAGAAGTAGGAATGGTGTTCTTTTTTTCTTGCAAAACAGTAATAGATTAATTTTTAACCATTGTCAATTAAATACTAAACTAGTTTCTTAGAAAAATGACAGTTTGTCAAAAATGGTGTTAACTTACAAACTCATCCAAAACATGTTCAAGATTGTCAATAGCGCAAAGAAATTGATTCTCATACATTATTACTGCATTAACGATTAAGATTAACACAAATAAAATAACATTTTAATGAAGTAAAAACCAGTGTTGTAAATATCGCTCGACGGTCGACCACCGCCAAGCGCCAAGACTGATATGGCGGCGATATATCGGAGACCATAAATTATAAAGAAAATTATTTTTAAAAAATAAATATTAGTAATATCCTAACAAAATAAGTCAATAACAACACATTTAACCAAAACTAAATTTTTTATTAATAAAAAATACATTAATGCTAAACAAAACGGATCCAATAAAAGCCCAAACTATGTTAAAAATATAAAACAAAAGCCCAAACAACTACTTAACCTAACCCTAATAGTTCTTACTATATAATCACATAATAAATCTCAGCCACCCAAAATCTTCTCTGAAACAAGTAAAATTGCAGCCACATACACTCTTATCTCTAACCCCAACATTTCTTGCAGCCACATTTATACCACGTCCATCTCATTTCTTTCTTCCTCGATGACAAAACATACAACCTGTTATACAACCGATGGTCCTCCATCTTCGCCGGAAATCCAATCCTCCCCATCCCTACCAGAAATATGTGGAGTCGCCGGAGGTAAATTCGCCGGAGGTGGAGTCGACAAAGGTCCGATTTTGACCAAACCGATTTTTTTGTCCGATAAGTGAAATATCGTATCGGTCGACCACCGATAAGCAATATATCACTGATATATCGGCCGCCAAGACCGATATTTACAACCCTGGTGAAAACCAGTAAATATTGTTACCTGTTATGGGTGTTGTTTGATTTTGCACGCATGCTAAGTACCGATGGTATTGTTTTGTAGGTGTGTGATTTGATTGGTTAAAAGAAGATGGAACGTTTATATGTGTGTGATTTGTTAATGTTAATGTGTTAAACAAGACTTTGGTTATTTGCAAAAAATGTCCTCGTCGATATTCGTGCCTAGGGGAGGTAGCTGGAGTGTGTTAAAGGCGGGAACGATGAAATGACTAAATTGCCCTCACGTGAAATGCACGTGATAACTAATTAATGAGATTTTCTAACGAGCGTTAGCTAAAAAACAAAAGTTGCATGAATAGTAACCCCTCAAGGGCCATTTTTGCAAAAAGTCAAAACGTGAGTGACACTAAATTCAATTTTTTTTGTAAGAGGACATTATTTGCAATTTTGACAAAGTTTGGGGACATTTTTTGTAGTTTACCCTATATCAAAAGGAACAAAAATACAAAGCACACAAGAAATGGCAGCCCACCAAGAGGAGGAAGAAAAAACACAAAAATACAATATAACTAAAGGGGAATGCTACATCCACAAAAACAATCCACACGTTGATGTGTCAGGATCTTATTGGTTTATTTTGGTATACCTTCTCTCTCTTCTATATGATTAGACCAATCAGCTCCTGCCACATCGGCGTGTGAATTATTTTTGTGGATTATTTATGTGGATGTAGCATTCCCCTAACTAAATACATACAACAAAGGCTAAAAAAGAACTTAGGGTGCGTTTGGTTCACGGTTTGAGAGGGTGTGGATTCAAAGAATCCTCAAATCATTTGTTTGGTACATGCAAAGTTTTGTCTAACACATCTATCATCAATTCCACACAATTTTGGTGACTTTTATTGAAAGTCATGGGCCCCATTTTATTTTCCTCTCACAGGTTTAATTTTTTTTATTATAATATAATATTTAAATACAATATAAAATTAATAAATTATATATAATAATATATTTTCTCTCTCATACGTTTTTTCCAAATCTTTCAAACATTTCTCAAATCCAAATCGAATTCCAATCCCTCTTGCGAACCAAACGCACCCTTAGACACAAAACAAATCCAAACACCAAACGTGTACAATGAAACCACCGAATTCCACGCACGTAACTGGCCCACAATAACATTGACCACAAGGAACAGACAAGTACACAATAAAAAGTCCCCTTTGTTTGGGTTACTTCCTTTGTGTGACTTGGATCGATCTGATAGTTGATTGAATTTTAAAAAAAGTTGTCGAAATTTTGATTCGTAGTTGATTCAATTTACCCAAACCCACTCTCTCTCAGGTACCATTTCTTACTCACTCTTCTCATTTGTTGAATTGTTTAGGATTTAATTTATATTTATACATTTTTGGATCACACTGAATTTTGATCTCTTGTTAGGATACTACTACTAATTAAATTCATTCCAATCCATAGATTGTTACTTCGATACGCCTTTTATGTTCCAAAACTCAATCACCCTGAATTTTGTTAGGCTAGTGTATGTAACTAAAACATACTATTACTACCTAGGACCCACAGCTCGAAAGTTCTGCATTCCCAATTTCCAGGACATTAAGGGGAACTTCGCATGTGTGCGGGCCGCTTCCTATGTATAAAATATGCTACTTGAGGGGTTTTATACGCATTTTGTGTAGCCTGGTAACTGTGGTGCTTTTAAGCTAAGCCTTGTGACTTGTAACTACTTTTGGGCAATCAAATACGGAGTGACAATTGTATTTCCCTTTTAAAGTGTTCAGTTTTCTACTAAGCCAAAACACTTGTGTCATTTTGATACTTGGACCGTGTTGTTTTTACTTATAATATCCGACCGGTTGCCTGTCTAAGTGTAAAGAGTTGGACTTGTGCTACTCCTAGGATGATGGTTTTGGGTTCATGTTCAAGCTTGACTAGGATATAATCCATTTAAATAGGACAATTGCTACTATCATGTTTAAATCTGTGATATTGAACCATGAGCTTTTTTAGAAGCCTTTTAATCGACTGGAATGTTACTTGGGCCAACTTGTTGCTTTGGCTGTAAGGGTTACACGCATTTGGCTCTTATAGTTCCGTCTAGGGTGTAAAAAAAGCCGACCCGACCCGAACCCAAATATGGTTATTCGGGTCGGGTTAGTCGGGTCCAAAATTATATTTGGGTCCATCTGGTCAACACGAGTTCTAAACAAGCTCTGGTTCGGGTATAATATATCTCTTACTCGGGTTCGGGTCAACCCGAGTTTCATTTTTTTCCCTGACCCGAATTGACATGAACCCAAATTGACCCGACCCGAGTTCTAAACAAGGTCGGGTTTGGGTATGTTTTTTGAGCCTTGACCCGAATTGACCCGACCCGAGTTGACCCGAACTTGACCGGGTCAACCTGAATAAATGATCACTGTGTCCCATGAATTGAGTTATTTGAATTTTTTGGATGTTTTCACTTCTGCACATGCTCAGGTTAATACTTATAGTAACCCCAGAAAGGTGAGTTTCATCATTTTCAGTGTGTCCCATGAAATGAAAATTTCTAGTTCAGACTCTGTAGTTACATGCTGTTCTAGAAATGTTTGTCAATGATATCTTATATAATGACAACATTGGTGACCTTTTTAAAACTTACCCAATTTTATCAGCAATCACAATCAACTAGTTACCTTTATCCCAAACAATTTTTATAAGAATTTGTGATATGTTGCAATGTTCGTAAAATAACTTCAAGTGGAAACTATGCAATTATGCTAAGTTATAAATGAGCCTGTTTTATAGAAGATGGTGATATGACAGTGAAAGTCAAAATTAATCTTGGTCTTTTATACATACGAAAGGTGTAGTGGTTGATTGCAAATGGACCGAAAAATGTAAATGTAATATTGCTCTTGGCACGTGCTGGGTGACACTAGTAATAGTTTTGATATAATTGTTGAACTTGATTCCTGTATGAAAACGAGGAGGCATGATGGGGAGACAATGCCTTGATAATGATTACTGGTCCAATGTTTTTCTAATTTTTTAAGTGAAAGCATTAGAACTTACAATTTGGTCCAAACCGTCTGATAGTTTCTTAGAGTAATCCTTCGATAACAAGTGATAATGGTACCAACCTAAAGAGTTTTGCTCTGGTTAAGCTAGACATGAAATCTATATTTAGGCGAGCGTTTAGCTGCATATCTAAATGTTATTCACATTCTAGTTATTTACATTTGATTGTGGATATTTATTTATTTATTTTTGCGTCATGTAAGAAGGGTTAAAGGCTTGGCCGCTCGCCTATAATATTATGAATTACAAATGTATTAAATATGATTACTAGTTCTATGAAATGATTTTGGGATGTTGTAAGATGTGAATATGCTTGAGCCACTTTTGACCTGTTGGACCCATTCGACCCATTCGACTTGTATTAAATATGATTTTGGGGTAACGGGCTTGGCTGCTCTCCTATAATATTATGAGTAACAAATGTATTAAATATGATTACTAGTTCGATGAAATGATTTTGGGAGGTTGCAAGATGTGAATATGCTTGAGCCACTTTTGACCTGTTTGACCCATTCGACTTGGAGATAATGCGACCCTAGTCGACCTATGTTAGATGGATGAGTCAAAACTGTCGCATCTATACTGTATACAAAATAACGCCACTTACAATGTATACAAAGTTACTGTGTTAGATAGATGTGAATAGTCTCATTCTTTTTGTACAATCCTAAGAAGATTATAGGACTATACTTTGACAATAATGAACAGTTTAACCATGCATCTGGTCATGTTTCTTATGATAATATATTACTGTATTTGATTGCAGATATGGCAGCACGCTGATCAGAACCGCACTAGCTTCCTTGGCCGTCAGGAATTCTACAACACTCTTAAGCTTGTAACTGTTGCAAAAAGTAAAAGAGAACCAACACCAGATATAGTAAAGGCGGCATTAAATGGATCTGCTTCATCTAAAATCCCTGCTCCACAGATTAATCTTGCAGCTCTGCTGTACCAATACCCCAAGAGCCACTATCATCCTCATCTTTCACAGCTCCTAGACTATCTGTTGGAGGAACTGGAATTGCTTCTGCCCCTATGTTTGGTGGTGATTTGTTTTTTGCTTCCCAATCTATATCCAAACCGTCATCATCCTCAATGCCAACACAAACTGCAAGTATTCCACCCGTTTCTTCTACAATTGCTCCTGTAACTTCTGAGCCCCAGACTCCAGCCAAGATAGACCCACTTCACGCATTGAATGCTTTTACAAGGCAACCCACAGGTACAGTCAGCGGGGCCATCTCTACCAAGACCAAATCAACAGGCCCCGACTCAAAATGCTAAATTTGGATATCAGGAAGAGAGAACACAAGTTCCCAACACATCGCTACCTCAGTGGCCAAAAATGACGCAGGCTAGTGTTAACAAGTATATGAAAGTGTTAATTCCTGACAGAGATGGGAAAATCATTGGTGATCAGGCTTGTAGCTTATTTTTAAGTTGGACTACCAAGAGGTAAATCACTGGTAATCAGGCTCGTAGCTTATTTCTAGTGAAGTGTCTTTCCATAATAGATTTCCTATAAACACGACAAGCTGATTTATTATTCTTCGGCAGAAATTCTGAAACAGGTGTGGGACTTGTCTGATCAAGATAATGACAGCATGCTTTCCTTGAGGGAG
Source organism: Artemisia argyi (assembly GCA_030686995.1). NCBI lineage: Eukaryota > Viridiplantae > Streptophyta > Magnoliopsida > Asterales > Asteraceae > Artemisia > Artemisia argyi. The sequence goes on from CM060705.1 coordinate 6,905,473, forward strand.
TTCTGTATTGCTCTCTATCTGATGGAGCGGTACAGAGGACAGAATCTTCCAGACCTGCTGGTTGGGGAGCTAATCCTGGTATACCTCTATACATCATGTAGACATATATAATATATTTAGAGTCGCAAAATGGGGGGTCGGGTGGCTTGAGACGTTTCAAAACCGGTTGGGTTGAAACATGTTAATCTTGTCGGGTTTAGTTGTCGAGGTGACACACAAGCATTTTCATAGATATGCTGGTATGTTTTATACTCCTGGTATTTCAAGATTCTGTTTAGATTTACTAATAGGGTTCACCGTGTAAATTGTTTAACGCTACAGAAATAAGTTTTAAAGTTGCAATAATTTGATTAAAAACCTTCAAAACTTCTAATTTGTTATAAAAACCTTCAAACTTCCAATTTTTTTCATAAAACACTTTAACTTCCGAAAAATCTAAATAAAACCATGTTGAGATTTTTGATGTGGTGCTGACCTGGTGACGACTGATGAGTAACCACTTCCCTTGTGCCATAACGAACTTTCAGTGATTCATCTCTTAAGCACGGATCAAGTGGGGACACATTAATTGTTCACTACTTCACTTCATATAGAAAACAAAATTATTTGTAAATGTTGTAAACACATGAAAATGTGAATTCAAATACTATTATTACTGCCTGGTGGCCAGCAAATGTTGCATGCTAATATGAGGCCTCCCTTGCCTGGTCCCCAACCACTTGAATATAATCAGCCGAAAGGACCGATGCCCTCCATGGGTAACTCTAATTAATGCACATCAGCTCAGTAATGGTGATCAAAATACTTCTCGTTCAGTTGCTCTAGAGACAACCGAAGCAGAAAAATTGGTAAATTTTATTTGTTCCTGATAGATTTGGAATTTAATTACACATATACTGTCAATTTAAGCCTTGAACTTCTTGATATTATGAAGTATGAACCGAAGATGCTTTATCTGCATTATAACAGCACAGGTGTCGTATTTTGGATAAATCAATTAAGTCAATGATACACAGAATCTGGCATTTATGCAGGTGTACATAGGTAAACTAGGAAAGTAATTAAGATAATATAATACCTAATGAATGCCTAACAGCTGTGCTTTGCAGCCTAATACAGCCATGACATATATTTCTAAAATTTCATTTTATGGGGGAGGGGACAAGGGGTGGTAGTGGGATCACGAAGTTGATAGACTAATGCAATCATAGCTCTTTCCTATTTTCTTTCCTCAGTTCTATTGATTAATGCGTGCTTTTTCATGACCTTCGTTTTTGATGTTTGTTGACTGCAAATTGTTCTCTTTTCAAGTTTGAGTTGGCCAACAGTGACCAGAGTGGCTCAAGTTAGATGCAGAATTTAAGATTTTTAGTTCTGAGAGTTGTAATATGGCCCTCTCAAGTGTATAAATATATGAATATAAAATCATATCTACAGAACTAACAGTAAGTAACGAATGAATGTGGGAGCCTATATCACAGTTATGTGCATTACAAGACACTGATTTTTGCTCTAGCATCACCTTGAGAAACCTGGAGCTGCTCGGTGATGCCCAAATGTACCATCAGTAGCCAAACATGAGTCAAAAACTCGCCTGTCGCTCATGGTGAATTCCTCTGCAGTGAGTAGCAGCATAAGTTAATACGACTTTCCACATATGCTCTTTTTCCATCTTTTTCAAAGATAACGCGAGCCTGCAACCATCAAACAGTGTAGATTTGCATCGATCCCCCTTCACTTTACTAGTAAACACTTCAAGAGAATCAACTTCCAGCAGCTTTAGACATGCTTCAACTTTTTCGGTAATAAGACCTTTTTCTTTTAAAAAACGCATTGCTTCAGCACAGGTGTCGCGATACCTGATCATGCCAATACCTATTGGCAACATAACAGTGTTTGTCACAAGAAGATATGTCAGATAGTCAGATATATGGCTATGTGCTTGCTTTCCATATGACATTTATCAATATCAGAACCATCTTGATTGTCAATATTGCTGGTACTCCATAGAATACTGTCACACTCATTCTTTTGTAGCGAAAAGCTACCTTTATGAGTACATAACTCTTTCAGATTGGAGTGGACAACCATATACTCAGGAAACTGACTGTAAATCAATTCTTTTGGTTGTCAAAAACTTTATTGACTGTAAGGGCGTATTCAGCGACCTCCTCCACGTTTACATCAAACCCCAGTGACTTTGTTGTATGTGTTACGAACAAACAAGCTGACAAAATACCAGTTGACAAATAGTGTCGAGATGACGTGTGGTGATGAAGTAACACATTAAAAGCATGATCTTTATTACCTATTTGTATTAAATAAAAAAATTACAAAGAAATGCAGAAAAACAACACTTTTCCTTTCTCAAAAGATACAAGTAAACCAAACACATGTTTGCAATACGTTTTTAACAATCGTCTTTAAAAAAAAATGTGCATATATATAAGTTTTAGTGATTATACGGAGTATATGTAATTAATAAAAGAAATAGAAAAAAAATTATGGTTGCCGAATATGCATCGCTAACCATCCAAACACCATCTAACCGACCATCTTTTGCAAGTGAACAAGTGTTTCATTTATACAAACTGACTTGTGTAAAACCGAAAGAGCTTATAAACCATGACCTGTAAATGTAAAATGGATATATATTTGAACTAAGTTATAAATTTCTCAACAAATGCTTACTTTTAAGCATAAATTATGGAAAAGAAATAAAGCATGATTTATTTTATGGTTTGGTTCATTAAACAACAACACATTTTTAGCAAAAGTGGTGTTTTAGTACGTGAATTACAAAGGTCTCAATAAATGTTATAAACTTTTAAAAAGTGTTAAACTATGTACATTTGTTTAGCATGTCACTTAAAAAACACCGACACATGTCACATTTTGAAGTACTAGTTGGATACCCGCGCACAGCGGCGGCGATAAATATAGTTATATTATAATATAGTAAACGAATTGATAGCCAAACTTTTCCCGCAATTCCCTACCCGCTTAATGAATTCGTTTCACAACACTCCGAATGTATATGTTAGTTGTATTTATTTGCTTGGGTTTCCCGTTGCTTTCCCGTGAGTCCGTGACATTATTATTCCCGCATATAAAAAGTCCCTCGCAATCTCTTACCCGTCAAACCCTTCCCCCAAAAGTATATAATTTTGTCGAATCAAGATTGTATTGATTGAAATAAAAGTTAAAGTGGTAAAAATTTGAATTAATAAAAATAAACCCACTAAAAATGTAAAAACTAAAAACTCATAAAAATATATTAAAATGGATGTTGAATTAAAAAACACAAAATTTTAAAAAATATGGTGAAATTAGATCATAAAAAAAATAAATAGATAAAAAGATATTTCAATTTGAAAATAAAGGTGAATTTTAAGTTGGGGAGTGACATGTCATCTCATGATTGGAGCTCCTTATCTTAATTTTTGATTATGAGTTAGACTTGGAGTTAGTTGAGAAGTGACACATGTCACCTCATAATTGAAGCTCTTTATCTTAATTTTTGGTTAGGAGTTAGGTTTGAAATTAGATGCATTATATAGTAGTATAGATGACACGTTATCCAAACGTGCTTGTTAGAACATTTTGAAAAATTTGTAACATATACAACATTTTCTAATGCACGTATCAAAACTATACTTTAAAAAAGTTCATTGTTATTTAATAAGATATGCTCGTTACTACTTTACTTTACTCTTTGTTGTTATTTTAAATGAGTATAGCTTGGCTAGTCAATTGGCTACAATATCCTATTTAAAAATACACAAGCAATGAGTCAGGGACCTGCAAAAAAGAATCAAAGACTCACAGAAAGAATAAAAAATCCACATTTATAACACCAAACTGTAGCCAATATATTCCCATTTTATTGTTACGAGTTTACAGAGATATACCCTTTTTCTTTTTTTACAAGGTCTAACATTTCTCCTCCTTTATTATGTCTCTTCACCCGAATCATAAAACCTCAACCCCCCATTTATACAGGTAGTTTTATTTTTCAGTTTTCTCATATGTTTTTATGCTAATTTGATATCCCATATAAACTTAGTATAGCTCAATTAGTTAACTTTTAACAACTCATGATGGCTGTTCATCTTTTGTATTATGCACATAACGTGTTTGATGAAATTACTCAGTCAAAATATTGCTTAAAAATGTCTTTTTATTCGAACCATTTTTTATATCATGATGCACATAAGGTGTTTGATGAAATGACAAATGAGTATACATTTTGAAAATGTGTTTTTGGGGTTTGATGTTATGCCTAAGTGAACGAAGTAGGCAGAACACAAATTAAGATGTCATTGTTATGACGTTTCGCGCTAATTTGTGTGGTAAAGCAAAACCAAACTCAAAATTAGTGATCATAGTCAGAACACAAATTACGATGTCATTGTTTGATTTACTATATGCAGATTTTAGTTCCACTTGTCCTTTAACGTTTTATTTAAGATGTTTATATATTTATTGACTGTGTTTAGGTCTTGAATGCATCGTATGTATAAGTATCCTAAGTGTTTATAGTCTGAAAATTGTTAGTGAAATTGTATCTCTTTGAACTCTTATGTTTAATTACTCATATGATATTGCAGCACTTTCTTTTCTGTGGTTGTAAAGAATAGGAATAATGTGAGTGTTTGATATAATGTGTGCAGGTGGGAACGAAACTTGTGAAGTAGCTCAAGATGCCAACAAATTCTGCTTTTAATTGCTTTCGTGGTATGTGCTCTAAGGTTCATTTGCTCGAGTGATATAAACTAGTTTCCAATATTATCGTGTAACTTCTACTTTATATGTATTCATTGCTCCGATATTGTTCTTTTTGTATACATTTCTCGCTGCTAAAAGTCTGAAGAATGTGTACTAACTCCTTTGAAACATTGAGATTCTAATTGAAGCTACTGTTGATTGAAGTTGGTGGTTTTGTTTAAGTTGATTGAAGTTAGTGGTTTTGTTTAAGCCAAACAGCACATCAGAAGCACCAACCAAACATATTAGTGAAAATTCGCCTAAACACACACTCATATCTAGCTTTATAGATGTAAGATACTAATAGATGTGTTTTGCTTACATGAACCATAACTAGTATAAATAAGATATGTTAGGCGTTTTCGTGCACGAGTAAAAAGGATTTTGGTTGACTTGATACCAAGGTAATGATCTTTCCCTATATAGATGACTTGAAATCTGCGTAACTCATCTCGATATATCCATATGTGTTAATTTATACAAGGATATGGAAAATCTCATCCTTCCAAGTTCCAACATAGAACTTCGCAACCAAAAGTTGCATCTTTTACTCATTTTCCTGCATCTTGTAGTTGTTTCTGTCATTTGTTAGGTCCAACACTATATTTGTGTTACCCGATGTTCATGATGCATCCCTTTTAAGTCTCTGATTAGTTATAGACTTATAGATTAGTCTTTATGATGCAACTTTCTGATCATACTTGAATAAACTTTTAGTCTTTGTTATAAGTGGTTGGTTGCTTGATACTGCATTCATAGTTTCTTTTTGCTCTGTTGCAATAAGTTTTTCATCATCTGATTTGTGTCATATTGTATGCATGAAACAAAATGAAACTAGCTGGATGTTTCCTTTTGCGGCGCCTCAACAGTTTCTCGTCTGGAATGCTAAAATCACGACAGGGGACTCCCTGCAATAGTTTCTTGACCCAGGTCTGCTCTTTTATGTAATCTAGATGTGGTACTTTTGACCCATTTGTTCATGAATGGGTCAATTTGGGTTCTGTTTTTTTTTCACTAATTTTCTAAATGGGTAAATTAAAAGATTCAACATGAAAGGTAACGACTCAAATGGTTAGAAAGTCACCCAATTGTATATTTAATGCATAAAACCTCCTATATTGTATTATTTTATATAAAAATAAAATCTGTTAAATTTATGTATTGTAAAACACTTCCTTAATTTGTGTCTTTTAAAGCAAATAAGGACTTTCATACAAATGCGGTCCAATTTGAAAGTGGTGGACAACTCAGGGGCAAAACGAGTTATGTGCATACAAGCTTTGAAGGGGAAGAAAGGAGCCTGATTAGGGGACACGATAGTAGCATCAGTGAAGGAAGCCGAACTAGGTGGAAAAGTAAAGAAAGGACAGGTCGTGTATGGCGTAGTTGTTCGAGCTGCCATGCAGAAGGGCCGGTGTGATGGAGTGAGGTTAAGTTTGATGATAATGCTGTTGTACTTGTCAACAAGCAAGGTGAACCAATCGGGACCAGGGTGTTTGGCCCGTTCCACATGAGCTAGGGAAGAAAAAACATGTCAAGATTGTTAGTCTTGATCAGCATATTGCATGAGGTATGAATCCTTCCGTGCTTGTTTAGTTGTTTTGTCCCTCTTTCCTCCCATTTTTTCTGTTCATGACACAAGCAACAACATCATAACATTAAAGGTGGCAATTTTAACCCCTTTACTTATGAATTTTTGATCTGGGTCATGCCTCTTGCTTATCTCTAGTATGTATAACCGTCTAAGTGTCTAACAGCTATATATATATGATAAAAACAGCTTAATGGAAACAGGGCAAATGGGTCAAAACAGATTGGAAGTTTCCTAAATGTAACTAAATTAAATGGAACTCACATAGTGAAAGTGGCCTGACATGGGACTCTTGCAAGCTATTTCGGTGCAAAAACCTGAGCCTCACAAGGTAGCAAGGAATGTAGTGGGGTTCCTGGCTATTTTGTCATAAACCCGATTTTTTTGGTTAATCAATTCTCATTTAGGCTACTTTGATGACCACTTTTCTCATATACCTAGAGGGATGACCCTCATAATGAGGTTTAACACTTTAAGGAAATAGTTATGTCTATTGGTTAGTAGACCTTTTTTTTTTATTTTCTAGTTAGCATCATATCTGACACATTCTCCTTAGTACTCTTCTGAGAAAGGTCAATGTAAAGAATTCTGTTGGTGGATTAGAGTTGGCATCAATCATCATGTTCGAAAAAGAAGAGGAATGATCTCAAAGTTCAAGAATTGTTGCTTTTCAAATAAATTAAGGTTGGAGCTTGTCAAGGAGCAGGCGGAGATTAGTATATTGCACATGTCTTGGTTTGGTAACTATTATGTTAGGTTCAATTACATGTTTTCTTTTGCAGTAGTTACTTTAGCATCAAAATTTTGTGAATATATGTAGCTAGTAGCACGACATTAGCGAGAAAGTTTGTATGAAGTATGTGTAGCTAGCAGTTGGTACACAAATCAAAATTTGTAACTTTGTACTTTGATTGTAACTATGTATGTGAATAAATAAGTGGAGATCGAACAGATATACAAATAATAGTTTCATAAGTATAGCTATCGATCTCAACTTGGATTCTATTATGATCTTCTCATAAATCCATAAAGTGTAAAGAAACCCTCTTCATTTCTCAAATTATTTTCTACAATATAACAATATCTGTTACAATTCGCCAGTGTAAACACAAAGTTTGCATAAGGTATATATATTTCAAGCGTTCTCTACAGATTTTTTCCTATTTTCACTAAAAGAATCAAGTTTACAGCTTCTTGAACTTGTTAGTGCAAGAAAATGGGTCACTAGGTAGAAAGTTGTTACAAGTTAACTGATCAAATGGTACAGAAGAAGTTCATATTTGCTTTTAAACACAAGTAGAATCAATTACGAAAACGACCTAGAAAACTTACAACCTTATTGAAGACCTCGAAGTTCATTCACCTCTTATTTAAAGGTAGATAACATACAAGTTCATTTGCTGATATGAGACTAGCTATTTACATAGATCCTTGTTGGCATTTCTTTTGAATGAAGTGAACGAGTGGTTTGCAGGTGAAATGATTAGAAGTTAACAACCTGGGTGTATATGTGTTTGGGTGTTTGTCCAAGGTACAAAGAAGGTGGAGACCAAGGATAAAGGAAAGGGAATAATCTTGGAACATAAGCGGTCTTTAATATTGACTATGGTAGTATATATATTGGCGATGAGTAATCTTTTGAACCAAAGTGAATATCGGTTATGTGCCTCTTTTGAATGTGTAATCATCTAAATGGCAAAAGATGTATTTGTGGGAAACGGGGTTGACATCTGTCCCCATATCAAAATGGGTTGAAACACATGTAGCATGCTTGGGCAGCTACCTCAATGAACTGATATTTAGATATATGTGCAACGAAGAGAGACGCAGAGAGTAGGTATCAAAGAAGAGCGTTTTTCAGCAATAAGAATATATGTCAAGTTTTTCCAACAAATAATGAACTGTTGTCTCAATTGTTGGTCAGGCTAGCATTGCTTTAACATGATACCTGTCAACTAATTGCTACGGTATGATATTATTTTACAAAGACATGAACTACAGCAAGGTTTACTATCTTACGGTACAAATCGCAACTTCAAAACACAACATCAATTCTTAATACATCGTAAAATCCAAAAAAATCTACAAACAGGCTGTAGAGTAAATAACAAATGATTTCTACTCATGCATTTCATCAAACACCTGGTGGGTGTCTCATACATGAAAGCTATTTATCAAAGATTATTGTGGCTAATAAAAAGACCAAATAAAAATTACAAAATCTATAGGGGACATATAAATAATTTATCCTACCATGTCCATCTGATTTCTCTAAGGTTCCCAAACAGGCACCAGACCCCACCATGCTGTGATAGAGTTGGGATGTCTTGGAACATAGTCAAGTCTCCTGCTTCTTGATCTAAATCTTCATCAAAAACAACTCTTACACCACACTCCTTCACTTCAATTTCTTCATTCTCAACAAAATGAAATGTTACAAAATTCTTTGCTTCCTTCCACCACTGTATTTTACTTGTATAATGCAACCATATCATATCTGACTCATAGATTCTTAGTGGCTTAACCGAAAGATATGGCCCATGGTAGTATGGATGGCCTCCTCCCAAATAAGCTCCATCAAAGTTGTTTACAAAGTATCCAAAAGATGAAAACCAATTTGAAGGTTTTTTTCTCTTAAAAACAACACAAGTTTCATATCCCCTAAACTTACTGAAGCTCCAATCTGATGGCCATTCAACCTTTACCTGATTTCCCAAACTTTTATTTGTAAACCAATTTGGAATGCTATTTCCATCATATATTATTTCCATTTTCTTAATGGAAGGCAAACGGAACAATCCACATCTGTTATCCACATACCAAAGGAAAGAAGAAAATCGAGAGCCTTGGGAAGTTACAGATGATTCGAGATATTGAGTCTCCGATATCGACACCTTAAACAATTTTGGACAATTGTAGAGATTAGTGTACCTTTTGCTCATGATTGGGTTTGATCCCGTAATTGAATGTAAGGAGGTGCAATCAGATGCATAAAAATAAGCTAGGCTATGTGGGAGTTCGGGCAAAACTTCCAGCTTCTTGCAACCATCAATGTTAAACGAACTAAGATTAGAAAGTTGACTGAAACTTCCAGGCAAGCTAGTAAAATTGTTCCCTTCCAAGTTCAGATCCTCTAAACATGATAAGCTTCCAATGCTCTCAGGCACTTGAACTAAATTGCAGTAGCTGAAATTCAGGGACTTTAACATATTTAAACCTGCCAATGAAACTGATCTTTGGGGATGTTGTTGGTTCCATATGAAACCAGAGATTGAAGTCCAGCGTCTAGACCAAAAGGCTTCCGGAAAACTCCCAACCCGTGGGCAGTCTTTCAGATTTAAGACAACAAGCTTATTAAGCATTCCAATAGATGGGTGAAATGTAGCCAAATTCACACAACCTTCAAAATCTAGCTCTTCGAGATTTGTAGACTCTGAGAAGTCAGGTGTGGTTGTTAGGTTACAACAGTACCTTAGCTTCATTACTTTCAACCTTCTTAAGCACTGGCATCAATAGAAAAAGGATTAGTTCTTATTTCTCAAGGTGTCAAATATGAACACATGTATGAACAAGTAAATACCTGTGGTGTTGTCCAAAGTTGTTTTATGTTGCTGTAAGAGAGGTCGATGACAACAATGTTTTCTGGATAGAAATCTGAAGGTAAGTACTTGAAAGGGTATCCATGCCAACAAAACAAGCTTAGCTCATTGGACAAATAATACAATTTTTTTCCTGAGAAGATCACATTATGGCCCTCCAATTCAAGTTTCTGCTCATATGGTTTTTCCTCTTGATAGATTTTCAGGACCCGCAACCTTTTCATACGTTGAAAATCATTAGCATCTATGTTAACCTTCTGACTAAATTTCTCTAACGAAATGACTAGAACTTCAACCGCTTCAGTTATTGCCACCTGGAAAAACAAAAAATGTGACTTAAATTATAAACAGTAACATAGTCAATTGCTTATACTTTTATATTAATATAAAGGACAATTTTCATATGCCACTTTTTACCTTATTGTAAACATTAGATGAAATCAACAATCTTCTAGATTCTTCACGAACAATCGCCCTTGCCATTGCTTGAATCAAGTCATGCATTTGAAGACGCATATTATATGCAGATATTGTTACTAGGAACTTATTAGCTAGAACTTCAATAATAGCATTTGCAGAACAGTCACCGCTGTCTAGTATACTTGCAGCAAAATCTTTATTTTCCCCAATGAACACACATGCAATGTCAAGAAACATTCTTTTCTGATCAGATGCCAAGCTATCAAAACTTGGTCGAAGTTTTTGTACTATCTCTGAATTAGGATATGTTTGGAGTCTAATCAACTCGCCTTTCCAAACATCCGTAGATTTTTCACACAATAATCCACCAAAAATTTTGAGAGCCAACGGGTGACCTTGCAAATGTATTATAACTTTCGAAGCGAGCTCTTCAAAATCTTCTGTAGGATGCCTTTTGCCAAATGCATATAAACTAAAGAGCTCAAGAGCTTCACACTCATCTAAATTCCCCATTTCATGGATTTCATCCACTCTATGTGATGTTAGCAACTGTTTATCTTTAGCCGTGAAAATAATCAAACTTCCTGGGAAAAACCAATCAGGTGAACCTGCTAGTGCTTCTAACTGTTTCACGCTATTCACATCATCCAAAACAAGCAGGATTGGTTTACATGCCATCCTTTGCTTTATTACCATAGAACCTTCTCCAACACTTGATATCTTCAGATCATCTGTTTTCAGAATCTTACCAATCATTTGCATCTGGACTTGAGTTAGGCTTTGTTTTTCTTCGACTTCTTTGACATCTTCACAAAAGCAACTTCTATGAAAGTGGATATACATCAAGTTATATATAGCTTTGGCAACGGTTGTCTTTCCTATTCCACTTATACCACAAATACCAAGCATATTAACCTTATGTGACCCAACGAAGCGTGACAAGTTTAATTTCTCGAAATGGAAATCGATGCCAACAATGTTCTCACCAACATGTAAGGGTCCATCACATAATGTTTTGAGGATTTCTCTGGAAATGGAATCGATGAACTTGGACTCAAACCTGTTAACCACAAAGACACAATAAGTAAGAGAAACTACATAGTGTTGAGCTTTAGTAGAGCTACAAGACTAATACACAAAAACAAGAATTTTACCCATTTGCCATGTCCTCAAGATCCCATCCAGATAAGTTAGCTGCCATGGATAAAGCTTCCTTCCATTTATCCACCTCTTTTCTGTTTGAAACTTGATGTTTGGCAAACGCTTCAGCATAGCTCTCAGTTTGTTTCCTCACGACATCCGGTTTAACATCATAAAAGATTATTTGAACCTCGTGTTTAGGCTTTCCCATTTTCTTGCACTCGAGTATTTTGACAAGTTCCTTCAGACACCATGATGAAGAAGCATAATCTTTGGAGAAGATAACTATCAAAAACCTTGATTCTTCAATGGCTTTGTAGAGATGGGGAGATATCTCTTCTCCTTTAGGCAGCTTGTTGTCATCTCTAAAAGCATGAATTCCTTTTTGCTTGAAATCATTGAACATATGATCCATGAACTTTTTACGGATATCTTCACCTCTAAAACTCACAAAGACATCATATCTCCATCGATGGGCAATGGAAGAAGCAGCCATTATCAATAACGAGATCGAGCTGTGTCTACAAGTAAAGAGCATCAGAAAGAGTAGAGCTAATAGTACAAAGAATCCATGACTAAGATTTTTAGTCATCAATCTGCCCTAAAACAAATATATATAACTTGTAATAAAGAATGTAAGATGGATGGAAGCTCAAATTAAAAAAGAATAAAGGCAGGTGGGTTTGTAGAAAGAATGTATGATTGCATTTCATAAAATGTGATTAAATTATTTTCTATTGTTGTTCATGCTATGTAAATAGTTGGACACTATAGTATTTTCCTTAAATCTTCCTTAAATCTGTTGAAAATTTGGAATTTCATAAGTTTTGGGTTTATTAATAAGTTGTTTAGTTATTTAGACCTTGTCATGGAGGGAAGTAATTGGAGTATGAAAATTACTGTTTAGCAAAGTGTATATATATATATATATATATATATATATATATATATATATATATATATATATATTTTAATAATGTAAAGTATATATTAATTACAAAAGAAGATAACAAATAACAAATTGGACACTAATTTTCCTCATATCTGTCCAAAATTTGGGTTATTAAATAAGAGATTAAGATGTTGTGTAGTTATTTAGACCTTGTCATATAGCCCATTGGATCGATTATTATATTGACAAGTTATAAAATTAGAGTATTAAAAGTAATTAGATTATAAGCTACAATGTCAAATTTCAACTACTATATTATTTTGTGGAAAATCGCACCTGATAACATTATAGCATCATCAGAAAACACGTGTCAAACTGAATAATTCAAGGGTCATACTTTTCTAATACATATCTTCGCCAAAAATAATACTTCTTTTTAAAGGGTCATGCAACAAAAAATCCAAACAATTCATTTATTTTGTTTTAAGTGATACAAAACAAAATTATTGTGAGGTATATTGTGGGATATCTTTGTATAAAGTGAAATATTTTTATGTGATTGGTTAAGTGATAACAATTACTAGTACGTCTTTAATGGTGGTGTGTTAAAAAGGTAATGTAACAATTACTAGTACATCTTTAAGTGATACAAAACAAAATTATTGTGAGGTATATATATAGCAAAAGTAAAGTATATATTAATTACAAAAGAAGATAACAAATAAAAAATTGGACACTAATTTTCCTCAAATCTGTCCAAAATTTGGTTTATTAAATAAGAGATTAAGATCTAATTAGTTGTGTAGTTATTTAGACCTTGTCATATAGCCCATTGGATCGATTATTATATTGACAAGTTATAAAATTAGACGGTATTAAAAGTAATTAGATTATAAGCTACAATGTCAAATTTCAACTATTATTTTGTGGAAAATAGCGCTAGATAACATTATAGCATCATCAGAAAACACGTGTCAAACTGAATAATTCAAGGGTCATACTTTTCTAATACATATCTTCACAAAATATAATACTTCTTTTTAAAGGGTCATGCAACAAAAAATCTAAACAATTCATTTATTTTGTTTTAAGTGATACAAAACAAAATTATTGTGAAGTATATTGTGGGATATCTTTGTATAAAGTGAAATATTTTTATGTGATTGGTTAAGTGATAACAACTACGTCTTTAAAGGTGGTGGGTTGAAAAGGTAATGTAGCGCTCTGGGTGCATGTGATGGTCAGGTGACCAGGTGACCATTACACCAGCCTTAAAACACATAAGAGACACTTTACTCTCTTTGTTATAAAGAAGCCTATAATATTAAATTTAAAATACTAGCAAATTTGGGAAATGAATAAATTGGGTTATCTAATCAGAATTTTGGGGTTTTTTTTTTTTTTTTTTTTTTTTTTTTTTTTTATATATATTTTTTATTCCTAGGCTAGGGGTACAACATAACTTCAGCCAAATGCCAGACAACAATAATTCGGGCCACACAAATCTAAAACTACAACGATTCTTACTTCAATGGTCATAGAAATTACAAATATGACAATCCAACGATCAAAAGACCAAAACCACTAAAGGGAAATCACTCTTATACCCAACTACTACTGAACAAATAGTTTTACTAATAAGTTGTTTAGTACGTTATGGGTCATTTGATCAAGTAATAACTTTTCATATTTTGAAACGAAGCATACTTAGCATACAGACATAGAAAAATGAGTTATAAGATGAGCAAAACTATAAGAAAATCAAATTGAGATAGAATGACTTACAATTTAACGATGGATATATGGAATTCTTTGGGAGATTTGGTACGTGAATGAAGGCAATTAAATGTTAAATATTAGTAGTAAACTTAAACATTAGGGACTTAAATGTACTTTGTAATTAGATTAGGTGGTAGACTAGAACTAGGATTAGATAGCTTGGAGTGCAAGGCAAGCTAGGGTTTCTATCCCCTCATCTCTATAAATAGAGATGAGGGGGGATGCTAGTTATTCATTCTTCTTCCTCAATTGTAAAAGCTTTATTGGTTTCAATAAAGGGTTCGTTGAGGTATAACGTGTGCAATATTCTTGTCGGTTATTTGTAGTATCTCGTGTTTGCTACGTGTGCTCGATACAACTCAGGAGCTAGCGTTCCGCAATCGAACTTCGGGTTTGTTGTCGAGGTTTTATCCAACAAGTGGTATCAAGAGCCGCGGTTATTGTGGTCATTGAAGTCTAAGTGCTAGTTCGAGGTGCCTGTTGATTTTTCACAGGTTCCATACTTCATACTTCCAAGATCGTCTATAATAAAACAAGCATCATGAATGCATCATCATCAAGAACAAAATAAGAACAAGAAACACGTTTGAACCCTTTAAGTAATCTGATATATAATAAATGGGGTTAACTTTTACAAATGATCCTAAGCCTATATATACTACATGAAGCGTTGCTTCCTAAACGACACACCGGTTCATCCAAACGTTGTGATGGTTTGTGATGTAACCGTTCCTTATATCTACCCTAACTGCTGCAAATTGGGCCCTGATTGGGTTAACAGATATGACCCATAAGCAGACTTCTAACTTGACCCGTACACTAATACATACGAATTACATATACTAACTAAAGTCTTAACCATAAACAATAACATTTGTACTAACAACATTAAAAGGCTAACAATTTCCCCCCTAATGTGTTAGTATCAAATTCTTCACATCCTTCTGAGTTGCCTGCTGTCTTTCTTCTTCCAAATTGCCGCGTTAAATGACATCAATAGGTCTCTTTTCTTCCTATCTGTTGCGTTGTAAGATAACAGATAAGTTTTTCTTTTCTTCCTTTTGGTTCTCTTTGTCACATCTCCAAACTTGATCCCTGATCAAATTTCTTCTTTCTCTTTAATCTGTTTTCTTCAACTCTGACATCATTCTAACTTTCTCTGCATTTGTTTCTCAAATGCTACTTCTCTTTCTCTGAAACATCGATCCTTTGATCGCTTTCTATCTCTTCTATGCGTTGTCAGGAACTCAAGAACAATCCTTGTTGTACTCTTGTTCCATGCTGTAATCTATCTTCTCTCTATCTCTATTCGACTTTCTATTCTCTTCTCTATTCGACTTTTCTGAGTCGAATTTGGATTTCTTCTTCTCTTTCTCTTGATTGATTCCCTGAATCAATCGGTCTCTTCGGATCTTTTACAATAGCACTATCAACCTTCATTGGATCTTTTACATTAGTACCATCAACCGCTTCTTTCTCTTTCTCTAAAACAATTCCCTGAATCGTTGTTCTTCTTAATTGATTCCCAGAATCAATTGGCTCTTCTTCTTTTCTGGAACGATTCCCTGAATCGTTAGTATTTCTTTTCTAAAAAAAAGTGATTCCCTGAATCGCTTATTGACCTTTATTCTTGAGTGATGATCAAAACATGAATTGTTGCGTTGTTTTATTCCTTGGGCTCTGATGCCATGTTGGTCTAATCTTCTATATGGATTAAACCTGGCTCTGATACCATGTTGATTTTTCATAGGTTCCATACTTCATACTTCCAGGATCGTCTATAATAAAACAAGCATCATGAATGCATCATCATCAAGAACAAAATAAGAACAAGAAACACGTTTGAACCCTTTAAGTAATCTGATATATAATAAATGGGGTTAACTTTTACAAATGATCCTAAGCCTATATATACTACATGAAGCGTTGCTTCCTAAACGACACACCGGTTCATCCAAACGTTGTGATGGTTTGTGATGTAACCGTTCCTTATATCTACCCTAACTGCTGCAAATTGGGCCCTGATTGGGTTAACAGATATGACCCATAAGCAGACTTCTAACTTGACCCGTACACTAATACATACGAATTACATATACTAACTAAAGTCTTAACCATAAACAATAACATTTGTACTAACAACATTAAAAGGCTAACAATTTCCCCCCTAATGTGTTAGTATCAAATTCTTCACATCCTTCTGAGTTGCCTGCTGTCTTTCTTCTTCCAAATTGCCGCGTTAAATGACATCAATAGGTCTCTTTTCTTCCTATCTGTTGTGTTGTAAGATAACAGATAAGTTTTTCTTTTCTTCCTTTTGGTTCTCTTTGTCACATCTCCAAATTTGATCCCTGATCAAATTTCTTCTTTCTCTTTAATCTGTTTTCTTCAACTCTGACATCATTCTAACTTTCTCTGCATTTGTTTCTCAAATGCTACTTCTCTTTCTCTGAAACATCGATCCTTTGATCGCTTTCTATCTCTTCTATGCGTTGTCAGGAACTCAAGAACAATCCTTGTTGTACTCTTGTTCCATGCTGTAATCTATCTTCTCTCTATCTCTATTCGACTTTCTATTCTCTTCTCTATTCGACTTTTCTGAGTCGAATTTGGATTTCTTCTTCTCTTTCTCTTGATTGATTCCCTGAATCAATCGGTCTCTTCGGATCTTTTACAATAGCACTATCAACCTTCATTGGATCTTTTACATTAGTACCATCAACCGCTTCTTTCTCTTTCTCTAAAACAATTCCCTGAATCGTTGTTCTTCTTAATTGATTCCCAGAATCAATTGGCTCTTCTTCTTTTCTGGAACGATTCCCTGAATCGTTAGTATTTCTTTTCTAAAAAAAAGTGATTCCCTGAATCGCTTATTGACCTTTATTCTTGAGTGATGATCAAAACATGAATTGTTGCGTTGTTTTATTCCTTGGGCTCTGATGCCATGTTGGTCTAATCTTCTATATGGATTAAACCTGGCTCTGATACCATGTTGATTTTTCATAGGTTCCATACTTCATACTTCCAGGATCGTCTATAATAAAACAAGCATCATGAATGCATCATCATCAAGAACAAAATAAGAACAAGAAACACGTTTGAACCCTTTAAGTAATCTGATATATAATAAATGGGGTTAACTTTTACAAATGATCCTAAGCCTATATATACTACATGAATCGTTGCTTCCTAAACGACACACCGGTTCATCCAAACGTTGTGATGGTTTGTGATGTAACCGTTCCTTATATCTACCCTAACTGCAGCGAATTGGGCCCTGATTGGGTTAACATATATGACCCATAAGCAGACTTCTAACTTGACCCATACACTAATACATACGAATTACATATACTAACTAAAGTCTTAATCATAAACAATAACATTTGTACTAACAACATTAAAAGGCTAACAGTGCCGAGTTGGTTTTATGGTTCGAGCAAAGAAAAAGATTTCGGGTTTCGAATTGTTTTTTGTGAAGGTAGCAGCTGGTGAAGAGAGGTAGAAGAAGTATTTGCTTTGCATGAATACAAAGTTGATTAACATACCCACTGAATATATAAAGGTGGTGGGTCTTTGACGAATATTTTAGAGGTCCACTAAAATTACTTCAAATTAATCAAGTGTAGGTATCTATAGACTTGGTTTGTCATTTCTGGTTTGGCCAAAAACGTGTGTTGAAGGGTAATCGTTAAAGATATTTTTTTAGAACTCGACATCACTGGATCGACTTTTAGATTTTTTATTCTAAGTCAATTACTTAAAAGGCTTGTTGCGTTTATTTTTTATTTTTTTCTTGTGGATCAAGTTTCGATCGTGGTTTGCTTGGGGTTCAAGTTTACGATCGGGTTTGCTTGTTCGAGATTGAGGGTTTAGGGTTTTTCTAATTAATTCGATTTGCAAGAAGGGTTTTTAGCAACGAGGAATATTGCACACGGCTTGTCGGTAAAGTTGGTTAAGAAACAACTTGACAAGGGTTTTAGCAAGGTATAAGAAGAATGACTAGTTCTATAACTAGGTTTGACATCGAGAAATTCGATGGGAAGAATGACTTCGGGTTATGGCAAATAAAAATGTGTGCTTTAATGGTACAGCTCAGATGTGATGCTGCATTAGAGACATTACCCGCGGACATGGAAGCAGGTGAAAAGGCTGCTTTTATAAAGAAGGCATACAGTACCTTGATTCTATACTTGGGAGACCGGGTTTTACAGGAAGTTACCAAGGAAACATCTGCTGCAGGAATTTGGACGAAGTTAACTAGTCTGTATATGACTAAGTCCTTAGCAAACAGACTGTATCTGAAGAAGAAGTTGTACACGTACTATATGAGTCCAGGTACGAAACTGGGTGATCATATATATGAGTTTAATAAGTTGATACTTGATTTGGAAAATATTGATATCGAGATTGAGGATGAGGATCCGGCTCTTAGGTTACTTACGTCGTTGCCATCGTCTTATGAAAACTTTGTGGATACATTGTTGTATGGGAGGGAATCCTTGACAATGGAGGATGTTTGGCGACTCTGAATTCAAGAGAGTTGAAGAAAAGAACCGAAGGCACAAAGGAAGATACTGGTGATGGGTTATATGTAAGGGGAGGGTCAGATCATTCAAGGAAAGCTCATTCTGGTGGAAGTTCATGGTTTAAGTCAAGGGGTGGAACTCGTAAACTCAAGTGCTTCATATGTCATTCAGAGGGTCATCTGAAGAGAGAATGTCCAAAGAAGAAGTCAAGTGGGTTTGTCAAGAAGGGTAGGCATGATCAAGATTCTGATTCTTCTGATGATGAGGGTAATGCCTACTTTGGAGAAGCCTTGGTGGTGGTCGGGAATGATGAGATGACTGAATTGGTAATGGATTCAGGTGGGTCCTATCATATGACACCTAGGAGGGATTTCTTGTATGACTTCAAAGATGTTGATGGTGGTTCGGTTCAGTTAGGTGATAACAGAACATGCACTATCAGAGGGACAGGGAAAGTGAAGATACAGTTGCATGATGGTTCAAGCTTTATACTGGAGGATGTCAGGTATGTTCCAGGGTTAAGAAAAAGCTTGATTTCATTAGGTACTCTTGAAAAAGAGGGTTATACTGTGAAGATGCAGATGGGTATAGTCAAGGTGATCAAAGGTTGTCGGGTTATGATGACTGGGATCAGGAGAAAGAACTGTGTGTATACTCTTGAAGCAAAAGTGACGACTTTTGGTCTACAAAAACATAGAGGTTTAAAACAAGTTGGATTCAAACAACTTGGTCATAAACAAGTTGGGTTCAAACAACTTGGTAATAAACAAGTTGGGTTCAAACAACTTGGTCCTGGTGTTAAAACAGGAGTCCATGGAATACAGGTTGATGAACGTGTTTGGTTTGAGGTGGAACTACAAGGAGCTCAAGGGAATCGTGAAGCTGAGGTTGTTCAGGTTAGTAACGATGATGTTGCAGTGGCTCAAAGAAAGTTGGAGATTAAACAACTTGAAGAAAAGACAAACACGGGCTACTTGGTAAATGAGCAGGAAAAGATACACCTTGGTATAAAGGTGGGGGCGGACATTACGAAAACCGGAGTACCTGGTCAAGAGGGTGCAGAGGGTAATGTTGCTGAAAAGAAGAATGTGAAGGAGTCTACAGAAGCTAATCTTGGAAAATTACTGAAGTACAATCCCTGGTCGGCAAGGTGGTCCCCGGTTCAAGGTTCCGACACGAGGAAAAGGTGTTGAGTATCGGTTATGTTTAAGTGTTACTCGTAAGGTGGAAATTGTTAAATATTAGTAGTAAACTTAAACATTAGGGACTTAAGTGTACTTTGTAATTAGATTAGGTGGTAGACTAGAACTAGGATTAGATAGCTTGGAGTGCAAGGCAAGCTAGGGTTTCTATCCCCTCATCTCTATAAATAGAGATGAGGGGGGATGCTAGTTATTCATTCTTCTTCCTCAATTGTAAAAGCTTTATTGGTTTTAATAAAGGGTTCGTTGAGGTATAACGTGTGCAATATTCTTGTCAGTTATTTGTAGTATCTCGTGTTTGCTACGTGTGCTCGATACAACTCACGAGCTAGCGTTCCGCAATCGAACTTCGGGTTTGTTGTCGAGGTTTTATCCAACATTAAAAATGAAAGATCAAATGAAGTTAAAAAAAGTAAAGGCAAGGCAAGTGGGTTGACTCCATGTCAACTTAGATTCACTTCCAGTCCCTTGGTTTTGATAAGTTGGCAAAGTTGTATGTAACTAGTATTTTCCAGGTATAGTTGAGGATATTTCCTCATATTATTATGATCGCCAACAAGGGAAAGAAACCGCGTACATTCTTAGATACTTATATCTTTTTAATAACTCGGTTACCTCTTTTAACAAGACCTGAAGTCTTGTCATATTTGGATTTTTATAACTTTATCTTCCATGAAGTGAATCAAAGGATTAAAGTGAACGGGATGACATTTCGACCTCTACTTGATTTTTCATACTTTTTTTAAATAGCTTGGGAATACTCTATCCATGATATATTATTTTCAAATTCTCATAGCCTTGGACGGAAGAATGCATCTACGATATTTATAAAATGCTCGGTGTGATAATATAACTTGTTTTGCTTAACCATTGACGTTTATTAAATATTTTTTTTTTAAAGAAAAGAGTAAAACCCTTTTAATTATGTAGTACTGTAGCCTACAAATTGTTCAAAATGAGATCACATTCGTCAATGTTTATTTACTTTGAGTTGAAACTTAACATGAAGATAAAGGTTTGATCAGAAAATAAATATTGCATGAAGATAAAGATTTAAAGTCAAGAAGAGTTTTGTAGCTGTGCGAAAGAGACAAAAGTTGGACTAAATATGTAAAATACTCAAAAAGGAAGCTTCAAGAAACCTATAAGAGACACGGTTTTTTATCAGTTTGTTTTTCTTATTTTTTGTCAGTTTAATTTTTGACGTGTTAAACTTTATAGTTTTTATTCCGTACTTTAGTATTATTGTTTTATAATAAAAAGAAAATTATAAAAATAAAAAAGAAATTAAACAAAATTAAAAAAAACAAAACAGAGTACAAAGTGTTTTAAGGAGAGTCTTTATTTAACCTATCCTAAGAATAATCCTTGATTTTGTGGGACTCTTGCAACTTACAATTACTCGTTATTCTTGTTGAGACATTGGACTATAAGGCTAGATATAACCCGGTCTTTTTAATTCAATTACACATCATGTAATTGACTGTATTTTACAATCTGTATATGCAAAAGTACTTAAAAAATTAAAATGTTATATTACTTTTTTTATATCGGATAAGGAGATCGATTCACTTGGTCTACCTTGTTGACGGTGCATAGTCTCCCATCATCGTTTTTTTTTTCGTGATGATTTATTGATAGGTTTCATCTATCATTGATGTCATGTCCAAAAACCTGTCACACGTTTTTCGACAAGGCATTGATGATAGATGAAACTTGAACCACGAAGAAAAAAAAGATGACTGGAGACTTATACAGTGAATGAGATGGAGTAGTTTGCTCATCCTTATCCAACAAAAAACAATACTACTTCTAACACCTTTTTCCAAAGTACTCTTGCGTGTAGAGATCATAAAAAAATAGTTAGCTAAGAAAATATAATGTTAACATAAAAAAAATTATAAAGTTACAAAATTCTTTTCAAAATTTCTGTTATCAATGTTTTTCGCATTGAAAATACAGTCAATCCGCATCATCTGCATTTTCGAATTAGTATATGAAAAACTCGCCACAAGATATACAACAGACACAAAATGATGGTTTTAAATCTGCCAAAATATGTATCCGCCTTTAATCCAGCAAGTAAGGGGAATAAAACAAAGTCACCAAAATATGTATCCGCCTTTGGTTGTAAGGACATAAATACCACATCACATCCTCACTTTGGAGGGTGTGTTCATTAGTTAAAGTTCAAATATTTATCTATATTCTCTCTCTAGATTAATAAGTGTCCACACCAATTCTCTCTTTCTAGATTAATATACATTAAGGATAATTATGGGATAACATCACCTATTAATAATAGTCCGCAACCGATTAAGTGCCAAGTTATAAGGTACAAAGTTCGTTGTCAACCTGAATAATTCGGTTTGCTTTGTTATCATGGAAGATCAATTCAAGACACTTTCATAAAGAACTAGGCGTGGCTTTGAGGTCGAGGATCACGCTTTCTAATCTCTCCCTGATCATGCTATAAATAAATGATACAACGAGGGAATCAGTTGATCATGATCGGGGCGCTAGTTGAGAGCATGGGGCCCTCAATGATGCGAAGAACCTTAAGCATATAACAATGTCATCTAAAGAGTTCATACCACGTGTTATAATTGAGCTTGTCAAGATCAAGTGTCATGAAAAGCTTGATAATGCATGCGGAAGCTTTGTCAAGCATCAACAAGGTTGGTTTCGAGGATGGTGGTGGGGGTGGTAATCCGGGTCGTCAACAACTATGGATTGGCTAAAAGAGCTTGCGCACGATCGCATGCAGCAACGAGATGCAAATTCTTAGGCGCTACATCAAGGTGCTTTGCCCCTCAACTTCCCACCCTTCTGGCCAATGCACCGCCACCCAATATCATGGGGGCGTCGTATTGGTGTGATTTTATTAGGAAAGTTTAAAGGTTTGTTTAGGTCGTTTTTATTTAATTAGTATTATTTTCCTCCAAGTTTTATATCGTTACAAACATAAGGTTTCGGAACCTTGTAATCAAGATTTTTTTTTTTTTTTTTTTTTTTTTTTTTATTTAATTTTCCTCAATCGTTTTTAATTTTCCACATGTTATAATTGAGCTTGTCAAGATCAAGTGTCATGAAAAGCTTGATAATGCATGCGGAACCTTGCTGATAACTTCATTTAGAAAGTACTTTTTAATGATTCACTTGGTTACTAGCTCAATTAAAAAATAGACTTGCACTATCTCATATAATTGTTTAGATCGTTAAGTTAATTAATAAAGATGAACTATGTCATATAGTTGTTTACTTGTTTAAATCGTTAAATTAAGTAATAAATATGAACTATGCCATATAGTCATTGAATAGATGAAGTATTATCCCACTTATTCCACTTTTTATTGAAATTTTTAATCCCCAAACATAGAAAGAGTCATGAGTTACGTCATATATGTTAAAGTATCCATAACTATAATCAAGTGTTTCTGACTGGGTTTCAAATTGTAAGATTATTTTTTATCATTATTCTTCTAAATTATTCAATTAGTTTTAACCAAGGCTGTCAAACTCGCGAGTTTACACGTAAGATCGTACGATCTTACGTGCACACCAGTCAAAATCGTGTAGAATCGTGGTAGGATCGCATCTGAGGTAGGATCGTAGGTAAGATCGTAGGATCGCACGTAAGATCGTAAGATCGACACGCGATCCGAGTTCACTTTTTTTTTTTTTTTTTTTTTTTTTTTTTTTTTTTTTTTTTATCTTTTAAGTCCATCCCACTTGCTTAGGCAAAAAAAAAACAAACATGTGTTTTACTAATGTCTAATGAGTAAACCACTATTGTTTCATTTTCTAAATAGATTATAGTTTATACGTAATTTTCTACTTTTCTAAATAGATTATAGTCTAAAAGTGTTAAATAGTTTAATTTACTTTACTTCACTGTAATTAAACTAATCAAAGATTATGTTTTGGAGTGCCACTTATGAAACATTTGTTTTCTTGAAATCATGTTGATGGCTCGTATGTTTTGAGACATTTAGGACCTATGTTATGTAATATTATTCTATTAAATCGTTAATGTAACGATTGAAACTTGACTTTTTGTGTTTTACTATTACTTTGGTGTTTGAAATTTGAACTTTGTCATTTTCAAGAGGATATTATATGACTTTATCTTTGACGTTGAGTAGAAATGTAAAACAATATGAATCGTATATCATTTGTTTACAAAATATGACAAGTTGGTAGGATCGTAGGATCGCGATCCGATCCTACGATCTCGATCTTGCAAAGACAAAAACGATCCTGCGCGGGATCGCGATCTTGACAGCCTTGGTTTTAACCTTTCTTTAATCGAATTTCGATTTAAACCAAAACTGAACGTTATTTGGGATTACTAAGCTGACTCATTAAATCATTTTACAATCATGATCATAGTACACAATAATCTATTCTTTCTAAATGATAAACATATCATTTCTTAGAAGAAATAATGATTAAATAAAAAACAAGGAAATAAGCAAAGAGTAGAGGATGACTTACTGGTTTTCCGATGGTTTAAGAAGGCAGAGGATATGATGAATGCAATTAATAATGGAAGCTCAGTTTAGACTCTCAAACAACAATTTAAACCCCGCTAAAGAAAGAAACTTTATAAGCACAACTTCTCAACTCTATAAATTACACCGTGGATGTTTCAATTTATAGAGGGTGTTTGGTTTAAAAATAAAATGATAAAATGATCAGCTTAAAAAATTTAACAGCTTTATTTAACATTAATGTTGCAATGGGTTTTTCCGATGTTGACAAAGTTAAACACGTCTTTACGAGTCTTGCAAAAACAATTAAATAATTTATGATGGCCAATAGTAGTGTTAATATATTTTTAAGTAGGACCTGCATAAATGACGTTTCTTTTATATAATCAGATTAGCAAACGAAGACAATTAAGTCTATTTCCCAGTAAACTTCCTCCTAATTACTTCATGAATAAAGAATTCAATCTCAGCTTGAAATGTTTGACCTTAAAAGTGAACATTTCACACATAAAACAATCAATATGGTTGGTGGTTTGGTGGATGAGTGTAAAAGGTAAAGAAGCAATTACATATATGATATATACATACCAAAACTTGCATATTCTCATATGTAACCAAGAAATTAATAAGTCATTGTATATCTTGAAAACTTGTATTTAACAATTAAATAATTTATATTTCTAAGTAGGACCTATATCATGATGTCTCTTTTATATAATCATATTAGCAAACAAAGACAATTAAGTCTATTTCTTAGTAAACTTCCTCCTAATTACTTCATGAATAAAGAAATCAATCTCAGCTTGAAATGTTTGACCTTAAAAGTGAACATTTCACACATAAAACAATCAATATGGTAGGTGGTTAGGTGGATGAGTGTAAAAGGTAAAGAAGCAATTACATATATGATATGGAAAATGATTTGGAGACCTAAGTTGTATGACTAAATTCATGCCTAAACATATGTGGCATGATCTTGATGGTTTGTAGAAAAGTGGGTCCCCTGGCTGCAACCATCAGGATGATGCCATGTAAGCTTAGACATGAATTTAGGCACATGTTTTAGGCCTCCCAATCACTACTCATATGATATATACATACCAAAACTTGCATATTCTCATATGTAACCAAGAAATTAATGTCATTGTATATCTTGAAAACTTGTATTTAACAAAAAATATTCATCAAAAGTGTAATCCTTACAACTTCGAAAATGTAGACACCGTCCCTGTATTGTTGCCTTGTTGGTCATGTATTATTGTTGGAAACATTTAGTTCCCATATCATATACTAGCTTCAAGACCCGCCCGATGGGCAAGCTAGCTCTATTAGTTTATTTCAATTAATAGTATATTAGTATATTAATAAAATAAAACATCAAAATACCATATGAATACGCATTCAATTTAAAATAAAAAAACAAAATAAAATACATAAGAGGCCAAAAATATGTACACTAAAATACGACTAAATAAAAAAGCATCTAAATACAGATAAAATAAAAAAGTAATATATTTATAGACGATACAACTCTTCTTTATAGACAATGTTATGCGTTTCATCGGTGTAGTTGCCATCTCTATCACAAGAAAAGTCCTTTAAGGCATCGCTTGCTTTTAACTCTCGAAACAGCTACATATAACTAACTGTGCGAAAAGACAGGCCATTGAAGCAATAAACCAAGCTGAGACAATGTCTGGCCTTGGCTTTTGTTTATGATTATAGCAAAACAAACAGAAATAGGGAATTGTCTCCTATTAACTTGAAGGGCATTTTAGTATTTGACGGACTTATATGTTTACGTAGTACTATGTAGATTCTCTTACAAATTATTTGAATCAAAGTCAATTGCGCTGAAAGGGTGTTTGCTTATTTTTGCATGGTCTAAACCATAGGCTCCTCGACTCCGATTATAAGATGACACCTATTAAACAAATTATCATATCAAACTGAGCAAATTCGCAAGAAAATAATTCAAGACAACTCCAAAATGACTTACAT
Source organism: Artemisia argyi (assembly GCA_030686995.1). NCBI lineage: Eukaryota > Viridiplantae > Streptophyta > Magnoliopsida > Asterales > Asteraceae > Artemisia > Artemisia argyi. The sequence goes on from CM060705.1 coordinate 6,931,886, forward strand.
GTCTAGTCCTTGAATTAGTTAAAGGCTGCTTTGGAAATTTAATTGGACGTAGCAACCTAAATGTCGCCCAAAGAGTATTCAAATGCTTTCATCTATTAATACTTACAAATTACGATATAATTTTCTTTGTAATCATATTTAATAGATTAATAATATGTAAAATTCAAGAAAATGGATAACCAAGTGTTGTCAAGTCAACCCAACCAGTCTTTACCAGCAACTGAAGCAACAACAGGGTAAGGATCTGGAGCTTCATAGATTTTTTGGTATATATTAAGAAACGCATTTTCTCCAAACTTGGCCCTCTTAGTAAGATTGTCAACTTGCCCCTGATAATCCCTAAGTAATGAGTTAAACTGGCTCGGCTTTTCTTCTGCTAGAGCGTTCTTGAAATCTGTCATCAAACAGGAGTTAATCTATGTTAATATTAAATCAACACATATATTCACAAATATGTTCAATCCAAATACACAAGGATATGGAACATGACAGATTACTGTATGAACTATGAAGTAATGCTCTAACAAACTATAGGACGTGTATCAAATTTTTGAAGCAGCATTTGCAATACAACAACGTACGATTCCTTGATTGAATACTTGTCGTTCAGTTACTACTTATGGCATGTTAAGGATAAAAATAAATTGATGCAATAGCTAAGAGGCCAAAGTCAGGTTCAGAACATTAATGTATGAAGCAATGCTCTAACAAACTATAGAATATAGCTCTTATGTTATTTCAATTCGAAACGTAAAGATTCACCAAATTTGACTCCAACGGGATCCCATAAAGGGACTATCATATTGGTTATGCATTAATTATTCGGTACAAAGACAAATATTGAACTGCTTCAAGAATGCAATAACATATAAATAAAGCTAACTGATATAAGTAATACCCGCATATAGGAAACTTCCACACTATCATATGCCGGAGATGCACCAGGAATGATGTCCTCCAAAGCCCTGATCATAATCCTTCTTTCATATGTGTTATCTTTGCCTAATTTTCTGTGTGTGAAAGTTTTAGCAGTTCAGGTTTGACCATAAGCCATAATTGTTCCATTGTGCCCATTCACCACACCCTGCAGAAGTCAAATCAAGAACTTTAGTTAAAAACTCCAACATTTACCTTTCATTAGGATCATAGTTGTCAAAAGCGAAAGCGATTGCAAAGCGCAAAGACCCAAAAATCGCTAAAGCGAGAGGCGCATAAAAAGCGCGAGCTCGAGAAAAAAAAAAGCGCAGGGTTGCAATAAACTTTGATTTTGATTCATTTTGTGTTTCTGGTTAGATTCTAGGGTTGTGATAAAATTCACACTGCATTCTAACACTATCCCACTAACTTAATTGGATTAAAACACTCTAAATCAAAAAATCCCAAATCGTACCATGAACCCTAATTTCCAAAATCAAACCAAACGTGTTTCTGGGTATAATTCGACCCTTGTATCATGTTTATAACATGATTCCGACCAAAACCCACTAACTTAATTGGATTAAAACACTCTAACTAAAAAAATCCTAAATCGTACCATGAACCCTAATTTCCAAAATCAAACCAAACGTGTTTCTGGGTATGATTGGATCCTTGTATCATGTTTATAACATGATTCCGACCAAAACCCACCCATTTAATCACACTCCTAGGCCCAAATTGTCGCTTTAAATGTCTGTGAGCCTGAGCCTAGGGTTTTGAGCGATGGGGGACCGCATCGCAGGCGAAGCGCGCCTAGGCGCGTGAGGCGCACGCTTTTGACAACTATGCCCGGTAGGTATTTTGCCGTCATACCTAAATCTCAAATATTAATGCATTTGTATGAACGTATTCACTACAAATGGGATTCGTCAATCCCAATAGGCCTATTCACAATATTCGCGCTCACTATTGCTAGTGATTAAATGGTTCATAATAAGGGATCTTGGTTCGGCAATGATGGTACTTAGTGATAATAAAACAATCAGGCAAGCATACAATTTGAAAGCATTGTGTTCGGTTAAAATAGCATGTATTCCCCCCAAGGGTTTGTAAAACATTGAAGTAATATAAAGTGGGGCTATGAACTCACCTTGAGTTGGATGATGTATAATGAGAATGATGGATATGCCGTAAGAACTTCTACGAGCAACCTAGAATAATTGTTGGAACTTAGGTTTGGAATAATGTCTAAGAATATGAAGAATTGCCTATATATATGTCTTGCATTTAGTCCATGATGTAGTACGATGTATAGTGTAAGTCTTTGAAAAGAAATGATTCATGAAACATGTATAGTTTATATATCGTTTACTACCGTTCGGGCCGACATAATTCAGAAGTCATGTTAGTAAACGTTCGAGGAGCCAGGACACTTTAATTCGTAAATCCACAACTCATCTCGACGGCTTACATAATGAACTCCTCACATGAGGCTCCCTACTATTGTAGTAGTTGATAAAGTATATATATATATATATATATATATATATATATATATATATAAGTTTTGATCTGAAAAGTTACATGTCCGATATTTGAATAAACTTAGGAAAGTTTACTTTTGGATGAAGATTGTTATTAAAATGAGTTACTTAATCTTGTATGACAACTACTTGTAAAGTTCATGGTTGTTTGATGGAGTAGATCCAAATTGTTTGTTTAAGTTATCGCTAACTCTTTTGTTCATGTTTTCGCCTAGGTAAGTTTATATGGTCGTTAGCTCATGGCCTTGCCATGACCTTTGGTCATTGTTTCATGGTCTTGAGACTCAACCTTGGCTCTAGCCATGGTTGTGGTCTTGATTCTAGGTCATAAGACCTCTTGGTCTTTGAAACATAACCATTTATATTGTGACTTATATATATGTATAAAGCTGTTAAGAAACTGAGAAAAATGTCATTCGTTATTGGTTTTCTGGAGACGTGCCCCTGAGTTTCTGTAGAAAACATGATTCCGGACAACTTTCGTGTTTTAAATTTTTCATGAAACGGACCAGAAAGGCCTCGTTTTGCGTGTTTTAGGTTCTGTCACAGAAACTATTTGGCAGATTTGCCGCAAAGTTTTGGTAATTTCAAATGGTCATAACTTTTGACTCGGGTACTCGTTTTGGGTGGTTCAAATTGCTATGTTTTCCTTGTTAGGTCCTATTTAACAGTAAGTAAGTGTCCAACATCATAGTTATACTATTTTGGTCGTGGTTTTCCATAAAAGTCACTAGTTTACTTGATTAATTAACATAAGTTACATATATGTATCAATATTTGTTTTACCCATTTTTATACATCATGGACATGATCACAAGACAAAATATAGCATGAATGGTATGTAAATAGCATGAATATGATATTTAACAAGAGATATGTTAGGGTTTCCTTACAACTTTTGGCTTTCAATCAAGAAAGGAAGTTAACATGTAAGGAAAAGGACTTTGATAGACTTCTTCTCTTCACCCTACTTCACTTCAAGCAATCTTTCTACACTTGTATTCTTGAAAGGGAGATGTTGAAAGTTGAGGTGACTTGAGTGGATTCAAACTCAAGAGAAATCACCAAAGTTTAATAGGTTTGGAAGGGTTTGATGAATGATAACCTAACTAGGGTTTCTATGTTGTTGAAGCACTTTGAATCTTGCATAAACTTGGAAGAAGATTTGCTAAGGATGAGATGTTTGTGTGTGTGATTATGGCGTACAAAGGAGGGGGAGGGAAGGCTTTATATGGCCTTGAGGAGGTTAGAATACTTGACTAGTCAACACTTGGTGAGCAAGTTTAACACTTGTTATCAATCTAAGAGTACTTAGCATGAGATCATGCCACAAGTGTGAATCCTCCCCCCTAGAGGCGGTTCACAACCCTTGGAGGCCAAGTGTTGGACTTTGTAAGATATTATCCAAGATACTTGGTTAGTTTTGACTCCGTAAAGTGCTAACCGTAAGTTGTTACGTCACAAAACGTAAAACCGGGTATCGTAAAAATACGAAACTTGGAAGAATGGTTAAACATGTCATTATGCTCCATAATAAAATATAAAATGGGTGGTAGGTTCCATTGGGGTGGTAAAACCCTGCTAAAACTGTAAACACGGGTCTAAAACGCGTAATACGTAAAACGTACGAATATTGCGTAAAATTGAGAAAAGTAAAATGTTACTTTTCTAATAGGATAATATTGATTTAAAATGACTTATAATATCTAGACTGGGCTCAGTTTAGTGTCAGGTGGTGTTTAATGTCTTTTAGACATAAACCGTAATCCTAAAAATCAATGAATGATTTACAAAATCAAGGAATGAGTTTTGGTCAAAGGAGGAGGGAAAATATATTGACTTTTCCAAAGAAAATATTTGAAAACTCAAATCGTCTTAGAAATGCGGTGCAGGTATAGGCTAAGGTTACGGATGAGCAAAAGTGCTTAAAAACGAAGTTTTCTGTTTCTCACTGTCCAGGGTCTATTTGGTAACATTTTTCTCAGTCAAGATTAATTCTCTAATTAATCATGAGAGTGCTAAACATTTTTCTGATGTGGGGAAAATTAACGCGGTCGAGTTTCGTTGTGCGTAGGATTTTTGAATGACGTTTTACCCTAAAACGTGTAATTCCTTATTAACTTTCACGAAAATGATCTGATGAGTGTCAAACTTTTAATTTGCCATGGAAATGATTTATCACTCGAGGCCATGAACAAAAATCAAATTTCGGGAAAAATGAATAGTAAAAGTGAATAGTGAAATTTTTCGAGAATAGTAATTAACCTGAAATTGCGAATTGTTACAGTGGTGGTGGTGGTGAGTGGTGGTGGGTGGCGGTGGTGATTGGTAGTGGTGGTGGTAGTGGGTGATGGTGGTGGTTATGTATTTGGGACTAACTGAGGTTATGTATTGAGGACCAACGGTGCAATTGTTTATCTATTTGGTACTAACTAAGGTTATTTATTGGGGACCAACGGTGCAATTGTTTATGTATTTGGTAGTACTAACTAAGGTTATGTATTGGGGACTAACGGTGCAATTGTTTAATGTATTGGGGACTAACGGTTAATTGCCATGTTAAGTGGTTAGTCATATTGGTTACAACTTGAAAGTAGAATAGTCATAATGGACATTTGAAAAGTATGTTTATCATATTAGCACAGATTAAAAAGTATATTGGTCATATTTGACTTTTACCCTAATATATATATATATATATATATATATATATATATATATATATATATATATATATATATATATATATATATATATATATAGGTAATTTGAGAATAGAAAGACCTGCAATTTACCGATGGATGGATGAAATCTAAATCACTGGATGGCTGCAATGAAAATGCAAGTTCCAGTTGAGTAAATGAATGCAATCAAAATGGAAGGTCAAGTGAAGTTACAAAGAGAGTAAAGGCAACTTGTTGACCCAAGTCAATTTAGAAGTTACAAAGAAATGAAGATGAAATCAAAATGAAAGATTAGAAAAGAGTAAAGGCAAGTTGGTTGACTCTAAGTCAATCTTAATTTCACTTTCTGTCCCTCAGTTTTAGATACTATGCAATTACGTGTATTAAGTTACATGTCAATCTAAAATAATAACCATGAAAGGCATCATTGTATTTTTTATGTATAATTGTTACACTCACATAATTTTCGCCGTGACATGATATTTTAAACATCAATTCCGTGTATTACGTTACGCGTCAATCTTATATGTATTTGAGTTTAGTTTGTCATATCACATCACGCCATCTTATTTTGTGAAAATCATGTGATTGTAGCATTTCTTTTTTGTAAGTGTTTACACGGTGACTTCAACTATGTAAAAAAAAAAAAAAAAAAAAAAAAAAAAAAATCTATCACCCGTCTATTGCAAAAAAGGACTAACAATCTCAGTTCAGTTCAGTCAAAGCAATGTCTTCTTTTTTCAAAATTCAATTATTCAAAAGAAGTAATGAAAAATAGCGCATTTGTTTGATGATTCCTTAATAATAATAGAACACAATCTCAGTTGAACGTAATTCCAACATAATTATTAGAACATGTAACTTGTTGACCTTTGTTGTTCTAAATAGTAACTTTCAAAATAAAACTTGATACATGAAATAATATGAGTGTATAATGACCAAGTTTTAAACATAACTCTTCATAGATTTAGCTCTTATAATATATAGCTTATTTGTTACAACACGTAGGGGTGAGCATCGGGACAAACCCGACCCGAACAGACAAAAACCGACCTGACCCGAAAAATGAAAAGAAAAAAACTCAAACCGAGAACCTAATCAAGAAATAGATATCAAAACCGAAACCAAACCGAATAACTCGGTTCGGTTTTCGGGTTTCGAACCGAAAAAACCGACAAAAATCCGAATCGAACTGAAACCGAAAAAAACCGAAATAAATATACAAAACCGAAACGAAAAAGATCGGTTCGGTTCAGTCCGGTTTCGGTATGTTTGTCGGTTCGGGTGGATTTGCTAAGCCTAACGTAGCTTATTTAATACAGTACTTTAAAATAATATAATAAGACATAATTTATTTAAGCTTTAAAAGTAAAATATGCTTAATTATAAATTCTAAGCGTTTAACTTAATACCGAGTAATAAATACACAATTTGAACATTTTTCCATTTGTTACCACATTTTTATGAAAAATTACAAAAATAGGCCAGTCGTCGCTCCAGTGATCGGCACTTTTTGGACTTAAAATAATTTTATCCCAAAATGAATGTTCATTGAATTTTTAGAAAATATCTGATTACATTGAACTTTTCTCCCAATAATATAGCAACATTTATCATTAATTTAATAGTGCTGTAAAATATTAGCATTACTCCAAATGTACCATTTATAACAGTCTTCATAAGTTTTTGCTTTCCTTTAACTTCTTTCTGTGTAATTTTTATAAGTAAATCTTTTGCTTACTTTTTCACTACATAAACAGGTACTACAAATCTCAATATAATATCTCTCATACAAAAGATGAAAATATTAAATTAGACTTTTCTCACAATTGAATTTATTTGAAACCTCCATTTCCGGAAGATTATATACATGATTTTTAAATTACATAATAGACTTTATTCACCATTGAAAGATCATCGAAGCCCCATGTATTCAAATTTTCTAGGACTTTAATCATGTTCGTAGTCTCTGATATTGTTAAAAAGAAGGCATGTGTAGCTACAATTATGATCTTCAAAATAAGGATCATAAAATAAGATGCTAAAAAAAGCACAAGAACTTTCGACAATTGCGTTCATGATACTGACTGTCAAAAAAAAATAAATAAATAAATAAATAAAAAATTGGTGGAGATTTCAGAGAAGAATCGAAGATAGAAAACAACATACTGTAAATCAAAATTATTTAATTACTAATGAACCCACCTTTGTACAAATTGAAGTCAAAATTCATCTATAACACCTAAACCCATAGTTGTCAGGATTCCGATCTTAATCTTAGGATCTTACGATTTTACGATACTGAAAAGCAAAAACGATCCAGATCCTACATAGGATCTTTGCAAGCTTAAGATCTTATAGGATCCCGATCTTGACCATACGATCTTAAGATCTAATCCGATCCGATCTTACTTTTTTTGGATTACGAACTAAAAATTCATAATATTTTGCATTTATAATGTATAATAATTTGTAGATTTGTATAATATTACAAAAACTATTAAGAAATAACATTAGAGTAGGATCTTAAGATCTCGATCAATCTTACGATCACGATCTTGCAAAGACGAAAACGATCCTGGGTAGGATCCCGATCTTGAAAACCTTGCCTAAACCTGTCAAAATTATAGACGACCTGGCTAAAATCATACCTGGACCTGGTTAAAATCATGCCTGGGCCTGGCTAAAATCTTCCTGGACCTAGCTAAAATCTTACCTCGACCTGGTTAAAATCATGCCTGGTCTGGTCCTCGTCATTATCATGCCTGGACCTAGTCGAAATATATCCTGTGTACCTGGTTCGTCTAACCTTGCCTGGACCGGGTCGAATATAAACCATGACTCGGTCATAATCTTATCTGATCTTTCATAAAACTTGGACCTACCCGGAGCGCTTTTGCAAAATACTTGTTTGTTTATTTTTTTACCTTCATTTATGAAGATTTATTAAAATTAGATCTAATCTTGTGAGACAAACACAAAAATAAACACTTTTTACACATAGACAGTTTTATATACAAATCAATAAACTTGAGAATTAATTCTTGGTGAGAATACACATATTGCGAGCATATTATTTTTATTTTTCTTACTATTGAAAAGCATCATACGTTTACTACATGTAACAACGATTTTTGATCATGTACAAAATTATTTAACACCAAGAAAGCGGATTTGTTATTATGCAATTCCTTTCTGAGTAGTGCTACAACCACAAATAATTTACAAAATGAAATCCACAAAAATGATTTGTCATATATTGATTGGTGTGTTTAAATATACTAGCAGGGTACCCGCGTGTTGCAGCGGCGGGTACCCTAAAATTAAATTTTTCGATGAATCATGTATTTTAGTTTATTATGTTCGTTTTGAAATTAAATTTACGGATATCAAAAATTTTGTTTAGCCCATGTTCATTTGGGCTTGAGCCCGTTTGGCCCGCACCCGTTCGGGCTCAAGCCCATTTGGCCCGTTGCCAGTTCGGGTTTAAATATTTGTATAATGTGCTTTATTATTTGTATTGATGACATTTAATACAGGAATTATGTTTGATTTGGTTGTATAATATGCTTGATAATTTGTATTTTTATGTAAGGGGTGTTTTAATAAATGTATTAATTGTATTTATTGACCAGTTAATTAATTGACTACATTAAATAGCATTAATGTGGTGTTTTGTTTTGTTTTTTTAATATGTGCATTATAGTGGTGTATACTATGCTTATTGTCTTGCAAGTCTGAAAATTATGTGCATTAAAGTGGTGTACATTATGTTTCTTTTCTTGTAAGTCTTAAAAAATTAAAAGCATTGAAAGCTATACTTGTAACAATCCAGACTCTTTAAAGACATTTAAATTTCTAGGCTTTTAATTATATGTGTATGTATCTTTCCTATTAAAGAAATGTTTTTGGTGTTAAACATTTTAAGACTTCTAAATATATATGTCCTAAATACATTATAAGGTAGTATATATTTTCTCTCTCTTCTCTTTATTATACCAATCAACACATGACAAATCTATTTTGCGGATTTCTTTTTGTAAATTTTTTGTGGTTGTAGCAGTACTCTTCCTTTCTTGTCATATCATATTATAATAAGATTTATAAACTTCTATCGTGAGTCTTTTTTGTACACTGCGAAGTCAAAAAATACTCATTGTTTATGGTTGAATATGCATCTCAACGCTATTCTAAAAATATTGCATAACACATCCAAGTGTTCGATCCACCCGCGTGTAAAAATTTGACGGGGTTACCAACTCATCACGAACGGATACCCACGGGTTATTGGTTTTATCACACCCATTGCCGTCCATAACTCTTCAATTTATCTACACCTCAATTTTTCAAATAATATAAAACACACACAAAAATAATTCACACCACCGGATGGCCACAACTGATTAAACCAACCATTGGAGTTGTAAAGATGTTCCACTCGTGACCAAGTGTGATAAAGAGTATTTGTAATGTAGTGTCATGTCATGTACAACTTTATATTACAAAGCTTCATACACCTTGGCTTTCTGGGAAAACAAATAAAAAATTGCTCTTCATACCAAAACTACCCTTGCAGACTTATTCGAGTTGACAAAAATACTAGCAGTCTTCGGAACAACTACTTTCCTTCAGGTTGATTTACTTGCAATAGCTCAAGGTTCAACTCAAATGTTGTATTCGGCTGCAAAATCAGCATGTTGGAAACATGAGACAATGGACATTGAAAGTTGGTTTTTCATCAACTCAACAAAAAGGTCTACTTTCTACGACAACCGAAGTTCAAGAATGCGAATTTAATTCACCAGAAGAAAGGTTAACATGAGGGTAAAAACTAAAAAGGGATCTCTATTGTATATCAATTGTCTTAAGGTTTTAGAGTAGAAGTGAACATGTACAAAAAGCAACCTAGAAAGCCATTACAAAACTTTTTTGAGAAGAAATATTGGAATTTCACTTAAAACACAACTTTTTTTTATTTTTATTTTTATTTTTATTTTTTTTTATTTTTTTTGTAAATAAGCAAAGAAATATGACTAGCTAAACAAACACCTTTAATCACTATGAAACCCATAACCCCATTCCCATATACCCATACCAAATGCAACCTAAATTCAACTTCTCTAATTATAATAGCAGAAAAAATGGTTTTTTATTTTCAATAAGGAAATTTTAGAAAATACTCGTTTCAAACATGTTTTCTATTTTATGTGTGTTATAAAAAATAAAAAATAAAAAATAAAAAATAAAAAATAAAAAATAAAAACAAAAATAAAAATAAAAAATATGAGAAACTTCTCATTTTCCAACAACTAAACACATTTTTAAATTAATACTATGAAGTGTTGTAACACCCTTCGTGGTATTATTTAATATTAAAAAACATGAGTGAAAGAAAAATGGTCCAATTTATTAATAGAAAATAATTAAATTTACGAGAAAATGTATAGATTCGAGCACACTCTAAAGGTGTGTTTAGTTTGTTGTTGTAAATCACAATCGGTATGAGTTTAGGTATGAGATGAAATGAGTGTAGTTTACATTAAATGTATCATTAGGTTTGTTGTTTGTTTGGTTTGATGAATTGCATTTGGGTGGGAAAAATATGTGAAAAAAGGTGAGACTAGTGTATGATGTTACCTCTTTTGCCTGGTTTGATGCATAGATGATATTCAACTATCATTTTCAAACAAACATCTTTATTGGTAATGAAAGTATTACTTGATTACGATTCCAGCACACCAAACACACCCTAAGAAAAAAAATAGATTGTTAGTTTCCAAACCCCACATGGTAAGGTGGATATTGTAGAAGGGGATAGCTTGGCAACAATTTTTGTAACCCTTAGTCAAAGTTGTAATCCTTGATTTTAAAATCGTTCCCCTCGTACCAAGTAATTATTAATTATTTTACTGCATTCTTTTAAACTAAAGGGGCAAAGCTACAAATGACTAATGTAGGGCTGAGCAGAAAACCGTCGAACCGAGCCAAACCGGAAAACCGAGCCGAACCGGACCGAACCGAACCGAACCAACCATTTTCGGTTCGGTTTCGGTTCTATGTATTACCGGTTGTCGGTTTTCGGGTCGGTTCGGTTCGGCTCAAAACCGACCAAACACACACACAAAGCATGTAAACCGGATTGAACCGACACAAAACCGAACCGAACCGATTCGGTTCAGTTTCGGTTCATGTTTTTTGTAAAATCGGTTCTCGGTTCGGGTCGGTTCCGGACCTTTGCTCAGCCCTAGACTAATGTACTTCTTAATTTGTGTTAATATAATTAACATAATTTCAAAAGGTCCATTATAACTATTATACTTTCAAATTTTAACCAATATGACTAACCACTTGACATAGTAATTACACCGTTAGTCCTCAATATATAAACAATTGCATCGTTGGTCCTCAATACATAACCCCAGTTAGTCCCAAATACATAACCATCTCCTAACACCGCCACCACCACCCACCTCCACCACCACTTACCACCACCACCAACAACAACAATCACCACCACCACCACTTACCACAACCACCAACAACAATAATCACCACCACCACCATTTACCACCACCACCAACTAGGGGTGAGCAAAACTAACTAACGACCGAAAACCGACACAAACCGACCGAAACCGACCCTGACCGACACAAACCGAGCTATACTCGGGTCGGGACTATGGTTGGGATTTCCAGGAAGTCAGGACTCGAGATAAACCGACAAAACACAAAGAAAGCCATACAAACCGACCAAAACTGATCCCGACCGAACCGACCAACACAAACCAACCTATACTTAGGTCGTGGTTCAGTTAGGGATATAAAGGTTTTCGGTTTTAGGATGGGTCGAGACGGGTCGGTTTCGGCCCGATGCTTACCCCTACCACCAACACTCACAATCATAACCCACTGCCACCTCCAGCGCACCAACCACTTACTACCACTACATTGTGGTGGTGGTGATTGGTGGTGATGGTAAGTGGTGGTAGTGGTGGGTGGGGGTGGTGGCAGTGGGTGGTGGTTTTGAGTGGTTATGGTGATTGGTGGTGGTGGTGGGTGGTGGCGGTGGTGGTGGTTGGTGGCGGTGGTGATTGGTGGTGGACGGTGGTGGTGGTAGTGGTGGGCGGTGGTTATGTATTTGGGACTAACTGGGGTTTTGTATTGAGGACCAACGGTGCAATTTTTTATGTATTGAGGACTAACTGTACTATGTCTTAAGGACCAACAGTGCAATTATTTATGTATTAGGGACTAACGATGTAATTAACATGCCTAGTAGTTAGTCATATTGGTTAAAGTTTGAAAATATAATAGTCATAGTGAACCTTTTAAAAGTATGTTAGTCATATAACACAAATTGAAAAGTACGTAAATTATTTGTGACTTTTGACCTAATCTAAAACCCACTTACCAAACATTTTCTAAAAAGTAACCTTCTAACATTTGAAATACCAAATGGCTAAAAGTTTAACCTAATAATATTTTTTTTTCGAACGACAACTAACTATCTCACAATATACACACCACTGACTATCGTACATATCCTAAGCAGGACTTGAACCCACTGTAGAAATAAGAGGGAATACTGAAAATATACTAACTAGATTCAATTAACTAATTACAACATAAAGGCATTAAATAGAAAATGAACAAACTTAACTATAAGTGCAAGACGAGCCTAAACCAACGGGCCTGGCCTACATGCCTTATTAACTAAAATCCCCTCTTAAACTCGCAATGCTGCAGCGGCAACATTGAGAGTTTGCCAAGCATAAAATAACTAAAACTGAAAAATAAATGAAAAGTGGAGTGCCTCATAATGCAAACTTGGTGCTATACGGAGTCTCAATCCGATGCAATCCAAACTGTAACAAGGTGACAACAGTCAAGTCTGAAACAGATGGACCAAAGTCATTGCAAAACCAATATTAGAGCAAAGCAACATAATTACGGAGATGAACGAGAGTATATTCAAACAGGCAGATACAAATTTAGTTAGACAGATGTAGAGCAGATTCAGGCAGATAGATAGAGCATATTCAGACAAAGCATATTCATGCAGACGAATGCAGACAAAAGTAGATAAAGATCAGATGAAGACAGACGTAGGCAGGTGCATAGCACAATCAGACGGAACCAAATAGATGCAAAGCACAATCAAATAGAAAAATCCGTAATCAACAAAATCAGAGCAAATCCAAGGGGAACCAACATATACAAATGCAGAACAAGTTGATATCGAGATGCAACACATAACAACTCAAGACATAGTTGGATTAGTTAAGAATCTAGCATCACCATCTCCAACACAAAAATAATTTCCAATTCAATACCGATACCGATATCAAAACCAATATTAACTCCAAATTAAAATACCACAACGAGCGAAACCATTAATTACCAAAACTCAAACTGAATTTAACAGAATCGTCAAAATAATATGAAGTTTCTATCTCAAAACGAATCAAACATTCATGATATGCCAAACAAACCAAAACTTATAAACTAGTCCAACTTATAGCCTTCTATACGATTTATCTAACTAGTAGCTTTTATACAAAACTCAATAAATCATTGATTTAGAGTCAACAAATACGAACTAAATATTGCCACTTTAATTACGAAATGAATTAATGCAACAACGAATGATCATCAACGGAGATTTCGAAACAAACGATTTTTTTCTCAGCTCTGATACCATGTAGAAATCAGAGGGAATACTGAAAATATATTGATGAGATTCAATTAACTAATAATTACAACACAAAGGCATTAAATAGAAAATAAACAAACCTAACCCTAAGTGCAAGACATGCCTAAACCAACGAGCCTTACCTACATGCCTTATTATCTCACACCTACAACCGTTTGGTTGGAGAGCTTCTCATACAGCAAGGGGTACCATTGAGACACAAGCCCTTTGTCTGTGAGTTAGTGGATTAAATTTAATTAATAAAAATTCTAGATTTAAATCTATTTTCCATGTGGTAGAGTGCAGGGAAAATTACCTGCTATGTGTCGGTCATTAACTTAAGAAAATTTGCGTATTTATACTCAATATTTGCTACAGTATTTTTTAGGGTTAATTCCCCATATAGGTAATGAACTTTCAAAAATTTCCAATGTTAGGTAATGTACTTTCTAAAATACTATGTTAGGTAATCAAACTTACTTCATTTGTTCAATATTAGGCTATATGGGCTATTTTTGCAACTTGTAACCAGTGCAACCGATTACCATTGTATCACTTCATTTTTTATTATATTTTTATAGTAAAATTACTAAAATACCCTCATCTTCAACCTCCCTTTGCTTAAAGTAAAAAACGCTTCAAGAACCAAAACATTCAACAAAAAAAATTAATTCCTAAATCAAAAACTTACTTACAACAAAATCAAGACACTGGTTACAATAACCCATTCATCATCTATAAACACAAACTTAACAAAAATCATAATCAACAACAACAACAATATCCACCATTAACCCAGATTCATCTCAACACACAAAACATCATCTAAACACAACAAAACCTCATCACTGTCTTTAACAATCACACCAAAATCCTTATCCACCCCACAAAAATCCTATCTCACATCAACAAAAACCAGATCCACACTCGTCCAAACCTAAAACCACTAACCAGATCTATTCATAAACACAAGTAAAACCCACATCAAAAACCACACTCGATAAAAAAATTATATCATCATCACAAATTAAAAAAAAAAAAAAAAAAAAAAAAAAAAAAAAAAAAAAAAAAACCGACAAATCATATCGAAAAGCTCACAACGATTACTTAGAAGATATCACAACCTTAGATAAAAGTGATGATGGGTTTCAGATATAAAAAGAGGAATAGCTCGGCAGCTGAGATAATAAAAAATCTGAGTTTTAATTAGATTTGTGGCTCAGTTAGGGTTTGGTGATGGTGGACAGCTGTTGAAATCACGGCGTGTTTGTTTTGGTGTTGTTGCGTGAGGAGATGAGTGGTCAAGAGAGATATATAAATCAACACCATCAAAGTCGATAATCCACAACAAAACCCAAAATCAAATAGAAACGGATCTGTAGCGGTGGGAAAACTTCACCGGATAATTCGTGGTGTTGACGGGCCTTTGTGGCCGGCAATGGTCGTGACGGTATTTGCATATGATATGATACAATGAGTTCATGATATGAATGATGACCAATTTTTGCACTATAAATTTGCATATGATATGATACAATGAGTTCAGGATATGATGAATGATGACCAATTTTTGCACTATAAGTTAGTACGGAGTATATCATTAACCAAATACACAAGTCTTCCTAATCTTTTAATTATAACTGGATACAAGTGGGCCTAACAAGCTGACATGGAACACAAAACGGTCATATAGCCTAACATTGAACAAATGCAATAAGTTTGATTACCTAAGATAGTATTTTAGAAAGCTAACATTGGAAATTTTTGAAAGTTTGTTACCCATGTATGGAATTAACCCTATTTTTTTTTATATGAACTAAGATCTTCTAAAGTTCAATTAAACATAATAGATCACGGTAAATACTATAAATATTCTATGTACTTATATTTTTGACTCATGCCCCTGATCTTTTTCACCCGTCATCACCACCACCATCATCCAAAACCACAACCACCTTCGGCCACTAAAACCACCACCACTAACGACTGCCAACACCACTACCACCACATGGAAGCCTAATCTATTTGCAACTTAATTTTCATTAAGTACCTCAATAGTTTTTCACCTACTAACCCGTTACCTCTTACACACCTAAATGATTTTAACATACGCCCAATTTATTTCCCCATCTTCTCTTCACGCGAAACTCAAATCTCTATAGTTAAATGGTGGCGTCTGCCAATGGCGGTGACTGTGGAGGCAGGATGAAATGTAGGAGTACAAGATGGTCTTCGTCACTGGCGGTCAGCCTTGCTGATGGTGCAACATCGTCGTAAACCCACCGTTCGCTAAATTTTTTGATAAAAGTTGTCACTCCGAATTTCCAACTACTAACTTAAGCATTTAAGATGTGAAATTTGAGAGGTAAAATTTTTGGATTTTGATTTGGTATATTGTTTGTTAGTTTTGGATTTGAGAGGTTTTAGTTGGCCGGAATCTGAGTTTTTTAACCAGAATTTATGGTGGCTGGTTGGAGTTATATAATGTAGAATATGAAGACAGATGAAATGACCAAATTACCTATAACGGTGATGTATAATGAGTGGTTTACGAATTCAGAAAAAAAGAATAAGTCTATATTTTTATTACATAGAGCATTTATATCTTTTACCATAATAGATCATGTTAACCCATCACAAACAAGTTAAACATATACAACTTTTCTTTTGCTACTTATGTTTCTTTTTGTAAGGGAAAATACCACCAAAATGCACTGAACTTGACACATTTCGTGTAGTGATTTTTTATTTTTAAAAATTTTTTTTTTAAGAGTAAAAAACTGCCTAAATCTGACTATTTTGTGCACTCGTTGGCTGCCCAGTCTAACTCAGCTTCCTCGTACCACGTGGTGTATACACGCCGGTTTTTTTTATTTTTTCTAAATGCTACCACCAATTCCACATAGACTTTCTACTTAGAAGAAATTATATAAGTTATAGTATGTCTTTCACCCATTTTCTGCTTGTCTCTCTCTAAGGGGGTTGGCAGAGGTTGTGGCACTGCATCACTATCACTCATTCCCAACCAATCCCCTTATGCCACATCATTCACATCACTCACCCATCACTCACCCTTATTTTTGTTGGCATCCGATCACTCACTTTTTTTTTTTTAAAATTTCATTAGAATTAAATAAAAAACTAAAATTTCATTAAAATTAAAAAAACATTACACAATTTTACTAAAAAAACTAAAAAAAAACATTACATAAAACTAAAATACTAAATTTCATAATACTAAAAAACTAATTTTCATCGTCTTCATCACCCACCTCGAGGTATGGTAATTGTTGAGCGTGAATATGCTCCATAAGATCAAATCGGAGACGAAAATGTGTTTCCTCATGTCGTATCTCGGCTAAGGCTGCTTCGTCAAACACGGGTTGGATCGGAGGATCGCGAATATGAACCGGGGAGATTGCGGTACCGGCGTCATGTATAATCATGTTGTGCAATATCACACACGTATAAACTAGTTTACTAATTCTTTCTATTGTGTGTGGCCGTAAGGGTCGATTCAGTATACCCCATTTACCCTTGAGAACACCAAATGCCCGTTCAACATCCTTTCGAGCCGACTCTTGTAATTTCTTGAACTTTTTCTCTTTCGGGTCGGTTGGATATTTGAATGCTTTTAACAAAAGCAGACCATGCAAGATATATGCCATCGGTTAGATAGTAGCCACGCTTGTACGTACGACCGTTCACAACAAATGGGCACTTAGGTGCAGTACCATTACGCTCGGGGAGGAATAGCGGAGATTGCATCACAACATTCACATCATTGTTTGAACCCGGCGGTACAAAGAACGCGTGCCATATCCACAAATCTTGAGACGCAACTACTTCCATCATAATCGTGGGGTATTGATGATCACCCCTTTTATATTGACCCCTCAATTCGATTGGACAATTTCTCCAAACGAAATGTGTGCAATCTAGGCTACCGATCATACCTGGAATGTGAAGTCTCTCTTCGTGTGCTTCGTACAAACGTGCAACATCATGGCTTGTTGGCCTACGTAGGAAATCTCGAGCGTATAACTGAATAATAGCGTCACAAAAAAATTAAAGGCATTCACGTGACGTTCTTTGTGCCATTTCTAAATATTCGTCAAACTCATCCAGTGGATTACCGGTTGCGAGTTGTTTAATAGCAGATGAACATTTTTGTATGGCTGTGAAACTTTTGTGCGTTCTAGCATCATAACCTTCTTGAAAATAATCGAATCTAGCCTCAATAGGATGTGTAATTTTTAAAAATAAACTTTTTGGCATACGATACCTATCTTCAAAAAAAATCATCGTTGAATTTCGGAACTTCACAAAAATAATCACGATGCAATCTTTCTGCAGCTTCGATCCGATCGCGTTTTACTGATCTTCGTGTCGACCCTGCCGTATTATATATTCATATTCCTCATCTTCGTCAATCGCGTTAGCAAAAACCTCGAGACTACTATCGTTAGGCCACTCAAATGGCTCGTCTAACAATAAAGTCGAACCAATTCTTTTATGCTCTATATGGTTGAGTTTTTTTGTTTTTTTGTTTTTTTTTTTTTTTTGGTTTGGATCGTATGGTATTTTTTTTTATGGGCAAGTGATTTTTTTGTTGTTGTGTACACTTCTTTTACTCTCTAGTCCAATATATACTCAAAAGCAAAAAGGAGCCATTTTCCTTTGCAACGGTCAAAAGTTGCTTTACAACGTTCAAAAAAAAAAAAAAAAAAACCATCCCCGTGCCTGAAACTTTCACCCACCACAAGGATCCCGCGCGTGATCAATGGACTGGCAGCGCTGATCAATGGACCGGCGGCGGTGTTCCCACGCGAGAAGGGTCCCTTTCCGTGTGATCCCGTGACCACTACCAACCCCCTAACAAAATAACAAAATCAACCAGCACACTTTCATCTTCATCTTCAACCATGACCCATCTTTTTCATCTTCATTTTCATCATTCTCTTATATCTTATCTTTTTTTATCTTTATTTTCATTTTCATCAAACTGTTATCTCTTTTCATTAAATTTCTAACTAACCTCAAGACAGAATATATTCACGTGTTTCAAGCTACAAAACATTCAATTGACTCACAATTGCATTACTGGACAATTACATAACTCCTAACACAAGCACATTTGATTCTCGAAATTATCAAGAACACAACACAAATCGAATTGATCACAAATCTTAATATAATTTCAATTAGCTTTGATCGAATGCATAATGAAAGATTCTAAACAAAAGCTCTAAACACAATTAGACTCAAACATCACCAATCAAAATTACCCAAATTGTTCATAAACCCTAATCAACCAAACGTGTTTCTGAATACAATTAATTGATTGAAGCATGTTAAGAACCTAAGTAGGAACATATCCCATCAATAAAATTAAACACAAACACACTCAATTGACTTCCCCCAATTCGACCATACACCCTAACCCTCGAAATCAAGAATCCGACAACTTAAGCCGTTGGATTGATGTAAAATTAAAAACCATTTCTTGTTGTTTGTGGGTTTTGATTTAGTAGGGTTTGTGTAGGTGGCAGAAGGTGCTGGGAGTGGTGAATGTTGGTGGTGGGTGAAGATGAAGGAGAAAGAAAAAAGGGGATGTGTTAATAATAAAAGGGGGTAACAGTCATATTTTTAGGGGAAAAAAACGAATTTGCAATTACACGTGGAACGGGCAAGCTGAGTTGGACTGGGCAGCCAACGAGTGCACAAAATATTAGGATTTAGATAGTTTTTTACTTTTTTAGAAAAAAAAGACATCACTACACAGAATTACAAAAGGTGTCAAGTTCAGTGCATTTTGATGGTATTTAAACAACAAAATTATGTTATTTAGCACACTGGTACAAAGCTACTCAGTTACAACCATCCTCATAAAACTAAAATATCAAAATATACATAAAAAGAGCCCTCACAATAAGAAAACCACGAGATGTGGACTATCTCTACCAACATTGGACCCAACCCACATGTGACTAACCAAATATGTTAACTACATATATATCCATTCACCTCAGCCATAAATCCTCCATTTATCCTTCTTTAAATCCATCTTCCGACTCAACTTATATCACCACTATTGAACCAAACCCACATATAGACTTACAAGCTAACACCCATTTGTTCAACATCACCCAGCACTATATGCAAATTTGCATAAATTCGGACTATTTACCCGCTATTGCCACTCGAACCCGCCCTTCGTCGATCTTCTATTAATCTACTCATAGCTTTTTTAGTTGCACATCTTGAAACAATTTCTCACCCGCCTCAAATTTACCTTTAAAGATTCGATTATTTCTGTTCTTCCACACTAAATAGCATGTAACCCAAACATCATAATTCCAAAGCAACTTGCTCGTTTTAGACATTATCGAATTTCCACCATGTATCACCATCTCCTTTATATTAAATGCATGAGGCAAACCTAGACCCCACCATTGGAATAACTTGTCCCAGACCTTCAGAACTTCTTCACATAAAAGTAATGGAAGAGCAATACCATGGACACAGAATAGTGTGAAGATCAATACCACGCTTATCCAATTCCACCCTCACCAGCAGTCTACCTTTTAAAGCCCGCCAAATGAAAATATTTACCTTGTTAGGGAGAAGTCTGTTCCGTATTGTTGCTTGATTAGCATTTTCTGTGTTATTGGTACAATCTTCAATCATTGTTGTAAGCGTTTTGACCTTGAAACCCCCATCCTAGTCATATTTCCACTTCCATTTATCCCTGCATTCTTGAGACACAGTTACAGTTGTTAGTATATTATTAAGCTCCACCATCTCACCCTCTGTTCTTCCCCTAGGATTCCTAACCGAGTTCCATTCCCAACTCCATACCCCATCAACCCAATCTCCTCTTCCCCTCAACTTTAGTAAGCCCAACATTTCTTTTGGGCAACACCCTCTTAAAAATCCTGGGTCCGTCCTTGAGACTGGTCTGGGTTTGGTACTTCTTTAACTCAATCTGGTTGATGCATTGGTCTTTAATCGGTTAGTGTTGCTGAATTGCTGAAATGATCAACGCCTAATTTGGCTGGTCTCAACTGAACCTAAATGTATCCTGCTCCTAGTTCCCCATTTTTTTGTTACTTCCTTATGATTAAGTTTACATGAATAATATTTGTGACGCACGTGGTAACATGCTTTCATATAATGAAATGAATATGCTATATATATGCACTATGGTTTCCTTGTTAATCCACATACAGCGTAGCTGCCTTGTTATAAGTTTTCCTAAAGTATCTCTAGTAACCTTCAATTCATAAGTTGACCTCAATAAACTTAAAAAATCCCATAAAAAAGTTTCATAAGAACTCATTTTCTCTTTAACATCCAATTAATTTTATATGCTAACAATGCTCTTAAATGTGCAGTGGCGAGTCACATTTTATCAGCAAGATCGTTATAGACATCTTAGGCCATATAAAGCCAAATGCTATAGAGAACAATCTAATTGGTATCAAGACACATATAGATGCATTGAATTCCCTACTGGATTTAGATGAAACAGAAGAGGTGCGTATGGTAGGTATATGGGGAATTGAGGGAATTGGTAAAACGACAATAGCGCAAGCTATGTTTCGGAGAATTTCTTATAAGTTTGACGGTAGTAGCTTTGTCAAAGATGTACGACAAAATTGCTCAAATAAAAAAGATGTATGTGCCTTGTAACACAAGATGCTAAGTGACGTTGTTATGATGAATTACTTCATGATTAAGGATCCTGATGAAGGAGCTGAAACAATAAAAGATAGATTCAACAAAAAGAAGGTTCTTCTTGTTTTAGATGACGTGGATAATCCTCAGCAGAAAGAGTTTCTAGCTGAAACAGATACATGGTTTGGCCCAGGAAGTAGAATCATAATAACCACAAGAAATCAGCATTTGTTATCAGATGCATACGTACGCAACGTATAAACCTAATATTTTACTTCTAGATGAAGCTGTTCAGCTCTTCTGTAGGCATGCTTTTAAAGCTAATAACCCCCCCCCCCCCCCCCCCCCCCAAGATGATTACAAGGAGTTGTCATATCGTGCAGTATGCTATGCTATTTATCTTCCTCTAGCTTTGAAGGTTCTAGGTTCTTTCTTTCATGGAAGACACATTGTTGTTTGGGAAAGTTCCTTAAAATAGACTGGCTAAAGAACCAGATATTGAGATTTTTAATACACTGAAAATTAAGTTATGATGGGCTACATCCTTCTGAGAAGAAAATATTTCTAGATATTGCATGTTTTTTCAAGGGAAAAGATAAGGAACACGTTACTAGGATACTTTATAGCTTTGGTTTCGACCCGGTGATAGGAATTAGCGTTCTTATTGAGAAATCTCTTATAACAGTTTCAAAGAAACGGCTAGAGATGCATGACCTCATACAAGAAATGGGTTGGCAAATAGTTCGTGATATGTTCACCAACAGCAGGATTTGGGAACTCGAAGAAATGCAGAATTGCATAATACAGAAAACAGTAATGAATCTCTATCTTTCTCTCAGTTGATTAACCACAATTTTGAAAGGGCATAATTTCTGTTATTTCTATTCGTATTATTCTAATATGTTAATTAAAGCCAGGTTCATTTTTTCTGTTTCTATTATTTTCCAGCACATATTTGGTCGGAATTGGTATAAGCAAAAGGCAATTGTTGTTTAGAAAGTGCAGGGGCTATGAGAAAGTTTCGAGTTTATTTCTCTATGGGCAAATTGAAATGACTAAAATGCACATTCTTCCCCTTTGAATTTTATTTATTTTTAAATAAAAATTAAAGAATAATGAATTTTCCTACCACCCCACTTGGTTTTCAGTTAGACTATCACCACTAGCAGAAAGTACAATGATATCCATATCGTCTCAAGAAACCATTAGGGTGAGGGTAATGAAACCACTTGGTTTTTTTAAGAGTGAAGGAATTGAAGTGAAGGAACAAGCTATTGATACTTTCTCTGTTTATCCGTATGGTGTTTAATACTCACATAAATAGTAAAAGATGTAATTTTGGGAACGGGTTGAAATCTGACCTGTATGTAAATGGGTCGAAATACATGTAATATGTCCAGGCAGCTACCTCAAGGAATGGATCTTGAGCTATTAGTGCAACAAAGAACAGATGGAGAAGGCAGGTATCAAAGAAAGCGTTTTCAGCAATCAAAACAAATGTCAAGTTTTTATAACAAACAATAAACATGTTGTCTCAAATGTTGGTTGAGCTGGCACTGGAAAGAGCACACTTTCCAAAGATGGTGCATGTTTTAACATGATACCATACCAGTCACGTAATTGGTACGATATTAATTTCCAAAGACATAAACTACAACAAGGTTTATTATCTTATGGTACAAATCGCTACTTCGAAACACAACATCAATTCTTGATACATAGTAAATATCAAATGATTTCTCTACTCATGCATTTCCTACATGGATTTATCAAAGACTATTGTGGCTAATAAAAAGACCAAATACAAATTACAAAATCTACAGGGGACATATAAATAATTTATCCTACCATGTCCAGTTGATTTTTCCATACTCCCCAAACTTGCACAAGGCCCCACCATGCTGTGATAGAGTTGGGAGGTCTTGGAACATAATAAAGTCTGCTTCTTGATCTAAATCTTCATCACAAACAACTCTTACACCACACTCCTTCACTTCAATTCCTTCACTCTTAAAAAAACGAAATGTTACAAAATTCTTTGCTTCCTTCCACCTCTCTATTTCTTCCGTCGTATAATGCAACCATATCATATCTGACTCATCGATTCTTATTGGCTTAACCTCAAAATATTGCCCATGGTAGTATGGATTGCATCCTCCCAAATATGCTCCATCAAAGTTCGTTACAGAGCATCCAAAGAATGGGGAAGGTATTTTTCTCTTGAAAACAACACAAACTCCATATCCCCTTAACTTACTGAAGCTCCAATCTGATGGCAATTCAACCTTTACATGATTTCCCATACTTTTATTTGTAAACCAATTTGGAATGCTATTTCCATCATATGTTATATCCATATTCGAAATGGCACTTCCGGGCAAACGGAACAATCCACATCTGTTATGCGCATACCGAAAGAAAGAAGAAAATCGAGAGCCTTGGGAAGTTACAGATGAGTCGAGACATTGAGTCTCCGATATCGACACCTTAAACAATTTTGGACAATTGTTGAGATAAGTGCACCTTGTGCTCATGATTGGGTTTGATCCCGTAATTGAACATAAGGAGGTGCAATCATCTGCAAAAAGATAATATAGGCTATGTGGAAGTTCAGGCAACACTTCCAACTTCTTGCAACCATCAAGTATAAGTGTTTGAAGATTAGAAAGTAGACTCAAACTTCCAGGCAAACTAGTAAAATTGTTCCCTTCCAATTTTAGTTTTTTTAGACATGATAAGCCTCCAATGGCATCAGGCACTTGAACTAAATTGCAGTAGCTGAAATTCAGGGACTTTAACATATGTAAACCTGCCAATGAAATTGATCTTTGGGGATGTTGTTGTTTACTTCGTAAACCAAAAGGAGCAGTGATTGAAGTTGAGGATACAAAAGAAGGATGTTGGTCGACTTTTAGGCACCCCGCTAGATTTAACACAACAAGCCTCTTGAGCATTCCAATTGAGGGATGAACGTTAACCAAATTCACACAACCTTCAAAATTTAGCTCTTCGAGAATTGTAATCTCTGAGAAGTCAGGGGTGGTTGTTAGGTTACAACAGTACCTTAGCTTCATTACTTTCAACCTTTTAAAGCACTGAAATCGATAGAACAAAAAAGAAGATAAGTTATCGGATCATTAGATATCAATTAGGAAAACATGTGTGTACAAGGAAATACCTTAGGTGTGGTCCAAATATGTTTTATGTTGCTGTAAGACAGGTCAATGGCCACAATGTTTTCTGGATAGAAATCTGAAGGTAAGCAATCGAAAGGACATCCATGCCAATAAAACAAGCTTAGTTTATTGGACAAATAATCCAAATTTTCTCCTGAGAAGATCACATTGTGTCCCTTCAATTCACGTTTCCGCTCAGATACCTTTTCCTCTTGATAGATTTTCAGGATCCGTAACTTTTTCAAATGTGCAAAATCATTAGCATCTATTTGAACCTTTTGACTAAATTTCTCTAAGGAAAGGACTAGAACTTCAACTGCTTCATTTATTGGCACCTGGAAAAACAAGAACAGGTAGCTTCATTAGGATATTTTCCTAATACTTTAACATATTAGTGTAGAGAAAAAAGAATCGTATACCACTACTAACCTTCTTTTCACTCAATACATTGTAAACTTCAGATGAATTCCACAATCTCCTCTGTTTCCCGGTCATAATAGATTCTTCATGAATGATTTCTCTTGCCATTGCTTGAATCAAGTCATGCATTTGAAGTGACATATCGCTAGAGATTCTGATTAATGACTTATCAACTAGAACTCTCATGTTTCTATCTGCAAAAAAGTTACACCCATCTAGTATGCTTGCTACAAAATCACTGTTTTCTCCAACGAATAAACATGCGATATCAAGTAAGATATTTTGCTGCTCGAGGTTTAGCCCATCATAACTTAAGCGGAGAACTTGATGTATTTCTTCATTAGGATGTTCTCTAAGCCTTTCCAGTTCACTAACCCACTCACCCACAGTTTTACCGTACAAAAAACAACCCAAAACTATGAGAGCCAGAGGGTGACCTTGCACATAGTTCACAACTTTCTCAGCAAGTTCTTGGAAGCCTGCAGAAGGATGTTCTTCCTCAAAGGCATGGAAACTGAAGAGCTTAAGAGATTCATCCTCATCTAGGAAGTCCATGTCATGGATTTCATCCACTCTATGAGAATTTAGTAACTGTTTATCTTTACCTGTGAAAATAATCAAACTTCCTGGGCAAAACCAACTAGATGAACCCGCTAGTGCCTTTAACTGATCCCGATGATCCACGTCATCCAAAACAAGCAGGATCGGCCTTGATGACATCATCTTCTTTATTACCATAATTCCTTCACCAACACTTGGTATCTTCAAATCTTCTATTTTCATGATCTTTCCAATCATATGCAGTTGGACTTGAATCAGGCCTTGTCGTTTTGTGACTTCTTTGACATCTTCACAAAAGCAACTTCCTTCAAAGTGGACATGCATCAAGTTATAAATTGCTTTCGCAAGGGTCGTCTTTCCTATTCCACTTATACCACATATTCCAATCATGTTAACCTTGTCTGACCCAACAAAGCGTGACAAGTCTAATTTGTCGAATTGGAAATCTATGCCAACAAGGTTCTCACCAACATGCAAGGGTCCGTCACATAATGTTTTGAGGATTTCTCTGGAAATGGAATCGATGAACTTGGACTCAAACCTGTTAACCAAAAAGACACAATAAGTAAGAGAAACTACGTAGTATTAAGCTTTAGTAGAGCTACAAGACTAATTACACAAAAACAAGAAATTTACCCATTTGTCATGTCCTGAAGATCCCATCCAGATAAGTTAGCCGCCATAGATAGAGCTTCCCTCCATTTATCCACCTCTGTTTTATTTGAAATTTCGTGGTTAATGAATGCTTCTGCATAACTCCTTTTTTGTTTCCTCACAACATCAAGCTTGGCATCATAAAAGATAATCCGAACCTCATGTTTGGGATCTTCAATCTGCTTGCATTTAAGTATTTTGACAAGTTCCCTCAGACACCATGATGAAGAAGCATAATCTTTGGAGAAGATAACTATCAAAAACCTCGATTCTTCAATGGCTTTGTATAATTGAGGGGATATGTATTCTCCTTTGGGCAACTCTCTATCATCTCTAAAAGCATGAATTCCTTTTTGCTTGAAATCATTGAACATATGATCCATGAAGCCTTTGCGGATATCTTCACCTCTGAAACTCACAAAAGCATCATATTTCCACCGATGAGGAATGGATGTAGTAGCCATTTTCAATAATGAGATCGAGCTGCGTTCACAAGAAAAGAAATTCAGAAAGAGTAGGCATCATCACTTGATATGCTGATATGTCAAATTATATTTAAAAAAATTTAGACCCGCAGGTGTATACAATGGCATATATGTTGCAATTCATAAAAAAATCCTTTTACTAAATATGTGACTGGTTCATAAGTTGTCTTAAAATGATAGCAACACAAAAATAAGTTACCGAACCACAACAACATCTAGAGTCAAGACACAAACTGAATGTGTGATTTCGCAATTTAATCTTATTTAGATTATATTATATCATTCACACCGATAAGTTATTAAAAGGTGGTCATTTGGGCAATAGATGAAATAATCAATTTTAATGTCTCAAAATGATAACTACACAAAAATAACGAATTATAGTGACGGGACGACTACAGCATCTCAAATTTAGGGACGTTTTCTAAATTTAATAGGTTTTGTGGAGATAAAATGTTTCATGTGACTAAACCTACCCAAAATGTGTAATTCAGTCTTAATCATATTATTTTATTTTATATGCTTCATGCTATTGGATCAAATAATTACATCTAATGCATGCCTTGAAATAATAACCACACATGATATTAATTAAAAAAAAATGATTTGTATACAGACATAGAGCAAAAAGCTATAAGATGATCGAGCAAATACAAAATGAAACAAATGACTTGAATCGATAATTGATTAGTGCCTAGAAAAACTTACAGTTTAACAATGTATGAAATTTGTCTTTGAGAGGGAAGTACTGTTGGTATGAATGAATGCAATCAAAATGGAAGATGAAATGAAGTTACAAAAGAGTAAAGGCAACTGGGGTTAATTCCAAAGTCAAGTTATTTGCATTTCTGGTCCCTCGCTTTTAGATAATATGCCATCTATTGGATTACGCATTTAAGCTACATGCCAAATTTCAAAAACAATGCAACATAGGCAAATACGTATATCTTTGTTCTTCTCGTTAGTTACTTTGTTTCAACTATATTTTGTGATAGCATCGTCAGAAATCACATGTCAAACTGAATAATTCAAGGGTCTTACTTTTTTAAGCAACAAAAATACTTTATTTATCATTATTAAATTTTAACACAATCCACAAACTTGCATGCATGCGCTAACGTTAATTGTTTTCTAATGGGTAAATATGTTAGTGGATAATTAGACCCAAGCCCGGTTTGTGAGTTTTGGGTGTTAGGGTTTCACCATTATAAATAGTGGATGAATAATAAGATTACACTACGGGTTTCATTATCTTACATGGTATCAGCCATAATTCGATCCATCAATTAATCCTAAACCCTAAAATACCTTCCGCTGTTTAAAACCCAAACACCTTACTTTAATTTTTCCGGCCTCCGGCTTCGGCCGGCGGTCCGGAGCATGTATATCCCATCTTCGTCATGATCACAGTCAACAACCAAATACAACACTCTCAAACCCATCTCAGATCTGTAATCGAAAATCGGAAAAAAAAAAAAAAAAAAAAAAAAAAAAAAAAAAAAAAAAAAAAAAAAAAACTGTCACTTACAATAACAATCCCATAACAAATCTCATGCAAAAAGAAGAAACCGCCGCCGCTGCAGATGAAGACACCGGAGCACAAATCGCTCCGATTGTCACTACTGGTGAAGAAAAAGAAGACCCAATCCTCGATAGCTGTATCATTTTGATAAATAAAGAAACCAGTGGAAAGACCGAGGTGTTGGTTCATTTAAGTTGTTAATGCACAAGGAAACTGATAAAGTTAGTTTCATTACGGCACTCAAAAGCATTGAAGATATGTGCTAATCCTTTGTTCACCAGGGGACGCAACACAAAAAAAAAAAAGAGCAAAGAAAGTTAATGATAAGTATTGTGGACCTGTGGTTGTAATGTTTCGTTGACATTCTTTTTATATTAATATTATTTAAGCTTTTTTTTTAAAAAAAAGGTATTAGTTAATTTAGTTTTTTTTTTTTTTTTTTTGGTTTGTTTTTTTTTTTTTTTTTTAATGTGATATCAATTCCCGAGACGACTTTTGTTTGGTGTCGAATCAAGGGTATCAATTCCCGAGACGACTTTTGTTTGGTGTCGAATCCAGGGTATCAATTCCCGAGACGACTTTTGTTTGGTGTCGAATCAAGGGTATCAATTCCCGAGACGACTTTTATTGGTGTCGAATCTAGGGTATCAATTCCCGAGACGACTTTTGTTTGTCATATTTGCTTTCTTAGTTTATTTTGGTTTATTGTTTTCAGTTGCTTTCTTAGTTTACTACTCCAGTTCGAGCTTTCGCGATTTCGCCGCTCGAACTGCGGGGGAGTGTTAGTGGATAATTAGGCCCAAGCCCGGTTTGTGAGTTTTGGGTGTTAGGGTTTCACTATTATAAATAGTGGATGAATAATAAGATTACACTACGGGTTTCATTATCTTACAAAATATAATTCGAACAACCCAATCACAAAACCCCATTCAAGATCAAATCGAACAACATCTAGAAGAAGAAGAAGCAATGTTCACTTGCAAGATTTGCATCGAACCCGTAATGCTCCTCAACAGTAAATTCAAGAATAGTAATAGATGCATTCACCCGTTTTGCACTGATTGTATGATCAAATACATATAACTAAACTCGAAGACAATGTTTCAGATATCAAATGTCCTGATACAACATGTGATCATTTTCTTGACCCCTGGTCATGCTGCCCCATATTAACACCCCAACTATTTTATAAATGGAGTGATGCGTTAAGTGAATATGTTATTTTAGGTGTTGATTGGCTTTATTGTCCTTACATCGAGTGTTCGGATTTGATTTTGAAAGAGTGTGATGATAAGCATAGATTGAATAGATGTGAGTGTCCTTATTGCAAGAAATTGTTTTGTTGCTTGTCAATCTAGTTTTTCTTGTGAAGATGGTCAGGAGACGAGGGATGAAAACGATGTCGCTTTTGGTGTTGTTTGTGAGAGTAAAGGTGGAAGAGGTGTCCCAACTATGGCATTTTTTTTAGCGTAATGGTGGTTGTGAGTTCATTAAATGCAATTATTTTTTAGAAAAAATTACACGGATGGTCCTTGTGGTTTACACAGATTGCATGTTTAGTCCCTATTTCATTTTAATTACACCAGTCGTCCCTATTTTGTGAAACCTTGCACATTTTAGTCCCTAATTTGGATGGGCCGTTAGTTTGGCCATTAAGTTATTTGCACCGTTAGTCCCCCGTTAATATTTTTTGCACCGTTAGTCCTCATTTTTTGCACCGTTGTCAATCTTTTTACGTTTCCGTCCATTTTTTAACATTCTCGTCTGTTTTTTTTATCGTTTTCGTCCATTTTTTTTTTTACTTTTTTGTCCATCTTTTTACGTTTTCGTTCATTTTTTTACGTTCTCGTCCGTTTTTTTTACGTTTTCGTCCATTTTTTACATTTTTGTCAATCTTTTTACGTTTTAGTCTATTTTTTTACGTTCTCGTCTGTTTTTTACGTTTTCATACGTTTTTTTACGTTTTCGTCCATTTTTTTAACGTTTTCGTCCATTTTTTTTTACGTTTTTGTCAATCTTTTTACGTTTTCGTCTATTTTTTTACGTTCTCGTTCGTTTTTTTACGTTTTCGTCTATTTTTTACATTTTGTCAATCTTTTTACGTTTTAGTCTGTTTTTTTACGTTTTCATCCATTTTTTTTTACGTTTTCGTCCGTTTTTTTTAACGTTTCCGTCTATTTTTTTACGTTTTTGTCCATCTTTTTACGTTTTCGTCCATTTTTTTTACGTTCTCGTCCATTTTTTTACGCTTTCATCCACTTTTTTACGTTTTTGTCAATTTTTTTACATTTTTGTCAATTTTCTTATGTTTTCGCCTGTTTTCTTATGTTTTTATCGGTTTTTCCCGTTTTTTTACGTTTTCGCCTATTTTTTGTGATTTAGTAAGTATACGAAAAAAAAAATTGACATTTGATAAAAATGTGTCTGTGTTGATTTTAAATCACGATTTTGACCCCTTTCTGCTCTGAATCATCAAAAGTGTAAAACACGAAAGTTGTCCGGAATAATATTTTACATCAAGACACATGAGATTTTACCCAGAAAATGTAAAACAAGGGATGTTTACTACCAAAACTCGCGAGTCTTGGTAAAAAATGGCTTAAGTTTTGTAGTAAACATCCCTTGTTTGGCATTTCCTGGTTAAAATCTCGCGAGTCTTGATGTAAAGTATTATTTCGGAAAACTTTCGTGTTTTACACTTTTGATGATTCACACAAGAAAGGGGTTAAAATCGTGATTTAAAATCAACACGGACACATTTTTTTATCAAATGTCAAATTTTCTTTTAGTATACTTAATCACAAAAAATAGGCGAAAACGTAAAAAATAGCAAAAACCGATAAAAACATAAGAAAACAAACGAAAACGTAAAAAAATGGACAAAATGTAAAAAGATTGACAAAAACGTTAAAAAGTGGATGAAAATGTAAAAAAAAACGGACGAAAACGTAAAAAAAACAGACGAGAACGTAAAAAAAATAGACGAAAATGTAAAAAATTGACGAAAACATAAAAAAAATGGGTGAGAACGTAAACAAATGGAAGAAAACGTATAAAGAGGGACAAAAACGTAAAAAAATGGACGAAAACGTTAAAAAACGGATGAGAAAGTTAAAAAATGGACGAAAACGTAAAAAGATTGATCATGATGCAAAATATTAACGGAGGGACCAACGGTGCAAAAAATGATGACTTTTTTAGAAAATGAGGACTAACGGTGCAAAAAATATTAACGGAGGACTAACGGTGCAAATAACTTAACGGCCAAACTAACGGCCCATCCAAATTAGGGACTAAAATGTGCAAGGTTTCACAAAATAGGGACGACTGCTGCAATTAAAATGAAATAGGGACTAAACATGCAATTTGTGTAAACCACAAGGACCATCCGTGTAATTTTTTCTATTTTTTATTTAGTTTACGAATTGATTATTGTATTAGTCAATCTTGCTGTCAACTTTTTCATTAATCAACTAGTTATAAGTCCGTACGGAGTTTTACATATGAATTAATTTTTTTTTTAAATTTTAGTTTAATATACGGACATATAAGAATGTGCCCGTGTTTAGTGTTTTGTAATTATGATATAAGTACAACTAATTATTATGCATGGGTTTTTATATAAACTTTTTATTATGTATCAATATCGGTTAATATTTTGTAATGATTTTTTTTGGATGAAAGATTTAACCTTTTTAACTGATATGGGCGTTGAGGTTGACGTTGTTGTTAAAATTTAACTATTGATATCATGTTATACACAATATACGAGTTTAATAACACATAATAACCTTTAATGAAGTTAAAATATAAAGTATTTTTAAAATGTTTTTCCCGATATCCTTATATAAACTTTAAGCAGGAAGTACATGAGTAGTTGTAGTGTATAATTACTTTCATATCGTGCTTACATTTGATATTTATATTACTATTAATAATAATTTAGCCATATTTATTTTTCAAACCAGTGTATGCATGAGCTAAGTGTCGGTTTAGTTTGTTAGTAAATTTGGATTAGGATCTTGATTTGGATTTAGATTTAGATTTGATATAACTTTTAGAAAAAAATGGTAGAGAAAATAAATAATTGCTATAATTATATTTGATGTATGTAAATTTATAAAGAAACAAAAGGTAAATAACACGTCATATTATTTAGCTAAAAGGCATATAACTTTTCAAACCCCAAGCTATATGACTACTTTTTCAAACACCCAAATATTTTATACCAAACAAACCATTTTGGGTAATCTAGACCCACAAAACAAAACTCATAAAACAAACAGACCCCAAGTGTAATAGGGGAGCACTCCGGTCACTACCGTCACATCAACGATAATTCAACTTTCTCTTTATATTTAACTTCACAACCAACTTAGTATAATAAAGCGACCGTGATCACCATAAAAAATATACCACACTTAAACACAAATATACTTTACAAAAACCATTTAATAAATACACCCACCCACACACAAGAACTCACGCGACCTGGTCATGCAGTCGTCCAAGTTCTTGCAAAAATACCATGTTGGACGCGTATTCAATTGGAGGTGTAACAAGGGTGACCAAGTGTGACCGCGGTCACGGTGAGGGTGAAGAAGTGCAGATAACCCTCCATTACAAATGGTTTTAGGGTAAATGAATGTACTTATTTTTGGTATAATTCGAACATATATGTCATTGACAAACTTTTGATCACTGCAAACGCTATGGACAAACTTTTGATCATAGCATTCCCTCATCAGCTTTTACATATTCATTTCTACGGACATACCAAAGCAATATATCTTATATCTATCCATACAATCAAACTCTTAACTACCCATACTTCAATCTTTTATTTTCATACATTCATTTCTATATCCTATTCACATGAGATACTCTTCAGAGCTTGCCGCGTATATGGAATGAACCAAAGGCTTTACAAATCATGCTGATGGGACAGGACATCCTTGAAACTGTACTAATCTTGTATCCTTAATCGCTTAATCACCAGTATGCTTACAAGGTTCACGACCTTATGCACTCGTATGAGTATGCCAACACTTGCACACTGCTGAAACTATAATTTAAATCCACTATGTGTTCATTTTTTAATGGGTCAAAATGGGTATAGAGTGATTAATACATGTGACTAAATACATGTCTAATCCATATAGCTTTTGACACGTGTCACCTCTTGACTCATCCGAACCTTTGAATTTGTCACATGCCTCACTTATGTTGTTAGGCATATCTTTAGGCACAAGAGTTGGCGTGAGGATCATTCTACATGAGGTATGTTTTCTTACAGGTTCGTTACTCTCTTAGAGCTAGCACCACGGTTGAGTTGCCAACTAATAGAATCAGTGAATTCTCATGTGTGCGCATGCTCAACTAGATGGAGTCCCCTTTCGGAACAAGCTTCACCCATCACCCCAGGACATTTACCGACTTCGCCGTCAGAGGTGAGTTTTAGGGCTCCTGTTGTGAACCCCAAGACATAACTTTAAGAAACAATTTACTTGAAAAGAAAGATCAAGACCAAAAAATGTTCCAATTTGTAAATAAACGCATCTTTGCAATTTTCCAAATACAATAACTTTTGAAATCTAAAATGTAAACACATACACGTATAAAGATCACTCAAATCTGCAGCTCTTCGGCTAATTCACATATCTACAATTTTTAAACCGGCCCTAATCACGATTATAATTCCACTAGTACAATATTTAAGCTATATATGACATATAACCTGTGTATCATAGATCAAATTCCAGTCACTTGAGCAATAGGAACCTCATCATCAAATACGTTACATCTAATCATCGTCTTCAACAACATTTGCCTGCAAGACGGACACGTAAAGTGTAGTCCAATCCACCTATCAACACACTCCACATGAAAACAATGGTTACAAGGCGTCAACACTCTAACTTCATCTCCTGCCACAAATTCACTCAGACAAATAGCACAGTCTGAGAATTTCTCAGCCATAGTCTCAGCAGAGTACGTAACTTTTGGAATATTTCTCAGAAGCTTAGCTGCAGGAAGCGAGAACTGATCAAATCTGTTACTAGCTGACGTTGTTATGACTTCTGTTTGAGAGAAGCATCTGATCCAGGTGCAGCGTGAGGCTGCGTTAAGGCCTATGAGACAAAGAAGGAATACGACTATGATAACAAGACCAACAAAGAGAATGAACTCAGAGTTGAAGTAAACGGGGTCGTCGTCAGGGGTTGGCTGCGGTGGAGTAGCAGCCATGACCGTGAGTGAATGTAGACCACTGAGAATCCTTCTAAAACGAGTCATGGGATGGGTGTGAAACTGAATGGGGGGGACTGGTTGTGGGGTCATACAGCATGAGCTCATTTTCGCCTTTTTATAATGAACATGATATTTTCTTTCTTTTGTCAACCAATTTAAGTTAGTTCAAAATTATATAAATACTCCATATTAGTGTTTAAAATATAATAGTATTAAGTATTAACTATTAGAAATGGGCAGTAATTTATTTAATTATTTAGTAAGAGATGCTCAAGTTTTTGAAGAACTTTTGCTTTTAACAACTCATTTTCCCATTATATTTTACTACCAAAATGATTATTATATCGTTAATATAATAAGAGTAAATTGCAAAAGATGTTCATGTGGTTTTTATTTTTGCCTGAGAAACCATCCATCTCGAAAACTATATGCATAAACCACCCTTAAATAGTAAACTATCCAAAGGTAAAATAGTCCCTCCATTCAACATATCAAGAAGGACCATTTTACTGTTGTGTTAACACATCCAAGCGCCGTTGATATTAACTACAAAAGATAACATGATCCAAACACCACTCACACTCGTATACACCATGCAGACAAACGCCGTTAATACACTTGTTATTCCCTCTTACACACACATAAGAAAAACCCA
Organism: Artemisia argyi; assembly: GCA_030686995.1. Taxonomy (NCBI): domain Eukaryota; kingdom Viridiplantae; phylum Streptophyta; class Magnoliopsida; order Asterales; family Asteraceae; genus Artemisia; species Artemisia argyi. The sequence continues at coordinate 6,967,125 of CM060705.1, forward strand.
ACTCACCACCACCACAACCTACCCAAACACTGAAACTAACACTGCCCTCATCTTCACTACCTTGCCGAACCACCTAAGCATTTACCGTCGTCAAAAGTGTAGACTGCACAAACAATAGTCTATATTTTCTAACTAAAATGTCAAGACAAAAAAATAACTGTCCAGGATTTTTTATGCAACTAACCCGATGACATGCCTTCAATAACTTTAAAATAATGGGAACATAAGAAGTTCGACTGGGTAAGCAGCCCAACCTATGTTGACGCATTAACCAACTAAACCATCTGTTTTGCCACCTCTAACTCTGACAACATTTCAAACCCAATCAATTTCAATCGGTCAAGACATCTGGTCAACCGATTCACTATATCACAACCAGATAAACCCAATAACAGACCACTGAAGGCAAAAATTGCAACAAATGACTAAAGCTGAATTCAAATAGTTACAGACTTACACTTACTGCTTCTATGAACCTACACATCTTACTCTTTTTTCTTTTCATTCTTGTTTTTTCATTTAAATCGGACTCTGACCAATTAAAAAACAACATGATAAGTTGATGATCTCATAGATTGTATCTCACATCCCATCTTCCACTAATATCAGCATTGAATGTCCAATTATTTTCTCTTAATTTACATATGGAATCTGCAAAAAAGATTGAAAATCAAAACACACATTTAAAAAAGATTTCCAAATGAATTAGAGGACGAAGTGATATGAACTTGACAAAATGACATGTGGATACACATAAAACAGGGATGAAAATGAGATCACATAACCAAAAGCGATTATTACTGCAGTACCCTGCAGAGGGGTACTGTGTCCCATTCTACCCCAAATTTACGCCGTTTTCACATATACCCCAACATTCCCCTATATATTATACGCGACATGCTTGAGTTACAGGTGTCATGTTTCTACGCTCGGGACAAAAAAAAATATATTAAAGTATACATGTCGCGTATATATATACGCGACATATATATATATATATATATATATATATATATATATATATATATATATATATATATATATATAGAGAGAGAGAGAGAGAGAGAGAGAGAGAGAGAGAGAGTAAATTACATGGTTGGTCCCTGTGGTTTGTCCAAAATAACAACTTTCGTCCCTCGAAATTTAAAGTTGCATTGGTAGTCCCTAAGTATGTAAACAAATAACACACTTGGTCCCTATAGGGACCATTCATGTTATTCTTTGGAGGCGAAAATTTCACCTATAGGGATCATGTGTGTTATTTGTTTACATACTTAGGGACTATCAATGCAACTTTAAACTTCGAGGGACGAAAGTTGTTATTTTGGACAAACCACAGGGACCAACCATGTAATTTACTCATATATATATATATATATATATATATATATATATATATATATATATATATATATATACGAGACATGCATTAAAGTTTGCATGGGGAAGGAGCGTTGCATGCATGGGGAAGGAACGAGTTTTACTTTTACTGAAAAAGGTAACCATTGATTGACGGATCAAGAATAGCGAGAATATATCATGCAATATAGAAGCATGTCGTGTATGAAATTTCACATAACCTAGAAAACTATTTCCATCTCATTGTGTTTTGGCGTTGTGGTAGTGGTGGTGGCGTTTGGTTGTTACCGGAGGAGTATTGTTGGTGGTGTCGTTCTGTTGGTGGTGCAGTGGTGGTGTGTCGTTCCGGTGGTGGTGCAGTGGTGGTGTGGAGTTGTGGTGGTGGTGCAGTGGTGGTGTGGTCTGTGGTGGTGCAGTGGTTGTGTGGAGGTCTGGTGGTGTTTTGTTGGTGGTGTGGAGGTCTGGTGGTGGTGCAGTGGTGGTGTGGTTGTTGCTGGTGCAGTTGTGTCGTTGTTGTGGTGGTCTTGTGGTAGTGGCTGTGGCAGTGAGTAGTGTGTCATAATAGCAGAAAATCGGATAATATTTAAATATAATTTTTTTTGTCATTATAATTATTGTTTATTTGTTACGTATATGTTTTGTAAATATATATTTATTATGTCTTTTGGTTATTTTAGGATTATCCTGCACAAGTTACATGTAAGAGTAGGTTGTCTTTAATTGGTGACATTAGAAAATTGATATTGAACACCCCTAAGGAAAAAATGTTTAGAGAAACATGTTTTGGTTGGATGTTAGACATTCCGGATATGCAAGAGAGGGGGGTGTTTTTTTTTTTGAAAGGTGAGGGGGGTGTTAATACACTATTTTATATGCCACCAAGTTGCTTGCCAAGAGGGAGACACAAACACAGTTCCATTAAGATATCGTGTACGTACTCTTGATCGTTTAGGTGAGGTTGAAATTCAGTTTGGGAGGGAGGAATTTTGTCTAGTTACGGGTTTAAGGTTTGGGACTGATTTTAGTAAGTCGTATATGGATGGACCTAACTTCTTTAGGAGACGAGTGTTCCATTCTTCTACCGATTCTCGTAATATACACGTTGGTACGTTGTTAAAAATGCTAAAAAACAAAGCTGACTTTAATAAGTTGAGCGACATAGATGGGGTTCGACTTTGTTTGTTAGGTGTTTTGATGTTGGTGTTGAAAGGTACTGAGCATGGGAATATAGTGGACGGATTTTTGCTTAGGCTAGTCGAGGATTTAGATAATTGGAATGTGTTTCCGTGGGGGTCGTATGTATGGCCAACTTTGTACAATCATCTCCGGGATGCAGCATTTCAGCGTAGGGCTAAGCACTTTTCCGAAAAGAGGGACCCTACTAAACCTCCTAAGTACACGTTGAATGGATTTGTATGGGCTTTTAAGGTATGTCATTAATCTATTTCTACAGTTCATGTATACGTATACTTGTGGTCATTTTAACGAATTTACTTTTTTTTTTTTTTTTTTTTTTTTTTTAGATTTGGATATTGGATATGTTCCCGATAGGTGCATCCCCGGTCCCTTGCATGGAGTTTTAACAAATTGGTCGTTAGAGAACGTATTGAAAAGTTTTTGGACGACCAATTGAGGGTGAGTTTGAGATATCCAATTTTTTTTAACTCTTATGAATTTAATATTGTTTAATTTTTTTAATGTCATATGTATTTTCTATGTTTTATTAAAGGTGAGACCACCGTTGCCTAGGCTTAAACCGGATGAGTACGAGGAATTGACCGAGTGGTGGCATGACAGTAGAGCGTATTTCGAAGGGGATCCGGTCGCACCTCCAGTGATACAGCCACAAGCATACCATTCCATGGATGATGACATACATCCGGCTGTTTTACAGAAGTTTAAATCGTATGATGCGATGTTGAAAGAATATGAACAGAAGATAAAAGAGATTGAACTGAAGGTAAATAGTTTTACATCAATTTATTTTGAGTTTATTTATAAATATCATTGAAAGCTTGTTAATTGTTTCATTAACATTTTTACTGCAGCAAAGCCAACTTCGCAATAAACAACGAGTACATAGAGAATCAAGCTTTGTTGCTGATGAAAATGTTGGTTTCAGTGACTATAGTGTGATTCAAAACACACAGGTACTTTTTTTTCTTGTGTTTTTGTGTTTAGTAATTTTTAATGACAAAATGGTTATATACTAACTTTACGTTATAATTTAATATCTAGGGATTCCCCCAATCCCACCGTCCATTTAGTGGGCCACCAGATGACTCTTTCTTTGATGGACTTCTTATTCCTACACCGCCCGTTGTGTCTAAGTATCCATCCCCGTTTCCATCAACCGGACATACTGCTAACCGTACACCAATGGGGTTCGCCTCGTTTGCCACTCCTATTGATCAGCAGGCTGGTCCATCTTCCCGCCCTAACGATGCTGCTGGCATCCAGGTAACATATTATTTTTCGATTATTATTTTTAATGATGGATCATGTGATAACAGACTACACAAATGAAAACGAAGACGGAAAAAAAATCATAGGCCAATCAGATTACACTTTAGATCAAATGGTTGAATGGGCGGAACAAGAACACTTTGGGAATGAAGAAGCTAAAGCAGATGAACGTCATAAAGCCCTATGGAAGAATCGTTTCAATTATTAAGAATATCAATCAATAAGTGTGTTGTATGCTTTAAGAATGTCATCTTTATATGATTTTTGTTATCAGTGTTTCAATAAACATTAGCATAAGTATCCGAATTAAAAATTTATTCAAATAAGAGTACAAACGTTCATTAATAAAATACAAACCGGTTAACATAAAACTAGATAAGCGCAATCCTCTTATTTGTTGGGTTGAACAACATACAATTGTGCCACCCCAGCAGTAGCAGCACAAGCACATTCAACAAAAAACATTATCTCATCATCCTCAGTAATGTCAATACGATAGTTAAACGAAGCCAACTTACATGACAAATTAATCGGAATGTTTGGATCTAAATTGAATTTCTTCAACACCAACCCAACTAACCCTGAGTACATCAAATCATTATACATAATGACATCTCGATGCTGATCATCATAATGTAACACACATTTAAACTTCTTAATGTTAGAATCCATGGATACTGTAAAGAGTAGTAGCAAATCTGTGTATATATCAAATCATAGCTAGCTTATAAAGCAATTGAGGTCAGTCAATTTTTTAAAGGTTCTGTACAATGAAATGACAACTCAATGACAATGTCGTGTGACCTTAAAATTTTACACGAAATATGACTCTTTGAAATGACAAGTCACTGACAATGTCGTGTACGCTTAAAATTTTACACGAAATATGACACTCTGAAATGACAACTCCCTGACACTGTCCTGTACGATTAAAATAACTGATTTTACTACACAATGACACATATAAATTTTGTGAGTAAGATTTTGCATTTGCTTCCAAAGTATTTTTCAGGTATTTTGCATTGAGACGACTATAAATCAAACACAAACATTCCACACATAAACCAAACAGGTTTCTCCCAAAATTAAAACGAAACAATGTCACACAACAATTCACCAGGTAACAAGGGGGATGATAAAAATCACGTGGTGCATCAGCAAAACTTGGTGGGGCAGCAAAATAACATTGTAGAGCCGCAGCATAACCTTGTTCAGCAGCAACATAACTTTGTGGAGCAGCAGGAAAACATGTCGGAGGAGCAGCGAAAAAGACTTTTGGACAGCTTGGTGGAGGAGCGAGACTGCCAGCCTATCGAGCAGCAGGAATGGTTGGATTTCGTAAGTAGGATGAGGGCTCTTCAAATTTTCTATGAACAATTGAAAGAAAACAAGGATGAGACAAAAAGGGATGCAAGCAGGGAAGAGAGCTCTGGTTCGAACAAGTTGGGGTGAAACTTTTTAATGATTATGGTCTTTGTAATGTTTTAGTATGTTTGTAATCTAGTTTTATCTAATGTATGGAATGGTTGCTACTTTTTACTCCTTGATTGTACCAGTACCATCTTTAATTCCACCAGTACCTTCTTATGTAATGTGTAATTGTAGTCAATGCAAGTATATTAAGCATAAGATTTATATTACTTGAAACAACGACTACAACAATAACATACGATACGATAACTAAGAAACAGAAATTCAAACCACTAAAAAACGATACGATAAATAAACATAAAACTATGATTCAATAAAACGAATCATCCGACACATAGCCCTCGTGACTCGAATAGGAGGCACTTGAATCGTCCTCACTCGATGGCACAGGTGGAAGTCCCTGAGCCCATCGCCATTCAGCTCGTCTGTTCTTCCGATCCTGTTTCCCTTTGAGGTACGCCTCACGCTCCCTTTCCTGACGGGCTTGCTCAGCTTCATACTCCAAAACCACTTCCATATCCAGTTGATATTGTTCTTCCTTAGTCAACTGACGAATGATGGGTTGGTTTTCAGGTGGAAAGTTGTGGTTGATTGTTTGGTGACGGATTGTTTAGTGGCGGATTGTCATATTGGAAGAACGGAAACAGATCTTGTGGAGTGCCAGGTGGTGTGGCAGGTGGTGGAGTGGCAGGTGGTGGGTTGTCGTGTTGGAAGAACAGAAACAGATCTTGTGGAGTGCCAGGTGGTGTGTAAACCGATTCATTTTCAGGTGATGCATTGTGTGACATTGTGTTTGAAGAAGAAAACTAAATTATTAGATATTTTGTGTGTGTATTCAGCATCCAACAATAGGTATTTATAGACCCACTACTCTGATAACCCACACCAAAAGAACCCTAATAATAATTTGCTCTTACCTACCCAAAAGAAACCCTAATAATTTTTGGAGAAACTTTGTCATACACTTTATGCATGCAACGCTCCTTCCCCATGCAAACTTTAATGCATGTCGCGTATATATATATATATGTCGCGTATATATATACGCGACATGTATACTTTAATATATTTTTTTTGTCCCGAGCGTAGAAACATGACACCTGTAACTCAAGCATGTCGCGTATGATATATAGGGGAATGTTGGGGTATATGTGAAAACGGCGTAAATTTGGGGTAGAATGGGACACAGTACCCCTCTGCAGGGGTACTGCAGTAATAATCACTAACCAAAAAGACAAATATAATACAAGGTATTTCTTTATTTAACAGTGTACAATAATATAAGCCATGTGACAAATAAATTTGTTTATGTTTCCAAATCAATCATCCAGTTAAAAGTTTGACAGGAATTCTGGATTTCAGACAAGTCACCATAAACGGCTGCTCATTTCGTATCTTGAGTAAGTCAAGCAGGAATAGATGGTCTGCCCTAGCTTTAACTAATATATCTACTAACATAGCGCACTAGTGAAGTATTACAGCATGACACTGGTTTGGAAACACGAATAACCTGACCCGATTGAACTTATTCGTGTTCTGGTAAAAACGACACCACTAGTGACAATATAACTACGGATGCTTATTCGTGAAGTTGCTGCAAGAAAACTGATTTTTAAGATATACGAGGCAGCATGGCCCGTGCGATGCACGGGCTTTGTTCACCATAAAGAATCATCGGTTTTGCAAGGGTTATGCCTATTTAGTTATTATATACTTAGTTTTGATTGGGGGTACTCAACTAAATAAACGAAATTTGTTTAAGTAAGCTTTTGTAAATAAAATTGTTTCACGAAAAATGTATGAAACACATATTTGGCTTTCATCATCGTAACGTAGAACATGGTATTTCAAAAACAGGGTTTATGCTACACACAACTCATGCCTTTTCCTTTTGTCTCTTACACCCAAATTGACGTACCAGTGTGGTAATATCTTCAAGTGGCACCGGTTGATTTAGACAGTCTGTAAATAAAATTTGTAACCAGGTATTAAAAAGCTGATATATTTATAGAACATTGTCTGAATATTAATTGTATTTATATAAGTTGTAAATATATTGGATTCTTATTAGGGTATAATGGTTTATGATATAAATACATTAGTTAAGTATAATTAACTAAGATTAGTTAAATAAATATACCGAATGAATAAATAAGTACTTTCTCAAAAAGAAATTTTGGTTTTCCCTCTTCACCTCAAATGAATAGGCACACTCATTCCCCAAATTCCCGCAACCTAACTGGGATGGGTTCCCCACAAACTAAAAGTGGTAGCAAGTGTTGACAACCTGCTACCACAAAGGAGTCCCCCTTTCCTACAAAATTTGTTCTTCATGTTGGATCCTTTTATGGTCAGAGTAAATGAGGCATGCATAATTGGTCGATTTCAAACAACAATCAACACGTGCGATACACTTCGTTGAATATATTATTGTTAATATCGATATGTTACCTAAAATTCCGATTAAGTATCTTAATCAAGACTGTTAATATGATATAATTTCATGGGAGCACAATAAAATATACAATGTCATTATTTTGCAAATATGTGGGAGCGCTCGATTTATGTATGATATAAAAATATGTACCAAAAGGTTTAAATGAAGCGTAACTTGTAATTACATTTTTATCACATTATAATCACATTGATGGTATTGCTAATATGATATCCATTCATGAAACTATCAAATAAAACAATATGCATATTAACAGAGTGGAATAAAAATAGGTTACAAATCCAAAAAAAAAAAATTTTTGTTTTCTCGAAGAGCTTTCAAATTACACAAAATCTCATTCAAGAGAATGTAACTCATTAAGACATTGAGATTTAGGTTTATACCTTGGGTAGATTTTTTTCTCTCAAATTCGTAGGCTAATACTCAAATTCATGAAGTTCTTGGAGAGGGTGTTTACATTGGAAGTATTTCGTTGAATGTCAAAAGAAGAAGCACAAAATTAAAAGATGTGTAAGATTTTCACATCTAAAGGCTTGAAATTCTTTTGAATAGATGCTACGTAAAGAAATGAAAGTATTATTTAGTTGGATATTCTATTTAAAGCATTCATTTTGATTACAATGCATGTACTTAATTACAAAGAGCATATAAAGAGTTTGCTGCAATTTATTTCTTGCTAGTACGTAACTTATCAATAAACATGAAGAGACCTTATTAAGTAATTATGCTAGATACATTAAAGTAAACTTAAGATGTGAGTTAGTCATTAATGCTCACATAATGTTTTTTTTCCCTTTTTGGTTTCTAAAAGCTCAAAGCTCTTTAAAGCTTTTAAAATGCAAATACTTACATATAAACATCAGAAAATAGTCAGAGTATAACCAGTCGAATTTGAACCCAATAACATCACGAATAACTAAAAGTTTACATACATTAAATAGCTGCATGTTATTTTATACACTCATGCTGCATATTTCTTTCTTCTTTTTTTATTTTTCCATTTTGCTTTGCTACAACCATTTATTTCTTCTTTCTTTTATCCATTTTCCTTCGATGCTACAGCCATTGAACCTGTGCTTACCCTTAATCGCCACCATTATTCCCATTATTATTATAACAAAGTTGGGAAGAAGAAAAAAAAAACTAAACCATTAACGTAAAGTTGGTACCTACTCATGTCATGGTCTTGCCTTTCTTCCTTTGAGTTTTGCTCAACCATTGACATAGTGTGTCGTTCCAACCCTTCATATTCTTCACGATGACCAAACACAAAGTTTTAAAAATGAGAAGCAAAATAAACTCAACAATTTACTTAATTTTGATACAGAAAATGGGAGAGTGGTTAGATATTATGAGTTTAAAAAGTAACCAAAGACTATATATGAAGATATGGAGATTGAAAATTTTCCGACCACATTTTGATGTTGAGTAAATTTATCAGCAAGCGGAGACAGTGGGTAGTCTCTTTGTCCATTGTTGTGCCTCGAGCTAGAAGGCTCTGCAAATCAGACGATAAGCTGGCTAAAAGCAAATATACCTACTGGAATAATGCAACAGTCAAGCCAGTGGCTGCGTATATTGATAATTATAAATAAGTTGATGTTAATATCACTACAACCACTAATATAAAATGTGAAAGAAGTGTATGGCATAAGATAGATAACGATGGAGGGCTTTACCAGCGATAACCAATGTTAGTTCCATGTCTAACCCTGCTGCTTTCCAGTTTTTTATGAAGTATTTCTTGACCTGCTTCATTAGCTCCAAAATGTGATCACCCTTCTTATTATACTTTTCACAATTGTACCAAATATGTTGTACATCCTTAAGCACCTCTGCTGAATTCATGTACTTGAGACCGTTATCGAGGTTGTTGCATACTACTTCCTTGCACAGGTCCAACTTAAAAAAAAAAAAAAAAAAAAAAAAAAAAAAAAAAAAATCTTTGTCTCAAAATCTTTGTTACAACTTACCACATTTCATCGGGGCACCAACCTTGAAATTTTTATCCACCCTCATGTTTTCAAGTTCAACCCCGGCCCCATAATCACTACAAAAGCAACATAAAGAATATTAGTTAAACACTAAACTTATCAAACTAATCACAAAAATCCCAAACTATTAACGAACCACAAACAACACATATTGGAAAAACTACACACATCAGTAGCTCTACCATTCACTGCCATTGTCAAAAACTATTTGAATCAAATTTCTTCATCAATCTCTGGATTTTATGTTCAATCATTAGCCACACCATTAACTACCAACTGATAATATATATTTAGACTATAAAAGCCTAAACTAACTAAAAATAAACACACCAAACACCAAAATGCATACAACTATATACGAATATGTAAAGATCTCTCAAATTATACGTAAAACAAACACAAATTATATGGTGATAACCATACTATTTATATTATGATGAACAACTGTTTAGTCACAAAATCAAAAGAAAACATAAAAAATAACAATAGAATAGATATGTGAAGGAAAAAAATTACCTTAATCGCTAACAAAATCAGTAGATCTTCAAAATCTCCAAACATGTACACATCAAAACACACAAAAATAACAAACCGTAAATCTATATAAAAATAAATAGGTGCATATACAGAGCAGATTGAACCGTTGGTGCTGTGTGGGAGGTGATCCACGGTGTGGTTGCAGGAGTAGATCTAAGCAGTGGTGAGAAGAAGAGGGTTGGTTGGGTTGTTTTTAGTGTGTGTTTTTTATGCTAAACTTTAAATAGTATAATGACCATTATTACCTACGACTGTTTGAATTCTTTTAACTTTATAATTTGAATGAAGCTTTACACGTTCCAGTTCCATCAAACTTCAGTTTGAGTATGAAACTCAATCTTGCATAATAGAGTTTATGGACTTAAGGCCATTAATGCTCACATTCAATAATGGGGAACTCATTTTTTATATATATATAGATGCAATATTACTAAACTAACCATAACTTAGATGATCATCCAATTTTTGTTAGTTGCAATAAGAGCTTTTAAAGGCACACCCAAATACTTGTTAAGCCAATCGATAACTAGAATGTAATTTAGTTAATCTCGAACAAATACTTGTGTCGTGGGCTGTTCATCATTGTTTAATAAAGTAAGGAACGTCTAGTAGCATGACTACCTTACGCATCAACCATCTCAATTAGATCACGGTTCCTAGTGGTGAAATGGGTGGCAGTTGGTTTGGATAACAGGGCAAGACTCAAGACAGGACAGGTTCCGTTGGAGTCAATACACTTTGGGTACTTTTGACGTTTTCTCTAAACTTTTTTCAATGTTATCTGCTTGACTCGTCATAGATGGAACGAAACCGAATCGACGATTTTTATAAGTCAGCAGGTTGGAATTGGTAACTTTAGTTCTTATGCTGCACATTAACTTGGTTAGGATATTGGGTTTAGTAGCCTCTTAATATTGTGGTTAAACGTGACAAGAGATATTGGATAAGCAAATAACTTGAATAGAAAACGAAGCATGAATAATAATGTACTATGCTTGTTTACTTAGATTATGATAGCAAAGATACGAACTTGTCTTCTAACAAGGAACTTTGCTTCAGTAAAAATATACCTTGTCAACGAGTTCATAGCCAACTTTGAGCCTTACGTCTTGATCTTTCTAAAAATCTAGAATGTTCCACACCAACTCGAGAGCTCCATGTGGTGTTGGCTGGTTATGATGCACAAGTAGCATTAAGAGAGCATAAGAATTGATAAAAGTATCGATGCTTTAAGTTTAGGAAAGTAATTAGTACAAATAACGTTTTCCCAATATTGTAGCTGATAATACCCCATTTAACCCCTCACTATCCCCGAACCTAATTTCTCACCATTGCTTAACATACTCGATAAATGAAGACCGAGACTCACCTGATTCAACTCTTGGTCAATATCACAACGCCCTTTAAGAACAAAGTTCACAAACCGATTGGATACCACTGGATATGCCTTTTTGCCACGTAGGGTACAACGGAGTTTTTCATCTTTATCATAGTGTAATCCAGCTCCAAGACTAGCTGACAGCTGTATTGAGTAAGTAAATGCGTTAACATCACGGAAATGGGTGAATGTTCAATTCTACTCAAGTAAGTCAAGTTAAGCAGAGAAATAGTAACATACATTAGGATAGAATTGCCTAACAAGTGCACAAAGAAAAGTTGGAGCTCCAGTCCCTGTATCGAGCTCTCCATTAAGCTGCAATATTAGCAATAGGAAAGTTAAGAGAATTAGCAAGTTTAAGCTTAAACCACATATGAAAGACCACTTTATTTCTGTAGTTTTCAGGATAATTACAAGTTAACTGAGCGAGTTTACTAACACAAGTGGCGTTTAGCCATAACTAGAGAAAGATAAAATGTGCATATGGAACACAAACATCATCGTAAGCATACAGTATTTTTACGGGATCAAGTCCCAACTGTGAGATTGTTGTGTTTGTGTGAGATTGTATATAGGATAGGTGGGTGTGCGAGATGACTTTAAAAAGATAAAATGTATATATTCAAATTCGTACAAACGAGTATATATATCCAAGCAATTCAGAGAGTCCTGTTTCTTGGTTAATTTCAACATTAAGGATTAAAAGTTGCAAGTATTTACAAGTATAAATAATTTTACAATAGAAAATAGTTTCCACCACATCTGAAATCGCATTTCATACCTATTTCCTGTGAACTATTTATGGAAGTCAACCCCACAAGGACGTTTAAGCTAGGGAAATAGGAACTCGAACAAACCTTGTTGTGAAAATATCTTAAATATAGTTTGGGGCGAGATAATTAGGATAAAATTGCTGACAAGTATTAAAATAAGCCACAAAAAGTGAGCATATGAAACATAAGCCCAAAACCAAATAAGCCATAAGCCGGTTATATAAGCCGAAACAAACACCCCCTTACGTTAATTTTGAACATTCCATTAACACCAATACTATGTAAAAATTTCTAATAATGATGTCATCTATGTAATAATTGAAAAACAAAATAATAATAATTATGAAATAAAAAGAAGTTGAAGGACCTGCAGAAGAATGTTGGAATCCCTAAATTGAAGCTTCTGCTTCGCATTTATTCTGACGGCGCCCACATTCCCGGCGTACTTAACCGTGGGAGAAGGGGGATTGCAGTCACTGATCTTCCTGAGAGCAGTTGATTCTCCACCATATCTGATTGAAGTATCCATTTCCAACTCTCAATCACAACTAACAATCTTTTATTTATTTTAAAACCCTCTCTCTCTCTCTCTCTCTCTCTCTCTCTCTCTCTCTCTCTCTCTCTCTCTCTCTCTCAGGCGGAGATATCTTTTTAAATATACCCTACTTGTAAACAATACCCTTATATAAACGAATGGTTTTTATATTTTCAGAACCACCTGTCGGTAGGGCTTTCATTTGGGTTGACCCGGGTTCGGGTCAACTCGGGTCAAATCTCCAAAAAAACATACTCGGACCCGACCCTGTTTAGAACTCGGGTGAACTCGGGTCAGGTCAATTCAGTTTGGGGTCAACTCGGGTTTGGGGTCAACCCGAGTATTTTTACATTGTAAAGTGTTAGTTTAGTCGGGTCAACTCGGGTTCGGGTTGGGTTCGGGTAGGGTCAAGGCTAAAAAAAATACTCGAACCCGACCTTGTTTAGAACTCGGGGTCAATTCGGGTTGACCCGATTGACCCGAACATGATTTTTGACCCGAGTTGACCCGAACCCGATCGGGTTCGAGTCGGGTTTTATGACACCCCTACCTATCGGGTTTGAAGTGACTTGGATCAGCCAAGTTTTCGAGATATATATCATTCCAAATATATATAAATTTAATTTTTGTGGAAGACCGGGTTGACCCAATAGTCGAACTGGTTGAACCGGTAACCTTGTGACCCGGTGACTTGGCTGAGTCGATTAGAGACCCGATTTCGAAACATTGATTAAACACTAACACTATTTAAACTGAATTAATAAGATATGTTATAAACGAAAATAACTGGTGTGTATTAATTTACACACCTTTATATTACCAAATATCGACCCAAAACGACTATTTGAGCTAACAAATGCCAAGAAAACACGTGTTTTTATATTTGTGATGTGCAGGTACGGATATTACGGAAAACAAGCAAAAACCCGGAAAAACGGGCACGAGAGTATGAAAGGTTCAAAACGCCGATGCCGGGGAGCAATTTTTCAAGACCGGATCATTATTCAAGCTCAAAGTGTCATAATCTACCTTTGAAGAATCAAAACTTGGCAAGATTAACCCTTGGAGTAAGTTTACTCAATTGACAGAATTGGTCCTTGAGCTTTATTAAATTACAACCTTGGTCCTTGTAATTTTATTACCAAAAATCTGATCCTGGTCCAAGTTTTACCTAAAGCCCATTCCTTTTGTCTCAAAAAGTCCAATCCACCATGAAATACCCCAAGCCCAATTCACATTATCCTGACCCGATCCAAAAACTAAACAATAATAATAAAATCACACCGTACGTTTACCCGCCCCCCTTTTCTATTTACCCAGAAATCCCCACACCTTATGAACCCTAGATTTTTACCTCACCACAATTACCCAACTCCAAAATAATTAACCAATGATTGCCAATGATTGAACCTTCTAGAAGTCCAATCACGTGCTCAGGAGTATGTCAGAGAGATAGTAAACTCAAGAGTGTTTCACGTGGACACATGGCTGTTTGTGGTTGGTAAGAACACCTCATTCCCTTAGCATTGGATCCTTCTGACAAGGACAGAGAATGACTGCAACCACGGATTGCCAACATGGCTATTTGGAGCACTCCCATTGGTTGAGCCACGTATCAAATTCCAATCCAAGGGCTCCTATTGATTTAAAGAAACACATATTAATCCAAGGGATAGAATTCAAGCTTCCTGATCCTTCTGAAGACCCTGTGCTCAGGCTATAAAAGCCCCTCACTTTCCACATTTTGAAGGTGTTAGATTCTTAGGAGTAGGAGTAGTATAATTCTAGGGTAGCTTTTAGTATACTTTAGCTTATATTCTAGCTTATTGTAATTTCAATATTCTGCTTTATTTACTTAAACGCTTTGTATTTCACTTTTCAATTAATAAGAATCATTTTGTTTTGGTTATCTTGCCTTATTTACTTTAAAGCACTTTCTATTCAAATAAGTTCTAAATTCTGTTTCAAACTCATTTAAGCTACCTAATAGCTTTTAGTAAGCTTCTGAAGTAATAGTTTTGCTTAAATCATAATTTCCAAAATAGTCAACATAAAAGTCAACAGAAAGTTCATGAAGGAATAAGCTGATTCAGAAGTTGATTTGTGGGTAAATTGGGTTTAAGTAGATTGTAGGGAAGTTCTAATGTGATTTGCATCTTTGTTTCAAGGTTAGTTCACTTTGTACTTAAGTTCATTCCTATTTTAGCTTATTGTTGAGTTTAACTGTCATAATTAGTATATGTAGCAGTAGCTTATTTAACTGTTATTTTCTGTTCATTATTAGCTTATTCTCAGTTCATATAGCTTATTAGTCTAGTTCAGATCATAATCTTAGCTTATATCAGTCTTAGATAAGAAAATGCTAAAAACAGTTAGTGCTTATAGGTGTGTTTGGATCTGCTCAGTTCTTAGTGTATGAGTTGTTATGTTGCTGAGTTTTCTGTGCAACTCATTCACTTTAGGCATAATATGATCTAATATAGCACTACTTTGGAAGTTTAGTTGACTATAGTATAATTAGCTTAGCAATTTATTTTTACCTGCTATAGTGTGGTCTGTTCTTATTGTTCTTGTTTATCGGTTACTTTTGATGTTTAAGCTTGTGCATTTAATGTTTCAACATATTCAATTAACATATAGTAATAGATTTAGGCTTCTGAATTTGAGATTAGTCAAAGTTTGGATGCAATTCAAAAGTCAAAACTTGGTGATACTCAGTTTTTGGTTGCATTTTTATAGGCAGTCCTAGGCTTCATTAGTAGTTAGAAATAGTGTTGCTTGTTGATTTTTGTTCCTTAGCAGCTAGTATATCATAATCAGCAATATAATTTAGGTTTTGAATTCATTAGCTTATTAGAATAGTAGCTTTTAGTTGGCTGTTTGAGCTTATATTCCCCTGCACTCAGGTTTTAGACCCAATTTCATGGCATCTTTCTAGATAGTAGTAGTTAGAATTAGATCTAGCTTCTTGGTTTATAGAATCTCTGCATGGTAGTCTCTTTATTGCCCCATTAGTTTCTTCTTAACTGCTTATTTAGATAGTTTTTTCAGCCTTGCTTATTGGGTATGTAGCATAATTTTCTGTCTTTGATACTAGGGCTGCTTATTGCTATTTTGAGCTTGTGATTGTGTATTTGGCTTCTCTGAGTTCAATAGGAGTAGGTGTAGTACTATGCATGGTCTGCTTATCCTATAGCTTAATCTGTGTAGGACTTGGCTCAACTTTAGCTTATCATAGAGTGCTTATAGCTTGCTCTTTGTGATTTTGTGCTTATAGCTGATCATATCTTGGCTTATTTGAGTTCTCAATAGTATAATACAGTATTGGTTTCATTTTGGTAAAGTTTTGTGGCAAGTGCTTATTAATAAGCACTTGTCATAAGCTGATTTTGGCTAAATAAGCACTTCTGAGCATCTTTTTCTTTCCAAAATTTTTCTGCAAGCTCTCTATTATATTTTAGAATTTCTGGTAATTTTTCATAATTTTCTGAGGTCATTTGCTATTTTTCTTAATTTCTTTTAGTTAAAAATCATTTTAAAATCATTTTAAAATTCCAAAAATCCATAAAAAATATAAAAAAAGCCCTGAAAAATACAAAAATAGTTTTGAAAATTCTTTTATAATATTTTAGATTTTCTATAATAGTTTTTATAATTTTCCCATTATTTTTCATAATTTCTTTTATTTTTAATTACTTTTTTAATTCATTAAATAGAAAATTAATTCTAGAAAATAAATAAAAAGTCTAAAAAATATTTTTCTTTTTCTCAAAATTCTTTTAAGTTGTTTAAGATTTTTAGAAACTTGTTTCACGTTCGTAGGATCATTTCTTGTATATAAGTCGCGTTTTATTTCGTACGTTACGTTATTTTTGCGTTTGAATTCCCGTTTTCACATTTTTAACATTCGTACATACCTAGATTGTAAATTCTTCATAGTTTACTATTTCTTAGCATAACTTGAAATCCAAAATCATATTTTTCACTTTCCCGCTTTTCACGACACGATTTCTCGACTCGGCTATTCACGATTCCATTTCACCTTCGCTGGGAGAACGACCCGGGAAATACTTTCACGAGCATTTCTTCGGTAAAAATAATTATAAGAGATAAAAACAACTTTATCAATAACAATAAAAGTTTATAGTTTCCATAAATAGTTTACTTAATTTTTCCACTTTGAGGATTTTCCCTTTATATAGAGTATAGAAGAGTGTTTTCACGAATTTTTTGTTGGACCATAATTGTAAAAGTCTTGTTGGACGAGGTTTAATTTGTAACAAACGGAAGCCAAGGGGCTGAACATGTTAAGTAGATAGTTAATAACCGTTTAGCGGTTATAGGTAGTTAAAGTTAGTTATTAAGTTTGTTACAAGAAGTTAGTTAAATTCGGTTGTACCTGTTCATGAATGGTCATGATGGTTCGGTGGCTATATATACGAATCAAGAGCGAAGTTTGCAAGATTACAAGTTTTTGATCAAGAATATCAAAAGACTTAGAAGGGAAGAGACACCAAGGATTGTTGGGGAAGATAGTGCACGATTAGAACCAATGGAAGTTGCAAGATAGCAACGACTTCAATCCACTCTTGAAGGAGAAGAGGAACACATCGATTGAAGGAGCAGACGTTGACACCAAACGTATTGGTGGGAAAAAACTTTGTTGGGACTACAAGTGACGACAAAGGGAAGAAGAAAGAAAACTGTATAGGGACTTTGTTGGTGACTGCAATAACGCGGCAACAAAGAAAAGGAAAACTCTTGATGCTTGAAAGGATAGCGTGGAACAAGAGAGAAGAGGCTAGCGGTAAGATTCTTTTGTGGTTCGCTGTTAACGCAACACAGGAAAGGAAGAAACACATCGTTTGGTTTAAAAAACGAGTGGGTTAAAATACTTTGTGAAACCGGGTTAAACAAGACACAAAGGGAAGCACACGGGGTAAAAACACGAGCGGTAAACGTTGTTGTGGAAAAAGGTTTGGAACGTATACGTAATAAGAAGGATTAAGGAGTACTCGAGGAAAATAGTGTGGAAAACGTGTCGGGGAGACACAAGGAAACATCAACAACGAAAACAGAAACAATTGGAAAGTTTGTTTCGGTGTAGGATACCGAGAGAGGTATCAAGGATTGTGTGAGGGAAAGAACTTGCATTTTGAAGTAAAAAAGGGCGACAACACAACGTAGATCACTTGGAAGGATACCGAGAACAACTTGGCCTGGTTGGAAGGATACCGTGAACAAGAAGGGGTCTAGGGATGATTGTGGTTACGAAAGCAAGTCAACACACAAGAAGGAAAGATAGCAACGTGATAGTGTGGTATACCGAGAAGAAATTTTGTTTTTGGCTCGTTGGGAAGAAAGGCAATTCGAAGAAAAACAAACAAAGGAAAAGAAACCGTGGGTGTTTTGGTTTTGTACGAATTGGGTTGGAAAACAACAACAAATAACGAGGCAAGGAAAGCAAGGAACAACTTTGGAAAACAACGAGTTGTTGGGAAACGGTGATACTAACGCGGAGACAAGGGACGAAAAAATGTTGTAGGTATAATTGTCTATATACCGACACACGAAAGGAATACTTTTGTTAGGAGTGACGTTTTAAGACCGACACAAAAGAAAGAACGCAGGAACATCCGGAAGACATTGATCTTGACGAAGAAAATGGAAAGGAAGAATGCGATGACGATACGAAGAACAAGACTTAAACAATTAGGGGGGAAATGTTGGACCATAATTGTAAAAGTCTTGTTGGACGAGGTTTAATTTGTAACAAACGGAAGCCAAGGGGCTGAACATGTTAAGTAGATAGTTAATAACCGTTTAGCGGTTATAGGTAGTTAAAGTTAGTTATTAAGTTAGTTACAGGAAGTTAGTTAAATTCGGTTGTACATGTTCATGAATGGTCACGATGGTTCGGTGGCTATATATACGAAGAAACATGTAATGTTTTAATGTGTCTAATAATACAATGTAACCACTCTTATGTTGTTAATAATAATGAATCATTCTTGTGTTTATGAATTCGATCCTGGAGATATCAATAAAAACCTGTTCAAAATTTTTAATTGATTCGACCGAGTCGATCAGATCACTATTGGATCGTCTTGTCAGTTTGTATGTTAAAAGAATAATTACCCGAAGCGTATATAGCGAAAGACACAACTCATTTTGGTTTATAAGATAACAAAAATAAGTATGCCTAACATGAAATTAATACGATTGTCCTTTGACATCCAACAAGGACAAGCACGTAAACGAGGGGTGTCATCTATATACGAATTTGATGATATGAGCAAAAGGTATGTGTGAAGTGTTGGCACGTGAGGGGCATGTGTGTGGTTTTTAAACTGCATACGTAAGGTGCACGTGTGTTCTCTACACTACTCACATATCCAGTAACATAATTTGGTGCCCTTTCTCCCTTTAAATATCTGATGTACTCATTCATTTCATTTTAGTCTGAATTTGATATTTCTCTCTGTAACAAACATTCACTCCATTGTAACCGTCCAACTACTTTTCCTGCCATTAATAACAAATACCTTTGATTCTCATTCTTTCTCATTGAGTAATCTAGGCTTGTTATTGCCTTCTAACGATTCTTAAGTGTATCCTAGAATTGTTGCTATCAATTGGTATCAGAGCAGCCGTCCTGGGACTCCGATCACCTTTTACGGTGAAATTTCGACTAGTTTGTTAAGATTCTGGCCAACAATCTGTCAAGAATCAAAGTACTACACTTGTACTTTGATATATTGTATGTTATCCGTTCAGACACAAGACCAATTGTCAAGTATTCATCGCGAGCACGAGAACAACGCGTTAGTGCTTAAATCCTCTATTTTCGAATTGATGATTAGTTTCGTTTAACTTGATTTGGCCAAGAAAGGGTTAGGATTGTTAGTTACAGCTCAATTGAAGAAGAAGGAGTAATAACTAACAGTTGTTTACACAATCAATCATAGAAATAGCATACAAACTCTCTTAACTATGGCTCCTGTTACCAGAATCAATGGTACTTCTGGTAGTAATGAAGAAGGTCAGTATGTAGATCAAGCTATGCTTGAACTCAGGGAATTGATCACAACTTTGAGTATGCTGAATACTGTGATGAATCAAAACATGGGAAGGCAATCCAATCAGTATCGAAGGTTGGCAAAAGTGGAATTCCTAAAGTTTCAATGAGAGGATGTTAGAGGCTGGGTGTTTAAGTGTGACCAATTCTTCCTGATTGACAACACATCAGAGGATGAAAAGGTGAAAATTGTATCAGTTCATTTGTCTAATAAAGCTTTTCTATGACATAGGTAGCTTGTTAAAATCAATGGTAATAATGTGGGTGGGAGGTGTATAAAACTGCTATTATTCAAAGATTTGGCTTTGTGTTTGAAGAGCCCATTTCTGCCTTGAAAAATGCCAAGTATGAAACGAATGCAAGGGAATATCAGTATTTTTTTGATACATTGTTGTGTAGGGTGGATATTAGTGAAGAGCATGCTATAAGCTTTTACTTGGGGGGTTTACCAACTGAGTTAGAAATGAGTGTAAGAATGTCCAAGCCAAGAACTTTATCAAATGCTTATTCACTGACCAATTTGCAAGAGGCTACCCTAGAAGCTGTAAGAAAAAAGGGTAGGCCTTTCTTGAATGCAAATACTGGTAGGTTTGGTGTAGGTAGTGGTTTGGGAGTTAGTAATAAACCACCATTATTGCCTTTACCTACTTCAAACAATGATGTTGGAGTGATAACCAACAACCAACTGTTGGCGAAGTGAAATGACTAAAATGCACATTCTTCCCATTTGAATTTTATTTATTTTTAAATAAAAATTAAAGAACAATGAATTTTCCTACCACCTCACTTGGTTTTCAGTTAGACTATCACCACTAGCTTAAAGTACAATGATATCCATATCGTCTCAAGAAACCACTAGGGTGACAGTAATGAAACAGAAGATAACAACCTGGGTTAAGTGAAGTGAAGGAACAAGCTATTGGTACTTTCTCTGTTTATCCGTATGGTGTTTAATACTCACATAAATGGTAAAAGATGTAATTTTGGGAACGGGTTGAAATCTGACCCGTATGTTAATGGGTCGAAATACATGTAATATGTCCAGGCCGCTACCTCAAGGAACGGATCTTGAGCTATTAGTGCAACGAAGAACAGATGCAGAAGGCAGGTATCAAAGAAGAGCGTTTTCAGCGATCAAAACAAATGCCAAGTTTTTATAACAAACAATAAACATGTTGTCTCAAATGTTGGTTGAGCTGGCACTGGAAAGAGTACACTTTCCAAACATGGTGCATGTTTTAACATGATACCATAGTATACCAGTCACGTAATTGCAACAATATTAATTTCCAAAGACATAAACTACAACAAGGTTTATTATCTTACGGTACAAATCGCTACTTCAAAACACGACATCAATTCTTAATACATCGTAAAATCCAAAAAAAATCCACAAACAGTCTGTAGAGTAAATAGCAAATGATTTCTACATGGATTTATCAAAGATTATTGTGGCTAATAAAAAGACCAAATAAAAATTACAAAATCTACAGGGGACATATAAATGATATTTATCCGACTACCATGACCAGTCGATTATTCCATGAACCCCAAACAGGCACAAGGCCCCACCATGCTGTGATAGAGTTGGGATGTCTTGGAACATAATCAAGTCTGCTACTTCATCTAAATCTTCATCCCAAACAAGTCTTACACCACACTCCTTCACTTCAATTTCTTCACTCTCATCAAAACAAAATGTTACAAATTTCTTTGCTTCCTCCAGTTTCCATATTTCACTTGTCATATAATGCAACCATATCATATCTGACTCATTGATTCTTATTGGCTTATCCCTAAAATATTCCCAATAGTATAATGGATCGCATCTTCCCAAATCATCTCCATCAAAGTTGTTTACATCGTATCCAAAAGATGTGGAAGGTTTTTTTCTCTTAAAAACAACACAGATTCCATATCCCCTTAACTTACTGAAGCTCCAATCTGATGGTAATTCAACCTTTACCTGATTTCCCAAACTTTTATTTGTAAACCAATTTGGAATGCTATTTCCATCATAATATATATATATATATATATATATATACATATTCGAAATGGAACTTCCTGGCAAACAGAACAATCCACATCTGTTATGTGCATACCGAAGGAAAGAAGAAAATCGAGAGCCTTGGGAACTTACAGATGAGTCGAGACATTGACTCTCCGATATCGACACCTTAAACAATTTTGGACAATCGGTGAGATAAGTGTACCTTTCGCTCTTGATTGGGTTTGATCCCATAATTGAACGTAAGGAGGTGCAATCAGATGCATAAAGATAAAGTAGGCTATGTGGAAGTTCGGGCAACACTTCCAGCTTCTTGCAACCATCAAGATGAAGATCTTTAAGATAAGAAAGTTGACTCAAACTTCCAGGCAAGCTAGTAAAATTGTTCCCTTCCAAGTTTAGTTTTTTTAGACATGATAAGCCTCCAATGCCATCGGGCACTTGAACTAAATTGCAGTAGCTGAAATTCAGGGACTTTAGCATATTTAAACCTGCCAATGAAACTGATCTTTGGAGATGTTGTTGGTTCCATATGAAACCAGAGATTGAAGTCGAGCGTCTAGACCAAAAGTCTTCAGGAAAACTCCCAACCTGTGTGCAGCCTTTCAGATTTAAGACAGCAAGCTTATTAAGCATTCCAATAGATGGGTGAACTGTAGCCAAATTTACACAACCTTCAAAATCTAGCTCTTCAAGATTTGTAATCTCTGAGAAATCAGGGGTGGTTGTTAGGTTACAACAGTACCTTAGCTTCATCACTTTCAACCTTTTAAAGCACTGACATCGATAGAACAAAAAAGAAGATAAGTTATCGGATCATTAGATACAATTAGGAAAACATGTGTGTACAAGGAAATACCTTAGGTGTGGTCCAAATATGTTTTATGTTGCTGTAAGACAGGTCAATGCCACAATGTTTTCTGGATAGAAATCTGAAGGTAAGCACTCGAAAGGACATCCTTGCCAATAAAACAAGCTTAGTTTATTGGAAAAATAATCCAAATTTTCTCCTGAGAAGATCACATTGTGTCCCTTCAATTCACGTTTCCACTCAGATACCTTTTCCTCTTGATAGATTTTCAGGATACGTAACTTTTTCAAATGTGCAAAATCATTAGCATCTATTTGAACCTTTTGACTAAATTTCTCTAAGGAAAGGACTAGAACTTCAACTGCTTCAATTATTGGCACCTGGAAAAGCAAGAACAGGTAGCTTCATTAGGATATTTTCCTAATACTTTAACGTATTAGTGTAGAGAAAAAAGAATCGTATACCACTACTAACCTTCTTTTCACTCAATACATTGTAAACTTCAGATGAATTCCACAATCTCCTCTGTTTCCCGGTCATGATAGATTCTTCATGAATGATTTCTCTTGCCATTGCTTGAATCAAGTCATGCATTTGAAGTGACATATCGCTAGAGATTCTGATTAATGACTTATCAACTAGAACTCTCATGTTTCTATCTGCAAAAAAGTTACACCCATCTAGTATACTTGCTACAAAATCACTGTTTTCTCCAACGAATGAACATGTGATATCAAGTAAGATATTTTGCTGCTCGAGGTTTAGCACATCATAACTTAAGCGGAGAACTTGATGTATTTCTTCATTAGGATGTTCTCTAAGCCTTTCCAGTTCACTAACCCACTCACCCACAGTTTTACCGTACAAAAAACAACCCAAAACTATGAGAGCCAGAGGGTGACCTTGCACATAGTTCACAGCTTTCTCAGTGAGTTCTTGGAAGCCTGTTGAAGGATGTTTTTCCTCAAAGGCATATGAATTGAAGAGTTGTAGAGATTGACCCTTATTTAGAAAGTCCATTTCATGAATTTCATCCACTCTATGCCTACTTAGCAACTGTTTATCTTTACCTGTGAAAATAACTAAACTCCCGGGGCAAAACCAACTAGCTGAACCCGCTAGTGCCTTATAACTGATCCCGATGATCCACATCATCCAAAACAAGCAGGATCGGCTTGGATAACATCATTTTCTTTATCACCATAATCCCTTGACCGACATTCGATATCTTCAGCTCTCTTGGTTTCATGATTTCATTAATAAGCTGCATTTGGACTTGAGTTAGGTATTGCTGTTTTCTGACATCTTCACAAAAGCAACCTCCCTCAAAGTGGATATACATCAAGTTGTATATAGCTTTGGCAAGGGTCGTCTTTCCTATTCCGCTTATACCACATATTCCAATCATGTTAACACTATCTGACCCAACGAAGCGTGACAAGTTTAATTTGTTGAAATGGAAATCCATGCCAACAAGGTTTTCACCAACATGCAAGGGTCCATCACATAACTTTATGAGGATGTCTTTGGAGATGCAATCAATGAACTTGGATTCATACCTATCAACCATAGAAGAAAAAGAAAAACTAAACAGTGTTAGGCTTTAGTAATAAGGTGTTTGTGAGAAAACAGCAAACATAAAGAAATTCACCCGTTTGTCATGTCCTGGAGATCCCATTCAGATAAGTTAGCCGCCATGTATAAAGCTTCTTTCCATTTACCTACCTCTGTACTATTTGAAACTTCATGCTTAGAGAACGCTTGTGCATAACTTCTTTTCTGTTTCCTCACCACATCAGGCTTGGCATCATAAAAGATAATCCGAACCTCATGTTTTGGATTTTCAATCTGCTTGCAGTCAAGTATTTTGACAAGCTCCCTCAGACACCATGTTGAAGAAGCGTAATTTTTGGAGAAGATAACTAACAAAAACCTCGATTCTTCAATGGTTTTGTAGAGATGAGGAGATATCTCTTCTCCTTTAGGCAATTCGTTGTCATCTCTCAAAGCATAAATACCTTTTTGGTTGAAATCATTGAATAGATGATCCATGAAACTCTTACGGATATCTTCACCTCTAAAACTTACAAAGACATCATATTTCCACCGATGTGGAATGGACGTAGTAGCCATTTTCAATAATGAGATCTGCGTTCACAAGTAAAGAAATTCAGAAAGAGTAGGCATTATCACCTGATATGCTGAAGGTCAAATTATATTTAAAAAGTAGGATTTTTAGACCCACAGGTGTATACAATGGCATATATGTAATAATAATAATAATAATAATAATAATAAGGCATATATGTAATAATAATAATAATAATAATAATAATAATAATAATAATAATAATAATAATAATAATAATAATAATAATAATAATAATAATAATAATAATAATAATAATAATAATAATAATAATAATAATATGAGGCCAAATGTGTGGATATCGGATATGGGTTTCTCCCCTTCTCTTTCTCCTCTTTTGGAGAACTTGAGAAAGATGCAGTAACTGTTCTAAAGCGTATTAGACGTTTCTCTACGACTCAAGACATTGGAGCACGGCTGCCGTTCATATTTTTAATAGGATTGGTTTCGCTATTGCTAGAGGTGTGGGGGCCCAGTTGGTTTCTCGGCTCCCCACCAATTTCTTGTAAAAATCCTATTTATCGTTAATAAAAGTGATGGTTTATAATAAAATAATAATAATAATAATAATAATAATAATAATAATAATAATAATAATAATAATAATAATAATAATAATAAATCCTTTTACTAAATAAGTGACTCTGGTTCATATGAATTGGCTTAAAATGATAGAAACACAAAAATAAGTTATTGAACGACAACAACATCTAGAGTCAAGACAAAATGTTTCCTGTGACTAAACCTGCCCAAAATGTGTAATTGAGTCTTAATCATATTATTTTATTTTATATGTTTCATGCTATTGGATCAAATAATCACATCTAATGCATGCCTTGAAATAATAACCACACATGATATTAATTAAAAAAAATGATTTGTATACAGACATAGAACAAAAAGCTATAAGATGATCGAGCAAATACAAAATGAAACAAATGACTTGAATCGATAATTGATTAGTGTCTAGAAAAACTTACAGTTTAACAATTGGATGAAATTAGTCTTTGAGAGGGAAGTACTCTTGGTATGAATGAATGCAATCAAAATGGAATTGAAGATGAAATGAAGTTACAAAGAGTAAAGGCAAGTTGTTTGACCCAAAGTCAATTTAGAAATTACAAAGAAATAAAGATGAAATGAAGTTACAAAAGGCAACTGGGGTTGACTCCAAAGTCAATTTATTTGCATTTCTGGTCCCTCGCTTTTAGATAATATGCCATCTATTGGATTAAGCATTTAAGCTACATGCCAAATTTCAAAAACAATGCAACATAGGCAAATATATCTTTGTTCTTCTCGTTAGTTACTTAGTTTCAACTATATTTTGTGATAGCATCGTCAGAAATCACATGTCAAACTGAATAATTCAAGGGTCATACTTTTTTAAGCAACAAAAATATTTTATTTATCATTATTAAATTTTAACACAATCCACAAACTTGCATGCATGCGCTAACGTTAATTGTTTTCTAATGGGCAAATATAATTCGAACAACCCAATCACAAAACCTCATTCAAGATCAAAGCGAACAACATCTAGAAGAAGAAGAAGCAATGTTCACTTGCGAGATTTGCATCGAACCCGTAATGCTTATTAGTCGACAGTTAGTTGTATCATTTATCCATTAGATGTATTCTACCTAGCTGTATCATTTATCCATTAGCTGTCTATTTAGTATGATAGTTGTTGATTAGCATGTCATTAATATAGGCCTAAAATAGCCCATGTATTCTCCTATATGTATGTAATCGTTTGGTGAATAATGCATATACAAAAAACACTGTTATCTCATATATCTTACATGGTATCAAAGCCAGGTAATTCCTCCTAATTTTTCTCCAAATTACGCTCCCCCCTCCCCCATCCAAAATTACCGTACCTCCTACAAACCCTAAAATTTCTTGTTTATTTTTCTTTTTCTTTTTCTTCTCCCTTTACGTACATCATCACAGCAGCCCATAATCATAAATCTCTCCATAACGTTTTGTACACATAAACACGATCTCCATCAACACAGCAAATCTCTCCATAGACGTTTTGTACAAATAAACAAACGATCTCTATCAACATGGTTAACACAGAAAACCCTCAAGTGTGTCGTCATTTTAGTCAAGGTTTTTGTAAGTATGGCACTTTATGCAAATTTATTCACGATCACCGTAATCGCCCGGGTTTGAATGCAAAAACTACCATTGTTGGTCAATCAGGTAACATAGGGGGGCAACTTAGTCGACGGTCTGGTATGCAAAACTATCACCAAAATACTTCTTTGGCTGCTCCTGGTCACTATAACAACCGAATGCAACAACACCCATCTCAACCCAGTTACTACTCTCGTATGAGTCTCCAACCAGCCCAACATGCACTTCAAGCCCACTCTTATGTCAACCAGCCCAACACTTTTATTAATCCTACATCACCAGTAGCACAATATACTCTAGCCCCTTACCACAGTCAATTATACAAGACCCAACAACTACCTGCACAACCCGCTGCCCAATACCCACAGCCCGCTAGCATACTCGGCCCCGCCCCGGTTGTATACCCGTCTCAAGCCACCTCGCTCCCTAGTGCGTTTAGCACCGTGACGCCACAAGACCCTACATGGAACATGGATACAGGTGCATCTTCTCATTTAAATTCTAGTACAAGTAATTTAAGTACCATTTTTAATAAGCGTTTATTCCCATCTGTACACGTTGGTGACGGTAATTCTATTCCTGTCACCAATACCGGCCATAGCATTATTCCTTCCCTTCATCGCCCTTTACATCTCCATAATGTACTTGTCACTCCTAACATAATTAAAAACCTCATTTCTGTTTGTCAGTTTACTAGGGATAATAACTGCACTATTGAATTTGACGCCTTTGGCTTTTCTGTGAAGGATTTCCTAACTCGTCATATCCTCCTTCGGTGTGACAGCTCGGGAGATCTCTATCCAGTTACCAAACCATCCACTATCCCTACTGCTTTTCTCTCCACAAGTTCCTCCACGTGGCATCAACGTCTCGGTCATCCCGGTGACAATGTATTACGGTCTCTTGTTTCTCGTAAATATATTTCATGTAATAAAGACAAAAAGTCCACACATGTTTGCCATGCTTGCCAACTTGGCAAACATGTGAAGCTTCCCTTCTACAATTCGAATTCTATTGTTGAAAATTGTTTTGATATTATTCATTCTGATTTATGGACCTCTCCTATTGTCAATTCCAGTGGCTTTAAATATTATGTTCTTTTTCTCGATCATTTCTCTCATTACTTGTGGATTTATCATCTTCGTAAAAAATCTGACATGTTCGATAAGTTTTTGCATTTTCGCTCCTATGTTAAAAATCAGTTTAAAAGTGAAATAAAAAGTTTCCAATGTGATCATGGTGGTGAGTTCGATAATAACCGACTCCACACACTCTTTGCCAATAATGGTATTCAACTTAGATTTTCTTGCCCAAAAACCTCTTAACAAAATGGCAAGGCGGAAAGAATGATCCGCACAATAAATAACGTCATCCGCACCCTCCTTTTTCAAGCACACCTACCACCTACCTTTTGGGTCGAGGCCCTCCACATGGCCACATACCTCCTTAATCTTCTCCCATCAACCGCCATTAACAACGAAATCCCCTTTACAAGACTTTTTCAAAAAGAACCCGACTACTCCCGTTTACGCATCTTTGGATGCCTTTGTTACCCTCACCTTCACTCACCTCACAAACTTGCTCCACGTGCCACCCCGTGTATTTTCTTGGGTTTTCCCGCCTACCACCGTGGCTTCCGTTGCCTAGACCTTGAAACCAACAAAATCATTCTCTCCCGACATGTTACCTTCGATGAAACCCAATTCTCATACCGTTCCATGACACCATCCTATACATTTTTGGACCCTCCTCCCTCTCCCCTACTTAAACATATAATTATTGATCCCGCAAATACCCCAACTCCACCTCAACACGAAACCACTCAACAACCCCCTTTTCCTACCACCCCATTGGGCCATAATGGTCAGCCCACTAACACATCCCCTACACCCCAATATCCAACAAACACCAATACTCACTCTGCCCAAACAACATGGCCCAATAACCAACACCATCAACAACAACTCAATAGCCCACTACCCGCACCTCAACAGCAACCCAACATCCCATGAACTGCAGCCCAAAATCATTCATCACCAGCCCAACAACCTCCTACGCACACAACCAACCCTGACGGCTCGACCCAACCTACACAACCTCCCACCGAACCACCCCGTACTCACCGCATGATCACTCGGTCTCAATCCGACATTGTAAAACCTATTGAACGTCTCACGCTTCATACTTCTTCTATCTCGTCCTTACCTAAATCTCCCTTCCTCGCTCTTCAAAACCCTCATTGGAATAATGTTATGCATGATGAGTATAATGCGTTAGTTAAAAATGGTACTTGGATTCTGGTACCACGGCCCTTCGGTGTTAATTTGGTGAGATCTATGTGGTTGTTTAAGCATAAATTTCATGCTGACGGGACTTTGAGTCGTTATAAGGCTCGTTTGGTTGCCAATGGCAGCAGTCAGCAACTTGGTATTGATTGTGATGAGACCTTTAGTCCAGTAGTCAAACCAGCTACCATTCGTACTGTTCTTAGTCTTGCGGTATCCCGCAAGTGGCCTATTCATCAGCTTGACGTTAAGAATGCCTTTCTTAATGGGGATTTATCTGAGACCGTATATATGCACCAACCGCCTGGATTTGTAGACTTCCGATACCCTCAACATGTCTGCCTTCTGCAGAAATCCTTATATGGACTAAAGCAGGCACCTCGTGCTTGGTTTCAGAGATTTGCAGGTTATGCTACTAGAGTTGGATTTTCTCATAGTCGCTGTGACTCTTCCTTATTTATTCTTCGACAGGGCTCTCAAGTGGCTTATTTACTTATCTATGTGGATGATATTATTCTTACAGCCTCCTCTACTACCCTACTACACCAGATCATTGCTTCCCTGCATAGTGAGTTTGACATGACTGATCTTGGGCCACTTAATTATTTTTTGGGCATTTCTGCTACTCGGCACTTTACAGGTCTCTTTCTATCTCAGCGGAAGTATGCTACTGAGCTTCTTGAGCGTGCTTACATGACCAACTGTAACTCTTCTCGAACACCAGTTGATACATAATCCAAATTAGGTCCCAAAGGTGTTCCGGTTCAGGATCCTACTTTATATCGCAGTCTGGCAGGTGGTCTTCAGTATCTTACATTTACCAGACCAGATCTCTCCTATGTTGTACAACAGATTTGTCTTTACATGCATGATCCTCGCGAGCCACATTTAGCTGCCCTTAAACGTATTTTAAGATACGTTCGAGGGACTTTGGATTTTGGTCTACACCTATATTCATCATCTACCACTTCTCTTGTTGGATATACAGATGCAGATTGGGCGGGTTGCCCATCAACACGACGGTCTACTTCAGGATACTGTGTTTTTCTGGGTGATAATCTACTTTCTTGGTCTTCCAAACGACAACATACCATCTCCCGTTCTAGTGCAGAAGCTGAGTACCGGGGTGTTGCTAATGTTGTAGTTGAGACTGCATGGCTTCGTAACCTTCTTCGTGAGCTGCATTCTCCTCCTTCTACTGCCACTCTTGTCTACTGTGATAATGTTAGTGCCATCTATTTATCTGCCAACCCTGTTCAACATCAACGGACCAAACATATTGCGATTGATATACATTTTGTCTGTGACATGGTTACTGCTGGTCAGGTTCGTGTTCTCCATGTACCCTCCCGTTATCAGTACGCAGATATCTTCACCAAAGGACTTCCTTCAGCCTTATTTGAAGATTTTAGATCCAGTTTGAACGTTCGGCTTCCTCCCGCTCCAACTGCGGGGGAGTATTAGTCGACAGTTAGTTGTATCATTTATCCATTAGATGTATTCTACCTAGCTGTATCATTTATCCATTAGCTGTCTATTTAGTATGATAGCTGTTGATTAGCATGTCATTAATATAGGCCTAAAATAGCCCATGTATTCTCCTATATGTATGTAATCGTTTAGTGAATAATGCATATACAAAAAACACTGTTATCTCATATATCTTACAATGCTCCCCAACAGTAAATTCAAGAATAGTAATTGTTGATACATAATCTGGCGCGGACTGGATTCGACGACTCTCCTTGGGCCGTTAGTCGTCTTCTCAAGCCCTAAGTAGACCTGTCAACAAAGAGAATCCGTTAGGAGTGGACCCGAGGCCGTAGCCCCGGGATCCACCTCCGACGGTCAAGTTAGTATTGATGCGTGTGGCATATATAATTTAGGTTTAGGGTAACCTGTTATGTTCTTCTGTGAATGAAACCCCAGCCCTATATTTATAGGACATGGATTAGGGTTTAGGCGTAGAGTGGGCCGCTGTCTGCCGGGCCTGGCCCATGTAGGGTCCAATCCGGACCATACGTCCACAAGCCCCCCAAGTTTAGTATGACATAGTGCGTGGCTATGTTATGCTATACTTAAGTTCTGTTCATGGCCGCGTAGGCCCAATCAACCATGACGGCATGGCCCATGTGTGCGCAACTTGTGTGCACATGGGAGGGACCATACTGCGCAGCCCACATGCGACAGTGCGCACTGGGTTTGCGATTGTGATTGTCTCACAATGGTGAAGATGGATCTCGTATGCTGCATCCTGGGTAAGGGCGTACCTTTTGTACCAGTAGCAATGCAACATGGTGCGACAGAAGACGTGCTTCTGTGGCAGAAGTGCGCGCTGTGCGCGACAAAGATGTGCGTTGTGCGCTACAAGGATGCGCGTTGTGCGTGACAGAGGTGCGCGTTGTGCGCAAACATTACATTCGTCTTTACAACCGATAGAGGACGTCTCCCCTGCGGCAAGATGGTGCGAATATTTAAATCCGTCTTTGTACCGGGCTTGCAATACCTCTTACGTACGATCTGCTTCCAAATGTGCCTGCGTGACGCGTACAAAAACAGTGGTAGTATATACCCTGGTAGCCCCCCAAGTTTAATGGTGCTACTCTTGTAGGATTCAAATCCTGAAAAACACTTAATGCAAACATTAAAAGTATATGTCGCGAATCGCAACATATAAAACCTAATGAAGTAAAAGATTAAACTTAGCAATATATAGCACATAGCATATGAAATTAACACATAAGAGAAGTAGTAGTGTGAATTACACCTATCGTGAGGTTTTACAAACTATATAAGAGAAGTAGCATGAAGCTAATTTACGAACGCAGTGCGCTCATGGCGATTGATTGATCTTTTTTATTATAAAAACAAAGGCGCGGATGGACACACCGTGACCGCGACTAATAATTTCAATTGCACGTACAGACGCAGATGGATGTATCGTGACCGTGTAGACTCTAACGTTTGTGGATGATCGCAGAGGACCACGGCTTTTTGTCTCGTGCGCTCATGGCGATTGACTAGCATCGTGGTGCTTGTACGTGACAGTGCGCTCATGGCGCCAATCTGCGAAGATTTCCGAACGCATGGCCTAACGCGGGTAGATTTATCGTGACTGCGTTGTTCGCTGCTAAAAGATAAAGTAGGTCCGATCATGCGGACTTAGTACGGCTATAGGTAAAATCATGTTTACCAAGTTTAAAAGATTTACGTAAAATCTTCTCAATATTTAAAAAAATAACATATCTTAAAAGATATGCACAAAAAATATTGGGATATCTTTTTAAATTTTAGAAAATATTGGCAATATGTAATTACCAATTTAAAAAGATCAAAAGAATAATTTGAAGTGATATTAAAATCAATTTGGTAAATCAAGTCATATTAAAGTGATATTAAAATCACATGACATTTACTGATTTGGTAAATCAAGTCCCACGCATGCCAGAATGCCATGAGTGAAAAACAAAAACGCAAGGGTTTTAGAGTTACCGACTTTAGAAACTGATTTATGCTTTTCGGTAATATGAGAACACGAAACTTGTCGTAGTCATGTCCCACGGATAGCGCCAATCTGTTGATACATAATCTGGCGCGGACTGGATTCGACGACTCTCTTTGGGCCGTTTGTCGTCTTCTCAACCCCTAAGTAGACCTGTCAATAAAGAGAACCCGTTAGGAGTGGACCCGAGGCCGTAGCCCTGGGATCCACCTCCGACGGTCAAGTTAGTATTGATGCGTGTGGCATATATAATTTAGGTTTAGGGTAACCTGTTATGTTCTTCTGTGAATGAAACCCCAATATAGGACATGGATTAGGGTTTAGGCGTAGAGTGGGCCGTTGTCTGCCGGGCCTGGCCCATGTAGGGTCCAGTCCGGACCATACATCCCCAGTAATAGATGCATTCACCCGTTTTGCACTGATTGTATGATCAAATACATATAACTAAACTCGAAGACAATGTTTCGGATATCAAATGTCCTGATACAACATGTGATCATTTTCTTGACCCCTGGTCATGCTGCCCCATATTAACACCCCAACTATTTTATAAATGGAGTGATGTGTTAAGTGAATATGTTATTTTTAGGTGTTGATAGGCTTTATTGTCCTTACATCGAGTGTTCGGGGTTGATTTTGAAAGAGTGTGATGATAAGCATAGATTGAATAGATGTGAGTGTCCTTATTGCAAGAAATTGTTTTGTTGCTTGTCAATCTAGTTTTTCTTGTGAAGATGGTCAGGAGACGAGGGATGAAAACGATGTCGCTTTTGGTGTTGTTTGTGAGAGTAAAAGGGTGGAAGAGGTGTCCCAACTATGGCATTTTTTTAGCGTAATGGTGGTTGTGAGTTCATATTTAGTTGTCCGTACGAGTTTTACATATGAATTAAATTTATTTTAAAATTTTAGTTTAATATACGGACATATAAGAATGTGCCCGCGTTTAGTGTTTTGTAATTATGATATAAGTACAAGTAATTATTATGCATGAGTTTCTATATAAACTTTTTATCGATTAATATTTTGTAATGATTTTTTATGGATGAAAGATTTAACTTTTTTAACTGACATGGGCGTTGAGGTTGATGTTGTTGTTAAAATTTAACTATTGATATCATGTTATACACAATATACCAGTTTAATAACACATAATAACCTTTAATGAAGTTAAAATATAAAGTCTTTTTAAAATATTTTTCGGGATATCCTTATATAAACAGGAAGTACATGAGTAGTTGTAATGTATAATTATTTTCATATCATGCTTACATTTGATATTTATATTACCAGTAATAATAATTTAGCCATATTTATTTTTCAAACCAGTGTATGCATGAGTTAAGTGTCGGTTTAGTTTGTTAGTAAATTTGGATTAGGATCTCGATTTGGATTTAGATTTAGATTTGATATAACTTTTAGAAAAAAATGGTAGAGAAAATAAATAATTGCTATAATTATATTTTATGTATGTAAATTTATAAAGAAACAAAAGGTAAATAACACGTCATATTATTTAGCTAAAAGACATATAACTTTTCAAACCCCAAGCTATACGACTACTTTTTCAAACACCCAAATATTTTATACCAAACAAACCATTTTGGGTAGTCTAGACCCACAAAACAAAACTCATAAAACAAACAGACCCCAAGTGTAATAGGGGAGCACTCCGGTCACTACCGTCACATCAACGATAATTCAACTTTCTCTTTATATTTAACTTCACAACCAACTTAGTATAATAAAGCGACCGCGGTCACCATAAAAAGTATACCACACTTAAACACAAATATACTTTACAAAAACCATTTAATAAATACACCCACCCACACACAAGAACTCACGCGACCTGGTCATGCAGCCGACCAAGTTCTTGCAAAAATACCATGTTGGACGCGTATTCAATTGGAGGTGTAACAAGGGTGACCAAGTGTGACCGCGGTCACGGTGAGGGTGAAGAAGTGCAGATGACCCTCCATTACAAATGGTCTTAGGCTAAAATGAATGTACATATTTTTGGTATAATTCGAACATATATGTCATTGACAAACTTTTGATCACTGCAAACGCGCTATGGACAAACTTTTGATCATAGCATTCCCTCATCAGCTTTTACATATTCATTTCTACGGACATACGAAAGCAATATATCTTATATCTATCCATACAATCAAACTCTTAACTACCCATACTTCAATCTTTTATATTCACACATTCATTTCTATATCCTATTCACATGAGATACTCTTCAGAGCTTGCCGCGTATATGGAATGAACCAAAGGCTTTACAAATCATGCTGATGGGACAGGACATCCTCGAAACTATACTAATCTTGTATCCTTAATCGCTTAATCACCAGTATGCTTACAAGGTTCACGACCTTATTGTAACACCCCGTGCCCGCTTAGACCAAAAACTAAAACTTTTTACGCGGAAACGCTTGACTTTTACGGACATCCCATTACTTTTTTGACCACCGACAAAAATCTATAAACATTCAGACCTTGAGACTATTTTTAAATAAAACTAGACTCAATTACCTTCAAAACGACGGGTGGCACGACCCGTGACGACTCATGGATTAAAAGATATGATTTTTCAAAGTTTACCAAAATCTGTCCGAATCAAACCGAAATTTCAAACCGAACTTTGAGAATTTGGTACCAAATTTCGGTATAAACCGAAATTTGGCCCTTTTTCACAATAATCGACCCATACTACCTTATATCCACACCAAACTCACTCAAAACCATTAACATAACATAGGAAATCGTTACATACTCAATCAACCCGAAATAGTACTTTAAAAGTTGACGGGTTATGCACCAAAACCTATTTTGACCCATTTACACATCAAACTACTCATACCACATCCGTTTTGCACTAAACTTTACCAACTTCAATAATTTAACATATCAAACATGTTCCAATGACACATTGACCCATTTCCTATCCAAAACGGGTACGTTTACGCTTAAACCAAACGCCCCTTTAACTTAAACCATAAACACATAAAACATGCTTTGACTTACCAAATGACTACCAAATCCTTATACAACTCTTGACATACAATTTAACACTTGTCTACTCATTTTAAAGTACTACTTGACACACCGGGGGGGGGGGGGGGGGTACAAACTTATACACTTGAGCTCGGTATCTACCTAAGCTCTAATTCCTTACCAATATTCTAACCTTCCGCATAAATGAACCATACTCCATATCCCACGCCTTCCTTAAACACAAGGACCTACAAAAGGGATTGACAACTAAACCATAAGTCTTCACTTAGTAAGTAAAACGACTATAACATATCATTATACTTCAATCCACACATAGCAGCTTATACATAAAACACTTACTTGACGGGCTTACAACCCAAGACTCATCTAACACATAACATCATCATATACAATAGCATCAAGTCATCACATAAGCCACATTCATGGCATCACATAAACATATTCCAGAGTCCATATCACTTGTCATACAACATACATAACACATATGTTAGAAATCCATATAACACATGTTACCATCATTTTACTTACCTTAATCCAAGCTAAAACATAACAAGAACATCATAATCATCACATTCTTCCATCATCATCATCATCATCATCATCATCATCATCATCATCATCATCATCATCATCCTTTCAATTATCAAAACCTAACAACATAACAATCAATAACATAACAAGGGTTATCAATACCCATCAAACATACTTATCTTACTTTCTACATCATCATATGATCATATCTTGATCATATAATGAAAACCCACTTAATCCATAATCTATAACTTCAATAACATCAAGAACATACATACTTACTTGAAGGAGAATCATAGCTAGGGTGGCCAAAAGAACTAGGACTTGATCATCTTCCTTCTTAAGCCATCAAGGCAATCATTTCCCTCCCTTTTCTCCCTCTAGAACCGGCCTTCCCAAAGACCCAAGAATGATGTAGAGGAGACTAGAATCTCCTGGATTTATTTAGCTAAAATACATGTTTGGGCTAATGGCAAAGATGGCCCCTCAAGTCTCTTTCTTCCTACTTTAACCACAACTAACTTATAACATACTTACCACAATGGCAACTTAGGCCCCTTTAGTTATGCATCATATTATATAAGTATATTAGTCATACTTTGACTATTAATTGGCTATCGGGTTTGACCATTACGCAACTTTCGTTGACTGGCCAATCACATAAAGTCTTTATTCGCTTTCATCTAGGGTGGGGTCCCAACACCCGGGAAACGGGTCTAACAATTCTATCCCCCTTATTTAGATTTCGTCCTCGAAATCTCGCGTCTAAAACTATCCAAAACTAAAACACCACATATACATGTTCTCATTCTCATGCTTTCTAAGCCAATTCCTTGCTATGATCTACATGATCGTGCAATTTCTAAGCTTACTATACATAAACATAACTCACAATTCACTTAAAACACACTTCTCATCGCAAATTTTTCTATGATTTCCCGCAATGACTACTTGTCATCCGGGAACATCTACTACTTTGACTCTAGATAAGTCAAACTTCATCACTATAAACACGCTATCATCAATGCACTAATCATAACATAACATCATATTCCGGCCAATCTCACATTCCACATAATACCAAATACGCATCTATACCAAAAACCGGCAACTTAATTCAAAATACACAAAGTACCATACAAACGGTACCTTCAAAAATTCTTTCTCACGCATTACTTAAGCAAGCTTTCTTATTAACTATCGGAAAAGCTCACCAATTAACTTATTAATTTAATGCATATTTCATTCTAGACGTCTATATTAAGGTTTCACACATGACCTTAACGCCACTTATAAGTTTTATTCATATCTATCTTTTCTTATGACGTCTAACTTGTTTTAGTTTTCATTTTCTCATATTACTATCCGTACTCATGTCATATCGGCTACACATAAGTCCACTCGTTTATAACTCTTTATTTATATAGAAAGGCGTCCCAATCTATGTAAATAAGAAATTATAAACTCATGGTTCGGCAATATACAATTCTTCATTTAAATGAAAAGGCGTCCCAATCCATTTAAATCAAGAAACCATAAACCGTCCTACTTATATGCTTCCAACATAACCTTCGTACTTGTTTTATTTCCCATCTTTAATAGCCTTGGATCCAATCTCACTAACTTTCATCCATGCCATAAAGGCAAGCTATCACCATGCCATAAAGGCAAGCTAGGCCATCTCAAAGGATGCCAAACACATGCCATGAAGGCAAGCTACAACCATGCCCTAAGGCAAGCTAACAATCCATGCCATAAAGGCAAGCTGAGTTATCCCGAAGGATACCATAACATCCATGCCATAAAGGCAAGCTGGGCTATCCCGAAGGATACCATAACATCCATGCCATAAGGCAAGCTGGGCTATCCCGAAGGATACCATAACATCCATGCCATAAAGGCAAGCTGGGCTATCCCGAAGGATACCATAACATCCATGCCATAAGGCAAGCTGGGCTATCCCGAAGGATACCATAACATCCATACCATAAAGGCAAGCTGGGCTATCCCGAAGGATACCATAACTAGAGCATTGGATCCAAGCTATATCTATCTTATCATTTGTACTCATTTTATCTTTCATGTACTTTTATAATTAGGCACCCACTATCATTTTCTCAATTCTCATTGCCTTACGCAATCTCAACATTCACTATCACACTTACTATCATCTAGACAAGTTTCTATACAACACTTGTCGATTTATTATCTTTGCAATTTCACAACGCAGCTTATCATTCATCCGTCAACCCCAAGTTGACTCATACACTAACCATGTGCCATCTTTAATTAGACAATTTATATGTAATGCTTATCCATTACAACTTACACATCTCTATGTGTTCTTACAACACACTTTTACTAATGCCCGTCAACCCCTTGTTGACCATATTCTAAACTCATACTATCACTTCATTTAGTCTATCCAACTTGTACGCATATAAACCTTACATAGGTTTATTCTATCACAATCACATAAATCTCGTCGTACAAATTTCAATATATAAAGACATGGCTATATTCAAGTTTTACAATTCTTTCTAGCGCACTTCATATCACTATGACTTCTAACGCAATCTATATCTCAATTAACACTTCTACTCATCACGCTTAGCCATTTATTATTAATGTTTTTAACTTATCATGTTTTATATGATACATGACCTCATCACGTCTTAACTATACGCTTAACTTTCTCATTTTAGTTACTCATGTAAGAATTCATGCCTTCAAGCATCTAATCATTATTATATCAATCATGCCTCTCAAGACATCAAACTACAAACATACTTCGCTATTCACTTCTTACTTATCTCAATCTTTTAAGCATCTAAGTTTTCCAAGAACTTACCATGCTTCTTAACTTATTTCACATATCAATGAATTCTTTTTAACTTTACCGACCACAACTAGGTCAACACATAACACACATTCCAATGCGTCTATCTCAATTCATACAATTCTATGCCATCGTGCTCTCAAGCACACCGCATAAAAATTATACATATAATAAATTACCATAGACTTAACATTACATAAGCAATCATATCATAACACTTAACACTTATCTGATAAGTGTTAAAACATTTATAAACATCATCAAAACATGAAGTCTATGGCTCATATATCACATCGCATAATCAATCTATGTCTAAGCATCAACATTCTAATTAGCCGCAAGCAATAGCCTACCTTATAACTAAGGCATCATGAACCTTAGTTCACTTACTAACCCATCTCTAATACCACTTAGCCTTGCTACTCGCATACCATAACCATAACTCTATCATACATCACATAATTGCAATACAAACACCGGCACCAACCGAGGTGCACGGCTAACAAACCACTTAAACATCTCAAGTCCCCATGGACTTGTATCTCATACAAAACAACACTATCATAGACATACCTCATCTATCATCAATAGGATCTACTAACATAAAACACAATCCGTCTAGCACCTAGCAATCAATTTCCGCGCGACTAACACTTACGTCTAACGCTTCTACGAGTGGTTTAAGACTAGGCAACCTATAGTGGAAACCTAATTCACTTAAACCGAAGCTCTGATACCAATTTGTAACACCCCGTGCCCGCTTAGACCAAAAACTAAAACTTTTTACGCGGAAACGCTTGACTTTTACGGACATCCCATTACTTTTTTGACCACCGACAAAAATCTATAAACATTCAGACCTTGAGACTATTTTTAAATAAAACTAGACTCAATTACCTTCAAAACGACGGGTGGCACGACCCGTAATGACTCACGGATTAAAAGATATGATTTTCAAAGTTTACCAAAATCTATCCGAATCAAACCGAAATTTCAAACCGAACTTTGAGAATTTGGTACCAAATTTCGGTATAAACCGAAATTTGGCCCTTTTTCACAATAATCGATCCCTACTACCTTATATCCACAACAAACTCACTCAAAACCATTAACATAACATACAAAATCGTTTACATACTCAATCAACCCGAAATAGTACTTTAAAGGTTGACGGGTTATGCACCAAAACCCATTTTGACCCATTTACACATCAAACTACTCATACCACATCCGTTTTGCACTAAACTTTACCAACTTCAATAATTTAACATGTCAAACATGTTCCAACGACACATTGACCCATTTCCTATCCAAAACGGGTACGTTTACGCTTAAACCAACCGCCCCTTTAACTTAAACCATAAACACATAAAACATGCTTTGACTTACCAAATGACTACCAAATCCTTATACAACTCTTGACATACAATTTAACACTTGTCTATTCATTTTAAAGTACTACATGACACACGGGGGGTACAAACTTATACACTTGAGCTCGGTATCTACCTAAGCTCTAATTCCTTACCAATATTCTAACCTTCCGCATAAATGAACCATACTCCATATCCCACGCCTTCCTTAAACACAAGGACCTACAAAAGGGATTG
This sequence comes from Artemisia argyi, assembly GCA_030686995.1. Lineage (NCBI taxonomy): Eukaryota > Viridiplantae > Streptophyta > Magnoliopsida > Asterales > Asteraceae > Artemisia > Artemisia argyi. Next base: position 7,008,038 of record CM060705.1, read on the forward strand.
ACAACTAAACCATAAGTTTTTACTTAGTAAGTAAAACGACTATAACATATCATTATACTTCAATCCACACATAGCATCTTATACATAAAACACTTACTTGACGGGCTTACAACCCAAGACTCATCTAACACATAACATCATCATATACAATAGCATCAAATCATCACATAAGCCACATTCATGGCATCACATAAACATATTCCATAGTCCATATCACTTGTCATACAACATACATAACACATATGTTAGAAATCCATATAACACATGTTACCATCATTTTACTTACCTTAATCCAAGCTAAAACATAACAAGAACATCATAATCATCACATTCTTCCATCTTCATCATCATCATCATCATCATCATCATCATCATCATCATCATTTAAATGGAAAACCGGGTTTGGTTTTTTCAAATTTTTTTATAAAAAACCGAGTTGTCCCACCGGTCGAACTGGTTGACCTCAGTCAAAAAAATAAAAAATATTTAAATGGAAAACCGGGTTGACCCGGCGGTCGAACCGGTGCCCGATGACTCGACCGGGTCGATTAAAACCCCAGTTTTCAAAACATTGAATATAACTAGGGTAGGATTTATGTTTATTATACATTAGGAGTGTATGTAAATGTTAATTTCTCCATCATGAAGACTGTATAGCCAGTGGCGAAGCTTGAAAATTTTCAGTGGGGGGTCGGGATCTAAATTTTTTTTTCCTAACTCTATTTTTCGGGTAATATGTTCGGGTCGGTGATTCGATTCGGGTCGGGTAAAAAATTAAATACTATTATTATATAAAAAAAAGTTTCAATCACTAAAAAACTAAACATTTGTCCAAGACAACTAAACATTAAAAAGGAGACAAACGGTTGGTACCTGGTTCGATTCATTGAAGAAATTAGAGTTCAGCCTTTCTACCTTTAAGACCCTTGAATACTTCAATTATGGACTCCGAATCAAACTTGTCAGCAATTTCTTTTTCTATGTAAATCACCATACTGTTTGCTAGATTCTCATCTGACATCTTATTACGTAGGCGATTCTTGAATATCTTCATTGCCGAAAATCCCCTCTCTGTTGTTGCAGTCGAAACCGGAAGTGTCAAGAGTAGCCGACACACTCTTTCAACCAAATCGTACATGCTATTTTTCCCAGTTTCTACAAGAGTTTGGCAGAGATCAGAAAGAGTTGCTACCTCACTTAACATGGCATTATTTATCCTTTCAACTTGAAAAGTCTCCAATTGACAAACTAATTGATTTCTCTCCTGCTCAGTAAAGTCCGTAGGATAATATTTCTCAACAAGAAGAACAATGTGATCAATATTAATCTTTTTTGAACATAAAGTCGAACCAAGAGATAATAACTCTATTGATTACTCACTGAGTCTACAATCCAACTCATGTATTTGCAAGTATCCGGACCAATAACCGGTTCGCTTGTTGAACCTTTTTGACATTTACTCTCTTGAATTTCATCATCAATTTCTTCTACTTGTTGTTCTTCATTCTTTCTTTTAAAAAATGAAGTTATGGTTTTATTCTTCACCATAGTCACAATCTATAAATCTGCCTACATAAATTGCAAAGAACTTATATTAGTGCCAATCACATTTTGCTTTGGAATTTAAAAATTTATTATTGAATTGAAACAAAAGTTAACAAGCATAGCGTATATGTGTCGCCTTTTTTATCTTTTTGTCGTGTTTGTTTAATATAGTAATGCCTCAACTACAAGACAAAGTATAAATCTTTCTCATACTAAACCATTTCACACACATTCTCTAAAAAAACCAATAACCTAATTGAAAAAGAAATTATTAAAAATAAGTCCAAGGAACATGACTACAATTGAAAAAGAAACATGACTACAATTTTCTTTTTTCTTCGTACAATTCACTCTAAAAAAACCAATAACCTAATTGAAAAAGAAATTATTAAAAACCAATAACCTGGTGGGACTTAGGACATTTATCGCAAATCTCAAATAGTTTGTAAATAAAAGAAACAATTCAATTTCAAATCCTTAAAAGGTTACATAACATGGTACAAGTATAAATAGTTAGCTTTAAATGAAAAACAATATTAGAACATCAAATAAAGAGTATCAAGGGGACAAGGAATACCGAATCATCAAAACTCAAAAGAAAGTTGGGAGGAGATGAGGGCAGAGGGTCGACAATAAGGGGGGAGGGTTTGTTCTGTTTTTTTTTAAATGGGATTTGGTTTATTAATGGGCTAAGTAATTAAGTAATGGATTTTAGTTTTGGATTTGGTTTATTAATGGATTTTAGTTTGGGTTGGGTAGATGGGCTTATGTAAAATGTAATGGATCAATTTTATTGGTTAATGTATAAAAAAAAATTCACAATTAAAATGGGGGTCCAAAACCGAATATACCGAAATTTTTCTACACGAAAACAATAAACCCCCTATATCGCAAAAAAAATTTCGGGGGGTCGGGCGTCCCCCCCCCCCCCCCCCCGCCCCTTAATAGTTGCGCCCCTGTGTATAGCAATTAACTTAGAGTCATGTTGCATTTTATGGGTTACAAGAGTACAACTTAATAGAAAGTTAACAGTTATAACGAATCTAGGATTGCAGGCCTTATATTTCAGGCATACTATACTGGTTATAACGAATCTAGGTAACAGTTATAACGAATCTGGTAACAGTTATAACGAATCTAGGATTGCATTTTTGCTTGTACATGTGGGTATAGGTTAGGTCTCAATTAGACCCGTTTCTCTATAACCATGGCTCTGGTACCAATCTGTAACACCCCCAATTCAATGATGCAGCGGAATTCAAACTGGGTGTTACTCGACGGCACAACAGTCATAATAATAGAAAACGAACTCTAATTGAGTCGTTTTAAAAGATTTATCATTCAAATTATATAAATATCAGAGATTACAAAATGAGGTCCCAGATGGTTCCATGTTTACAATTTACATTAAATGAGTTTTCGAATGATAATAAAATTTATAGCCCTCTTGAATATTCGTGCCCTTCCGTGCCATCCTTGATCATCATGGACCTGAAATACATGCTTAAAAGGTCAACACAAAGGTTGAGTGATATTCATAGAGTTTGTTAATGGTTGAACACAATATGTTGGTAGTGTGAGCTGTAGACTCACACCAATGGTTAGAAAACAAAACAGTTATTATTATTCACTAAGCTTATGACACCAAAACGTTAACGTGTACCAATATCAATCGGCAGAGTTATCCCAGTAGGTACTTTGCCGTCATACCCATGTTTCAAATATTAATGCATTTGTTTGAACTTAGTCAATACAAATGGGATTCGTCAATCCCAATAGGCCTATTCACAATATTCGCGCTCACTATTACTAGTGATTAAATGGTTTATAATAAGGGATCTCGGTTTGGCAAGGATGGTACTTAGTGATAATAAAACAATCAGATAGCATACAATTTGAAAGCATTGTGTTCGGTTAAAATAGCATGTATTCCCCCCAAGGGTTTTGTAAAACAATTAAGTAATGAAAAGTGGGCTATGAACTTACCTTAAGTTATGTAGCAAGTAGTGAATATGATGGTCGAATCGCGAAGGTTTCTACGAGCAACCTATAATAGGATGTTGCGACTTAGGATTGGAGTAAAGAATATGAAGAATCGCCTATATATGTATCTTGTATTTAGTTCATGATGTAGTACGTAGTATAGTGTAAGTCTTTGAATAAAAATTGTGTATGAACATGTATAGTTTGTATATCGCTTACTACCGTTCGGGCCGACATAATTCAGAAGTCATGTAGTAAACGTTCGAGAAGCCAGGACACTTTAATTCGTAAATCCACAACTCATCTCGACGGTTTACCCATATGAACTCCTCACATGAAGCTCCCTACTATTGTAGTGTTTGATAAAAATATATAAGTTTTTGATCCGAAAAGTTACATGTCTAAATACTTGAATAAACATAGGAAAGTTTACTTTTGAATGAAGATTGTTATTACAATGTTTCTTAAGTCTAGTATGAATATTACTTGTGAAGTCTCATGGTTATTTTGATAGAGTAGATCCAAATTGGATGTTTATGTTACCATTAACTCTTTAGTTCATGTTATCGCCTTGGTAAGTTTATATGGTCTTTAGCCATGGCTTTGCCGTGACCTTGGTCGTTGTTACCATGGGCTTGAGACTCAACCTTGGCCTTAGCCATGGTTGTGGTCTTGGCTTTAGGTCATTAGACCTCTTGGTTATAACTAACCATAACCATTATATAGTAACTTGGTCTTAAAAATGGGTTGTTAAGAATGTGAAGAAAAATCTCACTTGTTAAGCGTTTTCAGGGCTCGAGCTTCATTACTCCTGAACGAAAATGTCGTTCCGGACAACTTTCGTGTTTTAACATTTTGAAGAATCGGAACAGAAGGGCCACTTTCAAAATGGGCAGATTGCTAACAGGTTGTTTAGGCAGTTTAGGCGTTTTGGTTTCACTAATTTCTTTAGGCCATAACTTTTGACTCGTGTACTCGTTTTAGGTGATTCAAATTGCTATGTTTTCCTTGTTAAGTCCTCTACTACAATATGTAATTATCCAATATCATGATTTATATATTTTGATCAGATTACTCCATGAAAGTCACTAGTTCTTCTTGTTTCTTAATATAAGTTAACATATGTTTACCATAACTTGTTTTACCAATTTTATACATCATGAACATAATAAGAAGACAATATATAGTATGAATGAAATATAAATAGCATGAAAATGATATTTAGCAAGAAAGTATATTAGGTTTTCTTACAACTTGAGGCTTTCTAAAAGAAAGGAGAGTAACTAGTAAGGAAAGGACTTTGATTGAATATCTTCTCTTCACATTAGCAACCCTTCTACACTTGTATTCTTGAAGGATTTGTGATGAGGGTTTAGGTGACTTGAGTGGATCTAAACTCAAGAGAATCACCAAGAGTTTCAATGGATTTGGAGTAGTTTGATGAATTAAAACCTAACTAGGGTTTATGTGTTGATATTGCTCTTGATTCCTTGAATAATTCTTGAAGTATAAGATCAAATGAAGAGAGTATGTGTTGTTTATGGTGGTGAACGACCAAATGAGGAGGGGAGGGCCTTTATAGTGAGTTGAGGAGGTGCTAGGAAAGTGCAATGAGGAGGTGCAAGTATTTAGGATATTTAGGAAGCTTTCTTAGGAAGTTTTACACATGTATGGATCCTAGGGCTTAAGGCATGAGATCAAGACACACAAGGGGATGACTCCCCCCTATGGCGGTTCATGAATAGTATAGGGTGACTAGATACCTAAACTTGGTATTATCCTACTTATGGAGTTAGTTTTGACTCCGTAAAATGCTAACCGTAAGTTGTTAAGCCACAAAACGTAAACCGGGTGTCGTAAAAATGTGAAACTTGAAAGAATGATTAAACTTGTCAATATACTCCATAATAAAATATAAAATGAGTGATAGAGGTTCCATTGGGGTGCTCAAACCCTGCTAAAACTGGAAACACGGGTGTAAAACGCGTAATACGCGTAAAACGCTGAACTGGAAAACGTAAAATTCCAAAACTTTTGGAATTGTCGTAAAATGAGAGAAATTCATATTTCCATTGTTTATAGTGTTTTATGGACATATCGGGATGCTGGAATGACGTTTAAACCTAAAAGTAAATCTGGGACACGGTTTCGTGATTTTTGCAGAAATGATCCTACGAGTGTCAAACTCTCGGATTATCATTAAAATAGTTTAACTCACGAGAATATGAAATAAAAATTTCGGGAGTGAATAGTAAAAATGAATAGTAAAATTTTTGGGAATAGAAGTTAACCTGAAAATGCGAATTGTTACAGTCTCTACCCCTTAAGGGAACTTCGTCCCGAAGTTCAATTGATGTCGAGGATTCAAGCGACATCGGTGAAAAGATAGGGTTTCTTGTGGCGAATGGTTTCTAAGGTAGCTAGTGGTGTACTTTGATTTGTTGTTTCAGAGTATGGCGTAGGATGAGGTTTACTTTTATGGGGAAAAGGTGGAGTAAGAGTGATTAATTATCGTACTCTATCGTATGAATACTTATGAATTGCCTATACTCACACAAAATTTGTTTTAAGATTATAGGTGAGAAGTTTGTTTCTAATAAAACATACAGGTGACTGCTCCCAGCATAACATGATCCCTCCTGAATTAGATATAGGTGATCAGGCTATGTATAATTTAGGACCGATAATGTGATGTTCGGTTTAGTCACTTAGTATTGTGTTTCTTAAAAGTTTTAGATGGTATTCAATCTTGTAAAGCTGATGAGGGTGCTTGTGGTGTAACTAAGGATGATTTGAGCTTTAAAAGTGCAACAAGATCTGTTAATGAGCTTGTGGTTGCAACGGTTGTGAAGATAATGATGGTGAAAAGATGAACGAGGCTTGTGTTCTTCATTTTGGTTTGATGAGTTTTAGTGGTTTGAGATGAAGCTGGGTAAAAAAGACATGGGAGATATGATAAGAGGGTTTTTGATAATGGTGTTGTGTTTTCTTCGTTGGTGCCATGATTCTATTATATAAAAAGATACGTCGTGAGTAAAGAGTTGTGAAATAAGCATGATTTTTTATGGGAAATGATAGAATAATTACGTTGGAGGTTTGAATCATAACACATGATAGCATAAAGCAAGAGTTTTATTCATAAAACGTTGATTGATTACAAGATTGAAACTTATTACAAGTTTCTTCAAAATCTACTAACTGATACTTTCAGTTTAGTAATTACAACGTTTTACAACTACTTCTAGCTATTATATGGATTCTACAGAGTTTACTAACTAAGTCTATTCAGTTTAGTAGTACAAAAGATAACTAGTATCATCACACTAGTCTATTGCGGGTTAGAAGGTCCTAGCAGCTCTGATTGATTGGAAACTTCTTGGTTTAGTGTGTCATGGAGGTACGAGTCGATGAAGTTTGAGAGGCTATAGTTTCCTCTTTTTGCCCGATGAAAAACGTCCAACAGCATGCATTTTCAGAAAATTACTTTTCGGCGTTAAACTTTGCAAAAATCAAAACTCCTTCGTTATAAACTCTTTTTAATCCGTTCTTTCGCCTACGGCTTCGTTTTTGAAAGTATTTTCTAAAAATTTTGCCAAAGTTTACTTTATATTTTCTGATTTTCCTGGGTTTGCAAAAATGGGACAGTAGGTATAAATACTTGTTACAAATCCATTTTCCATGTTCAAAACTAGTTTCTAACATCACCAAATCTCTTGCAAAACACCACAAAGCTATTCTAATCCTACCATACACCTTCTTAGGGTGCCATGGGTTCCTAATCACCACTAATCATGTTAATCTAACAAGGGAATACCTAAATCAAATTCTAGGGTTTGTATGTTCAAAAAGTTAACAAAAATAATGTGGTATAGCTAGCTTGTGCATGAAATTAAGCATGAAAATCATGTGATACTAGTAAGGGCATGGCACAAAAAGGCATCAAAGTTAGGGTCCATTTCCAATCAAGGTATCCAACTTTTTTTCTTGCATAAAAAGGTTTCCAACTTTTTTTTTTGGCGGATTTGGGTTTTTTCCTAACACCCCGTTAAATATTCCGTTAACTTAAACTAAATTTTTTTAAAACTTTTATAGAATTTGAAGGGTGGTTTTGAAATTAATGTATTTATATACTTTAAACGTTTCATCCCCAAAATCAATATTAGGGCAAAACAATTTCTTCCCCAAAATTAAAACATGACAAACTCATCTAATTCATCAAACTCTTCAAACTGGGTGTACTGGAATCGAAGAAATGCAGGTTGGGAAAAAGATAATTTGATGAATCGTGTTTGTGTCTTGTGTGAATGTGGTGATGAAAGTGGTAAATGAATTTCTTGGACTGAAAAGAACCCTGGCAGGAGGTTTTTGGGTTGTCCTAACTATAAGGTAAACAAATTTTTTGCTTTTAATGGTTTGTGAAAAACATGTCTTAACTTTATTTTGGTTAAATAGGGAAGAAAGCATTGTGACTTCTTTCACTGGTGGGATCCAGATTTACCAACTGAGCATTACAAAAGTAAATTGGCAGATGTGGAAAAAAAATGAAGAAGGAAGCTGTGGAATTTGAGGTGAAAAAAAAAGATATTGGAAGAAGAAGTGGTAGTGTTGAAGACTACAATGAATATGAAATCTAGGGTTATCTTTGTACTGTTAGGATTGCTTTTCATTATGATTATGAAAGCTTTTTAGTTTAGTTTGATCAATGAATGTATTGAAAATATTTCCTTTTGATGAAGTAAAATGTATTTGTTTAACTTTGATCAATGAATATAATTTGTGTTTGTTATTATTCCGCTGCATATTCAATCATTGTTATTATCCTAGGGATCTACAAGGTTTTTCAAACAAAAACAGGAAAATTCGAATCTGGTACAAATTTTCGTAACTTTTCTGCAGTGCAGTTTTCAAACAGCGATTTCTCATTCGTTAACCGTTGGATCGGGCTGAAATTTTTACTGGAGGTTCTCAACATAGCAAGGAAGAGTTCCACCAGAGGGATCTTCGATCTGAGCTATCAGTAAAAAGATAAAAATTGTTGAAGTCTGCTGCAGACAAAGGTTTGGTAAATCGAATTTTATGGTTTTCGTTATATCAACTTCTTTGATTTCGGTTTCTATTGAATAAATTCATCATAGAAGTTGGTTATATGATGTTTGGTGTTTATAATTCTTGAAAGAAAGCAGTTGTGGAGGTGTATGAGTGATTTTTGGTAATTTGAGGGTTTTCGCGACACTTTGAAGTGTTGTCTTTATACTCATATGGTTTGATGATGACACGAATGTGATTGGTACTGTTGACGGTTATTGATGCAATTTTCGTTTCTGCTGATGACATTTGGCTCCTCCTGGTGGTTATTTGGTTCCTGTTGATTCTGTATCATCTCTTTGTTGCTGCTGCTCGCCTATTTTCATTTTGCTGATAATATTTTTCATTCCTGCTGATAAGCTTATTTGTTGCTGCTGAGTGAAAATTTGATTCTGCTGATGACTTTTGGTTCCTGCTGATTTCATTCATTTATGCTGCTCATTAGTAAAATGGCAGAATATGACAATGACAGGGATGATGTAATATTTCCTTATTTGATGAATGATAAGTATGAGGTCTGGGCTAGGAAGATGGAAAACTGGATCACAAACAATGATATGAATGCAATGGATATCATGCTTACTTCAAACTTAAAATGAATGCAACTGATATGGACCATAATATTTGATAGACTGATATTTAATATGTTCTTACAAGTGCAAGTGTCATTACAAACATTAGAATACTTAGGTAATAAGTTGTTACAAATAAAACTAACATTACAAAGTTTTGACTACTTATTCTACTTCAAATGCTTCATCTGGTGTGAGTCCTTGACCTTCATAATCATGGATGGTTTTCCTATTATAATTGTTCATTGCTAATCTTTGAGAAGTCCTTCTAGGGGGCCTGTATCCTGCATTATATTGACCTTGCCAGAAGTCATCATACCTCCTTTTTAGCCTTGCTTCATCTTCATTAGCAGGAACAACATTTGCAGTTGTATCCTCATTGACTGGTGCAGTTGTCTCCTCATTGGCATGTGCAGCTGTGTCTTTAATGCCATCATCTTGTTTAATTGCATCTACATTCATATCTTCTGTATTTGCTTGCTCAAGTTGTACATCAACCAAGTCATCATCATCAAATAGCATGTATAGAACATTCTGTAAAATGGGTGTGTTAATTAGAATATATATATAACAAAAAAGCATAGTAACAAAAAAATGAAAAGATAACATGTAACTTACCCTGTTTGATACACTACCACTAGCACTTCCTCTTCTCCTTCCCCTGTTTGATTCATTAGCAATTCCTCTTCCCCTTCCCCTGTTTGATCCACTACCACTTCCCCTTCCCCTGTTTGATCCACTACCACTTCCACTTCCCCTACCCCTTCCACTATTTGATCCACTAGAACTTCCCCTTCCACTGCTACCCCCTACACTTGTTCCTCCCATCCATATACCACCTCTAGCAGTCACAACTTTTTTCTTTCTACTACAACTAGGGGTTCTAGAATTGACTGGGTCATTAACCCTAGGTCTGCCCTTCTTTTTGGGTAGATTAGTTGTTTGTGTTGATGGTTGACCTTGTGGAGTGGTGCGTGGGAATTGCACCAGGCTTTACCTCTCGAGGGATCTCGAGAAGCTTACAACCCCCACCAGGCAGTGTACCTGATCGTTGTAGTATAGTATAGTGACAAGTACCGGGGGATTGATCGTTCAGCAAGGAATAGTGTCGCTAGGATTAGAAAACCTAAATACTAGTTCTAAAGATGAAAGAAGATTATTTTTTTTGTATTTTTATGTTTTATAGAAAGCAAGTAAAATCTCGGGTTTGAAGGATAAGGGCGGAATTAGTTGTTAATCAACTAACCCAATACTAAAGATGCAATTAAAATAAAATATTAAAAACTAATTTATACTAAGGTTGAGATCAATAAGTGGAGAAAATGTGTTTACTTAGATTTCACTACTCCCTAGATATCTTTTACACGTTAATTACTTGTTATAATTGCATGGATGACGGATCGTATTCCTTAATACCATTCATGGGGTGGCACACATAACTCCCCAATTCTATGAGCTCTTATCTCCTCCTACACCATGCCCAGCACAACTATAGGGATTATAAATAGTGGCTCATGCATTAAATACAACCAATAAAGACCTAGTGCGCGTTGGTTCATGTTTCTTAAGACGTTCAAGCATGTTACCAATTGGAGATCTGCCAGTTTTCTTAAGCCTAACATATAAATCATTCATCCAAGACAAGAATAAACAAGTAATCAACACATAATCAATATCTAGGTTTCATTAGATCTAAGCAAACACAAGATAGATTTAGCCTAGCATGATGGAATTAAGACAAGAACAAGATATAGACAACCAACACATAGACATATTGATTGAATTAGAAGAACACTTATCTTGATTAATCATGCAAGGTATCAAGGGGTTAGAACCCTTGAAAAACCTGTAAAGTTACACCAAAATCGTACCTAGGGTTTCTCCCAAAACTTCTCTCTTTAAATGTGAAAAACTAGAAAAGTATATATAGGAAAATCGGCCTGACGGCGTCAAGAACAAAAGTGTGACGCCGTCAGATCGCCGCCAAATTCTTCCTCGGACGGTCTTGATCTACTTTTGACGCCGTCAACCCCTAGGCCGTCATGCAAATTACTCTTGACGCCCTGTGTGTGACGCCGTCACCATCTCTCGGTAAATTAATCCATGAAATCTGACGCCGTTAGCATGTGACTCTTGACGCCGTCATGAACTCTCGGTAAAATTTATTGTAGATACGTCTGACGCCGTCAGGTTGTGACTCTTGACGCCGTCAGGAACTGTTCCCAGCATGGAAAATAGAGACTTTGCCGTTTTCTTCACTTTTATGCTCCAAAAACGTCCAAAATAGCTTCTTTTCCAGAATTCACTCTCCAAGTACCTAAAATCACAAAAGGAACGATTTAGGGTAATATTTGATCAAATAAATTCAATTCCAGGCTTAAATGACCCCCTAAAAGTGGTTCATTTTTCGCCTTATCATGGAGCAGGTGTTTGTGGAATAGGTGTTTGTCTTGATGGTTGACTTTGTGGAGTAGGTGTTTGTGGAATAGGTATTTGTGCTGATGGTTGACCTGTTTCCATATGTTTAGTACACCCCTTTTTGTTATGCCCCATTACACCCCTTTCAAAAAACACCCATCCATACCTATAACCTTTCTACATCCTGTTTTCCAACCCTGTTTCAAATTATGAAAACAAATATAGAAACTGTTGAACATGTGTGTACCATCCATTAAAGGATCAATGCGTAACTGCACTGTGGTACCAGGGTTGGTTTGTCTAAGTTCACCAGCATAATCAAGCAACCTGTCATACTGATCTCCAACATTCTGCTTAAGACTATATATTGCAATCCTTCTTGCTCTACTACACTGATTGTGTGATGTCTTAACCCTATATTTTTTCATCACCATTTCTTGCAGGTCAACCACTTTCATATCAGGATACATTCTGATTTTGTCTACAAATTGTCTTGCAATCCATTTTGAAGTCACTAAATAACCAAGATTACACTGTCTACTACATGTGTGCTCATTAACTAGAGTTCTAATATGCCAAGACTTGCCATCATGCATCTTTACAGCTCTTAACCTAAAAGGACAACAAGGCTTATTGGGATCTCTAGGAGGTTTTTTCTTTCTTCTGTTTTTTTCATCAAACCCACACCTAACCAACAACTTTTCACTATCACTTTTTTCATACCAAAGTTGGTATCCATTAGCAACAGAATAAAAAGTAATACAATCTTTAACTTGATCTAAGTCTGCATACAATTCACCTAATCTAGGTTTTTTTAACTTCCAGTGTATGTTTGGGTCATGGATAGGGTAATCTCTTTTATTAGGGTCAAACACAATCTCATCCTCATCACTCATTGGCATATCCTCATCTGAGTTAACTTCTGGTTCAACATGAGGCTTCTCTTTTTGAGATGAATCACCTAGGTCTGAAAATAAAGGATCTACTTCATCCTCATTATCATCACTTTCATTTTCCAACACTAGCTTACTTTCATCAAATACAACAATTTCATTTGTTTTTTTCTTTTCATCTAAAAGTTGCATTTCCTTTATCCTAGCCTGCCCCCAACTCTTCTTCACCCTCAGATAAATGATCAAGTGATGCAACATCACTTTCATCATCTGAGTCTTTGCAATAAGTAGCAGGGTTTAAAATTACAAGAACATAATCACCACTGTATTCTATTAAAGATTCATTCTTATGAGAAACATACAATGCTATGATACGTTCATCTGTACTTTGCCACTTTTCAACAAACAGTCTAAAATCATCATCAGACTTAATACATTTTAACCCATTACTAAAGTAATACAAGCCACACACTACTGAACCTATGTTGTTTTGAACAAAATTTTTCAACTCACTAGAGGTTAAAGGGGTCACATCAACTGTGGTTGTGAGCATATCAGCATTATGATAGGTTAAAGGTTTCAGACTGAAATACCCGTTATAATAAACATCCAAGGATAATGTGTTAAATGTTACGTATAAACTTTAATATGTAAATGTCTAGTATCAAACCCGAGACCTCGGGATTGCACACTTTACAAACAAGAATAATGTATAATATATATATATATATATATATATATATATATATATATATATATATATATATATATATATATATATATATATATATTAAATGTATCGAATATATATATTTATAAACACTTAATGGACTAAATGGTCGTTAGTTATTAACTGTATGGACTAACTATCATTAGTAACGAAAGATAAGGACTAGAATGTAACTTGGGAGTCAAAAAGGATCTAGAACACCCCATGGGATGCCTAGGCTGGTCGATCCAACCCTAAAGGGTCGATCCATGCTTGTCTTGTGCTCCAAGATTCATCTAGTATAAATACAAGGCCAAGGGTTAGGTTTTCACATCTTTTGTGCACACACACAAAACCCTAAAATCTTTTCTCTCCTTGTTTCTTTCTTGGCCGATCGGTTCACTCCCCAACTTAGGGTTTGGGTCGATTTTGCTTAAACCAAAATAGTGTTTTGTTTACTTGCATCAAACCTTTATTCGTTGGTAGTTTGTGTGTACAAGAACGAGGTAATTACTTACTTTAGTAATTATCAAGAGATCGATAAACAAAACGGTAAGGGGTTTATCATTGATCTAATTTGTACAAGATTCAAGGTTTATTGAAGTGCTAAAAGGTACGTTTACTATTATGTTTTAGTTAATACTTATGTGTTATACTTGATCCTAGCTTCCGCAGTATGTGCTATTTAATTGTTAAACCATAACATAATGCACCTCCTTTGGATGAAGAAGCCATCCTGCTAAACATAACAAACAAACACAATAGGTCAATTTCTGCTTAATTTAGCCGTTATTAACATAATTAAAAACAACAATAAGTATTAATTACCTTTAAGAACACAAATTAAGGTTCAATTTTGTCAATCGTACTCTTAACCGTTTTTAGGGTTTATGAGTGGAAAGTGAAATGGGGGAAATTTTGGGGGAAAATGATTTAACTGTAACTTTAAAGAAGAAATATAAAATGTTCAAATTTGGTCCTCGCAATTTTACAAATGTATCAATATTTTTATAACCAAAACTCGGGTTAGTGGTTAACGGGTGTTAGGAAAAAACCCAAATCCGCCAAAAAAAAAAGTTGGAAACCTTTTTATGCAAGAAAAAAAGTTGGATACCTTGATTGGAAATGGACCCTAACTTTGATGCCTTTTTGTGCCATTTGCCCTACTAGTAAATATAAGATGAAATCATGAAAATAAATTTGATAACTTACTTTGAAATATAAGGTGATTAGATGATGAGAAATCTTGTGTTTCTTGAGTTTATATTGCAAAACTCTTAATTAGAATGATGAAATGAACAACTTTTATGCTTTGATATTGTAAAAATTGATGGATCTTGATGGATTTGGTGTTTGGGTCGTGGCTAGGGAGGAAGAACAAGAGAAAACCTTGACTTTGATTCTTGAAATGAATATAAATGTGTTATTTGTGTTTTTGTATGGAAATATCTAATCCAATGGCATAATGGTAAATAAAGGGTCAAGTGGAAGTAACATGGTGAGGGGGGGGGGGGCACATGTGTAAAAGTGGATGAGTATGTGAGAAGCTTGGTGTTATCTGGTTCACGGAGTCGGTTTTGGTTCCGTTAATCGTTAACCGTAAAGTTTTAAACCGCGAAACGTAAATCCGGGTATCGTAAAAATATGAAACTTGAAAGAATGACTAAACTTGTCAAAATACTCCATAATAAAATATAAAATGAATGGTAAGTTCCATCGGGTTGCTTAATCGCTGTTAAAATTGAAAACGCGGGTCAAAAACGCGTAATTCGCGTAAAACGCAGAACTGGAAAACGTAAAATTCCAAAACTTTTAGAATTGTCGTAAAATGAGAGAAAATCATATTTCTATCGTTTATAGTGTTTTATGGACATATCGGGATGCTGGAATGACGTTTAAACCTAAAAGTAAATCTCGGACACGGCTTCGTGATTTTTGCAGAAATGATCCGACAAGCGTCAAACTCTCGGATTATCGTTAAAATTGTTTAACTTACGAGAATATGAAATAAAAATTTCTGAGATGAATAGTGAAAGTGAATAGTAACAGTGAATAGTAGAAATGAATAGTAATCCAAAAATGCGAATTGTTACAGTCTCTACCCCTTAAGGGAACTTCGTCCCAAAGTTCAGTTTATGTTGGTATCTAGAGTGGTATTGGTGAAAAGATGATAATATTCGAGAATTCTAGTGAACTTTCACTATTGGAATTTTACTTCGCTTCAACTGTTCGACCTTACAGTCCATGGTTTCTATTGGTTCTCCTACAAGGTTTAGTTTTTGACGGCCACTAGGCCTACTCTGTATGAAATATTAAATGGTCCAGTGTATATCAGTTTAACTTCCCGGATTTTTCTGAATGGTATCATACCTTTCCTAGGCAGAACTTTCAACATGATCCTGCCACCAACTTGAAATACTAAAGGTTTACAACTTATCGAACTTGTAACTGATTCTTGATTTGTAGGAAATCCCTGGTTATTTTATGAATGCCTACTGGGCTAGTGAGTTGGGCTTTTCCAATTTCGATTCGTCAATGGATGTCGGCACTTCGACCATAGAGTGCCTCAAATGATGTAGTCTCTAAGCTCGTGTGGTAACTATGGTTATAAAGGAATCTGATTTATGGCAAATGGTTAATCCAACCATTTCTATATTCAATCACTCGTGCTTTGAGCATATTTCCCTATGTTTGTATCATTCTCTAATTTCTGACCAATGGTCTGCAGATGATAGGTGGTGTAGTTCAAAAGGAATCTTAATGAAATCCGCCAGGAGCTTGCGGTGATAAAAGATAGAATATTCATTAGATCGGAATTCGTTAATAGTACATGAAACTTATACGATAGAACGTAGAATAAAACACAAAAGAAATACAACACTAGAGAGTTTAGGCTTTGGTTTATTTTTAAGGCAGAAGTTCTTGGTTCTTGAACGTTGTTGTCGTCCTCAGCGTTGTTGATGTGTGGACCAGTTCCTCCTCCGATGACCTAGGCTCTCCCACGAGCCATTCCACCTTGGTTCCCTTTCTCTTGGTTTCCTTGTTTTGGGCATTCATTCCTGTAATGCCCTATTTCTCCACAGCCAAAACATGTCACTGAGGGTTTCTGATCTCCGGTAATGATCGGAAATTGGCATTCCCGAGTCGCATGACCAACCTTCTTACAGTTGCCACATGGATTAAGACAAGGTCCATGGTTATGATGATTCTGACACTTGTTGCATTTAACCTTTCTTTTCACTTGGCTTCGCAACGTAGGCCCTAACCACTTCATGTTGTTTGTTTGGCTGCCATACTTGATCGTCTCCTTGGTTGTCATCCCTTTTCCTCTTGTTTTCGTTGTTGTTGTTGACAGTAGTTTCTTGCTTCATCACTTGAGCCATAAGCTTTTGAGACATTCTGATAGCTTCATCCAGCGTGTGTGGTTTAGAAGCAATTACGTTCCCACTGATGTTGCGCGGTAGTCCACCGATGAAATTTTCTAGCAGCTTTTCATTATCTGGAACCATAGTTGGGCATAGTGCAGCCAACTCCTGAAACTTCCTGAAGTAGGTCTCAATGTCATCACCTTTATTCACCAGCTCATAGAATTCTGTTTCCAACTTCTGCACCTCAGTACGAGGGCAAAACTTCTCGGTCATCAATTTCTTGAATTGTTCCCAGGTGAGCTTGTAGGCATTTTCCATACCAATCGGTTGAGCATAAGAATTCCACCATGACATAGCTTCATCCAAAAGCATACCAGTAGCAAATTTTACCTTGCTGACATCAGGACAGTTGCACATGAGGAACACATTCTCAGTCTTTTCGAACCAGCGAATTAAAGCAACCGCTCCTTCAGTGCCCTTAAACTTGATGGGATCACCAACCTTAAAATTCTTCCAAGTACATTCGCGCCTATTATCGGATTGTCCATCTGTCCCTGTCTGTAAAGCGGCCTCAGCAGCCCTTGCAGCTACCTCAGCTCTCTCGATCTCTAAAGCTTCGGCTATACTATCCTTAACAAGTTTCCGAATAGCAGCATGTGTCATAGTTGGAGTAGCTTTAGCTTTCCCTGGCGGCATAGCTCTTCAAAACAAGAAAAGAAGGGTGAAACATAAATAAGTCGTTTCCTAGGGAGGTCATTGATAATATCCACTTATCAATATTGGGAGTAGTGAGGGATGAGTGACATAGGAATCTATAGAGTGTAAGCTAATTCCTTATATATATATGGGGATGGGGAAGGGAAATAATAATGATGGTGAGAAGGGAAGAGACTGTGACAACTGCAACATAATGAGATTGTGATAAAAGAAAATACTGTGATGTAAGTGTATCGTGCATAGATGTGAATGTTGATGAGATGAAATGACCAGTTGACGTGCTTCCAGGCGGCGGTTCACGAGGTGATGAAAAGTATGAACGTTCTGACAACGAGGGTATGCACACACATAAATGAAACATTTGGAAATTGAGTAGAGGATTCAATCCAGACAGAATTTTATTATAACCATTCTCAGTGTTGCAAAATTTATTTCTGAGTCGGATATAGGTAGTCAGCCTATGTCCTACTATCCCGGGTTGAATATAAATGACTAGTCTATATTCCACCGAGGTTCCATGAATTTTGAAATACTCAGCTCAGTTATACTAATACTATGTCCTTCACAAATACCCAGACATTCTGAAAGACTAAGGCAGGTGACCAAACTCGAGGTCAAATGATGAAACTATGCAAGGAAAAACATAATGCGGTGACATATATGATACGTGAACATGCTTATATGAAAGACAATTATAGTAATCAACTAGAATAAGTGAATATAATATACCAGATAATGAGATACAAATCTCATCACCTGTGTCAGCAACTAACCACAAATGAGGCTTCAGCTTGGCAGGCAGGCACGTGACGGTCATAGGGTTAAGTTTTCTTGAAAGTAGCTATAGTCTAGGTTTTAAAAACACTTAGTTCGCTATAGCCAAAGCTCTGATGCCAATCTGTCACACCCCCAAAATCGGGTTCAGCGGAAGCATACATGTAGCTGGGGTGTAACTCAATTGGTATTACAACACAAGTTCAAAAATGGTTTTCACTTCAATCATTTAGAATACAATAGTTAAATCAAAAATGTTAAATTTACATTGTTAAAAGTAGTGCGGAAGTAGGCCCTTAAAATAGTTTAAAACGGTCCCCATATGAATAATCAGAGTCTTCTATGACCATGCCATGCCCTGCCAAAGCCTCCAGTAGCGTACCATTGGTTAAAACCTGAAAATACATGCTAAAGTGTCAACACGAGGTTGGTGAGTTCATAGAGTCTTGTGAAAAAGAATGTTATGCATATAAATGAAGATTTCCCAGCAAAGGCATCGTAAATCCACTCAGTTCCAAGTCCCGCCATAAGAGACTTGTAACCTGTGTGTTTACAACCCACTGCCAAATGTAATATGTTTACGTGAACAAAGGTAATACTTGTATCTAGATTCAAAGATAAATGTAGCAATACTGCTATATAAACAATGCTGACAATGTCGCCAGATAAACAATGATGATAATGAGGTCATGTAAATAAGTCTGACAATGTCGCCAGGTAAACAGTAATGACAATGAGGTCATGTAAACAATACTGACAATGTCGCCAGATAAACAAGGATGACAATGAGGTCATATAAACAAGTAATAATGTTTAGGAAACAGTCACATGAAATACAGGTAATCAAACATACCAATGAAATGCAGGTGATCAAACATATGTGTAGGTAAAGCTGAAAATGTTTGAGTAATCAACTATGTAAAGCAAGTAATGCGTTTAAGTAAAACGAGCATAAAGTTGAAATCATGTAATTGAGCATGTATCTCCCCCAAAGAGTTTACAAATCAATTAAAATAGTAGGGGCTATGACTCACCTCAAGCTGATGATACTGTGATGAAGTGAAATGAACAACAATGAACGGTTAGTTGCCGCAACCTAATATGAATGATGAACGATCTCATTTAGATCGAAATGATATTGTGAATGTCCATGCACATGTTTCCTATACCACTCTATTCTTGAGAAAATACTTGTTATCAAAATAATACATTTTCCAAAACTTAGGAAAATAAGGCAACAAGAAAATAAAACTAGTCGAAATGTATATATATCGTATATATAAGTGTTAGTGTTGAAATCCTCGATTTGAAATCCTTGAAATAACGTCTTGTAGTCGTAAGAATATACTTGTAATCACTAATACTTCATTAGTTATGATTTTGGGCACTTGGGTATTATTTCTAGAAATCTAGAGTTACTACGTAGTAGTAATATTATTATTGTCAAAAGCTGTCAAAATAATATATGTTTTGCCGATATTGAAACGTGAATATCTTTGTCGTTATAAGTCCGTTTTACTCGTTCTTTATATCCATGGTTACGTCTTAGTATGTAGTAATATATTTTGGAAAGATTGGCTCCTCCGGGTTACGTCTAAAGCCTCTTTTTGCCCGATGAAAAACGTCCAACAGCATGCATTTTCAGAAAATTACTTTTCGGCGTTAAACTTTGCAAAAATCATAACTCCTTCGTTATAAACTCTTTTTAATCCGTTCTTTCGCCTACGGCTTCGTTTTTGAAAGTATTTTCTAAATTTTTTGCCAAAGTTTACTTTACATTTCTTGATTTTCCTGGGTTTGCAAAAATGGGACAGTAGGTATAAATACTTGTTACAAATCCATTTTCCATGTTCAAAACTAGTTTCTAACATCACCAATTCTCTTGCAAAACACCACAAAGCTATTCTAATCCTACCATACACCTTCTTAGGGTGCCATGGGTTCCTAATCACCACTAATCATGTTAATCTAACAAGGGAATACCTAAATCAAATTCTAGGGTTTGTATGTTCAAAAAGTTAACAAAAATAATGTGGTATAGCTAGCTTGTGCATGAAATTAAGCATGAAAATCATGTGATACTAGTAAATATAAGATGAAATCATGAAAATAAATTTGATAACTTACTTTGATATATAAGGTGATTAGATGATGAGAAATCTTGTGTTTCTTGAGTTTATATTGCAAAACTCTTAATTAGAATGATGAAATGAACAACTTTTAGGCTTTGATCTTGTAAAAATTGATGGATCTTGATGGATTTGGTGTTTGGGTCGTGGCTAGGGAGGAAGAACAAGAGAAAACCTTGACTTTGATAATGAATATAAATGTGTTATTTGTGTTTTTGTATGGAAATATCTAATCCAATGGCATAATGGTAAATAAAGGGTCAAGTGGAAGTAACATGGTGAGGGGGAGGCGGGGGGGGGGGGGGGGGGGGGGCGGCACATGTGTAAAAGTGGATGAGTATGTGAGAAGCTTGGTGTTATCTGGTTCACGGAGTCGGTTTTGGTTCCGTTAATCGTTAACCGTAAAGTTTTAAACCGCGAAACGTAAATCCGGGTATCATAAAAATATGAAACTTGAAAGAATGACTAAAATTGTCAAAATACTCCATAATAAAATATAAAATGAATGGTAAGTTCCATCGGGTTGCTTAAACGCCGTTAAAACTGGAAACGCGGGTCAAAAACGCGTAATTCGCGTAAAACGCAGAACTGGAAAACGTAAAATTCCAAAACTTTTAGAATTGTCGTAAAATGAGAGAAAATCATATTTCTATCGTTTATAGTGTTTTATGGACATATCGGGATGCTGGAATGACGTTTAAACCTAAAAGTAAATCTCGGACACGGCTTCGTGATTTTTGCAGAAATGATCCGACGAGCGTCAAACTCTCGGATTATCGTTAAAATTGTTTAACTTACGAGAATATGAAATAAAAATTTCTGAGATGAATAGTGAAAGTGAATAGTAATAGTGAATAGTAGAAATGAATAGTAATCCGAAAATGCGAATTGTTACAGTACATATATACATGTGCTAACATGTTTGTGTAGTATAAAATGCTTAATAAGTCCATAATCGTTTGGAGGACGGAAGACACGGAGAGCGGAAGGCTATAAAATGTTTTTGCTTGTACGTGTGGTTATAGTTTAGGTCTCAATTAGACTCGTTTCTCAATAACCATGGCTCTGGTACCAATCTGTAACACCCCCAATTCAATGATGCAGCGGAATTCAAACTGGGTGTTACTCGACGGCACAACAGTCATAATAATAGAAAACGAACTCTAATTGAGTCGTTTTAAAAGATTTATCATTCAAATTATATAAATATCAGAGATTACAAAATGAGGTCCTAGATGGTTCCATGTTTACAATTTACATTAAATGAGTTTTCGAATGATAATAAAATTTATAGCCCTCTTGAATATCCGTGCCCTTCCGTGCCATCCTTGATAGTCATGGACCTGAAATACATGCTTAAAAGGTCAACACAAAGGTTGAGTGATATTCATAGAGTTTGTTAATGGTTGAACACAATATGTTGGTAGTGTGAGCTGTAGACTCACACCAATGGTTAGAAAACAAAACAGTTATTATTATTCACTAAGCTTATGACACCAAAACGTTAACGTGTACCAATATCAATCAGCAGAGTTATCCCAGTAGGTACTTTGCCGTCATACCCATGTTTCAAATATTAATGCATTTGTTTGAACTTAGTCAATACAAATGGGATTCGTCAATCCCAATAGGCCTATTCACAATATTCGCGCTCACTATTACTAGTGATTAAATGGTTCATAATAAGGGATCTCGGTTTGGCAAGGATGGTACTTAGTGATAATAAAACAATCAGATAGCATACAATTTGAAAGCATTGTGTTCGGTTAAAATAGCATGTATTCCCCCCAAGGGTTTTGTAAAACAATTAAGTAATGAAAAGTGGGGCTATGAACTTACCTTAAGTTATGTAGCAAGTAGTGAATATGATGGTCGAATCGTGAAGGTTTCTACGAGCAACCTATAATAGGATGTTGCGACTTAGGATTGGAGTAAAGAATATGAATAATCGCCTACATATGTATCTTGTTTTTAGTTCATGATGTAGTACGTAGTATAGTGTATGTCTTTGAATAAATATTGTGTATGAACATGTATAGTTTGTATATCGCTTACTACCGTTCGGGCCGACATAATTTAGAAGTCATGTAGTAATCGTTCGAGGTGCCAGGACACTTTAATTCGTAAATCCACAACTCATCTCGACGGTTTACCCATATGAACTCCTCACATGAAGCTCCCTACTATTGTAGTGTTTGATAAAAATATATAAGTTTTTGATCCGAAAAGTTACATGTCTAAATACTTGAATAAACTTAGGAAAGTTTACTTTTGAATGAAGATTGTTATTACAATGTTTCTTAAGTCTAGTATGAATATTACTTGTGAAGTCTCATGGTTATTTTGATGGAGTAGATCCAAATTGGATGTTTATGTTACCATTAACTCTTTAGTTCATGTTATCGCCTTGGTAAGTTTATATGGTCTTTAGCCATGGCTTTGCCGTGACCTTGGTCGTTGTTACCATGGGCTTGAGACTCAACCTTGGCCTTAGCCATGGTTGTGGTCTTGGTTTTAGGTCATTAGACCTCTTGGTTATAACTAACCATAACCATTATATAGTAACTTGGTCTTAAAAATGGGTTGTTAAGAATGTGAAGAAAAATCTCACTAGTTAAGCGTTTTCAGGGCTCGAGCTTCTTTATTCCTGATCGAAAACGTCGTTCCGGACAACTTTCGTGTTTTAACTTTTTGATGAATCGGACCAGAAGGGCCACTTTCAAAATGGGCAGATTGCTAACAGGTTGTTTAGGCAGTTTAGGCGTTTTGGTTTCGCTAACTTCTTTAGGCCATAACTTTTGACTCGTGTACTCGTTTTAGGTGATTCAAATTGCTATGTTTTACTTGTTAAGTCCTCTACTACAATATGTAATTATCCAATATCATGATTTATATATTTTGATCAGATTACTCCATGAAAGTCACTAGTTCTTCTTGTTTCTTAATATAAGTTAACATATGTTTACCATAACTTGTTTTACCAATTTTATACATCATGAACATAATAAGAAGACAATATATAGTATGAATGAAATATAAATAGCATGAAAATGATATTTAGCAAGAAAGTATATTAAGTTTTCTTACAACTTGAGGCTTTCTAAAAGAAATGAGAGTAACTAGTAAGGAAAGGACTTTGATTGAATATCTTCTCTTCACATTAGCAACCCTTCTACACTTGTATTCTTGAAGGATTTGTGATGAGGGTTTAGGTGACTTGAGTGGATCTAAACTTAAGAGAATCACCAAGAGTTTCAAAGGATTTGGAGTAGTTTGATGAATTAAAACCTAACTAGGGTTTATGTGTTGATATTGCTCTTGATTCCTTGAATAATTCTTGAAGTATAAGATCAAATGAAGAGAGTATGCGTTGTTTATGGTGGTGAACGACCAAATGAGGAGGGGAGGGCCTTTATAGTGAGTTGAGGAGGTGCTAGGAAGGTGCTAGGAAAGTGCAATGAGGAGGTGCAAGTATTTAGGATATTTAGGAAGCTTTCTTAGGAAGTTTTACACATGTATGGATCCTAGGGCTTAAGGCATGAGATCAAGACACACAAGGGGAGGACGCCCCGCCCTATGGCGGTTCATGAATAGTCTAGGGTGACTAGATACCTAAACTTGGTATTATCCTACTTATGGAGTTAGTTTTGACTCCGTAAAATGCTAACCGTAAGTTGTTAAGCCACAAAACGTAAAACCGGGTGTCGTAAAAATGTGAAACTTGAAAGAATGATTAAACTTGTCAATATAATCCATAATAAAATATAAAATGAGTGGTAGGTTCCATTGGGGTGCTCAAACCCTGCTAAAACTGGAAACACGGGTCTAAAACGCGTAATACGCCTAAAACGCTGAACTGGAAAACGTGAAATTCCAAAACTTTTGGAATTGTCGTAAAATGAGAGAAATTCATATTTCTATTGTTTATAGTGTTTTATGGACATATCGGGATACTGGAATGACGTTTAAACCTAAAAGTTAATCTGGGACACGGTTTCATGATTTTTGCAGAAATGATCCTACGAGTGTCAAACTCTCGGATTATCATTAAAATAGTTTAACTCACGAGAATATGAAATAAAAATTTTGGGAGTGAATAGTGAAAGTGAATAGTAAAAAGTGAATAGTAAAAATGAATAGTAAAATTTTCGGGAATAGAAGTTAACCTGAAAATGTGAATTGTTACATTGTGAATATAAAGTCGAACAACTTGGAATGAATTGTAAATGGTGCATTTACAAATGAAATGAAATATCCAGCAATGCAAATTACATATTAATGAAAATTAAGGGAATGTCAATGCACCATTGCACAAGTTTATAATATATATTTGGCAACTCTTTAAATTTATTTAAGGTAAAATGCAATTAGTCAAATCTTACCCCATAATTTTAGACCATAATTGTTAAAATTTTTTTGATTTTAAAAAACTAACCAATAAAGGAAGACTTGCAAAACTTATGATAGACGGGTCATAATATTCGGTCCATTATTTCACCGAATCGAGCCTTAACCCAACCTTTTTAAACAGAATATCACTCCGACATTATTCCCGAAAGATTTCTTATTCACATTCATCATCTACCCTCTACTTTTGTAGATCTTCATTAGTTTTAATTTAGGTCGAACTAATTTTATTTTTTTCGCAGGATTCACATACCAATCTGCATGGAACACCTAAAACGAATGATTCTTTCGTTTTCGAACATGTAGACCCTCATTCATTTGCTGTTGAAGGTATTAAAATGTTTAATTCATTTTTTTGTTTGTGTTATGATGCGTATGAACTTACTGGTATTTGTGAGATGCATTGAAGAATTATCAATGAGCTTTTATGTGAGTTTGATTACTACATAAACGCTTAGGATTTTAGGAATATCTTATTGCTTCCATTCCTTTTTTTTTCCTTACTCCTGATTGTCATAGATAAACATGATGCTTGAGTGCCATGATGCTTTTTGTGTAGGAAAAAATGGGCCTCACGTGTTTTGAACCCAAGATGAGAGTGTCTTGAACTCAACATGCTTTTGGTTTGAGAAATAGTTTTACATCGATATCACTAGCCTTACCAAGGCATGCTTCAATTTCCAACTTTTAATCAATATTTTGCAAGATTATCTTCCATCTTCTATGTATCTTTAAAGCTAAGTTTGTCATGTCGTATGAGTAATTTCCAACAAGTATTTATTTTGATATCTTTCTCTTTTTTTTCATGATGCACATGGATATGAAAAAGATTTTGGCTATATCAATATTTTCCGATACAATGCAATACAGATTGGAAGTAATCACCGGTCATATTGACTATGAACAAGTAAGTTATATGGATGATTTGAGACCCTTTGTTTGACGTGTTTACAGTTTTGGGTAACTATAGAGACCCCTTGCTACAGACATTGTTGGGCCTCTTCAAAAAGGTAATCGGCAATGATCTAAGATATTTTTAAGTAAACATCTAAAATAAGATGTATAACTTTTGTTTATGTTAATTGTGCTAACTACTAATTTCATAGATAAAACTTCATAGGCCTGATTTGCGTTTGATTATAGCATTGGCCACAATTGAAGCAAAATCAATGGCTGAGTTTTTCACACCAGGTTCATCTATTAGTAGTCATTCATATCAATCGTCAAGTTATATATATGGCGTAATTGTTTTTTTAATAACATTAATTGAGTACTTCAAATGTGTATATTTATTAGAAAAAGGGCGAACTCGACTGGAAGACGAAGAGCATGGAACACATACATATTCTGCTATCTTGTCCGTTGAGGTATATTCAACACTATCTCAGTATCTCATATTAAAATAATAACTAAGAAACAAGGTTCTTTTTTGTTTTACTTTCATTTTTGTAGTTCTCTTATTCACAAAGGATGTGTTTCAGGGTAGAAGATTCAACGTTGAGATTGTTTAAACTGAAGAGCCTGTATTAGCTAAACTCCGAGCCATTGCTTTATAGGCAATTTCTATTCATGACAAGGTACCCCTACTATTGTAGACAATGTTTAAAACTACATTTAGAATTTGCATTTTGCTCCTTTTATATGGTTTAGTCTGTATAAAATCATTACATGATGCCAGTTTAGATCTTGATCAGGTGGTAACTTGATGCTATTCCTAGCATTCGCGCATGAACCAATTGTCGTATTTATATAAATAGATACAGGTAACTAAACAAGAAACTTATGATACCACTTGATAGTTATTGCAACAACGGCCAAATAGAGGTAATATTACTTGTAAATTGATTTGAGACCTTTTTAATTGATTTGCAAACATTATTTTAAGTAATGGGTTGAAATGGAAAACTACTGAGATAATCATGTGTAGGAGCCTTCAAAAAATACACTTTGGGATGCAAAACTTAACAGGGATGTTAGAAGTTGTTTGACCCACTTGGATTAAGAAGACTTAGAGTTTATGACCAGGATAAGGAAGAAAGATCCAAAACAGAAACTTGGGTAACTTTTCGAGATGTTGGAAGAGATTGAAAATGTTCTCTTAACAAAGGAGCGAGAACGTATTAAAGCTACACAACAATCACACAAAAAATTTGATCAAATTCTTAAATCCCAAGACTTACTCGAGGGGGACAAGTCATATAAGGTGCTACCATAAAAAGTTTGTCGGATTTTTGCTAATCAAATGCTTAGTATTAGAAAAAATTAATATCGTCTGTATTAAGTACTTTTTAGTAGTGGTTGCTATTCTTAATAGTTTTGTAATTGGATATTGTAAATGGTTATAATT
The DNA here is from genome assembly GCA_030686995.1 of Artemisia argyi. Classification (NCBI taxonomy): domain Eukaryota; kingdom Viridiplantae; phylum Streptophyta; class Magnoliopsida; order Asterales; family Asteraceae; genus Artemisia; species Artemisia argyi. The sequence goes on from CM060705.1 coordinate 7,034,985, forward strand.
TGATGCAATATATATTTTGTTGATAAAAATATGAATTATTTGGCTCAAAATGGAATAGAGAAAAATGTACCTGGGTTCAACACAGAAATATATTTGCGACATCCTACGACTCAAGTTGCAACGTCTATAACATGTTTTATACGACATCAAGCGACAACTAATGACAAAAAGCGATAGGATTATAGACGGCTAGCGACTTCATTACAAAAGTAGCTAGCGACATCATTCCCAATCGTTATTAGCGACCGACACGTATGTCACTATTGACGACGCTATTTTTTGCGGCGGAGTTTGAAGAGACGTAGAATCTGTGACGCCTTAACATTGACAGGCTGCTACTCGTCGCAAAGACGCAAGGGAAATTCCGGTGCTAAATGATGAAATTCTTGTAATGAATATTGCATATCGTTAATTGTTTGCCGCTAGGAATTTCCGTTGCTATGCACGGGTACTCGCCTAGTTTATATAATGTGTATAATAATATGTACTTTCATTTTAGGGTGTTTTAAAAATAATATTAATTAGTGTGCTTAATTACTTTATATTATGGATTATGTTGTAGCGTGTTTAAATTGTATATTATGAAAATTTTATTATACTTTTTAGTAAGTGGTGTTTTAATTATTTGTATTTAATTTGGTAGATATGCTTTTAGCTGGTTGTACAATATGAATAAATCACTATATTTTTAAGTAATTTGGTGTTTTAATAAAAATATTAATTTTACTATAATTTTTTCTCACTTTTGACTAATTTTCAACATTTCACTTTGATCATACATTTTTTATAGATACTTAATGACATACACTTTTTAAAAGGCAGAAACTGCGCTTTACAATTTGGATATAACACATGAGGACGTTTTTTTTTTTTTTTTTTTTTTTTTTTTTTTTTTTTTTTTTTTTTTTACTCTTACTAAAATGTTTGGTTTTAATTTTATTAATTTTACATAAATAAAGATTAACAAATACTGTTTTGTTTTTTTTTTGTTTTTTTGTTTTTTTTTTTTTACAATTTACCCTACTTAATTATTTTTGGGACCTATCATGGACAACTTGATGAGTAGAAATATAATTTTAGTCTTGGTAAATAAAAAAATAAAATAAAAAAACAGGAACACCTCTTTTTCACTTTTCTGAACTAAAGTGATATGATGACTTCACTTCAAATTTAAATAAAGAGATCCATCACTTCTCTCTCTTCTCTCTTGAAAAATGTTTCTGAACTAAAATGACCCATTTTAAATAAATAATCATACATACCCTTTTGTTGGATCTAATATCTGGATTGATGCTTGGGTTCAAATCAAGAATCTTGAATATAATCTTCATGAGGTTTGTTTTCTTTACTCTTTATGTACTTAGTACATTCATATGTTTATTTGTTTTTCTTGTTGGTAACACCTTAGTTTCCGAGCTTTTGGCTGACTAATATTTGATAGAGTACATGGGGTTTGTGTTATTATTGACTTTAGATGGTCAAACATAGCATTTTAGGATTTCATGTTTGACACTGGATTTTGGCTTGTTGATCTGAAAAAATGTATCTGGTCTAATAGTTTATAAGTTTCTAGTATTGGGTTGTTAAATGTATTTTAGATAATGATTTGTAAGATTGTTAATTTTGAAGGGAAAAAAAAAGTTAGTTGACTTTGAGTTTGGACTGTTTTGGGACTAGGGTCTATGTATTTTAATGGATTTATGTAAATTTGAATCTATGGGTACCTGACTTTGATTGTTGTTTGTGCCGTTTTTATGTACTGGATTGTACAATATAAATAACATGTACTCGGTTCGTCCGGATATTGTTAATGACATAAAGCTGTTTGTTATTTGTCGTCCTTCAAAATGAGTAATTTTTAAATATGTAGAAGATATAAAATTCTAGAAATCAAGGAAGGTGCGCCAAGTTGCAGTCCCTCGTGATATATGTAGTTACTAGTTTGTATTATAGGTGATTAGAAATTAGGGGGTGTTTCATGTTTGGATCTGTGTTTCGATATCAGATGATCAACTACTTTTTATAGATGGTGTTTGGATTTGCTCATGTAGTCATGTAGCTTGAAGTTGTAAACTGTAATTATAACATTTAATATGGTTGAGTTGCGACAAATTCGTGTAAAATAAAGGTATATAATACTCTACTATTTCATAATCAGAAGAAGTACTTATCCAAACACTAGATATGAGATGATCACTTTAGCAAAACACGCGCCGAAACACGCCCTTAGTACACAGTAACTAACTTTTGACACTTAGAAGTAAGCTGTAATGTATTTGTAAATTGTGCCCCCTTCATAGATTTTATGGTTTCTCAAACTTATACAAGTCACAGAGCGATCTTTTTTTACTAGTGAAAGGTCTGAACTTAAGTTTCAATCTTGCCTGGCCATGAGTTTTGAACTTGAGCCTATCATTCTTTATACAATCCAAATAAGCTCTGATACTGCTTAGACTAGAGGTGGCAGAATAGGTGTGGCGGACATGCCTGGTCACATGTAAAAACGGGCTGTGCTGTACTGATCTGCAGCCACATTAAGATGTACAATTATCTCTTTGCGCTGAAAGTCATATCTGTAGTATGTGCTGTATGCAAATATGTGGAAAATTCTGTGTGTCAATTTCAAATTAGTCATTTGACTTTCCGAGTACAAATTAGCCATGTTTTTGTGCTAGTCTGGTTTCAATCTCTTAGCATTTTGTTTTGCATTCATATTCTAATTTGTGTTGTTTGTATGACCAGGCTTAGAATGCAAGATGATACCTAAACAACTTAGTTAGGGGTGAAACATCACATAAAGAACATGAGGCTTCCAATGTGTCGAAACATCTAGTTAGAAGCATTAGCCAAAAGTTGAAAAACGACTACCATGGAAGTGTGATGGATGATGATATTGATGATGATGACACGGGAGTCATTTCATTAAGGTGTCTGAGTTTGTATACTAGGGGCGGAGGGTGCAAGGTTGGAGCCGCAACAAGTGACGAGTTCGGTGAAGTTGTGGGTAAAGGTTACAAACCTGTGTGTGGGACCGACGAGACGAGTGTGGATTGTTTCTCATATGGAGTGGATAGGTTGTGGAAGAGAAATAATCGGAAAAAGAGTTTTGAAATTGAAGAGCCAAATGGAAACAACACAATGCATGTGTTTCTTCCTGATGATATTCTTGAGTTGTGTTTCATGAGACTTCCATTGACGAGCTTAATGAACACTCGGCTCGTGTGCAAGAAATGGAGATCTTTGACTACGCCACCTCATTTTATGCAGATGAGACGAGAAGGGTATTACCCGAGTCCATGGTTGTTCCTTTTCGGTACTGTTACAAATGGTCTTAACTCTCGCGAGATATAAGCTTTTGACGTTTCTTTCAACAAATGGCATAAAGTTGAGGCAGAAATTCTTAAGAATCGGTTTCTGTTCTCAGTTGCCACTGTCCATGATAACATTTTCATTGTCGGAGGTTGTTCAAGCTCCGGAAGAATGGACCGAAAGACACACAGAGGAGTGTTGGTTTTTATCCCTATGACAAAATCGTGGAACAAGGTTGCATCAATGAAACACGCAAGGTCAAAGTCCGTTCTAGGGGTTTTTGAAGCCAACTATGATCGTTTGACCATCAAAAGTCAACTCCGGACACGGATGCGGATTGGTGGAGTATCGGATGTTTACGGGGATCCTCACAGGATTTCAGTTAGACGTACATCAAGAAACGAAAAAACCAAGCACACGAGTAGTGTGAAAGACCGAGGACGGTTCTTTATAATAGCGGTAGGGGGAATTGGTTCATGGGATGAGGCTTTAAATTCATGTGAGATTTTTGATTCTTCGTCAAACAAATGGACGGAAATTCAACGGCTACCAGTTGATTTTGGGGTTGTTTGCTCGGGAGTCGTCGTTTGTGACGGGGTCTTTAACGTGTATTCTGAGACTGATAAGCTCGCAGCGTATGACATTGGACATGGTCTCTGGACTCGAGTCCAAACGAGTCCACACCCACCAAGGGTCCACGAGTACACCCCAAGGCTGGTGTCCTGTGATGGTCAACGGTTGTATCTGGTGTCGGTTTCATGGTGTGAAGGAGATGGTGAAATTGGAAGGAGAAACAAAGCAGTTCGGAAGTTGTGGGAGCTTGATCTCGTTTACCTAACTTGGAATGAAGTTTCGGTGCATCCTGATGCACCCAGGACTGGAATTCACTATTTGTAGCTGATAAGAACCTGGTTTTTGGGATAGAAATGTTTAAGATATTCGGACAGGTGATGGAGTTTTTGACAATGTGTGATGTCTCGAACCCGAAGATGAAGTGGGTTCATGCGTCGAAGAACCAGGTGGCTCGTGAAATGGATGTGTCTTCGTGCATGATGAAATCAATGGCTGTTGTGCATTTGTAAGTTAATTGTAAGTTTTTGTTTAAACTGAAATATTATAATTAAGTTTCAAAGATTTTTTTATGGAATTTTTGTTAATTCGATTGGATTCATGAAGCAAACGATGGGAGTTTCATAATCAATTTTCGGGTTTTTTATGTTTAAAACTATTCCGATTGGTGGCCCGAGAAACATGTTTTTGTACTACATAGATATCTGCTGCAAATGTGACAATTTTGACTCATTTAAGCATCAATAAGTACACTTAGGTTATGTTTGGCACTTCACAATGCCTGTGAACTACCCAATGTTAAGGATTACATAAATGCACGTAACAGCAAAAGCACAAGCACGTGGGGAAACCTGTTACTAGGCCTGACCAGGATCCAAATCCGAAACCAGACTTGAACAATAACCCTACGTTTAGACGTGTGACCAGGGTCAAATTCCGACTCCAGTGCAGACATGATGTTGATTGTCTTTATATTATCTTCCTATATATCAAGTGATTATTATGATTTTATGAGTTTGACCCACCCGTTATTGATAAAATATCACCCAAGTTGGCCTGTTTCCACATAAATGCGCTAAAATCTCCCCTTCTACTCAAAATTGATAAAATGGCTTGAGAGATAGTATTGCATTGTCACTTTCTACTGGACTGGCAGCTTAGCGTACATTATATCTATTTTTTGTGATTGTTCTTTTTTTTTTTTATTTTTTTTTTTATTTTTTTTTATAAGAATAAGGCAGCTGGGAGCTGAAGCACATTAATTGTAACTTGATTTTTCTGTTGACTTTTAGGAGAGGAAGATGGAGTTGAATCAGGCACTTGTGAAAATGGATCATGGTGGCAGCGCTGATGGTATCCTTCAAAAGTAAGTTCATATGATCCCGAGTAACAGATTTTAGTAAGTTTTAAGGATGGCTTGACTCAGGGGCGGAGCTATGCTTTCGCTACCTGTGGCACGTGCCACACATGGATTGGCCATTTGAACTGTAAACTTTCTTTATCTTTTTTGTGCTGCCCATGTTTAAAATACCTGGATCTTGTATGAGGAAGAGGAATGAAAGGAAGGAGAAGATGAATAGTGTAAAGTTTGAGTTTTGTGTTTACTTGTTTCGGGAGTATTGACCATTAATGTATGACTACATCACGTGCGCTTTGTTTGACCGAGTATTTGTTTTTAGTTTAATTGTCACTTTTACTAAATCTTTCTAAAAGAATTGTTAGCTGGTTTTACATTTGACTTTTACCTAATCAATAGTTATGTACTTATGTTTACCTGCTTCTTCTCAATAAAGCATATATAGAGTTATTGCTTTCATTTGTTTTTTGTATCATCGCTTTGTGAGTACATCTTCTTTGGAGGGATATAACATATACATTTTGTGTTTGGTTGCTTCGCTAAAATTTTGTTGTTGTTTTGTAATTTACTTGGATTGTTTTTGTTCTTGGTCCTTACAAAGGTAAGTATTTGTTTTATAGAGTCTTTTTAAGTCATATCCGTAATATACTTGTATTATTATGTTTTTTTGTTTTATGGTCAATACTGAAAAAACAGTGCGTTACCTGTTTATAACATATATTAGGGGCATCTTTCGTCTCAGGCATCAAAAAGCTCAGGACTGACTGAGCGCCTAAGTCAACTCATTAAATTTAGAAAGAAAAAAAATATTAAATGTAGCCCAACTGGTTTGTGTTTCTTAATAATGATTGAATTAACGAACATGTAGCAGAAAATTGAGATTATGAACTAAAGGTATTTTGTGGATGACTATTGTTAAGCTTGTTTGCTAAAGACATCATTTTGAATTAAAGAGTTTGTCAACATGAATAATATAGTTTGTTATAGGTAATCGAAGTAAGTCTATTAACTTGTATATGATTTTTGTAATATGCACTTTTTATTTATACTCGTATTAGTTAGAACATGGGGTAAAAAAAATCGATTGTGCCACACATGTTTAAAAAACCTAGATCCGCCACTGGCTTGACTGACCCGTCATTTTTGTTTCGGCTGACCCAGGTTCGAGCTGATCGTATCCAATCTGATCTCCAGGAACTACTTAAGGCTTTAACTGAACGTTGCAAAAAACATGGAATTGATGTCAAGTCAACTGCAGTTATTGAGCTTCCAAAGGGTATCATCTTTTATCTCATGAGCAATAACGTCACTGTATCTGTATAATATTATAATAGAATGATTGATATTGCGTTATGATTCACCTATTTTGATTGTCAAGGTTGGTAACCTGGAGTTCCAGAGATATCTGCAGTGTGGGACGAGGATTTGGATAAATTCGAGGACGAAGGTTTCTCATTTGATGCTACGGTGCCTGCAAATACCAAATCAACATCTCAGGCAGAAAACTCGGCTCCGATCGATGACGCTTCTGAGGATTCATATTCAAATACTGACTGGAAGTAAGAGAAGCCTTTCGAGACTGAATCAGCATACGTAGCGAAGATGAGTCGGCTAAAAGCCCAGCTGGTACTCCCACAGCGCAAAAAATATTTGAAAGTCCAACCAAGGAGGATTCATTTAAACGTTACCAATTGGATTCAGTTTATGGTGTGATCTTTCATTGTCTAAATACGACAAAACGTGTACCTATACCTTGTTTGATGGAAAGATCTAAACATGCACTAGTCTATTGCTCTTGTTTTCATTTTTTGTTTGTATATAAAAATTGAGTTCGATCTTCTTCTATTGATGATGTAGATTCGGTGTGGGGATTCAATAGTGACACAGCTAAGGTGAGTTCATATCTTTTTTTCAATTATATCATTGCATGAAAATTAATACAGTACATTTCACTGCAAGTCCAAGGAAAAGTGATTCCCCGCAAGGCAATAACAGTTTCTTCCAGAAAAAGAGTCCATTTGGGTTTGATGATTCAATTCCTGGCTCACCAGCTTCTCGAGCTGGCACCTCACCACGATTCAGTGGGGGAGGAGCAGAGAATTCTTTCTTTGATAATTTCTCGAGATACGACTCTTTCAGTGCCACTGACCGAGGTTCTCCCAAACAAGAAACCTTCTCGAGATTTGATTCCATGAGCAGCTCCACACAGGATAATAACTTCTCAAGATGCGACTCAATGAGCAGCACGGCACAAGACCGTAGTTTCGCAAGGTTTGATTCAATGAGTAGCAATGCAGGTTTTGACCATGGTCATACATACTCATTTGATGACTTCCCTTTGGGTCAAGTGGACTGTTTAAGGTGTCGTCAGAAAGTCAAACGGGGAAAAATGAAACTGATAAATGGGCATTTTAGTTTGGAGTTTGGTGGTATTATTTTTTTCTTCTACCGGCTTGATGGTTTATGTTTGTATCACTTGCTTGTCTTTGATACCATTGCATGGGAACTTTACGATATTTCTTTGGTATAATCTTGGCTAGAAATTCTAATATTGGATTGCGATTACTATAAATATATAGTTTTGATTGTTAGATGCTTATTGTAAAAATAATGTACGTTAAAGTTTAAACATTTTTATTGGTAATAAACTAGTTACAGAAGCAGTTATATGCCAAGAGGTACGCTTGAATTACGCGTAGTCAAATTTGATATTCATTGTGTGTTTTACTTATGGATTGGTTTGTCTTGGAATATTATCATGAGAAAGTGTTTTGTGCGTCGTTGGACTTGTTACGAACAGGGTTGATAGCATTATACACAAAACGCGTGCTCGCACACCTGCACACGCACATCTCAAGTGCTTCCACTCTGGTTTTCACCTTTCTTCCTAGTGAACCAATTCTTACTTATGTAGACCTGTAATATAGATTAATGCCTTTTTGTGATGAAAGTGCAAAGAAATGGATGACTTACAGGTTTTCCAATGGGTTAAGAAGAATGCAATCAAGTCTCCATGTGTTTTGATATCCAAAAGTCAACTTAATATCCACAAGTTACAGTTCTAGTCCCCCGCTTTTAGATAAACCGATACTTCAGTTTTTATATATTACTTGAGGGGTGTTTGGACATATAAACTAGGAAGATATATCAGCTCTTGTTAGAATATAAGAATCATGACAATCATAAAATAGGTAAACACATATGCGGAAGTGAAGGAACATGTAACACCCCCAATTCATGGTTGCAGCGGAATTGGTGTTACTCGACGGCACAATAGTTACAATAATAGAAAACGAACTCTAATTGAGTCGTTTTAAAAGATTTATTATTCAAATTATATAAATATGAGAGATTACAAAATGAGGTCCCAAATGGTTCCATGTTTACAATTTACATTAAACGAGTTTTTGAATGATAATAAAATTTATAGCCCTTTTGAACATCCGTACCCTTCCGTGTCATCCTTGATCATCATGAACCTGAAATACATGCTTGAGAGGTCAACAAAGGTTGAGTGATATTCATAGAGTTTGTTTAATGTTTGAACACAATATGTTGGTAGTATGAGTTAATTAGACTCATACACATGTTGGAAAACAAAGGTGGGCTACGTTGTTATACACCCGGAAAAGGTATTATCATTCACTAAGCTTATGACACCAAAACGTTAACGGGTACCAATATCGATCGGCGGAGTTATCCCGGTAGTTATGTTGCTGGCATACCCAGGTCTCAAATATTAATGCATTTGTATGAACGTATTCACTACGAATGGGATTCGTCAATCCCAATAGGCCTATTCACAATATTCGCGCTCACTATTGCTAGTGATTAAATGATTCATAATAAGGGATCTCGGTTCAGCAAGGCAGGTACTTAGTGATAATAAAACAATCAGGCAATCATACAATTTGAAAACATTGTGTTCGGTTGAAAAATAATAGCATGTATTCCCCCCAAGGGTTTGTAAAACAATTAAGTAATGGAAAGTGGGGCTATGAACTCACCTTGAGTTGGATGATGTATAATGAGAATGATGGATATGCCGTAAGAACTTCTACGAGCAACCTAGAATAATTGTTGGAACTTAGGTTTGGAATAATGTCTAAGAATATGAAGAATTGCCTATATATATATCTTGCATTTAGTCCATGATGTGGTACGATGTATAGTGTAAGTCTTTGAAAAGAAATGATTCATGAAACATGTATAGTTTATATATCATTTACTACCGTTTGGGCCGACATAATTCAGAAGTCATGTTAGTAAACGTTCGAGGAGCCAGGACACTTTAATTCGTAAATCCACAACTCATCTCGACGGCTTACATAATGAACTCCTCACATGAGGCTCCCTACTATTGTAGTAGTTGATAAAGTATATATATATAAGTTTTGATCCGAAAAGTTACATGTCCAAATACTTGAGTAAACTTAGGAATTACTTTTAAATGAAGATTGTTATTAGAATGAGTTACTTAAATCTTGTATGACAATTACTTGTAATATCTCATGGTTCTTTTAGATGAAGTAGATCCAAATTGTAAGTTCAAGTTATCGCCAACTCTTTGGCTCATGTTTACGCCTAAGTAAGTTTATATGGTCGTTTAGTCATGACCTTGCCATGACCTTTGGTCTTTGTTTCATGGTATTGAGACTCAACCTTGGCTTTAGCCATGGTTGTGGTCTTGAATCTAGGTCATAAGACCTCTTTGGTCTTTTTAAACCATAACCTTTATATAGTGACATATATATGTAAATAGCTGTTAAGAAACTGAGAAAAATCTCATTCGTTATTGGTTTTCTGGAGACGTGCACCTGAGTTTTTGTAGAAAACGTGATTCCGGACAACGTTCGTGTTTTAACTTTTTCATGAAACGGACCAGAAAGGCCTCTTTTTGCGTGTTTTATGTTCTGTCACAAAAACTATTTTGGCAGTTTTGCCGCAAAGTTTTGGTAACTTCAAATGGTCATAACTTTTGACTCGTATACTTGTTTTAGGTGGTTCAAGTTGCTATGGTTTCCTTTTTAAATCCTCTTTAACAGTAGGTAAGTATCCAATATCATAGTTATACTATTTTGGTCGTGGTTCTCCATGAAAGTCACTAGTTTACTTGTTTAAATAACTTAACTTAACAATCATTTACAATAACTTGTTTTACTCATTTTTATACATCATGGACATGATCACAAGACAAAATATAGCATGAATAATATGTAAATAACATGAATATGATATTTAGCAAGAAATATGTTAGGGTTTGCTTACAACTTTTGGCCTAACAAAAGGGAAATCAAGAATCAAGGACTAGTACAAGGACTTTGAGCTTTCCTCTTCTTAGATTCCTTCACTTCTTTTGTATGAGCAAGGTTGTGCTAGGGCTTGAACAAGATCTTGATGATGCCTTGGTGACTTGAGTGGATTCAAACTCAAGAAAAATCACCAAAGTATCTAGGGTTTGGAAGTGTTTGATGAATGATAACCTAACTAGAGTTTATGTGTTGTTATGCACTTGAATCTTGCATAAAACTTGAAGTAAACTAGCAAATGAGAGGGTGTGTTGTGTGTGTGATGAGGGATGGCCAAGGAGAGGGGGAGGGGCTTTTATAGGAGCTTAAGGAGGTTAGTTATGTTGACTTGTCAACACTTGGTGAGCAAGTATGGACACTTGTATGCATCTTAGAGTTAGGAGCATGAGATCATGCCACAAGTGTGAATCCCCCCCCCCTAGAGGCGGTTCACAAAGCTTGGGGAACAAGTGTGGACTTTTGATGATATTATCCAAGCTTATGGAGCTAGTTTCGACTCCGTAAAATGCTAACCGTAAGTTGTTACGTCACAAAACGTAAAACCGGGTATCGTAAAAATACGAAACTTGGAAGAATAACTAAACTTGTCAAAATACTCCATAATAAAATATAAAATGAGTGGTAGGTTCCATTGGGGTGCTAAAACCCTGCTAAAACTGGAAACACGGGTCTAAAACGCGTAATACGCAAAACGTACAAATATTGCGTAAAATTGAGAAAAGTAAAATGTTACTTTTCTAATAGGATAATAATGATTTAAAATAACTTATAATGTCTAGACTGGGCTCAGTCTAGTGTCGGTTGTCATTAAATGTCTTTTAGACATAAAACCGTAAGCCTAAAAATCAAGGAATGATTTACAAAATCAAGGAATGAGTTTTGGTCAAAGGAGGAGGGAAAATATTTTGACTTTTCCAAAGAAAATATTTGAAAACTCAAATCGTCTTAGAAACGCGGTGCAGGTATAGGCTAAGGTTACGACTGAGTAAAAGCGCTTAAAAATGAAAATTTCTGTTTTTCACTGCCGAGGTTTATTTGGTCATGTTTTTCTCAGTCATGATTAATTCTCAAATAAATCATGAGTGTATCAAACTTTTTTCTGATACGGGGAAAATTAACGCGGTCGAGTTTCGTTGTGCGTAGAATTTTTGAATGATGTTTTACCCTAAAACGTGTAATTCCTTATTAACTTTCACGAAAATGATCTGATGAGTGTCAAACTTTTAATTTGCCATGGAAATGATTTATCACTTGAGGCCATGAAACAAAAATCAAATTTCGGGAAAATTTCGGGAAAAATGAATAGTAAAAGTGAATAGTGAAATTTCCCGGGAATAGTAATTAACCTGAAATTGCGAATTGTTACAGAACATCTATAACATATAAAAGATTAACATAAATTAAATAGGAATGTACCTTTAGTGATTCTAGCAAAACAAGAATCAATATAAATAATCTTGAACATGTGATGAACCCTAATTAGGGTTTATATGGATCAATGATTAACCCCTTACCGTTTTGTTAATCGATCCCTTGATAATTACTATAGTGAGTAATTACCTCGTTCTTGTACACACGAATTAAACCGTATCAAGTTTATGCTAGTAAAAACACAAGTAATAATTTTTGACAAGCAAAAATTCGATCCAATACCCTAGGGTGTTGATCGATCGGTTTTGAGAGCAAAAAGAGGGAGAGAAAAACAATAGGGATAATGTGTGTTCAAGAGTTATGAAAACAATTAACCCTAAGTTTTGTATATATAGTGTATGCAATCTTAGGGAACAAGTTAGGGTTAAGGATTCCCCCTTTACCCTTGTTCGGCCGATCCATAGCCCAAGGAGGATTTCTAGATCCTTCTTGGGTTACCATATTGCATACATATATTTCTTTCCTAATTTGCGTCTAACGGTCGTTAGTCAGTAACGGTCGTTAAAGGACTTGTGTTGAAATAATAAATATGTATACATAACACTTAATACATATTAATTATTTATTCCTTGATACTCATTCGTAACGTGTGCAATCCCGAGGTCTCGAGTTCGATTCTAGACATACGTTTATTAATATTTATCCACAAACTCTAACAGCTCCACTTGGATATCTATTAATAACATAATGACATTGGTAAGCGTCTAGCAACACGCCAATGCCCCTAGTTCAACTCGAGGTAGGTTTCCTGGAAAACCCTTTAATGATTCATCATTATTATTATTATCCTTTTGTCTCTAATACCACATTAATAAAGATATGGATCTTAGTCATTCTTTACTTAACAATTCTGTTTCTCGTTGTTTATGATTGAGCAAGATTACCAAAACATCCGAACGTATTCCAGATAGACTTTGGGCGTGCGCACGCAAACATCTTGTCAACCCTACGAGGGGCCCAGTAGTATTAAACTTCAAAACAAATTTGAATGAACAAATTCTCTCTTGACTACAAGAATAATCCATGAACTTTGCAACACTTCTGAAAACAACCCTTATAACTCCCTGTTACGGTGAGCGGTAGATTGCTTTATAAAAATGCACTACATCCATGACACTTATCTGGTATCTCAAGTCTGAGGATAACAAATTCATGATTTACTTACCGACAAGATCCATAAAGTAAAATCATGTAGTTGGGATCAGTCCTATATGCAATTCATTGAATATCATGTGAAATTGGTATGTCAACGCATCAATATACTTTCAAGTATATTCTAACCAATACTCAGATTTGTCTTAGTTTAATGATATTCCCATATCATTAATCGACAACGGGCAATTTAGAATAACATAAGTCATTCACGGATTTAAACATGCAAATATAGGATACGATATATTATTAATGAAAACAAACGTACAAAGTACTTTAATTCATTATAAATAATAATTGCTTAATATCCCTTATCCAAATACTAAATAGATCAATGCATGATAATTCTAGTTAATGAATTTTGTCTCAAGCAATAACTTGAAGACAATTATACCTCAAGTAATGACAATCATACTTATTGACAAGGCATTATTTCATCTAACTTTGATCTATCCGAGTTTTGAGAATATTCATTTTAAAGAATTCAAAAAGTAAAATTCTTGTATGTGTATATCCAACTATCTTGATATAGCCACATAATATTCATAAATGGTGTGACATCCTCAATCACCAACTTATGACAATCAAACTTTCAAACATTTTAAAGTTTAAAGTATTCTAATTATTTAATGTATAATGCAACTATGCTCTTAGTTGAGCACAACTAGTTCACATGGCTATTAATAAGGATAAAATCCTTCCATGACTAGTTATTGAGTGTCATCTCAATTAAACCAACATCATTGTATACAAACAACAATATGCTCTTTTAAATTCTGTAAACTTAATATTCATTGTGTAATGTTTGACACCTTGCAATCTTTCAAGATTTATTGTCGGCTCACAATTACGCAACAATTTGCCATATTGTTTATACTTATAATTTAAGAGTAATTCCAGGCTGAGGATCATTTATTCTAAGTCCAAACATATTCCATTAGAATGTTCATTACACAAGATATCAAATATTGTTAAATCATTAAGCATTTAACAATAATATGATGCACATGAAAATCCTTCAGTCAAACTTAGATTTTATTCATGTTCTATCATTGCAAATATGTATATCCATTTAGTCTTTCAAAATAAAATATCATATTCTATTTAGAATTATTTACCGCACAATCGCACATGTTTATTAAATAATAAACTTTAATTCCAAGGTTGTATGTTTTGTTTTCTAAATCTTTCAAATAAAGTTTCATTCCAAAATAAGTCCAACATTTTACTTATATGGAATGTTACTCTACAACATATATGATTTAGTATATCAAACATAATACTCCCACTAGCTTTCAGGAATACTTAGAAATTATCTTATTTCAATTATAAATCAAAACATGGATTTAATAATTAAACATAAGATTAATCTCCTAGATGCATGCATTTATCCATTCATGGATTATTGCACTTTGTACACTTCCAAAGATTTACTTGAATTCATAAACTCCTTTTGATTACTTATCGTCCTCGCTCAAGTAATCATACAAGAAAGAGTTTTGATATTCATTGTCAAGTTTCATATACATGAAAATAAGCATGACAATTACAATCTTTATATCTTTAATGTGCTTAAGAAAGAGTATTCAATCATAGTTAATTGCTTAAGTATGATTAATAATCTTGTCATAAGATTTGCATTAAGATATGTGTACAATTTTGTCCATATGATTTTTACACAAAGATTTAAACCACTAGGGTTACATAATCTTTGAATAAACTCATCTTTATTCTCTAACTATTAAGAATTAAGATAAACCAAATTTTCAAAATTTGAATATCTTTATGAACAGCATCTATAACATTCATAATATGAGTAATTTACCCAATTCCTTATTTCGGTAATACTACATCATATAATCGTCAACATATTAATTAAATATCTGAGATATCCAAGTGGATCTAAGAATGAGAATTCCATCATCTTGAGGTTTATCATTTACATGTTCGCCTCATCCTGACATTCTTTTGTTAATGACCTACATATAAGTAGTTTAACAAATTAAGAACTCCAATTTAAGACTTAATGTGATTCATCACATTTCATATTTCAATAGTGTCTTATAAATCTTCTAGGAGTCTAACTGAGTATATTCAATCAATACTCAATTTTCTAACCTTGATAACTTTTGGAAGAAAATAAGTCATAGTTATCTTTAATCAAACAATCTAACAAGAGTTTGATTTCTCTAACTAAACATACCATAAATATGTGGTATTTCATTAGAATTAATATTGTAAGAAGATCTAACAATATATAAGATAACAATATTCCTATTGGCATACTTATTTACCAACTAAGTCAACTTAATGGTACAATAGTATTTCCAAACCAATTGCATGTTCTTATAACACAAGTACTTTTGACCAAGTCACTTCATGTTCATGTCTCATCAAAACATAAACGTGTTATAATCCCACTATACGTTATTAATCATTGATCATCTCAATGACTTCTTGTATATGTCTTAATTAAAAAACATAACAAGTTAACGTCTTACTTTATTATAAGTCTTGTAATACTTAAAAGACTTCATGTTTATAAGAAGATATAAACATGTATAACTAAAGTATTCTTGAACACCACCATTTTGTTTCAATAGTAATTCAAGTCAATGTATTTACTTTATTTATTTATGTCATTCTAACAATACATAAATATTATAGTTGAAGTTGTCTAGTTATCATATTGACACATGTTCTAATAGGTGTTTAATTTAGAAACAGTAAATCATCCATGTACGGTCTCACACATATATGAAAATTCACCTTGTCATTAAAATTTAGCCTGCGTCTCACGTTTACTAAATTTCAACACCAAGTGTTTCTTAGATTAGATTTGTATTAGAATGTGAGTCTCTTACTTTACAGTTAAGAGAATCCTTTACATCATATTCTTATGTGTTGTACCTTGCACACAATAAAAATTTCTCCCACTTGTTCATGGAACAACACCATGTACCATATAAACAACACGCACGCGTTTGTTAATATGAACAATATGATTGTGTCAATCATATTAACATAACTAGTAGATATAGAGCTACTTAATTAACTGTCACACCCCCAATTTGACTGACCTGCAGCGGAATGGAATGCCTGAGGGTGTAACTGTCCATAGCATTACATCTGTCACAAGGTTATATAGAACGACCTAAAGTGTCGTTTTGAAAACATATCGTTCGATTTATTGAAACATTCAGAGTGATATTACATAGGTCCCAAAGGTTGAAACGTTTACAGAAACAAGTTCAGAAAATGTCAAACGATAATTTACACAAGTGCATGAAAAATCCAAAATGTAGTGCGTCATCCCTGGCACACCCTAATGTGACTCCATGCATGTAATATGATAATGCCTTTAGTTACCTGAAAATACATTGCGAAAATGGTCAACATAAAGTTGGTGAATAATCATAGGTTTATGAAATGTAATGTTGTACGGCCACCACAAGTATAAGTGCATGACAAATGTCACGTAAAATAGTACAATAGACCTTAAGCTCATGACACCGAAGCTAGATTGATGAAATATATGCCCCTCATGAATGTTATGCCAAAACACTCAAATGTGATAGACATGAAATGCATCCGCTTACTGTTGGTAAATACTACCACGGATGGAGGCGTCACCCTCAATAGATCTATCCACTCACTCTCGCTTAATAGGCAAATTAACGGTTCATGATAATAATAGGGGACTATCACAAGGCAGCTAGGCAACTTAAGCAATGTACATATGTTTTGATACTTGGTCTCATACTAAAATGGTGCAATGTATTCTCCCCCGTGGGATTTGAAAACAATAATAAAATGTATACGGGGCTATGAAAACTCACCTTAAACTAATGATACTGTGATGAAGTGAAATAAACAACAATGAACGGTTAGCTGCCGCAACCTAATATGAATGATGAACGATCTAATTTAGATCATGAAATGATATTATGAATGTCCATGCACATGTTTCCTTTACCACTCTACTCTTGAAAAATACTTGTTGTTATAAAAAATAATACATTTTCCAAAACTTAGGAAAATAAGACAACTAGAAAATAAAACTAGTTGAAATGTATATATATATATCGTATATATAAGTGTTAGTGTTGAAATCCTCGATTTGAAATCCTTGAAATAACGCCTTGTAGTAATAGAAATATACTTGTATTCACTAATAATTCATTAGTTATGATTTTGGGTACTTGGTTAATATTTCTAGAAATCTAGAGTTACTACGTAGTAGTAATATTATTATTGTCAAAAGCTGTCAAAATAATATATGTTTTGCCGATATTGAAACGTGATTATCTTTGTCGTTATAAGTCCGTTTTACTCGTTCTTTATATCCATGGTTACGTCTTAGTATGTACTCCCTCCGTCCCAATTTTATTGTCCAGGTTTCCTTTTTGGGATGTCCCAATTTAATTGTCCAATACTAAAAATAGATAGGGAAGTTTAACCAAGTTTACTAAATTACCCTTGTTTAAAATTATTATTACATACTTTAAAGAAGACTTTAATTAATTACCTAAGGGCATAATTGTTCTATCAAAAAGTAAGAAAGAGAAAGCTGTAATAAATGTATTTTTCTTAAACTGTGTGTTTTTTGTCGGGGGACAATAATTTTGGGACGGAGGGAGTAGTAATATATTTTGGAAAGCTTGGCTCCTCCGGGTTACGTCTAAAGCCTCTTTTTGCCCGACGAAAAACGTCCAACAGCATGCATTTTCAGAAAAAATAGTTTTCGTCAATAAACTTGCAAAATTCATAACTTCTTCGTTATAAACCCGTTTTAGTCCATTCTTTCGCCTACGGATTCGTTTTTGAAAGTATTTTCTAAAAATTTTGCCAAAGTTTACTTTATTTTTCCAGATTTTCCTGGGTTTGCAAAAATGGGACAGAAGGTATAAATATATGTTCTAAAACCATTTTCCATGCTCTAAACTAGTTTCTAACATCACCAAATCTCTTGCAAACACCACAAAGCTATTCTAATCCTACCATACACCTTCTTAGGGTGCCATGGGTTCCTAATCATCCCTAATCATGTTAATTTAACAAAGGAATACCTAAAACAAATTCTAGGGTTTGTATGTTCAAAAAGTTTACAAAAATAAAGTGGTATAACTAGCTTGTGCATGAAATTAA
The DNA here is from genome assembly GCA_030686995.1 of Artemisia argyi. Lineage (NCBI taxonomy): Eukaryota > Viridiplantae > Streptophyta > Magnoliopsida > Asterales > Asteraceae > Artemisia > Artemisia argyi. Next base: position 7,053,261 of record CM060705.1, read on the forward strand.
GCATGAAAACCATATGATACTAGTAAATATAAGATGAAATCATGAAAATAAATTTGATAACTTACTTTGAAATATTAGGTGATTAGATGAAGCAAAACCTTATGTTTCTTGAGTTTATATTTCAAAACTCTTAATAAGAAAGGTAAAATGAACAACTTTTATGCTTTGATCTTTGAAAAATCTTCACTTGATCTTGGTCCTTGGGTTTGTGTCGTGGGTTTGAGAAAGGAAGAAGAGAAGATACTTGCTTTTTGATCTAAAAATTATATAGTGTAATGTATTTTAGGTTTAGATAATATCTAGTGAATTAGGATAGGTTAAATGTAATCAATGCATAAGGTTAAAGGGGGGGGGGGGGGGGGGTTGCTTGGCCGGTTTTTCAAAGGAGGATAAAGTGAGAAATTTGATTTTGATTTATTTAGGATAGTTAGTGGAAGATTTGTAGTATAAGTATAGGTTTTAGGTGTTAATTTTAGGTAAATGGTAGTTAGTTTTTAGTTATAATCGAGTACCGGGTTTGATAGAAATAATTTTAACGAAGTTATCCGGGTCTAAATAAAGTTATAAAAATGTTAAAATTATGTTGGGTACAAGTATTGAGTGTTCGGGTGATTATTGTTTAATTTTCACGAAAACCGTCGTAATATTACTAAACTTACGATATAAATAAAATAAATTTCCAAAATGCTGGGTAAATGAATTTTATAACTTTTATGATGCTATAAGGGATATAGAAATATGTCGGGACCATTGTGGGAATATTTAGATATATTCGTCGTATATATATTAACCGTGTGTTAACGTTTATTATAAATAATCATAAGAAAAACGTTAAATGTATCAAATATATAAATTTGAAAATCCTAAGAGTGGTATAACATGTAAATGACCCACTGATGATATGCAGACCATCTCTAGTCCGTATGCAATGTCCTTACTGATAATGAAATGAATTCGCACCTAAACCAATCCGGTTACGCGAATTTGAATACCCGTAAACTAAATTTACGATGAAATGAGTAATGCATGTGAATAGTGAAATTTCTTCCGGAATGAATAGTGTTCAGTGAATAGTGAAATTTTCAAATGTTTCTCAGAATATCAAACTGACACAAAAAATGATGAATAGTAACATGTTGAGATTTGGGAAAATGACCTGAAATGGTGAGTTGTGACATTAACAAGGAAACGCACATGACTATCCTTGAAAATAATAGTGTCTATATTTGGAAAGTAATTATCTTGAGACATTCAAAAGATAATCTTAGCTATAATCAAGACAATAAGTCTTGTAACTCCCATTGAATTAGAGAATATTACAATAATCCCTTATTCAGTAATAAGAACACAATGCTCCCACTGAATTTGACAATATTATAAGTGTTTTATTAATCAGTGAAAGGAAATAGTGTACTATTTACTTTCCTACATCTTTGAGAAGACCCATTCGCAACAATTATATAGGTTCTAAAAGAATGTATTCTACTACGTAAATGTGATTCATCACATTCCAAACTATTAACTTAAAAAAAACTGGTCATGCAATTTCTTCCTGTACAGATCTACCATTCCAACAATTGTATGTAGTATCTTGTAAGCCACTGGACCAATCCTTTCCAGGATCTTGAATGGACCAATGTATCTCGGGTTCAGCTTCCCGCGTTTTCCAAATCGTATCACGCCCTTCCAAGGCGAGACTTTCAACATGACCTTGTCTCCAACCTGGAATTCCAATGGTTTGCGTCTAACATCTGCGTAACTTTTCTGTCGGCTTCTAGCTGTTTCAAGCCTATCTCGAATCTGTATTATCTTTTCTATTGTTTCTCTAACCATCTCTGGACCTGTGCATTGTACATCACCAACTTCTGCCCAACAAACTGGGGAACGACACTTACGACCATAAAGTGCCTCGAATGGTGCTGTTTTAATGCTTGAATGGTAACTGTTGTTATAAGAGAACTCGATCAATGGCAAATGGTTAGCCCAACCATTTCCAAAGTCAATCACACATGCCCGCAACATGTCCTCCAGTTTCTGTATAGTTCTCTCACTCTGACCATCAGTCTGTGGATGGTAAGCAGTGCTCATGTCTAACTTAGATCCAAAGGAATCTTGTAATGACCTCCAAAAGTTTGAAGTAAAACGACTATCCCTGTCTGAAATGATAGAAACTGGTGCTCCATGTCTTGAGACTATTTCCTTGACATAAAGTCTGGCAAGTTGTTCCATGGAATAAGTCTCTCTGATTGGGATGAACTGTGCTGATTTGGTAAGACGATCAACAATTACCCAAATTGCATCGTAACCTCCTGAAGTCTTAGGAAGTTTAGTGACAAAGTCCATTGTAATTCATTCCCACTTCCATTGTGGAATCTCTGGTTGTTGAAGTAATCCTGACGGTTTCTGGCACTCAGCTTTCACTTTAGCACAAGTAAGACATTTGCTGACATACTTAGCTATTTCTGCTTTCATGTTCGGCCACCAATAAAGCTTTTTGAGATCCTGATACATCTTGTCAGAACCTGGATGAATAGAATACTTTGACTTATGTGATTCATGCATAATCAAATCTCGTACTCCACCATAGAGTGGTATCCAACTTCGATCCTTGAAGCATAACACTCCATCTGCTCTCTTAACAAAGCCATTCTTGTTTTCTGGCATACCATAAAGTTTCTCCTGCGGTCTATTTTTCTCCTTGAGAGCCTCTATCTGAGCTTCTAGAATTTTTGATGGTAATGGTGAAATAATAGTCATTCCCAATGACCTGACTCTCAAAGGTTTGAGTCGTTCTTTTCTGCTAAGTGCATCTGCTACAACATTTGCTTTCCCTGGGTGATATCTAATTTCACAATCATAATCACTCAGCAATTCTAGCCAATGACGTTGCCTCATGTTGAGCTCCTTCTGATCAAGTATATGTTGTAAGCTCTTGTGGTCGGTAAAAATTACGCATTTGGTACCATAAAGGTAGTGTCTCCAAATCTTGAGTGCAAACACTACTGCACCCAATTCCAAGTCATGTGTAGTGTAATTCTTTTCATGTTTCTTAAGCTGTCTAGATGCATAGGCTATCACCTTGTCTTTCTGCATTAGCACAACTCCAAGTCCTTTATGTGAAGCATCACAATATACCACAAAGTTCTCAATCCCTTCTGGTAGTGATAAAATTGGTGCACTACAAAGCTTCTGCTTCAGTAATTGAAATGCAGCTTCTTGCTTCTCTCCCCACTCGTACTTTTGATTCTTTTGTGTCAGCTTAGTCAATGACTTCGCTATCTTGGAAAACCCTTCAATGAACCTTCTATAATATCCTGCAAGTCCTAGGAATTGACGAATTTCCGTAGGAGACTTGGGCGTAGCCCAATCCTTTACTGCCTCGATCTTTGCTGGGTCGACTTGTAATCCTGTACTGTCAATGACATGACCAAGAAATTGAACTCTTTGTATCCAAAAATCATACTTTGAAAATTTGGCATACAATTGCTCCTGCTTGAGTAATTCTAATATTGTTCTGAGGTGTGCTTCATGCTCTTTCTTACTCTTGGAATAAATCAGGATATCATCAATGAATACAATTACATACTTATCAAGATATGGTTTGCACACTCTGTTCATGAGATCCATGAATACGGCTGGTGCATTCGTTAATCCAAAAGGCATCACTTGAAACTCATAATGACCATAACGTGTTCTGAATGCCGTCTTAGGAATATCTTCTTCCCGAACTCTGAGTTGTTGCTAACCTGATCTTAAATCGATCTTGGAATAATAACAAGAACCTTGTAGCTGATCGAACAAGTCATCAATCCTTGGTAGTGGATAACGATTCTTCACTGTTAACTTGTTCAGCTCACGGTGGTCGATGCACATTCTGAAAGATCCATCTTTCTTCTTGACAAACAAGACTGGTGCTCCCCAAGGCGAGGAACTCAGTCTAATGAATCCTTTGTCTAGAAGTTCTTGTAATTGGTTAGACAATTCTTGCATCTCAGAAGGTGCAAGTCGATACGGTGCTCATGCAATTGGTGCAGCTCCTGGTACTAATTCAATCTGAAATTCAACTTGGCGTGTAGGTGGAAGTCCTGGCAACTCTTCTGGAAAAACTTCTGGATATTCCTTAACAATTTGCACATCCTCAAGTCGTTTCTCATCCGACTTCTTTTCTGTGATGTGAGCCAAGAATGCATAACAACCCTTCTTTATGTACTTCTCTGTTTTGATGCATGATATTATACTGAGTCTAGTTCCACTTCGCTCTCCGCGAACAACTAATGTTTCACCGCCATAAGGAAGATGAACAACTTTCTCATCACAAATGATCCTTCCACGATGTCGATACAACCAATCCATACCTATAACTACGTCAAAACTTCCAAGTTCTACTGGCATGAGATCTATATTGAATGGGTGGTTCAGAAAATTTATAATGCAACCACGGACAATGGTGTTGGTGTTAACTAAAGACCCATCGGCTAGTTCAACGATATAGGAAATGTCTAATGGGATTGGTTCTATGTTAAGTAAAGGTGCAAATGCAATAGAAACAAAACTTCTATCCGCTCCTGAATCAAATAAAATGGATGCATAACGATTATTAACGAGGAACGTACCCGCGACAACATTCGGGTCTTCCCTGACATCTTCTCCTCCCATAACATAAGCCCTTCCTCGAGCTACTCCACCCTGATTTCCAGTTCCTTGATTCTTCCTCTTTGGGCAATCGTTCTTGAAATGACCCAACTCTCCACAACCATAACATGCTCCTGGTTGGTTCTGATTATTCCCCACACGTGGTGCTTTACATTCCCTAGTTGGATGACCAACTTTTCCACAATTTTCACAAGCTCTTGGACAGTTTCCAGGATTATGATGAGCTTGGCACTTGTTACACTTGGGTAGTTTACCCGCATATCCTTTTCCCTCTGTTGGCCCTGCAGCATAGGCCCTTGCTAACTCCTGTCTCTTAGGTGGGGGCTGAATAGCATTTCCACTTTGGTTATTGTCAAACCTCCTCTTGTTGTTATTGTTGTTGTTTTGGTTATTGGGGTAGTTGCGGTTTCTGTTATTGTTTTAGTTGTTGTTGTTCCGTGTGTTGTTGTAATTGGGGTTGTTTGAACGATTGGTGTTGGTAACAGCAGACTTTCCCTTAACTATCTGACCCATAAGTTTCTGTGTGATTCTGATAGCTTCCTCCATTGACTATGGATCAAAAGACATTACATCCCCTCGGATGCTTTCAGGCAGACCTCCAGTAAAATTCTCCATCATTCTCTCAGTGTCAGGAACCATAGTTGGACATAGCACAACCAACTCTTGAAACTTCCTGATGTAAGTCTCGATGTCATCTCCTTTGGTTACTAGCTGGTAGAATTCTGTTTCCAATTTCTGCACCTCAGTACGAGGGCAAAACTTCTTTGTCATAAGCTTCTTGAATTGCTCCCAAATGAGCTTGTAGGCATTCTCCATACCAATGGGCTGAGCATATGAATTCCACCATGACATGGCTTCATCCAGCAGCATACTTGTAGCAAATTTCTCCTTGCTGACATCCGGACAGCTGCACATAAGGAACACATTCTCGGTCTTTTCAAACCAACGAACCAAAGCAACAGCTCCTTCAGTGCCCTTATACTTGATGGGATCACTGACTTTGAAATCCTTCCATGTGCACTCACGCCTATGGTTGGGCGGCTCATTCGTCCCTGTATTAGATGCAGCCTCCGCAGCTCTAGCAGCAACCTCTGCTCTTTCAGTCTCTAGAGCTTCTGCTATGCTCTCCTGGACCAACTTGCGGATAGCGGCTTGAGTCATAGCTGGTGTTTCTGGTGCAGCCTTACTTTTCTTTGGCGCCATACTTCTGATAAATCACAATGGACAACAACCATGAGAAAATCATAATAGAAATAGTCATCATATCAAAAGTATACACCCACAACATGTATAAATACAACCACAACCTGTATAAATACAATAATAATAAGGAGCAACCACGAAATATCATAAATATACTCACAACACATGAATAATATACATGAAAATTTCGGCCTACATGGACCGATATATATATATATATATATATATATATATATATATATATATATATATATATATATATATATATAGCACAACCATTCCAACATAGTAGTGTCATACTTGATACATTTGTTTGTTTCAACAACCAAAATGTACACAAGTTCCTTGAACTATGTCCCACACCTCGGGACTAGGAAAAACAGTAAAAGCTAATATATAAATACAGTACACATCTAGGCACCTCCTGGTGCTCCTCCTGATCCACCTCGAAGTCGATGAATCTCCCTGTCCATCGCAACTATAATCTTCTCTAAGTGCTCCATTCTGAGCTCTAATGCAGCCCCTCGGTTCTCTGCAATAGTCAACCTATCCCGGGCATCTATGGTAACTGTAGTCGGCACTCTAGCAGTCGCAGCCCTCGAGCTCTCACCTATGTGGTATACTGGTGGTGGTGGAAGGTCTAAAGTATCGTTACTAGGTAAAGCTAGTAAGGTGAACCTAGCACGCTTCTTGAGCGGCATGGGTGATATAGGAGTGGTAGTAGTAGTAGTACATATGACTGGTGGTGTAGGTGGTGCAGGCATAGTGGGAACCCTAAAGGTAGAAGTGACAGGACGCACACTCATTCTCGCACCTACAACTACTTTCCTACGGGGAAACATGAGTAAAGGCTCAGGAATAGTGGAAGTACTGAGAGATGGTGTAACAGTAGATGCACGTGTCACATGTGGTGGTGCAAAGGGGAATATCTGTGGTGTAGGAGTAGTCTCATTCGATTCAAATGGTTCAGTCTCATCATCTACTGCTAAGGGTGGCAATACAGGTACTAGGGGAATAGGTGGTACAACAACATTGGTAGACATAGCATCATCTAAATCGGTATCCGAAGAAATTACAATAAGGTGGGAACTTGAAGACATGATTCTGAGACAACAATATGAAATGAAATGAAATGAAATGAATAATCCATGTAATGAAGTCACTAAAAACAATACATATGCACCCATATGCACTTATGATGAAATGATGAAATGCTATGATGATGTGGTTATAGTCTATGTATCGTGTATATCATGAACCCTATCATGATACATCCTAGTTCTCTATAACCTTAGCTCTGATGCCAATCTGTCACACCCCCAATTTGACTGACCTGCAGCGGAATGGAATGCCTGAGGGTGTAACTGTCCATAGCATCACATCTGTCACAAGGTTATATAGAACGACCTAAAGTGTCGTTTTGAAAACATATCGTTCGATTTATTGAAACATTCAGAGTGATATTACATAGGTCCCAAAGGTTGAAATGTTTACAGAAACAAGTTCAGAAAATGTCAAACAATAATTTACACAAGTGCATGAAAAATCCAAAATGTAGTGCGTCATCCCTGGCATACCCTAATGTGACTCCATGCATGTAATATGATAATGCCTTTAGTTACCTGAAAATACATTGCGAAAACGGTCAACATAAAGTTGGTGAATAATCATAGGTTTATGAAATGTAATGTTGTACGGCCACCACAAGTATAAGTGCATGACAAATGTCACGTAAAATAGTACAATAGACCTTAAGCTCATGACACCGAAGCTAGACTGATGAAATATATGCCCCTCATGAATGTTCTGCCAAAACACTCAAACGTGATAGACATGAAATGCATCCGCTTACTGTTGGTAAATACTACCACGGATGGAGGCGTCACCCTCAATAGATCTATCCAGTCACTCTCGCTTAATAGGCAAATTAATGGTTCATGATAATAATAGGGGACTATCACAAGGCAGCTAGGCAACTTAAGCAATGTACATATGTTTTGATACTTGGGCTCGTACTAAAATGGTGCAATGTATTCTCCCCCGTGGGATTTGAAAACAATAATAAAATGTATACGGGGCTATGAAAACTCACCTTAAACTGATGATACTGTGATGAAGTGAAATAAACAACAATGAACGGTTAGCTGTCGCAACCTAATATGAATGATGAACGATCTAATTTAGATCATGAAATGATATTATGAATGTCCATGCACATGTTTCCTATACCACTCTACTCATGAAAAATACTTGTTGTTATCAAAAATAATACATTTTCCAAAACTTAGGAAAATAAGGCAACTAGAAAATAAAACTAGTTGAAATGTATATATATATATATATCGTATATATAAGTGTTAGTGTTGAAATCCTCGATTTGAAATCCTTGAAATAACGCCTTGTAGTAATAGAAATATACTTGTATTCACTAATACTTCATTAGTTATGATTTTGGGTACTTGGTTAATTTACTACGTAGTAGTAATATTATTATTGTCAAAAGCTGTCAAAACAATATATGTTTGGCCGATATTGAAACGTGATTATCTTTGTCGTTATAAGTCCGTTTTACTCGTTCTTTATATCCATGGTTACGTCTTAGTATGTAGTAATATATTTTGGAAAGCTTGGATCCTCCGGGTTACGTCTAAAGCCTCTTTTTGCCCGACGAAAAACGTCCAACAGCATGCATTTTCAGAAAAAATAGTTTTCGTCAATAAACTTGCAAAATTCATAACTTCTTCGTTATAAACCCGTTTTAGTCCATTCTTTCACCTACGGATTCGTTTTTGAAAGTATTTTCTAAAAATTTTGCCAAAGTTTACTTTATTTTTCCAGATTTTCCTGGGTTTGCAAAAATGGGACAAAAGGTATAAATATATGTTCTAAAACCATTTTCCATGCTCTAAACTAGTTTCTAACAACACCAAATCTCTTGCAAACACCACAAAGCTATTCTAATCCTACCATACACCTTCTTAGGGTGCCATGGGTTCCTAATCATCCCTAATCATGTTAATTTAACAAAGGAATACCTAAAACAAATTCTAGGGTTTGTATGTTCAAAAAGTTTACAAAAATAAAGTGGTATAACTAGCTTGTGCATGAAATTAAGCATGAAAATCATATGATACTAGTAAATATAAGATGAAATCATGAAAATAAATTTGATAACTTACTTTGAAATATTAGGTGATTAGATGAAGCAAAACCTTATGTTTCTTGAGTTTATATTTCAAAACTCTTAATAAGAAAGGTAAAATGAACAACTTTTATGCTTTGATCTTTGAAAAATCTTCACTTGATCTTGGTCCTTGGGTTTGTGTCGTGGGTTTGAGAGAGGAAGAAGAGAAGATACTTGCTTTTTGATCTAAAAGTTATATAGTGTAATGTGTTTTAGGTTTAGATAATATCTAGTGAATTAGGATAGGTTAAATGTAATCAATGCATAAGGTTAAAGGGGGGGGGGGTTGCTTGGCCGGTTTTTCAAAGGAGGATAAAGTGAGAAATTTGATTTTGATTTATTTAGGATAGTTAGTGGAAGATTTGTAGTATAAGTATAGGTTTTAGGTGTTAATTTTAGGTAAATGGTAGTTAGTTTTTAGTTATAATCGAGTACCGGGTTTGATAGAAATATTTTTAACGAAGTTATCCGGGTCTAAATAAAGTTATAAAAATGTTAAAATTATGTTGGGTACAAGTATTGAGTGTTCGGGTGATTATTTTTTAATTTTCACGAAAACCGTCGTAATATTACTAAACTTACGATATAAATAAAATAAATTTCCAAAATACTGGGTAAATGAATTTTATAACTTTTATGATGTTATAAGGGATATAGAAATATGTCGGGACCATTGTGGGAATATTTAGATATATTCGTCGTATATATATTAACCGTGTGTTAACGTTTATTATAAATTATCATAAGAAAAACGTTAAATGTATCAAATATATAAATTTGAAAATCCTAAGAGTGGTATAACATGTAAATGACCCACTGATGATATGCAGACCATCTCTAGTCCGTATGCAATGTCCTTACTGATAATGAAATGAATTCGCACCTAAACCAATCCGGTTACACGAATTTGAATACCCGTAAACTAAATTTACGATGAAATGAGTAATGCATGTGAATAGTGAAATTTCTTCCGGAATGAATAGTGTTCAGTGAATAGTGAAATTTTCAAATGTTTCTCAGAATATCAAACTGACACAAAAAATGATGAATAGTAACATGTTGAGATTTGGGAAAATGACCTGAAATGGTGAGTTGTGACATTAACAAGGAAACGCACATGACTATCCTTGAAAATATTAGTGTCTATATTTGGAAAGTAATTATCTTGAGACATTCAAAAGATAATCTGAGCTATAATCAAGACAATAAGTCTTGTAACTCCCATTGAATTAGAGAACATTACAATAATCCCTTATTCAGTAATAAGAACACAATGCTCCCACTGAATTTGACAATATTATAAGTGTTTTATTAATCAGTGAAAGGAAATAGTGTACTATTTACTTTCCTACATCTTTGAGAAGACCCATTCGCAACAATTATATAGGTTCTAAAAGAATGTATTCTACTACATAAATGTGATTCATCACATTCCAAACTATTAACTTAAAAAAACTGGTCATGCAATTTCTTCCTGTACAGATCTACCATTCCAACAATTGTATGTAGTATCTTTAAATGGTCAAAGCAAAACAACTAGATAAAATAATCTAATTTGTCTTTTACCATTTTGCAGTAACAAGTCTAGATTCTAATTAAATAACTCATAAAGTGCAAATAATCATAACTATTAATGTTTGCTATGAGTTATGTATTTAGAGCATAGACAACTCTAATTTTCCTATCATACCTTTCTCAATCATGAAAAGGAATATGATTAAGTCTCACACTTCACTTATGGAATGAAGACAATGTTTATTCTTTTAGTAAATTTGACTCTAACCAAAAACCCATATAGGTGTAGATCAATTTACTTGATAAAAGAATAACTTTTGTTTACAGTTTTAATGTTGCATTAATATATTTAAAGAATTTACAAAATTCAATTTTAGTATTTTCGATAATTTATATTTCCAAGAAAATATAATACCTAAGGATATATTCATATAACCAACATATTTTCTTGAAAATCTAGGATCCAACTTTTCATAGATTCCACCACATCAGTTGATCTGCTAGTGGTGAAAGTATAAAAGATGGTAATCTGTCGAACAATAATTTGCAAACAATTTTCCAATTCCTGGATCATTATGGGATTTACATCAAATTAATTCATCAATTTGTCATGTAAGCATGTTTCATCCCATCTCATGCCTTAAGTTTTAGGTCTCACGCATCAACTTAATTAAGTCGTCTAACTTAGAAACTGCAAATTCTCCATGTGTGGTCTCACGCACACTTGGAAATTTACCTTGTCATTAATATTTGGCCTAGGTCTCACGCATACCAAATAATTAATTCCAAGTGTTCCTTATAGTTAGATGACATGTAACTTAAATTTTAAGGGTATATAGTTTGATGTGACAATCAAAACATGTACGAAGATGCATGCACGCATCTTCATAACATAAATTTTCAAAACCTTTTTATATCCAATTCTTAAGATTAATATAAAAAGTTTTACTTGAGGTAAATTACCTTAAGATGATATTGTACAAGAATGAAGTTAAAAGAAAATCGTTTAAGACGTATTCGTAAGTGTGATAACCAAGGCAGACTCTAAGGCTCTTTCTAAGCCTTCTTATCACGACTATGAATTTGTCTTAAAGGAGTTACTTTTAAAAACATGTTGTACAAAATCATCAATCAAGCCAAAATTTTTGGATTAAATCTTAAAACTGTAACAAAGTATGAATCTTGCTAGTCTCGCGTGGGGACCAATTACCGTGCGAAGCGAACCACTAGTCGGCACATAAGACACCGCAAGATTCAATCTTTATCACTTAAAGTTTCACCATTATTAGTCCAATTTATTTTCTTTATGAAAATTACCCTTTTTATTGCTTACAATCATGTCAAACAAATTAAAACAATAAAACAAGTAATTAAAGACAAATCACATAACTAATAATCATAACAATTATAGGTGAAACAAATAGCCACATGCATTCTTGATTAGAAAAGATCCTAATAAAATCAATTCTTGGTTTCAATATGCATATAATCAACTAAGGCCTTCCCTTCTTAATGGAAGTGAGCTACATACATTGACAAGTCATTTGCGTATGCCAAAGTCAATTACATACCACATAGCACATAATTGATTTTAATAATTATGGGGTCTTCCCCAATAAAAGATCTATCTAAACATGTGACATAAACAAACAATTAACACTCCATGACTAACATGCATGTTTCGTCACGGATCAAAGCATAACAATTACCAATTAGGTCATAGGATACGCCCAAATAACACATAAACGTGTAGGCAACTTAGGGTTTCTAATCTAATTAATATTTAATCACAAACCCTAATTTGGAAAAGAGAGTAATCGACCCCCCCCCCCCCAAATTTATAAGGGCTTCGAAATATATAAACCCTAGATCTAAAAAAAACAACCTAACATGTATCTAAAACAATCAAAATTCGTTTTTTATGTGTTTTATGTAATCAATTACATGTTATAGTAAGCTCGTGATACCACTGTTAGAATATAAGAATCATGACAATCATAAAATAGGTAAACACATATGCGGAAGCGAATGAACATCTATAACATATAAAAGATTAACATAAATTAAATAGGAACGTACCTTTAGTGATTCTAGCAAAACAAGAATCAATATAAATAATCTTGAACATGTGATGAACCCTAATTAGGGTTTATATGGATCAATGATTAACCCCTTACCGTTTTATTAATCGATCCCTTGATAATTACTATAGTGAGTAATTACCTCGTTCTTGTACACACGAATTAAACCGTATCAAGTTTATGCTAGTAAAAACACAAGTAATAATTTTTGACAAGAAAAAATTCGATCCAATACCCTAGGGTGTTGATCGATCGGTTTTGAGAGCAAAAGGAGGGAGAGAAAAACATTAGGGATAATGTGTGTTCAAGAGTTATGTAAACAATTAACCCTAAGTTTTGTATATATAGTGTATGCAATCTTAGGGAACAAGTTAGGGTTAAGGATTCCCCCTTTACCCTTGTTCGGCCGATCCATAGCCCAAGGAGGATTTCTAGATCCTTCTTGGGTTACCATATTGCATACATATATTTCTTTCCTAATTTGCATCTAACGGTCGTTAGTCATTAACGATCGTTAAAGGACTTGTGTTGAAATAATAAATATGTATATATAACACTTAATACATATTAATTATTTATTCTTTGATACTCATTCATAACATGTGCACATGTAATAATTTTTGCTAGTAAAAACACATGAATTAAACCGTATCAAGTTTTTGCTAGTAAAAACACAAGTAATAATTTTTGCTAGTAAAAACGCACGAATTATTTATTCCTTCTTGTACACACGAATTAAACCGTATCAAGTTTTTGCTAGTAAAAACACAAGTAATAATTTTTGACAAGCTAAAATTCGATCCAATACCCTAGGGTGTTGATCGATCGGTTTTGAGAGCAAAAAGAGGGAGAGAAAAACATTAGGGATAATGTGTGTTCAAGAGTTATGAAAACAATTAACCCTAAGTTTTGTATATATACTGTATGCAATCTTAGGGAACAAGTTAGGGTTAAGGATTCCCCCTTGACCCTTGTTCGGCCGATCCATAGCCCAAGAAGGATTTCTAGATCCTTCTTGGGTTACCATATTGCATACATATATTTCTTTCCTAATTTGTGTCTAACGGTCGTTAGTCATTAACGGTCGTTAAAGGACTTGTGTTGAAATAATAAATATGTATACATAACACTTAATACATATTAATTATTTATTCCTTGATACTCATTCGTAACGTGTGCAATCCTGAGGTCTCGAGTCCGATTCTAGACATACGTTTATTAATATTTATTCACAAACTCTAACAGTTCTTTTATGTAATGTAGTACCTATTGATTGATATCTATGATCTTTATCAATTTTGTTACATGTCGATGCTAAAATCTATGATCTTTATCATGTCTCTCTTCTTAAATGTTTTCATGGCATGACTACTGAGACAGCCCCAATGACCATGTGGCATGGGAGGGATATCCCAAATGACACCACAAGCTATTGTACAAATAAGAGAGGCAGACACATTACTAGATGTACCAAAGCAATATTTAGTTCAGTTGCACGGCAAAGCTCCTGAAGAAGCCACCTGGGTACAAGCTTATGTGTTTCATACTTATCCTCAACGCAACCTTGTCGACAAGGCCAATGTTAGGGAGGACAGTAATTTCATGCACGAGAAAGTTGAATTACCTAATGAAGGCAATGAGTTGTTGACTAATGATCAAACTGAGGTGGCAACAACAAATCACTTGGTTGATCCACAAGCTCAAAGTGTGACTGAATTAGGAATAGGGAAAAGGTTTAAAACAAAGTCAGTGAGACTTAAGGACTTCATGGTTGAATTATCACCACTTCAAAACACTGCAACCTAAATCCAAAAAAATCTACAAACAGGCTGTAGAGTTATAGCTAACGACAGTTTGTTGGTATAAAAGTTTGTGGGTGTCTCCTACATGGGGACATATAAATAATTTATCCTACCATGTCCACTTGATTCTTCCATAATTCCCAAACTCGCACCAGGCCCCACCATGTGATAGAGTTGGGATGTCTTGGAACATACTCAAGTCTCCTGCTTCTTGATCTAAATCTTCATCACAAACAAGTCTTACACCCATCTCCTTCACTTCAATTTCTTCATTCTTCCAAAAACGAAATGTTACAAAATTCTTTGCTTCCTTCAATTCCTCTATTTCACTTGTCGTATAATGCAACCATATAATATCTGACTCATCGATTCTTATTGGCTTATCCTCAAAATATTTATCAAAGTTGTATGGACCGCATCCTCCCAAATAAGCTCCATCAAAGTTCTTTACAGAGTATCCAAAATCTATGGAAGGTGTTTTTCTCATAAAAACAACACAAACTCCATATCCCCTTAACTTACTGAAGCTCCAATCTGATGGCAATTCAACCTTTACATGATTTCCTAAACTTTTATTTGTAAACCAATTTGGAATGCTTTTTCCTTCATAATATATCTCCATATTCTTAATGGAACTTCCTGGCAAACGGAACAATCCATATCTGTTATGTGCATACCGAAGGAAAGAAGAAAATCGAGAGCCTTGGGAAGTTACAGATGAGTCGAGACATTGAGTCTCTAATATCGACACCTTAAACAATTTTGGACAATCGGTGAGATAAGTGTACCTTGTGCTCATGATTGGGTTTGATCCCTTAATTGAACATAAGGAGGTGCAATGAGATGCACTAATAATATATAGGCTATGTGGAAGTTCGGGCAACACTTCCAGCTTCTTGCAACCATCAACATCAAGATATTCAAGACTAGAAAGTTGACTCAAACTTCTAGGCAAGCTAGTAAAATTGTTCCCTTCTAACTCTAGTCTCTTTAGAAATGATAAGCCTCCAATGGCATCAGGCACTTGTTCTAAATTGCAGTAGCTGAAATTCAGGGACTTTAACATATTTAAACCTGCCAATGAAACTGATCTTTGCGGATGTTGTTGGTTCCATATGAAACCAGAGATTGAAGTCCAGCATCTAGACCAAAAGGCTTCAGGAAAACTCCCAACCCGTGTGCAATCTTTCAGATTTAAGACAACAAGCTTATTAAGCATTCCAATAGATGGGTGAACTGTAACCAAATTCACACAGCCTTCAAAATCTAGCTCTTCAAGATTTGTAATCTCTGAGAAGTCAGGGGTGGTTGTTAGGTTGCAGCAGTACCTTAGGTTCATTACTTTCAACCTTCTTAAACGCTGATATCAATAGAAAAAAGATTAGTCCTTATATCTCTAGGTGTCAAACATAAACACATGTATGAACAAGTAAATACCTTTGGTGTTGTCCAAAGTTGTTTTATGTTGCTGTATGAGAGGTCGATGACAACAACATTTTCTGGATAGAAATCTGAAGGTAAGTACTTGAAAGGGCATCCATGCCAACAAAACAAGCTTAGCTCATTGGACAAAAAATCCAAACTTCCTGAGTACTTCAATTCCACTTTCTGATCAACATAAATTTTCAGGATCCGCAAATTTTTCATAAGTGCAAAAGAATTAGCGTTTATGTGAACCTCTTGACTAGATTTCCTTAACAAAAGGATTAGAACTTCAATTGCTTCAGTCAATTCCACCTGGAAAAGCAAGAACATGTAACATAAATTATAAAGAGTAACATATGCAATTATGTATACTTTTGTATGAATATGAAGGTAAAGAATAATATGCCACTTCTTACTTTCTTTTCACTCGATGCTGATGATATACACAATCTTCTTTGTTTCCCAGTCAGAATAAATTCTTCACGAACAATTTCCCTTGCCATGCTTTGAATCAATTCATGCATTTGAAGACAATCTTCGGATACTGTTATTAGGAACTTATCAGCTAGAACTTCAATAATAGCATTTGCAGAACTATGACTGCTGTGTAGTACACTTGCAGCAAAATCTTTATTTTCCCCAATGAAGGCACATGCAATGTCAAGAAACATTCTTTTCTGATCAGATGCCAAGCTATCAAAACTTGGTCGTAGTTTTTGTACTATCTCTGAGTTAGGATATGTTTGGAGTCTTTCCAATTCACTTTTCCAAAAATCTATAGATTTTTCATACAATGATCGACCAATAACTTTGAGAGCCAAAGGGTGACCATGCAAATATTTCACAATCTGGGAAGCAAATTCTTCAAAATTTTCTGTAGGATGCCTTTCACCAAATGCATTCAAACTAAAGAGCTTAAGAGCTTCATAATCATCTAAAGACTCCATTTCATAAATTTCATCCACTTTATGAGACCTTAGCAATTGTTTGTCTTTACCAGTGAAAATTATAAGGCTTCCAGGATAAAACCAATCACGTGAACCTGCTAGTGCTTCTAACTGCTCCACGTTATTCACATCATCCAAAACAAGCAGGATCGGCTTACATGCCATCCTTTGATTTATTACCATAGAACCTTCACCGGCATTTGATATCTTCAGATCATCTGTTTTCAGAATCTTACCAATCATTTGCATCTGGACTTGCGATATGCCTTGTTGTTTTTCAACTCCTTGGACATTATCACAAAAGCAACTCCCGTCAAAGTGGGTATGCATCGAGTTATAGACAGCTTTAGCAAGAGTAGTCTTTCCTATTCCACTTATACCACATATTCCAATCATGTTAACCTTATCTGACCCAACGAAGCGTGACAAATTTAAGTTGTTGAAATGGAAATCGATGCCAACAAGGTTCTCACCAACATGTAAGGGTCCGTCACATAATTTTTTGAGAATTTCCCTGGAGATGCAATCGATGAACTTGTATTCATACCTGTTAACCACAAAGACACAATAAGTAAGAGAAACCTCATAGTGTTAAGCTTTAGTTGAGCTACAAGACTAATTACACAAAAACAAGAAATTTACCCATTTGTCATGTCCTGGAGATCCCATCCAGATAAGTTAGCCGCATTGAATAGAGCTTCCCTCCATTCATCCACCTCTGTTCTATTTGAAACATCATGTTTTACAAACGCTTTTGCGTAACTCCGTTTTTGTCTCCTCACAACATCAGGTTTGGCATCATAAAAGGTAATCTGAACCTCATGTTTGGGATCTTTAATCTGCTTGTATTCAAGTATTTTGACAAGTTCCCTCAGACACCATGTTGAAGAAGCGTAATTTTTGGAGAAGATAACAATCAGAAACCTAGATTCTTCAATAGCTTTGTAGAGATGAGGAGATATATCTTCTCCTTTAGGCAACTCTCTATCATCTCTAAAAACATGAATCCCTTTTTGCTTGAAATCATTGAACATATGATCCATGAAGTTTTTGCGGATATCTTCACCTCTAAAACTAACAAAAACATCATATTTCCACCGATGAGGAATGGATGTAGTAGCCATTATCAATGATGAGATCGAGCTACGTTCACAAGTAAAGAGCATCAGAAAGAGTAGAGCCATTATCAATAATAGTACAAAGAATCCATGACTAAGATTTTGAGTCATCAATCTGCCCTAAAACAAATATATATAACTTGATATAAAGAATGCAATTTCTAAGAAAATTCCTGTTACTAAATATGTGACTCTGGTTCATACGTTGTCTTAAAATGCTAGCTACACAAAAACAACATCAATCTGCCCTAAAACAAATATATATAGCTACATGTTGAAAATAATAAAGGCCATTTTGTGTATTTATCATTTTGATTCTTATGATAGCGAACCTTAGCGGTTAGGTGCGGTTAAGTTTACGGTTTCTTAAATGATTGAAAGGGGTTGCGGAATGTGTTTTCAATTAAGATTTAGGACTGTCTGGATTTAGTTTTTACACTTGAAATCGCTTATGAAGTTAAGCTTATGAATTTTAAGAAGGCATTAAGCTCAATTTGAGACATTGCCTTTTCCCTGATGATATCCCAAGGGGCTTAAAGTTTTGCGAAGACAAAGAAGAATATTTTAGAAACTAAGACACTCTTTGTGTTTGTGTGTTTTCATTTGGTGTGTGTGATCTTTATTTTGTATACAGATTGGTGAAGGAAAAGGTGGAGCCTATACAAATTAACAAAGTGTGTTGAAGATCATGGGCTGAAACGTGCTGGTGTTACTAATTGTCACAACTCGTAAATTCTGGCCTTTTCCCGAACTTTCACATTTACTATTCATCGGTTACTATTCATCGATCACTATTCATCATCCAAATCATCTCAAATCTTTCTTGTAAGTTGTCAAACTCTTGTTCCTAATTTCTTCATGTTATTTTTATGGTCATATGATTTCCATTCAAGATCTACATGCATATGTTAGTTATACCACTCATTTATATATATATCTAACTTTTGAACTCTAGAAATGGATTATAGTTAGATCTTTGTTAGATCCACTTGATTTATGATGTTTAGGAACCCATGACACCCTAAGAAGGTGTATGGTAAGATTAGACTAGATTTGTGGTGATTGAAAGTGGTTTGGTTGGATTAGAAACTAGTTGGAAACAATAGAAATGGATTTTAAACATGTATATTTACCTACTGTCCCAAATAGACCAATCCATAAAACTCAGGGGTTTCCGGGTAACATTGGGCTAGAGATTTAGAAAATACTTTCAAAAACGAAGCCGTGGGCGAAAGAACGGATTAAAACGAGTTAATAACGAAGGAGATATGATTTTCCGAATTTAACGACGAAAACTAGTTTTCTGAAAAACTGCATGCTGTTGGACGATTTTCGTTGGACAAATAGAGGCGTTAGACGTAACCTAGAGGAACCGAGCTATCGAAAATATATTAGTATATACTAAAACGAATCCATGGATATAAAGAACGAGTAAAATGAGCTTAAAACGACCAAGTTATACACGTTTTAAAATCGTCACAACTATATATATATATATATTTAGTCACTACTAGAAAATAATATAACTACGTACTAAATAATATATTTTCTAGATTTCTTATTCAAGGAGTTTATTTTTAATTAACGAAATACGTATGACTCAAGGTTTATTTATGCGACTACTAGGCGATATTTTAAGGTTTTCAAAACGAGGAATATAACACTAACGTTTTTATATACGATATATTACGACAAGTTTTTATAAACCTAGTTGGACTTATTTTTCCTAAGTATGGAAAATACTTTACTTTGACAATAACAGTATTTTCAAGTTACGAGTGGTATAGGTATCATGTGCATGTGCATTCTCTTCATCACTTCATGATCTAAGTAGATCACTATCATTCATATTAAGTTGCGGTTAGAGATCGAACCTCATTTTCTGTGTATCCACTTTTGTCATCGTAGCTATCGCACCAGGTGAGTCATAGCGCCCCACTTTTACTCTTTATACTTGTTTTAACTCTTTGGGGGAGATACATGCTCCACTATTTGCTTACTAGTATAAATACTCAAAACATACTTTCTTGATACATAAAACATTTATACTTGATTGTCTTATACTTGATTATACTTATACTTGATTTTTATACATACGTGATTTTGTTATACTTAACTGTGTTATACTTACTTGATACTTGAAACGTTTAAACTTTTATGCTTTGGGAAACGACACCCAGTAAACTTTTATGCTTTGGGAAACGACACCCAGTAATCTGTCAAAGGAGAGGTATTGATAGTACTATTATGGGGAAACACCCCCCACCCAAGTCTAAAACAGAGGTGACGTTGGGTGACAGGTACTATTTGGGATGGTGGTTCCCCGCCTTTGTGTCTATTCTTGACCTTGGGTGAATATAATCCTGAGAAACTATATATTGTAGCAGTGGGTTGTAAACACACAGGTTACAAGGCTCTTATGGCAGGACTTGTAACTGAGTGGATTTACGATGCCTTTGCTGGGAAACCTTTATACATATGCATAAACTTTATTTGTTAAACAAACTCTATGAACTCACCAACCTCGTGTTGACACTTTAGCATGTATTTTCAGGTTTTAATCTTATGGCACGCTACTGGAGGTTTTGGCAGGGCATGGCATGGTCATAGAAGACTCTGATTATTTATATGGGGACCGTTTTAAACTACTTTTAAGGGCCTACTTCCGCACTACTTTCAACAATGTAAATACAATATTTTTGACTTAACTATTTTATTCTAAATGATTGAAATGAAAACCATTTTTGAACTTGTGTTGTAATACCAATTGAGTTACACCCCAGCTACACGTATGCTTCCGCTGGACCCGATTTTGGGGGTGTGACAGATTGGTATCAGAGCTTTGGCTATAGCGAACTAAGTGTTTTTAAAACCTAGACTATAGCTACTTTTACGAAAAACTTAACCCTATGACCGTCACGTGCCTGCCTGCTAAGCTGAAGCCTCACTTGTGGTTTGTTGCTGACTTAGGTGATGAGATTTGTGTCTCATTATCTGGTATATTATACTCACTTATTCTAGTTGATTACTATCATTGTCTTTCATATAAGCACGTTCACGTATCATATATGTCACCCTGGTATGTATCTCCTGGCATAGTTTCATCATTTGACCTCGAGTTTGGTCACCTGCCTTAGTCTTTCTGTACGTCTTGGTAGTATAACTGAGCTGAGTATTTCAAAATTCATGGAACCTCGGTGGAATATAGACTAGTCACCTATATTCAACCCGGGACAGTGGGACATAGGCTGACTACCTATATCCGACTCAGAAATGAATTTTGCAACACTGAGAATGGTTATAATAAAATTCTGTCTGGTTTGAATTCTCTACTCAATTTCAAAATGCTTCATTTATGTGTGTGTATACCTCATTGTCAGAACGCTTATACTTTTTATCACCTCGTGAACCGCCGCCTGGAAGCACGTCAACTCGTCATTTCATCTCATGAATTTTCACCTTTATAACACTTCGGAGACCAACGTTAACTGAACTTCGGGACGAAGTTCCCTTAAGGGGTAGAGACTGTCACAACTCGTAAATTCTGGCCTTTTCCCGAACTTTCACATTTACTATTCATCGGTTACTATTCATCGATCACTATTCATCATTTTTGAGGTCAGTTTGATATTCTGAGAAGCGTTTTAAAATTTTACTATTCATAAAACACTATTCACCTCCGGAGAAAAATTGTCATTTATACGTGGGTTGCGTCATTTTTGTAAACGTACGATTATCAACCTAATAAACGTTATCTTATGAACTATTATTTTGAATAATTGGTCCGACAATCCCAACTATGGTCCTAACACATTTTTATACTCATAATAATAATATAAAAATTATATTATTAATTTACCCGATATTTTGGAAATTTATTTAATTTATATCGTACACCTAATTTAATTACGACAGTTTTCGTAGAAACTAAACAATAATCACCCGAACACTCAATATTTATACCCAACATATTTTACAATTTTTACAACTTCATTATATTTTATTTTATCTCGTTACAATTTATTTTGAATTAACTCGGTACCCGATATCACCCAATGTACACTTAAACTAAACAAACACTTCCAACATTTGGACAAGCTCATTTATTGAGCCACCAACAAGCTCCCCTTTTCCCTCCTTGTTTCCCTCCCTTTGCCCCCCCTATGACCAACTTTTTGACCAAAGACCATATATATAAACTCCATTTCTCACATTTCTTCAAAAACAACAACATAAACTAGCAACAAATCCCTTTCTTTCTCTCTTGGGGTGGATCGGCCAAGGCAAAGAACCAAGAAGAAACCATTAACTTTTGAAGATCAAGTGTTTAATCATGTCCTAATCATGATCTAGTTGGGGTTTGGTGGTAAAAATCCCTAGGTTTCTTATACATTTTCATCCAAATCATCTCAAATCTTTCTTGTAAGTTGTCAAACTCTTGTTCCTAATTTCTTCATGTTATTTTTATGGTCATATGATTTCCATTCAAGATCTACATGCATATGTTAGTTATACCACTCATTTATATATATATATATCTAACTTTTGAACTCTAGAAATGGATTATAGTTAGATCTTTGTTAGATCCACTTGATTTATGATGTTTAGGAACCCATGACACCCTAAGAAGGTGTATGGTAAGATTAGACTAGATTTGTGGTGATTGAAAGTGGTTTGGTTGGATTAGAAACTAGTTGGAAACAATAGAAATGGATTTTAAACATATATATTTACCTACTGTCCCAAATAGACCAATCCATAAAACTCAGGGGTTTCCGGGTAACATTGGGCTAGAGATTTAGAAAATACTTTCAAAAACGAAGCCGTGGGCGAAAGAACGGATTAAAACGAGTTAATAACGAAGGAGATATGATTTTCCGAATTTAACGACGAAAACTAGTTTTCTGAAAAACTGCATGCTGTTGGACGATTTTCGTTGGACAAATAGAGGCGTTAGACGTAACCTAGAGGAACCGAGCTATCGAAAATATATTAGTATATACTAAAACGAATCCATGGATATAAAGAACGAGTAAAATGAGCTTAAAACGACCAAGTTATACACGTTTTAAAATCGTCACAACTATATATATATATATATTTAGTCACTACTAGAAAATAATATAACTACGTACTAAATAATATATTTTCTAGATTTCTTATTCAAGGAGTTTATTTTTAATTAACGAAATACGTACGACTCAAGGTTTATTTATGCGACTTCTAGGCGATATTTTAAGGTTTTCAAAACGAGGAATATAACACTAACGTTTTTATATACGATATATTACGACAAGTTTTTATAAACCTAGTTGGACTTATTTTTCCTAAGTATGGAAAATACTTTACTTTGACAATAACAAGTATTTTCAAGTTACGAGTGGTATAGGTATCATGTGCATGTGCATTCTCTTCATCACTTCATGATCTAAGTAGATCACTATCATTCATATTAGGTTGCGGTTAGAGATCGAACCTCATTTTCTGTGTATCTTTTGTCATCGTAGCTATCGCACCAGGTGAGTCATAGCCCCACTTTTACTCTTTATACTTGTTTTAACTCTTTGGGGGAGATACATGCTCCACTATTTGCTTACTAGTATAAATACTCAAAACATACTTTCTTGATACATAAAACATTTATACTTGATTGTCTTATACTTGATTATACTTATACTTGATTTTTATACATACGTGATTTTGTTATACTTAACTGTGTTATACTTACTTGATACTTGAAACGTTTAAACTTTTATGCTTTGGGAAACGACACCCAGTAAACTTTTATGCTTTGGGAAACGACACCCAGTAATCTGTCAAAGGAGAGGTATTGATAGTACTATTATGGGGAAACACCCCCCACCCAAGTCTAAAACAGAGGTGACGTTGGGTGACAGGTACTATTTGGGATGGTGGTTCCCCGCCTTTGTGTCTATTCTTGACCTTGGGTGAATATAATCCTGAGAAACTATATATTGTAGCAGTGGGTTGTAAACACACAGGTTACAAGGCTCTTATGGCAGGACTTGTAACTGAGTGGATTTACGATGCCTTTGCTGGGAAACCTTTATACATATGCATAAACTTTATTTGTTAAACAAACTCTATGAACTCACCAACCTCGTGTTGACACTTTAGCATGTATTTTCAGGTTTTAATCTTATGGCACGCTACTGGAGGTTTTGGCAGGGCATGGCATGGTCATAGAAGACTCTGATTATTTATATGGGGACCGTTTTAAACTACTTTTAAGGGCCTACTTCCGCACTACTTTCAACAATGTAAATACAATATTTTTGACTTAACTATTTTATTCTAAATGATTGAAATGAAAACCATTTTTGAACTTGTGTTGTAATACCAATTGAGTTACACCCCAGCTACACGTATGCTTCCGCTGGACCCGATTTTGGGGGTGTGACACTAATGCCCCGATGCCAAACGCTTACCTAATGATTTCAACTCTTGGTCTTACTGATTTCTTCCATTTGGTTGATGCAGGTTGTTTTATAGAGGTGCCAAATTTGACCCGTATATATTTTAACGGGTTGATGCAGGTTGTTTTATGTCTAACGTGCCAAGTGGTAAAATAACGCGCCAACGCCCACCTCGTTATATTGAAATGTTACAAAATGAGACAATATTAAAAGTCATTAGATAGAGTATAAGAATTCTATTGATCGAATAACCAAAACTCAGAAAGTAAGGAACCAATAATTTTACCATATAAGTTTCATCATACGTACTATAAATTTGAAATATAAAACGATTACTTCAACCACACATATTTAAAACTACAACTATATAATTAATCGGTGACTGAAATTAACTTACAGTTGACGGATGGATGGAAGTATTGATCGAATGAATACAATGAAAATGAAAAGATCAAAATGAAGTTTAGAAAAGAGTAAAGGCAAGTTAGTTGACATTAAGTCAAGTTTAGTTGCACTTTCAGTCCTTCCGTTTTAGATACTATGCAATTTCGAGTATTAAGTTACATGTCAATCTTATATGTATTTGAGTTGGATAAAGATCCTCTTAAGTTGTTATCAACATGATAGGTTGTGTTGTGTTTATTGTGAGAGGTATAAACACCAGTGGACCCTTAATTTCTATTAAGAAAAACATTGATCCATTTAACTTGTTCATGATTGTTCAACATGACCTACTATGTTAAAAAGCGTAAAGACAAGTGAGTTTCCAAGACAACTTTAATTGCACTTATAGTCTTTCGGTTTTAGACAATATGCAATTTCTTTTATTAAGCTACATGTTATAAGGCAAGATGGGCAAAGATATCATTCTTTCTTCCGTCACTTCGACTAGTATACTATGTAAAAATTTACATAATTAATAGCCTCGGAATGCTTATTGGTGAAAAATACCGGTGGGTTGATAATTGCTTGGTGAATATTTTATAAAAAATGTTAAAAGGTAAATTAACAAATTGAATTAAAGGATTAATAAATGTTTAGTGATTCTTTTTACAAAGACTAAACTTATATGAAGAATGGAAACTTTATAAAGTATAATAAATTATGTAATAAAGATGAACTAGGTTGTCTGAAAATTTAAAGCAGATGAATATCGACTTATGAAGCTTTAATTAGACTTTTCAACTCCAAAACATAGATGGCTGGATCAATAACATAAGTTGACTTAACAAAAGTCTCCAAGTTTATAATTTTGTTCGTAAAAAGCACTAAGTTATATTTGAGTATTCAACCACTGCTAATCAATTAATTTAAGCTTAGGATATTTAATAACGAACCATTTATCTAATAAAGAACCTCATCAAATCAAATAGGATCCGGATTAAAACTGAAATCATTCAGAGATATGATTTATAAAAATGAAATCAAAATGAAAATGAGTAGATGACTTGCGGTTGTTAGTATTAGGGAATAAATAGGCCCAAGCCCGGTTTGTGGGTTTAGGGCATCTAGGGTTTTACCATTATAAATAATGGTCAATAATAAAGTAATACCTATGGGGAATTATGTAATCCAACATGGTATCAGAGCGGGTCTGATCTTCAGACCTAGGTAGCATGAGCCGCCTTCCCAAAACCGCCCCGTCAAACCCTAATCATACAAAACAAACCGTCACTTCTGTTTCACTTTTTTTTTCCTTGATGTATCCTAGGTTTAAACATTATTGTTAATCCTTAAATTTAAAGAGTGGCTATTACTCCATTAATCATTCTTTAATGTTGAAGTAATGGACATCAGGTTACGTGTATTCGTGAGATTGATGTTTGTAAGAATGAGCCTTGGGATTTACCTGGTATATATCATTTTTTTTAATGATGAATCGATTGTAGCTAGGTATTGGAAAGCTATAAGGAAGGAAAGATAGGACGATCAAGACTAGTAGAAGAAGTTGTGGCGTATCTTGTTTTGTTTTTTAGTTTACTTTTCTTTTCACATAAAAAAAAAGTTACAGTTGTTTTATGTTTGTTTAGTAGTCGATTGTTCGTACAGCTTTGTTACCAGTCGACTTAGTTGACCGTTGGTACCAGTCTCTAAAGTCGACCGTTGGTACGGTGTTGTTACCAGTCGACTTAGCCGACCGTTGGTACCAGTCGACTAAAGTCGACCGTTGGTACGATTTTATTACGAGTCGATTAAAGTTATGTTTTTATTATGTTAATGTTTTTCTTTTTTTCTTGTCTAGTTTATTGCTCCAGTTCGAGCTTTCGCGATTTCGCCGCTCGAACTGCGAGGGAGTATTAGGGAATAAATAGGCCCAAGCCCGGTTTGTGGGTTTTGGGCATCTAGGGTTTTACCATTATAAATAATGGTCAATAATAAAGTAATACCTACGGGGAATTATGTAATCCAACAATTAGAACTACAATAAACAATGGAGGATCATTATAATCACGTCACATGTAAAATAATACAACTGGGTTGACTTCAAGTCAATTTTTATATCAGAAACATACACTTCTAGTCCCGAAGTTTTCTATATAAATTACATTGGGGTGCTTCATTTTTAAGAAATGAAAACCAAAGGGTGTTTGAATTAAATAGAGAATGGCAAAATGATCAGTAACAACAATTTGAATAGATTTGTCTACTTTGATAGAGAAGAAACGCGTATTTTACTTTTAAACAACCTTTTTAGGTTCAAAAGCTATAATAAAAATAATCAACAAATTCATATTCAAAAATAAAAACAAAGTTGAGGAGAGGAGTTACAATTTTTTTTATTGGATTGGTTAAGAAGCAAGCACAGGATATTAATGGCTATCGAAAATGAAATGATAATTCTACTCATGTCGATCAGATGTTAAATAATGCAAGTAGGTTTACGTCAAGTCAACTCTATATTCATAAGTTACACTTTCAATCCCCCCAAGCTCTAGAAATTACATGATAACTTTCAAAACAAAGTCTATTATCTGCAGTTTCTTGTAAGCTTCCTGGAAATTACCTTTTACACATTAAACAATCAATTTTCCCGTATGATGACGTATAATGTATATTTGGGCCACGAGCCCAAATGATAAACATTACTAATGCCCACGCCCACTACGAGTGGGTTATCATGACAATGATTGGGCCCAGCAACTAAAGGTTCGGGCTCACGAAAACCCAAACCCAATGTTATTTATGGATTTGATAAGATATCTTCTATTTATGGAGTATATATCAAATAGCCGCGATACACGGGATACATCGAAGATTGGGGAACACGAAACCAACAAGGATTTCGTGTCTATATATAGAGGGCATCATAGCTCTCACAGAGGTACAATTTAAAAACCCTAACTCTTCAACATAACCCTAAACCGATTACTTACTCTCACGCCGGAGGATAATCGTGGGAGACAATCCCACGATAAGCCTAACGGTGTTTGTTTGCTTTCTTAGTGCGCAGGTTTCAAGCATTAAGATCTAATTGGTACGAGAACAGGAGTCCAAACAAGGAACGGCCAACTTTTGTATCAACAAGTGGCGCCATCCGTGGGACCCTACACTAAGAACTAGGATGACAAAACACAAAAACTCAGGACAGCGGACTCCGCAGTTGGAAAAAACACGTGATGATCCACAGAGGAAGAAACATCAAGGCTCGACCTCTAGGCAACTCTCTGGAACAACCAGTGCGCCTAGTCACCATGAATCGGGCATAACTCCGATTCTCCCCGTGGTGGAATTGCCCACCAGGACTACCCAAACCACTACGGTGGCCCCAAGCGCTGAAGACCTTCAGCGCACCTTCTTTACTACTCCCCATCAAACGGCACCCATAGTGGACAACACTGTGCCGCCAGGCGCACCTAATCGTGACAGGGGGCCTGATGCGGAGACAAACATCCTCGCACTAGAAGAGGATGCACCTGAGTTAACACTGAGTAATTTTGTGTCTCAAATATTACGATACTTTAACTAGCCTCATGCAAGAGGAGGCAAGAAGAAGGCCAAGTCATGGCCTACAAGCTTGGCTAAACTTTGGCCCAGAAAAATCCCCACCGCGCTATCAGGAGCGCGAAAACAATGAAAGGCGTACCAATGTCCACACTAGACTTGGTACAGCATCTGACTCTCAATACTCGGAGGAATACGAAGACAACGAGAGCGCTAGACTTGGTAGTCGTAGGATGCAAGACAGACTTGGACGGCAACGCTCACTGAGCGAGAGCTCTTCAAGATCAGGAAGCAGGAGAATCCAAGATAGGCTTGGGAGACAGCACTCCCCAAGTAGAAGCCTTCCAAGCTCGGACTCCGAGGAAAAATGGCGCAAGCTCCACAAAAGGAACAATTCCTCCTCAAGTAATTCCTCGGACAACGAGGATAGAGAGACAGGACATTGGAAGTCTAGAAGACGACGTCGTGACGAGGAAGACGAAGATATTTCTCTTCCTTGGTGTCGCCAAAAGATTGACGCATTCGCGCGATGCATCAGCGATTACTCGGATAACAAGAGAAGGCGCATGCCCGCCAATGTTAAAACATATGATGGAATAGGTGATCCTGATGATCACCTAAAAATTTTCGAGTCAGCGGCTGCTATCAAAAATTGGCCACAACCTGTGTGGTGCCATATGTTTAACTCTACCTTAGTAGGGAATGCTCGAACATGGTTTAGTAAGCTTCCACGAAGAAGCATAAACGGGTTTGAAGAGTTGCGGAAAGCATTCCGCTTAAATTTTACGCAAAGAAAGAAGTGCGCAAAGAACCCTGTAGAACTAGCCAGAGTAAAACAGCGCCAAGGGGAATCCACAAGCGCTTACATGGAGTGCTTTAAGGATGAATGCATCAAGTCAAAGCATGCCCCGAGGTACTAAAAATCTCAGGGTTCATGAACGGGATCAATAACCCAGAGCTAATAAGAAAGCCGAATGATAAAGTACCCCAAAGCTTTGATGAATTAACAAAGCGCACTAGATCTTTTATCCAAGGGGAAGCAGCGGCGGCGGATAGCATAAAAGGTTACTCAACCTACAAGCCACAAGAACAGTCTAGGAAACAATCCAATGACCAGAGTAGCAACCGCAGCAGAAGCTACCACAACCAAGGCAGTGGACGGGATAACGACAAGTACACCCCACTCACAAAAACCCCTAGGGAGATATTCGCGGCAGACGGAGCAAACTTCCCAAAACCCCCACCGATGCGCACCCCAGAAGAGAAGCGCATAGGAGGTGGATACTGCGAATATCATGAGCAGAAGGGTCACACTACTAACGAGTGCGTCCAGTTACGTCCGCTAATTGACAAACTAGTAAAAGAGGGAAAAATGGACCACCTCGTTAAAAACATCAAAGAGGGGAAAGATAGACAGAAGAATGGGGGCAAGAAAGAGACACCCAAAAACAAGGCAGACACGATATACATGATACAATCATGGCAACGAAAAACGAGGCAAAAAGTCAGCCAAAAGTTTTCCAAGGGAAGCGAAATCTCTTTCCCCTCTCTGACTGCGGAAAACGCAGTAGTGGAACCACTCACCATTGAAATACATGCGGGGGTCACGACATCCACCGCATGTATGTCGATGGGGTAGCGTCCGCGGATATCATGTATGAGCATTGCTTCAAGAGGCTACGACCTGAGATACAGAGTCAGTTAATTTTTGCCACGACGTCGCTGATTGGCTTCACAGGTGAAAAGATTTGGCCCATGGGGCAATTACGCATACTTGTGGTAGTTGGTAATGAACACCACTTTACAACAGCCTGGAAGAACTTCATTGTAATCAGGTCCCCTCGTCATACAATGGCATTATTGGAAGACCAGGAATATCATCCATGCGCGCAGTACCATCCACGGCACATGGGATGCTCAAATTCCCAGTAGAAGGAGGTATCATCACCCTCTACAACACCACTGCATCCCCAAAAGAATGCAACACAGTGACAAATGAGGCTCCGCACACCTTAGAACAGCACACAACCAAGGTGACAAACCTGAAAGTGGCAATCCACCCCGACTACCCAGACCAAGAAATATCAATTGGGGGGTCACTGTCCGACAAGGGCAGAGCAACTGTGTGTGCACTATTGCAAAAGAATCTAGACATCTTTGCATGGGAACCAAAGCACATGACTGGAGTGCCACGAGCCATCACAGAGCACAAGCTAGAAATCCGACAAGGATATCCTCCAATACGACAGAAAAAGCGCGGTCAGGCTCCAGACCGCGCAAAAGCCATCCTGGAGGAAGTACACAAGCTTGTAGACGCAGGCATTATGAGGGAAGTCTATTACCATGACTGGCTCTCCAATCCAGTAATGGTAAAGAAGAGCGACGGTAGCTGGAGAATGTGCGTGGATTTCACCGATCTCAACAAAGCATGCCCACAAGACTGCTACCCGCTACCAGAAATAGATTGGAAGGTAGAATCCTTGTGCGGATACCCCTTTAAATGCTTCCTAGACGCATACAAAGGGTACCACCGAATCTAAATGGCCAAGGAAGATGAAGAAAAAACAGCCTTCGATACAAGCCAGGGGGTATATTGCTATACAAAAATGCCCTTTGGCTTAAAGAATGTGGGAGCCACATACCAACGGTTAGTGGACAACGCGTTTGAGAAGAAAGTGGGTCGCAACTTGGAGGTTTATGTCGATGACCTAGTCATAAAAAGCCATACTGAAGAAGAATTGGTGCGTGACATCGAGGAAACGTTTAAGACATTGGGAAGAATCAACATGAAGTTGAACCCTAAGAAGTGTACTTTTGGAGCCACAGAAGGCATGTTTCTTGGGTACCTGATAGAACCTGATGGCATTAAACCCTGCCCAGAAAAAACAAAAGCGGTCATCGAACTCCCTTCACCACGCACACCGAAAGAAGTCCAGCCATTAAACGGCAAATTAGCCGGACTAAATCGATTCTTGTCCAAATCAGCGGACAAGTCGCTTCCTCTCTTTAAAACACTCACGAATTGTACAAAAAAGGGAGACTTTCGATCGACTCCAGAAGTGGAAGAAGCTTTCCAACAGCTCAAACAACACCTAGCAGCGCTCCCCAAGCTTGTCGCACCCAGACCAGGGGAAGAATTGATCATGTACCTATCTGCGACTTATGGAGCAGTCAGCGCGGTGCTATTGACAGATAGAAACTCTGTTCAAACACCAATATACTTTGTAAGCAAAGCACTCAAGAAGACAGAGACTAACTACACCGCCATGGAGAAGCTGGTCCTAGCCCTGGTATTCGCAGCTAAGAGACTGTGCAGATACTTTCAAGCGCATCCAATAGCTGTAATCACGGACCAACCCATCAAGCAAGTTATCTCTAAACCTGATGCATCGGGACGGCTACAAAAATGGAGCGTGTTATTGAGCGAGCATAACAGCTCTTATAGGCCACGCACTACGATTAAAGGACAGATATTGGCAGACTTCATTATCGAGAAGCCAGATACTGATACTACACCACTGGAGAATGAAGTACCATCACAAGAACCATGGGTTATATTCACAGACAGATCTTCGTGCGCAGAGGGGTCAGGCGCAGGTCTTATCCTCACTAACACAGATGGAACAGAATCCACTTACGCACTGCATTTTGAATTCATAGCCATAAACAATGAGGCAGAATATGAGGCCTTACTCGCTGGATTACGCATAGCAACTCAAATGGGTGTACGCAATCTAGAGGCAAATGTTGATTCACGACTAGTGGCCAACCACGTGTTAGGCGAGTATGTGGCTCAAGAGGAACATATGATTCAATACCTCGATAAGACCAAGTCCATGATCAAGAATTTTGACAGGTTTACCATCAAACAAGTCCCTAGAGGAGAAAATAGGAAGGCAGATGCGCCGAGTAAAATCGCATCCACAAGCTTTGCACACCTATCAAAACAAGTGTTGGTGGAAACCTTGAAGAATAAATCCATCTCTGAAATGGAAATATCCACAGTGATAGAGGAAGAGCATCCTACTTGGATGAAACCCATCACAGATTTCATAA
The DNA here is from genome assembly GCA_030686995.1 of Artemisia argyi. Classification (NCBI taxonomy): domain Eukaryota; kingdom Viridiplantae; phylum Streptophyta; class Magnoliopsida; order Asterales; family Asteraceae; genus Artemisia; species Artemisia argyi. The sequence goes on from CM060705.1 coordinate 7,085,624, forward strand.
GCAAGGGAACACTCCCCTAAGAACAAAAGTACGCTCGACGGATACGGCGCACAGCGCAGAGGTTCGAACTTCGAAATGATATCCTATATCGGCGTTCATTCCTACAACCATGGCTTCGGTGCGTCGGACCTCTTCAGGCAGAATACGTACTCCGAGAAATTCACGCTGGGTCTTGCAGTATGCACTCAGGACCACGGTCCGTTGTAGCGCGAGCTTTGCGATCCGTATACTATTGGCCTACCATGCACCGCGATGCGCGAGACATGATAAGAAGATGCAACGACTGCCAAGTCCACAGACCCATTCCGCGCCGGCCACAACATGAGTTGACACCTATCACCTCACCATGGCCATTCCATAAATGGGGAATTGACATTGCAGGACCCTTTCCAGTCGCGGCAGGGGGACTTAAGTTCCTCATTGTGGCCGTAGATTATTTCACTAAATGGATCGAGGCAAAAGCAGTAGCAAGTATCACAGGCAACCAGGTCAAACGATTCGTTTGGGACAACATTGTATGCCGCTTTGGCCTACCTGGAGAGATTATTTCGGACAACGGAAAACAATTCTATGATAACCCATTCAAAGATTGGTGCGCGCAATTAAACATCACACAACACTTCGCGTCAGTTAAACATCCACAAACCAATGGTTTGGTTGAACGCGCGAATCATAGTCTGGGTGAAGGAATCAAAGCACGCTTGGACAAACATAAAGGACGATGGGTGGATGAACTGTCACACGTCCTATGGGCACACCGCACAACAATCAAAGTCAGCAATGGGGATACACCTTTCTCTCTTGTCTACGGGACAGAGGCTATCATACCAGCAGAGATTGGAATGCCAACCATCCGCACAGCGGAAGTCAACATCACAACAAATGACGATGAGCGACGCATAGACTTGGATCTGTTGGAGGAAAGGCGCGAACGGGCAGCTATACGCGAAGCAAAGGCCAAATCAAAGATGAAGAAGTATTATGATGCAAAAATCAGAAACACTTCTTTCAGACCAGGAGACTTTGTATACTGCGCCAACGATGCAAGCCACGCAGAAGACACGGGCAAACTTGGACCCAAATGGGAAGGACCCTATGAGGTCACAGAGGCACTAGGCAATGACGCGTACAAAGTGCGTGATATGAAAGGCCACGAGCTACCACGCACCTGGAACATTGGCAACCTCAAGAGATGCTATCTCTAGGCAAGGCTACGGCCCACACACCGACACCTTTGCACTTTAGTAAGTGCCCAATAAATGTCTATGTATTTACTTTTTCTTTTAGAAAATTGTTTTTATTTTTAATAACTTGCAAGAATCAATAAAATGTTGTGGTTTCTAGCTAACTCCACAATACATTTAAACATTATTGCTTACATCATTTATTTATGTTTCAATACTGTTACTTCATATTATTGCCTACATGGCGTGCATGCACCTATTAAGACCCACGACGGCAGACAGGATGAGTAAACCTACTAAATAACTCATTGAGTAAGAGGGTTGCAAACCCATCAACATCGGATCACGTATCCTTGTTAAACACCTTACTCTCAAGACGTTGGAGTGAGTTCGAAGTACATCCCATGACGGATGCACTACAACGCACACCGTGCGCGTTTAACAAACTTGGATTCAAGATAATTGACTCCTAAGAATGGCATTCGTAGTACGCTGCATACCATCACATACACATAAAAGTTCCTAACAAATTCATTAACTTCATACAATACTATGCTATAAGTGACCTTGGTTCAAAGTGCATCCCACAACGGATGCGCTACAACGCACACTGTGCACAATTAGCGAACTAAAAACCAAGACTCTTGGTTCCTCGATATGGTATCTGTAGCACGCTGCAAACCTATCTATACGTTTGATAAGTTATTGACTTAAAACGTTTTGTAAACTTTCATTCGCATATTTGTTAAGCTATGGACTTAATGCATATTTAATAAGTTACGGACTTAACGCAAAATTGTTCTAAGCACGTCGTAATTCTTGGAAAGTCTTTCATGAAAAAGACAAATAATCTAAGTACAAATGATATAAACAGAATGTGCAAATGTTCATTATCATTCACCAAAAACCATGAGTTTATACAAAGTTATAACTACAAAAATATATAAAACAACTAGATGCTACGAGCACGCCTATGACTGGAGCTACTAGCTGAAGATGCCAACTCCCCAACCTCATCTAGCCTCTTCAAAAGGCTGCTATCCTCCTGAGACACCGTTGGTACGCTAACAGGAATCCCATAGTATCTGGGAAGATGGGCTGCGCCAACACCGCAGAGAATGGCCTTCCCCTTCACACCCTTCTTATGTGCAGCTCATGTCTCATGCAACTCCAAGCACCTCTTCAGGGAAATCTCCTTCTCAAGAGCGAAGGGATTAAGCATATGACGGGGACGAGCAAAGACAGGCACCCTCAGTTGCAACTCATCTGGCTTCAAAAAGAAGTCAGGGTGCGCCTCTGCGTCTTCAGCTATATGTCGGGCGAGAGTCAAGCCCTGCATGATCACACTTATAGGATAATCCTGATCACGCTCCAAGCGGGAAATGTGAGGAAAGTCAAAGACCTTCATCTTCTCCATGGCCCCCACCAGCTCATCAAAAGTATCTGCCTTGTACCCTGGCACCTCTGCAAGTGGAACCGTCAGCAAATGGCTCTCATGTAGCTCCTCCACAGCCTGCGCCTTGCCGCGTGCCATGGCGCACTCTACAACCTTCCCAAAAACCTCTATGATTTTTGGGGATTCCAGTGTGCCCATGGCTGCCAAGCGTAGACCATGGCTGATCAACCACCTGAACATACAACAACGCACGCGTTAGAAGGTAAAGCGCATTAAGGAGAAAGTAATAACGAGCATTAAGGACTCAAACCTGCGCTCAGCAATCGCAGACATGAGATGAGGATATAACTCCTCATCGTATTCTATACTTAGCTTACGCAACTTGCCCTCCTGCACCTTCAGAGCATTCTCCACTTGCGCGCGAAGTTTCCCAATGTTGGTGAAGTGCTCAACCTTCTTTTCTTGAAGGTACTTTAAACCCCAAGATATGTTAGCCCTGAACTGATGCATCTCACCACGCTCATGCTTCAACTCAGCCATCAAGGACAACTTTTCATCTGCGAGCCTCCTAGCATAGACAGATGAAGATTCTGCATCTGCCCGCGCATCAGCCAACTGTGCCCTAAGGAGAGCAATCTCCTCATCCTTCTGAGAAAGACTGCTACCTTCTCCAACATATCGCACCTTCAGCTGAGTGACCAGCTCAGCCTGGCGTTCAGCAGCAGCACCCAGCTCTTCCATCAGCTGCTGCGCAGACATCTCCTCAGCCACCTTCAATGGCTCCTCCACACGCTCATGAGCCTGAGATGGTAAGGACCCCTAAGTGAATGCTGCATCACCCCCTGCAGTCTTATCCCTACACGCAAACAGAAAAAAGTCAATCAATGGCACTGCGTAAAAAACATATATATATATACTCAAACAATGGGTACTTACAAAAGAGGTGCAGTCTCAGCATCCTCCTGCGCAGCCACGGACAATGATGTCTCCTCATCTGTGGACTCTTCCACAATGATGGTATGACGCCTGCGCTTGGAGGTTCCTTCACCTCCATCATCAAAAGCCTTACGCTTCGCACCTTGGCGCTCTCCCTCTGAGTCAGTGTCCACTTGGAGGACACTAGCAGATAACTCAGGTACCGCCACTCCCTGTGCGGGCACAGTCTGCACCGGAGTCGCATTCACAACTGGCGGCATACCATCAGAAGATTCTATCTGCGCCAACTCCAGAAGACGCCCAGCGGTAACCTCCAATATAGGCCGCTCACCCTCCCTCAAGGGACGCACACACACAGTTACTTGCGTGGGCCTCGCCAACTTCACCACCGCGAACAAATCCATCTCTGTGCAACACATAAACAAACAACAAGACACAAGTTAGTTGATAAAGTCATAATGCGAAAGAGGAGCTTACATTACAAATGCGAGGATAACAAAAGGATGAGCACCCACCCCGGCCGCTCTCATCCAGGAAGGTCGGCACTTCATCAGGCCCTCCGAAGTAATTGCGACTCATCCCCATGTGAACCAGAAACTCCTCAGGATAGGAGTTGATTGGGAGGCGGTTACTATTAATAGTCTCCGCATCCTCCACACTGTACGTACCGGGGTCAGGGCGCTCGTCCTTCAGAAGCCCTCCTTGGGTATAAAACCCAGAGAGCGTGGTGAACACCTTCTCATCTATCCAAAAGAACCTTTCCCTCCATCCCCTCAGGGAGTCCACCTTATCAGTATAGCACTGATAGCCCCCTGGGCGCTTGGAAAAAGTAACCCACCCGTTCGTCCATGACGTGTGGTAGAACGCACGGAAAATGTTTATAGTAGGCCTCACTGCGAGTAAACGACAGTTTACCTCAAAATTGGTTATTTTCGCCGCACCTATGCAGTGCAGATGAGAGATATGGAGGCGATAAAAATTGAGCACGTCGCTCAAAAATAGGGATATAGGCACGCGCTGATTTGCGTACTCAAAAAAGCGCGTGTACACCCCTATTTTCCCCTCGGGGAAATCCGCGATACACGCGTCGACTTCCGGTAATTCCGGATGCACATCAAGAGGAATGAAATAGTCGGAGGTGAACTGACGAAGTTCATCCTCGTCCATTTCAGAGTGAAACTCTTCTAACTGACGAACCATCTATAAGGAATGACAAGATTAGCTAAGGTGCGCACTCGCGGTTACCTAATAAAACAGTTGATTCTTGAAAAAGCTTTGAAAGAGTCTAAAAATGGCGGAAGAAGGTATTTTCACTGTGAAATTTACAGTGAAAGGGAGGCGGTGACTTATATAGGATCACCAAACCCTAAAATGATCGCCACGTGAATCCCACTAAGGCAATCGTGTGGCTAGAATGCAAAAGGGTACAAGCACTTTTTCACACTTACCGAAGTACGCGTGGACACACTCCCCGTTTCCCGAGGCATTTTTGAGATATTTTGGGACTAGATACATGGTTCCAAATATTGGGCGGTAATTATTTAAATTCTTCCCGCCACGCTTACCGCTGCTCTCACTAGTCTAGCATCCGCGGCCACGAGCCGCGCACACTAGACTGGGGGGACATGATGACGTATAGTCTATATTTGGGCCACGAGCCCAAATGATAAACATTACTAACGCCTACGCCCACTACGAGTGGGCTATCATGACAATGATTGGGCCCAGCAACTAAAGGTTCGGGCTCACGAAAGCCCAAACCCAATGTTATTTATGGATTTGATAAGATATCTTCTATTTATGGAGTATATATCAAATAGCCGCGATACGCGGGATACATCGAAGATTGGGGAACACGAAACCAACAAGGATTTCGTGTCTATATATAGAGGACATCATAGCTCTCACAGAGGTACGATTTAAAAACCCTAACTCTTCAACATAACCCTAAACCGATTACTTACTCTCACGCCGGAGGATAATCGTGGGAGACAATCCCACGATAAGCCTAACGGTGTTTGTTTGCTTTCTTAGTGCACAGGTTTCAAGCATTAAGATCTAATTGGTACGAGAACAGGAGTCCAAACAAGGAACGCCCAACTTTTGTATCAACACCATATATTATATGAAACAACCTCATAACTTTGAATGTAACTTTCATTCATTTGACAAATTTTATCAATCACTAAATGTGCAACTAGGTTCAATATATATGTAGCGTGCTACAATTAGACCATGTTTGATGTATAGGCCAAAATGAAAAAAAAAAAAAAAAAAAAAAAAAAAAAAAAAAAAAAAAAAAAATCATAAGCACACAAACACCATTGTCTGGGATTTTAGACCTATAAACAAAATATGTCTTTAAACACAATAAGGTCCTGTTAAATATGAGCATACCATGTTATTATTGTTCGACAATTACAACAACAAACTTGATGTTCGATCGCGGAACGTTAGATCATAGATTTGAATCGAGCACAAGCACCAATTTAGTGAACACGAGATAAACAACGATGTTGGCTAGAATAACATAACACATGAGACAATATACCAAAGCTATATGTCGTTGTATATACAGACTAAAAGGTTTATAAATTGTTTAGCCGACCAACATGGGGGACGGGATTCAATGAGAAGGAAAATTTAAATGAGAGGAGTGAGAAGTATTTCTAACTACAAATATCAAATAAGGGAGATAAATTTTAGAGGAAATGCATATGTGTTTTTGTAGGTGTCTGAAATGTGCGGTTATGGTTTATTCTCATTATTCTTATTTTGAGTTTATTTCTCATTTCATCTTAACTCGACCCACATGCGCCTTCTATTCTAAGTTTCATTCCTAGTCTCTACACAAGTGACTATTTACATAATATACCCCTAATGTATTACTAATATTACTAACAATTTCCACCTTATTACTAACACCTTAGCCAATCCCGATATTAAGCATCCTTGAACCATGTTTGAACCTCGAACGATGAACCACCTTAGTCACGACCTTCATTCCTTCTTCTTTGTAACAACATAATTGTCTTCAGCATCAAGTTGAGTTTGCAATCCAAGGTCTACCCACCTTTTTACCAAGGTGTAACCTTTCCCACTCCTTTACCAAGCGTCTTCCCAGCTCCTTTACCAAGCATCTTTCCTGCTCCTTTACCAAGCAGACGTGATCATTTATTAAGCGTCTTGTGTTTGTATTTTCTTCAAGCTGTTTAACCTTAGCTTTAGTCGTCTTGATTCAATGCAGCATTATCGTTACTATAATGAATAACCTCAGCTTCATGATTAACTTGAGCTCCCTGCAATTCAACCTCAAACCAAACACACTTTTGAACATGTATGTCATGTACTCTTGTGATCAAGTTGCTTAACCTCCATGCTTGTAAACCAAACACATCGAGCTTTTGAATGCTAAACCTAGTGCTTATAATAGCCATATATATTTCTTCAAACTTGCTTCAACTTTATCAAATCGACTTAACCATTCAGAAACTCTAAAGACTTTAGTTTTGCAATAAGCCTCGCAATTTACCTTGCACACATAATTAAACAACCAATTTCCTCGTACATTTTATGAAATTACCAATTAAGATATACGAAATTCCCATTCACTTGACAAACTTCATCAATCAGTAAATGTGGAAGTAGGTTCATTATGTTGAGCATGCTACACTTTGACCATGTTAGATGTATGGGCCTAAATGATAAAAATAGAAGCACATAAACACAGAGATAGACCAACGATTGGGTGTTGTACAAAATGTTTTGGGAAGATCTTGCACAAATTTTCTTTTACCAAAAATACTAAGATTTGCACTATTAAAAGGTTTTGAACAAAACTAAAGTTGCGAAAAAAGGTAGTGCAAATATAGTACCGGGCGTTACGCATATCATAAAATGACATTTTTTTGAAAAATTTACACTTCATGATTCATAATCAGGTGTGAATAAGCCACCCTACCTAAATCTAGCCTCATAAGTCAAATAAGTAACAAAGAAACACCCCTAAATATAGAATGATAAAATGATCCTTTATAACAAAATTAACATAATTGTTTTATCTTGAATGATGCAATAACGGGTTACAAGAGATTTGTTTCTCTTGATGATGAAGTTGAGGGGTAATATTGTATTCTTTTGGAGACCTAAGGGTTAAGATAAAATTTTGAAAAAGAAAACAAGAAGAAACGCGTAAATTAAATAGGAGTTTGTATTTTCTTGACTTTGTATATCATTTAGTCGAATTATTAATAAATGTCAGCCATAGAAAAAAAATGAGAAAAAAGAAGAGACAAAGTCTTCATCGCAAAGTTTGACATTTCTCATATGTACCTTTACCATTAATTTCATGCAAATCCATTATCCATATATCATTTGGTGCTAGTGGATAGAATAGTTTGCATTAGAGAAATGATATGTGTGCCTTGTTAGACATAATTGAGCAATTTGATTGACCTAATTCTTTTTTTAATATGATTGTTGTTGTAAAATTACTCTGAAACTTTATTATATAAAAGATAAGTTAGTTAAATTTTTAAACTGATTACATGTTTAGCCAATCACAATTGTAGATTTAGTTTTAGGCGTGTTTATTAGGCACATGTATCATTTTTCCTTTGGTATATATCCGAAATAAACGAATATAATATAAAATTGTGTAACACGTCAAGGAAATTGGTGTCCTGATTATTAACTGTCTAAAGTCGAATAAATTAGTATTTCAGATATTAATACAATTGCTGCAAACAAAAACGATCCAAGATATTTTGTTCATAAACTATTACACAAAATTTCAAGATCCATTATCTGATGAACAAAATCCGAAGTCTAAGCTGGAGTGTTTGGCATCAATTTTCATTGCTTCAATTATTTTATTTTGGACAGTTGAACCCCTATCACTCGTCATTCCTTGGTGCTTTTCATATCCCTAAGTAACACCTCATAAGATTTAAGAATAGATGAACGAGCATTTTCTATTTCTACGAGTGTTTCTAGCGCTGCACAACAAAGGAAACAATTACTTCTTTTTAACACAAGTCAGGATAAATGATGAACAAGAACAGATATCGTTATGCTCGGAGTTCGATAATTTTCTACAAATAGCCTTCTGAATTCACCTGTCTCAAATGTAAGTTGAGAGGCCCGAAGCATGGGTGAAACTAAAGTCCCAAACATTGATGGTACCTTTGCTCGTTCTTTCTGAAGCTCCATACATAAAATAGAAGATAGCAAGGGACTCACAATCATAAAATACTTAGCAGCTCTTCGTTTAATGAAAATAGCAACTTGGTGGTTACTTGTCAAATTATCATACTTCCACTGTTGGTTAAAAGAAACTAATGATTGTTCTTGCAACGATGTATTTCTACTATTGTCAGAAAAGAAAGTTGAAACATATTGATTCACTCACAGGATTCTCTAGTTTACGTGGTGATGCATTGATTTCAGATCCATTGCTTTCTCTTGGTGATGCATTAGTAACAGATTCAATTCTGCTTTCCGGTGAACTCTCCTGGTTTCCTTTATGAACAAAGAAACCTTTATAAGCATCTCGTGTTTGTATTTTCTAAGAAACTTTTTTGCTCCTTTACCAAGCAGATGTGCTCATTTACTAAGCATCTCGTGTTTGTATTTTCTTCAATCTGTTTAACCTTAGCTTCAGTCATCTTGATTAATGCAACATTATCGTTACTATACTGAATAACCTCAGCTTCATGATTAACTTGAGCTCTCTGCAATTCAACCTCAAACCAAACACACTTTTGAACATGTATGCCATGGACTCCTTTGATCAAATTGCTTAACCTAGAGCTTATACTTGCCATATTTCTTCAAACTTGCTTTAACTTTGTCAAATCGACTCAACCATTCAGAAACTCTAAAGACTTAAGTTTTGCAATTTACTTTGCACACATAATTAAACAACCAATTTCCTTGTACATTTTATGAAATTACCAATTAAAATGTATGAAACTTCCATTCACTTGCCAAACTTCATCAATTAGTAAATGTGAAAGTAGGTTCAATATGTTGAGCATGTTACACTTTGACCATGTTAGATGTATGGGCCTAAATGATAAAAATAGAAACACATAAACACAGAGATAGACCAACGATTCGGTGTTGCACAAAATGTTTTGGGAAGTTCTTGCACAAATTTTCTTTTACCAAAAATACTAAGATTTTCACTATTAAAAGATTTATAACAAAACTAAAGTTGCAAAAGAAGGTAGTGCAAATATATTACCAGGCGTCACACATATCATAAAATGATATTTTTGGAAAAATTTACACTTCTTGATTCAAAATCAGGTGTGGCACGCCTCCCATGTAGAATAAGTGGCCCTACCTAAATCTAGCCTCGTAAGTCAAACAAGTGACAAAGAAACACCCCTTAATATAGAACAACAAAATGATTCTTTATAACAAAATAACAGAATTTCACTACTACAAAAACTGGTTTTACCCACTACCAAATCCATTGGAAAATTAGTGTGAAACGACCGTTATCCACAGATTTCACACGGATTCATTCGGTGTAAAAACCCCGTGGGTAAATATTTGCCCACGAGAATTCCCACGGGCGTTGACTATTTTCCCACAAATATTACTGTGGATAATCTGTGGGTTTAATTTCCCACAGATTTCTCATGAATTTCCCACAGTTTCTAGTAGCCATTTTTCACACATATCCGTGGTTTTTTTGCCACTAATTTCCAACGATTTTCACACTATAATTTTCACACAGATTTCTCACGAAATTTCCCACGGTTTCTAGTAGCCATTTCCACACATATCCGTGGTTTTTTTGCCACATATTTCCAACGATTTTCACACTACAATTTCTCCCACAGATTTCTCACGAAATTTCCTACAATTTCTAGTATCCATTTTCCACACATATCCGTGGTTTTTTTGCCACGGTTTTCACTACTAGAAAAACAGGCTACACCGATGGTCAAATCCGTCGACAAGTCAATATCTGCTATTTAAAGCTGAATTACTTTTTTTAATAAAACCCGTAGAAAGATATACATAATTCTCAGAAAGAAACCATCAAATTCACATATATTTCAATATCAGTAACCGCACCCGTATAAACATTAGAATTACAAGTGAAGATAACAAAATGGCTAAAAGGATTATATTTAAAATCAAGCAACAAAAATTACAAGTTACTGATGTCAACGGCTTATAGCTTGGTTGGGTGGTGGAAATCTTGTGTATCTACTTGTCTCGTAACTGTTGAATCTTCTTGTTATAACAACATGCTTTTTACGAACATTTCACAAGCTAAGATCCAGCCCCTAACTCTTCCCTTAAAGTAGCTTTTCACGACATACTTGTGTTGATTCATCAATATTTCTTTCAACAAACGTACCTGAGAATAAGATGAGGTGAGCCCTTACTAAACATCAATAGCTAAAACCAACCTAAGTAGCAACATCAGTTAACACACCATCAATAAAGTTGCAACATCATCCTAAACCAACCTAAAAGGCCTTCTTTAAAAAAGTAAACGACTGAACTAATTTAATAATACAAGAACTTATACTCAAACATATATAAATCATTTGTTCAGCTTCAATGATATTTATCTCTAGTAGCACAACTTCAAGACACTCCGAATGAACAAGCGCCCATGATAAGCGTATAAGGCATTCACTTAATGAATCATCAAAAGAACATGTACGAGCTTTAGCATCCTCACGCTCACAACCCTGTAATAGAACAAGTGTTTAAAGTTATCAAATGTTACACTAACAGGAGCATGACTTTAGAAGAGCATGGACCTTGAAACATTACCAAATAGTTAGTAATAAAAAACACTACATGATCATTTGTAATGTTTTACGGTACATATTACTCTATCATTTATTCTATATACTCATGAGTAGGGGTGTCAGTAGGGTCGGGTTGACCCGATCCAAACCCGAACCCGATAAGGTCTTGTAGGGTCGGGTTAATATACTAAAAAAAAGAAGTTACATTTAACTCAGAAACCAAAAAAAAATGTTACTGCAACAAAAAAAACTCAAGTCAAATGGACCATCTTTTGTCTTCAAACTAATTGAGATTACTTATGGCCACATAGAAATATTATGAAGTACAACACCCAAAAAGCCAATGGCATACAATTAATTAATGTCAAGCTACATTGTTCATTTAAATAACACAGATGAACTCTCAAGTTTCATAATGTCAGGAATGCATTCTTCGAAAATGTCTTCGGTCAAACATACTGATTGAGTAGTATGATGATATATATAATTAATTACTTTTTTGTGTTCTCATTTGTTGGTTTTGTCAAATGTAATTGAGCACAAACTGATTATTCAAAGTATTTTCTTTGTTTAAAAAATGTATGTGTTGAACTTGAATTATCTTATAACCCGGAAACCCGAATCACCCGACCAGATAAACACCCGAACCCGATAACCCGATTTCTTATCGGGTCGGGTTGCGCGTCACTTTTTAAAAACTCAAAACCCGACTCACGACCCGATAACACCCCTACTCATGAGATGCACTTTGGAAAAAAATAATTACCAACTTTAAGCAATTAAAACAACCATGAACATAAATCTAGAACAACTATTAAGTAAATAAAACGGATCCTAATTCAGAAAATAATGAGAATTAGCAACCTTGCGACCAATCACAACGACAAACATACATATGAAACAACCCTTAAGTGCCTAAAACAGCCCCTAAGTGACTAGATAGCGCCAAATTCAAAAAAGGTTCGATGCTTGGATACTGCCCAATTGGATGTCACTGTGGGCTCGAATCACTAACTACTAACTCGCCGTTCCAAAAAAAAAAGATAGCGCCAAATTCAGTTTCACCATTTTCTCTATCATAGAACTTATTCACTTTTAAACCTTAATCAAACAAGCTATCACAGCACTCGTAGCTGCACAACAAAAACATAGATTCATACATGGCAACTACAGTTCACCTTTGTTAAAGTTGTATCGCCACTCGCCAGCCAACTTGGCAGCGCTCCTCCACACTTCTAGAGCTCTATCTTTCAACGCACCTGCCGCCTTACCTGCATATTGAGCTGTCTTTTGTTATCTATTTTCAGATATAATATATAAGAGAATAGAAAGTGAAAAGCGATGATGGGGTTCTCTAACTAGGATTAACAAAAATATACATAACAACAACATCCAATTAATTCCAGATAAATAGAATTAAAGTATCAAAAATGGAACTCACCAAGAGCACCAGGCTGTGTTTTTGGTAACAATGTTCCTCCGCACGCGGAAACGCATCCAGATTCTTGTTTCACCCCCATTTTTTATTTATTCCTTTACAATACTCTTTCATACACCCGTAGTTTCAACAAAAAATTATACATGTATTGAATATTTAATCATGTAATGAGAGTCTAATACATGAAATTGACATGTATTGAGAATAAATTGCAGCATAAATGTTGTTACAAGTCTATACACATTTAGGTTCACATTGACCCTAAATTCAAAAATCAACAAAACCATAAATTGACCCACTAACATTTGAAATTGGTTGTGGAATTGAAGATATAAGACATTCAGTTACTTGATTTGCGGATTATGACTTGAACCCGAACCACTATGGTGAATGGTGTGTGTCTGTGGTAGTGTGGTTGGTAATAGATCTGTGAAATGAGATGATAAGTGTGTAAAAGCATTATTAGGGGAATACCAAATGGAGGGTGAGTGTAGAAATATTTTTTTGATTTTGGATGAAATTTCGTGCGGGATGATAAAAATTCGAGAAGTATTAAATTTTAGGGAAATTATTAAAACACATACTAAACTCTTTTCTAAAAAAACATATAAACTCAGTTTAGTAATTAGTAAATTGTATTATTAAAACTTTATTTTTATAAAAAATAAACAGTTTTGTGTAAATTAAAAGGGTGTTTGTGTTTTGTTACATGTCCATGCGTTGCGGTGAGGGTACCCTGTAATCAAAACTTTCGATGAACGTACAATGGTTTCTAATTATACATTTTCGTGATAAAAAAACATAGATGGTGTGAATTTAAATTAAAATAATTTCAAGCAATGCCAAACTATTTTATAGGAGAATACTGAAATACTCACACGATGTTGCGGAAATATGAAAGTGGTAGCCGATAATAATATGGTGATACGAGGTCGCGGTTGACAACGATTTGTAGTTGGAAGTAACTAACAAAAAATATGACAATGGTCTGTTGGCAAGACATTCAAGGTATAAATAGGTCGATAGACAAACTTTCTTAATTCTTATCTCAAATGGAAGTGGTGTGTAAAGTAGAGTACGTTGATTGGCTATATGCGACTTTCTTATTCTTATCTCAAATGGAAGTGTTGTGTAAAGTATAGTGGGTTGAGAAATTCACTATCATACTAGCTACACCGTGAGTTTTACCCCAAATAGTGACTCCGGTCACACCTTTAGCTGTCCTCACCCCTAATACATACCTTATGTAAATAGTAACAGTCGTTTGTTTAAAGGGGAAATTGTGCTCAATGAAGCAACTAATTGATGTCATTATTCCTATGTTACATCTAAAATTATTAACACTCAAAAATTCAAAATAAAAGCTATCAACCAATTCAAAAGATGTTATGAACGTGTGGAACTTGAATTATTGTAAACCTCTATAAGTTTTACAATCCTCCTAGGGCAGTGTACCTAACCGTTGTAGTGTAGTATACGCAAAACAAGAGGAATTGATCGTTCTCTAAAGGAATAGTATTGTGAAGGTCGAAGTGTATGACGAGATCGGTCTAAAGGTGAGGCATGAATCTTTTTGTATTTTTATGTTTTTAGAAAGCGAGTAAAAAATCTCTGACTATGTATTTGTGACGCCGTCATATTATTTGATGACATCAAATAACGTCATATTATTAGCATCACATATACACGTCCATATACCTAGATAGAATATATCGATAGATACAATGAATTCCATAAACAGAGATATGTAACATATACGCGCATGTGACAACTGGCAATTTAGGGAACCAATTTGAAAACCCGCATTACTTTAAAATTAATGATTTTTGGAATATTTGGAAAAGTTTAATTGTGATGAGATTTTGTAAACGTTGGAATGTGGTTTGTTAATCGTTATTTATGGAAGTCGATTATTAACTATTGGTTTGGTTTGATACATTCGTGATGATCTATTTTTAAGATATTTATTTGGCACTACATTGACTCCGGTACTAGGATAACCTAACAATTTTATATATATATTTTAAATGTTGATTCGGGAATTTTATATTTTTGGGAACGTATCGCGAGATTTTTGATTATTTGGATTGAGCTTGGTTCGGGAGAGTTGGATTATTTAAATGAGTTTCGGGTTTGGTCCGCGTTATTTACCTCGGGTTACCTCACCCACTCTTTTAATACCACTAAAATTATTATTATTATTATCATCAACTTTATTATTTTTGGGCCTTGGGGCCGGTTTGGTTTGTTTGGGTATAATCACCCACGCACCACACACACAAACATAAAAACACAACCATCTCTCTCTCTCTCTCTCTTTCATCTTTACCATCTTCATCACCAAAACCCTAACACCACCGCCACCCTACGCGGCCACCACAGCCGCCACCGCCCCTCCCACATCTAATATAACACCACCATCTTAACCCTTTTGTCCCGATCTTTCTTTTGGTATATTGCACGCGCCACGAAACGACCCCTAACACCTCGAAATCACCATCACCGCCACATAAACACCACCTTTCTTATCTTTTCTTGTTGGATTTTTGAAGAAACATCGTTTTGAGGTCATTTTGAAGGTGAGTGACCACGAGTTCCAACTCGTGTGTCTCGATTCGTACCCAAACCGTGGGTACACGGATGTTTTTCTTGTTGGGTTTTGATTAAAACAAGTTGGAAAATGATAGTTTGATAATAAAAACTCGTTTGGTATCTTGGGTGTGGTTTTGACTCGAGTTTGGTGCTCGATTGGTGAAGTTTGGGTCACGTTTGGATTTGGTTTGGCTCGTATGAGCTTAGCCGAGACTCACAGTCTCGGTGTGACTATTTTCTTGGCTCGTTTGGGAGTCTAGGGGGACCCTTGGTCCGATTTGATTCAATTCTTGGTTGTTTTGGTTACCAAATTGGTATTTGTTGATGTCTTGGTGTGCCACGACCCATGAGGGTCCGTTTGGCAGTTTTGGTACGGCTCGAGTGAGCTTGTATCGTGGCCTTGTGGCCTTGGTATTGAGTCCTTGTGACTCGTGGTTCTAGCCGAGACCCAAGTGGGTCATTTGGCTCGGGTTTGGCGTGGTAAACCAAACCATATGATATGCATCTTTGATTGTTTCTTGTTGTTGGTTTTATTGTTATTATTGTGGCATACTTTTGAACAGAAGCAATTGGATGGGTCGAGACCCTTTGTGGTCTCAACATGGTATACTTTTGATTGATTTGGAGTTGTGTTGTCGAAGTGGTTATGGGAACCGATTGTGAGACGGTTATTTAGATTGACGGAGATAGGTTAGTCGGGTGCCGTAGTCGGACCCTATTGTTGTAGCACGTGATTGGGTATTGTTGGACGGAGATTGATTACTTGATAGTGTTGTTTATTATTGTTTGGACTTGGACGATGTGCCGAGAGTAATGACTCGGACATGTGACCAATTCGTGTGACTCGATAATCTTTATAAACAAACGTTAATGATAAAAACTCGTAATAATATTATTGATAATATAATCGTTTATATAAGTATATAGACGTGATAAACGTATATATATATATATATATATATATATATATATATATATATATATATATATATATATATATATATATATATATATATATAAATACAAATGCGTATATTAATAATAAAACTATCACGAGTAAACGTTATAATAATACAACGATAAGTATTGTACTATGCGAATGGTGCAATAAATGTCGGGAGTATTATTATAAATAAATAACTAGAAATAATGACGAGAACTAATACGTTGGGTAATAAATAAATAAAACATGATTTTTTTTATAAATTTGGTAAACTTATCGAGTTATACGAGTTGTGGTTACTTAAGTCAAAGTGGGCTTTATTATGTGACTATTGTGTTGTCACGAATATATGACGATTAATATATCCATTTTCTATAACTACGTAACTTATTTAATCGACGGGTTAAATCGAGTTATTTAGCTATATATAATGAGTATATTAATGGGCATCATATCCTACGATGCCCATAGGTTGTGGTACGTGTATTAAGATAATAAATTACTAAATATCTCGTGGAATTGGCTAAATTGACGAATTTGGCAAATTTGACGATATATCTAGGGAATTTATTGGACTACGATATTTACCATATAGTATTCTTTGTGCTATGTGATTTAGGTTGGGTATAATCTTAGAATGATGTATTACGTAAATAAATATGGGGGATTACCAAATCGACGGATTTGATAAACTACGATGATTTATTTAAATAATATATTGGGCTAATATTAGACCTATAGATGGTTTATTATTCTTTTCGTTGTGGCTTCTTGGTTTGAGTTGTGTCGACCCACCACCCATATGGATACCAAACGTCAACCTTCAAATTAATATGAAGATAATTCGAGAAATGGATATTTTGGAAAGTAAATGGAATACGTTCGGGTTTGGGAATATTTGATTTTTGAGGAAATGATTCTGAACGCGTTTGATATTGTTAGGAAGTGCCGAGTTTGTAGTTGCCGTTACTTGAGTTTGCTTACGTCTTTCATCTATCGATTTGTTTTGCGGTTGCTGGACTTGAGGTGAGTCATAGCCCCACTTTTACTCTTGAACTTTGTTTTCAATACTTGGGGTGAGAAACGTGTAAATGTTTTATGTGGACTATTATTACTTTTATATTCTTTTAAAACTTGCTATGCTTATAGAACTAGGTAGGATTTAGAGCGAGGCCTAGTCCCGAACTAGGTAAGCTATGGTTTAGTTGTTGAGCGAGGCCTAGTCCTAAACTAGGTAAGCTATTGATTGATTGTGGAGCGAGGCCTAGTCCCGAACTAGGTAAGCTATTGGATTGGTTATAGAGCGAGGCCTAGACTTGAGTTAGGTAAGCTATTGATTCGATTGATTTAAGCTATAGCGTGCACCTATAGGGTTGGTTACTTTTGGTTGGTTCGTTTTGGTTGGATTATTTTGGTTGGTTGATTGAGGCCTAGTCTAGCTAGCAAGCATTTTGCGTATATGTCCACTATATTGAATAATGAATTTAAACCTATGATCTCACCAGCGAAAGCTGACTTTTAGCGCGTTTTCTCAGGTAATTAAGTGATGCCCTTGGATGCTTGGATTGGAGACTTGGCTATGGCACCTGGTTATGGATCTATTTTCTGAAACTCTGATAAATAATTGTGGACCTATGTTTATTTCTTTTGGGCCTGACTCTGAATGAATTTGGGATAAATGTAAACCTTAAAACCCCGCGTGGTTGTATTTTTCTTATGTTTACTTTATCTCGTTCCTTTACGTCTTGTGTTGGATACCAATCCCCGTAACACCCCGAAAGCTTGTTGAGTCTTCCGCTGTACAAAATTTTGGGGGTGTTACAGATTGGTATCAGAGCCAAGGTTATAGAGAACTAGGTAAATAGACACCTAAACTATAACCGATTTTTATAAAAAACGATCCTCGACCATTGCCCGCCAGCCCGCCAAGTCGAAGCATCATTATTCATATTGAGGTATTATGAGATTATTGAGTTGATTATTAGATATGGGATTCTTGAGATGATTTGAGATTTATTGATTTAGTGATATGATGGCATTTTGAGGAATTATGTGGCTTAATTGTTTATAAATGATTTTAGTAATGCGGTATTTTAAATCTTTCTTGATATATGATTGGGATTTATATGATGATTTTTGATACGGTATTTTGAGTTTCACGGTTTAGTTGTTTTGAAACACTTACACCTACCCTACGCCGTTGTCACAGACTATGGCCTCTCGTACGTTTGACGTTGTTGAGGATATTCTTACTACACCTGTACGCCCAGCACAAATCACCATGGCTCCTGATGATCCTTACAGGATTGCCATGCATTCAGCTATTGTGTCACCGACAGCTTCTACTTCTGCACCACCTGCTGCACCGACGCAGGGACCCTCATCTTCTCTAGGGCTCCTTGGTACTTCGAGGCAGCTTACTCTTCATCAGGCTTTGGCTCGTGTGGCTCCACGTTTTGCCCACCGAGCTACGACACGTATGTCGGTACGCCCTACTTCACCACCTTTACATTTGGATGCTTACACTCTCCTGTCAGATGCACCACCTACATCATTGCATCATCGTCCTAGATCACTTACCCCATCTCCACATGGTTCACCTGTTAGGAGACGACGATTGATGACGTACTCTTCCGATGAGGAGGAAGATGAGTACGAGGGTGAGGATGAGGCTGATGACCCTTAGGAGGCTGAGCAGGGTGATGATGACCCTGAGGAGGAGGATGACCCTCAGGAGGAGGAGATGCCTGATGATGATGGTTTGTTAGTGCCGTCAGCTCAGGCTGAGGAGCCTGATTCACCTATACATCCGATAGAGCCTGTTTCACCTGAACATCCATTTCTGTTTGAGTTACCACCTGGTAGTCCCGTTGAGTCGGATGCACCTTCTGAAGTTTCTGCAGAGCATGTAGAGTTGGGTGAGACTGGTAGGATGTGGACTCAGATTACTGTACAGGGCGAGAGAGTCTCGCGGTTGTCTGACCGACTTGAGAGGGTTATTAGAGAGTTCATTGCGGATTTGAGAGTTGATTTGACTACTGTCGTGGGCAGGACGACAGCGATGAGGGGAGGTTTGATGGAGATTCACGAGCAGATCGAGAGCTTATAGAGAGGTTTCATCACAGCTCGCGAGGCGGATCGCAAGCTGTGGCAGAGAAACAATGAGTTGGAGAAGGAGGTAGCAGACCTCAAGAGAGATCGAGATACTCATAGTGTGGAGTTGGGATCACTGTGGAGAGATCTAGATGGTTTGAGGCAGGAGTCGAGGAGCCTCCGCCAGCAGCGTAGCTAGATGTTTGGGTTATGTTGTCGTGTTGCTTTCTACACCGAGGAGTGTTCGGTTAGAAAAGCTAGTTATCGTGTTTTGATGTATTTTCCGTTGATTTTTCGTCTCATTTGGAACGATTGTTATCTTTTGTTTGTTTCAGTAGTTGGAACGATGTTGGATCTCTGTTGTATGGTTGATGGTTATTATTATATGGTATCATGTGGTTTTTGGATATTGTGGAAATTGAGTCCCTATTCGCCTTATTGATGTCTTGTGGTGTATTGTTGATATTCTTTCCATGACTTGGCTTCGTTGATTTAATTCTTGTTGAGCATATGATAAGTTCTATCGGAGACTCATGAACCTTGTATGATGTTTCAGATCAATGGCCCCACGACGAAACCCTGTTAGAGCTACCAGAACTGGTCCTGCAGCGACTACCCCTGGTCGCCGAGGACGCCGTCCTACTCGAAATGTTGAAACCCCTACTCCTGATAACCTGGACGCTACTAATCACATCAACAGGAATAAAAATGTTGAGGTTCAGGGAGACAATGATCATGTTCCACCTAATGCACCTACTGTGGATCAAGCAATGATCAACCAACTTGTAGAGCAACGAGTTGCTGAGCTGCTAGCTGAGTCGAATCATTCCAACAACTCTGCTGGAACTTTTCCACCTGTTCGTACTAATGGTTGTAACTACAAGGATTTTCGAATCTGTGGACCCATTGAGTTTGGAGGAACTGAAGGAGTGGTCTACTTGGTCAGGTGGATAGAGAAGACCGAGTCAGTGTTTAATGTCAGCAACTGTGCGGAGAATGCGAAGGTAAAGTTTGCTTCTTTTACTTTCAAGGATGAAGCTTTAACTTGGTGGAACAATTACCGAAATTCGGTTGGGAGTGATGTGGCTTATGCTATGACTTGGGAGCAATTTAAGTCTTTGCTGATTCAGACTTACTGCCCAAGGAATGAGGTTAAGAAGCTGGAGATTGAGTTCTAGAATCATAAGGTGAAAGGTACCGATATGGCAACTTACAATCGCCGCTATCGAGAGTTGGCCTTGCTTTGCCCCGATATGGTTAGGACTGAAACTCAAAGGATTGAGCGGTATACCGATGGGTTGCCGGTAGCTACAAGGAACGATGTGATTTCTGCTAAGCCTGTAAACATTCATGAGGCTATCACTATCGCTCAACAATTGATGGACTCGTTGGTATTGGAAGAAGCTGAGAAAGATAGGAATGGAAAGAGGAAGAGGGATAATCACTCTAAGGGTAATGATCACCGAAACAAACGACAGGAAACTACTAGAGCTTATGTTATGGGAGATGGAGATAAGAAGAACTACAATGGAGATTCGCCTAAGTGTGGCCGATGTTACAAGAATCATTCTGGATGATGTAATGTGGTGTGCAAGAATTGCTCAAAGATGGGACATACAACTAAGGATTGTAGAGCTCGACCACTTGCTATGGTTCAAGCTACTCCTGAAGCTATGAGTAAGGCAAATGTTACTTGTTATGGATGTGGGAAGAAGGGACACTATAGGAATGAGTGTAGGGAACCATGGAACCGAGGAAGTCAAGGATCGGGTGGTAATGGGTACAATCATGGGAATCGTGGAGCGGGAGGAAACCGTGGACGACAAGACCATGGGGACCAACGTGTGGAAGCTAGAGCTGCTCATGGAAGGGTGTATGCACTTGGGAACGAGAGAGGAGAAGATCCGAACGTCGTCACTGGTACGTTCCTTCTCAATAATCGTTATGCTTCCATACTATTTGATATTGGTGCCGATAAGAGTTTTGTGTCCACTACGTTTGCACCCTTACTAGAGAAACCCCCGATGGCCTTAGGAATTGGTTATGATGTAGAGTTAGCTAATGGGAACGTAGAAAGGATTAGGACTATCATTCGCGGTTGCACGTTAAACTTTCTGAACCGTCCTTTCAATATAGATCTTCTACCCGTCATGTTAGGAAGTTTTGATGTCATTATTGGTATGGATTGGTTGTCAAAGTATCGTGCTCATATACTTTGCGATGAGAAGATCGTGAGTGTGCCTTACGGCAAGGAGATCCTAAATATACCAGGAGATCGAAAGGGATTGAGAGGCCCATCTAGATTAGCGGTCATATCTTGCACTAAGTTACCGAAGCTAATGGAAAAAGGATGTTGCCTTTTCTTAGCTCAAATCTCTGAGAAATGAGGGAAGGAGAAGAAGGAAAGATGCATTGGAGATGTGCCTATAGTTCGTGATTTTCCGGATGTATTTCCCGATGATTTGCTGGGAATCCCGCCTACTAGACAAGTAGAGTTTCGGATTGAGTTGATACCTGGTGCTGCACCCGTGGCACGAGTGCCTTATCGACTTGCACCTACTGAACTGGAAGAGTTGTCGAAACAGTTAGCGGAGTTAGCCGAAAATGGATTTATAAGACCAAGTTCTTCGCCTTGGGGAGCCCCGGTCTTATTTGTGAAGAAGAAGGATGGATCGTTTAGTATGTGTATTGATTATCGAGAGTTGAATAAGTTAACGGTGAAGAATAGATACCCGTTGCCGAGGATCGACGATTTGTTCGATCAGCTTCAAGGATCGAGTGTGTATTCAAAGATCGATCTGAGATCGGGATATCATCAGCTTCGAGTTCGCGAGGAAGATATTCCAAAAACGGCTTTTAGAACCCGATACGGGCATTACGAGTTTCAGGTGATGCCATTTGGGTTGACTAACGCACCGGCGGTATTCATGGATCTCATGAATCGGGTGTGTAAGCCTTACTTAGACAAGTTCGTGATTGTGTTCATCGATGACATTCTAATTTATTCGAAGAGTAAAAAAGAGCATGAGGAGCATCTGAGGCTCATCTTAGAACTGCTCAGGAAGGAGAAACTGTATGCCAAGTTTTCTAAATGTGAATTTTGGATTCCGACGGTACAATTTTTGGGACACGTGATTGATAGACAAGGAGTTCATGTAGATCCTGCTAGGATTGAAGCGATTAAAAATTGGGTTGCACTAACAACCCCAACTGAAGTTGGTCAATTTTTTGGGTTTAGCCGGTTATTACCAAAGATTCATTGAGGGATTTTCGAAGATAGCAAAACGTTGACCAAATTGACTCAAAAGAGCGTTAAATACGAATGGGGAGATAAGGAAGAGGAACATTTCAATTACTTAAGGAGATGTTGTGTAGTGCTCCTATCTTAGCGTTGCCTGAAGGTAACGAAGACTTTGTCGTCTACTGTGACGCTTCTCATAAAGGTTTGGGAGTTGTGTTAATGCAACGAGAGAAAGTGATAGCTTATGCTTCGCGACAGCTTAAGAAGCATGAGAAGAACTACACCACCCATGATTTGGAGTTAGGTGCTGTGGTTTTTGCTTTGAGAATTTGGAGACATTACTTGTATGGAACCAAGTGTGTAGTATTTACGGACCACAAAAGTCTACAACACATCTTGAATAAAAAAGAGCTCAACATGAGACAACGACGTTGGATTGAGTTGCTAAGCGATTATGATTGCGAAATTCGCTACCATCCTGGTAAAGCAAACGTCGTAGCTGATGCTCTTAGTCGAAAGGAGAGGATACCACCGTTACGAGTTAGGTCATTAGGAATGACTATCGTATCGCTGTTACCGTCTCAAATATTAGAAGCTCAAACGGAAGTGTTGAAAGCAGAAAATCGACCTGCTGAGCACATATTTGGGATGGCAGAAAATGAGAAAGGATTTGTTAAGCGTTCTAATGGAGTATTATGTTTTGGAGACCGAAGTTGGGTACCATTGTATGGAGGAATTCGAGAGTTGATTATGCACGAGTCGCATAAGTCAAGATACTCTATTCATCCTGGGTCTGACAAGATGTACCAGGATCTTAAGAAGTTGTATTGGTGGCCAAATATGAAAGCAGATATAGCGTTGTACGTTAGCAAGTGCTTGACGTGTTCGAAGGTTAAGGCAGAACACCAAAGACCGTCAGGATTTTTGACGCAACCAGAACTCCTGGTTTGGAAGTGGGAGCGGATTACGATGGACTTTATAACCAAATTACCGAGGACAGCTAGCGGTTGTGACGCTATCTGGGTAATTGTGGATCGATTGACTAAGTCTGCTCATTTCCTGGCTATTAGTGAAGATGATAGTGTCGACAAACTTGCGAAGTTGTATGTAAAGGAAATTATTTCTCGTCATGGTGTTCCTATATCGATTATTTCTGATCGCGACAGCCGTTTCACGTCAGCTCTGTGGCGATCACTTCAAACCGCTTTGGGAACGAGACTTGATATGAGTACTGCATATCATCCCCAAACCGATGGTCAAAGTGAGAGAACTATCCAGACTTTGGAGGATATGCTTCGTACATGCATAATAGACTTTGGTAAAGGCTGGGAGAAGTATCTACCCCTTGCGGAGTTCTCCTATAACAATAGCTACCATACAAGTCTTAAAGCTGCACCGTTCGAAGCTTTATATGGTCGTAAATGTCGTTCGCCTATTGGTTGGGCTGAAGTTGGAGATAGCCAACTCACAGGCCCTGAGCTTATTTTGGAGACTACTGAGAAAGTGACTCAAATTCGTGATCGATTACAAGCAGCTAGAGATAGACAGAAAAGTTACGCCGATCAGAGACGTAAACCCCTAGAGTTCCAGGTTGGAGACAAAGTGATGCTAAAAGTCTCGCCTTGTAAGGGTGTGATACGTTTTGGAAAACGTGGGAAACTCAACCCCCGCTACATTGGACCATTTCTAATTTTGGAGAGAATTCGGCCCGTGGCTTATCGGTTGAAATTACCACAGGAACTGAGTAAAGTTCATGATGTGTTTCATGTTAGCAATTTGAAGAAATGTCTTTCGGATGAAACGCCGGTTATACCAATAAAGGATATTCGCGTTGATGAGAGTTTGAATTTTGTGGAAGAGCCGATTGAGATATTGGATAGAGAGATTAAATGACTTAAGAGAAGTCGTATTCCACTCGTCAAAGTTCGTTGGAATTCGCGGCATGGACCGGAATTCACGTGGGAACGTGAGGATGAGTTTCGAAAGAGATATCCGAAGCTTTTTACTTCGTAGATGGTTTGTTCCGAGTGAAACCCGGGACGGGTTTCTTCTGAGGCTGGGAGGATGTGACAACTGGCAATTTAGGGAACCAATTTGAAAACCCGCATTACTTTAAAATTAATGATTTTTAGAATATTTGGAAAAGTTTAATTGTGATGAGATTTTGTAAAAGTTGGAATGTGGTTTGTTAATCGTTATTTATGGAAGTCGATTATTAACTATTGGTTTGGTTTGATACATTCGTGATGATTTATTTTTAAGATATTTATTTGGCACTACATTGACTCCGGCACTAGGATAACCTAAAAATTATATATATATATTTTAAATGTTGATTCGGGAATTTTATATTTTTGGGAACGTATCGCGAGATTTCTGATTATTTGGATTGAGCTCGGTTCGGGAGAGTCGGATTATTTAAATGAGTTTCGGGTTTGGTCCGCGTTATTTACCTCGGGTTACCTCACCCACTCTTTTAATACCACTAAAATTATTATTATTATCATCAACTTTATTATTTTTGGGCCTTGGGGCCGGTTTGGTTTGTTTGGGTATAATCACCCACGCACCACACACACAAACATAAAAACACAACCATATATCTCTCTCTCTTTCATCTTTACCATCTTCATCACCAAAACCCTAACACCACCGCCACCCTACGCGGCCACTACAGCCGTCACCGCCCCTCCCACATCTAATATAACACCACCATCTTAACCCTTTTGTCCCGATCTTTCTTTTGGTATATTGCACGCGCCACGAAACGACCCCTAACACCTCGAAATCACCATCACCGCCACATAAACACCACCTTTCTTATCTTTTCTTGTTGGGTTTTTGAAGAAACATCATTTTGAGGTCATTTTGAAGGTGAGTGACCACGAGTTCCAACTCGTGTGTCTCGATTCGTACCCAAACCGTGGGTACACGGATGTTTTTCTTGTTGGGTTTTGATTAAAACAAGTGGGAAAATGATAGTTTGATAATAAAAACTCGTTTGGTATCTTGGGTGTGGTTTTGACTCGAGTTTGGTGCTCGATTGGTGAAGTTTGGGTCACGTTTGGATTTGGTTTGGCTCGTATGAGCTTAGCCGAGACTCACAGTCTCGGTGTGACTATTTTCTTGGCTCGTTTGGGAGTGTAGGGGGACCCTTGGTCCGATTTGATTCGATTCTTGGTTGTTTTGGTTACCAAATTGGTATTTGTTGATGTCTTGGTGTGCCGCGACCCATGAGGGTCCGTTTGGCAGTTTTGGTACAGCTCGAGTGAGCTTGTATCGTGGCCTTGTGGCCTTGGTATTGAGTCCTTGTGACTCGTGGTTCTAGCCGAGACCCAAGTGGGTCATTTGGCTCGGGTTTGGCGTGGTAAACCAAACCATATGATATGCATCTTTGATTGTTTCTTGTTGTTGGTTTTATTGTTATTATTGTGGCATACTTTTGGACCGAAGCAATTGAATGGGTCGAGACCCTTTGTGGTCTCGACATGGTATACTTTTGATTGATTTGGAGTTGTGTTGTCGAAGTGGTTATGGGAACCGATTGTGAGACGGTTATTTAGATTGACGGAGATAGGTTAGTCGGGTGCCGTAGTCGGACCCTATTGTTGTAGCACGTGATTGGGTATTGTTGGACGGAGATTGATTACTTGATTGTGTTGTTTATTATTGTTTGGACTTGGACGATGAGCCGAGAGTAATGACTCGGACATGTGACCAATTCGTTTGACTCAATAATCTTTATAAACAAACGTTAATGATAAAAACTCGTAATAATATTATTGATAATATAATCGTTTATATAAGTATATAGACGTGATAAACGTATATATATATATATATATATATACAAATGCGTATATTAATAATAAAACTATCACGAGTAAACGTTATAATAATACAACGATAAGTATTGTACTATGCGAATGGTGCAATAAATGTCGGGAGTATTATTATAAATAAATAACTAGAAATAATGACGAGAATTAATACGTTGGGTAATAAATAAATAAAACATGATTTTTTTTATAAATTTGGTAAACTTATCGAGTTATACGAGTTGTGGTTACTTAAGTCAAAGTGGGCTTTATTATGTGACTATTGTGTTGTCACGGATATATGACGATTAATATATCCATATTCTATAACTACGTAACTTATTTAATCGACAGGTTAAATTGAGTTATTTAGCTATATATAATGAGTATATTAATGGGCATTGTATCCTACGACGCCCATAGGTTGTGGTACGTGTATTAGGTTAATAAATTACTAAATATCTTGTGGAATTGGCAAATTTGATGATATATCTAGGGAATTTATTGGACTACGGTATTTACCATGTAGTATTCTTTGTGCTATGTGATTTAGGTTGGGTATAATCTTAGAATGATGTATTACGTAAATAAATATGGGGGATTACCAAATCGACGGATTTGATAAACTACGATGATTTATTTAAATAATATATTGGGCTAATATTAGACCTATAGATGGTTTATTATTCTTTTCGTTGTGGCTTCTTGGTTTGAGTTGTGTCGACCCACCACCCATATGGATACCAAACGTCAACCTTCAAATTAATATGAAGATAATTCGAGAAATGGATATTTTGGAAAGTAAATGGAATACGTTCGGGTTTGGGAATATTTGATTTTTGAGGAAATGATTCTGAACGCGTTTGATATTGTTAGGAAGTGCCGAGTCTGTAGTTGTCGTTACTTGAGTTTGCTTACGTCTTTCATCTATTGATTTCTTTTGCGGATTGCTGGACTTGAGGTGAGTCATAGCCCCACTTTTACTCTTGAACTTTGTTTTCAATACTTGGGGTGAGAAACGTGCAAATGTTTTATGTGGACTATTATCGCTTTTATATTCTTTTAAAACTTGCTATGCTTATAGAACTAGGTAGGATTTAGAGCGAGGCCTAGTCCCGAACTAGGTAAGCTATGGTTTAGTTGTTGAGCGAGGCCTAGTCCTAAACTAGGTAAGCTATTGATTGATTGTGGAGCGAGGCCTAGTCCCGAACTAGGTAAGCTATTGGATTGGTTATAGAGCGACGCCTAGACTTGAGCTAGGTAAGCTATTGATTCGATTGATTTAAGGTATAGCGTGCACCTATAGGGTTGGTTACTTTTGGTTGGTTCGTTTTGGTTGGATTATTTTGGTTTGTTGATTGAGGCCTAGTGTAGCTAGCAAGCATTATGCGTATATGTCCACTATATTGAATAATGAATTTAAACCTATGATCTCACCAGCGAAAGCTGACTTTTAGCGCGTTTTCTCAGGTAATTAAGTGATGCCCTTGGATGCTTGGATTGGAGGCTTGGCTATGGCACCTGGTTATGGATCTATTTTTTGAAACTCTGATAAATAATTGTGGACCTATGTTTATTTCTTTTGGGCCTGACTCTGAATGAATTTGGGATAAATGTTAACCTTAAAACCCCGCGTGGTTGTATTTTTCTTATGTTTACTTTATCTCGTTCCTTTACGTCTTGTGTTGGATACCAATCCCCGTAACACCCCGAAAGCTTGTTGAATCTTCCGCTGTACCAAATTTTGGGGGTGTTACAGCGCATATATCCACACATATACAACGGTTTGTTACATAAAAAGGTTATACTTGAACCTACACATACATTTGTGATACTGACATAAATAGTTCCATTAATTGAAAAAAGAAATATAATATGAAACTACAAACACATATGAAGACATGCTAAGTAATCTGGGAATGTGTAAGTAGACAAAACACAAAACCGATATTTTTTGTGGGAAATCAGTGGGTATTTACACACGTATTTCCCACATATTTATTAAATTGATAGGTAATCTGTGAGAAAGTACCCACATATTTTCCACGGACATAATCGTTTTCTTTTACTTTTTTGATATAGTTACACATTTACCCATATACATGTCGATATACATAGATACAAAACATCTATATATACAATGAAGGTCATAAACAAGCATACGGAACATATATGTGTAGATGTCCACACATATAATGGTTTGTTACAGAAAAAGGTTATTCCTAAACCTACACATACACTTGTGATACTGACATAAATAGTTACATTAATTGACAAACACATATAATATGAAACTACAAACACATATGAAGACATATTAAGTAATGTGAGAATGTGTAAGTAGACAAAATACAAAAATGATATTTTCTGTAGGAAATCGGTGGGTATTTACACACGTATTTCCCACGGATTTATTAAATTAGTAGGTAATCTGTGGGAAAGTACACACATATTTCCCACGGACATAATCGTTTTCTTTTACTTTTTTGATATACTTACACGTTCACGCATATACACATCGATATACCTAGATACAAAACATCTATAGATACAATGAAAGTAATAAACAAGCATACAGAACATATACGTGTAGATATGCACACACATATAATGGTTTGTTACACAAAATGATTATTTCTAAACCTACGCATACACCTGTGACACTGACATAAATAGTTATAGTAATTAACAAACACATATGAAGACATATTAAGTAATGTGAGAATGTGTAAGTAGATAAAATAATAAAAACGATATTTTTTGTGGGAAATCTGTGGGTATTTACACAAGTATTTCTCATGGATTTATTAAATTGGTAGGTAATACGTGGGAAAATACACACATATTTCCCACATACCAGTTAAATAGTTACTTTATAAAAAAAAGACCGTGTGAAAACCGTGAGTAATAGAGCTAAAATTTGCCACATACTTTTGGCCGTGGCTAATATGTGTGAAATGTGCCACAAGTTTCCCACTGAAATCTAATAAACACAAATAGTGTGAATATGGTCGCAAATATGTAGGAAATTTGCGACGGATTTCGCACAAAAACTTGGTCAACAATTTAGTGTGTAAAGAGTAGGAAATCCGTGGGAAATTTACGACATATTTCCCACTGAAATTTGGTCAACAATTTGGTGTGTAATTTGTTGGTATCCTGTGTGAAATTTCACACAGTTTTGTTTCCGTGGAAAAATTTCCGTAGGAAAAACCAGTTTGTGTAGTATTGTTTTTTAGCTTGAATAATGCAATAACAGGCTACACGAGATTTGTTTCTTTTGATGACGAAGTTGAGGGGTAATATTGCATTCTTTTGGTAACCTAAGGATTAAGATGAAATTTAGAAAAAGAAAACAAGAAGATACGCGTGAATTAAATATGAGTTTGTATTTTCTTGACTTTGTATATCCTTAGTCTTATTATTAATAAATGCCCACCATAGGGGAAAAATAGTGTCTTCATTGCGAACTTTGACATTTCTTATATGTAAGTTAACCATTAATTTCATGCAAATCCATTCATGTGCGCGAGACATCAAAAAATCCCCTACGACCCTACTATACTAAATGATGTGTTTACATACACAACTTGCAAATCGATTTAATACAAGTAGGACAACTATTGTTTGGATAATAGTAGAAACTACACACGTCATATAATAGCCATAATACTATAGTTATGAAAAATAAACACACGTTAGAAGATGGCAAAATTATATTGAAATGTGAAATTGAAAGAGAATAATGGAACTAGCTAATAAAATATCACAATAAGGTATTTAAGTAGTCAAACTTAATGAATTTTTTTAATGTTACTTATATAACTTTTTTTTAAGTAAAACATATTTTGACAAAAGAATATCTATATTGGGTTTGTAAATTGTGCCTTTAAAAAGAAAAAGAGTAAATTACATGGTTGGTCCCTGTGGTTTGTCCAAAATAACAACTTTCGTCATCCGAAGTTTAAAGTTGCATTGGTAGTCCCTAAGTATGTAAATAAATAACACACCTGGTCCCTATAGGGACCATTCATGTTATTCTTTGGAGGCGAAAAATTCACCTATAGGGACCATGTGTGTTATTTGTTTACATACTTAGGGACTATCAATGCGACTTTAAAACTTCGAGGGATGAAAGTTGTTATTTTGGACAAACCACAGGGACCAACCATGTAATTTACTCAATGAAAAATGATAGAACCACAAAAGAAACTTTTACAAACACTTTTACAAAATGAGGTATTGGTTCATTTTTCAATACATTCTCTTTCTTCTCTCTAATTAAACCAATCACAAAATGACACATCATTTTGGTAGGGCCCGTTTGGTTTGTTGCTATAGTATCAGATTTGGTATGAGACATAATGACAATTGATATAATTAAGTTTATCATTATCATTGTTTATGTTTGGATAACGAAATATAGTATGAAAAAATGTATAGATAATTAAATTTTGTAGTGGAAAAGAGAATGATCCA
This sequence comes from Artemisia argyi, assembly GCA_030686995.1. NCBI lineage: Eukaryota > Viridiplantae > Streptophyta > Magnoliopsida > Asterales > Asteraceae > Artemisia > Artemisia argyi. The sequence continues at coordinate 7,116,528 of CM060705.1, forward strand.
CCGAATGGATCCTATAGACACCAAATTGGTAGGTAATGAGTCTATGTCTATAATATACCCATTTCATTCTTCGTCCACTAACCAAACACCTTTAATCGGTATGAAATCCATTCCTTCATTCCGATTGGGCTCTACCAAACACACCCCTAATTGAGCAACCTGATTGACCTAATTCTTTTTCTTAATAGGATTGTTTTTGAAAAATTACTCCGAAATAAGTAATTCATTTATATTCTATGTAGTGTAGCCTAGCTGTACTTTCTTTCGATATAGTTTTTTGCTTTTCGGTTAGGTTTCTTTCTTTTGTGAGTTTGGCATGTCAATATCATGAGTTGTGGTTTCAAGCACAAAGGGTGTGTTGTTCGTCTATAGTTAATATATGGTGCGTTACCATATTGCTTTAACCTTATTGCTTTTTAATATACTTGACGAGGGTAAAAACATTTTACCCAAAAAAATTGTAGGTTTAGTTTTAGGCATGTTTATTAGGCACATGTATCATTTTTCTTTTGGTATATATCCGAAATAAACCAATATGATATAAAAGTGTGTAACACGTCAAGAAAATTGGTGTCTTCAGAATTTCTTAACTGTCTAAAGTTGAATAAATTAGTATTTATTAATACTATTCCTGCAAACAAAAACGATCCAAGATCTTTTGTTCATAAACTATTACACAAAATTTAAAGATCCATTATCTGATGGACAAAATCCGGAGTCTAAGCTTGAGTGTTTAGCATCGATTTTAGTTCTCGACACGTGAAGGCCGTTGCTTCAATTAGTTTATTTTGAACAGTTGACCCCTATCACTTGTCTTTCCTTGGCGCTTTTCATATCCCTATGTAACACCTCATAAGATTTAAGAATAGATGAACGAGCATTTGCTATTTCTACAAGTGTTTCTAGCGCTGCACAACAAAGGAAACAATTATTTCTTTTTAACACAAGTCAGGAAAAATGATGACCAATAACAAATATCATTATGCTCAGAGTTCGACAATTTCTATAAATAGCTTTCTGAATTCACCTGTCTCAAATGTAAGTTGAGAGGCCCGAAGCTTGGGTGAAACTAAAGTCCCAAGCATTGATAGTACCTTTGCTCGTTCTTTCTGAAGCTGCAAGGGAGTCACAATCATAAAATACTTGAAAAGCAGAAACACTCTCTTCATTTAATGAAAATAGCAACTTGGTGGTTACTTGTCAAATTATCAATACTTCCACTGTTGGTTAAAAAAAACTAATGATTGTTCTTGCAAAAATGTATTTCTACTATTGTCAGAAAAGAAAGTTGAAACATACTTCAGAACCGTATTGATTCACTCACAGGATTCTCTATTTTACGTGGTGATACATTGATTTCAGATCCGTTGCTTTCTTTTGGTTGCATTAGTAACAGATTCAATGCTGCTTTCCAGTGAACTCTCCTGGTTTCCTTTATGAACAAAGAAACCTTTATAAGTAGTCAGTAAATATAACAGATCCTTCCATTAAAACTTTGCACAAAGTTGCGATAAATAAAACTTTTCTTGGAGGTTAATCCTTCCATATGATAAACGAATAAGTTAGACTTCAAAAAATATCATGGATTTAATGAATTAGCAACATCATCAAAATTTGCAAAAATCGACAGATATAAAAAATTACAAGTAACAAACTCAACATCAATTATGTATATGGAAAAAATGTGTTCGCATTTGGTTTCAAAAGGCTGAAACATCTCTCATTTGGAATGAAAGACGAGAATTCTTGCTTGCAGATGCAAGCTTTTAAATAAGATTTGACGTTAAAATAGTCTCTGATGTCATACTGAACTTCTTTACGAGAAACAAAAGACATTTCTCATTAGTGAAGTTAGCTTGGAAAAATCATGGATTTGATACGGAACATGTGTTACTATATGTTGTTTTACTATGATAACCAGTTTGCATGAAGCAATATAAGCACTGCCCTATAAAATATTATCAAACCGTTGTCGTGTGCAATATAGGTAATTACATATGTTTACCAGAATCGCTTTGGCTTCTAATATTTTCTTTTAACTGCTCATCTTCCTCGATGTCTTCCTTCTCCAAAGAGGAGACTTTATTGTCAGGAGATGCCCATTTGCACAAAATGAACTTTGGCGACTTTGTCATGATGCTACCTAAAACAGAGGTGAAACTAATTAACACTTTTCTACACCTGTTAGCATGGCATTTCTGAGCCTAAATCACCAGATAACACATAAGTGTGACATTGAAAGATCATTTAGTACCCGCTTCTCATGAAAGTTGCATCAATTATCATTTGGGGGCGACTATGACAAGGTTGTCGTATTGACATAAACATTGGATAAAAGTTATTAGGCTACCATCAAAATTACAGATAAAATTTAGTTTGGTTGACAACGATGACCATTTCAATATAGACATTTGACTAATCACGTATTCTTAAAAACTTATGTCACACGTTGAATTGTCTGAGACACAGAATGTGCAGTATATTTCATATTTACGTATCACGTCATTTCTAAGTATGTAACTAAGGATTTTACAATTTTCATGTTATACAATGTGCACTAGCAAAATAGTTGAGCTAAACTATTACTTCCTTTAGATATCTCAGCAAACAAAAAAGGGGGTATGATAAGTTTCTCACGATCCGATCTCCATTCACTTGTCATCAAAACTAACAAAGGAAAGTTTTTTAATTAGTCTATACCTTCAAAGAAGGCAATTGCTTGTGAACCAAAGAATAGGACATAAACTACCGGGCAAAACTAGGTCGGATCCTGTAACACCCCCTAGTTTATGATATTGCAGCGGAAAAGTAATTAGGGTGTTACGGTGAGGATCGAAATCATAATTATATAAAATGGCTCTTAAAGAGGTGTTTTGAAAGTTATTTGTCATTCAAATAATATTTTTGATAAAAGATGAAACATTTGATTTAAAATCTCATTAAAAGATATAAAGGTTTGTAAGAATGACATATTTGATGTTTACACCATTTTAATTTATCAGAGTAATAAATGCCCGCTCCGTGTCTTGTTCTGCTCCGTTAATTACCTGAGATACACATGCTTAAAAGTGTCAACACAAAGGTTGGTGAGTTCATAGAGTTTAATGGAAAACCATTCATTTCAAAAAATTCATGAATATTTAGTAATAATTGTAATAAATACTAACAGTGATAGAACAAGTATTGAGTGATGTTGATTATAATCACAGATAAATCATATATGTATTCAATCAAATTCAAGTATTGGATCATAATCCTAACATGAGATGGAAACGCATGATACTAATGTAGTGAGATCTATAATGCCAGTCTGGTGAAATACCTATACAGCTGTATCTAAATATATGTTGAATACATATATTTTCTTATGGATATTGCCCCAAGCCTCATGACACGCAAAACATTAACAAAATACCGTAAAACGGAGGTGATCATCAAGTCAATGATGATAATAATGCCCTCGTGTAATAGGTGATTTGCCAATTCCTATTTTTACTCAAATATAGTGTATCACGACTAATACGACTAGCCACAAAGGCATTCCGTCAAGTATTTAGTGGGATAGGATGTCAAGCCTCAACAGGTTTCAAAGCTGTTTACTATATTTGCGCTCACAACAAGTGATTAATGGCTCATGATAGAGGGACTTTATGGCGATAAGGGTAACTTAGGCAATATCATGGTAATGATGAAACTAAAGTATTTATGCTCTTCCTAGCAAGTATTTCCAATGAAGCATAGAAATATCATATAAAGATAAGGGAATCATTCAGGATGTTATAGTATAGTCAAGCATTATGTCACAATAATCATTTTGGAAACATTATCATGTGAGTTCAGTATTCTAGTTAAGCAATTTGCCAGTAAAATATATATATCACATCTTAGGTCATAAACCATATCAGGTAAATATTAATTAGGAAATTGATTTGAATCATGTAAGTTATTCATATATTTATAAAATTATCAAAGTATATGTAAGCATGTATCTCCCCCAAAGAGTTAAAACAAGTATTGGAAATGGGGCTATGACTCACCTTGAGCGATACTGGAAATGATGAAAAGTAAATTCGGGTGAGATTATGGGAACGATTATGGAAATGTCTTCAATACGGAACCTGATTATAAGGAAAATCTAAGATTTTGACTTTATACTAATGATGGAAATGATAATGAGAACGAAAAACAATCTGATCGTTAGAGTGAGAATATGATATGCCTTAAATGCCTAAAGTTCAGAAATAATATATTTCATAATATTATCTTGTTTTTATGTCTTTGAAACCAATATATCATTTCCTCGAAAGTGGGGAAACGTTTTGTTAAATTAAATTGTTCAAAACGTTCTATATATAAATATAACGAACGTTAATGATTGAAATATATAAATATGCAACATGATGTGATGGGGTGACGTAAAATGGAAAATAAAATAAGAATGTCAATTCTAATATGTTGGTCCTTGTCTTTTTCCAGTTTTTACACTTTTTACCCCAACGGTGTTAGCGTTACACCGTCATTCCCTATTTTATAATAATTGCATTTATAGTCCACTACTTGTCCAAAATGACTTTCTGAGCTTGGAATATAATAATATATCAATTTTTATCATAAACTTTCTGTTTTGACAGTGTCAGTCCAAGTTTTAAAGGTTTGACAGTTTTAGTCCTTCTAAGTGTAACTAGTTTGCATTTTTAGTCCAAACATCCAAAAATTATTGGGAAAAATTATATTGAATTTTTTGGAGCTTATTAAAACTTGTATCAACTGCTTAATTGCCAAAATAGCTTATTTTCCAATAAATGGGCTTTTAACGATCCATTTAGTGGCCCGTAACCGTTTTAAAATCCGTACATCGTGAGACGAGTTGAGCTCATCAAAAATATCATTTTTCATGTTCTATTTTTATATCAAAAGTCCTAGATAAGCTAGCTTATCCAAAGTGCTTAAAAAAACTGCTTATTGGGCTTTTCAGTCCATTAAGCTTTTATATTTGGTTTTGAAATATGTATTTGTCGATTCACTTGGGCAATTTTTAAGCGGTTAAACGCGCTCATTATTACAAAGTGTAAATGTGAAACTTTTAGTTTGTAGCATGGAGAAACAGGTTGTGTAAAAATAATGGGGTGTCGTTAAGTTAGATTTTGTTTTACGAGGCCATTTATATAGTGACTTGGGACAGATTTTATTGGAAATGACTTAGTAAAATTTTTAAGTATTTTGAGTTTTTTCATGTGTGTGACCAAGGTACAAATGGGGTTCGATTTTAAATGTAACAATAATAATAACGTGAAATGAGTGTTCTTCGTGGTTCCTAGTGTTAAGGGATAAGTATAAGCCCAAGCCCGATTTGTGGGTTTAGGGTATTAGGGTTTCACCATTATAAATAATGGTCATTAATAAAGTATTGCCTATGGGTTTTATCATTATCTTACATGGTATCAGGCTATCAGCCATAATTCGATCCATCAATTAATCCTAAACCCTAAAATACCTTCCGCTGTTTAAAACCCAAACACCCTACTTTAATTTTTCCGGCCGCCGGCATCGGCCGGCGGTCCGGAGCATGTATATCCCATCTCCTTCATCATCACAGTAAACAACCAAATACAACACTCTCAAACCCATCTCAGGTCTGTAATCGGAAAAAAAAAAAGTTATGATCGCACCCTAATCCTTGTAGTCAGCTATAGCCAATTCGTCCTCTCGTTCTCTTCCTCTTCTTCAGTTCTTCCTTTGTTGCTGGTTCTTGTGGTCGACCGTTGGTTTTGTGATAACCAGTCGCCACATTTGTACTTCGATCGTTGGTATTCATGATTGCCAGTCAAAGTTGTTGGTTTACTTATTCTCGTTATATGTTCTCTTCTTTTTATTTCAAAGGTATTATTGGAAAAGATATGTAAGAAAGATGATATGAGGATGAAAGAAAAAATGGAAGAAAGGCAATATAACAAGCTAAGGAAAATAATTGGTTGGCAGGTGGGGTGTTGTTTTGATGTTTAATAAAGAAATCAACAAGTGGGTTTGCGTATGGTACATTCATTAGTTTTATTATTCAAAAAAAAAAAGTTATTTAGTTGTTTGTTTTGTGTCGAATCTAGGGTATAAATTCCCGAGACGACTTTTGTTGGTGTCGAATCCAGGGTATCAATTCCCGAGACGGCTTTTGTTGGTGTCGAATCCAGGGTATCAATTCCCAAGACGACTATTGTTGGTGTCAATTTGGCTTTCTTAGTTTATTTTTGTCTATTGTTTTATTTTGCTTTCTTAGTTTTCTTTTTCAGTCAGAGCTTTCGTGATTTCACCGCTCGGACTGCGGGAGAGTGTTAAGGGATAAGTATAAGCCCAAGCCCGATTTGTGGGTTTAGGGTATTAGGGTTTCACCATTATAAATAATGGTCATTAATAAAGTATTGCCTACGGGTTTTATCATTATCTTACACCTAGGCCTTCCACAAGGGAGGCAACCACGTTTTTGTGTTCTAATGATAAACATAGTACGTAAAAATATGAATTATATACGTTTGACAATAATGAATATAAGATGCATGGCGATATAATAACGTGTGAAACGAATTGAAAAGGGAGCGTGAGGACTTACAACACCTCTTAGGTGGGTAGTGGACGTGTGAGAGTAGCTAGAACACAAGGACGATTCACAAGTCGCTATAATATAATTCAATACGTACGTTTACATATAAATCCTTATATTTTCGAAGGAGCTATCAATGGAGTATGGGGATGCTTTCTGGTTCTTTGAGTGTTTCTTTACTGATCAATATGGTCTAGTAATGGTTTCTACGAGTTGAGAATGAGGGTGGTGAAAGAGTAGTGGGTTATACGTTTTATATATACAACGTATGAATTCATATTGAATTTCAAAACATTCACACATGTTCTAACGATTGAGTGTCAGAGATGTTGGGACCTCATTGAGATTTTACTGTATTTACAAGACTTTAGTAGATGTGAGTGAGTAGCAAAGTTGAAATTGACTTATGTGATTTATATATGTCGACTAGATTTTTGTTAGTGTACACAAATTGGGTTTTTGTGAAATCTTGGTGTCCTTGAGGTTAAACATTCTTAGTAACTCCATAATGATCAAGTCTAATCATTAGAACGTGATTAAAACAAGTTTGGTTCAAAACGGTTGAGTTTGTGAAAATTAATATATGTCGACTAGTGTTCAAAGGCCAATTACTTTGATCTTTTAAAACATATCCTACGTTGATATTAGAAGCTAATACTTGGCGACCTATTTTCTTGGTTAAGGTTAAAGGGAAGATGGATACTGTTTTGGGTTTATTATGTCGGAATAAGCTTATATAAGCCAAAAGTTGTAAAACTAAGGGGCAAAACTAGGTCGGATCCAATTTCTATAGCTGTGTGAATCTAAGTTTATGATTTTCAGAAGTTTACGTCCAGGCATACACGTTAACAAACTAGAATTATTACTTCATCTCTTTTAGGCAGAGGTAGAAAACCATGGGAGAGTCGGGTGGGTTGGCAATAAGTCAAACGGGCAGATCTTTCATTCATGTTGAAACAATTTTCTATATAATCAGTGTACCAAATATGATTAGTAAATCGATATTACTCCAATAAAAATCTAAATTTGTAAATAAGATGAAAATACACTTGATGAGAGACTTGACCCATGTACTTTTTACAATTTTGAATTTACACTTACCCATTAGAGATGAAACACATACCCAAACCAAATTGATGAATGGGAATTTCATCTTTCATTTTGGCTTATTACTAGCGTCAATTTTTTTAGCCTTTGCCATGGAAAGTGAACATATATGACATTTTCACAAAAAGGCTTGTGAATATATGCATATCTAGTAATTCTGACGTAATTCTTAGGGTGTGCCTTATATGCATATCTAGTAATTCTGAAGTAATTCTTAGGGTGTGCCTTATATGCATATCTAGTAATTCTGAAGTAATTCATAGGGTGTGCCTTATGTGAACCCCATACAAAAACTAATCGAGCAAATCATTCAAGATATGTGTGGTTAAGGTCAAAGGGAATTACCATTGTGGTCGTGAGTAATGTCTACTGTGGTAGCAGCAGAATGTGGTTGAAGGTTAAGCAATGCGGTGTTTACACGTGAAGCACCCATCGAATAGCGAGCGCCAGCTAACTCCAACCATCCCTGAATTACATAGGATTATTATTAAGCCATAAGCCTGCTATATAAGCCAAAATAAACACCCCCTTTATTAAAAAGAAATGATAAAGTGAAACAGAAGAAATAATAAGATGTCAGAATAAGCCAAAATAAACACCCCCTTTATCACGCGTTTTTTCTGGCTGCGGAGTCCGCTGCCCTGAGTTCTTGTTTTTCGTCATTCTGACCTTGAGTTCTTAGTGTAGTGTCCCACGGATGGCGCCACTTGTTGATACAAAAGTTGGGCTTACCTTGTTTGGACTCATGCTCTCGTACAAATTAGAATTTTAGTGCTTTGAGACCTGCGCACTAAGAAAATAAACAACACCGTTAGGCTTATCGTGGGATTGTCTCCCACGATTAGACTCCGGCGTGAGAGTAAGTAATCGGTTTAGGGTTTAGTTGAAGAGTTAGGGATTATGTAAATCGTACCTTTAATGAGAATGTATCATTCTATATATATGGGCGTAGAAACCATGTAGGTTTCTTGCTCCTTACTCTTCGCACACGTGGTGCTTATCCGGGGTAAGGATATCTATTCCGTAAATAGAAGATCCTTATCTTATGACCGGTTAGTTTGGTTGGGCTTTGGACTTCGTGGGTCCAAGCCGTTGGTATTATGGCCCAAGTCATTGTCATGGTAGCCCACTCGTGGTGGGTTTGGGCTTAGTAATGTTTATCATTTGGGCTCGTGGCCCAACTGTAGACTATACGTCATCATGTCCTCCCAGTCTAGTGTGCGCGGCTTGTAGCCGCGGATACTAGACTAGTGAGAGTAGCGGTAAGCGTGGCGGGAAAAAATCAAATACTTCCCGCCCAAAAGTGGGAACAATCTATCGGGTCCCAAAATATCGTAAGAAATGCTTCGAAAAACGGGGAGAGTGTCCACGTATTCATTGGTAAGAGGGAAAAAGTGTTGTACCTTTTCTCATCCTAGCCACACGTTTTTGTTATTGGGATCCACGTGGCGTCCCTTCTAGGGTTTTTGAGACTTATAAAAGTCACCGCCTCCTTTCACTGTGAATCACACAGTTAAAATCATTCCCGCCATTTTTAAACCTTTCAAAGCTTTTTCTTCGATCTACGTACTGTTCTATTAGGTAATTGCGCCTGCGCAATCTAATACATCTTGTTTATACTTTGAAAATGGTGGCTCAGTTGCACGAGTTTCGCTCTGCGATGGATGAGGATGACGTACGTCAATATTCGTCTGATTACTTCATTCCTCTCGACGTCCATCCGGAGGTACCAGATGTTGACGCGTGTATTGCCGATTTCCCCGATGGGAAGATAGGTTTATATACACGCTTTTTTGATTACGCGAGTTATCGCGTACCAATATCCTTATTTTTGAGCAACGTGCTCAATTTCTACCAACTTCATATCTCGCAGCTGCACTGTATAGGTGCGGCGAAGATATCCAACTTTGAGGTAAACTGTAGGTTACTTGCCATCAACCCGACTTTCGACCTATTCCGTGCGTTTTACCACACGACGTGGTCGCACGGGTGGGTTTCCTTTGCAAAGCCCTCGGGGCGCCTTCAATGTTCTACTGATAAAGTAGACTCTTTAAGGCATTGGAGGGAATATTTTTTCTGGGTGGATGATGCTGTGTTTCCATACTCAAGGGTCGTTGCCGAGGGATGAGCGTCCCGTCCCTGGTTCGTATAGCGTCGCAGATTGATGAGGCGAAAAATGATCCGTTTTTAGGGGGTCATTTAAGCCCGGAATTGAATTTATTTGATCAAATATTACCCTAAATCGTTCCTTTTGTGATTTTAGGTACGTTTGGAGTGAAATCTGGAAAAGGAAGCAATTCGGACGTTTTTGGAGCATAAAAGTGAAGAAAATGCCAAAGACTTAATTTTCCATGCTGGAACAGTGTTTGACGGCGTCAAGAGGAAGATCATGACGGCGTCAAGAGTAAAAACCATGACGGCCCAGTGAAAACCTGAAGGCGTCACAACAAGGGCGTCAAGACAATTTTTGGTGACGGCCTGCATAAGGAGTATACATGACGGCGTCAGACCCAGATCTAGGCAGTCCGAGGATTATTTTGGCAGCGAGATGACGGCGTCACCCATTTGTTCTTGACGCCGTCAGCCTCTATTATCTATATATAGTTTTCTAATTTTCATTCATTAGAGAGGAACAAGTTTGGAGAAACCCTAGGGCCGAACCTTATACGAATTTTACAGCTTTTCAAGGGTTTTCAACCCTTGAAACCTTTCATGTGTTATTAAGATAAGTCTTTTCTTAATTCAATCAATATGTCTATGTGTTGGTTGTCTATATCTTATGCTTGTCTTGATTCCACCATGTTAGGCTAGACTTATTTTGTGTTTGCTTAGATCTAATGAAACCTAGATGTTGATTATGTGTTGATTACTTGTTTATGGTTGTATTGGATGAATGATTTCAATGTTAGGCTTAAGAAAACTGGCAGATCTCCATTGTGTAACATGCTTGAACGTCTTAGGAAACATGAACCGATGTGTACTAGGTTTTATTGGTTGTATTTAATGCATGAGTAAATTCTAATGATCCCATGTTAGGAGCTTCTTGCAGGCTCGACATAGGAGTGAAGTAGGCGCTCATAGGATTGGGGAAGTAAGTACGCCACCCTATGAATGGTATTAAGGAATACAATCCGTCATCCACGCAACTATAACAATTAATTAACGTGTAAAAGATATCTAGGGAGTAGTGAAATCTAAGTAAACACATTTCTCCACTTATTGCTCACAATTTTAGTTTAATTTAGTTTATTTACATTTTTGTTATTTTATTTTGATTGCATCTTTAGTCATTGGGTTAGTTGCTTAACAACTAATTCCGCCCACTCTCTCAAAAACCCGATATTTTACTTGCTTTCATAAAATATAAAAAATACAAAAAGAATCATCTCTCATCTCTAGAACTAGTATTTAGGTTTTCTAATCCTAGCGACACTATTCCTAGCTAAACGATCAATCCCCCGGTACTTGTCACTATACTATACTACAATGATCAGGTACACTGCCTGGTGGGGGTTGTAAGCTTCTCAAGATCCCTTGAGAGGTAAAGCCTGGTGCAATTCCCACGCATCAAGTTTTTGGCGCCGCTGCCGAGGATTGTCTATCTTTACATTTATTCCTAAACTTTCGCAAAAGAGTGCGACGCATCAAGTTTTTGGTGTCGCAGCCTGGGGAATAGTTATTGTCTAGGTTAGAATTTTTTTTTTAGGTCTACTTGCTAGATTCCTTTCTAGTAAGATTTTATTTTTATTTTTAGGTTTTCTTTAGTCTATCTTACTTCTTCGTATCTTTGTTCGTAACCTTTACCATCCGACATCATGGAAGGTGGTAACATCTTTGAACCCGTCATCCCACCACAACAAAACCCACCACTAGTACCTCTTAGGCCCCGAACCTTAGGAGAGTATTCCAGACCTAGCCACCAAGGCTATCGAAACACTATTGAGCTCACCGGAGCCAATGTGTTACCCTTGCGATCCGACACCATCCGGTTGGTGCAAAGCGGATGTGCATTCCATGGACTTCGTTCCGAAGATCCAAATCAACATCTTAAGGACTTCCTTAAAATTGTAGATTCAATAGACCTAGATGTTGCAACTAGAGAGACAACCCGATTACGCCTATTCCAATTCTCTCTACGTGATCAAGCTAGTCAATGGCTTGAACGTTTACCCGCGGGATCCATCATCTCATGGGATGATCTCACCACTCGTTTCCTTGCTCAATTTTTTCCACCGGGGAGAACTACCAAGCTTAGAAATGATATCTTGATGTTCCAACAACATCAGGGTGAAACTTTCTACGAAGCATGGGCTCGTTTTAAGGATCTCCTCCATAAGGTCCCTCATCATGGTATAAACCTTTGGTTATTAGTCCAGATATTCTACGTCCATGTTGACTATCACACTAAACATACAATCGATAGGGCCGCGGGAGGTAAACTGCGTGATAAGAACGCCGAGGAGTCCTGGGCAATTATTGAGGAGCTTGTCGCCGATAATCAAGAGATGTGGGAGTTTAATCATACGATAAAAGTGGCCATCAATGCAGTCTCAACATCTGAAGGGACTACCGAAATCCCCGATGAACTCCTATGCAAACTCGAGGCAAAAGTTGACTACTTTGAGGAAAGGCAAAGGAGACCTTTAAGTCCTAGACGGGCTACTGTCAATTCTGTCTCGAAAACAACTTCAACACCGTTATTTGAATCGCCCTCTAGAGAAAATGTCGAGACTTTTCAAAACTATGCCCCACCTTATTACCCTCCCGAGGAACTTAGCCCGGAGTTTGAAGCTAGAATGAGAGAATATATGGCAACTCATTCAGATCGGCTCGCCAGATTCGAGGAAGCAGTTTATAAGCAAAAAGAGGAGATGCAAATGAATGAGATGATGAATCTATTGGAGGAGTATGCCAACCAGAGAACCCCCGAAAGAATGCTACTAAGGAAAGAAAGTGTCATCCCCGCTACCCAATTTGTTAACTCCATCACAATTGTCCACAAGGATAATGAGAAGGTAAAAACTCCTACTAAACAAACCTTAGATGAGCCACCAAAATCTCAACCCTTGAGTTACTACCTGAAACATGATATAAATGAAAACACTATAACAAATTGGATAAAGGGTGACGGGAGTAACCAACCTTCCAAACAGAGTTCTGAGAAAGGGGAAGGGGGAAAAGATGAGTATGATACATTACCTGGGGGGCCAATATTCGAGAGGCTATTGGTACAAAAAGTGGCTACTAAGCAGATGGCGTGTGGGAACTTTGAGATACCAACTAGTATCGGGGATTTGAAATATCTTAGTGCTTTTGCCGACCAAGGATCGGAAGTGAATCTTATGCCCCTAACTATTTACATCCAACTTACGTAAAAAATGCCAGTTCCTACTCGTGTTAGGTTATCCCTCGCTGGACACTCGTACGTATACCCCCTAGGAATCGCAGAAGATGTGTTAGTTAATGTCGCAGGATTCATGTACCCCGTTGATTTTATGATCATCGATGATAAGGGAGATGGATGCATGCCAATAATCCTTGGGGCACCATTCCTCGGCACCGCTAGGGCTGTCATTAAGTATGAAGGAAGGAAAATTGAGCTTAAATCCGGAAAAAGAAAGATTAGCTTCCCCATGACCCCGCGAAGTGGGCATGAGAATTTAAGTTGGAGAAAGCTCAAAAATAACATTGGCACGACACCCATTCGTGTTCAGAATAAAATTCTTGCATGGGAGGCAAGAATCAGAAGCTATAAGGAGGCAAAATATGAAAGAACAAAGGCAACAAAGTTCATGTCAAGCTTGAACATAGTCAACCAACGATGAACCATATGCCATTTGAGGAAGGAAACTTAGTTCTCTTAAGACACTTGGATATAACAATACCTCCTGATAAACCAAGTCCCTGGTGGTATGGACCTTTCACAATCAAAAGTATAAGCCGAGAAGGGATAGCTACCTTGAGCAGTCAATTTGGGGAAGAGAAGATTGCGAATATCGATCGGTTAAGACATTACTGTTATGATAGTGAGGGTCATAACTATATGGGATACATCATCTCAAGAGATGAGGTCACGCAGTAACCTATGACCTTGAGTCTAGCTACAAGACTCGTAAATAAAGAAAAGCGCTTCTTGGGAGGCAACCCATGCTTTGTGTGATTTTGATTTTATTTGTTTGTTATTTGCTTCCGTATGCATGCTTTATTTTTATTGTTGGTAGATCATGTTTCTAAAACTAAAAGGTGGAAATACTTTACTTTGTTGTTTGGCCTAGTCTTAACTTCACCCTAAAGGTATTTTTCAAAAGATAAGTGTAAGGGGAAACCCCAAATATGTTTTTAAGAAACAACCCGATCATGATTCTCCACAATATTAAGTGAACATGTATATTCGTACTTGTTAGAGTCAAATGCTTGTATCGAGTCATAATGAAGTTTTGCAGGATTTTCCAGGAAGTAGGACCAAGTTTTTCCAGAAATTTTCCAGAAACTTAATATAAGAATTTCTGCAGGTCACTTCTGACGGCGTCACGAGTTTACTCTTGACGGCGTCACGTGCAAAAATCTGGAAATTTTACCAGTTTTGTTTTTGTAACAGAGTTTTAAAGTTTTTGTTGAATTATTAAGTTTTATAATCTCCAGGAAATCTGCAAACTTCATTCCCCAAGCATTATATCTTACTTTGTTTTCTAGGATTTAGTAACTTATGTAGATTGCTGCCGATTTTATGCGAGGTTGCTTTGTCTATTTTCTCAGGATTTACAGGTTATGTATGACAAGAAGATGATTTATATTCTGGAAGAGAAGCTTTGATTGTTCATTTTCTTGGAGGAAGATCTAACCTGGTTACCATACTATCCATACCGAGCGAATCAGGGGAGTATTTGATTTCATTCTTTTACTTGTTTTACTTTTACATTCTTTACTTGAACATTGGGGACAATGTTCATCCTAAGTGTAAGGGGAGGGTAAATGATGATACCATATAGGATACACTTTCACTTGAGTTTGTTTTGTTTGATGGTAGGTGTGTAATAAAACTATGAGAAATACTTGTCAGTGTAATTTTAGCGCCAAATTTAAATTTTTTTACAACATGTAGGAGTGAAGCTTTAGCCTTAGCAAGCGTCTCATGGATAGGAGATTGTATGACTAGCACATAACCGTATCATTCAGAAAAATTTTCCACCCAAATATGTGAGGTTCTCCTTTAGATTTGATAGGAAAAGCATTTACTATTAGTGCTTATGAGTGTACCGGTAGCATTTAGATTCTAGAACTTGCGTTAGTGATGCATCCCGAGACCGCTAGTGAGACTACATTCGTGTAGTAGGATTTACTACATGATAAGAGGCATTAGGATCACCCTTGTGTTAAACCCGTATCATAATTACTTGACCATTTAAGTCATATTACTTGGCTAGTTAAGTCAACTAATTTTTCCCACACCTTAGCGTTGTACTCATTTTTAGTACACGAAACCCCTAGTACACCCCTCCGAACCTATCTTTTCGTTTCTAACTTTAAGCATTTTACTTAAAGGAAGAATTTGTTACACCCCACTTAAATGTACACCCAAATCGCCTTAGCCTTCCGTGTATGCACTCATCTTTAGTGCATTATTGTTATTTGTTAAACCCTAAGTTAACTATCTAATTGATTACATGGTTGCTAAGTCGAGTCATATCCTTGTACATATTGTTTTGGGACGATTGGGACTCATGGGTAAAGTACTAATGTTATGGAGTAATGAGGAAGAACATCATTTTATTACCCCCAATTGTGCGTTAATCTTAAAAGTACTCCAAGTGTTTTGATTTTCTTAATTCGAGTCATTAGATTAGTTTATTGTAAAGTATGTAAAATTTCAAGTGTAAGGGGAATTTTCATTCCCTATGATGTATTATTTTGGATGGTAGGGTAAGAGTGTATGCAAAAAAAAAAAAAAAAAAAAAAAAAATATAGAAAAAGGAAAAGAGAAAAAACATACGGACTACCATCCTATTTTATTCTATGTTCATTTTATGTTTTTGTTATTTTTCATTTATTAGCTTAAGTCGAGTCTAGTCTTGACTTAGCAACGCCATATTGTACATGTAATTAACCAAGATTGTTAGCTCGCCACCAGTAAAGATTGCCTATATCCAACAAAACCGTGTATTCCATATCCCTACACCTAACGTTACAACCCTTTAAAAGACCGCTTTGATAGTTTATCCTAGGTGCTTACGCCATGTGGTGGAGGTTTGATCCTTTCCCAAGCCTATAATAATCTATTTTGCTATGACAGGTAGTGAGAGATATCTTCCGTTTCCATATTGTAATTTATACTTTATTACACCCGAGAGATGTGAGTATCTAAACACTATTTGTGAGGTGCTAGTATATGACCTCCGTGCTTGTCTTTGGTCTTTTGTGGAATGATTATTTGTTGTAATTACTTTTATATTTGTGTTAAATGACCTCTAACTTGTCTTTTGATTAGAATAAAAGAGCATTTGCTTGAGGACAAGCAAATCTCAAGTGTAAGGGTATATGATGAGGCGAAAAATGATCCATTTTTAGGGGGTCATTTAATCCCGGAATTGAATTTATTTGATCAAATATTACCCTAAATCGTTCCTTTTGTGATTTTAGGTACTTTTGGAGTGAAGGAAGCAATTTGGACGTTTTTGGAGCATAAAAGTGAAGAAAACGCCAAAGACTTAATTTTCCATGCTGGAACAGTGTTTGACGGCGTCAAGAGGAAGATCATGACGGCGTCAAGAGTAAAAACCATGACGGCCCAGTGAAAACCTGAAGGTGTCACAACAAGGGCGTCAAGACAATTTTTGGTGACGGCCTGCATAAGGAGTATACATGACGGCGTCAGACCCAGATCTAGGCAGTCCGAGAATTATTTTGGCGGCGAGATGACGGCGTCACCCATTTGTTCTTGACGCCGTCAGCCTCTATTATCTATATATAGTTTTCTAATTTTCATTCATTAGAGAGGAACAAGTTTGGAGAAACCCTAGGGCCGAACCTTATACGAATTTTACAGCTTTTCAAGGGTTTTCAACCCTTGAAACCTTTCATGTGTTATTAAGATAAGTCTTTTCTTAATTCAATCAATATGTCTATGTGTTGGTTGTCTATATCTTATGCTTGTCTTGATTCCACCATGTTAGGCTAGACTTATTTTGTGTTTGCTTAGATCTAATGAAACCTAGATGTTGATTATGTGTTGATTACTTGTTTATGGTTGTATTGGATGAATGCTTTCAATGTTAGGCTTAAGAAAACTGGCAGATCTCCATTGTGTAACATGCTTGAACGTCTTAGGAAACATGAACCGATGTGTACTAGGTTTTATTGGTTGTATTTATGCATGAGTAAATTCTAATGATCCCATGTTAGGAGCTTCTTGCAGGCTCGACATTGGAGTGAAGTAGGCACTCATAGGATTGGGGAAGTAAGTACGCCACCCTATGAATGGTATTAAGGAATACAATCCGTCATCCACACAACTATAACAAGTAATTAACGTGTAAAAGATATCTAGGGAGTAGTGAAATCTAAGTAAACACATTTCTCCCACTTATTGCTCACAATTTTAGTTTAATTTAGTTTATTTACATTTTGTTATTTTATTTTGATTGCATCTTTAGTCATTGGGTTAGTTGCTTAACAACTAATTCCACCCACTCTCTCAAAAACCCGATATTTTACTCGCTTTCATAAAATATAAAAAATACAAAAAGAATCATCCCTCATCTCTAGAACTAGTATTTAGGTTTTCTAATCCTAGCGACACTATTCCTAGCTGAACGATCTATCCCCCGGTACTTGTCACTATACTATACTACAACGATCAGGTACACTGCCTGGTGGGGGTTGTAAGCTTCTCAAGATCCCTTAAGAGGTAAAGCCTGGTGCAATTCCCACGCATCACAGATGCGGATACGATTGATAATAATCGCATTCCCATTAACTCCTATCCTGAGGAGTTTTTGGTGCATATGGGGCTGAGTCGCAACTATTTTGATGGTGCTGACGAGGTGCCAACCTTCATTGATGGGAACAACCAGGGTGGGTGCTCATCCTTTCTTGCCTTTGCCTCTGTAATGTAAGTATTTGTTTGTATTTCTTCAATAACTAAGTTGTCCTTGTTATTTGTTTCTGTCCTTCGCATAAATGGATTTGTTCGCTGTGGTGAAATTGAAGGAGCCCAAGCGCGTGACAGTGGGGGTGCGTCCCCTGAGGGACGGTGAGGAGCCTATCTTAGAGGCTACTGTGTCCCCTGGGTCCGTTGCACGTGAAGATTCTCCACCTGCCGCTACGCTGGTTGTGCCAGTGCAGAGTGTTCCTTCTACTGGGGAGCAGTTTCCCATAGTGGAGGAGGAGCCTGCTGATTCTTCTGATAGCATGGAGATCCTGGAGCCTGTAGTGGGAGTCCAAGGCGAGAAACGTAAGGAAGCGCCTTCTGGTGGTTATGGCGCTGGAACCTCCAAGAGGAGGCGCCACCTTATTGCTGACGAGGAGTCCTCCGCAGCGGATGATATGTCCGTTTCTGGTGCGGAGAAGAATTTGTCCAAGTCTTCACCTTTTGTGTAAGTGTGTATAACTTTCTCTTTTCCTTTGTTATATCCTCGTACTAACTTTACATGCTTTGTTTTGTAGTGACCATGCTGCGAATGATGATGCAGTGTTTGCTGATCGTGCAGTATCACCGCAGGCTGCTCACGTGGAGGAGCCTTTGAAGGCAGCAGCGCAGATGTCTGCGCATGAGTTGGTGGAGGAGCTAGCTGTTGTTGCTGCTCGCCAGGCTGAGTTGGTCACTCAGCTAAAGGCGCAGGCTGTTGTGGAGGGGGGTACTCTTGCTCAGAAGGATGAGGAGATTGCTCTCCTGAAGGCGCAGTTGGCTGATGCGTGAAAGGAGGTGGAGTCCACCACTTCTTATGCGAGGAAGTTCGCAGATGAGAGGCTGTCGCTACTGGTTGATTTAAACCAACAGCGTAATGAGATGCGGGAGTACAGGTCCAACTTCTCTTAGGGCTTAAAATATCTGCAGCTGAAAAGGGGTGAACACTTCGCAAATCTTGATGAATTTTGCAAGAAGGTTGAGGGCAAGCTGGCAGTGCAGGAGGACAAGTTGCGCAGATTGAGTATAGAATATGATGAGGAGTTGTATCCTCATCTTATGTCCATGATTGCGGAGCGCAGGTACTTGTTGTACATTGTCTTTGATTTTTATTTGTATTTGCTCCTTCCTTTCTAATGCATTCTTTGCTGTTTGTGCAGGTGGTTGATCAGCCATGGCTTGCGCCTGGCTGCCATGGCTTGCGCCTGGCTGCCATGGCTTGCGCCTGGCTGCCATGGGTACATTGGAATCCCCCGAGGTCGTGGGTGCCTTTGGTAAGGTGGTGGAGTGCGCCGTTGCTCGTGGCAAGGCCCAGGCTGTGGAAGAGCTTGCTGAAGGTCAACTGCTGACCGTTCCCCTCGCTGAGGTTCCTGGATACAATGTTGATGCTTTTGAGGAGCTTGTAAAGGCGATGGAGGGGATGAAGCTCTTCGAGCTTCCACACATTGCGCGGTTGGAGCGTGACCAAGATTGTCCCATCTCAGTAATAATGGCGAGATTAACTCTGGGGAGGCATGTCTTGGAGAATGCAGAGGCTCAATCTGATTTTTATTTGAAGCCTGACGAGTCTCAGTTGCAGGTTCCAGTGTTCGCGCAGCCGCGTGATATTCTTAACCCCTTCGCTATTGAGAGGGAAGTTCCTTTGAGGGAGGTCTTGGAGCATCATGCAGAGAGGGCGGCCAAGAAGAAAGGTATCAAAGGGAAAGCCACTCTCTGCGGTGTGGGTGCTGCGCATATCCCTAGGTCAGATGGGGTTGCAGTCAGTGTGGCGACCGTGTCACCGAGAGATGCATTGCTTTTGAAGAAACTCCAAGAGGCTGGGAGTTCTGCTGACCAAGGACGCAGCCCTCAACGCTGTTGTAGCTTGTAGATATGTATAACTCGTAGTTATAGCGTTGTAAAAACTCGTGGTTTTTGTTTAAATGAAAGTATGGGACTTTTGCACGTATAAGTCGTTTTGTACTTAGATATTTTGTCTTTGTTATGTGAAAGACTTTCCAAGAGTTATGATGTGCATATAATATCTTGTATTGTGTCCATAACTTAAGTATTAAGTCCGTAACTTAATAAGTAAACGTTTGTAGTCCATAACTTTAACAAACGTGCAGGTAGGCTTGTAGCGTGCTGCATTTATCATTATTGGGGAACCAAGGGTCTTGGTATCTTAATTTGTCTATATTTGCACAGTGTGCGTTGTTGCGCATTCATCGTGGGATGCGTGTTAAACTAAAGTCATAGTCGTGTATGAAGTTAGTGAATTTGCGTACGAACTTAGGAGTCAATTGTTTTGAATCCATGTGGTGGTATGCAGCGTACTACGAATGCCACTTTTTAGGAGTCAATTGTCTTGAATCCATGCGGTGGTATGCAGCGTACTGCAAATACCACTCTATAGGAGTCAATTGTCTTGAATCCATGTATTGTTAAACGCGCACAGTGTGCGTTGAAGTGCATCCATCGTGGGATGTACTGTTAACTTACTCCAACGTCTTGATAGTAAGGTGTTTAACAAGGATACGTGATCCGGTGTTGATGGGTTTGCAACCCTCTTACTCAACGAGTATTTTAGTAGGTTTACTCATCCTGTCTGCCCTCGTGTGGTCTTAATATGTGCATGCACGCCATGTAGGCAATAATATAAATAAACAGAATTGAAACATAAATGAATGATGTAAGCAATAATGTTAAAATGTGTTGTGGAGTTAGCTAGAAACCACAACGTTTTATTAATCTTGCAAGTTGAAAAATAAAGACAATTTCCTAAAAGAAAAAGTAAATACACAGACATTTATTGAGCACTTACTAAAGTGTGGGGGTGTCAGTGTGTGGGCCGTAGCCTAAAGGTAGCATCTCTTTAGATTGCAAATGTTCCAGGTGCGTGGTAGCTCGTGGCATTTCATGTCGCGCACTTTGTACGCCCCATCGCCTAATGCCTCTGTGACCTCGTAAGGTCCTTCCCATTTGGGTCCGAGTTTGCCCGTTTCTTCTGCGTGGCTTGCATCGTTGGCGCGAAATACAAAGTCTCCTGGTTTGAAAGAAGTGTTTCTGAATCTTGCATCATAATACTTCTTCATCTTTGATTTAGCTTTTGCTTCGCGTATAGCTGCCCTTTCGCGTCTTTCTTCCAACAGATCCAAGTCAATGCGTCGTTCATCGTCATTTGTTGTGACGTTAACTTCCGATGTACGGATTGTTGGCATTCCAATTTCTGCAGGTATAACAGCTTTTGTCCCGTAGACAAGAGAAAAAGGTGTATCGCCATTGCTGACTTTGATTTCTGTGCGGTGGGCCCACAGGACATGCGACAGTTCGTCCACCCATCGTCCTTTATGTTTGTCCAAGCGCGCTTTAATGCCTTCACCCAGGCTACGATTCGCGCGTTCTACTAATCCATTTGTTTGTGGATGTTTAACTGACGCGAAGTGATGTGTGATGTTTAGTTGTGCGCACCAGTCTTTGAATGGGTTATCACAGAATTGTTTTCCGTTGTCCGAAATAATCTCTCCAGGTAGGCCGAAGCGGCATACAATGTTGTCCCAAACGAATTGTTTAACCTGGTTACCTGTGATACTTGCCACTGCTTTTGCCTCGATCCATTTGGTGAAATAGTCTATGGCAACAATGAGGAACTTAAGTCCTCCCTCCGCGACTGGAAAGGGTCCTGCAATGTCGATTCCCCATTTATGGAATGGCCATGGTGAGGTGATGGGTGTCAATTCATGTTGTGGTCGGCGCGGAATGGGTCTATGGACTTGGCAGTCGTTACATCTTCTGATCATGTCTCGCGCGTCGCGGTGCATGGTAGGCCAATAGTATCCGGATCGCAGGGCACGCGCTACAACAGACCGTGGTCCTAAGTGCATGTTGCAAGATCCAGCGTGGATTTCTCGGAGTACATATTCTTCCTGAAGAGGTTCGACGCACCTAAGCCATGGTTGCAAGAATGAACGCCGATATAGGATACCGTCTCGAAGTTCGAATCTCTGCACTGTGCGCCGTATCCGTCGAGCATCATTTTGTTCTTGAGGGAGTGTTCCCTTGCTTATGAAATCTGTGATGGGTGTCATCCATGTAGGATGTTCTTCCTCTATCACTGTGGAGATTTCCATCTCAGAGATGGATTTATTCTTCAAGGTTTCCACCAAAACCTGTTTTGACAGGTGTGCGAAGCTTGTCGATGCGATTTTACTCAGCGCATCTGCTTTTTTATTTTCTCCTCGTGGGATTTGTTTGATGGAAAACTTGTCAAAATTCTTGATCATGGACTTGGTCTTATCGAGATATTGGATCATGTGTTCCTCTTGGGCCACATATTCGCCTAACACGTGCTATGCGGAGTCCAGCCAGTAATGCTTCTTATTCTGCCTCATTGTTTGTGGCTATGAATTCAAAACGCAGTGCGTAAGTATGCTCTGTTCCATCTGGGTTGGTAAGGATAAGACCTGCGCCTGACCCTTCTGTGCACGAAGATCCGTCCGTGAATAGAACCCATGGTTCTTGTAATGGTACATCAATCTTCGATGGTGGAGTATCAGCATCTGGTTTCTCAATGATGAAATCAGCCAATATCTGTCCTTTTATCGCAGTGCGCGGCCTGTAGGAGATGTTGTGCTCGCTCAATAACACGCTCCACTTTTGTAGCCGTCCTGATGCATCAGGTTTAGAGATAACCTGCTTGATGGGTTGGTCCATAATCACAGCTATTAGATGCGCTTGGAAGTACCTGCGCAATCTCTGAGCTGCGAATACTAAAGCTAGGACCAGTTTCTCCATGGCGGTGTAGTTAGTCTCTGTCTTCTTGAGTGCTTTGCTTACAAAGTATATGTGTGTTTGAACAGAGTTTCTATCTGTCAGTAGCACCGCGCTGACTGCTCCATAGGTCGCTGATAGATACATGATCAATTCTTCCCCTTGTCGGGGTGCGACAAGCTTGGGTAGCTCTGCTAGGTTTTGTTTGAGCTGTTGGAAAGCTTCTTCTGCGTCTGGAGTCCATCGAAAATCCCCCTTTTTTGTACACTTCGTGGGTGTTTTAAATAGAGGAAGTGACTTGTCCGCTGATTTGGACAAGAATCGATTTAGTCCAGCTAATTTGCCATTTAGTGACTAGACTTCTTTTAGCGTGCGTGGTGAAGGGAGTTCGATGACCGCTTTTGTTTTCACTGGGCAAGGTTTAATGCCATCGGGTTCTATTAGGTACCCATGAAACATGCCTTCTGTTGCTCCAAAAGTGCACTTCTTGGGGTTCAACTTCATATTTATTCGTCCCAATGTCTTAAACGTCTCCTCAATGTCACGCACCAATTCCTCTTCGGTGTGGCTTTTTATGACTAAGTAATCGACATAGACCTCCAAATTGCGACCCACTTCCTTCTCAAATGCGTTATCCACTAACCGTTGGTATGTGGCTCCTGCATTTTTTAAGCCAAAGGGCATTTTTGTGTAGCAGTATACCCCTTGACTCGTGTGGAAGGGTGTTTTTTCTTCATCCTCCTTGGCCATTTGAATTTGATGGTATCCTTTGTATGCATCGAGGAAGCATTTAAAGGGATACCCGCACAAGGATTCTACTTTCCAATCAATTTCTAGTAGAGGGTAGCAGTCTTGCGGACATGCTTTGTTGAGATCGGTGAAGTCCACGCACATTCTCCAACTACCATCGCTCTTCTTTACCATTACTGGATTAGAAAGCCAGTCATGGTAATAGACTTCCCACATAATGCCTGCGTCTACAAGCTTGTGCACTTCCTCCAGGATGGCTTTTGCGCGATCTGGAGCTTGACCGCTCTTTTTCTGCCGTATTGGAGGATATACTTGTCGGATTTCCAGCTTGTGCTCTGTGATGGCTCGTGGCACTCCGGTCATGTGTTTGGGTTCCCATGCAAAGATGTCTAGGTTCTTTTGCAACAGTGCGCACACAGCTGCTCTGCCCTTGTCGGACAATGATCCTCCAATTGATATCTCATGGTCAGGATAGTCTGGGTGGATTGCAACTTTCAGGTTTGTCACCTTGGTTGTGCACTGTTCTGGGGCGTGCGGAATCTCATTTGTCACTGCGTTGCATTCTTTTGGGAGTATGGTGGTATTGTAGAGGGTAACAATACCTCCTTCTACTGGAAATTTAAGCATCCCATGCGCTGTGGATAGCACCGCTCGTATGGCTGATATTCCGGGTCTCCCAATAATGCCATTGTATGACGAGGGAGACCTGATTACCATGAAGTTCATCCAGGCTGTTGTGGAATGACGTTCATTACCGATTACCACAAGTACGCGCAATTGTCCCATTGGCCAAATCTTTTCACCTGTCAACCAAGTTAGCGACACCGTGGCCGGAATTAACTGGCTTTGTATCTCAGGTTGTAGCCTCTTGAAGCAGTGTTCGTACATGATATCCACGGACGCTCCTCCGTCAACATACATTCGGTGGATGTCGTGACCCCCCGCTTGTATCTCGATAGTGAGTGGTTCTACCACTGCGTTGTCCGCAGTAAGAGTGGGGAAAGAGATTTGGTTTCCCTTGGAAAACCTTTGGCTGACTTTTTGCTTCATCTTTCGCTGCCATGATTGTATCATGTATATTGTGTCAGCCTTACTTTTTGGTATCTCTTTCTTAGCCCCATTCTTTTGTCTATCCTTCCCCTCTTTGATGTTTTTAACGAGATGGTCCATCTTTCCTTCTTTTACTAATTTGTCAATTAGTTGACGCAGCTGGACACATTCGTTAGTAATGTGACCCTTCTGCTCATGGTATTCGCAGTATCCTCCTCCTATGCGCTTCTCTTCTGGGGTGCGCATGGGTGGAGGTTTTGGGAAGTTTGCTCCCTCTGCCGCGAATATTTCCTTGGGACTTTTTGTGAGTGGGACATACTTGTCGTTATCCTGCCCGCTACCTTGGTTACGGTAGTTCCTGCTGCGGTTGCCACTTTGGTCATTGGATTGTCTCCTAGACTGTTCTTGTGGCTTATAGGTTGAGTAACCTTTTTTGTTGTCCGCCGCCGCTGCTTCCCCTTGGATGAAGGATCTGGTGCGCTTTGTTAGCTCATCAAAGCTTTGGGGTACTTTATCGTTTAGCTTCCGTATCAGCTCTGGGTTATTGATCCCGTTCACGAACCCTGAGATTTTTAGCACCTCGGGGCATGCCTTGACTTGTATGCATTCATCCTTGAAGCGCTCCATATAAGCGCTTGTGGATTCCCCTTGGCGCTGTTTCACTCTGGCTAGTTCTACAGGATTCTTTGCGCACTTCTTTCTTTGCGTGAAATTTAGGCGAAATGCCTTCCGCAACTCTTCAAACCCATTTATGCTTTGTCGTGGAAGCTTGCTGAGCCATGTTCGCGCATTCCCTACTAAGGTAGAATTGAACATATGACACCACACAGGTTGTGGCCAATTTTTGATAGCAGCTGCTGACTCGAAAATTTTTAGGTGGTCGTCAGGATCACCTGTTCCGTCATATGTTTTGACATTGGTGGGCATGCGCCTTCTCTTGTTATCTGAGAAATCGGTGATGCATTGCGTGAACGCATCAACCTTTTGGCGACGCCAAGGCAGGGTCATGTCTTCATCCTCCTCATCTCGACGTCGGTTTCTTGATTTCCAGTGTCCCGTCTCTCTATCCTCGTTGTCTGAGGAGTTACTTGAAGAGGAGTTGTTCCTTTTGTGGCCCTTGCGCCGTTTTTCCTCGGAGTCTGAGCTTGGAGGGCTTCTACTTGGGGAGTGTCGTCTCCCCAGCCTGTCCTGGATTCTTCTGCTTCCTGACCTTGAAACGCTTACACTCGGTGAGTGTTACCGCCCAAGTCTATCTTGAATCCTGCGATTACCAAGTCTAGCATGGACGTTGGTGTGCCTCTCGTTATCTTCGTATTCCTCCGAGTATTGAGAATTAGATGTCGTACCAAGTCTATCGTGGACGTTGGTGCGCCTCTCATTATTTTCGCGCTCATAATTGCGTGGTGGAGATTTTTCTTGGCCAAAGTTTAGCCGGGCTTCCAGGCTATTGTTTGACCTTCTTTTTGCCTCCTCTCGTATGAAACTAGTTAAAGTCTCGTAATGATGGGACACGAAGTCATTAAATGTTAACTCAGGTGTATCCTCTTCGGCTGTGAGGATGCCTGTCTCCGCATGAGGTTCCCTCTCTCGATTAGGTGCTCCTGGCGGCACAGTGTTGTCCACTATGGGTGCCGTTTGATGGGGAGTAGCGAAGAGAGTGCGCTGAAGATCCTCAGCGTTTGGGATCACGGTAGTGGTTTGGGTTGTCCCCAAAGGCAATTCTACCGTGGTAGGGATTGGAGTTATGTTCGACTCACGGTGATTAGGTATACTGGTTGTCCCAGAGATTGGCCTTGAGGTCGAACCGTGATGCTTCTTCTTTTGTGGATCATCACGCATTTTTTCTGGCTGCGGAGTCCGCTGCCCTGAGTTCTTGTTTTTCGTCATTCTGGTCTTGAGTTCTTAGTGTAGTGTCCCACGGATGGCGCCACTTGTTGATACAAAAGTTGGGCTTACCTTGTTTTGACTCCTGCTCTCGTACCAATTAGAATTTTAGTACTTTGAAACCTGCGCACTAAGAAAATATACAACACCGTTAGGCTTATCGTGGGATTGTCTCCCACGATTAGACTCCGGCGTGAGAGTTAGTAATCGGTTTAGGGTTTAGTTGAAGAGTTAGGGATTATGTAAATCGTACCTTTAATGAGAATGTATCATTCTATATATATGGGCGCAGAAACCGTGTAGGTTTCTTGGTCCTTACTCTTCGCACACGTGGTGCTTATCCGGGGTAAGGATATCTATTCCGTAAATAGAAGATCCTTATCTTATGACCGGTTAGTTTGGTTGGGCTTTGGACTTCGTGGGTCCAAGCCGTTGGTATTATGGCCCAAGTCATTGTCATGGTAGCCCACTCGTGGTGGGTTTGGGCTTAGTAATGTTTATCATTTAGGCTCGTGGCCCAACTATAGACTATACGTCATCACACATAAAATGAGAAGAATAACAAGTAACTATAACAATACATTTAAGATTCATTGCTTAAATTAGACACATCTTTGCTTATTTGATGTATATCCTATTGTTTTAAAGTGAAAAAGATGTAATGTAGCATTAGAGCACTAGGTGCAATAACATCAAGTTATAACTTAACTCAGCATCACGTCAGCTTTAAAATTTCAACTTTAACTCAACCATTTACACCCCTTATGCGAACCAGGTTTATGATCTTCCAAGGAATTTGGATGCTTTTAATGCCATGTATGGCACCAAACTTCAAGGTCTTAGGAAGTAATTTTATTTCGTTATGTCATATGTTATCATTTGAGTAGTGGTTTGTTTTCTTGTTTAGAAAATAGGAAGTATCTTGTTATGCAAGCTTTTTGCCTATGTAACGGGCTGAGATATGGGATTTCACCTATATCCATTGTACTTAAACGTTTTGGTTAATATATTTTTCAGGGTGCAGGATACTCCCCTTTACCCAAAAAAACTCAACCATTTACAATTCAACCCATAAACTAAAACTAATACTTCATTTAATAAATAACATAACATTAAAACTTAAACATTACAATACGAATTTAAAAAAAAATACAACGAAAAAAGATACGAAATTAAAAAAAACACGACGTAAAGAAACTACAACATAAGGAAATTACGAAATACAATTACATCTACTGTTGAGGTTACAAATTATATTTTTTTTGATGATTATGTCCTTTTCTAGATCGATCCAACACGCAATGTTTGGATCTATTTTGGAAGTGTCGGTACCGATATATTTCATCTCTTCCAACCTCATAATCGTTAGATCTTTTTCTTTAGCCGCCCGATAAGCCTCTTGAGTGGTTTCCCATTTCATACGATACTCGGATGTCATAGGCTCCCCGAATTGAATTGACGAGCTCGTTCCTCCGGTACTCGCTCCCCCGGTACTTGTCGTGCTCCGGACTTGGCTTTCTTCGAAGCATGCTTTTTGCCCATCGTACGTGGTTGAGCATCTTGACCGAATAACGCCTCGTTTGTTTGGCTTGGGACATCGCCGATTAAATCAACCCCTTCCGGTGCGTCCCATTTTTGATAAGCACGCAAAACCTCCCACACATCCTTGTTATTAAACTGTGCACCTTTATGCTCATGACAGTACATTTTTCTAGCATGTTTCATGTTATCCAACTCATTTTCCCCACTTTTTTCCAAACATTTTGCACGTTTGTTGAACGCGTTGAACTTTGTGCAATCACGGTTCAACATTTTCCAGTTGCTTGTTAACATATTCTTGTTGCGTGGTTGAAATTGAGTCTATTGAACTCGTTGATAACCCGTCTCCAAAACATATAGCAAGCTTGTGCACGCCCGACTTGTGGATCATCGGTAACGACCACATAACAATTTGCAATTAGTTTTTGAAGTATTGGTTAGGTCTGGATTTTCCTCATTTGGTTCGGGTTCTTTGGATATTTTGGCATTTCGTTTACCACCTCATTTGTATGGCTTTGGAGGAGACGTAGGTGCTTCGAATACTTCATTTGTTCCGGTTTATGTATGTGATGATTTGGATGGCGGTTGTGATTGTTGTTCGAATTGTAGATTTTGGAAATTGGTTGTAACACCCCGAAAATTTTAGAACACAGCGGAAGACTTATTCGGGGTAATTACGTAATTGAATCACAGTCAAACTCATAGGAACATAGTTCAAAAGATAGATTTTATATCATTCAATGAAAACTCAAATATTCAGAGTACAAAACATTTTCATAAAGAAAATGCTTCCAAAAGAGGTGGTGAGTTTGAAAATAATGATAAGTTATTTAATGTAAAAAGGGAGGTCCCTGTTGGTAAATTTAGTGCACTAGTGGGATTAGTTCACACCTGGTAATGGGCTTGGAGGTACGGAGTGTACACCCATCAGGTCCCTGAACTCCCTGACTCAAATAGTGGTTGTGTAGGATTCTGCTGCTAGTATTGGTTTCCACTGATAGTGGATCCTGCTGCTAGTATCAGGATACTGCTGATAGCAACTCTGCTGCTAGTATTAGTTTCCACTGATAGTGGATCCTGCTGCTAGTATCAGGATACTGCTGCTAGTATTGGTTTCCACTGATAAGTGGATCCTGCTGATATGTAACTGATTTGACCTATTCAAATGGCAGTTACATATACACTTATGACCACATTTAATTGGTCATGTAACCACTATTTTAGGCTATAATGGGGATAATTATGTGGAGTTTAATGGGCCGATTAATTCTCATAATTCCATTTGACTAGCCTTGAGTATCTTCCTATAAATAGGAAATCATATTATGCATGAGAGACACACAGAAAACGTATAACACTTAAAACACGAAGGGTTATTGATTGGTGCCTAAATCATTAACAACATTTGGTCTTATCCCAAGTAGATATTCGTGATACCCAGGCATTAGGGTCGAATAGTTTACTTTGGAAAGTGATCACATGATTCCAAGTGATATCCGGTAACCTTAATTGGTACGTAGCTAGGTCTTTGATTATCTTAATGTTGGAAAATTTAGTGCACTGGTGGGATTGGTTCACACCTGGTAATGGGCTTGGAGGTACGGAGTGTACACCCATCAGGTCCCTGAACACCCTAACTCAAATAGTGGTTGTGCAGGACCCTGCTGCTAGTATTGGTTTCCACTGATAGTGGATCCTGCTGCTAGTATCAGGATACTGCTGATAGCAACCCTGCTGCTAGTATTGGTTTCCACTGATAGTGGATCCTGCTGCTAGTATCAGGATACTGCTGATAGCAACTCTGCTGCTAGTATTAGTTTCCACTGATAGTGGATCCTGCTGCTAGTATCAGGATACTGCTGCTAGTATTGGTTTCCACTGATAAGTGGATCCTGCTGATATGTAACTGATTTGACCTATTCAAATGGCAGTTACATATACACTTATGACCACGTTTAATTGGTCATGTAACCACTATTTTAGGCTATAATGGGGATAATTATGTGGAGTTTAATGGGCCGATTAATTCTCATAATTCCATTTGACTAGCCTTGAGTATCTTCCTATAAATAGGAAATCATATTATGCATGAGAGACACACAGAAAACGTATAACACTTAAAACACGAAGGGTTATTGATTGGTGCCTAAATCATTAACAACATTTGGTCTTATCCCAAGTAGATATTCGTCATACCCAGGCATTAGGGTCGAATAGTTTACTTTGGAAAGTGATCACACGATTCCAAGTGATATCCGGTAACCTTAATTGGTACGTAGCTAGGTCTTTGATTATCTTAATGTTGGAAAATTTAGTGCACTGGTGGGATTGGTTCACACCTGGTAATGGGCTTGGAGGTACGGAGTGTACACCCATCAGGTCCCTGAACACCCTAACTCAAATAGTGGTTGTGCAGGACCCTGCTGCTAGTATTGGTTTCCACTGATAGTGGATCCTGCTGCTAGTATCAGGATACTGCTGATAGCAACCCTGCTGCTAGTATTGGTTTCCACTGATAGTGGATCCTGCTGCTAGTATCAGGATACTGCTGATAGCAACTCTGCTGCTAGTATTAGTTTCCACTGATAGTGGATCCTGCTGCTAGTATCAGGATACTGCTGCTAGTATTGGTTTCCACTG
Organism: Artemisia argyi; assembly: GCA_030686995.1. NCBI lineage: Eukaryota > Viridiplantae > Streptophyta > Magnoliopsida > Asterales > Asteraceae > Artemisia > Artemisia argyi. The sequence continues at coordinate 7,146,962 of CM060705.1, forward strand.
ATAAGTTGATCCTGCTGATATGTAACTGATTTGACCTATTCAAATGGCAGTTACATATACACTTATGACCACGTTTAATTGGTCATGTAACCACTATTTTAGGCTATAATGGGGATAATTATGTGGAGTTTAATGGGCCGATTAATTCTCATAATTCCATTTGACTAGCCTTGAGTATCTTCCTATAAATAGGAAATCATATTATGCATGAGAGACACACAGAAAACGTATAACACTTAAAACACGAAGGGTTATTGATTGGTGCCTAAATCATTAACAACATTTGGTCTTATCCCAAGTAGATATTCGTGATACCCAGGCATTAGGGTCGAATAGTTTACTTTGGAAAGTGATCACACGATTCCAAGTGATATCCGGTAACCTTAATTGGTACGTAGCTAGGTCTTTGATTATCTTAACCCTGTTCTGGGCGAATACACAACCAACAATCAAAGTAAACTATTTTGTGATAATCAATGGCTGCTGCTATGAGGCATATGGCTGCTAACTTCTCCAAATTGGATAAGTTTGAAGGTGTCGATTTCAGAAGATGGCAAAAGAAGATGCACTTCTTGCTATCAAGCATGAATGTGGTGTATGTTCTAACTACTGCCATTCCTGAGGATCATGGGGATGATGCTACTATGGAGCAGATAAGGAAAAGAAGCAAATGGGAGAATGATGACTATGTATGCAGAGGCTTAATTCTCAATGGTATGTCTGATTCTCTCTTTGACATTTATCAGAATGTTGAATCTTCCAAAGAACTTTGGGATTCCTTGGATGCCAAATATATGGCTGAGGATGCTTCAAGTAAGAAGTTTCTTGTGAGTAATTTCACAAATTACAAAATGACTGATTCAAGACCAGTCATGGAACAATACAATGAACTTCTTGGAATACTTGGAAGGTTTACACAACACAATATGAACATGGATGAGGCTATTTCAGTCTCTTGTATCATTGACAAACTCCCTCCTTCTTGGAAAGATTTCAAGCATGCCTTGAAACATAAGAAGGAAGAACTGACACTTGTTCAGTTGGGTAGTCATTTGCGTATTGAGGATTCCCTCAGGGCGCAGGAAAATGACAAACCAAAGAGTAGCAATGCTACTGGTGCATCTGTTGTCAATATGATGGAACATAACAATTCCACCAGGTACAATGACAACAAGGGCAAACGCAAACATCATGATAACACAAGGGCTGATCCCAACAAGAAGGCTACACCTACTTGTTGGAAATGTGGCAAAACTGGTCACATTAAAAGGGATTGCAAAGGTGTTAAGATTAGTGGTAAAACCAATGGTTCAGGCACTAATGGTTCAGGGAGTGGTGGTTCAGCCAACTCACTGAAAGGTCAGAATATGTTTAATGAATCTCTTCAGGTTTATTATGTTACATATGTATCTGAATCTAACTATGTGCAGGATGATGATGTTGCGTGGTGGGTTGACTCTGGAGCAACTGTTCATGTGTGCAAAGATAGATGCTGGTTCAAGACTTATGAGTCACTGAATGATGGATCTATTCTTCACATGGGAAATGAGTCAACAGCCTTGGTGCATGGTCGTGGTTGTGTAGATCTTAGTTTTAGTTCTGGAAAGATTGTAACTTTGTTTAATGTTATTCATGTTCCTGATATAAGGAAGAACTTGGTTTCAAGTAGTGTTTTGAATAATCATGTATATAAACAAGTTATTGAATCTGATAAATTTATTTTGTCCAAACATGGTGTGTTTATTGGTTTTGGCTATTTGTGTAATCAAATGTTCAGGCTGAATATTGTCACTGACATTGTTAATTCAGCCTTTATGTCAACCTCTAAATTAAATGACTCTACCCTGTGGCATGCTAGACTTGGCCATGTACATTTTAAAAGGATGCAAGATATGTCTAAGGATGGGTTAATCCCAGCATTTGACATGGACACTGAAAAGTGTAAAACTTGCATGTTGACCAAAATTACTAAGAAACCCTTTCAGGGTGTAAAACGTGAGACTGAGCTCTTGGAGCTAATACACAGTGACCTGTGTGATTTGCATGCCACTCCCTCTTTAGGGAACAAGAAGTACCTTGTGACATTTATTGATGATGCTTATAGGTTTTGTTATGTCTATCTATTACATACCAAGGATGAAGCATTAGATAAATTCAAAGTATTTAAAACAGAAGTTGAGTTGCAACTTGGGTCCCTAATCAAAAGATTCAGGACTGATAGGGGAGGTGAGTACATGGATACTCAGTACTTTCAGTCTGTTGGTATAATCCATGAAACGACTGCTCCCTATACTCCTCAACAAAATGGTATCTCTGAAAGAAAGAACAGGGTACTGAAGGAGATGGTTAATTCCATGTTGTCCTATTCAGAACTGAGTCAAGGGTTCTGGGGTGAAGCTATGTTAACAGCTTGCTATTTACTTAATAGGGTTCCCAACAAAAGGAACAAGGTTACCCCTTATGAACTATGGAATAAAAAGAAACCCAATCTGAATTATCTCAGGGTTTGGGGCTGTAGGGCTGTTGTAAGACTCCCTGATCCAAAATTGAAAACTTTGGGTGAAAGAGGCATGGATTGCATCTTTGTTGGATATGCTGAGCATTCCAAGGCATACAGGTTCTATGTTATTGAACCTAATGAATATGTTTCAATTAATTCAATAATTGAATCAAGGGATGCACTATTTGATGAGAATTGATTCTCATCAGTCCCTAGACCAAGTCACAGGATTCCAAATGGAACTAATGACAATGGTGTTTCAGAGGTTCCTGCTGATGAGGTTCCTACTGATGAGGTTCCTGCTGAGGTTGTAGAACAACAACCTGAACCTGAGCTCAGGAAGAGCAAAAGGGTCAGGACTCCAAAGTCATTTGGACCTGAGTTTCAATTATATTTAATTGAAGGTACAAGGAATGAGGTCTCTGACCAATATTCCTATTGCTTCATTGTTGAGGATGATCCCAAAACATTTGAAGAAGCAATGAAGTCCCAGGATGTTGCTTTCTGGAAAGAAGCAATAAATGATGAGATTGAATCCATCATGGGGAACAACACTTGGGTGTTGGTTGATCTACCACCAGGTTGCAAACCTCTTGGTTGCAAGTGGATTTTCAAAAGGAAAATGAAGGTAGATGGAACTATTGAAAAGTTCAAGGCTAGACTAGTCATTCAGGGCTTTAAACAAAAGTCAGGAATTGACTACTTTGATACTTATGCCCCTGTGGCACGTATCAGTACCATCAGGCTGCTGATTGCTTTGGCATCAATTCACAATCTGATTATTCATCAGATGGATGTGAAGACAGCTTTCTTGAATGGTGAATTGGATGAGGAGGTTTATATGAACCAACCTCAGGGCTTCATCTTGCCTGGCAATGAAAACAAGGTGTGTAAACTGATTAAGTCCTTATATGGACTCAAACAGGCACCTAAGCAATGGCATCAAAAATTTGATGAAGTGGTTTTGTCTAATGGTTATGTTCTTAACCAGGCTGACAAATGTGTATATAGCAAATTTAATGAATCTGGTAAAGGAGTCATTATTTGTCTATATGTTGATGACATGTTGATCTTTGGTACTGATCAAAATCAGGTTGACCAGACAAAGGAATTTTTGTCATCAAAGTTCTCCATGAAGGACATGGGGGAGGCTGATGTTATCCTTGGTATAAGGATTAAACATGAAAGCAATGGTATATCAATTTCTCAGTCTCATTACATTGAGAAGGTACTGAAGAAATTTAATTGCTTTGATTGTACTCCAGTGAGTGCTCCCATGGATACCACTGAGAAGCTTAGGCTGAACATTGGCAAAGCTGTATCTCAACTTGAGTATTCCAGGGTGATTGGCTGCCTGATGTATGCCATGACTTGTACAAGACCTGATATTGCTTTTGCAGTGGGAAAACTGAGCAGGTATACTAGTAATCCTAGTGCTCAGCACTGGCAAGCAATTCAGAGGGTACTGAAGTATTTGAAGAGAACTATGGATTATAGTCTTTCATATACTGGCTATCCTTCAGTGTTGGAAGGTTACACTGATGCAAGTTGGATCAGTAACACTGAAGACAATTCGTCTACCAGTGGCTGGGTATTCCTACTTGGTGGAGGTGCAATTTCTTGGGCATCCAAGAAACAAACTTGTATCACCAGTTCAACAATGGAATCTGAATTTGTGGCTTTAGCAGCTGCTGGCAAAGAAGCTGAATGGTTGAGAAACTTGCTTCTTGAGATTCCATTGTGGCCTAAACCTATAGCACCTATTTCTATCCGGTGTGATAGTGCTGCTACATTGGCAAAGGCTTATAGCCAGATGTACAATGGGAAGTCTAGACACTTAGGTGTCAGGCATAGCATGATTCGTGAGCTTATCATGAATGGGGTGGTATCTATAGAGTTTGTTAGATCTCAACAGAACTTAGCTGATCACTTGACGAAGGGTCTGGCTAGAGACTTGGTTATAAAGTCTGCTAAAGGGATGGGTTTAAAGTCCAACTTAGTCACTGAATGCTAGGACACCCAACTCCCTCTTGAGGAAACTTGGGAGTTGAGTTCAATGTGGAAAGCTGAACATTCAGTGTACTGAAGCACATGTTTTACAAACATCCCAAGGTTTGTGCTTGGAACCTGCTGGAAAGGAGGATGAAGTCTCTACTTCTTAATGGTTAATTTCTTTGAAAAAGTGCTTGGCAGGAGCATGAATAAAGAGGAACCACCTATGTAAATGTTGAAGTTTTGCCGCTTCAGGAAGCTATGGACTTTTAGCTTTTACAACATTTATGAATTGGATATGGACACATGGCTTGTATAGTGTCAGGAGTGTTTAAGTGTTGGAAAACTTGTGTGTATTTTATCTTCAGGTATTCAAATGGGTTGAAGGGTTCAATTCTTAGAACACCCTGATTCTCGAATATTTGAACGTATAATTTACTAAGATGGAAATTCAATCCTCAGGACATTTTCATTTATGCACTTGTTTTGTATTATGGTTAATTTCATGCAAAGGTAGTGAACTAAATTTGGGGAGGATTGTTGGAAAATTTAGTGCACTGGTGGGATTGGTTCACACCTGGTAATGGGCTTGGAGGTACGGAGTGTACACCCATCAGGTCCCTGAACACCCTGACTCAAATAGTGGTTGTGCAGGACCCTGCTGCTAGTATTGGTTTCCACTGATAGTGGATCCTACTGCTAGTATCAGGATACTGCTGATAGCAACCCTGCTGCTAGTATTGGTTTCCACTGATAGTGGATCCTGCTGCTAGTATCAGGATACTGCTGATAGCAACTCTGCTGCTAGTATTAGTTTCCACTGATAGTGGATCCTGCTGCTAGTATCAGGATACTGCTGCTAGTATTGGTTTCCACTGATAAGTGGATCCTGCTGATATTTAACTGATTTGACCTATTCAAATGGCAGTTACATATACACTTATGACCACGTTTAATTGGTCATGTAACCACTATTTTAGGCTATAATGGGGATAATTATGTGGAGTTTAATGGGCCGATTAATTCTCATAATTCCATTTGACTAGCCTTGAGTATCTTCCTATAAATAGGAAATCATATTATGCATGAGAGACACACAGAAAACGTATAACACTTAAAACACGAAGGGTTATTGATTGGTGCCTAAATCATTAACAACATTTGGTCTTATCCCAAGTAGATATTCGTGATACCCAGGCATTAGGGTCGAATAGTTTACTTTGGAAAGTGATCACACGATTCCAAGTGATATCCGGTAACCTTAATTGGTACGTAGCTAGGTCTTTGATTATCTTAACCCTGTTCTGGGCGAATACACAACCAACACTTAACCCTGTTCTAGGCGAATACACAACCAACAATCAAAGTAAACTATTTTGTGATAATCAATGGCTGCTGCTATGAGGCATATGGCTGCTAACTTCTCCAATTGGATAAGTTTGAAGGTGCTGATTTCAGAAGATGGCAAAAGAAGATGCACTTCTTGCTATCAAGCATGAATGTGGTGTATGTTCTAACTACTGCCATTCCTAAGGATCATGGGGATGATGCTGCTGTGGAGCAGATAAGGAAAAGAAGCAAATGGGAGAATGATGACTATGTATGCAGAGGCTTAATTCTCAATGGTATGTCTGATTCTCTCTTTGACATTTATCAGAATGTTGAATCTTCCAAAGAACTTTGGGATTCCTTGGATGCCAAATATATGGCTGAGGATGCTTCAAGTAAGAAGTTTCTTGTGAGTAATTTCACAAATTACAAAATGACTGATTCAAGACCAGTCATGGAACAATACAATGAACTTCTTGGAATACTTGGAAGGTTTACACAACACAATATGAACATGGATGAGGCTATTTCAGTCTCTTGTATCATTGACAAACTCCCTCCTTCTTGGAAAGATTTCAAGCATGCCTTGAAACATAAGAAGGAAGAACTGACACTTGTTCAGTTGGGTAGTCATTTGCGTATTGAGGATTCCCTCAGGGCGCAGGAAAATGACAAACCAAAGAGTAGCAATGCTACTGGTGCATCTGTTGTCAATATGATGGAACATAACAATTCCACCAGGTACAATGACAACAAGGGCAAACACAAACATCATGATAACACAAGGGCTGATCCCAACAAGAAGGCTACACCTACTTGTTGGAAATGTGGCAAAACTGGTCACATTAAAAGGGATTGCAAAGGTGTTAAGATTAGTGGTAAAACCAATGGTTCAGGCACTAATGGTTCAGGGAGTGGTGGTTCAGCCAACTCACTGAAAGGTCAGAATATGTTTAATGAATCTCTTCAGGTTTATTATGTTACATATGTATCTGAATCTAACTATGTGCAGGATGATGATGTTGCGTGGTGGGTTGACTCTGGAGCAACTGTTCATGTGTGCAAAGATAGATGCTGGTTCAAGACTTATGAGTCACTGAATGATGGATCTATTCTTCACATGGGAAATGAGTCAACAGCCTTGGTGCATGGTCGTGGTTGTGTAGATCTTAGTTTTAGTTCTGGAAAGATTGTAACTTTGTTTAATGTTATTCATGTTCCTGATATAAGGAAGAACTTGGTTTCAAGTAGTGTTTTGAATAATCATGGATATAAACAAGTTATTGAATCTGATAAATTTATTTTGTCCAAACATGGTGTGTTTATTGGTTTTGGCTATTTGTGTAATCAAATGTTCAGGCTGAATATTGTCACTGACATTGTTAATTCAGCCTTTATGTCAACCTCTAAATTAAATGACTCTACCCTGTGGCATGCTAGACTTGGCCATGTACATTTTAAAAGGATGCAAGATATGTCTAAGGATGGGTTAATCCCAGCATTTGACATGGACACTGAAAAGTGTAAAACTTGCATGTTGACCAAAATTACTAAGAAACCCTTTCAGGGTGTAAAACGTGAGACTGAGCTCTTGGAGCTAATACACAGTGACCTGTGTGATTTGCATGCCACTCCCTCTTTAGGGAACAAGAAGTACCTTGTGACATTTATTGATGATGCTTATAGGTTTTGTTATGTCTATCTATTACATACCAAGGATGAAGCATTAGATAAATTCAAAGTATTTAAAACAGAAGTTGAGTTGCAACTTGGGTCCCTAATCAAAAGATTCAGGACTGATAGGGGAGGTGAGTACATGGATACTCAGTACTTTCAGTCTGTTGGTATAATCCATGAAACGACTGCTCCCTATACTCCTCAACAAAATGGTATCTCTGAAAGAAAGAACAGGGTACTGAAGGAGATGGTTAATTCCATGTTGTCCTATTCAGAACTGAGTCAAGGGTTCTGGGGTGAAGCTATGTTAACAGCTTGCTATTTACTTAATAGGGTTCCCAACAAAAGGAACAAGGTTACCCCTTATGAACTATGGAATAAAAAGAAACCCAATCTGAATTATCTCAGGGTTTGGGGCTGTAGGGCTGTTGTAAGACTCCCTGATCCAAAATTGAAAACTTTGGGTGAAAGAGGCATGGATTGCATCTTTGTTGGATATGCTGAGCATTCCAAGGCATACAGGTTCTATGTTATTGAACCTAATGAATATGTTTCAATTAATTCAATAATTGAATCAAGGGATGCACTATTTGATGAGAATTGATTCTCATCAGTCCCTAGACCAAGTCACAGGATTCCAAATGGAACTAATGACAATGGTGTTTCAGAGGTTCCTGCTGATGAGGTTCCTACTGATGAGGTTCCTGCTGAGGTTGTAGAACAACAACCTGAACCTGAGCTCAGGAAGAGCAAAAGGGTCAGGACTCCAAAGTCATTTGGACCTGAGTTTCAATTATATTTAATTGAAGGTACAAGGAATGAGGTCTCTGACCAATATTCCTATTGCTTCATTGTTGAGGATGATCCCAAAACATTTGAAGAAGCAATGAAGTCCCAGGATGTTGCTTTCTGGAAAGAAGCAATAAATGATGAGATTGAATCCATCATGGGGAACAACACTTGGGTGTTGGTTGATCTACCACCAGGTTGCAAACCTCTTGGTTGCAAGTGGATTTTCAAAAGGAAAATGAAGGTAGATGGAACTATTGAAAAGTTCAAGGCTAGACTAGTCATTCAGGGCTTTAAACAAAAGTCAGGAATTGACTACTTTGATACTTATGCCCCTGTGGCACGTATCAGTACCATCAGGCTGCTGATTGCTTTGGCATCAATTCACAATCTGATTATTCATCAGATGGATGTGAAGACAGCTTTCTTGAATGGTGAATTGGATGAGGAGGTTTATATGAACCAACCTCAGGGCTTCATCTTGCCTGGCAATGAAAACAAGGTGTGTAAACTGATTAAGTCCTTATATGGACTCAAACAGGCACCTAAGCAATGGCATCAAAAATTTGATGAAGTGGTTTTGTCTAATGGTTATGTTCTTAACCAGGCTGACAAATGTGTATATAGCAAATTTAATGAATCTGGTAAAGGAGTCATTATTTGTCTATATGTTGATGACATGTTGATCTTTGGTACTGATCAAAATCAGGTTGACCAGACAAAGGAATTTTTGTCATCAAAGTTCTCCATGAAGGACATGGGGGAGGCTGATGTTATCCTTGGTATAAGGATTAAACATGAAAGCAATGGTATATCAATTTCTCAGTCTCATTACATTGAGAAGGTACTGAAGAAATTTAATTGCTTTGATTGTACTCCAGTGAGTGCTCCCATGGATACCACTGAGAAGCTTAGGCTGAACATTGGCAAAGCTGTATCTCAACTTGAGTATTCCAGGGTGATTGGCTGCCTGATGTATGCCATGACTTGTACAAGACCTGATATTGCTTTTGCAGTGGGAAAACTGAGCAGGTATACTAGTAATCCTAGTGCTCAGCACTGGCAAGCAATTCAGAGGGTACTGAAGTATTTGAAGAGAACTATGGATTATAGTCTTTCATATACTGGCTATCCTTCAGTGTTGGAAGGTTACACTGATGCAAGTTGGATCAGTAACACTGAAGACAATTCGTCTACCAGTGGCTGGGTATTCCTACTTGGTGGAGGTGCAATTTCTTGGGCATCCAAGAAACAAACTTGTATCACCAGTTCAACAATGGAATCTGAATTTGTGGCTTTAGCAGCTGCTGGCAAAGAAGCTGAATGGTTGAGAAACTTGCTTCTTGAGATTCCATTGTGGCCTAAACCTATAGCACCTATTTCTATCCGGTGTGATAGTGCTGCTACATTGGCAAAGGCTTATAGCCAGATGTACAATGGGAAGTCTAGACACTTAGGTGTCAGGCATAGCATGATTCGTGAGCTTATCATGAATGGGGTGGTATCTATAGAGTTTGTTAGATCTCAACAGAACTTAGCTGATCACTTGACGAAGGGTCTGGCTAGAGACTTGGTTATAAAGTCTGCTAAAGGGATGGGTTTAAAGTCCAACTTAGTCACTGAATGCTAGGACACCCAACTCCCTCTTGAGGAAACTTGGGAGTTGAGTTCAATGTGGAAAGCTGAACATTCAGTGTACTGAAGCACATGTTTTACAAACATCCCAAGGTTTGTGCTTGGAACCTGCTGGAAAGGAGGATGAAGTCTCTACTTCTTAATGGTTAATTTCTTTGAAAAAGTGCTTGGCAGGAGCATGAATAAAGAGGAACCACCTATGTAAATGTTGAAGTTTTGCCGCTTCAGGAAGCTATGGACTTTTAGCTTTTACAACATTTATGAATTGGATATGGACACATGGCTTGTATAGTGTCAGGAGTGTTTAAGTGTTGGAAAACTTGTGTGTATTTTATCTTCAGGTATTCAAATGGGTTGAAGGGTTCAATTCTTAGAACACCCTGATTCTCGAATATTTGAACGTATAATTTACTAAGATGGAAATTCAATCCTCAGGACATTTTCATTTATGCACTTGTTTTGTATTATGGTTAATTTCATGCAAAGGTAGTGAACTAAATTTGGGGAGGATTGTTGGAAAATTTAGTGCACTGGTGGGATTGGTTCACACCTGGTAATGGGCTTGGAGGTACGGAGTGTACACCCATCAGGTCCCTGAACACCCTGACTCAAATAGTGGTTGTGCAGGACCCTGCTGCTAGTATTGGTTTCCACTGATAGTGGATCCTACTGCTAGTATCAGGATACTGCTGATAGCAACCCTGCTGCTAGTATTGGTTTCCACTGATAGTGGATCCTGCTGCTAGTATCAGGATACTGCTGATAGCAACTCTGCTGCTAGTATTAGTTTCCACTGATAGTGGATCCTGCTGCTAGTATCAGGATACTGCTGCTAGTATTGGTTTCCACTGATAAGTGGATCCTGCTGATATTTAACTGATTTGACCTATTCAAATGGCAGTTACATATACACTTATGACCACGTTTAATTGGTCATGTAACCACTATTTTAGGCTATAATGGGGATAATTATGTGGAGTTTAATGGGCCGATTAATTCTCATAATTCCATTTGACTAGCCTTGAGTATCTTCCTATAAATAGGAAATCATATTATGCATGAGAGACACACAGAAAACGTATAACACTTAAAACACGAAGGGTTATTGATTGGTGCCTAAATCATTAACAACATTTGGTCTTATCCCAAGTAGATATTCGTGATACCCAGGCATTAGGGTCGAATAGTTTACTTTGGAAAGTGATCACACGATTCCAAGTGATATCCGGTAACCTTAATTGGTACGTAGCTAGGTCTTTGATTATCTTAACCCTGTTCTGGGCGAATACACAACCAACACTTAACCCTGTTCTGGGCGAATACACAACCAACAATCAAAGTAAACTATTTTGTGATAATCAATGGCTGCTGCTATGAGGCATATGGCTGCTAACTTCTCCAATTGGATAAGTTTGAAGGTGCTGATTTCAGAAGATGGCAAAAGAAGATGCACTTCTTGCTATCAAGCATGAATGTGGTGTATGTTCTAACTACTGCCATTCCTGAGGATCATGGGGATGATGCTGCTGTGGAGCAGATAAGGAAAAGAAGCAAATGGGAGAATGATGACTATGTATGCAGAGGCTTAATTCTCAATGGTATGTCTGATTCTCTCTTTGACATTTATCAGAATGTTGAATCTTCCAAAGAACTTTGGGATTCCTTGGATGCCAAATATATGGCTGAGGATGCTTCAAGTAAGAAGTTTCTTGTGAGTAATTTCACAAATTACAAAATGACTGATTCAAGACCAGTCATGGAACAATACAATGAACTTCTTGGAATACTTGGAAGGTTTACACAACACAATATGAACATGGATGAGGCTATTTCAGTCTCTTGTATCATTGACAAACTCCCTCCTTCTTGGAAAGATTTCAAGCATGCCTTGAAACATAAGAAGGAAGAACTGACACTTGTTCAGTTGGGTAGTCATTTGCGTATTGAGGATTCCCTCAGGGCGCAGGAAAATGACAAACCAAAGAGTAGCAATGCTACTGGTGCATCTGTTGTCAATATGGTGGAACATAACAATTCCACCAGGTACAATGACAACAAGGGCAAACGCAAACATCATGATAACACAAGGGCTGATCCCAACAAGAAGGCTACACCTACTTGTTAGAAATGTGGCAAAACTGGTCACATTAAAAGGGATTGCAAAGGTGTTAAGATTGGTGGTAAAACCAATGGTTCAGGCACTAATGGTTCAGGGAGTGGTGGTTCAGCCAACTCACTGAAAGGTCATAATATGTTTAATGAATCTCTTCAGGTTTATTATGTTACATATGTATCTGAATCTAATTATGTGCAGGATGATGATGTTGCGTGGTGGGTTGACTCTGGAGCAACTGTTCATGTGTGCAAAGATAGATGCTGGTTCAAGACTTATGAGTCACTGAATGATGGATCTATTCTTCACATGGGAAATGAGTCAACAGCCTTGGTGCATGGTCGTGGTTGTGTAGATCTTAGTTTTAGTTCTGGAAAGATTGTAACTTTGTTTAATGTTATTCATGTTCCTGATATAAGGAAGAACTTGGTTTCAAGTAGTGTTTTGAATAATCATGGATATAAACAAGTTATTGAATCTGATAAATTTATTTTGTCCAAACATGGTGTGTTTATTGGTTTTGGCTATTTGTGTAATCAAATGTTCAGGCTTAATATTGTCACTGACATTGTTAATTCAGCCTTTATGTCAACCTCTAAATTAAATGACTCTACCCTGTGGCATGCTAGACTTGGCCATGTACATTTTAAAAGGATGCAAGATATGTCTAGGGATGGGTTAATCCCAGCATTTGACATGGACACTGAAAAGTGTAAAACTTGCATGTTGACCAAAATTACTAAGAAACCCTTTCAGGGTGTAAAACGTGAGACTGAGCTCTTGGAGCTAATACACAGTGACCTGTGTGATTTGCATGCCACTCCCTCTTTAGGGAACAAGAAGTACCTTGTGACATTTATTGATGATGCTTCTATGTTTTGTTATGTCTATCTATTACATACCAAGGATGAAGCATTAGATAAATTCAAATTATTTAAAACAGAAGTTGAGTTGCAACTTGGGTCCCTAATCAAAAGATTCAGGACTGATAGGGGAGGTGAGTACATGGATACTCAGTACTTTCAGTCTGTTGGTATAATCCATGAAACGACTGCTCCCTATACTCCTCAACAAAATGGTATCTCTGAAAGAAAGAACAGGGTACTGAAGGAGATGGTTAATTCCATGTTGTCCTATTCAAGACTGAGTCAAGGGTTCTGGGGTGAAGCTATGTTAACAGCTTGCTATTTACTTAATAGGGTTCCCAACAAAAGGAACAAGGTTACCCCTTATGAACTATGGAATAAAAAGAAACCCAATCTGAATTATCTCAGGGTTTGGGGCTGTAGGGCTGTTGTAAGACTCCCTGATCCAAAATTGAAAACTTTGGGTGAAAGAGGCATTGATTGCATCTTTGTTGGATATGCTGAGCATTCCAAGGCATACAGGTTCTATGTTATTGAACCTAATGAATATGTTTCAATTAATTCAATAATTGAATCAAGGGATGCACTATTTGATGAGAATAGATTCTCATCAGTCCCTAGACCAAGTCACAGGATTCCAAATGGAACTAATGGCAATGGTGTTTCAGAGGTTCCTGCTGATGAGGTTCCTACTGATGAGGTTCCTGCTGAGGTTGTAGAACAACAACCTGAACCTGAGCTCAGGAAGAGCAAAAGGGTCAGGACTCCAAAGTCATTTGGACCTGAGTTTCAATTATATTTAATTGAAGGTACAAGGAATGAGGTCTCTGACCAATATTCCTATTGCTTCATTGTTGAGGATGATCCCAAAACATTTGAAGAAGCAATGAAGTCCCAGGATGTTGCTTTCTGGAAAGAAGCAATAAATGATGAGATTGAATCCATCATGGGGAACAACACTTGGGTGTTGGTTGATCTACCACCAGGTTGCAAACCTCTTGGTTGCAAGTGGATTTTCAAAAGGAAAATGAAGGTAGATGGAACTATTGAAAAGTTCAAGGCTAGACTAGTCATTCAGGGCTTTAAACAAAAGTCAGGAATTGACTACTTTGATACTTATGCCCCTGTGGCACGTATCAGTACCATCAGGCTGCTGATTGCTTTGGCATCAATTCACAATCTGATTATTCATCAGATGGATGTGAAGACAGCTTTCTTGAATGGTGAATTGGATGAGGAGGTTTATATGAACCAACCTCAGGGCTTCATCTTGCCTGGCAATGAAAACAAGGTGTGTAAACTGATTAAGTCCTTATATGGACTCAAACAGGCACCTAAGCAATGGCATCAAAAATTTGATGAAGTGGTTTTGTCTAATGGTTATGTTCTTAACCAGGCTGACAAATGTGTATATAGCAAATTTAATGAATCTGGTAAAGGAGTCATTATTTGTCTATATGTTGATGACATGTTGATCTTTGGTACTGATCAAAATCAGGTTGACCAGACAAAGGAATTTTTGTCATCAAAGTTCTCCATGAAGGACATGGGGGAGGCTGATGTTATCCTTGGTATAAGGATTAAACATGAAAGCAATGGTATATCAATTTCTCAGTCTCATTAATTGAGAAGGTACTGAAGAAATTTAATTGCTTTGATTGTACTCCAGTGAGTACTCCCATGGATACCACTGAGAAGCTTAGGCTGAACAATGGCAAAGCTGTATCTCAACTTGAGTATTCCAGGGTGATTGGCTGCCTGATGTATGCCATGACTTGTACAAGACCTGATATTGCTTTTGCAGTGGGAAAACTGAGCAGGTATACTAGTAATCCTAGTGCTCAGCACTGGCAAGCAATTCAGAGGGTACTGAAGTATTTGAAGAGAACTATGGATTATAGTCTTTCATATACTGGCTATCCTTCAGTGTTGGAAGGTTACACTGATGCAAGTTGGATCAGTAACACTGAAGACAATTCGTCTACCAGTGGCTGGGTATTCCTACTTGGTGGAGGTGCAATTTCTTGGGCATCCAAGAAACAAACTTGTATCACCAGTTCAACAATGGAATCTGAATTTGTGGCTTTAGCAGCTGCTGGCAAAGAAGCTGAATGGTTGAGAAACTTGCTTCTTGAGATTCCATTGTGGCCTAAACCTATAGCACCTATTTCTATCCGGTGTGATAGTGCTGCTACATTGGCAAAGGCTTATAGCCAGATGTACAATGGGAAGTCTAGACACTTAGGTGTCAGGCATAGCATGATTTGTGAGCTTATCATGAATGGGGTGGTATCTATAGAGTTTGTTAGATCTCAACAGAACTTAGCTGATCACTTGACGAAGGGTCTGGCTAGAGACTTGGTTATAAAGTCTGCTAAAGGGATGGGTTTAAAGTCCAACTTAGTCACTGAATGCTAGGACACCCAACTCCCTCCTGAGGAAACTTGGGAGCTGAGTTCAATGTGGAAAGCTGAACATTCAGTGTACTGAAGCACATGTTTTACAAACATCCCAAGGTTTGTGTTTGGAACCTGCTGGAAAGGAGGATGAAGTCTCTACTTCTTAATGGTTAATTTCTTTGAAAAAGTGCTTGGCAGGAGCATGAATAAAGAGGAACCACCTATGTAAATGTTGAAGTTTTGCCGCTTCAGGAAGCTATGGACTTTTAGCTTTTACAACATTTATGAATTGGATATGGACACATGGCTTGTATAGTGTCAGGAGTGTTTAAGTGTTGGAAAACTTGTGTGTATTTTATCTTCAGGTATTCAAATGGGTTGAAGGGTTCAATTCTTAGAACACCCTGATTCTCGAATATTTGAACGTGTAATTTACTAAGATGGAAATTCAATCCTCAGGACATTTTCATTTATGCACTTGTTTTGTATTATGGTTAATTTCATGCAAAGGTAGTGAACTAAATTTGGGGAGGATTATTGTTGGTTGTGTATTCGCCCAGAACAGGGTTAAGATAATCAAAGACCTAGCTACGTACCAATTAAGGTTACCGGATATCACTTGGAATCGTGTGATCACTTTCCAAAGTAAACTATTCGACCCTAATGCCTGGGTATCACGAATATCTACTTGGGATAAGACCAAATGTTGTTAATGATTTAGGCACCAATCAATAACCCTTCGTGTTTTAAGTGTTATACGTTTTCTGTGTGTCTCTCATGCATAATATGATTTCCTATTTATAGGAAGATACTCAAGGCTAGTCAAATGGAATTATGAGAATTAATCGGCCCATTAAACTCCACATAATTATCCCCATTATAGCCTAAAATAGTGGTTACATGACCAATTAAACGTGGTCATAAGTGTATATGTAACTGCCATTTGAATAGGTCAAATCAGTTACATATCAGCAGGATCCACTTATCAGTGGAAACCAATACTAGCAGCAGTATCCTGATACTAGCAGCAGGATCCACTATCAGTGGAAACTAATACTAGCAGCAGAGTTGCTATCAGCAGTATCCTGATACTAGCAGCAGGATCCACTATCAGTGGAAACCAATACTAGCAGCAGAATCCTACACAACCACTATTTGAGTCAGGGAGTTCAGGGACCTGATGGGTGTACACTCCGTACCTCCAAGCCCATTACCAGGTGTGAACTAATCCCACTAGTGCACTAAATTTACCAACAGTCCCGTGCCCTTTTGCCAGCTCCGTGCCATCATGCTGCTAATTTCCTGAGATAAACATGCTAAAAATTTCAACACAAAGGTTGAGTGAATCCATATTAGTTTAAGTTAAGTAGTAGTTTGAACACAAGACAACAGTTTTGAAAACAACGTGCTCGCGGAATAGCTCAGTAATAGATATGCATAAAAATTAATCTATACATATGATATTGCTCCTAAGGTTTCACGAAACGCAAGCCTTGACAGTCATGTATGTAATCACCTACACCACGAAGGATGTAGTTGACAAAGGGGCCCTCAAGGGAAACTACGCTAGATTCCCCAAAAGTATGAATATAGCTCACCTCCTGACAACAATCTGAATTGCCTTAGGTGGGTTGCCGGTCCCAATAGATCTATTAACGATATTTCGCGCTCACTCGCAAATGATTAAGGTTCGTGAAAAAGGGACATTCAGCATAAGGTAACTTAGGCAATACCAGGAAAATAATCGCATACTAAAAATACTTGTGTTCGGTTTATCGCATGTATCTCCCCACGGGATTTAGAAAATAATTTAAAAAGGTGGGACTATGAACTTACCTCGGTAATGTAGAATTCAACTAGTGCTCAAGTGAGAACTATAAACGGTGATGAATAGCAGTGAATAGCTTCCGACCCGCGACCTAAATTAACGTGATATATATATTATTATCGGTGATTCGGATACGATGGTGATTCGGATACGATGAACGAATGTCGCGTGATATTCCTCGAATATGATGAAGTCGTATTTATATGTTTTAAATGTCTCAAGTTTTAAAACAACTTATTATATAAGTATGGTTATTTACACGCATTATGTTATCGAATTATAAAAATATTTACTTTAAATATTTTTAATTATAAAGTTATTACAATATTTTTATAAAAGAAAATATATTAAATATTTTGGATAAATGTTAGTATGTAAAATAAAATAGTATAGCTTTGAGAAATTATGACAAGTCCTACCTTTAACTATACCAAAAGTTACACTTTTAACCCTTTATGTTAAAATAATTATATTTTAGTCCAAAATTGTACTTTTCACTTTCTACCATAACTTTTGAGTAATTACAGTTTCTACCCTTGGCTTTTATTAGAAAACCTATTCTTTTCTGTTTTTATCCGAAAGTTTCACAGTTTTTACACTTTTAGTCCCTTAACGAAATAATTTGCAAAAATAGTCCAAAGTTAAGTTTTCGAAAAGTGAATCTTTATTTTTATAAAAGTTATTATTTTTAACTTATAAAAAGGTTACAAAAATTCAGTTTTGATATAAAGACATTTGAGTTTTACTTACAGTTTTCGAAAATCTCCTTATGAAATATATACATGGGCTTCGCTAGCCCATTAAGCCCAAAATGGAGTTTTAGTGAATGTTTTTAATGTGGTTCGAACGTGTATAGGATTAGATCGATTTAGGCTAGAGTTAGTCATTATAGTCCTTGCATGCTTAGCCAACTCGACTTAGCTTGATTCAAAGGATTAGGTGGTCGAATAATATGTATACACCATACGTAAAAATGAAAAGAAAACGAATGATTTCAAAAGGGTGTCGCGTGTGTTATATTTTGACTAAGTCTTTATGTTTTTGCATGTGCTAATCGATATGTGACGATATGTATGCATGTAACATGAAAATAAAGGATGAAAGAAAGTAACATGGTCGAGTATACTTACAACACCTCAAGGGTGGTGAAGAGGTCAAGTGGTACGAGAGAGAATAGAATGAGAGACGACTACATTTGGTTACCCTCAGCAAAACAATAACCCACGATCCACAATATCAACCCAAAGACTAGAGAGCGACCCAAATATCTTCTTGTGAGCACCCTTGTTTCTTCGACAGTGAACAAAGAATATAATGCAAGTGTTTGTGATTTGTGGGATAAAGTTTTGAGTGTGGTGATGGTGAGAGGGAATAGTAATTGTATTTATAGGAGGAAGACAAGGGTGGTTAGGTAGTAAACATGTGAACTTGTTGGGTGTGCCTTTGTGGTGTCAATCGAATGGAGACAAGGATGTCAAGGGGTTCATGGTTTAGTCATGTCGAATGTAGTAGAGTCTTGGTAGCTATCATGAGGCCTTTGATTTGTTTAAGACTAGGATGAAAAGGTTTTGGTTGTACTTAGTCGAATATTAAGGGTGGTGAAGGTCTCATGTGAACTTTGGTTGGGGATAAAAGGACACAAGATCCATTGGTCATCAGTCTTTTTAGAAAAGCTTAGTAAACAATACTTGTTTATGGGTAGACTAGGAAGGATTAGGGTGGCTTGGTGTTGGATTTTGGTGACCTTCATACGCAAAGAAAGGAAAGAAAAAGGAACGTGGGGTTCTTTTGCATTGTTGGTGTTGAGTTGTGGGGGAACAAGGAAAGAGTTGGGGGCTCTTAAGATGACACATGAATGTTGTTTGATGTCTTGTTGTTGTTGTCGAGTGAGACAAGAAGAAAGATAGAAAAAGTTGTGCCATGGATTCATGTTGTACTCATTGTGTGTCGAGGGAGACACCAAGGAAAGAAATGTAATAATCTAGAAATGGTTGTTTAGGTGTGTCGAATTTCATGTTAAGGAAGGACGTAATAATCAAGTCAAGTTTTAGAGGTGGTGTCGGGTTCAATTCGAGGCATTGGCAACAAAACTTGCAATCAATAGAAATTTCAAGTTTTTGAAAACTTGCATTGTGAATTTGTCCTTTTTCGATCCAGTAAGAAAACCAAAAAGGGAAACATTGATGGGCTTATGTTCGATCCAAGAAGGAAAGGAAAAAGAAAAATATTATTGGGCTTGTGTATGGGGTCTCGCCTCAGTCCAAAAGAAAGAGAATCATGTGTGGTGTATGGGCTCGTGAGTATCGAGGCCCAAGTAAAAGAGATAAATTTAATGATCAAATGTTCCGGGAAAAATAATATTGTGGAAAACTAGAAGGGGGGTTGAATAGTTTTACGTCTTTTTAAATTTATTTTCAAAATGTTTTGTAGCTTATAAAAACTTTCGATTCGATCTTACGTGAATTCAAGCAACAACCAATACAAGCAATTCTAATCTAATAATGAAAGTATTGAAATAGAATGAAGTAAAGATAGAGTTAGAAGGATCAATCCACAACACGCGGATTTATAGTGGTTCGGCTACAAGGACACCTTCCTTGCCTTACTCCACTCCCCGAGTACCACACTCGAGAGTTTTCTTCACTATGTCAACAAACTCCTTATGGTGGAGAAACCTTACACACCTTAGCTTACACCTATTAACGACACTAAGCAAAATGTCGAGTTCTAATTGTAGCTAGAACTAATCTCACAACTTCTTCCAGACTTCACACCTTGTTCACACCTTCACAACTTCTTCAAGTCTTCACCCCTTCTTCACACCTTATTCTTTACACAACTAAATCACAACTACTATACTATTTTACAACACACCTAATATCTACAATCAACAAGTTCTCACAACACTTTACAAATAACTAGCACTACAACAAGTTGAAACTAGCTAATCACAACACTACTACTATTTGATAGATGTATAGGAGTGTTCTTCTTCTTGCACTTGGGTGGATGAAGCTTTGGATCACTTAGAAACAAAGACTTATGAATTATATGATCAAAGGATTTTTGGGATAGGAAGGAAGGTTAGATCAGAAAGTTTTAAGTTCAAAAAGGTGAGAAAATTCTGTGGAATGAACCAGTATTTATAAGGGAGAAAAATATTGTTCTGGAGCGTGGCTGGTCCCCTTAATTAGGGGCCGGTCCCCTTAATAATTAAGGGGGCCGCCTAAGGAATTAAGGGGGCCGCCCCTACAGAACGTTGGATTTTCTTGTCTTTTAGTGGGGAAGATTTTTCTGGATAAAATTTGCCCTTTTTTATTGGAAATTTGAAATCATATCTTTGTAGTTTAATAAAACAATACCAAAAATGATTTACTAATATATATAAAATGTTAAAAACATTTTATAAAATGTTATGTGTTAAGACAAGGCTTCCTTTGATCATGTAATGCATAAGATGCTTAGTTCATGCATACCTTAAGTGATATTAGTTGTAGAAGTGAATATTTGTTACTAAATACTTGTTTACATCATAATCTTGACTTAATTTAGTTTACATTTTGTGATTATCAAAACATAGAGTTATTGAGGAATATTAATAATGTTTTGAAACATTATTTATATCAACAAATATGTCGGGTTTACCCAGAAGTAGAATACGGAAAATATCTCGGTGGTACTTGTACGTATATATATATATATATATAGTAGAGTTAATTATAGTTTCGTTTATATATATATATATATATATATATATATATATATATATATATATATATATATATATATATATATCACTAGGTCGGTATTAGGTTCTGTTTCGCAAGTGGGAGCTATTCGGGTCACATCTAGTTTCTCGGTAATTCAGTAGTGACCAACACACATCTCGGAAGTAAAATAATAGTTCATAGCAAAGAAAAATTTTAAATTGGCCCGGAAAAATGGCCTAATGATCAGTTATATGGAAAATTGTTCACTGATAAGCATTACTAAATGACATGGGATTTTACGAGGTATTACAGTACCTACCCGTTAGACTGGATTCGTCCCCGAATCCAAAGTTGAATCTGTGTTTGGGGTTGATTTATCGAACAAATGAGGATATTTGGTACGAATTTGGTCCTCGCGCTCCCAAGTGAATTCAGGTCCTCTACGAGAGTTCCATCTCACCTTCACAATGGGAATGCGGCTCTGTTTAAGTCGCTTGACTTCTCTATCCATAATCTCGACGGGTTCCTTAATAAAGTTCAACTTATCGTCGATTCAAATTTCCTTTAATGGGATGACTAGGGTTTCATCCGATAAACACTTCTTCAAATTCGATACGTGAAAGGTGTCGTGTACCCTACTGAGCTATTCAGGTAACTCAAGTTTGTATGCAACTGGACCAATCCTCTCAAGGATCTTGAATGGCCCAACATAACGCGGGTTTACCTTTCCTCGTTTTCCAAACCTAATCATTCCTTTCCAGGGTGATACCTTAAGCATCAATCTGCCTCCGATTTGGAATTCTATTGGTTTTCTCCTTACATCGGCATAATTCTTTTGCCGGTCTCGAGCGGCTTGCAAACGTTTCCTAATTTGCACTATTTTCTCGGTGGTTTCAAGAATCAACTCGGGTCCTGAGATCCGAACATCTCCAACCTCAGCCCAACAAACTGGTGAACGACACTTTCTTCCATAAAGTGCTTCAAATGGTGCGACCTTGATATTGGCGTGGTAACTGGTGTTATAAGAGAATTCTACTAGCGGTAAGTGTTTATCCCAACCTTTTCCAAAATCAATCACGCATGCTCGAAGCATGTCCTCTAAGGTTTGGATAGTTCTCTCACTGTATCAGTCTGTGGATGGTAAGCGGTACTCATATCTAACTTAGTTCCCAAGGCTTTCTGTAAAGATTGCCAAAAGTTAGATGTGAAATGGCTGTCTCGGTCAGAGATAATAGATATCGGCACTCTGTAACACCCCCAATTTTTAAATATGCAGCGGAATTTAGATTGGGTGTTACTTCATGGCTCAACAGTTTATTAATAAAAACGATCATTATTTTAGTCGTTTTAAAAGATTTATCATTCGAACTTTATAAATATCAGAGTTTACAAAATGAGGTCCCAGTGGTTTCAAAGTTTGTTAAATAAGTTTTCGAATGATAGTAAAATTTATAGCCTTCGTAAGTATCCGTGCTCCTCCGTGCCATCCTTGCTCATTATGGACCTGAGATAAACACATGCTAAAAGTGTCAACAAAAAGGTTGGTGAGTTCATAGAGTTTATATGTAAAATAGTTGATTTCCAAAATCAAAGAGTTTGTGAGTCCATAGTACTAATAAATAAACAGTTGATTATCCAAATTCAAAGTGTGAGTAAATCCATGGTGTTTGTAGTTTAAACAGTCAATTAGCAAAATCAAAGTGTGGATAATTCCTTAAAGTTTTTAGTTGAAACAGTTGATTTGCGAAATCAAAGAATGAGTACATCCATAGGGTTCATAATTTAAACAGTTGGTTTTCAAAAGTAAAGAGTGAGTAATCCATAGCGTAGGCATAAAGCCAGTTGATTTTCCAATAATTCCAATTTTAGGTAATAATGATATAATAGATACCATTATTAATAAAATAAGTAGTGGGTTACGTTGTTATACACCCACAGTTGGTTTGGTTGCCCTACCAGGTCAACACAAAGTAGTTATGGTTTACCAAGTAGACCAAGTAGTGATTTTCTGCTACATAGTGAACACAAGTTTGAAATTTGATAAACAGTGGGCTACGTTGTTATACGCCCATAAATTTAGTAGTTACAGTACTGTATCATGACTACAGTACCGCCTTATTGTTCTAAGTCTCATGAACGCAACCCTTAACATGTGTGACATCAGAAATGATGTAAGTATTAGTGCCCTCATGTAGGAGTTTGCCAACATCCTATTGTTCTTCAAATAAAGTGCATTTGGCTACCTATCCGGCTAGCACAAATGGGGCGTCAACTGCCAATAGATCTATTCACTATATTTGCGTTCACTCGCAAGTGACTAAGGTTCATGATATGAGGGACTTTCAGTGGCAAAAGTGTGTCTTAGGCAATAAGAATCAGGATAGCATACAGAAAGTACTTGTGTTCGGGTTTGTAGCATGTAATATGTTTCAATAAACAAATAGAGTGTATCATCAACTGAGTAAAATGTTTAAATACGAATAAAATATGTAAATAAAACGAGCATGTATATCCCCCAAAGAGTTCAAAACAAGTAAAAGAGGGGGGACTATGGAACTCACAGTAATATGTAAATATTTAACGAGTACTAGTAAAAGTATGAAACATGTAGTTGAGCATGTATCTCCCCAAAAACATTTATAAAACAATTATAAAATGGGGCTAAGAACTCACAGTAATAAGTAAATAGTTAACGAGTACTTGTAAAAGTATAAAACATGTAGTTGAGCATGTATCTCCCCCAAAACATTTATAAAACAATTATAAAATAGTAAGAGAGGGGCTATGACTCACCTTGGTGTGATAGGCTGAACAGATTGATGTTGAATGGTAAATGTATGTGCCAATCGTTACGAGACCTAGATTAGTACCGCAGTCTTAGTTTACATGTTTGTGTATGACTCAAAATTTTCACATATGCAGAAGTCTCCTCGTGTGGTTGTGTTTAATATGCTTGTGTGGCAGAGTTTACGTTTAAATTGTTTTAAAATGTTTGCAAGTGTTGGCTCTTGGAGTAAGTATGGGAATATATACAATATATTCATATAAGAGTTGACTCGAATATTGGTTTAAGTACGATCGAAGTGGGAATATATACAAGTTGGATTGTATTTATTAGATTCGTTTGATTTCAAGGTGTGAAAATATACATACAATATATACTCATCGAAGTCGTGGTTAAATAATATATTAGGACAATATATTATTTATAATTTACGTTGATGTGGTCACCAAACAAAATATGTGTTAAACATATTTATTTAGACGAAAGGTGATAAATTATTGTAAGTTTATTAACTTATAAAAGTTTTTAGAAATACGTCGAGTTATATATAACTTCCAAATAAATTATACATTTTTAGAAGGGTTTACTAAAAAAAATAACATAAAGCCAACAAAATTTAATAGTAAAACAATATTACAAAAGTAATTACAAAAATAGTGTACAAAGTAGGAGTCGAACTCGAGTCTGTTGGAACAGAAGGCAAGTGACCAAACTACTAGACCAAAAGTCTTTTTGTTGCAAATCATGCTTAGGTTTGGTATTTATATAGAGATGTTAGCTGTGATATATATGGTTAACACTTCTCAATAGGCTATTCATTTTGGTGTTTTTGTTCCTTCAAAAACTGTTTTCGTTTTGCATATTTGTTTCAAACTGGGTTGCCATTCTTCTTTATCTATCATGCTCGTGAATAAGCTCGTCCTTTAAATAAGCCTTAATATCTTAAGCCTTTAAAATAAGCATTTGTGCAAAGGTAGGCCAAATGAGCACAAATAAGTCATACGACTTATTTGTGTTTCAACCCAAATAAAAATTTAAACTAGACCAATATAACGTGATCATTTAAGTGTAGGTTTTCAAAAAACTTTTTCACATCGCGATAAGCACTTTACAATGTTTTGCTTATTAATATACATAAAAGGTTGTGGGTTGGGCCTTAAGGTTCGTTATGTGTTTGAAATGGGTTCGTCTATGCAACCCGATAAGGATAATAAGCTATAAGCTTTGAGGACAATTTACACAACTCGAAAAATTAAGTTATACGAACCACGACATATATGATAAGTCGAGCATGCACTTGTCGCGAGAGCCAAGACTTAAGTTTCTAAGTTTCATTTATGTCTTCATGTGTTGTTTTACTTTCGAAAGTTCAAATCGAGCCATACATGTGTCGACTAACAACTAATAAGTACCTGCTTATACTTTAAGCTTACTGTTACATGCATTTAAGTGAGTTTGGAAAAATTACCACACAAGCTTTCAACACATTCTTGGTTACTTTGCACGAAAGGTCGAATGTATGCATGTAGGTCGAATGTTATATATATGTTTGTGTGTATGACGAAGTGCACCATAAACCTTGTAATACTTTGTTTAAAGTGAGCTTGGAATCAAATGTGCATGCGTTTATGTATGGAGAGTCAGTAAGGTTTTTAAGTAGCCTTTGTAACATAAAAGTTTACTACTCGTATAAGTCATGCATGAAAGCAACAAGATGGAATTGAGTTTAGGAAACTTACTACACCAACTGTGGTGGTAGGAAGCGAAGTGGAAACGTGAACGAGGCGCGAACGAGAGACGAAGCCAAACTCCAACGCCTCCAATCTTCTAAATACCCGTCACGTATACGACCAAGGAACTTGGGAACCTGGTCAATATAATGCAACGCCTCCCTGTTCTCTCTTTTCTTTCACACGACAGTAGCAAGGAAACCAAAGTAGTTTGTGTGTCATTTTGTTTGTGAGAGAAACAAGTAGGGAAATTGCATGGGTATTTATAGAGACTTAAAAGAGAGGAAGCATGTGTCAAATAAGAGGTCAACTAAAAAAAAGAAAAGGGATGGAATACATGTGAAATGGGCAGTAGCAAGGGAAAAGAAAGAAGAGAACAGGTTGTGTATAGCATGGAGGGGAAAGGAACAGTTTGCATTTATGAGACATGATGGAGGAGTGTGGTAAATATGGGTAGGTTTTTGTGTTCTCTTGTTTCTAGCTTGTCTACACAAGCAAAGACAAAAGATGTGGGAAACGGTGAACACTTTTATTTATAAAATCAGATTATAATAAATAAATAATAGAAATTAAATAACAGAAAATTAAATACAGACAGAATGGAGTAGAAGGTCTGCTGGAAATCGTCTGGTAAAAGAGCTACGTATTCTGTGTCCCAAAACTGAATGAGGTAGGCTATATTTATATTGAAGACTCGACTTGTTCTTCAAGATAAAATTTTGGCCGAAAATTACAAAATCTGTTATTAATAAAACAGATTTCCGAATATTTTATTAACACAATAATATTCTGACTAACTTATTTTCTAAGTCTCAATCTATTTAGATTTACAGAAAATCTGGAAAAGGATACCGAAACTAGCAGCAAAAAGATACGCACGTATGCGAGGTTTCGGAGCTGCATTCGTGTCCGCAGGTCGCGCGGGCTCGCATGAGTTCAGAAGCTTCGAACTCATTTTGGTCCAGAAATCCCACAATCTGCACCCCCCTGCGCGCGCACACGTAGGAGTGGGAGCATAGCTCACCTAAAAGAATTTGGAAGCAAATACCAACTATTCCTTATAAATAAGCATTCACTTCTTGTTTTGGGCGATGTGGGACTTTTCCATTTTTGTGTTTCACGTGCCTCACTTTGAGACACGATATCTCATTCATCTTAGCTCTATTTTGGACATAAAGCTCTCTTGGAGGAGAACACAACGCCCCCAATACCAACTAATATATATAACATATACATATATTAAATTATGTCCAAACTTTGCAAAAACTCATTTTTGCAAAACCACTTTTCCAACAATCCCCCACATGAATGGAGATCGGTCGAAAACACATGAAAGTTTCCGCGAAATTTCTGCGGTTAAGTCTTGCATAGGATAGGTAGGTGTGACCCTTTGAACCTTCCCTTGTGAGATGCACTTAGTCTCCTAGATCTGAGTAGACGCGATGTCCTTGAACTCAACATCTGTTTACGTAGACGACAATACACACTCACACAAGACTCTCCCTGACCTTGTCAAGTCCTCATAGTCATATTCGTTATGGTCATGAATACTAGCCTGGTTCTGCAAGAGCTCTTAGGAATTGCGCCCCCATAATTCCCTTCGAAGCGACCCCACTTCTCTCTCACATAGGTGATTTCATCTTGAATCATTAAAAACACATGTTTTGTGATTTCATCTTGAACCATTATGCTTCATGATTTCATCCTGAATCATAAAAACCATATGTTTAACCTCTCAACAAGTCACATTTGTTATAGGAATGGACTAGGAAGTTACAATATATAAGTAACTCCCCCACA
Organism: Artemisia argyi; assembly: GCA_030686995.1. Classification (NCBI taxonomy): domain Eukaryota; kingdom Viridiplantae; phylum Streptophyta; class Magnoliopsida; order Asterales; family Asteraceae; genus Artemisia; species Artemisia argyi. Next base: position 7,174,115 of record CM060705.1, read on the forward strand.
TTGACGTGACTTCCCCCACATTTCTATGATTAGGTTGTCCTATTGAACCCAGATCTTGGGACCTCCAGTCAACTGGGTTAGGTTTTCCTTCATAGAAACTCATTCCTTCAAGGGCTTTAGTCCCATTCCTTTAGACGACTTACTAACTAACTCTCTGATTAAGCCTTTCGTAAGCGGATCCGCGATGTTATCCTTTGACGGCACATAGTCAATTGAGATAACTCCTGTTGAGAGTAGTTGTCGTATCGAATTATGTCGACGACGGATATGTCTGGACTTTCCATTATACATTATGCTATGAGCTCTGCCAATTGCCGATTGACTATCACAATGTATACTAATGGCCGTTACCGGTTTAGGCCACCTTGGTATGTCCTCTACAAATTGACGTAGCCATTCCGCCTCTTGTCCGCATTTATCTAACGCGATAAATTCTGATTCCATCGTGGACTTAGCTATAATAGTTTGCTTGGAAGACTTCCAAGATATAGCTGCCCCTCCTAGTGTAAACACATATCCACTAGTCGATCTAGAATCCTTTATGTCAGATATCCAATTTGCATCAATGTATCCTTCAATAACAGCTGGATATCTTTCATAATGCAGTCCATAATCGCGACTGTATCTCAAATAATGAAGTACCCTAGTCATAGCTCCCCAATGTGCATAACTTGGATTACTAGTATACCTACTTAGCCTGCTAACAACATATGCTAAGTCAGGTCGGGTACTTGTCATCAAGTACATTAACATGCCAATAATTCTTGAATACTCTAATTGGGCAACACCTGCGCCTCTATTTTTAGATAGATGCTTGCTGGTGTCAATTGGAGTTCTAGCTAGGCCGGAATCCCCCGCATTATAAGTAGTCAGAATTTTGTCAACGTAATGTGCTTGACTCAACACAAGTCCATTTTGAGTTCGTATGATCTTTATACCAAGGATCACATCAGCCAAACCCATATCCTTCATGTCAAACTTTGATTTCAACATGTCTTTAGTAGATTTGATCATCTTGTCGTTACTGCCAACGATAAGCATATCATCAACATATAAACACAAGATTACATATCCACTACTTGTGTCTTTTACATAAACACACTTGTCGCATTCATTAATTTTGAATCCACTCTCTAGCATGGCGTGGTCAAATTTTTGATGCCATTGTTTGGGAGCTTGCTTTAAGCCATATAATGACTTAACAAGCCTACAAACTTTGTTCTCTTGTCCAGGAGCTACGAAACCCTCAGGTTGGTTCATGTAGATCTCTTCTTCTAAATCCCCGTTTAGAAAAGCCGTTTTCACATCCATTTGGTGAATTTCCAAATTTCTTAAAGCGGCAATAGCAAGTATCATCCTGATCGATGTTATTCGTGTAACAGGCGAATATGTATCAAAGTAATCTAGACCTTCACGTTGTCTAAATCCTTTGATTACCAATCTTGCTTTGTACTTGTCAATGGTGCCATCGGCTTTCATCTTCTTCTTGAAGATCCATTTATAGCCTAGTGGTTTACAACCAGGAGGTAAATCCACGAGCTCCCAAGTATGATTTTGTAAAATAGAATCTATTTCACTTTTAATGGCTTCTTTCCATTGAGGCCCTTCTGAGGAAGTTACCGCTTCTCGATAAGAAGTAGGTTCATGTTCTACCATAAAAGAAACAAAATCGGGTCCAAACGATTTCTCGGTTCTTGCCCTTTTGCTTCTTCTAGGTTCTACTTTTTCTTCCTCGATTTGATCTTGTCTCTCATCTTGGAGATCATTATCATCTCGTTGTCTCTTATCTTGGACAATGTAACAATTCGCAATTTCAGGTTAATTACCATTCCCGGAAAATTTCACTATTCACTTTTACTATTCATTTTTCCCGAAACTTTCCCGAAAGTTGATTTTTATTTGATATTCTCGAGTGATAAATCATTTCCATGGCAAATTAAATGTTTGACATTCGTCAGATCATTTTCGTGAAAGTTATTAAGGAATTACACGTTTTAGGGTAAAACGTCATTCAGAAATTCTACGTACAACGAAACTCGACCGTGTTAAGTGACCCCGCATCAGAAAAATGTTTGACACACTCATGATTTATTTGAGAATTAATCGTGACTGAGAAAAATATAACCAAAGACTTCCCGGCAGGTCACCCAAGCCTGTACTAATCTCACATGAGCACGCTTAACCGTTTGGGCGATTAACCGTTAGACCACAAAACGCGTTTCTAAGACTATTTGAGTTTTCAACTTCTTAGAAAAAGTCAACATATTCTTTCCCTCCTCCATTGACCAAAAATCATCCCTTGATGTTATAAGTCGTTTCGTGATTTTTAGGCTTACGGTTTGATGTCTAAAAGACATTTAATACCAACCGACACTAGACAGAGCCCAGTCTAGACATTATAAGTCATTTTAAATCATTTTTATCACATTAGAAAAGTAACATTTTACTTTTCTCAATTTTACGTAATATTCGTACGTTTTACGTATTACGCGTTTTAGACCCGTGTTTCCAGTTTTTTAGCAGGGTTTACCACCCAAATGGATCCTACCACTCATTTTATATTTTATTATGGGACATATGGACATGTTTATCAATACTTTCAAGTTCCATAATTTTACGACACCCGGTTTTACGTTTTGAGGCTTAATCATTTACGATTGGCATTTCCCGGAGTCAAAACTAACTAGATATCTTGGATAATACCATCAAAAGTCCACACTTGTTCTCCAAGGGTTGTGAACCGCCTCTAGGGGGGAGGATTCACACTTGTGGCATGATCTCATGCTAAGTACTCTTAGATTGCATCCATGTGTTAAACTTGGTGATCAAGTGTTGACAAGTCAACACTTCTAACCTCCTCAAGGCCATATAAAGCCTCCTTGCCTCTCCTTGAACGTCCACAACACACACACAAACACCATTCCATTTTCTAATTCACTCCAAGTATTATCCAAAAGAATCAAGTGCTTCTTCAAGGTTGAAACCCTAGATAGGTTATCATTCATCAAACACTTCCATAACCTTATATACTTGGTGATTTCTCTTGAGTTTAAATCCACTTATTTCACCTTAAACTTCATCATCCATCATTCAAGAATACCAAGGGTAGAAAGATTGCATGAAGTGAAGTGGGTTGAAGCAAGTCTATCAAAGTCCTATCCTTACATGTTAACTTCCTTTCATCTTTGAAAGCCAAAAGTTGTGAGCCAAACCCTAACTTGATTCTTGTTAAATAATCATGTTCATGTTATTTACATGTTATTCTTGCTATATTATGTCTTGTAGTTATGTCCATGATGTATAAAAATGATTAAAACAAGTTATTGTTATTGATTGTTACAACAAGTTACTAAAACAAGTAGACTAGTGACTTTCTTGGTAAGACCTGATCAAAATGGTAAAAATATGATATTTGATCATTACATATTACAGTAGAGGACTTAACAAGGAAACCATAGCAATTTGAACCACCTAAAACGAGTATACGAGTCAAAAGTTACGCCCATTTGAAGTTACCAAAGATTTCCGGCAAAACTACCTAAACCTTCCTGAATCGCATTCTGACTTTTTGAAAGTCCCACTTCTGGTCCGATTCATCAAAAAGTTAAAACACGAAAGTTGTCCGGAACGACGTTTTCGTTCAGGAACAAAGAAGCTCGAGCCTTGAAAACACTTTCTGAGTAAGATATTTCACAATTTCTTAACAGCTATTTACATATAATAAGTCATTAAGTTATGGTTATACTTTAAAAGGAACAAGAGTTATTATGACCTATAAACAAGACCACCACCATGGCTAGAGCCAAGGTTGGGTCTCATGACCTTGGAACAAGGACCAAAGGTCATGGCTAGGCCATGACGAAACGACCATATAAGCTTATTTAGGCGAAAACATGAAACAAGGAATTAGCAAGAACTTGAACATACAATTTGGATATACTTCACCTAAAAGGAACCATGAGATATTACCAAGAGAAAATGGTCATTCAAGACTTATGAAACTATCCCTAATAACAATCTTCATGTACAAATAAACTTTCTTAAGTTTATTCGAATATCGGACATGTAACCTTTCGGATCAAAACTTATATCTATATATTTCATCAACTACTACAATAGTAGGGAGCCTCATGTGAGGAGTTCATTATGTAAGCCGTCGAGTTGAGTTGTGGATTTACGAATTAAAGTGTCCTGGCTCCTCGAACGCTTACTAACATGACTTCTGAATTATGTCGGCCCGAACGGTAGTAAACGATATACAAAACATACATGTTTCATGAATCTTTTCTTTCAAGGACATACAATATACATCATACCACATCATGGACTATAATGCAAGATATATATATAGGCACTACTTCATAGTCTTTACTCCGATCCTAAGTCGCGACATTCTATTATAGGTTGCTCGTAGAAACCTACACGATTCAACCGTTACATACATTACTTGCTATCTTAACTTAAGGTGAGTTCATAGCCCCACTTTCGATTCCTTAATTGTTTTACAAACCCTTGGGGGAAATACATGCTATTTATAACCGAGCACAATGTTTTTAAATTGTATGCTTACCTGATTGTTTTATTATCACTAAGTACCAGCCTTGCTAAACCGATATCCTTGATTATGAACCATTTAATCACTAGCAATAGTGAGCGCGAATATTAATAATAGGCCTATTGGGATTGACGAATCCCATTTGTTTTGACTAAGTGCAAACAAATGCATTAATATTTGAGATTTAGGTATGTTAGCAAAGTAGCTACCGGGATAAATCTGCCGATCGATATTGGTACACGTTAACATTATGGTGTCATAAGCTTAGTGTATAATACATGTTCCGGGCGTATAATAACGTAGCCTACCTGTTTTGTTTTCCAAACATTGGTGTGAGCCTATAACTCACACTACCAACATATTGTGTTCAATCGATTTAACAAACTCTATGAATATCACTCAACCTTTGTGTTGACCTCTCAAGCATGTATTTCAGGTTCATGACGATCAAGGATGGCACGGAAGGACACGGATACTCAAGAGGGCTATAAATTTTATTATCATTCAAAACTCATTTATTATACATTGTAAACATGGAACCAATCGGGACCTCATTTTGTAATCTCTGATATTTATATAATTTGAATGATAAACCTTTTCAAAACGACTCAATTGGAGTTCGTTTTCTATCATTGTGACTATTGTGCCGTCGAGTAACACCCAGTTCGAATTCCGCTGCATCCATGAATTGGGGGTGTTACAGATTGGTACCAGAGCCATGGTTATAGAGAAACGGGTCTAATTGAGACCTAAACTATAACCACACATACAAGCAAAAACATTTTTATAGCCTTCCACTCTCCGTGTCTTCCATCCTCCAGACGATTATGAACTTAGTAAGCATGTTATGCTACACAAACATATTAGTATATTCATATATACCCATTTTGAGCATTTCCCCGAAGACATTTTTATGCTACACAAACATAATTGCATATTGATATATGTACCCTAAACATAATTGAGCATTTCCCCGGAAGCATTTTATGCTACATGAACACATATAAGTATATTGATATATACACACTAGGCATTTTATGCTACATGAACATATTAGTATATTGATATATAAACTCGGTTTATTTTCAATCATTTATCTAAACAATGGACTAAACATATCTGTGTATGCCTATTCTAAGGCATTTCGGCACAGCCACACTCTCCCAATCATGTTCCTACTCCAACATTATATGTCCAAGACATTGTAACTAATTACAATGGTCTCATTCATTTTCCAAGACATTGTGAGATACAATGGTCTCACTCATTTTCCAAGACATTGTGAGATACAATGGTCTCATTCATTTTCCAAGACATTGTGAGATACAATGGTCTCATTCACTTTTCAAGACATTGTGAGATACAATGGTCTTATTCACTTTTCAAGACATTGTGAGATACAATGGTCTCATTCATTTTCCAAGACATTGTGAGATACAATGGTCTCATTCATTTTCCAAGACATTGTGAGATACAATGGTCTCATTCATTTTCCAAGACATTGTGAGATACAATGGTCTCATTCACTTTTCAAAACATTGTGAGATACAATGGCCTCATTCATTTTCCAAGACATTGTGAGATACAATGGTCTCATTCATTTTCCAAGACATTGTATGATACAATGGTCTTAATCATTTCTCAAATGTTTTGAGTCACACAATGGCCTAACCTACTTCCCAGACATTGTGAATTGCACAATGGTCTAACCTACTTCCGAGACATTGTGTTTTGTGCAAATGGTCTCTAGAATTATTCCATCACATCATTAATATCATTTCTTATGATATCAAAAACCCGTCACAATCTATCGATTTCAAAACAAGAAATATGAGATTTCTAAAGGACAAACTAACCCATCATCGACAAAAGCTGAACTTTCTCTACATTCATCAAAGTTTTCTTATGAAACCTTCATTATTAAAAGTTCGTGATCCTGGCCAAGTATGTTCTATTTTAGAACTACTTAAAACTTCCTTTCCATACGTACCTACCCTTACTATCTTCTATGCAACGGAATATGAAAACATACGTTACAAGTCTTGTATGGACGGGACTTGCAACTTAAGGGTTTGACATCGCCTTTGTTTAGTGGACAATTTCCCGAAAGCAACGGACATATCAAAAGTATACCTAGTTTAGGTATTTGAAAATTTTATCGAACCTTGGCTAAATATAGACTAGTCACCTATATTTAACCTAGGGACAGTGGAATATAGTCTGACTAACTATATTCGACTTAGAATTTTCAAATACTGAGAATAGTTGTACTAGGGTTATGTTTAGATTGATTTCCTACATGAACTCGATAAACCACCAGAATACATTAAAACAATCTAGAGACACGATAATGTCTTACCACTCAGCGAAATCTTAACACCTTATTTGTGTTACCAAATTTCATTCTTGAAATTTTTCATTTATGAGATAATCCGAACTACTATCTTGGGATAGTTATCAATTATTCTCTTCATCCTGTAGAAGTACTATCCTATTTAGGTCCTAAGGATACCATTCCATCATAAACTTTTAAAATCTCTTAAGATTTTTAAAGCAAACTCAACATCTATACCTAAGAGTATTAATGTTAAGCATACACTACACACTTTTGTTCATCAACATATCATAACATTATCTTCACAACCGTTGGAACCACAAGCTCATTAACAGATTTTGATGCACTTTTAAAGCTCAAATCATCCTTAGTTACACCACAAGTACCCTCATCAGCTTTACATGTTTGAATATTCATCTTGTACTTTTGGAACACCAGTATCATCTCGTAATACACTACCTTGTAACTCACCGGCTAAGTATGAATGTTGTGTCGGGAATTCTTGAGTAGGATGATTTATAATGTCCTTATTTGAATGGATTGGGATGCCTTTTCATTTAAATAAAGAAATTATAAATCATCGAACCATAAGTTTATATTCCTTTAGTTACATTGTTTGGGATGCCTCTCTATGTAAATAAAGAATTATAAACAAGTGGGCTTATTTATATCCGAAATAACATAAGTATGAAGTCAACCTATATTACATTGCTCGGGTATGGCTTGATACCTACATTACATTTCTCGGGTATGGCATGATACCTACATTACATTGCTCGGGTATGGCATGATACCTACATTATATTCGCCACAAGAAATCCTATCTTTTCACCGACATCGCTTCAAACCATGACATAAACACTAGGTACAACAACAGATTACCTATTAGGCTATGATTGCAACAACTATCCCAATTTCGATTAGTACGAGATTTACATTTTGGATTTCATAATGATAGTGCAATAACAAACAAACTCATTGCGGGGCCATGTAACCATATGCATGGGCAGTCATACCGAACTCATTGTGAAGCCATGTAGCCATATGCATGGGCAGCCGTACAATTCAAACAGGACTTGGTCCAACCACATGTTCAACGCTTATTCCATGATTCGATTCTTATATCAATTGCTATTGATACTTGACAACTATATCAAGTTCTATTTGATATTCAACTACTATATCAATTCCTATTAATATTCGACTGCTATATCAATTTTCTTTGATATTCGACTATTATATGGATCTCTACTGATATTCAACCATGTTATCAATCTCTATTGACACACCATATTCTGAGACAAATCAAACTACATCACTAGTAATTCCAGACTTTGGTCCTCATAAGTAACCACACATCTTTATCGACACCACTCCAACATATGACACATAAAGAACTTCGGGACGAAGTTCCCCGTAAGGGGTAGAGACTGTAACAATTCGCAATTTCAGGTTAATTACCATTCCCGGAAAATTTCACTATTCACTTTTACTATTCATTTTTCCCGAAAGTTGATTTTTATTTGATATTCTCGAGTGATAAATCATTTCCATGGCAAATTAAATGTTTGACATTCGTCAGATCATTTTCGTGAAAGTTATTAAGGAATTACACGTTTTAGGGTAAAACGTCATTCAGAAATTCTACGTACAACGAAACTCGACCGCGTTAAGTGACCCCGCATCAGAAAAATGTTTGACACACTCATGATTTATTTGAGAATTAATCGTGACTGAGAAAAATATAACCAAAGACTTCCCGACAGGTCACCCAAGCCTGTACTAATCTCACATGAGCACGCTTAACCGTTTGGGCGATTAACCGTTAGACCACAAAACGCGTTTCTAAGACTATTTGAGTTTTCAACTTCTTAGAAAAAGTCAACATATTCTTTCCCTCCTCCATTGACCAAAAATCATCCCTTGATGTTATAAGTCGTTTCGTGATTTTTAGGCTTACGGTTTGATGTCTAAAAGACATTTAATACCAACCGACACTAGACTGAGCCCAGTCTAGACATTATAAGTCATTTTAAATCATTTTTATCACATTAGAAAAGTAACATTTTACTTTTCTCAATTTTACGCAATATTCGTACGTTTTACGTATTACGCGTTTTAGACCCGTGTTTCCAGTTTTTTAGCAGGGTTTACCACCCAAATGGATCCTACCACTCATTTTATATTTTATTATGGGACATATGGACATGTTTATCAATACTTTCAAGTTCCATAATTTTACGACACCCGGTTTTACGTTTTGAGGCTTAATCATTTACGATTGGCATTTCCCGGAGTCAAAACTAACTAGATATCTTGGATAATACCATCAAAAGTCCACACTTGTTCTCCAAGGGTTGTGAACCGCCTCTAGGGGGGAGGATTCACACTTGTGGCATGATCTCATGCTAAGTACTCTTAGATTGCATCCATGTGTTAAACTTGGTGATCAAGTGTTGACAAGTCAACACTTCTAACCTCCTCAAGGCCATATAAAGCCTCCTTGCCTCTCCTTGAACGTCCACAACACACACACAAACACCATTCCATTTTCTAATTCACTCCAAGTATTATCCAAAAGAATCAAGTGCTTCTTCAAGGTTGAAACCCTAGATAGGTTATCATTCATCAAACACTTCCATAACCTTATATACTTGGTGATTTCTCTTGAGTTTAAATCCACTCATTTCACCTTAAACTTCATCATCCATCTTTCAAGAATACCAAGGGTAGAAAGATTGCATGAAGTGAAGTGGGTTGAAGCAAGTCTATCAAAGTCCTATCCTTACATGTTAACTTCCTTTCATCTTTGAAAGCCAAAAGTTGTGAGCCAAACCCTAACTTGATTCTTGTTAAATAATCATGTTCATGTTATTTACATGTTATTCTTGCTATATTATGTCTTGTAGTTATGTCCATGATGTATAAAAATGATTAAAACAAGTTATTGTTATTGATTGTTACAACAAGTTACTAAAACAAGTAAACTAGTGACTTTCTTGGTAAGACCTGATCAAAATGGTAAAAATATAATATTTGATCATTACATATTACAGTAGAGGACTTAACAAGGAAACCATAGCAATTTGAACCACCTAAAACGAGTATACGAGTCAAAAGTTACGCCCATTTGAAGTTACCAAAGATTTCCGGCAAAACTGCCTAAACCTTCCTGAATCGCATTCTGACTTTTTGAAAGTCCCACTTCTGGTCCGATTCATCAAAAAGTTAAAACACGAAAGTTGTCCGGAACGACGTTTTCGTTCAGGAACAAAGAAGCTCGAGCCTTGAAAACACTTTCTGAGTAAGATATTTCACAATTTCTTAACAGCTATTTACATATAATAAGTCATTAAGTTATGGTTATACTTTAAAAGGAACAAGAGTTATTATGACCTATAAACAAGACCACCACCATGGCTAGAGCCAAGGTTGGGTCTCATGACCTTGGAACAAGGACCAAAGGTCATGGCTAGGCCATGACGAAACGACCATATAAGCTTATTTAGGCGAAAACATGAAACAAGGAATTAGCAAGAACTTGAACATACAATTTGGATATACTTCACCTAAAAGGAACCATGAGATATTACCAAGAGAAAATGGTCATTCAAGACTTATGAAACTATCCCTAATAACAATCTTCATGTACAAATAAACTTTCTTAAGTTTATTCGAATATCGGACATGTAACCTTTCGGATCAAAACTTATATCTATATATTTCATCAACTACTACAATAGTAGGGAGCCTCATGTGAGGAGTTCATTATGTAAGCCGTCGAGTTGAGTTGTGGATTTACGAATTAAAGTGTCCTGGCTCCTCGAACGCTTACTAACATGACTTCTGAATTATGTCGGCCCGAACAGTAGTAAACGATATACAAAACATACATGTTTCATGAATCTTTTCTTTCAAGGACATACAATATACATCATACCACATCATGGACTATAATGCAAGATATATATATATAGGCACTACTTCATAGTCTTTACTCCGATCCTAAGTCGCGACATTCTATTATAGGTTGCTCGTAGAAACCTACACGATTCAACCGTTACATACATTACTTACTATCTTAACTTAAGGTGAGTTCATAGCCCCACTTTCGATTACTTAATTGTTTTACAAACCCTTGGGGGAAATACATGCTATTTATAACCGAGCACAATGTTTTTAAATTGTATGCTTACCTGATTGTTTTATTATCACTAAGTACCAGCCTTGCTAAACCGATATCCTTGATTATGAACCATTTAATCACTAGCAATAGTGAGCGCGAATATTAATAATAGGCCTATTGGGATTGACGAATCCCATTTGTTTTGACTAAGTGCAAACAAATGCATTAATATTTGAGATTTAGGTATGTTAGCAAAGTACCTACCGGGATAAATCTGCCGATCGATATTGGTACACGTTAACGTTATGGTGTCATAAGCTTAGTGTATAATACATGTTCCGGGCGTATAATAACGTAGCCTACCTGTTTTGTTTTCCAAACATTGGTGTGAGCCTATAACTCACACTACCAACATATTGTGTTCAATCGATTTAACAAACTCTATGAATATCACTCAACCTTTGTGTTGACCTCTCAAGCATGTATTTCAGGTTCATGACGATCAAGGATGGCACGGAAGGACACGGATATTCAAGAGGGCTATAAATTTTATTATCATTCAAAACTCATTTATTATACATTGTAAACATGGAACCAATCGGGACCTCATTTTGTAATCTCTGATATTTATATAATTTGAATGATAAACCTTTTCAAAACGACTCAATTGGAGTTCGTTTTCTATCATTGTGACTATTGTGCCGTCGAGTAACACCCAGTTCGAATTCCGCTGCATCCATGAATTGGGGGTGTTACAGACAACATTATCATCTATTCTAGATGAACTTCCAGTTTCCTTCGTTAAACAAGGAAATATATCTTCAAAGAAGGAAGCATTCCTTGATTCCATTACAGAACCCTTTTTTATATCCGGAATTTTCGAATCATGGACAATGAAACGATAAGCACTGCTATTCCTAGCATATCCGATGAATATACAATCCACAAATTTAGGTCCAATCTTTTGGGCCTTGGGAGTCGGTATAGCTACCTTTGCTAGACACCCCCACACTCGTAAGTACTGATATGATGGTTTTCTTCCCATCCATAATTCATAAGGGGTATCTTCTTTTTCCTTATGAGGTATCTTATTTAAAAGATAAGTAGCCGTTAGAATGGCTTCCCCCCACATGTCCTGTTTTAAACCAAAACTTATCAACATGGCATTAACCATTTCCTTCCAGGTACGGTTCTTCCTTTCGGCAATACCGTTCTGTTGAGGTGAGTAAGGAGCAGTGAACTCATGTCTGATTCCATGTTTCGCACATAGATCAGCGAATGGAGACACGTATTCACCTCCTCTATCACTTCGTACCACCTTGATTTTCTTACTAAGTTGATTCTCAACTTCGTTTTTGTATAGAACAAACTTGTCTATAGCTTCATCTTTACTTTTTAACAAGTAAACGTAGCAATACTTTGTACAATCATCAATAAACGTGATAAAGTACTTATTGCCACCTTTTGTGGGTAGTGATTTCAAATCACATATGTCAGTGTGTATCATATCAAGTGGTTCGGTTTTTCGTTCAACCGATTTGAAAGATGCTCTTGTAAGTTTGGCTTCAACACAAGTTTCACATTTATATTTTGAGTCAATATGGAAATTATGTATGCAATTAAATTTAATCAAACGACGCATTGAATTAAAATTTACATGTCCAAGACGGCCATGCCACACATTAGAAGACTCAATCAAATAAGCAGAAGAATTCATTTTATTGATATCATTCTTAACAACCATTACATTGAGCTTAAACATACCATTCAGGGCATATCCCCTACCAACATACATTTGATTCTTAGATAGAACAAACTTATCAGACTAAAAAACAAGACGAAAACCAAACTTGTTCAACAGCCATCCAGACACAAGATTCTTGCGAATCTCTGGAACATACAAGACATTAGTCAACTTGAGCTCTTTATCGGATGTCATCTTCAGGATTACATCTCCTTCGCCCTTGATATCAGCAGTTGCAGAGTTGCCCATGTACAAGTTGTCTCCATTGTTAACCGCTCTGAAAGAGTGAAACATACTCTTATCAGCACACACATGACGGGTAGCCCCAGTATCAACCCACCATTCCCTGTTGTTTGAACCTACCAGGTTAACTTCAGAGATCATGGCAATGACGTCAGAAACCATAGCAATCATGTCCACGTCATTCACCATATTTTCCTCGCGTGGAGTCACCCGCTTCGGCATCTTACAGTTAGCAGCACGGTGACCTGGCTGGTCACAATTGAAACACACCCCTTGGAATTGTTGTTTCACAATTGCAGCTTTAGGAGCAAGGTACTCAGACTTCCCTTTGCCCTTCTTGTCATTCTTTCCTTTGCCCTTGCCTTTTCCCTTGACATGAGACTTTGAAGATGACGAAGCATGCTCAACCAAATTTGCCTTGGCAGAATCAGGCGTATAAGTGTTTTTCTGAGCCAGCTTGTTGTCCTCTTCAATACGAAGACGAACAACCAAGTCTTCAACACTCATCTCCTTTCGCTTATGCTTCAGGTAGTTCTTGAATTCTACCCAGCTTGGAGGTAACTTTTCAATGATAGCAGCAACTTGAAAAGTTTCACTCAAAGTCATTCCTTCAGCATGAATGTCGTGTAGCAAAATCTGCAGATCTGGAACCTGACTCATCACTTTCTTTGAATCATCCATCTTGTAATCCAAAAAGCGTGCTACCACGAACTTCTTTGTACCAGCATCCTCAGTTTTGTACTTGCGTTCCAATGACTCCCATAATTCTTTGGCAGTCTTGGTCTTGCAGTACACGTTGTACAAAGAGTCAACCAAGCCATTCAGAACATAGTTGTGACACAAAAAATCTGAATGCTTCCATGCTTCCAAGGCTTGCACAGCCTGTTGATTAGAGGATTGACCTTCAGCAGGAGGTTCCACTTGAGGTGCGTTCTCTTTTAAGAACCGCGCAAGGTTCAAAGTAGTGAGATAAAAGAACATCTTCTGTTGCCACCTCTTAAAATTCTGCCCATTGAATTTCTCTGGTTTCTCAGCATGATTAACAACTGTGTTGGTAACTGGCGCACCAGATCCATTCACTGTAGTCCCAGGAGGAGTAGTGTTAGTCATCCTGAAAGATCAAACACAAACAGTTAAACAAACTGTTGCAAATCGGTATCTACTTGTACCAGATCTGACTGAACGAAACTCTAACTTGGTTTCGATAAATCAGTTAATAGAAACTCAATCTTGGTTTCGTTATAAACAGATCAAAACAACTGCTTTAAAAACGTTATAGATCTGTACACCAAATCTGAAAGTAAAAACCTGTTTTAATTAAAACTGATTTCCAAAGAAACTCAACTAGGTTTCGACAGGAAACAGTTAATAAATCTGTTAAAATAATTAATCCGATTTTAACAAAGTGTTTAAAATTCGGTTAAACCGAATCTGTTTTAAGACTGTGGGAAACGGTGAACAGTTTTATTTATAAAATCAGATTATAATAAATAAATAACAGAAATTAAATAACAGAAAATTAAATACAGACAGAATGGAGTAGAAGCAGAAGACAGACACTATATAACGTAAATATAAGAAAGCAGTAAAGATTACAAAACGAGGCTCGTGTAAACACGATTCCCTTAAAACAGATTCGCCGTATGTTTCCCAGGGTACAACGTTCAAAGCTGTTGTACAGCCGGACTTGACTTACTTGCCTGAAAGATCACGAAAATCTTGGGTGCTTCTGATCGAAGGTCTGCTGGAAATTGTCTGGTAAAAGAGCTACGTATTCTATGTCCCAAAACTGAATGAGGTAGGCTATATTTATATTGAAGACTCGACTTGTTCTTCAAGATAAAATTTTGGCCGAAAATTACAAAATCTGTTATTAATAAAACAGATTTCCGAATATTTTATTAACACAATAATATTCTGACTAACTTATTTTCTAAGTCTCAATCTATTTAGATTTACAGAAAATCTGGAAAAGGATACCGAGAAAATCTGGAAAAGGATACCGAAACTGGCAGCAAAAAGATACGCACGTATGCGAGGTTTCGGAGCTGCATTCGTGTCCGCAGGTCGCGCGGGCTCGCATGAGTTCAGAAGCTTCGAACTCATTTTGGTCCAGAAATCCCACAATCTGCACCCCCCCCCCTGCGCGCGCACACGTAGGAGTGGGAGCATAGCTCACCTAAAAGAATTTGGAAGCAAATACCAACTATTCCTTATAAACAAGCATTCACTTCTTGTTTTGGGCGATGTGGGACTTTTCCATTTTTGTGTTTCACGTGCCTCACTTTGAGACACGATATCTCATTCATCTTAGCTCTATTTTGGACATACTTTAGCTTGTTACGAAGCTCTCTTGGAGGAGAACACAACGCCCCCAATACCAACTAATATATATAACATATACATATATTAAATTATGTCCAAACTTTGCAAAAACTCATTTTTGCAAAACCACTTTTCCAACAAAAGAAAGGTTAGCTTGTGTTGTTTATTTATTTGGTTATACGTATTGATTCAATAATTCACAAAACATGCGTTACTATATATTGTCAGTAGATGAGATTGAAATTGAGATTTTCAAACAATCGGGACCCTAGAATGAATATGTGAGAGCTTAAAATATGGGATATGTTAAATATTAGTCCACTTGGGTTGTCAAATCTGCAGCAAAAATTTCGGGTGAAGGACTGAGGAAAAGGACAAGTGAATATTGAAGTGACGATTTAAAAGTGACATGACTATACACAAATTCTTTTACTATTATTTTGCATGTAATATACATTATTTTGAATGTGATATGCAACAGAGTAATTTCAATTATTTGGTTGTCATCGCATGTTAGTAGTTCAGCTGATTTTTGGGAAGCATGAAGAGAGGTCATGTCATTTGATTGAATGTGCCATGAGAAACTTTTGTGTGTATGTCATTGTGTATCACGAAAAATGATGAAAGGAAAATTGTATATTTATATATATTTATATGTACGAATAATAACTGTGACTCAGTTATATTTCAAAAATAAATATGATGGTCTTGTTTGATGGGTTTATTGGATGGCCAAGCCTAAATTAATAAAGTGTCCATTTGGTTTGTTAGTGAGCGGCCAATGGTCAAATTATTTAGGAGTGTGTCAGGTTAAGTAGCGAGACCCAAATATATATACATGATTTAATTAATTGGGTTGCTAAATTATTGTGGCATGCGTATGAGTTTATTCCAAATGACATGTGAACCACGTCACATAGATATAGTTTGTAATTGCATTGCAACAAAAAAATTTAGCCCGAAAAAAAATGGTTAATTAAATCGCGACGATAGATTACTCTTGTTAATCATTTAAAATTAAGAGGGAAATTTACAGGATATTACAGTACCTACCCGTTAAACTGAATCCCGTCCGGGGATTCTAATCTAAGGTAGTAGTTATCAATGGATTTTTTTTATTTTTTTTATTTTTTTTATAACGTGGTTTTTGAATGAGAACTCCATGAATGTAGAGAAAATTATTTAACTTTACTTTTTTTTTTAAAGAAAAGCTTGTTAAGCAAAGTTTTAAGTGACAGCACGTTATTGGTCCCGTGTTAGTTGTTTCCCGAGTGATAAAGCAAAGAGTACGTTTTTTTTTTACGTGAACAGTAGTTTGAACAGTACCCCCAACGGCTATATCTCCTTTCTCATTACCCCCTTTTTATTCCTCATTTTACCATACAAAATTTAACTTTTCAACTATATTTCTCTCATCAATTCCTTTGAGATGCCGCACATTGTCACCATGGTTGCGATCGTGTACGTGGTTGTTGCTACTATTTACGTGGCATTCATTCCGAATGAGGATCGTGCATTATTGGTCAGGATTTTGGTGTTTCTTGTGCCCCTCGTGATCTTAGCGGTTGTCACTGATAAGTTTTGGAAGTGATGGATAGTGTAGAAGTGTTGTAATAAACTTCGTTGTGTTTTCATGTAATCCTTAATGTATGAGTAATAAAGTTTGTTTCGTTTTATGAAATCTTGCCTTATGTTAATTATCTGTTCGTATTTATCGTGCAAATATTCAAAAATAGGCATGGGAAGTCAATATGTCATATGATGTAGTAGTTATAGCCTGAAATTATTTGGTTTCTTGGGGTTGCTAGCCATCGTTGGAGACAAAAGAGAAATGCAGGGAGTTGGTTCGTAGTTGAGTCACATAAGGGGTTTGAATGACATGAATCATGACCAAATAATTTGGTGAGATTTCGTTTGGGTTTTGTAGGTGTTGTTTGGAGTTTGTATGAAACAAAGTACTTAGGCAAAAATTATGACCTTTTGTTTAGTTGAAGCAGTGACAATCGAGCTGAGCTTTGTCGATAACTTGGCCATCGAATGATCGAGTAAATGAAAGAGACTTGTCACATATGATTTATGGGTGAGTGTTAAATCGAGACTTGTAAAAATATTGATAGGTTGTTAATAAAATAACACGGAGAACAATCCAATGTATGTAGGCACTAGTCGGTTAACTTAGGCATAAAACTTAAGTCTTGGGCTCGAATAGTGTCGGGCTCAATTTGTGGCCAAAAGCCCAAAGACCAAACATTGTGCGTTGGTTTATCGTAAGAGATGGGCCAGGGCCCAATGTCATTTGGGTGGGTTTGGTTTGGCGAGTAAGAAATGTTTAACGCACGTTCCATGACATATACGGTTACAAGATAGTTTTGAGACCATCAAGATTTCGTATAATGCCTGAGAGTTTTGAGAGATTATTAGGAAGTTCACAATCTTTTAGAGACTGAAGAATCAAAACGCACGAGTGGTGTTATTCATATATGGCGTGTTCATAATTTTTAAGTTATGGTGTTGCGTGTTTAACGCGATTTGTTTATTGCAACTTGCAATGTGAAGGCGAAAGTAGAATGTAACACCCCCAATTCATGGACGCAGCGGAATTCGAACTGGGTGTTACTGGACGGCACAATAGTCACAATAATAGAAAACGAACTCCAATTGAGTCGTTTTAAAAGATTTATCATTCAAATTATATAGATATCAGAGATTACGAAATGAGGTCCCAATTGGTTCAATGTTTACAAATCACATTAAGTGAGTTTTTGAATGATAATAAAATTTATAGCCCTCTTGAGTATCCGTGTCCTTCCGTGCCATCCTTGATCGTCATGAACCTGAAATACATGCTTGAGAGGTCAACACAAAGGTTGAGTGGAATTCGTAGAGTTTAGTTAAATCGTTTGAACACAATAATCGTAGTGTTTGTAGTTAAATCGTTTGAACACAATAATCGTAGTGTGAGCTATAGACTCACACCAATGTTTAGAAAACAAAATCGTTATTTATTTCACTAAGCTCATACAACCAAAGCGTTAACATCGAACCAACAAAATTGGCATTATAGAAGCCCTATCGAGGTACTTTTGCCGTTATACCGCTAAATCTCAAATATAGTGCATTTGTGTGAACTCATCGTTGCTCAACACAAATGGGATTCGTCAATCCCAATAGATCTATTCACAATATTCGCGCTCACTAAAGGTAGTGACTAATGGTTCATGATATAGGGACTTCGAACATGGCAATCGTTACTTAGTGATAATAAAACATCGTCGGGTAGCATACAGTAGAAAGCATCGTGTTCGAGTAGAAAAATAATAGCATGTATTCCCCCCATGGATTTGTAAAATAGTTAAACAATAGAAAGTGGGGCTACGAACTCACCTTAAGTTAAGATAGCAAGTAATGAATGTAACGGTTGAATCGTGAAGGTTTCTACAAGCAACCTATAATAGAATGTCGCGACTTAGGATCGGAGTAAAGAATATAACGGAGTGCCTATATATATATCTTGCATTAGTCCATGATGTGGTATGATGTATATTGTAAGTCTTTGAAAGAAAGATTCATGAAACATGTATGTTTTGGTATATCGTTCACTACCGTTCGGGCCGACATAATTCAGAAGTCATGTTAGTAAGCGTTCGAGGAGCCAGGACACTTTAATTCGTAAATCCACAACTCAACTCGACGGCTTACATAATGAACTCCTCACATGAGGCTCCCTACTATTGTAGTAGTTGATGAAATATATAGATATAAGTTTTGATTCGAAAAGTTACATGTCCGATATTTGAATAAACTTAGGAAAGTTTATTAGTACATGAAGATTGTTATTAGGGGTAGTTTCATAAGTCTTGAATGACCATTTTCTCTTGGTAAAATCTCATGGTTTCCTTTTAGGTGAAGTAGATCCAAATTGCTTGTTCATGTTATCGCCTAATTCATTGTTTCATGTTTACGCCTATGTAAGTTGTTATGGTCATTTCGTCATGGCCTAGCCATGACCTTTAGTCCTTGTTTCAAGGTCATGAGACACAACCTTGGCTCTAGCCATGGTTGTGGTCTTGATTATAGGTCATAAGACCCCTTTGGTCTTCATAAACCATAACCTATATGTAATGACTTTGTCTAAAAATGGGCTGTTTAGAATTTGAAGAAATTTATCACTCGGAAAGCATTTTTAGGTCTCGAGCTTCTTTGTTCCTGAACGAAAACGTCGTTTCGGACAACTTTCGTGTTTTAACTTTTTGATGAATCGGACCAGAAGTGGGACTTTCAAAACCTAAATTTGATCAGGAAGCTATTTGGCAGTTTTGCCGGAAATCTTTGGTAATTTCAAATCGCCATAACTTTTGACTCGTATACTCGTTTTGGGTGGTTCAAATTGCTATGGTTTCCTTGTTAAGTCCTCTACTGTAATTTGTAATGATCCAATATCATAATTTTACCATTTTGGTCGTGGTTTTCCAAGAAAGTCACTAGTTTACTTGTTTTAGTAACTTATCTTGTCAATCAATAAAAATAACTTGTTTTGCTCACTTTTATACATCATGGACATAACTACAAGACATAATATAGCAAGAATAACATGTAAATAACATGAACATGATTATTTAACAAGAATCAAGTTAGGGTTTGGCTCACAACTTTTGGCTTTCAAACATAAAAGGAAGTTAACATGTAAGGATAGGACATTGATAGACTTGCTTCAACCCACTTCTTCATGCAATCTTTCTACTCTTGTAATCTTGAAAGATGGATGATGAAGGTTGAGGTGAATTGAGTGGATTTAAACTCAAGAGAAATCACCAAGTATATTAGGGATTGGAAGAGTTTTGGTGAATGATAACCTATCCAGGGTTTCTACCTTGAACTAGCACTTGAATCTTGCATGAAACTAGAAGGAAATGAGCAAAGGATGGAAAGGTTTTGGGGTTTGGGGATGCACGGCACAAGAAGGGGAGGGGAGGGAGTATTTATAGTCCAAAAATGAGTAGGTTAGGAAAGTGCTAGGAAAGTGTTACAACTTGGTGACCAAGTTGTAAATAAGTGTTGATTTTAAGGGTAAATTCATAAGTTTGAGCCACATAGTGTGAAACCCCCCTCCTAGGGCGGTTCACATGGATAAGGGAGGGTGAGGTGTGCCTTGGATGATATTATCCAAGTTACTAGATGAGTTTTGACTCCGGGAAATGCCAATCGTAAATGATTAAGCCTCAAAACGTAAAACCGGGTGTCGTAAAATTATGGAATTTGAAAGTATTGTTAAACATGTCCATATAGTCCATAATAAAATATAAAATGAGTGGTAGGATCTATCGGGTGCTAAAACCCTTCTAGAAGCTGGAAACACGGGTCTAAAACGCGTAATTCGCGTAAAACGCTGAATATTGCGTAAAATTGAGAAAAGTAAAATGTTACTTTTCTAATATGATAAAAATGATTTAAAATGACTTATAATGTCTAGACTGGGCTCAGTCTAGTGTCGGTTGGTATTAAATGTCTTTTAGACATCAAACCGTAAGTCTAAAAATCAAGGAATGACTTATAACATCAAGGGATGATTTTTGGTCAATGGAGGAGGGAAAAATATGTTGACTTTTTCTAATAAGTTGAAAACTCAAAAAGTCTTAGAAACGCGTTTTGTGGTCTCACGGTTAATCGCCCAAATGGTTAAGCGTGCTCATGCGAGAGTAGTACAGGCATGGGTGACCTGCTGGGAAGTTTTTGGTCATGTTTTTCTCAGTCACGATTAATTCTCAAATAAATCATGAGTGTGTCAAACATTTTTCCGATGTGGGGTCACTTAACGCGGTCGAGTTTCGTTGTGCGTAGAATTTCTGAATGACGTTTTACCCTAAAACGTGTAATTCCTTAATAACTTTCACGAAAATGAGCTTATGAAAGTTAAACTTTTAATTTGCCATGGAAATGATTTATCATTTGAGAATATCAAATAAAAATCAACTTTCGGGAAAGTTTCGGGAAAAATGAATAGTAAAAGTGAATAGTGAAATTTTCCGGGAAAAGTAATTAACCTGAAATTGTGAATTGTTACAGTCTCCACCCCATACGGGGAACTTCGTCCCGAAGTTCTTTGTGTGTCATATATTGGAGTGGTGTCGATAAAAATGTGTGGTTACTTATGTGGACTATAGTCTGGGATTACCAGTGGTGTAGTTTGATTTGTCGTTTCAGTGTATGGTGTAGGACGAGGTTCACTTTTATGTAGGAAAGGTATGGTAATAGTCAAATATCAAAGGAAATTGATATAGCAGTCGAATATTTAATAGGAATTGAGATAGTAATTGCAATCATAGCCTAGTAGGTAATCGGTTGTTGTACCTAGTGTTTATTGACTTCATACTTATGTTATTTCGGATACAAATAAGCCCACTTGTTTATAATTCTTTATTTACATAGAGAGGCATCCCAAACAATGTAGATAAGGAAATATAAACTTATGGTTTAGTGATTTACAATGTCTTTATTTAAATGAAAAGGCATCCCAATCCATTCAAATAATTACAAATCATCCTACACAACATTCATACTTAGTCGGTGAGTTACAAGGTAGGGTATTTCGAGATGATACTGGTGTTCCAAGATGAATATTCAATCTTGTAAAGCTGGTAAGGGTGCTTGTGGTGTAGCTAAGGATGATTTGAGCTTTAAAAGTGCATCAAGATCTGTTAATGAGCTTGTGATTTCAACGATTGTAAAGATAATGATGTGATATGTTGACGAACAAAAGTGTGTAGTGTATGCTTAACATTAATACTCTTAGGTATAGATGTTGAGTTTGCTTTAAAAATCTTAAGAGATTTTAAAGGTTTATGATGGAATGGTATTCTTAGGACCTAAACAGGATTGTACTTCTACAGGATGTAGAGAATAATTGATAACTATCCCAAGATAGTAGTTCGGATTATCTCATAAATGAAAACTTTCAAGAATGAAATTAGGTAGTACAAATAAGGTGTTAAGATTTCGCTAAGTGGTAAAACACTATCGTGTCTCTAGATCGTTTAATGAATTCTGGTGGTTTATCGAGTTCAAGTAGGAAATCAACCTAAACATAACCCTAGTACAACTACTCTCAGTATTTGAAAATTTTAAGTCGAATATAGTTAGTCAGACTATATTCCACTGTCCCTAGGTTAAATATAGGTGACTAGTCTATATTTAGCCGAGGTTCGATAAAATTTTCAAATACCTAAATTAGGTATACTTGTGATATGTCCGTTGCTTTCGGGAAACTGTCCACTATACAAAGGCGATGTCAAACCCTTCAGTTGCAAGTCCCGCCATAAGAGACTTGTAACGTATGTTTTCACATTCCATTGCATAGAAGATAGTACGGGTAGATATGTGTGGAAAGGAAGTTGAAGTAATTCTAAAACAGTCTATACTGGGCTAGAATTACAAACTTTTAACAATGAAGGTTTCAGAAGAAAACTTTGATGGATGTAGAGAAAGTTCAACTTTTGTCGATGATGGATTAGTTTGTCCTTTAGAAATCTCATATTTCTTGTTTGGAAATCGATAGATTGTGATGGGTTTTTGATATCATATGAAATGATATTGATGAGGTGGTGGAATAATTCGAGAGACCATTGCACAAATCACAATGTCTCGGAAGTAGATTAGACCATTGTGTCATACAATGTTCGGGAAATAGAAAAGACCATCGTAATTCGTTACAATATGTTGGATACAAAATGTTGGAGTAGGAACATGGTTGGGAGAATGTAGTTGTGTCGAAATGCCATAGAATAGGCATGTGTAGATATGTTTAGATAAAATGATTGAAAATAACTCGAATGTATATATAAATATACTAGTATTTGTTCGTGTAGTGGAAAATGCCTAGTGTGTATATATGAATATACATATATGTTCATGTAGCATAAAATGCTTAATAAGTCCATAATCGTCTGGAGGATGGAAGACACGAAGATCGGAAGGCTATAAAATGTTTTTGCTTGTAGTGTGGTTATAGTTTAGGTCTCAATTAGACCCGTTTCTCTATAACCATGGCTCTGGTACCAATCTGTAACACCCCCAATTCATGGACGCAGCGGAATTCGAACTGGGTGTTACTGGACGGCACAATAGTCACAATAATAGAAAACGAACTCCAATTGAGTCGTTTTAAAAGATTTATCATTCAAATTATATAGATATCAGAGATTACGAAATGAGGTCCCAATTGGTTCAATGTTTACAAATCACATTAAGTGAGTTTTTGAATGATAATAAAATTTATAGCCCTCTTGAGTATCCGTGTCCTTCCGTGCCATCCTTGATCGTCATGAACCTGAAATACATGCTTGAGAGGTCAACACAAAGGTTGAGTGGAATTCGTAGAGTTTAGTTAAATCGTTTGAACACAATAATCGTAGTGTTTGTAGTTAAATCGTTTGAACACAATAATCGTAGTGTGAGCTATAGACTCACACCAATGTTTAGAAAACAAAATCGTTATTTATTTCACTAAGCTCATACAACCAAAGCGTTAACATCGAACCAACAAAATTGGCATTATAGAAGCCCTATCGAGGTACTTTTGCCGTTATACCGCTAAATCTCAAATATAGTGCATTTGTGTGAACTCATCGTTGCTCAACACAAATGGGATTCGTCAATCCCAATAGATCTATTCACAATATTCGCGCTCACTAAAGGTAGTGACTAATGGTTCATGATATAGGGACTTCGAACATGGCAATCGTTACTTAGTGATAATAAAACATCGTCGGGTAGCATACAGTAGAAAGCATCGTGTTCGAGTAGAAAAATAATAGCATGTATTCCCCCCATGGATTTGTAAAATAGTTAAACAATAGAAAGTGGGGCTACGAACTCACCTTAAGTTAAGATAGCAAGTAATGAATGTAACGGTTGAATCGTGAAGGTTTCTACAAGCAACCTATAATAGAATGTCGCGACTTAGGATCGGAGTAAAGAATATAACGGAGTGCCTATATATATATCTTGCATTAGTCCATGATGTGGTATGATGTATATTGTAAGTCTTTGAAAGAAAGATTCATGAAACATGTATGTTTTGGTATATCGTTCACTACCGTTCGGGCCGACATAATTCAGAAGTCATGTTAGTAAGCGTTCGAGGAGCCAGGACACTTTAATTCGTAAATCCACAACTCAACTCGACGGCTTACATAATGAACTCCTCACATGAGGCTCCCTACTATTGTAGTAGTTGATGAAATATATAGATATAAGTTTTGATTCGAAAAGTTACATGTCCGATATTTGAATAAACTTAGGAAAGTTTATTAGTACATGAAGATTGTTATTAGGGGTAGTTTCATAAGTCTTGAATGACCATTTTCTCTTGGTAAAATCTCATGGTTTCCTTTTAGGTGAAGTAGATCCAAATTGCTTGTTCATGTTATCGCCTAATTCATTGTTTCATGTTTACGCCTATGTAAGTTGTTATGGTCATTTCGTCATGGCCTAGCCATGACCTTTAGTCCTTGTTTCAAGGTCATGAGACACAACCTTGGCTCTAGCCATGGT
The DNA here is from genome assembly GCA_030686995.1 of Artemisia argyi. Taxonomy (NCBI): domain Eukaryota; kingdom Viridiplantae; phylum Streptophyta; class Magnoliopsida; order Asterales; family Asteraceae; genus Artemisia; species Artemisia argyi. The sequence continues at coordinate 7,198,992 of CM060705.1, forward strand.
TGTGGTCTTGATTATAGGTCATAAGACCCCTTTGGTCTTCATAAACCATAACCTATATGTAATGACTTTGTCTAAAAATGGGCTGTTTAGAATTTGAAGAAATTTATCACTCGGAAAGCATTTTTAGGTCTCGAGCTTCTTTGTTCCTGAACGAAAACGTCGTTTCGGACAACTTTCGTGTTTTAACTTTTTGATGAATCGGACCAGAAGTGGGACTTTCAAAACCTAAATTTGATCAGGAAGCTATTTGGCAGTTTTGCCGGAAATCTTTGGTAATTTCAAATCGCCATAACTTTTGACTCGTATACTCGTTTTGGGTGGTTCAAATTGCTATGGTTTCCTTGTTAAGTCCTCTACTGTAATTTGTAATGATCCAATATCATAATTTTACCATTTTGGTCGTGGTTTTCCAAGAAAGTCACTAGTTTACTTGTTTTAGTAACTTATCTTGTCAATCAATAACAATAACTTGTTTTGCTCACTTTTATACATCATGGACATAACTACAAGACATAATATAGCAAGAATAACATGTAAATAACATGAACATGATTATTTAACAAGAATCAAGTTAGGGTTTGGCTCACAACTTTTGGCTTTCAAACATAAAAGGAAGTTAACATGTAAGGATAGGACATTGATAGACTTGCTTCAACCCACTTCTTCATGCAATCTTTCTACTCTTGTAATCTTGAAAGATGGATGATGAAGGTTGAGGTGAATTGAGTGGATTTAAACTCAAGAGAAATCACCAAGTATATTAGGGATTGGAAGAGTTTTGGTGAATGATAACCTATCCAGGGTTTCTACCTTGAACTAGCACTTGAATCTTGCATGAAACTAGAAGGAAATGAGCAAAGGATGGAAAGGTTTTGGGGTTTGGGGATGCACGGCACAAGAAGGGGAGGGGAGGGAGTATTTATAGTCCAAAAATGAGTAGGTTAGGAAAGTGCTAGGAAAGTGTTACAACTTGGTGACCAAGTTGTAAATAAGTGTTGATTTTAAGGGTAAATTCATAAGTTTGAGCCACATAGTGTGAAACCCCCCTCCTAGGGCGGTTCACATGGATAAGGGAGGGTGAGGTGTGCCTTGGATGATATTATCCAAGTTACTAGATGAGTTTTGACTCCGGGAAATGCCAATCGTAAATGATTAAGCCTCAAAACGTAAAACCGGGTGTCGTAAAATTATGGAATTTGAAAGTATTGTTAAACATGTCCATATAGTCCATAATAAAATATAAAATGAGTGGTAGGATCTATCGGGTGCTAAAACCCTGCTAGAAGCTGGAAACACGGGTCTAAAACGCGTAATTCGCGTAAAACGCTGAATATTGCGTAAAATTGAGAAAAGTAAAATGTTACTTTTCTAATGTGATAAAAATGATTTAAAATGACTTATAATGTCTAGACTGGGCTCAGTCTAGTGTCGGTTGGTATTAAATGTCTTTTAGACATCAAACCGTAAGTCTAAAAATCAAGGAATGACTTATAACATCAAGGGATGATTTTTGGTCAATGGAGGAGGGAAAAATATGTTGACTTTTTCTAATAAGTTGAAAACTCAAAAAGTCTTAGAAACGCGTTTTGTGGTCTCACGGTTAATCGCCCAAATGGTTAAGCGTGCTCATGCGAGAGTAGTACAGGCATGGGTGACCTGCTGGGAAGTTTTTGGTCATGTTTTTCTCAGTCACGATTAATTCTCAAATAAATCATGAGTGTGTCAAACATTTTTCCGATGTGGGGTCACTTAACGCGGTCGAGTTTCGTTGTGCGTAGAATTTCTGAATGACGTTTTACCCTAAAACGTGTAATTCCTTAATAACTTTCACGAAAATGAGCTTATGAAAGTTAAACTTTTAATTTGCCATGGAAATGATTTATCATTTGAGAATATCAAATAAAAATCAACTTTCGGGAAAGTTTCGGGAAAAATGAATAGTAAAAGTGAATAGTGAAATTTTCCGGGAAAAGTAATTAACCTGAAATTGTGAATTGTTACATAGAATTTTAACACGTATCCCAAATCTAGTAGTTAGTTTTAAGAGACATGAATTTTTTTGAAATTTTACCGTTTGAATACAAACGGTCATGTCTACCAAAATAAAATAAAGGAAGAATATTTTCAAACCCTTATTAATACTACTGGCATGCTTGGGTTATCCACACACACACACAAAAACAAACCAATGGCTTGTAGACTTCCACATACCCCTGAACAATTTCAATTGTTTGTCAAGGCAGAAGCTGAGAATAGTGATGTGGATCGCCAAAATGCTATTGTGGAGGCCATCAAGAAATTTGAGATCGCGAAACAACTGAAACGAGAACTTAGAGAACGCTACGTAAGATGCACAGACATATCAGAGGATAGAAAACAGGTGATTGACAAATTCTTGCATGATGAGTATCGTAAGGATGCTGCTGTTATTGAATCATTGTGGGCTTGTGTCGGTCAGATCCAGGCCCAAATCTCCAATAAAATTCATTGGAGTTTTGAAGAAAATTTTGAAGCTGTTAGGGTTGAACAACAACAACAGCACCTACAACAACCACAACAACAAATTCCACCACCACCACAACAACCTCAACATGGTGCATCAAGTTCATCCGCACCAAGAGTTGTTGAGCAACAAAACAGTTGCCTCATCTGGATCACTTCCAGCCAAACTTTGAGGAAAATGTGGTTGTTGATGATGGTGGTTGGACTTCTGACATGGAGCGGGAGCTGAGCAGGTTGGACGCTCAGTGGGAAGAAGAGAAGTTGGCGAGTTTCGATCCTTATGATGATGGTTATGACTCCAACAACTCTCAGACTTGGGATCACCCAGACTACCTTTAAAGTCTAGGTTTATGTTTACTAGATGTTTTAAATTTAGTATCGTTTGTAATGTTCAAGTATGTTTTAACTAATATGATGTTTGAATGTTTAAATAAAATCCTTTGTGAGCACAATTTGGATGAGAATTTATTTATTTTGTCGGGTTTAGATATTTCTCTAGAATTATAATTATAAAAATCTGTGCGGGTAACCTACCTGTTAAACAAAGAGTTTTGTTGATACAGATTTTTACCAAGAGAATTTTGGATAAGGATGTAGAGAAAATTGCCGGATTATCAGCTTTTGGGAATGATGAAAGTCATTTTGTCTTTGTGTGGTGAGTAGCGAACGTATGTGGGTAGAATAGTAGTCTACGGCTACCGCCTTACATATCCCATTTTTTTCCTCTTCACTACTCACATTTTTCTCACCCAAGGATTTAAAATGTCATACACCTATACTGTCCTCATAATTTTGTATGTTGTTGCGGACATCTTCTTGGCTTACATTCCAAAAGAAAATTTGGAGTCTTTGGATTGGATTATAGCACTTCTCATGCTAATCGTGGTTTTAGCCGTTAGCGTGGACGAAATATGGGGGGTAAGAGATAGTGTTATAATAGGGGTGTTTTTTTGAATTCGTAAATTAGCACCATGCATTAATGTTTAGAGTGTTAATCACTCGTGCATTTTGTCGTGCAGGATATTTGAGGTGTTACACCCAATTGTGGTTCTCGCTCTCGTAGGAGTAGTGGTGTTTTTCATCAGTTTGATGGATCAACCAATTAGTGAGGTTATGCTTTACTTAGCGATATTTGTAACGTTGGCATTACCAATGCTAGTCATATCGTTGTGCATAAATATTCGAGGTTTCTAATAAAAGTTATGTGTTTTAGTGTTTCCTGATTTCATACGCATGTTATTTCAGAGATAATTAAACCCATTTATTTATATTTTGTCATGACATAGAGAGGCGTCCCAAACCATGTAAATAAGGAAATATAAACTTACGGTTTGGCGATTTATAATTTCTTGATTTGAATTAAAAGGCGTCACAATCTATTCAAATAAAGACATTGTAAACCGTCTTATTTAAGAATTTCTGACTTAACACTCATACTAATCAGCAAGTAACCTTTGAGCGGATTTTTTGGGAATCTGGAAAGAGTATGTCATAAGCATTTATGATGATTGGAGTAAGATAATTAGGGATGATTGATACAATACTCAAGATAGTGGGTGAGTATATATGTCAATATACTGGAGTGTTGTTGTAGCATAAACTATCTAGCAGTCACATAATCGTCTGGCACATGGAAAGCACGGAGAGCGAAAGGCTATAAAAGGTTTTGTTTGTAAAAGTAGTTATAGTTCGGATCTAAATTAGACCCGTTTCACTATAACCGAATCGCTGATACCAATCTGTAACACCCCCAATTTTTAAATATGCAGCGGAATTTAGATTGGGTGTTACTTCATGGCTCAACAGTTTATTAATAAAAACGATCATTATTTTAGTCGTTTTAAAAGATTTATCATTCGAACTTTATAAATATCAGAGTTTACAAAATGAGGTCCCAGTGGTTTCAAAGTTTGTTAAATAAGTTTTCGAATGATAGTAAAATTTATAGCCTTCGTAAGTATCCGTGCTCCTCCGTGCCATCCTTGCTCATTATGGACCTGAGATAAACACATGCTAAAAGTGTCAACACAAAGGTTGGTGAGTTCATAGAGTTTATATGTAAAATAGTTGATTTCCAAAATCAAAGAGTTTGTGAGTCCATAGTAGTAATAAATAAACAGTTGATTATCCAAATTCAAAGTGTGAGTAATCCATGGTGTTTATACTTTAAACAGTCAATTAGCAAAATCAAAGTGTGGATAATTCCTTAAAGTTTTTAGTTGAAACAGTTGATTTGCGAAATCAAAGAATGAGTACATCCATAGGGTTCATAATTTAAACAGTTGGTTTTCAAAAGTAAAGAGTGAGTAATCCATAGCGTCGGCATAAAGCCAGTTGATTTTCCAATAATTCCAAGTTTAGGTAATAATGATATAATAGATACCATTATTAATAAAATAAGTAGTGGGTTACGTTGTTATACACCCACAGTTGGTTTGGTTGCCCTACCAGGTCAACACAAAATAGTTATGGTTTACCAAGTAGTGATTTTCTGCTACATAGTGAACACAAGTTTGAAATTTGAAAAACAGTGGGCTACGTTGTTATACGCCCATAAATTTAGTAGTTGCAGTACTGTATCATGACTACAGTACCGCCTTATTGCTCTAAGTCTCATGAACGCAACCCTTAACATGTCTGACATCCGAAATGATGTAAGTAATAGTGCCCTCGTGTAGGAGTTTGCCAACATCCTATTGTTCTTCAAATAAAGTGCATTTGGCTACCTATCCGGCTAGCACAAATGGGGCGTCAACTACCAATAGATCTATTCACTATATTCGCGTTCACTCGCAAGTGACTAAGGTTCATGATATAAGGGACTTTCAGTGGCAAAAGTGTGTCTTAGGCAATAAGAATCAGGATAGCATACAGAAAGTACTTGTGTTCGGGTTTGTATCATGTAATATGTTTCAATAAACAAATAGAGTGTATCATCAACTGAGTAAAATGTTTAAATACGAAGAAAATATGTAAATAAAACGAGCATGTATATCCCCCAAAGAGTTCAAAACAAGTAAAAGAGGGGGGACTATGGAACTCACCGTAATATGTAAATATTTAACGAGTACTTGTAAAAGTATAAAACATGTAGTTGAGCATGTATCTCCACCAAAACATTTATAAAACAATTATAAAACGGGGCTAAGAACCCACAGTAATAAGTAAATAGTTAACGAGTACTTGTAAAATTATGAAACATGTAGTTGAGCATGTATCTCCCCCAGAACATTTATAAAACAATTATAAAAGAGTAAGAGAGGGGCTATGACTCACCTTGGTGTGATAGGCTGAACAGATTGATGTTGAATGGTAAATGTATGTGCCAATCGATACGCGACCTAGATTAGTACCGCAGTCTTAGTTTACATGTTTGTGTATGACTCAAAATTTTCACATATGCAGAAGTCTCCTCATGTGGTTGTGTTTAATATGCTTGTGTGGCAGAGTTTACGTTTAAATCGTTTTAAAATGTTTGCAAGTGTTGGCTCTTGGAGTAAGTATGGGAATATATACAATATATTCATAAAAGAGTTGACTCGAATATTGGTTTAAGTACGATCGAAGTGGGAATATATACAAGTTGGATTGTATTTATTAGATTCGTTTGATATCAAGGTGTGAAAATATACATACAATATATACTCATCGAAGTCGTGGTTAAATAATATATTAGGACAATATATTATTTATAATTTACGTTGATGTGGTCGCCAAACAAAATATGTGTTAAACATATTTATTTAGACGAAAGGTGATAAATTATTGTAAGTTTATTAACTTATAAAAGTTTTTAGAAATACGTCGAGTTATATATAACTTACAAATAAATTATACATTTTTAGAAGGGTTTACTAAAAAAAATAACATAAAGCCAACAAAATTTAATAGTAAAACAATATTATAAAAGTAATTACAAAAATAGTGTACAAAGTAGGAGTCGAACTCGAGTCTGTTGGAACAGAAGGCAAGTGACCAAACTACTAGACCAAAAGTCCTTTTGTTGCAAATCATGCTTAGGTTTGGTATTTATATAGAGATGTTAGCTATGATATATATGGTTAACACTTCTCAATAGGCTATTCATTTTGGTGTTTTTGTTCCTTCAAAAACTGTTTTCGTTTTGCATATTTGTTTCAAACTGGGTTGCCATTCTTCTTTATCTATCATGCTCGTGAATAAGCTCATCCTTTAAATAAGCCTTAATATCTTAAGCCTTTAAAATAAGCATTTGTGCAAAGGTAGGCCAAATGAGCACAAATAAGTCATACGACTTATTTGTGTTTCAACCCAAATAAAAATTTAAACTAGACCAATATAACGTGATCATTTAAGTGTAAGTTTTCAAAAAGCTTTTTCACATCGCGATAAGCACTTTACAATGTTTTGCTTATTAATATACGTAAAAGGTTGTGGGTTGGGCCTTAAGGTTCGTTATGTGTTTGAAATGTGTTCGTCTATGCAACCCGATAAGGATAATAAGCTATAAGCTTTGAGGACAATTTACACAACTCGAAAAATTAAGTTATACGAACCACGACATATATGATAAGTCGAGCATGCACTTGTCGCGAGAGCCAAGACTTAAGTTTCTAAGTTTCATTTATGTCTTCATGTGTTGTTTTACATTCGAAACTTCAAATCGAGCCACACATGTGTCGACTAACAACTAATAAGTACCTGCTTATACTTTAAGCTTACTGTTACATGCATTTAAGTGAGTTTGGAAAAATTACCACACAAGCTTTCAACACATTCTTGGTTACTTTGCATGAAAGTTCGAATGTATGCATGTAGGTCGAATGTTATATATATGTTTGTGTGTATGACGAAGTGCACCATAAACCTTGTAATACTTTGTTTAAAGTGAGCTTGGAATCAAATGTGCATGCGTTTATGTATGGAGAGTCAGTAAGGTTTTGAAGTAGCCTTTGTAACATAAAAGTTTACTACTCGTATAAGTCATGCATGAAAGCAACAAGATTGAATTGAGTTTAGGAAACTTACTACACCAACTGTGGTGGTAGGAAGCGAAGTGGAAACGGGAACGAGGGGCGAACGAGAGACGAAGCCAAACTCCAACGCCTCCAATATTCTAAATACCCGTCACGTATACGACCAAGGAACTTGGGAACCTGGTCAATATAATGCAACGCCTCCCTGTTCTCTCTTTTCTATCACACGACAGTAGCAAGGAAACCAAAGTAGTTTGTGTGTCGTTTTGTTTGTGAGAGAAACAAGTAGGGAAATTGCATGGGTATTTATAGAGACTTAAAAGAGAGGAAACATGTGTCAAATAAGAGGTCAACTAAGAAAAAGAAAAGGGATGGAATACATGTGAAATGGGCAGTAGCAAGGGAAAAGAAAGAAGAGAACAGGTTGTGTATATCATGGAGGGGAAAGGAACAGTTTGCATTTATGAGATATGGAGGAGTGTGGTAAATATGGGTAGGTTTTTGTGTTCTCTTGTTTCTAGCTTGTCGACACAAGCAAAGACAAAAGAAAGGTTAGCTTGTGTTGTGTTTATTTATTTGGTTATACGTATTGATTCAATAATTCACAAAACATGAGTTACTATATATTGTCAGTAGATGAGATTGAAATTGAGATTTTCAAACAATCTGGGACCCTAGAATGAATATGTGAGAGCTTAAAATATGGGATATGTTAAATATTAGTCCACTTGGGTTGTCAAATCTGCAGCAAAAATTTCGGGTGAAGGACTGAGGAAAAGGACAAGTGAATATTGAAGTGAAGATTTAAAAGTGACATGACTATACACAAATTCTTTTACTATTATTTTGCATGTGATATACATTATTTTGAATGTGATATGCAACAGAGTAATTTCAATTATTTGGTTGTCATCGCATGTTAGTAGTTCAGCTGATTTTTGGGAAGCATGAAGAGAGGTCATGTCATTTGATTGAATGTGCCATGAGAAACTTTTGTGTGTATGTCATTGTGTATCATGAAAAATGATGAAAGGAAAATTGTATATTTATATATATTTATATGTACGAATAATAACTGTGACTCAGTTATATTTCAAAAATAAATATGATGGTCTTGTTTGATGGGTTTATTGGGTGGCCAAGCCTAAATTAATAAAGTGTCCGTTTGGTTTGTTAGTGAGCGGCCAATGGTCAAATTATTTAGGAGTGTGTCAGGTTAAGTAGCGAGACCCAAATATATATACATGATTTAATTAATTGGGTTGCTAAATTATTGTGGCACGCGTATGAGTTCATTCCAAATGACATGTGAACCGCGTCACATAAATATAGTTTGTAATTGCATTGCAACAAAAAAAATTTAGCCCGAAAAAAAATGGTTAATTAAATCGCGACGATAGATTACTCTCGTTAATCATTTAAAATTAAGAGGGAAATTTACGGGATATTACACACTCCATGCCGTGAAACTATCTCTTTCAGGTATAAACGTGTAAGAGTGCTCATCTCATCGTTTTCTTTGATCGGCAAGAAATGCGCTGATTTCGTAAGACGATCTACGATAACCCATATGGTGTTGAATCTACTCGATGTCTTGGGTAGTTTTGTAATGAAATCCATAGTGATCCTTTCCCATTTCCACATTGGTAGCTCTGGTTGAATCAATAAACCGGATGGCTTCTGATGCTCAGCCTTTACTCTTGAGCAGGTCAAACATTTACCGACATACTCTGCAATGTCAGCTTTCATGTTTGGCTACCAATACAACTTCTTAAGGTCCTGGTACATCTTGTCTGAACTGGGATGAATGGAATATTTAGACTTGTGAGATTCATGCATGATGAGATCTCGCAAACCTCCATACAATGGAATCCAATTCCTATCCTTGTAACACAGCCTTCCATTTGGTTTCTTTACAAATCCATTCTTGCTCTCAGGCATACCGTAAATCTTCTCGTTTGGTCTGTTCTCATCCTTTAGTGTCTCAACTTGCACTTCAATGATTTGAGTCGGTAGCGGCGATCTGATTGTCATTCCCAAGGATCTGACTCTAAGGGGTCTAATTCGTTCCTTTCGACTTAAGGCATCTGCTACAACATTTGCCTTTCCAGGATGATAACGAATTTCACAATCATAGTCACTCAGCAACTCAAACCAACGACGTTGTCTCATGTTCAACTACTTTTGATCTAAAATGTGTTGGAGACTCTTGTGATCGGTGAAAACCGTACACTTGGTTCCATAAAGGTAATGTCTCCATATCTTAAGAGCGAATACTACCGCTCCTAGTTCTAGATCGTGGGTAGTGTAGTTCTCTTCATGAGGTTTGAGTTGTCTAGAAGCGTAAGCGATTATTTAAACCTTTGCATCAATACGGCACCCAAACCCAGGATTGATGCATCGCAATATACCACGAAATCTTCACTTCCTTCGGGTAATGCTAAAATCGGTGCTTCACAAAGCTTCTGTTTCAAGAACTAAAATGCTGATTCTTGCTCTTCTCCCCAATCAAACTTCTTCTTCTTCTGGGTTACCTCGGTCAATGGTTTAGAAATTTTTGAGAAATCTTCAATAAATCTACGGTAATATCCGGCAAGACCTAAAAATTGACGTATCTCAGTTGGACTAGTAGGGGACGTCCAATTTTTAACAGCTTCGATCTTGGCGGGGTCAACGTGAATACCTTTACTGTCAATCACATGCCCAAGAAATTGTACCCTTTCGATCCAAAAATCACACTTAGAGAATTTGGCGTACAATTTCTCTTCTTTGAGCAGTTCTAGTATGGTCCTTAGGTGTTCGGCATGCTCTTCTTTGTTACGGGAGTAGATAAGTATATCATCAATGAACACGATCACGAACTTGTCCAAGTAGGGTTTGCACACTCGATTTATTAAGCCCATAAATACAGCGGGTGCATTTGTTAGACCGAACGGCATTACTTGAAATTCGTAGTGACCATATCTCGTTCTGAAAGCTGTCTTAGGGATATCCTCCCTAACTCTCAATTGATGATATCCTGATCTCAGATCAATCTTTGAGTAGACACTCGATCCTTGCAATTGATCAAATAGGTCATCGATTCTCGGCAATGGATATCGATTCTTTATAGTAAGTTTGTTCAACTCACGATAATCGATACACATCTGGAAGGTTCCATCCTTCTTCTTCACAAACAACACCGACGCACCCCATGGTGACGAACTCGGGCGAATAAATCCTTTATCTGACAATTCCTGCAATTGCTCAAATAACTCCTTCATCTCGGACGGTGCTAACCTATAAGGCGGTGCTGCTCCCGGTGCTGCTCCCGGTATCAAGTCAATCTGAAATTCCACTTGACGTACTGGTGGTAAACCAGGCAAGTCCTCAAGAAATACTTCAGGAAAGCCCTTGACTACTGGCACATCTTCGAGTTGTTTCTCCTCCGGATTCTTCTCCGTGACTTGAGCCAAAAAGGCTTGACATCCTCTCTCGATGTACTTCACGACTTTGATGCACAAAATGATGCTTAAAAGGGTTTTACTTCGCTCTCCGCGAACGATTAGGATTTCATCTCCGAGTGGGATATGGACGACCTTTTCGTCACATATGATTCTAGTGTGGTTCTTGGATAACCAATCAATTCCTATGACGACGTCGAAACTACCAAGCCTAATTAGCATGAGATCTATTTCGAAGGGTTCGTTAAGTAGGTGTAAGGTACAACCTCGGATAATGGTGTTAGTGCTTACTAGTTCTATATCGGCTAGTTCTATTTCGTAAGTGGTGTCTAGTTGGGTAGGGGGATATTAAGTAGGGGTGCAAAAGAAGTAGATACGAAACTTTGATCGGCTCAAGAATCAAATAGAACTTTAACAAGACGATTGTTAAGTAGGAACTTACCCGTGACTACGTTCGGATCTTGATGAGCATTTCCATCTCCCAGTACGTATGCTCGAGCACGTGCGGTATTGTTCTTGTCAGGGCATTGACTCTTGTAATGTACCTTCTTTCCACAAGCATGGCATGTCACTGTCACTGGTTGTAAGTTAGCTCCTATAGCCTTACAATCTTGAGTCTTATGGCCATTCTGTTGGCACCTATTACACTTAACAAAACATTGGCCATGGTGGTGTAGTATGCACTGGTTGCAGTAAGGAGCATTTCCAACATACCTAGGGTTGTTAGCTGGTGCAGCGACATAAGCCTTGGCTGCTTCTTGTCGGCGATTCTGCTGATTATGGTGGTTGTTCCTTCCCTGGTGGTAATTACGGCTGTTGTCGCGGTTACCATTGCGGTTTTTGTTGTTGTTAGTTGCCCTACGATCATCAAACTTCCTTTTGTGATCGTTGCTTCCCTGAGTAGAGTTTTGCTTAATCTCCCTGTCTAGTAATCTTTGGGCAATAGACATTGCTTCTTCCAAATATTGTAGCTTAGACGAGGTGACGTTTCCCTCATTGCTCCTTGGCAGTCCTTCGATATACTTCTCCAACAATTTCTCCTGATCTGACACTTTAGAAGGACAAAGTAAAGCAAGCTCCTGAAATATTCAGTCATAAGCCTTGAGGTCAGTTCCTTTTACGACCAAAAGGTGAAACTCATCCTCTAGTTTCTTGATCTCTCCCCTTGAGCAGTACTTCTTCAACATCTTCACCTTAAAATCAGTCCAGGTGATCTGATAGGCTTCCTCTACGCCTATTTTATGAGCAGTTGCGTTCCACCAAGACAACGCGTCTTCCAACAACGTTCCAGTAGCAAACGAGACTTTGTTCTCAGCGGCACAACCGCTCCTAACAAACACAGTCTCGGTTCTCTCAAACCAACGAGCAAGTTCTGTTGCTCCCTCGATACCCTTAAAGTAAGTTGGTTTGCAAGCTGTGAAGTCCTTGTAGGTGCATTTGCGAACGGTAGAGATCTCGCTCTCTGCAGTGGGTCGAGCATTGCTACTAGATCTTGCCTGGTGTTCCAAAGCTGCAACGACTCCGTCGGCAATCAATTTCCTAATCGCGGCCTGAGTCATAGCGGGTGCGGATGCGGCGGCAGTAGTGGTTTTCCTAGGGGCCATGATTCCATAAAATCGCAAGTGTATAAGTTAAACTTCGAACATTGATGAGGCGAAAAGTGTACCGCTTTTAAGGGGTCATTTAAGCCCGAATTCGTGATTATTTGATCAAATATTGCCCTAAATTGTTCCTTTTGTCATTTTAGGTACTTTTGGAGAGAAATCTGGAAAAGGAAGCATTTTGGACGTTTTTGGAGCTAAAAGGTGAAGAAAACGACAAAGTCTCAAATTCTTGCTGGAAACAGTACCTGACGGCGTCAAGGGTTTATAGTGACGGCATCAAGATTGGCAAAAGAGGTGGATGTGGAAAATACACGTGACGGCCCAGAGCAATTTCAAGGCAATTTGGCCTGACGGCGTCACCAAGGCCGTCAGGGTCAGAATACATGTGACGGCCCAGAGTTAAATTACACATGATAGCGTCAGGATTTAACCTGATGACGTCAGATGTTATAAAGTGACGACGTCAGGAAGAAGGCTTACACAAGAAGAAACCTTAGTGAAACCGTCACAAGATGATCAAGACAATCACAACTTACGCGTGGAGTAGCTGATATTGTTTTGGTCATAACTTTTGCATACGAACTCGGATTTAGGTGATTCAAAAGCCCAAGCGAAGAGGACGAAGAGATCTAAAATTTGGTGAAGCAAAGTTGGTCATGACACCGTCAATCCTTACGGGCTGACGCCGTCAAGATGGGCCGACAGAAAATCTGCCTATAAATATAACCTTATTACTTCACTTTTTGTAAGCCCTAAACCCTAAGGTCGATTCCTGGGTTTAGGTAGGTGTTTTTCTAGCAACTTAGAGGGTTTAAATCAATCCATAAACATCTTATATTGGTTTGTTGATTCTATCTTAATTATGTTTTTCATTATCATTGTTGTTTGCTCTTCTTTGATGATGTTTTGCTAATTCACCTTGTGTCTACTTATGATTGTGTGAAACTTGTATATAATTGATTAGATCTTATTGATGTCTTTGTTGATGTTTGTGTCTATCTTCATCAATTAAGGTGTGACAACTTCAATAGGTCTAGTTGATTTAGCTTATAATTCTTGATTCCTATTGTCACTTGTTTGGTTGATTGAATTCGATGTTAGGCTTAAGAAAACTGGCAGACTTCCAATTGGTAACTTGCTTGAACGTCTTAAGAAACATGATCGGAGGTGTACTACGATTATATGGTTGTATTTAATGCATAAGCGAATTCTAATGATCCCATGTTAGGAGCTTTTAATGGCTCGACATAGGAGTGAAGTAGGAGCTTATAGAGTTAGGGAAGATCGTACACAGCCCTACGACTAGTATTAAGGAATACAACCCGTCAATTAAAACAAGGTGTGACAATTCAATAGGTAGAATTGGATAGCTAGCAAGGAGTAACATATCATGGGTAGACATGCTTCACTTCCCTTGTAGAACCCTAGTTTACTTTTCTTGTTTATTAGTTTAATAAGTAGCTTTTGGGTTAGTTGATTAGCAACTAATTCCGCCCCTCCTTCCAATACCCGAGATTTTTACCTGCTTTTCATAAAATATAAAAAAACACAAAAAGAATCATCCTTCACCTTTAGACCTAGTTAGATTAATTTCAATCCTAACGACACTATTCCTGAGTTGAACGATCAATCCCCCGGTACTTGTCACTATACTATACTACAACGATCAGGTACACTGCCTGGTGGGGGTTGTAAGCTTCTCAAGATCCCTTGAGAGCTAAAACCTGTTGCGAGGGCGCAATTCCCACGCATCAAGTTTTTGGCGGCGCAGCCCGGGGAATAGTTATTGTTTAGGTTAAAATTTATTTTGATTAATTCTACTCATTAGATTCCTTTTTAGTGAGATTTTTATTTTCATTTTATTAGCTTTCTCATAGTCTGTCTTTTCTTTGTGTCTTTGTTCGTAAAAAACCTTTCCATTGACTCTTCAGTTCACCATTATGGAGAACGTGAATCCACCAAGTCCGACACTAAAGTTTTACCAGAAAAAACATAATTACACCAGTTTGGATATACCAAGATGGAGGAATGAAATGAAGAGGACAGGATCTTATATTGATTTTATTGAGTACCTTGAGCAAAGAGGCCAAATGCATGAGACTTTTAAAGAATTCACCTTAGGAGCTCCATCAACCCCTCAAAATGCCTCGCTTAGTGAAACCTATGCACCATATGAGCCTTCACCTAGGATAGTTTCGTATGAGCCACCTAGCTGCATGTCATGGTTAGGCACTACGATAATACAGGATGAACACATAGGTGACCTTGATGTGATGGAGGATTTAGCCGAACATGATCACATTGATAAAAAAGACCTAGGTTTTATGATCGATGAGGATGAATCTCAAGAAACACATGATGAATCTTTTGGGCTATTTGAATATAGCAGTCAGAATATTGAGGATGATCCTTATGATTCGGATATAGAAGTTGAGATGCCTAGAGAAGCACTTGAGATAATTGGGAAAATGTTAGGGTTAGATTATAATAAAACACATGTTGAGGATATAGGTGATCTTGACACAAGGAATGATGAAGTAGAAAATCTAAGCCCACCAAGTACCCAACAAGTCCTACCATCATTTGAGGCACACACACCGCCCGTGACTTACCCGGAAGAAGTAGAAGAAACTTTAGGAATCCCGATGGAGGTAGAACCCTTGGACCAAGCACCACTAGAGGATATAGGTTTGAATACTTATAGTGATAACCTTTCCCTTAGTTCTAAGGAATTTCCTAGTGTTGATGAGCCGGAACCTCAATCTTTACACAATTTTCCATCCTTAGATTTACATCTAGGAGACAAAAGAGGAACCGACCCACCCATCAACCAATATTATCCGGGTAGTTTTAGGATGAAGAAAGCCATTCAGTCACCCCCTTCACCTCACGTGGCATATTTCCACCCTAAGGGTGTGTATCGCTACTTTCACTCGCACTTAATCCTAAGTGTAGGGAAAACCTCCCCTATTTCCGTTAAATAAGGGTAGAGTCAGGCTCGTGACTCGAACAAAAACAAGCGCTTCTTGGGAGGCAACCAAGCTTTATTTATTTGTTTGTTTTTTTGTTTGTTTGATTTTATTTGTTTCCGTATGCATGTTTTATTTTTATTGTTTGTGACTCATGTTTCAAAGTAAATTGTGAAAATGCTTTATTTTTTTTTTAACTTCGTCTTAATTGCATATAAAGGTATTATGCAAAAGATAAGTGTAAGGGAGATCCAAATTTGTTTCTAAGAACGAAATTGAGCATGAACCACAACAATATTAAATGAACATGTGTATTAGTAATTGTTTGAGTCAAATGCTTGTATCGAGTTATAATGATGTTTTGCAAGATTTTCCAGGAAGTAAGGCATAAGTTTTTCCAGAAATTTTTCGGAAACTTAACATGAGATTTTTGCAGGAACATTCTGATGGCGTCAGGAGTTATAACCTGACGGCGCCAGGTACAAAAAATTCTGAAAAATTTTGCGAGTTTTGTTTATACCGGAGTCTTAAAGTTTTTGTTGATTCTTTAGTTTTATAAACTCCAAGAAATCTGCAAATATTCATTCCACAAGCATTATATCTTTAATTGTTTTGTTTTTATTCCTAAGTCTGGAATTACATCTAGTTGTGAGTTCTCTTTGTTCGGATTGATGCTTTGGGTTTTTGTGATTGTTTTCTCAGGTTTAACAGGTTATATATGACAAGAAGATGATTTATATTTCTGGAAGGGAAGCTTTGAACGTTCATTTTCTTGGAGGAAGATCTAACCTTGTTAACACACTATCCACACCGAACGAATCAGGGGAGTATTTGTTTTCATTCTTTTACCTATTCTACTTTTACATTCTTTAATTGAACATTGGGGACAATGTTCATCCTAAGTGTAAGGGGAGGGTAAATGATGATACCTTATAGGATACTATTGCACTTGAGTTTGTTTGTTCGATGATAGGTGTGTAATAGAACTAAGAGAAATACTTGTTAGTGATGATACCTTATAAGATACTATTGCACTTGAGTTTGTTTGTTCGATGGTAGGTGTGTAATAAAACTAAGAGAAATACTTGTTAGTGTAATTTTAGCGCCAAATTTAAATTTTTTTACAACATTTAGGAGTGAAACTTTAGCCTTAACAAGCATCTCATGGATAGGAGTTGTATGACTAGCACAAAACCGTACCATTCAGAAAAATTTTCCACCCAAATATGTGAGGTTCGCCTTTAGATTTGATAGGAAAAGCATTCATTATTAGTGCTTATGAGTGTACCGGTAGCATTTAGATTCTAGAACTTACGTTAGTAATACATCCCGAGACCGCTAGTGAGACTACATTCGTGTAGTAGGATTTACTACATGATAAGAGGCATTAGGATCACCCTTGTGTTTAAACCCGTATCATAATTACTTGACCATTTAAGTCATAACATTTGACTAGTAAAGTCAATTAATTTTTCCCACACCTTAGCGTTGTACTCATCTTTAGTACACGATACCCCTAGTACACCCCTCCGAGCCTATCTTTTCGATTCTAACTTTAATCATCTTACTTAAAGGAAAATTTTGTTACAACCCACCCAAATGTGCAACCAAATTGCCTTAGCCTTCCGTATATGCACTCATCTTTAATGCATTATTGTTATTTGTTTAAACCCTTAGTTAATTGTCTAATTGGTTACATGGTTGCTAAATCGAGTCATATCTTGTACATATTGTTTTGGGACGATTAGGACTCATGGGTAAAGTACTTGTATTATGGAGTAATAGGGAAGAACATCAATTATTACCCCCATATTGCGCGTTAATCTTAAAAGTACTCTAAGTGTTTTAATTATCTTAATTCGAGTCATTAGATTAGTTTATTGTAAAGAAGACAAAAAAACATACGGACTACCATCCCGTTTCATTCTATGTTTGTTTTATGTTTTTGTTATTTTTGATTTATTAGCTTAAGTCAAGTCGAGTCTTGGCTTAGCAACGCCTTATTGTACATGTAATTAACCAAGATGATTAGCTCGCCACCAGTAAATATTGCCTTTATCCCACAAAACCGTGTTTTCCATATCCCTACACCTAACGTTATAAACCTTTTAAAAGACCTCTTTGATAGTTTATCCTAGGTGCTTACGCCAAGTGGTGGAGGTTTGATCCTTTCCCAAGCCTATGGTAATCTATTTGCTATGACAGGTAGTGAGAGATGTTTTCCATTTCCTTATTGTGATATATACATTATTACACCCGAGAGATGTGAGTATCGAAACACTATTTGTGAGATGCTAGTGTATGACCTCCGTGCTTGTTTTTGGTTTTTAGTCGAACGATTATTTGTTATAATTACTTTTATATTAGTGTTAAATGACCCATAACTTGTATTGAGATTAGAATAAAAGCGCATTTGCTTGAGGACAAGCAAATCTCAAGTGTAAGAGTATTTGATGAGGCGAAAAGTGTACCGCTTTTAAGGGGTCATTTAAGCCCGAATTCGTGATTATTTGATCAAATATTGCCCTAAATCGTTCCTTTTGTCATTTTAGGTACTTTTGGAGAGAAATCTGAAAAAGGAAGCATTTTGAACGTTTTGGAGCTAAAAAGTGAAGAAAACGACAAAGTCTCAAATTCTTGCTGGAAACAGTACCTGACGGCGTCAAGGGTTTACTAGTGACGGCGTCAAGATTGGCAAAAGAGGTGGATGTGAAAAATACACGTGACAGCCCAGAGCAATTTCAAGGCATTTTGGCCTGACGGCGTCACCAAGGCCGTCAGGGTCAGAATACATGTGACGGCCCAGAGTTAAATTACACATGATGGCGTCAGGATTTAACCTGACGACGTCAGCTGTTATAAAGTGACGACGTCAGGAAGAAGGCTTACACAAGAAGAAACCTTAGTGAAACCGTCACAAGATGATCAAGACAATCACAACTTGCGCGGAGTAGCTGATATTGTTTTGGTCATAACTTTTGTATACAAACTCGGATTTAGGTGATTCAAAAGCCCACGCGAAGAGGACGAAGAGATCTAAAATTTGGTGAAGAAAAGTTGTTCGTGACGCCGTCACTCCCTACGAGCTGACGCCGTCAAGATGGGCCGACAGAAAATCTGCCTATAAATATAACCTTATTACTTCACTTTTTGTAAGCCCTAAACCCTAAGGTCGAATCCTGGGTTTAAGTAGGTGTTTTTCCAGCAATTTAGAGGGTTTCAATCACTCCATAAACATCTTATATTGGTTTGTTGATTCTATCTTAATTATGTTTTCCATTATCATTGTTGTCTGGTCTTCTTTGATGATGTTTTGCTAATTCACCTTGTGTCTACTTATGATTGTGTGAAACTTGTATATAATTGATTAGATCTTATTGATGTCTTTGTTGATGTTTGTGTCTATTTTCATCAATTAAGGTGTGACAACTTCAATAGGTCTAGTTGATTTAGCTTATAATTCTTGATTCCTATTGTCTCTTGTTTGGTTGATTGAATTGGATGTTAGGCTTAAGAAAACTGGCAGACTTCCAATTGGTAACTTGATTGAATGTCTTAAGAAACATGATCGGAGGTGTACTACGATTATATGGTTGTATTTAATGCATAAGCGAATTCTAATGATCACATGTGAGGAGCTTTTAACGGCTCGACATAGGAGTGAAGTAGGAGCTTATAGAGTTAGGGAAAATCGTACACGGCCCTACGACTAATATTAAGGAATACAACCCGACAATTAAAACAAGGTGTGATAATTCAATAGGTAGAATTGGATAGCTAGCAAGGAGTAACATATCATGGGTAGAGATGCTTCACTTCCCT
This sequence comes from Artemisia argyi, assembly GCA_030686995.1. Taxonomy (NCBI): domain Eukaryota; kingdom Viridiplantae; phylum Streptophyta; class Magnoliopsida; order Asterales; family Asteraceae; genus Artemisia; species Artemisia argyi. The sequence continues at coordinate 7,218,287 of CM060705.1, forward strand.
TGTAGAACCCTAGTTTACTTTTTTTGTTTATTAGTTTAATAAGTTGCTTTTGGGTTAGTTGATTAGCAACTAATTCCGCCCCTCCTTCCAATACCCGAGATTTTTACCTGCTTTTCATAAAATATAAAAAAACACAAAAAGAATCATCCTTCAACTTTAGACCTAGTTAGATTAATTTCAATCCTAACGACACTATTCCTGAGTTGAACGATCAATCCCCCGGTAATTGTCACTATACTATACTACAACGATCAGGTACACTGTCTGGTGGGGGTTGTAAGCTTCTCAAGATCCCTTGAAAGCTAAAACCTGTTGCGAGGGCGCAATTCCCACATATCAAACATCAATCTTATCACAACCAAGAGAAATAATATAACCAAACTCATAATAGTCAAGATCATCACAAAATACATCACAATATAAGCTATATCATTCATAAATAATCATCACGATTTGTAAACACATGGAAATTATAATGAATCTAAATATGGTGGTTCATAAGAGCACAACATAAGATCAAACAATTAAAACATCATAAATCAATATCAGTACAATACAATCATAACCAACACAAAGTTTTAATAATTTGGATTCATTGTTAAAAACAACAAAATACAACATTATTAATGCCGTGTAGGGCAAGTTAAGATGTCTCTGAATGTAGTGATATGTCGTAGATCTATGAAGCTCCAGGTGCGCCTCCTGATCTACGCTCTAGCTCTCGAACGATCCTGATCAACTCCATCATCTCCGAATCTCTAGCTCTCTCTCTGGCCTGAACCTCTTTAAGCGTGAATGAAAGGGTATGCACAGTAGCACTAGATGCTTCCAGCTCCTGGGTCTGATGCTCCAACATCTGCTGAGTGATCACTGCAATCTCCCTCTGCTCCTCTATCTCATGTCTCTGCACATCGAGTCTATGACCGGTCTCAGTAATGATGGCCTGCGCCTCCTCAATCTCATTACCCATCACCTCAAACACTGTCTCCAAGGCTGTCCTATGCACTACTAGGCTCTCGATCTCTTCCTGCACGATCTCAATCCTCTCAAGGGATATATCCTCTATAACACTCAATAGCTCATCTAGGCGATCCTCATGCCTAACCAATCTAGCAGCCAACAAGGGAATGGTGTGGTGCATCGGGTCTCCAGTAACCGAAAGCACAGATGAGGAACTCTCTCCAAGCTCTGAAGCTCTCGGTGATCCCTCAATAAACCTCCAACGGCGGATACACTCTAACAGGAATGACCATCGGCGGGCATCTACCCCCCTATGGATGCTAGGTGAAGTAGTGGTCTCGGTGTGGGTGGATGGTGGTGAGGAGGTAGGTGACGAAGCAGGTGATGGTATCAATACAGTGGTGGTTTGAGAGTAGAACACAGTGGGTGGCGGCATGGGTGATAAGATCTCTTGTGCAGTGTAAATGGGCAACATATAGGGATACAGCTCGGGTAATGGAGCTAAAGGTGATGGTGGTAAAGACGATGAGGGTGCAGATGATACAACAGGTGATGATACAGGCACAGGTGTAGGCGCAGGTGTAGGTGTAGGTGATGGCACAGGTGATGGAGCGGTGGTAGTAGGCAAGGAACGGACTCGTTTCTGAGCCGTGCACTTGCGGGTAACATAATCATCATGGTGAAATCTGAACACTTTCCTAAAAGGCTCAGGCTCACAAGGCTCAAGGATCCTCGCTCGCTTGCATCGACGAGTCGGTGCAGGCGAGGGTGGTGGTGGGATAGATGCGGCAGTGTCAGAAGTATCGGAGTCAGAAGACTCGTCATCAGCATCTGAACTGGAATGGTGACTAGGAGGTGGTGTAGGACAGTCATCAGCCATAAGAAACTGCTGAGACGTGAGGTACTGATCATATAGATACTGATCATGTGTCAACGGTCCACAGATAGGACGAAAAAGTGGCTGAATAGCAAAAGAGTCAATAGGTGTCGAAGCGACTTCACCATCCTCGAAGGGCTCAGTCTCTTTGGATGCGTTCCCAGATGGAACGGGGGACGGGATGACAGGTGAAACCGGTAAGGTGTCATAGGTGTCATGAGAGTCATGGGTGTCATAATCAGATAAGTCAATGGTGGGAATGGAGGATGATGCCGGCCTGACATCATCACTGTCAGACAAGATGATGACAGGAGGTGACATGGTACTGTAATAATCCCAATAATAGTAGTATAAGTCATTTAGTCTACGTAATGCTACACATGCAGTAGTTATGATGCCAAAACAAGACTTAGCACAATGCATCTAAAATCAAACCTTAAAGCATGATGTTGACAAGCGCTGGCACGGAGGGCACGAAGTAGTATGCTGTAAAATAGTTCGTTTTGAAAACGTATGGTTATAGTCAAAATTTTAAAGTCATTTGGTTCGCTATAACCTTGGCTCTGATGCCAATCTGTAACACCCCAAAAATTTTAGAACACAACGTAAGACTTATGCGGGGTAATTACGTAATTGAATCACAGTCAAACTCATAGGAACATAGTTCAAAAGATAGATTTTATATCATTCAATGAAAACTCAAATATTCAGAGTACAAAACATTTTCATAAAGAAAATGCTTCCAAAAGAGGTGGTGAGTTTGAAAAGAATGATAAGTTATTTAATGTAAAAAGGGAGGTCCCGTGCCCTTTTGCCAGCTCCGTGCCATCATGCCGCTAATTTCCTAAGATAAACATGCTAAAAATGCCAACACAAAGGTTGAGTGAATCCATAGTAGTTTAAGTTAAGTAGTAGTTTGAACACAAGACAACAGTTTTGAAAACAACGTGCTCGCGGAATAGCTCAGTAATAGATATGCATAAAAATTAATCTATACATATGATATTTCTCCTAAGGTTTCACAAAATGCAAGCCTTGACAGTCATGTATGTAATCACCTACACCACGAAGGATGTAGTTGACAAAGGGGCCCTCAAGGGAAACTACGCATGGATTCCCCAAAAGTACGAATATAGCTCACCTCCTGACAACAATCTGAATTGCCTTAGGTGGGTTGCCGATCCTAATAGATCTATTAACTATATTTCGTGCTCACTCGCAAGTGATTAAGGTTCGTGAAAGAGGGACTTTCAGCATAAGGTAACTTAGGCAATACCAGGAAAATAATCGCATACTAAAAATACTTGTGTTCGGTTTATCGCATGTATCTCCCCACGGGGTTTAGAAAACAATTTAAAAAGGTGGGACTATGAACTTACCTCGGTAATGTAGAATTCAACTAGTGCTCAAGTGAGAACTATAAACGGTGATGAATAGCAGTGAATAGCTTCCGACCCGCGACCTAAATTAACGTGATATATGTATATATATTATTATCGGTGATTCGGATACGATGAACGAATGTCGTGTGATATTCCTCGAGTATGATGAAGTCGTATTTATACGTTTTAAATGTCTCAAGTTTTAAAACAACTTATTATATAAGTATGGTTATTTACACTCATTATTTATCAAATTATAAAAATATTTACTCTAAATATTTATAATTATAAAGTTATTACAATATTTTTATAAAAGAAAATATATTAAATATTTTGGATAAATGTTAGTATGTAAAAGAAAATAGTATAGCTTTGAGAAATTATGACAAGTCCTACCTTTAACTATACCAAAAGTTACACTTTTAACCCTTTATGTTAAAATAATTATATTTTTAGTTCAAAATTGTACTCTTCACTTTCTACCATAAATTTCAAGTAATTACAGTTTCTACCCTTGGCTTTTATTAGAAAACTTATTTTTTTTCTGTTTTTATCCGAAAGTTTCACAGTTTTTACACTTTTAGTCCCTTAACGAAATAATTTGCAAAAATAGTCCACAGTTAAGTTTTCGAAAAGTGAATCTTTATTTTTATAAAAGTTATTATTTTTAACTTATAAAAAGGTTACAAAAATTCAGTTTTGATATAAAGACATTTGAGTTTTACTTTCAGTTTTCGAAAATCTCCTTATGAAATATATACATGGGCTTCGCTAGCCCATTATGCCCAAAATGGAGTTTTAGTGAATGTTTTTAATGTGGTTCGAACGTGTATAGGATTAGATTGATTTAGGCTAGAGTTAGTCATTATAGTCCTTGCATGCTTAGCCAACTCGACTTAGCTTGATTCAAAGGATTTGGTGGTCGAATAATATGTATACACCGTACGTAAAAATGAAATGAAAACGAAGGATTTCAAAAGGGTGTCGCGTGTGTTATATTGTGACTAAGTCTTTATGTTTTTGCGTGTGCTAATCAATATGTGACGATGTGTATGCATGTAACATGAAAATAAAGGATGAAAGAAAGTAACATGGTCGAGTATACTTACAACACCTCAAGGGTGGTGAAGAGGTCAAGTGGTACGAGAGAGAATAGAATGAGAGACGACTACACTTGGTTACCCTCAGCAAAACAATAACCCACGATCCACAATATCAACCCAAAGACTAGAGAGCGACCCAAATATCTTCTTGTGAGCACCCTTGTTTCTTCGACAGTGAACAAAGAATATAATGCAAGTGTTTGTGATTTGTGAGATAAAGTTTTGAGTGTGGTGATGGTGAGAGGGAATAGTAATTGTATTTATAGGAGGAAGACATGGGTAGTTAGGTAGTAAACATGTGAAATTGTTGGGTGTACCTTTGTGGTGTCAATCGAATGGAGACAAGGATGTCAAGGGGTTCATGGTTTAGTCATGTCGAATGTACTAGAGTCTTGGTAGCTATCATGAGGCCTTTGATTTGTTTCAGACTAGGTTGAAAAGGTTTTGATTGTACTTAGTCGAATATTAAGGGTGGTGAAGGTCTCTTGTGAACTTTGATTGGGGATAAAAGGACACAAGATCCATTGGTCATTAGTCTTTTTAGAAAAGCTTAGTAAACAATACTTGTTTATGGGTAGACTAGGAAAGATTAGGGTGGCTTGGTGTTGGATTTTGGTGACCTTCATACGCAAAGAAAGGAAAGAAAAAGGAACATGGGGTTCTTTTGCATTGTTGGTGTCGAGTTGTGGGGGAACAAGGAAAGAGTTGGGGGCTCTTGAGATGACACATGAATGTTGTTTGATGTCTTGTTGTTGTTGTCGAGTGAGACAAGAAGAAAGATAGAAAAAGTTGTGCCATGGATTCATGTTGTACTCATTGTGTGTCGACGGAGACACCAAGGAAAGAAATGTAATGGACTAGAAATGGTCGTTTAGGTGTATCGAATTTCATGTTAAGGAAGGTCATAATAATCTAGTCAAGTTTTAGAGGTGGTGTCGGGATCAATTCGAGGCAGTGGCAACAAAACTTGCAATCAATAGAAATTTCAAGTTTTCGAAAACTTGCATTGTGAATTTGTCCTTGGTTCGATCCAGTAAGAAAACCAAAAAGGGAAACATTGATGGGCTTGTGTTCGATCCAAGAAGGAAAGGAAAAAGAAAAATATTATTAGGCTTGTGTATGGGGTCTCGGCCCAGTCCAAAAGAAAGAGAATCATGTGTGGTGTATGGGCTCGTGAGTATCGAGGCCCAAGTAAAAGAGATAAATTTAATGATCAAATGTTCCAGGAAAAATAATATATCGGGTTTACCCAAAAGTAGAATACAGAAAATATCTCGGTGGTACTTGTACGTATATATATATATATATATATATATATATATATATATATATATATATATATATATATATATATATATTTACATGTATATATATAGTAGAGTTAATTATAGTTTCATTTATATAATATAATATATATATATATATATATATATATATATATATATATATATCACTAGGTCGGTATTAGGTTCTGTTTCGCAAGTGGGAGCTATTCGGGTCACATCTAGTTTCTCGTCAATTCAGTAGTGACCAACACACATCTCGGAAGTAAAGTAATAGTTCATAGCAAAGAAATTTTTTAAATTGGCCCGCAAAAATGACCTAGTAATCAGTTATATGGAAAATTGTTAAGTGATAAGCATTACTAAATGACATGGGATTTTACGAGGTATTACATTGGTATTTAGCGTGTTTTGTTGGTTTTGTTGCCATATTAGAAATCGTTGATGTTGTATGTAAAGTTCATCGGTCGACAAGCCGAGTGGGTTAGGCAAAGGGATGTTGGTTGATGATGAACCCGCGTTCGGATTTGAAGATGAAGCCGCGTTTGGGTTTTTTCACCCCATGAGATTCAAGAAACTATCTTCGTTGTTGTTAAATCCCGATATTTTTTTTTCGCAAATGGAAGTATATGTATATGAGATTGAGTTGTAAAAATGTGAAAAAAAAAGTTGTATGTTAATTGGTTATTTATAGTGGTGGAACAAAGTTTTTTTTTGTTTTTTTTTTGTTTTTTTTGTTTTTTTTTTAATTCAAAGCTGCTTTAACGCAGCGTTAACCTCATAACTCTCCCATTAACGCTCACCCTTAACTCACCAACACGGTGTGGTAACTCGGCCTTAACATAGCGAAAGTTAGTTGAAAGTCACCATACCGTGTGCTTTTAGAGTTATTCAACTTAACAACTCAAATTATATTGGTGAGTTTGGCTCTCTTGCTAAATTATACCCCTTTATATTTAATCTTTTTAAAATTTGTATCCTTCTTTTTATTAGTTTTGTACATGCCAATTTGTGATTAGAAAGTTTGGCAACCCCTTTAGTCCAATCGGTGTGTAGTATAGCCAATGTAAGAGCCGAGATTGATCGTTTAACTCGGGGAACGAGGTTCAACTACGTGAATGTTCTCAAGGACGGAACTAGGGAGGGTCTTACGGTGTAACGGGACTTCGACAAAATTTTGCTTAGTAGTGCTAATTTTTGTAAAAAAAAAAAAAAACACTAAAATTTTTAAATTGAACATGATCCCAATGCATTGTTTTTCTAGTTTTATCTTAATTAGTCTATCAATAAGTGAACAGTGAACTTAGTTTTTACTACATTTAATCATTTTAACATCGAAAATCATAAAGTTTTATTAAATTTTTTCTTATACTACAGTTAAAAAAATAATGCACCCGATCAATTTAAGCTTTGTTCCATACCCGATCAAGTTAGAAAATGTAGAAATATAATTATAGTCGAGATAAAAAAAAATTAAAAAAAAAAAAAAAAAAAAAAAAAAAACTCTTTTCCACTTTTTCTAAATTAAAGTGAGTGACTTCACTTCAAAATAAAGAGAGAGATCCATCACTTCTCTTTCTTCTGTCTTGAAAAATGTTTTCTTTTCAAACTTTACTAAAATGACCCATTTTAAATAACTAATCATACATACCCTTTTGTTGGATCTAATATCTGTTTGGGTTGATTCTTGGGTTCAAATCAAGAATCTTGAATATAAACTTCATGAGGTTTGTTTTCTTTACTCTTATGTACTTAGTAACATTCATATGTTTATTTGTTTTTCTTTTTGGTAACCTTAGTTTTCAAGCTTTTGGCTGACTAATATTTGATAGAGTACATGGGGTTGGTGTTATTATTTGTGTTCCTTTTTTGATTGGGTTAAGTATTGACTTTAGATGGTCAAACATAGTATTTTAGAAATTTATATTTGACACTGGATTTTGACTTGTTGATCTAAAGAATGTATCTAGTCTAATATGAATAAATCACTATATTTTTAAGTAATTTGGTGTTTTAATAAAAATATTAATTTTACTATAATTTTTTCTCACTTTTGACTAATTTTCAACATTTAACAATTCAACATCTCACTTTGATCATACATTTTTTATAGATACTTTATGACATACACTTTTTAAAAGGCAGAAACTGCGCTTTACAATTTGGATATAACACATGAGGACGTTTTTTTTTTTTTTTTTTTTTTTTTTTTTTACTCTTACTAAAATGTTTGGTTTTAATTTTATTAATTTTATATAAATAAAGATTAACAAATACTGTTTTTTTTTTTTTTTTTTTTTTACAATTTACCCTACTTAATTATTTTTGGGACCTATCATGGACAACTTGATGAGTAGAAATATAATTTTAGTCTAGGTAAATAAAAAAATAAAATAAAAAAAACAGGAACACCTCTTTTTCACTTTTCTGAACTAAAGTGATATGATGACTTCACTTCAAATTTAAATAAATAGATCCATCACTTCTCTCTCTTCTCTCTTGAAAAATGTTTCTGAACTAAAATGACCCATTTTAAATAAATAATCATACATACCCTTTTGTTGGATCTAATATCTGTCTGGGTTGATTCTTGGGTTCAAATCAAGAATCTTGAATATAAACTTCATGAGGTTTGTTTTCTTTACTCTTATGTACTTAGTAACATTCATATGTTTATTTGTTTTTCTTTTTGGTAACCTTAGTTTTCAAGCTTTTGGCTGACTAATATTTGATAGAGTACATGGGGTTGGTGTTATTATTTGTGTTCCTTTTTTGATTGGGTTAAGTATTGACTTGAGATGGTCAAACATAGTATTTTAGAAATTTATATTTGACACTGGATTTTGCTTGTTGATCTGAAAAAATGTATCTGGTCTAATAGTTTATAAGTTTTTAGTAGTGGGTTGTTAATTTTGAAGGGAAAAAAAAGTTAGTTGACTTTGAGTTTGGACTGTTTTGGGACTAGGGTCTATGTATTTTAATGGATTTATGTAAATTTGAATATATGGGTACTTAACTTGTTGTTTTTATGTACTGGATTGTACAATATAAATAACATGTACTCGGTTCGTCCGTATAGTGTTGTTAATGACATAAAGCTGTTTGTTATTTGTCGTCCTTCAAAATGAGTAATTTTTAAATATGTAGAAGATATGAATTCTAGAATCAAGGAAGGTGCGCCAAGTTGCAGTCCCTCATGATATATATAGTTACTAGTTTGTATTATAGGTGATTAGAAATTAGGGGGTGTTTCATGTTTGGATCTGCGTTTCGATATCAGATGATCAGCCACATTAAGATGTACAATTATCTCTTTGCACTGAAAGTCATATCTGTGTGTCAATTTCAAATTAGCGATTTTTTTGTGCTAGTCTAGTTATCTCTTAGCATTTTGTTTTGCATTCATATTCTAATTTGTGTTGTTTGTATGACCAGGCTTAGAATGCAAGATGATACCTGAACAACTTAGGGGTGAAACATCTCATAAAGAACATGAGGCTTCCAATGTGTCGAAACATCTAGTTAGAAGCATTAGCCAAAAGTTGAAAAACAACTACCATGGAAGTGTGATGGATGATGATATTGATGATGATGACATGGGAGTCATTTCATTAAGGTGTCTGAGTTTGTATATTAGGGGCGGAGGGTGCAAGGTTGGAGCCGCAACAAGTGACGAGTTCGGTGAAGTTGTGGGTAAAGGTTACAAACCCGTGTGTGGGACCGACGACACGAGTGTGGATTGTTTCTCATATGGAGTGGATCGGGTGTGGAAGAGAAATAATCGGAAAAAGAGTTTTAAAATTGAAGAGTCACATGGAAACAACACAATGCATCTTGGGATGTCTTGGACCCATCTCCTTCACTTCAATTCCTTCATCCTCATCAAAACAAAATGTTACAAAATTCTTTGCTACCTCCAAATCCCATATTTCACTTGTCGTATAATGCAACCATATCATATCTGACTCATCGATTCTTATTGGCTTACCCTCAAAATATTCTTCATAGTACCATGGATTGCATGATCCCAAAAAAGCTCCTTCAAAGTTCTTTACAGAGTATCCAAAAGATGTGGTGGAAGGTTTTTTTCTCTTAAAAACAACACAAATTCCATATCCCCTTAACTCACTGAAGCTCTAATCTGATGGTAATTCAACCTTTACATGATTTCCCAAACTTTTATGTGTAAACCAATTTGGAATGCTATTTCCATCATATATTATTTCCATATTCTCAGTGGAACTTCCTGGTAAACGGAACAATCCACATCCGTTATTGTGGATACCCGCAGACCGAAGGAAAGAAGAAAATCAAGAACCTTGGGAAGTTACAGATGAGTCGAGACATTGAGTCTCCGATATGGACACCTTAAACAATTTTGGACAATCGGTGAGATAAGTGTACCTTTTGATCATGATTGGGTTTGATCCCTTAATTGAACATAAGGAGGTGCAATGAGATGCATTAATTCTCCATACGCTAGGTGGAAGTTCGGGCAACACTTCCAGGCAAACTAGTAAAATTGTTCCCTTCCAAGTTTAGCTCTTTTAGACATGATAAGCCTCCAATGCTCTCTTGAACTTGTAATAAATTGCAGTAGCTGAAATTCAGGGACTTCAACATATGTAAACCTGCCAATGAAACTGATCTTTGGGGATGTTGTTTGTTCCATATTAAACCAAAAGGTCGAATGATTGAAGTCCAGCATCTAGACCAAAAGGCTTCAGGAAAACTCCCAGCCCGTGTGCAGTCTTTCAGATTTAAGACAGCAAGCTTATTAAGCATTCCAATAGATGGGTGAACTGTAGCCAAATTCACACAACCTTCAAAATCTAGCTCTTCAAGATTTGTAATCTCTGAGAAGTCAAGTGTCGTTGTTAGGTTACAACAGTACCTTAGCTTCATTATTTTCAACCTTCTTAAGCACTGGCATCAATAGAAAAAAAGATTAGTTCTTATTCCTCGAGGTGTCAAATATGAACACATGTATGAACAAGTAAATACCTTTGGTGTTGTCCAAAGCTGTTTTATGTGGCTGTAAGACAAGTCGATGGCAACAATGTTTTCCGGATAAAAATCTGAAGATAAGGACTCTAAAGGCAATCCATGCCAATAAAGCAACCTTAATTTATTGGACAACAAATCCAGTCTTCCAGAGAAGTTTACTGCAAATGGCTGCCAACGTCCTTTGACTTTCGGAAAGCATATTTTAAGTATCCGCAAGTTTTTCATACATGTAAGAGCTTGTCCATCTATGGGAATATTCTGACAGTTTTTCTTTAGCAAAAGGGCAAGAACTTCAACTTCTTCCGCTACCTAGATACATAACAGATCATCAGATTGTACCTGCTTTTATTTAAAAAAAATATATATATATATATAAAAAAAAAGAAGCAATTGCTTATACTCAAATGTAATGTTTATGTTGAAAAAGGAATCATATGCCCTTTAATACCTTGTTTTCATTCGGTATATCGTCCTAATCGTCCTCTGATAAAATCCACAATCTTCTGCTGTGATTCCCAGGCATCCTGAATTCTTCACGAACAATTTCCCTTGCCATGCTTTGAATCAATTCATGCATTTGAAGACGCATATCATATGCAGATACTGTTATTAGGAACTTATCAGCTAGAACTTCAATAATAGCATTTGTACAACAATGATTGCTGTGTAGTACACTTGCAGCAAAATCTTTATTTTCCCCAATGAAGGTACATGCAATGTCAAGAAACATTCTTTTCTGATCAGATGCCAAGCTATCAAAACTTGGTCGCAGTTTTTGTACTATCTCTGAGTTAGGATATGTTCGGAGTCTTTCCAATTCGCTTTTCCAAACATCCACAGATTTTTCACATAATAATCCACCAAAAATTTTGAGAGCCAGTGGGTGACCTTGCAAATGTATTATAACTTGGGAAGCGAGCTCTTCAAAATCTTCTGTAGGATGCCTTTTGCCAAATGCATATAAACTAAAGAGCTCAAGAGCTTCATAATCATCTAAAGACTCCATTTCATAAATTTCATCCACTTTATGAGACCTTTGAAATTGTTTGTCTTTATCGGTGAAAATAATAAGACTTCCAGGATAAAACCAATCATGTGAACCTACTAGTGCTTCTAACTGCTCCACATTATTCACATCTTCCAAAACAAGCAGGATCGGCTTACATGCCATCCTTTGCTTTATTACCATAGAACCTTCACCAACACTTGATATCTTCAAATCATCTGTTTTCAGAATCTTACCAATCATTTGCAACTGGACTTGCGTTAGGCCTTGTTGTTTTTCAACTCCTTGGACATTATCACAAAAGCAACTCCCGTCGAAGTGGGTATGCATCGAGTTATAGACAGCTTTGGCAAGAGTAGTCTTTCCTATTCCGCTTATACCACATATTCCAATCATGTTATCCTTATCTGACCCAACGAAGCGTGACAAGTTTAATTTGTTGAAATGGAAATCGATGCCAACAAGGTTCTCACCAACATGTAAGGGTCCGTCACATAATTTTTTGAGAATTTCTTTGGAGATGCAATCGATGAACTTGTACTCATACCTGTTAACCACAAAGACACAATAAGTAAGAGAAACCTCATAGTGTTAAGCTTTAGTAGAGCTACAAGACTAATTACACAAAAACAAGAAATTTACCCATTTGTCATGTCCTGGAGATCCCATCCAGATAAGTTAGCCGCATTGAATAGAGATTCCCTCCATTCATCCACCTCTGTTCTATTTGAAACATTATGTTTTACAAACGCTTTTGCGTAACTCCGTTTTTGTCTCCTCACAACATCAGGCTTGGCATCATAAAAGATAATCCGAACCTCATGTTTGGGATCTTTAATCTGCTTGCATTCAAGTATTTTGACAAGTTCCCTCAGACACCATGTTGAAGAAGCGTAATTTTTGGAGAAGATAACAATCAAAAACCTCGATTCTTCAATGGCTTTGTAGAGATGAGGAGATATCTCTTCTCCTTTAGGCAATTCTCTATCATCTCTAAAAGCATGAATCCCTTTTTGCTTGAAATCATTGAACATGTGATCCATGAAGTTTTTGCGGATATCTTCACCACTAAAACTAACAAAAACATCATATTTCCACCGATGAGGAATGGACGTAGTAGCCATTATCAATAATGAGATCGAGCTGCGTCCACAAGTAAAGAGCATCAGAAAGAGTAGAGCCATTATCAATAATAGTACAAAGAATCCATGACTAAGATTTTCAGTCATCAATCTGCCCTAAAACAAATATATATAACTTGGTATAAAGAAATGCAATTTCTAAGAAAATTCCTTTTACTAAATATGTGACTGGTTCATACGTTGTCTTAAAAGGATAGCTACAAAAAAACAACATCGAAACAATATAAAAAAGTAAAACAACTTGCAGTTTATGGATGGATGGAAGCTCAAATTAAAAAAGAATAAAGGCAGGTGGGTTTGTAGAAAGAATGTATGATTGCATTTCATAAAATGTGATTAAATTATTTTCTATTGTTGTTCATGCTATGTAAATATTTGGACACTATAGTATGTTTCATTTTCTACATTCTCATCTCGTATGGCTGCACTAGATTTCATTGTGTGTGATGAAAACGACGTGTTTGTTACCGACCCAGCAAAAGGACATTGCTCCATTTGTTACAAAAATTATTATCAGCCAAAATATCTAACTGTTAATAATGAAACCTTCACCCAGCAAAAGGACCTTGCTTCATTTGTTACCGACCTCATGACACAACTTAAAGATACAGTTGTTATTGGTTACTCTTGCGGTTTATTGTGTTTACATGCTTTTGATAAAGGTGGAATGCTTGTTCTGTGGAACCCTTCTGTTAAAAGATCTGTTGGTATTCTGCCGGTTGGACCAGTGGCGCAGCTTCATAGGGGCGGGGGGGGGGAGGGGGGGGGGGGGCGGCCGACCCCCCGAAATTTTTTTTGCGATGTAGGGGTATATAGTTTTCGTGTAGAAAAATTTCGGTATTTTCGGTTTCGCCCCCCCCCCAATTTAATTCGGTTTCGACCCCCCATAGTGTTAGGAAAAAAAAATTTAGATCCCGACCCCCCACTCGAAAAATCCAAGCTTCGCCACTGGGTTGGACAGTTAAGTGTTTTTGGTTTTGCGGTTTGTCCAGTCACTAATGAACCTACCATTGTTGGGATTTCATTTCCTTTGAAAGTTCAAATCTTTACTTTGAGCTGTAAGAAATGGTCTGAGATTCAGTGTCGCAAGCCTCGCGAATCTTTTGCACCTCTCTGTTAGAATTTAAATAATATGACAATCATATAAACAGGTAAACACATATGCGGAAGCGAAGGAACATCTATAACATATAAAAGATTAACATAAATTAAATAGGAACGTACCTTATGCAATCTTGAATTCTTGAACAATTAGATGAACCCTAATTAGAGTTTATGAGGATCAATGATTAACCCCTTACCGTTTTGTTAATCGATCCAAGATGGAATAACTAAAGTAAGTTATTACCATGGTCTTGTACACACGTACTATAACCAACTAACGTTAGATGCTAGTGTAAAGACACGTTTATTAAACCAAAAATCTTTGTTTAATAATTAAATAAAGTTGATCTACTAAAGGTTGATTTACTTTTCAATTTAATAATAGAAGTCAATCAACTCTTCCAATGACAGTGATAGATCGACTGTTTCAAAGAAAGAAAATAAAGCAACCTATATTGGTTATAGTAATTTTGTACGGAGAGAGCCAAAAACTAAAGTCCCAATATATTTGTATTTATAGTGAAATTAACTTCTTGCTCAAGACTAAGATCGACTAAGGGTTATACAAACTCATACTGATCGGCCAAGCCCATTGAATGGGTTTCTAGAACCTTCTTGAGCTCCTAATTTCACTAACGATCCTTCCTTTATTCCCCAACGGTCGTTTAGTCAATTTCATTAATTACTTAACGTCCGTTAGTTATCATTTCGTGTCCTAAATAATTAAATACATAACATGGTTATATATTAATTATTTCCGTTAGTCATTCATACATAAAGTGTGCAATCCCATGGTCTCGAGTTCGATACTAGACATATACTTATTAATATTTATCCAAAAACTCTAACAGCTCCCACTTGGATATCTATTAATAGTATAATGACATTGTTTAGCGTCTAGCAACACGCAAATGCCCCTAGACCAACTCAAGGAAGGTCTCCTGGAAAAACCTTTAATGATTCATCATTATTATTATCCTTTTGTTTCTAATACCACGTTAATAAAGATATGGATCTTAGTCATTCTTTAATTAACAATTCTGTTTCTCGTTGTTTATAATTGAGCAAGATTACCAAAACATCTGAACGTATTCCAGATAGACTTTGGGCGTGCGCATGCAAACATCTTGTCAACCCTACGAGGTTCCCAGCAGTATTAAACTTCAAAACAAATTTGAAGGAACAAATTCTCTCTTAACTACAAGAATAACCCATGGACTTTGCAAAACTTCTGAAAACAACCCTTATAACTCCCTGTTACGGTGAGCGGTAGATTGCTTTACAAAAATGCACTACATCCATGACTCTTATCTGGTATCTCAAGTCTGAGGATAACAAATTCATGATTTACTTACTGACAAGATCCATAAAGTAAAATCATGTAGTTGGGATAAGTCCTATATTCAATTCATCGAATATCATGTAAAATTGGTATGTCAACGCATCAATATACTTTCAAGTATATTCTTAACCAATACTCAGATTTGTCTTAGTTTAATGATATTCCCATATCATTAATCGACAATGGACAATTTAGAATAACATAAGTTATTTCACGGATTTAAACATGCAAATATAGGACACAATTTATTATTAATGAAAACAAACGTACTAAGTACTTTAGTTCATTATTATTAATAATTGCTTAATGTCCTTTATCCAAATACCAAAATAGATCAATGCATGATAATTCTAGTTAATGAATCTTGTCTCAAGTAATATCTTGAAGACAATTATGCCTCAAGTAATGACAATCATACTTGTTGACAAGGCATTATTTCATCTAACTATGATCTATCCGAATTTTGAGAATACTTCTTTCAAGAATTCAATAATTAAAATTCTTGTATGTGTACATCCAACTTTCTTGATATAGTTACACAATCTTTCATAACTGGTGTGATATCCTCAATCACCAATTTATGATAATCAAACTTTCAAACATTTTAAAGTTTAAAGTATTCTAATTCTTTAATGTATAATGCAACTATGCTCTTAGTTAAGCACAACTAGTTCTCATGGCTATTAATAAGGATGAAATCCTTCCATGACTAGTTATTGAGTGTCATCTCAATTAAACCAGCACCATTGTATATTAAATACAATATGCTCTTTAAAATTTTCCGTAAACTTGATATCCATTGTGTAATGTTTAGGAGCTCTTCCAGGTTGAGGATCATTATTCTAATTTCAAACATTTTCCATTAGAATATCCATTACACAAGTTATATAATAACTTTAAATTGAATATCAAACATTGTCAAATCATTAAGCACTTAAGCATGATATAACAATAATATGATACACATGAAAATCCTTCGGTCAAACTTAGATTTTATTCATGTTCTATCTTTACAAATATGTATATCCATTTAGTCTTCCAAAATGATATCAGATTCCATTAGATTTATTTACTGCACATGTTTATTAAATAATAAACTTTAGTCCCAAGGTTGTATGTTTAATTTCCTAAATCTTTCAAGTAAAATTTCATTCCAAATTAAGTCTAACCTTTTACTTATATGGAATGTTACTCTACAATGTATATGATTTAGTAAATCAAACATAATACTCCCACTAGCTTTCAGGAATACATAGAAACTATCTTATTTCAATTATAAATCAATTCATGGATATAATAATTAAACATAAGATCAATCTCCTAGATGCATGCATTTATCCATTCATGGATTATTGCACTTTGTATACTTCCAAAGATTTGCATGAATTCATAAACTCCTTTTGATTACTTATCGTCCTCGCTCAAGTAATTTTCAAGAAAGAGTTTTTGATATTCCATTGTCAGATTTCACATTCATGTAAATATGACAATTACCATCTTTAAATCTTTAATGTGCTTAGGAAAGAGTATTCAATCATAGTTAATTGCTTAAGTATGATTAATAATCTTGTCATAAGATATTCATTAAGATATGTGTACAATTTTTGTCCATATGATTTTTACACAAAGATTTGAACCACTAGGGTTACATTATCTTTGAACAAACTCATCTTTATTCTCTAAACCATTAAGAATTAAGATAAATCAAATTTTGAATTTGATTATCTTTATGAACAGCATCTATCACATTCATAGTATGAGTAATTTACCCAATTCATTATTTGGTTGTACTACATCATATAATCGTCAGCATATTAATTAAATACCTGAGATATCCAAGTGGATCTATGAATGATAATTCCATCATCTTGAGGTTTATCATTTACATGATAAGTCTCATCATAATTTTTACTAGTGTGTTTTTAGAAGATTATGTATCTTTTAATTCTATCTTATCAAGATAAAATACTCCCACTTGCCTTTAGTATTATATAGAATAAAATACTTCGCAATTAGAGCAACAATCCGACGTTCTCTTTTAGGACATTGCAAATACACATTGACAGTTCTTTACATTATTTTGTTAACAACCTACCCATAAGTAGCTTAACAAATTCAGAACTCCAATTTAAGACTTAATGTGATTCATCACACTTCATAACGTCTTATTAATCTTCTAGGAGTCTAATTGAGTATATTCATTCCATACTCAATTTTCTAACCTTGATCACTTTCGGAAGAAAAGAAGTCATAGTTATCTTTAATCAAACATACTAACAAGAGTTTGATTTCCCACATACTATAATCTAGTATGTCATTAGAACTCATATTGTAAGACAATCTAACAATATGTATAAAATAACTATATTCCTTTTGGCATATCTATTTACCAACTAAGTCAACTTAATGGTATAATAGTATTTCCAAACCAATTGCATGCTTTATATAACACAAGTACCTTTGACCAAGTCACTTCATGTTCATGCCTCATCAAAACATGAACGTGTTATAATCCCACTATACGTTATTTATCATTGATCATCTCAATGACTTCTTGTATATATCTTAATTAAAAGACCATAACAAGCTAACGTTTTACTTTATTATAAGTCTTGTAATACTTAAAAGACTTCATGTTTATAACTATACAATAAAGTATAAACATGTATAATTAAAGTAATCATGAACACCATCATTTGGTTTCAATAATTATTTTTAAGTTAACACACTACTTCATTTATTTATGTCATTCTAAGAATACATAATTATTGAAGTAGTATTATATTACTTCATGCATTTATGTCATTCCAATAATACATAAATATTGAACTTGAAGTAGTATTGCTATTGACACATGTTCTAATAGATGTCTAACTTAGAAACTGTAAATTATCCATGTTGGTCTCACGCATACATGGAAAATCACCTAGTTGTTAATATTTAGCCTGCGTCTCACGTTTGCTAAATTTCAACACCAAGTGTTTCTTAGATTAGATGTATATTAGAATTTGAGTCTCTTATTTACAGTCAAGAGAATCCTTTAAATCATATTCTTATATGTTGTACCTTGCACATAATGTAGATTTCTCCCACTTGTGCATGGAACAACATCATGTACCACATAAACAACACGCACGCGCCTGTTTAATGTGAACAATATGATTTGTGTCATTAGCATAACTAGTAGATATAGAGTTACTCAATCAATCAAGGAAACGTACATGACTATCCTTGAAACAATTAGTGTCTATATTTGGAAAGTAATTATCTTGAGATATTCATAGATAAAGTAGAGTACTACCAAGATAACAATCCTTGTGACTCCCACTGAATTAGAGATCATAACTATGATTCCTTATTCAGTAATACACAAATAATACTTCCACTGAATTTGACAACATTGTAAATGTTTCATTAATCCAGTGAAAAGAAAAAGTGTGCTATTCACTTTCCTACATCTTTGAGAAAACCCATTCATAACAATTAATTAGGTACTAAAAGAATGTATTTTTCTACATAAATGTGATTCATCACTGTTGAGGGTCGTTTACACGGTAAGGTGGTTAAACCTTCGTTCTTTGTGTATGAGATATGTTTGTGTGAATATGATTAAGTATGCGGAATCTACTTAACCACACTTAGAAGATTTATGTTTATTATTATGGAAATGGAATAGTTAACACCAAACGATTCAATATTATTCAAAAATAATACGAGTGATCTTTAGCTTATCACTAGGGTTACAAAGACCTTGAATCTTATATTTTTTCTTTCTATTGTCTGTATATGAGAGTTGTGTATGGCATTGTCACTCTGATATTGTCTCTCGTATCTACATATCTAAGATTTTCCTTTTATAGTCCAAGGAAATATCTTTTACAAACTACATGACTCAACAAATAACTAGCTTATGACTAATCACTATTCTAGCTTAGTCATACAAGATACATCATGTATCTAGGATAAACAACTCACTTGGAGTGTTCAATTTGATGACTAGAACTAAGATATTATCTTCTTATGAAAGTGTTGAATAAGTCATTCTTATCTACACAGCTGTTTGTTATGAGTCATAGCTGCTGATTCATAGCAGCAGCAGAATCAAGCAGCAGTATTCATCAGCAGTAAGATTCAGCAGCAGAATCACCTTCAGTGGAAATAGTCTTCAGCAGAATCTCCTTCAGTGGAAACTCGCTTTGTGCTTTATCAGCAGAATCATACTTGTCGTATTTCCATTAAACCTTTATGCTGAATCTTCTGATTCTTGTGCTTATTTAATTCCTAACAATCCTCCCCTAAACATGTGAATCACATTCAAACATGTTTTTCTGAATTAAATGAGGACTTTGTGAAGATCTTTCAAACACTTCATTGTCAAATTTGGTTGATCTGAACTTTCTTCTCTTCTGAGTGAATGAACTTATCTTTCTCTGGAACTTATCTGCTTTCTGATCTTTCAACAAGTGATGAACAAACGTAGTGAACTGAAATTGAATCTTTTCAACTTTTTGACCTAGATAGAACTTTCTCCTTTGAAATGCTTCATCCTTTCTGAATACAATATTTAAGAATGTTCTTGTCATTTTCAACCTCTATGTCATCATCTTGTATGATCTTATCTTTTCTTTTGGTTAATCTTCCTTAAACTGGGCTTGAATTTCCTCCCCTGAGATTCAAATATCATCTTATATTGATATCCTCCCCTTGTTTAAAAGATTTTCTCACAGTCATAACATCATCATCTGATCTAGCATTTTTCCATG
The DNA here is from genome assembly GCA_030686995.1 of Artemisia argyi. Classification (NCBI taxonomy): domain Eukaryota; kingdom Viridiplantae; phylum Streptophyta; class Magnoliopsida; order Asterales; family Asteraceae; genus Artemisia; species Artemisia argyi. Next base: position 7,238,256 of record CM060705.1, read on the forward strand.
TTTTCAGACAATTTGTACATGAAGCCATCAATTCCTTAAGAGTTTAAGATTCTGTCCTCATCACTTCTAGGTGTGTTAACTCCTATGAGAGGTGATTCAATGGACATTTTTGACTTATGGTCCATCATTTGATGTTTTTTAAAGTCATCTTTTGAAAATCCTTTTAAGAAACTTTTGCCTTAGCAGTATGTATATGATTTTATTATGAAAAATCATACTGCTTACAACCATTTTGAAAGGATTAAGTGTGTAACAGACACTCAATCAAAATTTCAGTTTAAAGCAACCTCTGGTTGTGTGAGAACCAATGTTTTCAGTTATAAATAACCGCCTGTGTATAGATAAACCTATTCAAAAGGCTTTCTTTACAGGGTTTCCAGCTCGTGGCATTTGTTACCTCTAACACAAGTGTTAGATTCACTGTTGCTCGCTGTTCTTTCTATCAGATATCCATAGATTAGTCACATTATACTTGAGAGTATAAAATGATAGAAAGTGAGTTGTATCAGTGATTAACTGATCAACTAATTTATCAATTCAAAGTGAAATATCATAATCAGATTTCAAGAAAGAAGTTTTAAGGAGTTTTGAAGTCCCAAACTTTTTCTATCATGAACCTATTATATCAGCAGCAATGATCAGCTTTCAGCAGCAATGATCAGCAGATTTCACTTGAAATAATCTTTCAGCTCAAACATTCATACCTGAAACTGTTAGTCTAAAACCAAATAAACAAAGTACAAAGTACTTGTCTTGAATTAAAATAATCATAGAACTAACTGTATGAATAACTTCAAATATTGTTAATAGTAGATTTAGATAACAAAGTTAGATGCATTAACAAAATCTATATACAAAAACACATTATATTGAAAAATTTAAAGATTAAGCATTCCAATACTTGCTACCAAGTACTGAAATCTACCAACATCAAAAGCTTTGGTAAGAAGATCTGCAAAGTTTTGTTCTGAAGCAATTTTCATTACTTGAATTAACCTTTTCTCATTGCAATCTCTTATAAAATGATGTCTTATTTCAATGTGTTTTGTTTTAGAATGTTGCACTGGATTTTTAATAATGCAAATTGTACTACTATTATCAATATGTATAATGGTATGTAAGAAATTGTACCCATAATCAAGAAGTTGGTTTTGAAGCCATAGAACTTGACCACAGCAACTTGCAGCAGCTACATATTCAGCTTCAGTTGTTGAATTTGCCACAATTGTTTGCTTCTTACACTGCCATGAGATAAGTCTGCATCCAAGGAATTGACATCCTCCGGTTGTTGACTTTCTGTCCAAGCTAGCACCAGCATAGTCACTGTCTGAGAATGCTATCAAATCAAAAGGTGATTCTCTAGAATACCATAAACCCAACCTTGGTTGACCTTTTAGATATCTAAAAATTCTTTTGACTGCTGTTAAATGAGAAACCTTTGGAGTTACTTGAAATCTTGCACAAGCACAAACAGAGAACATGATATCAGGTCTGGATGATGTAAGATACATCAAAGAACCTATCATAGATCTGTATGTATGTACATCCACATTTTCTCCATCTGCATCTTTAAGAAGTGGCTTCTCAGGATCTATTGGGGTGCTTGCTATTTTTGAATCAGCAAATTGAAATTTTCTAAGTATCTCTGCAACATATTTGTCTTGACTAATAAATATGCCTTCAGATGATTGCTTAACTTGCAGACCCAAAAAGAATGTAAGTTCTCCCATAGAACTCATCTGAAACTTATCTTTCATAAGTTTTTCAAAGTCTAAACACATCTCCTTCCTTGTAGATCCAAAGATAATGTCATCCACATACACCTGTACTAACAGAAGATCTTTCTTGTGCTGTTTGATGAAAAGTGTCTGATCAATCTTTCCTCTTTGAAATCCATTCTCTAATAAATAGGAAGCTAGTGTTGCATACCAAGCTCTTGGTGCCTGATGTAGGCCATATAGAGCTTTAACTACCTTGTACACTTTGTCTGGATGGTCAGGGTCAGTGAAGCCTGGAGGTTGTGTAACATACACCTCTTCTTCAATTGAACCATATAAAAATGCACTCTTGACATCCATTTGGTAAACTGTGAAGTTCATAAATGAAGCATAAGCTAAGAAAAGCCTAATTGCCTCAATTCGAGCTACTGGAACATAAACCTCATCATAGTCTATCCCTTCTTCTTGTGTGTACCCTTGTGCTACTAATCTAGCCTTATTCTTAATCACTATGCCTCTTTCATCCCTTTTATTTCTAAAAACCCATCTAGTGCCAATTACTCTTACACCATTAGGTAAATCAACTAGCACCCATACCTTTTGAATTTTGAACTGAAGAAGCTCCTCTTGCATAGCCTCTAACCAGCTTGAATTTTCTAGGGCTTTATGAATATTCTTTGGTTCATCTTGTGAGAGAAAACATATAAACAAACAGGAGTTTGAAAACTCATGCTGCTTTGAAGCATAAAGGGCATCAAGAATCCCTTTTTGATCTGAAGACATCAATTGTTGTCTTGTCTTCACACCAGATTATACATCTCCAATCACATTTTCTAGGGAGTGGACTTTGTGAATTCGTGTTTGTGGAGTGGAAGGAACTTGATAATCAGATGGAATATTGCTCAAATCCACCTCATCTTCTGAAAAGTCTGATTTTGTTTCTTCTGAAGGACTATCAGCAGAGACAATTTGCTTATCAGCAGGAATTGTTTGATCATCAGTGGGAACATTTTGCTCATCAGCAGGAACATTTTGCTCATCAGCAGGAACATTTTGCTGTTCTTCTGTTCTTCCTTCTCTGATTTTATCTTCAACATCTTCTTTAGTTTTGCCAGAAGAAGATTCTCCATTGGTTGAAGTTGATACCACATTGGTATTTGACCATATTGGCATCATCACATAATCTTGATGTGTTTTCTTGTCTAACCTTGCCTCATCTGTTGCTTGTGAACCTGAAAAATCATTAGTTTCTGCAACAACAGGCACATAATTCATTGAATGGGTTAGAGTTTCAAGATCAAATAGCCATTTTGGTCCTTGACCTTCTACATTAGATTTATTCTCTAAGAACTCTATATGTAGACTCTCTTCTACTCTCTTAGTTCTTATGTTGTATACTCTAAAAGCTTTGCTATTGAGAGAATATCCAACAAAGAAACCTTCATCTGCTTTACCATCAAATTTTCTCAAATGGTCTAAGGTATTCAGAATTGTCACATGACATCCAAAAGGTCTAAGAAATCCTATTGCAGGAGTTCTACCTCTAAAAAGCTCATATGATGTCTTATTGTGAGGCTGTACTATTAAAACTCTGTTCTGAACATAACAAGCAGTGTTGACTGCTTCAGCCCAAAAAGTTATAGGCAACTTTGAATCAGCTAACATAGTTCTAGCAGCTTCTATTAGTGTTCTATTCTTTCTTTCAGCTACTCCATTCTGTTGAGGAGTTCTAGCAACACTAAATTCTCTTTTAATACCTTTTTCTTTGCAGAAATCATCCATAACTCTATTTTTGAATTCTGTCCCATTATCACATCTAATGACTTTTACTCTTTTGCTTACTAGGTTTTCTATCTCTGTAATGAAGGTCTTAAGGATGCTAGAAGTCTCATCCTTAGTTCCTAAAAAGAATACCCATGTAAATTTACTATAGTCATCAGTAACAACTAGACAAAATCTCTTATGCATTATACTACTTACTGAAACAGGTCCAAATAAGTCCATATGAAGCATAAACAATGATTGATTGATAGAGTTAAAAATCTTAGGCTTACAAGAGACTTTGTGTTGTTTGCCTTTAAGACAAGCAATGCATGTTTGATCATTTTCAAAACGTTTTTGAGGTAAACCTCTTACCAAACCATTCTTAACAATCTTATTTATGGTTTTGAAGTTAATATGACCAAGTCTCCTATGCCATAACATAGATTCATCTAATGTGGCTTTTGCAACAAGGCAAGTTAAAGCATCTTTAGAAACAATGTTATTCATATCAACACTGTACATATTGCCCTTCCTAGGAATTTTAAGAAGCACTTGACTTTCATCAGGCATCTTAAAATCAGGAGAAAGTACAAGACATTCAGTCTCAGTAAAAAGAACAGTATTCTTTCTATCACACATCTGTGAGACACTAAAGAGATTATACTTAAGCTCTTGCACATAAAACACATCTTCAAAGTCTAATTTACTGGTTTTGATAGTACCTTTACCAGTAATCTTTCCACCAATTCCTCCTCCAAAGGTAACATATCCACCATCAATTGATTGAAAGTTGGAAAGATAAGACATGTTGCCTGTCATGTGCCTTGAACACCCACTATCTGAATATCCTTGATCTTCATGATCTGTTGGTGAATGTCCCTGCACAAAATAAAAGAATTAGTTTTCTTTGGGGATCCAAGCCAACACTAACTTGGATCTGCCTCTTGCATCAATGAAATGTAATCTCTTGAGGACTGTTGATGCAACATTGGATTTAAGAATCCAACATGCTGAGGCCTTAACAGCATTTGCCCTGTTACCCTTAGCAGCAGTATGCTTAGCAGAAGAAACTGCTAGCTTTGGTCTCCAAACTTGTTTTTGGACCACTGCTTTTGTTTGAATGGGCCTTTGAACAATATTAGATGCATGTTTGAAAGTTGTTTTTGCACCTTTGATTGTTGATTTTGGGTAAACAGTCATATATGGTTTTTCAGCAGAAACCATTTTCCTTTCAGCAGGAACAGTTTTTGTGACTGTTTTGGGTTTTAATCTTTTAGAATTAGAGTGAAAATGAGATTTAGGTGTTTGCCTTTTGTAGTTCACTCTATTACTTTCATACCCAGATACCCATTGGTTACAGAAAGCTGCAAGATGGTCAAAACTACCACAAATGAAACAAGCTTTATTGTGAAAAGCAAAGTCATCACCTAATTGGTAAGACTTGAGGTTATTCCAATTTCTTTGGTTACCTCTGGGCTTGTTTGTGGTTCTATATTGTTCACAATATCTAACTGGTTGCCTAACATATTTTTCATTGGTTTTAGGCCTATCAGTATTGTGTTTGACTATCTTAGGAACTCTTGTTCTTGCTTTCTTAACCACTTCAGGTTTAGACATAACCTGTTTATTTACAAAGGACACCTTGTCCTGAAAAAGTAATGTTTTACATGAACATTTACTTTCTTTCTTAGGCTCATCAGCTATTATGTTAGAGTTTGGTTGAACTCCATATTGTAACTCAGGTAGCTGAAATTCAGGTAATCCTGAATGCTCTAGGTCTATCCCTGGGGGTTTGGGGATACCTCTATAAGGGGGTGGGGCTGCATTATATCCTAATCCTGACTTAACTTTATTATTCACTTGACTGTCTATTATTTTGTTTACATTTTTAGAAGCATGTTCAAGCTTCTCTTTAGTCAATTGAATGTTTTCTTTCTCAGTCTTAACCCTATCCAATGCTTCTTTTAAGGCCTCAATGATTTGATCTTTAAATTGATTATCATTTTCAAGTAAAGTTTTAGCATCAGTAAAGGTAAGTTCATTCCTTTTATAGTGTAGGATTTGCCTCTCTGCAGATTCTAAACCACTTTTATAATTGAAACAATCTAGATCAGATTTGGCGTGTCGAACCTTTTGGTCATCATACTGTTTAATTAAGATTTTTAAGTCTTTAAGAGCAGTACAAGTATTTGAACAGGTTTTATGATCATGTACCTCAGGTGCAGTAAATGCCATAAGAGCCATCTGTGAAGAACCCATTTCTTCATCATCCATGAAGCTCCAATCAAAACCTAACCCATCAATTGCTACCATAGCTTTTGGTTCAGACATCTCCCCTGTATTGGATTTTCTTCCAACATCTCTATTTCTGCTATCTTGCTGTCTTGGCCTTCTACATTCTCTTGAGAAGTGTCCCATCTTGTGACAGTTGTAGCATTCTATCTTTGACTTGTCATAACCAGCAGGATCATTGCTACTGATTGTGATCTTCTTCCCCGTCCTTTGATAGAATTTCTTAGCTCTCATGCTAAGAAGAGAAATTTGCCATTTTAGATCCATTTCCTCCAGATCATCATCATTGATCTCTTGAAGGTCTTCATGAGTTAACATGGATCCATTATGTTTGCTTGTGAAGAAAGCACAACATGTTTTCTCATCCAAAATTCCAAAAGTACTGCTTGATGAACTTGCAGCACTTGCAACATCATGAACTTTTTCATTATTAACTGGAACTGAATTACTAGGAGATGACATAAATGCCATGTTCCCAGTGCTTGAACTAGTACCTCCAGTTTTCTTCAAATCTTGCTCAACAATCTTAAAGTTGCTATACAGATCCATAAGATCCATGGTGTCAATGTCTGACTTGTTCTTCCAGACAACAACATGCATAGCCCATTCTTCAGGTAAGCTTCTCAGAAATTTTGAGTTTAAATCTTCTTGAGGTATTTCAACTCCAAGAATAGCAAGTTGACTCACAATATTCTGTAGCCTGTTGAACATATGGTCTAAAGATTCATGGTTGGTTGATGTGAAATTTTCAAACAGTTGCTTAAGAAGAGTCTTCTGGGTCTTCTTGGTGGCTTCATTCCCACCATACCTTGCAATAATGGCCTCAAATAGTGATTTTGCATCTTTGAATTTGCTGAAGTTTATAAGTTGATCATTTGGAATGGTCATCATCAGCATACTTCTGGCCTTTAGGTCATTCTTCTTCTTAATTCTGTCTTCTGCAGTTTGTGGCTTGGTTTGCAGCTTATCAACTTCCTTACCATCAACTGTTGATGTAGTGGTTGTAGGCTTGTAAGAATCTCCATCTTCAATAATTTCCCACAGTGCATAATCTTGCACTTGAAAATATTGTTCTATTCTTAACCTCCACATCTCAAACTCATTCTGTTTGAGCATTGGTAACTTAGCAGCAACATTTGTTTGAATAGACTCAACATCCATTTCTAACTTCTTCTAAAACAAAAATATCAACCTGTAGCTCTGATACCACTTGTTGAGGGTCGTTTACACGGTAAGGTGGTTAAACCTTCGTTCTTTGTGTATGAGATATGTTTGTGTGAATATGATTAAGTATGCGGAATCTACTTAACCACACTTAGAAGATTTATGTTTATTATTATGGAAATGGAATAGTTAACACCAAACGATTCAATATTATTCAAAAATAATACGAGTGATCTTTAGCTTATCACTAGGGTTACAAAGACCTTGAATCTTATATTTTTTCTTTCTATTGTCTGTATATGAGAGTTGTGTATGGCATTGTCACTCTGATATTGTCTCTCGTATCTACATATCTAAGATTTTCCTTTTATAGTCCAAGGAAATATCTTTTACAAACTACATGACTCAACAAATAACTAGCTTATGACTAATCACTATTCTAGCTTAGTCATACAAGATACATCATGTATCTAGGATAAACAACTCACTTGGAGTGTTCAATTTGATGACTAGAACTAAGATATTATCTTCTTATGAAAGTGTTGAATAAGTCATTCTTATCTACACAGCTGTTTGTTATGAGTCATAGCTGCTGATTCATAGCAGCAGCAGAATCAAGCAGCAGTATTCATCAGCAGTAAGATTCAGCAGCAGAATCACCTTCAGTGGAAATAGTCTTCAGCAGAATCTCCTTCAGTGGAAACTCGCTTTGTGCTTTATCAGCAGAATCATACTTGTCGTATTTCCATTAAACCTTTATGCTGAATCTTCTGATTCTTGTGCTTATTTAATTCCTAACAATCACATTCCTTACTTTTAACTTGGAAAATATGGCATGCAATTTCTTCCTGAAGAGATATACCATTCCAACAATTGTATGTAGTATCTTTAAAATGGTCAAATCATAACAACTAGATAAATAATCTAATTTGTCTTTTACCATTTTGCAGTAACAAATCTAGATTCTAATTAAATAACTCATAAATCGCAAATAATCATAACTATTAATGTTTGCTATGAGTTATGTATTTAGAATTTAGACAATTCTAATCATCCTAATATACCTTTCTCATTCATGAAAAGGATTAGGATTAAGTCTCACACTTCTCTTATGGAAAGAAGACTAGGTTTTTTCTTTTGAGTAAAATTGACTCTAACCAAAACCATATGGGTGTAGATCAATTTACTTGATAAAAGAATAACTCACGTTTACGGTTTTAACGTTGCATTAATACACTTAAAAGAATTTACAAAATTCAATTTTAGTATTTTCGATAATTTATATTTCCAAGAAAATATAATACCCAAGGATATATTCATATAACCAACTAATTTTCTTGAAAATCTAGGATCCAACTTTACATAGATTCCACCACATCAGTTGATCTGCTAGTGGTGAAAGTATAAAAGATGGTAATCTGTCGAACAATGATTGGCAAACACTTTTCCAATTCCTAGATCATTATGGGATTTACATCAAATTGATTCATAAATTTGTCATGTAAGCATGTTTCATCCCATCTCATGCCTTAAGCTCTAGGTCTCACGCATCAACTTAATTAAGTCGTCTAACTTAGAAACTGCAAATTCTCCATGTGTGGTCTCACGCACACTCGGAAATTTACCTTGTCATTAAAATTTAGCCTGCGTCTCATGTTTACTAAATAATAACTTCAAATGTTTCTTGTAGTTAGATGGCATGTAACTTAAATTTTTAGGGTATAAGTTTTTGATGTGAAAATCAAAACATGTATAAAGATGCATGCACACATCCTTATAGCATAAGTTTTCAAAACCTTTTTATAACCAATTTATAATATTAATACAAAAAGTTTTACTTGAGGTTTAACCAAAACCCTAAGATAACTTTCTACAAGCATGGTTTTTTAAAAGAAATTTGTTTAAGACTTATTCAAGATTGTGATAACCAAGGCAGACTCTAGGGCTCTTTGCTAAGCCTTCATATCACGGTTATGAATTTGTCTTAAAATAGTTACTTTAAAAAAAACATGTTTGTACAAAACATCAATCAAGCAAAAGTTTATGGATTCAATATCAAAATATGTAATAAAGTATGAATCTTGCTAGTCTCGCCTTGGAGCGAATTACCGTGCGAAGCGAACCGTTGTTGGCACATAAGACTCCGCAAGATTCAATCTTTATCACTTAGGGTTTCACCATTATTAGTCTGTATTATTTTCTTTATGAAAATCACCCTTTTATTGCTTACAACATGTCAAACAATTAACAATAAAACAAGTAATCAAAGAAAACAAACAACTAATAATAATAAAGTGAAACAATTAGCCACATGCAATCCTTATTAGAAGATCCTAATAAAATCAAGTCTAGGTATAATAATGCATGTAATCAACCAAGGCCTTCTCCTCTTGATGGAAGAGAGTCACATACATTGACGAATCAATTGCGTAGGCCAAAGCTAATATACACACCACATAGCTAATAAATTGATTTTAATATTTATAATTGAGGTCTTCCCCAATATTAGATCTATCTAAACATGTGACAATACAATAACAATTAAAAACAATTAATAACCCATGACTAACATGCATGTTTTGTCACGGATCAATGCATAACAATTATCAATTAGGTCAAGGATACGCCCAACTAACACATAAACATGTAAGCAACCTAGGGTTTCTAATCCAATTAATATTAAAACCACAAACCCTAATTTGGATAAAGAGGAAATCGACCCCCCCCCCCCCCCAAATTTTTAGGGTTTAGGAAATTTAAAGAACCCTAGATCTATAAAATAACCTAACATGTATCTAAAATAATCAAAATTCGTTTTTTATGTGTTTTATGTAATCAATTACATGTTATAGCAAGCTCGTGATACCACTGTTAGAATTTAAATAATATGACAATCATATAAACAGGTAAACACATATGCGGAAGCGAAGGAACATCTATAACATATAAAAGATTAACATAAATTAAATAGGAACGTACCTTATGCAATCTTGAATTCTTGAACAATTGGATGAACCCTAATTAGGGTTTATGAGGATCAATGATTAACCCCTTACCGTTTTGTTAATCGATCCAAGATGGAATAACTAAAGTAAGTTATTACCATGGTCTTGTACACACGTACTATAACCAACTAACGTTAGATGCTAGTGTAAAGACACGTTTATTAAACCAAAAATCTTTGTTTAATAATTAAATAAAGTTGATCTACTAAAGGTTGATTTACTTTTCAATTTAATAATAGAAGTCAATCAAATCTTCCAATGACAGTGATAGATCGATTGTTTCAAAAAAAGAAAAGAAAGCAACCTATATTGGTTATAGTAATTTTGTACGGAGAGAGCCAAAAACTAAAGTCCCAATATATTTGTATTTATAGTGAAATTAACTTCTTGCTCAAGACTAAGATCGACTAAGGGTTATACAAACTCATACTGATCGGCCAAGCCCATTGAATGGGTTTCTAGAACCTTCTTGAGCTCCTAATTTCACTAACAATCCTTCCTTTATTCCCTAACGGTCGTTTAGTCAATTTCATTAATTACTTAACGTCCGTTAGTTATCATTTCGTGTCCTAAATAATTAAATACATAACATGGTTATATATTAATTATTTCCGTTAGTCATTCATACGTAAAGTGTGCAATCCCATGGTCTCGAGTTCGATACTAGACATATACTTATTAATATTTATCCACAAACTCTAACACTCTCATGTTGCCTCAGGTGGTTATAGGTAGCTGTATCTTTAGGCTTGCTCATGAGAAAACTGTTCTTCCGAATGGTCATGTTAATCTTCAGCTTATGATCATCTTATTTGATTTAGTTGCTCAACAATTCTCAGCCATAGACTTGCCAGACCACATAACAAATCCGTCTACCCGACTCACCTTATCTAAGCTAAACGGGTCTCTTGTTGTGATTGTACCACATAGCGAGGTCAAAGTTTGGAAGATGGAGCCTGATTCTTCTTTTACACTATTGTTCACTATTGCAAGCACACCTGCTTCTTCTATAACTAGTATAGTGGGATTTAGGAAGAACGGTCAACTTGTTTTTCAAACTCAAGACAGGCATGGAGTCGAGGAAGAATGGTCTCTCCTTGATTATTACGATCCCTGCCATCGTCAAATCGATGATCATGCTCTTAATGTTTATGATCCGTGCTCACGCCGCATCAATGATCTTGGATTTTCTGGACAAGATGGTTCATTCTTCCTCAACTCTTTCAAGGAAACACTTCATTTTCTAGATCATTCAGATTATTCCATTTATCCCGAAATCAATTGATTACGCATTGCAAGGTATGGATTTAGAAAGTGAAATGCTCTGGCTCATTAGGGAGGGATCTCGTGTCTAGTTTTGGTGTGAACTTCGTATGTTTTTTTCACTATTGTTTTAGTTATAGACAACTAATGTCTTGCTTGGTATCATCTTTAGTGTGTAGATTCATCAATGTTCTGCACATTGATGATTCTCAAGTTTTATGTACTTTGGGAAAGACTTTGTTGGTTTACATCTCATTTATTTCCATGACTTAAAATTATGCTTGCTTTTAGTGTTGCTTCAGGGCATTGTTTGCAAAGCATTTCTGGTACGGAGGATGTCCTTTATACATTCCTTTGTTGTAGGAGTAGTCGATGCTATCTGGATAGCATTTTTGGCCTACATTTCTTCTCTCATTTTGCTTTGGGGCTACATTATTTAATTTGTATATAGATACTAGTTTCATATATGTCTGAAACTACTAAATAGGAAATCCTAGCAAGTTGCTAGACTAAATGCAAACTGTCAACCAAAAAAACAGAGCATAACTAGAGCAACTAGAGCCATTACCAGCGCCTACATTAGTCATTTAGTAGGACTGCAATCAGACTCTTACTGCACTAGACTTCCCCACTAGTGTGTTATAGGCTTATAGCACCATTCAAAGTTTCAAACCATGACACTTACGACTCTTACTGTGAAGATATCATGAATACTGCATCGGAAATGAAATTAGAAAGCCATAATAAGATGTTACTGTCCCGCTCTAGCGGGATTGGGTATTGTTGTTGTTGTGGTTTTAAGATGTTATTTGCAGTTGGTGGATGAAACAAGAGGAAGGAAAGAACACAGACCCAAAAGAAAATAAGTCAAAGCTAGTTTTTCTTGGTTAATTGCAGTTACTGTATGAAATCTTCCTATATGAACCTTGTAGCTTAGCTTTTAACTTTTGTACATCCGAGTGTAGGTACTGAACTGATATGAGCATTTTTGGGTATGTTATGGAAGTTGTTTTGTAATGAATTTTTCCCAATTAATTATGGATGCTTATGGGTAAGCATACAAAAAGGCCGGGGGTTCGATCCTCACTCCCTACAAAAAGGCCGGGGGTAGAAAACCTCTTGCCTCTTAACCTAGACGTCAAGGGTTCGATCCTCACTCCCTACAAAAAGGCTCGGCGTCCTTTTCTACCTTTTATAGAATCGGAAGCAGTCTAATCTCTTTAGCTTAGGTAGGGGTAGGCTGTCTACATTTCAACCTCCCCATACACCGTGGAAGACGGTATTTGAAGGGGAAGAAAAGAGCCTGATTAGGGGACACGATTCTAACTTCAATCATTGTCCTAGAAATTGCAAATATGACAATCCAGCGATCAAAAGACCAAAACCAAATAGTACTTAACAAATAGTTTTACTAATAAGTTGTTTAGTACGTTAGATCAAATAATAATTTTTAATATTTTGAAATGAAGTATAGTTAGCATACAGAGATAGAACAATGAGTTATAAGATGAGCAAAACTATAAGAAAAGCAAATTGAGATAGAATCACTTACAACTTAACGATGGATATATGGAATTCTTTGGGAGATTTGGTACGTTAATGAAGGCAATTAAAATGAAAGATCAAATGATGTTAAAAAGAGTAAAGGCAAGTGGGTTGACTCCATGTCAACTTAGATTCACTTTCAGTCCCTCAGTTTTTGATAAGTTGGCAAAGTTGTATGTAACTACGAGTAGTATTTTCCAGGGGTTGTCGAGGATATTTCCTCATATATTTTCCAGGGGTTGTCGAGGATATTTCCTCATATATTTTTGATAAGTTGGCAAAGTTGTATGTAACAAACTGGTCAAAATATTGTAGAAATGAAATGCCTCAGTGAGCCCTTTTTTTATGATGCACATAAAGTGCTTAATTGATATTACGCCTCACTGAAAAAATATGAGTATAGAAATGTGTATTATCAAGAAGGAAACTTATATAAGCCCAAAAATAAGCTTAAGCAAACTTCTAAATTATTAATTGGTTGATGGTATCGTATTAACATATGTTACGCTCATGAAAATTGTTACATATGTTGTTCTTTTAGTTAGGTCTTTACTAAAGAAGTTGCACAAAATGGCGCTCCAAAAATTGTTACATATCCATATTCTCAATGAAGCTCTAATCTGATGGTAATTCAACCTTTACCTGATTTCCCAAACTTTTATCTGTAAACCAATTTGGAATGCTTTTTCCTTCATAAAACATATCCATATTCTCAATGGAACTTCCGGGCAAACGGAACAATCCACTTCTGTTATGCGCATACCGAAGGAAAGAAGAAAATCGAGAGCCTTGGGAAGTTACAGATGAGTCGAGACATTGAGTCTCCGATATCGACACCTTAAACAATTTTGGACAATTACAGATGAAAATTGTTACATATGTTGTTCTTTTAGTTAGGTCTTTACTAAAGAAGTTGCACAAAATGGCGCTCCAAAAATTACTTTTGTTTAGTTGTAAACCAAGTAGGGCGAACACAAATTAAGATGTCATTGTAATGATGTTTCGCGTGAATTTGTGTGCTAATGCAAAACCAAACATGAAGTTAGTGTGCAAGTGCTGGGTGCAGTCACCTTCAAAGTTTCATTTACTATATGCCGACTTCAATCCCATTTGTCCTTTAACGTTTTATTTGCATGTTTTTATATTTATAGACTGTCTTAAGGTGTTGCATGCATCAGTTACTATGATTATCCTAAGTGTTGATACTCTGAAAATTGTTTCAGATCTTTTGAGGTTACTTTTATGTGGTTAGTGTAATTGTATCTCTCTTAGAACTCTTATTTTTAAGGGATAATTACCAAAATAGATCGTTGACTTTTTGACTAGTCACTTTTTAGACTTTGAAATTTCACTTTCCAAAATTAGATCAGGGCAACTAAAAAATTGGGCAACTCAATATAAACGCGACACGTGTCCAAAAAGATTCTAGAATATTCCAAAAAGATTCTAGATTCTGTACTATAGATTCCAAAAAATTGGGCAACTCAATAAAAACGCGACACGTGTCACACATATATGAAGGTTGCTCAGTCGCCAAGTTGCCCTGATCCGCCGGAGGAAAGTGATTTTAAAAAGTCTATTCAAGGAAAGTGCTTTGGGCGGCTGATCTATTTTGGTAATTTTCCCTATTTTTAATGTTTGCAGGTAGGAAACGAAACTTGTGAAGTAACTCAAGATGGCAACAAATTCTGCCTCTAATTGCTTTCGTGGTATGTGCTTTAAGGTTCATTTGCTCAAGTGATATAAATTTGTTTCCAATATAAATCGTGTACTTCTACTTTTTATGTATTCATTGCTCCGATATTGTTCTTTTTGTATACTCATTTCTCGCTGCTGAAAGTCTTAAGAATGTGTACTAACTCCTTTGAAACTTTGAGATTCTAATTGAAGCTACTGTTGATTGAAGTTGGTGGTTTTGTTTAAGTTGATTGAAGTTAGGGGTTTGTTTAAGCCAAACAGCACATCAGAAGCACCAACCAAATGTGTTAGTGAAAATTCGCCTAAACACACACTCATATCTAGTTTTATAGATGTAAGATACTAATAGATGTGTTTTGCTTACATGAACCATAACTAGTATAATAAGATATGTTAGGCGTTTTCGTGCACGAGTAAAAAGGATTTTGGTTGACTTGATACCAAGGTAATGATCTTTCCCTATATAGATGACTTGAAATCTGCATAACTCATATTGATATATCCATATGTGTTAATTTATACAAGGATATGGAAAATCTCATCCTTCCAAGTTCCAACATAGAGCTTCGCAACCAAAAGTTGCATCTTTTACTCATTTTCCTGCATCTTGTAGTTGTTTTTGTCATTTGTTAGGTCCGACACTATATTTGTGTTACCCGATGTTCATGATGCATCCCTTTTAAGTCTCTGATTAGTTATAGACTTATAGATTAGTCTTTATGATGCAACCTTCTGATCATACTTGAATAAACTTTTAGTCTTTGTTATAAGTGGTTGGTTGCTTGATATTGCATTCATAGTTTCTTTTTGCTCTGTTGCAATAAGTTTTTCATCATCTGATTTGTGTCATATTGTATGCATGAAACAAAATCAAACTAGCTGGACGTTCACTTTTGCAGCGCCTCAACAGTTTCTCGCCCGGAATGCTAAAATCACGACAGGAGACTCCCTGCAATAGTTTCTTGACCCAGGTCTGCTCTTTTATGTAATCTAGATGTGCTAGTTTTGACCCATTTGTTCATGAATGGGTCAATTTGGGTTCTGTTTTTTTTCACTAATTGTCCGAATGGGTAAATTAAAAGATTCAACATGAAAGGTAACTACTCAAATGGTTAGAAAGTCACCCCAATTGTATTTTTAATGCATAAAACCTCCTATATTGTATTATCTTTTACCTAATAAAATAAAACCCCTAGTGGGGACTTTTGCATTTCAAAAAAATCAAATCATTCCTTTTTGAGTAATAACTTTTTTAATCTGATTTCTTTTTTCAATTTAAAAAAATAATTAAATCTAATTATTTCCTAATTTGGTCAAAATTTTATAAAAAATCGTTTTGATTTAGAAAACCCGAAAATACACATGGGCTTCGGGGCAAACGTTTTCATAACTCTAAGGTGAAAGTGTAAATTTTAAACAATAAGCGGTATGGTGTTGATTCAACCATTAAAAGTTTTTTCCTTCTCATAACACTCTAATCAATCAACATCTCCGAAGTATAGAACCATGGGATTTCCAATTGAAGTATTTAAAAACAAAGGTTTATTTTTTTAATCAATTTTTGAACTTGATTTAGGGGTTATTGTTGTCCAATTTTGTTGTTGTGATTTTGTTGATTGTTTGTTTAATGTTGATCCTGAGGAAACAAATTAAAATTATATGTTACGGATTATTTTTTCCCCAAATTTTAATGTTGAATTGTTTTGTAAATTCATCGATTTGTTTGATTGTGGGTTTATCTAATTATGTATGTTGGATTGGTTATTGCGTCTTTCATATTGTATTGATTCTTTTTCAGGGGTTATATGCGGGTAATGTGAAGAGGGGACACGTTGAATCTTGAGGTAGATATGTTTACACATTTTTACTCATTCACTTGATTACATTCAAGTTGATGTTATAAAACAAAAACTAGGTACAAACAATAGCACGTTAGGTATCATTAAATGATCTAGGGTTTTTATACTTTGGTTGATTTGTGTGAAAATTATAATTTCAAATGGCTAGAAACACAAGTTGTTACTTGATGGTGGTGTTTTTGTGAATTGTAGTAATGGCTGATACAGGTTGGGCTGAATAACAATCTTTTTCTTTTGTTATTATTATTTTTCTTTTCTTATATATACAGGGTTATAGTAGAGCACATGATTTGGGCAGTGATTAACTTGAGCATTTAAGGTGTTTACCAGTTTGACCAGTTGATGGAATAAACATAATTTGAATCGACCCATTCATAAGAAACAGGGTAAGAATTGTCACTTACCTTGACTTTTTTGGAGGCCGGGAGTCTTTCCAACTTCTTTGAAGTTTGCAAACGATCGGAGCCTGCTCAGTTCTTAGATAGGTAAATTACACGTTCCAGTGTTATTCAGTTTACTATATTACGTTGAGTAATAGTTGCTAGAGGGATGTAATTGCTAATTTAAACTTCTGCAGCATCCACAATCGTTTCTTGCAACCATGGAAAAGTGCATAGGAGAAGCCACATATGGCATCTATCCCAGTGAGACGTTTGAAAGAAAATATTTTATTTTATTTTTTTAATTTTTAAATTTTTTGACGAACTTATTCTAATTTGCATGTCCAGGAATCTCCCAGATGGCTTATGCTTGGCTCATAAACCAGAAGAAGGCACTGAGTTTGCCAAAGATGGAAAGGCGATGGATGAATTTTGATGTGTCAAATGATGAGCCTGACCCTGTACCACTGCTTCCCACACCAATTCTTAATAGCAAGTCCCTGATGATTTAATTCATAAGAAGGTTTGAAGAATTTTTCCAGTGTTCCTCTCAAGACATATGAACTTTTCAAAATTATTGCCTTTGAAATATACGATTTTAACTTCTATATGATTATAATTCTTATAATCACATGTTTTGATATGTGAAAAGAGAATATTGCAGTGAAGAGACGGGCTTAAGGAGCTCAAAAACACATGTTTTGATATGGCTTCTTTATTGCATGCTTTAGGGATCCAAGTTGTGGAAGGTCATGTTCCCTTATCACATGAGGTTAGCTTCATAGTTCTTTAGTTCTAATTTAATTCCCTTATCCAAGTTGTAGAGTTGATGATTACGATAAAATTATATTCGATACAAATTCGTTTTCAAAATTTCTTAATAGAGTCTCATGTGATTTGTATGGCAATTAATTCTGTAAGTGTGATGGTTTGAAAAGCAATGAATTAGAAAAACAGGTTTGTTACACAATTCTCAAGGTTTAGATAAGTTTGATTATAAGGCTCTTAAAGATCCCCAATTCATAATTGTCATTACTAAAAGATGTACGATCATAACTTCTTGATTGGTGTCTTAACTATATAGGAACTTCTATAAGCCGAGCCACCAAATTGGTTGGTTGATAGTGCTGCATCTTATTTTAAGATATTTAATGTGCACTTTCATTTTATAATATGCTCTGGACATCACTGTCGCTTTTGTGGAAGTGTACTAAAATAAACCCACAACGCGTTTGTGATGTGTGTTGTGTCCGGCTTAAGTCTGTTCAAAACATACTTGATGGATTAAGTGAGTTGTGCTTCAGACGTACCGACACAGGACCTAACCTTAGTATATTGCGAACATGGCTCAGATTCCCATGGGGAAACACTATGGAATATGAGTTATAAGGCTGCAAACACCATATGTGGTTAATGTAAGGTAAAGTTTGTATGCTCGGCTTAGTCTATAAGTAATAGGTAATATCATATAAGGGAGAATTACATACGGTATAAGGGAGAATAACATACCACCCCATTAAAACTTCCTAAATTGCATATATAATCAACCAAATTTAAAATAATAAATATACCCATCTTTTTTTACTTACTTCTTTTTTATGGTTATACCCTTCCTTTTTCTTAAATTGGGCGCCAAGACAATCTTCTTTAAGCCACCATCTTATTTTTCTATTTAAATCTGCCACCGTTCCTCTTCTTGAGCAAAGGTTAAAAAATTGATTCATTTCATCTAGCGAACCCGATTCCTCTAACTACACTTTTATGCAACTGAATGTATGAACTGTTCCATTTTTCGCACAATCATTTTACAGACTTTTGTGTAACTAACACTTCTAGGTGACTTTGTACCACTTTGACATGTTATAGTTATAACATAAAAGCTTTGAAAACAAAACATAGTACAGACTACAGTTATGTTGAAGAACAATCCCATACTAATTCAACCCATCACAAGCAAATCCACAATGTTGAATGCCATATTGTCATACATGTTAGCAAAGCCATAGTTCACCTTATTGTAATGTATTGTGTTTTGTAACGATTTTATATTAGGTATCAATTTTTTTTATGGCATGAAACAAAAATTTATGAAGGATGTGGTCGTATTGTATGTATATTTACATTGCTATATCGTGACCTCTCATGTCATTATAAGATGGATGAAGGCATCCAGAGAAGCGAGTGGTGGATTTAAAAAGATAATGTATGGTTTTCGTATTAACGACATGCATTGGTATATCTTTAACCAATGCATCATCTTCAACATTTATCTCATGGGCCATCACTGTTGTTGCCTTCGGGTACTTTAATCTAATATCTTTTGGTTTTATAAAACAAACAAAATCATATATTATTGTTTGTTATAACTTATACGACTGACACAGTGTTCTAAACCTAGATTTGCTTGGAAGGAAATCAAAATGGGAGAAGAGGAAAACGCCTGGTAACTATTTAAAATTGTTTAATATACAAGTGAATACCTTCATTTACTAAGAATTATTGTAAAAACACAGCAAACACTGGAATTGTTCATCACCATATCAGTGTTAAGTAAGTTGCTGTATCTGATGCTTCTGCATGCTGGTGTCTTCAGCAAGAACTCAAGAAGTATGGACCAGATTATCTCACCCACAGGGATGACATTGTTATCCACGGTGTGCCTACCCAGTACCAGCCCAACACGTCCACTTTGGAATAGTACAAGATTATGTCTCATAACAAATTTAGACACTACTCGACCATAATTTGTATATTTATAGTTTGTTAGCAAGATCAAAACTAATCAACTAAAAACCTAAATTTCATTACCAGTTATATTGTATGAAAAAGTTCAATCATCACATTATCATGTTTTTCTACGTGTTGTAAAGTGTGTGTAATGAAAGGATTTGGCTTTCTGATCTGCACCTAAATTTGGAAATAAACATTAAAAGAAATATATAAGTGGGATAAGTAATTAATCATCTTAGACCGTTAAAGTCATTCCTAAGTAAATAGTAGGCCTAAACATATGAGCATGAACTCTATTGAGGACATAAAAGCATAAAAATATACAACCATTGAAATATAAAAGCATAAACGCATACGAGTATGAGGACATTCAAAACAATCATTTTGACTTTCCTAATTAAAAACCCGATACTTTGAGACAAACAAAATTAGTATAATATGCACACAAAAATTAAGACGAAGAGAGTAAAAAAATTAACGATAATCAACCATTCTCATATCAATGATTGATCCAACATTCCTGATATTAGACGAGTACCCGTGCATAGCAACGAGATTTGATAACGGCAGATAGGTTTAGTGATAAAAAAGAAAGTTTATGGGTTATAAACGAAAAATAATGAAAGTTTGAAGATTTGGGAATTAAACATAATGTTTTGAAACACAATTCGACCCGGTTGATTCACCTGTTGAACCGTTCTGGTCGAAAACGGGTCAACCCGACGGGTTAGGTCTACAAATGGGTCAAAATAAACCAGATCAACCCGCTAGGTTTGAAGCATCCTGGGTCGACCCGGTTTTTTTATGTGTATTAATAGTTTATTTTTGAAACATATATATTAATAGTTGAAATTGTTCATAATTAATTGTTTCTACATTTCTTTTTTAATTTTTTTTCCACATTTCACTTTCTTGACTTTTCACTTTTTATTTTGACCATTTTGTTTTATAGATAATATAGATTAGTTTATTTGCTATTCTTTCTTTACACCAATCAAACTTACTGTACAAATTTTAAATGTAAAGAAAATTAATGATTTATTTAAATGTTAAAAATGTGAATCATAGTACATTTTAAGACAATATATTACTATGTTTTAATTAATAAAAAATAAGGTATTTGAATTGTATACAATCTTAAGAAAATAGGATATTAATATATATAAAAAAAAAAAAAAAAAACACCAAGTCTAAACCCCGTGCGTGCACGGGTATTATAACTAGTTTTATATAAAAATAAAATCTGTTAAATTTATGTATTGTAAAACACTTCCTTAATTTGTGTCTTTTACAGCAAATAAAGACTTTCATACAAATGCGGTCCAATTTGAAAGTGGTGGACAACACAGGGGCAAAACGAGTTATGTGCATACTGTTAGAGTTTGTGGATAAATATTAATATGTATATGACTAGTATCGAACTCGAGACTACGGGATTGCACACTTTACGTATGAGAATCGATGTTAAATAATTAATATATAAATAGTTATATTTAATTATTAAATCACAAATAAAGTAACTAATACATGAGGGACTAATTAGTATGAAAACCAAACCCATAGGTGTTGGTTAATATCGGTCGAAACAAGAAAAGGAATGAAGGGGTCCGAGTGTCATTTTGTGGAAGTTGAGGAGGTGATAAACTCTAACTTGGCGAACAAGTTTGAGGGCTATATAAACACCCTAATAGCTTCACAAAAGTACGACACATAGAAAAATCGTTACTTTGGATATTTATGAATTATGTCATCCTGTATGACATCCACTATATATATCATTCCATGCATGCTATGATTTTACGCATGTGCATGCATGCTTTCATTCTACTCTTTCTCCATAGTATTTATTATAGATCGACAGGTTTATAATAAAAGGTTTCGACCCATTTTTATAAAATGCTAAACCTTGTTTATTTTGTGCTTTATTCGTGATTCAAGAACTAGCATTCACATTGAATCGCTATTAGTACGTGTGTACAAGAACGTGGTGTAAACACATTATTGTTTACATCTTGGATCGAATAACAAAACGGTAAGGGGTTATTCATTGATCTTCATTAACCCTAATTAGGGTTCATCCAATTGTTCAAGAATTCAAGATTGGATACGGTACGTTCTTTATTTATGTTTTAGTTAACCTTTATATGTTATACTTGATCCTACGCTTCCACATATGTGACTACTTGATATTAGAATATATATATGATTGTCATGGTTATTAAATTCTAACAGTGGCATCACGAGCCATGTATAACATGTAATTGATTACTAAAACGTAATAAAAATCGGATCTTTAATTGTTTTAGATACATGTTTTGATCTAGGGTTTTTCTTAATTTTTTTTATAAAAATTCGAAACCCTAACCCTAATTTTGGGGGGTGGGTCGATTTTCCATGAAACCCTAATTAGGGTTTTGTGGTTTTCTTGGATTATATGTAATCACTAGAAACCCTAGGTCATTAACCGGTTATGTGAACGTATCTTGTGACCTATGTGCTAATTGTTAGGTTTAATCCGTGATAAAACATGCATGTTAGTCATGGATCTTCTTGTTTTTTTTTTGTCACATGTTTTAGATAGATCTTTAATTGGGGAAGACTCCAATATATAAATATTAAAATCAATTTATTAGCTATGTGGTGTGTATATTAGCTTTGGCCTACGCAATTGATTAGTCAATGTATGTGACTCTCTTCCATCAAGAGGAGAAGACCTTAGTTGATTACATGCATTATTATACCTAGACTTGATTTTATTAGGATCTTTTCTAATAATGATTGCATGTGGCTAATTGTTTCACTTTATTATTATTAGTTGGTTGTTTTTCTTTGATTACTTGTTTTATTGTTATTGTTTGACATGATGTAAGCAATAAAAGGGTGATTTTTCATAAAGAAATTAATACGGACTAATAATGGTGAAACCCTAAGTGATAAAGATTGAATCTTGCGGAGTCTTATGCGCCAACAACGGTTCGCTTCGCACGGTAATTCGCTCCAAGGCGAGACTAGCAAGATTCATACTTTATTACATGTTTTGAGATTGAATCCATAAACTTTTACTTGATTGATGTTTTGTACAACATGCTTTTAAAAGTAACTCTTTTAAGACAAATTCATAATCGTGATATGAAGGCTTAGAAAAGAGCCTTAGAGTCTGCCTTGGTTATCACACTCTTGAATATGTCTTAAACGAATTTCTTTTAAAATCATTCTTGTAGAAAGTCATCTTAAGGTATTTTACCTCAAGTAAAACTTTGTGTATTAATTTCAAGAATTGGTAATAAAAGTTTTTTAAAACTTATGCTATAAAGATGAGTGCATGCATCTTTATACATGATTTGATTTTCACATCAAACAAAAATACCCTAAAATTTTAAGTTACATGCCATCTAACTATAAGAAACACTTGAAGTTATTATTTAGTAAACGTGAGACGCAGGCTAAATTTTAATGACAAGGTAAATTTTCGAGTGTGCGTGAGACCACACATGGAGAATTTGCAGTTTCTAAGTTAGACGACTTAATTAAGTTGATGCGTGAGACCTAGAACTTAAGGCATGAGATGGGATGAAACATGCTTACATGACAAATTGATGAATCAATTTGATGTAAATCCCATAATAATCTAGGAATTGGAAAAGTGTTTGCCAATTATTGTTCGACAGATTACCATCTTTTATACTTTCACCACTAGCAGATCAACTGATGTGGTGGAATCTATGTAAAGTTGGATCTAGATTTTCAAGAAAATATGTTTTATATGAATATATCCTTGGGTATTATATTTTCTTGAAAATATAAATTATCGAAAATACTAAAATTGAATTTTGTAAATTCTTTTAAATGTATTAATGCAACATTAAAACCATAAACGTGAGTTATTCTTTTATCAAGTAAATTGATCTACACCCGTATGGGTTTTATGGTTAGAGTCAATTTTACTAAAAGAATAAACCAAGTCTTCTTTCCATTAGGAGAAGTGTGAGACTTAATCCTATTCCTTTTCATGAATGAGAAAGGTATAATAGGAAAGTTAGAATTGTCTATGTTCTAATACATAACTCGTAGCAAACTTTAATAGTTATGATTATTTGCACTTTATGAGTTATTTAATAAGAAGCTAGACTGATTACTGCAAAATGATAAAAGACTAATTAGATTATTTTATCTAGTTGTTTTAATTTGACAATTTAAAGATACTACATACAATTGTTGGAATGGTAGATCTCTTCAGGAAGAAATTGCATGCCCAATTTTCAAGTTAATAGTTTGGAATGTGATGAATCACATTTATGTAGAAGAATACATTCTTTTAGTACCTAATTAATTGTTACGAATGGGTTTTCTCAAAGATGTAGGAAAGTGAATAGCACACTTTTTCTTTTCACTAGATTAATGAAACATTTACAATGTTGTCGAATTCAGTGGGAGTATTATGTGTGTATTACTGAATAAGGAATCATAGTAATGATCTCTAATTCAGTGGGAGTCACAAGGATTGTTATCTTGGTAATACTCTACTTTATCTTTGAACATCTCAAGATAAATACTTTCCAAATATAGACACTAATATTTTCAAGAATAGTCATGTGCGTTTCCTTGATTGATTGAGTAAACTCTATATCTACTAGTTATACTAATGACACAAATCATATTATTCACATTAACAAGCGCGTGCGTGTTTTTTATGTGGTACATGATGTTTTTCCATGCACAAGTAGGAGAAATCTACATTATGTGCAAGGTACAACTCATAAGAATATGATTTAACGGTTTCTCTTAACTGCAAAGTAAGAGACTATGGTTCTCATATGATTAATATAAATCTAATCTGAGAAACACTTGGTGTTGAAATTTAGTAAACGTGAGACGCTGGCTAAATATTAACAACAAGGTGAATTTCCATGTATGCGTGAGACCAACATGGATAATTTACAGTTTCTAAATTAGACATCTATTAGACCATGTGTCAATAACAATACTACTTCAACTTTAACATTTATGTATTATTGGAATGACATAAATGCATGAAGTAATATAATACTACTTCAATAATTATGTATTCTTAGAATGACATAAATAAACATGAAGTAGTGTGTTAACTTGAAAATATTATTGAAACCAAATGATGGTGTTCATGATTACTTTAATTATACATGTTTATACTTTATTGTATAGTTATAAACATGAAGTCTTTTAAGTATTACAAGACTTATAATAAAGTAAGACGTTAGCTTGTTATGATCTTTTAATTAAGACATATGCAAGAAGTCATTGAGTTGATCAATGATCAATAACGTATAGTGGGATTATAACAAAGTTTATATTTTTATAAGACATAAACATGAAGTGACTTGGTCGAAAGTACTTGTGTAATAAAGCATGCAATTGGTTTGGAAATACTATTATACCATTAAGTTGACTTAGTTGGTAAATAGGTATACCAAAAGGATTATGGTTATCTTATATATATTGTTAGATCTTCTTACAATATTAATTCTAATTGAAATACCACATTTGATGGTATGTTCAGTTAGGGAAATCAAACTCTTGTTAGATTGTTTGATTAAAGATAACTATGACTTCTTTTCTTCCGAAAGTTATCAAGGTTAGAAAATTGAGTATGGATTGAATATACTCAATTAGACTCCTAGAAGATTAATAAGACATTATGAAATGTGATGAATCACATTAAGTCTTAAATTGGAGTTCTGAATTTGTTAAGCTACTTATGGGTAGGTTGTTAACAAAAGAATGTCAGGAACTGTCAATGTGTATCTGTAATGTCCTAAAAGAGAACGTCGGATTGTTGCTCTAATTGCTAAGTATTTTTATTCTATATAATAATAAAGGCAAGTGGGAGTATTTTATCTTGATAAAATAGAATTACAAGATACATAATCTTCTAAAAACACACTAGTAAAAATCATGATGAGGCAAAACATGTAAATGATAAACCTCAAGATGATGGAATTATCATTCATAGATCCACTTGGATATCTCAAGTATTTAATTAATATGCTGACGATTATATGATGTAGTATTACCAAATAATGAATTGGGTAAAATACTCATACTATGAATGTTATAGATGCTGTTCATAAAGATATTCAAATTTAAAAATTTGGTTTATCTTAATTCTTAATGGTTAGAGAATGAAGTTGAGTTTATTCAAAGATAATATAACCCTAGTGGTTTAAATTTTTGTGTGATAATCATATGGACAAAATTTTACACTTATCTTAGTGCATATATTATGACAAGATTATTAATCATACTTAAGCAATTAACTATGATTGAATACTCTTTCCTAAGCATATTAAAGATACAAAGATGGTAATTGTCATATTTATATGAATATAAAATTTGACAATGAATATCAAAAACTCTTTCTTGAATGATTACTTGAGCGAGGAAGATAAGTAATCAAAAGGAGTTTATGAATTCATGCAAATCTTTGGAAGTATACAAAGTGCAATAATCCATGAATGGATAAATGCATGCATCTAGGAGATTAATCTTATGTTTAATTATTATATCCATGTATTGATTTATAATTGAAATAAGATAATTTCTAAGTATTCCTGAAAGCTAGTGGGAGTATTATGTTTGATTTACTAAATCATATATATTGTATAGTAACATTCCATATAAGTAAAAGGTTAGACTTAATTTGGAATAAAACTTTACTTGAAAGATTTAGGAAATAAAACATACAACCTTGGAACTAAAGTTTATTATTAAATGAACAAGTGCGGTAAATAAATTCTAAATAGAATATGATATATTATTTTGGATGACTAAATGGATATACATATTTGTAAAGTTCAAACATGAATAAAATCTAAGTTTGACTGAAGGATTTTCATGTGCATTATATTATTGTTGTATCATGCTTAAGTGCTTAATGATTTGACAATATTTGATATCCAATTAAAAGTTATTATATATTGTGTAATAGATATTCTAATGGAAAATGTTTGAAATTAGAATAATGACCCTCAACCTGGAATAGCTCCTAAACATTACACAATGGATATTAAGTTTACGGAAATTTTAAAGAGCTATCACAACCCCCAAAATACCAGAATGGCAGCGGAATGGAATACCTGGGGGTGACTGTCATAGCACCACAGTTACAGTTATATTGAACGACCTAAAGTGTCGTTTTGAAAATACATCGTTTGATTCATTTCAAATATTCAGAGTTATAAAACATAGGTTCCATAAGTCTTGGAAGGTTTAAAGAAATAAGCTTAGTACAATCAAACGATAGTTTATAAGTGCATGAAAATCCAAAATGAGACGCGTCATCCTTGATACTCAATGATATGACTCCATGCATGTCATGAGGAATATGTCTTAGTTACCTGAAAATACATTGCGAAAACGGTCAACATAAAGTTGGTGAATAATCATAGGTTTGTAAGTTAAATCGTATGTACATAAACCACAAGTATAAAGTAAGGTGACAATTTGTCAAAAATGCTACATTGTCTCTTAAGCTCATGACCCCGAAGCTAGACATAGTAATGGCCCCAACAGAGTGTTTACCAGGCACTCAAATTGATAAGACATGAAATGCATTCGTACCCGTTGGAGCAACCCAAACACGAATGGAGGCGTCACCCTCAATAGATCTATTCACTCACTCTCGCTCGCACTTTAATTAACGGTCCATGATAATAAAGGGGACTTGTCAAGACGTGGTAATAAGGCAACTTAAGCAATGTATGGAATTTGTAATACTTGGGCATGTACAAAAATAGTTGGTGCAATGTATTCTCCCCCGTGGGATTTGAAATCAAAATATTGTATTGAAAACGGGGCTATGAAAACTCACCTGAAGTGATAGTACAATGAGATGAAATGATCGGGACAACAAGGCACGAACACTCGTCGCAACATAAATGAATGAATGCGATCTAATTTAGATCATGAAATGATGTAGTGAATACTCATGCATATGATACCTATACCACTCGTAACTTGAAAATATTTGTTATTGTCAAAGTAGGAAATTTTCATACTTAAGAAAATAAGTCTAACTAGATTTATAAAAACTAGTCGTAATATATATCGTATATAACATATTAGTGTTATATTCCTTGCTTTGGAAAACCTTGAATTAACGTCTAATAGTCGTAAAAATAGACTTGTAATCATAAATACTTCATTTGTTATAAATTTGGCACTTTGGTAGTATTTCTAGAAAATCTAGGATTTAGTACGTAGAAGTAGTATTATTATTTCTAGTTAAAAAGCTGTCAATTATATATATAGTTTTGTCGATATTGAAATGTGAATAACTTTGTCGTTATAAGTCCATTTTACTCGTTCTTTATATCCACGGTTACGTCTTTGTATGTACTAATATATTTTTGATAACTCGGCTTCTCTAGGTTACGTCTAACGCCTCAGTTTGTCCAACGAAAATCGTCCAACAGCATGCTATTTTCAGAAAAATAGTTTTCGTCTTTAAATTTGCAAAAATCATATCTCCTTCGTTATTAATCCGTTTTAGTCCGTTCTTTCGCCTAAAGTTTCGTTTTTGAAAGTATTTTCTAATTCTTTGGTTAAAAATATCCCCTGAGTTTCTGAGTTTTCTGGGTTTCACATTTTGGGACAGTAGGTTTATATATAGTTCCAAAAATCAATTATAGTGTTTCTAACTAGTTTCAACTTCAAACAAAACACTTTCAATCACCACAAATCTAGTCTAATCTTACCATACACCTTCTTAGGGTGTCATGGGTTCTTAAATATCATTAATCCACTAGGTCTAACAAGGGTTTCTCATGTAACCATTTCTAGAGCTCAAAGTTATATATATACAAAAATGGAGTGGTATAAGCTAATACATGCATGAGCTCTTGTATGAAAATTATATAATCATAGTAATAACTTGTAAAAATTATGAAAATGAGTTTTGTTAACTTACTTTGAAGGTGTAGGGAGTTTGGATGGTGAAAACCTAATAATCCTTGAGTTTTTATTTCAAAACTCTAACAAGGACAACTAAGTGAACTATATTATGTCTTGATCTTTGAAAATTAATGGTTCTTGCTTCTTCTTCTTGCTTAGGCCGAGCACACCAAGGGAGAAAAGAGAGAAAGAAAACAACTTACTAGTTCTTGAAAGATAAATGAGAATGAGATGAAAAAAAAAGGGATAATATCTTAGGACTAGACAATAGTTTGGTGAGTAATTAATGTAAGTTGGTAATTTGCACATGAGAACCAAAGGGGGGGGGGGGGGGGGCTTGGCCGGCCACCAAAATGAGGAAAAGGGGGGTTATGTTGGGTAATTAATTAGGGAGTTAGTGGTAAGATTGTGTAGTATTATTTAGTTTTAGGTTTAATCGGGTACCGGGTTTGTTAGAAATAAATTTTATCGAAGTTATTCGGGACATAATAAAGTCGTAAAAGTTGTAAAAATATGTTGGGTACAAGTATGGAGAGTTCGGGTGATTATGGTTTAGTTTCCACGAAAACCGTCGTAATTAAATTAGACGTACGCTATTAATTAATTAAATTTCCAAAATACCGTGTAATGGAATTTCATAATACTTATGACGTTGTAAGAAGTCTAAAAATATATCGGGATCAATGTAGGGAGTGTCGGATATGTTATTCTCATTTATAGGTCGCGTATTAGTGTTTATTCAAAATAAACATACGTAAATCGTTAATTATACCAAAAATATAATTTGAATACCCTACGAGTGGAATAGTACATAAATGCTAACATGATGATATACAGACTATTTCTAGTTCGTATGAAATGTCCCTAATGATAATGCATGAGTTCGCAGCTAAACCATCCTGGTTACGCGAAGGTAATTACTCGTAAACCAAATTTATGATAAAATGAGTAATGCACATGAATAGTGGTTTCTCTCGGAAATGAATAGTGTCATGTGAATAGTGAAATTTATGAATACTTCTCGGAATATCAAATTAGCCTAAAAAATGATGAATAGTACGATGATGAATAGTGATCGATGAATAGTAATTGGTGAATAGTAATATGTTGAGGTTTGGAAAAATGACCTGAAATGGCGAGTTGTGACAGTCGCCCACCGAAAAAGGAATTCAGTCCCTGAATTCAGCTAGTGTTGGTCTCGGAAATTGACTTGGTGAAAAGATGTGGATACTTGAGTCGCATTTGGTCTTCCCGTTCCCAAGTAAACTCGGGTCCTCTTCGAGAATTCCAGCGAACTTTCACGATCAGAATTCGACTCTGCTTTAATTGTTTGACCTCGCGGTCCATAATTTCGACTGGTTCTTCCACAAAGTTAAGCTTGTCATCTAGTTGAATTTCTTCTAATGGTATTACGGAAGACTCGTCCGAAAGACATTTCTTGAGGTTTGAGACATGAAACGTGTTATGTACGTTGCTGAGTTCTGACGGAAGTTCAAGTTTGTAAGCTACCGGTCCAATCCTTTCCAGTATCGTAAATGGACCAATGTATCTCGGGTTCAACTTCTCGCGTTTCCCGAATCGTATCACGCCCTTCCAAGGCGAGACTTTTAACATGACCTTGTCTCCAACCTGGAATTCCAATGGTTTGCGTCGAATATCTGCGTAGCTTTTCTGTCGACTTCTAGCAGTTTCGAGTCTCTCTCGAATTTGAATTATCTTTTCTGTTGTTTCTCGAACCATCTCCGGGCCAGTGCATTGTACATCACCGACTTCGGCCCAACAAACTGGAGATCGACACTTACGACCGTAAAGTGCCTCGAATGGTGATGCTTTTATGCTTGAATGGTAGCTGTTGTTATAAGAAAACTCGATCAACGGCAAATGGTTAGCCCAACCATTTCCAAAGTCAATCACACATGCTCGCAGCATGTCCTCAAGTGTCTGAATAGTTCTCTCACTCTGACCATCGGTCTGAGGATGGTAAGCAGTGCTCATGTCTAATTTGGATCCAAAAGAATCTTGCAACGACTTCCAAAAGTTTGAAGTAAAATGACTATCTCTGTCGGAAATGATGGAAACTGGTGCTCCATGCCTTGAGACTATTTCCTTGACATAAAGCCTAGCAAGTTGTTCCATGGAATAAGTCTCTCTGATTGGTATGAAGTGTGCTGATTTGGTAAGACGGTCAACAATTACCCAAATAGCATCGTAACCTCCTGACGTCTTGGGGAGTTTAGTGACAAAGTCCATTGTAATACGCTCCCACTTCCATTGTGGAATTTCTGGTTGTTGAAGTAATCTGTACGGTTTCTGGTACTCGGCTTTCACTTTAGCACAAGTAAGGCATTTGCTAACGTACGTAGCTATTTCTGCTTTCATGTTCGGCCACCAATAAAGCTTTTTGAGATCCTGATACATCTTATCAGAACCTGGATGAATAGAGTACTTCGACTTATGTGATTCATGCATAATCAATTCTCGTACTCCACCATAGAGTGGTATCCAACTTCGGTCCTTGAAGCATAACACTCCATCTGCTCTCTTCACAAAGCCATTTTTGTTCTCTGGCATACCATAAAGTTTCTCCTGTGGTCGATTTTCTTCCTTGAGAGCCTCAATTTGAGCTTCTAGAATTTTTGATGGTAATGGTGAAATGATAGTCATTCCCAATGACCTGACTCTCAAAGGTTTGAGTCGTTCTTTTCGGCTAAGTGCATCTGCTACAACATTTGCTTTTCCTGGGCGATATCGGATTTCACAATCGTAATCACTCAACAATTCTAGCCAACGACGTTGTCTCATATTGAGTTCCTTCTGATCAAGTATATGCTGTAAGCTCTTGTGGTCGGTAAAAACTACGCACTTGGTACCATAAAGATAGTGTCTCCAAATCTTGAGTGCAAAAACTACTGCACCCAATTCCAAGTCGTGAGTGGTGTAATTCTTCTCGTGTGTCTTAAGCTGTCTAGATACATAAGCTATCACTTTCTCGTTTTGCATTAGCACAGCTCCAAGTCCTTTATGCGAAGCATCGCAATATACCACAAAGTTCTCAATACCTTCTGGTAGTGACAAAATCGGTGCACTTCAAAGCTTCTGCTTGAATAACTGAAATGCAGATTCTTGCTTCTCTCCCCATTCGTACTTTTGATTCTTTTGTGTTAGCTTAGTCAACGACTTCGCTATCTTAGAAAACCCTTCAATGAACCTTCTATAATATCCTGCAAGTCCTAGGAATTGACGAATTTCCGTAGGAGACTTGGGCGTAGCCCAATCCTTAACTGCCTCGATCTTTGCTGGGTCGACTTGTAATCCTTGGCTATCAATGACATGGCCAAGAAATTGAACTCTTTGTATCCAAAAATCACACTTTGAAAATTTGGCATACAGTTGCTCCTTCGTGAGTAGTTCCAGGATTGTTCTGAGGTGTTCTTCGTGCTCTTCCTTACTCTTGGAATAAATCAAGATATCGTCAATGAATACGATCACAAACTTATCAAGATACGGTTTGCACACCCTATTCATGCGGTCCATGAATACCGCAGGTGCGTTGGTTAATCCGAAAGGCATTACTTGAAACTCATAATGACCATAACGTGTTCTAAAGGCCGTCTTCGGGATATCCTCTTCCTGAAATCTAAGTTGATGGTAACCGGATCTTAAATCAATCTTGGAATAAAAACAGGAACCTTGTAACTGATCGAACAAGTCGTCGATTCTGGGGAGTGGATAACGATTCTTCACCGTTAACTTGTTCAGCTCACGATAGTCGATGCACATTCTGAAAGTTCCATCCTTCTTCTTCACAAACAAAACCGGTGCTCCCCAAGGCGAGGAACTCGGTCTAATGAATCCTTTGTCCAAAAGTTCTTGTAATTGATTTGACAATTCTTGCATTTCCGAAGGTGCAAGTCGATACGGTGCTCGCGCAATTGGTGCAGCTCCTGGCACTAATTCAATTTGAAACTCAACTTGGCGTGTAGGCGGAAGTCCTGGCAATTCTTCCGGAAAAACTTCTGGATATTCCTTAACAATTGGCACATTTTCAAGTCGTTTCTCATCCGACTTCTTCTCCGTGATGTGAGCCAAGAATGCATAACAACCCTTCTTTATGTACTTCTCGGTATTAATGCATGATATAATACTGAGTCTAGTTCCACTTCGCTCTCCACGAACGACCAAAGTTTCACCGTTATAAGGAAGGTGAACAACTTTCTCATCACAAATAATTCTCGCTCGATGTCGGGATAACCAATCCATACCGATAACAACGTCGAAACTTCCAAGTTCTACAGGCATGAGGTCTATATTGAATGGATGGTTCAGGAAATTTATAGTGCAACCACGGACAATGGTGTTGGTGTTAACTAAAGACCCATCGGCTAGTTCAACGATATAAGAAATGTCTAATGGGGTTGGTTCTATGTTAAGTAAATGTGCAAATGTAATAGTAACGAAACTCCTATCCGCTCCTGAATCAAATAAAATGGATGCATAACGATTATTAATGAGGAACGTACCCGCAACAACATTCGGGTCTTCTTTGACATCTTCTCCTCCCATAACATAAGCTCTTCCTCGAGCCATTCCACCTTGGTATCCAGTTCCTTGATTCTTCTTCTTTGGGCACTCACCCCTATAGTGTCCAATTTCTCCACAGCCAAAACATGTTATTGGTGGTTTCTGATTGCCACCCAAGTTTGGACTCCTGCAATCTTTGGTGTAGTGACCAACCTTCTTGCAGTTGCCACATAGATCTGGGCAACGTCCTGGGTTGTGATGTTTCTGACACTTTTCACACTTGGGGTAGATTTCCAGCATATCCTTTCCCTTCAGTCGGTCCTGCAGCATAGACCTTTGCCACTTCTTGTCTCTTAGGTGGTGGCTGAATAGCATTTCCACCTTGGTTGTAGTCAAACTTCCTCTTGTTGTTGTTGTTGTTTGGGTTGTTGTTTCGGTTATTGGGATAGTTACGGTTTCGATTGTTGTTATAGTTGTTGTTGTTTCGAGTGTTGTTGTAGTTGGTGTTGTTTGAACGGTTATTGTTGTTGACATCAGATTTTCCTTTTACCACTTGAACCATGAGTTTCTGAGTTATTCGGATAGCCTCTTCCATTGTTTGTGGATCAAAAGAAATCACATCCCCTCGAATACTTTCAGGCAGTCCACCAATGAAGTTTTCCATCTTTTTCTCATCGTCGGGAACCATAGTTGGACATAGTGCAGCCAACTCTTGAAACTTTCTGATGTAGGTCTCGATGTCATCGCCTTTAGTTACTAGCTCATAGAATTCTGTTTCCAACTTTTGCACCTCAGTACAAGGGCAAAACTTCTTTGTCATCAATTTCTTGAATTGATCCCAGGTGAGCTTGTAGGCATTTTCCATACCAATAGGCTGAGCATAAGAATTCCACCAAGACATAGCTTCATCAAGAAGCTAGCCTGTAGCAAATTTTACCTTGCTGACGTCCGGGCAACCACACATGAGGAATACGTTCTCAGTCTTTTCAAACCAGCGGATCAAAGCAACCTCTCCTTCAGTCCCCTTAAACTTGATAGGATCACTAATCTTGAAGTCCTTCCAAGTGCATTCACGCCTAGTAGTGGGTGGTTCAACCGCCCCTGTATTAGAAGCAGTCTCAGCAGCCCTAGCAGCAACCTCAGCTCTCTCAACTTCTAGAGCTTCTGCTATACTATCCCTGACCAACTTGCGGATAGCGGCTTGAGTCATAGCTGGCGTTTCTGGTGCAGCCTTACTTTTCTTTGGCGCCATACTTCTGATAAATCACAATGGACAACAACCATGAGAAATCATAATAGAAATAGTCATCGTACCAAAGGTATACACCCACAACATGTATATATATACAACCACGACAAGTATAACACAACCACGACATGTACGAGTACAACCACAATCTGTCTAAATACAACCACGACATGTATAAATACAACCACAACCTGTATAAATACGATAATAATAAAGAGCAACCACGGAACATCATAAATATAATCACAACACATGAATATAATACATGAAAATTTCGGCCTACATGGACCGATATAATATATAGCACAACATTTCCAACATAGTAGTGTCATACTTGATATATTTGTTTGTACAACAACCAAAAGACTACAAGTTCTTGAACTATGTCCCACACCTCGGGACTAGGAAAATAGTAAAAGCTAATACAATACAAGTCTATGTCTAGGCTCCTCCAGGTGCTCTAGATGCTCCAGGTGCACCCCTAAGACGGCGAATCTCATGATCCATCGCAACAACAATCTCCTCTAGATGCTGAACTCGGAGCTGAAGAGAAGCATCCCTGCCCTCCATCATAGCCAACCTCTCCTGAGCTAATGCCAACTGGTGTGCCTGCTCTCCCTGAGTCTCCTGTGTCGTCTGGGCTCTATCCCGTATCTCAGGTAGCTCATCCCTAAGTAGATCAATCTGCTCCTGGTGTCCCAACTGCCGTGCCTTGAGTCCATGGTAAGATACGTCAATGCTAACCCTGCCTAAGAGCAATCCCTCTACCTGCTCCTCAACTATCTCAAGTCGACTAGTGATGTCCTCATCTACCCTATAACCTAGCCTGTCAATCTGCTCCTGTTGAGCCCCTAACTGATCATCTGAAGTAAAAGCCGTAGGCCCTCTAGCAGCAGCTGCTCTCGAACTCTCACCTATGTGGTATACTGGTGGTGGTGGAATGTCAGAAGTCTCTGTAGTAGGTGAAGCTGGGGTAGTAAACCTTGCACGCTTCCTGAGCGGCAACAGTGAAGTAGACATAGAAGTAGTAGCGGGCATGGCTGGTGGTGTAGGTAATGTTGGAACGGTAGGGATCCTAAAGGTAGAGGTAGTAGTGCGTACGCTCTTCCTAGCACCTATAGTTGTTTTACTACGAGGGAACATAAGTTTTGGTTCTGAGGAAATAGAAGTAGTGGGAGATGATATGTCAGAGGGTACACGGGTAACATCAAGTGGTGCAATAGGAGAGGCATGAGGAGTAGGAGCGATCTCTTCCTCCTCAAAAGGCTCGGTATCCTCACCTGATGCCAAAAGTGGCAACACAGGTACTGGAGGAATGGTTGGTGAAACAGCAGTGGAGGACATAGAGCCCTCAACATCAGAGTCTGAGACAGAGTAAAGTATGACAATGTTCGGGTCTGAAGACATAACTCTGTGACAATCAAGGTGAAATGAAAATAAATAACTCGTATAATGGAATCACCTAAAACAATGAATATGTACTTATGATGTAATGATGAGATGCTATGATAATGTGGTTATAGTCTAGGGTCTATGATGCATCCTAGTTCGCTATAACCTTGGCTCTGATACCAATCTATCACAACCCCCAAAATACCTGAATGGCAGCGGAATGGAATACCTGGGGGTGACTGTCATAGCACCTATAGTTGCAGTTATATTGAACGACCTAAAGTGTCATTTTGAAAATACATCGTTTGATTCATTTCAAATATTCAGAGTTATAAAACATAGGTCCCATAAGTCTTGGAAGGTTTAAAGAAATAAGCTTAGTACAATCAAACGATAGTTTATAAGTGCATGAAAATCCAAAATGAGACGCGTCATCCTTGATACTCAATGATATGACTCCATGCATGTCATGAGGAATATGTCTTAGTTACCTGAAAATACATTGCGAAAACGGTCAACATAAAGTTGGTGAATAATCATAGGTTTGTAAGTTAAATCGTATGTACATAAACCACAAGTATAAAGTAAGGTGACAATTTGTCAAAAATGCTACATTGTCTCTTAAGCTCATGACCCCGAAGCTAGACATAGTAATGGCCCAAACAGAGTGTTTACCAGGCACTCAAATTGATAAGACATGAAATGCATTCGTACCCGTTGGAGCAACCCAAACACGAATGGAGGCGTCACCCTCAATAGATCTATTCACTCACTCTCGCTCGCACTTTAATTAACGGTCCATGATAATAAAGGGGACTTGTCAAGACGTGGTAATAAGGCAACTTAAGCAATGTATGGAATTTGTAATACTTGGGCATGTACAAAAATAGTTGGTGCAATGTATTCTCCCCCGTGGGATTTGAAATCAAAATATTGTATTGAAAACGGGGCTATGAAAACTCACCTGAAGTGATAGTACAATGAGATGAAATGATCGGGACAACAAGGCACGAACACTAGCCGCAACCTAAATGAATGAATGCGATCTAATTTAGATCATGAAATGATGTAGTGAATACTCATGCATATGATACCTATACCACTCGTAACTTGAAAATATTTGTTATTGTCAAAGTAGGAAATTTTCATACTTAAGAAAATAAGTCTAACTAGATTTATAAAAACTAGTCGTAATATATATCGTATATAACATATTAGTGTTATATTCCTTGCTTTGGAAAACCTTGAATTAACGTCTAATAGTCGTAAAAATAGACTTGTAATCATAAATACTTCATTAGTTATAAATTTGGCACTTTGGTAGTATTTCTAGAAAATCTAGGATTTAATACGTAGAAGTAGTATTATTATTTCTAGTTGAAAAGCTGTCAATTATATATATAGTTTTGTCGATATTGAAATGTGAATAACTTTGTCGTTATAAGTCCATTTTACTCATTCTTTATATCAACGGTTACGTCTTTGTATGTACTAATATATTTTTGATAACTCGGCTTCTCTAGGTTACGTCTAACGCCTCGGTTTGTCCAACGAAAATCGTCCAACAGCATGCTATTTTCAGAAAAATAGGTTTCGTCTTTAAATTTGCAAAAATCATATCTCCTTCGTTATTAATCCGTTTTAGTCCGTTCTTTCGCCTAAAGTTTCGTTTATGAAAGTATTTTATAATTCTTTGGTTAAAAATATCCCCTGAGTTTCTGAGTTTTCTGGGTTTCACATTTTGGGACAGTAGGTTTATATATAGTTCCAAAAATCAATTATAGTGTTTCTAACTAGTTTCAACTTCAACCAAAACACTTTCAATCACCACAAATCTAGTCTAGTCTTACCATACACCTTCTTAGGGTGTCATGGGTTCTTAAATATCATTAATCAACTAGGTCTAACAAGGGTTTCTCATGTAACCATTTCTAGAGCTCAAAGTTATATATATATACAAAAATGGAGTGGTATAAGCTAATACAGGCATGAGCTCTTGTATGAAAATTATATAATCATAGTAATAACTTGTAAAAATAATGAAAATTAGTTTTGTTAACTTACTTTGAAGGTTTAGGGAGTTTGGATGGTGAAAACCTAATAATCCTTGAGTTTTTATTTCAAAACTCTAACAAGGACAACTAAGTGAACTATATTATGTCTTGATCTTTGAAAATTAATGGTTCTTGCTTCTTCTTCTTGCTTAGGCCGAGCACACCAAGGGAGAAAAGAGAGAAAGAAACAACTTACTAGTTCTTGAAAGATAAATGAGAATGAGATGGAAAAAAAATGGGATAATATCTTAGGACTAAACAATAGTTTGGTGAGTAATTAATGTAAGTTGGTAATTTGCACATGAGAACCAAAGGGGGGGGGGGGGGGGCTTGGCCGGCCACCAAAAGGAGGAAAAGGGGGGGTTATGTTGGGTAATTATTTAGGGAGTTAGTGGTAAGATTGTGTAGTATTATTTAGTTTTAGGTTTA
The DNA here is from genome assembly GCA_030686995.1 of Artemisia argyi. NCBI lineage: Eukaryota > Viridiplantae > Streptophyta > Magnoliopsida > Asterales > Asteraceae > Artemisia > Artemisia argyi. The sequence goes on from CM060705.1 coordinate 7,276,247, forward strand.
ATCGGGTACCGGGTTTGTTAGAAATAAATTTTATCGAAGTTATTCGGGACATAATAAAGTCGTAAAAGTTGTAAAAATATGTTGGGTACAAGTATGGAGAGTTCGGGTGATTATGGTTTAGTTTCCACGAAAACCGTCGTAATTAAATTAGACGTACGCTATTAATTAATTAAATTTCCAAAATACCGGGTAATGGAATTTCATAATACTTATGACGTTGTAAGAAGTCTAAAAATATATCGGGATCAATGTAGGGAGTGTCGGATATGTTATTCTCATTTATAGGTCGCGTATTAGTGTTTATTCAAAATAAACATACGTAAATCGTTAATTATACCAAAAATATAATTTGAATACCCTACGAGTGGAATAGTACGTAAATGCTAACATGATGATATGCAGACTATTTCTAGTCCGTATGAAATGTCCCTAATGATAATGCATGAGTTCGCAGCTAAACCATCCCGGTTACGCGAAGGTAATTACTCGTAAACCAAATTTACGATAAAATGAGTAATGCACATGAATAGTAGTTTCTCTCGGAAATGAATAGTGTCATGTGAATAGTGAAATTTATGAATACTTCTCGGAATATCAAATTAGCCTAAAAAATGATGAATAGTATGATGATGAATAGTGATCGATGAATAGTAATTGGTGAATAGTAATATGTTGAGGTTTGGAAAAATGACCTGAAATGGCGAGTTGTGACAAGAGCATATTGTGGTTTATATACAATGATGCTGGTTTAATTGAGATGACACTCAATAACTAGTCATGAAGGATTTCATGAGAACTAGTTGTGCTCAACGAAGAGCATAGTTGCATTAAACATTAAAGAATTAGAATACTTTAAGGGTGCGTTTGGTATGCTATCATGAATCACAATTGGTATCGATTTAGGTATAAAGTGGGTCCCTCACCTATGATAGTTTGATACCTTGCCTCTTAGACTCCTATGGAGTATGGAAGAAATATATCTTTCAATCCCATATTTAAAAGATATATATCTTAACCAAACACTTGCATCATATCCATTCCGATTCCCCCATTCTGGTTAGTCCCTACCAAACGCACCCTAAACTTTAAAAGGTTTGAAAGTTTGATTGTCATAAGTTGGTGATTGAGGATTTCACACCATTTATGAAAAATTATGTGTCTATATAAAGATAGTTGGATATACACATACAAGAATTTTAATTATTGAATTCTTGAAAGAAGTATTCTCAAAATTCGGATAGATCATAGTTAGATGAAATAATGCCTTGTCAACAAGTATGATTGTCATTACTTGAGGCATAATTGTCTTCAAGATATTACTTGAGACAAGATTCATTAACTAGAATTATCATGCATTGATCTATTTTGGTATTTGGATAAAGGACATTAAGCAATTATTATTTATAATGAATTAAAGTACTTAGTACGTTTGTTTTCATTAATAATAAATTGTGTCCTATATTTGCATGTTTAAATCCGTGAATAACTTATGTTATTCTAAATTGTCCGTTGTCGATTAATGATATGGGAATATCATTAAACTAAGACAAATCTGAGTATTGGTTAGAATATACTTGAAAGTATATTGATGCGTTGACATACCAATTTCACATGATATTCAATGAATTGAATATAGGATTTATCCCAACTACATGATTTTACTTTATAGATCTTGTCAGTAAGTAAATCATGAATTTGTTATCCTCAGACTTGAGATACCAGATAAGAGTCATGGATGTAGTGCATTTTTGTAAAGCAATCTACCGCTCACCGTAACAGGGAGTTATAAGGGTTGTTTTCAGAAGTGTTGCAAAGTCCATGGCTTATTCTTGTAGTCAAGAAAGAATTTGTTCCTTCAAATTTGTTTTGAAGTTTAATACTGCTGGGGCCCTCGTAGGGTTGACAAGATGTATGTGTGCGCACGCCCAAAGTATATCTGGAATACGTTCAGATATTCTGGTAATCTTGCTCAATCATAAACAACGAGAAACAGAATTGTTAATTAAAGAATGACGAAGATCCATATCTTTATTAACGTGGTATTAGAAACAAAAGGATAATAATAATAATGATAAATCATTAAAGGTTTTTACAGGAGACCTCCATCGAGTTGGTCTAGGGGCATTGGCGTGTTGCTAGACGCTAACTAATGTCATTATACTCTTAATAGATATCCAAGTGGGAGCTGTTAGAGTTTGTGGATAAATATTAATATGTATATGACTAGTATCGAACTCGAGACTACGGGATTGCATACTTTACGTATGAGAATCGATGTTAAATAATTAATATATAAATAGTTATATTTAATTATTAAATAACAAATAAAGTAACTAATACATGAGGGACTAATTAGTATGAAAACCAAACCCATGGGTGTTGGTTAATATCGGTCGAAACAAGAAAAGGAATGAAGGGGTCCGAGTGTCGTTTTGTGAAAGTTGAGGAGGTGATAAACTCTAACTTGGTGAACAAGTTTGAGGGCTATATAAACACCCCTAATAGCTTCACAAAAGTACGACACATAGAAAAATCGTTACTTTGGATATTTATGAATTATGTCATCCTGTATGACATCCACTATATATATCATTCCATGCATGCTATGATTTTACGCATGTGCATGCATGCTTTCATTCTACTCTTTCTCCATAGTATTTATTATAGATCGACAAGTTTATAATAAAAGGTTTCGACCCGTTTTTATAAAATGCTAAACCTTGTTTATTTTGTGCTTTATTCGTGATTCAAGAACTAGCATTCACATCGAATCGCTATTAGTATGTGTGTACAAGAACGTGGTGTAAACACATTATTGTTTACATCTTGGATCGAATAATAAAACGGTAAGGGGTTATTCATTGATCTTTATTAACCCTAATTAGGGTTCATCCAATTGTTCAAGAATTCAAGATTGCATACGGTACGTTCTTTATTTATGTTTTAGTTAACCTTTATATGTTATACTTGATCCTACGCTTCCGCATATATGACTACTTGATATTAGAATATATATATGATTGTCATGGTTATTAAATTCTAACACATACAAGCTTTGAAGGGGAAGAAAGGAGCCTGATTAGGGGACACGATAGTAGCATCAGTGAAGGAAGCCCAACTAGGTGGAAATGTAGACAGCCTACCCCTACCTAAGCTAAAGAGACTAGACTGCTTCCGATTCTACAAAAGGTAGAAAAGGACGCCGGGCCTTTTTGTAGGGAGTGAGGGTCGAACCCTTGACCTCTAGGTTAAGAGGCAAGAGGTTTTCTACCCCCGGCCTTTTTGTAGGGAGTGAGGATCGAACCCCCGGCCTTTTTGTATGCTTACCCATAAGCATCCATAATTAATTATATAAATTTAATTTTTGTTGAAGACCGGGTTGACCTAATAGTCAAACTGGTTGAACCGGTAACCTGGTGACCTGGCTGAGTCGATTAGAGACACGATTTCAAAACATTGATTAAACGCTAACACTATTTAAACTGAATTAATAACATGTGTTATAAACGAAAATAACAATAAAAGTTTATAGTTTCCATAAATAGTTTACTTAATTTTTCCACTTTTCCACTTCGAGGATTTTTCCTTTTATATATAAGTATTAGTTTATCAACCCGTGAAATTCACGAGATTAAATTGATAGCCGTGAAATAGCAGTTTCGTTATTATTCTGAAAATAAATATGTTTATATAAACGATTGATTTGTGATTTTATGTGAATAATTGATATGCTAGATGTATGAAAAGATAATAGCCATGTTACATAAGAATAAAATAAAGTTTAGAAAATTTAGAAAAGGCATAAAATATCGAGATCTTGATCATACGATGTTAAGATTAATTTTGATCCGAGCTTACTTATTTTGAACCACAAACTAAAAAAACAATAAAGTTATGGATTATTTCTTATAGAATTTAAAAATAACATGTTACGACTCCTAACTAAATCGTTCATCTAGAATCATTTTTAGTTAATATCAATATTTTAAAACCCGGGTTGACCCGGCCGGTTGAACCGGGAACCGGCTCGGAGACCGGGCCGGATGTGACCGGGTTTTTGCTTGTTTGAGAACTGGATTGAACCGCCGATTTTTTGTTGACGGTGTTGACCTGGTTTGGTAAACCCGGCCGGGTCATGACTTTTTATAAAAAAAAATTAACGAAACCTTTTTTCCTCATCAATCTTTGTAAGTTTAATTGACAATTTGAAGTGGTGATTGCTAATGTTAGTTAAAATTTTATAAAATAGTAAATTACATCAATTAATACCGTTTTAATATAGATTGTTATAACTTAGAATCATAAATTTATTGTTGTTGCAAATCTCTGCTATATTATTATATATATTGAACTTAAAAAACGAAGTTTATCGGTAAAGTCTTGATTTTTTTCATTGGTTGAATTGAATGTAGGAATAAAATCAGATAAATTATGGAATAATGCAACACTACATATTAAATATAGAAAAAAAAATGTCATGTGTATAGAACCGGGTCAACCCGGCGGTTCAACCGGTTGAACAGGTGACCTGGTGACCCGACGACTAAACCGGGTCAATAAAAAACCGGGTTTTCAAACATTGGTTAATATTACAAAACGGGTTGCACTATGTCTGGTGGTCATTCATTCCCATCTAAATACTTTCGGTTGTTCCATCGCTTATGATACGTCTGGTGGTCATTCATTCCCATCTAAATACTTTCGGTTGTTCCATCGCTTATGATATTATAAGCCTAAATCAAAACAAATGACAAACAAAACTAAATTCACACAATTAGCTCATGCTTTACTATCTTCATCTTTTTGCCACAGTAGTATGAACGCACCATCTAACGCTTATTCAAGTAATCGAAATAAGTGTATACTGAAAAATAAAAACACACAAATTTTTATTCAATCAACTTGACATGAAAAAACATTCAACGAATTGAATCAAACAAATTAAGAAGACAATATAAAAAGGGAAAATTCCACTTTTACACCTAAAATTGAATTTAGCATCACTATTAAGTCAACTTTTATACAACTTCTAATTTTGGTCATGTACGATCTATGCTACTGTGCGACCCACTTAAAATTGTGACACGTGTCTAGTTTGATTTGATATTTTGTCTTTTATTAAAAGTATTAAAAGACCATATTACCCTCTTTTAAATGTGTGACACGTGTTCATTAAATGTGCGACTGTGCTACCACATTGCTCGGCCCATTGAATGTGCGACCTCAATATCTTTTCCGGCTAACTTTTTATTTCCAGATTCCGGCGACACCCAATACTTAATTTTTAGATTCCGGCGAGACATAATATTTTCCGGCTAACTTAAAAAAAAAAAAAAAAAATTGGTTACCCCACCCAATATTCAATTCATAATCATAAACAATCACCCTGAAACATTAAATACAATATTCAGTTATCACTCTTGCTAAGAAAGTTTGCAACTTAGAAGCTCCATAAATGATTCAACTAAACATTTCTAGAACTTCAACGATCATATAATTTCCCATCTGTGTGACACGTAAAAGCAATTCTGGAAAGATCGTGATTTTTATTTTAAAGCAATTATGGATCTAAAGTTCTTTTTTATTACAAATAGAAAGAAATCCTACAGGCCATCAAAAATACCAAACCATCATAGAAATTACACTACACCTATCCGTTCTCTCTCTAAACACCCTCACCGGAAAATTCATTAACTCCGGCCAAGCAGTAGCAGATTACGACACCGTCGCCGGAATAATTTCTGACGAGACATTTTTCTATTCCAATCTATAGATCGGTGTATCCCCATCATTTCTCGAGCATTTGAGCTCTTGGCTCCCTCCACAACACCGCCACGCGCCACCCACCGCAGGTGGTACCACACCGCCACCACCTACGTTTATAACACCATCACCATCATAACCGGATATATGTGCTTATACCACCATCACCATCACCATCACAACCGGATCTGTGTTTATAATGAAAGATCTAACCTGATATGTGCGATCCTACCGGATCTATCTTTTTATTTTTTATTTATCTTGGTGGTGGTGGAAGTTGGTGGTCGATCAACGGATTTAATAGCGGTGGCCGGAATTTTGAGAGAGAGAGAGAGAGAGTAATGAAAGTTTGAGAGAGTTATGTGAAAGGAGGTGGAAGGAGGTGTTTTATATGACGAGGGTATTTTTGTCTTTTAATACTTTTAATAAAAGAAAAAATATCAAATCAAACTGGACACGTGTCACAAATTTAAGTGGGTCGTACAGTAGCACATGTCGCACATGACCAAAATTGGAAGTTGTATAAAAGTTGACTCAATAGTGATGCTAAATTCGATTTTAGGTGTAAAAGTGGAATTTTCCCATATAAAAAACATAATCCTACAACCTTATTCAATCAGCCACTTATGTTTATATAAAGAGACATCGATTTAGTTGAATACTCATTCACGAGCTTTATTAGACTTGCGGCGTTTTGCTTCGGAATGTCCACTAATAAATCCACTTTTTCCCACCTTCTTTGTAACCATCGTCGAGTGCTTGTGTCGATAAGTGATGGATACGGCTATGAACCAAATAAATATCCAAAACATCTCCAATCTCAATTTGTTCAACAAAGGAAGTAAGTACAAACTCATGTTCTATCTTTTGAGGACTTAAATCTTTACACATCTGCACTGTTGGAACTCGGAAATAGTATGCAATAACATCGTTGTATTGACTTAGGTGTTGACCTATTACAGATTTAACGGTATGGATACCAAAATGGCGTGTTTTAACATTGCATATCATATGTTCCTCACCACCCCAATGATCGTATAATATATTTGTCGTTACAATTCTACCTCCATGGTGAACACATATATCGATTGTTCATGAATTAAAACAAATGACGAACGTTAGATTAATTGAAGGAACAAAAACAATTCACGTGATAAATATTTATGAAACATGATCGAGTCGCTCTTACATACTCTTGAATCGGGTGCATCAGAACTCAAAGACTGCATAATGTCTTCGCAAACAACAATACAAAATCCATAATGTGCGTAGAATTTATAAAGACTACCATAATTTATACGAATACAAATGTGTTGTGCTAAACTCTCCCAAGACTCTGTAGCTGACTTGCCTCTTTGAGGTAATTGGCGGTGGTTAGAGAAATATCGAAAACGGTCACAGAATACCCCAGTTAGACTGCGTACCACTGCTTAAAGCTCGTCGTCTCCTTCCCTTGCTAACCTAGGCAGGGAACCTCATCTGTTTACTAAATTATTATTTAGACTGCTTCTCCTTGTACATGGGTTGCTTGCATTTCTACCCATAATTAAGACACCATTACAATTGATCGAATACCTCAAGATATATATAGGTGCTCCACCACTAATTAAATAATATGAATCTTACCATGACGACTAATCACTATTAAAAATATTAGGAGTGATATTAGTGTGACTGTCTATATACTCATTCACACTACCTTCTCCAACTCGTAGGTAGTCTTAAAAAGCAAAGGTATGCGGTCAACGTCAAATACTTTAGTAGTCCATGTTCATTCCGAGAAAACTTAAAAAAAATAGTCAAATTAAAAAGAAGTTGTTGATATAAGTATATGTAAAATAAAAATAACTGTATAAAACATGTCATTTATACAGTTGCACACTTAAGCGGAATCCGCCAAATGGGTCGAGTAGGTCAAACGCGTTTACTTATGTACAAATTAATAACAAATCAATAATTATATGTGTAATACTTATGTAAGTTTAATACTTACATACTAAGCACTAAGCAGCACACCAATAGTGGAATGATACAAATATTAACAAAGTTTATTTGTACTACAAAAAGCCATTCATGGCACGCCTAAACCTTTAAACACCAAAATAATTCCAACAAACCCAAAAGAGCATTTGTTGAAACATAAAGTCTCATTTACAAATAAAGGTCTTATGACTGTATTTGTTATTTGCAATAAAACAGTGGAATCCCACAGTTAATTGTTGCAAAATCAAACTAACCTCAAATTAAAGTCATATATATATATATGCAAATAGGGTACCCCAAAACAAAAGCCAAAACACATAATCACAATTACAATATCAAAAGTACTATTCAAAATTCAAAGGAAACACATACAACAAATCGATATAAAGTTACTTGATTGTCCATTTTTTTCTCTTCATCCGCCATTTCTTTCATCTATCATTTTGGGGTGTTCTTGTTGGACCGATGCTACAGAATGCTGCAAAATTTTAGGTACTACAAATAATATTTCAGAACAAATAGTGTTTATCAAATGCAAAAGAAAACCTAATGATCCTATAATTCAATTAAAAGTTCATACTTACATGAATTATCACTTTTGACTTTTAGTCTTTCTCATTTGGTGACAACTGTTTCTTTATATTTGTTCAATGTTATTATATCTGATAATAGTGTACTCTCGAGTCTTTATAATCATGTTTGAAATTATTAACCTCTAAGGCGTTCACTCGAAGTGCCGAAATAGGCGGGTTTGGATTATGGGTTGAGTTGGACTAATCAGTCTACAATCTTTTTGCATTATTGTTTGAGTTCTTTAGGACGATCTCTTTTGCTGCTCTTCAAACCACGAACAATAATTGGTTCAATGATTGCTTCATCATCTCATCATTGCGAACCTGCTTATGACAACAACAAAAATATCACCAAACAATAAACAATATAAAAAACAGATATACAAAATGTTGATTATGTAGGCTAAAGGCTAATAAATCAGAGTATGAATACATTAATTCAAATGTATATCATTTGAGCCGTTCAAGGTCAACCCAAGTATACATTTCAACCCGTTCCAATAATTACCTAGTGTGACCCAAACCTCCTTTGATTCATTTACTTTTAAGCTGTAACACCCCCAATTCATGGATGCAGCGGAATTCAAACTGGGTGTTACTCGACGGCACAATAGTCACAATAATAGAAAACGAACTCTAATTGAGTCGTTTTAAAAGATTTATCATTCAAATTATATAAATATCAGAGATTACAAAATGAGGTCCCAGATGGTTCCATGTTTACAAATTTCATTAGATGAGTTTTTGAATGATAATAAAATTTATAGCCCTCTTGAACATCCGTGCGCTTCCGTGCCATCCTTGATCATCGTGAACCTGAAATACATGCTTGAGAGGTCAACACAAAGGTTGAGTGATATTCATAAAGTTTGTTTAATGTTTGAACACAATATGTTGGTAGTATGAGTTAATTAGACTCATACACATGTTTGGAAAACAAAGGTGGGCTATACGTTGTTATACGCCCGGAAAAAGGTATTATCATTATTCACTAAGCTTATGACACCAAAGCGTTAACGTGTACCAATATCGATCGGCGGTTTTATCCCGGTAGGTATGTTGCTGGCATACCCGAGTCTCAAATATTAATGCATTTGTATGAACGTATTCACTACAAATGGGATTCGTCAATCCCAATAGGCCTATTCACAATATTCGCGCTCACTATTGCTAGTGATTAAATGGTTCATAATAAGGGATCTCGGTTTAGCAATGCTGATACTTAGTGATAATAAAACAATCAGGCAATCATACAATTTGAAAACATTGTGTTCGGTTGAAAATAATAGCATGTATTCCCCCCAAGGGTTTGTAAAACAATTAAGTAATGAAATGTGGGGCTATGAACTCACCTTGAGTTGGATGATGTATAATGAGAATGATGGATATGCCGTAAGAACTTCTACGAGCAACCTAGAATAATTGTTGAAACTTAGGTTTGGAATAATGTCTAAGAATATGAAAAAGTGTCTATATATATGTCTTGCATTTAGTCCATGATGTGGTACGATGTATAGTGTAAGTCTTTGAAAAGAAATGATTCATGAAACATGTATAGTTTATATATCGTTTACTACCGTTCGGGCCGACATAATTCAGAAGTCATGTTAGTAAACGTTCGAGGAGCCAGGACACTTTAATTCGTAAATCCACAACTCATCTCGACGGCTTACATAATGAACTCCTCACATGAGGCTCCCTACTATTGTAGTAGTTGATAGAATATATATGTATAAGTTTTGATCCGAAAAGTTACATGTCCGATATTTGAATAAACTTAGAAAAGTTTATTTGTACATGAAGATTGTTATTAGGGTAAGTTTCTTATAACTTGTATGACCATTTTTCTTTGTAATATCTCATGGTTCCTTTTAGGTGAAGTAGATCCAAATTGCTTGTTCAAGTTATCGCCAATACTTTGTTTCATGTTTTCGCCTAAGTAAGTTTGTATGGTCATTTAGTCATGGCCTTGCCATGACCTTTGGTCATTGTTCCATGGTCTTGAGACTCAACCTTGGCTCTAGCCATGGTTGTGGTCTTGATTATAGGTCATAAGACCTCTTGTTCCTTTTAAAGTATAACCATAATATAGTGACTTATAAATATGTAAATAGCTGTTAAGAAACTGAGAATTATCTCATTCGTTATTGATTTTCTGGAGACGTGCTCCTGAGTTTTTGAAGAAAACGTGATTCCGGACAACTTTTGTGCTTTAACTTTTTCATGAAACGGACCAGAAAGGCCTCTTTTTGCGTGTTTAAGGTTTCTGTAACAGAAGCTTTTAGGCAGATTTGCCGCAAAATTGTGGTAACTTCAAATGGTCATAACTTTTGACTCGTGTACTCGTTTTAGGTGGTTCAAATTGCTATGGTTTCCTTGTTAGGTCCTCTACTGTAATATGTAATGATCCAATATCATAATTTTACCATTTTGATCAGGTTATACCAAGAAAGTCACTAGTTTACTTGTTTTAATAACTTGTCTTAACAATCATGTACAATAACTTGTTTTACTCACTTTTATACATCATGGACATGAATACAAGACATAATATAGCATGAATAACATGTAATTAACATGATTATGATATTTAACAAGAAGCATGTTAGGGTTTGGCTTACAACTTTTGGCTTTCAATTAAGAAATGAAGTAACTAGTAAGGATAGGACTTTGATAGACTTTAGCTTCAACCCACTTCACTTCATGCAATCTTTCTACTCTTGTATTCTTGAAAGATAGATGATGAAAGTTGAGGTGACTTGAGTGGATTCAAACTCAAGAGAAATCACCAAAGTTTATGTAGTTTGGAAGTGTTTGATGAATCAAAACCAAACTATAGTTTCAAGGTTGATGTTGCACTTGATTCTTGCATAGAATTGGAAGAAGATCAAGCAAAGGAAATGGTGTTTGTGTGTGCTAGGTGTGGCGTACAAAAGAGGAGAGGAGAGGGTATGTATATGAGTTTGAGGAGGTTACATGGAAGACTAGTCAAAACTTGGTGAACAAGTTCAACACATGTTAACAATCTAAGAGTACTTAGCATGAGATCATGCCACAAGTGTGAATCCCCCCCTATATTGCGGTTTGTAATGCTTGGGGAACAAGTGTGGACTTTTGATGATATTATCCAAGATACTTGGTTAGTTTTGACTCCGGGAAATGCCAATCGTAAATGATTAAGCCTCAAAACGTAAAACCGGGTATCGTAAAAATACGAAACTTGGAAGAATGGTTAAACTTGTCAAAATACTCCATAATAAAATATAAAATGAGTGGTAGGTTCCATTGGGGTGGTAAAACCCTGCTAAAACTGGAAACACGGGTCTAAAACGCGTAATACGTACGAATATTGCGTAAAATTGAGAAAAGTAAAATGTTACTTTTCTAATAGGATAAAAATGATTTAAAATGACTTATAATGTCTAGACTGGGCTCAGTCTAGTGTCGGTTGGTATTAAATGTCTTTTAGACATCAAACCGTAAGCCTAAAAATCAAGGAATGACTTATAAAATCAAGGAATGATTTTTGGTCAAAGGAGGAGGGAAAAATATGTTGACTTTTTCTAATAAGTTGAAAATTCAAATCGTCTTAGAAACGCGGTGTAGGTATAGGCTAAGGTTACGGCTGAGTAAAAACGCTTTAAAACTGAAAATTCCAGTTTTTTTCACGGCCGAGGCTTATTTTGGTCATGTTTTTCTCAGTCATGATTAATTCTCAAATAAATCATGAGTGTGTCAAACATTTTTCCGATGCGGGGTCACTTAACGCGGTCGAGTTTCGTTGTGCGTAGAATTTTTGAATGACGTTTTACCCTAAAACGTGTAATTCCTTATTAACTTTCACGAAAATGATCTGACGAGTGTCAAACTTTTAATTTGCTATGGAAATGATTTATCACTCGAGGCCAAGAAACAAAAATCAAATTTCTGGAAAATTTCGGTAAAAATGAATAGTAAAAGTGAATAGTGAAATTTTTCGGGAATAGTAATTAACCTGACATTGCGAATTGTTACAGTCTCTACCCCTTACGGGGAACTTCGTCCCGAAGTTCTATGTGTGTTATACGTTGGAGTGGTGTCGATGAAAAGGTGTGGTTACTTATGAGGACTAAAGTCTGGGATTACCAGTGATGTAGTTTGATTTGTCATTTCAGTGTATGTTATCTAGGAACATATAGTCCAGTGGTGCATTGTTATCTTTGTTGAAGTGTTTAGGAGAGAGTGTGGGTATATGCTGCGAATTCTAATATTTTCGTTCTCAATCTCTAGTCATAATTTGTTTTATGTACCATTCTAACTTTATGGTGGAGACTTAAGTTGGTAATCTAAAGATTTATAAGAATTTTGTAGAGTCCAATATATCTTAAGTTTGGCTTTTCCTGTTTCTCAAAACGAATAATAACTTATGGTATCCAGGCTGTCAACATAACCTTAATTCCTAACATGGAGTTTTTGAAAGTTAGAGCCTTACATCTTTGTAACTTTTGGGATGATTGTGTGTGGAATGCAGTTTGCAATATTGTGGTAATTATTGTTGTAGGGAGGTTTAGCTAGAGGAAAGTGGTTATCCAAACCATTTCCAAAATTGATTATGTCTTAGGTAGTTTTGGGATGAAGGCAATATCGTATAATGTCTATGACAACTAGTGTTTGAAAGAAACTTGGTACTGTGAAGTTTTACATACTGACTTATAATGGGTTTCCAGGTAATGATGTGATATATGAACGATCAGAAGAGTGGAGTGTATGCTTACCATTAATATTGGTAGAGATGTCAAGTTTGCTTTAAAATCTTAAGAGATTTTAAAGATTTATGATGGAATGGTATCCTTAGGACCTAAACAGGATAGTACTTCTACGGGATAAAGAGAAGAATTGATAACTATCCCAAGATAGTAGTTCGGATTATCTCATAAATGAAAACTTTCAGGAATGAAATTAGGTAGTAGAAATAAGGTGTTAAGATTTCTCTGAGTGGTAAGACACTATCGTGTCTCTAGATCGTTTTAATGAATTCTGGTGGTTTATTGAGTTCATGTAGGAAATTAATCTGAACATAACCCTAGTACAACTATTCTCAGTATTTGAAAATTTTAAGTCGAATATAGTTAGTCAGACTATATTCCACTGTCCCTAGGTTAAATATAGGTGACTAGTCTATATTTAGCCAAGGTTCGATAAAATTTTCAAATACCTAAATTAGGCATACTTGTGATATGTCCGTTTCTTTTGAGAAACTGTCCACTAAACAAAGGCGATGTCAAACCATTCAGTTGCAAGTCCCGCCCATACAAGACTTGTAACCTATGTTTTCGCATTCCATTGCATAGAAGATAGTACGAGTAGATACGTGTGGAAAGGAAGTTTTAAGTAATTCTAAAACAGTCCATACTTGGCCAGGATCACGAACTTTTAATAATGAAGGTTTCAGAAGAAAACTTTGATTAATGTAGAGAAACTTCAGCTTTTGTAAATGATGGATTTGTTTGTCCTTTAGAAATCTCATATTCTATTTAGAAATCGATAGATTGTGATGGGTTTTTGATATCATAAGAAATGATATTGATGATGTGATGGAATAATTCCAGAGACCATTGCACAAATCACAATGTCTCGGAAGTAGATTAGACCATTGTGCAATTCACAATGTCTAGGAAGTAGGTTAGACCATTGTGTGACTCAAAACATTTGAGAAATGATTAAGACCATTGTATCATACAATGTCCGGGAAATATGAAAGACCATTGCAATCAGTTACAATGTCTTGGACATAAAATGTTGGAGTAGGAACATGATTGGGAGGATGTGGTTGCGTCGAAATGCCCTAGAATAGGCATACGCAGATATGTTTAGATAAAATGATTGAAAATAACTCGAATGTATATATCAATATACATATATGTTCATGTAGCATAAAATGCTTACGGGGAAATGCTCAAAATGGGTATATATCAATATACGGATAGGTTTGTGTAGCATAACATGCTTATAGGAAAATGCTCAATTATGCTAAGGGTACATATATCCATATGCTAACATGTTTGTGTAGTATACATGTCTAAAAGTCACATAATCGTCTATAGGATGGAAGGCACGAAGAGCGGAAGGCTATAAAATGTTTTTGCTTGTACGTGTGGTTATAGTTTAGGCCTCAATTAGACCCGTTTCTCTATAACCATGGCTCTGGTACCAATCTGTAACACCCCCAATTCATGGATGCAGCGGAATTCAAACTGGGTGTTACTCGACGGCACAATAGTCACAATAATAGAAAATGAACTCTAATTGAGTCGTTTTAAAAGATTTATCATTCAAATTATATAAATATCAGAGATTACAAAATGAGGTCCCAGATGGTTCCATGTTTACAAATTTCATTAGATGAGTTTTTGAATGATAATAAAATTTATAGCCCTCTTGAACATCCGTGCGCTTCCGTGCCATCCTTGATCATCGTGAACCTGAAATACATGCTTGAGAGGTCAACACAAAGGTTGAGTGATATTCATAGAGTTTGTTTAATGTTTGAACACAATATGTTGGTAGTATGAGTTAATTAGACTCATACACATGTTTGGAAAACAAAGGTGGGCTACGTTGTTATACGCCCGGAAAAAGGTATTATCATTATTCACTAAGCTTATGACACCAAAGCGTTAACGTGTACCAATATCGATCGGCGGTTTTATCCCGGTAGGTATGTTGCTGGCATACCCGAGTCTCAAATATTAATGCATTTGTATGAACGTATTCACTACAAATGGGATTCGTCAATCCCAATAGGCCTATTCACAATATTCGCGCTCACTATTGCTAGTGATTAAATGGTTCATAATAAGGGATCTCGGTTTAGCAATGCTGATACTTAGTGATAATAAAACAATCAGGCAATCATACAATTTGAAAACATTGTGTTCGGTTGAAAATAATAGCATGTATTCCCCCCAAGGGTTTGTAAAACAATTAAGTAATGAAATGTGGGGCTATGAACTCACCTTGAGTTGGATGATGTATAATGAGAATGATGGATATGCCGTAAGAACTTCTACGAGCAACCTAGAATAATTGTTGAAACTTAGGTTTGGAATAATGTCTAAGAATATGAAAAAGTGTCTATATATATGTCTTGCATTTAGTCCATGATGTGGTACGATGTATAGTGTAAGTCTTTGAAAAGAAATGATTCATGAAACATGTATAGTTTATATATCGTTTACTACCGTTCGGGCCGACATAATTCAGAAGTCATGTTAGTAAACGTTCGAGGAGCCAGGACACTTTAATTCGTAAATCCACAACTCATCTCGACGGCTTACATAATGAACTCCTCACATGAGGCTCCCTACTATTGTAGTAGTTGATAGAATATATATGTATAAGTTTTGATCCGAAAAGTTACATGTCCGATATTTGAATAAACTTAGAAAAGTTTATTTGTACATGAAGATTGTTATTAGGGTAAGTTTCTTATAACTTGTATGACCATTTTTCTTTGTAATATCTCATGGTTCCTTTTAGGTGAAGTAGATCCAAATTGCTTGTTCAAGTTATCGCCAATACTTTGTTTCATGTTTTCGCCTAAGTAAGTTTGTATGGTCATTTAGTCATGGCCTTGCCATGACCTTTGGTCATTGTTCCATGGTCTTGAGACTCAACCTTGGCTCTAGCCATGGTTGTGGTCTTGATTATAGGTCATAAGACCTCTTGTTCCTTTTAAAGTATAACCATAATATAGTGACTTATAAATATGTAAATAGCTGTTAAGAAACTGAGAATTATCTCATTCGTTATTGATTTTCTGGAGACGTGCTCCTGAGTTTTTGAAGAAAACGTGATTCCGGACAACTTTTGTGATTTAACTTTTTCATGAAACGGACCAGAAAGGCCTCTTTTTGCGTGTTTAAGGTTTCTGTAACAGAAGCTTTTAGGCAGATTTGCCGCAAAATTGTGGTAACTTCAAATGGTCATAACTTTTGACTCGTGTACTCGTTTTAGGTGGTTCAAATTGCTATGGTTTCCTTGTTAGGTCCTCTACTGTAATATGTAATGATCCAATATCATAATTTTACCATTTTGATCAGGTTATACCAAGAAAGTCACTAGTTTACTTGTTTTAATAACTTGTCTTAACAATCATGTACAATAACTTGTTTTACTCACTTTTATACATCATGGACATGAATACAAGACATAATATAGCATGAATAACATGTAATTAACATGATTATGATATTTAACAAGAAGCATGTTAGGGTTTGGCTTACAACTTTTGGTTTTCAATTAAGAAAGGAAGTAACTAGTAAGGATAGGACTTTGATAGACTTTAGCTTCGACCCACTTCACTTCATGAAATCTTTCTACTCTTGTATTCTTGAAAGATAGATGATGAAAGTTGAGGTGACTTGAGTGGATTCAAACTCAAAAGAAATCACCAAAGTTTATGTAGTTTGGAAGTGTTTGATGAATCAAAACCAAACTATAGTTTCAAGGTTGATGTTGCACTTGATTCTTGCATAGAATTGGAAGAAGATCAAGCAAAGGAAATGGTGTTTGTGTGTGCTAGGTGTGGCGTACAAAAGAGGATAGGAGAGGGTATGTATATAAGTTTGAGGAGGTTACATGGAAGACTAGTCAAAACTTGGTGAACAAGTTCAACACATGTTAACAATCTAAGAGTACTTAGCATGAGATCATGCCACAAGTGTGAATCCCCCCCCCCTATATGGCGGTTTGTAATGCTTGGGGAACAAGTGTGGACTTTTGATGATATTATCCAAGATACTTGGTTAGTTTTGACTCCGGGAAATGCCAATCGTAAATGATTAAGCCTCAAAACGTAAAACCGGGTATCGTAAAAATACGAAACTTGGAAGAATGGTTAAACTTGTCAAAATACTCCATAATAAAATATAAAATGAGTGGTAGGTTCCATTGGGGTGGTAAAACCCTGCTAAAACTGGAAACACGGGTCTAAAACGCGTAATACGTACGAATATTGCGTAAAATTGAGAAAAGTAAAATGTTACTTTTCTAATAGGATAAAAATGATTTAAAATGACTTATAATGTCTAGACTGGGCTCAGTCTAGTGTCGGTTGGTATTAAATGTCTTTTAGACATCAAACCGTAAGCCTAAAAATCAAGGAATGACTTATAAAATCAAGGAATGATTTTTGGTCAAAGGAGGAGGGAAAAATATGTTTTGAAAATTTAAATCGTCTTAGAAACGCGGTGTAGGTATAGGCTAAGGTTACGGCTGAGTAAAAACGCTTTAAAACTGAAAATTCCAGTTTTTTTCACGGCCGAGGCTTATTTTAGTCATGTTTTTCTCAGTCATGATTAATTCTCAAATAAATCATGAGTGTGTCAAACATTTTTCCGATGCGGGGTCACTTAACGCGGTCGAGTTTCGTTGTGCGTAGAATTTTTGAATGACGTTTTACCCTAAAACGTGTAATTCCTTAATAACTTTCACGAAAATGATCTAACGAGTGTCAAACTTTTAATTTGCCATGGAAATGATTTATCACTCGAGGCAAAGAAACAAAAATCAAATTTCGGGAAAATTTTGGTAAAAATGAATAGTAAAAGTGAATAGTGAAATTTTTCGGGAATAGTAATTAACCTGACATTGCGAATTATTACATAAGCTGCAAAAAGTTCATATTTACTCTAGCAATAAAATATAACCTAAAAGGATGTTTGGATAAGCTTACTTTGTGGGTTTTTGGAGTTATTTGAATGACCTCCCTCTCACGATTAGGTTCATAAGCAAATCTGATCTGGATTATAAGCTTATTAAGTTGAGGTTATGAGCTTATATAAGCAATTAGCTAAACTTGATAGGCTCATAAGTCCACCAAAAAAAACTTAGCTTATAATGTATCAAGTAAAATATACATACGAAGAAGGATAGTATGAGAACATGTTAAACTAAAGTAAAAATTACATTATTGAGCACAAATAAACATCATGGTAAGAAACTTAGAAAATCAGTAATAGTTAGAAAGATAAGGTTCGTGTCTCGATAAGCATACATTTGTTTCCTGAAAGACTCGATTCCACCAATATATATATTAAGCTTTATAACTTCCCTTTGACTATACGGTATGCACTAAAAACACACATAAAACATCAATCCATATCATACTAACAATTAAAGTGAAGAATGAAAAGAGTTATGTAAAATGATCACATATGCCAAACCTTGTTGATTATATGTGAGATACTAAGATCCTTAATCAGCCCCCACCTCCTTGTAACATAAAAAATACCAAAAAAATCTATTAAAACTATAAAATGTTGAAGATAGAGTTTGTATTTAAATTTTGGGAGAGACAAAAACCAGTAAATGGTTACATACAGTTTGTATTTAAGTGGGTCAAAATACATGTAGCATGTCCAGGCAGCTAACTGATCTTAAGCTATCAGTGCAACGAAGAACAGATGCAGAAGGCAGGTATCAAAGAAGAGCGTTTTCAGCAATCAAAACAAATGTCAAGTTTTTCCAGCAAAAAATTTACATGTTGTCTCAATTGTTGGTTGAGCTGGCACTGGAAAGAGCACACTTTTTCCAAAGATGGTGCATGTTTTAACATGATACCATACCAATCATGTAATTTGTTGGACCATAATGTTATAGAAGCAAAAGTTAGGATAGTTTAGTGTTAGAAATTGTAAGTTAGAAAGTATATGTATGTATTATGTAGTTTATGTAAAAGCGTGTAAATCGACCCATTGTATTGGGCTGGGTCACAAGAAAGATACGGTTATATAGTGTAGGGTTACAACGTTTAAAATAGGTATGACGGTTAGAAGGAAACGGTTGTAAACAGAATGTAACCCAATTCGTTTAAATATCAGTTATCAAAAGGGTTCATCCCATCATTCTTTGTTTCATTATTAATTCTTGTTTGATATATACATGATGTTGTTATGTGGAGATGCAAGACCTGTGTAACATTGGCATCAGAGCAAGAGTTTAATCGATCCAGGGAAAGAACGAGTGCAAGTGATGATCGATTGAGAAGCAAGAATAAACAGCGAATGGTTTATGTACAACCTTGTGTATAGCGACCAGAGGAAAGAGGGAATCAACAGCGAATACTTGGAAAGGAACCAGACAACCACACCACCGATTGCAGAAGAAAGAAACGGTGTTGGTTCTTTGTATCGATAATAATCAGAAAGAAAGAAGATTGTAAGTGATCGTTATTATTAAGTATTTATCGCTTTCAATTTATATATTTCAGAATTAGAATTATATAAATTAGAAAGTAAGAAGAGGCTGTTGTTGAAAAGTAGAAAGAAATCATAACCTTTGTGGTATAGTAAGCAAGAATCCAAAACCTTAGTGGTACAAATCCTTCGTGGAACAAACCTTAGTGGTACAGTCCTTCGTGGAACAAACCTTAGTGGAACAAA
The DNA here is from genome assembly GCA_030686995.1 of Artemisia argyi. Classification (NCBI taxonomy): domain Eukaryota; kingdom Viridiplantae; phylum Streptophyta; class Magnoliopsida; order Asterales; family Asteraceae; genus Artemisia; species Artemisia argyi. The sequence continues at coordinate 7,295,988 of CM060705.1, forward strand.
CCTTCGTGGTAAAACCTGTGTGGTACGATCAAGTAAGCAAAAGGAAAACCTGTGTGTACAAGCAAGAAAGGCGAAAGCACGTCAAATTAGAAAGAAAGACAACATGGAAAAGGGCGAATGAAGTCAAGTAAAGTAGCATCGATTTGCGTCTATAACATTAGGGGGGTGAATGTTGGACCATAATGTTATAGAAGCAAAAGTTAGGATAGTTTAGTGTTAGAAATTGTAAGTTAGAAAGTATATGTATGTATTATGTAATTTATGTAAAAGCGTGTAAACCGACCCATTGTATTGGGCTGGGTCACAAGAAAGATACGGTTATATAGTGTAGGGTTACAACGTTTAGAATAGGTATGACGGTTAGAAGGAAACGGTTGTAAACAGAATGTAACCCAATTCGTTTAAATATCAGTTATCAAAAGGGTTCATCCCATCATTCTTTGTTTCATTATTAATTCTTGTTTGATATATACATGATGTTGTTATGTGGAGATGCAAGACCTGTGTAACATTGGCATCAGAGCAAGAGTTTAATCGATCCAGGGAAAGAACGAGTGCAAGTGATGATCGATTGAGAAGCAAGAATAAACAGCGAATGGTTTATGTACAACCTTGTGTATAGCGACCAGAGGAAAGAGGGAATCAACAGCGAATACTTGGAAAGGAACCAGACAACCACACCACCGATTGCAGAAGAAAGAAACGGTGTTGGTTCTTTGTGTCGATAATAATCAGAAAGAAAGAAGATTGTAAGTGATCGTTATTATTAAGTATTTATCGCTTTCAATTTATATATTTCAGAATTAGAATTATATAAATTAGAAAGTAAGAAGAGGCTGTTGTTGAAAAGTAGAAAGAAATCATAACCTTTGTGGTATAGTAAGCAAGAATCCAAAACCTTAGTGGTACAAATCCTTCGTGGAACAAACCTTAGTGGTACAGTCCTTCGTGGAACAAACCTTAGTGGAACAAACCTTCGTGGTAAAACCTGTGTGGTACGATCAAGTAAGCAAAAGGAAAACCTGTGTGTACAAGCAAGAAAGGCAAAAGCACGTCAAATTAGAAAGAAAGACAACATGGAAAAGGGCGAATGAAGTCAAGTAAAGAAGCATCGATTTGCGTCTATAACATTAGGGGGATGAATGTTGGACCATAATGTTATAGAAGCAAAAGTTAGGATAGTTTAGTGTTAGAAATTGTAAGTTAGAAAGTATATGTATGTATTATGTAGTTTATGTAAAAGCATGTAAACCGACCCATTGTATTGGGCTGGGTCACAAGAAAGATACGGTTATATAGTGTAGGGTTACAACGTTTAGAATAGGTATGACGGTTAGAAGGAAACGGTTGTAAACAGAATGTAACCCAATTCGTTTAAATATCAGTTATCAAAAGGGTTCATCCCATCATTCTTTGTTTCATTATTAATTCTTGTTTGATATATACATGATGTTGTTATGTGGAGATGCAAGACCTGTGTAACATAATTGCTACGATATTAATTTCCAAAGACAAACTACAGCAAGGTTTATTATCTTACGGTACAGATCGCAACTTCAAAACACAACATCAATTCTTAATACATGGTAAAATCCAAAAAAATCTACAAACAGGCTGTAGAGTAAATAGCAAATGATTTCTACTCATGCATTTCATCATACACCTGGTGGGTGTCTCCTCTACAAATAAAAGTTACAATCTATAAATTATTATAATAAAACTTTTTTATTGGACTACCATGACCACTGGAAATTTCCAAGGTTCTTAAACCAGCATGAGATCCCACCATGCTCTGATAGAGTTGGGAGGTCTTGGAACATAATCAAGTCTGCTTCTTGATCTAAATCTTCATCCCAAACAACTCTTACACCACACTCCTTCACTTCAATTGCTTCATTCTCATCAAAACAAAATTCTTATGGGCTTATCACGAAAATATTCATCATAAAAGGATGAAAAGTATTCTCCCAAATAAGCTCCATCAAAGTTCTTTACCTCGTATCCAAAATATGCGTAAAGTTTTTTTCTCTTAAAAACAACACAAATTCCATATCCCCTTAACTTACTGAAGCTCCAATCTGATGGTAATTCAACCTTTACATGATTTCCCAAACTTTTATTTGTAAACCAATTTGGAAAGAAGAAAGACATTGAGTCTCCGATGTCGACACCTTAAACAATTTTGGACAGTTGTTGAAATAAGTGGAGCTTGTGCTCATGATTGGGTTTGATTCCATAATTGAACATAAGGAGGTGCAATCACATGCAGAAAGATAATATAGGCTATGTGGAAGTTCGGGTAACACTTCCAGCTTCTTGCAACCATCAAGTGTAAGACCTTCAAGATTAGAAAGTTGACTCAAACTTCCAGGCAAACTAGTAAAATTGTTCCCTGACAAGTATAGCTCTTTTAGACCTAATAAGCCTCCAATGCCATCGGGCACTTGAACTATATTGGAGTAACTGAAATTCAGAGACGTTAACATATGTAAGACTGCCAATGAAACTGATCTTTGAGGATGTTGTTTGTTCCATATTAAACCAAAAGGTCTAATGATTGAAGTCCAGCATCTAGACCAAAAGGCTTCAGGAAAACTCGCAACCCGTAGGCAGTCTTTCAGATTTAAGATAGCAAGCTTATTAAGCATTCCAAAAGATGGGTGAAATGTAACCAAATTCACACAACCTTCAAGATCTAGCTCTTCGAGATTTGTAGTCTCTGAGAAGTCAGGGGTGGTTGTTAGGTTACAACAGTACCTTAGCTTCATTATTTTCAACCTTCTTAAACACTGATATTAATAGAAAAAAGATTAGTTCGTATATCTCTAGGTGTCTAACACAAACATATGTATGAACAAGCAAATACCTTTGGTGTAGTCCAAAGTTGCATTATGTTGTTGTAAGAGAGGTCGATGACAACAATGTTTTCTGGATAGAAATCTGAAGGTAAGTACTTGAAAGGGCATCCATGCCAACAAAACAAGCTTAGCTCATTGGACAAAAAATACAAACTTCCTGAGTACTTTACATTGTAGCCCTTCAATTCCACTTTATGATGGAATTCTTCCTCAACATAAATTTTCAAGATCCGCAAATTTTTCATAAAAGCAAAAGAATTAGCGTCTATGTGAACCTTTTGACTAGATTCCCTTAACAAAAGGACTAGAACTTCAATTGCTTCAGTCATTGCCACCTGAAAAAGCAAGAACATGTAACTTAAATTAGAAAGAGTAACATACGCAATTGTGTATACTTTTATATTAATATGAAGGTAAAGAAGAGTATGCCACTTCTTACTTTCTTTTCACTCAATGCAGATGATATACACAATCTTCTCTGTTTCCCAGTCATGATAAATTCTTCACGAACAATTTCCCTTGCCATGCTTTGAATCAATTCATGCATTTGAAGACGCATATTATATGCAGATATTGTTATTAGGAACTTATCAGCTAGAACTTCAATAATAGCATTTGCAGAATAGTCGTTGCTGTCTAGTACACTTGCAGCAAAATATCTCTTTTCCCCTATGAAAGCACATGCAATGTCAAGAAACATTCTTTTCTGATCAGATGCCAAGCTATCAAAACTTGGTCGTAGTTTTTGTACTATCTCTGAGTTAGGATATGTTTGGAGCCTTTCCAATTGGCTTTTCCAAAAATCTATAGATTTTTCATACAATGATCGACCAATAACTTTGAGAGCCAAAGGGTGACCACCCAAATATTTCACAATCTGGGAAGCAACTTCTTCAAAATTTTCTGTAGGATGCCTTTCACCAAATGCATTCAAACAAAAGAGCTCAAGATCTTCATAATCATCTAAAGACTCCATTTCATAAATTTCATCCGCTTTATGAGACCTTAGCAATTGTTTGTCTTTACTAGTGAAAATAATAAGGCTTCCAGGATAAAACCAATCATGTGAACCTGCTAGTGCTTCTAACTGCTCCACGTTATTCACATCATCCAAAACAAGCAGGATCGGCTTACATGACATCCTTTGCTTTATTACCATAGAACCTTCACCAGCACTTGATATCTTCAGATCATCTGTTTTCAGAATCTTACCAATCATTTGCATCTGGATTTGCGTTAGGCCTTTTTGTTTTTCAACACCTTGGACATTATCACAAAAGCAACTCCCGTCAAAGTGGGAATGCATCGAGTTATAGACAGCTTTAGCAAGAGTAGTCTTTCCTATTCCACTTATACGACATATTCCAATCATGTTAACCTTAGCTGACCCAACGAAGCGTGACAAGTTTAAGTTGTTGAAATGGAAATCGATGCCAACAAGGTTCTCACCAACATGTAAGGGTCCGTCACATAATTTTTTGAGAATTTCTCTAGAGATGCAATCGATGAACTTGTACTCATACCTGTTAACCACAAAGACACAATAAGTAAGAGAAACCTCATAGTGTTAAGCTTTAGTAGAGCTACAAGACTAATTACACAAAAACAAGAAATTTACCCATTTGTCATGTCCTGGAGATCCCATCCAGATAAGTTAGCCGCATTGAATAGAGCTTCCCTCCATTCATCCACCTCTGTTCTATTTGAAACATCATGTTTTACAAACGCTTTAGCATAACTCCGTTTTTGTCTCCTCACAACATCAGGCTTGGCATCATAAAAGATAATCCGAACCTCATGTTTGGGATCTTTAATCTGCTTGCATTCAAGTATTTTGACAAGTTCCCTCAGACACCATGTTGAAGAAGCGTAATTTTTGGAGAAGATAACAATCAGAAACCTAGATTCTTCAATGGCTATGTAGAGATGAGGAGATATCTCTTCTCCTTTAGGCAACTCTCTATCATCTCTAAAAGCATGAATCCCTTTTTGCTTGAAATCATTGAACATATGATCCATGAAGTTTTTGCGGATATCTTCACCTCTAAAACTAACAAAAACATCATATTTCCACCGATGAGGAATGGATGTAGTAGCCATTATCAATGATGAGATCGAGCTGCGTTCACAAGTAAAGAGCATCAGAAAGAGTAGAGCCATTATCAATAATAGTACAAAGAATCCATGACTAAGATTTTTAGTCATCAATCTGCCCTAAAACAAATATATATAACTTGATATAAAGAATGCAATTTCCAAGAAAATTCCTGTTACTAATATGTGACTCTGGTTCATACGTCGTCTTAAAATGATAGCTACACAAAAACATCTATCTGCCCTAAAACAAATATATATAGCTACATGTTGAAAATAATAAAGGTCATTTTGTGTATTTGTCATTTTGATTCTTATGATAGCAAACCTTAGCGGTTAGGTGCGGTTAAGTTTACGGTTTCTTAAATGATTGAAAGTGGTTGCGGAATGTGTTTTCAATTAAGATTTAGGACTGTTTGGATTTAGTTTTTACGCTTGAAATTGCTTATGAAGTTAAGCTTATGAATTTTAAAAAGGCATTAAGCTCAATTTGAGACATTGCCTTTTCCCTGATGATATCCCAAGGGGCTTAAAGTTTTGCGAAGACAAAGAAGAATATTTTAGAAACTAAGACTCTCTTTGTGTTTGTGTGTTTTCATTTGGTGTGTGTGATCTTTATTTTGTATACAGATTGGTAAAGGAAAAGGTGGAGCCTATACAAATTAACAAAGTGTGTTGAAGATCATGGGCTGAAACGTGGTGGTGTTACAAATGCCCCGAGGCCAAACGCTTACCTAATGATTTCAACTCTTGGTCTTACTGATTTCTTCCATTGGGTTAACATCGGTGGTGAATGTGAGCACCCCAATGATCCTTACCTAAAGGCTCTTTAAGTTGTTAATGTGTCAAAAGAGCATGCTTTCATTTGTCAGGTATTCATATGTTTTGGAATAAATCTATGTGAAAATTAGATGTTCTGTGTATCATATGTAATTTCCAACAACTAAATAAGTTGACTTTAACTAGAGGTGCCAATTTTGACCCGTATATATTTTAACGGGTTGATGCAGGTTGTTTTATGTCTAACGTACAAAGTGGTAAAATAAAAAGAAAACGGGTCAAATGGGCTGTGGACATATGAAGCAGGTTGAACACACTAACACTATTTTTAATAAAACCTTCTAAACTATCTCTATTCGTTAGTATTGCTAACAAAACGAGAAGGGTGTTGAAGTGAAGTAAGCTATTATAAGAATTTGAAAAATGACGTGAAGCAACGCTCTGCCGCAACGCAACATGGAAGATAGGATTAGCTGACAAGTATGTTGCACCAAGATTGTCACACCATAGTATAGGCGTTGAAGATGAACGTATGCCAAGCTAATGAAGAAGAGCTTGAAGCCATGTGAGCTCAGCAACTGTGTCAGCAAGAGCTTTGTATTCAGCTTCTGTAGAGGGACGTGAAACCGTACGTTGCTTACGAGCGGTCCAAGATATAAGGTTGGAACCAAGATATATAGCAAATCCCCCCGTGGACCTTCGATCATCTGAATCCCCAGCCCAATCAGCATCTGAGAAAGCTTCAAGAGAAGTATCGGGACTACTTTTCCATAGGACATCAGTAAAAGCTTGAAGGGTAGAACCAGAAGAACGACGTATGAGCATACCATATTCAACTGTGCCATGAAGATAACGTAAAATCCGTTTAACGGCAGACCAATGATTCTCGGTCGGAGCATGCATGTATTGACATACCTTGTTAACAGCAAAGGCTATGTCAGGCCGAGATAGGGTAACATATTGTAAAGCACCCACTACCTGCCGATATTTACTCGGATCAGAGAAAGAATCACTGTCATCTAGACTTAGGGAGCTCGAGGCAACCATGGGAGAAGACATGGGATTGCAGCTAGAAAGACCAGCCTTTTGTAATAGCTCCAAAATATACTTCTTTTGAGAAAGCATAATACCAGACCCATGAGGAACAATTTCAATACCCAAGAAGTAGTTAAGTGGCCCGATATCTTTTAATGCAAAAGCTGATCCAAGTTGGCAAATTATATTGTCGATAGTGCCCCTGTCATTACCTGTAACGATGATATCATCCACATATACCAGAATGTACAAAAGTGTCTGCCCACGCGAATAAATAAACAAAGATGGATCCGTTTTGGAGCCTTTAAATCAAAGATCAGAGAGAGCCTTAGAGAGTCGCTCAAACCAAGCACGCGGGGCCTGCTTTAAGCCATAAAGAGACTTATGAAGCAAACATACATGATTTGGTCGTTGTGGATCAATAAAACCTAGGGGTTGCTTCATATAAACCTTCTCCTTGAGATTGCCATGAAGAAATGCATTTTGAACATCTAATTGGCGTAGCGGCCAGTTGTTAGTAACCGTAAGTGACAAAACAGCTCGGATAGTTGTCGACTTAACAACCGGGCTAAAGGTCTCATGAAAATCAATACCTGGTTGTTGCCGAAAACCTTTGGCAACGAATCTCGCTTTGTAGCGAGTGATAGCACCATTTTTGTCTCGTTTTAACCTGTAAACCCACTTGCCATCAACAACATTGGTGTTAGAAGCACAAGGTACTAAAGAAAACGTTTCGTTTTTTACTAGAGCATCATACTCTTCTTTCATAGCTTGACGCCACTCTGGAGACTTGTTGGCAACGGTAAACGAGGTTGGTTTAGTGATGGTAGTGGGGAAGACGGTAGCAGGTGCGGCGGCGGCGGCGGCTGGAAGTGATCGGAAAATCAAAATTGATTGGGGGGTTTTGTTCGGATTTATATGAGGATCACAATGGTGTGTTTGGTTTTTCTTAAATCGATGTGATTTGGCCGGAAAAGGCAAAAACGTGGCCGGATTTTGTAAAATCCGGTGGCTATAGTGGAGTACCGGAATTGTGCCGGAAAAAAAAGAGGGTTAGTGTTTTGGCTCTAATACCATATAAAACCTTAATAGATATTGTATTGATGTAATTGTAATTATGTAATATACATTAGATAGTGTATGTATATATACTAATACTATTGCTTGGAGACCAAGTAACTACCATCTATACAAATTGACCAACCCATGTAATCTGGTTTGGCCTAATAATGTTGAACATAAACACACGTATGAATAAGTAAATACCTTTGGTGTTGTCCAAAGTTGTTTTATTTGGCTGTAAGACAAGTCGATGGCAACAATGTTTTCCGGATAAAAATCTGAAGGTAAGGACTCTAAAGGCAATCCATGCCAATAAAGCAACCTTAATTTATTGGACAACAAATCCAGTCTTCCAGAGAAGTTTACTGCAAACGGCTGCCAACGTCCTTTGAATTTTGGAAAGCATATTTTTAGTATCCGCAAGTTTTTCATACATGTAAGAGCTTGTCCATCTATGGGAATATTTTTATAGTTTTTCTTTAGCAAAAGGGCAAGAACTTCAACTTCTTCCGCTACCTAGATACAAATAACAGATCATCAGATTGTACTTGCTTTTATTTATAAAAAAAAAAAAAAAAAAAAAAAAAAAAAAAAAAAAAAAAGATAAAAAAAAGCAATTGCTTATACTCAAATAGTCAAATGTAATGTTTATGTTGAAAAAGGAATCATATGCCACTTAATACCTTGTTTTCATTCAGTATATCGTCCTTATCGTCCTCTGATGAAATCCACAATCTTCTGCTGTGATTCCCAGGCATCCTGAATTCTTCATGAACAATTTCCCTTGCCATGCTTTGAATCAATTCATGCATTTGAAGACAATCTTCGGATACTATTATTAGGAACTTATCAGCTAGAACTTCAATAATAGCATTTGCAGAACAATGACTGCTGTGTAGTACACTTGCAACAAAATCTTTATTTTCCCCAATGAAGGCACATGCAATGTCAAGAAACATTCTTTTCTGATCAGATGCCAAGCTATCAAAACTTGGTCGTAGTTTTTGTACTATCTTTGAGTTAGGATATGTTTGGAGTCTTTCCAATTCGCTTATCCAAAAATCTACAGATTTTTTATACAATGATCGACCAATAACTTTGAGAGCCAAAGGGTGACCATGCAAATATTCCACAATCTGGGAAGCAAATTCTTCAAAATTTTCTGTAGGATGCCTTTCACCAAATTCATTCAAACTAAAGAGCTCAAGAGCTTCATAATCATCTAAAGACTCCATTTCATAAATTTCATCCACTTTATGAGACCTTAGCAATTGTTTGTCTTTACCAGTGAAAATAATAAGGCTACCAGGATAAAACCAATCACGTGAACCTTCTAGTGCTTCTAACTGCTCCATGTTATTCACATCATCCAAAACAAGCAGGATCGGCTTACATGCCATCCTTTGCTTTATTACCATAGAACCTTCACCAGCACTTGATATCTTCAGATCATGTGTTTTCAGAATCTTACCAATCATTTGCATCTGGACTTGCGTTAGGCCTTGTTGTTTTTCAACTCCTTGGACATTATCACAAAAGCAACTCTCGTCAAAGTGGGTATGCATCGAGTTATAGACAGCTTTAGCAAGAGTAGTCTTTCCTATTCCACTTATACCACATATTCCAATCATGTTAACCTTATCTGACCCAACGAAGCGTGACAAGTTTAAGTTGTTGAAATGGAAATCGATGCTAACAAGGTTCTCACCAACATGTAAGGGTCCGTCACATAATCTTTTGAGAATTTCTCTGGAGATGCAATCGATGAACTTGTACTCATACCTGTTAACCACAAAGACACAATAAATAAGAGAAACCTCATAGTGTTAAGCTTTAGTAGAGCTACAAGACTAATTACACAAAAACAAGAAATTTACCCATTTGTCATGTCCTGGAGATCCCATCCAGATAAGTTAGCCGCATTGAATAGAGCTTCCCTCCATTCATCCACCTCTGTTCTATTTGAAACATCATGTTTTACAAACGCTTTAGCGTAACTCCGTTTTTGTCTCCTCACAACATCAGGCTTGGCATCATAAAAGATAATCTGAACCTCATGTTTGGGATCTTTAATCTGCTTGCATTCAAGTATTTTGACAAGTTCCCTCAGACACCATGTTGAAGAAGCGTAATTTTTGGAGAAGATAACAATCAGAAACCTAGATTCTTCAATGGCTTTGTAGAGATGAGGAGATATCTCTTCTCCTTTAGGCAACTCTCTATCATCTCTAAAAGCATGAATCCCTTTTTGCTTGAAATCATTGAACATATGATCCATGAAGTTTTTGCGGATATCTTCACCTCTAAAACTAACAAAAACATCATATTTCCACCGATGAGGAATGGATGTAGTAGCGATTATCAATGATGAGATCGAGCTGCGTTCACAAGTAAAGAGCATCAGAAAGAGTAGAGCCATTATCAATAACACTACAAAGAATCCATGACTAAGATTTTTAGTCATCAATCTGCCCTAAAACAATATCTATAACTTGATATAAAGAATGCAATTTCTAAGAAAATTCCTGTTACTAAATATGTGACTCTGGTTCATATGTTGTCTTAAAATGATAGCTACACAAAAACAACATCAATCTTCCCGAAAACAAATATATATAGCTACATGTTGAAAATAATAAAGGCCATTTTGTGTATTTATCATTTTGATTCTTATGATAGCGAACCTTAGCGGTTAGGTGCGGTTAAGTTTACAGTTTCTTAAATGATTGAAAGTGGTTGCGGAATGTGTTTTCAATTAAGATTTAGGAGTGTTTGGATTTAGTTTTTACGCTTGAAATTGCTTATGAAGTTAAGCTTATGAATTTTAAGAAGGCATTAAGCTCAACTTGAGACATTGCCTTTTCCCTGAAGATATCCCAAGGGGCTTAAAGTTTGGTGAAGACAAAGAAGAATATTTTAGAAACTAAGACACTCTTTGTGTTTGTGTGTTTTCATTTTGTGTGTGATCTTTATTTTGTATACAGATTGGTAAAGGAAAGGTGGAGCCTATAGAGGGTCTTTACAAATTAACAAAATGCGTTGAAGATCATGGGCTGAAACGTGCTGCTGTTACTAATGCCCCGAGGCCAAAGTGCCAAACACTTACCTAATGATTTCAACTCTTGGTCTTACTGATTTCTTCCATTTGGTTATCATCGGTTGTGAATGTGAGCACCTGATCCTTACCTAAAGGCTCTGGAAGTTGTTAATGTGTCAAAAGAGCATGGTTTTATGTCTAACGTGCAAAGTGGTAAAATAAAAAGAAAACGGGTCAAATGGGTTGTGGACATATGAAGCAGGTTGAACACACTAACACTATTTTTAATAAAACCTTCTAGACTATCTCTATTAGTTAGTATTGCTAACAAAACTAGAAGGGTGTTGAAGTAAAGTAAGTTATTATAAGAATTTGACAAACGACGTGAAACAACGCCCTGCAGCAACGCACCGTCGCCCACCTCGTTATATTGAAATGTTATAAAATGAGACAATAAAAGTACCCCCGGACCCAAGTATAGTAGGCCGGGTTCAATAAAAGTCTAGAACACTCGCTCTCTAACACAGTCGCGGTACACGTCAACTAGATCGCGGGTACCTCGTGCACCCGGACTAACTCATGTCGCGGAATAACTCAATAAGTACTACCAGCTAGCATATAGCTGTCAAGAGACAAAAAGGACATAAGGTACAAGGCAATGGGATACACCGAACAATAAGGAAGGTGCTCCACTCCGAGATATGCGTGCTAACGGTCGAAAAGGACGAGCATGCCTCACCTATATAAAGAGGGATGATCCTCACCTTTGGGTAACACAATCTCTCTCTCTCTCACTACTAAACTACATACTTTATCTCTCTAGATACTTACTCTCACACCCGAGGATGACCGCAGAAGTCCCTCTTCCGCGGTGAGACTAATGGTGCCTTTTTTCTTAGCAACTTTGACACAAGATCTTCGTCAGTCCGAAATCCAACCCCTCAAGAGTTAGCCCGAGCAAAATCTTAAGCCACGTCCAGATTTTGTACTAACAAGTGGCGCCATCCGTATTGGGAATCGTTAACTTAACTACGTTTCAAAAATACTCAAACTAACATGAGCAAACCGGCGGGAAGCGGCTCTACTCCTACCCAAGAGCAATCCACTGTACGGAACACCTTGGAGAAGGAAAAGAGTCAGGAAGCAAATGAGCCACTATCGGACGTAGCATTACGGGAGTTCTGCAACAAGCATTACAACCAGTTGCTACCGTTCATGGCAGAAAAAGTCCACCAAGAAAAGTTGAGGCAAGTGCAAACGCGCCTCGATTTCGACAGCGATGAAGGAAAAAACGAAAAATCTCGGGAACGAACCCAGAACTCTGGGTCCAAATCCTTGGGAAAAGGAGAGGTCAGGCAGAGACAGCGGACTAGCCCAAGCGTTAGATCCGGATCGCCTGATCACTCATACTCCAGAAGCGTTTTTTCCCGACTGAGCAGTGGAGAGATCAAAACATCTGAAGAAGGTTGTGTGCAACAGAGATATCCCCGTTCAGCCGTTTTCTCACGTTTGGGGGAAAAACGACAAGACATCAGGTCGCGGCTTGGAAACCAGAAGGGGAATGTGTTCTCACGGCTAGACCACAAAAGCCGTGCTAAAAAAGAACGGAGAGCGGAAACCGGACATCCTCGACGGGAGGAAAGCAGGGAAAAAACAGAAAAGCGGAGAAAGAGAAACCCGAGTCCAACCTGCAGCAGCACCCCCACCCCAGGAAACGAAACGCCGGAGGCAGATCAGCATACTCCGATCCTGGGCGACAAGAGGAGCTGTCATCTCCGGAAAGTGAAGCCTCTGACGGAGAATACTGGAAACCCAAATCACGAGTCTGCAAAAACAAAGAGGATGATCTCTATCGTCCATATGATGTCGAAGACACTAACCCGTTCACATATCGCATCAGAAGCTTTGAATTCCCCAAGAGAACCAGAATGCCATCCAATGTAAAAACTTATGACGGAACAAGCGATCCAGAAGATCATTTAAAAAGTTTCTGTACGGCGGCTAAAGTGGAAAGATGGGCTATGCCCACTTGGTGTCACATGTTTAACTCGACTCTCATGGGTCATGCCCGGGTATGGTTTGACGAACTACCCGCGGAAATCATCGACAACTTCGAGGACCTGCGAAATAGTTTTCTATCTTATTTCCTCCAACAGAAGAAGTATGCAAAAGACCCGGTGGAGCTACACCACATCAAACAAAGAGAGGGCGAATCAACCGGAGCTTTCGTGGAACGTTTCAAAGCAGAAAGTATGCACGTGAAAGGGGCTCCGGAATGTATGAAAATCTCCGGTTTTATGCATGGAATCACCAACCCTGAGTTGATCAAAAGGCTTAACGACAAAATCCCACAAACTGTGGACGAAATGTGGAAAGCAACCACAGCTTTCCTCCGGGGAACTACAGCCGCGGAAAATCAATCTAAAAGAAAGCAAGACCGTCCTGCATGGAAAACTCAGGAAAACGGGTCCAAAGGAGCCCAGAACAATCAAGCGTTCGAACGAAAATCAGAGTTCAAGGAGTGTTCGAGAGCAGACAGAAGGAGGCCCGACCGATTTACACTCCTCACCAAGACGCCAAAAGAGATCCTAGCAATGGACTCTGTTAAGTTCACGGCCCCACAGCCCATGGCAAGCCCGGTGGAATCAAGAAACAAAGAAAAATACTGCGACTTCCACAGGGAAAGGGGGCACACAACGGATGAATGTTTCCAGCTGAAAAAGCAAATTGAGGAAGCAGTCAGGTCCGGCCAGCTAGCACACCTGGTGAAAGAAATCAAGAATGGAATTCAGAAAGGCGGGATAACCAAGGGCGGTAAAAAAGAAGCTCCGGCAAAAGACAAAGCACCCGCCATATTCATGGTCCAGTCTTGGCAAAGGAATGTAAGACAAAAGGTCCCACCACAAACAAGTCCAGATATGGAGATATTTTTCCCACCAGTACAAGGGGACGATTGGGAAGATCATCCGTTGGTAGTTAAAGCAGTTGTTGGTGGACACCGCATCCATAGAATGTACGTAGATAATGGAAGTGCATCAGAAGTACTTTACGAACACTGCTTTAATCGGTTAAGCCCATAAGTCAAAAAGAGGATGGTTCCCGCGGCAACTCCTCTACTCGGCTTCAGCGGCGAAATATCTTGGCCTCTGGGCCAAATCTTGTTGGAAGTAACATTGGGGGATGATGAGAATTCAGCAAGTACATGGATGAACTTCATGGTAGTGAGGTCTCCATCCCCGTACAATGGGATCATTGGTAGACCGGGCATACGCTTGTTAAAAATCATACCATCAACAGCTCACGACATGATAAAATTTCCTACCACAGGAGGAATAGTAACACTCCACAGCGATAAAACCATACCTGTCGAATGCCGCATGGTAGCAGAATCACAAGCGCAGCAGAACGCTGAACCAGCCACGGTAGAAGGAATCAAGGTAGCAATACACCCTGAATTTCCGGATCAGACCATCACCATAGGTGGAAGCCTCACCAGTCAAGGGAAAAAAGACCTTTGTGGATTACTCAGAAGTAATTTGGATATCTTCGCATGGAAACCATCAGACATGACCGGAGTACCGCGGAGCATCGCAGAGCATAAACTTAACATAAGGGAGGGGTACACCCCAGTAAGACAGAAAAAGAGAGGACAAGCTCCTGAAAGAAACAAAGCCATTAATGATGATGTAACCAAATTGGTCGAAGCCGGTATCATGCGGGAAGTCCATTATCACGACTGGTTGTCCAATCCGGTCCTAGTAAAAAAAGCGATGGGAGTTGGAGAATGTGTGTGGACTTCAAAGACTTAAACAAAGCCTGTCCCAAAGATTGCTACCCGCTACCGGAGATTGATTGGAAAGTGGAGTCACTGTGTGGCTATGCGTTCAAATGATTCCTGGACGCATACAAAGGATATCACCAGATTCAGATGGCCGCAGAAGATGAAGAAAAAACCGCGTTCCATACAAACCAAGGCATATTCTGCTACCAAAAAATGCCATTTGGTCTAAAAAACGCGGGTGCCACTGGTCGACGCGGCTTTCCAAAAGCAGATTGGAAGAAACCTAGAAGTTTACGTGGACGACCTGGTCATTAAAAGTCACTCAGAGACAGATGTGTTAAGAGACATAGAGGAAACCTTCGCAACTCTTCGAAACATCAACATGAAACTAAATCCGAAGAAGTGCACCTTTGGCGCGGAAGAAGGTATGTTCCTAGGACATCTGATTAGCAAGCAAGGAATCCGGGCCTGCCCGGACAAATCCCAGATCGTAGCCCAGCTACCATCCCCAAGAACCTTAAAAGAAGTTCAATCCCTAAACGGAAAACTGGCAAGCCTCAACCGCTTCTTATCAAAATCCGCGGAAAAATCACTACCATTTTTTCGAACGCTAAAAAAGTGCATCAAAAAAAGCGACTTCCAATGGACACCAGAAGCGGAGGTGGCTTTCAAAGAAATGAAGAAGCATATTGCTAACCTCCCAACTCTCACCGTGCCTCGCCTAAAGGAGGAATTGGTAATGTATCTATCCGCAGCAAGAGAAGCTATCAGTGCCGTGCTACTAGCAGAAAGGGGGACATGCCAAATGCCAGTATACTTCATCAGTCGCGCCCTTCAGAGTCCGGAGATAAATTATAGCCGAATAGAGAAGCTGATCCTAGCACTAGTCCATGCATCCAGGAGACTCAGAAGGTACTTCCAAGCACATCCAATTGTTGTCATCACCAATCAACCAATCAAACAAATATTGGCACAGACAGAAAAAACGGGCAGAATGACAAAATGGGCCGTAGAGCTAGGAGAGCATGACATCAGCTACAGACCGCGAACAGCAATCAGGGGGAAAATCTTGGCAGACTTCATCGCGGAAGTACCAGAGGAAGGAACCGCGGAAGTATCAGCAGAAGAACAACCTCATGGAGAACCTTGGAACTTGTATACAGATGGGTCCTCATGTCAGGAAGGCTCCGGAGCTGGACTTATACTAACAAACCCGGAAGGCACGGAGTTTACATACGCTCTCCGCTTTGAATTTCAAACATCCAATAATGAAGCAGAATACGAAGCACTCATAGCAGGACTAAGAATCGCAAAACATATGGGGTACAGGACCTAGCAGCGAACGTAGATTCAGCAAACCAGATCAACGGCTCGTACATAGCCAAGGAAGAAGCCATGATCCAATACCTCGAAAAAGCAAAGGCTTTGATAGGTAGCTTCAGTACGTTCTCAATAAGACAAGTTCCCCGGAGTCAAAACAAGCAAGCGGACGCGCTAAGCAAAATCGCCTCCTCCAGCTTCGCGCATCTAACCAAACAAGTACTGGTAGAGGTACTCAGGGAAAAATCCATCAAGGAAAAAGAAGTAATGCCCGTGGTAGAGGAAGAGGGTGACACATGGATGACACCGCTCTTCGAGTACTTGCAAAACGGAGTATTGCCAGCAGAAGATAAGAAAGCCCGGAAGCTGAAAATAAAGGCAAGGCAATATGCCATTATCAATAATACTCTCTTCAGAAAGTCATTTTTGGAACCTTGGCTCCGTTGTGTTGGCCCATTACAAGCCAACTATGTAATAAGGGAAATCCACGAAGGAGCATGCAGCATGCACTCGGGACCGCGGTCTATAGTTGCAAAAGCCCTGCGATCCGGATATTATTGGCCGAGTATGCACAAGGATGCAAGAGAAGTTATAAACAAATGTCATGACTGTCAGATCCACAGGCCAATACCCAAACAGTCGCGGCACAACATGGTTCCCATCACCTCCCCTTGGCCATTCTATAAATGGGGTCTAGACATTAGCGGCCCCTTCCCAGAAGCTCCAGGGAAGATAAAATACCTGATAGTAGGAATAGACTACTTCACAAAATAGATCGAAGCCAAACCCCTCGCAACCACTACCGGAAACTAGGTGAAAAAATTCGTTTGGGACAATATCGTGTGCAGATATGGCCTTCCGGGAGAAATAGTGTCAGACAACGGGAAGCAGTTCAGAGACAATCCCTTCAAGGATTGGTGCGAAAAACTCAACATCAAAAAACAGTTCGCATCCGTCAAGCATCCACAGGCAAACAGCCTAGTCGAAAGAGCAAATAGGAACCTAGGAGAAGGAATTAAAGCAAGAATCGACCAAGGGAAAAGAGATTGGTTAGAAGAAGTACCACATGTGCTATGGGCTCACCGAAATATGATAAAGTCAAGCAATGGCGACACTCCATTCTCCCTGACATATGGCACGGAGGCAGTAATCCCGGTCGAAATAGGAATGCCGTTCCTAAGATGTGCTCTCTTTGATCCAGTGGAAAATGACGAAGCCCTACGCATCAACCTAGACCTCGCGGAAGAAAGGAGAGAAGTTGCGGCCATTGAAGAGGCACGAAGCAAAGCAAAAATGGAGAAATATTAAAATACCAAGGTCCGCGGCACATCTTTCAAACCCGGTGACTTCGTGTACCGAAGTAACGAAGCCAGCCACGCCGAAAGCAGCGGGAAGTTGGGTCCTAAATGGGAGGGACCGTACGAAATCACAGAAGCATTAGGAAGGGGATCATACAAGCTCAGAGACCGGGGAGGGCGAGACCTTCCCAGGACTTGGAATGTCAGGAACTTGAAGAAATGCCACATATGATTGTTAAATGTAAGCACTCCCTAGCAACTGACCGCGGTTCTATTCCCAGCAGCAGAAGTTTGTTATCAAACAAGTTTAGTTTTTTATCGCTATGTATTTTCTTTTTTCTCTTAATGAAATATGTAGTCTGATCAGCTTCATAAATTTTCAAATATTATTTTATTTATTTTTGCATACATACATAACATATCTTGGACATATAAGTGGTCTCACGAACCCATTGGCCATTACTATTCCTGAGGAAGACCAAGTACTCATGGATAGTCATGAACACATAATTGGGTATTGCAAGCCCAGTGCATATAAAGCGGCAGTACAAGCCCGCGGATCAAATTAAACTATCACCGAACACCACGTTCACACATAAGTGATATTACAAGTTAAACTACAAAAGAAAGGTACATGATTCAGCAAAATAAATTCATAAAGATACATCATCAAAGTACACCTTTCAACGGACACACATGTCCGGACCAAATAGAAGAGAACAATTACAACCAATGACAGGGCCGTTATAGTCAAAATACCGCCCATAAACAACAAGGATTCATTAATAACAAGACAAGGGCCGGTATAGTCAAAATACCACCCAAAGAACCAAGAAAACGCCAATGCTCAGGAAAAGTCCTTAGGATCAATCTTACCAAGGATAGTGGTGTCAAACATATCATCCTCAGGATTCTCCTCCTCTCCCCGCGGCCCGGTAACAGGCGCGGAAGGGATAGGCCCTGAAGCAGTCGCGTCCGGGGAAGAGGAAGATGTTGTAGCATTAGAACCCGGCATGGTCAGAGCAGGAGTAGGCCTCGTAGAAGGACGCGATTGATCTTCACTAGAATAAAAGTCCCGGCCATACTTCTTGCTCTTAGCCTCCTTGTAGGCAGCAATGGCCCGGGGACGAGAAGTAGCGGCCTTCAGAAGAATTTCCGGAAGAAGACGTTCCTCCACAACCGGAGGCCCAAAAGTGACCTCACTAGAGCCTGGTATCCGTTCTTCCTCAAGTACAAGCTGCGACATTAGGAATTCCAAAGGGGAATCCCGGCAAGCTTCCAAAGACTCTAGGAGGGAAAAAGGGACTTGAGATAACCTAACAACCGCATCATGATATTGCTCCTTAGCATTCGGTTTATAGGCCTCTATCTGATCAAGAGTAACCCCGTTGGCTCCATGAGCCACCCCGGCTTCTAAGCCTTGGCGCAACCCCTCTGCTAAAGCCGCAGAAATGCAGCCCCCTAGACGCATCTTCAATTCAGGGCATTCTTTAAACTTATTAAAGGCACGGCGGAATCCATGACCTATCACCCACCTCCTGCTCTCAAGCGCCATCAGATACCTAGGAAGAAGTTCCGTATCAAACTCCTCGTTCAACGAGTCTAGCTTCGCGTCCAACCCAGCTATCTGTTCTTTGAAGCTACCTCTCACAGCTTCTTCCTTTTCCTCAAACTGTTTAACCAAATACTCCTCACCCTTGATTTGACCCTGCAAAGTACCACACACCATCTCCAACCAAAGCACCTTCTCTGACAACCCTTTGTTCAACAACTCCAACTCCTGATTCGAAGACTTCAACCCAGCCAGTTCCTTATCCTTCTCCCCCAAAGATGATTCGAGCTCGGACAATCGTTTCCGGAGCTCTTCAGACTGAGAAGATCCGCCCTCAAGCTCCTCAACCCGGGTCTTAAGATTTCCAAGCTGTTTATCCCTTCTCTCCAGTTTTTTCTCGAGATTACGGTTCTGTTGAAGCTCGTATTCAAACTGCAGTCTGATCTCTGAATCCGTCCCAACCTTCTGAGCAGTAAGGAGATTATGGCGGTCGAGAAGGTCTTTAGCATCCAAATTCCTAAGTATAGAAACATAACCCAGAGGAGGAAGATTGTCAACAAGACTTCGGCAGATCCAAGGGTCATCCATCTTAAAACCGTTGGTCGCAAGCCACTTAGGCACATAGGCAGAGGACGCCTCAGCAGTATCAACGGACAAAGACTGGTAGAAATCACTAGAACCCGCGGGACCTTCCCTAGCAGCATCAGCAGGATTAGAGTCCTCCTGATCATGACCGTCCGCGGGATCATCGACAAACATGGTCCCAGAACCATGGTGAGAAGACTCCTCAACGGCAGGAGCGGAACTTTCAGCAGGCTTTTCCCCCAAAGGAGGAGGAGGGACATTAGAGTCTGAAGAGATCACGGTAGCATTCTTCATAATATTGGCATCAGTATGAGGATCGGTGTGCTCCAAACCTTCTGTGGATTCATCCTGCAACTCCTGGAACGCAGGAGAAACATCCTTCGATGAAGCACCTAGAAAATACAATATAATAATGAGATCTCGTTTCTGAAAGAAGGAGATAGAGAGAAGGGAAAGAAAGCTCACCAGACCCAGCCACGGCATCTTTCAGAGCCAAGGAAGAAAGCCTTTTTTCTCGCAGTCTTCTCTGGAACATCAATAGTAACTTTCCTCTTCCCAACTTTCTTTCTCTTCTTTGCATCTTCCACCTCATGAACCAAGGTATGCTCCACCAACAGGACAATGTTCTCCGAAGGCTGCACAACTCGGGAAATAGTTTCCTGCCTTAGTGTTTTTTCCCCTTCCTGGAGGGTCCTCTCCCCGGTAGTAACCTTGAAGGGATCAGGCTGATTGATGAATGAAAACAAATCCATCTCTGCAAAATACAAAAACAAGCGATCAGACGCGGTTACACAATATATATATATATATATATATATATATATATATATATATATATATATATATATATATATATATATATATATATATATATATATACAAGAACAAACTTACAGGGCACCCACCCGTTTCATCGTCCCACAGAAAGGTTGGATGACTGGTGTCATCATCCCAAGTTTGGCTTAACCCAATAACATTCAAAAATACATCAGGATACTTCTGAAAAGGGGCCCTCTTGGTGTTCAAGAGCCGTAGAAGCTCCTGGTCTATGTCCGCGTCTGACGGAGGAGGGTCACGGTCCACGGAAACTTTATCAAACCAAGGAACTGCTATGGGAAAGATGGTCCACTTAACAAAAAAGAAACGGTCTTTCCAGTGCTTTACCGAATCTAAGACCGCGGTATAGCAAACAGGAACTTGTAACGACTTTGGACCCCGTCGTTTTTCCAAAGTCATCCAACCATTATGAACACCGGCATAATAAAATTTCCTAAACAAAGACACAGTTGGAGTTCCCCCATGAACACGACAAAGTATCTCAAAATGACTAATCCTACAAGCTGCTAGAACCGACAACTGGGAGAGATGAATTTGAAAATACTCTAGAACGCGAAGAAGAAACAGAGGAATCCTAAAATTGCCTAATTCAAAAAACCTAGTATATACACCAATCTTCCCCTCCGGCGCATTCCTAATCGTGTCATTAACCCCAGGGGCCTCCGGCAACAAGTGTCCGGGAATGTTATATTTTCTACAAAAGTCATCCACATCTCCCTGGGTAAGCTTAGACCTAAAAGCGTCTATATGATCTATGGTGCCCATTCTAACGTTATTAATAGCAAAGAAAGAATAAGAATACTTTTCGACTAAAAGAAGGAAAACACCTGACCTGAGATACTAGAACGAAGATCAAGAGAGCAGAAAAGGTGAAGGCGGCAAAACTCACTTAGTCCTAAGAAGCAATAAATTCTAGAGAGAAGTAAAATTGCGAAGAAAGTGTGAAAAAATATCCAAAAGAAGGGACATGAAATATTTATACTCACCAACTCACAACAGATCGAAAGGATGATAAGGCAACACGTGCCCACCATGTGTATCGAACGAGGGAAATCATCCCAAACGAACGACTACGATTGTCGCAGAAAACGAACGGTCAGCCGTCAAACAGTCACATCAGTCAGTAAACGAGTGGGTAAAAAACGTTTCACGAATATCGACGCCAGCTGGCATAAAGTGGATAGTCTAGTCAGCAATGCCATACAAGGATACCACGGACCCTATGACCGCGGTTCAATAAAAGTCTAGAACACTCGCTCTCTAAAATAACAAGTATACTAGACTGGGGGGACTTGATCACGTATAGTACCCCCGGACCCAAGTATAGTAGGCCGGGTTCAATAAAAGTCTAGAACACTCGCTCTCTAACACAGCCGCGGTACACGTCAACTAGATCGCGGGTACCTCGTGCACCCGGACTAACTCATGTCGCGGAATAACTCAATGAGTACTACCAGCTAGCATATAGCTGTCAAGAGACAAAAAGGACATAAGGTACAAGGCAATGGGATACACCGAACAATAAGGAAGGTGCTCCACTCCGAGATATACGTGCTAACGGTCGAAAAGGACGAGCATGCCTCACCTATATAAAGAGGGATGATCTTCACCTTTGGGTAACACAATCTCTCTCTCTCACTACTAAACTACATACTTTATCTCTCTAGATACTTACTCTCACACCCGAGGTTGACCGCGGAAGTCCCTCTTCCGCGGTGAGACTAACGGTGCCTTTTTTCTTTGCAGCTTTGACACAAGATCTTCGTCAGTCCGAAATCCAACCCCTCAAGAGTTAGCCCGAGCTAAATCTTGAGCCACATCCAGATTTTGTACTAACAAAGACGACTTACAGTTTACCAGTTGGATGAAAGAAAAGTTTTGGTGAATGAATGAATGAATGCAATCAAAATGAAAGTTCAAGTTAAGTTACAAAGAATAAAGGCAACTTGGTTGACCCCAACTCAGTTTAGAAGTTACAAAGAAATGAAGATGAAATCAAAATAGAAGATGAAATGAAGTTACAAAAGAGTAAAGGCAACTGGGGTTGACTCCAAAGTCAATTTATTTGCATTTCTGGTCCCTCGGTTTTAGATAATATGCAATCTATTGGATTAAGCTACATGTCAAAGTTCAAAAACAATGCAATATAGGCAAATATATCTATGTTACTTAGTTTCAAGTTTCAACCAATGTTTTGTGATAACATTATAGCATCGTCAAATCACATGTCAAACTGAATAATTCAAGAATCATACTTTTTTAAGCAACAAGCTATAATGTGTTTATCTTTATTCAATTTTAGGGAGAATTGCATATATACCCACTAAAACTCAAAAATTTGCATATTTCTCCAAAATACAAGTTTTCAATGCATGATGTACAATGCAAGTTAAGCATGTTTTGGGTATATATGCAAATATGCAAGTTTTAGTGGGTATATATGCAATTGCCCCTAAATTTTAACACAAATCCTACAAACATGTGTATGTTGGTTAGGTTGAATTGTACTAATCCAACGTGTAGATAGGACATACATGTTAGTTGCTTATTATAAGAATTTGACAAACGACGTGAAACAACGCCCTGCCGCAACGTGTAGATAGTACATACATTTCGGATTAGGTTGAATTGTACGAATATAACGTGTAGATAGGACATACATACGTGATATCATACTTTTTTAAGCGACAAAATATAATGTGTTTATCATTATTAAATTTTAACAAAAATCCGACAAATATGTGTATGTCGGTTAGGTTGAATTGTACTAATAAAAAATGTAGATAGGACATACATGCAAGTTGCTTATATATCTTTGACAATTTTGTAAAATTTTATATCTTAGACAATTTTATATAAAAAAAAATAAAAAAAAAAATAAATAAATAAATAAAAAAGCTGGAAAGAGTGCATTTCAAAAACAAAATGTGTGATTTTGCAATTCAATCTTGATAATACTATTTTAGGTATAACCACCCAAGGTCAATTACTCAGTAAATATTTGACATAAATTATTTTTTTTCTATATATAATTACTACTTTTTGCTTCGTTTTAAAAATACCCTTTTTTAAAACTTTTGATGTTTCAAATAATAATATTAATAAGTTGTTTAGTTATGGGGTATTAGATCGAATAATAAAAACTTTTGGTGTTTCAAAATTGATAAGAGTTACTATAAGATATGCAATGAAACAATAATATATATAAAAAAAAAGTAATTTGAGAATAGAAATGACCTGCAATTTACGGATGGATGGATGGATGGAAATCTAAATCACTGAATGCAAGTTCCAGTTGAGTAAAAGTATTTTGGTTCGTGTGAATGAATGCAATCAAAATGCAAGATCAAATAAAGTTACAAAGAGAGTAAAGGCAACTTGTTTTGGCGTTAGGCGGTGGCCGACTCCCTGATATTAATATGGCAAAAAGAATGGGTTGTAACATTAGGCAGACAAGACCATTGAGTGTGTCTGTAGCTGGTGGTAAACAACTCATAAGTGTCAGTGAATGTAAGAATTTCACTTAGAAAATTAAGGGAGAGACTTTTGTTACTTATGTCATGCTATTTCCACTTAGGGGTTGTGAAATGGTATTGGGCATACAATGGTTTGCTGCATTGCGTAACATCAAATGCAACTTTAAAGAATTGAGAATGGAGCTTGAGTACAACAATAAGAAGATGTTACTCAGAGGTACCACTAAACCACCAGTACAATGGGTGATGGTAAGAGGCAAGTACAAGCAATGGAGCATAAGGCACAAGCTGAGATCATGAAGTTAAGTGTTTACCCAAACACTGGTTTAGAGCTAAATAAAGAGCTGCAAAACTGGACTACAAAACACATTGTTCTTAACTGCAAGTACACATCGGAAGGTAGAAAATTCGAACAAGTTGACGAGTAATGGCTACCAAACATGTTTGCCAATATAATAGTCAATGGCTTGTTGCTACAAAAGTTGGGCGCTCTTAGCTTGGGCTTGGGCTCTTGTATCAACTCACTTCTTAATGCTTGTGAACCTGCGCACTAAGAAAATAAACAAACACCGTTAGACTTATCGTGGGATTGTCTCCCACGATTAGACTCCGGCGTGAGAGTAAGTAATCGGTTTTAGGGTTCTCGTAAAGAGTTTAGGGATTTAGTAAATCGTACCTTGAATGAGAATCGTGTGATTCTATATATAGGGGAGTAGAAGCCGTGTTTCTTGCTCCTTACTCTTCGCACGCGTGGTGCTTATCCGGGGTAAGGATATCTATTCCATGAATAGATAATCCTTATCGTGTACCCGGTGGGTTTAGTTGGGCTTTGGGCTTCGTGAGCCCAAGCCATTGATACTGCGGCCCAACCCATTGTCATGGTAGCCCACTCGTGGTGGACTTAGGCGCTAGTAGTGTTTATTATTTGGACTCGTGGCCCAAATATAGACTATACGTCATCATGTCCCCCCCAGTCTAGTGTGCGTAGCGCGTAGCTGCGGATACTAGACTAATGAATCTAGCGGTAAGCGTGGCGGGAAGAAGTTGAATATTTCCCGCCCAAAAGGTGGGAACAATGCATCAAATCTTAAAAATATCTCAAAGGATGCTTCGAAAAACGGGGAGGCTATCCACGTGTGCTTTGGTAAAAGGAAAAAGTGCTTATCGCGTCCTTTTTTCAGCCTCACGTTTGTGGGTGGGATCCACGTGGCATCGTATAGGGTTTTTTATTACTTCCTATATAATAGTCGCCGCCCCCAAAAAACACACAGTGAAAACATTTCTACCATTCACAAATTTCTTCAAGCTTTTTATCCGATTTTCAACCCTTGTTAGGTAACTGCGGATGCGCAATCTAGTGATCTTGAAAAATATTATTTGAAAATGGTGAAGCAATTAGAGGACTTTTCCTCCGCGATGAGTGAGGATGATGTACGTCGATTCGCCTCCGACTACTTCATTCCTTACGACGTTCATCCGGAGGCTCCTGATGTAGACGCGTGTATTGCTGATTTCCCCGACGAGAAGATTGGCCTATACACGCGTCTTTTTGACTACGCGAATTATCGCATACCCATTTCCATGTTTTTGAGCAATTTGCTTAATCACTATCAGCTTCACATATCGCAGCTGCACTGTTTAGGTGCGGCCAAGATATCTAATTTTGAGGTTAATTGTCGGTTACTGGCCATAACCCCGACTGTAGATCTATACCGCGCGTTCTACCATTCAACATGGTCAAATGGGTGGGTGACCTTTGCCAAACGCCCAAGGCATTTGTAGTGTTATACGGAGAAAGTAGACGCGTTGAGGAACTGGAGGGAGTTTTTCTTCTGGGTGGACGATGCAGTGTTTTCGTCGCGCTTTGGGTTCTATACCCAACACGCGCTGTCGAGGGATGAGCGTCCTATCCCTGGTTCGTACAGCGCCTTAGATGCAGAGACCATTGACCAGAACCGGATTCCCATTAACTCCTATCCTGAGGAGTTTTTGGTGCACATGGGTCTTAGTCGCAATTATTTTGATGGCGCTGGCGCGGTTCCAACTTTCCTTGATGCGAACAACCAGGGTGGGTGCTCATCCCTTCTTGCATTTGCATCTAGAACGTAAGTATATTTTTTGTTTTGCTTAAATAACTAAGTTGTACTTTGTTATTTGTCTTTGTTCTGCGCAGAGATGGACCTGTTTGATTTCGTGAAGCTTAAGGAGCCAAAGCAGGTAACAGTGGGAGTGCGCTCTCTGATGGAGGGTGAGCAGCCACTACTGGAGGCGACGGAGGGTCATTTGACCGTGCTGCCGGAGGTTGTCCCTGAGAATACCCCGCCGCTCCAGGTAACACCTGTGCAGAGCGTGGCGCCAGAGGCGCGCACTGAATCTTCTGACAGCGTAGAAGTGCTTGGGCCTAATGTGGTAGCGCAGAGTCTGAAGCGCAAGGGAGATGCAGAGAGCAGTGGCACTTCCAAGAGGAGGCGCCATATGGTAGCGGATGAAGGGTCATCTGCAGAGGAGGAGGCTGTCGCCACTAATGTGGAGGAAAAGGCTGCAGAGGTTTCTCCACTATGGTAAATAGCTTTTGCGTATGCTTTTCTGGTCACTTGTTTAGTCTTTTGTATTACTTGTTGTAATAGTTATTAACCTTCATTCTTATGCGTTTGTAGTGAGCATGCTGAGAAAGGTGATGCTGCGCATGCAGAGGATGTGGTCCCTCCTAAGAATGCTGAGGAGGGAGCAAGGGTGGCTGATGTCGCCTCAACGCCGCAACTATTGGCGGAGTTAGCTGCGGTGTCTGGGCGTCAGAATGAGCTTATCGCTCAGTTAAGGACGCAGTATGTTAGGGAGGGCAGCGCTATTGCTGAGGAGAATGCTCGTCTCCGTGCGCAGCTGGCTGAGGCGCGAGCAGAGGCAGAGTCCGCCAAGGCGTATGCTGGGAAGGTCGCCGAAGATAAGCTGAGTATACTAGCGGACCTTAGGTATGCGAAGGCTAAGGTTCATCAGGTAAAGGCTAAAGCGACCTGGTCTTTGGCGTACCTTAATGAGAAGAGGGCTGAGCACCTTGCCAGCGTCCAATAGTTCAAGGGACGCATGGAGAAGATCATTGAGGTACAGGAGGAGAAACTGCGCCGTCTCAGCATAGAGTATGACGAAGAGTTGTACCCTCATCTGATGTCAACCATAGCGGAGCGCAGGTACGGTATTATATATTCCTGTCATATTGCTTTTCTATATTTGCTTTTTCTAATCCATGTTTATCTTATTGGTGCAGATGGTTGATTAGTCATGGGCTGCGCCTGGCGGCTATGGGTACTCTCGAGTCCCAAGAGGTAAAGGAGGCCTTTGGCAAGGTGGTTGAATGTGCCATGGAGCGTGGGAAGGCCCAGGCTGTGGAGGAGTTACATGAAGCTAAGGTATTAACCGTGGCGCTGACTGAAGTGCCCAGCTACAATGCGGAGGCTTATCATGAGCTTCTGCAAGCTATGAAGGGGATGAAGCTTCTGGAGCTTCCCCATATCGCGCGGCTGGAGCGCGACCAGGATCAGCCCATAAGTGTGATCATGGCAGGGTTGACCTTGGGGCGCCATACTTTGGAGGATGCTGAGTCGCAGCCTGACTCCTTCCTTAATCCTAACGAATCACAGCTGCAGGTGCCAGTTTTTGTGCAGCCGCGGGATATGCTTAATCCATTCGCGCTTGAGAAGGAGGTCCCTCTCAAGGAGGTGTTAGAAAAGCACGCGGAGAGAGCTGCCAGGAAGAGGGGTGTTAAAGGAAAAGCCACTATGTGTGGCGTGGGTGCTGCGCACATTCCCAGATCGGATGGGGTTCCTGTCAGCGTTCCCACCGTGTCACCCAAGGATGCGTTGGTTTTGCTAAAGCTTCAAGAGGCGCGGAGTTCCGCCGCTCCAGAAGATAGTCCGGAGCATCGCCACAATATATAGGCTATTTTTGTATCTTTGTATATTTATTATATAAATAACAAGATGTACATTTTGAGTATTCGTGGTATCTTTTTTATGTAAAAAGGTGTAACCAAGATAATACTTTTGATTTTAAATTAAGTACGTGACTTAAGATAAATTATAAACTTGCATTATTTGCAAAGTTGTATGATTTGACCAAATGTCTTTGGCTCGTGAAAGTGCGTGACTTTAAGAAATATACTTGCATTGTTTGCTAAGTTTGACCAAGTGTCTTGGCTCGTTATTTGCTAAACTTGTACAGTGTACTTAATAGTTGCGCATCCGTCGTGGGGTGCGCAAGGGGAACTTACTTCAACGTCTTGTAAGTAAGGCGCTTAGCAAGGATGCGCACCCGTCGTGGGGTGCGTAAGGATTCGTGATCCAATGTTGATGGGTTTGCAACCCTCTTACTCAACGAGTAAATTAGTAGGTTAACTCTTCCTTTCTGCCATCGTATGGTCTTAGTAGGTGCATGCACGCCTCGTGGGCAAAGTAGAACAATATTGTAACATGATAAAAATGTATTCAATAAAGTAAATTGTGTTATGGAGTTAGTTAGAAACCATAACTTTTTATTAATACTTTCAAATGTATGAAAATAAAAATACAATTCCTAAAAAACAAAAGAAATTTTAAAGAACAAACATTTATTGGGCACGTACTAGAGTGCAAGTATGTCTGTTTTTGGGCCGTAGCCTTTCCTAGAGATAGCATCTCTTCAGATTGCAAATGTTCCAGGTGCGCTGTAGTTCATGACCATCCATGTTGCGCAGCCTGTATGCACCATTACCTAGTGCGTCTGTGACCTCGTAAGGTCCTTCCCATTTGGGTCCGAGTTTGCCTGTGTCCTCTGCGTGGCTCGCGTCATTGGCGCGGTACACAAAGTCTCCTGGCTTGAAAGAAGTGTGTTTGACTCTTGCATCATAATACTTCTTCATCTTTGCTTTAGCCTTTGCTTCTCGTATAGCTGCGCGTTCGCGCCTTTCTTCCAGCAATTCTAAGTCGATGCGCCGTTCTTCATCATTTGTCATGACGTTGACCTCCGCTGTGCGGATGGTTGGCATCCCAATTTCGGCTGGTATGACGGCTTCCGTTCCATAGACAAGGGAGAATGGTGTGTCTCCTGTGCTGGTTTTTATTGATGTGCGGTGTGCCCATAAGACATGCGATAATTCCTCTACCCATTTGCCTCTGTGTCTGTCAAGGCGCGCTTTTATTCCTTCGCCTAGACTGCGATTTGCGCGCTCTACCAGACCATTGGTTTGTGGGTGTTTCACTGAGGCGAAGTGTTGTGCGATGTTTAATTGTGCGCACCAATATTTGAATGGGTTGTCGCAGAATTGCTTCCCATTATCTGAGATGATTTCCCCCGGTAGTCCGAAGCGACACACAATGTTATCCCACACAAATCGTTTAACCTGGTTGCCAGTGATGTTCACTACTGCTTTCGCCTCAATCCACTTTGTGAAGTAGCCGATGGCTACAATGAGAAATTTTAGCCCTCCCGCTGCAACTGGGAAGGGGCCTGCAATGTCAATGCCCCACTTATAGAATGGCCATGGTGAGGTAATGGGGGTTAACTCTTGTTGTGGTTGGCGCGGTATTGGCCTATGCACTTGGCAATTGCTGCATTATTTGATCATATCTCGCGCGTCGTGATGCATAGTAGGCCAATAATACCCTGAGCGCAGTGCGCGCGCCACCACGGACCGTGGTCCTGAGTGCATGGCACATGATCCCGCATGAATTTCTCGGAGAACATAATCTTCTTGGAGAGGTCCAACACATCTGAGCCAAGGTTGTAAGAAGGAACGTCGATATAGGATGTTATTTCGTAATTCGAATTTCTGCGCCGTGCGCCGTACCCTTCGAGCGTCCTTTTGGTCTTGTGGTAAGATCCCTTTGCTTATGAAATCGATGATAGGTGTCATCCATGTGGGATCTTGTTCCTCTATCACCATGGATACTTCCATCTCCAAGATTGATTTGTTCTTTAGTGTTTCTACCAAGACCTGTTTTGATAGGTGCGCAAAGCTCGTGGATGCGATCTTGCTAAGCGCGTCGGCCTTTCTGTTGTCTCCTCTAGGTACCTGTTTAATTGTGAACCTATCGAAGCTTTGTATCAAGGACTTGGTCTTTTCAAGGTATTGGATCATGTGTTCATCTTTGGCTACATATTCGCCTAACACGTGGTTAGCTACTAGCTTGGAGTCTACATTTGCTTCTAGGTTACGTACACCCATTTGTATTGCAATGCGTAGTCCAGCGAGTAGTGCTTCGTATTCTGCCTCATTGTTTGTGGCTGTGAATTCGAAGCGCAGTGCGTAGGTGAATTCTATCCCTTCTGGGTCTGTAAGAATAAGACCTGCGCCTGATCCATCTGTGCATGATGATCCATCTGTGAACAGAATCCATGGTTCTTGTAACTCTATCTTGCTTGTTGCAAGTGGAGTATCAGTATCTGGCTTTTCAACGATGAAATCGGCTAGTATTTGTCCCTTTATTGCAGTGCGCGGTCTGTATGAGATGTTGTACTCACCTAAAAATACACTCCACTTTTGTAGCCGCCCTGATGCGTCAGGTTTGGAAATAACTTGCTTGATGGGTTGGTTTGTAATGACAGCTATTGGGTGCGCCTGAAAGTATCTGCGCAGTCTTTTGGCTGCGAATACTAGGGCTAACACCAGTTTTTCCATAGCGCTGTAGTTAGTTTCCGTCTTTTTTAATGCTTTGCTCACAAAATATATGGGAGTTTGAACGGAGTTTCTATCTGTTAGTAGCACTGCGCTGACTGCTCCATGAGTTGCCGATAAGTACATAATCAGTTCTTCCCCTGGTCGCGGTGCGACAAGTTTGGGGAGAGATGCCAGTTGATGTTTTAGTTGTTGGAAGGCTTCATCTGCTTCATCTGTCCAGCGAAAATCTCCCTTTTTTGTACACTTCGTGAGTGTTTTAAAGAGAGGGAGTGATTTGTCTGCGGACTTGGATAAGAAACGGTTTAGCCCTGCAAGCTTTCCGTTTAGTGATTGGACTTCTTTTAGTGTGTGTGGCGATGGGAGATCGATAACAGCTTTTGTTTTTTCGGGGCAAGGTTTGATACCATCTGGTTCAATTAAGTACCCGAGGAACATACCTTGTGATGCCCCAAATGTACACTTTTTGGGATTCAGCTTCATGTTTATCCTCTCCAACGTTTTGAACGTTTCCTCGATGTCGCGAACTAGCTCTTCCTCTGTGTGGCTTTTTATGACGAGGTCGTCTACATACACCTCCAAGTTGCGACCCACTTGCTTTTCAAAAGCCGTGTCTACTAGTCGTTGGTAGGTTGCGCCAGCGTTCTTTAGACCGAAGGGCATTTTTGTGTAGCAGTAAACTCCTTGACTTGTGTGGAAAGCTGTTTTTTCTTCATCTTCCACGGCCATCTGAATTTGATGGTATCCCTTATATGCATCTAAGAAGCATTTGAGGGGATATCCGCACAGAGATTCGACCTTCCAATCTATTTCTGGCAGTGGGTAGCAGTCCTGTGGACATGCTTCGTTGAGGTCCGTGAAGTCCACGCACATCCTCCAACTGCCATCACTTTTCTTTACCATCACTGGGTTAGAAAGCCAATCGTGATAGTAGACTTCGCGCATAATTCCTGCATCCACAAGTTTGTGAACCTCTTCCAGAATAACCTTTGCGCGATCCGGAGCTTGGCCGCGCTTCTTTTGTCTTATTGGGGGATATCCTTGTCGGATTTGCAGCTTGTGCTCCGTAATAGAGCGTGGCACTCCTGTCATATGCTTTGGTTCCCACGCAAAGATGCTTAGGTTCCTTTGCAAAAGTGCGCATACAGCTGCTTTACCTTTGTCAGATAAAGATCCTCCAATCGACACCTGTTGGTCTGGGTAATCAGGATGAATGGCGACCTTTAAGTTTGGTATTTTTGTTGTGTACTGCTCTGGGATATGATCCTCCTCACTCACCACCACGTTGCATTCTTTAGGAGGTACCGTGGTATTGTAGAGGGTCACAATTCATCCTTCTACTGGGAATTTTAACATTCCGTGTGCTATGGATGGTACGGCGCGCATGGATGATATTCCAGGTCTCCCAATGATACCATTGTATGGTGAGGGAGACCTGATAATCATGAAGTTTATCCATGTTGTTGTGGAGTGTTGTTCATCTCCCACGACTACGAGTAGGCGTAGTTGTCCCATAGGCCATATCTTTTCTCCCGTGAAACCAGTTAATGATGTCGCGGCTGGTATCAACTGGTTTTGTATCTCGGGTTTTAGCCTTTTAAAGCAGTGTTCATACAAGATATCTGCGGATGCTCCTCCATCGATATACATGCGGCGGATATCGTGACCCCCAGTATGTATTTCGATGGTTAATGGCTCTATTACTGCGTTGTCCGCAGTTATGGTGGGGAAGGATATCTCTCTCTCCGAGGAGAATTTTTGGCTAACTTTTTGTTTTGTCTTGCGCTGCCATGATTGTATCATGTAGATGATGTCAGCCTTATCTTTTTGGGGCTCTTTTTTGGCTCCCATCTTTTGCCTATCCTTCCCTTCTTTGATGCTTTTTACGAGGTGATCCATTCTTCCTTCCTTTACTACTTTTTCGATTAGCTGTTTTAGCTGGACACACTCGTTGGTGGTGTGGCCTTTTTGGCCATGGTAGTCGCAGTACCCACTCCCTATGCGCTTGTCTTCTGCAGTGCGCATTGGTGGGGGTTTTGGGAAGTTCGCCCCTTCCGTTGCAAATATCTCTCTTGGAGTTTTTGTGAGGGGGGTATATCTGTCATTACCTTGCCCACTTCCCTGACCGCGGTAATTTTTGCCGCGATTACTGCCTTGATCATTGGATTGTCTCCTAGGCTGCTCTTGTTTCCTATAGCTTGAGTAGCCTCTTTTACTATCCGCAGCCGCTGCTTCTCCTTGGATGAAGGATCTGGTGCGCTTTGTTAGTTCATCAAAGTTCTGAGGTACCCTATCATTTAGCTTCCGTATTAGCTCTGGGTTATTGATCCCATTCATAAATCCTGAGATTTTTAGTACCTCGGGGCATGCTTTGATTTGTATGCATTCGTCCTTGAAGCGCTCCATAAAAGCGCTTGTGGATTCCCCTTGACGTTGCTTTACCCTAGCTAATTCCACAGGGTTTTTTGCGCACTTCTTTCGTTGCGTGAAGTTTAGGCGGAATGCCTTTCGCAACTCTTCGAATCCATTGATGCTTCATCGTGGAAGCTGGTTGAACCATGTTCGCGCGTTCCCTACCAGGGTAGAGTTGAACATGTGGCACCACACAGGTTGTGGCCAATTTTCGATAGCAGCCGCTGACTCGAAAATTTTTAGGTGATCATCAGGGTCACCCGTTCCATCATATGTTTTCACATTGGTAGGCATGCGTCTTCTCTTGCGATCAAAGTAATCGCTGATGCGTCTTGTGAACGCGTCAACCTTTTGACAGGAAGGGATAAATCCTCATCCCTTTCTTCGCGACACTTTCCTCTGGATTTCCAGTGCCCTGTCTCTTTGTCCTCGTTGTCCGAGGAATTACTAGAGTAGGAGTTATTTTTTCTGTGGCGCTTGCGCCGGTATTTGTCAGAGGAAGAGTTTGAGGGGCTTTCACTTGGGGAGGGTCTCCTTCCCAATCTGTCGTGAACTCTCCTTCTTCTGGATTTGGAGGAGCCTGCGCTTGGCGATCGTGATCGTTCAAGTCTGTCTTCCATTCTCCTACTACCAAGCCTGGTATGGATGTCGGAGCGCCTCTCATTACCTTCGTATTCCTCCGAATATTGAAAGTTAGACGGCGTGCCGAGTCTGTCGTGGACATTGGCGCGCCGTTCGCTGCGTTCGCGCTAATGATGGCGCGGTGGAGATCTTTCTGGGCCAAAATTTAGCCTGTCATGCAGGTTATGGCCTGATCTTCTTCTTGCTTCATCTCGCATGAGATTATTTAGAGCTTCGTAGTGTTGCGACACAAAGTTATTTAGCATCAACTCAGGAGCATCCTCTTCTGCTGCAAGAATTTCTTTTTCAGTATGCGGTTCCTTCTCACGATTAGGTGCATCTGGTGGTGTAGTGTTGTTCACTATAGGCACCGTTTGATGAGGCGTGGCGAAGAGGGTGTGTTGGAGATCATCAGCACCTGTATCTGTCGTGGCGACTTGGGTGATTTCCAAGGGCAATTCCACCGTAGTGGGGATTCGGGTTATCTCTGGTTGACCAGATGTGCTGGTCATTCCGTAGATTAACCCTGAAGTCGAGGTTTTGTGCTTCTTTTTGTGTGAATCGTCCCGGGTTTTATCTGGCTGCGGGGTCCGCTGCCCTGAGTTCTTGTTTTTCGTCATTCTAGTATTAAGTTCTTAGTGTGGTCCCACGGATGGCGCCACTTGTTGCTACAAAAGTTGGGCGCTCTTAGCTTGGGCTTGGGCTCTTGTATCAACTCACTTCTTAATGCTTGTTAGACCTGCGCACTAAGAAAATAAACAGACACCGTTAGGCTTATCGTGGGATTGTCTCCCACGATTAGACTCCGGCGTGAGAGTAAGTAATCGGTTTTAGGGTTCTCGTAAAGAGTTTAGGGATTTAGTAAATCGTACCTTGAATGAGAATCGTGTGATTCTATATATAGGGGAGTGGAATCCGTGTTTCTTGCTCCTTACTCTTCGCACGCGTGGTGCTTATCCGGGGTAAGGATATCTATTCCATGAATAGATAATCCTTATCGTGTACCCGGTGGGTTTAGTTGGGCTTTGGGCTTCGTGAGCCAAAGCCATTGATACTGCGGCCCAACCCATTGTCATGGTAGCCCACTCGTGGTGGACTTAGGCGCTAGTAGTGTTTATTATTTGGACTCGTGGCCCAAATATAGACTATACGTCATCAAGAACGTGATTCAAACATACTTTTGTTTGATTCTTGGATTGAATTACAAAAGAGGTAAGGGGTAATTCTTATAATCCACATAAACCCTAATTAGAGTTCATAAGTTGAAGATTGCAATTGATTCTTGTTCGGGCTAGAATCACAAAGGTATGTTTACTATTTATTATTGATTAATTAATTACATGTTATATGATCTTGTTATAACGCTTCCGCACTTGCTTACTTGATGTGTTTGGTTTATTTATATGCATGTCATGATATTATAATTCCAACAGTGGCATCATGAGCCATTATAATGTGTAATTAATTATCGAAACACATAAAAATTGAATTTTGATTCATTTAATTACATGTTTTTTTAGGGTTTTCATATTCCTAACCCTAATTTTTTATTTAGGTCGATTGACCTTATTAGATATTTAGGGTTTTGGTTTTGATTTTAATATGATTAGAAACCCTAGGATGTCATGTAATTGGTTATGCGTTTTAGTAAACGATCTTGGTGCAATATGTTAATTGTTAAGCATAATCCATGAAAAGTGCATATTTGCATGGATTTAATTGTATGATAATTTAAATGGTTTAAATTGGATTTATGAATTAATTGTTAAGTTATATCGAAACATGTAAATTTATTAATAGATGTCAAATTTGGAAGACTCCAATATTAAGTAATCAATTACATGCTATGTGGTATTTGTTTAGTTTTGGCTTACGCAATCGATTTATTGATGTATGTGGCTCTTTTTCCTAGAAGAAGAAAGCCTTAATTGAATAAATACATTATACACCTAGACTTGATTATTAATAGGACTATTGAATAATATTTGCATGTGGCTACATGTTTATACATATTTAATGGTTATGATTATGTATATGTTTATTTGGTTGTTTTATTATTTATTACATATTACTTGTTTTTTGTTTATTATTATGTGAGACATGCTTATAAACGAAAAGGGTAATTTTTGAATAGAAAAATAATATGGACTAAATAAATGGCGAAATTGTTTTGGTTTTTAAGAGCTTAAATTTCAAAGGATTGGTTGATTGATGTTTTTGTACGTAATGGTTAACTAGGCCAGACCGAAGTTTACACACAACAAGATGGGTATAAGGTTGGCTTCCCATTAAATTGTGGCCTTAGATAGACAACATTCATGTCTTAACGCTCGTTTGTGTGTAAATTAGAATTACCGAACAACCATTACATGTACACTGTCATCTTAAGGGTGAATTCACCACAATTCCATAATGATTATCCGAAACACTAAGCCTTAGGGCTTATGCAAAAGTACGATATAGTGGACGATAATTGTTGGTAATTCTTTAATTGGTGAACCCGATACCTCAATCAAAACTTTGCTATTTTACTGTTATTGAATTGGTAATAAAAAGGTTTTGTAAAACCAATGTTATGAAGTTGTATGCATGCTTCTTCATACATTATTTTGATTACGCGTCAAAATTAATACCCTTATAAAATTAAGTCGAATGCTATCTAATTAAGAACACTTGAAGTTGTAATTTACGTCATGTGAGAACTTGGCGAGATTGCAATGGAGAGGTAAATTTCATAAATTC
Source organism: Artemisia argyi (assembly GCA_030686995.1). Taxonomy (NCBI): domain Eukaryota; kingdom Viridiplantae; phylum Streptophyta; class Magnoliopsida; order Asterales; family Asteraceae; genus Artemisia; species Artemisia argyi. The sequence goes on from CM060705.1 coordinate 7,332,124, forward strand.
ATTGCTAGCAGATCAACTGATGTGATGGATTTATGAGTTTGCAGTTTTTAAGTTAGACGACTTAAATTGAGTAGGAAGTGAGAACTTGGACTCAAGGCATTAAGATGGGGATGAAACATGCTTACAATACAAATGTTTTGTGATTGTAAATCCCATAAATCTAGGAATTGCAATATGATATTGGCAATTATTGTTCGACAATTACCTTGTTGAATACTATCATTACTAGCAGATCAACTGATGTAATGGTACTATGTCAATTAGGATCCTAGCTTTAAGAAAATACTACGGTTTATTTACCAATGGGTATTTTATTTTCTTAAAGACCTAATTATCGAAAATACTGAAATTGAATTTTGTAATTCGTTTTAATGTATTAATGCAACGTTCAAACCGTAAACGCAATTTGGGCTTTGGTAAATCGATATCGTTCTGTTTTCAAACAAATGTTTGATTAAGAATAATTTACTTAAAAGGCAAAAGAAGTCTCCTTTCTATGAAGAAGAGTGAGATGCAATCCTATTCCTTTTCATGAATGAGAAAGGATAATAGGAATATTAGATATGTTTAAATTCTAATATAACTCATAGCAAATTTTTTAATAGTTAAGATAATTGCATGTTTTCCATAAGGATTTTATCATCCTCATTCGATGATTAAATTCTTAGTAACAAATATGATATTTGGTTAACAGAAAATTATGTATGACATTTTATGAGTTATTATATTTAGAAGCTAGACTAATTACCGCAAAATGGTAAAAGACAAACTAGTTTATTCATCTAGTTGTTTTGACTATTTAATAGGTGCTACATACATTGTAGGATGGTAGACCTATTAAGGAAGAAATTGCATGCCCAATTTTTTAAGTTAATAGCATTTGGTGGATAGTCCATCATTTACGTAGTAGAATACACTCTTTAATGCATAAGTAATTGTTACGTATGGACTTTCAAAGGTGTAGGAAAGTTAAAAGCACACTATTTTCTTTCACTGGATATGAAACATTTTAAATGTTGTCAAATTCAGTGGGAGTATTGTGTATTTATTATTGAATAAGGAATTATTGTAATGATCTTTAATTCAATGGGAGTTACAAGCTTTGACATCTTGGTAGCTAAAGATAATTACTTTCCAAGTGTAGACACTCATACTTTTAAGGATAGTCTTGTACGTTTCCTTACTAGACATTATTGTTCTATAACTATTTGTTATGCTAAAATCTATGACACAATCATATTGATCATATAAACAAATGCATGGCGTGTTGTTTATCAACTATATGAGGTTGTTCCATACACAAGTGGGAGAAATATTATCTTTCAATGTGCGCAAGAAACAACACATAAAGATATGATTTAATGGATTCTCTTGACTGCAAGGTAAGAGAATAATATTCTAATATGAATTATACTAATTTAAGAAACACTTGGTGTTACAATTTATGTTATGTGAGAGCTTAGCTAGATTGCAACAACAAGGTGAATTTCATATTTTGATTACTAGCAGATCCACTGATGTAATTGAACTATGAGAATTTGCAGTTTCTAAATTAGATACCTATTAGAATATGTGTCAATATGATATTAAGACTACTTTAATTAGTATATTTATGAATTCATGGAATGACATAAATTAAATAAGTAATCTAATGATGCTTCAATCTGAATATTTATGTGTTCTTGGAATGACATAAATAAATGAAGAAATAATGTTATTTACATTATTGTGAAGTAATAAATTAACTTGAAATTACTATTGAAACCAAAAGATGGTGTTCATAATTACTTTAGTTAAACATGTTTATGTTTCATTGTAAAGATATAAACATAAAGTCTTTTAATTGTTACAAGACTTATAATAAAGTAAGATGTTATCTTGTTATGTTTTTTTAATTAAGACATATACATGAAGTTATTAAATTATTAAATGACTTATAACGTATAGTGAGATTATAACAGTTTATGTTTTCTTGTAAAGACATGGACATGAAGTGACTTTGTCAAAAGTACTTGTGTTATAAAGCATGTAATTGGCTTGAAAATTATTATACTATTAAAATGAATTAGTTGGTAAATAGACAAGTCAAAACGAATATGGTTATCTTAAATATTGTTAGATTGTCTTACAATATTAATACTAATGAAATACTAAATGTTTATGGTATGTTCAGTTAGGAAAATCAAACTCTTGCTATATTGTTTGATTAAAGATAACTGTGACTTCTTTTCTTCCAAAAGTTATCAAGGATAGAATATTGAGTATGGCTTGGACATATTTAATAAAACTCCAACATAGAAGATTAATAAGACATTATCATGTGATGGAATGTGATGAATCACATTAAGTCTTAAATTGAAGTTTTAAATTTGTTTAACTACTTATGAAGAGGTTATTAACAAAGAAAATTCAGGAACTGTCAATATGTATTTGTAATATTCCAAAAGAGAACATTGTATTGTTGCTTTGTTTGCTAAAGTATTTAAAGATAGTCTTTAAATTACTAAAATCAAGTGGGAGTTTTGATCTTTAAATGATAAAATTACAAGATACATAATCTTCTAAAATACACTAGTAAATATCATGATAAAGTTTGACATTTAAATGTTGAATCTTAAGATGATGGAATTATCATTCATAGAATAGCAATATATCTCAGATATTTGATTAATATGCTGAGGGCTATGAATTACAGGATTATTGTAAACCTGATAATTATTATGTTACATTACCAAATATGAAATTGGGTAAAGTATACATGATATGAATGATTAAGATGTTGTCCATAAAGATAATCAATTTTAGAAATTTGGTTTATCTTAAATAGTAAGACTAGAAAATAAAGATGAGTTTCTTCAAAGATAAGGTAACCATTGTGGTTTAAATCTTTGTATAGAAATCATATGGACAATATTGTGCACGTATTTAATGCATGTTTTATGACAAGATTATTAATCACACTTAAGCAATTAACTGTGATTGAATATTCTTTTCTTAATACATGCATTAAATATATATAAAGATTATGATTGTCTTATTTATGAAATTGACAATGGAATATCAAAACTCTTTCTTGAGTGATTACTTGAGCGAGGACGATAAGTAATCAAAAGGAGTTTATGAATTCAAATAAATCTTTGGAAGTGTACAAAGTGCAATAATCCATGGATGGATAAATGCATGCATCTAGAAGATTACTCTTATGTTTAATTATTAAATTCATGTTTTGATTTATAATTGAAATAAGATAATTTCTACGTATTCCTAAAAGCTAGTGGTAGTATTATGTTTAATTTCAAAATCATATATGTTGTAAAACATATAAAAAGTAACATTCCATATAAGTTAAAAGTTAAGTGTTAGTTTGGAATGAAACTTTACTTGAAAAATTTAGAAAAATAAGACATACAACCTTGGAATGAATATTTATTGTTGAAACATGTGCGGTAAATGAATCTAATATAACATGATATATCATTTAGAAAGTCTAAATGGATATGTATTACATGAATAAAATCTAAGTATGACTCAAAGATTTTTCATGAACATTATGTTTTGTTGTATCATGCTTGATTACAAGATGATTTGACAATATTAATATCTAATTAAAAAGTTATTAGATAACTTGTGTAATATTCTAAAAGGAATATGTTTGATTATAAAATCATATCCTAAATCTGGAACAGCTTCCAAATTCTATAGATGAACAATTTTTCAATTGTTGTTAAAATTGTCATAGTCAACAAACTTGAAAGTTTGAAGGGCATCAAACATTACACAATAGATATTAATGTTTACGGGTTTTTAAGAGCATATTGTTGTTTGTATACAATGATGCTAATGAAATTGAGATGACACTCAATACTAGTTATGGTAAAGATTTCATCTTTGGCTATTACTAGTTATGCTTACTAAAAGCATAGTTGCATTATACATTAAGAGAATAAGAATACTTCAAACTTTAAACTGTTTGGAAGTTTGATTATCATAAATTTGTGGTTAAGGATGTCACACACTTTATGAAATATAATATGGCATTATCAAAATAGTTGAGTATGCACATACAAGAATTTAATTAGTTGAATTCTTGAAATAAGTATTCTTAAAATTCCGATAGATCAAAGTTGGATGATTTATGTCTTGTCAACAAGTATGAATGTCATTACTTGAGACATAATTCATCAACAAGAGTTATCATGCATTGATCTATTTAGTATTTGGATAAGGGATGTTAAACAATTATTATAATAAATTTAAATACATGGTATATTTAATTTATAATAAATTGAATCCTATATTTGTATGTTTAATCCATGAATAAATGTTATTCTAAATTGTCCGTTGTCAGTTAATAATATGGGAATATTATTAAATCAAGACAAATCTGAAGGTTGGTATAATATACTTAAAGTATATTGATGCGTAGTCATGCCATTTCAGATGATATTCAATGATACCGAATATAGGACTTATCCCAACTACATGATGTTACTTTATGGATTTTGTTATTAAGTAAATCATGAGAAGTTATCCTCAGACTTGAGATGCAAGATAAGTGTCATGAATGTAGTGCATTTTTATGGAACAACTTAACGCTATACGTAACTGGTAGTCATAAGGGTTGTTTTCGAAAGTGTTACAAAGTTTGTGGGTTTTGCTTGTAGTCAAGATATAATTTGTTCCTTCAAATTTATTTTTGGAGTTTAATACTGCTTGGCCCCTCGTAGGGTTGGTAAGATGCATGTGCGGCCGCACCCAAGATCTTCCCTGAATATGTTCAGAAGATTTGGTAATCTTGATCAATCACAAACAACGAGAAACAGGATGGTTAATTAAGGAATGACTTTAATCCATATCCTTATTAACGTGGTATTAGAAACAAAGGGATAATAATAATGAGAAATCATTAAAAGGTTTTTCCAGGAGCCTTACTCGAGATTGTACTAGAGGCATCGACGTGTTGCTAGACGCTAACCGATGTGATTACACTATTAAAATATGTCCAAGTGGGAGCTGTTAGATTATGGACATTATTTTAGTAGTCGTATGTTAGGATCGAACTCGAGATCACGGGATTGCACACTTTACGTATGAAAGTTAAAGTTTAATAATTAAATGTAAAAGTTTATATTTAATTATTTATTACACAAATATATAATGATTATTTAGTATTTAAGATAAATGACTAATGATCATTAGACGAATAAAAGGAAAGTAATGTGTATGATTTATTGGAAGGTCAAGAAAGTTCTAGAAGAAGTTCCACCTCCTTTGTAACTTGAGCTCCAAGTAAACTATACTATGTAAACTATTCTCCCAAAAACAAAATGTTACAAAATTCTTTGCTTCCTCCAATTTCCGTATTTCACTTGTCGTATAATGCAACCATATCATATCTGACTCATCGATTCTTATTGGCTTATCCTTAAAATATTGCCTATCATATTCTCCCAAATAAGCTACATCAGAGTTCCTTACAGAGTATCCAAAAAATCCAGTGGAAGGTCCTTTTCTTTTAAAAACAACACAAACTCCATATCCCCTTAACTTACTGAAGCTCCAATCTGATGGCAATTCAACCTTTACATGATTTCCCAAACTTTTATTTGTAAACCAATTTGGAATGCTTTTTCCATCATATATTATTTCCATATTCTCAATGGAACTTCCTGGCAAACGGAACAATCCACATCTGTTATCCACATACCGAAGGAAAGAAGAAAATCGAGAGCCTTGGGAAGTTACAGATGAGTCAAGACATTGAGTCTCCGATATCGACATCTTAAATAATTTTGGACAACCAGTGAGATAAGTGTACCTTGTGCTCATGATTGGGTTTGATCCGCTAATTGAACTTAAGGAGGTGCAATGACTTGCATGAAGAAAATATAGGCTATGTGGAAGTTCGGGCAACACTTCCAGCTTCTTGCAACCATCAATGCTAAACCAACTAAGATTAGAAAGTTGACTGAAACTTCCAGGCAAGCTAGTAAAATTGTTCCCTTCCAAGTTCAGATCCTCTAAACATGATAAGCTTCCAATGCTCTCAGGAACTTCTACTAAATTGCAGTAGCTTAAATTCAGTTCCTTTAACATATTTAAACCTGCCAATGAAACTGATATTTGGGGATGTTGTTTGTTCCATATTAAACCAGAGATTGAAGTCCAGCATCTAGACCAAAAGGCTTCAGGAAAACTCCCAACCCGTGTGCAGTCTTTCAGATTTAAGACAACAAGCTTATTAAGCATTCCAATAGATGGGTGAAATGTAGCCAAATTCACACAACCTTCAAGATCTAGCACTTCAAGATTTGTAATCTCTGAGAAGTCAGGGGTGGTTGTTAGGTTGCAGCAGTACCTTAGCTTCATTATTTTCAACCTTGTTAAACACTGATATCAATAGAAAAAAGATTAGTCCTTATATCTTTAGGTGTCAAACATAAACACATGTATGAACAAGTAAATACCTTTGGTGTAGTCCAAAGTTGCATTATGTTGCTGTAAGAGAGGTCGATGACAACAATGTTTTCTGGATAGAAATCTGAAGGTAAGTACTTGAAAGGGCATCCATGCCAACAAAACAAGCTTAGCTCATTGGACAAAAAATACAAACTTCCCGAGTACTTCACATTGTAACCCTTCAATTCCACTTTCTGATCAAATTCTTCCTCAGCATAAATTTTCAGGATCCGCAAATTTTTCATAAAAGCAAAAGAATTAGCGTCTATGTGAACCTTTTGACTAGATTCCCTTAACAAAAGGACTAGAACTTCAATTGCTTCAGTCATTGCCACCTGAAAAAGCAAGAACATGTAACTTAAATTAAAAAGAGTAACATACGCAATTGTGTATACTTTTATATTAATATGAAGGTAAAGAAGAATATGCCACTTCTTACTTTCTTTTCACTCAATGCAGATGATATACACAATCTTCTCTGTTTCCTGGTCATGATATCTTCACGAACAATTTCCCTTGCCATGCTTTGAATCAATTCATGCATTTGAAGACGCATATTATATGCAGATATTGTTATTAGGAACTTATCAGCTAGAACTTCAATAATAGCATTTGCAGAACAGTCGCTGCTGTCTAGTACACTTGCAGCAAAATATCTCTTTTCCCCTATGAAAGCACATGCAATGTCAAGAAACATTCTTTTCTGATCAGATTCCAACCCATCAAAACTTGGCCTAAGTTTTTTTAGGATATCTGAATTAGAAAATGTTCGGAGTCTTTTTAATTCGCCTTCCCAAACATCCACAGATTTTTCACACAATAATCCACCAAAAATTTTGAGAGCCAATGGGTGACCTTGCAAATGTATTATAACTTGGGAAGCAAGCTCTTTGAAATCTTCTAAAGGTTCCATTTTTCCAAATGCATATAAACTAAAGAGCTCAAGAGCTTCATAATAACCTAAAGACTCCATTTCATAGATTATATCCACTTTATGAGATATTAGCAATTGTTTGTCTTTACCGGTGAAAATAATAAGACTTCCAGGGGTAAACCAATTAGATGAACCTGCTAGTGCTTCTAACTGCTCCATGTTATTCACATCATCCAAAACAAGCAGGATTGGCTTACATGCCATCCTCTGCTTTATTACCATAGAACCTTCACCAACACTTGATATCTTCGGATTATCTGTTTTCAGAATCTTACCAATCATTTGCATCTGGACTTGCGTTAGGCCTTGTTGTTTTTCAACTCCTTGAACATTATCACAAAAGCAGCTCCCGTCGAAGTGGGTATGCATCGAGTTGTAGACAGCTTTGGCAAGAGTAGTCTTTCCTATTCCACTTATGCCACATATTCCAATCATGTTAACCTTATCTGACCCAACGAAGCGTGACAAGTTTAATTTGTCGAAATGGAAATCGATGCCAACAAGATTCTCACCAACATGTAAGGTTCCGTCACATAATTTTTTGAGAATTTCTCTGGAGATGGAATCGATGAACTTGTACTCATACCTGTAAACACAAAGAGACAATAAGTAAGAGAAACTGTATAGTGTTAAGCTTTAGTAGAGCTACAAAACTAATTACACAAAAACAAGAAATTTACCCATTTGTCATGTCCTGGAGATACAATCCAGATAAGTTAGCCGCATTGAATAGAGTTTCCCGCCATTTATCCACCTCTCTTCTATTTGAAACATCATGTTTGGCAAAAGCACGAGCATAGCTCCCGGTTTGTTTTCTCACGACATCAGGCTTAACATCATAAAAGATTATTTGAACCTCGTGTTTAGGCTCTCCCATTTGCTTGCAGTCAAATATTTTGACAAGTTCCCTCAGACACCATGATGAAGAAGCATAATTTTTGGAGAAGATAACTATCAAAAATCTCGATTCTTCAATGGCTTTGTAGAGATGAGGAGCTATCTCTTCTCCTTTAGGCAATTTGGTATCATCTCTAAAAGCATAAATTCCTTTTTGCTTGAAGTCGTTGAACATATGATCCATGAAACTTTTACGGATATCTTCACCTCTAAAACTTACAAAAACGTCATATTTCCACCGATGAGGAATGGATGTAGTAGCCATTGTCAATAATGAGATTGTGCTGGGTTTACAAGTACAGTAAACGTTTTCAGAAAAAAGTCAAAATAAAGTTGAAACAATTTATAAGCACCAAGAACCCATGACTAAGTAGCATAAAACAATCAAACATGTGAGTGCTTTTGTGTAATACTATGTAACATGTAGACAGGACAAACATGCTAAATGTTTATATATAAGTTAACGGTTAAAAAACACAAAAAAACAAAACATAGATAGGGGAAACAACATCACATAAATAGACAGCCAAAACTATTATACATTTATACACATCTTAAGTAGAGGGACCAAAAACTGTGGCACATAATATTACCATTGCATTTAGCTTAAGAGAGGTGTTCTGTCTTCCATGTTTCCTTAGAATATGAATGTAGATTAATTTGACCACTATGAATGTTAGTTATAAATGACACCAAGCTTACTACGTTTTGGTAACCATTAAAAGCTTTCATAGAATACATGCACAAGCATCAAGAAACCAAAAGCGTAAAGTAAAGTTCCTTCAAGTCACTGATCCACACAACACTACAACTTTTGAAAGTTTTCCACACTTCATGTCATTTACACGAAAACAGTACTATTTCTCCTACAGTGCCATGTATCTTATGCTACCTAACCTAATAAAAAAACATCTTTCACAGACTCAAATCAGTCAATCATGTCAATTGTATCCCAACTAGTTTAATGGGTGTTTGTTTTAACTTATTTGATGAGCTTATTGAACTTTTTATAAGCTCAATTTTAAAGATTACAACGAAACACCAATAATACTGGAAATTACAAATATGACAATCTATTGATTGAATAACCAAAACCCAGCAAGTATGAAACAAATTACAAATATGAAAAATAATTGGCAACTGGAATTAACTTACAGCGGATGGATGGAATGAAATGAAAATGAAAAGAGATGAAATGAAGTTCAGGAGAAAAGAGTAAAGGGCAAGTTGGTTGACTTTAAGTCAACTTTAATTTCACTTTCAGTCCCTCCGTTTTAGATACTATGAAAATTCGTGTATTAAGTTACATGTCAATCATTTGAGTTTTGTCATATACATATTAGCTTAACTTAATTCATCCTTGATAAATTTCCAAGCGATAATACACAGTGGCGTAGCTTTTAAGGGGCCGGGGGGGCGCCCGACCCCCCGAAATTTTTTTTGCGATGTAGGGGATATATAGTTTTCGTGTAGAAAAATTTCGGTATATTCGGTTTCGACCCCCCAAAAATTTTGGTATACCTCAAATATAGCCTTAGGAAAAAAAAATTTAGATCCCGACCCCCCACTTGAAAATTCCAAGCTTCGCCACTGATAATACATGACATGAGTTATGTGACGTGAGGTATAAGGAAGAAAAAAAAAAGAGATTTATGAAGTTCCTGTGATGTTAAGTAATCTATTATTATACATGAGTTATTCTTTTAACTTTTGAAGTTTGGCAACGTTAGTCCCTATTAGTCAAACCATTACAAGGATAGTCCTTATTCCTTTAATAACTTTTTTTCAGGAAAGGTCCTTTGATTAATGGAACCTTAAAATATTAGTACATGAGTTGACTTGAAAGCTTTAAAATATATTTAAATCCATTATTGTAAAAATTGAAGTGTTACAATTTTTTTAAATGTACAAAGTTTTAGTAAAACCTACTAACTGCATTCTCTCTACCAATAAAATATCATTTTTGACCACTAAGGTATTTTTTTTTATTAGTTGAATTATAAAAATGAACACTTACTTTGTGACAACCCAAAATAAAAATATGAACACTTACGCCGGAGCTTTTTTAGGTGGGATAAAAATGATGGATAAATAAGAGAATATAAAAGAAATGGAAAGGAAATAAAGTTGATTTTTTATTTTATGTTATCGAGTTGAAATGAAAAGAAAAGAAAAGAAAAGAAAAGAAAAAATGTTGTGTTATCAAGTCAGGAAGAAAATAAAAAGAAAAGAGACATAATTACATGTATGCGTTTTAAACGTGTTCATTTTTATCACAAAAGTACAAATGAGTAAAAGACTTATAAATACTGAAGGTTATATTGGTTATTGCAAACACAATAGTTTAAGAGTAATTTTGTTTTCGTATAAATCCACCCATATTTAGGCGGAAAATATTTGAACAAAAATGTTACGAATTTTCATGTTATTTCTTTTTTGTTTCTTTTCCATTCTGATTAAGAAAACTCAAGAACATAATAATTATATATTTCCATCCTTCAATGAAAATTTACCATATAAGTAATTTGCGACTAAAATCACTTATAGTTTACGGATGGATGGAAGATTGTGAATGAATGCAATGAAAATGAAAGATCAAATGAAGTTTAGAAAAGAGTAAAGGCAAGTTGACTATAAGTCATTCTTAATTTCAATTTCAGTCTCTCAAATTTAGATACCATACAATTTCATGCATTAAGTTATAAAAAATGATGAGTATGCCTAATTAGCAAGCCTACTTCTATTCCTAATGATTTGATTGATGGATTTGAAAAAGTGATTGGTGGAATTTAGAGAGAGAAAATGTTTAATACAATTATACAAGTACATGAAAGGTATCATTGTACTGCCTCCGTCTCAAAATTATTGTCAGGAGATAAGAATTACAAAGTTTAATAAAAGTGGGGCCACTTTTATTTTCAACCACTTAAAGAGAATATTCCCCTACCATATTCTCTAGTTTTTACTTAAAAAGGAAAGTGGACAATTAATTTGAGACATCCTAAAATAGAAACGTGGACAATAATTTTGAGACGGAGGTAGTATTTTTTAGGTATAATTGTTACAATCACATAATTTTCACTCGCTCATTTCTATTTAGTTGTTTTCTTACTCTATCCGGCTATTGAACCTGGTTTCCCTCTGACATGATATTTTATACATCAATTTCCTGTATCAAGTTATATGTCAATCTTATATGTTTTTTAGTTTAGTTTATCATATCACATCACGATGTCTCATTAAGTGAAAATTATGTAATTGTAGCAATTTTTTATAAGTGTTTACGGTGACTTCAGCTATGTAAAAATAATAATCACTCGGCTGAATTGCATAAAAGGACTAATAATCTCATTTTAGTTATATCAAATCAATGTCTTTTTTTTTCAAAATTCAATTATTCAAAAAGATGTGATGCAAAATAAGATTTAGTTGGTGATTCCTTGATTTCCAAGGTCTTTGATTATTTCTTTTTCATTTCATATTCATTTCAATGTGGAAAACATAGCAAGCTCATTTTTATTATGGACCATTTTTCTACTAGCTATCTCTAGGAGTGTTCATTAAATCAGATTGAACTGACTCAATGGCGGACCCACCGAAAAAGCTAAGGTCGTTGCTTACTAGGTCATGGTCAGGTCGGCTAAAATCACCTCGAGTTAGGTTAGATAGAGTCGGGTCGAATATAGCTGTGTCGAGCCTAATTTAACACTTTTTACTAATGAAGCAACACATCAATGATATATGATAAGTTTAGATTAATCGTGATAATGAATATTTTTGTTTTTAAGTTGAAAACTAATATTGTCGTCGAATTGTATGCGTTTGATGTTGTATAATATATGTTTTATAAACCTATCAATTGACTTGCTTGAATTTTTTAAGCTTTGTGTATGTTTGGTATTGAATTCCAAGCGAGTTTTGTTAGCTTAACTTAATTCATCCTTGATAAAATTCCAAGCGATAATACATGAGTTATGTGACGTGAGGTATAAGGAAGAAAAAAAAAAAAAGAGATTTATGAAGTTCCTGTGATGTTAAGTAATCTATTATTATACATGAGTTATTCTTTTAAATTTTGAAGTTTGGCAACGTTAGTCCCTGTTAGTCAAACCATTACAAGGATAGTCCTTATTCCTTTAATAACTTTTTTTCAGGAAAGGTCCTTTGATTAATGGAACCTTAAAATATTACATGAGTTGCCTTGAAAGCTTTAAAATATATTTAAATCCATTATTATAAAAATTGAAGTGTTACAATTTTTTTAAATGTACAAAGTTTTAGTAAAACCCACTAACTGCATTTTCTCTACCAATAAAATATTATTTTTGACCACTAAGGTATTTTTTTTTACCACTAAGGTACTTTGTGACAACCCAAAATAAAAATATGAACACTTACGCTGGAGCTTTTTTAGGAGGGATAAAAATGATGGGTCAATAAGAGAATATAAAGAAATGAAAAGGAAAAAAGTTGATTTTTTATTTCATGTTATCGAGCTGAAATGAAAGGAAAGGAAAAGAGAAAATGTTGTGTTATCGAGTCAGGAAGAAAATAAAAAGAAAAGAGACATAATTACATGTATGCCTTTTTAAACGTATTCATTTTTATCACAAAAGTACAAATGAGTAAGAGACTTATAAATACCGAAGGTTATATTGGTTATTGCATACTCAATAGTTATTATGGACCATTTTTCTACTAGCTATTTCTAAGAGTGTTAATTAAATCAGATTGAACCGACTCAAGGGTGTACCCAGCGAGAAAGCTAAGGTCGTTGCTCACTAGGTCATGGTCAGGTCGGCTAAAATCACCTCGAGTTAGGTTGGATAGAGTCGAGTCGAATATAGTTGTGTCGAGCCTAATTTAACACTTTTTACTAATGAAGCAAAACATCAATGATATATATGATAAGTTTAGATTAATTGTGATGATGATTATTTTTGTTTTTAAGTTTAAAACTTATATTGTCGTTGAATTGTATGTGTTTGGTGTTATATAATATATGTTTTATAAACCTATTATGTGACTTGTATTGAATTTTTTAGTCGTTGTGTATATTTGGTATTGAATATTAAAGGTTCTATAGGTGTTTGGTGAGCCGTGTAGAACCGTAGAGGGGGGGGGGGGGGGTGAATACGGTTTCTTCGGCTTTTTAGAACGTTTAAAAACTTTAAGCCACGAAGACAACCAAGTGGTCTAAGTAGGAACAACCACAATTACAAGTATATAAAGCTAGTAAAGAACACCACGATATATACTGGTTCGAGATGGGGGTTTATACCATCCGTACGTCCAGTTGCGAATCCACGACACAATACTATTCACTAGTATAATCCTTTCGGTGGACTACAAACCATTACAATTCACTCCATCGATATTCGCCAATATCGATGCTCACAAAGAAGGAGTTACTGTAGCCACCCGTACTTTTAAGTCATAATTTTACTATATACTTTTACTTATTATTATTTTAATTTTAAGTACATTTATTTTTATATGTAACCTAGAAAGTTCAATCGCGTGAGCCTAATTCGTAACCAACATTAGACTATTTTCAGTCTAAGTGTTCTATTTATATATAGTCATATTTTATATGTACTATTACTATTTTTTTTTTTTTTATATAAACCTTGCACCTTTTACGACTTACGTGTTTATAACTTATGTCTTTAAGTTTTAACGACGTTTAAATACTCCGATAGACTCATGACTAATTTAATATATTAAAATAGGTTATATTGATAAGTTTTAACATTTTTATAAGTATTATATTTTATGTTACCCGATTTTAAGTTTCGTGACTTAAGGGCGTTACATTTGCAATTACCGGGATCAAACTATACCCTCTAATCATTAAACTATCTATATAATACTAGATAATCACATTTAATCCTAAGGTTGCACGTGCCCCTGTTTGTATCAAAATGTGTCGAAGTAAATATCATATTTGTACACCTACGTGTCATCCAACAAATGATGATTATGTACATCTTTTATATAATAAAATAAAACCCCTATTGGGAATTTTCCATTTCAAAAAAATGCATTCATACCTTATTTAGTAATAATTTTTTTAATCTGGTTTTTTTAAAAGTATTTTTATTATCAAAATAACCTTAAATATTTCTATTTTTGTCAAAAAATTGCATAAAAAACGTTTTATACTCAAATATTAAAAAAAATCAGCTAAAAAATACATGTGTCAAAAATTGAAAGATTAAAAACTTTGTCTAGGCGGGGTAATCTAAAAATACTGAAGGGTTTATTCTGTAACTTAAAATTATCAAAGAAAACATAATTACCCAAACAAACATAAATCACATCCACCCCAAAAACCTAAATCAGATTCAATCGATCCTAACCCTAAATCACATCCACCCGAAAAACCTAAATCAGTTTCACTCGATCCTAACCCTAAATCGTTGAAGAACCAAACTCGATATCACAATCACGTAGATTCTCAAAATTAATTACAACTCATTCAATTCAACAATTAGTTTGTACCTCAAATTAATTTTGATAAGATTTTAGGTTCCAGGTTTGCTATGTTATGATGAATAAACTCACTATATATGATTAGATTTTTTAATCTAATTGTTTCAATTCGTTTTTAAACTTTAGTTTGATTTAGTTGTGTTTATTGGTGTTCGCAGGGATTCTGGGAAAAGAGTAGGCATTACCGTAGATCATCAACCTCACTACCTGAGGAATTTATTTTTTTGATTAAATTTGGATTTTATTACTTGCAACAAGATCATATCTACAACTCAACAACACAGGTAATATTATGACAACCCTTCTGTTTACATACACAGTGAACTAATAAGTTTACAAACTACACATATTCTATTCATTCTCATTCGAACAGAAAGGAGGGAGTATTAAATTGGGTTCTAAGCTGCTCTCTATGAATCGATTTATGTTTTTAATTCAATATTTGTTGCACGCCATGTAGTATAATGTGTATGTTTTATGATAATCCTTCTTAACATATGATTAGCAGGTATTCGTATTCATTCATATGTCTTGACACCAGTAATAATTGCATCCGCAATCAAAATTAGCCACTGATTGTTTTTAGATAAATACATGTTATGATCATCTAATAAAAATACAGGTGATAGGTTAATTGATTTTTAGATGCTCCTTATTTACTTAATATGCATGTATTTAATTAGTTTTACAACCAATTTTATCAAAGGTTTTTGGCTCAATCTTCTATATATGCAGGGATTAATACTTAATATGTATGTATTTAATTAGTTTTATAACCAATTTTATCAAAGGTCAATTTTTTGGCTCAATCTTCGATATATGCGGGGATTAATCAAAATCCAGGTTAGTTTCTCAGTGATTTTTATAGTGGATATAAGTTACATCTACTCTCAGGCATATCTTTGAATGGGGTTGCTCTCAAATAGCAGCAGGTAATTTGTTTGCCTTTTGTGTCCATAAGTTAGTTAGAGTTCTTCCATTAATTGTTGTTCTTTAGATTATTGTTGTTTTCTAATTAGTTTTAATGTGTTGACTTCTCATAGGTCGAAGCATTCAAAGACGAAACGGAGGAAACGGAGACAACGGAGTGGGGCTGATTAAGCAAGATTAATAAGAGGTATATATATATGTTCCATTTTTTCCATGCATGTATAATTTGGTTCTCTTTTTTTGAATTAGTGTAGATGATAATGCGTCTTCTCATAGGTCGAAGCATTCAAAGATGAAACGGAGAAAACAGAGCGGAGCTGATGAAGCAAGATTAATAAGAGTTATTTATATGTTCCATTTTTTTGCATGCTCAAACTCAAAACATATATGTACAGTTAGAAAAAAAGTGTAGTTGAAATTATTGCTGCCAATAATAAGCTAAATATGAATGAGAGGGGTGTATTGAAAAAAAGTATACTTGACCTTGGAGCTGCTACACGGAATACTCCAACAGTTCCTGTTGATTCCCATGTACAATGCCGAACAGTTGGCGATAAAGGGAAAAGACCCATTGAAGGTGCTATTATGTTGTTATTGATGATAGATGTATTACATTTAATATCAATGCCCACCATCATTCACACTTTTTTTCCTGTAATTACTTACACTAAATGCTTACCATTATTCACAGCAGACCGCTCTTCCATTAGTACACCTGGAGCACAAAATTCGCAGACGCCGCTGTATACAATGCCTGACTGGAGGTGAGTACCTATTAATCATTGGTTTCAGTTATGTATATAACAAGTTATGATCTTTTTTTAAGCTATATTTGGGTGACACTTTTGGATATGCCAATGTTTCTGTATTAGGTGCCGCTCAGTTTCAAGTACCACCAAATGCCTGCATAGCTCACGGAAGAACTGGTTGTTGGTTCCCATTATGCCTGGCATGACATCAGCGTCATATATAGCTGTTCCTTCATCCTCAACTGCTGTGCCTTTGACACCAGAGAGCGCGCATCCATGGCCGGCTGCAAATGACATTGAAGGTTAGTAACTCATGTTTGCTACGATTTCTATTCGCTCACAAATCTCATTTCATGACGTAAACCTTATGAGAAGTTACATCAAAGATTTCTAAATGTTTAGTTTTTTCAGGTCTTAATGTCGCATTCCTTTTTTTTTTAAATAACCACTATCGCAGTTAAACTTCATATGCTTAGAATTTTATTGTTGCTATCATTTTATTCTCCAAATAAAGATGTGTAGTTGGAGTCCTGCACACTTATGAAGGATGTTATAAAGATTAACTTTTGATTGATTAGCTGTTACTTGGTTTCCTTTTCAGGTCTTTTGAACAGGTTGGGTGAATCCAATATGGAAGGAATTACAGGGGAAATGTCTACAATCTAACAGGTCAACTTTTAAACTACCTCCCAACAGGGGTTAATGTGGTTCGGTCCGGGTCTGCATTTTTTAGGGTGGGTGTCACAGGTGGACATATCAATGATTGTTATCTTCAATTAGTTCTGTTTTGCAAGCTTGTGAAAAGGGAATGTCATGGTGTATTTTCAAAAGGTCAAAAATAATATAACACAACACAACCTACCGCCAGTAGTTAATGGTTACGCACATTAAGTAGATGGCCGACCCACATTAACCCCTGCCACAATTGGGTGTTTATCGAAACCCGGATTCTATTTTATTTAGCTTGAATCTCCTAATAAAATGTAATTTCTTTCAAATGTTTTTTTAATTTCGATTTTCAAATCATTAAATCCATGATTCTGTTATCTGTTTGTGATTCTAAAATTCGATTTTTGATGTTTAGGGGAATTATGTAGAATAGCGATTGATCATGCAAGGTAAATCTACAATTGAACTCATTTATTTATGCAAAAGTATTTACTGTCATATCTATATCTACTTAATATGTCTAAGTAAGTTGTCTCTGTTTGTTCAGGCCTAGAGACATTCTCTTTTTTCCTATGGCATGTTGATGCGTGGGAATCGCAACAGGCTTTACCTCTCGAGGGATCTCGAGAAGCTTACAACCCCCACCAGGCAGTGTACCTGATCGTTGTAGTATAGTATAGTGACAAGTACCGGGGGATTGATCGTTCAGCTAGGAATAGTGTCGTTAGGATTGAAATTAATCTAACTAGGTCTAAAGGTGAAGGATGATTCTTTTTGTATTTTTATATTTTATGAAAAGCAAGTAAAAATCTCGGGTATTGGGAGAGTGGGCGGAATTAGTTGCTAATCAACTAACCCAAAAGCTACTAATTAAACTAATTAACAATAAAACTAAACTAAGGTTCTACAAGATAGGTGAAGCATGTCTATCCATGATATGTTACTCCTTGCTAGCTATCCAATCCTACCTATTTAATTGTAACCTTGTTTTAATTGACGGGTTGTATTCCTTAATACCATTCATGGGGTGGCATACATAACTCCCCAATTCTATGAGCTCTTATCTCCTCCTACACCATGCCCAGCACAACTATAGGGATTGTAAACAGTGGCTCATGCATTAAATACAACCAATAAAGACCTAGTACGCCTCGGTTCATGTTTCTTAAGACGTTCAAGCATGTTACCATTTGGAGATCTGCCAGTTTTCTTAAGCCTAACATATAAATCATTCAACCAAAAGAAGAATCAATAGAAAACAAGGATTATAAACTAAACCAACTAGATCTATTGAAGTTGTCACACCCTAATTGATGAAGATAGACACAAACATCAACAAGGAATCAATAAGATCTAATCAATTATATACAAGTTTCACACAATCATAAGTAGACACAAGGTGAATTAGCCAAGCATGATTAAAGAACAAGCAACAATAATGATAATTGTAAACACGAATTAAGATAGAATCATCAAACCATTACAAGATGTTTATGGAGTGATTGAAACCCTCTAAGTTGCTGGAAAAACACCCACCTAAACCCAGGAATCGACCTTAGGGTTTAGGGCTTACAAAAACTGAAGTTATGAAGTTATATTTATAGGCAGTTTTCTGTTGGCCCATCTTGACGGCGTCACCTCGTCCTTCTTGACGCCGTCAAGAAGCCTTTTTCACCAAATTGAAGATCTTTTCGTCCCGGTCGTTTTCTTTTTTGAATCGCTCAAATCCGAGTTCGTATGCAAAAGTTATGGCCAAAACGGTGTCAGCTACTCCGCGCGCAAGTTTTGACAAGTTTACTCTTGACGCCGTCACCAAAATGCTCTTGACGCCTTCACCAACTCTCGGATTTTTATTCTTGATGTCTGACGCCGTCAGGAATTAACTCTTGACGCCTTCATGAACTCTCGTATTTTAATTCATCAAGTCTGACGCCGTCAGGAAATTACTCTTGACGCCGTCAGGTACTGTTCCCAGCATGGAAAATTGAGACTTTGCCGTTTTCTTCACTTTTATGCTCCAAAAACGTCCAAAATAGCTCCTTTTCCAGAATTCACTCTCCAAGTACCTAAAATCACAAAAGGAACGATTTAGGGCAATATTTGATCAAATAAATTCAATTCCGGGCTTAAATGACCCCCTAAAAGTGGTTCATTTTTCGCCTTATCACATGTTATCGAAGATTGCGATTGTAGCAACAACCATGTGAAAAGGTATCGGCCACTATTCTATACCTTAGCAAGTGTGTTTAAAATTAGATATCCAAATTTCATGCACATTTATTTTACCATAATTTATAATGATACATGTTAACTAGACAATGGACGAGCACAATCTGAGTCAAACAGTATTAACCTACTGCTTTTTTAGCGTAAAAAATCAAATATATCAAGGTTTGTTAAACTTTTCATATGGAAATATGAGTACATGCACAAGGTATTCAAGAAAATCATTTTTATCAAGCTCTTATCCCTGCATTATTGAGATGCTCTTAGAAAAGTTAGCTAATTGGTTGGCTTCGTCTTCACTTTAACCCATTATGCCTGGCATGACATCAGCGTCATATATAGCTGTTCCTTCATCCTCAACTGCTGTGCCTTTGACACCAGAGAGCGCGCATCCATGGCCGGCTGCAAATGACATTGAAGGTTAGTAACTCATGTTTGCTACGATTTCTATTCGCTCACTGATAAGGCGAAAAATGAACCACTTTTAAGGGGTCATTTAAGCCCGGAATCGAACTTATTTGATCAAATATTGCCCTAAATCGTTCCTTTTGTGATTTTAGGTACTTGGAGAGTGAATTCTGGAAAAGGAGCTATTTTGGACGTTTTTGGAGCATAAACGTGAAGAAAACGGCTAAGTCCCTATTTTCCATGCTGTGAACAGTTCCTGACGGCGTCAAAGGTAACAACCTGACGGCGTCAGACGTATCTACAATTAATTTTACCGAAAGTTCGTGACGGCGTCAAGAGTCAGAGGCTGACGGCGTCAGAGATCATGGAATTATTTACCGAGAGATGGTGACGGCGTCACACACAGGGCGTCAAGAGTAAATTGCATGACGGCCTAAGGGTGACGGCGTCAGAAGTAGATCAAGAGCGTCCGATGAACTATTTGGCGGCGGTCTGACGGCGTCACAAGTTTCTTCTTGACGCCGTCATATCAGATTTCCTATATATACTTTTCTAGTTGTTCAGTTTTTGGAGAGGAGTTTTTGGGAGAAACCCTAGATACGATTTTGGTGTGACTTTACAGGTTTTTCAAGGGTTCCAACCCCTTGATACCTTGCATGATTAATAAAGATAAGTGTTCTTTTAATTCAATCAATATGTCTATGTGTTGGTTGTCTATATCTTGTTCTTGTCTTAATTCTATCATGCTAGGCTAAATCTCTCTTGTGTTTGCTTAGATCTAATGAAACCTAGATATTGATTATGTGTTGATTACTTGTTTATTCTTGTTCTTGGATGAATGATTTTATATGTTAGGCTTAAGAAAACTGGCAGATCTCCAAATGGTAACATGCTTGAACGTCTTAAGAAACATGAACCGAGGCGTACTAGGTCTTTATTGGTTGTATTTAATGCATGAGCCACTGTTTATAATCCCTATAGTTGTGCTGGGCATGGTGTAGGAGGAGATAAGAGCTCATAGAATTGGGGAGTTATGTATGCCACCCCATGAATGGTATTAAGGAATACGATCCGTCATCCATGCAATTATAACAAGTAATTAACGTGTAAAAGATATCTAGGGAGTAAGGAAATCTAAGTAAACACATCTTCTCCAATTACTGCTCACAACCTTAGTTTAAATTAGTTTATTTTATTTTATTTTAATTGCATCTTAGTTCTGGGTTAGTTGAATAACAACTAATTCCGCCCAAATCCTTCAAACCCGAGATTTTAATTGCTTTCTAAAAAATATAAAAACACAAAAAATAATCTTCTTTCATCTCTAGAACTAGTATTTAGGTTTTCTAATCCTAGCGACACTATTCCCAAGTTGAACGATCAATCCCCCGGTACCTGCCACTATACTATACTACAACGATCAGGTACACTGCCTGGTGGGGGTTGTAAGCTTCTCGAGATCCCTCGAGAGGTAAAGCCTGGTGCAATTCCCACGCATCAAGTTTTTGGCGCTGCAGCCTGGGGAATAGTTATTGTCTAGGTTAGTTTATCTTTTTATTAGGTCTACTTGCTAGATTCCTTTCTAGTAAGATTTTATTTTTATTTTTAGGTTTTCTTTAGTCTATCTTTTTCTTTGTGTGTTTGTTCGTAATCTCCATTGACTCTTTCGTTGACCATTATGGAAAACGCGAATCCACCCCTTTCCCCTAGTGAAGTGGCATTGTTACGTGAATAGATTGAGAATGAGATTAGGGAACTTAGGGAGCTCAACAGGTTAGTCAGAATTGAGCTCGATCAGGCATTTAGTGACCTAGCGACTGTCTTGTATTCAAATGAGGACCTAGGAACTAATGATTTGGAGGATGTTGGTGAGGAACTTGAGGAAAGGAAGATAGATCCAAAACTAGATGATTATTTCAATCTATACCCCACGAAAGAGGAGATCACGTACTATACTAATCTTATTGATAACCCCCGATCTCCTTTTACAATGATTGAACCTAAGATAAAGATAGGCGACCTTAAGAATGCTAAAATACCATGTATGATTGGGTATAAACATATTGAAAATGCTTACATTGATTTTAAATCCCCAATCAACATTATGTCCTCAAATGTCTATAATGATATAGTAAAAACAAAACTTGTGCCTAGAAAAGATCCCAATTACCCCGGGGGAGTTTGTAACTTTGTCGGGAGAGTTAAAGGCCTACATGTCTTTGTTGGAGACTTTACTTATATCACTGACTTTATGGTTGTTGAAGATATGGTTAATGTGATTGATTGTCGATTGTCCCATGTTGTGTTTGGTAAACCATTTATTGAAGAGTCAAAGTTAGAATATGATGAGACAAATGGGACAATCCGATTCTCTAACAAAGTTGACAGGATCACATATAGGATGCCGAATAGAATGAAGGAATTTCGTTTTGTGCCTCGGTTTGACTTGGATAAGATTGGTGCTTGTGAAGATATCAATGAAGAGGATAGGAAAAAAGGCATGGATTATGTATGGGAGAAGAGAAGCCTTTTTTATAAGGATTGCTTAGCTCTAGGACCAAAATATAAAGTTGATAGAGAGCTTGCCACAAAGATGTTAGAAGCACTTAAGAAAAAGGCGAATGAACTTTATGTAGAACATGTACGATCGGGTCCGGGGTACAAAACCAATGTAGGAGATGACATAGAGAGTGAAACCAACGATGAGATTACGTAGTAACCCATGGCCTTGAGTCTAGCTACAAGACTCATAAATAAAGAAAAGCGCTTCTTGGGAGGCAACCCATGCTTTTGTGTGATTTTTATTTTGTTTGTTTGTTATTTGCTTCCGCACGCATGCTTAATTTTTATTGTTGGTAGATCATGTTTCAAAATTAAAAAGTGGAAATACTTTATTATGTTGTTTAGCCTAGTCTTAACTCCAACCTAAAAGTATTTTTGCAAAAGATAAGTGTAAGGGGAAACCCCAAATATGTTTTTAAGAAACACACGATCATGATTCTCCACAATTTTAAGTGAGCATGTATATTAGTACTTGTTAGTGTCAAATGCTTGTATTGAGTCATAATGAAGTTTTGCAGGATTGTCCAGGAAGTAGAACCAAGTTTTTTCCAGAAATTTTCCGGAAACTTAACACAAGGATTTCTGCAGGTCAATCCTGACGGCGTCACGAGTTTACTCTTGACGGCGTCACGGGTGAAAATCTGGAAATTTTACCAGTTTTGTTTTTCTAACGGAGTCTCTAAGTTTTTGTGAATTATTAAGTTTTATAATCTCCAGGAAATCTGCAAACTTCATTTACAAGCATTATATCTTACTTTGCTTTCTAGGATTTTGTAAGTTATATAGGATGCCGCCGATTTTACGCGAAGTTGTCTTGTCTATTTTGTCAGGTTTTACAGGTTATATTGGACAAGAAGATGATTTATATTCTGGAAGGGAAGCTTTGATTGTTCGTTTTCTTGGAGGAAGATCTAACCTGGCCAACCTTTAATCCATACCGAGCGAATCAGGGGAGTATTTGATTTCATTCTCTTTACTTGTTTACTTTTACGTTCTTTACTTGAACATTGGGGACAATGTTCATCTTAAGTGTAAGGGGAGGGTAAAAAGATGATACCTTACAATACACTTTCGCTTGAGTTTGTTTTGTTTAATGGTAGATGTGTAATAAAACTATGAGAAATACTTGTTAGTGTAATTTTAGCGCCAAATTTAAAATTTTTTACAACATTTAGGAGTGAAACTTTAGCCTTAGCGAGCGTCTCATGGATAGGAGATTGTATGACTAGCACTTAACCGTATATTCAGAAAAATTTTCCACCCAAAAATGTGAGGTTCGCCTTTAGATTTGATAGGAAAAGCATTTACTATTAGTGCTTATGAGTGTACCGGTAGCATTTAGATTCTAGAACTTGCGTTAGTGATGCATCCCAAGACCGCTAGTGAGACTACATTCGTGTAGTAGGATTTACTATATGATAAGAGGCATTAGGATCACCCTTGTGTTAAACCCGTATCATAATTTCTTGACCACTTAAGTCATATTGCTTGGCTAGTTAAGTCAACTAATTTTTCCCACACCCTTAGCGTTGTACTCATTTTTAGTACACGAAACCCCTAGTACACCCCTCCGAGCCTATCTTTTCGTTTCTAACTTTAAGCATTTTACTTAAAGAAAGAATTTGTAACACCCCACTTAAATGTACACCCAAATCGCCTTAGCCTTCCGTGTATGCACTCATCTTTAGTGCATTATTGTTATTTGTTAAACCCTAAGTTAACTTTCTAATTGGTTACATGGTTGCTAAGTCGAGTCATATCCTTGTACATATTGTTTTGGGACGATTGGGACTCATGGGTAAGTACTTATTTTATGGAGTAATGGGGAAGAACATCATTTATTACCCCCATATGCACGTTAATTTTAAAAGTGCTCCAAGTGTTTTGATTTTCTTAATTCGAGTCATTAGATTAGTTTATTGTAAAGTATGTAAAGATTCAAGTGTAAGGGGAATTCCCATTCCCTTTGATGTATTATTTTGGATGGTAGGGCAAGAGTGTATGCAAAAAAAAAAAGGAAAAAAAAATAGAAAAAGAAAGAAAAAAACATACGGACTACCATCCCTTTTTATTCTTTGTTTATTTTATGTTTTTTTTTTTTTTTCATTTATTAGCTTAAGTCGAGTCGAGTCTTGGCTTAGCAACGCCTATTATACATGTAATTAACCAATATTGTTAGCTCGCCACCAGTAAAACTTCTTTTATCCAACAAAACCGTGTAATTCATATCCCTATACCTAACGTTACAACCCTTTGAAAGACCTCTTTGATAGTTTATCTTAGGTGCTTACGCCATGTGGTGGAGGTTTGATCCTTTCCCAAGCCTATGGTAATCTATTTTGCTATGACAGGTAGTGAGAGATATCTTCCATTTCCATATTGTTATATTACTTTATTACACCCGAGAGATGTGAGTATCTAAACACTATTTGTGAGGTGCTAGTATATGACCTCCGTGCTTGTCTTTGGTCTTTAGTGGAACGATTATTTGTTGTAATTACTTTTATATTAGTGTTAAATGACCTCTAACTTGTCTTTTGATTAGAATAAAAGCACATTTGCTTGAGGACAAGCAAATCTCAAGTGTAAGGGTATATGATAAGGCGAAAAATGAACCACTTTTAAGGGGTCATTTAAGCCCGGAATCGAACTTATTTGATCAAATATTGCCCTAAATCGTTCCTTTTGTGATTTTAGGTACTTGGAGAGTGAATTCTGGAAAAGGAGCTATTTTGGACGTTTTTGGAGCATAAAAGTGAAGAAAACGGCTAAGTCCCTATTTTCCATGCTGTGAACAGTTCCTGATGGCGTCAAAGGTAACAACCTGACGGCGTCAGACGTATCTACAATTAATTTTACCGAAAGTTCGTGACGGCGTCAAGAGTCAGAGGCTGACGGCGTCAGAGATCATGGAATTATTTACCGAGAGATGGTGACGGCGTCACACACAGGGCGTCAAGAGTAAATTGCATGACGGCCTAAGGGTGACGGCGTCAGAAGTAGATCAAGAGCTTCCGATGAACTATTTGGCGGCGGTCTGACGGCGTCACAAGTTTGTTCTTGACGCCGTCATATCAGATTTCCTATATATACTTTTCTAGTTTTTCAGTTTTTGGAGAGGAGTTTTTGGGAGAAACCCTAGATACGATTTTGGTGTGACTTTACAGGTTTTTCAAGGGTTCCAACCCCTTGATACCTTGCATGATTAATAAAGATAAGTGTTCTTTTAATTCAATCAATATGTCTATGTGTTGGTTGTCTATATCTTGTTCTTGTCTTAATTCTATCATGCTAGGCTAAATCTCTCTTGTGTTTGCTTAGATCTAATGAAACCTAGATATTGATTATGTGTTGATTACTTGTTTATTCTTGTTCTTGGATGAATGATTTTATATGTTAGGCTTAAGAAAACTGGCAGATCTCCAAATGGTAACATGCTTGAACGTCTTAAGAAACATGAACCGAGGCGTACTAGGTCTTTATTGGTTGTATTTAATGCATGAGCCACTGTTTATAATCCCTATAGTTGTGCTGGGCATGGTGTAGGAGGAGATAAGAGCTCATAGAATTGGGGAGTTATGTATGCCACCCCATGAATGGTATTAAGGAATACGATCCGTCATCCATGCAATTATAACAAGTAATTAACGTGTAAAAGATATCTAGGGAGTAAGGAAATCTAAGTAAACACATCTTCTCCAATTACTGCTCACAACCTTAGTTTAAATTAGTTTATTTTATTTTATTTTAATTGCATCTTAGTTCTGGGTTAGTTGAATAACAACTAATTCCGCCCAAATCCTTCAAACCCGAGATTTTAATTGCTTTCTAAAAAATATAAAAACACAAAAAATAATCTTCTTTCATCTCTAGAACTAGTATTTAGGTTTTCTAATCCTAGCGACACTATTCCCAAGTTGAACGATCAATCCCCCAGTACCTGCCACTATACTATACTACAATGATCAGGTACACTGCCTGGTGGGGGTTGTAAGCTTCTCGAGATCCCTCGAGAGGTAAAGCCTGGTGCAATTCCCACGCATCACTCACAAATCTCATTTCATGACGTAAACCTTATGAGAAGTTACATCAAAGATTTCTAAATGTTTAGTTTTTTCAGGTCTTAATGTCGCATTCATTTTTTTTTTTAAATAACCACTATCGCAGTTAAACTTGATATGCTTAGAATTTTATTGTTGCTATCATTTTATTCTCCAAATAAAGATGTGTAGTTGGAGTCCTGCACACTTATGAAGGATGTTATAAAGATTAACTTTTGATTGATTAGCTGTTACTTGGTTTCCTTTTCAGGTCTTTTGAACAGGTTGGGTGAATCCAATATGGAAGGAATTACAGGGGAAATGTCTACAATCTAACAGGTCAACTTTTAAACTTTACTACGGATTCACCGAAAGTCTGAAGAAAAACCATGTAGTAAATCGCCCTTTGTTTTAGTGGCCTGTTGGGATGAAACAACTACTTAAAAAGAGTTTAGGTTAGCTAGAAACGGGTAGGTCGGGCGAGTAGGGTAACAGGAGAAAGCAATATTTTAAAGGTTTGGGCTGAAAGTTGAAGTCGTAATTCAGTACAAGATATGTAATCCAGTGATTCCAGTCATTTTGAAAGTGAAACAAAACCTTGGATATAAGTTTAAGAAGTGGAGTTTGTAGGTTGCATTCGAGAACTTAGATCAACTCTCATTAAATATTTTATTTGCAGTTCTATTATCCGCAGTGATGGTACTCAGATTATCTGTGAAGAAAATTTTGCATCATGTTCGAGTGGTCGTCGTGGTAATGAATAATTGAGCCATCGATTCCACTTCGACATGGTATTTATACACGAGCTGTCAACTAGGGATGGATCAAAGAAATGTGGATGTTATTGCAAGGGAATTCTGTGATGACAACAACCCTATCATAGTTTGCATCGTGAGTTCCTAAATATCATCTTAATCTGTTTTGTCGTTACCCAATAAACTTGATTTATTTGGTCCATTATTTTCTTATGCTCAAGACACCAAAATGGCTGTTGAAAATAAGCTATCTAAACAACCCTTAGTAACATGTTTAGGATGCCAAATGCCTGCTGAAATAGGCTACTCAAACAGCCCTTAGTAACATGTTTAGGATGCCAAATGCCTGCTGAAATAGGCTACTCAAACAGCCCTTAATAACATGTCAAGACACCGAAATGGCTGCTGAAAATAAGCTATCCAAACACCCCTTAATAACATGTTTAGGACGCCAAATGACTCCTGAAATAGGCTATCCAAACGGACCTTAATAACATGTTGAGACATCGAAAGGGATTGTAGATTAATAGTCACTTATCAGACTTTGGTCAAAAACTATAACTGGCAGTGGACTAACATACCTTCTTTATACAACTTCTTTAAAGTGTTTGAACAAAACATAGGCGAGAGGTTTAAGCTCTTTTTTATCTATTTATCAGCTTGAGCTTCTTGCTAATTATAGTTAATTGGGTCAAAACTTGATAAACTCATAAAGCCAAATATAATGAGCTTATCTGTTCTTACAATTTCAGATACAACCCATAAGCCGACATTATAAGTATGTCCAAACACAAGAGTCATACATTTGATTTATTGCCAAGTAGAATTAAATTTGTATGCAAGAAGTTAATGTGTTTGCCCACATTTGGTTTCAGGAGTAGATCAGTAGTCCCAACGAGATGTGGTTTGGCATAGGAAGGAAGAACAATATAGGCTTACGGGGAGCTTATGCATTAAATTTAGCAAAGCAAGGTATGTTAAGGATAAGCAGTTTATAATCTGTATGTAAAAATCATGAGGTGTACACAATGAACAACCATTACATTTTTTTTCAAACATTGTGGTTCGAAATTGATTGAAAATGGTCGTTTTGCCCGAAGTTTACTCTGTTGATCACAAAGATCTGTATGGTTAAGGGGTGTTAACATCAGATTATATGTATAGATGAGTTAACTATAACATGGATTAACACTATTTATTGCATCCCGCCTAAAAGTGTACATATTGTGTCGTCCGTTATCAGATCAATTAACTATAACATTAGCGAAATTTGAGAGGATATTAGAGTCGACATCACTCAGTCAAAAATAGAAAAGGATCCTACTAATGAAGAGCTGGTAAAATCTTATAAAAAAATGCACAATTTAGTCTCGATACTAAAGTTTATGTGCTTTTACAAAATATAGTTGCTTAATTCCTTTAAAATTTGAGGCAATTTCTTCTTCCTTATATAATGTATGCATATAGATGTATTTGATGATGAACCTAAAAGAGATCTTGATAAAGCATTGAACATTGAAGAACTTGGACAAGGGAAAGGTGTTGAAATATGATTATTATCGGGCTTCTGTATTTGAGGTATATATACTTGAAAATCTTCTACATGATAGAACTATAGTCTTAAGAATAATAGAGTTCACATTGCGCTTTTTGTCCCCTTAATTTCGCCTTTCAAGACAAGTTTGCAAAACTAATCGAGTTTTTCATAACAATTTTTTTTTTTTTTTTTTTTTTTTTTTTAATTTGACACTCAGACCACACCCGTTAGACAACCACCCTTAGACACACTACTACTGAGTGGCATATGTAGGACAAACACGATGCCACAAATCTAATACTAAGGTTAAGGATTTCATAGCTGATGTATACAAAAGGAAACACTTTTAGTAGGTGTTACCAGTGGTGGACGGGTGACTTTTATTCCATCTCATAATATCTACCATCTGATCATTAGTATTTTTCTTGGTTTGTTGCAGATTTCGTGAAATAAGTAAGAGTTTCTACTCCATCATTGTTCAACCAACCGAAGATATGCACATTCCCAAAAAACATCAGATATAGGTCTCGGGTCACTGGTCGTTTCAAGTTCCAAAGGACTGTTTGTACAATTGGTCAGGTCACGGGTCGTGCAAAACAGGTGATTATCTTTATCAGTTTATAGTTTATACATTTGCAAATTACAAAATGATCCAGGAACTTACATTGTTGTGCATTCTGTTGGAAAAGCAGGTGTGGACCAGTCGCAAAATAGGTTACGGGTCATTGGTCGTTTCAAGTTCCAAAGGACTGTTTGGTCAATTGGTCAGGTCACACTTGCATCACATAAGGTACCTTTTTATTGTTTAGGCAACCGTAATAGTTTCCCTTTGAGCACATACATCAGTGATTATTTGTAGGATTATAATTTTTGCAGATCACATACACCAGTGATTATTTCCAAGACATGTATGATTTAGCAGTTACGTTCATAGAGAGGGGTTATACTTATGTTGACAACCAAGTTTATATTTTTTGTTATTGTTTAGTTACATCATTTGATTTTATCTCCATGGAATCATAGCATGACTTTTTTATTTTTTATTTTTTATTTTTTTTTGGTGTAGACTGGTGATGAAATAAAGGAGTATATGGAGAAAAAGATGAACAAGCCCCGGAGAGATAGGCCAATCACATAATCACTTAAACATTTTAATTTATGGAGGAGGTAGGTTTGATGAGGTAGAAGCTACACTTCGCATGAAACAAGACATGCAGAGTGACAATGGTAATATGTACGACCTCATTGCGTACGTATAGGATCAAGGCAGGTATTCTAACACTAATATATGTTTCAGTAGATTTAATTCAACATTAACTGATGCTCCTTTTTTGTGGATCCTCAGTTCATTCCTCATCCACATGCTGGAGGCAAGTGGTGTATCTATCCCAGTTATGATTATGCACATTGCATTGTGGATTCTATTGAAAATATCACACATTCAGTATGTTTTCTTAACATTTGTTCATATTGGCTAGACATTAGTAACAGTAGGATATGACCTAAGCTGCAATGTCGGATCATTTCACATAATTCATAGCTGATTAGAAAAAATAAATACTTATCAACAGAAAAGCAATCTTTCATAATTCACTCATCTTTAATATTGATGATACATACTATTTATTTTTATTTTTTCTTAATTTATATGCAGTAGTTATTTACTATTTACTATGTAATTTGTAGATATGCATACTTGAGTTTGAGACCCGTCTATAAGTAAATGGGTGGTATTTATAGAGGGAATGATACACATTAATAAGCATACATAGAACTCAAACATTGTTATTGAATTTGATCAGCTTTTGGTACAAAAGGGTGATTGCCATTGCGGTTTTGCAATTTATAAGTAATTATAAGAATATGATATTCGTCGGGTTTAGCAAAAGTAGCTAAATATAATATATAGATTAGTTCCTTGGCGCTATTTATTTGAGGACTCGAAGATTGAAATTCTTGATCATTAAGTCCTCATTAATTTCATAATTGATTTAAGGGTTTTCGATTTGTTAAATGACATGTACATAGTCTAATTTTGTCCTTGGTGAATTGATTTAATGGACACATTCACTTCAGATATCAAATGGCCGATGACGTTACAGATCTAAACTCCCGTATACCTGTTTTCTTGAAAAACGTGAATGCTCTAAGGTAATTCATTCAACTTTCTATGAGATAAAATCTTTATGAATACATTATTTATGATTCAATGCATATTTTTTTAGCTGGCGGTCATTGTTCACCAAGGATTAAAAAACATTACTTCGGATGAATGATTGGATTCGTTTGTTGCAGCTATATGAAGAATCAATAGTTTTGTATACCATTCATTTTTATTTGTTCTTTACAATGTAAGATGTATGGCGATACTTATTTTTGTAAAATGATCATTTTTTACCTTTTAATTGTTACGAATAACTTTGTACCTTTTAATTGTTCTATAATTGTTACGGTTCATTTATTTTTCATTACTCATGCATTCAATATAAAATTTGGTATCATTATATCTTATTTTTCGTTAACTTATACATTTCAACAATATTCACATCGAGCATTTTGGCATGTTAAAACGGGTTGGGGTTTGGGCGTTTGGCTATTTATATATAAAGAAAAAGCATTAGCAGATCGAAGGTATCTCCTTATTAATACCCATGTGATTGATTTAATCTCATTATTTGGGGGGGGGGGGGGGGGGGGGGGGGGGGGGTTTAACTATCTTCTTATTCGTCACTCAAGAGTATTACTATTCTTTGTTTACATTAATGTAAATCGCTTTGATAATTGGTGGGTTCAGTAATGGAAGAGGAACACGCTTTTGTCAATTCTAAGCAATATCATGGCATTTCGAGTAAAGACGGTTGAGGGGTAAAACATAATTGGAAAATAAAGTCGTTAAATTCAGAAAGGTACCACTTTTATTGCTTACTCTTTGAATTTTGCACAATCATTGATATGTCATGAGAGGGAAAGGAAAGTGGGCAATCCACAAGTCAAATCTAACGTGATAATTCTTTTATAGCCCTCAACAACTATTAATTATCATTCTTCCTGGTACATAGTTTGACATTTTAATATAATTACTATTTTCTTTACCTTAAGGAATATTTGTACGGTTCGTATGTTCAATATATATTAAAAAAAGAATGATTTTCTTGGATTTTATATCACAATCATTAACGTTTCAGCATAATATTAAGAAATAAATTGATCTAAACTATTGATACACAAACACAACATGCGGTAGCTAAACTTTATACATAAAGATGATCATGTTTATGAAAATACAATATATGAACTTCACAACGTACATTAAACATAATTATAAAACAAAATTAAACACCATAATAAAAAAAAAGGATAAAAAACAAAAAGTAAATTATTTGTTTTTTAATAAATAAAAATATATTATTAAAATTTTTAGAAAAAACCCCGCGCGTGCTCGGGCATTATAACTAGTATCATAAAACGTGTAATCATACAAAGAACTAAAAAGATCATTTCTACTCGTGTTTCTCTCTGACTCAAGCGCCATCAGACCCTCTAGTTGATGATTCATAAGTCTAATTTTTTTCATTGGTATTTTATACGACTGTATTTCAATTATATATACGTCTCTTACTACGGAGTACTTTACTTCTTAGTTTTCAACACAACAAAATACACCATTCCTCCTTATTTTTGGATACTATACTTAAGGTCATCGGTAGAGACACGCGTTCGTTGGGTTCCTAGATCGTATTTTGGTTATTTTCGTTCTCGAGCTCATTAACTACTTTGGTTAAGGTGAGTATTCACGAACCCCTTTTTCTTACTATTTTAAATCGCTTTGGGATGGATGCATGAACTATACTTATAAATCTAATTGTTACACTTAAATGAACTTAAATAACTTTTTTTTCACTATTTATGCTTGTAAGTAAATCATACTTGATCTAAATTGATTGCTATTTTATGAACACTATTATTTGAACCCTTTGACTTATCTTGAACTTTTGACCTGATTTTGAACCCTTTGACTATTTGAAACTCTTTTAAGTTGTATTGACCTTATAACTTGTTTTAAACTTTTGAACTCGACTTAAAAATTTGAACTTAATGTACCATACGTTCTATGACCTAAAGTCTCCCTTGTTCGGAGCAACCTAAGGCCTCCCAAGTCCGGAGCAGAGCGTCTCACTATGTTACGGAGCGTTCTCAATTTAAAGCCTCCCAGGTCCGGAGCAGAATGTCTCACTATGTTACGGAGCGTTCTCAATCTAAAGCCTCCCAGGTCCGGAGCAGAACGTCTCACTATGTTACGGAGCGTTCTCAACCTAAAGTCTCCCATGTTCGGAGCGTTCTTAATTGTATATAATAGTTGTATGATGTACTGTTTGTACATTCGCATTGTTCGACACCTATTAGTAAGTAATATGGATAGCGCTATTAGAGGTCGGCCAACCTCTCGTTCACTATGTTACGGGACGCATATTATTTATTTTAGGGGCTTTGCCTGGCATATATTATTATATACGTGGTGCTTATATTACGAACTATTATGACCGCGTGTGCTTGACTACCAGACATACTAATTTATATGCAATGGGTTGTGAACACACAGGTTGCAAGTTTTGTATGGGCGGGATTTGCAACTGAGTGGATTTACAATGCCTTTGCCTTGTGAACTTTCTCAAAAGGTTTTTCATATTATAGAAACCGTGTGTACTCACCAACTATTTTCATAGTTGACTCGTTTTCTCTCATGCATTTCAGGTGATCGTCAGCAAGTTTTTCTTCAAGGTTTATGCATAATGAAGTTTTCACATGTCATCTGTATTTACCATTCGACAGTTTATGTTAACACTTGGGACCTCTTGCTTGTAATTCTGATTTTATTATTTGAATGGTAATTTTTCCAAACGTCTCATTTAGAGGTCGTTTTCTATAACTTGAACTTTGTACTATGAACTAGCGCCCTAGTGACATTATTTTCCGCTGCGATATTTTGGGGTTGTTACAGATTGGTATCAGAGCTAGAGGTTATAGAGAATGCCGATTTTTTTTTAAAATAAAAATCGCAACTATAACCAATATGACATTTTCTTAAACACCGAACATCATATGAGTCGACTAGTCCTAGCATTGCATCATTAATCCTCAAGTAGACATAGCTTGATCACCTATGTTTAATTCAGGAAGAATCATGTGATGTAGGGAGTAGTAGTCTCATATCATGTTTGGTCGGGTCTAAAGAGTCTGGTCACCTGAAATTGCATTGGTCGGGTGGGTATGTATAACATGTTTATATGTTCGCATATATGTTACTGTACCTTGTTTATGCTCTCTCTTTTCTATCTTACAACCTGTTAGACTAAGCACGTCTTTGTTTACGTCATGTTACGATCTCTATGTCACGACTGTCGTTGTACCGTACATCATCCGTTCAAGTTCACGACATTAATTAATCTGAGACCTAACGACATCGACCTTAGTTATTTTATTATTATTTAGTTGATTTGATTGGTTTAAGCAATTCCAAAATCGAGCCAATCTTTCAAAAGACCTCCTTCAAGGATGTTGAATCCTATCTTTCTGACAGATTGATTCCTAGCTTGATTCTAGTGACAGTTCTTGTCTGAGGAGTTGCGAAAATCAAGCTAAGAGTCAAGTCGTTACTCAAATCGATTGAGTTTAATCTCATGACAGTTCTTGTCTGATGAGTTGTGAGATTAAACTAGAATCGACTACACTGAAGGTTTTTTGAGGGCTACGCTCGAGAATGGGAAAGTTTGGCCCATCAAATCTAACCATGTGAACGTACATTTGTAGAACGAACGAATTGAATTCAGGGACTGAATTCCTTTAAGGGGGATGGACTGTAGCCACCCGTACTTTTAAGTCATAATTTTACTATATACTTTTACTTATTATTATTTTAATTTTAAGTACATTTATTTTTATATGTAACCTAGAAAGTTTAACCGCGTGAGCCTAATTCGTAACCAACATTAGACTATTTTCAGTCTAAGTGTTCTATTTATATATAGTCATATTTTATATGTACTATTACTATTTTTATTTTATTTTATATAAACCTTGCACCTTTTACGACTTACGTGTTTATAACTTATGTCTTTAAGTTTTAACGACGTTTAAATACTCCGATAGACTCATGACTAATTTAATATATTAAAATAGGTTATATTGATAAGTTTTAACATTTTTATAAGTATTATATTTCTATGTTACCCGATTTTAAATTTCGTGACTTAAGGGCGTTACATTTGCAATTACCGGGATCAAACTATACCCTCTAACCGCTAAACTATCTATATAATACTAGATAATCACATTTAATCCTAAGGTTGCACGTGCCCCTGTTTGTATCAAAATGTGTCGAAGTAAATATCATATTTGTACACCTACGTGTCATCCAACAAATGATGATTATGCACATATCATAAAACGTGTAATCATACAAAGAACTAAAAAGATCATTTCTACTCGTGTTTCTCTCTGACTCAAGCGCCATCAGACCCTCTAGTTGATGATTCATAAGTCTAATTTTTTTCATTGGTATTTTATACGACTGTCTTTCAATTATATATACGTCTCTTACTACGGAGTACTTTACTTCTTAGTTTTCAACACAACAAAATACACCATTCCTCCTGCTTTTTGGATACTATACTTAAGGTCATCGGTAGAGACACGCGTTCGTTGGGTTCCTAGATCGTATTTTGGTTATTTTCGTTCTCGAGCTCATTAACTACTTTGGTTAAGGTGAGTATTCACGAACCCCTTTTTCTTACTATTTTAAATCGCTTTGGGGTGGATGCATGAACTATACTTATAAATCTAATTGTTACACTTAAATGAACTTAAATAACTTTTGTTTCACTATTTATGCTTGTAAGTAAATCATACTTGATCTAAATTGATTGCTATTTTATGAACACTATTATTTGAACCCTTTGACTTATCTTGAACTTTTGACCTGATTTTGAACCCTTTGACTATTTGAAACTCTTTTAAGTTGTATAGACCTTATAACTTGTTTTAAACTTTTGAACTCGACTTAAAAATTTGGACTTAATGTACCATACGTTCTATGACCTAAAGTCTCCCTTGTTCGGAGCAACCTAAAGCCTCCCTGGTCCGGAGCAGAGCGTCTCACTATGTTACGGAGCGTTCTCAATTTAAAGCCTCCCAGGTCCGGAGCAGAATGTCTCACTATGTTACGGAGCGTTCTCAATCTAAAGCCTCCCAGGTCCGGAGCAGAACGTCTCACTATGTTACGGAGCGTTCTCAACCTAAAGTCTCCCATGTTCGGAGCGTTCTTAATTATATATAATAGTTGTATGATGTACTGTTCGTACATTCGCATTGTTCGACACCTATTAGTAAGTAATATGGACAGCGCTATTAGAGGTCGGCCAACCTCTCGTTCACTATGTTACAGGACGCATATTATTTATTTTAGGGGCTTTGCCTGGCATACATTATTATATACGTGGTGCTTATATTGCGAACTATTATGACCGCGTGTGCTTGACTACCAGACATACTACTTTATATGCAATGGGTTGTGAACACATAGGTTGCAAGTTTTGTATGGGCGGGATTTGCAACTGAGTGGATTTACAATGCCTTCGCCTTGTGAATTTTCTCAAAAGGTTTTTCATATTATAGAAACCGTGTGTACTCACCAACTATTTTCATAGTTGACTCGTTTTCTCTCATGCATTTCAGGGTATCGTCAGTAAGTTTTTCTTCAAGGTCTATGCATAATGAAGTTTTCACATGTCATCTGTATTTACCATTCGACAGTTTATGTTAACACTTGGGACCTCTTGCTTGTAATTCTGATTTTATTATTTGAATGGTAATTTTTCAAAACGTCTCATTTAGAGGTCGTTTTCTATAACTTGAACTTTGTACTATGAACTAGCGCCCTAGTGACATTATTTTCCGCTGCAATATTTTGGGGTTGTTAAAGTTACTCCCACGGTATTCCGCCCTCGGAAACCACCCAAAAGAATCTCGTGATTCGAATTCACCTACGGGTCACCAAGACCACTACCAAGACTTCCCACCGGAAGTATCAAACCCCAACTAGATCCCTAATGATCTAGGCTTGGTCACAAAGACACAAGACTTCCCTTACAAACAATAGAATAAATAAGAGATTGTTTGTTCAATCAAGCCCTAACCTAACCTAGTGACTCGATTCTAGTAGAAAGAGTATAGATAAGAAGACCCTCGACACAATCACAAGAGTGGATTAGGTTCTTGTGATTCTTCCCTTGCAAGGAGATGTGTTCTTTCAAAGAATGTTAGTGTGTTTAACTAAGAACACAAGAGAGATAGAGAGATTAGAGAGAAAGAATGTAGAGAGAAAGAGTAATGGCAAGGGGTGAGTAATACAAGAGGCAAGGGGGTATTTATAGGCCAAGACCCAAACTTGGAAAAATTTTACCGAGGCAGGCGCGTCACCCACGCGTCAACGCGTGGGCAGCGCGCCAGGCGTCTGTAAACATTTTCCCAAAACTTTGGGTTTTGATCCTTTAAATACCTATCCTTGTTAAACCCCCAATTGTACTTCACACTAAACCTTAACATTAATCAATCTAAGGTTTACCAACTCAAATATCCAATTTGAAAAATGTTTTGTGAAGTGTTTATGAGAAAACCAATTATCAAATGTAGAAAGAAAGAAGAGATAATTGGGTATGGGTAGAATGGGTATTCCTCACATGGCATAGAAAAGAGAATATGCCATGGTATATTCCTCCATAGGGAATAGTGTGTGAGGTTGGGTTAGAACGTAACCATGGTTAGGTTTAGAAAGAAGTGTATAGAGAATAAACCATGGTTAGGTTAAAGGATTTGTCCAAGGGAATGTTCCATCCTTGGTGTGGTTAAGAGTTAATCAAGGTTAAGTGTAGAGAACTAACCATAGTTGGGTTAGAAGAACCATGGTTGGGTTAAGAAAGAATATCCAAGGGTATATTCCTTTGCTTGGGGGGAAAGAATGAGATGGAGGGTTGAGATGGTTTTGTTTGAAATGGATGGTGTAGATCAAAGGGAGCCTCATTAGGTTTTCAAATTAAATCCCATGTGTTGAATTAGAGAGGAGGTGATGAGTTGTATGGATGGGATGTGAAAGGGTGTAAGGGAATATGTAAGAGATTTGTGTAAGAGAATATATGGGTTGGATATGGTAAGATATGGTGAGTTGGCTAGTGTGTGTAGAGAGGAGATGGTTGTGAGAGTAGTATGTGTATTTAGAAATCAAGTGTGTGTACACAAGGTGTATAAGTGTGTGTATAAAGATTATATGGGAAGTTGGTAGATTGAGGGAATATTGTGTGGGAGTATGTGAAGGGACAAAGGTACACTTTTGTAAGAGAGTGTAAAAGAATGTTGGGAATGATTTTGGGAAGGATTGTGGGAGATTTGGTTTTGTTGTCTTTTGTAAAATGAGATTAAGAAGAAGATTAAGAAATAATCTAATTGTCATTAAGAAGAGAAAGTTTTGACAATTAAGATTATGAGTTGAGAAAATCATAGGTTACTTATAAGTTCAAGTAACACAACGTCGAGAATCCATAGTTTCATATCTCGTAACTTTCCACGATTCGACGTTCTCAACTAATACCTTGGTTCAAACAAGTTAAGTACTTTGCCTTGATGTAAAGCATAACCCAAGTGGGAAAGGATGCGTTTACACAAAGTGACCTTTGACTTAGTTTGACCAATAAGGGAGTAAACTCGTTATGTAATTAGAGAAGACGTAAGCACGAGATATGAGCATATGGATGCTTTCACATGATGTTACGTGAAATATATAAGCTCCCTAAGTTTAGAAAAGCCTTGGCTAGAGGCGATAGTTAGAAAACATGAGTTGGCGTTTTCCCGTAAATGAGTGCTTTAAAAGTTGGATCTCTCTAATCCCAAAACTCGTTTCGAGTGTTCTCAATTAAGCACATAACATATTCATACCTGTATTGAAAGATCCACATTTGTCGGGTAAGGGGAAAGCCGACTTTAAAAATTCATCCCGATATTCACAAGCGCCTGGCGTGTTACCCACGCGTTGACGCGTGGGTGGCGCGCCAGCAGCAGACTTGTGATTCGGGGAATTTTGGATAACTTTTGTTATTTTATGTGTTTCGATGGTTTATTTGTCATCATTAAAACATAAAGAGATCTTGATCATGTTGCCTCAACAAGCCGAAATATTGCAATATACTTAACTGGAAAACCGGGTTGACCTGGCGGTCAAACTGATTGAACTGTCGACCGAGTCGATTTTAAACCATGTTTTAAAAAAGAAAAGACAAGAGAAGAAATAAAAAAGAAAAATCCGGTTTGGATGGATCTTTTTTTTTTTTTTTTTTTTTGAACGGCCCGGTTTGGATGGATCTGATAGTGTAAAATTGAACACCGAACTAAATCAACAATCTCATTTCCTTTCAATTTGAAAAAGATAGAGAAATTAGCTTAAGAGAGGCATTTTGTCTTCTATGTTTCCTAAGAATATGAATGTAGATTAAATCGACCACTATCAATGTTAATAATAATTGACACCAAGTAGGCAAGCTTACTACGTTTTAGTAACAGTTAAAGCTTTCACAGAACTTAATATTAAATTAACCAAAAGGTTATCATAAAGTTCCTCCGAGTCACTGATCCACACAACACTACAACTATTGAAAGTTTTCCACACTTGATGTCATTTACACGAAAACAGTACTATTTCTCCTACAGTGGTACTTTCCAATTAGTATTTACTTTCTTTAACAAAATCTAATTATTCATTCCATTCAATGCCATATATGTTAGAAGTAACAGATAAAAATTAATGAATATGTCCGGACTCGAACACGAGACTTCGGGATTGCACACATTACGTATGAGTTTCAATGTATTAATAATTATTATATTAAGTTATGAATAATTATTAATTCACAAATAAACACATAACGATCGTTAGTATTTAACAGTAATTGGACTAAACGATCGTTGAAGGAAAAAGAGAAGGACTAGAATGGAAATACTAGCTAAGAAGGATCCGGAAGGACCTCCTTGGGCTTGTATTCGGCCGACCCATCCCCTAGGGAATTAGGGTTGTGTCTTGTGCTCCAAGATTGATGATTAGTATAAATACATGTCCCTATGTATTCATTCAATCATCCCTTGGTTCTCTAGCAAGCCAAACTTCTTTTTCTTTCTCTCCTCTTGACCTTATACGATCAACTACACCCTTATAGGGTTCCTACGCGATCAACGAAGCTCAAACCATTCTTGTTTAGTTGATTAACTACACCCTTATAAGGTTCCTACGCGATCTTCTAAACATAGTGTTTGGTTTTTTTGTGAATTAAGAACCTAGCTTTTCTCATTGAAACGCTACTAATTCGTGTGTACAAGAACGAAGAACAAACACATTATTGTTTGTGATTTATTGGTGATTCGGCTAGGGTATAGTCGAATATATTAAACCCTAATTTTAGGGTTTAGGGTTCTTGTTCAATTGTTATTGATTCATTAATTGAGGTACGCATATCGTTTAATTCGGTTAATTTAATTACATGTATTTGATCTAATTCCGCTGCGTTGCCTGATGATGTTTTATGTTTATATAATTGTTATTATTTACATATTCCAACAGTGGTATCAGAGCCGTTAATACGTTGTAATTAATTACCGAAACACATAAAATTGAATCGTTTATGATTATTACATGCTTTGGTGTTCTTATGTTTTTAAAATTTTAAACCCTAAATTTTTTTTATATATATATGTCGACTACAATTTAAAATAATAATAATTAGGGTTTTGGATTTTGTAAAAACTTGTATAAACCTTAGGTTGCATGTAATCTTTATGTGAATTTAATGGATATTTTTTATATGTCATTTTGATTATGCGTTTTTGACTTGATTATATGTTTCTAATAAGTGTTATGTGGGAATCCATGACAAACCATGCATGTGTTGTTATGGATTATGATGATTTTGTAGTACATTGTTACGTATTATATAGATTTCATGCTTTTATTATGCGATTTGTTATAATTAATAAGGTTTTTTAGTAAATGTTTGACATGTAAAGATTACTAAAAATTAATTAATTATGCAATTAAGGAAGACCTAATGTAAATCGTGTATTATGATCAATTGTGTGTTATAAATTTTTTATAATTTTCTTTTTACTCACAGGATCCTAACAAGTGTCAGAATTAACGATTTAAATGCAGAGAA
This sequence comes from Artemisia argyi, assembly GCA_030686995.1. Lineage (NCBI taxonomy): Eukaryota > Viridiplantae > Streptophyta > Magnoliopsida > Asterales > Asteraceae > Artemisia > Artemisia argyi. Next base: position 7,373,033 of record CM060705.1, read on the forward strand.
AGAATAAGTGAAAAAATATATATAATATTGTTGTGTGTAGAAGGATTAATAAAATGATACTATGATAGGTTTTAGCAATGCTTTTTCTTAGATAATAATATTTCTTGGGTTAGTAACTTGATTATATACTATGAGGACGTGATTTTTTTAGTTAATTAATGAATTAATTAATTTTTATTGTGGTCACTCTCATAATATACCTTTTGTGGCTTCTTTATATTTTATTAATAGAATTTAGTCTATTAATAATTTCATTTTGAGGTTAATATCATGAAAATGTGTTTATGTGAGGTATGTATTTGGGGTGAGGTGGATGATGGTTGTATATTCGGTTTTTCACGTTCGGTAAGGACCCCGAGGTATGATTGGAGTCAAGAGTTTGGGTAACACTCACATGCGACTAGTGTGTGTACATCTGGTGTGTGTGAAGATAGAATTCACTTGGTCTATTCCATGAGAATGAGACCGGTGTTCATAGGGATGTGTTTAGGGTTTCATGTCACCCATAAACGCCATATATGGTTGAAAATAGTCCACGTGGTTGTCACCCAAGAGAGAAGACAAAAGAGACACGTACTGAATTGTTCCCAATATTTATGTTTTGTCTAAACTAGACGTATTACGTATATTTGCGCAAAGTGATAGTGTATAGTGACAAATAATTATATTTGCGAAATCGTGATTCTGGTTCGACTTTTGATGCAAAGCGTATGTTTCTTGAAACACAAAACGTACGGTTTTTAAAATTAATATAGTATGTGTTTTTGAAAAGTTGTCAAGTTTATAATTAACAAAAATTAAAACGTATTATAAGATATTTTTAAAAAATAATTTAGAAAAACTACATTAATTTAAATTTTCAAGATTAAGAATTTAATTCACTCTCGATACAATTTTAAGACTTCAATAAAGTTTCGCACAAATCCATAGAGTCCATGAAAATTAGCTTTTGGTGAAAAAGTATGTTATGCAAACGTATTAGGATTCTCTCATGTTCAATTTAACATGAGAGGTTATGTTAGCCAATTAGAAAAAGAGAGATGATATGTACACATATACTTTTACTTTACACACTTAAGTTTATGTGTGAGGACAAGCAAATTGATGTGTGGTGAGAAGCAAAATTATGTGTGCAAAGTAAAAGTGTATGTCTACATATCACTTCCCTTAGAAAAAAGATAAATGAAATGAGGGTTCATTTCTTAATAAAAGTTAAAGGCTCACATTTTTGTTTACTCTCATAATATTATCATTTATCAACATGACCTCTCATGTTCACTTTGAAAATGAGAGTAGCTAAATCCTATGCAAACATATGGATTTTCGTTAAATCGTTAAATGACACCAGTTTAAAATAAGATTTTTGTTAAATCACCTAAAATAATGAAGAATGAAATAAACAATATGAACAAATGGGATTTGAGGCATATCTCGTCTTAGAAAGATTTATGGACCTCCACCATTAACCCACTTTTGTACAAATTGAAGTCAAAATTCACCCATCCTAACCTGTCATGGTCATTATCATGCCTGAACTTGTCAAAATTATAGACGACTTGGCTAAAATCTTACCTGGACCAGGTTAAAATCATGCCTGGGCCTGGTACTCGTCATTATCATGCCTGAACCTGGTTGAAATATGCTCTGAACCTGGTTGTATGCTTCCACTGATCCATTTTTTAGAGGTGTTATGGTTGTATATTTGGTTTTTCATGTTCGGTAAGGATCCCAAGGTATGATTGGAGTCAAGAGTTTGGGTAACACTCACATGCGACTAGAGTGTGTAAATGTGGTGTGTGTGAAGATAGAATACACTTGGTCTATTCCATAAGAATGAGAACGGTGTTTATAGGGATGTGTATAGGGTTTCATGTCACCCATAAACGCCATATATGGTTGAAAATAGTCCACGTGGTTGTCACCCAAAGGAGAAGACAAAAGTGACACGTATTGAATTGTTCCCAATATTTATGTTTTGTCTAAACTAGATGTATTGCGTATATCTGCGCAAAGATTCGGACGAATAAAATAAAAATGTCTTTCGAAGAGATGGCTGAGTGGTTAATGTATAGCGACAAATAATTATATTTGCGAAATCGTGATTTTGGTTTAACTTTTGATGCAAAGTGCGTGTTTTTTGAAACACAAAACGTACGGTTTTTAAAATTAATATAGTATGTGTTTTTTAAAAGTTTGTCAAGTTTAGAAACAAAAATTAAAATGTATTATAAGATATTTTTTTAAAATAATTTAGAAAAACTACATTAATTTAAATTTTCAAGATTCAAGATTTAATTCACTCTCAATATTTAAGACTTCAATAAAGTTTCGCACAAATCCATAGAGTCCATGAAAATTAGTTTTTGGTGAAAAAGTATGTTATGTAAACGGATTAGGATTCTATCATGTTCAATTTAACATGAGAGGTTATGTTAGCCAATTAAAAATAAGATAAATAAAATGAGGGTTCATTTATTAATAAAAGTTAAGGGCCTATATTTTTGTTTACTCTCACAATATTATCAACATGACTTCTCATGTTCACTTTGAACATAAGAGGTTTCGATAAATCGTGAAATGACATCAGTTTAAAATAAGATTTTCGTTAAATCGTGAAATTACACCACCTAAAATAATGAAGAATGAAATAAACAATATGAACAAATGGGATTTGAGGTCTCGTCTTAAAAAGATTTATGGACCTCCACCAAATTGAAGTCAAAATTCACCCATCCTAACCTGTCATGGTTATTATAATACCTGAACTTGTCAAAATTATAGACGACTAGGCTAAAATCTTACCTGGACCAGGTTAAAAACATGCCTGGGCCTGGTCCTCGTCATTATCATGCCTGAACCTGGTCGAAATATGCTCTGAACCTGGTTGTATATCTTTGCCTGGACCTGGTCAAAAAATATCCTGAACCTGGTTCCTCTAATCTTGCCTGGACCTGGTCGAAATATATCTTGAACCTGCTTGCTCTAACCCTGCCTGGACCTGACGAAATATATCCTGAACCTTGTCGAAATATATTCTGAACCTGGTTGGTCTAACCTCGCCGACCTGGTCGAATATAAACCCTGAGTTGGTCTCTATGGTTTTGTTTTGGTATATATGGGCTGCCCTTCTAACTCATCAAGGTGCTTGGATGAACTTGTCAAAATTATGGAATGCCATAAATTGATGGGACATAGGGTGTTGCTAGTGTTCTACCATGTGGACCCATCCGACGTGCGAGGGCAGAAAAGAAAATTTGGTTCAGCATTCCAACAACAAGAAGTGAAGTGTAGGGGAGAACCAAATAAAATGAATAAGTGGAGAGAAGCTTTAGTTGCAGCTTCAAATTTAGCTGGCTTCAGTTTCTCACAATCAGATGGGTTAGTTTTCCTTGTTCATACGATCTTGTCTGATCATTTCGTTAGTATTTATTTATTTATTGTAAAGAGTTTCACATTATGAATAACAACACGGGGAATGCAAAACAAAAGGACCTGAAGTCAATGGAATCATAGTTTGAAATATAAGTTACATATATAAAACTGGGCTACAAAACACATTGTTCTTAACTGCAAGTACACATCGGAAGGTAGCAAATTCGAACAAGTTGACGAGTAATAGCTACCAAACAGTTCATGTTGCAAAAACCATCGTTGTGGTTTGGCCAAATTGCATGCGCGGTCCTAGTGGTTTTGAAAGTGCAGGCGGCCATGAGAAAGTTTCGAGTTTATTTATCTCTATGGGCGAAGTGAAATGACTAAAATGCCCATTCTTCCCCTTTGAATTTTATTCATTTTTAAATAAAAATTAAAGAACAATGAATTTTACTACCACCACTAGCAGAAAGTACAATGATATCCATATTGTCTCAAGAAACCACTAGGGTGAGGGTAATGAAACACAAGATAACAACCTGGGTTAAGTGAAGTGAAGGAACAAGCTATTGATACTTTCTCTGTTTATCCGTATGGTGTTTAATACTCACATAAATGGTAAAAGATGTAATTTTGGGAACGGGTTGAAATCTGACCCGTATGTAAATGGGTCGAAAAACATGTAGCATGTCCAGCTACCTCAAGGAACGGATTTTGAGCTATTAGTGCAACAAAGAACAGATGCAGAAGGCAGGTATCAAAGAAGAGTGTTTTCAGCAATCAAAACAAATGTCAAGTTTTTCCAGCAAAAAATTTACATGTTGTCTCAATTGTTGGTTAAGCTGGCACCGGAAAGAGTACACTTTCCAAAGATGGTGCATGTTTTAACATGATACCCAGTGGCGGAGCCAGGAAATCTAATTAACGGGGGCAACGAATAATGAGAATGGCTCAATAACGGGTTAAATTATAATTAAAAAAAATCCAATACGGGTCGGGTCAGTTTACCTAGCTAAACGCAAAACCCAATTATTTATAGCAATTAACACGTACTTAGCTAAAGGAATTGATGGCTACGAATTAAAACCCAACTAATAATGTAATTTCACCAAGTTAAGAAAGAAGGGGTAAACACCATAAAATAACAACCTACTTTCTCTAATTTGCTGAGGTGAAACACATACTTTTTTAATTACCTTACTTACCAACGTACTTTCAAATTTTGTTCTGACTTCACAAATATAACCGTTTTATATTACAAGGGTATTATAGTCTTTTCAGTTATTACTTTAACATAAAAACGGGTATATTGGTGATATCATAACAAAATTTGAAAGTACGTTAGTAAGTACGGTAATTAAAAAAGTATGTGTTTCACCTTAGCAAATTAGAGAAAGTAGGTTGTTATTTTATGGTGTTTACCGGAAAGAAGCACAAAAGTGTATTTATTTAGATTTACAAAATACAAATCTTACATTAAGCTACAAAGACTATATTCATTATTCAGATTATATAATGCATGTGTTAAAACACACGGTTCACGAAGTTTGACTCTTGTTACTACGTAAAAGATTAAAGAAAGGACAAAGTAGGAATCCAATGTTTTACAATATTTAATTGTATTTATTGCAACCATCTTCTCTTTTGGTATTCTGGTTGCTTGCGTCTCCACTTTCCACCCATTTTTTCACCTCCCTTGATTTGATAAATTACAGTAAGAAACAAATATTGAAGATTCAATATAATATTGCGGGCACTTTACTTATTAGGTTGAGGGCACTAAGACTTTTTGTGACTAATATCACTCTTTTTTCTACTAATTTGGTTATTCTGCAGAAGTTTTATTGGGGGCCTTTCCCCCACTATTTACATGGTGGTTCCGCCCCTGATGATACCATAGTATACCAGTCATGTAATTGCTATGATATTATTTAACAAAGACATAAACTGCAACAAGGTTTATTATCTTACGGTACAAATCGCAACTTCAAAACACAACATCAATTCTTAATACATCGTTTGTAATATGTAATCAACGGAAGAATTGTAAGATGTTATGGGGGGTTTGGTTACAAAACCCCGCCATTGCTTGCAATATGTAATTTTTTCTAGCTTCTTGCTAGTTTTTTTATATAATTTTGCCGTTAAAAAAAAAAATCTTAATACATCGTAAAATCCAAAAAAATCTACAAACAGGCTATAGAGTAAATAGTAAATGATTTCTACTCATGCATTTCATCAAACACCTTGTGGGTGTCTCCTACATGGATTTATCAAAGATTATTTTGGCTAATAAAAAGGCCAAATAGAAATTACAAAATCTACAGGGCACATATAAGTAATTTATCCTACCATGTCCACCTGATTCTTCCATAGTTCCCAAACAGGCACAAGGCCCCACCATGCTCGGATAGAGTTGGGATGTCTTGGAACATAATCAAGTCTGCTTCTTGATCTAAATCTTCATCAAAAACAAGTCTTACACCCATCTCCTTCACTTCAACTCCTTCATCTTCAACTTCATCTTCGTCTTCATCTTTATCTTTGAAACAAAATGTTACAAAATTCTTTGCTTCCTTCAATTTCCCTATTTCAAATGTCGTATAATGCAACCATATCATATATGACTCATCGATTCTTATTGGCTTACCCCTAAAATATTCCCAATAGTATGTTGGATCGCATCTTCCCAACAAAGCTCCATCAAAGTTCTCTACAGAGTATCCAAAATATGTTGAAGTTGTTTTTCTCTTAAAAACAACACAGATTCCATATCCCCTTAACTTACTGAAGCTCCAATCTGATGGCAATTCAACCTTTACATGATTTCCCAAACTTTTATTTGTAAACCAATTTGGAATGCTTTTTCCATCATATATTATATCCATATTCTTAATGGAACTTCCTGGCGAACAGAACAATCCACATCTGTTATGCGCATACTTAAGGAAAGAAGAAAATCGAGAGCCTTGGGAAGTTACAGATGAGTCGATAGATTGAGTCTCCAATGTCGACACCTTAAACAATTTTGGACAGTTGTTGAAATAAGTGTACCTTGTGCTCATGATTGGGTTTGATCCCGTAATTGAACATAAGGAGGTGCAATTAGATGCAGAAAGATCTCTTAGGCTATGTGGAAGTTCGGGCAACACTTCCAGCTTCTTGCAACCAGTAACATAAAGACCTAGAAGATTAGAAAGTTCACTCAAACTTCCCGACACTTCTCTTAAGGAGGTGCAATCAGATGCATAAAGATGATGAAGGTTATGTGGAAGTTCGGGCAACACTTCCAGCTTCTTGCAACCATCAACATCAAGCGATTCAAGACTAGAAAGTTGACTCAAACTTCCAGGCAAGCTAGTAAAATTGTTCCCAGACAAGTCTAGCTCTTCTAGACCTGATAAGCCTCCAATGCCATCGGGCACTTGAACTAAATTGCAGTAGCTGAAATTCAGGGACTTTAGCATATGTAAACCTGCCAATGAAATTGATCTTTGATGTTGTTGTTTACTTCGTAAACCAAAAGGAGCAGTGATTGAAGTTGAGGATACAAAAGAAGGATGTTGGTCGACTTTTAGGCACCCCGCTAGATTTAACACAACAAGCCTCTTGAGCATTCCAATTGAGGGATGAACGTTAACCAAATTCACACAACCTTCAAGATTTAGCTCTTCGAGAATTGTAATCTCTGAGAAGTCAGGGGTGGTTATTAGGTTACAACAGTACCTTAGCTTCATTACTTTCAACCTTTTAAAGCACTGACATAGATAGAACAAAAAAGAAGATAAGTTATCGGATCATTAGATATCAATTAGGAAAACATGTGTGTACAAGGAAATACCTTAGGTGTGGTCCAAATATGTTTTATGTTGCTGTAAGACAGGTCAATGGCCACAATGTTTTCTGGAAATACCTTGATTGTTAGATGCTTATTGTAAAAATAATGTACGCTAAAGTTTAAACATTTTTATTGGTACTAAACTAGTACAGAGGTATGCTAGAATTACGCGTGGTCAAATTTGATATTCATTTTGTCTTCTACTAACTATGGATTGGTTTGTCTTGGAATATTATCATGAGAGAGTGTTTTGTGCGTCTTTGGAATATTATCATGAGAAATTTACAAATGTGAACATTAGAGTGTTCAGACTTGGGATAAACTATAGAATGGAAAAATGGTCGCTTATAACAAATTTAACAGATTTGTTTAGCTTTAATAGTATAATACTATAATGGTCCGCATGCATGTTTTTCACTTATTGTTTTTCTTCATTTAAACCGTCGATTCAGTCCTGTGTCAGCATCCTATAAGTAGGAGTACGTGTAGAAATATAAACTAGGAAGATATAGCAATTCTTTTATGTGATGCAGTACCTATTGATTGATATCTCAATTTTATAAAATCGTTGTCTGTTAAAGACAAATAAAAACTGTTGCAATAACAATCATCAATTTTATATTGACCTTAATAGTGTTTAATCTTTATAGAACCCACATTTGTCTACGTATACAACTTAGTTTTGTACGCATCCTAAAAAAGGTCTACTGTCTAGCTATGTAAATGGGTCGGAATACATGTAGCATGTCCAGGCAGCTACCTCAAGGAACATATCTTGAGCTATTAGTGCAACGAAGAACAGATGTAGAAGGCAAGTATCAAAGAATAACGTTTTCAGCAATCAAAACAAATGTCAAGTTTTTATAACAAACAATAAATATGACGTCTCAAATGTGGTTGAGCTGGCATTGGAAAGAGCACACTTTCCAAAGATGGTGATGTTTTAACATGATACCATACCAGTCACGTAATTGCTACGATATTAATTTCCAAAGACAAACTACAGCAAGGTTTAATATCTTACGGTACAAATTAAATCGCAACTTCAAAACACAACATCAATTCTTAATACATCGTAAAATCCAAAAAAATCTACGAACAGGGTGTAGAGTAAATAGCAAATGATTTCTACTCAATGCATTTCATCAAACAGATGGTGGGTGTCTTGTACATGGATTTATCAAAGATTATTCTGGCTAATAAAAAGAGCAAATAAAAATTACAAAATCTACAGGGGACATATAAATAATTTATCCTACCATGTCCAGTTGATTTTTCCATACCTCCTAAAAAGGCACAAGACCCCACCATGCTGTGATAGAGTTGTGAGGTCTTGGAACATACTCAAGTCTTGTCCTATATCTTCATCAAAAACAAGTCTTACACCACACTCCTTCACTTCAATTTCTTCATCTTCATCTTCTTCTTCATCTTCAAACCCATATTCATATTCATCTTCATCTTCATCTTCATCTTCATCTTCATCTTCAAACCCATATTCATATTCATCTTCATCTTCTTCTTCATCTTCAAACCCATATTCATATTCATCTTCATCTTCTTCTTCTTCTTCATCTTCAAACCCATATTCATATTCATCTTCATCTTCTTCTTCTTCTTCTTCTTCTTCTTCTTCATCTTCAAACCCATATTCATATTCATCTTTAAAACAAAATGTTACAAAATTCTTTGCTTCCTTCAATTTCCATATTTCACTTGTCGTATAATGCAACCATATCATATCTGGCTCATCGATTCTTATTGGCTTATCCTTAAAATATTGTCCATAGTAGTATGGATGGCAATGTCCCAAATAAGCTCCATCAAAGTTCTTTACATCGTATCCAAAATCTGTGGTGGAAGGTCTTTTTCTCTTAAAAACAACACAAACTCCATATCCCCTTAACTTACTGAAGCTCCAATCTGATGGCAATTCAACCTTTACCTGATTTCCCAAACTTTTATGTGTAAACCAATTTGGAATGCTATTTCCATCATATATTATTTCCATTCTCTTAATGGAACTTCCTCGCAAACGGAACAATCCACATTTGTTATGCGCATACCGAAGGAAAGAAGAAAATCGAGAGCCTTGGGAAGTTATAGATGAGTCGAGACATTGAGTCTCCGATATCGACATCTTAAACAATTTTGGACAATCGGTGAGATAAGTGCACCTTTTGCTCATGATTGGGTTTGATCCCTTAATTGAACATAAGGAGGTGCAACCACGAGCTTTAATGGTTTCTAGGCTATGTGGAAGTTCGGGCAACACTTCCAGCTTCTTGCAACCATCAAGTCTAAGTTTTTGAAGATTAGAAAGTTGACTCAAACTTCCAGGCAAACTAGTAAAATTGTTCCCTTGCAAGTATAGACGCTCTAGACATGATAAGCCTCCAATGCCATCGGGCACTTGAACTAAATTGCAGTAGCTGAAATTCAGGGACTTTAACATATTTAAACCTGCCAATGAAACTGATCTTTGGGGATGTTGGTTCCATATGAAACCAGAGATTGAAGTCCAGCATCTAGACCAAAAGGCTTCAGGAAAACTCCCAACCCGTGTGCAGTCTTTCAGATTTAAGACAACAAGCTTATTAAGCATTCCAATAGATGGGTGAACTGTAGCCAAATTCACACAACCTTCAAAATCTAGCTCTTCAAGATTTGTAATCTCTGAGAAGTCAGGGGTGGTTGTTAGGTTACAACAGTACCTTAGCTTCATTACTTTCAACCTTGTTAAACACTGATATCAATAGAAAAAAGATTAGTCCTTATATCTCTAGGTGTCAAACACAAACACATGTATGAACAAGTAAATACCTTTGGTGTAGTCCACAGTTGCATTATGTTGCTGTAAGAGAGGTCGATGACAACAATGTTTTCTGGATAGAAATCTGAAGGTAAGTACTTGAAAGGGCATCCATGCCAACAAAACAAGCTTAGCTCATTGGACAAAAAGTACAAACTTCCTGAGTACTTCACATTGTAGCCCTTCAATTCCACTTTCTGATCAAATTCTTCCTCAGCATAAATTTTCAGGATTCGCAAATTTTTCATAAGTGCAAAAGAATTAGCGTTTATGTGAACCTCTTGACTAGATTTCCTTAACAAAAGGAATAGAACTTCAATTGCTTCAGTCAATTCCACCTGGAAAAGCAAGAACATGTAACATAAATTATAGAGAGTAACATATGCAATTGTGTATACTTTTGTATGAATATGAGTAAAGAAGAATATGCCAGTTCTTACTTTCTTTTCACTCGATGCGGATGATATACACAATCTTCTTTGTTTCCCAGTCAGGATAAATTCTTCACGAACAATTTCCCTTGCCATGCTTTGAATCAATTCATGCATTTGAAGACAATCTTCGGATACTGTTATTAGGAACTTATCAGCTAGAACTTCAATAATAGCATTTGCAAAACAATAACTGTTGTGTAGTACACTTGCAGCAAAATCTTTATTTTCCCCAATGAAGGCACATGCAATGTCAAGAAACATTCTTTTCTGATAAGATTCCAAGCTATCAAAACTTGGTCGCAGTTTTTGTACTATCTCTGAATTAGGATATGTTTGGAGTCTTTCCAATTCGCTTTTCCAAAAATCTATAGATTTTTCATACAATGATCGACCAATAACTTTGAGAGCCAAAGGGTGACCATGCAAATATTTCACAATCTGGGAAGCAAATTCTTCAAAATCTTCTGTAGGATGCCTTTCACCAAATGCATTCAAACTAAAGAGCTCAAGAGCTTCATAATCATCTAAAGACTCCATTTCATAAATTTCATCCACTTTATGAGACCTTAGCAATTGTTTGTCTTTACCAGTGAAAATAATAAGGCTTCCAGGATAAAACCAATTACGTGAACCTGCTAGTGCTTCTAACTGCTCCATGTTATTCACATCATCCAAAACAAGCAGGATTGGCTTACGTGCCATCCTTTGCTCTATTACCCTAGAACCTTCACCAACACTTGATATATTCAGATCATCTATTTTCAGAATCTCACCAATCATTTGCATCTGGACTTGCTTTAGGCTTTGTAGTTTTTCAACTCCTTGGACATTATCACAAAAGCAACTCCCGTCGAAGTGGGTATGCATCGAGTTATAGACAGCTTTGGCAAGAGTAGTCTTTCCTATTCCACTTAGACCACATATTCCAACCATGTTAACCTTATGTGAGCCAACGAAGCGTGACAAGTTTAATTTGTTGAAATGGAAATCGATGCCAACAAGGTTCTCACCAACATGTAAGGTTCCGTCACATAATTTTTTGAGAATTTCTCTGGAGATGGAATCGATGAACTTGTACTCATACCTGTTAAACACAAAGAGACAATAAGTAAGAGAAACTGCATAGTGTTAAGCTTTAGTAGAGCTACAAGACTAATTACACAAAAACAAGAAATTTACCCATTTGTCATGTCCTGGAGATCCCAACCAGATAAGTTAGCCGCATTGAATAGAGCTTCCCTCCATTTATCCACCTCTCTTCTATTTGAAACATCATGTTTGGCAAAAGCTCGAGCATAGCTCCCGGTCTGTTTCCTCACGACATCAGGCTTAACATCATAAAAGATTATTTGAACATCGTGTTTAGGCTCTCCCATTTGCTTGCAGTCAAATATTTTGACAAGTTCCCTCAGACACCATGATGAAGAAGCATAATTTTTGGAGAAGATAACTATCAAAAACCTAGATTCTTCAATGGCTTTGTAGAGATGAGGAGATATCTCTTCTCCTTTAGGCAATTCTCTATCATCTCTAAAAGCATGAATCCCTTTTTGCTTGAAATCATTGAACATATGATCCATGAAGCCTTTGCGGATATCTTCACCTCTGAAACTTACAAAAGCATCATATTTCCACCGATGAGGAATGGATGTAGTAGCCATTATCAATGATGAGATCGAGCTGCGTTCAGAAGTATCATCAGAAAGAGCAGCCGTTATCAAATTATTTTATATTCTTCATGCTATATCAAAAGTTAGACAATTTTAGAAATATATAAATCCTATGCCTTATTAATTTCCCGAACATAGTGATTTTAACATTTAGACCTATTATATGTTATTTGGTTATTTAAACCTGGTCATTTGGCCCATGGATAAAGCTTTTGTGAATGGATGGAAGCTCAAAGTTAAAAAAGAATAAAGGCAAGTGGGTTTGTAGAAAGAAGCTTGTAAGATTGTATTTCATAATATGTGATTTTGCAATTCAATCTTGATTAAATTATTTTCTATTATTGTTCATGCTATGAAAATATTTGGACACTATAGTATATATATTCCTTAAATCTGTCGAAAATTTGGAATTCCATAAAGTTTTGGGTTTATTAAGTAATATGAAGTATATGTTAATTACAAAAGAAGATATAACAAATTACAATTTGGACACTAATTTTCCTCATATCTGTCCAAATTGGGTTATTAAATTAGAGATTTAGATCTAATAAGTTGTGTAGTTATTTTGACATTGTCATATATATAGCCCATTAGATCGATTATTATATTGAAATGTTATAAAATGAGACAATATTAAAAGTAATAATTAGATAGAGTATAAGAAGAAGACTTACCCGTTTACCAGTTGGATGAAAATGAAGTTTTGGTGAATGAATGAATGCAATCAAAATGGAAGCTCAAGTGATGTTACAAAGAGTAAAGGCAACTGAGGTTGACTCCAAGTCAATTTAGAAGTTACAAAGAAATGAAGATGAAATCAAAATGGAAGATGTAATGAAGCAAAAGAGTAAAGGCAACTGAGGTTGACTCCAAAGTCAATATATTTTCATTTCTGGTCCCTCGGTTTTAGAAAATATGCAATCTAGTGGATTAAGCTACAATGTCAAATTTTAAAAATAATGCAATATAGGCAAATATATCCTATGTAAAACGAATAATTCAAGAATCATACTTTTCATTCTTGTGCTAGATATTTTTTACATTAGATTAAGCGCATACAGGTAATCATCGTACTATACTACTATATATGCGGGCATACAGCAATACGCACATCCAAATACCATTATGTAGAAGTCGATTTTAGTGGAAGTTTGATCTGTATGTGATGATATCGGCATACTGCCAGATTCATAAATCAAATCCGAAGTTCCATATGATTAAGGGTGTTATCGGGTGTATCGGGTCAAGTTGAGTCGGGTTTTGGAATAAGTTCCATATGCGCGGTCCTAGTGGTTTTGAAAGTGCAGGCGGCCATGAGAAAGTTTCGAGTTTATTTGTCTCTATGGGCGAAGTGAAATGACTAAAATGCCCATTCTTCCCCTTTGAATTTTATTTATTTTTAAATAAAAATTAAAGAACAATGAATTTTACTACCACCCCACTTGGTTTTCAGTTAGACTACTACCACTAGCAGTCTAGCAGAAAGTACAATGATATCCATATTGTCTCAAGAAACCACTTGGGTGAGGGTAATGAAACAGAAGAAGGAACAAGCTATTGATACTTTCTCTGTTTATCCGTATGGTGTTAAATACTCAGGTAAATGGTAAAATATTTTAAAATATTTGATGATTTACAAACACTACAAATATACTTTGAGTATAATACTTGTCAATACTCATACATATACAAGTACATTTAGTATTAATATACATATAATTTATACATATATGTACATTAAAAAGTTCGGGTTCGGGTTCGGGGTCGAGGATTTATGCTATCCCCATCCCCACACCATCCCCGGTTTTATAGTTCGGGGATTCCCCGTCCCCATCCCCATCCCCGGTCAACTCGGGGATTCCCCAGTCAACTCGGGTTTGGGGATTGGGTCCCCGTCGGGTACGGATTATTTTGCCATCCCTACGCGTGACCAATGACCACCCTTTCACTCAAGCACCACACCCTATCTTAGCATTCGTAGCTCTTCAAATACTTTCAATCAATTCCATGCAGTACCATTGAATTTAAAATATAGCAATAATAAATCTAATTTTGCATATGTTGCAATGCGCTGCGAAAAAGAAAGAAAGAAATGTATTTGGTATATAAATACAATTGTTACAAAGAGTATTTGTAGTGTAGTGTCATGTCATGTACAACTTTATATTACAAAGCTTCATACACCTTCGCCTTCTGGGAAAACAAATAAAAAATTGCTCTTCATACCAAAACTACCCTTGCAGACTTATTCGAGTCGACAAAAATACTAGCAGTCTTCGGAACAAGCTACTTTCCTTCAGGTCGAGTTACTTGCAATAGCTCAAGGTTCAACTCAAATGTTGTATTCGGCTGCAAAACCAGCATGTTGGAAAAAACATGAGACAAAGGCATTGAAAGTTGGGTTTTCATCAACTCAGCAAAAAGGTCTACTTTCTAAGACAACCGAAGTTCAAGAATGCCAATTTAATTCACTAGAAGAAAGGTTAACATAAGGGTAAAAACTAAGAAAGCCATTAAAAAACTTTTATATGAACAAATGATGGAATTTCACTAAAAGCACAACCTTTTTTTATCGTAACATAAGCAAAGAAAGATGACTAGCAAGAATGACGTACCGGAATTTCATTTTGTCCCTTTTTACCATACCCTGCCTCCGGAGGAACTATCACCCTCCTCTGTGCAACAAAACAATATGAATATACGAGTTTTTTCTTAAATAGAAGAAGAGAGAATTATTTTGATAATTAAAATAACTGAAGATCACCTTTCCACCAACTTTCATCCCCTCAACAGCGGAATACATGGCTGCAGGAGGTTTTGGTGCAGCTTGAGCTGAAAATAAACCATTTGGGTTGTCTACATAATCACGTTTTCGTTCCCTTCCAGGGGTAGCTCCAACCTTAAACTCGTAAGGCTACTTAAGGTCATAAAAAGGAACATGTCAGGATACCAAACCATCAATGTCACAATGTCAACAGTATATATAAAGTTAAATCATCATTTTTATGATTATTTGAAGTAGAGAAGCGTTTACAAACTTGTGCAGAAAAATAATGATACGCCCATCATCACAACCCAAAAGAATCATCACATTTGACTGTAAGTGTCAACTGTCAAGTGAGAACTCTAACGTTGGGGGTGTTTGGATGTGCGTTTAAGCTGATTATTGCAGCTCAAAATCGCCATATTGGTTTTGGTGTGTTTGGATGTGCGTTTAAGCTTATATTTTTGACAGAAAAGTCAAAATGTATTGTCTGCATTAAGAGTATGAATAAAGAAATTAGAAACAAACCTGTGCGATGGTACGGTTTCCAGCTAAAATTTTAGACTCCCTGCTTGAAACTGCTGTAATTTTGTTATAAACACAATCAAAGTGCACCTGCACAAAATGTACACAAGCCAATATACTAGTAATGAGACCCCAACCCAAAACAACCTATCAGTCACACTAGCCTGGCCTATTTTGATCTGTGCTAAATAAATTGTGTTTCAACCCGAACCCATTACCCAAGAAAAACACAATCGCAATCAAATTTCACATGAAAAATGAATGCTCGACGCAAACCTGAACCGTTGATCCCTTTTCAGCAGTGGGACCTTTTCCTTCGATGAGATCATAATATTTCAGCCCATCAGCTGTTTCAAACATCATTAAATTATTAGCAACAAAAATTTCCTTCTTTTTCTTATACGTAATCCTTTATTTAACTTTTAATCGCAAACAAGTAAAAAACTCAAGTAATCTCTCGTTTTAAAACGTGAGGTCACTGCTATCCATATAATAAGTACGATAGAATTCTATGTTCACATATCATTATCCATTCTTCTTCACAGTAAACAGCTTTAGTACGCATATCCAAACACACACCTAAAGTTGCATTGGACTTACCTCTTCAACTGTCCACTTTTAGAATCCTAAATCCAACGGTTTATTCAATTTTAGAGGGAAGAAATGACATCATTTCACAGTAGTACATTACAGATAAAGCATTAGTCAAAACAAGATTCGCAATACATGTAACAGGAAAATTTATTTACTACAAAAGTCAACATCATTCACATATTGATTTCCAATATATGATGGTAAGGTGGTGTTTGGACATGCGTTTTGAAAGTGATTTTGTAATCATCTACTGTAAGAATCAGATGATTGGCCTTAAAAAATCATCAATATCATTCGCTTAACGAGCAAAGGAGTATTAAAACTTCACAATATTAGCACTATCACAACATAAATAAACACCCCACATTATAAGATGCACCACATTCCGTAATCTCGTATCCTCGAATACGATTTCAAAACAGAATCTAAGAAGGAAAAAAAAAAAAAAAAAAAAAAAAAAAATCACTGATATAATCTAACAAAATAATAAGAAAACAAAATGGGATACATTTATTTATTTATGGTATAATAATAAGCTGAAATGTATAGGCGATAAAAGGAGTAGCGGGCGGGTCTCAGGGTCAACATACAGCCTAATTGGTCACTGCTGGACCTGAACGACTAACAACTAACAAGCCGTTAAAAAAAAAACAATAAAAAATAAAGTAATTACATGTAGTTTTATAATCTTCAAGAGGAATAATCTGTCTATTACGCCTTTCTCTAGCCAAAGATTCTTGAGGACTTAAAAACAATGGAATGACAGTTGATGATATCAAAATTGCTGATCTTCTTGAAACTGAAATGGGCATTGCTGCTTCATTTTTATTTTCATGATGATGATGATGGCAATTCACATTGGGTTTGTAAGAAGAGGAAATTTGAGGATTTTGGTGACATGTTTTCAGCAAATAAGAAGAAGAAGAAGAAGCCATTGGCATGGCCATGTGATGAAATAAAAAGACAAGAGCCTCAAAAACAAAGCTATCCACTTTAGTTTACTTTACTTGTACCATAATAATAGTCCCTCCATTTTTATGCCATGGATAACTCTATTTATTTGTTGCCTTTTTTATAATACGTGTAACAAATGAGCCCCTACCCCGCACATCAATACAAATTCAATTTTTTTTTTTTTTTTTTTTTTTCCTTCTTCTTCCTTTCCTTCCTATAACTAACTTTTTCTAACTTTTTCTTTTAAGAACGCCAATTTTAACTATCTTATAACATTTACATAGAAAATTTAACTATCCTACAACTTTCGGTTTCGATTAAAGTTACGTAATTACCTAGTAAGTACAAGATTTAAGTAGTTATTAGCATCTCCAAATGATGAAACAAACTTTTCAGTTTCGATCTTATATTTAAACTTACCGTAATTACTTTTTAAGTACATACATGATTTAAGTATATATTAGAGGATTGTTATTTTAAAAATCAAGTTTTTGTTGCATACTGAGGGACAAATTCCCACCATTTATCTAATTTGAACTAATGGTGCGCATTAATCTAAGATTAAATATAGAAACCTAAGTCCATGTTTTTTTTTCTTTTTTTCTTTGTCTTTTTTATTATTACCTTTCTGTATTTCTTTATTTTTTTTTTCTTTTTCTTTTTTTTTTGCCTTTTTCCCAATCAACGTTTTTTTTCCTTTTTTCTTTTTTTTTTGTTTTTTTTTCTTTTCTTTCTATTTTTCTAATTCACGTTTCTTTTTTCTTTTTTTCTTTTTTTTTTTTTGCTTTTTTTAAATCAAGTTTTTTTTTTTAAATAAATTCACGATTTTTTTTCACTTTACTACGTTTTCGTCCGTTTTTGTCTGTTTTCACATGTTAATATACGTTTTTGTCCGTTTTTATACGTTTTTGTCTATTTTCAGACGTTTTTGTCCGTTTTTATACGTTTTCGTTTATTTTTTACGTTTTTGTCTGTTTTTATACGTTTTCGTCCGTTTTCATACGTTTTCGTCTGTTTTTATACGATTTTGACCGTTTATATACGTTTCCATCCGTTTTTATACGTTTTCGTCCATTTTCATATGTTTTTTTACGTTTTCATTTGTTTTCAGGCGTTTTTGTCCGTTTTCATACGTTTTCGTCCATTTTTTTTACGTTTTCATCCGTTTTTACGTTTTCGTCCATTTTCAGACGTTTTCATTCGTTTTTATACGTTTTCGTTCGTTTTTTGTCCGTTTTCATACGTTTTCGTCCATTTTCATACGTTTTCATTCGTTTTCTTACATTTTCATTTGTTTTCGTCCGTTTTCATCCGTTCATTTTCGTCAATTTTCCATACATTTTCGTCCTTTTTCATATGTGTTTTTACACTTTCATACGTTTTCATCTGTTTTCATTCATTTTCGTCCATTTTTAAATGCTTTTGGCCGTTTTCAGACGTTTTTCATACGTTTCTAAATATCATAAGAGATATTCCGTGATATTCAGAATATCACAAGTGATATTCCATGATATTCTGAATATCACAAGTGATTTTTTGAATATCACATGTGATTCTTTGATTTTCTGAATATCACAAGTGATATTCTAAGTACCACAAATGATATTCTTAAATGATATTCTTAATATCATAAATGATATTCTGTGATATTCAGAATATCACAAGTGATATTCTGAATATCAAAAGTGATTTTCAACTAATGTTTTGTAAGTGAATATCACAAGTGATATTCTGAATATCACAAGTGATTTTCTGAATATCAAAAGTGATTTTCAACTAATGTTTTGTAAGTGAATATCACAAGTGATATTCTGAATATCACAAATGATTTTCTGAATATCATAAGTGATTTTCAACTACTGTTTTGTAACATGAAAATCACAATTGATATTCAGAAAACCAAAAAAGATAGATATTCGGAAAATCACAAGTGATATTCAGAATAGCACAATTGATATTCAGAAAACCAAAAAAGATAGATATTCAGAAAATCACAAGTGATATTCAGAATATCACAAGTCATATTCAGAAAATCACAAGTGATAGTCTGAATATCAATTGTGATATTCAAAACATATGAAAAACGTAAGAAAATAGACGAAAACATAAGAAAATCACAAGTGATATTCAGAAAATCACAAGTGATATTATGAAAATCACAAGTGATATTATGAATATCACTTGTAATATTCAGAAACATAAGAAAACAAATGAAAACGTAAGAAAATGGACGAATATGTATGAAAATGGACAAAAACATATGAAAGAGTAAAAGCAATTATGAAAATGGGCAAAAATAATGGATGAAAATAAAGGAAAATGGATGAAAACAGACAAAAACTTATGAAAATGAACGAAAACGAACGAAATCGGATGAAAACGTATGAAAATAGACGAAAACGGGCAAAAACGGACGAAAACGTATGAAAACAGACGAAAATAAGTGAAAGCGTAAAAACACGTCTAAAACGGACAAAAACGTATGAAAAATGGATGAAAACGGACGAAAACGTATTAAAATGAATGAAAACATATGAAAACAAACAAAAAAAATAAGAAAGCAAGCGAAAACGTATGAAAACAGACGTAGACGGTCAAAAACGTAAGAAAACGGACGAAAACGAATGAAAACGGACGAAAACGTAAGAAATTGAAAAAAAAACGTGAATTTAAATAAAAAACGACGTGATTTTTTTTTTAAAGAAAAAAAAAATGAATTAAAAAAACATTTATCAAAAAAAGAAAAAAAAATGTAGATAGAAAGAAGAAAAAAAGCGTAAAAGTAAAAAAGATAGGAAAAAAAAAGTAAAAGGAAAAAAGGAAAGGAAAAAAAAACTTGAATAGAAACAAAAAAAATAAATAAATAAATAAAAAATAAAAATAAAAATAAAAAAATTAGTAAATAAGAAAGACAAAAAAACAAGAAAAAAAACATCGACTTAGGTTGCATATTAAATCTTAGATAATCCTCACATTTAGATCAAATTACATGGATGATGGGGATTTATCCCTTAGTTTGTAAAAAAAACTTGATTCACAAATGAATTTTTCTCGTATATATTAATGTATATGTTACGGTACATATTTTGTTGAAGTAATTACTAAAATGGACCAAATACTTACTCATCTTACCAATACAAACTTTTTTTCATTTGTTTACCAAAATGAAATTAAAACGTCACTATCTCACTTTAATTTTGGTAACTACTTTTTTAATCCTACAAGATTCCCTTACACAATATTACTACTACCTATACACAATCTTACCTAAAAAAGCTAGATACCACTTTCAAGTCTCCGTCTCAATTTATTTGTCCATTTTTTATTTTCAAAGTCTTTTTTTATCAACTTTAACCTTAAATATGTTTGTTCGTGTTATTTAATATTTGATGCAAATATATGAATAGATTAAGTTTTAAATGTATTTTTAATTTGTATAATTTTCATCAAGTATTGTATAACACAAATAAAAATATTTACGTTTAAAGTTGAAAAATAAAGACTCAAAATATCAAAACTGGACAAATAAATTAGGACGGAGAGAGTATTATTTTGACTACTTGGTAATCTGCATAAGATTCACTCTCATTAACAATCACCACCACCTTTGTCCTCCTGGTCTTCAACCATTTCCACCACCTAGTGTGAGTCGCGTGAAATGAACTTTTCGACGGATGCATAAATCAAGAATTAAAACACACGCTCACATACACACCATCATAACCAAAATGAACACAAACCCTCGCTCCAGCTCTTCACTCCCACCAGCTCGCCCACAACCCTTCACTCCCACTACCTCGCCCACCACCTCGTCGACAGCCTCGCCCACCACATCAACCACAGGCTCGCCCAACATTTCTTCACTCTCAGCTCGCCCACCAACAGCTCTTTAACTCGCCCACGATCGCCTAGCACTCGCCCCAACTGATCGCGTGTAGCATTTATACTTTTCAATCGCCTAGAATGTCGCCTAAAAAAATGAGAGACACGTGTAGGATTCAAAAGTTGTCATGAATTGAATCTAGCTGATCATATGCAAAAGTTCATTTTCGTAAAAAATATGGGCGAAGTTTATTTTGGTAAACGGATACTTGTTACGATTCATTTAAAATTTTTTATCTATTTTGTTTTGTATAACTTATTTTTAAACTTAAACCTGAAATTTAGATATCCAAATATTCAGATGTCTAAAATCTGAAATTTGGATATCCGAAATTTTGAATATCCTATTTTGAACATCATATAATTGTAAACCTTGTCTGAAAAAATCGAGATTCTTCACATGTTAATTCTTCACATGTTAATTTATCCACTGCTCCTTAAAAAATGACATGAAAAGGTGATCGAGTGAGAGCATCACGATTTTTCATGTTGGGACTTAGGTGATATCCATATATTAATGGTATATGTTACGGTACATATTTTCTTGAAGTAATTACTAAAATGGACCAAATACTTACTCATCTTTTACCAACACAAACTTTTTTTTATTTGTTTACCAAAATGAACTTAAAACGTCACTATCTCACTTTAATTTTGGTAACCTACTTTTTTAATCCTACAAGATTCCCTTACACAATATTACTGCTACCTATACACCATCTCACCTAAAAAAGCTAGATACCACTTTCAAGTATTATTTTGACTACTTGGTAATAGGGCTGGCATAACAGGTTACACGAACCTGTTAAGACACGAACCTGTTAAGGTCAAACACGAACACGACCTGATAACTAATCGTGTCATTTTTCTCAAACACGAACACGACACGAAAATTAACAGGTGCACCTGTTAAGACCTGTTAACGGACCTGTTAACAAAATCTGACTAATCTAATCCCAGGTTATAAATCCGACTATAAATCCGACAAATCTAATCCGACTAATTAAACAACAAATCCACAACCAAATCCACAACAAAAAGAAGCTTGAAAGATCAATATCAGTCGAAACATAAAGTATTAAAGATCAAAATCAATAACAGTCAAAACATAAAGATCAAAATCAATATCAATCTATAAAGGTTTCTTCATCTAATAAACATCACATCTCTCTCTCTTTTCTTCATCTTGAGCCGCCGCCACCTGCAATCTCACGCCACCACCACACTGCCGCTCCCACTAACTAACCACCACCATCTCCTCTATCTTCTACTATACAACACGCGGCCTAAAATGATCTCCAACACCCTCTATTTTGCTCCACCGCCACTGAAAACTGTCACCACCACCATTTTAACACCCCACACGAATAGATCTTGAAGATAAGGTAGTTTTCTTCACCTCACACGAATATAAACGAGTTTTAATATTTTTGATTGAATAAAAATGTGTAATGATAATATGGTATCGTTTGAGTGTTTGTGTGTGTCGAGTTGGATTCGACTGTGAGCTAAAGCTCACGGTATTCTTTCATTTTTATTGTTGTTCTTGTTTGATGTTGGTTTGAGATTTGGACTTGTATTGAAGTTGTGGGATTGGTGCAGAATGGATTTGCAGCCGAGGGTTTAGGATTTGGAATTTGGATTTGTTTTTTATTCATGTCGAAGTGTTATTGTTGTTTGTTGTTGTGGGAGAGATAGAATGATAGATCAGATTTGATATTCTTGTGGGAGAGATAAGGCAGGAGAGAGGTTGGTAAGATGGGGGGCGGACAAATATTTAGGGTTAGGATTTTCCAACTTATATATACAACATCATAACAGGTCATAACAGGTCAGACCTGTTAAGACACGAATATTAACAGGTCTTAACATGTCAGACCTGTTAAGACACGAAACCTGTTAAGAACAGGTCGTGTCGTGTTAACAGGTTTCGTGTCAAAATTGCCAGCCCTACTTGGTAATGTGCTTAAGATTCACTCTCATTAACAATCACCACCACCTTTGTCCTCTTGCTCTTCAACCATTTCCACCACCTAGTGTAAGTCGCGTCAAATGAACTTTTCGATGGATGCATAAATCAAGAATTAAAACACACACTCACATACATACCATCATAACCAAAATGAACACAAACCCTCGCCCCAGCTCTTCACTCCCACCAGCTCGCCCCAACTCTTCACTCCCACCAGCTCGCCCACAGCCCTTCACTCCCACCACCTCGCCCGCCACCTCGTCCACCGCCTCGCCCACCACCTCACCCACAGGCTCACCCAACAGCTCTTCACTCTCAGCTCGCCCACCAACAGCTCTTTAACTCGCCCACGATCGCCTAGCACTCGCCCCAACTGATTGCGTGTAGCATTTATACTTTTCAATCGCCTAGAATGTCGCCTAGAAAAATGAGAGACACGTGTAGGGTTCAAAAGTTGTCATGAATTCAATCTAGCGGATCATATGCAAAATTCATTTTCGTAAAAAATATGAGCGCAGTTTATTTTTGGTAAACGGATACTTGTTACGTTCTTTTAAAAAAATTTCTCTATTTTGTTTTGTATAACTTATTTTCAAACTTAAACCTGAAATTTAGATATCCAAATATTCAGATGTCTAAAATCTGAAATTCGGTATCCGAAATTTTGAATATCCTATTTTGAACATCATATAATTGTAAACCTTGTCTGAAAAAATCGAGATCCTTCACATGTTAATTTATCCACTGCTCCTTAAAAAATAACATGAAAAGGTGATCGAGTGAGAGGATCATGATTTTTCATGATGGGACTTAGGTGATATCCATATCGAAGACTGCAAATCAACTCTTTTTATGAAAGCCTTTCAATTTTTTTCTTGTAAAGATAATTAAAAAGAATGTAGGCTCTTTTCCATTAAAAAAATAGGTACCCAAAAAGTCACTATACATCAGTTTCGGAGCACATGCTTGTTACATTCGTCCGTTAGAAAGTAGGTACCGCCAGTGTTCTGAAAGGCTCAAGGCGCACTAAGGCGCAAAGGGGTCCAAAGAGCCTCGAGTCGGAGCGCATTTCAAGGCGCGGGATTCATGAATGCGAGGCGCACTAAAAGCATTAAGTTTTTTATAACATATGTGACCATTTATGTAGCTTAAATAATACAAAATAACATTAAAATACTTAATGCATAACACATATTGCCATTATAAATATTAAAATGGATCGGTTGTCACTTCTAAAACGGATCAACTCTTTGACTCGATGACCTATATAGAAATTAAAATCAATATCAGACTAAATATGTTTGTGCCCTACACTTGTAGCTTACATCTAACAAAGCTCACAATTTAACCCAAAATATCAAGCAAGCAATATACTAATATTCAAGGCACGATGCTACATTTTCATGATAATATGTCGTAAAAAAAATAATTAATGAAACAAATTAACTTTTTAAAGAAAATTTCAATCAATAAAATAAACATAAAATCAATTCAAATTTACAAATCATATAAATACTCACCTATGAATTAAAATGGCCCATGTATTATATCTAAAAAAAAAAAAAAAAATAAAAAAAAAAAATAAAAAAAAAAAAAAAATCCTCAAGGCGCAAAATATGGCCTAGGCGCAAAAATCCCCCGAGGCGCAAAGGCGCAAAAAGCGCCAAGGCGCGCGCTTTTTTAGGGAGTCATGCATGTTGTGCGCCTCGAATCAAAAAAGCCCCAAGGCTAGCGCCTTGTGCGCCCTAGCGCCTTAGGCGCAATTTTGACAACTTTGGGTACCGCTCCATACTAGATAAGAATGTATTAACACCTCGACCCTACATGTATTAGTTTCTTTAATAGTCAAATTATGACACTGATATGGCTAGAAATTAATAATAAAACTCATGTACCACTAGAATGGCCTCCTTTCCAAGAAGTACTTTATCCAGAATTCTTCGGTCGATAACACTTGCTCCCGCAGTAATCATCCATGGAGCAGAATTTTGTATAGAACCCACAATATGTCCATCATTCCCAACAACAACGGATGTCAAAGTATTTCTTTTTACCGCACGAAGGTTGCCAATTGCAATTGGGTCTTCAGTAACATCAACTGCATCTTCAAAAGCCAGTGAAACTGATAGAGTGATAGCACAACCACTCCATCGGCTATCGCGTCTTCAGAAGCATTCAACTGTTCAGTGGTGTAACACCTTGTAAACTGCCAGTCTTGCCGAAGGAAACCCTCCTTTAGCAACTCCTTCCGCAAAGACATAGTAACTCGTTCCCTTCACATAGTTACCAGTTGCTATGTACGCAACATGAGTCCCATGGCCGATATGTGTAAGTTTATGATAATCAATTGTATTGATTGAATGAATAAGTTCGTTACATCAGATACTATATAGCAATGTTGCAAAAATCGTGAATCGGTCCCGAGGCGGTCGAGGGCCGTGTAGCGATTTTTGGCCGATTTATCGCCGATTCCAAGGTCCAAGGCCGATTAATCGGCCGATTACCTTGTAATTCGCTCCAAGGTCCAAGGCCGTTCAGCTTGTAATCGCCGATTAATCGGCCTTGTAGGCTGATTTTTGCAACACTGC
Source organism: Artemisia argyi (assembly GCA_030686995.1). Lineage (NCBI taxonomy): Eukaryota > Viridiplantae > Streptophyta > Magnoliopsida > Asterales > Asteraceae > Artemisia > Artemisia argyi. The sequence goes on from CM060705.1 coordinate 7,398,438, forward strand.
TATATAGTATAAAATACGGGCTAAACACACAACGGGCCTAACACCCTAATACTTATCGCCTAACACTCCCCCCGCAGTTTGAGCGGGAGGAGACCGAACACTCAAGCTATCACGAAAAAAATCATATATGATATTACATATCATATGTGATATGATATTACATATCATATATGATATTACATATCATATATGATTTTTTCGGCCACGAAAAAAAACGTGAAAAAAACGAAAAAAAAAATTGTCGAAAATATATCAAAGTGCCTATCTATAGAAAGATAACTAAATGCTTGTCGTAAGGGTATAATTTTTTTCGTTTAACGATTAACGGTTTGAAAGATATTAATATTTAAAAAAAAAAAGATGAAAGTGAGTTTTTTAAATTGTTGGGATTAATCTCATCCATTAGATCAAATAAAGATGGAGGGTGGAGATTAGTCCTTGGTATGTAAAAAAAGTTTGGTCCTCAAATGATCTTATATCGTATAGTTGATACTTGATACTTGATAGGATGTTTGATGCGTGATGTGACCAAGTGTTGCTCTATTTGTTCAAACAGACTTAGGCTAGTAGGCAAGGTGGTATTTTTTTCACCATACACATCAGTGACACATCAGCTTTCTCTCTCCTCTCACTCTCCTTCACCACTCTTCACAAATTAATGGGCAAGGGATATGTTTTTTCACCTTAACTCTCAAATACTATGGTCTCATCTACAACATCCTCATCCTTAATCTCCCACTTGGTTCCTTCCTCTTTTCGGGTCTGCTTGCTAGTTTCTTATATGATGCAGAGGCCACCACCACTGCTGATGGCGACAACACGTGCATCGGAGCCCATTGCTAACGCCTTGTGTTTATAGTAATGGCAATTGTGAGTGGTGTTGGGTTTTTTTTGGATGTGTGGTTGGCTATTAGAACCAAAGCTTTGTACACCAGGATTTACACTAGCCGGAAATCTAAGAAGTCAATGGCGGTATCTAATGGTCATTGATAGCAGCCGGAGGTGGAGGGTTGATGGGAAATTTTCCCGGTGACATCCTTCAACCAATAAACACAACCAAAAATGACAAGAAAAAAAAATAGTAGATGTGTGTGTTGAATTTTTGGATTGAAGGTGATATTCCACTTTGTAATTTTGAGATCGTTTGCAAGTGTAAACTAGTTTGGTAGTATTTTATAGCTATGGCTATTCTTTTTATTGTTATGTGGTAATGTAACAATTCATGAACTACTATTTGTACGTGGGCCCCAATTTAAGCAAAAAGCAACTGTGGTCAGACCACCAAATTCATACTTGGGAAATGTGTATGGCGCGTGAAGGAGTTTGCTAGGCAAGGTGGATAGCGCGTCAGGTGGGCCCGTTTGATGAGGGAATCCTTCCTTGCCTTTTAGTCTTAGAGAAAATTTGGTAAGCGTATTGAAAATAACATACACGGTTTGCCAATTTTGGCATGCTAAGACCGGTCAAATTAAAAAAATAAAATGTTCTTTATATTACTTTTACACACGTAATTTGCAATCTTGACCTTTTCTATCAAATACTTTGGGCTTGTTTACTAAATTAAATGATTTTAAGATATCACTAGGCTAATCACTTATTTAATAGAAAGAGATTTTTGTGAACCTCGATATTACGATAAAACAAGGATTTTGACTCACTCATTAGATATTAAAATCCTTTTCACAAACAGTGCACACGTGTTATGAAGATCTGGATCATAGTTAAGTTTTTTGACGCGATTAATTGGTTGTGTTTGATAGAGGTTATACTAACCCGTCAATCTGAGAACCGAACGGGTCAACCCGAATACAACTTGATAATCACCTCTAATTTTTCTAATCTATTGAAATTGAATACAACTTGATAATCACCTCTATTTTTTCTAATGTTTTGAAATTGATTCTGAATTCTATTGTTCATTAAAAGTATATTATTACTTTATTCTAAAGTTTTACTCCTTTTTCTTTTCAACTTTTTATGTTTGAAATTTAGATGCATGTTTATGACATTTTCATTGACATTTTATATTATTATATAAAAAGTGAAAAATAAAGACATAATATCACATATTAATAGCTACAACAAAGAAAGTAATGAAAAGAAAAACTATTGTGAGACTCAAATATACATAGTTGATAAGGAGAATTAATAAACTATACTACTCGTATTAAAATACAGCTGATACTTGATAGGATGTTTGATGCATGATGTGCCCAAGTGTCACGACTGTTATTAGCAACACTTTCAATTGTGTAAAAGGAAACTGTCAAGAGTGCAAATAGCCTTGGCCTATGTTAGGATTAGTATGAAAATTAGTCAAATTTATAAGGGGCTTAGTGTTACTTTAGTCAATGTAGGATTATAGGTCGGTTCACATGCTATTTATATGGCATATATGATTTGTTGAGTCCTAGCATTCGCAAGACTCTCTTATCTCCTTGTTACAGCCGGTTCTCAACTCTTGTTAGGGTTGGTTTTCTTCCCCCCTCATCTCTAATAAAGAGGTGAGGGGGGAGGGGTCATTGTACGCATTCTTTCAATACTAATCAAGAAACGATTAGGGATACTTACTTGTGCTTGTTCTTTTCAGTCGATTCAAAGTTGTTGTGTTGTGTCATATTTATTCACTTGATCTGTGATCCGTGTTCTAGCCTTCCAGGTTGTTGTACGATTATACAACAAGTGGTATCAGGAGCCTTGGTTCGAAGGTGTGGAAGCTAGGTTCGATTTAGTGAAGGGTTTTTTGGTGTTCGTTTTTCTGGAAGGAGCAGAAGGCTATTCTGCTTGGGCTACCAGTAACAAAGCAACAGGGGTATCGACAGTTAAGGGTTCTTAGGTTTTTGATTTGTCGAGGTTAACGACACTGGTTAAAGAAAACTTAAGGGTTGTTGATTTTCGAGTTATTGAAGATCGACAAAGAAGAATTTGTTTTAGATCTGTTTTTGGTTGTGGTGATAAACGAAGAAGAAAACAGGATTTGGTTTCTTTTTTATCTAAAAAGTCAACACACCAAGGGATAATATTATAATTCTTGGTGGGGTAATAATATTATTAAAGATTGTTTAATTTTTGTTTATTTAAACAAAAGTGTTATTTTGAAGGGAGTTATTATTGCACAAGGGACTTTATTAGTTTGTGATTGTGAGGTTTTTTCACAAGGTTTAGCAAATTAATAAAGGGATTAAAGAATGACGGGAGCCAAGTTTGAGATCGAGAAATTCGATGGAACTGGTGATTTCTAGGTTTTCGAGTCAAGATTACTTGGGTAACAAGGTTCTTGAAGTTGTCTTGCAAGGAGGTGGATCGAATCTCCTAGGGTTATAGGAAATCGTTTTCTTTTGTCACAAGGTTCTTGAAGTTTCGGTTTTGAGCTTCAAAGGTGACAAGGTTTTGCAAGAAGTTTCAACTTCAAGTTTTTCGGTTTCTTGGAATTCAAGTCTTGGTGGTTCTTGGAAGACAAGTAAGGTTTAGCTTTGTCTTGGGATTCAAGAAAAGTGATTACTTGGAGTACAAGGTATATCAAGGTTTTAGACTTGAGGTGAAAAGATCGAAGCTTTAGGGTTTTTCTAAAGGTTAGTAGATCAAATTATTACAAGAAAGCGGGTTTAGCACACGGCTTGTGAGACTTGTCGGTAAAGTTGGTTAAAAAGCAACTTGACAAGGTTTGTAGCAAGGTTAAAGAAGAATGGCTAGTATGAATACTAGGTTAAACATCGAAAAGCTCGATGAGAATATTGTACAAAAACATGGAGGTTCAAAACAAGTTGGGTTCAAGCAACTTGGTCTTGGTGTTAAAACAAGGGTCCATGGAGTACATGTTCAAAAGCGTGTTTGGTTTGAGGTGGAACTGCAGGGAGCTCAGGAAAATCGTGAAACTGAGGTAATTCAGGAGAGTAACGATCATGTTGCAGTGGCTCAAAGAAAGTTGGAGGTTAAACAACTTGAAGGAAAGACAAACACGGACTGCTTGCTAGTAATAAGCAAGGGATGCTTGAACCGGTTAAGGTCAAGTGCATATTCCTGGGATACCATGAAGGTATAGTGGGTAATAAGCTTTGGAGGTTAGATGACGTTACTTCAAAGAGAGTGCTTTACAGGAGTATGGGTTTCAATGAGAGTGGAGAATACAAGAAAACTTTCATTGGTTCTGGTGTAGGTACGGGTTCAGTGCAGGTGTTGCAGGGAGTCGAGTTTGAGGTGGAACCGCTTGGGGATCATACATTTGAGGTGGAACCTCAGGGGAATGTCGGTCAGGTAGCTGGTTCATGGGAAGTACAAACTCGAGATTTGATGGACTATCATTTAGCACGTGATAGGGAGCAACATATAGCACGGGAACTAAACACATATAGAGAAGACAGTAATGAGGCTGCTTTTGCAGTTGCTGTAGTGGATAAGATATATACACATGAGTCATTGACTTTCAAAGATACAGTTGCTTATGAGGTAATTTCCAAGTGGAAGGCTGGATTGAAAGAAGATATGGATACTCGGTCAGATGTTTATGTACTCAGCAACAGTTGCAGGAAAAGCAGTGACGACAGCCACAACTATTACTGGAAGTATACACCAGGTATGTTCATACATCTATTTCTCTATATAGATGGTATGGTTTTTTCTTGCGGATGCAAGGCTGAGATCTGGGATACCAAGGGATGCTGGATAAAGCAAAAAGGAAATATACTTGGTATGGAGATCATCAGGAATCAGAGTGGTAATACTCTGAGGGGGTCACAGTCCAGGGTTCACAACGGAAAGTTGGTACAAACTTTGTTGGAGGGACACTCCATACTGTCGTTGGAGGGTAGTCTATCAGGGGATTGTGATGTGGAAAAGAATGATAAGTGGTCATATACATATGCGGTTGGAAGCCGGGAGTATCAGATGGTCTGCACGAGACCTGACATAGCATCTTTAGATGTGGGTATGTTGGATAGGTTCGATCGTGGATTACAGACAGACGTACAGGTTTTTGTGGTTTTTGACTACGCTATGGGTAGATCGATCACTGTCATGGGTAGATCAAGCACAAGGTACGGGTTTATGATACAAGGATGTGCAGGAAGCTCGGAAGCTATGATGCTGCACATAGAGGCTTTGTCAACAACTGAAGCGGCGTATATGACACTTACGGAGGCTGCAAAGGAGGCTATTTGACTAAAGAGACTCTTGATTGAGTCAGGAGCTAAGCTAAAGATAGTAGCGAGTATTGCTACAGGTGTCTTGTAAAAGGCGGTTCCCGGTCCGAGGTTCCAGCACAGGCTGAAGTTGCTGTGTATCGGTATTGACTAATGATGATACTAAGGTGGAAATTGTTAGGATTAGTATGAAAATTAGTCAAATTTATAAGGGGCTTAGTGTTACTTTAGTCAATGTAGGATTATAGGTCGGTTCACATGCTATTTATATGGCATATATGATTTGTTGAGTCCTAGCATTCGCAAGACTCTCTTATCTCCTTGTTACAGCCGGTTCTCAACTCTTGTTAGGGTTGGTTTTCTTCCCCCCTCATCTCTAATAAAGAGGTGAGGGGGGAGGGGTCATTGTACGCATTCTTTCAATACTAATTAAGAAACGATTAGGGATACTTACTTGTGCTTGTTCTTTTCAGTCGATTCAAAGTTGTTGTGTTGTGTCATATTTATTCACTTGATCTGTGATCCGTGTTCTAGCCTTCCAGGTTGTTGTACGATTATACAACAGCCTATATAAATGAAACATCATGGAAAAGATTCACCCATTCACATAGCAATACTTCAGAAAAAGAATAAACAATATAATGCCATCAACTAATACTCCCACGATGCCTCTTCTAACTCCATACAAGATGGGCAACTTCAATCTATCCCATAGGTAATTTTTCTTATTACATTCGGTTAAAAATGCAATTATATGACATTAATAAATAATTATGCTAGCAAGATACTATGGTTTCCAACGGCGTACTTAAGAATAAACTTAGATACTACTCGTATGATTTACAAAAACGCACTTAAGAATAGACTTAACCAAAACCATAGATCTTAAAGTCACAACGGCCCTAAAATTGCAACCGCAAAAAAAAACCACCGTAGAGAAATTAATGACGGTGTTAAATTGTATAATAAGGTATAGTGCAACACATTGATATTATTGTTATAAATTTACAAGGGTTTTTCTACCACCGGGGCACAAGTTAGAATTTCCCAATTTACAAAGGTATTAAATTGCAGGGTCGTGCATGCACCATTGACAAGAACGAGAGCATTCGATAATATTCCACAACCGCATAACATTTTGTATTATTCTCAAAGAACTACAGAAGCTGGCCTCCTCATATACGAGGCTACCGGGGTTTCTAACACGGCTCTCTCGTAAGTGTTTAAAGACTAATTAATATGATTTTGAACAGTCAAAAGGTGCTTAAAACTATAGCTTTTTTGGTTTTATTGATACATCAGGTTCAAACACATACCTGGAATTTGGTCGAAAGAACAAGTGGAAGCATTCAAACCGATCGTGAAAGCTGTCCACGAGAAAGGTGGTATATTCATTTGTCAAATTTGGCATGTGGGTCGTGTCTCAACCTACGGTAAAGTTTTGATCTTCCTACGTATGATAGGTTACCACTATTAGTACCCTTCATGGCCCGCTATTTACAACCTTCGCTCCCTTTTTACCTTATTGTTCAAAAGTACAACATAATTTTTTTTATCAGTTTTTATTTCGTATTTTTTATTAATTTACCAGTTTTAACTTGTTAAATTTTATATTTTCTATTCTGTACTTTCCGTTTCATAGTTTTACACGAAAAATATTATTAAAAAGTTTTTAAAAAACATTGGAGCTTTAGTCCAATGGGTGGAGCACTTGTGCACGAGTCAATTGACCCGGGTTCAAGTCCTACTCTTGCCTTAATGTTCTCAAGAGTTGAGATCTATGAATAACCCATACATGCCATAGAACCTATCAACCAATCATAGCCACCCATTTATATTTTTCACTTTTTTTTCAAAACAACATATCTTGCAAACGGTAAATCTTCAAGCTACAAAAAAAATAAAATAAATAAATAAATAAAATAATATCGCGACGAGAATTAAATGATCTTTCTATAGATATGCATTGTTATATACTTTCGACGAACTTTTTTTTTTTTAATTTCCGCCCAGAAAGAATCATATATGATTCGTAAAAAATCATATATGATTCGATTCTTACGAATCATATATGATTTGTTAAAATCGAATCATATATGATTCTTACGAATCATATATGATTTTTCTGGACGAAAAAAAAAGTTCATCGAAAAAAAAGTTCGTCGAAAGTATATAACAATGCATGTCTATAGAAAGATAATTTAATTCTCGTCGCGATGGTATTTTTTTTATAGCTTGACGATTTACGGTTTGCGAAATATTTAAGTTTTAAAAAGGGTGAAAATTTATTTTTTTATTTTGATAAAAAAAATAGCTAAGATTGCTTGATGAGTTATATGGTAAAAGTTGGATCTATAAATAACTTTTGGCATGTTCTCAATAGTACAATCCCCCACCGCAAATGCAAATGCTCAGATTGACTGGTTAACGAGGAATCAATTGACCCGGGTTCAAGTCTCACTCTTGTCCTAAAGTTCTCAATGGTACCATCCCTCACCGCAAATGCAAATGCTCAGATTGACTGGTCAATGAGGGGCCTATTGGAGAAAATGGCCAGGGTTCAAAGCACACCTCCTGGTACGACCTACAGTCACTAGGACAGGTGCTCATTACCTGTGGGAGGGTTCGGTTAGAATCTTTAGGATGCATGGGACCAGGCCATTCTTCACATTTTGAAGAATTTTTTTTTTTTTAATTTAAAAAAAAAAAAAAAAAAAAAAAAAAAAAAAAAAAAAAAAAAAAGTGAAGGGTATGGCTTGTATTTTTGGGGTAACCTATCCCAAACTTTAATTTTCGTTTCTATATACGGTTTAAAAAAAGAAAAGGACATTTCATATGCCAAGTCTCCAGGTTATTTATTCTGTTGACATGATTGACTCGTTGGATATTTTCCTTTACCAGTGTTTATTTTAGTGCAAATAGAAACTCGTCTTGCAGGCGTGAGCGAAGACGTATGTTATGTTGTTCATGTACATGCATATGTATATTCACATTCATATTAGATGAATAAGTGATTTAATTCAAGTTGACATCTCATTATACAGAACGTTATTTTTCAACATCAGTGTTTGATTACTGTATAATAACTAAATCAGGATTACAACCTAATGGTCAAGCTCCCATATCTTCTACGGACAAAGCACTAATGACACCAAACCCACTGGGTGAAAGTTGGTCTCCCCCTCGTCGATTGAGGACAGACGAAATTCCAGGCATAATCAACGATCACAAGCAAGCTGCACGCAATGCTATGGAAGCAGGTAATCATATTACAATTACAGCATCTACAATATTACTTTCTTAAAACAACTTATAACATAGCCTTTTAATGTTACAGGATTTTACGGTGTAGAGATTCATGCAGCAAGTGGATACTTGATTGATCAATTTCTAAAAGACGGAGTAAATGATAGAACAGATCAGTATGGTGGAAGCCTAGAAAACAGGTGTCGCTTTGCCTTAGAAATTGTAGAAGCGGTAGCCAATGAGATAGGACCTGAGAAGGTTGGTCTAAGGATATCCCCTTACTCCGATTATTCGGAGTGTGCTGACTCTAACCCTGAAGCCTTAGGACTTTACCTAGCCAATGAAGTTAACAAGCTTAAGATCCTTTATCTCAGTGTAGTAGAGCCAAGAGTATCTGGTGCACTACTCGAACCAGTCGAAACACCACATAGTACTCTTTCAATGAGGAAAGCTTTCAACGGTACATTCATAAGCGGTGGTGGTTATAAGAAAGACGATGGGAACAAAGCCATAGCCGATGGAAATGCAGATTTGATTGCATTCGGGCGGACATTCTTGGCGAACCCGGATTTGCCTAGGCGTTTTGAACTTGGTGCAGAACTTAATGAGCATAATAGAGACACTTTTTACACTCATGATCCAGTTATAGGTTATACTGATTATCCGTTTCTAAAAGAGTAATTCCCAAACACCATTGCGCGTGAATATAAAATAACTATAGATATATGTCTCATTTGTGAGATTAATAAAATTGTTCCTCATTTGATTTCCTCTTCTTCTTGTTTTCTAGAGTTTTATGTTAATTGGTTAATCGTTGGTGACATCTCGCTGAATGTTTTCTTTGTAATGCATGCAAATCATATTTCACTCATGATATCTGTTTGAACTTGCGACTTCAACTTAGAAAATTATCAAACCTCCTTGACATATACAAGCACAGATACACACACATACACATGTTATTTGTTTCTGTTTCTATAATTTGTAGTGATGTGCATGCCATTCCTTATTTCCTTTCACATGCTGTGTAATGTCTAAATTTTTCACAAATCAACAGCTAATATAGCATGCAAATCATCATATAGCCTAATTGAACTGCTAATAATTGCCAACTTATACTCTGAAAATGCTTTATTTAAATGTGCATTAATCCACATTGTCTATTAGTTCTATCAATTACAAGAGATCGTAAGGCTGAAATATGGTGGGCAGTTGAAGTGTTTAATCTTTTTTTTTTTTTTTTTTTTTTTTTTTTTTTTTTTTTTTTTTATAGTGATATTGTTCTGTTTTGTGCCTTGCTGAACAATGGTGGGTTGGGACTTTTTATTTATGTTTCCATAGTCCTTCATTTTCTAAACATGAAACATTTTGTTCCAATAATTTGTACTTCGGTTAAATTGTTTTATCTACTCAATAAGCTTGAAGGTATTAGAAGAAAATTCTTTTGGGGTGGGACTACGGATTGGATTGCTTGGGATAAGGCAACTTCTTCTATCTCAAATGGAGGTCTTGGCATTGGCACCCTCAAGTCTAGTAACCAAGCTATGCTTAGTAAATGGTGGTGGAGATTTCACACTGAAAATCAATCTTTTTGGTGTAAAATCATTCGCTCTATTCATGGTGTAGATGGTGGGTTAAACGATACATCCTTAATCAAATCTAAATCGGGTCCATGGTGTTGGAGTTTATGGATAAATATTAATAGGTGCATGTCTAGTATCGAACCCAAGACCACGGGATTGCACACGTTACGAATGAGAATTAATGAACTATAATTATTATATATTAAATGTTAGATATATATAATTATTTAAACACTATAATTGGCTAACGGTCGTTAGTACTTAACGGAATTGACTAACGGGCAAAGAATAAGGACTAGAATGTAATTAGAGGACAAGAATGATCCGGAAGACCCTTCCTTGGGCTATGGTCGGTCGATCCATCAAAGGGAGGGGATTTCCCTTGCCCTAACTTGCTCACCAAGTTTACATTCACTATATATACAAACCTTAGGTTATTTGTTTGGGTGATCTCTTGTACACACACATAACTTAAGTTTGTTTTCCTCTCTTTCTTTGCTCCTTATAACCGATCGACATAACCCCTCATAAGGGATTAGTCGATTTTTGTTTTAGCAAAAATCTAGTGTTTATTTGATCTTGCAATCACATTAATTCGTTATTAATTCGTGTGTACAAGAACGTGGTACTAACACACTATTGTTAGTATCTTGGATCGATTAACAAAACGGTAAGAGGTTAATCAATAGATCCCTAATTCATATAAACCCTAATTAGGGTTCTTCAAGAATTCAAGATTGCATACGGTACGTTCCTACTTACGTTTTTGTTAATAATTATATGTTATACTTGATCCATAGCTTCCGCATACGTGTATACTTTGATTATGATTTATTTATATGATAGTCATGTTATTTAAATTCTAACAGTGGCATCACGAGCCATGTATAACATGTAATTGATTACTAAAACATAATAAAAATCGTATCTTTAATAGTTTTAGATACATGTTTTGGATCTAGGGTTTGTTTTTTTAAAAATTTTTTTGAAACCCTAACCCTAATTTGGGGGGGGGGTCAATTTTTTCCATGAACCCTAATTAGGGTTTGTGGTTTAATTAATTAAATTGTAATTAATTAGAAACCCTAGGTCATTAACTAGTTAATTGAACGTACTTGTGACCTAATTGGTAATTGTTATGCTTTGATCCGTGACGAAACATGCATTTTAGTCATGGATCATTAATTGTTTATTATTATTGTCACATGTTTAGATAGATCTAATATTGGGGAAGACCTCAATTATATTATTAAAATCAATTATGTGCTATGTGGTATGTGATTAGCTTTGGCCTACGCAATTGACTTGTCAATGTATGTGGCTCACTTCCATTAAGAGGTGAAGGCCCTAGTTAATTATATGCATATTGAAACCTAGAATTGATTTTATTAGGATCTTTTCTAATCAAGATTGCATGTGGCTAATTGTTTCACCTTTATAATTGTTATGTTATTACGTTGTTTTGATTTGTCTTTATTATTTGTTTTATTGTTGGAAAAGTTTGTAAGCAATAAAAGGGTAATTTTCATAAAGAAAATAATATGGACTAATAATGGTGAAACTTTAAGTGATAAAGATTGAATCTTGCGGTGTCTTATGTGCCAACAACGATTCGCTTCGCACGGTAATTCGCTCCAAGGCGAGACTAGCAAGATTCATACTTTGTTACATGTTTTGAGATTGAATTCATAAACTTTTGCTTGATTGATGTTTTGTACAACATGCTTTTAAAAGTAACTCCTTTAAGACAAAATTCATAGTCGTGGTAAGAAGGCTTGGAAAGAGCCTTAGAGTCTGCCTTGGTTATCACACTTACGAATACGTCTTAAACGAATTTCTTTTAAAATCATTCTTGTAGAAAGTCATCTTAAGGTTTTTAAACCTCAAGTAAAACTCTGTGTATTAATTTCAAGAATTGGTAATAAAAAGTTTTTTTAAAACTTATGCTATAAAGATGAGTGCATGCATCTTTATACATGATTTGATTTTCACATCAAACTAAAATACCCTAAAATTTAAGTTACATGCCATCTAACTATAAGAAACACTTGAAGTTATTATTTAGTAAACGTGAGACGCAGGCTAAATTTTAATGACAAGGTAAATTTCCGAGTGTGCGTGAGACCACACATGGAGAATTTGCAGTTTCTAAGTTAGACGACTTAATTAAGTTGATACGTGAGACCTAGAACTTAAGGCATGAGATGGGATGAAACATGCTTACATGATAAATTGATGAATCAATTTGATGTAAATCCCATAATGATCTAGGAATTGAAAAAGTGTTTGCCAATTATTGTACGACAGATTACCATCTTTTATACTTTCACCACTAGCAGATCAACTGATGTGGTGGAATCTATGTAAAGTTGGATCCTAGATTTTCAAGAAAATATGTTGGTTATATGAATATATCCTTGGGTATTATATTTTCTTGGAAATATAAATTATCGAAAATACTAAAATTGAATTTTGTAAATTCTTTAAATGTATTAATGCAACATTAAAACCGTAAACGTAAGTTATTCTTTTATCAAGTAAATTGATCTACACCCATATGGGTTTTTTGGTTAGAGTCAATTTTTCTAAAAGAATAAACCAAGTCTTCTTTCTATAAGAGAAGTGTGAGACTTAATCCTATTCCTTTTCATGAATGAGAAAGGTATAATAGGATGATTAGAATTGTCTAAATTCTAAATATATAACTCATAGCAAAATTTAATAGTAAGATTATTTGCACTTTATGAGTTGTTAAATTAGAAGCTAGACTGATTACTGCACAATGGTAAAAGACGAATTAGATTATTTTATCTAGTTGTTTTGATTTGACCATTTAAAGATACTACATACAATTGTTGGAATGGTAGATCTATAAAGGAAGAAATTGCATGCCCAGTTTTTTTTTTTTTTTTTTTTTTTTTTTTTCTTTTCAAGTTAAAAGTTTGGAATGTGATGAATCACATTTACGTAGTAGAATACATTCTTTTAAAACCTATATATAATTGTTGGAATGGGTTTTCTTAAAAGATGTAGGAAAGTAAATAGTACACTATTTCCTTCACTGATTAATGAAACATTTACAATGTTGTCAAATTCAGTGGGAGTATTGTGTTCTTATGGCTGAAGAAGGGATTATTGTAATGTTCTCTAATTCAGTGGGAGTTATAAGACTTATTGTCTTAATTGTAACTCAAAAGTATCTTTTGAATGTCTCAAGATAATTACTTTCCAAATATAGACACTAATATTTTCAAGGATAGTCATGTACGTTTCCTTGATTGATTGAGTAAACTCTATATCTACTAGTTATGCTAATGACACAAATCATATTGTTCACATTAACAAACGCGTACGTGTTGTTCATGTGGTACATGATGTTGTTCCATGCACAAGTGGGAGAAATCTACATTGTGTGCAAGGTACAACACATAAGAATATGATTTAACGGATTCTCTTAACTGCAAAGTAAGAGACTATAGTTCTAATATGATTAATATACATCTACTCTAAGAAACACTTGGTGTTGAAATTTAGTAAACGTGAGACGCATGCTAAATATTAACAACAAGGTGAATTTCCATGTATGCGTGAGACCAACATGGATAATTTACTGTTTCTAAATTAGACATCTATTAGAACATGTGTCAATAACAACACTACTTCAACTTTAATATTTATGTATTATTGAAATGACATAAATGCATGAAGTAATATAATACTACTTCAATAATTATGTATTCTTAGAATGACATAAATAAATGAAGTAGTGTGTTAACTTGAAAATATTATTGAAACCAAATGATTGTGTTCATGATTACTTTAATTATACATGTTTATACTTTATTGTATAGTTATAAACATGAAGTCTTTTAAGTATTACAAGACTTATAATAAAGTAAGACGTTAGCTTGTTATGGTCTTTTAATTAAGACATATACAAGAAGTCATTGAGTTGATCAATGATTAATAACGTGTTGTGGATTATAACAGTTTATGTCTTCTTTCTAAGACATGAACATGAAGTGACTTGATCAATAAGTACTTGGGTTATAAAGCATGCAATTGGCTTGAAAATACTATTATACCATTAAGTTGATTTAGTTGGTAAATAGACAAGCTAAAAGATATATGGTTATCTTACATATTGTTAGATTGTCTTACAATATGAGTTCTAATGAAATACTAGATTATAGTATGTTCAGTTAGGAAATCAAACTCTTGTTGTAGTGTTTGGTTCAAGATAACTATGACTTCTTATCTTCCAAAAGTTATCAAGGTTAGAAATTGAGTATGAATTGAATATACTCAATTAGACTCCTAGAAGATTAATAAGACACTATTATGAGATGTGATGAATCACATTAAGTCTTAAATTGAAGTTCTGGATCTGTTAAACTACTTGTGTGTAGGTCATTAACAAAAGAATGTCAGGAACTGTCAATATGTATTTGTAATATCCCAAAAAGAGAATATTGTATTGTCACTTTAATTGCTAAGTATTTATATTCTATATAATACTAAAGGCAAGTGGGAGTATTTTATCTTGAAAAGATAGAATTACAAGATACATAATCTTCTAAAAACACACTAGTGAAAATCATGATGAGACTTATCATGTAAATGATAAACCTCAAGATGATGGAATTATCATTCATAGATCCACTTGGATATCTCAGATATTTGATTAATATGCTGACGATTATATGATGTAGTATTACCAAATAATGAATTGGGTAAATTATTCATATTATGAATGTTATAGATGCTGTTCATAAAGATATTCAAATTTAAAAATTTGGTTTATCTTAATTCTTAATTGTTAGAGAATGAAGATGAGTTTATTCAAAGATAATGTAACCCTAGTGGTTTAAATCTTTGTGTAGAAATCATATGGACAAAATTGTATACATATTTTAATGCATGTCTTATGATAAGATTATTAATCATATTTAAGCAATTAAATATGATTGAATACTCTTTCCTAAGCACATTAAAGATACAAAGATGGGAATTGTCATATTTATATGAATATGAAATTTGACAATGAATATCAAAAACTCTTTCTTGAATGATTACTTGAGCGAGGACGATAAGTAATCAAAAGGAGTTTATGAATTTAAATAAATCTTTGGAAGTATACAAAGCGCAATAATCCATGAATGGATAAATGCATGCATCTAGGAGATTACTCTTATGTTTAATTATTAAATCCATGTTTTGATTTATAATTGAAATAAGATAATTTCTAAGTATTACTAAAAGCTAGTGGGAGTATTATGTTTATTTTCTTAAATCATATATGTTGTATAACATATAAGAAGTAACATTCCATATAAGTAAAATGTTAAGTCTTAGTTTAGAATGAAACTTTAATTTAAAGATTTAGAAAATAAAACATACAACCTTGGAACTAAAGTTTATTATTTAATAAACATGTGCAGTAAATAAATCTAATTGAAAGATATTTAATAGCTTGTGTAATGAATATTCTGATGGAATATGTTTAGACTTAGAATAATGATCCTCAGCCTGGAATTGCTCCAAAATTCTAAGTATGAACAATACGGCAAATTGTTGCGTAATTGTTAATTGCCGACAATAAATCTTGAAAGATTGGAAGGCGTCAAAATTACACAATGGACATTAAGTTTACGGGGATTTTAAAAGAGCATATTGTTGTTTGTATACAATAATGCTGGTTTAATTGAGACGGCACTCAATAACTAGTCATGGAAGGATTTTATCCTTATATATAACCATGTAAACTAGTTGTGCTCGACTAAGAGCATGGTTGCATTATACATTAAAGAATTAGAATACTTTAAACTTTAAAATGTTTGAAAGTTTGATTGTCATAAATTGGTGGTTGAGGATATCACACCATTTATGAATATTATGTGGCTATATCAAGATAGTTGGATATACACATACAAGAATTTTACTTATTGAATTCTTGAAATAAGTATTCTCAAAATTCGGATACATCAAAGTTAGATGAAATAATGCCTTGTCAACAAGTATGATTGTCATTGCTTGAGGCATAATTGTCAACAAGTCATTACTTGAGACAAAATTCATTAACTAGAATTATCATGCATTGATCTATTTAGTATTTGGATAAAGGACATTAAACAATTATTATTTATAATGAATTAAAGTACTTAGTACGTTTGTTTTCATTAATAATAAATTATGTCCTATATTTGCATGTTTAAATCCGTGAATAACTTATGTTATTCTAAATTGTCCGTTGTCAATTAATGATATGAGAATATCATTAAACTAAGACAAATCTGAGTATTGGTTAGAATATACTTGAAAGTATATTGATGCGTTGACATACCAATTTCACATGATATTCAATGAATTGAATGTAGGACTTATCCAAACTACATGATTTTACTTTATGGATCTTGTCAGTAAGTAAATCATGAATTTGTTATCCTCAGACTTCAGATACCATATAAGTTTCATGGATGTAGTGCATTTCTGTGAAGCAATCTACCGCTCACCGTAACAGGGAGTTATAAGGGTTGTTTTCAGAAGTGTTGCAAAGTCCATGGGTTATTCTTGTAGTCAAGAGAGAATTTGTTCCTTCAAATTTGTTTTGAAGTTTAATACTACAGGGCCCCTCGTAGGGTTGACAAGATGTTTGCGTGCGCATGCCCAAAGTATATCTGGAATACGTTCAGATATTTTGGTAATCTTGCTCAATCATAAACAATGAGAAACATAATTGCTAATTAAAGAATGACTAAGATCCATATCTTTATTAACGTAGTATTAGTAACAAAAGGATAATGATAATGATGAATCATTAAAGGTTTTTCCAGGAGACCTCCCTCGAGTTGAACTAGGGACAATGGCGTGTTGCAAGACGCTAACTAATGTCATTGCACTATTAATAGATATCCAAGTGGGAGCTGTTGGAGTTTATGGATAAATATTAATAGGTGCATGTCTAGTATCGAACCCGAGACCACGGGATTGCACACGTTACGAATGAGAATTAATGAACTATAATTATTATATATTAAATGTTAGATATATATAATTATTTAAACACTATAATTGGCTAACAGTCGTTAGTACTTAACGGAATTGACTAACGGGCAAAGAATAAGGACTAGAATGTAATTAGAGGACAAGAAGGATCCGGAAGACCCTTCCTTGGGCTATGGCCGGTCGATCCATCAAAGGGAGTGGATTTCCCTTGCCCTAACTTGCTCACCAAGTTTACATTCACTATATATACAAACCTTAGGTTATTTGTTTGGGTGATCTCTTGTACACACACATAACTTAAGTTTGTTTTCCTCTCTTTCTTTGCTCCTTATAACCGATCGACATAACCCCTCATAAGGGATTAGTCGATTTTTGTTTTAGCAAAAATCTAGTGTTTATTTGATCTTGCAATCACATTAATTCGTGTGTACAAGAACGTGGTACTAACACACTATTGTTAGTATCTTGGATCGATTAACAAAAAGGTAAGGGGTTAATCAATAGATCCCTAATTCATATAAACCCTAATTAGGGTTCTTCAAGAATTCAAGATTGCATACGGTACGTTCCTACTTATGTTTTTGTTAATAATTATATGTTATACTTGATCCATAGCTTCCGCATACGTGTATACTTTGATTATGATTTATTTATATGATAGTCATGTTATTTAAATTCTAACAGATGGTACCGTATTGTCAAGCTAAAAGATGATCTCAGTAAGGTTGGCATTGACTTACCTTCGATATTTAAGAAAAAGATTGGCAATGGTTGTAGTACATGGTTTTGGCTAGATACTTGGCTTGGAGGATCGCCTCTTAAAGACACTTTCCTAAGATTATATCGGTTGGATTCTAACCCGTCTTGCTTGGTTCGTAACCGCTGCCCAACCACTAAACCATGTTTCTGCAATAACTCATCTCGCCCCTGCCTTTACACCCCCCCCCCCCCTTAGGTCTGATCTTCAACTGGGAATGGAGCAGGCCCATCAGGTCAGTTTAGAGCATTCTGAGCTTTCAGAATTGTGCAGCCTTGTGGCCCATCTCTGACTTTCTGATAATTGTGATTCGTGGGAATGTACTATTGATGATTCCAGAGCTCTTACTGTCAAAGGGATGCGCTACTACATAAACCAAATGTCCCCCACACCACAATTATCTCCAACTCGGTGGAACACACTCCTTCCTTCAAAAGTCAATATCTTCATCTGGAGAACCACAAACAAAAGACTCCCCACAAAAGGTAATCTCGACTACAGAGGAATTGATTTAGATAATGTTTGTTGCCCCATGTGTGATGATGCAATTGAAACCGAAGACCACATTTTCGTATCATGTTCTATTGCTAAGGACACATGGAAAAGCATTGTGGACTGGTGGAACATTCCTAGCATCACCATCGCTAAGGGCGACGAGCCTTTTGGCGGCGACGCACGTGTCCCCGCTGAAAGTCGCTAAACGACAAAAAATGTGTTGAGCTGGTACAAATTCACGCTGACCGTCCACTGCGTTTTCAACGCCAACTTTTGGCGGGGACATGTCTCCGCTAAAAGTATTTTTGGTATATCACAACTTTGACCAAAATAGTTGCATTTTCAATGCCCTCTTTTGGCGGGGACATGTCCTCGCCAAAAGTATTTTTGGTAATTGGTATTTTACTAACTTTGACCAAAATAGTTGCACTTTATTGTCCCGGGTATTATTCCCGCCAATACTTTTGGCGGGGACATGACCCCGCCGAAACAAGTATCTAGTGTAGAACATTAACTTTTGGCGGGGACATGTCCCCGCTAAAAGTTTAGGCGCCAAATTTCCCTCCAAACTGCAACTTTTTTTCCAAAAACTTTTAATATATATTATAACATACACATAACACATATTAAATCATAAATTCGGCAAAAAAATACAAAACACACATAACAATGGATGGTTTAACGCCGGAACATGAGTGGGCAAAGGCTTTATCACACGAGCTCTTGTATAATGAAATTATAAATCATTGGGGCGTTGAAATTTTTGATGAATATGGTTCGTATGCGAACTGTGCAACGTGGCAGAGAGACCGGATTCTGGTATAGTTGAGGAAAAAGTCATACTATAGAGAGTATTTGGAAGAGCTAGATGCTGCTGAAGCTCAACGTGCTGCTGAAGCTCAAGCTGCTGCTGTTGGAGGTGAGGATGAAGCTGAAAGCATGTTTGATGAAGCTGTTGCTGTTGATAATCTGGAAAATAGAATAACAGGTCTTGAAGCTACGTTTGCATATCTCAAGGAAATGAGAGCAAGGAAAGGAAGAGATGGTGCGAGTTCAAGCAAAGCGAGAGGTAGTCGCAAAAAAAAGTAAACGGGTTGTTTCATTTGGTTGTCGAGTTGTTTAGTTTGAGTTGTTTTGTTTGGTTGTTGAGTTCTTTAGTTTGAGTTATTTTGTTTGGTAGTCGAGTTCTTTAGTTTGAGTTGTTTCGTTTGATTGTCGAGTTTGCTTGTCGAGTTGTTTAGTTTGAGTCTGTATGAAAATGTATCTGGTTTACAACTCTTGTGTGGTTTGAATAAAATGTTTGCCTTCGTGTTTGAAGCTAAGCGTGTGGTGTCGAGTTGTTTAGTTTGAGTTGTTTCGTTTGGTTGTCGAGTTGTTTAGTTTGAGTTGTTTCCTTTGATTGTCGAGTTGTTTAGTTTGGTTGTCGAGTTGTTTAGTTTGAGTCTGTATGAAAATGCATGTTGAGAAATCTTGCTTGTTTTAAATAAACAGTTTGCCTTCGTGTATGATAATTGTGATATTGTTCCTTCAGTTCTATTATTTGTGCGTACGAATTTAAAATATAAAGGATGTTCAACATCAGTTACCACAACAACAACAACGTTTTATTAAACAACAACAATAACATCAACAACAACAACAACAACAACAACAAACAACATCATCAACAACAACAATAACAACGATAACAGCAACAACAACGATAACAACAACAACAACAACAACAGTACTACATATGAAATTTATCCATGTCACCTAAAAGCTCACGGAGTATTGCATCCGACTGACATGCGTGATCGTGGTTGGGATACGTTGCCATGTCAAGTTTTGCCTCCAGCATCCTTAATTTCGTCTCTAGCACCTGTTTTTGTGCCTCCAGCATGTTTATTGTAAGATCTTTTTCATGGCAGTTTGAGCACCTTGTTGGAGCAGATCCAGAACCACTTGATGTTGAAGCTCCCAGAGAACCGGTCATTTTGGCGAGTCGTTCCTCCTTCCATAAAAAAAATCACATCCATGGTCTGTTGTCCCAGGCTGTTAAAGAGTAAAAACTATTATTTTTAACAACTAACCAAATTATTTATATAATACACGAAAAAATATGTAATTGTTCACCTTCGAGAAAGGACACGCATAGTATAGTTTACCACGGGAGTAAGATTTACGCGATTCTCGCAGAATCACGTCTCCTCGTCTACAAGGACAAGGAAAAGCTTCAAATTCTGCCATCTTCTTCACCATGATAACAGTGTGTGTTTGTGGTTGTGAGGTTGAGTGGTTGTGAGTGGTTGAATCGTGACCGGGGTGGCCCGATCTACATGTTGAGGTGATAAAAGGTGGTGTCCAGAAAAAGATTCCGGCGGCCGGAAACTGCTGGTTGTTAGGTAGGAAACTGCTAGAGAGAGAGAGATATAGTGAGATGAGTGTGTGTGAGAGTTTTTATTAGTTAGATGAGTGTGTGTGTGTGTGTGTGTGTGTGTTTATATTGTGAGGATAAGTTGTTAGGTAGGAAAAATTTGGTGGGAAATTCTGGACTCATTCGTTTAATATCTCATGCATAACCATATCATCTCGACTCATTCGTTTAACATCTCGTGTATAACCGTATCATCTCGACTCGTTCGTTTAACATCTCGTGTATAACCATAACATCTCGACTCGTTCGTTTAACATCTCGTGTATAACCATAGCATCTCGACTCATTCGTTTAACATCTCGTGTATAACCATAGCATCTCGACTAGTTCGTTTAACATCTCATGTATAACCGTATCATCTCGACTCGTTCGCTTAACATCTCGTGTATAACCATAGCATCTCGAATCGTTCGTTTAACATCTCGTGTATAACCATAGCATCTCGACTCGTTCGTTTAACATCTCGTGTATAACCGTATCATCTCGACTCGTTCGTTTAACATCTCGTGAATAACCGTATCATCTCGAATCGTTCGTTTAACATCTCGTGTATAACCATAGCATATCGACTCGTTCGTTTAACCTCTCGTGTATAACTATAGCATATCGACTCGTTCGTTTAACCTCTCGTGTATAACCATAGCATATCGACTCGTTCGTTTAATATCTCGTGTATAACCATATCATCTCGACTCATTCGTTTAACATCTCGTGTATAACCATATCATCTCGACTCGTTCGTTTAACATCTCGTGTATAACCATACCATCTCGACTCGTTCGTTTAACATCTCGTGTATAACCGTATCATCTCGACTCGTTCGTTTAACATCTCGTGTATAACCATAGCATATCGACTCGTTCGTTTAACATCTCGTGTATAACCGTATCATCTCGACTCGTTCGTTTAACATCTCGTGTATAACCATAACATATTGACTCGTTCGTTTAACCTCTCGTGTATAGCCATAGCAGATCGACTCGTTCGTTTAACCTCTCGTGTATAACCATAGCATATCGACTCGTTCGTTTAATATCTCGTGTATAACCATATCATCTCGACTCATTCGTTTAACATCTCGTGTATAACCATAGCATCTCGACTCGTTCGTTTAACATCTCGTGTATAACCATAGCATCTCGACTCGTTCGTTTAACATCTCGTGTATAACCGTATCATCTCGACTCGTTCGTTTAACATCTCGTGTATAACCATAGCATCTCGACTCGTTCGTTAAACATCTCGTGTATAACCATAACATCTCGACTCGTTCGTTTAACATCTCGTGTATAACCGTATCATCTCGACTCATTCGTTTAACATCTCGTGTATAACCATAGCATATCAACTCATTCGTTTAACCTCTCATGTATAACCATAGCATATTGACTCGTTCGTTTAAACTCTCGTGTATAACCATAGCATATCGACTCGTTCGTTTAACATATCGTGTAATACCTCATCATCTCGGCTCGTTCGTTTAAATTAATTATAAATGATTTAACTTAATTAAAATTATTTAAAAATAATTTTAAATGATTTAAATTATTTATAAATTATTTTACTTAATTAAAATGATTTAAAGATAATTTTAAATGTTTTGATGCACACTTTCGGCGGGGACATGTCCCCACTAAAAGATTTCACCAATATTTTTGTTTTTCCCTTTAAGCATTTACTTTACCCCGCCAAAACTTTTCGCTAATAATGAAAACTTTTAGCGGGGACATGTCCCCATCAAAAGGTTTGCTAAAAGACAAAGCACACTTTCAGCGGGGACATGTCCCCGCCAAAAGTAAACGCAATAACACCCTAAATTATTAGCAGAATTGGATCTAATAATTAGAAAAAAAAAAAACCCTCATCGCTGCTCTCTCACCCTCTTCTTCTTCCCACCATCTACACTACCACCACAGCACCACCATCTCCACTACCACCACAGCACCACCATCTCCACCACCACCACAGCACCACCATCTCCACCACAGCACCCACACTCGCACCACTGTGCACGATGCATCTCCTAAACCCCTCTCCTTGTTTAGTTCTTGCCTAAACCCCTCTCCTTGTTTGATTCTCTCTATTCTCATCTCTTTTCTTACTCTCGACATTACAGCCAAGACCCAGGTTAATTTTTTTTCAATTTTTGTTAATTTTGTTAATTGTTGTTAATTTGTGTGAATTTTTGTTAATTGTGTTAATTTGTGTTAAATGTTTTATGTTTTTTATTTTTATTAATTTTTTTTGATTTTTTTCCTTTGGATACCACATTACAGCCAAGACCACAGTTGAGTCAAGACCAAGCTGAGACCTATCGAGACCAAGCTGAGACCACAGACGAGAGCCCACCAAAAGGTATATATGTTTAATTTTTTTTGTGTTTATGTTTCTACTGGGGACATGTCGCCGCCAAAAGTTTATACTCATTAATTTATGTTTATGTATTTTTTTAGCTCACTGTTGAGACCGAGACCGCCTATTGAGACCTAACCGAGACCACGTGCTGTCGAGACCACAGCCTTGACCACAGTAAGTATTTTTTATTGACCGAGCAGCCGAAAGTTTATATTGAATTGATGGTTTGGAACACGACACACCATGGGGTGTGCTCGTGATGTGTACCACGACACAAGTAGTGTCGTGGGGACTTGCTATTAGGTTAACGACAACGCCAAGGGGCTGTTTTGGCAGTGGTGGATGGCTTATTTGGCTTATGGCTTATGGCTTATGTTTCATAAGCTCACTTTGCCCCATTATATAAGCCGAAAAAGTTTTAAAATAAGCACAAAATGTGAGCTTATGAAACATAAGTCAAAAACCATATAAGCCATAAGCCTCGCTGTATAAGCCGAAACAAACACCGGCTTATGGCTTATTTGGTTTTCGGCTTATGTTTCATTAGCTCACTTTTTTGTGGCTTATTTTGTAACTTTTTGGCGTTCTGGCCTGTTTTGAAACACCACCAAACAGCAGCCCACAAGGGGCGTTTGGTTAACAGCAGCCCAAACAGCAGCCCACAAGGGGCGTTTGGTTTATGCTGTCCAAACAGCAGCCCACAAGGGGCGTTTGGTTAACAGCATCCCACAAGGGGCGTTTGGTTTATGCTGTCCTAACAGCAGCCTACAAAGGGGTGTTCGTTTGCTTCCATTTTGCCTAATTTTGTTAATGTTTGCTTTAATACACGCGAAATGTCGTTTATAATCTTGTTTATACTTGCAACTATTTGAGATACATTTGTTTGTCAATATCAATATCACACCAGCTTATATTTCATAAGCTTCAATTTTTCGGCTTATTCAGAGACTTGTGGGCTGATATAAGTATGTTATGATATAATAAACTTATATAAGCTCACAAGTCTCCAAATAAGCCGGAAAATTAAGTCTTATGATATATAAGCCGAAATTGACAATGTGAATATGTTAGTATTATATGGTATTTGATCGTCTCATATATTGTAAATGTTTTTAGGACTTTTAAGATTAATTTTAGAAAGTCCCCGTCCAAAGTTAATCATCCCATAGAAAACCCGTCCGAAATTGATTTATTAGAAATTAATTTCGGAAAGTGCCCTGTTTGCGACTGCTTTTTGAATGTTTTGTCTCATTTAGGATATGAATGCTTATAATTGATTTACTATTTGTGAAAATTTCGACAGTGTTTCCCCTTTACTCCTACGAATATGTCTTTAATGCACATATTTGGGGAGTTGAGGGGAAATGTTGCCGAAATTTTCTCAAATAGTAAATTCAGTTATACGCATTCATATATGAGACGAAACATTCAAAGAGTGGGTTAGGATTGCCTTCCATAGTTGGATTAGGTGAACAAAACACACAACTCGTAATTCCACCTTTATATATGTGTTTACGGCTTTTCAACTTAAACCTATGTCATTATTTGTTGCATCATTAAAACGCACAACTCGTGAACATGTTTAATTCTATATAATTATTTGTTGCATCATTAAAACGCAGTTATGCCAATTGATAAGAGTTGGGTCTCATTATCTCGTGCTAGCCTCGATTTTTTAAAAGGTCTTAAAGTTTTTTGCGCGTATGCCAAGGACTTTGTGAATATTGATGGGAATATACATTGTCCATGTGCTCGTTGTTATAACAATGGTTGGATAAAGTACGAAGATTTGTTTGGTCACATACACACAAATGGTTGGGACCTAAGTTATACGAAATGGTATAATCACGGTGAACCGGATACCTGGACAGTAGTACCCAACAGAAATCATCCTGGACGAGTGACATGGCTGAGTTCCTTCATGATATGTGTCCGAATGAGCCAACTCAAGAAAATATTGGCGAGACAAGTAACGAACCAACTCAAGCAACGACACTTCCTCAACGTAACGAGTTTGAAGCGTTACTTGAAACTGCCAACGACCCACTATACCCGGGCTGTAATTGGATGTCTTCATTGGACTTTATGGCAAAGTTTACAAACATTAAGGTCAAAGGTAAAATGAGTGACACCACATTTAACGAAACACTAAAATTTCTCCGTGAATGTTTCCCACCCGTTCTAGGATACAAAATCCCCATCTTCATACTATGAAATAAAGAAGACATATAAAACGATCGTGTTAGGATACAAATCCATACATGCTTATGTAAATGATTGTTTTTTATATCGGGGGGTGGGTAACGAAGATTTGCATAATTGTCCCATCTGCAATGCTAGTAGATGGAAAGACAAGAACACACCGGGGAAGAAAGTTCCTAACAAGGTGTTGCGTTACTTTCCTATCATTCCTAGACTACAACGTTTGTACAAGTCTAAACACACTGCAAAACATATGACTTGGCATGCTTCTGGGCAGTCTACAGAGAATGGTAAGATGCAACACCCGGTTGATGGTCAAGCATGGAAGAAATTTGACATCCAGTATAAGAAAGAATTTGCTTATGAAAAAAGAAACGTCCGATTAGGGTTGGCTGTTGATGGTTTCAATCCGTACGGCAACCTTAGTCAGTCTTACAGCATGTGGCCGGTAATATTAGCAACATACAATATGCCTCCTTGGATATGTATGAGAGAGACTTCTCTTATGTTGACGTTGTTAATTCCGGGCCCTAAATCACCTGGGAAGGACATAGATATTTACTTGAGGCCTTTGATCTAAGACCTTAAGACTTTATGGAAAGATGGGATTATGACTATGGACGCTGTTACAGGCGAAGAATTCTGTATTAAAGCAGTGCTTTTATGGACTATCAATGACTTTCCCGCTCGAAGTAGTTTGTCTGGGTGGAGTGGGCAAGGTTACAAGGCATGTCCGACCTGTAATATAGAGACTCCATCTATGCGCGTGTTAAGCAAAACCGCTTATGTTGGTCACAGAAGATTCTTAAAAGCCAACAATAGATGGCGGAAGAACAAAGGGGCATTCTATACTCAGCTCGATGATAGACCACCTCCTAAAGAATATACCAGTCATGACATCTTGACTCAACTTGGGAGATTGCCTATACGTATCCCGGGGAAACATCCAAGTTTTGGGGGTGCGAAGAAAAAACGTGATCCTGACCGCGAATTGAATTGGACCAAAGTATCTATTTTCTACGAGCTAAAGTATTGGTCTTTTCTTACACTAAAACACAATTTAGATGTCATGCATATAAAAAAAAATGTGTGTGAAAGTGTGTTGGGTACTTTGTTAATGAATGACAAATCAAAAGACACCAACAAGGCAAGACAAGACTTACAGAATTTGAATATTCGTGATGCTTTGTGGCTCGTCAACAAAGCCGGCGGGAAGTACTCTAAGCCTCATCCCACGTACTCTTTCACAACTGAAGAAAGAAAACTTTTTTGTCAATTCATCAAAGGTACGCGTTTTATTACATAATTTATTTGTTCCAATTCAATTCGCGTATTCATTTCGACGACTTATTCTAATATCATGATTTTTTTTGTCAATTCATCAAAGGTGTTAAACTACCCGATGGGTTCGGATCTAACTTCAACCATAAAGTGATGGACAATGATAACAACATAACAGGCTTGAAGGCTCATGACTGTCATATCATGATGCAGCGGTTACTTCCTGTTGGACTTCAAAATTACTCGAAGGACAAACCACTGCAACACCAATAATCGAGCTTTGTTCATTCTTCAAACAAATATGCGCTCGAACATTGATGGTGGATGACATGTTGAAAGCTAAAGAACAGCTCATCAATATATTGTGCAGTTTCGAGCAAATCTATCCTCCAGCTTTTTTTGACATTACGATTCACTTGGTTATTCATCTACCCAAAGAGGCTATTGAAGGCGGGCTTGTTTACATGAGGTGGATGTATCCATTTGAAAGGTACATGAAAAAGCTCAAAAATTATGTCAGAAATAAAGCTAAGCCTGAAGGTTCAATAGCAGAGGGTTATATTGCTGATGAAGCATTAACTTTCTGTTCGCATTATTTTCGGGGTGTTGAGACGAGATTTAATCGTCCTGACAGGAATGAGGACGGTCCAAGCCCAACAAGTCAATTTCAAGTGTTTCAATCGGCCTGTAAACTGAATGGTAAAAAATCATTAATTCGGCTTGAACCGGACGCAATGCAGAAAGTAGTATGGTATGTACTACACAACAGTCATGAAATCGACCCGTACATGAACGAGTACAAGAGGTACTCGTTTTATTTCAATTTTTTTTTACTTAAGTTATTATTCGACGACTTATTCTAATATCATGAACAATTACAGGGCATTTCCTGACAATGACATACAAGAAGGATTTCCTCGCTGGTTTGGGAACAAGGTAGACTTATTGTATGTATTACCCTGTAAAAATAACGAGTATTACTCATCTATATCTATTCTCAACTTTTTTTCATAGATTCGTGAATTAAAAGTAAAGAACGAAAGTTGTACTACCGAGTTATTCACTTTGGCTTGTGGACCATCATGTACTGCAGTCTCAGTCAACTCTTGCATAGTCAACGGTGTGAAGTTTATCGTACACGACCGTGATTTACGTCGTTCAACCCAAAACAGCGGAATTTCAACTCCTAATCCTAGCGGAGGAATGTGTTATGGCCAGCTTGAAGAAATTCTTGAGTTATTGTATATTCCGTTCAATGTTGTGTTGTTCAAAGTCAAATGGTTCAACACTAATAACGATGGTCGCATAAAACGTTGTACCTATAGAAACAACATTACACAAATTATGACAGATCGTGTATCGTTTGAAAGTGAACCATACATTCTTGCAACACAAGCAACACAAGTCTTTTACCTTGATTTCCCAGGTAAACGTGGTAATTTCAAGGTCTTCCAAGATTCTTATCATCGAAAGATTTGGAACCCGGATATCATCGTGGTAGAGGACAATCAGGATGTTGTACATGACAACACCTCATCACATGTCACACTATCTGCTGAGTTGGATAAGTTGAATTATATCACCATAGATATAGATGTTAAGCCAGCGGAAGTTGAGGCACCACCACAACCAATTATCACTAATGTCGACGACGATGATGATATTGATTATGATGACCACGTTCCTCTTGATTTAGCATCTGATGGTGAAGATCACGACCACGTCGATTTTGAAGATGAAGCCGACACTAGTAATGAGGGTTTTTATCTTAGTGATGAGGGAGATTGATCTCAAATTGTAATTTGTTAAACGATATTTATTTGAATGAAATTGTTATCGATTTGTTAAATGTGTTTATTTATTTATTTATTTATTTATTTGATTATCTATTATTTTTTTAATAAATTGTTATTTATTTGATTATTTATATACATATGCGTATATGTGTTTCTTCACTAATTATATGTCTTGTACTAGTTCATTTTACAGATATGGCAGATCTTGTTGCTAGGAGCCACGGTGACGATGGAGGCAGTGAGCCACCCCCTGATCCGAGGAGGATAGGCACTAATTGTCAGCGTAAGAATTTCTCGATTATTTTAATTAAACTTGATCATTATTTGAAATTGATAACTTGTTATTTTATGTCATCATCACTTGAATTTAATTACTTGTAGGCTCTAAATCCAGACCTCCCAAGCCTCGCAAGCCTGATGCCAAAATTGGGAAAGGCGGGAAGGTGGTGCGTGGTCCCACAAAGAACACGCAGCTCCGCAATGAGAGGAGAGATACTGGTCGTCCGATAAGGATCAGATTCCAGAAGAACGTCAAAGGGTATTGGGAGCATGTGGCCTTCCGCGCTTCAAAGGGTATTATAATAATAATAATAATAATAATAATAATAATAATAATAATAATAATAATAATAATAATAATAATAATAATAATAATAATAATAATATTTCAAACGTGTTACCCAAATGGCCGAATCCACATTTTTCCTATCTTCACGACAAATGGCGCTTTGGAGGTCGCAAAAGGAGGGCTACACCTCAGATTGGCTTAGGGTGGTTCCGATATCTAGGTTGGGACAAACTATGAATGCCAGAACTTACCGATGCGTATTATGTTATCGACTAGGCATTCCCCTTTTCTCTGTTCAAATGCCATGCTCAGCTTGCTCCAAGGTTTTCACGAGGGATATCTACGGGGACCATGCTGTATCATGTACTGGCACTATTGGTATTAAACATCGACACAACATGGTGCGTGATACTTTGGTTGATATATGTTCTCGATCCGGGGTCTCGGCTCGTAAAGAGGTTGACATCGGGTTGAGTGGGGAAAAGGAACACGTCTTACGGCCAGCAGACATCTTGCTCTATTCCTGGGATGGAGGACAGGACGTATGTGTCGATTTGACGGGGTCGTCTCCTCTCACGCAAACTGGCATGACTGATTTCGTGCCAGGTCGTATGGTGATTGATGCCGCAAAACGCAAGCGTGTCAAGTACGGAGCTAAATGTGCGGATATTGGATATGGGTTCATCCCTTTCTCATTTTCCACTTTGGGGGAACTTGAAACAGATGCGGTGGCCTTACTTAAGCGAATCCAGAAGTTCTCTATAACTCAAGACATTGGGGCGCGCGCTGCAACTCATATCTTCAGTAGGATTAGTTTCGCTATTGCTAAAGGTGTGGGGGCTCAGATAGTTTCGAGGCTCCCCACCAATTTCTTGTAATCCTATAGTTTTGTTTCTAATGAAAATTATGTTTTATATAAAAAAAATAAATAAATAAAAAATAAAATAAAATAATAATAATAATAATAATAATAATAATAATAATAATAATAATAATAATAATAATAATAATAATAATAATAATAATAATAATAATAATAATAATAATAATAATAATTCATTTACATAATATTTTGTTATTATTTATAATAGGCAGGTGAAGCACTGGTCAAACCCGAAGAATTTGAAGAAAGCGGAGACCAACAGGCAGAACCGGCTCAAGAATCCGAGTGCTAGTGATGAGGCGAAAAGTGAACCGCTTTTAAGGGGTCATTTAAGCCCGAATTCGAATTTATTTGAGCAAATATTGCCCTAAATCGTTCCTTTTGTCATTTTAGGTACTTTTGGAGAGAAATCTGGAAAATGAAGCATTTTGGACGTTTTTGGAGCATAAAAGTGAAGAAAACGGCAAAGTCTCAATTTTTCTTGCTGAGAACAGTACCTGACGGCGTCACAGCTCTCCACATGACGGCGTCAAGAGTTACAAAACAGGTGGAAGTGGAAAATACACGTGACGATCCAGAGAGTTTTTGTGCATAGGAGATGACGGCGTCACCCAAGGCCGTCATGGTCCAAGTGTTAGTGACGGCCCAGAGCATTTTTACACATGACGGCATCACAAGCAGATCTAGGCAATACGATTTCATTATGACGGGCGAGTTGACGGCGTCACAACTTAACACATGACGCCGTCACCCTGTAAAATCTATATATCGTTTTCCAAATTTCATTCATTAGTGTGCAACTTTGAAGGAAAAACCCTAGTCCGACTTTTCCAGCTTTTTCAAGGGTTTCAACCCTTTGAATCTTTCATGTTCAATTAGAGATAAATACTCTTTCAAATCAATCAATATGTCTATGTGTTGTTTGATTATATCTTACACTTGTCTTCTATTTAACATGCTAGGCTAGATTTCTATTGTGTTTGCTTAGATGTAGTGAAACCTAGATGTTAATTATGGGTTGAGTGTTTGTTTATAATTGTTACGGATGATTGTATTCGATGTTAGGCTTAAGAAAACTGGCAAACTTCCATTGGTAACTTGCTTGAACGTCTTAAGAAACATGATCGGAGGTGTACTACGATTTTTGGTTGTATTTAATGCGTAGGAGAATTCTAATGATCCCATGTTAGGAGCTTCTAACGGCTCGACATAGGAGTGAAGTAGGATCCTATAGAGTTAGGGAATATTGTACACGGCCCTACGACTAGTATTAAGGAATATGACCTGTCATCCACGCAATTGTAACAAGCTATCAACCTGTAAAAGATATCTAGGGAGTAATTAAACCTAAGTAAACACAACTTTCCCCATCATTGTTTACACCAAATTAGTATAATTAGTTTATTTTCATTTCTTTTATTTTATTTTGATTGCATCTTTAGATAAATTGGGTTAGTTGGCTAGCAACTAATTCCGCCCACTCCTTCAAAACCCGAGATTTTACTTGCTTTCATAAAATTATAAAAATACAAAAAGAATCATCCCTCACCTCTAGACCTAGTTTAGTAGGCATTCTAATCCTAGCGACACTATTCCTGAGTTGAACGATCAATCCCCCGATACTTGTCACTATACTATACTACAACGATCAGGTACACTGCCTGGTGGGGGTTGTAAGCTTCTCAAGATCCCTTGAGAGGTAAAACCTTTTGTGAGGGTGCAATTCCCACACATCAAGTTTTTGGCGCCGCAGCCCTGGGAATAGTTATTGTCTAGGTTAGGATTTCTTTTTATTAGGTCTACTTACTAGATTCCTTTCTAGTAAGATTTTTATTTCTAGATTTTCTTTAGTCTATCTTTTTCTTTGTGTGTTTGTTCGTGATTTTCATTGACTATTATGTTCACCATTATGGAGAACGCAAATCCACCATACTACCGACCACAAAATTCACCCACTCCTAATGACATCTTGATGTTTAAACAACATGAAGATGAACCTATCTATGATGCATGGGCTCGTTTTAAATATTTACTCCGAAAAGTCCCTCATCATAATTTCGATTTGTGGTCCCAAATTGAAATATTTTACCATCGTGTCGACCACTATACCAAAATGGACATTGACCATGCCGCAGATGGGGATTAAGTGCTGATGAAGCATGGGAAACCATAGAGAATTGTGCCATACTTTCCAAAAAAATGGACAACCCAATAAATGTTGTTACGGATCAATTGATAGCAAGTTTGAGGGAACAAGCAAGAAGTTTGTTTGGGGATAATATAGATGAGATACCTAGGTGCACGGAGTGGTTTGATTTCACCACAATACAAGCTGAGCACATTGGTAATCTTGATAAGATGGAGGATAGAGTAGAAAATCTAAGCCCACTAAGTACCCCACAAGTCCTACCATCATTTGAGGCATACACACCGCCCGTGACGTATCCGGATGAAGTAGAAAAGACTTTAGGAATCCCAATTGAGGTAGAACCTTTGAACCAAACACAACTAGAGGATATAGGTTTGAATACTTATAATGATAACTTTACTCTTAATTCTAGGGAAGTTCCTAGTTTTGATGAACCGAAGCCTCAACCAAAACCGTTACCTAATCTTCCATCCATGGATGAAAATTTAGGAATTAAAATAGGTCCCGATCCACCCATCAAACCATGTAGTCCGGGTAGTCTTAGGATAAAGGTGGTAGACTTTAAGCCATGTAGAGAGGAAGCCAATATAGGAGTGGAACATAACATTACATGCTTACATCACCCATTCATGATTGATCACAAGACACATTATGGGTTTAAACCGGGTTTATTAGGTCAAGATGGATCCCCAACTAGGAGTCTCTCGAAGTTGATTGAAAATGATCCCTTTCTAGGAGAAAATCTTAATCCACCCATTAACCCAATTGAATTAGGTAAGGTTATGATGATAGAAGCACACATCTTTGAGCATATAATCCATCCACCACCTTCTCCTCACGTGGCATATTTCCACCCTAAGGGTGTGTATCGCTACTTCCACCCGCACTTAATCCTAAGTGTAGGGAAAACCTCCCCTATTTCCGTTAAATAAGGGTAGAGTCAGGCTCGTGACTCGAACAAAAACAAGCGCTTCTTGGGAGGCAACCCATGTTTTGTGTGATTTTTATTTTTTTCCGTATGCATGCTTTATTTTGTTGTTTAACTTCGTCTTAACTTCATATAAAGGTATTTTGCAAAAGCTAAGTGTAAGGGGAAACCCCAAATTTGTTTCTAAGAACGAAAATTGATCATGATTCGCCACAATATAAATGAACATGTATATTAGTACTTGTTAGAGTTAAATGCTTGTATCGAGTCATAATGATGTTTTGCAGGATTTTCCAGGAAGTAGGACATAAGTTTTTCCAGAAATTTTCCGGAAACTTAACGAAAAGATTTCTGCAGGTCACTTCTGACGGCGTCAGGAGTTAACACCTGACGGCGTCATGTGTAAAATTCTGGAAATTTTGCGAGTTTTGTTTTTCTAACGGAGTCTTAAAGCTTTTGTTAATTCTTTAGTTTTATAAACTCTAGGAAATTTGCAAACATTCAATCCACAAGCATTATATCTTACATTGTTTTCTAGGACTTGTTAGTATATATAGATTGCCGCCGATTTTATGCGAGGTTGCCTTGCTTGTTTTCTCAGGTTTAACAGGTTATATATGACAAGAAGATGATTTATATTTCTGGAAGGGAAGCTTTGAATGTTCATTTTCTTGGAGGAAGATCTAACCTTGTTGACACACTATCCACACCGAACGAATCAGGGGAGTATTTGTTTTCATTCTTTTACCTGTTTTACTTTTACATCCTTTAATTGAACATTGGGGACAATGTTCATCCTAAGTGTAAGGGGATGGTAAATGATGATACCTTATAGGATACTATTGCACTTGAGTTTGTTTGTTCGATGGTAGGTGTGTAATAAAACTAAGAGAAATACTTGTTAGTGTAATTTTAGCGCCAAATTTAAAATTTTTTACAACATTTAAGAGTGAAACTTTAGCCTTAGCAAGCGTCTCATGGATAGGAGTCGTATGACTAGCACAAAACCGTACCATTCAGAAAAATTTTCCACCCAAGTATGTGAGGTTCGCCTTTAGAGTTGATAGGAAAAGCATTCACTATTAGTGCTTATGAGTGTACCGGTAGCATTTAGATTCTAGAACTTGCGTTAGTGATGCATCCCGAGACCGCTAGTGAGACTACATTCGTGTAGTAGGATTTACTACATGATAAGAGGCATTAGGATCACCCTTGTGTTTAAACCCGTATCATAATTACTTGACCATTTAAGTCATATTACTTGGCTAGTAAAGTCAATTAATTTTTCCCACACCTTAGCTTTGTACTCATTTTTAGTACACGAAACCCTAGTACACCCCTCCGAGGCTATCTTTTCGTTTCTAACTTTAAGCATCTTACTTAAAAGAAGAATTTGTTTCAACCCACCCAAATGTGCAACCAAATCGCCTTAGCCTTCCTTGTATGCACTCATCTTTAGTGCATTATTGTTACATGTTTGAACCCTTAGTTAATTATCTAATTGATTACATAGTTGCTAAGTCGAGTCATATCTTGTACATATTATTTTGGGACGATTGGGACTCATGGGTAAAGTACTTGTGTTATGGAGTAATGGGGAAGAACATCATATATTACCCCCATATGTGCGTTAATCTTAAAAGTACTCCAAGTGTTTTGATTATCTTGATTCGAGTCATTAGAGTAGTTTATTGTAACTTATGTAAAAATTCAAGTGTAAGGGGAATATACATTCCCTATGATGTATTATTTTGGATGATAGGATAAGAATGTATGCAAAAAAAAATAAATAAATAAATAAATAAGAAAAAAAAATAGAAAAAGAAAAGAGAAAAAAAAACATACGGACTACCATCCCGTTTCATTCTATGTTTATTTTATGTTTTTGTTATTTTTGATTTATTAGCTTAAGTCGAGTCTAGTCTTGGCTTAGCAACGCCTTATTGTACATGTAATTAACCAAGATGATTAACTCGCCACAAGTAAATATTGCCTTTATCCAACAAAACTGTGTTTTTCCATATCCCTACACCTAACGTTATAACCCTTTAAAAGACCTGTTTGATAGTTTATCTTATGTGCTTACGCCAAGTGGTGGAGGTTTGATCCTTTCCCAAGCCTATGGTAATCTATTTTGCTATGACAGGTAGTAAGAGATGTTTTCCATTTCCCTGTTGTGATATATACTTTATTACACCCGAGAGATGTGAGTATCTAAACACTATTTGTGAGGTGCTAGTGTATGACCTCCGTGCTTGTCTTTGGTTTTAGTGGAACGATTATTTGTTGTAATTACTTTTATATTAGTGTTAAAGTACCCCTAACTTGTATTTTGATTAGAATAAAAGCGCATTTGCTTGAGGGCAAGCAAATCTCAAGTGTAAGGGTATTTGATGAGGCGAAAAGTGAACCGCTTTTAAGGGGTCATTTAAGTCCGAATTCGAATTTATTTGATCAAATATTGCCCTAAATCGTTCCTTTTGTCATTTTAGGTACTTTTGGAGAGAAATCTGGAAAAGAAAGTATTTTGGACGTTTTTGGAGCATAAAAGTGAAGAAAACGGCAAAGTCTCAATTTTCCTTGCTGAGAACAGTACCTGACGGCGTCACAGCTCTCCAAATGACGGCGTCAAGAGTTACAAAACAGGTGGAAGTGGAAAATACACGTGACGATCCAGAGAGTTTTTGTGCATAGGCGATGACGGCGTCACCCAAGGCCGTTATGGTCCAAGTGTTAGTGACGGCCCAGAGCATTTTTACACATGACGGCGTCACAAGCAGATCTAGGCAATACGATTTCATTATGACGGCGAGTTGACGGCGTCACAACTTAACACATGACGTCGTCACCCTGTAAAATCTATATATAGTTTTCCAAATTTCATTCATTAGTGTGCAACTTTGAGGGAAAAACCCTAGTCCGACTTTTCCAGCTTTTTCAAGGGTTTCAACCCTTTGAATCTTTCATGTTCAATTAGAGATAAGTACTCTTTCAAATCAATCAATATGTCTATGTGTTGTTTGATTATATCTTACACTTGTCTTCTATTTAACATGCTAGGCTAGATTTCTATTGTGTTTGCTTAGATGTAGTGAAACCTAGATGTTAATTATGGGTTGGTTGATTGTTTGTTTATAATTGTTACGGATGATTGTATTCGATGTTAGGCTTAAGAAAACTGGCAGACTTCCATTGGTAACTTGCTTGAACGTCTTAAGAAACATGATCGGAGGTGTACTACGATTTTTGGTTGTATTTAATGCATAGGAGAATTCTAATGATCCCATGTTAGGAGCTTCTAACGGCTCGACATAGGAGTGAAGTAGGATCTTATAGAGTTAGGAAATATTGTACACGGCCCTACAACTAGTATTAAGGAATATGACCCGTCATCCACGCAATTGTAACAAGCTATCAACCTGTAAAAGATATCTAGGTTAGTAATGAAACCTAAGTAAACACAACTCTCCCCATCATTGTTTACACCACATTAGTATAATTAGTTTATTTTCATTTTTTTTACTTTATTTTGATTGCATCTTTAGATAAATTAGGTTAGTTGGCTAGCAACTAATTCCGCCCACTCCTTCAAAACCCGAGATTTTACTTGCTTTCATAAAATTATAAAAATACAAAAAGAATCATCCCTCACCTCTAGACCTAGTTTAGTAGGCATTCTAATCCTAGCGACACTATTCCTCAGTTGAACGATCAATCCCCCGGTACTTGTCACTATACTATACTACAACGATCAGGTACACTGCCTGGTGGGGGTTGTAAGCTTCTCAAGATCCCTTGAGAGGTAAAACCTTTTATGAGGGTGCAATTCCTACGCATCAGCTAGTCTTCATGGGTCGCATTCATTAGCTGTTATACGCGATAACTTTGTAAGACACTTTTTAATCATTTTATTTATTTATATAGTGTTGGGTGAGTCGTTATTGATTTTATTTATAAACAGTTGAGAGAACCCACCGACTCCGTGGATGGTAGAGACTTGATCGCGCTTTACACACACAACCATATGAGAGGCGACGTCTGGGAGTCTGCAGTGTCCGAGGCTAGATATGTAAGTTTAATTTATTTCCAAAAACTCACCCACATTAATGCAAAATAATAAATCACGACTTATATATTACTTTTCTTGTTTTTTTGTAACTAAATAGAATCAAATGATACGGATGCGGACAGAGAGCACCTCCGAGGGGACGACTATGTCTGACTTCGATATTATCCGCCACGTGATCGGTGGCAAGCAGCGAGGTCACGTTCCTGGCGTAGGTCCAGTCTTACCCCACAGTGGTCATCAGACGACCCTCAGCGCCGCACGAGCTCGTGATCAAGCCTCCACATCCTCGCTCCAGGAAACTGTTCAGAAGCAGTCCCAGGAGCTCTCCAGCCAAAGGACATTGCTTGATGGGATTTTGGAGTGGGCGCGGAATCAGCCCGGTTTCCCCCAGCAGCTAGCGATTCAGGCGGGGACATCGACTCAGGTGGGGACGTCGGGATCACAGGAGGCTTCACAAGGTGAGTCTACATGTGCCCAGGAGGGTGGTGGGGGCAGTGGGGGGACTCAGGAGTAGCGTATGGGTTGTTTGGGTTGGTTTATGTGTCGTTGTAGTGGTTATGGACAAATTTATGGATATTTGATGGATTATTATGTGTTTATTTGGATTATGTGTTAGGATTCCCGCTAAATGGATTACACGTATAGTTTTGGACCATTTGCGGATGACTAGGTTAAGTATACTTTTGTAGAACCATTTGCGGATAATCATGTGATCACGGTTTTTGAACCATTTTGGCGATATTATAGCATTTTGTTATATGATATTATGTTTAGAGATTTGGCGATGTTGTAGTGGATTTGGGTATATACAGGTTACAGGTTATTGTTTGGATTTTTTCCGGAATAATTCCGGAAAAAATCTGGAAATTACCCATTTTGAAGCAATATGCTGCAAAATGGGTCAGCCGCTTTTGGCGGGGACATGTGTTCAAGTTATAGTTAGTAGACACTTTTGGCGGGGACATGTCCCCGCCAAAAACTTGAGCCCTTTTAGTGTATACTAACTTTTGGCGGGACTTATCCCCGCTAAAAAACTGATTCATTTTTATGAATACTCACTTTTGGCGGGCACTTGTCCCCGCTAAAAGTATTGCCACGTTGGCAATGTTTTACCAGACCAAGTTGTCCAGGCTGGCGGTGTGGGTCCCACACGTCACCGCTAAAAAGCCCACATGTCCCCGCCGAAAGTAATCAGCGAAGAGGTTTTGGCGGGGGCACTTTCGGCGGCCAAAAAGTATTAGCGGGGACAAGTCCCCGCCGAAAGCCTAAAAAAGTCCGAGCTAAAAGTGGGCGATGTTGTAGTGTAATCTTCTCGATGGAGTTAACCTTGCTGATAGAGTCCCCCTCCCTGCCACCTCCATCAGATTCTTCAACGTGGTTGTTCAAACAACTCATTGGCTACTTTGGAGGTTCCGCAATGATATGACTTTTGCTACAAAAAAACCCAACAAGCAGCTTATCATTGATAATGTAAAGCTCGTGTCATTTACTTGGATCTCTAGTAGACAAAAAAAAGGTTCCTATTAAGTGGATAGAGTGGATATGTAACCCTTGTAACGCTCTATCCTCGTGTATATGTAACTTGTTCTAGCTTCTTGCTAGTTTGCTAATCTATATTCTCTTGCCGTTCAAAAAAAAAACTACCCTAGCACACACTCTTGCGGTATTGGGGTATGTTGATAATCAGCCCCTTTCCCACCCCGAACTCACACCCACAAAACACCAATCAAAACGACAAGATTGGTTTTCAATGCTTTGTATATTAATAAGGAAGGAAACTGATACACTTTACAAAGCAGACCTACTACCCTATTTATACTAATAGTAAACTAACTAAAGCACATAAAACATGCTAAACGTGGTGTACTACATGTACTTCCACTATTCCTAGAAACCTGTAACAAACATGCAAATATTCTGATATAGCCCACGTATACTCGGTCAACCAAAGACTATATCAACACTTTTATTCAACATAACTGGTAAAACTCACTAACCCATGACCCATGGACTTAACCATGACTTGACCCATCAAGATTATACCCAACATATGTGAGGGTGAAAAATTGTATAAACTCATAGTTTTGGCCTTTCTGAAAAAAAAACTTGAATAACTACCCGTCCTTCTGAATGTCTTCAAAGAAATCATCGTATCAAGTCAATCCTTTGTTTAATTGCCGACAATTAAACACGAAACTATATATTGTTACCGCATGATTGACTGTCTTGATTGTTATTGGTTTTGCTTTCAAGATTCTCTTTATAGTCGACTATAACAAAGTCGACTGATTTTTTTTGGTTATCTATTTATCGACTACAACACTGTCGACTGCTTGTTCTTTTGATTATCTTTTAGTCACCTCAACCTACCAAAGTCGACTGATGATTTCTTGTTTATTCTTTCGTCGACAACAACACCGTCGACTGCTTGTGTTTTTGTTATACTACACTTTACCGGCCTTATTCACAAACCCTAAAAAAAACTACATCGATTCGACACTGAGATCTATAAAAAGCGTCTGTACCAAGGGAAACTTTGTTTTGAGTTTCAGTTCTTATTTACGGTCACGTTTAAGGTACGTAAGCTTCATCTTTAAGTTCGATTGTTCGAATTAACTATCGTCCATATATGTATAAGAAAAACTGATGGCGAAGCTTATTTTGCGTGAACAATGTAGTCAGGTTAATGTTTTAGAAACTGGGTTTGAAAAACAAAAACTAGTCTAAAGTATATTACTCGTACTATTGTATTGAGGTGCCAATATCTACTTATTGTTGAGTAAAATAAGAAATTAGTATTACTTTGGTAAGATTATTTTTGTTACTATTGTATTTTAGTATCCAAATTAGAAAATTAGAGGGGTCAATGTACAGTATACTTATTAGTTTAGCATGCATAATAGTCGGTTAGGACTTTGAGCTAGTAAGCCAGAATAGTTTTTTGTTTTGTTTTCTTGACTTGCACTCCAAGTTAAGGAGTCGGTTTCTTTCTTCTATTAGGAATGCCTCATCTCTATAAAAGGAGGTGAGGGGGGAGGGGCTTCATTGCACCGTTCATTCTTTTCATTGATCAATAAACGCAAGCGTTTGGGTCTCTCAGGTTCTCGAAGTTTGTTGATATATATATTCACAAAAGTCGGGATTCCGCATTGTAACATCTTTGTTTTTTGGGTTGATATCCACCATCAACCAAGCAATGAAAGTAAATCAAGAAGACTACAATTGGCCTGAATTAGAAGGAATCTCAAATCTGTATGAGGCGCCTTTACAAGAAGCAAATGAAATCTCAATGGCTTTAGAAGCAGAAGATAAGAGATGGAGCCTTGATGATGAGATATCAAAGCTATTTGATGCCTCACTCGATCGTTGTTTCCCTGAATTCGAAGAAGAGGCTGAGTTTTTTCTCAGCCGCAAAAAGGAGCATGGTGATTACAATTGGTATATAAATGTTGTTTCTAGCTGCATGCGTTTTTACTTACTTATTCTCTTTGGTATGTTACATATTACTTTTACTTCTGAATGATGGCAGCCAAAATGTCTTGATGATATGGCCTAAATTAAGAAAAAGTCTTAAATTAAGAGATCACCCACATATTAGACGACCAAGAGATGTTGGAAAGGCCATTAAGAGAAATCTTCCGGATTCTGCCATTGACATGTTAGAGGGACGACCCTCCATATTTGATGTTGGTTTTGTAACTTTTTCGCTATCACCGAAATGGATGGCCGAGGTGTTTTTCTTTTCTTTGTTTCCTTATCCAATTCTTTTGAAACATGCATTACAATCTTCACTTTGTTTCCTTGTAGAGCATTCATAAGATGCTAAAAGATGGCATAGACACATGGGCACCAAAACTTCCTGTGGAAAGGGTATTAGTAAAATATCCCTCATTGGACGAGGAAATACATACGGGCCTGTTTCGACGAAATGCTATCGTAGACACGCTACTACGTATGCTCAAGCATTCTAAAGTTGATGCGACCATGTCTCCTCCTACTACTTATGGGAAGGTGCCTGTTTGATATAAAAAACACATATTTTGCAGTTTATTTTGAGTTTAATACTTCCATCTATTTCAGAACATGCTTGATTCGCCTCTAGACACATTGAAGAAATGGTTTTCGATTGAAGAAAGAACAGGACATGTGCAGATAGGTGTTGAAGAGAAACCACCTTTTATTCTTGCAAAGAAAGATCTCAACCATTTATATAATGATCTCGACGCTTTGAGGTACCTTACTTGTTGAGTTTACCATAAGATTTATATCAATTGGCTAGTAATAGATTTGTTGTCACAGTAAATTTATTGTCAATAGTGTTACGTAATACCAATGATATATGAACAATGGCTCTCAAATCTTCTGTCTGCATATGTAGGTGTGGGTTTATAAAGGAAAATGCAGATTGGATAGTATGTGTGACTCCTGTACGGCAGCAAGAATATATTGAAATGTGTATCACTGTAAGTAACTTTTACACAGCAACAAAGCAAAGCTAAATTGATGACATGTTAATTAAGAAACAATGAGAACTTGAATATTATTATTTTTTATTTTTTATTTTCCAGGCTGCTAAACTTGAAAAATGGACCCCAGCTGATAGGAAGTGGAAGTGTATCCCAGATGGTACAAGTTATGTAGGATATCGAACTTGTAATACCGAATCAAAAGAGTTGGCTAGTTTGTTAGACGAAGTCGAAGCTTGTTGTCGTGTGGTGGCACGAGGTATGCCGGATATTGTTCATTTATTCTTTATCTATTTATTTCTTAACGAATTAGAGATAAAACATGCCCTAAATCATCAATCCATCAATAGTATAACGCGATCAATCTTACAATGGCTAAATTTGACATTTTTCTTTTTATCAGGTAGTGATGCTCAGTTGCTTGGGTACAATGCTATGTCAGTTTCTAACTGTGTTCTTTGGTAATATTCTCATACTCCTAACATATTTGTTACCGTTATTGTACTTGTGTGCTATCAGTAATTCAGTATTAATAACACGAGCAGAGTGGTAAATATCATTTTTCATATGAATTTGCTGTAATAATCAATTTTTTATTTCCAAATCTTTTTATATGTAATTAAAAAAATGTCTATGCCGCTACTTTTAGGTCAAGTTTCATGCTTATATTTAACGTTTTGGGTTTTGTATTCTTAACAGGTATACATTTTTAAAATCCCATAGATTGGCCAATTGTACATTCACCTCTTGTGAGATGGTCGGTGAAGAGGTATTCTATTGGTGTTTTTCCGTTAGTGCTAATGTTATGCTATTTTATATTGTATTCTTATGATATGCACAAATTCATTGATAAACAGGGAAATACATTTGTATATCTACTGAATACACGAGCTAAAATTCATATAATTACCCGTGATTATCATGAAGACATCGATGAGTTAATGAAGGTAAGGATTTCTGTTCTTTATAATGTTCTTACAACCCTGATTTTATTGCTTTCTTGTTCTTGGATATTAAGTTGACGGATATATGTGTTTGTTGCAGGCTTCGGAGTTAATTGTGGAGATAAATAAAGTATCAGAACGTGCGTTGGAACTCCATTTACTTGAGTTTACTGAGGTAAGAAGAATATTATAATCAACTTTCACTACTTTGAACATACAAAATCCTAGTTGAGCTAAAAAGCCTGGTTTTTGGAATTGAAAACGGTTATATTTTCCCACGTTACTCTACAACATTATAATGTCTTCTAATATGTTTTTAAATGTTCGGTTTCTATCTGGGCACAAACATTTGGGTTGAATATTCAATACTAATTTACTTGCCTAAATGAAGACATTTCACAAATGCAGAAGAAACAAATAAAATGAAAAGTTTGATTTTTATAAATTTTCTCAATTTATTAATATGATTATGTAAATATATTAGTGCATTAAGATTCTTCCGTTCTTTTTCAGGCTCTCAAGAGGTCTTGTTCATATATCTCGCCACATATCCTGTGCGACTACCTTTATGCACTATCTAAGGAATTTACCAATTACTATTCGTCCGTGTGCGGGGTATATCATATGCTTTCTCTTATATAATAATAACAATATTCCATATAATATTTTGTTAC
Source organism: Artemisia argyi (assembly GCA_030686995.1). Lineage (NCBI taxonomy): Eukaryota > Viridiplantae > Streptophyta > Magnoliopsida > Asterales > Asteraceae > Artemisia > Artemisia argyi. Next base: position 7,441,393 of record CM060705.1, read on the forward strand.
GACAACATGTGATTATTTGTGCTGCTATTTAGCGTAACGTTGAAAGTTTTGGCAGGTTAAGCCTGTTGCTAAGAGCACTTTATTGATGTGTGAGGCAACCGGAGTGGTAATGGATATATGCTTTATTCTTTTGGGGCTTATGCCGGTAAGCATTAACTTGTATAGTTTTTTTCTTTGCTTTCTAAATTCGGTTTCTTGGGTTGGGGACTTTTTCTTGGATTCTGTTATGCGGGGGTATCCGTTGTTTATAAACAATGGATCATTTTTTTTTTTTTTTTTTTTTTAAAGCAGTATTTGATATGGATCATTTTACTTTTTTTTTCTTTTTCTAAAAAGCAGTATTTGAGATTTTTTTTCAAGTTTTTGGGTTGAAGTTTTATTTTTATTTATTTTTATTTTTTTTTTTTTTTTTAATTTAACTTGGTTTCTGTCGTATCAAGATGACATTATAACTCATTACCATGCTATTGAATCAGGTCATGGTCAAATAATTTACTATGCATAAGAAAAGTATAAACTATAAATAATGGTATTTTCAAAAACTAATTTAAGTTTAAATAACTCAAGTAAAAACAGTAGTATAAATAGCCAAGTGCGCATTAGTTCTACATTTTGTAACATATTTTGAACTTTCTTTTTTTGTGCAGAATAATCGCCATGTCCCGGTCCCTTTTGGGTTAGAGCAATTACGAAATCAATTAAGAGAACAAGATTTTAGAAAAATTACTAAATTCATGGAAAAGAATACATTCAAACTAGGGAAGGAGCTTGTGGATCGTTGCATAGCTCCATGTTTTGTTTCTGTTGCTAGGTAAGGCATCTGCAGTTTAGATATTGAAAATAATTGATGTTTTCCATGCTAAGTTTATTTCATTTCATACAATTTAAATAAAAATATAGGTTTGTACACATAAAGTATTTTATTCTTTCATTACGCCTTTGTAAAATGACTTTTTGCAAAGGTTGAGTCATTTTGTAGTCTGTAATGATAATACCATATATATATATATATATATATATATATATATATATATATATATATATATATATATATATATATATATATATATATATATATATATATATATATATAGTGTATCTTTATTTTCAGAACTCTGTTAAGTGTGGGAACTGCGAGAACTCTAATTTTGCATTAAAAAACATGCATGTTCATATAAAACATGTATGTTTTTGTACATACACCTTAATACACATACCTGCGTAACATGCATGTTCGTATAAAACCATTTTGCATTGATATATTGCACTTAACAGGGTTTTATATGAACATGTATGTTATGCAGGTATGTGTAAGAAAACATACATGTTTTATATGAACATGCATGTTTTCTAATGCAAAATTAGAGTTCTCGCAGTTCCCGCACTTAACAGGGTTCTGAAAATAAAGCCCCCCTATATATATATATATATATATATATATAATCAAAATTATGCATAAGTGAAGTTTTTTAATCAGTTTTGAACGGCTGATATTACGGTTTGTTTAGCTATAAAATGACCCAAACTGGCCATGTTTTAGTGACTCGGAGTTCCAACGTACGTTTTCAATTAAAACTTTCTAGTTATTTCTTTTTTAAATTATATTTTTATGTAAATTTGAGTTGATAAAAGATAGTTTCGTTTGTGTAAGCGACATCGAGACATGAAGTTTTTATATCTAAACGGGGATTTCTATAATGTTAGATTTTAGAAAGGATTGCTAATATCACTGTTTTTGTAACGACCCGAACATGACACAACCATCTTTTAATGACTCATGTGTGCAAATTAAACTTCCTATTATTGTGGTTCGGTGAAAAGAATTCTATAGTTTATGTGTTTTCGAAAATAAATTAAAATTCCCCTATTTTTTAAGTTAAACAAAAGGTATGGTTCAGTATCAAATTGTTGCCTATCTTAAATGGTTAAAACCCCTTACCCGAAAAAGTAGTTAAATATACCTTCTTTATAAAAATAGGGAATCATATCTTTGCTTTTGGGTTGGATCTGGATAATATTATGAGTTAGAAAATGAACATAAATTAGCTGTTGCGAAAGGTGAGGTTTATGTAGGATATAAGAGAGATGAGGTGGTAGAATTATTTTGACACGTAACATGTTTGTCACTTTATACAAATGTTGAAAACGGACCGATTTCTCGGTCCTTTTATCTTTAATGTGGAATTTTTGTTTACTCATTATACACAATTTATAATTATCTACAGCTGTATTTTTTTTTCGTTTTTATTTTAATTTTTAGTGGTTGTTTTGATTTTCATCAGGGATCCATTTAGGAATTCCCGATTTGAGGTGTTTTCCATTCGTCCCTTTATTACAACAGATCTCAAGTTTGAAGCGGGTAAAATGTTTGGATTCATTGCCATATCAGACAAGTATGGGTTAATACCAGATGGGGGGTCTCACTTAGTGGAGCCTGATTTTGCTTACGTCCCTCTATTCGACCATGAATGGTGTGATCCCATAAACATTCATGATGGTGAGTATATATGCATTGGCAACACTAGTTCCCCCAATTCAGTTCCGTTTTCTTCTTCCGTAGAGATTATTATGGAGATAAATGTTACTACCGAGAAGAAGGAATTTTTTGAACTTTGCTCTAGCAAGTTTAAATTAGACTTGTTAAATATTTGGGGCAAGAATTTAGATAACAAGTGCTGTTGTATTGAAGTTAAAGGCAAAGACGGGTTTATAGAAATGTATTACATGCTAATAAAGGATGCCGTAGATGCGGTTGTGCAGATAAGGTTTAAAACGGAAACCATTGCTAAAGTTCGTGGACAAATCTATGCCTACTACGGATCTGATATTCTCGATCATTGCCATGCTTCAAATAGGTCTTGCTATTGGGCATTACTTTTTCGAGCTGATGCTCCTTATGCTTTGGAGGGTGACAAAATTCCATTAAGGAAGTCAGTTATCGCTGTACCCAAGGGTGCCCCCCTCAAAATCTTTGCATACTTTTATGATCCTGACTCCAAGAAAGTGATTATGGATAACATATGCGAACTCAGTTCGCTAACCATTGGTAGCAACACAGGTGATATTAAAGGGTTTGAGGGGAAAGGATTCTCTTTGAGCGTGTCTGTTGAGTGGAAATACCAAGCTCTTTAATTGATATCTATGTTATGTTATTTGTGTTTAGTTGCATGTCTACTACATGAAGAGGAGTTTGTGTTAAGGATGACCGTTGAACATGATGATTATGTCTTAGAATATTTAAGGTTATGTTGATTTTGTTATGCTGATAGTACGTCTTATTAGTCCTACTCTGTGGTTGATTGTGCTATGTTGTTTTGTTACTAGATGTTAAGAAGATATATGTAAAGATTGAGAGAAATAATAAAAAAGGGTAAAATTGACATTTCGTATTCAGACTTAGGTAGATGACATAATATACATATGGTATCGATGTACATCTCTTGTAAAGATTGAGACTGATAAGGCTTAAAAATGACATAATATACTTGGATTGTCAGTGTAATTCGATCTTGTTTATTAGGATTATGTATTTGTTTGTTTTCATGTTGTGGTTCACGTATTTGTGTATTGTTGCAAGTTGGTGGGTTAGTCTGACGTTTTCACGTTTGAGTTGGTTTGTAGTAGCATGCTTTGTTAGATTTTGGTGGTCATCTATTTAGAGGTTTGTTTTCGTAGTATTGTACGATGTGTTACTTGATTTTTTTTTATACTATTAACAAAATATAGATGGTCATAGTTATTTACTGTATCTTATGTTATGTCGATTAATGAAAGATTATGAAAGGTTGCAATTCATTGGAGTATAATACACTAAACATATTCAAGTCATGTAAATCCGAAATTTTAAAATAATAAGAACATGTATCTTTTTATCAATGAACTTGACATAAAATACAAAGTCTTGCAACAAACCAAATTATTTATTTATGTTGTCATATCAAATATAAACATATCAAATTATTTATTGAATGCATTAATAACGAAAAAAACGAATGTTCATCTCATATGAGAAAATCAAATTTATTAAAGTATCAGCAAGAACAAAGAATATGTTGTCAGTTTAAATGTGAAATGTTTTTTTTTACACAACGTTGGTTGTTGTATACACATATATATTTATATGAACATTAACAATAATATAACAATTATAAGTTACAAAGTTGTTTAGTCGAACATAGTATATGATTTTAACTCAAATGTGAAATAATGCTTCTTTATACACAACGTTTCAACAATAGAAAGAAGGGTGATAAATAATCGTTATATGAACATTAACAATTATATAACAATTATAAGAGGGTGTTTCAGGTTTTGTAAGTGTCTATCAACTTAATATGTACAGTTATTGTGTTTGAATAAAACTTGAAACTCCTTCTCTACTTATTTTAAAGCATTTAATCACTAAAAAACATAATCAAGAATATCAACCGTTGCGGTTTTTCTAGGTTGTGTATCCAAAGTCACATTATTTCGCATTGTGAGTTAAAATCATATACCATCTTATATAAACAATTATATGAACATTAACAATTATATAAAAAATCTCATGTGTTGACTTATATTCTAGGTTACTTCTGGGACTTTGTGCGGTTCTTCATTACTTCGTATCTCGTAACTTTGTATCATTTGCTTAAGGTGAGTTCATAGCCCCACGTTACTGTTTAACTGTTTACAAACTCCTTGGGGGAGATAACTATGTTTGAAACAGTATGTTTACCTGAAAGTACTATTGCTTAAGTACCATTTTTGCCAGAAAAGTCCCTAAATGAAATTAAATAAAAGTTGAAGCTTACTTGTAAGTTATATGATAGATCACAAAAGCAACCACCAATCTTAAGCAACAAACCTACAATACAAAAAATAGGAATAACTCTTAACGGCTTCATTCTAACTCGTTCTATAAAAATTTTCCATAACCACCTATATGTATGTCGAGTAATGAAACACCGTAACAATTGATCAGATTTTTAAGTAGATGAATAAGACAAAAATAAGAATCACACGTAAGACAAATTTGCATAATGCAAGTAAGAGTTAGATAATACTCTCGTTGGTGTATAAGATGTCTACAAATTAATCTTAAGCAACAAACATACCATACAAAAAATACGAATCACTCTTAACGGCTTCATTCGAGAAACATATAAAAACTCATATAATCCAAATAACATTAAAGGGCCTCGTTGTCTACTATGCATGATCAAGTGGTGTTTGAAATTCAGAGACTTAACTAACCTTTGCAGCTACATAACATCGGAACTTGAGAAGGTGGCGCCATTGCTTGACCTCCTACACTAAGAATTCATGTATGCAATAAACCATAACAATATTAAGGATTGTTACTCATAAGTGTACTAAAACAAACAGATTAAATAGCGATACAAGAGATGTACATTGATAGATTAATTAGTGATACAAGAGATGTACATCCATTGCATCAAACCATAGGATTGTTACTCATAAGTGTACATCTCTTGTACTAAAACAAACAGATTAATACGAATCACTCTTAATTCTAAATAGCGATACCAAGATTGAAACACTATAAAAGACATTTAAATTTTTATAGTCTATAATTTTGTGAATATATCCCTTCAAAAAAGAGTAAAATAATCTAACAACATAAAAAAATGTATAACAACAAAACGCACATAACATCTGTGCTGAAATGTTGTCATCTTTATGATTTCTGCTCTATTTTGCTAAATTGAATAGGTATTTAGCCTTGTTATGTCTTTTATCTTGATGGTATTATCCATGTCTTTGGGATTATTATGTATGGAATTGTGCTTTAGTTATGTAAATATTAAGTATGTATGTATTTCGAATGGTTTCTGAATTTAGATGTATTATGTATGGATTATCATTTATGTCTATGTAGTTTCTTACATTTGAACTATTTGGTGCAATGTCTTTATATTTCCAGTAATGACTTTACTTGGATTGTTTCTGCAACTGGATCTTGTTTATTAGGATTATGTATTTGTTTGTTTTGATGTATGTCAAGTTACCTATGTTTGTGTTCCGTGGTTTAATTATTAGGTGTGTAAGTTAGATAAGTAAAGTTTCATGTTGTGGTTCAGGTATTTGTGTATTGTTGCAAGTTGGTGGGTTAGTATGAAGTTTTCACGTTTGGGTTGGTTTGTAGTAGCATGCTTTGTTAGATTTTGGTGGTCATGTATTTTGAAGTTTGTTTTCATAGTATGGTATGATGTGTTTTTTGAGTTTTTAATACTATTAAGAAAATATAGTTGGTCATAGTTATTTACGCTATCTTATGTTATGTAGATGATTGAAAGATTATGAAAGATTGCAATTCATTGGAGTATATTACACTAAACAGATACAAGACTCGAAGAAAAAGGGCCGGGGAGGGCTTTCAGGGACTGGGACGAGTGGAATGAGGGAAGTCATGTAAATCTGAAATTTTTAAATAATAAGAACATATATCTTTTTATTCAATCAACTTGACATAAAATACATGAAAGTAATTCAAACAAAGACATTAAAAATAGGAACAATAAAAAATTCTTACAAACTTTATTTTTCTGTATTTGAAGGTTATATAGAGAGACCTCGTTTGATTTGATTACTCAGTCACAGCGTTTGTTAGACTTGTGACGTTTTGCTTTAGAATGTCCACTAATAAATCCACTTTTTCCCACCATCTTTGTAACCATCATTGAGTGTTTGTGTCGATAAGTATTGGATAACAACTATGAACCAAATAAATATCCAAAGCATGTCCAAGTTCAATTAATTCAACAAAGGAAGTAAGAACAAATTCATTTTCTATCTTTCGAAGACTAAAATCTTCTAACATCTGCACTCTTGGAACTCGGAAATAGTACTATAACATCGTTGTATTGACTAAGGTGTTACCTACTAAAGATTTAACGGTATGTGTGTCTATCACATATCTCCATAACAAACCTACCTAACCACAAAAACCAATCATTTTCCTTTAACCATTCTACATTCTTGATCATACGGCGCTAATATTTCATAAGCTATCATTTTTGTAGTTCTATTATTCCTTCTTGATCTAGAACGAAGCAAAATTTCGATAACAACCCAATAAATTAATTTCTTCAAAACAAATTCAACTAAAAGTACAGGTTAACCTACGCCTCACATCATGGATACCCGAAAGTGACTTGAGGGTGCATTTTAGTAATTTCACCATGCTCATATTGGATTTTCTATATGCTCATAATAAATTTTCTATAGAAGATATCCCATCATGTATTAAAGTATGTGACAAACATGCATAACTTTTATTATTATACTCAGTTAAGCTATTGAAAGTAAATAGACTGAAGCTGCTTGCTTATAATATAAACAAATAACCACTTACATTCAAAATAAGCAATCCCAAACACCCCTTTAGTTTCCATTGAATCTTACTCATATGTTTCCTTTTCTCTCTTTAGCTCATTTCACGGAAAAGACCATATCACCTTTCGAATGGGGTTGCCTGCCATCATCCAAGAATTCCCGTATGGCCAACTTCTTTTAGCGTCGTCTGCAGACCCTCGTGCTCGAAACTGGTACGGCAAAGTCCATCCACATGCTATAGTGCTCATCAAGCAGCGGCACAACACGTATTGCTATTTCCTATGTATAAACCATGATTTCTACCTGTGATCTTGTTTTAGAAAATTTTTGGTGCTTATTGCTTTATTGCGTTTCATTAAGACAAAATCTCACTTTTTACGGACTGTTATTTGCTTATTCGATTTATATTTGTATTTTGATGAAATAATCACTTTTTAAGTTACGATTTGTGACAACTGGTAATTTCGGGTTTTTCGTATTTCTATTTTATATATTTCTATTTATAATTCGTAAGTATGTCTTGTGGTCTAGTATGTACCATTGCGAGACTTGGCACAAAATATATAAAAACGTGAATATTTAGTTTAACGAACAACGAAAAATAAAGTATTGCGTATTTATAGTCAAAATTCAAGGAAAAATGATTCTAAGAATAATGGTAATAATTTTGGGTGCTCGGGAAATAATTATAACGCTTTTTATTAGTCTGTTCACGTTTCGTTAAAAATATAGTAAAAATGGCAGAAACGGTCCCTGAGGGCGCACTAGGGTTTGTCCCTACTCCACCCTCCCACTACATATACACCTTTATAATAATAGAATTAGGGTTTCATTTTTCTTTCTTCTTCCTGTTGTTGCGCCACCCACAACCATTTTTCGGCCAAAACGCCACCACCACCGTACACCACATCACACTGCCACTACCACTATCATCACCATCTCATTTCCTTCATCCTAGTGTACTTCACGCGCCAAATAACGCCACCAAACACCCTTTTGACCCTACTTCAACCGTAAACCACCACCAAAACACCGTCTTTATTATTTTTCTTGCTCACCGAAGATTGAAGGTAGGAAACGCACCTTCTTGTGGTCGTTTACGCCACAGTGGGCCTAAAAACTCACGAGTTTTGAGGGTTTAATAATAATAACTAATTAAAAATAATAAAACGAGAATAATATATGGTTTGGTATCATTTTAGTTTGTTCTTGTTGTTGTTCGTGTCGTGTGTGGTATTTGGATGTGGATGAGTCTCGGATTGGATATGGAAATGGGTTGGTGCTAGTGGTTTTGCCGAGAGTTAGGAGTTAGGATTTGGATTCGGTTAGTGTCAAGAGTTGTTGTTGTTGTTCTTGCGATTGTGGTCTTGTTGTTGTTGTTATTGTCGAGGAGAGAAAGGGTCCATTTGGTTTGTTGGTTAGCCGAGAAATAGGGCCGAGACCGTTAGGGTCTCGACAAGTAAGATAGTGTTGTGGTTATGGGTATTGTTGTTGTTGTTGTTGACGAGGACATTTAGATATATTGGACATATAGATATGTTATTGATGGTTTTGCGCCATGTGAGGCGTCGCAGAGACTTTTTAGTCCCGTGTGGCCCCGACATGCTAAAAGGGATTTGTTATTATTATTCAGACACCTAGTTTGACTTATTGACCCGTTGATAAAGTGAACTTGAAACGGAAAGTAACTCGTAAGAAGATAATATTAATTACACGTTAATGACACAATTGTGTGTGTGTATATATATATATATATATATATATATATATATATATATATATATATATATATAGAAGTACCTTTTAAATATTAACTAACGATTAAAATTGTTACTAAATTTTTATAAATTGACGATAAATGTTAAATAAGAATAAGTATGTTATGTAATATTTTCGAGTTAATAAGAAATATTAAATAACGTTAAGACGTTAATTGATATTTCTAAATTAAGACGAAAACATTAAATAACGATAAAAATATTATTTAATATTTAATAGAAATAATAAACGAAACAATGTTAAATGTGAATACGGATGAGTTACTAATCATTTCAAGGGTACGTTTATCGAGATATACCCTTTTTAGTAATAATAAGGTTCATATTAATTGTACGTCGAGTTACGTATTGATTTACATTAATATGTCTGACTTTTACGGTTATCGGACTTATTAGGCCAACGAGCCTAATAAGGGCCCAATAAGCGTGATGGAGGAAATTTATTAATGGGTAATCCATCCTTAAAATTTAATAGTTAACGTAAATAAGTTTTGGGATAATAAATGAGACGAAGTAATGATTGGGCTTATCGAGTGACAATCGATAAGAACTTGACAATTCGTTCGGGAAATTTATTAAACTATAACTAATATCGTTTGTCCCCGACCTAGTCTTTTGAGTCGTTTAGGTTTTGGTCATTGTTTTGGCGTGAGTTCACTCGAGTCTGTGTCGTGTCTGCACCACACACACGAATGATACCAAAACACATATAAATGGATATAATGATAAACCCTAAGATCTAAAATGAGTATCCTTGGGAATAATTTACTTTTAAACGTTTAAAAAGTTTTGAATAAGATACTAAGACGAGTTTATTTAACAGGTTGTGCCGAGTCCCGCAGTGCAGTGACATACTAGCTATCGTTGTTTTGCTTCTATTGTATCACCTCTCGTCTATTACTTGAGGTGAGTTTATAGCCCCTACTTTTATCATTTTTTATCTTTTTGGGGGAGAACACATGCTCGTCATCTCTTTATCTTCTTGGTCAATCAATTTGGTATTTACGATGTTATTTGGATTTTGTTATGATTTGTCGGTTATATCTTGGTCTTGTTCATTTTTAAGGTTTCATTGTCGGTTATTGTATTATTTGGATTGAGGATTATATATGAGGGTTGCTAGTGTAGAGATTATTCTATTTCGTCTACTCTGTGTAGAGGTATAATAATCATGTCTACTAGTGCGGCATAGAGCTATAGCATGCACCTATAGGAATATTCTTTGGCTTGTTTATGATATGCGTTGTTATGGAGTCTATCGGCTGAGTCTTGGATTCTTGCGTTGCGTATTGTTTTGTGTCTAAACTTTATGAACGCACCAGCGTTAGCTGACCCTTTAAGCATATATTCTCAGGTACTAAGTAATTATCTTTGTTGCTGCTCTTGGACTGAAAGCTTGGTTAGTGTCGCGGTTACATGGATCAGCCATCAGTTAAAACTCTGATAAAATAATTTTGGGACCTAACTATCTCTAATTTAGGCTTGCTACTTCTATCTTGTAGACTCTAAATATTGACTTAAATTTTCTATTTAAATTTTCTATCGTTATTATGTTCCTTATAATTGTGTTGTGTGCCAATCCAAGTAGCATTCCGCTGTACCAAATTTTGGGAGTGTTACAGATTGGTATCAGAGCCAGGTTATAGAACCGGGTAACTAACTAAAACCTAGACTATAACCATTTTTCAAAATGACTGATCCGGGGACCGACGCGCGCCTGCCAAGCTGAAGCCCTATTACTTATATGATATTATTGGTATAATGCTTTCTTTGCATATGCGTTTAGCATCACGAATATATATATATATATATATATATATATATATATATATATATATATATATATATATATATATATATATATATATATATATATATGGGCAAATAATAAAAAAAAGGTAATATACTTGTCACAATTCCATCGAATGGGTAGTGAACTATTTTTTTTTTTTATATTTAGGGTAATTTTCTTTCAAAATCATCCTCTTTAGAGTATTTTGTAAAAATTTTGGACAATGGAGTAAAAGTTGCCACAACCTAGGAGGGGTTTATATTATAGGAAGCCAAAAAACTTGAGCCTTTTTACAAACTTCTTATCTTAAAGTGGGAGAGCGACAGGACGGCTTCAAGGAGAACGTCGAGACGCCATCAGTTTGGAGCGCGAGGCCAGCAGAGCTTGCTGCAGAGGAGATCCGGTAACTTTTATGAATGTGGAGGAGTGGGGAATTTTTCTCGTTACTGTCCCAATGTTCAGACGGACGAATGCTGCTGGGGGAGTGCAGAATAGACCAGCTGAAGATGGAAGAGTGCACGTTGTGGAGCCTAGAGCCCGGGAAGCTCTAAAGGTAAGCGAAAGTCGGAAACATTGCGGGGGTTCTGAAACTTAGGAGAGGAGACAGTTTCGCTGTCGTTATATTGTGTGGCAATGTGAGCCAACGCTAGCAGAAAGGAGGAGGAGACGGAAGACTGTATTCCGAATCTAATTGTCCAAAATTTTTGCAAAATACCCTAAAGATGATGAATTTGAAAGAAAATTACCCTCAAAATGAAAAAAATAGTTCACTACTCATTCGATGAATTTGTGGCAAGTATATTACCTTTTAATATCATTTGCCCTATATATATATATATATATATATATATATATATATATATATATATATATATATATAGGGTCCCTTTCTTGCGAAAACCAACTTATCTGCAAGAACTGCGATAACCACCCTTTTACAACTAATAATACACAATGTACATCATTTATTGCTCCATAACATTTTGTTATTTTTATTTAATTCAAAAGGGTATAATAGTAAAATGATGCGTGGGAATCGCAACAGGCTTTACCTCTCGAGGGATCTCGAGAAGCTTACAACCCCCACCAGGCAGTGTACCTGATCGTTGTAGTATAGTATCGTGACAAGTACCGGGGGATTGATCGTTCAGCTTAGGAATAGTGTCGCTAGGATTAGAAAGCCTAAATACTAGTTCTAAAGGTGAGGGATGATTATTTTTGTGTTTTTATATTTTTTAGAAAGCAATTAAAATCTCGGGGTTTGAAGAATTTGGGCAGAATTAGTTGCTAGTCAACTAACCTAATACTAAGATGCAATCAAAATAAAATACTAGAAATTAAAATAAGCTAAATTATACTAAAGTTGTGAGCAGTAATTGGAGAAAATGTGTTTACTTAGATTTTACTACTCCCTAGATATCTTTTACACGTTAATTACTTGTTATAATTGCATGGATGACGGATCGTATTCCTTAATACCATTCATGGGGTGGCATACATAACTCCCCAATTCTATGAGCTCTTATCTCCTCCTACACCATGCCCAGCACAACTATAGGGATTGTAAACAGTGGCTCATGCATTAAATACAACCAATAAAGACCTAGTACGCCTCGGTTCATGTTTCTTAAGACGTTCAAGCATGTTACCATTTGGAGATCTGCCAGTTTTCTTAAGCCTAACATATAAATCATTCATCCAAAACAAGAATAAACAAGTAATCAACACATAATCAATATCTAGGTTTCATTAGATCTAAGCAAACACAAAAGAGATCTAGCCTAGCATGATAGAATTAAGATAAGAACAAGATATAGACAACCAACACATAGACATATTGATTGAATTAGAAGAACACTTATCTTGATTAATCATGCAAGGTATCAAGGGGTTGGAACCCTTGAAAAACCTGTAAAGTTACACCAAAATCGTCTTTAGGGTTTCTCCCAAAACTTCTCTCTTTATGTGAAAAAACTAGAAAACTATATATAGGAAAATACGGATGACGGCGTCAAGAACAAAGGTGTGACGCCGTCATCTCGCCGCCAAATACTTCCTCGGACAGCCTTGATCTACTTCTGACGCCGTCAAGGCCTAGGCCGTCACACAAATTACTCTTGACGCCCTGTGTGTGACGCCGTCATCAACTACGGATTTTAATTCTTGGGGTTTGACGCCGTCAGGAAAACTCTTGACGCCTTCATGAACTCTCGGATTTTATTATTGAGGTTTGACGCCGTCACCTACTGTTCCCAGCATGGAAAATTGAGACTTTGCCGTTTTCTTCACTTTTATGCTCCAAAAACGTCCAAAATGGCTTCTTTTCTAGAATTCACTCTCCAAGTACCTAAAATCACAAAAGGAACGATTTAGGGAAATATTTGATCAAATAAATTCGGATTCGGGCTTAAATGACCCCCTAAAAGTGGTTCATTTTTCGCCTTATCATATACCCTTACACTTGAGATTTGCTTGTCCTCAAGCAAATGCGCTTTTATTCTAGTCAAAAGACAAGTTAGAGGTCATTTAACACTAATATAAAAGTAATTACAACAAATAATCGTTCCACTAAAGACCAATAGACAAGCACGGACGTCATACACTAGCACCTCACAAATAGTGTTTAGATACTCACATCTCTCGGGTGTAATAAAGTAATATAACATTATGGAAATGGAAGATATCTCTCACTACCTGTCATAGCAAAATAGATTACCATAGGCTTGGGAAAGTGGGCGATGTTGTAGTGTAATCTTCTCGATGGAGTTAACCTTGCTGATAGAGTCCCCCTCCCTGCCACCTCCATCAGATTCTTCGACGTGGTTGTTCAAACAACTCATTGGCTACTTTGGAGGTTCCGCAATGATATGACTTTTGCTACAAAAAAACCCAACAAGCAGCTTATCATTGATAATGTAAAGCTCATGTCATTTACTTGGATCTCTAGTAGACAAAAAAAAGGTTCCTATTAAGTGGATAGAGTGGATATGTAACCCTTGTAACGCTCTATCCTCGTGTATATGTAACTTGTTCTAGCTTCTTGCTAGTTTGCTAATCTATATTCTCTTGCCGTTCAAAAAAAAAACTACCCTAGCACACACTCTTGCGGTATTGGGGTATGTTGATAATCAGCCCCTTTCCCACCCCGAACTCACACCCACAAAACACCAATCAAAACGACAAGATTGGTTTTCAATGCTTTGTATATTAATAAGGAAGGAAACTGATACACTTTACAAAGCAGACCTACTACCCTATTTATACTAATAGTAAACTAACTAAAGCACATAAAACATGCTAAACGTGGTGTACTACATGTACTTCCACTATTCCTAGAAACCTGTAACAAACATGCAAATATTCTGATATAGCCCACGTATACTCGGTCAACCAAAGACTATATCAACACTTTTATTCAACATAACTGGTAAAACTCACTAACCCATGACCCATGGACTTAACCATGACTTGACCCATCAAGATTATACCCAACATATGTGAGGGTGAAAAATTGTATAAACTCATAGTTTTGGCCTTTCTGAAAAAAAAAACTTGAATAACTACCCGTCCTTCTGAATGTCTTCAAAGAAATCATCGTATCAAGTCAATCCTTTGTTTAATTGCCGACAATTAAACACGAAACTATATATTGTTACCGCATGATTGACTGTCTTGATTGTTATTGGTTTTGCTTTCAAGATTCTCTTTATAGTCGACTATAACAAAGTCGACTGATTTTTTTTGGTTATCTATTTATCGACTACAACACTGTCGACTGCTTGTTCTTTTGATTATCTTTTAGTCACCTCAACCTACCAAAGTCGACTGATTATTTCTTGTTTATTCTTTCGTCGACAACAACACCGTCGACTGCTTGTGTTTTTGTTATACTACACTTTACCGGCCTTATTCACAAACCCTAAAAAAAACTACATCGATTCGACACTGAGATCTATAAAAAGCGTCTGTACCAAGGGAAACTTTGTTTTGAGTTTCAGTTCTTATTTACGGTCACGTTTAAGGTACGTAAGCTTCATCTTTAAGTTCGATTGTTCGAATTAACTATCGTCCATATATGTATAAGAAAAACTGATGGCGAAGCTTATTTTGCGTGAACAATGTAGTCAGGTTAATGTTTTAGAAACTGGGTTTGAAAAACAAAAACTAGTCTAAAGTATATTACTCGTACTATTGTATTGAGGTGCCAATATCTACTTATTGTTGAGTAAAATAAGAAATTAGTATTACTTTGGTAAGATTATTTTTGTTACTATTGTATTTTAGTATCCAAATTAGAAAATTAGAGGGGTCAATGTACAGTATACTTATTAGTTTAGCATGCATAATAGTCGGTTAGGACTTTGAGCTAGTAAGCCAGAATAGTTTTTTGTTTTGTTTTCTTGACTTGCACTCCAAGTTAAGGAGTCGGTTTCTTTCTTCTATTAGGAATGCCTCATCTCTATAAAAGGAGGTGAGGGGGGAGGGGCTTCATTGCACTGTTCATTCTTTTCATTGATCAATAAACGCAAGCGTTTGGGTCTCTCAGGTTCTCGAAGTTTGTTGATATATATATTCACAAAAGTCGGGATTCCGCATTGTAACATCTTTGTTTTTTGGGTTGATATCCACCATCAACCAAGCAATGAAAGTAAATCAAGAAGACTACAATTGGCCTGAATTAGAAGGAATCTCAAATCTGTATGAGGCGCCTTTACAAGAAGCAAATGAAATCTCAATGGCTTTAGAAGCAGAAGATAAGAGATGGAGCCTTGATGATGAGATATCAAAGCTATTTGATGCCTCACTCGATCGTTGTTTCCCTGAATTCGAAGAAGAGGCTGAGTTTTTTCTCAGCCGCAAAAAGGAGCATGGTGATTACAATTGGTATATAAATGTTGTTTCTAGCTGCATGCGTTTTTACTTACTTATTCTCTTTGGTATGTTACATATTACTTTTACTTCTGAATGATGGCAGCCAAAATGTCTTGATGATATGGCCTAAATTAAGAAAAAGTCTTAAATTAAGAGATCACCCACATATTAGACGACCAAGAGATGTTGGAAAGGCCATTAAGAGAAATCTTCCGGATTCTGCCATTGACATGTTAGAGGGACGACCCTCCATATTTGATGTTGGTTTTGTAACTTTTTCGCTATCACCGAAATGGATGGCCGAGGTGTTTTTCTTTTCTTTGTTTCCTTATCCAATTCTTTTGAAACATGCATTACAATCTTCACTTTGTTTCCTTGTAGAGCATTCCTAAGATGCTAAAAGATGGCATAGACACATGGGCACCAAAACTTCCTGTGGAAAGGGTATTAGTAAAATATCCCTCATTGGACGAGGAAATACATACGGGCCTGTTTCGATGAAATGCTATCGTAGACACGCTACTACGTATGCTCAAGCATTCTAAAGTTGATGCGACCATGTCTCCTCCTACTACTTATGGGAAGGTGCCTGTTTGATATAAAAAACACATATTTTGCAGTTTATTTTGAGTTTAATACTTCCATCTATTTCAGAACATGCTTGATTCGCCTCTAGACACATTGAAGAAATGGTTTTCGATTGAAGAAAGAACAGGACATGTGCAGATAGGTGTTGAAGAGAAACCACCTTTTATTCTTGCAAAGAAAGATCTCAACCATTTATATAATGATCTCGAAGCTTTGAGGTACCTTACTTGTTGAGTTTACCATAAGATTTATATCAATTGGCTAGTAATAGATTTGTTGTCACAGTAAATTTATTGTCAATAGTGTTACGTAATACCAATGATATATGAACAATGGCTCTCAAATCTTCTGTCTGCATATGTAGGTGTGGGTTTATAAAGGAAAATGCAGATTGGATAGTATGTGTGACTCCTGTACGGCAGCAAGAATATATTGAAATGTGTATCACTGTAAGTAACTTTTACACAGCAACAAAGCAAAGCTAAATTGATGACATGTTAATTAAGAAACAATGAGAACTTGAATATTATTATTTTTTATTTTTTATTTTCCAGGCTGCTAAACTTGAAAAATGGACCCCAGCTGATAGGAAGTGGAAGTGTATCCCAGATGGTACAAGTTATGTAGGATATCGAACTTGTAATACCGAATCAAAAGAGTTGGCTAGTTTGTTAGACGAAGTCGAAGCTTGTTGTCGTGTGGTGGCACGAGGTATGCCGGATATTGTTCATTTATTCTTTATCTATTTATTTCTTAACGAATTAGAGATAAAACATGCCCTAAATCATCAATCCATCAATAGTATAACGCGATCAATCTTACAATGGCTAAATTTGACATTTTTCTTTTTATCAGGTAGTGATGCTCAGTTGCTTGGGTACAATGCTATGTCAGTTTCTAACTGTGTTCTTTGGTAATATTCTCATACTCCTAACATATTTGTTACCGTTATTGTACTTGTGTGCTATCAGTAATTCAGTATTAATAACACGAGCAGAGTGGTAAATATCATTTTTCATATGAATTTGCTGTAATAATCAATTTTTTATTTCCAAATCTTTTTATATGTAATTAAAAAAATGTCTATGCCGCTACTTTTAGGTCAAGTTTCATGCTTATATTTAACGTTTTGGGTTTTGTATTCTTAACAGGTATACATTTTTAAAATCCCATAGATTGGCCAATTGTACATTCACCTCTTGTGAGATGGTCGGTGAAGAGGTATTCTATTGGTGTTTTTCCGTTAGTGCTAATGTTATGCTATTTTATATTGTATTCTTATGATATGCACAAATTCATTGATAAACAGGGAAATACATTTGTATATCTACTGAATACACGAGCTAAAATTCATATAATTACCCGTGATTATCATGAAGACATCGATGAGTTAATGAAGGTAAGGATTTCTGTTCTTTATAATGTTCTTACAACCCTGATTTTATTGCTTTCTTGTTCTTGGATATTAAGTTGACGGATATATGTGTTTGTTGCAGGCTTCGGAGTTAATTGTGGAGATAAATAAAGTATCAGAACGTGCGTTGGAACTCCATTTACTTGAGTTTACTGAGGTAAGAAGAATATTATAATCAACTTTCACTACTTTGAACATACAAAATCCTAGTTGAGCTAATTAAAAAGCCTGGTTTTTGGAATTGAAAACGGTTATATTTTCCCACGTTACTCTACAACATTATAATGTCTTCTAATATGTTTTTAAATGTTCGGTTTCTATCTGGGCACAAACATTTGGGTTGAATATTCAATACTAATTTACTTGCCTAAATGAAGACATTTCACAAATGCAGAAGAAACAAATAAAATGAAAAGTTTGATTTTTATAAATTTTCTCAATTTATTAATATGATTATGTAAATATATTAGTGCATTAAGATTCTTCCGTTCTTTTTCAGGCTCTCAAGAGGTCTTGTTCATATATCTCGCCACATATCCTGTGCGACTACCTTTATGCACTATCTAAGGAATTTACCAATTACTATTCGTCCGTGTGCGGGGTATATCATATGCTTTCTCTTATATAATAATAACAATATTCCATATAATATTTTGATCTTTACGACAACATGTGATTATTTGTGCTGCTATTTAGCGTAACGTTGAAAGTTTTGGCAGGTTAAGCCTGTTGCTAAGAGCACTTTATTGATGTGTGAGGCAACCGGAGTGGTAATGGATATATGCTTTATTCTTTTGGGGCTTATGCCGGTAAGCATTAACTTGTATAGTTTTTTTCTTTGCTTTCTAAATTCGGTTTCTTGGGTTGGGAACTTTTTCTTGGATTCTGTTATGCGGGGGTATCCGTTGTTTATAAACAATGGATCATTTTTTTTTTTTTTTTTTTTTTTAAAGCAGTATTTGATATGGATCATTTTACTTTTTTTTTCTTTTTCTAAAAAGCAGTATTTGAGATTTTTTTTCAAGTTTTTGGGTTGAAGTTTTATTTTTATTTATTTTTATTTTTTATTTTTTTTTTTAATTTAACTTGGTTTCTGTCGTATCAAGATGACATTATAACTCATTACCATGCTATTGAATCAGGTCATGGTCAAATAATTTACTATGCATAAGAAAAGTATAAACTATAAATAATGGTATTTTCAAAAACTAATTTAAGTTTAAATAACTCAAGTAAAAACAGTAGTATAAATAGCCAAGTGCGCATTAGTTCTACATTTTGTAACATATTTTGAACTTTCTTTTTTTGTGCAGAATAATCGCCATGTCCCGGTCCCTTTTGGGTTAGAGCAATTACGAAATCAATTAAGAGAACAAGATTTTAGAAAAATTACTAAATTCATGGAAAAGAATACATTCAAACTAGGGAAGGAGCTTGTGGATCGTTGCATAGCTCCATGTTTTGTTTCTGTTGCTAGGTAAGGCATCTGCAGTTTAGATATTGAAAATAATTGATGTTTTCCATGCTAAGTTTATTTCATTTCATACAATTTAAATAAAAATATAGGTTTGTACACATAAAGTATTTTATTCTTTCATTACGCCTTTGTAAAATGACTTTTTGCAAAGGTTGAGTCATTTTGTAGTCTGTAATGATAATACCATATATATATATATATATATATATAGTGTATCTTTATTTTCAGAACTCTGTTAAGTGTGGGAACTGCGAGAACTCTAATTTTGCATTAAAAAACATGCATGTTCATATAAAACATGTATGTTTTTGTACATACACCTTAATACACATACCTGCGTAACATGCATGTTCGTATAAAACCATTTTGCATTGATATATTGCACTTAACAGGGTTTTATATGAACATGTATGTTATGCAGTATGTGTATTAAGGTGTATGTAAGAAAACATACATGTTTTATATGAACATGCATGTTTTCTAATGCAAAATTAGAGTTCTCGCAGTTCCCGCACTTAACAGGGTTCTGAAAATAAAGCCCCCCTATATATATATATATATAATCAAAATTATGCATAAGTGAAGTTTTTTAATCAGTTTTGAACGGCTGATATTACGGTTTGTTTAGCTATAAAATGACCCAAACTGGCCATGTTTTAGTGACTCGGAGTTCCAACGTACGTTTTCAATTAAAACTTTCTAGTTATTTCTTTTTTAAATTATATTTTTATGTAAATTTGAGTTGATAAAAGATAGTTTCGTTTGTGTAAGCGACATCGAGACATGAAGTTTTTATATCTAAACGGGGATTTCTATAATGTTAGATTTTAGAAAGGATTGCTAATATCACTGTTTTTGTAACGACCCGAACATGACACAACCATCTTTTAATGACTCATGTGTGCAAATTAAACTTCCTATTATTGTGGTTCGGTGAAAAGAATTCTATAGTTTATGTGTTTTCGAAAATAAATTAAAATTCCCCTATTTTTTAAGTTAAACAAAAGGTATGGTTCAGTATCAAATTGTTGCCTATCTTAAATGGTTAAAACCCCTTACCCGAAAAAGTAGTTAAATATACCTTCTTTATAAAAATAGGGAATCATATCTTTGCTTTTGGGTTGGATCTGGATAATATTATGAGTTAGAAAATGAACATAAATTAGCTGTTGCGAAAGGTGAGGTTTATGTAGGATATAAGAGAGATGAGGTGGTAGAATTATTTTGACACGTAACATGTTTGTCACTTTATACAAATGTTGAAAACGGACCGATTTCTCGGTCCTTTTATCTTTAATGTGGAATTTTTGTTTACTCATTATACACAATTTATAATTATCTACAGCTGTATTTTTTTTTCGTTTTTATTTTAATTTTTAGTGGTTGTTTTGATTTTCATCAGGGATCCATTTAGGAATTCCCGATTTGAGGTGTTTTCCATTCGTCCCTTTATTACAACAGATCTCAAGTTTG
Source organism: Artemisia argyi (assembly GCA_030686995.1). Lineage (NCBI taxonomy): Eukaryota > Viridiplantae > Streptophyta > Magnoliopsida > Asterales > Asteraceae > Artemisia > Artemisia argyi. The sequence continues at coordinate 7,462,125 of CM060705.1, forward strand.
AAGCGGGTAAAATGTTTGGATTCATTGCCATATCAGACAAGTATGGGTTAATACCAGATGGGGGGTCTCACTTAGTGGAGCCTGATTTTGCTTACGTCCCTCTATTCGACCATGAATGGTGTGATCCCATAAACATTCATGATGGTGAGTATATATGCATTGGCAACACTAGTTCCCCCAATTCAGTTCCGTTTTCTTCTTCCGTAGAGATTATTATGGAGATAAATGTTACTACCGAGAAGAAGGAATTTTTTGAACTTTGCTCTAGCAAGTTTAAATTAGACTTGTTAAATATTTGGGGCAAGAATTTAGATAACAAGTGCTGTTGTATTGAAGTTAAAGGCAAAGACGGGTTTATAGAAATGTATTACATGCTAATAAAGGATGCCGTAGATGCGGTTGTGCAGATAAGGTTTAAAACGGAAACCATTGCTAAAGTTCGTGGACAAATCTATGCCTACTACGGATCTGATATTCTCGATCATTGCCATGCTTCAAATAGGTCTTGCTATTGGGCATTACTTTTTCGAGCTGATGCTCCTTATGCTTTGGAGGGTGACAAAATTCCATTAAGGAAGTCAGTTATCGCTGTACCCAAGGGTGCCCCCCTCAAAATCTTTGCATACTTTTATGATCCTGACTCCAAGAAAGTGATTATGGATAACATATGCGAACTCAGTTCGCTAACCATTGGTAGCAACACAGGTGATATTAAAGGGTTTGAGGGGAAAGGATTCTCTTTGAGCGTGTCTGTTGAGTGGAAATACCAAGCTCTTTAATTGATATCTATGTTATGTTATTTGTGTTTAGTTGCATGTCTACTACATGAAGAGGAGTTTGTGTTAAGGATGACCGTTGAACATGATGATTATGTCTTAGAATATTTAAGGTTATGTTGATTTTGTTATGCTGATAGTACGTCTTATTAGTCCTACTCTGTGGTTGATTGTGCTATGTTGTTTTGTTACTAGATGTTAAGAAGATATATGTAAAGATTGAGAGAAATAATAAAAAAGGGTAAAATTGACATTTCGTATTCAGACTTAGGTAGATGACATAATATACATATGGTATCGATGTACATCTCTTGTAAAGATTGAGACTGATAAGGCTTAAAAATGACATAATATACTTGGATTGTCAGTGTAATTCGATCTTGTTTATTAGGATTATGTATTTGTTTGTTTTCATGTTGTGGTTCACGTATTTGTGTATTGTTGCAAGTTGGTGGGTTAGTCTGACGTTTTCACGTTTGAGTTGGTTTGTAGTAGCATGCTTTGTTAGATTTTGGTGGTCATCTATTTAGAGGTTTGTTTTCGTAGTATTGTACGATGTGTTACTTGATTTTTTTTTATACTATTAACAAAATATAGATGGTCATAGTTATTTACTGTATCTTATGTTATGTCGATTAATGAAAGATTATGAAAGGTTGCAATTCATTGGAGTATAATACACTAAACATATTCAAGTCATGTAAATCCGAAATTTTAAAATAATAAGAACATGTATCTTTTTATCAATGAACTTGACATAAAATACAAAGTCTTGCAACAAACCAAATTATTTATTTATGTTGTCATATCAAATATAAACATATCAAATTATTTATTGAATGCATTAATAACGAAAAAAACGAATGTTCATCTCATATGAGAAAATCAAATTTATTAAAGTATCAGCAAGAACAAAGAATATGTTGTCAGTTTAAATGTGTAATGTTTTTTTTTACACAACGTTGGTTGTTGTATACACATATATATTTATATGAACATTAACAATAATATAACAATTATAAGTTACAAAGTTGTTTAGTCGAACATAGTATATGATTTTAACTCAAATGTGAAATAATGCTTCTTTATACACAACGTTTCAACAATAGAAAGAAGGGTGATAAATAATCGTTATATGAACATTAACAATTATATAACAATTATAAGAGGGTGTTTCAGGTTTTGTAAGTGTCTATCAACTTAATATGTACAGTTATTGTGTTTGAATAAAACTTGAAACTCCTTCTCTACTTATTTTAAAGCATTTAATCACTAAAAAACATAATCAAGAATATCAACCGTTGCGGTTTTTCTAGGTTGTGTATCCAAAGTCACATTATTTCGCATTGTGAGTTAAAATCATATACCATCTTATATAAACAATTATATGAACATTAACAATTATATAAAAAATCTCATGTGTTGACTTATATTCTAGGTTACTTCTGGGACTTTGTGCGGTTCTTCATTACTTCGTATCTCGTAACTTTGTATCATTTGCTTAAGGTGAGTTCATAGCCCCACGTTACTGTTTAACTGTTTACAAACTCCTTGGGGGAGATAACTATGTTTGAAACAGTATGTTTACCTGAAAGTACTATTGCTTAAGTACCATTTTTGCCAGAAAAGTCCCTAAATGAAATTAAATAAAAGTTGAAGCTTACTTGTAAGTTATATGATAGATCACAAAAGCAACCACCAATCTTAAGCAACAAACCTACAATACAAAAAATAGGAATAACTCTTAACGGCTTCATTCTAACTCGTTCTATAAAAATTTTCCATAACCACCTATATGTATGTCGAGTAATGAAACACCGTAACAATTGATCAGATTTTTAAGTAGATGAATAAGACAAAAATAAGAATCACACGTAAGACAAATTTGCATAATGCAAGTAAGAGTTAGATAATACTCTCGTTGGTGTATAAGATGTCTACAAATTAATCTTAAGCAACAAACATACCATACAAAAAATACGAATCACTCTTAACGGCTTCATTCGAGAAACATATAAAAACTCATATAATCCAAATAACATTAAAGGGCCTCGTTGTCTACTATGCATGATCAAGTGGTGTTTGAAATTCAGAGACTTAACTAACCTTTGCAGCTACATAACATCGGAACTTGAGAAGGTGGCGCCATTGCTTGACCTCCTACACTAAGAATTCATGTATGCAATAAACCATAACAATATTAAGGATTGTTACTCATAAGTGTACTAAAACAAACAGATTAAATAGCGATACAAGAGATGTACATTGATAGATTAATTAGTGATACAAGAGATGTACATCCATTGCATCAAACCATAGGATTGTTACTCATAAGTGTACATCTCTTGTACTAAAACAAACAGATTAATACGAATCACTCTTAATTCTAAATAGCGATACCAAGATTGAAACACTATAAAAGACATTTAAATTTTTATAGTCTATAATTTTGTGAATATATCCCTTCAAAAAAGAGTAAAATAATCTAACAACATAAAAAAATGTATAACAACAAAACGCACATAACATCTGTGCTGAAATGTTGTCATCTTTATGATTTCTGCTCTATTTTGCTAAATTGAATAGGTATTTAGCCTTGTTATGTCTTTTATCTTGATGGTATTATCCATGTCTTTGGGATTATTATGTATGGAATTGTGCTTTAGTTATGTAAATATTAAGTATGTATGTATTTCGAATGGTTTCTGAATTTAGATGTATTATGTATGGATTATCATTTATGTCTATGTAGTTTCTTACATTTGAACTATTTGGTGCAATGTCTTTATATTTCCAGTAATGACTTTACTTGGATTGTTTCTGCAACTGGATCTTGTTTATTAGGATTATGTATTTGTTTGTTTTGATGTATGTCAAGTTACCTATGTTTGTGTTCCGTGGTTTAATTATTAGGTGTGTAAGTTAGATAAGTAAAGTTTCATGTTGTGGTTCAGGTATTTGTGTATTGTTGCAAGTTGGTGGGTTAGTATGAAGTTTTCACGTTTGGGTTGGTTTGTAGTAGCATGCTTTGTTAGATTTTGGTGGTCATGTATTTTGAAGTTTGTTTTCATAGTATGGTATGATGTGTTTTTTGAGTTTTTAATACTATTAAGAAAATATAGTTGGTCATAGTTATTTACGCTATCTTATGTTATGTAGATGATTGAAAGATTATGAAAGATTGCAATTCATTGGAGTATATTACACTAAACAGATACAAGACTCGAAGAAAAAGGGCCGGGGAGGGCTTTCAGGGACTGGGACGAGTGGAATGAGGGAAGTCATGTAAATCTGAAATTTTTAAATAATAAGAACATATATCTTTTTATTCAATCAACTTGACATAAAATACATGAAAGTAATTCAAACAAAGACATTAAAAATAGGAACAATAAAAAATTCTTACAAACTTTATTTTTCTGTATTTGAAGGTTATATAGAGAGACCTCGTTTGATTTGATTACTCAGTCACAGCGTTTGTTAGACTTGTGACGTTTTGCTTTAGAATGTCCACTAATAAATCCACTTTTTCCCACCATCTTTGTAACCATCATTGAGTGTTTGTGTCGATAAGTATTGGATAACAACTATGAACCAAATAAATATCCAAAGCATGTCCAAGTTCAATTAATTCAACAAAGGAAGTAAGAACAAATTCATTTTCTATCTTTCGAAGACTAAAATCTTCTAACATCTGCACTCTTGGAACTCGGAAATAGTACTATAACATCGTTGTATTGACTAAGGTGTTACCTACTAAAGATTTAACGGTATGTGTGTCTATCACATATCTCCATAACAAACCTACCTAACCACAAAAACCAATCATTTTCCTTTAACCATTCTACATTCTTGATCATACGGCGCTAATATTTCATAAGCTATCATTTTTGTAGTTCTATTATTCCTTCTTGATCTAGAACGAAGCAAAATTTCGATAACAACCCAATAAATTAATTTCTTCAAAACAAATTCAACTAAAAGTACAGGTTAACCTACGCCTCACATCATGGATACCCGAAAGTGACTTGAGGGTGCATTTTAGTAATTTCACCATGCTCATATTGGATTTTCTATATGCTCATAATAAATTTTCTATAGAAGATATCCCATCATGTATTAAAGTATGTGACAAACATGCATAACTTTTATTATTATACTCAGTTAAGCTATTGAAAGTAAATAGACTGAAGCTGCTTGCTTATAATATAAACAAATAACCACTTACATTCAAAATAAGCAATCCCAAACACCCCTTTAGTTTCCATTGAATCTTACTCATATGTTTCCTTTTCTCTCTTTAGCTCATTTCACGGAAAAGACCATATCACCTTTCGAATGGGGTTGCCTGCCATCATCCAAGAATTCCCGTATGGCCAACTTCTTTTAGCGTCGTCTGCAGACCCTCGTGCTCGAAACTGGTACGGCAAAGTCCATCCACATGCTATAGTGCTCATCAAGCAGCGGCACAACACGTATTGCTATTTCCTATGTATAAACCATGATTTCTACTTGTGATCTTGTTTTAGAAAATTTTTGGTGCTTATTGCTTTATTGCGTTTCATTAAGACAAAATCTCACTTTTTACGGACTGTTATTTGCTTATTCGATTTATGTTTGTATTTTGATGAAATAATCACTTTTTAAGTTACGATTTGTGACAACTGGTAATTTCGGGTTTTTCGTATTTCTATTTTATATATTTCTATTTATAATTCGTAAGTATGTCTTGTGGTCTAGTATGTACCATTGCGAGACTTGGCACAAAATATATAAAAACGTGAATATTTAGTTTAACGAACAACGAAAAATAAAGTATTGCGTATTTATAGTCAAAATTCAAGGAAAAATGATTCTAAGAATAATGGTAATAATTTTGGGTGCTCGGGAAATAATTATAACGCTTTTTATTAGTCTGTTCACGTTTCGTTAAAAATATAGTAAAAATGGCAGAAACGGTCCCTGAGGGCGCACTAGGGTTTGTCCCTACTCCACCCTCCCACTACATATACACCCTTATAATAATAGAATTAGGGTTTCATTTTTCTTTCTTCTTCCTGTTGTTGCGCCACCCACAACCATTTTTCGGCCAAAACGCCACCACCACCGTACACCACATCACACTGCCACTACCACTATCATCACCATCTCATTTCCTTCATCCTAGTGTACTTCACGCGCCAAATAACGCCACCAAACACCCTTTTGACCCTACTTCAACCGTAAACCACCACCAAAACACCGTCTTTATTATTTTTCTTGCTCACCGAAGATTGAAGGTAGGAAACGCACCTTCTTGTGGTCGTTTACGCCACGGTGGGCCTAAAAACTCACGAGTTTTGAGGGTTTAATAATAATAACTAATTAAAAATAATAAAACGAGAATAATATATGGTTTGCTATCATTTTAGTTTGTTCTTGTTGTTGTTCGTGTCGTGTGTGGTATTTGGATGTGGATGAGTCTCGGATTGGATATGGAAATGGGTTGGTGCTAGTGGTTTTGCCAAGAGTTAGGAGTTAGGATTTGGATTCGGTTAGTGTCAAGAGTTGTTGTTGTTGTTCTTGCGATTGTGGTCTTGTTGTTGTTGTTATTGTCGAGGAGAGAAAGGGTCCATTTGGTTTGTTGGTTAGCCGAGAAATAGGGCCGAGACCGTTAGGGTCTCGACAAGTAAGATAGTGTTGTGGTTATGGGTATTGTTGTTGTTGTTGTTGACGAGGACATTTAGATATATTGGACATATAGATATGTTATTGATGGTTTTGAGCCATGTCAGGCGTCGCAGAGACTTTTTAGTCCCGTGTGGCCCCGACATGCTAAAAGGGATTTGTTATTATTATTCAGACACCTAGTTTGACTTATTGACCCGTTGATAAAGTGAACTTGAAACGGAAAGTAACTCGTAAGAAGATAATATTAATTACACGTTAATGACACAATTGTGTGTGTATATATATATATATATATATATATATATATATATATATATATATATATATATATATATATATATATATATATATATAGAAGTACCTTTTAAATATTAACTAACGATTAAAATTGTTACTAAATTTTTATAAATTGACGATAAATGTTAAATAAGAATAAGTATGTTATGTAATATTTTCGAGTTAATAAGAAATATTAAATAACGTTAAGACGTTAATTGATATTTCTAAATTAAGACGAAAACATTAAATAACGATAAAAATATTATTTAATATTTAATAGAAATAATAAACGAAACAATGTTAAATGTGAATACGGATGAGTTACTAATCATTTCAAGGGCACGTTTATCGAGATATACCCTTTTTAGTAATAATAAGGTTCATATTAATTGTACGTCGAGTTACGTATTGATTTACATTAATATGTCTGACTTTTACGGTTATCGGACTTATTAGGCCAACGAGCCTAATAAGGGCCCAATAAGCGTGATGGAGGAAATTTATTAATGGGTAATCCATCCTTAAAATTTAATAGTTAACGTAAATAAGTTTTGGGATAATAAATGAGACGAAGTAATGATTGGGCTTATCGAGTGACAATCGATAAGAACTTGACAATTCGTTCGGGAAATTTATTAAACTATAACTAATATCGTTTGTCCCCGACCTAGTCTTTTGAGTCGTTTAGGTTTTGGTCATTGTTTTGGCGTGAGTTCACTCGAGTCTGTGTCGTGTCTGCACCACACACACGAATGATACCAAAACACATATAAATGGATATAATGATAAACCCTAAGATCTAAAATGAGTATCCTTGGGAATAATTTACTTTTAAACGTTTAAAAAGTTTTGAATAAGATACTAAGACGAGTTTATTTAACAGGTTGTGCCGAGTCCCGCAGTGCAGTGACATACTAGCTATCGTTGTTTTGCTTCTATTGTATCACCTCTCGTCTATTACTTGAGGTGAGTTTATAGCCCCTACTTTTATCATTTTTTATCTTTTTGGGGGAGAACACATGCTCGTCATCTCTTTATCTTCTTGGTCAATCAATTTGGTATTTACGATGTTATTTGGATTTTGTTATGATTTGTCGGTTATATCTTGGTCTTGTTCATTTTTAAGGTTTCATTGTCGGTTATTGTATTATTTGGATTGAGGATTATATATGAGGGTTGCTAGTGTAGAGATTATTCTATTTCGTCTACTCTGTGTAGAGGTATAATAATCATGTCTACTAGTGCGGCATAGAGCTATAGCATGCACCTATAGGAATATTCTTTGGCTTGTTTATGATATGCGTTGTTATGGAGTCTATCGGCTGAGTCTTGGATTCTTGCGTTGCGTATTGTTTTGTGTCTAAACTTTATGAACGCACCAGCGTTAGCTGACCCTTTAAGCATATATTCTCAGGTACTAAGTAATTATCTTTGTTGCTGCTCTTGGACTGAAAGCTTGGTAAGTGTCGCGGTTACATGGATCAGCCATCAGTTAAAACTCTGATAAAATAATTTTGGGACCTAACTATCTCTAATTTAGGCTTGCTACTTCTATCTTGTAGACTCTAAATATTGACTTAAATTTTCTATTTAAATTTTCTATCGTTATTCTGTTCCTTATAATTGTGTTGTGTGCCAATCCAAGTAGCATTCCGCTGTACCAAATTTTGGGGGTGTTACAGATTGGTATCAGAGCCAGGTTATAGAACCGGGTAACTAACTAAAACCTAGACTATAACCATTTTTCAAAATGACTGATCCGGGGACCGACGCGCGCCTGCCAAGCTGAAGCCCTATTACTTATATGATATTATTGGTATAATGCTTTCTTTGCATATGCGTTTAGCATCACGAATATATATATATATATATATATATATATATATATATATATATATATATATATATATATATATATATATATATATATATATATATATATATATGGGCAAATAATAAAAAAAAGGTAATATACTTGTCACAATTTCATCGAATGGGTAGTGAACTATTTTTTTTTTATATTTAGGGTAATTTTCTTTCAAAATCATCCTCTTTAGGGTATTTTGTAAAAATTTTGGACAATGGAGTAAAAGTTGCCACAACCTAGGAGGGGTTTATATTATAGGAAGCCAAAAAACTTGAGCCTTTTTACAAACTTCTTATCTTAAAGGGGGAGAGCGACAGGACGGCTTCAAGGAGAACGTCGAGACGCCATCAGTTTGGAGCGCGAGGCCAGCAGAGCTTGCTGCAAAGGAGATCCGGTAACTTTTATGAATGTGGAGGAGTGGGGAATTTTTCTCGTTACTGTCCCAATGTTCAGACGGACGAATGCTGCTGGGGGAGTGCAGAATAGACCAGCTGAAGATGGAAGAGTGCACGTTGTGGAGCCTAGAGCCCGGGAAGCTCTAAAGGTAAGCGAAAGTCGGAAACATTGCGGGGGTTCTGAAGCTTAGGAGAGGAGACAGTTTCGCTGTCGTTATATTGTGTGGCAACGTGAGCCAACGCTAGCAGAAAGGAGGAGGAGACGGAAGGCTGTATTCCGAATCTAATTGTCCAAAATTTTTGCAAAATACCCTAAAGATGATGAATTTGAAAGAAAATTACCCTCAAAATGAAAAAAATAGTTCACTACTCATTCGATGAATTTGTGGCAAGTATATTACCTTTTAATATCATTTGCCCTATATATATATATATATATATATATATATATATATATATATATATATATATATATATATATATAGGGTCCCTTTCTTGCGAAAACCAACTTATCTGCAAGAACTGCGATAACCACCCTTTTACAACTAATAATACACAATGTACATCATTTATTGCTCCATAACATTTTGTTATTTTTATTTAATTCAAAAGGGTATAATAGTAAAATGATGCGTGGGAATCGCAACAGGCTTTACCTCTCGAGGGATCTCGAGAAGCTTACAACCCCCACCAGGCAGTGTACCTGATCGTTGTAGTATAGTATCGTGACAAGTACCGGGGGATTGATCGTTCAGCTTAGGAATAGTGTCGCTAGGATTAGAAAGCCTAAATACTAGTTCTAAAGGTGAGGGATGATTATTTTTGTGTTTTTATATTTTTTAGAAAGCAATTAAAATCTCGGGGTTTGACGGATTTGGGCAGAATTAGTTGCTAGTCAACTAACCCAATACTAAGATGCAATCAAAATAAAATACTAGAAATTAAAATAAGCTAAATTATACTAAAGTTGTGAGCAGTAATTGGAGAAAATGTGTTTACTTAGATTTCACTACTCCCTAGATATCTTTTACACGTTAATTACTTGTTATAATTGCATGGATGACGGATCGTATTCCTTAATACCATTCATGGGGTGGCATACATAACTCCCCAATTCTATGAGCTCTTATCTCCTCCTACACCATGCCCAGCACAACTATAGGGATTGTAAACAGTGGCTCATGCATTAAATACAACCAATAAAGACCTAGTACGCCTCGGTTCATGTTTCTTAAGACGTTCAAGCATGTTACCATTTGGAGATCTGCCAGTTTTCTTAAGCCTAACATATAAATCATTCATCCAAAACAAGAATAAACAAGTAATCAACACATAATCAATATCTAGGTTTCATTAGATCTAAGCAAACACAAAAGAGATCTAGCCTAGCATGATAGAATTAAGATAAGAACAAGATATAGACAACCAACACATAGACATATTGATTGAATTAGAAGAACACTTATCTTGATTAATCATGCAAGGTATCAAGGGGTTGGAACCCTTGAAAAACCTGTAAAGTTACACCAAAATCGTCTTTAGGGTTTCTCCCAAAACTTCTCTCTTTATGTGAAAAAACTAGAAAACTATATATAGGAAAATACGGATGACGGCGTCAAGAACAAAGGTGTGACGCCGTCATCTCGCCGCCAAATACTTCCTCGGACAGCCTTGATCTACTTCTGACGCCGTCAAGGCCTAGGCCGTCACACAAATTACTCTTGACGCCCTGTGTGTGACGCCGTCATCAACTACGGATTTTAATTCTTGGGGTTTGACGCCGTCAGGAAAACTCTTGACGCCTTCATGAACTCTCGGATTTTATTATTGAGGTTTGACGCCGTCACCTACTGTTCCCAGCATGGAAAATTGAGACTTTGCCGTTTTCTTCACTTTTATGCTCCAAAAACGTCCAAAATGGCTTCTTTTCTAGAATTCACTCTCCAAGTACCTAAAATCACAAAAGGAACGATTTAAGGAAATATTTGATCAAATAAATTCGGATTCGGGCTTAAATGACCCCCTAAAAGTGGTTCATTTTTCACCTTATCATATACCCTTACACTTGAGATTTGCTTGTCCTCAAGCAAATGCGCTTTTATTCTAGTCAAAAGACAAGTTAGAGGTCATTTAACACTAATATAAAAGTAATTACAACAAATAATCGTTCCACTAAAGACCAATAGACAAGCACGGACGTCATACACTAGCACCTCACAAATAGTGTTTAGATACTCACATCTCTCGGGTGTAATAAAGTAATATAACATTATGGAAATGGAAGATATCTCTCACTACCTGTCATAGCAAAATAGATTACCATAGGCTTGGGAAAGGATCAAACCTCCACCACATGGCCTAACCACCTAGGATAAACTATCAAAGAGGTCTTTTAAAGGGTTGTAACGTTAGGTATAGGGATATGAATTACACGGTTTTGTTGGATAAAGGAAGTTTTACTGGTGGTGAGTTAACAATCTTGGTTAATTACATGTGCAATATGGTGTTGCTAAGCCAAGGCTAGACTCGACTTAAGCTAATAAATGAGAAATAACAAAAACATAAAATGAACATAGAATAAAAAGGGATGGTAGTCCGTATGTTTTTCTCTTTTCTTTTTTTTTTTTTTTCTTTTTTCTTTTTCTTGATTTTTTCGATTTTTTTTTTTTTTTTTTTTTTTTTTTTTTTTTTTTTTTTTTTTGCATACACTCTTACCCTACCATCCAAAATAATACATCATAGGGAATGAACATTCCCCTTACACTTGAATCTTTACATACTTTACATTCAACTATTCTAATGACTCGAATTAAGAAAATCAAAACACTTGGAGCACTTTTAAGATTAACGCACATATGGGGGTAATAATATTATGTTCTTCCCCATTACTCCATAAAATAAGTACTTACCCATGAGTCCCAATCGTCCCAAAACAATATGTACAAGGATATGACTCGACTTAGCAACCATGTAATCAATTAGAAAGTTAGGGTTTAACAAATAACAATAATGCACTAAAAATGAGCGCATACACGGAAGGCTAAGGCGATTTGGGTGTACATTTAAGTGGGGTGTAACAAATTCTTCCTTTAAGTAAGATGCTTAAAGTTAGAAACGAAAAGATAGGCTCGGAAGGGTGTACTAGGGGTTTCGTGTACTAAAAATGAGTACAACGCTAAGGGTGTGGGAAAAATTAGTTGACTTAACTAGTCAAGTAGTATGACTTAAATGGTCAAGTAATTATGATACGGGTTTAACACAAGGGTGATTCTAATGCCTCTTATCATGTAGTAAATCCTACTACACGAATGTAGTCTCACTAGCGGTCTCGGAATGCATCACTAACGCAAGTTCTAGAATCTAAATGCTACCGGTACACTCATAAGCACTAATAGTAAATGCTTTTCCTATCAAATCTAAAGGCGAACCTCACATATTTGGGTGGAAAATTTTTCTGAATATACGGTTATGTGCTAGTCATACAATCTCCTATCCATGAGACGCTTGCTATGGCTAAAGTTTCACTCCTAAATGTTGTAAAAAAATTTAAATTTGGCGCTAAAATTACACTAACAAGTATTTCTCATAGTTTTATTACACATCTACTATCAAACAAAACAAACTCAAGCGAAAGTGCATATGTAAGGTATCATCTTTTTACCCTCCCCTTACACTTAAGATGAACATTGTCCCCAATGTTCAAGTAAAGAATGTAAAAGTGAAAAAGTAAAGAGAATGAAATCAAATACTCCCCTGATTCGCTCGGTATGGATTATAGGTTGGCCAGATTAGATCTTCCTCCAAGAAAATGAACAATCAAAGCTTCCCTTCCAGAATATAAATCATCTCCTTGTCGAACATAACCTATAAATCCTGACAAAAATAGACAAGACAACCTTGCGTAAAATCGGCGGCATCCTATATAAGTTACTAAATCCTAGAAAATAAAGTAAGATATAATGCTTGTGGAATGAAGTTTGCAGATCTCCTGGAGATTATAAAACTTAATAATTCACAAAAACCATAAGACTCCGTTAGAAAAACAAAACCGGTAAAATTTCCAGATTTTAACTCCTGACGCCGTCAAGAGTAAACCTCTGACGCCGTCAGAATGGACCTGCAGAAATTCTTATGTTAAGTTTCCGGAAAATTTCTGGAAAAACTTGGTCCTACTTCCTGGAAAATCCTGCAAAACTTCATTATGACTCAATACAAGCATTTGGCTCTAACAAATACGAATATACATGTTCATTTAATATTGTGGAGAATCATGATCGGTTTGTTTCTTAAAAACATATTTGGGGTTTCCCCTTACACTTATCTTTTGCAAAAATACTTTTAGGTTGGAGTTAAGACTAGGCCAAACAACATAGTAAAGTATTTCCACATTTTAATTTAGAGACATGATCTACCAACAATAAAAATAAAACATGCATACGGAAGCAAATAACAAACAAATAAAATGAAAATCACACAAAACATGGGTTGCCTCCCAAGAAGCGCTTTTCTTTATTTACGAGTCTTGTAGCTAGACTCAAGGTCATGGGTTACTACGTGATTTCATCATCAAACGTCACATCCTCCTCACTAATCATTTCATTGTTATTTTCTTGGTAATGTTTTACACGTTGTATGTTAACCGTGAATTCCCTACCTTCATCATCAATTAACACTACCGCTCCAAATTTAGAAGAATTCTTTACCGTGAACGGCCCATACCATCTAGACTTAAGTTTTCCCGGAAATAATCTCAACCAAGAATTGTATAATAGGACCTTGTCTCCTTCTGAAAATTCTTTGGGTTTCTTAATTCTCTGATCATGCCATCTTTTAGCTCTTTCTTTATAGGTGATGGAGGATTCGTAGGCTTCTAGTCTAAGCTCATCAAGCTCGTGTAATTGCAAAAACCTATTATTCCCAGCAGTTGTGTAATCTAAGTTGCATGCCTTAAGCGGCCAATAAGCCTTGTGTTCTAATTCTACCGGTAAGTGACATGCCTTACCATACACCATGCGGAATGAGGTCGTTCCAATAGGTGTTTTGTAAGCAGTTCGGAATGCCCATAAGGCTTCGTCGAGTTTGAATGACCAGTCCTTTCTGTTTTGACTAACCGTTTTTTCAAGTATTCTTTTAATAGCTCTATTGGTGTTTTTGACTTGGCCATTGGTCTGTGGATGATAGGCGGTGGAGAATCGATGGGGTACTCCATACCTCTTCATGACCTTTTCCATTTGTGCATTGCAAAAATGTGTCCCTCTATCACTGATGAGAGCTTTCGGAATCCCGAATCTTGCGAAAAGCTTTTTCAGGAAATGAATGACTACTCTGGCATCATTGGTCCTAAGGGCTTGTGCCTCAACCCATTTTGAAACATAGTCAATGGCGACTAAGATGTACTCGTTTCCCCCTGAGGATGGAAATGGTCCCATGAAGTCAATCCCCCAAACATCGAATACCTCACAAACTTGTATAAAGTTCTGAGGTGCTTCATCCCTATGTGATATATTTCCAGCTCGTTGACATGCATCGCACGCCTGCACCATTTCTTTTACATCACGGAAAATTGTGGGCCAATAGAATCCCGCATCGAGAATCTTTCGGGCGGTAACGTTTATCCCATGATGCCCGCCAGAGGGACCAGAGTGACATTCCCTCATAATCTTAACTGCCTCATTTTCCGAAACACAACGCCTTATAATGTGGTCAGGACACCTTCGGAATAAAAAGGGTTCATCCCAGAAGTAGTATTTTAGCTGGGAAAAGAACCTCTTCCTCTCGTACTTAGTCAGGTGTTCTGGAACAAGTCTACATCAACTTGCGAAGTAATTAGCAAAGTCGGCGTACCATGGCTCCGAATCAATCATTGACATCAGTTGTTCGTCAGGCTAATCTCACTTCTATCGTGCTTATCCAAGGGGTTTTCAAGATGAGATAGATGATCTGCGGCTAGATTCTCTGCCCCCCTCTTATCGCGAATCTCAACATCGAATTCTTGTAACAACAAGATCCACCGAATTAGTCGTGGCTTGGCATCTTGCTTCGCAAACAGATATCGAAGAGCTGAGTGATCAGTGAAGACGACTGTCTTTGAAAGGACAAGATATTGTTGGAATTTGTCGAATGCAAATACTACGGCTAATAATTCTTTTTCGGTGGTGGAGTAGTTCTCTTGAGCGGGATTCATGGTTTTGCTAGCGTAGTAAATAGGTTGGAAAAGTTTGTCACGTCGTTGACCTAATACAGCCCCGACAGCGAAATCGCTAGCGTCACACATGATTTCAAATGGTAACTCCCAGTTGGGTGTGATCATGATTGGAGCTTGAGTGAGTTCCCTTTTTAAGAGATCGAAAGCATCTTTGCATTCTTGGGAAAAATCGAACGGAGCATCCTTCACAAGCAATTGAGTCATTGGCCGGGCAATTTTGGAGAAGTCTTTGATGAATCTCCGATAAAATCCGGCGTGCCCCAAACAGCTGCGTATTGCCTTAACAGTCGTGGGGTATGGTAACTTAGATATAGCTTCAACTTTAGCTTGGTCCACCTCTATTCCGTTCCCTGAGATCTTATGCCCTAACACAATCCCTTCCTTTACCATGAAATGACACTTTTCCCAGTTTAACACCAAGTTGGTTTCCTCACAACGTTTAAGCATCTTTTCTAAATTAGCAAGACAGCGGTCGAAGGAGTTTCCGAAGACTGAAAAGTCATCCATGAACACTTCCATGCTGTCTTCCATGAGTTCGTGAAAGATTGCGGTCATACAACGTTGGAAAGTGGCGGGGGCATTACATAGCCCAAAAGGCATCCTTTTGTAGGCAAATGTTCCATAGGGGCAAGTAAACGTGGTCTTTTCTTGGTCCTCGGGTGCTATGGGGATTTGAAAATATCCAGAGAATCCATCCAAGAAGCAATAGTACTCGTGTCCAGATAATCTCTCTAACATCTGATCAATGAATGGTAAGGGAAAGTGATCTTTCCTCGTGGCATCATTGAGCTTTCGATAGTCGATGCATACCCGCCATCCAGTGACAGTTCTCTGGGGCACCATCTCACCCTTGTCATTCTTTACTACAGTCATTCCACCCTTTTTAGGTACAACCTGCACAGGACTGACCCATGGGCTATCCGAGATCGGGTAAATCAGTCCTGCATCCAAAAGTTTGATAACTTCTTTCTTTACTACTTCCTTAATGTTAGGGTTCACTCGCCTCTGGGGTTGCACAGTAGGTTTATAATCTTCCTCCATGAGAATCTTATGTGTGCAAAAAGTTGAGTCAATCCCCTTAATGTCGGCCACACTCCATGCGAGTACCCCCTTGTATTTTTTTAGGACCTCTAAGAGTTTAACTTTTTGTTCTTGTTCCAAGGAAGAGTTTATGATTACCGGGAGTTGGTCCTCCCCCTAAAGGAAGGCATACTCCAAATGGTTAGGAAGCTCTTTGAGATCAACGTTAGGAGGTTCGATAATAGAAGGTTTGAGCTTGTTTTCGGGCCTTCGGAGCTCGAGATGCTCCGTTGCCTCTTGTCTGGGGTAGAAGGAGACTGCATTAACATCCTCCGTCTTTTCCACCTCTAGCAAAGGCAGAAAACTCTCGTCCCGTAGCCAGCCTTCATCGATTTGTTCATTGACGCAACTATCAATGACATCTGTGAGTTCATCTACTTCCCCGATAAAGTAGAGCCGGTTGGCTGCTTCGAGGGAGAGGTCCATAGAATCCTTAATGTCGAAGGTTGTGCTATCGTCTCCCACTCGTAAGGTCAATTTGCCATCGTAGACATCGATGACTGCACGAGCGGTAGCAAGAAATGGTCTACCTAAGATGATAGGTACCAAGTCATCCTCCTCCATATCCAGGATTACAAAGTCGACCGGGAATTTGAATTTCCCAACTTTGACTAGCACATTCTCGCATATCCCTACGGGGTACTTGACTGATCTATCGGCTAGTTGGATGTTCATACGGGTAGACTTCAATCCAGAATATCCTAGTTTACGGAACATAGAGTGGGGCATGAGATTGATACTCGCTCCCAAATCGGCAAGAGCATTCTTGATTGATGGAGGTCCTATGGAGCAAGGCAAGGTGAAGCTGCCCGGATCGTCTACCTTCTTTGGTAGCCCTCGATGGGTTACCACTGAGCATTCTTCCCCCAGGGTCACAAGACCCTCGAGTTTCTTCCTGTTAGCGAGCAGCTTTTTGAAGTATGTGCTATACTTTGGCATATGATAGCAAGCATCAAGGAGAGGTATGGTGACAACTGAGTCTTTTAGGTATGACAAGAACCTCTTGTTATCATTCTCAGTTTTCTGGTTCCTTAACCGGGATGGGAATGGAATTCTCACAGGTGGGTTAGGAAGGGCCGATGGGGAAGGGGTCGTCATGGGCGGTTGGTCTGGGGTGCTAATGCCGACATCCTCCTCCTCCTCCCCAGGTTTGTCTGGATCGAGGGTGATGGGGGACGAGTTTGGGTAAGGAGGGTCTTTGGTTGTCGTTCCAGCTCGTGTGGTTATCGCGAGCGTGGGGTCTTTTTTTCTTACTAATGGTGTTTGAAGATTATCTAGGGCTGAGTTAAGCTTGTTGAAAAATTCTCCAATATCCTCCTGCTGCTCGTCCAAAAGCTCATTAAGGCCTTTCATTTGCAAGTCTTTTTCTTGAGTGAAGTGACCAAGGTCATCTTCGAAATTGATCCTGATTTTGAATTCAGGGCCTTCCTCCCCTTCTCTTTTCTTTACCAGATTTCCCCAAAGGGTGTAATCGTCATTTTGGTAAAAAGTCAAAAGGGAGGGATCAGCATAAATGTCCCCTCCTGACAAGCACGCATGTTCAGTTGTGGCTGCTCCTCCGCATTCTTCTACCTCATGCGGGCCTCCACAGTAATCGCAGATCAAGTAAGGATTCAACAGTTGTTTAGGTAATTGCGATCCAGCTAGGTATTCCACTCTTTTGTGAATTTTGCTCAACCGATCCGAGGTGATCTCAGAAATGCTGACAGTCGACTCAGGTTCATCCCAAGTGTCATCCTGGTCTTGAGCATATTCTTCAATCCTATCCCATCCTTCCTCGGCACTAAGATTGGCCAATCTTCCTTTCCTAGATTGGTTAATTCCGTTTCGGTCATTAGAGGAGATATTTTCGTAGAAGATTTGGACCAAGTGCCAAAGCTCAATGCCATGATGGGGAACTTGTCTTATTGAATCTTTGAATCTAGTCCACGATTTATAGAAGGGTTCGTCCTTCTCCTTCCGGAAACGGAGGATCCTATCTATAAGTGCTGAGGTTTTTCCAGGTGGAAAGAACTTCTCATAGAACTTGGATATGAGTTGCTCCCATGTGAAGATAGATTCAGAAGGGAGTTTGTCATACCATTCTTGGGCTTTTTCATATAAGGTGAAAGGAAAGAATCGCAATCGGGATGTGTCTCTAGTAGCCCCATCCGTATGGAGGGTGTCTACTATTTTTACGAAGTCCTTGATGTGTTGGATTGGATTTTCCTCATCTAGTCCGCTGAATTTACACACACTTTTGACAAGCCAAACATCGGGTGCATGCAGGACCTCACTGGTGTGTTCGTTCGGGTAGACAATGGCATTTGAAAAGCCACGAGGAGTTGGGGAAGAGTAGTCCTTGAGACGCTTAGGAGGAGGTATTATAGGGGTACTCATCTCGTTGTGGGAGCTAGGGGTTGTGATGTGATTTTCTGAATTTTCCTCAGAAAGAGGTGCATCAAAGTCGATAGCAATGCTGGATGGTTCAGGAGTTGAGTGAGTTCGTCTTAACCTACACATTTCTCTTTCGGGTTCTGCATAATGCAAGACAAGGTCTCTAGTGGTACTACGACTCCTAGTGATCCTAAGGTTGGAGAATTCGTTGGTTGCCATGATGGCGGACGGTGAAGAGTCACGAACAAAAGCACAAAGAAATAAGATAGACTAAAGAAAACCTAAAAATAAAATAAAAAAATAAAATCTTACTAGAAAGGAATCTAGCAAGTAGACCTAATAAAAAGAAATCCTAACCTAGACAATAACTATTCCCCGAGCTGCGGCAACCCTAATCCAACCATGGTTATCTCACATGAAACCCTAACCTAACATTGGTTAACCTCCATCACCTACATTCAACCATGATTAACCTTAACCTAACCCACATGAACACTTAAACCTTCTCAACCCAACCATGGTTAGCTTCCTACACTTAACCCTTTCTCACTTAACCATGGTTAACCTCTAAACCTTCTAACCTAACCTTAGTTAACCTTAACCCTTCCCTTGTGGAATATTCCATGGCATATTCTCTTCTTAATTATGCCATGTGAGGAATTACACTTACACCCCTTCCAAATTACCCTTTCTATCCTTTACACCCTTGGTAATTTGTTTCTTCTTTATCTACTTCACAAAATGATTTTCAAATTGGCTATTTGAGTTGGTAAACCTTAGAATGATTAATGTTAAGGTTTGGTGTGAAGTACAATTGGGGGTTTAGCAAGG
The DNA here is from genome assembly GCA_030686995.1 of Artemisia argyi. Classification (NCBI taxonomy): domain Eukaryota; kingdom Viridiplantae; phylum Streptophyta; class Magnoliopsida; order Asterales; family Asteraceae; genus Artemisia; species Artemisia argyi. The sequence goes on from CM060705.1 coordinate 7,481,604, forward strand.
TATGGTATTTACAAGGCCCGGAACTTAATTTTTGGGAAATATTTACAGTGGCCTGGCGCGCTGCTGGCGCGCTGACGCGCCAGGGACGTACCGGCCTCGGTAAAATTTCCCAAGTTGGGTTCCTTGGCCTATAAATACCACCCTTTCCTCTTGTATTCCTCACCCCTAGCCATTATTCTTTCTCTCTACGTTCTTTCTCTCTAATCCTCTAATTCTATCTCTTATGTTCTTAATCTTTCACACTAACATCTATTGAAAGAACACTTCTTCTTTGCAAGGGAAGAATCACAAGAATCTAATCCACTCTTGTGATTGTGTCGAGGGTCTTCTTATCTTTACCCTTTCTATTACAATCGAGTCTCTAGGTTAGGTTAGGACTTGGTTGAACAAACATTCATTCATTCATTCAATTGTTTGTAAGGGAAGTCTTGTGTCTTGGTGACCAAGCCTAGATCATTGGGGATCTAGTTGGGGTTTGATACTTCCGGTGGGAAGTCTTAGTGGTCTTTGTGGTTAAGTCGAATCACGAGATTATTTTGGGTGGTTTCCAAGGGCGGAATACCGTTGGGGAGTAGCTCTTCTTTGTGAGCACCGATCTTAGTGCATATCGGTGGAGTAAATTTGTAACGGTTTGTAATCCACCAAAAGGATTATACTAGAGTAATAGTATCGGTGTCGTGGATTCTCAACTGGACGTACGGATGGTATAAACCCCCCATCCCGAACCAGTATATATCGTGGTGTCATTTACTCGCTTTATATACTTTGTTGTGATTGTGTTTGTGGTTGGTTTCTTATACAACCACTTGGTGTTCTTCTTGGCTTAAAGTTTTTAAACATCTAAAAAGCCGAAGAAACCGTATTCACCCCCCCCCCCCCCTCTACGGTTCTATAATTGGTATCAGAGCGGAATACTCAAGTTTTTGAGCATTAAAGCCTTCCCGAGAAGTCATTTTAAGTCAAAAACTTCTTTTCCAAAAATCTAAAATCCTAACAAAGATTTTCGGTAAAGTTGAGTATAGATCCATGGCTCAAGAGAACTATGCTGAGGGGTGTTCTATGCAAAGACCACCTTTGCTAGAAACCGAAGGGTTTTGCTCTTGGAAAACCCGGTTTGAGACCTATGTGAGGTCCAAAGATCTTGACTTGTGGGAGGTTATTCAAAATGGAGACTTTGTTTTCATGATGACCGATCCGGAAACCAAGTTGATGGTTGAAAAGCCCAAGTCGGATCTAAAAGATGATGAAAGAAGGAAGCTTGGCAAGAATGATGAAGCCAAAATGTTAATCTACAATGCTCTACCTCGAAGGGAGTATGAGAGAGTCTACATTTGCAAGACCGCCAAGGAGATTTGGCGTACACTCATCATCACCCATCAAGGGAAGCCACAAGTCAAGGAGTGCAAGATCGACTTACTCATTCAACAATATGAGAAGTTTTCGATCTCGGATGAAGAAACCATTGACAATGGTTACACACGGTTCAATGTTATTATCACAAGCCTGACGGCTCTAGATCCTAGCTTTTACAACAAGAACCATGTGAGAAAGTTTCTTCGAGCTCTTCCGGTTAAGTGGAGGCCAAAGGTGACGGCTATTGAAGAAGCTAAGAACTTGGCAGAACTTCCTCTTGACGAGCTAATCGGCAACCTCAAAGTGTATGAAATGATTTTAGAAAACGACAAGGTTGTTTCTAAAGAAAATAAGAAAGAGGTTAAGTCACTAGCCCTTAAAGCTAAAGTCACTAGGGAACAAACTAGTGATGATAATGATGAAGGAAGTGATGAAGACGATGAAGAGCTCAATCTTATGGCAAGGAACTTTAAGAAGTTCTTTAGACGAGAAGGTAACCCTAGGCGCGGTAATCGATTTGATAACAATGGTGATAGTAATGGTAGAAAGGTTGGAAGAGATCGTGGCTATAATAATAAAGGTGGTGGAAGCTTAAGGCGCGAACGCGAGTGCTACAATTGTGGAGACAAGAATCACTTTATAAGTGAATGTCCAAAGCCCAAAGAAAATAGGGCATTTGTCAGCGGAGCTTGGAGTGATAGTGAAGATGGGGATCATTCGGAAAGAAATGCAACATGTCTCATGGCGTTTGAAAATCAAGAGGTGGTTGAACCTTGCACAAGTTGTAAAGAGACTTTCTCAACACAAAGAGGTGGTTGAACCTTGCACAAGTTGTGAAAAACTTGGACATGAGGTTAACTCTTTGAATGATAAAGTGTCCAAACTTCAAAAGGAGTCATTAAGTTTTTCCAAATTTAAGAAAAGTAGCAATGATTTGGATGATATGTTAAGTCAACAAAAATTGTCCCAAGATAAAGAAGGTCTTGGATTTTCAAAAAAATAGAAAACTACTTCCGTAAGTTTAAGCAAACCAATAAGGTTTGTAAAAGAAGGACAAAATGAAAAACCAAGTGTTTTGTCTAAAGCTCTTGTTAAACCAATTGTTCCTCAAACTCCTTTTGCAAAAACTCGAGGTACTCAAGCACCCGTTACAAGAAGAGAAACCCCAAAATAATTTTACAACCCGGTTTCACGTAATGGACTTGGATACACACAAGCTCGAGTCGACCATAAACCTATCTTGCCCACACCAAATATGAAACTGTCATATAGCCAAAGACATTCCTATCAAAAGGATCAATCATCGTCAAGAAGAAATTTTAACAAAAATCAAAGATCTTCACATCATGAATATAACTCATCTCAAAGGAGAGACAACTCCTACCCAAACCAAAGATATTTTAGAACAAACATTTATCAAAATATTAGACCAAGTTTTCAACACCAAAGTAATTTTCAAAATAATCATTGGTCTATGTTCTCAAGGTATGGTCTAGAAACACTTAGTGTCTTACTTCAAGACCCAAGGATGTTCAACTTGGGAATGCTTTATACTAACCACAATGGACCCAACAAACATTGGGGACCAAGTTTTTGAGTTATATGTTTGTCAGGTATAGGCTTGGACCAATCTATTAGATCATTGAAAGTGATTGTTCCAAGCACATGATGTAGTAGAAGATTGTTTACTTCATAAGGAGCATGATGGTGTACATATGTAAACTTTGAGGAAGGTCATCGGTAGTCTTAACATCAATGGTGAATCTTTATCTCGTGGTCATGAAACAAAAATCATCCATTAAAGTCGAGCTAAGTTTTCCCTTATGCTTATGAATCTTTATGTGCCTTAAAAGTTAGTTGTTAAACATGCTATGTGTTTAGGAAATATAGTTATGTGCTTAAAACTTGCATAACTTGAACACATCATAATCTAAGTCTTAGATCTTTAAGAACATCTAATAACAATCAACAACTAAACCCAAAAGAAGAAATTAAGTTTTAAAAGTTGCTTTAGTATTTTGATCATAATTTCTTCATCCGAACTCCGATTTAGTTGATTCAAAAGGCCACGGAAAGAGAAAAAGGATATCTACATGATGAGAATATGTTGGGGTCTGTTCCTGGCGCGTTCCTGGCGCGTTGACGCGCGGGTGACGCGCCAGCCTCGGTAAAGTTTTACAAATTTTTTGAAAAACTTTTGTTTTGAGTTCGTGAGTCTTAAAACTTGTTTTACACACTCCATTGAACCCTATTAAGTCTTTCTAAACATAAAACAAGTCAAAAATAATTAGAAATAGGAAAACAATCTTTCAAACTGGAGTAAGACGTCTAGTTGGTCATTTGTAAGGTCCTTTTGTGTGCTCTTAGATCGTTTGAGCTTATATGAGAAATATGTTTTGGTGCTATGCCCACTTGCCATGATGATAGATGATTTAGTGCATATTGCTAACATGTTAATTGCCTGCAACTATTAAAGATAGTAGATCATGTCATCACAACTTTCAAGTATTATATTTAATTAGACACTAAATGCACATTTACGTAATACTTAGACAAACAAGGTCTTGCAAGCAATAAGATTAGTAAAGCAATTTCGACTAATAAAGTTTTAGAATTACTTCATATCGATTTGTTTGGTTCATCACATATTTGAAGTTATAAAGGCAACTTCCATACTTTAATGACAATTGATGACTATTCACATTATATATGGACTCTATTTCTAGGTGCTAAGGAAGTTGCCCTAGAAAAGTTTAGAATCATAGGAAGAAGATTTGGTAAACCTACTTAAGCTTTGATTCTAGTTAATCATGGTATTTAATTTAAACGTAGGGTGCAATTTGGTATTTTCCAAACAACATGGAATCTCACATAACTCCTCGGGCATTAGTCATTCTCAAACCAAGGAGGTCGTCCAAAGGAAGGACAAGAAGTTACAAGAGATGTGTCGTGCATTTAGCCGTGCAATCCATTTCGCAAAAATTTTGGTGTCATGTCCTAGAAACCACGTGTTACAATTTACTCTAGGAAAATACTTCTAAGACAATTAAGAAAGCTAAGGGATATCCAATAAAACAAGTATTAGGAGAGATGAATAAGCAAACCCTTAGGTCACAAGTTAATAATACTTAGGATTCTTCATGACATTTCCCAAAATCCTAATTGCACATTTTAAGCAATAGAAAAGATTGTTCATGGTTAATATGGACCATAGAATGTTGAGTCACTTAGAGTCTTTAGAAAGACAATGCTTGCTTGATCTTTATCAAACTCTTAAAGCTTGGTTAAATTATGTGCTAAGGTATCATGTGAAAGACATGGGTTGAGTTTGAACAAATTTGATTCCCAAGAAGTAGGAAATGTTGTAGTCTTTGAGATGACCTTTACATCTTATAGGTATTTTCTTGGAAATATTGAATTAATCAAGGGAAAGGGTAATACACGGTGTTATTCACTAAATTAGGAATCTCCTTATACCATGACTTGTTACTAGGTAGCAATTTGTTTAGATGCCACAAATTAAGTCTAGTCACACACGCACTTAATGGTAATTGGATATCTATCACATCTCACCTTGAAGATTTCGGTCTTGTTTTACACTCTTAAAGTGTTTATATGTGAAGCTATGTGTCCTAATTTGAATATGTGTTATGATCACTTGTGTATGTGATATGTTTATGCCTGATTGATAGATCCATTCTATGAACATCTATGTGATGGTGCTATGTATGTGTTTATCAACATTTGGGATACAATGCGTTGAATAAGTATTGTATGCATAGGCTATGATGAATTGTGCGTAAATATATATGATGATATCCTTTGACTAACCCATGTTGCAAGTATCCAAATGGTAACCTAACCCATTTTGGACCTTCACATGTGAGGATTTCTTGTTTGTTGCATGTTGTGGTGTTTTTATGTAGCTAGGCCACCGCAAAGGTGAGGCTCTTGACCCATGGATCCCCGCCTTAAAACAAGGGGGAGCAACGATCTAGGGAGAGCTATGTTCAAGGGGGAGCACGTTCGAGCTCTATTGGAACAAGCTACTTTCCCATTTCAAACGGAAGTCCCACCTTTTTGATTCGACAAAAGGGGGAGAAAGAAAGCAAGAGGCGTGAAGACCATTCAAGAAATGATAAAGGCTTCACCAAATTACAAGGCAAAGGTCAAGACGCAAGCTACACCAAAGGCGCGCTTTGTCTTCACTAAGTTTTGTAATTTTATTTGCTTTCGATTTTTATTTGTCATCATCAAAAAGGGGGAGATTGTTGAGGCAACATGATCAAGATCTCTTTATATTTTAATGATGACAAATAAACCATCGAAACACATAAAATAACAAATGTTAGCTCAAAATCACCGGAGCCAATGTCTACTCCTGGCGCGCTGCCCGCGCGTCAACGCGTGGGTGACGCGTCAGGAGTCTGTATGGTTCCGAGCAATTTTTTAAAGTCGGCTTTCCCCTTACCCGACAAATGTGGATCTTTCAATACAGGTATGAATATGTTATGTGCTTAATTGAGAACACTCGAAACGAGTTTTGGGATTAGAGATATCCAACTTTTAAAGCACCCATTTACGGGAAAACGCCAACTCATGTTTTCTAGCTATCGCCTCTAGCCAAGGCTTTTCAAAACTTAGGGAGCTTATATATTTCACGTAACATCATGCGAAAGCGTTCATATGCTCATATCCTGTGCTTACGTCTTCTCTAATTACGTAACGGGTTTACTCCCTTATTGGTCAAACTAAGTCAAAGGTCTCTTTGCGTAAACGCATCCTTTCCCACTTGGGTTATGCTTTACATATCGGCAAAGCACTTGGCTTGTTTGTACCAAGGTGTTAGTTGAGAACGTCGATTCGTGGAAAGTCACGAGATATGAAATTATGGATTCTCGACGTATTGTTACTTGGGTATATAAGTAACTTATATTTTTCTTAACCCATAATCTTAATTGTCTTAAATTTCTTCTAATGACAATTAGATTATTTTCTTAATCTTCTCTTTATTTCTTAATTATTTCACTAATCTTCTTCTTCAACAAATTACCACTTTTCCATCAAAACCACCTTCAAACCAAAACCACTCAACCCAAAACCATCTCATTCAATACCATCAAACCCAAAACCATTTAAGCCAAAACCATTTACTCCAAAACCACTTACCACTTAGTTCAAAACCATCCAACTCAAAACCATCAAACATAAAACCACCTATCTCAAACCCTAAACCACTATTACCTCTTCCCAATACACTATTATATATTCCCTGACACACTTCTTACACACATCAACCTTTTGTACCTTCTAGTCCCCTACACATACTCCCACACATTTTCAAATTACACACACCTCACTCACATACACCTCTTCACACACACTTACACACTCTTACACACTTTCACATACTCCCACACAAATTCAAATACACACACTACACATTCAAATTACACACACTACTCACATACACACTTTTCATTCAAATTACACACACTTCACTCACATACCCTCTTTACACATACTTACATATTCAACCCCTATACTTTCATATAACAACCCTTTCCCTCCAAGTAAGCAATATTCCTTTGGAATATCTCCTCTAACCCAACCATGGTTCACACATCTAACCATGGTTAGTCTTCATCACTCAACCCTAACCCAACCATGGTTAGCTTTCATGCAACCCTAATCCAACCATGGTTATCTCACATGAAACCCTAACCTAACATTGGTTAACCTCCATCACCTACATTCAACCATGATTAACCTTAACCTAACCCACATGAACACTTAAACCTTCTCAACCCAACCATGGTTAGCTTCCTACACTTAACCCTTTCTCACTTAACCATGGTTAACCTCTAAACCTTCTAACCTAACCTTAGTTAACCTTAACCCTTCCCTTGTGGAATATTCCATGGCATATTCTCTTCTTAATTATGCTATGTGAGGAATTACACTTACACCCCTTCCAAATTACCCTTTCTATCCTTTACACCCTTGGTAATTTGTTTCTTCTTTATCTACTTCACAAAATGATTTTTAAATTGGCTATTTGAGTTGGTAAACCTTAGAATGATTAATGTTAAGGTTTGGTGTGAAGTACAATTGGGGGTTTAGCAATGTATGGTATTTACAAGGCCCGGAACTTAATTTTTGGGAAATGTTTACAGTGGCCTGGCGCGCTGACGCGCCGGCCTCGGTAAAATTTCCCAAGTTGGGTTCCTTGGCCTATAAATACCACCCTTGCCTCTTGTATTCCTCACCCCTTGCCATTATTCTTTCTCTCTACATTCTTTCTCTCTAATCCTCTAATTCTATCTCTTGTGTTCTTAATCTTTCACACTAACATCTATTGAAAGAACACTTCTTCTTTGCAAGGGAAGAATCACAAGAATCGAATCCACTCTTGTGATTGTGTCGAGGGTCTTCTTATTTTTACCCTTTCTATTACAATAGAGTCTCTAGGTTAGGTTAAGACTTGGTTGAACAAACATTCATTCATTCATTCAATTGTTTGTAAGGGAAGTCTTGTGTCTTGGTGACCAAGCCTAGATCATTGGGGATCTAGTTGGGGTTTGATACTTCCGGTGAGAAGTCTTAGTGGTATTAGTGGTCTTTGTGGTTAAGTCGAATCACGAGATTCTTTTGGGTGGTTTCCAAGGGCGGAATACCGTTGGGGAGTAGCTCTTCTTTGTGAGCACCGATCTTAGTGCATATCGGTGGAGTGAATTTGTAACGGTTTGTAATCCACCAAAAGGATTATACTAAAGTAATAGTATCGGTGTCGTGGATTCGCAACCGGACGTACGGATGGTATAAACCCCCCATCCCGAACCAGTATATATCGTGGTGTCATTTACTCGCTTTATATACTTTGTTGTGATTGTGTTTGTGGTTGGTTTCTTATACAACCACTTGGTGTTCTTCTTGGCTTAAAGTTTTTAAACATCTAAAAAGCTGAAGAAACCGTATTCACCCCCCTCTACGGTTCTACATTCTCTTTTATAGATCCATATTTCTTTTTCATGTTATAACATTTTTTATTAATTTTTTTATAGATCTGCGGGTGCCCTGACCGTCATTGCCGTCGAAAGAATCTGTTGATATATCGCTAGAAATGTCTTTTTTATTATTATTAAAAAAAAAAAAAAAAATTATTGATAAATTTATTGTTGATTTTGTCGTGTATAGTTTATGTTAGTTAACTTGTGTTTGTGTTTTGTGTTCTTAAAAGAATGTAGTATACTAGTATGCTTTCGAAGTGCTTTTTTTTTTTCTTAAATAATCTATGTGTTTGTTTGGATTTATCTAGAGAAATGCTGTTTTTAGTTTGTTTTAGGCTTATTAATCAATCTTTTTTTTTCAAAAGCATCTAATGTTTTATAGAAAAATAATTATTTATTTATTTATTTTTTTTTGAAAATAATGTATGTTTTCATGATAATTTTTTATATAAGAAAGTATGTTTTTATGTTGGCTTTATTCTTTTTTGAAAAGGAATGTATTGCATTTTTTTTACTTTACACTTAAGAATGTAGTTTTTATGTTAAAAGAGTTTTCATATTACTTTAAAGCCTTCAACTACCTCCTAACATATATTAAAGTTTCATCTACCAATATTTAAGGCCATTCACTTTCATTAAAGTTCGTGTATACTCTTTACTGGTTTTTAACACAAGCACAAACACGATAGTAATATTATCGAATCACTTATACTCTTTTCTGTTTTTTTAGCACCGAACACGCTTTCCTACCAATGACATCCTTGTTTTGATATTTTTTCTCAAGGATTGCTTATATAAATATGAATATAGATAAGCATTTTATCTTGCTGTGATATAAATAAAAAGGCCGTTCACCATGGGGTCTCCAATACCCGTTCAAACCTGTCCCAAAAATATGCATTAACATAGCCAAGTCCAGTATTGGTTCTTCGTTTGTTCTTTGTTTGAACTTGAAGCTTTACCCTTTTCCTCCTCTTTAAGCTCTTCTTGCTCATTAAGGTTAGCATGTATCCTTTCGTAGTTCTCGAAGCTTGACCTATTAAAGAATTCAACATAGCCATCTTTGGCCAATTTGAATAATATTTATGTCAATTAAATGAAGGCTTTGTTTCTTGCAAGAAAGAAAAATATAATTTTTCTTTTTTTAATGTAAAATGCCTTCATTTAATTGAAATAGATATTATTCAAATTGGCCAAAGATGGCTATGTTGAATTCTAATTGGTCAAGCTTCGAGAAGTACAAAAGGATATGCTAAACTTAATGAGCAAGAAGAGCTTAAAGAGCATGAAAAAGGTGAAGCTTCAAGTTCGAAGAACCAATACTAGACTCGGCTATGTTAATGCATATCTTTGGGACAAGGTTTAAAGGGGTATTGGAAACCCCAAGGTGAACGGCTTTTTATATTAGACTAAGACAAAATGCTATTCTATATTCATATCCATATAAGCATCATTGAGGAAAAAAAAAAAAAAAAACCCTCCCCTTCGTCATTCTTAATAGCCGAAGGTTTTAATAAGAATGATGAAGGCCAATTTTTTTTTCTCTTAAGGATTTGCTTATATGGACATAAATATAGAAAAGCATTTTAAAGCATTGATGCTTGGTGACACAACTCAACTTGGGAATGATTGGACGGGATGGCTCACCTCCGATGTAAGTATTTTAAAGTTTTTCTCTTATTTAGATATATGTTACAGTCTTCAAATTTATCTTTAAGTTTAGTCCATCGAGCATCATAGCCATCCTTAATCAGTGAACTTTGGTATTCCCTCATCAAATAGTTGATCAAGTGCAAATATGATGTTAGAAGTTTATATCCACACAAGCGTACCATTCCTTTGGTACTATTCCTCATGTAGTTAACACTCTTCGTACCAACACCTTCGGTTTTCATCGAAAGCCTACCTCGTTTGCAGCAACATTAAGAGTTACAATTTAGCAACCTTAAACATCGTTTAAATTTCAAACATATTGTGCAAATTTAATTACAAGCAAACTATGTCTACTTTTTACCGGAAGTCTTGGATGATGGCGGGCAACCTCATTCGAAAGGTGATATGGTCTTTCCATGAAATGAGCTAAAGAAAGAAAAGGAAACATATGATTAAGATTCAATTGAAACTAAAGGGATGTTTGAGATTGCTTATTTTGAATGTAAGTGGTAATTTGTTTATATTATAAGCAAGCAACTTTGGTATGCTTACTTTCGATAGCTTAATTGGGTGTAAATCAAAAATTATGTTTGTCACATACTTTAAAAAACCTATTTTGTTTAAAATATAAAGAGATAAACACTTAACTAAGCAATCCCAAATGCTATTTTCATATATAAAATAAAATAAAAACTTGTGGTGCAGATGTACACTAACCAACGGAAGGCAAGGACAGATCACTATCTTCCACTTTCATAAGGTCAAAATCAAAATGGCCACGAAGATATACTGACTATTTTTCCCAATTGTGAGAAAATTGAACGTTTTCGGTATAAGTTAGGTCAAGCGTAAACTGTGGTATAAGATTAGTGATCAGTGTCACCGTAGGGCTTTTGTCATATACTGTTATCTTGTTATAGAGCGTCACAAACTTTTTCTCATCGCTCTTAGCTTCTCCATGCTAGCAAGAGTCACGCGTAAATTTTTTCTTTTCGGGATGACCACATCTGATGGGGTACCACCAACAACTCACACTACTGCATTGAATATAAAAAAAATCTGTCAACAAAATAAATACTAACAAGAGTCGCCAACGAAAGTAAGAGGCACTAAGTCAACAAAATAAATTACACCGTCAACATGTTCAATTACATCATTTGTAATTTAACCCGATCGTGTTTCGGTTTTGTACGTTGGTGTAGAGTGAATACATGATTCTACGGTGGTAGTTGAAAATGAGGATCTATGTGTGTGGGGGTTTATGTTTTCTGACTTTTTATTTTTAAATATGGGGGATGGGAAAAGATAAATATGGGGTGTTTGTTTAAGCGTTTATAGAAGGCTTATGAGCATATTAGCTTATATAACTAAAATAAGTCCATACAAGGTTTTGGTTAGGCTTATAAAGCTTTGTTTTTTGACAGGCCTAAAATTGTCGCTTATATGTTAGATATTGTTTTGTAAGGGTACTATTCCTTTTTTGGCATAAAACCGGTTTCACATGGTGGTTCAACGGGTTGAACTAATGCCACATTTGTTGTCTTATTGCCTCTTACTTTCGTTGGCGACTGTTCTTAGTATTTATTTTGTTGACAAAATTTTTTGCAGTGGTGCGAGTTATTGATGGTACCCCATCAGATGTGGTCATCCCAAAAAGAAAACTTTTGCGTATGACTCTTGCTAGCATGGGGGAAGCTAAGAGCGACGAGAAAAAGTCTGTGACGCTCTATGACAAGATAAGAATATATGACAAAAGCCCTATGGCGACACTGATCACTAATGCTATACCACAGTTTGCGCTTGACCTAACCTATACCGAAATGTTCAATTTTCTCACAATTGGGAAAACAAGTCGGTATATCTTCGTGGCCATTTTGATTTTGACCCTGTGAAAGTGGAAGATACTGATCTTTCCCTACCTCATGTTGGTTAGTGTACATCTGCACCACAAGTTTTTATTTTATTTTATATGTGAAAATAGCATTTGGGATTGCTTAGTTAGGTGTTTATCTCATTATATTTTAAACAAATTAGCTTTTTTATAGTATGTGACAAACATAATTTTTGATCATTACACTTGGTTAAGCTATTGAAAGTAAACAGACCAGAACTTGCTTGCTTATAATATAAACAAATAACCACTCACATCCAAAATAAGTAATCCCAAACATGCCTTTAGTTTCCGTTGAATCTTACTCAAATGTTTCCTTTTCTTTCTATAGCTCATTTCAAGGAAAAGACCGTATCAGCTTTCAAGTGGGGTTGCCTGCCATCATCCAAGACTTCCAGTATGGCCAACTTCCTTGAGCGTTGTTTGCAGACGCTCGTGCTCAAAACTGGTAAGGCCAAGTCCATCCATCATGCTAGAGTGCTCATCGAGCAGCGGCACAGCAGGTATTGCTATTTCATATGTATAAACCATGATTTCTACTTGTGATCTTGTTTAGCAAATTTTTGGTGCTGATTGCTTTATTGTGTTTCATTAAGACAAAATCTTACTTTTTACAATCATGTTTTGGCAAAAATGTTGTCATATAATTTTATCATATATATGTAGTTTCAATAACAAAACTGCCATTTGTTAGAAAATATTAACCCAACAATGTTACTTTTCATGTGGGATGTTTTAGTCTCTAATGTATTAGTTTGGTTTGGTTATATGCAGGCACCAGAGAGAAGAAGCAAATGCTAAAGTAGAAGCTGAATCAAGAAAGCTAGAGGTAGTAATAAAACATCATATTCTTAAATCTTTAGTGTATTTTTTTTAGGCAGCAATGGTTTCCGACTTTTTGGCCGACTAATCCACGGGGTTTGAACTCACCGCCACACAGACTCAAACCAGGTAAAGCCCTTCTTTTTCAAGAAGTTGGCGTATTACTGCTTTGTGTAATTTGTTTAGATAAAATAGGGATGAGCATTTCGGCCCGAATCCCGGAACCGTACCGAAACGGTACCGATCCCGATATACGGTACGGTACCGGGACTACGAAATAAGGTTGAAAAAAAATCAGGACCACTAATTCGGTACGGGACCGGTACCAAATTGGGAAATTCCCGAAAAAACGGGAAAAACCCGATTTTCCGGTACTGGTACCGGTATCCGAATCCCGTTCGGTACATTACCGGTACCACTAATGGTTGCTCGGGAAAAAATCGGTACCACTAATTCGGTACGGGATCGGTACGGTACCGGTACCGTGCTCATCCCTAAGATAAAATTACTGCTTTGTGTGTGTTGGGTGGGAAGTTTATTCGGATCTAGTCTTGGTACAAAAATATGGAATATGAAGTAAAAAGTATCCAAAATTTCCCTTTTTAAAGTACTCTATGCGGCACACAAATATAAAATTTTACCATTTTCCACTCTCTCTCTCTTCTTTCTCCTATCTCTCTAGATTATTTCAAACCAACCTCCGATCACTCAAATAAATTCTGGCGGTCGGTGTGACAACTGGCAAATTAGGGAGCTATTTAAAAACCCGCGTTACTTTAAGTTTAATGATTTTTGGAATAATTGAAAGTTTATTCGCGATTAATTTGTAACCGTGGTTTTGAATTATAAAGTTTTTTTTTTATGGAATCGAATTGGAATTATTAATTTGATATGGAATATATGTGGTGATTTATTGTTGAGATCTCTATTAGGCACTACGTTGACTCCGACACTAGGATAACCTAACATAATTAAATTTTGATTTACGGTTTGGTTTATATATTTATGGAACGTATTGCGGAATTTTAAAGATTTTTGAGAACGAGCTCGGTTTGAGTATGTTGAGATATTTTGAAAGGTTTTCGGGTTTGGTCATTGTGTTTAAATAACTAGCCATTTACCCCGTACCATTTTTATTATTATTGCTTGTTAAAAGAAAGAAAGAAAAATAAAAATAAAAGAATAGCTACAAATTGGTTCTTGGTTCACACAAACACACCAACACCCACACCTTTACTCTCTCTCTCTCTCTCTCTCTAATATTATCTTCATCTTTATCAAACCCTAGCCACCAAACCACCGCCGCCACCACTGCCGCTCCACCGCCGCCCTCATCATCAAAATAACATCACCACCTTAACCACCATTTCATCCTCTTTCTTTTGGTGTACCTCACGCGCAAAACAAACCACCCTAACCCCACGTTTAAAGCACCACCGCCACCTAAAACACCACCACCACCCTTAATACTTTTGGGTTTTTAAAGATTTTGAGCTTGGAGTTGTTTTGAAGGTAGGTTTTCACGTTTTTGCACCAAGGGTGCCACGATTTGAGTTCGAATCCGTGTATACACGGATTATTTTTGTTGGGTTTTGAAAAGTTATGATGGGAAATGCTATTTTGATAATAATATTGAGTTTCGTATCCGGGTTTGAGGTATTTCTCATGGGGGTCGAGTGAACCGTGAGCCTTGGCTCATGGCTTGGTTTTGGGTTCGAGCCATGTGGCTCTAGTTGTTGGGTTTTGACCTTGGGAACCTTGTAACAAAGGTTTGGTTTATTGGAGTTGGATTTGGTTGGTAATTGATGACCTTTTGTTGTTGTTTGGAATTTGAGGCCGACGAACCAAGGGGTCCGTTTGGTTGGTTTGGCTCGACTAGAGCAAGCCGAGACCCTAGAGGTCTCGGGTGGGACCCACAAGTTTTGTGGTGAAAGCATTGATCCGGGTTTGACTTGGTAGGTCGACCCGCATGTGTGGTATCTATTTTGGTTGAGGTATATATTTGTTGGATATTGTTTGTTGTTTTATTATATATGGATTCATTTATATGGTTGATGTTTGGATCATTTGGACTATTGATTATGATTTTGGAGTTGTGTTGACGAAGTGATATGGGAACCGTTTGTGAGACGGTGATTTAAAATGATGGAGATAGGTTAGAAAGGTGCCGTAGACGGACCTTATTGTTGTAGCATGTGAATATGGGACTTGATGACGGAGATGGATTACTTATGGTTATGGTTGATATTATTACATTGGACTTTTGGTTGTGCGAGTCGAAGTCACATTGACTTTTTAGTCAATGGTTGATTTTGGCAAAACGTCTTAACACTTTGATTTGGACAATGAGCCGAGAGTGATGACTCGGACATGTGGTTCATTTTATATAACTCGACGATAAAAATGATCAAACTTAATAATAACAACTCGTAATAATCATATTAATAATATAAACGTTTATATAAATATATAAATGTGAAAACGTATATATATTTATATAAGTGCGTATATTAAGAATAAATTGATCACGAGTAATAAAAATAATAACGTTAACGATATGTATTGGACTATGTAAATAGTGTAATAAATATCGGAAACTTTATTATAACTAAACTACTATAGATAAAAATATAAATATAATATGAAATGTCTTATGAAATAAAGTGAGCTTTTGGAAAATGAAACGAGAACTTTCGAGTTATACGAGATCGAGGTCACTTGAGTCCAAGTGGGCCATATTATGCATTTGTTGACTTTGGTGCTTGTCACGGATATGTGACGTTAATATATTCATTTTCTATAATTACGTAACTTATTTGATCAACGGATTAAATAGGACCTACTTGGTTGTATAAAAATAATATATTAATGGGTATTATATCCTACGACGCCCATAGGTTGTGGTATGTGTGCAGGAATAATGGATTACTAAATATCTCGTGAGGGTTACCAAATTGACGAATTTGGTAAGTTTGACGATATATTTAGGGAACCTATTAGACTTAAATACTTACCATATAGTATTCTATGTGCTATGTGACTCAAGTTGGGTATGATCTTGGAATGGTATATTAAGTAAATAATTATGGAGGGTTACCAAGTCGACGGATTTGATAAGCCTCGATGATTTATTGAAATAATATATTAGGCTAACATTAGACCTGTAGATCGTTTTTATTATTCTTTTTCGTTGTGATTTCTTGGTTTGAGTTGTGTCGACCCTCCACCCGCATGGATACCAAACGTTAAACTAATACGAGAATATTACGAGCAACGGATTTTTGGAAAGTAAAATGGAATACATTCGGAATTGGGAATATTTGATTTTGAGGAAATGATTCTGAAAAGAGTTTATATTGTTAGGAAGTGCCGAGTCCGTAGTTGCTGTCTTTTGAGTTGTGATACTTCTTGATTTTACCGTTTTCATTTTGCTGATATCTGGACTTGAGGTGAGTCATAGCCCCACTTTTACTCTTGAACTTTGTTTTCAATACTTGGGGTGAGAAACGTGCAAATTGTTTTATGTGGACTATTATCGCTTTGTTTATTTAAAACTTGCTATGCTTATAGAACTAGGTAGGTTATAGAGCGAGGCCTAGTCAAAAACTAGGTAAGCTATTGATTTGATTATGGAACGAGGCCTAGTCAAGAACTAGGTAAGTTGTGGAGCGAGGCCTAGTCAAGAACTAGGTCAGCTATTGATTTGATTGATTTTGGCTATAGTGTGCACCTATAGGGTTTGTGTTGCAGATTGAGGCCTAGTCTAGGTAGCAAGCGTTTTGCGTATATGTCCACTTGATTGAATTAAGAATTTAAACCTATGATCTCACCAACGAAAGCTGACTTTTAGCGCGTTTTCTCAGGTAATTAAGTGATGGCTTTGGATGCTTGGTTCGGAAGGCTTGGCTTTGGCACCTGGTTTAAGGATCTATTTTTCTCAAACTCTGATATGTATTTGTGGACCTACGTTTATTTCTTTTGGGCCTTAATCTGGATAAATTTGGGATGAATGTAAACTTCAAAACCTCGTTTGGTTGTGTTTTAATTATGTTTACTTTATCTCGTTCTTTTATGACTTGTGTTGGATGCCAATCCCCGTAGCATCCCGAAAGCTTGTTGAGTCTTCCGCTGTACCAAATTTTGGGGGTGTTACAGTCGGTCTCGGCCGACCGTCCGGATCTCCTTTTTACTTTTCCCTCCTTTCAATAAACATCCTTACCTCCAGATCTATCACCGCCCACTGCCGCCGTGCTCTCGCCGTTTGCTGCTGCTGCTGCTGCCGCTGTTTCCCGGACTCCTCTGCTCAAATCTGTTGCGGTCCGCCATTGATGTCTTGAAGCTGCCTTGGGTTTTGATTTTAGATCTGTTAGGTTTAGGTCTGGCTCCTTTATGGATGCTTAGTTTTATCTTCTTTGTATGTTTTATGTACTTTATGTATTTTTGTCAAGCTACACCTTCATATGGTTGTGTCCACCAAAAGCTCACTATGGTGATTTCCCCCACCCTTGCATGGTGTTGCTGTCCTGTAGGATGTCACAACTATTTTGGTGTATGTCTTGTTTTGGCTTAACTTGTTATGTTAGATGTAACTTGTTGTGTGCAAATTTCCTCCATTTGTGAGGTGTGAAATGAAATCTCTGTTAAAAATATATCCCACTGAATATCCAACACACTCATAGAACAAATAAAAAACATTTCTTTTGGAATTGGGTCACACATTTTTTGCACTCTCACTATGATGAGTAAGTCACCATTATATGTGTGTTTTTTAGTGTGTGCCGCGTGACTTGTGCTTCCGTTTTGGAGGTCGCTCGTAAGTTGAGGCATCACCGAGTGAGGCTCACGCCCACTCCGGTTAGCCTTAGGGCCGATTTGCTTAAAGTGGTAGATTCTTTGTAGTGGTTGTTCGAGCATAGCCACACATAATGACACATGGGCTTATCATCGTGGTAGATAGCGGTGATGTTTATTATTTCATTTTTAGCTTTTCTTATTTGATGTACTTGTGAATCATAAGAACATTTGCTAATTTATGTATGATTATTTTTAAGTGGCATGCAATGATGCAATTTTGAAGAACTAATATCATATCAAGTACTTATGTCTTAATTACATTAGCAAAATTAATGCAAATGCCTCGTGTCTACACGGGATTTTAAACTAGTTTATGGGTATAGAAAGGAAGTTTTACGTCCAACTAAAAGGAAAGGTAGACCAAAAAAAATTTCAATCGAATATAGGGGTGTCAATCGGGTTATTGGGTCGGGTTGATGGCTTATTGGGTCGGTCTATCGAGTGTAAAAAAAATTAACTCGCAGCCCAAGCCTATAAGTTATTAGGGCTGAGGATTAACTTAACACACACATATATGACTAACTCGCCGCCCAAGCCTATAAGTTATTAGGGCTGAGGATTAACTTAACACACACATATATGGCTGAGCATCGGTCTCAGACCGGACCAGCAAAACCCAGAACAGACCGAGACCGAATTTGACCAAAACCATAGACCGAGGACCAAACCGAATGTGTTCGGTCCGGTCCGGTCCTTCGGTTGGTCTGGTCCAAAAAGGCGATATTAGTCGGTTTGTACGTAAGACCAGACCGAGACCGACACCGAGACTGAAATAAGGAAAAAGTTGGGACCGAGACCGGACAGCTGATTCTTCGGTTCGGTCGGTTTAAGGTCGGTCCGGTCGGTTTTTGGGTTTGCGATACTCAGCTATATATATATATATATATATATATATATATATATATATATATATATATATATATATATATATATATATATATATATATATATATCTACTACTTATAAAGGAGAAATGGTCAATTTTTCAATTGTTGAGTTTTCAAGTTTCTATTGATGGAATTGTTGAGTTTTCAAGTTTCTATCTTTACTATTGTTGAAAATTCTTATTTATAGCAACTTTGTTAAATTTGTGGAATCATTGGCAACATTCCTGGAAAAGTCAACTTAGTATTCCTGGCAAATCAAAATAATTATTCAAGTCATTGTAATAAGGAAACGATTTCTTTTGTTCATCAATGATTCTTTGGTTCATCAATGATGGCGGGAAAACTGAAATTCGAAACAAACCTAATGTATACCCTTCTTGTATCCTGAAAGCATAAAAGATACGCTTGATATCCTCACTCCAAAACATCTACATGACTTTCCATAGGAGAGTACACAGCATACTTAATTTGTAAACACGTTTTCATCCCCTCACATATAATTGTATATCACATTCTGTCTCTCACAGTAGCGAAACCAAAGATAAACAAAGAAAAACCTCCATAACCTAAACCTGTAATCGATCAAGGATAATCAAGAAGAAGAAGAGATCTTGTTGATGTAGTATGTGGTGTTGTTTCTGGTTTTCTTGTAATCGACTCTAAGGTAAACAAACAAAAACCCTTATCGTTTCAGTATATATACAATCTAACACGCTATAAACTTAATATTTAAACATGAATATGTCTCGTTATATTAAATATATATACACGTATAAAAATATGCACGACACATAAAGGGTTAAACTAGAGGTATAGGATTGTTTAAAAAGGGTGAGTGTCTGTGTGTGGGTGCTGGTGTCGAATGGCAGGATTGTCATACGTGTCAACATGTTCTAAAGCTGGTTAAAAACCAGTAATGGGTCGTGGTCTTTTTCTGTCTCGCTAAACTATGTTAGAATCAGTTAGGGTTTATACCAAGTATGGAAATTGGTCACTTGTCATATGTTTGGTCTCGGTAATTCTTGTGGTGTAAGACAGGTTGTGTCAAGTCTGGTCTTCTTGTTCAAACTTATGAAAATATATATGGCAATGGTTTTTCCATTACCTATATAAACAACCCCATGTAAACATTCATTTCATATTGATATATACTTTTGTTACAGGTAGGAAGAAATGGAAATGAACAATCAAAAAAACGTTGATGATCTTGAGGTTGGTTTCTCTTATATAATGTGTCGAGTATCTATATGTACGTACTAATATACTTTTGTTCTAAAATCTCCTTTTATTGTTTTGTTATCAGTTTCATCCCCCTCCTAACCTTGCTCCACATCGTAACCTTTTTTCAACCCTAACTTGATCAATTGGAATTGGGATGACGTCATTGTCATATCAAGTGATGACGAAGATGATGAAGAAGAACAAATCCCAATGCCAACCGTTGAGAGTCGAGTAGTCGTGGTTGGTCGGAAAAGAGTTTATAGTCTCATTGATGAAAGTGAGAGTGATGAAGAATACAATTTATGTTCTTTGCTTTTTGTTAAACCATCTTGTTTAACACGGTTTACAAACTATGTCTTCGTTTCCTTAATTTATTGTCCTATAAAATATTAATGAATTACTGGTGTTGCTCTTTGTTTACATAAGACTATCAAACTAGCTGCATTCATTTTCTACCAAAAAGTTCTTTCCTACATTGTATGGCCTTTTTATTCGAGTAATGTTCGGAACAGATTGAACCATTATTTTGATAAGTATATCAGTTGGTTTCGAGTCAAGTCAAGTCGTGGTATTCTGAGTGATTTCTTCTAAATTGATTATCATGATTCATTATCAATCGGTGTCAATGATTGAACTTAAATTTAAAAGATAAAAAAAGTATTACACGATTTGGGTGATCTTTTGCGATTGGTAACAAAAGTATTACAAGACAATACAAGCGTATGGTAAATTATTCGAACCTATACTTATTTGGGTGATCTTTTGCAATTGACAACCAGCCATTCATTGTCTACCATCCTTAATCATAAAGGGTTGAAGATAGCAACATCATACATCGCATTCGATGCGTACATTATTATAGTATTACACGATTGGCATAACGTAACTGATGTGTGACTAATTTTTTCAAACTTCACTAATTTAGGCAAATATTTATCCTTGAAGAAAACGCATGTAATATTAGTATACAAAAAATATTACTATGAAAATATATTAGAACCAAAATTTGATTTATATCAAAACTGATTTACCACTATCCTAATTTCATGGAAAATGAAAGAACATGGTCAAACTAACTTAAAAAATAGAAGATCTCTTGGTCATTTAAAAACTTGCTTTAATGATATACGAAGTAAAAAAGTCTATGATATAAAAAAGTCAATATTTGAAATATACTATACCTAAGGCTATTGCACCATGTCTTCTACCAAGAAGTTTTACGCGACGAGTAATGGGCATTGTTAGTTAGTATCTCATAATTGATGTAATATTTTATTTTTCGATCTCACTAAATATTTTCGTATGTTGTTTGATACATATTAAGAATTTTTGCTTGAGTTGAATTATCGTATGTTACAACCGTTTGCAATTACATTTTGATCTTTTCACGTTCTATTTTAAACGTTATACGAACACTTACCAAAATATCGCATATCGTTAATTGTTTGCCACTAGGAACCTCCGTTGCCAAGAATTCCTCTTGCTCCATCTGAAGAAGACATGTTCCCTTTCAAACTAAAGAGAACACAATTCCCTATTCGCCATATCTTTGCGATGACTATTAATAAAGCTCAAGGCCAAACAATTCCAAATGTGGGTGTCTATTTGCCTGACTCTCTTTTCTCGTATAGCCAGCTTTATGTGGCACTGTGCAAAGGGATATCCCGTAGAACAAAAAAGGTATTGGTTAAACCAGTCAAAGAGTTCCGTCAAGCAGGAATCTACATCTCAAATGTCGTTTATCAAGAAGTTTTACGCGACGAGTAACGTGTGTTGTTAGTTTTTATCTCATAACTGATGTAATGTTTTACTTTCAATTTCATTAAATATTTTTATATGTTGTTTGATCGATGTTAATAATTTTTTCAAGATTTTAGTTATCGTATAGTACAACTGTTTGCAATTACATTCTGATCGGTTCATGTTCTATTTTGAACGCTATACAAAACACTCACTACAATATCATAAATCGTTAATTATCTGCCGCTAGAAATTCCGTTACTATGCACGGGTACTCGTCTAGTATATATATATTATAATTGTGTTATGAAAACTTATTTTTTAGTCATTAAAAAAAACGACGACGATTCAAGATTTCAAAAAACAGCGGTCAATTAATATTGGATGGGATGGGACAAAAATTTTGGGTACCAAACTTACCAAAGTGTGAAAGTATCAATTAATATTGGATAGGATGGGACAAAAGTATCAATTAAATTCACTTTTCTCTCTAGTCTCTCCGGTGTCCTGACTATGACCAAGTTAAATTTTTTTTTTAAATTCAAATTTTTAAACAACTTCATTAATAATAAAAAAAAAACATTAAATAATTACATAGTATCAAAATACAAAAACATACAAAAAAGAAAAGAAATTACAATTGTTTAAAATAAAAATGATAATAAAATCAAACTTCAAGGGTTTAAACTGTAAATCTCAAACATCAAGGTTTTAAACAAAATTTATTTATATGTTTTAAAGAAAAGAAGCTTTATCTTCATCATCGATTGTACCTGCAAATCTAAACACATAAACTTTTTTTTTAAATGAATAAAAAAAAAAGTTTTGTCGTACCAAACGGAAGAGCTTTTTGTTTTTTTTTTGTAAGCTTATAACTCGACCATCTTCTTTCCTTTGTCATCCCACGACAACGCCGACCGAAGCCCTACAACGGGTGACCTTCTTCGAACGATCGGTTGACCGAAGGTGCCTACCGACCATTGTGTTCAGCCTAAGGTCATGGTTTACACCATTAGACTGAAGGGAGTGGTCACCACCTCCTCACCATAAACATCAGCGTTATCTCAGTTTTTTCTCTCCTCTCACTTCCCTTCACTCCCTCTCGCCTTTCACCCTTTTTTGTCACATTCCCCTCACCTTTCATTAAAATACCCACTTTATACAAATATACCCCACTAAATATCACACACACTCATAAAACAAATAAAAAACATTTCTTTTGGAATTGGGTCACACATTTTTTGCACTCTCACTATGGTGATCCAGTCAGCATTATATGTGTGTTTTTTTAGTGTGTGCCGCGTGACTTGTGCTTCCGTTTTGGAGGTCGCTCGTGAGTTGAGGCATCACCGAGTGAGGCTCACGCCCACTCTGGTTAGCCTAAGGGCCGATTTGCTTAAAATGGTAGAATCTTTGTAGTGGTCGCTGGAGCATAGCCACAGATAACGACACATGGGCTTATTGTCGTGGAAGATAGCGGTGATGTTTATTATTTCCATTTTTAGCTTTTCACATTTGATGTACTTGTGAATCATAAGAACATTTGCTAATTTATGTATGATTGTTTATTTTATACGGAGTATGTATATATGAATGATTTGACTATTTAAGTGGCATGCAATGTCGCAACTTTGAAGAACTAATATCATATCAAGTACTTATGTCTTAATTACATTAGCAAAATTAATGCAAATGCCTCATGTCTACGCAGGATCTTAAACTAGTTTATTTTTCAGTCCCATACACGGGTGTCAATCGGGTTATTGGGTCGGGTTGATGGCTTATTGGGTCGTCTATCGGGTTTTTAAAAAATTAACTCATAGCCTAAGCCTATAAGTTATTAGGGCTGGGCATTAACTTAACACACACATATAGGGTTGAGCATCGGTCTAAGACCGAACCGTACCAGACCGAGATCGAATTAGACAAAAACCACGAAACGAGGACCGGACAGAATGTGTTCGATCCGGTCTGGTCAGAAGGCGTTATTGGTCGGTTTGTACGTAAGACCGAACCGGACCGAGACTGAAATAAGGAAAAAGTTGGGACTGAAACCAAATAACTGGTTCTTCGATTTGGTCAGTTTTTGGGCCTGCGAAATTCAGCCCTACACACATGTAAACAATAATTGTGTTATGAAAACTTATTTTTTAGGAAAAAAAAATCTATATATATAATAAAAGAAGCTTTTTTTGAAATCTAGCCATGTCATTTAATCCATGCTGGCATCCCTTTCCACATCATTTAAGCCACGTCAGATATTCCACGTAAATAAACCTGTCCATGAATTGAATTTTGACAGCTATGTTTCTATTTTATATACTTCTCCCATTTAATATTTTGTTTGACTATTTCTCAAATGTAAAAGGAAACTAATTAGTGTATTGTTTCAATCTTCTCTCCTTTTCAAATTTCAAATGATTATTAATTACGTGATTGACAACACCTCGGTATCATCTACAATTATTAATTACGGTTTTGTAGTTAATAGGAGGTAAAACATCTATGATGTGCTATCAAAATGGAGTTTTTTTTAATTGTTTCAATATGGACGATCTCTTATCGGAACAACAATTGGATCTTGAATTTCAATATGTCGACTTCTTCATGTTAACTCAGGTTTGGTTTGGTTTCTTCAATTAACTTCACATCAAGTGATTGTATTATTGTTTTTAAGGTCTAGATTCATCTGATAAACTTGAATTGAATTTGATGTTGCCGTTGATAATTGGAATTCTTCTAAGGGATGTAGAATAAGTCAAGTCAATTAAAGAGTGCATATAAGGTGTTCGATGAAATGTTATCAAGAGTTGTAAGACCAAAGTATTGCTGGACTTGAGTTTTATTATAGTAGGACGGGTATAGCGTTTAGCCAAAAATGCAATCAAATTTTGTCTACCTTTTTAGTTACCGAAAAATTCTGAAAATATATATTTAACATTAAAAGATCAACTGCTTTGTTCTATTCTTCAAATAATTGTAAAAAATATATTCGGGTTTTGTTCTCTTTGGTGTAAAGTCGTTATTGTTCATTTATAATTGAGGTGAAACAAGATTATCTTAATCACAATAAGATCTCATTTGACACTGAAATTTTGCATCACAGTGCGCGCCAAGAGTAGTTGTGGGATGGGTTCTCTTTATTAGAGCTTATTTTAGAGTTGCAATGTAAGAGTAGTTGAACAGTAGCAGAGTTTGTTTGGCTGTGTTTTAATGGTGTTGTTTTGAAATCTCAATATTGTTATCTTATTTGGTGGCAATGTTAGATTATTAAGTACCTTAAATGTTCTTGGTCTAAAACCTTAAATCCAACACACGGTCTTTGAATGTACCAAGCTCTCTTCAAAATGCAGATGACATTTGATGGCTTATATATAACATGGTGTCGAGCTTTCTTATAAATTAAATTGTTCTTCGCTAAAATAAAACAAAATTATGAGCGTCCAAAAATTTTAGTGCTCTTATTATTTTTAAAAGCTATGGAAATTCTTTATTTTAAACTTTATCAATCCCGGGTTGCGGCTTGAAGTGGTGAATGTTGTTTATTGTGTCGTATATGGGGTGATAGGGTATCCTGATAGCAATTAGAAGTCACGAGTATGAACGTTTTCAGATCGATTAAATTGGAGTGGATACCAATTAACGACCGGATAAAATCTAATTGATTCAAGTTTGTGTATGATGTTATGGTTGCAATCAGAATCGTTTCTGTTTTCTCTGTTTGTTCATCAGAACCGTTTATGTGATAAAACGTTATTTAGGGTTAACCCCAGCCAGGGGCGCTGCCCCTTGGACCCTGCTTCTCTCAGGGGCGTTGCCCCCGAACCCCCACCAAGGGGGCTACCGCCCCCTTGGAACCCCCGTTAGTCCAGTTAATATTCATATAAGTGTCGACCCTTATATGTATATTAAACTCAATCTATTTTACACTAAAATACCAACAGTGAATATGAACAAATTACTATGTTGCTGGTTCATGAATTGTTCGACGCGGGTCTAACGAGATGCATGTCCACTAACCCACCCACTTTTAATATTCAATATGTTCTTAAAGCAACTTAATATTTGAAAAAAAACACATTTAATCTATCTCCAGTTTAATAACCGAAGTTCCTTCTTTTGAAATTTGAATACCTTATAAAGGGCACATCAATAAGTTATAATTGAATTCTTTGTTTATGGATCCTGTTAATATCATTCTTACCTATCACTCGGTAACTTATGCTTTTGTTTCAATGATGTGCTTCATGTGTGCCTAACTATATTTTCTAATCACGATGTTTCTTGTAGGATGTTGATCCTCTTAAGAAGGCTGCAATAATGGGGATCGAGTGGAGTTATTAATATAACGTGTAGGCCATGCCTAAGAAGTATGTCAATTTCGACCCCCTTACTATTAATTAGTCGAATGGGACAACGTGAATTATAAATTATCTCTAACTGGTCAAAAGAACATAATAATATAAAGAAAAATAAGAAAAAAAAAATGGCATGTTTAGAAATGTCAAAATGAGATTTAAGGTTTAAAAAATTCTGGATAACAAGCTATTTGGATAATGTTACAAGTTGATGGAAATGCACCTTGGTTGACATGTAGCCAATGCATTTAACCATTTGCTTTATACTTCAATTTTTACTCCGTATTTGACACTTCAGTTAATTTTGCAACTCTTTTAAAATGAAATCCCAAACACCAACTAATTATGTTTTCAAGTTACTATCCGGGTATACAAACACTAATAAGTATAGTGTAGCTAATCTGCTATTGTTTTGGTAGCTCAATATGACTTAAATTGGATTCATTTATTTGAGTATAAGAGGCCTTATGTATTATTGATGACGTATAGTCCATAAATGGGCCACAAGCCCAAATGATAGACATTACTTACACCTAAGCCCACTACAAATGGGCTACCATGACAAATGGTACGGGCCGCAGTGTTAACGCTTTGGGCTCATGAAGCCCAACGGCCCAATCTAACCCACCGGGTATGCGATAAGGATTATCTATTCAAGGAATAGATATCCTTACCTCGGATAAGCACCACGCGTGCGAAGAGTAAGGAGCAAGAAACACGGTTTCTTAGCCCCTATATATAGAATCACACGATTCTCATTCAAGGTACGATTTACAAATCCCTAACTCTTCAACTAAACCCTAAATCGATTACTTACTCTCACGCCGGAGTCTAATCGGGGGAGACAATCCCTCGATAAGCCTAACGGTGTTGTTTTCTTTTCTTAGTGCGCAGGTAACAAAGTGCTAAGAAGCTAATTGATATAAGAGCAAAAGCCCAATAACCCGGTAAGCCCAACTTTTGTATCAACAAGTGGCGCCATCCGTGGGACCCACTCAGAACTAGAATGACGAAACATAAGAATTCGAGCCAGCGGACTCCGCAGTCAGAAAAACGTGACCATCAAAAGAAGAATCGACAAGATTCGACCTCTAGACCGGTTGTTGGGACAACCAGCGCACCTGATCACCAAGAGGCGGGGACAACCCAACATCTTCCAGCGATGGAACTACCTATAATCTCTTCAGTGGTCCCAAGCGTTGAGGAACTCCAACGCACCCTCTTCACCACTCCTCATCAGGCTACACCCGCAGTGAACAACACTACGCCGCCAGGCGCGCCTGAACGAAACAGGGTGCCCAATACTGAGGCAGAAATTCTTGCGACAACGGAGGTGGTACCTGATCTAACTTTGGGAAACTTCGTATCCCAAAATTATGATACCTTAACCGCCCTCATGCAAGAAGAAGCAACAAGAAGAGCAAACACAAGCCTCCAAGCCCGACTCAATTTTGCTCTTGAACGCGAACCATCACCATCGCGTCACCCACGCGGAAGACGCGCAGAACGTACCACTGTCCACGATAGGTTAGGTACGATATCTGATTCACAATACTCTGGAAACAGCGAGAGGCGCACTAATGTCCACTCCAGACTTGGCAGTCGCGGAATACATGATCGATTAGGGCCTCAACATTCGCCAAGCCAAGGGTCTTCCAAACCTGGGAGTAGGAGGGTCCAAGACAGATTGGGAAGAAGAAGATCCCCAAGCAGAGATCCCTCAGGCTCCTCTTCAGAAAAAAGCAGGCGCAAGCGCCGAAAAAGAGACTACTCTTCTTCCAGCGACTCCTCGGACAACGAGGACAAGGAAACAGGACACTGGAAGTCAAGAGGAAGACGTCGTGAGGAGGAGAATGAAGATATATCCCTCCCATGGCGACGCCATAAAATTGATGCGTTTACACGGCGCATCAGTGATTACTCAGACCATAAACGCAGGCGCATGCCCGCTAACGTAAAAACATGTGATGGAACAGGTGATCCTGACGATCACCTAAAAATTTTCGAATCAGCTGCTACAATCGAGAATTGGCCACAACCTGTGTGGTGCCACATGTTTAATTCCACGTTAGTAGGAAACGCGCGCACATGGTTTAGCAAACTCCCACGTAGGAGCATCGGTGGATTTGAGGAATTACGGAAAGCATTCCGCCACAACTTCACCCAGCGAAAGAAGTGCGCTAAAAACCCTGTTGAACTAGCAAGAGTGAAACAGCGCCAAGGGGAATCCACCAGCGCTTTTATGGAACGCTTCAAGGATGAGTACATACAAGTCAAAACATGTCCTGAAATTCTAAAAATTTCAGGGTTCATGAATGGGATCAATAACCCAGAGCTCATCCGGAAGCTTAATGACAAAGTTCCACAATCCTTTGACGAGTTAACAAAGCGCACTAGATCCTTTATACAAGGAGAAGCAGCTGCTGCGGATAGCAAAAAAGGATATTCAAACTATAGGCAACAAGAGCAGCCGCGGAGACAATCCAATGATCAGAACAACAACCGCAGCAGGAACTACCGCAGTGGAAGAGACAACGACAAATATACTCCTCTCACTAAAACTCCGAGAGAAATATTTGTAACAGAAGGTGCGAACTTCCCAAAACCACCACCAATGCGCAATGCAGAAGCAAAGCGCCTAGGTAGTGGATACTGCGAGTATCACGGCCAAAAAGGCCATGCAACTAACGAGTGTGTTCAACTAAAACAACTAATTGAAAAATTAGTTAGAGAAGGCAGGATGGACCACCTCGTAAAGAACATTAAGGAGGGAAAAGATAAACAGAGAAACGGGGTCAAAAAAGAACCCCCAAAAGAAAAAGCTGATACTATCTACATGATACAATCATGGCAACGAAAGATAAAACAAAAAGTCAGTCAGAAATTCTCTCCAGAAAAAGAGATATCCTTCCCTACCATAGCCGCGGACAACGCAGTCGTGGAGCCTCTAACCATTGAGATACATACAGGGGGACATGACATCCACCGTATGTACATTGATGGTGGAGCATCAGCAGACATCCTGTACGATCATTGTTTCAAAAGGCTGCGACCTGAAATCCAAAGTCAGTTGATACCAGCTACAATGTCATTAACAGGATTCACAGGAGAAAAGATTTGGCCCATGGGGCAGTTACGCTTATTGGTGGTCGTAGGAGATGAACAACACTCAACCGCGACATGGATAAACTTTATGGTAATCAAATCCCCTTCACCATACAATGGTATAATTGGGAGACCGGGAATATCATCCATGCGCGCGGTACCATCCACAGCGCACGGAATGCTTAAATTCCCAGTGGAAGGAGTAGTCACTCTCTATAACACAACAATACCACCAAGAGAATGCATCGCAGTAACAACTGAAGCGAAGACTATTCCAGAACAGCGCACGGAAAAAACGCCAAATTTAAAAGTCGCTATTCATCCAGATTATCCGGAACAACAAGTTTCGATTGGAGGATCTTTATCTGACAAAGGTAAAGCAGCCGTATGCGCACTCTTGCAAAAGAACCTAGATATCTTTGCATGGGAACCAAAGCATATGACGGGAGTACCGCGCTCTATCACAGAGCATAAGTTACAAATCCGACAAGGATACCCTCCAATACGACAAAAGAAGCGCGGCCAGGCTCCAGATCGTGCAAAGGCTATTTTGGAAGAAGTACACAAGCTAGTAGATGCAGGAATCATGCGCGAAGTATATTATCATGACTGGCTTTCTAACCCAGTTATGGTAAAAAAGAGCGATGGCAGTTGGAGGATGTGCGTGGACTTCACTGATCTCAACAAAGCATGTCCGCAAGACTGCTACCCACTGCCAGAGATAGACTGGAAGGTCGAATCCTTGTGCGGATACCCCTTCAAATGCTTCCTAGATGCATATAAAGGGTACCACCAGATCCAGATGGCAGTGGAAGACGAAGAGAAAACAGCTTTCCACACCAGTCAAGGAGTATACTGCTACACAAAAATGCCTTTTGGCCTGAAAAACGCAGGCGCGACATACCAACGACTGGTGGATATAGCCTTCGAAAAACAAGTAGGCCGCAACTTGGAAGTCTATGTTGACGACCTTGTTATCAAAAGCCATACAGAGGACGAATTGGTGCGCGACATCGAGGAAACATTCCGAACGTTGGGGCGGATAAACATGAAGTTGAATCCCAAGAAGTGCACCTTTGGCGCAACTGAAGGCATGTTCCTCGGATACTTGATAGAACCCGACGGAATCAAACCGTGCCCAGAGAAGACAAAGGCTGTTATTGATCTCCCTTCCCCGCGCACACTCAAAGAAGTCCAGTCACTAAATGGAAAGTTAGCAGGGCTGAATCGCTTCTTATCTAAGTCAGCAGACAAGTCCCTTCCCCTCTTTAAAACACTTACGAAGTGCACAAAAAGGGAGACTTTCGCTGGACCACCGAAGCAGAAGAAGCTTTCCAACAACTTAAACACCATCTGGCATCTCTTCCCAAACTCGTCGCACCGCGACCAGGGGAAGAATTAATCATGTACTTATCGGCAACCCACGGAGCAGTTAGCGCAGTACTATTGACAGACAGAGACTCCGTCCAGACACCCATATACTTTGTAAGCAAAGCCTTAAAGAAAACAGAGGTTAACTACAGTGCTATGGAAAAGCTGGTCTTGGCTCTAGTGTTCGCATCCAAAAGGCTGCGCAGATACTTTCAAGCGCATCCAATAGCGGTAATCACTGATCAGCCAATTAAACAAGTTATCTCTAAACCTGACGTATCAGGACGCTTACAAAAATGGAGTGTACTGCTAAGTGAGTATAACATCTCATACAGGCCGCGCACTGCAATCAAAGGACAAGTGTTAGCCGATTTTATTGTGGAGAAGCCAGATAGCGACAACCCGACCTCTGCAGCCAAAACAGACCTACAGGAACCATGGACTCTGTTCACGGACGGATCCTCATGCGCAGATGGATCAGGCGCAGGCCTTATTCTCACAAATCCAGAAGGCATGGAATTCACCTACGCGCTACGCTTTGAGTTCACAGCCACAAACAATTAGGCAGAATACGAAGCCCTACTCGCCGGACTGCGCATCGCAATCCAAATGGGCGTTCGCAACCTAGAAGCAAACGTAGATGCGCGTCTGGTCGCTAACCACGTGTTAGGAGAATATGAAGCCAAGGATGATCACATGATCCAATACCTGGAGAAGACAAAATCTCTGATCAAAAACTTTGATAGGTTCACAATAAAACAGGTACCTAGAGGAGATAACAGGAAGGCGGACGCACTCAGTAAGATTGCATCCACAAGCTTCGCACACCTTTCAAAACAGGTATTGGTAGAAACCCTAAAAAGCAAATCCATCTTGGATATGGAGATATCAACGGTGATAGAGGAACAAGATCCTACATGGATGACACCTATCATCGAATTTATTAGCAAAGGAATCCTACCCCAAGATCATAAAGATGCTCGAAGAATACGGCGCCCAGCGCAACGATTCGAAGTACGCGACAACGTACTCTATCGACGATCTTTCCTACAGCCATGGCTCAAATGTGTTGGACCCCTCCAAGCAGACTATGTACTCCGCGAAATTCACGCTGGGTCATGTAGTATGCACTCAGGGCCACGATCCGTGGTGGCAAGCGCTCTAAGGTCAGGATACTATTGGCCAACAATGCATCGCGATGCACGCGATCTGATAAGAAAGTGCAGCAACTGCCAAGTGCATAGGCCTATCCCGCGCCGACCACAACACGAGCTAACACCAATTACCTCACCATGGCCATTTTACAAATGGGGTATTGACATCGCAGGACCTTTCCCCGTCGCAGCCGGAGGAATAAAGTTCCTCATCGTAGCCATAGATTACTTTACAAAGTGGATCGAAGCAAAAGCAGTGGTGAACATTACGGGAAACCAAGTCAAACGCTTTGTTTGGGACAATATTGTCTGTCGCTTCGGCCTACCGGGCGAGATCGTATCAGACAACGGAAAACAATTCTGTGATAACCCATTCAAAGATTGGTGCGCACAGTTGAACATCACACAACACTTTGCTTCAGTCAAACACCCACAAACCAATGGCCTAGTTGAGCGCGCCAATCACAGTCTAGGCGAAGGAATAAAAGCGCGCCTTGACAGACACAAAGGAAGATGGGTAGATGAGCTTTCGCACGTCTTGTGGGCGCATCATACGACAATCAAAACCAGTACTGGCGACACGCCATTTTCCTTAGTCTATAGAACAGAAGCCGTCATACCAGCTGAGATAGGAATGCCAACTATACGCACAGCAGAGGTCAACGTCACAACAAATGACGAGGAACGGCGCATAGACTTAGATATACTGGAAGAAAGACGCGAACGTGCAGCTATACGAGAAGCAAAGGCTAAGGCAAAAATGAAGAAGCATTATGATGCAAAAGTCAAAGACACTTCCTTCAGACCAGGAGACTTTGTTTACCGCGCCAATGACGCGAGCCACGCAGAAGACACAGGCAAGCTCGGACCCAACTGGGAAGGACCTTACGAGGTCACAGACGCACTCGGCAACGGCGCATACAGGTTGCGCGATATTGAAGGTCACGACCTAGCGCGCACTTGGAACATCTGTAATCTCAAAAAATGTTACTTTTAGGCTACGGCCCTTTCACAAACACACTTACACCCTACGAGGTGCCCAATAAGTGTTTGTCTTTCTTTCTCTTTCTAGGAATTGTATTTTCTAATTTTTCCATTTACTTGCAAGTATTAATAAAATGTTATGGTTTCTAGCTAACTCCATAACGCATTTTACTTTATTGCATATATGTCAATATTGTTTATTTTATATTTCTGCCTACATGGCGTGCATGCACCACTTAAAGACCCACGAAGGCACACAGGATGAGTTAACCTACTAATTTACTCGTTGAATAAGAGGGTTGCAAACCCATCAACATTGGATCATGTATCCTTGCTAAGCGCCTTACTGTTGAGACGTCAAAGTAAGTTTCACATACGCACCCCACGACGGATGCGCATATACCAAGTACACCGTACAAGCTTAGCAACATAACGAGCCAAGACACTTGGTCAAAAATAATAAAACTTTGCAAACAATGCAAGTATACTTAAGTCACGCACTTAAAAGACTTAGTCAAATCATAAAACTTCGCAAACAATGCAAGTATACTTAAGTCACGCACTTAAAAGACTTAGTCAAATCATAAAACTTCGCAAACAATGCAAGTATATTTAAGTCACGCACTTAAAAAACTTAGTAAATAACCAAACTCAGCAAATAATGCAAGCATATTTAAGTCACGAACTTAAAATAAAAATGTATCTTATTCCATATTTATAAAATTACAAGGAAAGTTACATAAACAGCCTATATACTATGGCGATGCTCATGACTCTCTTCTGGTGCGGTGGAACTACCCGCCTCCTTCAGCTTACTTAAGGTTATAGCATCCTTGAGCGAAACGGTTGGAACACTCACAGCCACGCCATCAGATCGAGGAAGGTGCGCAGCACCAATGCCGCACATCACAGCCTTGCCCTTAATACCCTTCTTTATGGCAACCCTTTGCTCGTGACGCTCCAGCACCTCCTTCAAAGGAACCTCCTTCTCCAAAGCAAAAGGCTTGAGGATATCACGGGGCCGCGCAAAAACTGGAACTTGAAGCTGCGAGACATCAGGCTTTAGATAATAATCTAACTCCTCTTCTGCATTCTCCTCAAGATGACGCTGCAACGTCAGACCCGCCATGAGCACATCAATCGGGTCATCTTGATCGCGCTCCAACTTCCCTATATGCGGCAGCTCCAGAACCTTCAACCCCGCCATCGCCTGCACCAGCTCATCATACGCTGTTGCGCTATAACCAGGAATCTCCGCCAAATCCTTCTCCAATAACTTGGCCTCACGGAGCTCCTCCATAGCCTGCGAACGGCCACGCGCCATTGCGCAGTGTACAACCTTCCCAAAGGCTTCCACCACCTCCGCAGACTCTAAAGTACTCAGAGCCGCCAGGCGAAGCCCATGGCTGATCAACCACCTGCATAAAGTAATAAATGGGTAAGATATACAATAGAGCATAAAAGCAACCTTAAACGACAAGGATGTAAGAATACCTGCGCTCGGCTATCATAGACATAAGATGAGGGTACAGCTCCTCGTCATACTCGATGCTGAGGGCGCGCAGCTTCTCCTCATACATCACGAGCGTCTTCTCCATGCGCTCCTTGAACTCTTGCAAGCTAGCATAATGCTCTGCCCTTTTTTCTTCAAGATACGACACCGACCACGACGTCTTTGCCTTTACCTGCTCAAGCTTCCCCCTCGCATACAGCAGGTCAGCCAAAATGCTCATCTTATCTTGAGCGATTTTCTCAACATACGCCCTCGACTCTCCAAGCTCCACTTGCACATCCGCCAACTGTGCGCGGAGTGTCGCCAATTCCTCCTCCTTCTGGGCTAGAGCACGACTCCCCCCAGCATACTTTCCCCTCAGCTGAGCAACAAGCTCAGCTTGGCGGGCAGTGGTCGCAGCCAGCTCATCCATCAGCTGCTGCGCCTTACCACCACCAACAGCCTCGGTATCCCCCTCCTTGTTTTCGTTCTGCGGAGAGGAAACCTCATCATCCTTCGCGGCGTCATCCCTACGAAACAAAGACAGCCAACAAGTATTACAACAAGTAATTGAAATATAAAAAAAAAGAGGGGAGAAGGAATGCACACTTACAGAAACGGTGAAGCATCAGCCTTCAACCGTGCGCCGGAGATCGAATTTTCTTCCGCGTTCGACCCTGCGTCTCTGATGACGTGTCGACGCCTCTTGCTGGTGCCACTGGTTCCAGCCTCTCCCTTGCGCTTTAAGTTCTGCGCGACCTCTTCCCTCAGCACCTCCTCAGGTTTCAGGATCCGAATGCTGTCAGATGACCCTGATTGCGCTTCCTCGCGCGCCTCCTCCACATCAGGTACTGCCTCTACAGTGGGCGCCACCACTACCTCCGGTGGTACACTCTGGACGGGCGTCACCACAAGTGGTGGTGTATCTTCGCGGACCGTCGCAGGCATAACAGTCAAATGCCCCGCGGTCGCCTCCAGCAAAGGCAGGTCTCCCTCTTTCAACGGACGCACCCCTATGGTCACCTGCTTCGGCCTGTCTAACTTGACCACCGCGAATAGGTCCATCTCTACACATATCAAAATAAAGCAAGAAACAACAACGAAAGCTTAGTTGGTAAATGCGCGAAGATAAAGAATGAAAAACTTACAAATACAAAGGATGAACACCCACCCCGGCCGTCCTCACTCAGGAAAGTGGGAACCTCATCTGCAGCGCCAAAATAAGCGCGACTCAATCCTACATGTACCAAAAACTCCTCCGGGTAGGGGTTAATGGCCAATCGATTGGCATTTAAAGTCTGCGCGTCAGCAAGCCTATATGAACCGGGTGCGGGACGCCCATCCCTTGGTAAGGACGCCTGAGTATAAAACTCAAAATTGGAAGGAAAGACCACGTCGTCTACCCAAAAGAAATATTCCCTCCAATTCTTAAGGGCGTCAACCTTTTCCGTATAACATTGAAACGCCCCCGGGCGCTTCGCAAAGGACACCCAACCGTTTGACCACGTTGAGTGGTAAAAGGAGCGGAACAAGTCCACGGTTGGTTCTATCGCTAGTAAACGGCAGTTTACCTCAAAATTCGACACCTTCGCCGCACCTATACAGTGCAGCTGAGAGATGTGGAGGCGATAGTGATTGAGCAAATCGCTCAGAAATATGGATATAGGTACGCGGTAGTTAGCGTACTCAAAAAATTTCGCGTATAAACCTATCTTCCCTTCGGGGAAGTCGGCTACACACGCATCGACATCTGGCGCCTCTGGACGTACATCCAAAGGCACAAAATAGTCGGAAGAAAAGTGCATCACGTCTTCAACAGACATCGCAGAGCGAAACTCCTCTAACTGAGCGACCATTTTCATCTTAAAACTAAGTGGACGCACACAAAGATTACCTACGAAAGTTAAAAGGTTTTCTTGCAAAAAACGCTCTCAAAATGAAGAAGAAGATGAATAGTGGTTGTGTGTGTGTTTTTACTGTGTGAGTGTAAAAACGGGGGGCGGTGACTCTTATATAGGGTGGTAAAAACCCTAGATCATCTCCACGTGTATCCCACTAACAAAAACGTGTGGCTGGAATTGAACCGGTACATCACTTTTTCCCGGTTTACGAGGGCCACGTGGATACTACCCCCGATTTACGAGGTATGCGTTTGAAATACCTATGACTGAGTGCATTGCACTTTAAATGGGCGGCAATATTTTTATTTTTTCCCGCTACGCTTACCGCTGTTTATTTTAGTCTAGTATCCGCGGCTACGAGCCGCGCACACTAGACTGGGGGGACATGATGACGTATAGTCCATAAATGGGCCACAAGCCCAAATGATAGACATTACTTACACCTAAGCCCACTACGAATGGGCTACCATGACAAATGGTACGGGCCGCAGTGTTAACGCTTTGGGCTCATGAAGCCCAACGGCCCAATCTAACCCACCGGGTATGCGATAAGGATTATCTATTCAAGGAATAGATATCCTTACCTCGGATAAGCACCACGCGTGCGAAGAGTAAGGAGCAAGAAACACGGTTTCTTAGCCCCTATATATAGAATCACACGATTCTCATTCAAGGTACGATTTACAAATCCCTAACTCTTCAACTAAACCCTAAATCGATTACTTACTCTCACGCCGGAGTCTAATCGGGGGAGACAATCCCTCGATAAGCCTAACGGTGTTGTTTTCTTTTCTTAGTGCGCAGGTAACAAAGTGCTAAGAAGCTAATTGATATAAGAGCAAAAGCCCAATAACCCGGTAAGCCCAACTTTTGTATCAACAATTATCGTACACCTTCACTGCTTCACATACGGAACTCACTTAACCCTTTTATTATTTAGCTTCATTAGTAGTCTATAATTTGCTTTTTATGCAATAGTCTATAGTTTGTTTACGAACACTAAAATTTTACAATTGTTTCTAATGTGATGACATTGTTAATACTTGATAGATATGTACTTGGAAGATGTACTACACACTCCGAAACAACTGTCGACTCTTACGCGTGATGACAAAGGGTCTCTCCAGGTATTTAAGATGAAATGCACAAAACTCCTCCATCATATTTGAATGCTACTAACACAATTAAACCGTCCCGTGTTTATGAATCAAGGATACAAGAGGCACACAAAATAACAAGAATCGATGTGTGTAACACCACTATCATCTCACGTTTGAAACTTAGTCCTTCCAACAAGAGGTTTTTATTGAAGATTAACGAAGATAGATTCCCATAGTTGTTTCTTTCTATCATCTAATGCAAATTTTCGTTTCATGTTATGATTTTATATATGCAAGTTTCTTTTCACTTTGAGTTGTGAAAATTCTCAATTATTGTTTGAGAACTAATATTTGTTTTCAAACTTTCTATAAGCCACCCGTGATTTATCACGGGTTTATAGGCTAGTAAATAATAAACGATTCAATATTTCGAAAAACAGTGGTCAATTAAAATTGGATGGGATGGGACAAAAATTTTGGGTACCAAACTTTACCAAAGTGTGAAAGTATCAATTAATATTGGATGAGATGGGAGAAAAGTATCGATTAATATTGGCAAGAAGGACATGCTATCAAAAAATTCGGGTACATCCTATCTGTCAAAAATTAATATTGGCTGCATGCTATCTTTTCTTGTAATATTGTAGATTCTTTTGATTCTTCAATGAAAGCCTTCATGAAATACGTCACCACCTATAGTATTATCCATAGTTGTCAGGATCCCGATCCTGATCTTAGGATCTTACGATTTTAGGATACTGCAAAGCAAAAATGATCCGGATCCTACATAGGATCTTTGCAAGCATAAGATCTTATAGGATCCCGATTTTGACCAAACGATCTTAAGATATAATCCGATCCGATCTTACTTTTCTCGGATTACAAACTAAAAAACTATAAATTAACGGGTTATTTTTTTTTTTTGTAGAATTCAAAAAACAACATGTTAATATTTTTAAACATTTCATAATCATAATTTAAGACAATATTTCTTTGAAACATTCATAATATTTTGTGTTTATAGTGTATATAATAATTTGTAGATTTTTATAATATTACAAAAACTATTAAGAAATAACATTAGAGTAGGATCTTAAGATCTCGATCCGATCTTACAATCACGATCTTGCAAAGACGAAAACGATCCTGGCTAGGATCCCGATCTTGAAAACCTTGGTATTATCGTTGTCAAAATATGAAAAACAAACAAACCGGTTTAAACCTGTTTTTTAAACGGTTTTCAAACTGATGTCGCAAAAAATGAGTAACCGGTTTAAAAACCGTCGGGTTGGTTATAGTACACCCGGTTTTCAAACCTGTTATCGGTTTTTTTTTTTTTTTTTTTTTTTTTTTTTTTTTTTTTTTGTTCGGGTCAAGAACCGGTTAAAATGTGCACCTCTAGTTATAAGAGATATTTTTGATTAATGGATTTTGAATATCTGCACACACTAGTTAAAAGCAACCAGCTTTAGGTTTTTTATCACTTGTACATAGACGATTTAAGTTTATACACTTAATAAAA
The DNA here is from genome assembly GCA_030686995.1 of Artemisia argyi. Taxonomy (NCBI): domain Eukaryota; kingdom Viridiplantae; phylum Streptophyta; class Magnoliopsida; order Asterales; family Asteraceae; genus Artemisia; species Artemisia argyi. The sequence goes on from CM060705.1 coordinate 7,520,022, forward strand.
CAACACAAGTATGATACAAGTTCTCACATCATATGTTTGATGTTTTTAAATCAATTTTTATATTCTTTGCATCCCTTTCATAACACTTATACAAAATTTCTAATTAAGAATTCTTGGCATCTAGCATGTGAGCTGAAAATAGTCAATAAGACCGGGTGTAGTGAGATTGGACAACGCATCCTCCTGTCACAACTCGGTATTCCCTTATTACACTACCGCCTTACAACTCAGTCGTCAACCAATTTTGAGCATAATTCAGTTATGCATATGGCCGACTTTTTGTTTTTTGTTTTGTACATAGTGAGGTATGTATGTAGTTATTTAAGTGTATTTTTGTTTGGTGAAATTAATAGTCTCATTACATGTAATTTGTGGTAAAGTCATACAATATGACTGCTGAATTGACGGTGATAAACCTAATATACACTATACACGGTATAATAAAAGACACACTTGTTCACCGGTTGTTTTGGTATATGAAGAAACAACTTTCTACTTTGAAAGTAAACATTTAGGGCCCATTTGTTTGAGGTTTTTAGTCCAAAGGACAGGCATTAAAGTAAAAAAAAAAAAAAAACATTGTTTGGTTAAGGTACATAAGATTTGAAAAGTGAGACTCAGTCAGGATTATATGGGATCTACAAAATCTTTCACATAAGTCTCGATTATCTTCTATTCCTCTCACACCACTCTCACTTGCCCACTTTCTCTTCCCTCCTTCATTCCTTTTATTTTTCCGCCCTTATCTTTTTCTTCTTTTGATGAAATTCAATGGTGTAAAGTAATACGGAGTATATTACTAATATTTAAGTTTGACCACATTTATAATCTTGCATTTATGAAGATAAAGCAAACAGTTAAATCTATGACAAACCAAACACAACTTTTTTAGTAACAATAGTTATTCCTAATCCTCCCACCCATCAACCCCACCCCAAAATAAATCCATGGGCGGAGATACAAGGGACCACAAGGGGCAGGTGCCTCCTAGCGAAAAAAAATGTAGTGTAAAATTTCAAAAATATTTAGTTTTTTTTCGTAATTTGCCCCTTTATGTATCAATTTATAATGTAGTTTCTAAAATTTATCAAAGTGTGCCCTTCGACAAAAAATTTCTAGCTCCGCCCCTGAATAAATCCCTACTACGAAACAAACATACCCTTACTTCACTATGCCACTTACACACTCGCACTCACACTCACACTCACGTGGCTTTGTATAGAGGAGGTACGTAACGAATTTAATGTGACTCACCACCTGCCTGGTAAATATAAAACAGTGGATTAATGAAAAACCAATGACTGAAACTACGAGTATATATATATATATATATATATATATATATATATATATATATATATATATATATATATATATTAAACCACCACGCACAACTGACACAGGTTTGTTGGTTTTTTATCTTTTGAAACAAAAGTGCCTCCAACTAGTAACAATGGTGCATCCTTATGATTCGTCAAAGGCAACTCGTTCTCGTATGAGAGTAGAAACTCCCAGTTTCAAACGAGCAAAAAACAGCACTCGAAGGTATTGCCATGTCGATTTTTGTTGTTAAAAGTTCATTTTTATCGTTCTTCTTTCAAACTTTTGGATCTTAAAACATATTGTTTCATTGTACAGGGAAGGGTGTCTACTTCAATACGATCGTCTTTTAAAAGAGCTACCGGTTCTCATAATTCAAGCACGCTTTATATTTATGTCCGACCTCAAAGTATGTGTGGGCTATATCCACTGCTACATCCTTGAGAAGCATATGTAAATTTCACCGGCCCTAGAATTTGTTTTACGGACATGCCAACAAGATGTAGAAAGAAACAGTGAAATAGCTACAATACTTCAAAGAATAATGCAACATAATGATGAATTGAAAAAAGAGGAGTGGAAGTGGCTCGGAATTAAAGGTGTTGGAAATAAGATTTTTGGGTCATCTCCACATGGTAATTAACTAGTATTCCTTTATAAGTTTTCCAAGCAAGTTTGTTTGTCTGATGTTAAACTTGCATTTGAAAGAGGTAATTATATGATATAACTACATCTTTCAAATGCATGTTGAACATCTGTGATATGGCTGATTCCTCCTTCATAATCATGTATTCAAAGAGAGTGAAGCCTGAGGTGAGCGTTAATGCTTTATGTTCTTTTGAAAACAATGGTTAGTTCGCAATAAAAAAGTTAATCATGGTAATTCAAAGAAGTTAGTTAAGTCTTTGTAAAAATAATAGAACATGGTAATACTAACATTCAAGGCTGTCTTAAATATACTTTGTCCTTATTCATCATGAATTTGTAACTTTTTTCCTTCTTTTATACTTTGGGTCCAGGATCTTGTATTTCATGAAGACGAGGTTTCTGGAAAAGTATTTACACATTGTGAGAATGGAGATTGTCAAATGTCAAAATTGGTCGAAGAAGTATATGTCAATCCCGATTCGGGTCAGCCCTTTTCAATCCTTTGCCGTGGTAAAGATATGCTTTGTGTTAGACGGTCTGATGTTCAAGTAAATTGATACGAGGGAGGAATATGGGGAAGTGTTATGGGTTACATGCGGGTTATGTTGTTTGATATTTTAATGCTAAGATCAGTTAACGTTGAATGATTGCTGGCCCTTTTGCATTTTCATATACGCTTGAGTTTCAAACAGTTTAGATGTTAAGTACGCACAACTTTATATGAAAAAACGAATGCATTTAACGTACTGATCAAGTGTTGAACAATTCCATAGTTTATAGTAGGAAAAACTATCCCAAACAGAAATCACAATAACAATACAATACAAGAAAACATAAAGATATAAAATGAAGTTACGAACATAAACATTAGTTAATTAAACGGGAAAAACCCGATTCATGAAATTTCATTTACATTCGTGTTTAGTCTGGTGAACAAGAACAATGGGCTGGAATGTGTGAAGCCATTGAGGAGATAGTGAGCACTAGAAAAGGCCTGTATTTATAAGGTGTCACCCATGCATAAATGATTACCATCAAAAACTAATTAACCTTTCAAACCGATGTGATAGTTTTGGCTCCTACTCGTGAACTTGCACAGCAAATTGAGAAAGTTATGCTTGCTCTTGGTGATTACCTTGGCGCGAAGGTTTATGCTTGTGTGAGTGGAAACCTTGTTTGTGAGGACCAACACATTCTTGCAGCTGGACGTGTGTTTGACCTGCTGAAGAGGCTGTCATTGCAGTCTGACTACATCAAAATGCTTGCGCTTCATGAGGCTGATGAAATGCTTAATTTCAAGGGGCTTCAAGGATTATGTCAAATTCCTATCTAAACTTTTAGTCCACTCAAAACACACTTTTTTCATTGATAAAATTCAATTGATAACGAGTGTCAAGCATGATTAAAAAGTTTATTACAGGAAAATTTAGTTTTAATTTTGAATAAAATGCTTAGGAGGTTTTATAAGTTAAAATATGAAATACTCTTTTGGTGACTTATAATCTGTTTCATTCAAAGCTACTATTATAATAAACTTTTGGTGCCCCACTGAGCTAGGAGAGTTGCCAAGTTATTCCTTGTGGGGTTGACAATGGCTAGTGCCAAAAGCCACCCGGGATCAGGGTGTTCCCGCCAGTTCACACCTTTTGAGGATAATAAAGCATAACCCGAACCGACCCATTCATAAGTTAGCGTCACAATTAGCACTTCTAAACTTTGTGAATTATTGGATCTTTTCGGTGGGTAATGAATAGTCCTAGGAGTGATGTGAAATATTTTGTGGTGGTTTATTGTACTTTTGTAAGCTTAACTTCAAGAAACTATATGAGCTACTAGTAAACTGAATCATAGGAAGCATAGTGTCCACTGCAGCCGAACTAATCATTGTTATTCAGACGTTTAACACTTCTCTACCAGACCTATGATATCTTCCAGAAATTGGCAGCAAAGATTCAGGTCGGTGTGTTCTCTACTACAATGTCTCCGGAGGCCCTCGAAATGACAAAAAGGTTCATGAAGAAACCAGTAAGGATCCTTGTGAAACGTGATGAGCTCACACTAGAAGGTATCAAGCAGTTCTACATCAATGTTGAAAAGGAAGACTGGAAGCTTGAGACATTGTGTGATCTTTATGAAACTTTTGTTAGTGTGTTAGGATCTCGAGATCACGAGATTGCACACTTTACGTATTAAGAGTAAATGAATAATAATTATTTATAAAATGTTATATTTAATTATTATATACACAAAACACTTAACGACCGTTAGTATTTAACGTATAATTACTAACGACCGTTAAACGAATAAAAAGAAAGTTTTATATGTTAATAATTGGAAGTCAAGAAGGATCCGGAACACCCTAAAGGGTATGGCCGGTCGTGGGTTTAGGGTTATAACCCAACCCACACAATCTTGAGCTCCAAGTTATCTACAATATATATACAAACTCAAGGGTTATTGTTTTGGTACCTTTTGTGCACACACATAATACCAAACCCTAAAGTTTTCCCTTCTCTTTTCTTTGTTTATGTAGCGAAATGTGCTTCAACACCTTCAGAGGTGGCACGCATCAGTAAAGTTCCATATGCTTCGGCAGTAGGATATATCATGTATGCGGTAAGGTACACAAGGCCAGATGTGGCGTACGCTCAAAATGTTGTCAGTCAATTTCAACAGAATCCGGGTGATAATCACTGGACTATTATTAAACATATTCTAGAGTATCTTAGGAATAAGAGAGATCTCGTGTATGGTGGAAATCCAGCTACAGAACTTGATGTTACAGGTTAATGTGATGCGTCCTGGCAATGTGACAAAGATGATGCGAAGTCTCACACCGATTATGTCTTTGTTATCAATGGAGGAGCTGTAGACTGGAGGAGCAAGAAGCATAGTACAATTGCGATGTCTGCGACAGAAACCAAATATATAGCTGCTTCGAACGCTGCTATGGAGGCTACCTAGATTAGGAAATTCATTTCAGGTCTTGGTATTATGCCTTCAATTGAATTACCTACTAATATGTATTGTGACAATTCTTCTGCAATCATATTTGCCAATGATTCGGAGTCATGAGGGGTGATTGTGTACAATTATATATTCCAAAAGAAATACAACGGACGTATGTATTTTCTAGGTCGTATCGTCCAAGTGAAGTGTGAATACAATCTCGTGATTCGTGTTCGTGATTGTGTGATTTGAACAGTGAGAAATAAAAGAGATTTTTGGATTTTTAAACTAAGAATATATAACATAAACTAAATCAAACAAATAAGCATATAAAACATATACTAAAAACACAAATACCCTAAAACGTAAATAAAATAGCCCTAAAAACTCAAATTTATTTAAAAAAAATCCTAAACACTTAAAGAGAATTTTAGAAAAAGAATTTGTATTTTTCTGATTTTTATTTTAGTTATAATGAATTAAAAACTATTTAAAAGAAAATAAATGATTAAAAATAGTAAACTAAAATGGAAAAATCTCAAAAATTACAGAAAACTATTTTAAATGATTATAAACTAAATAGGATAAGAAATTTAGGAAAAAGTGAAATCTAAACTAAAAACACGAAATTGCGGGATAAACTCGACCCTAAAAAGCAAAATGGTGAAATACTAATTCTAGAAATGTAATTCTATTTTTCATATATCCTATTTAATAAAAGAAAATTTTCGAAAAAAGAAAAATAATTTTTTGACTTTTATTTTAATTATTATGATTTAAAGACTAAATAAAAGAAATTAAATGATAAAAATTAGTAAGACTTTTTGGAAAATTTTGAAAATTTTATGAAAACTACTTAACGTAATAATGAAAGAAAAAAAATTAAAATGAGAAAAAAAGCTCTGAAGAATAAGCAGTAATAAGCTATTTAAAAGTTGATAAGCAAATTAAATAAGAAAGGTTAAATAAAAAAATAAGGAAAAGGATGACAATGAGAAAACCCTAGGGCAGTTGGTGAGTGTGTGTGGTGTGCAGGAGGTACAAGGTTCAAAACCCTGGACACTCTTTTTGCAAAATCTTTTTATTTATTTTTTATTTTTCTTTTAAAAACTTAAAATATAGATAAAAAAACAACTTTTGTAAAAATAGGTTTTTAGAAAACTTAAGAAAAGCTGAGAAATAAGCTCTGTTTGAAAATAGTTGTGAAAAGGGAACTTGAAAATTTGAAAATGAAAAGCTAATAAGGGTACAAGCTAGTACAAGCTTGTGCTACTAATACCTATCCTAAATAAAGCTAACTAAACTAAATATATCTAACTGAATAAGCCTAATAAGCAGAAAACTAAATACGCAAAACTGGAAAAGGCATAAACCAAACAGTCCCTAAGGCATCTTTTAAGTTAGGAAAAAGCTACCCATAAGCTAATGGAAAAGGCTAAAACTAAAAACATAGAAAGTTAAGCTACCAATAAGCACAAAAATCAAAATTATGGGCTAATTTTGAGCTTATAATCTAGCTTATAAAGACAGATATGTAGGTGCAGGCACAGAAATAGCCTGACCAAGGCTTTTTAAGCAATAAAATAAGCAGGATATCTATTAAGCTAAAGTTTATAAACTCAAAGCAGATATATAATGGCAACAAAGGAACTCAGAAATACACTTTTTGAAAGTTTTGAAACAGAATAAAGCTAGAAATCGGATCTTATGTAAAGGCTATTTAGACATAGTTTATGGTTTTTCAAAAGTGAACACAAACAAAGAAAATTTGGCTAAATGACTTGAGATCTTATAGACTCTTAACCTAAACTTTAAAACAAGTTACATAAACTGAACTAAGACCAAAATAATAACCAACAAACACCTTAATCTTCGTAAACCAACTTATCTATCATCTGTTAAATTTGAATGATCATACCAAAAATGCCTAGCCACAACGTCACAAGTCATAGACTTGTGGTTCAACTTCATCTCTACTTTGAATCCACCATAACAAATTACTTAGTGAATTCCCATCATCATGTCCTTCTAAACTTCTAATCTTTTCAAGAGCAACACGTTTGTCATACACTCCTTCTAACGCATACACAAACCCTTTCCACCCTTCACCAACACCTTCTCTATCTAACGCAGGTAAAGTCCATTTCACAAGCTGCTTCACAAACTCGACATCCGAAAATAAAGCCTCAGTAATCGGTGACAATGGAAGTACTTGAATCCCCAGCCTGCATTCTTTCCATTCAGGAGGAGCAAACCACAACCCACTGTCTCTTTTATTCGCCCATAATACTCCCACCACTCGGTTTTGGCTTGTGAAGTCTTTAGGGTACAAAACGTTATTCTCTTTTACATGCCACCATGTTTGAGATGCGTGAATCTCCATGGCTAATAGTAAAGAGCCGGTTGAAAAAAGATCCTTGTCCCCATACGTTAATCCCATTAGTGCAGCTGAGTAATACGCGTTCACTGCTTCACTTGTGCTTTCTTGGTTCCTACCATCTGCAAATTCTGTCAAACCTCCAGCCCATGAATGTAACTTCCACAAATCAAAGCATCTTAATCTAGTATACTTTGTGTTTTCGCCTCTTCCTAATGTCATGAAATTCTCCATTAATGAGTAGGCTTGAGGTTTGTATTGGCTTCCCCAAACAGGGTCTAGTTTCGCAAGAACAGCAATACCGTAAAGAAAGTAACCGATATGGTAATGGTGATCGTTGTATATCCCAAACCCGAAATCAGCACCAGAATCATGAGAACCTAGTTTTGTTAAGAGCCCACCCCAAGATTTATCATACAGAAAACCATTTTCATTAAAGGTTCCATCTAACCATGGTTCGATTGTATCCTTCAAGTAATTTTGAACCTTAGGCATTACATCAAGATAACCAATTTCTTCAGCTATTAATGCTAATCTAGCTGCTCTTGCCACTAATTTCCCATAAAAGTATGAAGATGTTGTCGATATTGAAATTGAATCCAAAGCTTCCACATCCTTAACAAGAGAGTTCACGATCTCAGGGATTGATTCTTCTTTGATTCCTTTGATCGAATGCCAAGTTACTGAAACCGGTTCGGTTTTTAAGACCCATGAATTCCCAGTAACACCCACAAGTTCACCATCAATGCTACTATATTTAAACTCATCAAGAACTTTATTTGAAGACGAATGATCAATAAGACGACGATGAAGAGGGTTCGCTAACATTAGCAAATTCCCCGAACCTCTCGTTTCCCATTTATATTCAACACCAGATGGTGCACTAACTACAGCATCACCCGATATTGGATAACAAGAACTGAACTGATCAAGAATAGGTTCAAGTTTTGAGTCAGAATTCGGCAGTATCACAATACGAATTATACCAGAAAACGGCAAAGATGTGATATCTGACATCTTATATGTCAAATCAATAGGTGAAGAGGAATACAACACCCATGTCTGGCCGTTGTTGAGACAGAATTTGTACATTGTTTTTGATGAATCAGAAGTAAAATCAAGAATTGCATGAATAGTTGAAATTGAGAGTCCAACTTGTTGCAATACTTCAAAAGTTAAAAATGGGCTGCCTCTCACGAGAAAAAATCTTAAATTTGGAAGATCCAAAGTGACACTTAGATCACTGAATGAAGATACCATGTGGGTTTGTTTCGGGTCAGGTTTATTGACTGCAGAGATGGTGAGATCAGCGATGAAGACTTGAGTTGAGAATGTGGTGGTGGTGAATAGTGATGGGTAAGATACAGAAATCGCTGAGGATGCTGATTTGATCAGATACGGGTGGATGTATTCGGGTTGATCACCATTTTTTAGGACAAAGTTTTGAAAGAATGAGCTTGTGGGGAGAGGGGACGTAAGGAGATCGGGTGAGAAAAAAGTGGAAGGGTCAGGGAGGACAGCCGACTGGGAGTCTGGGAACATGAAAGGGTGATTGGGTGGGTGGTTCATGGTGGATCCATAACGAGAATACGATGAAGAGCATGCATTGTTCATCAAAGACGGCCTATATGCGCTATTACATACACTTTTACGTATGTGTGGGAACATAGCAATCACAGCCACAACGAAAACCTGCAGAAAGAAGAATATGTAAGCTTTGGTAAAAAGCTACTTGTTTCCGTATCAGCTAAGTAGTAATTTTGTCGGAAATTAAAACCAGTATAAATTATGAAATTGTGTTTGTGTTCATTGATGTATATGTAACTACAGAAGAATATTACATACCCCAACATATAGAGGAAAATGACTTGGTCGTCGATCTGAGCCGAAAGGTTTTCGACTCGGGGTTGATGCCCCTGCAGCACTTGTAGTCGACCCTACAAAATTATATCACGTTGAATTCCAAAAGAGCCCAAGTACAAAAACTATTAAATTAGATATGATGTTCTTTCAAGAGATAAGAAAACCAAGTGCGCGGTGCGCCTATAATAAAAATGGTAGATATACAGAGAACAAATTGTGTACCTGAGTTAGGAGGCTGCCTACGTTGGTTTGCAGAGTGGGAGGTAATATTTGTAGCCATCGGTTCTGCAACAATATGATGGTCCTGTTCACCAAGAAGTATCCAAATTTGTTGTAAGAAAGCTGTTTAAAACGTGTGTGATAATCATACACATTGCACAAAAGGTTCCCACAAGTGCAACTCATACAAGTCACGTGATTTGTAGAAATTTACAGACATCCTAGTATAAAATGCCGATTCATCAGCATCACATAAGGTAACCACTTTATAATCTATGAGGTTTAAAGTAAAAGTAAACCAGCGTGCTTTCAGTTTCCACTACCAAATTCCAATGCAACAGTGATATAAACTCAACGAAATTTATGTCATTACGCACACATAATTTGATCTCATACTCATTAACACATAAGTTGACAATCTTGAGTTCTTGACCCAAAGTCTTTCAAACCGGTCAGAATGGGTCAGAATGCGGTAACAAGGAATATTAATCGCGCATTAAACAGGACCGAAAAAGTAGTAATCATTATCAATGTGTTTAAGTGAGAAAATTTCAAACTAAACCCTAAAAAGTTTACCTACGTGAAGTTCATTAACTATTAAGAAAAACACACACACACAAAAAATAAATAAAAAAAACAATTACCATCTTCTAAATGCTGTATAAGACTTTTTGTTGTTGCTGGAATACACTCGATCGCTGCTGGTTTACGTGTCTATGATTTGTGAAAAGAGGTGATTGAGTATATTTTTTTATATAATAAAACAAAACCCTAATGTACTTTCTTATTTCAAAAAAAAATTTATTTCCTTATTAAATAATATTTTAATTATTATTTTTTATTTTATTATAAATTCCTTTAATTAATACAATAAATACAAAAAATATATATAAGATGCAACTAACAATAGAATTAAACTTTTTAAATCATTATCTTAAATAATAAAAACTATAATTAAAAATCATAAATCAAACAAAACAAATATTAAATTATTTGTTTTTTAACAAATAAAAATATGTCATTCAAAAAAAAAAAAAAAAAAAAAAAAAAAAAAAAACCGCGCGTATACGAGCATTATAACTGGTATATATTGATAGAGATTCTTTATTTATGGGAATTGTGAATTTAATTATGGGGCATTACTAATATATATTAAAAGTCAAGGTACGCGACGTCGTTTTGCAGCCCCCGTTTCCCGCCAAAACCACCAGGCCTCCTGCAGCCCAAGCCCGCCCCTTCTCTAGCCCAGCTTCGCTCCACATCAAGTCCAAAAATTTTTATAATAATACATACGCATCATCTGGAATCTGGAAATTTCCGGATACATCAAACCTCAGCTCATACACACGCACATATAGCCAAATCTGCAAAGGCAATTGATCGACAATGAATCTTCCATCGGTGATTATCATGATCGAAGTATGGAGAGGTATGTGCGTCGCCCCTTTTCAGAACTCATAAAAATCGATAGCCCTTAATCAATTAGGGCTTTTAGGTTTTATGTTTTCATTTATGTGCATTCGATTGGGTTTGTGTTTTGCAGGTAATTTCTGCCTTTATTATGCGTTGGTTGCCTTTATGGTTTATTTGGTGTCGGAAAAACACAAGAGGGTAAAACGACGTAGTTTGCTATCTCCTTAATTTTTAGATTTCGTGGTAATCCCAAGTCATAACATTTGTACTTGATTTGTAGTTTTTTTTGTTTCGATAAAGTATAAATTGTTGTTGATTGTTTTGCAGCTATTGATTAAAATGGAGCTAATCGACAGTTGTTTGGTGGAGCGATTTCCGCAAATTTCCCTCTTAGGTTTGAAGTTAGTTTGTAGTTTTCTTTTCGGTGTGGGTTTGATTAGCGCGTGTTTATAGATTTTAATGAGGAGGTGTCTGTTTTCGATTGCAGGATGTGAGCAATATACGTGAAGTTCCTGAGCACCAGGTTTGTTTCATTCATATGTTTGTTCTCACTTTAAATAGTTAGAAACGGATGGTTTTACTTCTTTGATTACTCACAGTTTAAATAAATCGTACGTTTTTATTGTGTTCAGGAAATAACTTTATGGAACTTCAACTTTGTTAGGAAACCATCGCCAAATGGAAGGTACACCAATTTTTTATTTTAAATGGTCATTTAGATTAGTGTAATCTGTTTTTCCAGGTTCCATTTCATCACCATATAGTGTATTCGTTTACTGAATTTTGGTTGTTTGTCAGTGCGGCTATTCAAATGTTGATGGCGACCGATTCTTTTATTTCTTTTCACGTGGAACACTTCTTATAAAAGAGCTGAAATTGTTTGTCCAACGTAATATCAGATTGGTTGAAAATGCCAATGAAAAGAATGGTGAATTGGTCTAAACAAGCCTAAGAGCGGTAAAGGTTTTGGCTTCGCTGAAACTGTATCCCCATTTAGCATTTTTGTCCGTTTGCTCAAATTTGTCAAGTCATGGTCAAATTCACGCCATGATCACATTAGAATTGTGTGACTGTAGGTTGATTTAAACACAATTTCACTCGCAATTACCGATATATAAGCTCATGTGTATATTGGTTTTTGTTTTGTATGCATGATTGTAGTATGTGTGAATACAGTATACAAATGAACGGCTGATCTATAGTGCTTATTTATATTTTGTTCTTGGAATAGGTGTCACCATGGATCGACAGAATAGCGGTTGCAATCTGCAAACAGATAATCCGTGTCTGCGGTCTTAGACTGTAGGTACGAAGATGAAATTGAAAACTGCTATCGCTGTCAGCTGAGTTCAGTTTACTTTTGAATTGATTTGTCTATTTTTTATGTATCAATTATCCAGAACCACCATCGGATTATATACGTCGGACTATACACGTCGGACTATGTGTGTTGGAAATATAGCTAAAGGAGTTGATTCAGTTGAAACGTGGAGCAAGGTTGAAAGGTGGAATATTCTATCTCGACCGTGAAGCAAAGATATTGTTCATCATCCGTATCCGCATCCGTGGGTAAGTATTTCTTATTTTCACTTTAATATCGAACTTTTGAATTGATTTATTATTATTATATATTTTTTTTTATTCCTCTGGATTATTGTTTGTTAATAAGCTGGAAAATATAAGTGGGTGCTTCTTCAAACTTATTTTTTAGCTTATTTTGAAACTCAAGTGGTCTAAGGGGGTGTTTGGATTAGCTTATTTTATGGGCTTATCGGCTTATTGAGATTTAGGAAAGCCAATAAGGTCACTGTTTTTTTTGGCTTATTACCTTATAACCATTTAAAGTTATGGCTTATTCAAGCCATAAGCTCAAATGGGTAAGCCAAAAAAATTAAAAAATAAGCTTATTGGCATTCCCAAATCTCGATAAGCTGATAGGCCAACAAATTAAGCTAATCCAGACGCCCCATTAGCATATCATAATCATAATAAGCTTATATAATCTCAGAAGTAAAGATTAGCTTTTGAAACATTAGCCAAAATTACGTAAGCTAGGGCGTATCTTGCCAGAAGTAATGCTTTAAATGATTTTTAAGTATTTGGCAAGGTTTTGATTGCTGATGGAAAAGGTGTGTTCACTGAACTGTTTTCGTTTGGTTGTAGGGTATGTTACTGGGATTGTTCAAGGTCTGTGAATGGCCGTATCTTGCCAGGGCGTTTACGCTAACGCACCCATGCCCAATTATGAAACAGGTAAATACAATACTCTTAGGTTAACAAAAGGCTATTTAAGAATGATAAATACGTCACTTCATGTGCATAAACTGTTTTTTCTGCTGTCAGGTGTTACCTATTTGCGACATCAAAGGGTTCAACTAAGGGTATCCAAACATTTGAAGATGCTGCAAAGTTATTTAAGGGGAAGGTATATGGGCGTAGCAATTATGTCAACTTATAAATTTATCACTCGAGAGTGTTTAATAATTCCACATTATCTTTTTCTTTGCATCTTATCTTTGTATATGTGGAAACAGACAACGAAGGTGTCGGAAAGCCTGTTGCAGATTTTTTTAGAATCTCAGGACATGCTCCACAAGTAACATCCATGTTAGTTGGCCTGTTTTGGTGTTAATTCAAATGAACATCCATGTTAGTTGGCCTGTTTTGGTGTTAATCGTGTAGTAGTTGTGGCCCGACCCACTAAATCCCTCCCGTTAATAAAGATGCGAGAACCCTAGAAGACTCCGTAAATCCTCCACAACATAAATTCAATCAGGAAACCAAAATTTTCTGCTGCTGATGATGGTGGTGCAGATCTTTGTTCCAGTACGCCGGTGCAGATGGTGGTGGTCGGCACTCAGATAATCATAAGGAAAAACCAAAGAACTAATTAAGGTAACTATTTTCCAACTAACATGAATTTTTTGGTTGCGTTGTTTGGATTATATTCAAAAGTAGGCCCAAAATTTTATATGCTGTAAATTTTATATATTTGTTGCCAAGTTGCCGTTTTTATGACTATTTGAAGTATATGTTGTAAAAAAAATTTATACTATAAAATGGTTAAAAGGTTATTACTGAGTGTTTCCATTAGATTATTTCTTGAGTTTATGGCATTTTTTAGTTGGAAAACTGATAGGTTTACTTTTGGGTTTAAGTTTGATAAGCTCATAAGCTTACTTTTTGTGGCTTATGAGCTTATAGTTTATTCAAGCTCTTTAGCTCAAGTTGATAAGTTCATAAACCCCAAAAAATAAAAATAAATAAATAACTTATGGCTTATAAGTCCTTCATACAAACTACTGCCGAACACCACTGAGAATAACCTCATCTTTTTAGAGTTAATGAGCTTATGGCTTATTTAAGTTTATATGCTGAAGTTGATATACTCACATAAGCGACTATATAGACGGTTATTCCACATAAGTGCATCCTACCTTCATTAATCAATAAATCATCATACGTTTGTTCTAATGATATCATGACTCTATTTCAAGTATACACATGGTGCTAACCAGACTTAAAACGCAGCTTGCTATTCAGGTTTTCATCAGGACACAAATCTGGAAACTCACATACATGGTATACATCTTTTTCCTATTTGACTTATTTAGCTTTTTAGCCTTTTTCCAGTTACAAAGAACAAACTTTTGGCCGTAAGTTGGATGGGAGAGGCATGACGCAAAAACCTTCCTGCGATTACATTGTAGGACTTTCTCACCGAGTTAGTAACCGGTATCTTGGTGGGGCAACCTGAACGGAATTGTGGTTACAGCCATGGCTGGCATTTGGTTTCGTTGCTATATTTTCGTACCTGATCCTTATGGGTGTCATTTCCATCCAAAGACAAAAGATTGTCGTCTACAGTCTGTGTGTGTGTGTTTACATCTCTTCCATTCAGGTGGAAGATTTGTCTTCGCGGCTTCCGCACCTGTGGCAGTTAATGGTTAACAAGCTAGAATTGTTTTTCTTTTCATTAGCTATTATGAGATGCTATGTTTACATGTAATTTTATTGTTACTTATGTTTGAGCATCTTTCTGTTTTAGGCAGTCAAAGTGGTTGATTTCCTCCGTTAGCAGATGTCGTTGGGTCAATAAGAACAATTGCACCAGTGCTAGCACATCGCACATACGCTAGAAAGCCTATAAGATTATTAATAGGTACCATTTATTTCCTCTTTCTACTTGAGATTACACTCAAAATTGAAGTTTCTGGATTAGTAGATAACCTGTTCTTACACGGTATTTGCATCTTTTATTTTCCTGTTGTTTTACATTGTTTATTTCCACAAGCATCAATGTAAAAAACAACTTACGCAGTGTTTGGGCACATATTTTACATCTCCGTATGCTGTTTTTTAACAGCTTTTTGCCTTGGAAAGGCTCAAGTAGAGGAAAATGATCGCTTTTTTTTTTTTTTTTTTTTTTTTTTTTTTTTTAATACCAGTCGGGATTAAAACTTACTTGGCTTTTATTTTTTTCCCCTTTTGTAGGCACTCATGGTTAAGCTCAATAAAAATAAATAAAATAAAAATAAAAATTGCTCCAATAATGAACAAGGTACTTCCATAATTCTTCACATGTCAAAATGGGTCATTCTTGGTTTTATGTCGGGTTAGGTTGGCCAGAAATCTGATGTTTGGTTTTGTGATTAATGCAGTATTGGGAGAAGGTGGACTTTTCATTTCAGATTGTTACAACGGTAGGTACCCTAAGCAGGCAAGAAATCCACCAAAGAACCTTG
The DNA here is from genome assembly GCA_030686995.1 of Artemisia argyi. NCBI lineage: Eukaryota > Viridiplantae > Streptophyta > Magnoliopsida > Asterales > Asteraceae > Artemisia > Artemisia argyi. Next base: position 7,535,556 of record CM060705.1, read on the forward strand.
CGAAAGATCATCCAAATGTTCTTAGCTCTAAATTTTTTTACAGGTATACGCGTACTATCACAGAGGCGAGACAGATACTTGCATACCGAGTGTGCCTATTCACAGTCCATGGTTGATTAGGATGTTAATATTTCACAAATCAAATCGAGTAGACCACAAAATTCATCAACTCTTTTTGTTTCATAATTATTGAAACCAATTACCGAATCAGTTTCAACGCATTTGTTCCTGGTAGGTACTAGGTACTCTTACTATTATATTCTATATTTAACTTGAAATTCAAGCTAACACTGTAACTATTATTGTGACAGAAAAAATAAGAAGGCCGTTTCTTGGAATTGCGATTCTTGCGACAGTGGCTTTCATCTTCTTCTTATGCACCTGGTATTTTACTATTGGCAGTTATAACTTCACATCTTTGCTTCTGATCATGCATTTATAATCATATGATTAACTGAAAGTTAATGACTTCATTTTTCGCTGTTGATATTGTTTACTTTATATGTAAATTTTATTTTACTCGCATAGAAAATGTCAATATCTTATTGTCATTGCATACTTGAAATTAACTGACTTTGATGACCAACTAAGCAAATTAGGCTGCTGCACTGCCAAAGGTACTGGCATCAGTAGGTTTAGTGTAGCACAAGGTTGAATATACAAAGCTTCTCATTAATGGAATTTGTTGACACACGTATGGTACGCGTTTAGTTCGCTGAATCATAACGTCTGCTAAGCTCTAAACCAAATACAACGACAAAAAAACTCGCCAGGCCGCAACGCGGCCGGCCACCGCCGTTCTAGTTGTCTTAATTAAGGTAAAGCTTAACTAGGGATGTAAACCGCGCTCGTCATGGGAAAATCATCCAGCCGCGTATACTTATGGCCAAAGTTTGCTTTAGTACCTTCGAATTTGGCCAATTGTATTCTTTTGTATCCTAACTCAGTTGACTTATACACATGTTTATCACATCACCTACTTTCGTTAAAGATTTTATAAAATCTATACTATCTATCTATACTAGATATAAAAGAAAAACAGAATGAAAAATGAAATGTTGAAAGTTAAATATGAGTGAAATAAAAACACTACGGGTGCGTTTAGTTAAACACCCTTGTTTTCAATAAAATATCTTGTGTAAAATAAGGAAAACAGAGATCGCGTTAAAATTAGTGTTTTCCAATAAAATGTTTTGCAAAACACAAAATACATGTTAGTGCAAATGTTACGACGTTTAATATATACAATGTCTTCATGTTTTAATGATAACAAACATGTAACATGTAACACATAACGTAAAGTGCACAAGTTACTTGTTAACACATCAACGTCTCTCGACGACCCAAGTCTACATCACTTCAGGTATGAACAAACACTATACCGATTTTGTTAAGTGATCAAAGAATTATTTTTGTCCTTAAACCTTACACTCTATAAATGTCACAAAACCTTTTTACAAGAATAAACTAGACAAATTATTTTTGTATTTATAAAGAAATGTTTTTAAAAAAATAATTTTGAATTTGAAATTTGAATTTCAAATTCCCAACAACTATTTTTCTCGCCTAAATCAGATAAAATTTTCACCAGATAAATTTTCACCATTAAAGGACAAAAAGAGGAGCGTCTGTCGAGACAGTCCCTTAAATATAAGGACTCGACATTCCGCTTAGTGTCGTTAAACTTGGTGTAAGCTCTGTGTATGGTTTGTTCCACCTAAAGGGAGCGTGTCGACTAGTGAAGTAACTCTCGAGTGTGGTACTCGAGGAGTGGAGTAGGACAAAGAGGTGTTTCGTGCCGAACCACTATAAATCATTATGTCTGGTTTGCGTTTTCTCTTCCCATCTCTTTACTTTCTACACTTGCATTAGATTTAAGTTTGTGTGGCTTGTTGTGTGTATGCTTGTGACATTAACTAGTTAACTCAAAAACGCAAAATATAAGAAAACTTAATCACATGTCTTAAACTCGCCACTGATGGCGGTCCCTTAATTAGGCCGACGGTCCCAAATATATATGGGACCGTCCACACATATTAAGGACCGTCCACAGTATGATCAGTATTAACTTAGTTTTTTTAATCTTGTGTGGTGCTTATGTTTATGTGATTAATTGTATACATGTAAGTAAGTGACATATATATTTGTTATGAGTGGCATAACCACTATTTATATTTACTCACACTTGATCGGGAATTTGATACGAAACATTTAAGATTTTAAACAAGAACGTATTCACCCCCCCCCCCCAATGTTTCTACAATTGGTATCAAAGCCACGTCGCTCAAGTTTTCAAAACAAATGGTTTTTAAAATAGAGTATGGTCCACGTATCAAATTTATCATTATGTGGAATTAAATATGAAAAGTGTCTAAGTTACTAAACATGTGCTAGAATACTTTGTTACTTAATTCGTACTAGTTTTGTTGCTTAAATACATTTTGTATACTAAAAATGTGTTTTTTGCTTACTGGTGGCGGTCCATTTTCTCTGGATGGTCCTTTATCACTAAGGGACCGTCGGATATTTAAGGGACCTCCACCAGAATGGTGTCAACTTTTAAAATTCATATAAAATCAACCGTAAGTCTGTAGGAGTCGTGCTACCTGCCGTTTTAAAGGCAATTGGGTCTACTTTCATTTAAAAATACTTGAAAGGATTGATTCCAAACTTAAATAAGTGGTAAATGCAAAATACTACATAGTAGTCAAAACCTTGTGTTACGTTTTAACGTAAAACTTGCATTTTACTCTTTCTTTCGAGTTGGACACTTCTAGTCAATGAATCTTTGTAAAATGTTATCTTTATCTTTTCAAAATATTGATATAAATTAATGGGGAGGAAAATTCTTTTTGAAAGAAAATCAAGCAAGTATACATTGTTGTATCTAACATACAAAATGATTACGAATATCTTTGTGTTTGCTATGCTAAATGATTATGTGTTTTTAACTGCTTTTTTATGTTATAATGTTTTAGTAAATTACTTAGATATGTAGACTAAGTTGATTAATCATGTATAACGAAAACAATCGTCTTACGCAATTATCTTTCCAAAGATTCAAGTGTTAAAATAAGTCACCTTAAAATATGTAACAATTCTTCAACTTGATTTCTAAAACATTGCATGCACTTATCTTGGTTGGCCATAGGTTGTCTAATCAAGATAAAGGTTTATAACAATACATTAGTATTTATGTAAAAGAAAATGTATTCTTGAACCTTGCATGTATTTGAACACACACTAATTGATTCAAACATGTAGTCATAAACTAGTTTTACATAAGTTGTGTATTGTATAAAAATAGTTAGGATAATTATTTTTATACTTATGAAATGTCAAAAACTATGAATGGTTTTCGCACACAAAAATAAATGACAATCTTGAATCCTTAAGTTAACATGTCTTTTTTATTAACCTCTCACATACAACTAGTATTAAAGTTGATGGAGCACATTCTATAAATCTTTACTTATTTTCTTTATTAAAAAGAGTGGTTGTGAGGATCAAGAAAGATTTCGAGCTTATATCGATTCATTATTCAAATTATGATTGATATAATTGTCGAATCTGATGGACAAGATTTTGAGTGTGGACATGTAATTGCAGTCATTATTTATTTAGCTTCAAGATATAATAAAACATATTATCTTGGACCTACATACTCAATCACACTCGATTGTTATGAAAATAATAACTTACACTTGTGTTGATGATGTCATATTGAGTCTTCGTGTCCAATGGTTATGTTCCAAACATTAAACTAATATGTTCAAAAGATGCATAAAATACACAACGAAGTAGGATTGACGACTCGAATGCTTCATCCGAAATATTCAAGCAATTTACACTGCAACACAATTTGTAAATGTGTTATTTCCGAGAAACCAAACACGAGCAAACAAACAACATATGTCGACTTTGCTCATGAACGAGTCAAGACTCAACATCACATGTCAAGTAAAAACGTCACACATAATACGCCATATCTTGATTAAAAAAATTGGATATTAGATTTCGTAAGCAACCTAATACAACGTGTGTTACCACTTAAACAAGTAAAATTCGTTAACCACATTATAACTGAAATACTTACTTTCAGAAGCAATTCATAAGAGTGAAAAGTTTATCATTTTAAATAAGCATATTCGTCAAATGATACAATATGTTTTCACTCAATGATAAAACGTAAAACATTACAAGATCGATTAAGGTAAGTAACCTTAATTAGACTCTCTTTCTCAAGACTTACTATGGAGTATTCAACATGTTAAAATAAGAATTATACAAACAAAGATGTCTTCCATAAGGTCATGTAATACACCAGCGAAACCAAAACAACCTCCAAATCTCAAACACGTATTGTGCTTGCCTTTGTAAGGATTTTGTGTAAGACAATTGTCTTCATTAACTGACCTTTAAAATATGGTTAGGACATGTATAAGCAGAATCAGCTAATATCATCTTTGGAAAACTTCGATGGGAAAATATAGGAATTCCAATTTTTCCAATATGAGAATGGCTACTGGAGAACCTATTGCACTAGAAACTCAGTTTGACCTATCGGTTGAATTTCTTCCAGGAGAGAAGTTTGGTTTGTGGTAAACCCATAAAAATGGTCGTGTTTGGCCTTAATTGAGCATCGCTGGTGATAGTCTCGTACCTATTCTCTAACATGAAAAATTTCCATTCCTACATTTGACTAAAGACATTTTACATCGATGATCTTTGTCTCCTGTTAGGATTGGACTTTAAACAAGTAGTAATTAGGATTTTCCTTGACAAACCTATATTACTCGCACATATGTGTTTAATATTTGTAAACAACAACTTGCTCTTGTATAATATGATTAAATGTCTTTATGCCTCCTTAAATGCTCATTGTCAACTTGCTTAATTATTGAATGCATGTTCATTAGAAAGATCTTGCTTTGAATTAGCTTTTCTAATGTCATATTTCTTGATATATGTCTATGATACATGCTCTTATGTGCTAAGTGTCAACATGTTTTGCTTAATGCTTGTTTTCATAGTAATCATGTTTTGTATGCATCTCTTTACATGACTTACGTGTTATTTGTGCACCTAAACTATGTTGGACCAAGTATGCCTATCATGATAATCTCTTAGATGCCATAGAGTCTTACATGCTAATATCCTTGATTATTATTTCATGCATGCTTAAATGACTTACATGCTTAAAATCTTTTATTATTATGCAACTAGGCTTATTCCTCCTCACACTAGATCATAATCTTCCTTTAGGGTTTCTAGCTTCACAATCTCGTCTTCTTCCAAATAATCTACTCTTTTATCTAGGAAAGATTACTCTCACACTTCTCTACATTCTTCCTACACTTCTCCTCAAATCATTTGTAAATTCTCCTAATCCCAACAAATGATTATATACAATTTTCATATAATCCTAACAGTTCTAAAAACATTCTTTACCAAATCCCTAAATCATTCCTTAATCATTATTTCCTAATTATTTTCTCTTTTAATGGCAATATGATTTTCTCATAATCACTCCTTTGATTATTCCTATCATTATCATTGTTGCCCAATTCTTTTCTATTTTAATGGTAGATTTTCACATGATCAATCCTTTGATTACTCCTATCCTTTCATATGGGAAAAATAGAGAAAACTGGAGAGACTCTACACCTCACTGATGACAGTCCCCAAATATATTGGCGGTCCCTTATATATATGGGACCGTCTCCTATTTAAAGGACCATCCCCAGTCGAGGTGTCACGAACTAGTTCACTATTTTTTCCTCTTCTGCAATACTTTGAACCATCCTACATCATGCCTTGTCAAAAACTCACAAAGAAGCATCTTCCTCATCCTGTTCCTTCTTTACTTCACAACTCCAATATGAGTCTTCATCCATTCATAAAGAGTCTCCTAACCTTAATCCTCAAGATCTTTCATTGCCATCAACATATCCACCTCCAATGAAAAAATTCAAATCTCTTACATCTTCATCATATCCTTCATTTTCTTCTTTCTTGGTCCTATTCATACAGTTGCTACCACCCATGAGAATTCCTTCAAAAACTCTTTCTTCTTCTTGACTCTCTAGACCATAGTCCATCGTACCATTCTTCTACTTTTATCACATTCACTTCTTCTTGATAAAGTACCCAACAAAACTAGGATAGTATATACCTCCTTTTAAGTCTCCCATATTCCTCACCTGCTTTCATCCTCATTCATTGTAAGTGAAAACGGTCCTTTCATTATCTCCCCACACGCATCTATTCTCATTCTCTTCAACATAAGCCAAAATTGAACCACCAACTTCAAATATGAAGTTTCATATCTTCTTCATTTCTTTTCATCTTCACACCATCCTTGCCAAACTTTGGCTCAAAACATCGTCTCTTTATTTTTGTTCATCCTTTCCAATTTCTCCACTTTAGAGAGTCATCTTCATTCTCATCTAGGAGCATATCATTCTCACCCTATATCACCCAGACACTAGACACTTATCTTGGAAGAAGTTAGAGAATGGTGTGTTAATCAACTATTATATGTGTTTAGCTTCAATCCCTCTCATGCCATGCTCTAGAATAATCATAATGTATTAATCTTTGATAATGCCTTCCTATATATATATCATCATTATTATATATGTGCACTTGTCTACTAACTTTTTTTTGTAGCATTACTTCATCGCTCGATTATTTGGTAACCAAAACTAGTTTTGAGCATACACCAAGGGGGAGCATTTGCAAGCCACAAACTCGGTTGCAAATCGTTGATGCATCTACATAATTTGTTGCTTGAAACTAACCCTTGATGTAGGTTAAACATTTGAAACATATTTTATTCATGGATATGCTAAAGTCAATGGGGATGCAATGAGCTGGGGGGAGCTCGGAAGTAGTTGGGTACATGTTTTGGAGTTGGTTAAACCATGGCGATATGAGCAAGGTTTCACTAGGATGATGCACGCTCAATTCTTTTAATGATAGTAGTAGGGATAGTCTAATACATTCAGGGATCATCTTAAATTCTATATGCTCAAGTTGTCTTCAAGCATTCTTCTCAAGACATTTTCTCAAGTCTTATACTCAAGTTATCTTCTCAAGCCTTCTTCCTCTCCTCAAGTCTACCTCTAGTACAAGCAAAGCTTTCTTCTTCTCAAGACATCTTCTCAAGTTTTCTTTTTGAGTCATCTATCTCTCAAGTTCTCATCGATCTTCTTTCTACCTCTAAATTGGCAACACCTTTTTGCTTCGACAAATGGGGGAGAGATGGAGGGTAAACAAGTAACTTCTACACTTTTCTATGAGTTTCATCATCAAAAAGGGGGAGATTGTTAGTGCAAATTTTACGATGTTTAATCTATACAATGTCTTCATGTTTTAATGATGACAAACATGTAACTTGTAATACATAACGTAAAGTGCACAAGTTACTTGCTAACACATCAACGTCTCTCGACGACTCAAGTCTACATCACTTCAGGTATGAACAAACACTATACTGATTTTGTTAAGTGATCAAAGATTTATTTTTGTCCTTAAACCTTACATTTTATAAATGTCACAAAACATTACAAAAATAAACTAAACAAATTGTTTTTATATATATAAAGAAATTTTTTAAAGAAAAATAAATTTCAAATTTCAAATTCCCAACAGATATTTTTCCTGGCTAAATCAGATAAAATTTTCACCACTAAAGGACAAAAAGAGGAGCGTCTGTCGAGACGGTCCTTTAAATATAAGGGACCGTCCGAGGTTTAAGGAACCATCCCCCCCCCCCCCCCCCCCCCCCGCTCCTCGAGCTGGCTATAAATACTGAACTATTTCACATAAAAAACTGAACTTCTTTGCACACAAACTTTCTATTTCTTTCTTCCTCCTTCTTTAATCACTGTAACTCTTTGGTATGTGTTTATAAGTGATCTCGTAATTCTCTATCTCAGGTGCAAGAGAAGAACACTCGAAGTCATCAAGAATTGAAGTGTTAATGAGTTCACACACAAACGTAACTAGTGTTACGATTCTCTTCTTACTCTTAACTCTATTCTTGAATATTAATAGATCTAACTTGTTTGTGAGTCGTGGTTAGGTTTTTTAGGTTAAAAACAGACAACGTGTAAGTCTATGAAGTGTTGTATCTAGACTAGGACTTTGTATAAGTTGGTGTCTAGGAGTCTGAAGACTTGGACATGGTGTGAGTCCAAGAAATGAGGACTAGGACTTGGTGTAGTTCTAGTGTGAAAATTGTGACTTAGTGAAGTCTGTGTGTGAAGGCTTGAACCGGGTGAAGATTCAAGTGAACATGATTGCACGTTCGTTTGAAGAAGTGGATGGGGTGATCGTCCATGTGAAGACCTAGATTGTGTGACGATCTAGGAGGACAAGAGTGCTTGTTCGTATGGCCATGTGGGCCTTGGTGTAGATTGGTTATAGCTAGGATTAGGACTCGACATTCCGCTTAGTGTCATTAAACTTGGTGTAAGCTTTGTGTATTGTTTTTTCTGCCTAAAAGGAGCGTGTTGACTAGTGAAGTAACTCTCGAGTGTGGTACTCAGGGAGTGGAGTAGGACGAAGAGGTCCTTCATGCTGAACCACTATAAATCATCGTGTCCAGTTTGTGTTTTCTCTCCCCATCTATTTACTTTCTACACTTGCATTACATTTATGTTTGTAAGGCTTGTTGTGTGTATGCTTGTGACATTTACTAGTTAACTCAAAAACGAAAAACATAATAAAACTTAATCACATGTCTTAAACTCTCCACTGATGGCGGTCCCTTAATTAGGCCGGCGGTCCCAAATATATATGGGACCGCCCACATGTATTAAGGACAGTCCACAGTATGATCAATAATAACTTAGTTATTTTAGTCTTGTGTGGTACTTATGTTTATGTGATTAATTGTATACATGTAAGTACGTGACATATATATTTGTTATGAGTGACATAACTACTATTTTATATTTAGCTACACTTGATCGGAAATTTGATACGAAACATTTAAGATTTTAAACAAGAACATATTCAACCCCCCCCCCCCCTCTATGTTTCTACACTACCCTAATTCCTAACTTAACAAGAAAAATAAAAAAATAAATTTTAGTTGTTTTCCTTTGTAACCCACAACCCTCATCCCTTTCTTCAAAATAGAAATTAGAAACATCAACTAAACGCGTTTTCTATATTTTCTATTATTTTCCTAACTTGAAAGTGATAAATTCCTTACTCGAAGAACTTCAAGTCTTACTCTAAAAATAAAGGACCTTACTTGAAGACCTCCGACCTTACTCGGAGAAATTCAAGCTTTTTCCAGAAAACCGATTCAAAAACTCACTTTTACCGACCCTATTTGACCAAAAATCATTCACAGTAGATACAAAACATGTTGTAGCTATTACAGAAACATTACCAGATACATATAATAAAATTTTTTGACCAGATCTGAAAAATAGTACGGACAGCTTAAAAACATGTACTAACCACCAAAAATCATCAAAATGTAATAACAAAGGCTCTGACGCCACTTGTGGGATCGTAAATATGTATGATTTATGTTAGTGATGAGCATTTTAACCCGAATCCCGACACCAAACCGGAACCGTACCAGAACTGTACCAATTCCCGATATATGGTACGGTACCGAGACTACGAAATAAGGTAAAAAAATCGGGACCACTAATTTGGTATGAGACTGGTACTAAATCGGGGAATTCCCAAAAAAATAGAGAAAACCGATTTCACAGTACCGGTATCCGAATCCCGTTCGGTACGTGATGAGTCTTGTATTGTACATATTTATACCCCGATATTATGTAAATTATATAGTAATATATACTTACTTATAGAACTTTTGGTACTTAATGCATATATAATTATGCAGGACTAAGGATTGAAGGAAAGACACGAAGAAGACATTAAACGAATGACTTTGAGAACTTATAAAGAATAACACATAGTTTGGACTAAAGCACGCCGAGGTTATAAAGAAGCACACCGCTTACGGGAATCTTTGGTCAACTATATAACTACGAGTCAAACATTGAAGTACGACGGTCTTATTTTACAAGAACGCTGGTTACGTGAAGAGAAGCCCGCCGGTGTTATATCGGTTGTGTCGTGTACTTCCCCTGGCAGTTATACTTCTTTATTAATGAGCCACATCAATGATGAGCCCGATCATTTGCTTATCATTACTCACCAGGGACTTGCTAGGGTTGAAATTTCACTATAAATAGGAGCTCAATTCGGAGTCTAAACACACATCAATCAAGAATAACTTTCTTGATCACAAAGGAAGAGAAGGAGTGGTTTCTAACCAAGAACCACTTATGGAGGAGAATTAGGAGCAGGAATACCTTTAGAGGAACATTGTGAACGAAGTCATACTTGTAACTTTGGTATAATCTGTGGAAAACTAGAAGGGGGGGTTGAATAGTTTTCCGTTAATTTGGATTTTAAAACTTTGTTTTCAAAATCTTCAATTCAAGTTTTGTTGTGAAAACTATACTCGATCGAAATGATCAATTACACATGTATATGTGTATGAATATATTATATCTTTTTAGGTTATTTATAAAAACTTTATTTTGTGAATGAACCTTTTGTTTGAACTTTGTGTGAAATCAATTTTAGCACAATATCACAAGCTACAACTAGATGTAAATGTTTATGAGTATGTAAACAATAAAGATGTAAATAAGGTAATGAACAAGAGATGGAAAGATCAAACCAAGACACAACGGATTTATAGTGGTTCGGCTACAAGGTCACCTTCCTTGCCCTACTCTACTCCTCGAGTCACCTACTCGAGAGTTTTCTTCACTAACACAACGAGCTCCCTTTTGGTGGAGAAACCTTACAAAACTTTTACTTACACCGATTAACGACACTAAGCAAAATGTCGAGTTCTAATAGTAGCTAGAACCAATCTTACACCACTAGTCACTACACACCTTCTTCACGACTTATACACACCACTACTACTACACAACTTCTCACACCTTCACTACTTCTTCTTCACAACACAACTACTTCTTCACTACTTCTATTCACAACTACTAACCCACCTAGATATACCTATTACACACCTTCTACACCTTTACAAATAATTTACACAACAACTAACAATATACACAACTCTACAATACTTCTAAACAAGATGTTGGAGAAGTATTCTTCTCTTGCACTTTGAATGAGGATGGATTGGATCACTTGAAACAAGAACTAATATGTTTATGATCAAAGGTTTTAGGAAGATGATTTGAGAGAATTTGGACAGAAAGTTTTAGTGCAAAAGGTGAGGAAAAATTACAGATTTGAACCAGTATTTATAGGCAAAACTTTCTGACACAGGAGCGTATGCCGGCCCCCTTAAATCATGGCCGGCCCCCTTAAAATTAAGGGGGCTGCCCACCTGTAACGGCCAGAAGGTTTTGTCTTTTCTGGGGAAAGTTTATTTGGTGAAAATTTAATTGAATTTGGTTAAAAATTTGAATTCATTTATTTATTAAGAAATAAATATTTTCCTTTAATTACCAAAAGTGTTTTTCTAAATATATAAAATGTTTATACCATTTTATATAATTTGTAATTAGTAAATAAACCTTCCTTTGATCATAATATGTATTAGGCAATTGTTTATTCATACCTTAAGTGAATTAGTTGGATATATTGATATTTTGTCACTAAATACTTATTTACGTAATGATTCTACGTTTAATGAGTTTACATTTTGTGATCGTCAAAACATAGGGATATCGAGAAATATTAATAACATTTTTACGCATTATTTATATCAACAATCTCCCCCTTTTTGAGGATTATAAAATCTAAACTCATTAAATCAAAAATTATTATATATGCAAGTATTTAGTGAGTTTATATCACTTCTCCCCCTTTTTGTGAACATCAAAAAGGTTGTCTCGAAGATGTATGAGCTGCCCCTTGATGTATGCTCCCCCTCGTTTAAAGGTTATAAGACAAACCGAGATATAGAATGCTTGCAAAAATATTTAGAACATACAATATATATGATGCATGCAACAAATATATATATATAAGTAAAGGAAGCAATATAAGCATAAAAGAAACACTTCAATTGATAGTTGAAAATTACAAACAACATACATCCAAGATTCATAAACAAGATAACCAATAAACTAAAGCCTTATGGGCTTACAAGCATACAAGATAACTAACAACCAAAACTCTAATAGAAATATTTTTCCTAGAGTTTGCCATCAAAATGGTTTAAACAATTTTATTTTTCAAACATGAGTCATGCTTAGTTTTAGGGAAGCAATGTTTGTAAAAAGTTACGTATAAATATTAATGTGTAAATGACTAGTATCGAACTCGAGACCTCGGGATTGCACACATTACAAACGAGAATTAAAGATTAATAAATATTAAATAGTTGTGTATATTTATTAATAACACAAGTTTAAGGACTAGTGATCGTTAGTTGTTAAATGTATGGACTAATTATCATTAGTAATGAAAGAAAAGGACTAGAGTGTAACTTGGAGTCGAGAAGGTTCCGGAAGGACCCTATGGTCCTTGTGGCCGGTCGATGCATGCTCAAGGAGGGGCAACCCTTGCCCTAACTTGTTCCCAAAGTTTACATCTCCTATATAAGCAAACCTTAGGGTATCTCATTCACATCTTTTGTGCACACACTATACCCTAAGGCTTCTCTTTTCTCTCCTTGTTTTCCAGCCGATCGAACACCCCTATACACAAGGGTTTTTGATTTTTGTTTTAATCAAAACAATACTTGTGTTTAATCTTGCAATTAATTTAATTCGGGATTAGTTTGTGTGTACAAGAACGAAGTAACAACTCATTATAGTTGTTATCAACGAATCGATCAATAAAATGGTGAGGGATTGATCATTGATTCATAAACCCTAATTAGGGTTTGATGAGTGTGTAAATACTCATCATTTTTACCAATTCTGAACTGCCAAAACATCCAAAAACACTCAATAATGAATCAAAATAGTGAAAATATTCCAGGAAAGTGTTTTACATGTTTCAAATGCAAAAATACCAAAAACAGATGAAAAACACATAAAGTTTGCATAATTGGCAGTTTCAGTCCCCTAACTTTCAAAAGTTGTCAAATCTAGTCCCTGGAAGTTTAAAAAGCAAAGAAAAGTCAACCCAAGGCAAAGAAAAGTAAAAATTTATCAAAATAAGTCCTTGGGTGATAAAGTTTGAGAAAATTACACTTTTACCCCTCAAAATCCAAAATTGGCAAAACAGGTCCCTGGAATTTGTGAAATTGGCAGATTTGGTCCCTGGTAGATTATTTTGGATGGAAAAGCCATTAAGGGTCCTAGGGAATTCATAATTTTCACTATTAGTCCCTGGATTAAAAGTTTAAAGAAATTACATAATCAGTCCCTGAAGTTTGGTGAATTGTCAGTTTTAGTCCCCGGGTATATAGAAAAATTAAAATATCAAAAATGCCCTTGTACTATTCACATGAGACAATTTAAACCCTTTTTATAACTTTGGAAGACTTGCCAAATCAGACCCTAAACTTTTCACCAAATTACATTTTTGGTCCTTGTAATTTAAATAAAAACCAAACGGACCTAATTGTTATTTACTAAACCAAAACCTAACCCAAATCTAAAACCCAGTTACACCTACAAGCCCACTCCAGGCCCAACCTAAACTAAACCCAGTCCACACCCAATTTTGACCCGAAGCTAACGTTTGACTTCGGTCAAACTCTTACCCCTACCTCCCCTTCCCTCTCAGACTCTCCCCCACACACACCACCACTTGCAGCCTCCATTTTCCACCAATCACAACCCATGACCCCCCACAATTAATGCTCCCACCTCCCTATACCTACCCATGACACGCCACAATTAATGCTACCCCCTCCCATTGCGTGTATCAGATATAAGCTGCAAAAGCATGTTTTCCCGCCAAAATACGTGGAACCTCATGAGTGGACCAAAGCTACAACAAAAAGGTGGGAAATGATTGAAATGCAGCTGGGAACCCTAATTGAGGGCTATAAATAGAAGATGGATGCAAGAGGAAGAGTAGTTAGTTAATTTAGTTTTAGTTAATGTCGTTTAATTGTACTTCTCAATTTTAGGGTACACCCAAGCTCTTAAGCAGTGGTAACCTTGTTTTTATTGTATTGTAACTTGTTTTCAGTTATTAATTTTAAGTTTCCTTTATTATTACATCTATTGCAATTTCAATTATATTTCAAGTTTTCATATTGTTCAGTTGTTGTTATTGTAAGCCTTATGTATTGGACTCTTAGCTCATATAAGCTCCCCTAAGCTTGTTTAAGCTTTAGAGACTGCTAAAACTCAGAACTAGTAGAGAGAAAACAAAAAAATAAAAAAAGTCAATGATAGTCAACTGTGTGTATTTCTTTGTTGTTTGTTTCAGGTATGGAGGTTCATTGAGGATCTGGATTGATTGAGAGTGCCTATCTAAAGATAGGCTACATAGGAAAACTTCTTGTTCTTGCTAGAAGTATTTGGTAAGTTTTACTCATTTCATTTTTCCACTCAAAGATTTAGTTTCTAAGTTCCTTGCTTGTGACTGCAAATTGGTACTTGCATTGTGTTCTTGAAAGTTATTTGAGTGATTTCTAGATTAATCATAATAATTTGTTTGTTAAAATCTATAACTTGTTAATCATTTAGTTTTAACTGTCAAAACTTAGCTATAGATTAAAACTTGTGTTAGTGTAGTGTCAATCTGTTTTCTAATACTTAGATAAACTCATTTAGTCATACTCAGTAGGTTGAAATCAAAATCTTGAACCCTATCCATCATTTGCTTTGAAAATCATTAAAACCTAAGCATAAGGGTGTGTTTGGATTAGTATGATCAACTGATCTTGAGGTTGTTATATTGGTTGTTTCTGCTTCAATCTAGTCACATTAGTTCTAAGTTAGTTCAGTAAGTCATAAAATTGGTTTAGAATAGAGCAAAAGTCAAAATCTCACTCTAATTCCCCACACAGTCAACTGTGTAGAAATTAGGATCCCATAAGCTCATAATCTGATAAGACTTGGTCAATCTAGCTTTTAGTTATCTTATTTTAGCTTATAGTAACTTAATCAGTAAGTTAGATAGCTTAGAATCTCATAAAAGTCAACTAGTTTAAATTTCTTAAAAAGTCAAAGTTACTCATTCCCAGTTTTCACCAAACTTACTCAAGAATTTCTGAATTTTGTGATTTATTTGGTATTGTGAAAATTGGAGGTTTAGTTTTCTACCAGCTTAACTTTGATAATATGATTTCATTTCATTTTTAGAAAATTTAATCTGGGCTTTACAGACTCTCAAAGTGACCTGCAGGGCAAGCTTGTGCCCTGCTCACCCAGTCACCACCTCACCACCATCACTTGGGTGGTGTTTTGCTACCACCTCAGTGGACCCCAGACCCCATACTTAGGTTGTTACATCCCCCCTCCTACCAGGCTCCATACATTGACTATTTGTTTGACCTTCACCCCAGTGGACCCTACCTGAAATTGCTCACCAAGTCTGTCCCAGGTCTGAGTCAAAAGTGAAAAGTGCAAAGTGCTTAATTTAGCTTATTCAGCTTATTTGTGTTGTTTATTAGTTGTATCTGGCTTATTTGAGTGTACTTAGCTTGTGTGTATCTGTTTTAATCATTGTGGACCCCACCCAAGGCCATTTGACCCAGATTGACCAAACAGTCAACCAAAGTCAACTGTTTAGAACAAGGGGGTGTCATAGCTTATTTATAAGCTATTTCAAAAAGTGTTTTCATAAAAGTTTATCATTTTAAGGTGTTTAGTAGTCCTGTAAAAGAAAAATCCAAAAAAATTAGTTTTAAAATAAGTGATAGTTTCTATTTAATTCAAGTTAAGTTTAATTTTCATTTTTAGATTTTAATTAAGTAACTAGTATTTTTATATTTTTATTAAATACCTCATATATTAAAGTAGTTATAATAAATTTTTCAGATTTTTATTTTGTCATTTAGTGCTAATTAGATTTAATTTTAATTTTCTTTATTATTAATTAATATCAAGTATTAAATAGCTTAATTAGTTTTTATAAGGTTAAATCTAGTTTTTATAATTTTCCTAGTTCTAATATAGTCTAATAAGTTTTTAGAAAATAAATTTTGAGATTCTACTGTTCATTTTCTAGTTTTCTTATTTTATTTGTTTAAAATAGACTTAAGTTAATTAAAAGGTAATTAATTAGTAGATTAATCTTAAAATATAATTTTTAGAATTTTTATAATTTTTTTAGGATTCCTGTAATGGTTAAGTAATTTTATGAATTTTATATTAATTTTCCAAGTTAATTTAGTATTAATATAAATTAAAAGTAGTTTAATTAGTTAAATTAAGTTAAATAGTTTTTAATTAATTACAAAACCACAAAAAGACAAAAATATTATTTTTAATTTTTTATACTTTCTTCAAGTTCTAATTTAGGTTTAGAAAATATTTTGGATAATTTTTAGTTTAATTTAAATCATTTGTCATTTTTAGTTTATTTAAATTAGATTTTAATTTAGATTTAAAATAGTTTAATTAATTAAATAATAGTTTAATATTATTTTAATCACTTTTATAATTTCTTTTTCATTTTTAATTTTAAGTTTTGAAAAGTGTCAAAAGCACCCCCTGTAGTTTCATAATTACCAAAAACCCACTTTTCCAGTCCGATACGTGATCTTAATTGTTAATTTGTGCATATATCTGGTATCTGATTATTGTGAATATTATATCTGTTTGTCAATACCAAAATAACAGTAGCAATACCAATCCCACATCATCTGGCTACTGTCCTCAGTGCCACTTTCTCATAAACGATTCCAAAAGCACCATTTCAATCTCGTCGGGACTTTAACGACCCGGGAATACACTATACTATCACCGGAGTATTGATTCTAGGCTGTCTTTGACTTGTTGACCTTGGTCAATAATAATCTGACGGTTCAGGCTCAATCAAAATTTGGCGCCGCTGCCGGGGAGGTTGTTGCGTGTTTTAAAATCGTTTTAAGTTTAGTGGTTTTCAAAACCCTCCCTGTAAAAAGTTTTTAAAAACATAATCATATCAAAAACGTTCATTAACACTTTTCCTGAAGTGTTGAGAAACACCAAAAAAATTAAAAACAATCAAAAACAAACTGTGAAGTTAAATTACTTCGTGTTCTTTAAGATTACAACCTGAAACAGTTGGTTTAAGGTAAGTTCTGACATTAAATTGCGAACTGAAGAGGAAACCTATTTACTTCCTCCCGCCAGCCTGCGAGTAATCTTAAAGGGACGATTTCGGTTAACGAATCAGTTCCAAAAATATTTCCCAAGTTTTCTGCACACACACCCATAAGCCTAAAACAGTTTTTCAAAAATCAATTAATAAACCCATAATAAGTTCCCAATCTTAAGATTAAAACTTGCCTTTGTATCCCTGTGAGTAGTGTACCTTTTTCAAAGAAGCTGCTCACTTGTGATTATTGGTTTAAGTTCACTGTAGTTTTGCCTCGAACTTGTGTTGAAAAATTGTTTTTAGTGCATGCGCACTCGGTCTCAAACAAAGAATAAAAAACAGAAAGACGTACCCGAGCTACGTTCTAACACAGAAACCGAAATGGCCGCTGGGCCACCACCACCACTATTACCACCCCCTGACCCTAATAGGGATGAGCCAGCTCCCGATCTCCGAACTATGGAGGAGCTGTGCCAACCTACCATGCAAGGGCGGGGTGGGCCTATTGCACCACTCACTATTGGGGCTGCGGACTTTGGCCTCAAGCATCACATGATCCAACAAGTCCAGAATTCGTGTCAATTTCACGGATTACCGGGTGACGATGCCAACAAGCATCTTGACAAATATCTTACGGTCACCCAAAGCATGAAACAGCATGGTGTCACCGATGATGCCCTTCGGCTGTACCTCTTCCCTTATTCTCTCGCTCATCATGCCACTGCATGGTTTGACCGACTTCCAAAGAATTCTATTCGTACCTTTGATGAAATGGTAACCAAGTTTTTAGCAAAATATTTTCCACCATCCATGGTTACCAAGTTACGTAATGATATCAGCAACTTCCGGCAACTTCCCGATGAGTCTCTTTTTGAGGCTTGGGAACGTTATAAGCTAGCCATTGATCGGTGCCCTAACCACAATATGTTACAAGTTACCATCATAGATACCTTCTATAATGGTCTGACATTGAGGCACCGAGACATTCTCAATGCTGCTGCTGGTGGGACCTTTATGAAAAGGCGTCCCGAGGAGTGCTATGACTTAATCGAGAACATGACTGCCCATCATAACTTTTGGGATTCCTCTGCGGAGAGGGAAGCGTCATGTCATTCCGTTACTCCCTCATCATCATCATCTCCTGAAATAATCGCTCTTACCAAAAAGATGGATGATATTTCTACGGCTGTGTTGAGAATGAACCAAACGATACAACATCAGGCTCAAAATCAACAAGTGAAAGCCGTGGCCCGAAGTTGTGAAACTTGTGGGGGCCCACATCTGTATTCCGAGTGTCCAGCTACTGCTGAATTTTCTCAAGAGAACGTTTATGCTGCTAACGGTTCCTATAACACGGGGGGTAACTCTTACCAACCGCAAGGGGACCGTAATCTCTTAAGCTATCGTTCCAACAATTTTCTCGGACCTCCCGGTTTTAACCAAAATCAAAACCGTAACACGAATCAGAATTTTAACCAAGGTCAAAACTCAAATTTCCAAAACCCGAACCAAAATCAAGGCCAGTTTAATCAAAACAATTTTCAAAATGGCAATCAAAACCAAGGTTTTCAAGGAAATTTTCAAAGAAACCAGAATCAAGGGAATTACAATCAGGGTAATTTCAATCAGAGAAACAATTTTCAGGGTAACAACAATCAAAATCAAGGGAATTTTCAAAACAACCGTGTTCCAAATCCCCCTGTTCAAAATCAAAACGTTGTTCCACCCTCGTCTTCCTCCGATGCTGAAATTAAACAATTCATGAAAGCACAAGAGGAAACGAATCGGTTATTGATCAAGACGATCTCTGATCTTCAGAAGTCTTTAAATGATCGACCCTCGGGCTCTGGTACATTACCGAGCAACACGATCGCTAACCCGAGGGGCGATGTCAAAGCGATCACTACCCGAAGTGGGGTGTCATACAATGGACCCTCGATTCCCTCTACCTCTTCTTCTCCTCCTAAGGTAGCGGAACGTGAACCTGAGGTTACTACGGACACGGTACTTCCTACTAATAACGGAGGTACCAACAACGTCCACCCTCAAGTTTTCCCGGTCCCGGCTCGTAAGCCGAAAGTTGTATTTGATCCTCCTGTGTGTCCTGATGAAATCTCAAAGAGCAACCCTAAGCCGTCAATTCCATATCCTTCACGAGTGACTGAACAAAAGAACCGCGAGAAAGCTAACCATCAGATGGAAAAATTTTATCAAATTTTCCAAGAATTACACTTTGATATTAGCTTCGCGGACGCTCTTCTTCTCATGCCTAAGTTTGCTTCAACAATCAAAAATCTGATAAGCAACAAAGAAAAACTGTGTGAGATGGCAAAAACTCCTCTTAACGAGCATTGCTCAGCAGTGCTCTTGAAAAAGCTTCCCGAAAAGCTTGGAGATCCCGGGAAATTTCTCATTCCATGTATTTTCCCTGGGATGGTTGAATGCTTTGCCTTGGCCGATCTTGGCGCAAGCATTAACCTGATGCCTTACACAGTCTGGAAAAGACTCTCACTTCCTACTCTCACTCCGACCTGCATGACACTCGAGCTTGCAGACCGTACCATATCCCGTCCTCTCGGCATTGCCGAAGATATCTTCGTGAAAGTAGGAAAGTTCCATTTTCCGGCAGATTTTGTGATTGTTGATTTCGATGCTGACCCACGAGTCCCTCTCATTCTCGGGAGGGGATTCTTAAGAACGGGTCGTGCTTTGATCGATGTATTCGAAGAAGAAATCACTCTACGTGTTGGTGGCGAAGCCATAACATTCAATCTTGATCAGACTTCAAGATATTCCTCCAATTATGACGCTGAAACGGTTAACCGTATTGACATCATCGATATTGCGTCGGAGGAATCATCCCAAGAAGTCCTTGGTTTCTCATCCAGTGGCAGTCTTTCTACTGACCCTATCATTTCCGACTCTTCCCCTTCCCTCACTCCGTTTGAGGGAGGTGACTTCCTTTTGGAAGAGCTCGAGGCTTTTCTTGCTCAAGATAGCTCAATTCCCGATGGAGTTGATGAAAACTATCTTGACCCGGAGGGGGACATTCTTCTCCTTGAAAGATTGTTAAATGACGATCCTTCACCCTCTCCGTCACCACAAATTCTTCATAAAGCGGAAGTCAAAAATGTTGAAATAACTGAAGACTTTCCCGAGGTTGAGCTCAAGGACTTGCCTCCTCATCTAGAATATGCATTTCTGGAGGGTGATAATAAATTACCCGTCATTATTGCCAAAGACTTAAAAGATGAGGAAAAGGCTGCACTCCTAAAGGTTCTTAAGTCAAACAAGCAAGCAATTGCTTGGAAACTCTCCGACATTAAGGGCATAAGCCCGAACTTTTGTACTCATAAAATCTTAATGGAGGATGACTTTAAACCAGCTGTGCAACATCAGAGAAGGGTAAATCCCAAAATCCACGAAGTTATCAAACAAGAAGTTCTTAAGCTTCTTGATGCGGGATTGATTTACCCTATATCTGACAGTCCTTGGGTTAGCCCAATTCATTGTGTTCCCAAAAAGGGAGGCATCACCGTTGTCACCAACGAGGATAACGAGTTGATTCCAACTCGTTTGGTCACGGGTTGGCGTGTTTGTATTGACTATCGAAAGTTAAATGAAGCCACCCGTAAAGACCATTTTCCTCTCCCTTTTATGGACCAAATGCTCGAAAGACTTGCGGGGAATGAATACTACTGCTTCCTCGATGGCTTCTCGGGTTACTTCCAAATCCCCATTGATCCCCAGGATCAAGAGAAGACTACCTTCACATGCCCCTACGGAACTTTTGCTTACAGACGTATGCCTTTCGGCTTATGTAATGCACCAGGCACGTTCCAGAGATGTATGATGTCTATTTTTTCCGACATGATCGGGAAAACTATGGAGGTATTCATGGATGACTTTTCAGTCATCGGGGATTCATTTCAGACTTGCCTCTCCCACTTGGAACAGATGCTTAAACGTTGCAAAGAAACGAATCTAAGTCTCAACTGGGAGAAGAGCCACTTTATGGTCAAGGAGGGCATTGTCCTCGGCCATAAGATTTCAAAAAACGGGATCGAGGTTGACAGAGCTAAAATCGATGTCATTGCCAAATTACCTCATCCCACCACCGTAAAAGGTGTTAGGAGCTTTTTGGGTCATGCCGGCTTCTACCGTAGGTTTATCCAAGATTTTTCTAAGATTGCCCGGCCTATGACCCATCTCCTCGAGAAGGATGCTCCTTTCATCTTCTCTCCTGAGTGCATCGAAGCTTTTGAAACACTAAAGAAAAAGCTTACCGAGGCACCGATTCTTGTTGCCCCCGATTGGGACCAACCTTTTGAGCTTATGTGCGATGCTAGTGATTTTGCCATAGGTGCGGTCTTGGGGCAACGAAAAGCAAAATACTTTCAGCCCATACACTACGCAAGCAAAACTATGACTGAGGCTCAAGGTCATTACACCACCACTGAAAAAGAACTCCTAGCTGTGGTGTATGCCTTCGAGAAATTCCGGTCATACCTAATCTTGACTAAATGCGTAGTGTACACAGATCACTCGGCTTTGAAATACCTATTTGCAAAACAAGATGCAAAGCCGAGGCTTCTTCGTTGGGTTCTCCTCCTCCAGGAATTTGATATCATTATCCGTGATAAAAAAAGGAGCCGAGAACCTTGCTGCTGATCATCTCTCACGATTAGAGAACCCTCATCAAGATGTGTTCGAGAAAAAGGAAATAAATGAAACATTTCCTCTCGAGACACTCAATGCGGTTGCTTTTCGTGGTGACTCTACTACCCCATGGTTTGCCGACTTTGCAAATTACCATGCGGGTAACTTCATAGTGAAGGGGTTAACGTCCCAACAAAAGAAAAAATTCTTCAAAGACGTTAAACATTACTTCTGGGACGACCCCTTCCTCTTCAAAATCTGTGCCGATCAAGTCATCAGGCGATGTGTATACGGACAGGAAGCCACCGATATTCTCAAGGCTTGCCATGCTGGACCCACCGGGGGCCACCATAGTCCTAACTACACCGCCAAAAAGGTGTTTGATTCCGGTTTCTATTGGCCCACAATTTATAAGGATGCCCACGAATTAGTCAAAGCCTGTGATGCTTGTCAGCGTCACGGGAATATTTCACAAAAGAACGAAATGCCGCAAAATGCTATTCAAGTTTGTGAAATCTTTGACGTCTGGGGTATTGACTTTATGGGGCCATTCCCATCTTCTCACGGAAACAAATACATACTCGTGGCTGTTGACTATTTGTCAAAATGGGTTGAGGCAAAGGCCTTACCCACTAATGATGCCCGAGTAGTCGTGAAATTCTTGAAATCCCTTTTTGCTCGTTTTGGAACCCCACGTGCCATCATTAGTGATCGCGGTACTCACTTTTGCAATGATCAATTTGCAAAAGTCATGCTGAAATACGGTGTTACTCATCGTCTTTCTACCGCGTATCACCCCCAAACAAGTGGGCAGGTGGAGGTTTCCAACCGTGGTATTAAACGGATTCTTGAGAGGACAGTAGGTGAAAACCGTGCTTCCTGGTCGGATAAACTAGATGATGCACTCTGGGCCTTCCGTACAGCTTACAAAACACCCATCGGGTGTACTCCATACAAGCTTGTATACGGGAAGGCGTGTCATTTACCGATCGAGCTCGAGCACAAAGCCTACTGGGCCTTGAAACATGCTAACTACGACCTTCATAAAGCGGGTGATCACCGTAAGGTTCAAATCAATGAATTAAACGAACTTCGTGATCAAGCCTACGAGAACTCTTTGATCTACAAAGAAAAGACAAAGAAGATTCACGACTCTAAGATTAAGAACCGAGTTTTCAACGTCGGTGACAGAGTCCTTCTTTTCAATTCAAGATTAAAGATCTTCTCGGGGAAATTAAAAACCCGATGGACTGGACCATTCACTATTGCTAAAGTATACCCATACGGGACTGTTGAGTTATCTCAACCCGAAGGTCCCAACTTCAAAGTGAATGGTCACAGATTGAAACATTATTTTGGAGAGGACACACCACCCTTGGTTGTCCCGGATCTCCAAACTTTCCCCATGGACCAATGAATTCGGGGATCGAGTCAAGCTAGTGACTCGGTGAACAAAAATTAGCGGCATATATGGGTTTTCACCCGTATTTCTGACTTCTTTCTACTTTCTACCACCCTAGTGTGGGGGAGTGGCCATCCCCCACCGTTTCAAAAGTAAATATTTTCAAAATTCAATAAACATGTTTCGTATGTATATTATGTCATTCAAATCCCGGGCTGTCAAGACAAATTTACTACAGTTAATCATTCACAAGTGATTAGCTAGCGTGGTAAACTTGACACAAGCCTGGGAAGTGTATGTATATTATTATTCATCTTCCAGGCTGTCAGGGCGAATTTATTACAGTTAATCATTCACAAGTGATTAGCTAGCGTGGTAAACCTGACACAAACCTGGACGGTGTATATCATAAACTTTATCATTCAACTCCCGGGCTGTTAGGGCAAATTTATTACAGTTAATCATTCACAAGTGATTAGCTTGCGTGGTAAACCTAACACAAGCCTGGGAGGTAGTGAAACAAAAGCAAAAAAAAAAAAAAAAAAAAAAAAAAAAAAAAAAAAAAAAATTGTATGTACAGATAAAATAAAGTGAAAAATAGAAATTTCCACAGTTAGAATCGAATATTAGCTTTTCCATTTAGAGATTCGGCATAATAGCCGGGACTTTGAATATTGAGGACAATATTCAGTTCTAGTGTGGGGGGGGGGGGGAATTCTTACGAATTTTATCATAAAACTTTCCAAGTACCCCCATTTTAGGCCAAAATTTTTCAAAATTTTTCACTTTATTCCAAAATTTTTGTGGTTATCAATCCGCCAAAGTCTAAATGACAAAGGGATTGGCTAGTCCAGGAGCAAACGGCTCTTGGTAAAGACATCTCAAACCCGTTGATGGCTGGCAGTTTGCCAAAAATTGCATGGTTCCTCAGCTCCCCCGCATCCTCATAAGCAAATGAGCTGGCTAGCCCTCAAGATTATGGCTTGTGGTAAAGGCAGTGGAAAATCCATAATTGGTATTCAGCTCACCAAGATGTTGACTTAGTCCATCAAGATGCTGGCTAGTCCAGAAGCAAACGGCTTTTGGTAAAGACTACTCAAATCCGTTGACAGCTGGTGGTTTGCTCAAAATCACACGGCTATCAGGTGTGCCACAGTTCTTACATCTGGCTACTCCAGAAGTGATGGCTTTTAGTAAAGAGTTTCAAATCCATTAAGTTTTTCTCAAAAGATTGCTAGGGACTAGCAATGTTTTAGTGTGGGGGATTGATGAGTGTGTAAATACTCATCATTTTTACCAATTCTGAACTGCCAAAACATCCAAAAACACTCAATAATGAATCAAAATAGTGAAAATATTCCAGGAAAGTGTTTTACATGTTTCAAATGCAAAAATACCAAAAACAGATGAAAAACACATAAAGTTTGCATAATTGGCAGTTTCAGTCCCCCAACTTTCAAAAGTTGTCAAATCTAGTCCCTGGAAGTTTAAAAAGCAAAGAAAAGTCAACCCAAGGCAAAGAAAAGTAAAAATTTATCAAAATAAGTCCTTGGGTGATAAAGTTTGAGAAAATTACACTTTTACCCCTCAAAATCCAAAATTGGCAAAACAGGTCCCTGGAATTTGTGAAATTGGCAGATTTGGTCCCTGGTAGATTATTTTGGATGGAAAAGCCATTAAGGGTCCTAGGGAATTCATAATTTTCACTATTAGTCCCTGGATTAAAAGTTTAAAGAAATTACATAATCAGTCCCTGAAGTTTGGTGAATTGTCAGTTTTAGTCCCCGGGTATATAGAAAAATTAAAATATCAAAAATGCCCTTGTACTATTCACATGAGACAATTTAAACCCTTTTTATAACTTTGGAAGACTTGCCAAATCAGACCCTAAACTTTTCACCAAATTACATTTTTGGTCCTTGTAATTTAAATAAAAACCAAACAGACCTAATTGTTATTTACTAAACCAAAACCTAACCCAAATCTAAAACCCAGTTACACCTACAAGCCTACTCCAGGCCCAACCTAAACTAAACCCAGTCCACACCCAATTTTGACCCGAAGCTAACGTTTGACTTCGGTCAAACTCTTACCCCTACCTCCCCTTCCCTCTCAGACTCTCCCCCACACACACCACCACTTGCAGCCTCCATTTTCCACCAATCACAACCCATGACCCCCCACAATTAATGCTCCCACCTCCCTATACCTACCCATGACACGCCACAATTAATGCTACCCCCTCCCATTGCGTGTATCAGATATAAGCTGCAAAAGCATGTTTTCCCGCCAAAATACGTGGAACCTCATGAGTGGACCAAAGCTACAACAAAAAGGTGGGAAATGATTGAAATGCAGCTGGGAACCCTAATTGAGGGCTATAAATAGAAGATGGATGCAAGAGGAAGAGTAGTTAGTTAATTTAGTTTTAGTTAATGTCGTTTAATTGTACTTCTCAATTTTAGGGTACACCCAAGCTCTTAAGCAGTGGTAACCTTGTTTTTATTGTATTGTAACTTGTTTTCAGTTATTAATTTTAAGTTTCCTTTATTATTACATCTATTGCAATTTCAATTATATTTCAAGTTTTCATATTGTTCAGTTGTTGTTATTGTAAGCCTTATGTATTGGACTCTTAGCTCATATAAGCTCCCCTAAGCTTGTTTAAGCTTTAGAGACTGCTAAAACTCAGAACTAGTAGAGAGAAAACAAAAAAATAAAAAAAGTCAATGATAGTCAACTGTGTGTATTTCTTTGTTGTTTGTTTCAGGTATGGAGGTTCATTGAGGATCTGGATTGATTGAGAGTGCCTATCTAAAGATAGGCTACATAGGAAAACTTCTTGTTCTTGCTAGAAGTATTTGGTAAGTTTTACTCATTTCATTTTTCCACTCAAAGATTTAGTTTCTAAGTTCCTTGCTTGTGACTGCAAATTGGTACTTGCATTGTGTTCTTGAAAGTTATTTGAGTGATTTCTAGATTAATCATAATAATTTGTTTGTTAAAATCTATAACTTGTTAATCATTTAGTTTTAACTGTCAAAACTTAGCTATAGATTAAAACTTGTGTTAGTGTAGTGTCAATCTGTTTTCTAATACTTAGATAAACTCATTTAGTCATACTCAGTAGGTTGAAATCAAAATCTTGAACCCTATCCATCATTTGCTTTGAAAATCATTAAAACCTAAGCATAAGGGTGTGTTTGGATTAGTATGATCAACTGATCTTGAGGTTGTTATATTGGTTGTTTCTGCTTCAATCTAGTCACATTAGTTCTAAGTTAGTTCAGTAAGTCATAAAATTGGTTTAGAATAGAGCAAAAGTCAAAATCTCACTCTAATTCCCCACACAGTCAACTGTGTAGAAATTAGGATCCCATAAGCTCATAATCTGATAAGACTTGGTCAATCTAGCTTTTAGTTATCTTATTTTAGCTTATAGTAACTTAATCAGTAAGTTAGATAGCTTAGAATCTCATAAAAGTCAACTAGTTTAAATTTCTTAAAAAGTCAAAGTTACTCATTCCCAGTTTTCACCAAACTTACTCAAGAATTTCTGAATTTTGTGATTTATTTGGTATTGTGAAAATTGGAGGTTTAGTTTTCTACCAGCTTAACTTTGATAATATGATTTCATTTCATTTTTAGAAAATTTAATCTGGGCTTTACAGACTCTCAAAGTGACCTGCAGGGCAAGCTTGTGCCGTGCTCACCCAGTCACCACCTCACCACCATCACTTGGGTGGTGTTTTGCTACCACCTCAGTGGACCCCAGACCCCATACTTAGGTTGTTACATCCCCCTCCTACCAGGCTCCATACATTGACTATTTGTTTGACCTTCACCCCAGTGGACCCTACCTGAAATTGCTCACCAAGTCTGTCCCAGGTCTGAGTCAAAAGTGAAAAGTGCAAAGTGCTTAATTTAGCTTATTCAGCTTATTTGTGTTGTTTATTAGTTGTATCTGGCTTATTTGAGTGTACTTAGCTTGTGTGTATCTGTTTTAATCATTGTGGACCCCACCCAAGGCCATTTGACCCAGATTGACCAAACAGTCAACCAAAGTCAACTGTTTAGAACAAGGGGGTGTCATAGCTTATTTATAAGCTATTTCAAAAAGTGTTTTCATAAAAGTTTATCATTTTAAGGTGTTTAGTAGTCCTGTAAAAGAAAAATCCAAAAAAATTAGTTTTAAAATAAGTGATAGTTTCTATTTAATTCAAGTTAAGTTTAATTTTCATTTTTAGATTTTAATTAAGTAACTAGTATTTTTATATTTTTATTAAATACCTCATATATTAAAGTAGTTATAATAAATTTTTCAGATTTTTATTTTGTCATTTAGTGCTAATTAGATTTAATTTTAATTTTCTTTATTATTAATTAATATCAAGTATTAAATAGCTTAATTAGTTTTTATAAGGTTAAATCTAGTTTTTATAATTTTCCTAGTTCTAATATAGTCTAATAAGTTTTTAGAAAATAAATTTTGAGATTCTACTGTTCATTTTCTAGTTTTCTTATTTTATTTGTTTAAAATAGACTTAAGTTAATTAAAAGGTAATTAATTAGTAGATTAATCTTAAAATATAATTTTTAGAATTTTTATAATTTTTTTAGGATTCCTGTAATGGTTAAGTAATTTTATGAATTTTATATTAATTTTCCAAGTTAATTTAGTATTAATATAAATTAAAAGTAGTTTAATTAGTTAAATTAAGTTAAATAGTTTTTAATTAATTACAAAACCAAAAAAAGACAAAAATATTATTTTTAATTTTTTATACTTTCTTCAAGTTCTAATTTAGGTTTAGAAAATATTTTGGATAATTTTTAGTTTAATTTAAATCATTTGTCATTTTTAGTTTATTTAAATTAGATTTTAATTTAGATTTAAAATAGTTTAATTAATTAAATAATAGTTTAATATTATTTTAATCACTTTTATAATTTCTTTTTCATTTTTAATTTTAAGTTTTGAAAAGTGTCAAAAGCACCCCCTGTAGTTTCATAATTACCAAAAACCCACTTTTCCAGTCCGATACGTGATCTTAATTGTTAATTTGTGCATATATCTGGTATCTGATTATTGTGAATATTATATCTGTTTGTCAATACCAAAATAACAGTAGCAATACCAATCCCACATCATCTGGCTACTGTCCTCAGTGCCACTTTCTCATAAACGATTCCAAAAGCACCATTTCAATCTCGTCGGGACTTTAACGACCCGGGAATACACTATACTATCACCGGAGTATTGATTCTAGGCTGTCTTTGACTTGTTGACCTTGGTCAATAATAATCTGACGGTTCAGGCTCAATCAAAATTTGGCGCCGCTGCCGGGGAGGTTGTTGCGTGTTTTAAAATCGTTTTAAGTTTAGTGGTTTTCAAAACCCTCCCTGTAAAAAGTTTTTAAAAACATAATCATATCAAAAACGTTCATTAACACT
Source organism: Artemisia argyi (assembly GCA_030686995.1). Classification (NCBI taxonomy): domain Eukaryota; kingdom Viridiplantae; phylum Streptophyta; class Magnoliopsida; order Asterales; family Asteraceae; genus Artemisia; species Artemisia argyi. The sequence continues at coordinate 7,564,315 of CM060705.1, forward strand.
TTTCCTGAAGTGTTGAGAAACACCAAAAAAATTAAAAACAATCAAAAACAAACTGTGAAGTTAAATTACTTCGTGTTCTTTAAGATTACAACCTGAAACAGTTGGTTTAAGGTAAGTTCTGACATTAAATTGCGAACTGAAGAGGAAACCTATTTACTTCCTCCCGCCAGCCTGCGAGTAATCTTAAAGGGACGATTTCGGTTAACGAATCAGTTCCAAAAATATTTCCCAAGTTTTCTGCACACACACCCATAAGCCTAAAACAGTTTTTCAAAAATCAATTAATAAACCCATAATAAGTTCCCAATCTTAAGATTAAAACTTGCCTTTGTATCCCTGTGAGTAGTGTACCTTTTTCAAAGAAGCTGCTCACTTGTGATTATTGGTTTAAGTTCACTGTAGTTTTGCCTCGAACTTGTGTTGAAAAATTGTTTTTAGTGCATGCGCACTCGGTCTCAAACAAAGAATAAAAAACAGAAAGACGTACCCGAGCTACGTTCTAACACAGAAACCGAAATGGCCGCTGGGCCACCACCACCACTATTACCACCCCCTGACCCTAATAGGGATGAGCCAGCTCCCGATCTCCGAACTATGGAGGAGCTGTGCCAACCTACCATGCAAGGGCGGGGTGGGCCTATTGCACCACTCACTATTGGGGCTGCGGACTTTGGCCTCAAGCATCACATGATCCAACAAGTCCAGAATTCGTGTCAATTTCACGGATTACCGGGTGACGATGCCAACAAGCATCTTGACAAATATCTTACGGTCACCCAAAGCATGAAACAGCATGGTGTCACCGATGATGCCCTTCGGCTGTACCTCTTCCCTTATTCTCTCGCTCATCATGCCATTGCATGGTTTGACCGACTTCCAAAGAATTCTATTCGTACCTTTGATGAAATGGTAACCAAGTTTTTAGCAAAATATTTTCCACCATCCATGGTTACCAAGTTACGTAATGATATCAGCAACTTCCGGCAACTTCCCGATGAGTCTCTTTTTGAGGCTTGGGAACGTTATAAGCTAGCCATTGATCGGTGCCCTAACCACAATATGTTACAAGTTACCATCATAGATACCTTCTATAATGGTCTGACATTGAGGCACCGAGACATTCTCAATGCTGCTGCTGGTGGGACCTTTATGAAAAGGCGTCCCGAGGAGTGCTATGACTTAATCGAGAACATGACTGCCCATCATAACTTTTGGGATTCCTCTGCGGAGAGGGAAGCGTCATGTCATTCCGTTACTCCCTCATCATCATCATCTCCTGAAATAATCGCTCTTACCAAAAAGATGGATGATATTTCTACGGCTGTGTTGAGAATGAACCAAACGATACAACATCAGGCTCAAAATCAACAAGTGAAAGCCGTGGCCCGAAGTTGTGAAACTTGTGGGGGCCCACATCTGTATTCCGAGTGTCCAGCTACTGCTGAATTTTCTCAAGAGAACGTTTATGCTGCTAACGGTTCCTATAACACGGGGGGTAACTCTTACCAACCGCAAGGGGACCGTAATCTCTTAAGCTATCGTTCCAACAATTTTCTCGGACCTCCCGGTTTTAACCAAAATCAAAACCGTAACACGAATCAGAATTTTAACCAAGGTCAAAACTCAAATTTCCAAAACCCGAACCAAAATCAAGGCCAGTTTAATCAAAACAATTTTCAAAATGGCAATCAAAACCAAGGTTTTCAAGGAAATTTTCAAAGAAACCAGAATCAAGGGAATTACAATCAGGGTAATTTCAATCAGAGAAACAATTTTCAGGGTAACAACAATCAAAATCAAGGGAATTTTCAAAACAACCGTGTTCCAAATCCCCCTGTTCAAAATCAAAACGTTGTTCCACCCTCGTCTTCCTCCGATGCTGAAATTAAACAATTCATGAAAGCACAAGAGGAAACGAATCGGTTATTGATCAAGACGATCTCTGATCTTCAGAAGTCTTTAAATGATCGACCCTCGGGCTCTGGTACATTACCGAGCAACACGATCGCTAACCCGAGGGGCGATGTCAAAGCGATCACTACCCGAAGTGGGGTGTCATACAATGGACCCTCGATTCCCTCTACCTCTTCTTCTCCTCCTAAGGTAGCGGAACGTGAACCTGAGGTTACTACGGACACGGTACTTCCTACTAATAACGGAGGTACCAACAACGTCCACCCTCAAGTTTTCCCGGTCCCGGCTCGTAAGCCGAAAGTTGTATTTGATCCTCCTGTGTGTCCTGATGAAATCTCAAAGAGCAACCCTAAGCCGTCAATTCCATATCCTTCACGAGTGACTGAACAAAAGAACCGCGAGAAAGCTAACCATCAGATGGAAAAATTTTATCAAATTTTCCAAGACTTTCAATACAGAGTATGACCATTATAAGGTCAAAAGAGAGAAAATAATGTTATAAAAGCACTTTCATAAATTTATATCAAAGCGGTAAAGTTGGACCAAAATCAAGTATGTGCACATTACATCGAACGTAATGTCAATTTAAAAGTAGAGTCTATTACGCTAGCACTAAGTTCATGCAACCGAAGCTATAACAGTGGGCATGCTCTAGAAGCATGGCAAATATAAAGGCACAGCAAGTGTTTATCCCGATACACTTGTATTTCGACATGATATACGTCTGTTGGCCTATCCGGTCAAATCGAACGGGGGAGTCACCCCCAATAGATCTATTTATAACATTCGCGCTTCCCAGCAGGAATTGACGGTTCATGAGTTTGGGCATAGTAGGATTCAAGGGCTTAGGCTAATCCGCGTAATAGTTTAAATAAGCATAAGTTTTAGTTTGGTCCATAAAAGAGGTTTGCATGAAAGCAATTGTCATTTCATATAGTGTGTGGCATAAAAGCAATTGTGTATAAAATGTGTTGCATAAAAGCAAATAGTTCATAAAATGTGTTGCATAAAAGCAATAGTTCATAAAGTGTGTTGCATGTTTCTCACCCATGTTTGTAAAGCAAAATAAAGTAAAGGGTGGGGCTCTAAACTTACAGTGATATGTAAATGTTTAGAGTAATTGTAAAAGTAAAAAAAAAAATAAGTAGTTGAGCATGTATCTCCCCCAAAGAGTTTATAAAATAATTAAACGAGTAAAAGTGGGGTTATGACTCACCTCAGCAATTAATTCGTCGGATGTGAATAAGTCAAGTAGCAATAGTGTGCGGCACCGATACGTGACCTAAATTAGTATGATAAGTCTTAGTTTACAGTTTGTTTACTCACGACTCAAAGAGTTTAAATAAGTTTAAGTGTTTACAAGTGGTTGTGTTTAATGTTGCTTGTGTGGCAGAGTTTATGTTTAAATCGTTTCAAAGTGTTTGTAAATATTGGCTCTTGGACAAATGTACCATTATATATAATAGTACATAAAAGTATTCGTGACAAGTAAGTTTCCGGTTTGCGAGTAACCGGACAACTATGTATGGAAAGTATTCACAATAAGTGCTTGTGAAAAAAAATAATAATAATAATCGTTTGATATTAAACACTTTTCGTTAACTATTTATATTAATAATATTTATGTGATACGGTATATATATATATATATATATATATATATATATATATATATATATATATATATATATATATATATATATATATATAGTTAATAGATGCTAAGTTAGAAAATATTTACTTGTTATAAATATTTTCTTGTTATTCTTAGTTTTCGCCCTTTAGTCGGGTTTTAGTAATAATACTAAATATATTAGTTTGACGAAAAATGTGGACAAAAGGTGCTGAAAAAAATATATAGTTTTCACATTTTTATTGAGTGTTATAAAAATGTATTAGATCGGGTCTAAAAATAATAGTTTAAATGATAAATAAAAAGAATACCAAAAAAATGTCCCTTTCGGGATTCAAACTCAGGACATCTCATATAATAACCGGCGTGTTACGCAAAGAGCCAAAGCCCATATTTGGCTATTAATCTCAATTGTTTTGTATATATTACATATTTGGACTGTTTAATATAAAGGCTTATGTGTTAAAAAAAATTATAAAACAACCAAGTGACACAAGGGAGATTAGAAATTGGGTCTTTTGGGTGGCATTTGAGCAACACAGCCAATGAGCCAAAGGCTCATATTTGTTTTATGTTGTACACCATTTCTATTTAACGGGCTTTTAACAGGTATTTTCCTTTGCTATAAATTTCATAGTTTAGAGTTTTACGTGCATGTGTTTTGGTTTTGTTTTCAAAACAGTTTTTGTGTATATGTTTATAAGTTACTAGAAAAAATAAGCTTTTCACACGTTTAGCTTATTAACAAGCATTCGAGTCTCGGGTTGGGCCTCTTGGCCCAATGTATGTTCGGTGAAGGCTAAAAATAAACCGATTAAGAAACAAGGTCAATAAGCTTGGAAAATAAGCCATAAGCTAACATATAAGCTGATAAGCACTTTGTCCATTTAGAAGCCAAAACTTATGTTTATGCTTTTTTTTTTCATATTTCCTTTCATTATTTTTAGTCCAAAAACCTTAAATATGTTCATAATGTGTCAGTGAGTGTCGATTTACAAAACAAATAAGCACAAGCTTATTCTTTTTAAGCTTATATGTATTAAAGCATGTTTAGAAGGGTTGCCACACAAGTTTTAAACACAATCTCAGACCATCATGCATGTAAATTCGTTCGTATGAATACATGTGAGTGCAAACATGTATGTCGTGTGTATATTATTTCAAGAACCATTTTTAGTTTTCAAAATGTTAACATACCAACCATTTGATATATCATCCTATGTGTGGTACAATGGTAGGTTAAGAAGCCAAGAAACACAAGGGTAATTTATATGAGTTCGAAATCCTCACAGTGGGTGTGTGTCGAGTGTGATGAAGTTAAGAAAGTATATTCTCTAGTTTTTCCAACTTAATACATTACTAATATGACATGATAGTTCAAGTGTAACTTGTTTAGAGTTTTATAAAAAGAAACATCAAGAGATACAAATTGAAAATATATCAAAGACCTTACAGTGGGTTTTGAGTATGTGAAATGTCGAGTGTAATGCAAGACCAAGCCCAAGTTTCTTGCTCTTCCCCCTTGCTGTCGTGATATAGAGAGACAAAGAAAGGTTTTGTGTGTTTTGTTGTGGTAAAAGAATGTAGAGAAGGAAGTATTATATATAAACTAGTTAAAGATTATAAAGAAAATATCTAGGGAACACTTTCATTAAATAAGTAAGGTGAGAAATATGGGAGGTGGTGAAGGTTGCGTTTAACATGAAAAGAAGCAAAGAAATATGGTCTTGACTTTGAATGCTAATATAGATATTGGAAATTTTTCAAGATTGTATGACATAGTTGGTGATATGATATTAATTGTATGACTTTTGGTGAAGCTTGGCTTATTTTATAAAAGTTGGCTGATTGTTATTATGAAAAGAGAGTGAAGTGAGTTTATTTTAAATGTATATAAGTATTTAGAGTATTATCTAGTTGCTAGATGATAAAATTAAACCGCGAAGTCTTAAAATGCGTAAATTGTTTTAATCAGGTAGTGAAAAGAAATAAATCCAACACTTTTTAAAAATGTTGTAACCTGTCCAAATAACAAATTTTAATATTTAGATAAGACACGAACTTGCCGAAGTGTTAAAATGTTGTTAATAACGTGGCTCGTAAATGTGTAAAGCGTAAAATGTGTAAAGTTACATAAAAATGGAAAAAGTAAAATGCGACTAATAAAATATGCTCGTAAGGAAATTAAAATGTATAAAATATGTAGACTAAGCATAGTCTATAGTTGATTTAAATTAAATGTACGTTTAACGACATTCGCGGGTGAGCTTACCCGGTTACCCATAAAGGTAAATTTTCATGTAATACAATTAAATAATGAATTTAAATTCGTATAAGTATTTTTAAAATGTTAGTAGAAATGTGGTGCGGTTATTGAGTAAACACGCGTATAAATTAAAATGCATCCGATAAAATTTGAAACGCGTAAAATACATGTTACTTGAAAATATTGAATATAAATGAAAATAATCATTTAATTGATTATGAGCAGACTAAATATTAGTCTAGTGAGATGTAAAATGTCTAATTGATGGTTCTCGTTACGTGCGAGATAACCTAACGGTTATACGTAAAGTTAAAAATTTACCTGATTAAAGTAAAACGTTAAAGTTTAGAGGTAAAAGTCAACGGAAAATTTACGGTTGTTACACTTTTGAAATTTCTCCATCATAGATGTTGCCATATCCTTCATATACTCATCTCCCAAAGTCATACTATCATGCAAAGTTAAATAAGCCATAAACACGTGGGGGTAGTACAAGTTTGCAGTAGGATATTTGGTACCCGAGAAAACATTAGTCACATCATAAAAAACTCCAAGGAAAACACAAATCCTTTCAATGATGTCCCACTCTAAAGCACTTGGACAACTCTTATAATTAGAATCATCTAATGCTAAAATTTCAAACGCCTTTCGGTAATAAATGGCACTATCAAGCATTATAAAAGTAGAATTCCACCTAGTAGGAACGTCTTGCCTTAACCCCCTTTTCGAACTTAAACCTTTCAACTTAACACAATCCAAGAACTTTTGTTTCCTTACTTGTGAATGCGATCCTTTAACATACTTAACACTCTCTCTAACCTTGCAAACAGCTTGATCAATTTCCTTGAGCCCTTCTTGCACAATCAAGTTTAAAATATGTGCACAACATCTCATATGAAAAAACATACCACTAGAAATAAGTGGCGACTTCATATCTAATTGTTCCCTTAATAGATCAACAAAACGGTCATTAGAAGATGCATTATCTAAAGTCACACAAAATATCTTATTTTCTATGCCCCACTCTTCTAAAATTGAAAACACTTTTGCACTTAAAGTAATGCCCAAATGAGGTGGTGGCATGAAAGAAAATGATAAGACTCTCTTTTGCAAAACCCAATCTTTGTCAATAAAATGCACGGTAATTGCTAAATAACCATCGGTAGTAATAGAAGACCATAAGTCTGAAGTTAAACACAACATCCCCGGTGATTCCATAAGCATCGTTCTAATTTTTTCCTTCTCTATCTTAAACAATTTCAACAAATCAGCTTTAACGGTATTCCTAGTAATGACGTTTGCATCAGGTTGCAAGTATGTAATTAAATCTCTAACACCCTTATAATCAACAAACGACAAAGGCAATTCATGCCTAACAGTAGCAGCCACAAGCAAATCACGAAAAGTTTTTTGATTAAATCTAGATGACCGTAGTGCCATGTCACTATTAAATAGCATTTGACCAACATCATGACAACCTTTACCATAACATCTTTCTTTGTGTCGCAACAGATTACCCGTACCTTGTTTACTATCATACATGAAAATATTCTTACACTTGTTGCACTTACATTGCACTTTTTTGGCACCTTTTATTGCGTTCTTATCTTTTTCAAAGAAATTCCATACGGTAGATCGCTCCTGCCGTTTTCTCTTCACTCCTCCTTCCATATCCACCGATTGGACATCATCAGATTCCATATCAACACTCTTTGAACTATTTTTTTCCGGGTCAATTTCAACACACTCAGGATCTATCTACAATATATACAAGAAACAAGTAATATAATTAGAGAGAAATAATCAAAAATCAGCAACCATATAACTTCCTATAAAACTTATGCATCAAGCTCAACATATAGTAGATAAAATAAGCTCAACATAGAATTAGAATATTCATAACATCGACAGTTACAAATTTTGCATCAGTTAAGTTTATTTAGCACCATTGCACTAACAGTCCAATACATTCATTTTTCCAACGAGAGATTTATAATATTCTAGCAATATTCTAATTCTAAACATCATAATATTCTAATTTTTCCAACCGAACACTTATGCATTTTTCTAAAAGCTAGTTATTCTAATTCTAGACAGTTACAAACTTATGCATTTTTCCAACAAGAGATTTATAATATTCTAATTTTTCCAACGAAAGATTTAAAATATAAAAAGAACAAAGGATTTAATGAGAATAAAGGATTTAATGATAGGCAGATAGGATCGATTACTAAACCTTTTAATGATAGGCAGATTGGATCGATTAAAGGATTGGAGAATAAAGGATTTAATGAGTGGATCGATTACTAAACCTGTATGAGTAAACGATTAAAGGATTTAATGAGTGGATTTTGAGAATCGATTAAAGGATTATGGATCGATGTGGAGTTATGGAGTTATGGATTATTGGATTTGGATGAGGACCTGTTAAGTGTTAACATATTGGAGGCGACTACTGCGTACATAGAGAGAGAATATGAGAAAGAGGAAAGTGTTTTAGGGTTAATCTTGAACATATATATATATATATATATATATATATATATATATATATATATATATATATATATATATATATATATATATATATATATATATATATAACCTCTTAACAGGTTTCTTAACGTGTCTTAACAGGTCCGGACCTGTTAAGACACGAAACCTGTTAATTTTATTCGTGTCTTAATAGGTCCGGACCTGTTAAGACACGAAACCTGTTAAGACCTGACACGAAACCTGTTAAGAGCAGGTCGTGTCGTGTCGTGTTAACAGGTCCGTGTCAGAAATTGCCAGCTCTAATTCTTACTCCTAAATTGAATTCATGGGTATATGATATGGGATGTGGCATTCATATTTGCAATACCTTGCAGGGGTTTAGAGTTGAGAGAAAGCTGGCCTATGGACAACAATTCTTGTACGTGGGTAACGGAGCACATGCAGAAGTTGAAGCTATAGGCGTATTTAATTTAGTGTTGCCTTCGGGCCTTGAACTATCTTTAAATAATTGTCATTATGCACCGTCAATTGTTAGAGGTGTTATTTCATTTTCATATTTGTTGAACCTTGGTTTTGATCATATTGTTTCTAGCAATGGAATTTCTGTTTCTTATAATGGTGTTTTTTATTTTAATGCTATTGTTGTGAATGGTATTTTTGAAATTGATATGAATGATAATGATAATGCTTTCGTTAAAAATAATTCAATGTATAGCATTGATACGCTCAGATCAACCACTCAACTAATGACGGTCAATGTAGTCAAAACTTGAATATTCTCCGAAGGTATAGTGTTTCCCCGGGTCGTTAAGTCCCGACGAGGTGTGAAATGGTGAATCGGTTCAAGTTCGTGATCGGGTGATGTGAATGGTGAAGAGATATAGTGGTGCATGAAACGTGGAAAGGTAAAACTAAACGAATGAGCATAAGGTAAAGTACATGAAACAATAACGCAAAGCAAACTATCTTAAAAGGCAAAAAAAAACGAGCGTTTCATAAACGTATATGCGCATGATAAAAAGTGAAATCTAAGTACGGCTAGCTCTACGAGCATACAACTAACTTTTCTACGTACTATGTGACAAAAGAAATTTTAGAAAAAGAGAAAAGAAAATTAATTATTAGATAAAAATTATAATTGTTGTGGATTAAAAACTATTTAACACTAAATAAATTCTAATAAGTACTAAGACTATCTTAATAAATCTAAAGCTTTTTAGTATAATACCTCAACTATATATTAACTAGATGGTTTATTTGAGCCAGAACGAGGTTTTGAAGCAAGTAACTTTTCCAAATGGTTTATATAAACTAAAACAAACTACAACTCAAGATATCCTTGAAGCAATCCAACTAGCTTAGATAAAGCAAGAAAACCACAACTAATAAGCTTGAAACAACCTTCGAATAAGCTCAACAATCAAGAAAATGAACAGATGTGAGGCAATGCTATATAGCGATATTAACGAACTTTGCTATTACCACAGTACCTATAAGCCTACTTAATGTAAATTATAAGTTGAAACCAAGACAAACATATAATAATAATACAATCTTTAAACAAGCCAATCACAACAATTACCAACAAGTAACAAACAATGACAAAGAAATTGCAACAAATGGAGTTTCCAAGTTAACATGATATTAAATAGACTAGTAACTATCACAGTAACTTTCAAGCCCAAAATAATTGAAACACAAGCTTAGACCAAAGCAAACCTGAACTTACATGATTTCAAACTATCGTCCTAACAATAATTAATGAACAAAAATCCCATAGGGGGCAGGAAATCAACAAGGTTCAGCTGCTACTGAATAGCAGCATACATGTGCAGCGAATGGAAAACTAGGGAGCTAAAATTAATCTAGCGAACAAGCAATATAGGTTAAATAAACTTAACATCCAACAACTTAGTACTACTAGCTTTCTAAAACCTCAAGAATCAAGCAATAAGCTCAAGGAATGAACCTGTTATGAGGTTTGGAAAAACGGGTCAGAAGTAAAAAAAAACTTGGTGCAGGGTAACACAAGGGTCAAACAGGCCACTTGGGGCTCGATTTTCCCTAAACAAATGATTTCCAAAACTGACTTTTCTTCTTGATTATGAATTATAATCAGCAAATGAACACAAAACAACAACTTTTATTCATTTCCCAACTGTATTGAGTCCTAAAATTGATCTAGAAATTTGCTCTATTCTAACAGCTATGAAGATTTTGATTTTTCATGATATCCTAAAGTTTGTCTAAAGTGATATTTGAAGGATTCTAGTTGATTAAATCCATTGTATTAAACTACTATGAGGATAAATTTGAACAAACTAAACAACTTCTGTACCTATTTAAAGATTATGCTAACTGGTCTTAGCAGGTTCATGCAATAACTCAAATACTAAGCCTTTTTTACTTTCTTACTAGCAACTACTTGTTTTTATCTTATGACTAAATTAGTTTAACTCTAAATGTGCTATCCTAATAGGTTTTAACCACTAATTATCCTAAGATCTCATAATTCCAAGTTAACCTAAACACCCAGATCCAAAGTGTAACAGCAAATTCATGCAGCAAATCCAGGAAATTAAGCCATGAAACTTGTATATAACTTATACTAAACTGAAATAAGCGTAAAAAAACATAATCAAATAACTAGAAACTGGTCGGGACAGATTTAAACTCAGCTAAGCCAGAAAATGCAAACGTGAAAGCTTAAATTAACGAGGCAAAATAGATTACAGCTAAGGTTACATGAGAATTAAAAACATTCAGAAAAGCATTAAAATTACATAAAAATTAACTGCCTCACAAGACTCACATATGCCTTATATATATACTAAAAATATGACTAGGGGTCTTCATAGCTTGTGCTTGTTTTGTGAGGGAAAATACTTGGTGACTGTTTTGTGTTTCTTGGGAGCAAATCCTATCCATTGAATTGTCCTTAGAGTGATCTCAGCCCTAGATTGGAATTGTCCTTAGCAGGTTCATACAATAACTCAAATACTAAGCCTTTTTTACTTTCTTACTAGCAACTACTAGTTTTTATCTTATGACTAAATTAGTTTAACTCTAAATGTGCTATCCTAACAGGTTTTAACCACTAATTATCCTAAGATCTTAGAATTCCAAGTTAACCTAAACACCCAGAATTCCAAGTAAGAACTATGGTACACTGATAACCATATGATTTTGAGCAAACCATAAGCTGTCAACGGATTTGATTTGTCTTTACCAGAAGCCGTTTGCTTCTGGACTAGCCAACTCTTGATGGAATAGTCAACATCTTGGTGAGCCGATTACCAATTATGGTTTTCCACTGCCTTTACCACAAGCCATAATCTTGCGGGCTAGCCAACTCTTTCACTTTTTAGGATATGGCGAGTTGAGATACCATACAATTTTGGGCAAATTGTAAGCCGTAAACGGATTTGATATATCTTTACGAAGAGCCGTTTGCTCATGGATTAGCCAATCCTTTTGTCGTTTAGACATGGCGGACTGATAACCACAAAAAATTTTGAAGCTCAAGTGAAAAAATTTTAAAATTTTTCCCAAAAACGGGGGTACTAGAAGGTAAAATGTAATCAAATTCACTAGAATTCCCCCCTCCCCCCCCCCCCCCCACACACTTAGAATTGAATATTGTCCTCAATATTCAAAGTCCCGGCTATCATGCCGACTCTTTGAGCATAAAAGGGCAATATTACAAGCTAAATGTGGAAATACCATTTTTCACTTTATTTTATTTATTTATATACATATGGTAATAACAGCAGGGTACTCCCCCACACTTAGGGTGAAAACCCCAAGTTAATATATGCTACTGTTTTTGTTTACCAAGTCACTAGCCGGACTCGACCCCGAATTCATTGGTTCTTGGGGAAGCAACATGTGGAAGAGACAATCTCCATCGGACTTTCATTCAAGATGTTTGGATAAACATTGAAGTACGTGAAAGTTCCACACCGACGAGATATACAGATAGACCCTGGCTTAAAAGAACGAGATATGGAAATGCCGGGGTCAAAGATGATATCCTCACTCCTGAATGGGTGAAAAAGAGAGGAAGTCACGGGATAGGTGAAGAAAAGGAAGAAAATCATGATGACAATCATGACTAACTCATCATCACCCACACGAGAATCCATAATTCTTATATTATGAATCTCATCATTTAAGCTCACTTGATCAAGACATATCCCGAGTGTGTCTGGATCAAAGTAGAAGTTATTATACTCCGGCGGAGATATGATATGAGTGAGTTCACCGGAGAACTCCTCGTGAAGAGAATCAATCACATGATGTAAATCTGTGAACTCTTGTTCCATTATGGACTCATCACTCTCCTTATCAAAGATTGGATTGCTAGAAATCACAGTGAATTCAAATTCGAATTCAAATAGAGGGTTGGTGAAATTCGTATTGAATGTTTTGGGAACAAGGTGATCAACATTCTCTTCTGGACTGTTGGGATAAGAAGTGAGTGACAGATCATGATATAAGAGACTTTCAATTTCTCCTAGATCGACTTCAAAGTCAAAGAGATTATCGTAACTTCCCGTTGGAAGTGGATTGATGTGAGTGAGTTCATCGGCGAAATCCTCAAGAAGATGATCAGCATCAGAATGTAGAACTGATGCCTCAACATACTCGATGTCTCCATAAGATGCACAATCTTCGCTACAATCGGAGAAAGTCTGAAATTGATCTTTTGGACACTCAAGAGGGGAAAGAATATCACACGTATGATCAAAAGTTCCCTGTGACTCTCTTGGGATTGGGACAAGGTTCTCAACACTAGACTTTATGAATTCGTCTGATTCCTTTTCAGGAACAGTGTCAAGATGCTTATCCCCCATTCTCAGAGAGTGAGTGTGAACTTCGGGTGTGCTAGCAGTCGATTGAGATGAAATCTCAACTACTGGCATATCACCTGATGAACTTGATGAAGCTTTATAGAATTGAAGAATATCAAGTGTATCTTCATCATCACTGTCATCAGAAATAAAACGGAACTGAGAACTAGATCTGACTGCTTTTTCTTTTGCAATTGATTCTCTAATAGATTTTTCATAGGCATCTTGGGAATTTATTCTAGCAGCCTGCTCTTCAGCTAGCAATTCTTCCATGGATTTTTGATGATTGTCTTTTTGGGCAAGGTCTTTAACTAAACCCTTAAGCTCATCAAGTATTTCCAGTGCATTTTGAATTTCTGGAAGAATTGCTTGATTCATTTGGTACTGTGGAGGTTGGTCATAATACGATGTGTCAAGATTGTTACAAGGAAATGGATTCCCCGTTTGACAATCTGAACTGACGTGTGAACCACCACAATACTCACAACAGTTAAATTGTTGAGTCTGGTTTGGTGAATTGTATGGATATTGGTCATAACCAAAGTTCTGATTGTCACCCGAAAACTGTTCATAGACAAACGTGTTTCCGGCTTGACACTCAAATCCTTGGTGAGGACCTCCACAAAACTCACATGAGTATGTCAGTATCTCATGATGTGGTGGCTGGTGGAATGCATCAGATGTATCATGGTAGGAATAGGGATTCTGGTTATAGACAGACCCGTTTCCTAACTCCACCATACCACAGTTGGGGCAATTACCACCATTATAAGGACTACCACACCATTGACAATCAAGAAGGTGAGGACAAGACATAGAAAGAATCAAATGGTTAGAGAGGGTAAGGGATAAAGAATCAAAGTGATAAGAGGGATAAAAAGACTATTTTTGGGATTTTTGAAAAACATTTTATAAAAACAGAGAAGGAAAATATTTTTGGGTTTTTCATATTTAGGAAAAACAAAAGAATATTTACAAAAAATGAGACGATAACTTCCGGAGAAGGGTCTTCAATCACTAATCTGCAAACTCGAATCGATAAACGGCTTCACTTCTCCCCGGCAGCGGCGCCAAAATTTTGATACGCTCAGATCAACCACTCGACTAATGACGGTCAATGTAGTCAAACCTCGCATATTCTATGAAGGTATAGTGTTTCCCCGGGTCGTTAAGTCCCGACGAGGTGTGAAATGGTGAATCGGTTCAAGTTCGTGATCGGGTGATGTGAATGGTGAAGAGATATAGTGGTGCATGAAACGTGGAAAGGTAAAACTAAACGAATGAGCATAAGGTAAAGTACATGAAACAATAATGCAAAGCAAACTATCTTAAAAGGCAAAAAAAACGAGCGTTTCATAAACGTATATGCGCACAATAAAAAGTGAAATCTAAGTACGGCTAGCACTACGAGCATACAACTAACTTTTCTACGTACTATGTGACAAAAGAAAATTTTAGAAAAAGAGAAAAGAAAATTAATTATTAGATAAAAATTATAATTGTTGTGGATTAAAAACTATTTAACACTAATTAAATTCTAATAAGTACTAAGACTATCTTAATAAATCTAAAGCTTTTTAGTATAATACTTCAACTATATATTAACTAGATGGTTTATTTGAGCCAGAACGAGGTTTTAAAGCAAGTAACTTTTCCAAATGGTTTATATAAACTAAAACAAACTACAACTCAAGATATCCTTGAAGCAATCCAACTAGCTTAGATAAAGCAAGAAAACCACAACTAATAAGCTTGAAACAACCTTCGAATAAGCTCAACAATCAAGAAAATGAACAGATGTGAGGCAATGTTTTATAGCGATATTAACGAACTTTGCTATTACCACAGTACCTATAAGCCTACTTAATGTAAATCATAAGCTGAAACCAAGACAAACATATAATTATAATACAGTCTTTAAACAAGCCAATCACAACAATTACCAGCAAGTATCGAACAATGGCAAAGAAATTGCAACAAATGGAGTTTCCAAGTTAACATGATATTAAAGAGACTAGTAACTATCACAGTAACTTTCAAGCCCAAAATAATTGAAACACAAGCTTAGACCAAAGCAAACCTGAACTTACATGATTTCAAACTATCGTCCTAACAATAATTAATGAACAAAAATCCCATAGGGGGCAGGCAATCAACAATGTTCAGCTGCTACTGAATAGCAGCATACATGTGCAGCGAATGGAAAACTAGGGAGCTAAAATTAATCTAGCGAACAAGCAATACAGGTTAAATAAACTTAACATCCAACAACTTAGTACTACTAGCTTTCTAAAACCTCAAGAATCAAGCAATAAGCTCAAGGAATGAACCTGTTATGAGGTCTGGAAAAACGGGTCAGAAGTAAAAAAAAAAAAAAAAAAAAAAAAAAAACCTTGGTGCAGGGTAACATAAGGGTCAAACAGGCCACTTGGGGCTCGATTTTCCCTAAACAAATGATTTCCAAAACTGACTTTTCTTCTGGATTATGAATTATAATCAGCAAATGAACACAAAACAACAACTTTTATTCATTTCCCAACTATATTGAGTCCTAAAATTGATCTAGAAATTTGCTCTCTTCTAACAGCTATGAAGATTTTGATTTTTCATGATATCCTAAAGTTTGTCAAAAGTGATATTTGAAGGATTCTAGTTGATTAAATCCATTGTACTAAACTACTATGAGGCTAAATTTGAACAAACTAAACAACTTCTGTACATATTTAAAGATTATGCTAACTGGTCTTAGCAGGTTCATGCAATAACTCAAATACTAAGCCTTTTTGACTTTCTTACTAGCAACTACTAGTTTTTATCTTATGACTAAATTAGTTTAACTCTAAATGTGCTATCCTAACAGGTTTTAACCACTAATTATCCTAAGATCTCAGAATTCCAAGTTAACCTAAACACCCAGATCCAAAGTGTAACAGCAAATTAATGCAGCAAATCCAGGAAATTAAGCCATGAAACTTGTATATAACTTATACTAAACTGAAATAAGCGTAAACAAACATAATCAAATAACTAGAAACTGGTCGGGACAGATTTAAACTCAACTAAGCCAGAAAATGCAAACGTGAAAGCTTAAATTAACTAGGCAAAATAGATTACAACTAAGGTTACATGAGAATTAAAAACATTCAGAAAAGCATAAAAATTACATAAAAATTAACTGCCTCACAAGGCTCACATATGCCTTATATATATACTAAAAATATGACTAGGGGTCTTCATAGCTTGTGCTTGTTTTGTGAGGGAAAACACTTGGTGACTGTTTTGTGTTTCTTGGGAGCAAATCCCATCCATCGAGTTGTCCTTAGAGTGATCTCAGCCCTAGATTGGAATTCTTGGCGTCGAAAGGGTGAGGATTGCCAGCGTGGCTATGAGTTGTGGGAACAATATGGAGGCTGGATCAGGTGTGTTGATGTGAGGAGGGGGGACAAGGTGCTAGGGGGATGTGGGATATGCCGGATTCGTTTGGGAGGATGTAGAGGATTTGTCTGGTTTGTGATATTCTGGGAGAGGGTGAAGGATATGGAGGTTGGGTTTTATTAAAACAGGTTTGGTGTTGAACTGGGCCAAGGTTTGGATTGGGCCAAGGCTTATGATATGGGTTTGATTGGTTAAGGGTTTATGTAGGTTTAATATCACAGAACACCTTTAATATATCTCAGGGTTCTTAACTCCTCCTTTAATATCACACAACGCACAGTTTGTTATCGAGTCGCTCAAAATTGCCTATTTTTGCTCTGTTTTCAACCTTTGGTACATGAAACACAATAAAATGCAAACCAAGGATATCTGCAGTAATTATGGCCGATTTTAGCATTTTTATGTATCAAAAGGGGTATTAAAATGATGAGTATTTGCATACTCATCAATCCCCCGCACTGAATTATTGCTAGTCCCTAGCAATCTAGAATCCAAAAACAACCCATTTTTTTAAAAATTTAATGGATATGATGTCTCTTTACCAAAAGCCATTACTTCTGGAGTAGCCAAATGTTTCAGTTCAAGTAAGAACTTTGGTACACTGATAACCATATGATTTTGAGCAAACCATAAGCTGTCAACGGATTTGATTTGTCTTTACCAGAAGCCGTTTGCTTCTGGACTAGCCAACTCTTGATGGAATAGTCAACATCTTGGTGAGCCGATTACCAATTATGGTTTTCCACTGCCTTTACCACAAGCCATAATCTTGCGGGCTAGCCAACTCTTTCACTTTTTAGGATATGGCGAGTTGAGATACCATACAATTTTGGGCAAATTGTAAGCCGTAAACGGATTTGATATATCTTTACGAAGAGCCGTTTGCTCATGGATTAGCCAATCCTTTTGTCGTTTAGACATGGCGGACTGATAACCACAAAAAATTTTGAAGCTCAAGTGAAAAAATTTTAAAATTTTTCCCAAAAACGGGGGTACTAGAAGGTAAAATGTAATCAAATTCACTAGAATTCCCCCCTCCCCCCCCCCCCCCCCCCACACACTTAGAATTGAATATTGTCCTCAATATTCAAAGTCCCGGCTATCATGCCGACTCTTTGAGCATAAAAGGGCAATATTACAAGCTAAATGTGGAAATACCATTTTTCACTTTATTTTATTTATTTATATACATATGGTAATAACAGCAGGGTACTCCCCCACACTTAGGGTGAAAACCCCAAGTTAATATATGCTACTGTTTTTGTTTACCAAGTCACTAGCCGGACTCGACCCCGAATTCATTGGTTCTTGGGGAAGCAACATGTGGAAGAGACAATCTCCATCGGACTTTCATTCAAGATGTTTGGATAAACATTGAAGTACGTGAAAGTTCCACACCGACGAGATATACAGATAGACCCTGGCTTAAAAGAACGAGATATGGAAATGCCGGGGTCAAAGATGATATCCTCACTCCTGAATGGGTGAAAAAGAGAGGAAGTCACGGGATAGGTGAAGAAAAGGAAGAAAATCATGATGACAATCATGACTAACTCATCATCACCCACATGAGAATCCATAATTCTTATATCATGAATCTCATCATTTAAGCTCACTTGATCAAGACATATCCCGAGTGTGTCTGGATCAAAGTAGAAGTTATTATACTCCGGCGGAGATATGATATGAGTGAGTTCTTCGGAGAACTCCTCGTGAAGAGAATCAATCACATGATGTAAATCTGTGAACTCTTGTTCCATTATGGACTCATCACTCTCCTTATCAAAGATTGGATTGCTAGAAATCACAGTGAATTCAAATTCGAAATCAAATAGAGGGTTGGTGAAAGTCGTATTGAATGTTTTGGGAACAAGGTGATCAACATTCTCTTCTGGAGTGTTGGGATAAGAAGTGAGTGACAGATCATGATATAAGAGACTTTCAATTTCTCCTAGATCGACTTCAAAGTCAAAGAGATCATCGTAACTTCCCGTTGGAAGTGGATTAATGTGAGTGAGTTCATCGGCGAAATCCTCAAGAAGATGATCAGCATCAGAATGTAGA
This sequence comes from Artemisia argyi, assembly GCA_030686995.1. Lineage (NCBI taxonomy): Eukaryota > Viridiplantae > Streptophyta > Magnoliopsida > Asterales > Asteraceae > Artemisia > Artemisia argyi. The sequence continues at coordinate 7,582,976 of CM060705.1, forward strand.
ACTGATGCCTCAACATACTCGATGTCTCCATAAGATGCGCAACCTTCGCTACAATCGGAGAAATTCTGAAATTGATCTTTTGGACACTCAAGAGGGGAAAGAATATCACACGTATGATCAAAAGTTCCCTGTGACTCTCTTGGGATTGGGACAAGGTTCTCAACACTAGACTTTATTAATTCGTCTGATTCCTTTTCAGGAACAGTGTCAAGATGCTTATCCCCCATTCTCAGAGAGTGAGTGTGAACTTTGGGCGTGCTAGCAGTCGATTGAGATGAAATCTCAACTACTGGCATATCACCTGATGAACTTGATGAAGCTTTATAGAATTGAAGAATATCAAGTGTATCTTCATCATCACTGTCATCAGGAATAAAACGGAACTGAGAGCTAGATCTGACTGCGTTTTCTTTTGCAATTGATTCTCTAATAGATTTTTCATAGGCATCTTGGGAATTTATTCGAGCAGCCTGCTCTTCAGCTAGCAATTCTTCTATGGATTTTTGATGATTGTCTTTTTGGGCAAGGTCTTTAACTAAACCCTTAAGCTCGTCAAGTATTTCCAGTACATTTTGAATTTCTGGAAGAATTGCTTGATTCATTTGGTACTGTGGAGGTTGGTCATAATACGATGTATCAAGATTGTTACAAGGAAATGGATTCCCTGTTTGACAATCTGAGCTAACGTGTGAACCACCACAGTACTCACAACAGTTAAATTGTTGAGTCTGGTTTGGTGAATTGTATGGATATTGGTCATAACCAAAGTTCTGATTGTCACTCGAAAACTGTTCATAGACAAACGTGTTTCCGGCTTGACACTCAAATCCTTGGTGAGGACCTCCACAAAACTCACATGAGTATGTCAGTATCTCATGATGTGGTGGCTGGTGGAATGCATCAGATGTGTCACGGTAGGAATAGGGATTCTGGTTATAGACAGACCCGTTTCCTAACTCCACCATGCCACAGTTGGGGCAATTACCACCATTATAAGGACTACCACACCATTGACAATCAAGAAGGTGAGGACGAGACATAGAAAGAATCAAATGGTTAGAGAGGGTAAGGGATAAAGAATCAAAGTGATAAGAGGGATAAGAAGACTATTTTTGGGATTTTTGAAAAACATTTTATAAAAACAGAGAAGGAAAATATTTTTGGGTTTTTCATATTTAGGAAAAACAAAAGAATATTTACAAAAAATGAGACGATAACTTCCGGAGAAGGGTCTTCAATCACTAATCTGCAAACTCGAATCGATAAACGGCTTCACTCCTCCCCGGCAGCGGCGCCAAAATTTTGATACGCTCAGATCAACCACTCGACTAATGACGGTCAATGTAGTCAAACCTCGCATATTCTCCGAAGGTATAGTGTTTCCCCGGGTCGTTAAGTCCCGACGAGGTGTGAAATGGTGAATCGGTTCAAGTTCGTGATCGAGTGATGTGAATGGTGAAGAGATATAGTGGTGCATGAAACGTGGAAAGGTAAAACTAAATGAATGAGCATAAGGTAAAGTACATGAAACAATAACGCAAAGCAAACTATCTTAAAAGGCAAAAAAAAAACGAGCGTTTCATAAACGTATATGCGCACGATAAAAAGTGAAATCTAAGTACGGCTAGCCCTACGAGCATACAACTAACTTTTCTACGTACTATGTGACAAAAGAAAATTTTAGAAAAAGAGAAAAGAAAATTAATTATTAGATAAAAATTATAATTTTTGTGGATTAAAAACTATTTAACACTAATTAAATTCTAATAATTACTAAGACTATCTTAATAAATCTAAAGCTTTTTAGTATAATACTTCAACTATATATTAACTAGATGGTTTATTTGAGCCAGAACAAGGTTTTGAAGCAAGTAACTTTTCCAAATGGTTTATATAAACTAAAACAAACTACAACTCAAGATATCCTTGAAGCAATCCAACTAGCTTAGATAAAGCAAGAAAACCACAACTAATAAGCTTGAAACAACCTTCGAATAAGCTCAACAATCAAGAAAATGAACAGATGTGAGGCAATGCTATATAGCGATATTAACGAACTTTGCTATTACCACAGTACCTATAAGCCTATTTAATGTAAATTATAAGCTGAAACCAAGACAAACATATAATAATAATACAATCTTTAAACAAGCCAATCACAACAATTACCAACAAGTATCGAACAATGACAAAGAAATTGCAACAAATGGAGTTTCCAAGTTAACATGATATTAAAGAGACTAGTAACTATCACAGTAACTTTCAAGCCCAAAATAATTGAAACACAAGCTTAGACCAAAGCAAACCTGAACTTACATGATTTCAAACTATCGTCCTAACAATAATTAATGAACAAAAATCCCATAGGGGGCAGGAAATCAACAAGGTTCAGCTGCTACTGAATAGCAGCATACATGTGCAGCGAATGGAAAACTAGGGAGCTAAAATTAATCTAGCGAACAAGCAATATAGGTTAAATAAACTTAACATCCAACAACTTAGTACTACTAGCTTTCTAAAACCTCAAGAATCAAGCAATAAGCTCAAGGAATGAACCTGTTATGAGGTTTGGAAAAACGGGTCAGAAGTAAAAAAAAACTTGGTGCAGGGTAACACAAGGGTCAAACAGGCCACTTGGGGCTCGATTTTCCCTAAACAAATGATTTCCAAAACTGACTTTTCTTCTTGATTATGAATTATAATCAGCAAATGAACACAAAACAACAACTTTTATTCATTTCCCAACTGTATTGAGTCCTAAAATTGATTTAGAAATTTGCTCTCTTCTAACAGCTATGAAGATTTTGATTTTTCATGATATCCTAAAGTTTGTCTAAAGTGATATTTGAAGGATTCTAGTTGATGAAATCCATTTTACTAAACTACTATGAGGCTAAATTTGAACAAACTAAACAACTTCTGTACCTATTTAAAGATTATGCTAACTGGTCTTAGCAGGTTCATGCAATAACTCAAATACTAAGCCTTTTTGACTTTCTTACTATCAACTACTAGTTTTTATCTTATGACTAAATTAGTTTAACTCTAAATGTGCTATCCTAACAGGTTTTAACCACTAATTATCCTAAGATCTCAGAATTCCAAGTTAACCTAAACACCCAGATCCAAAGTGTAACAGCAAATTCATGCAGCAAATCCAGGAAATTAAGCCGTGAAACTTGTATATGACTTATACTAAACTGAAATAAGCGTAAACAAACATAATCAAATAACTAGATTAAACTCAGCTAAGCCAAAAAATGCAAACGTGAAAGCTTAAATTAACTAGGCAAAATAGATTACACCTAAGGTTACATGAGAATTAAAAACATTCAGAAAAGCATAAAAATTACATAAAAATTAACTGCCTCACAAGGCTCACATATGCCTTATATATATACTAAAAATATGACTAGGGGTCTTCATAGCTTGTGCTTGTTTTGTGAGGGAAAACACTTGGTGACTGTTTTGTGTTTCTTGGGAGCAAATCCCATCCATTGAATTGTCCTTAGAGTGATCTCAGCCCTAGATTGGAATTCTTGGCGCCAAACGGGTGAGGATTGCCAGCGTGGCTATGAGTTGTGGGAACAATATGGAGGCTGGAGTAGGTGTGTTGGTGTGAGGAGAGGGGACAAGGTGCTAGGGGGATGTGGGATATGCTGGAATTGTTTGGGAGGATGTGGAGGATTTGTCTGGTTCGTGATATTCTGGGAGAGGGTGAAGGATATGGAGGTTGGGTTTTATTAAAACAGGTTTGGTGTTGAACTGGGCCAAGGTTTGGATTGGGCCAAGGCTTATGATATGGGTTTGATTGGTTAAGGGTTTATGTAGGTTTAATATCACAGAACACCTTTAATATATTCCGGGGTTCTTAACTCCTCCTTTAATATCACACAACGCACAGTTTGTTATCGAGTCGCTCAAAATTGCCTATTTTTGCTCTGTTTTCAACCTTTGGTACATGAAACACAATAAAATGCAAACCAAGGATATCTGCAGTAATTATGACCGATTTTAGCATTTTTTATGTATCAAAATGGGTATTAAAATGATGAGTATTTGCATACTCATCAATCCCCCACACTGAATTATTGCTAGTCCCTAGCAATCTAGAATCCAAAAACAACCCATTTTTTAAAAAATTTAATGGATTTGATGTCTCTTTACCAAAAGCCATTACTTTTGGAGTAGCCAAATGTTTCAGTTCAAGTAAGAACTTTGGTACTGTCACAACTCACCATTTCAGGTCATTTCCCAAACTTTGGAAAAACACTATTCATCAAAACACTATTCATCGTTTTACTATTCATCATTTTTTGTGTCAGTTTGACATTCAGAGAAGCATTCAGAAATTTTACTATTCACTGAACACTATTCATTGCCGGAAAAGATTTCATCATTCACGTGCATTATTCATTTCATCGTAAATTTAGTTTACGGGTATTTAAATTCGCGTAACCGTATTGGTTCAGGTGCGAATTCATGCATTATCAGTAAGGACACTGCATACGGACTAGAGATAGTCTGCATATCATCAGTAGGTCATTTACATGTTATACCACTCTTAGGATTTTCAAATTTACATATTTGATACATTTAACGCTTTTCTTATAATTATTTATAATAAACGTTAACACACAGTTAATAAACACAACGAATATATCTAAATATTCCCACAATGGTCCCGACATATTTTTATATCCATTTTATCATCATAAAAGTTATAACATTCATTTGCCCAGTATTTTGGAAATTTATTTTATTTATAACGTAAGTTTATAAATATTACGACGGTTTTCGTGAAAACTAAACAATAATCACCCGAACACTCAGTAATTGTACCCAACATATTTTTAACATTTTTATGACTTTATTAAGTCCCGGTTAACTTCATTAATATTCATTTCTAGCAAACCCGGTACCCGATTATAACTAATACTTACACTAAAACTACAACTAATATTACCCTACTTATCCTAAGCAACTCAAAACCGATTTTTCTTCTCTTGTTCACATTGAAAACCGGCCCCCTAAACCATCCAAGACCACAAGTAGTAATTTTTTTTTACCTCATGCATTAATAGGTATTATTATACCTTATAAAAATTTCCTAAATATCTAAAAACATGAAATACTAAACACTTATCAAAATTTTAGATCAAAGTTGCTCATCTTCATCTCTTTTTCTCTCTACCTCACGACCAAACCCAAAAACCAAGATCAAGTGATGATTTTCCAAAATACAAAGCTACAAAGTTGTTCATTTCATCATTCTAATCAAGAATCTTACAACAAAAACACAAGTAACACAAGGTTTCTCATCATCTAATCACCCATTATTTCAAAATGAGTTATCAACTTTATTTTCATGATTTCATCTAATTAACACTTGTATCTTATGGTTTTCATGCTTAATTTCATGTACAAGTTGGCTATACCACATTATTTTTGTTAACTTTTTGAACATACAAACCCTAGATTTTGATTTAGGTGTTCCTTTGTTAAATTAACATGATTACTAGTGATTAGGAACCCATGGCACCCTAAGAAGGTGTATGGTAGGATTAGTATAGTTTTGTGGTGCTTGCAAGAGATTTGGTTGAAGTAGAAACTAGTTTTGAACATGAAAAATGGATTTGTAACAAGTATATATACATTCTGTCCCATTTTGGTAAATCCAGGAAAATCAGTAAATATAAAGTAAACTTTGGCAAAATTCTTATAAAATACTTTCAAAAACGAATCCGTAGGCGAAAGAACGGATTAAAAAGAGTTTATAACGAAGAAGTTATGATTTTTGCAAGTTTATTGACTAAAAGTATATTTTCTGAAAATACATGCTGTTGGACATTTTTCGTCGGACAAAAAGAGGCTTTAGACGTAACCCGGAGGAGCCAAGCTTTCCAAAATATATTACTACATACTAAGACGTAACCGTGGATATAAAGAACAAGTAAAACGGACTTATAACGACAAAGATATTCATGTTTCAATATCGGTAAAACTAATATTGTTTTGACAGCTTTTAAAAATAATAACGCTAACACTACGTAGTAACTCTAGATTTCTAGAAATAATACCAAGTACCCAAATTCACAACTAATGAAGTATTATTGATTACAAGTATATTTTTATCACTACAAGGCGTTATATCAAGGATTTCAAACCGAGGATTTCAACACTAACATTGATACATACGATATATATATATATATATATATATATATATATATATATATATATATATATATATATATATATATATATATATATACATTTCAACTAGTTTTATTTTTCTAGTTGCCTTATTTTCCTAAGTCTTGGAAAATGTATATTTTTTATAACAACAAGTATTTTTCAAAGAGTAGAGTGGTATAGGAAACATGTGCATGGACATTCATAACATCATTTCATGATCTAAAGTAGATCGTTCATCATTCATATTAGGTTGCGGCTAGTGTGTGCGCCTTGTTTTTCAGCTCATTACATGTTCATGGTACCATCATATCAGGTGAGTTTTCATAGCCCCGTTTTCAATTCAACATTTTGATTTCAAATCCCACGGGGGAATACATTGCATCAACCATTTTAGTACGAGCCCAAGTACCAAAACATATGTACATTGCTTAAGTTGCCTTACCAACCTGTTAAAGTCCCCTATTATTATCATGGACCGTTAATTTGCCGGTAAGCGAGAGTGAGTGGATAGATCTATCGAGGGTGACGCCTCCATCCGTGGTAGTTATTACCAACAGTAAGCGGATGCATTTCATGTCTACATTTTGGGAGTGTTCTGGTAAAACATTCAGGAGGGGCATATAATTTCATCAGTCATAGCTTCGGGGTCATGAGCTTAAGGTCTATTGTACAATTTTACTTAACTTTTGTTATGCAATTTTACTTGTGGTGGCCGTACAACATTACACTTGATAAACCTATGGAATTCACCAACATTCGTGTTGACGTTTTAGCAATGTATTTCAGGTTATTAAGGTAGCTCATGTGACATGCATTTGGACCTTTATGGAGTCACGGAGTAGACGCGTCTCACCATTATTTCATGCACTTATGTAAACGTTTGATCTAGTATGACTTGTTTTTCATAAACATGCAACACCTTTTGGGGACCTCATATTGTAAACTCTGAATAATTTCAATGATCAAACGAAGTATTTTCCAAACGACACTTTAGGTCGTTCAATGTAACTGTAACTGTGATGCTATGACAGACACCCCCAGGTATTCCATTCCGCTGCAAGTCAGGTAAATTGGGGGTGTGACAGATTGGCATCAGAGCTAAGGTTATAGCGAACTAGGATGTATCTTGGACCCTAGACTATAACCACATCATCATAGCATCTCATCATTTCATCATAAGTGCATAATCATGATACATGTTGTTTCATGCATACCCTGTGCGAGTTATTTATACTCATATTTGTATATATATATATATATATATATATATATATATATATATATATATATATATATATATATATATATATATATATCATTTTATTGACCTGGTTCACAAGTGACATGTCTTCAGATACTCACCCTGACATCCTTTTATCGGATCCCGACATTGAAGATGCCTTATCATCTTCCACTACCATTATACCACCAGTTGCACTTACACCACCATTAGCACTATTGATTTGCCATAGGAACAGGGTTTTCCTATCACTTAGCCCATACATAGAATGCCTTTTGGTAGAGTATTCAGACTTAATCTTAATGGACATATTAGATTGTTTATTGCAAGAAAGATAGTATGTTTCTTTCCATCACTAGTAGAGCACTCACTACTCAGGTACTACCACCACCATCAGTTACTTATTACACTATTGGTCGTCCCACAGTGCGTACTTTAGTTTTACCTCTTAGATGTCGCTAGGTAGCGCGAAAGAGGGTAGTATTCCATTCACTAGTACCATCATTGTCATTCTCCTTTTCCATTCCCACTTGCCATGAACTAGATAACATCTAGTAGATAATACCAATATCCCGGACTCAACAGGAACATCCGCAGATTCTTCAGGAATGGTTCAGAACCTACATTATCTAAGATTTGATAGATGCACAACTTCAGACACCACTTCAGGACTATCTCGACCTTATGATGCCACGAACCTGACTTCACACAGAGGGACACCAGGAAGACTCTAGACTAGACTTATATCCTCACTAGCTTTTACTATTATCCTAGCCACAGAAAGTGTGGGACATAGTCTAAAGAACTTGTTGTCTTTTGATTGTTGTACAAACAAAAATATCAAGTGTGACTCTACTATGTAAGAAATGGTTGTGCTATTTGTGATATCGGTTCACGTAGACCGAAATTTTCATGTATTATATTCAGGTGTTGTGAATATGATAATTTCTATTACCTATAGATCCTCATGGTCTCTTATAATTTGATGAAGAGAGATTTAAGCAAACCACTCCAAGCATGACGCAAGCTGCTGTTGGACAAGTCATTGCCAAGAACATAGCCACCGCCCTCACTAAGGAACTTACTCACGTGGAATTTATGGGGTGCAATCCTCCCTCCTTTAGCGGAACTAGAGACACAAAAGAAATTTCTCAAATGGTTCGAAGAAATGGAAACAATATTTCAATGTGGCGATTGTCGTAAGGAAGACAAGGTTAAGTTCGCCACATGCACTTTTCAGGATCATGCCCAGGAATGGTGGACCGAACATATTAAGATGGTGGGAGTTGATGCTGCCTACTCACACTCTTGGGAGAAACTAAGAAGGATGATGGGTATAACATTTTGTGTAGGAAATGAATTACGAGCAAAGGAACAGGAAACACTAAACTTTACCATGGTAGGAAATGATGTTGATGAGTACACTACTCATTTTCATGAATTAACATGACTAGGTTCTGCAATGGATGAACCGGAAAGCAAGAAACTTGAAAGGTACATCCGGGGACTCTCTCATGAAATTCGTATGTTGGTCACCGCATGGGAACCCGATACCATGTCTGAAGCTATCAAAATGGCGATCGAAGCAAAGGAACTCATAGTTCATGCCAAGACATTAGGAAACAATAGTGACAATAAAAGGAAGTGGAACAACAATCTAGGTTGTAATGCTGCTCAACAATCACACAAGGACAAGAAGTGAATAGAGCCTTTGCTGCAAAACCGCACACAAAGAGAAGGTATATTGGAAAGTTACCTTACTGCAACCTGTGTAATCAACATCACCGAGGTCATTGCAGTAAAACGTGTGGAGTGTGCAAGAAGCGGGGTCATTGGACTGAAGACTGTAGGAAACTCACAAATCAGAAGACCCCAGGGAGTTGCTTCAAATGTGGAAACTTAGGGCATTTCAAGAATGACTGCCCGGAGCTAAGGAACAAGGAAAATCAGGAACTTGGAATCAAGACTGAATCGCTAGAGGAATAGCGTGAGCTGTTGAAAGAGAACCGTCAGGATATTAGCAACATCAAGGATAACAACAATGCTTCAGCAGGAGGAGCCTTGTTTCAATATATAAACCGTAGTTCGAGCCCTTTAGGGTTGTATCTTTCCTTTTGTACTTACCGTTGGTACGATGACATAACCTAGTTATATTAAGCACTTTTCTATCCAATGCAATATCTATCTTTGTTACCTCTGTGATAATCATAACCTTCAGTTACTCCATTTTTCTATCCCAATTGCTCAGACTTCAATCGTTTCGCAACATTTTAGCATTGTCTTATCAGGGATTAGGCTGATTTCGTTTTTGATGAATTAGTAGACTATTACCATTCGACAAGATTCACCCACGTATCCAATACACCATTCAAGCTATTCTACTATCATATGGGGAAATTGTTTTACAGAAAAATTTCTGAAGTCAGTTATTTTATTACCATCCTATAAATTGATTTTTCTGTCATTACACCAAGTATTTACTATTATTACGCGAGGCAATTTTCATGTTACTTGAAAGAAAACATCGGAATACCATTTTAATAACAATGCGTTGAACACCATCTAAAACTTTTGAGAAAAGTTATGATATTTTGACAAAATCTAACATCGCATCATTAGTCCTCAATTGTACATAGCCTGATCACCTATGTAAAATTCAGGAAGGATTATGCCATGAAGGAAATAATTACCTTTTCAAAGGATTGTTAATAACAATCTTCATTTAAAAGTTTTGTAAACAAAGGAACTCTTCCATAAACATCCCTTTTGCCGAACTATCCCTGGATACTTACCCCACCTGTTACCCACTTAGCCATTAAGTTGGATTTTTCCATTGACTTCCCTAAGAGACTTTCCATATCAATTACATGCAGGATTCCTTTATACAATAGAAGCAACGAAAGGATTACAGAACTACTAACCAAGACTAGAAGTATATAGTGAGAGAATTCATAACTCAACAACAAATTCTAAGATACTGCGAGACCATCAGAATTACCATCTCTGACTTAGTTGTCAAATTCTATCATTTAAAGGTACTAGCTAGACTGAGCCACATGATTGAACTCAATATAAATGTCCGCAGGACAACACAATAGAAATAAACCAAGCTTCTAATTGAGACTGAAGAGCATTTCATTTAAACATGGCCTCATCCATACATAAACTTTCCTGCAGTAAGTTTTCACAAAGGAAAATTGTTGAATCAAGAATATCGATGTAGATTCCCCTAAGGCATTATGTCTCTAGAAATTTCAGATAACCTCACCTTCATACCAAGCAAGGGATCAAACCGGAACATATCTCCTCATCTACATGGGAAAACAGAATAGACATTCATCGACACAACATCAAGTGATACCTTCGTCTTGCCAATCACTACGATAAACTATTTCAAGACTTAAGTTAGTCTAAATACCTATGCTTGTAGTTATGCCTGATAACCATCCATAGGCATTATCCAACCTCAGGAACTAAATGTTAGACGCCTATGCATTTAAGCGAACATTTCCTATTCTACCATTTTATCCTTGTTAGTGTTTTCACTTTTAAATAAAGTTGATGCGTTTACATAAATCACATACCTTGTGGAAAAATGATTTCTGAAATTCCTATTTTGAACAAGTACGATCCTTTTTGGTCAATCTTTAGCAATACTATTGTACAATGAGAAATATACATAAACATCAAACTTTGGTAAGCAGTCTTAATCACAACATGTTTGAAAACATTTTTCTACTTCATAACTACTAAAATTTTGAATCATCAGGAAAAATATTACTTAGTAAATCATTTGCTCCATTTTCTAAATTCGTTTATTCAGAAAAAGATTTCAACCAAAACTCACAATCGCGAGACAAATTTCCAGAACCAATTTCCCTACAACATCGCTTATGCATTTAGGATTTGTGACTTGACAATAAAGAATATTTGGAATATGTGATGAAGGAATTAGGAAGGACATCACAAATTAATCACGAACTTCAGTAGTGTGGACCAAGCCTTCTAGGCAATGAAAAACATATGTCTTACCATCCGTTGGAACAAAACACAAGGAATCAAATTGTTACCCATATTCTATCCCTTTCAGATAACGCCAAGTTCGAAGGACCGAACGTTGTGAAATTAGTCACAAAGACTTAAAGTACCCATTTAAGTTATTCCTGTTAAGGAAATTGATTCACCTTGGACTTCAGGTAATCATTTCAGAATTTCCTTCAGAAACCCATTTAGATGTGAACATCACCTATCATCCTCAGACCGAGGGTCAAAGCGAGAGAACAATTCAAACATAGGAAAGTATGCTCAGAGCATGAGTGATTGACCCTAGAAATGGTTGGACTAATCATTTAACATAAATCAAATTCATCTACGACAAAAGTTATCACACCAACAGCGAGAAACTGGCAGAAATTAGGTTGGTACATAACACACATCATTTGGATTGGGTATCCTGAACAACAAACCATCCAGATTTGTAACACCCCAACCCGATAAGGGTAGAAGTATTACATTACAGTGACATATCAGAACAACCACAGACATATGATTTATAAATACAAAGAAATTCAGGGTTTACAAATGATACATCTGAAACTACAAGGTTACAAAATAAATACTAAGTCTCATAGAGTGAAACTTCTTCTAATCGTCTCTAGTCCAGCGTAACTATATCAAAGCATAGTCTTCTAAGTCCAGACACACTCTCTTCCCATAACCCAGCTTCCTACTAAAACCTGCCGCAGGAAAAGGAAATGCGGCTGAGCTACGAGAGCTCAGTGAACAGATATAATGGAAACAAAGCAGTGGTAACGGAACAGTAAAGTAAAAGAATAATACCAGGTATAACAAGAGTCAGGAAGGAATATAAAAGAGTTACGCATACATACCAAGGGTTAAGAATGGTTACAAAGGTAAACGTAAATGAAACCAGAACCCACCACAATCCCAAGTCAAATCAAGTCAGGTCAAATGTCAAGTCAAGTATCAGGTCATAAGGTCACAAGGTTTCAGGAGAACAGAAATCCTCTACGAGCCCATACATATCAAATCAAATCATATCATATATCAGGGTGTATGGAGGGGTGACCTCAGCATACCAGGTACAGGGTGAGGGGATACCTCTAGGGTTGGAGTTGCAAGCTCCCAGGGGTTGTGAAAGACGTGTATCGCACACACCCGTCAGTCACCAGGATATAACAGGAAATAAATCAGGACAGGTCTAGGATGCATCCATGCGCCCCCGCAGGCCACAGGGTCTTCTCTACATAAAAATCAAATCAGGTCGGGGACGGTGTAACCAAATCACTAGGGCTACACACTAGTCATGCCGGTGGTGCATCACAGACATGGACATGAAACCCTCATGTCTAGTGGATGGCTCGTAGTCTCAAACTGTGGGTCAAGGTCAAGTATCAAGTCTCGGGTATCATGTATCAGTTATCATATCAGGGTTCAAGACAGGAGATAAATGCCGGGGTTCATTATCAGGAGGTCCACATCAAAAGATCAAATACTGGAAGGTTCATAATGGTTTATTATAAGAAATCCTTTTTACATGGTTTTAATAAAATGATCGTTAGAACAGTTTCATAATAAAAGTCTCTTAAGAAAAAGTTCAAAAGTTATATATGAAAAGGTTTTAAAATCCTATGCACCTTTAAGTATTTTCAGGGTCCTAAATATTCAGGTTACCGGGTTATGCACAGGTCATGTCAAGTATTGAGGAAACGTAACAGGGTTCGAGACAAGGTTTCAAGTAAAGGTTCAAGTCAAGGGAATCTTATCAAAGGTTCACAATACATGGAAATAAAAGCAAGGTTCACAGAACAAGGGAACATAGCAATGACTTGGGAAATCCTAAACAAGTCAAAATCAGAAATCAAAAGAAACGAAGGCTCCTTACAAGAAGAGCAGAATATCTGTACCTTAAACCGCCAGGGAAACACACACTAGAAACATAAGGATCGGAATAAACTCCTTCTTCAGCGAATCTACACGAATTAATGATCGGCTTATTATTAATAACTTATTCAATTCAGATTTCTCATCTTAGCCGGCTTTCCAGTTTTTGTAACTTTCCATTTTAAGTAAGTCTCTCAAGTTTTTAGGGCTTAAGTACGAGTTTACTTATTTCACACATTACCCCTTTAAGTTTCATTATTTACAACTTAGTCCCATAAGTTAAATAAATTACGAAATGTCCCATTAAGTTTAATTATATTCAAAACCTTCCTTAACGTCGCATTAATTGGAAAATCATAGCTTATGATCAATTTCACCCTCCACGACCAAGTTATAACCTTAATTAGTCTTTTAGTTGTATTTTCAGCTTTTATTCATAAACAGGTCACCACTTTCCGAATTTTTAAACCACATCAGAACTCAAAAGAAAAATTCATCAAAATTCACACATGTACTTCAATGTATTTAGAACACACACGAATTTTCCCAGAATTTATTTCTAAGTATAAATACTCAAAGAAAAATCGTTTACCCAGACCTACCCAGAAAATGAACTGCAGAAACACCCCGAAAGTTGGCTCTTCGTTTACCCATTTAAACACTTTAGAAAAATTTACAAAAATTCCAGAAGGTCACATATATACCAAATATCACTCCTGTAGAAGGAGAGCCCATAACTCGTTATAGTTTAAAAATGAAAAATCTCACACTCCAACTGATGTTTACGTTTCCAAAACTCAGGTTCGACACACGATCTCATAAAATTCAAAAAGCTTACCTCCCGACCTCCAATCACCATGAAACTTATATTTCCAGAAAGTAGACAAGTAGTACTTATGTTTAGACTCAAAAATCGCCCAAAAACACATTGGCATCATCAAGATATAGCCACTTCAATTCGACACAAAATTTCTGTCACTAACAGCTCATATAAAATCACAACAAAACCCTAATCCTTTAAATCTAATTGACCCATAGTTATAGTCTAGGGTTCTTAGCATGGTTATATCTTGTTTAATACTGTTGTTATGTCGAATTAAAACAGAAAACAAAGGAGGAAATCAAGACCTTGTTGTCGACTTGAAACAGAATCGAATAGGATCCAAACTAGGGCTCGGTTTGGATGAATTCACCACAACGACTTGTACTCCTTCTTAATCACCAATACTCCTTGATCCTCTCCTTCCTTGGATCGAACCAGGATGAAACACATCAGAAAAAAAAATGCCGCTTCTTATTTGTGTGCTAAGGTTAGGGTTAATTTATTTGGAAGCGTATTGTTGTGTGTGTGAAAACTAAACACCGGTCCCCTTTATTTTGTACATGTGGGTCGAATGGGCCAAAAGAAGACAAGGGTTTCATAGGCTCAAGTTTACTTGGGTCCATTTTGTTGAGTATTGTTTGTGAAACAAAAGGAAACTGCCCAAAACGTTATCGTGTCTCGTAAAAATAATCTTCGAGTTTCATTTTAGGTTATGTAGATTTTTTCGGATCTCAAACATGTTCAAAATCTTTCATGGTGATGTTTTGTTATAGTTATTTGGGTCTACGGTTAATTCGTTTGGTGATATTCGTATTTAATTATTTGTATCGTTACTTAGAATTTTTTTTTTATACGTAAATTCGGATTATGAAAGTTAGGGTTTTACAATTCTTCCCCTCTAAAAAGAAAATTTCGTCCGCGAAATTGAAGTCACTAAAGTTATACGAAGTCGTAGTAATTCACAAAATATCGTCACAATTATCTTCACGCTCGGGAAGGTTCTTCCAAAAATCTTCTCAACAGTCATAGTTTCTTATGACTCGAATCAAAATGAGATGGGTTCAATTTTCTCAGAAGAAGACAACTTAGGTTGGTTCAGAACAAGAGGTCCATGCAACATAAACTGGATGATAGGTGAATCTTCAAAAAGCTCATATAGAATACGAATAAGATTCAAATCGAATTAATTCCACCAACAGGAGGAAGTTCTAAAAGGAGTTCAAGACTTATAATTGAGGTCAACAGGATTCAAATCGAGAGTTCAGACTCAACCAGATATCTAATGAACGAATAGATAGGATGAACCTAAGTCTCACTATTCGCGGATAGTCGCCAACGGAAAGAAATCTAAGGCTTCTCCAAGGCACTCCTCAAGATATCATATGCCCACAACAAGTGCACTTTACATGACGTTAGTATTATCACGTTGATCAGGCGTCATAATACTAGCCTCACATAACATGCCCTCATGGTGGTCATCCTCTTTCTCAAGTCGTGAGTCAAAACCACCTATCTTAATCCACCTAGTACTTCTATTGTCCTCAACTCCAGGTCAGGCAAAGAACACCGTTCTCATAACAAATATCCATCTCCCAGAATGCACGAATGATCGTCAAATTTCTAAGAAGGTGCAAAGAAATGATTTTCATGCTCTTCCTCGTTTCCGAATGTACCATTAAGTCATACGATGACCATTTGCCCAAGTACTTACGAGAAAACATCATTTATCAATTTCACAAAATAGTCAAGGCTTTAGCTAATACTATTAGCGTCACTAACCGTCATAGCAATCGTTTACGAATACGGAAGGAGATTTCAAGAATAAACTCAATTCATCAGCAAGGAAACTTCGTGTTCCGAATTTAAACAAACACATAGTCGTTCCAGGGTGGAGGAATATTGGCTTCTAACAGAAATATGGTTCAAATCTTAGGTGATGCAAAGCATAAGCTTTCACTTCCCCAAAAGTGGTATCAACAGGATCTAACCAACAGCAAGTCACGAATCAGAGTGATGCGGAAACAAAGATACTTAAACGAATGCCTTATAGTCTACCCATTCCTCACTGGTCAAAACTTACGTTCCTACAAGGAGATCTTAAAGCAAATTTTCAAAGGTTGTCTTACGAGCGCCTACAGGGAAACTTAGTGGTCCTAACTTACACAGGTCAAGGGTAAATGTATTACGAAATCGCAGCCTGTCTCTCTGATACCATAATTGTAACACCCCAACCCGATAAGGGTAGAAGTATTACATTACAGTGACATATCAGAACAACCACAGACATATGATTTATAAATACAAAGAAATTCAGGGTTTACAAATGATACATCTGAAACTACAAGGTTACAAAATAAATACTAAGTCTCATAGAGTGAAACTTCTTCTAATCGTCTCTAGTCCAGCGTAACTATATCAAAGCATAGTCTTCTAAGTCCAGACACACTCTCTTCCCATAACCCAGCTTCCTACTAAAACCTGCCGCGGGAAAAGGAAATGCGGCTGAGCTACGAGAGCTCAGTGAACAGATATAATGGAAACAAAGCAGTGGTAACGGAACAGTAAAGTAAAAGAATAATACCAGGTATAACAAGAGTCAGGAAGGAATATAAAAGAGTTACGCATACATACCAAGGGTTAAGAATGGTTACAAAGGTAAACGTAAATGAAACCAGAACCCACCACAATCCCAAGTCAAATCAAGTCAGGTCAAATGTCAAGTCAAGTATCAGGTCATAAGGTCACAAGGTTTCAGGAGAACAGAAATCCTCTACGAGCCCATACATATCAAATCAAATCATATCATATATCAGGGTGTATGGAGGGGTGACCTCAGCATACCAGGTACAGGGTGAGGGGATACCTCTAGGGTTGGAGTTGCAAGCTCCCAGGGGTTGTGAAAGACATGTATCGCACACACCCGTCAGTCACCAGGATATAACAGGAAATAAATCAGGACAGGTCTAGGATGCATCCATGCGCCCCCGCAGGCCACAGGGTCTTCTCTACATAAAAATCAAATCAGGTCGGGGACGGTGTAACCAAATCACTAGGGCTACACACTAGTCATGCCGGTGGTGCATCACAGACATGGACATGAAACCCTCATGTCTAGTGGATGGCTCGTAGTCTCAAACTGTGGGTCAAGGTCAAGTATCAAGTCTCGGGTATCATGTATCAGTTATCATATCAGGGTTCAAGACAGGAGATAAATGCCGGGGTTCATTATCAGGAGGTCCACATCAAAAGATCAAATACTGGAAGGTTCATAATGGTTTATTATAAGAAATCCTTTTTACATGGTTTTAATAAAATGATCGTTAGAACAGTTTCATAATAAAAGTCTCTTAAGAAAAAGTTCAAAAGTTATATATGAAAAGGTTTTAAAATCCTATGCACCTTTAAGTATTTTCAGGGTCCTAAATATTCAGGTTACCAGGTTATGCACAGGTCATGTCAAGTATTGAGGAAACGTAACAGGGTTCGAGACAAGGTTTCAAGTAAAGGTTCAAGTCAAGGGAATCTTATCAAAGGTTCACAATACACGGAAATAAAAGCAAGGTTCACAGAACAAGGGAACATAGCAATGACTTGGGAAATCCTAAACAAGTCAAAATCAGAAATCAAAAGAAACGAAGGCTCCTTACAAGAAAAGCAGAATATCTGTACCTTAAACCGCCAGGGAAACACACACTAGAAACATAAGGATCGGAATAAACTCCTTCTTCAGCGAATCTACACGAATTAATGATCGGCTTATTATTAATAACTTATTCAATTCAGATTTCTCATCTTAGCCGGCTTTCCAGTTTTTGTAACTTTCCATTTTAAGTAAGTCTCTCAAGTTTTTAGGGCTTAAGTACGAGTTTACTTATTTCACACATTACCCCTTTAAGTTTCATTATTTACAACTTAGTCCCATAAGTTAAATAAATTACGAAATGTCCCATTAAGTTTAATTATATTCAAAACCTTCCTTAACGTCGCATTAATTGGAAAATCATAGCTTATGATCAATTTCACCCTCCACGACCAAGTTATAACCTTAATTAGTCTTTTAGTTGTATTTCCAGCTTTTATTCATAAACAGGTCACCACTTTCCGAATTTTTAAACCACATCAGAACTCAAAAGAAAAATTCATCAAAATTCACACATGTACTTCAATGTATTTAGAACACACACGAATTTTCCCAGAATTTATTTCTAAGTATAAATACCCAAATAAAAATCGTTTACCCAGACCTACCCAGAAAATGAACTGCAGAAACACCCCGAAAGTTGGCTCTTCGTTTACCCATTTAAACACTTTAGAAAAATTTACAAAAATTCCAGAAGGTCACATATATACCAAATATCACTCCTGTAGAAGGAGAGCCCATAACTCGTTATAGTTTAAAAATGAAAAATCTCACACTCCAACTGATGTTTACGTTTCCAAAACTCAGGTTCGACACACGATCTCATAAAATTCAAAAAGCTTACCTCCCGACCTCCAATCACCATGAAACTTATATTTCCAGAAAGTAGACAAGTAGTACTTATGTTTAGACTCAAAAATCGCCCAAAAACACATTGGCATCATCAAGATATAGCCACTTCAATTCGACACAAAATTTCTGTCACTAACAGCTCATATAAAATCACAACAAAACCCTAATCCTTTAAACCTAATTGACCCATAGTTATAGTCTAGGGTTCTTAGCATGGTTATATCTTGTTTAATACTGTTGTTATGTCGAATTAAAACAGAAAACAAAGGAGGAAATCAAGACCTTGTTGTCGACTTGAAACAGAATCGAATAGGATCCAAACTAGGGCTCGGTTTGGATGAATTCACCACAACGACTTGTACTCCTTCTTAATCACCAATACTCCTTGATCCTCTCCTTCCTTGGATCGAACCAGGATGAAACACATCAGAAAAAAAATGCCGCTTCTTATTTGTGTGCTAGGGTTAGGGTTAATTTATTTGGAAGCGTATTGTTGTGTGTGTGAAAACTAAACACCGGTCCCCTTTATTTTGTACATGTGGGTCGAATGGGCCAAAAGAAGACAAGGGTTTCATAGGCTCAAGTTTACTTGGGTCCATTTTGTTGAGTATTGTTTGTGAAACAAAAGGAAACGGCCCAAAACGTTATCGTGTCTCGTAAAAATAATCTTCGAGTTTCATTTTAGGTTATGTAGATTTTTTCGGATCTCAAACATGTTCAAAATCTTTCATGGTGATGTTTTGTTATAGTTATTTGGGTCTACGGTTAATTCGTTTGGTGATATTCGTATTTAATTATTTGTATCGTTACTTAGAATTTTTTTTTTATACGTAAATTCGGATTATGAAAGTTAGGGTTTTACAAGATTCAAGTGGGAGAACAAACTAAGTTAAAAGCATTGCCTTGGATTGGCATGATACAAATTGGATAACAAGAGAGGTTGAACCTTTAGCATATTGGACCAGTTAAGATTCATTTTAGAATCGACCAACTAGCATACAAACTTGAGTTCTGGCAGAATTCAGCAGTATATATTACCAGTATCACATTTAAAACATTAAGAAGCGCAGACCATCTATTGATGGGCCAAACTCGGAAAAAGCTCAACTCACAAGTCCAGTAAGCATTCATGAAATAACCAGAAATTTCCTACAAGTCAAGAATCAGTTACAAGTTCAATAAGTTGTAAACCATTAAAACTTCAAGTTGGTAGGCAGAGTTATGCAGAGAGTTCTGCCTAGGAAAGGCATGATATCATTCAGAAAACTTGGAAAGTTAAACCCGATATACACTGGACCATGTAATATTTCAGACAGAGTAGGCCTAGTGGCCGTCAGACTTGAACATTGTTAGAGAACAGCAGGATTACACAAACATGTTTCACAATTTTCAAATCCCCATAAATGACTTACAGATTAGTCACTCATAATCCCATTTGGAAAGGAATCCAACCCAAGGACAAACTCAGACCTTGTAAGAGAACCAACAGAAATCATGGACCGTGTGGTCAATCAGTAGAAGCATAGTCGAATTCCTATCGTGAGAGTTCGCAGGAATTCTCGAATATCATCACCTTTTTCACCAATACGTTTTCAGAGACCAACATAAACTGAACTTCGGGACGAAGTTCCTTTTAGAGGGGAAGACTGACACAACTCACCATTTCAGGTCATTTCCCAAACTTTGGAAAAACACTATTCATCAAAACACTATTCATCGTTTTACTATTTATCATTTTTGGTGTCAGTTTGACATTCAGAGAAGCATTCAGAAATTTTACTATTCACTTGTAACAATTCGCAATTTCAGGTTAATTACTATTCTCGGAAATTTACTATTCATTTTACTATTCACTGTTACTATTCATTTTTCCCGAAATTCTCCCGAAAGTTGATTTTTATTTCATATTCTCGAGTGATAAATCATTTCCATGGCAAATTAAATGTTTGACATTCGTCAGATCATTTTCGTGAAAGTTATTAAGGAATTACACGTTTTAGGGTAAAACGTCATTCAGAAATTCTACGCACAACGAAATTCAACCCCGTCAGGTGACCCCACATCAGAAAAATGTTTGACACACTCATGATTTATTTGAGAATAAATCATGACTGAGAAAAATATGACCAGAATAAACCTCGGCCGTGAAAAACTGGAATTTTCAGTTTTAAGCGTTTTTACTCAGCCGTAACCCTAGCCTATACCTGCACCGTGTTTCTAAGATGATTTGAGTTTTCAACTTATTAGAATAAGTCAACATATTTTTCCCTCCTCCATTGACCAAAAATCATCCCTTGATGTTATAAATCATTTCGTGATTTTTAGGCTTATGGTTTGATGTCTAAAAGACATTTAATACCAACCGACACTAGACTGAGCCCAGTCTAGACATTATAAGTCATTTTAAATCATTTATAACATATTAGAAAAGTAACATTTTACTTTTCTCAATTTTACGCAATATTCGTACATTTTACGTATTACGCGTTTTAGACCCGTGTTTCCAGTTTTAGCAGGGTTTTACCACCCAAATGGAACCTACCACTCATTTTATATTTTATTATGGGACATATGGACATGTTTAACAATACTTTCAAGTTTCATAATTTTACGACACCCGGTTTTACGTTTTGAGGCCTAATCATTTACGGTTGGCATTTCCCGGAGTCAAAACTCATCCTAATACTTAGGATAATACCAAGCCAAGCCAACTCATCCCCCCTAGTCATTGTGAACCTCCATTAGGGGGGGAGTCACACCCTCATGTGGCTTGATCTTGTGCTAAGTTACCTTGGATGAGATACATGTGTATAAACTTGTCATGAAAGCTTTGACTAGTCTTGATAAGTAACCTCCTCAAAGACCTATAAAAGCCCCCCCCCCCCCCCCTCCCTCTTGTTGCCGTCCATCACCACACACCACAACACTTCACACTTAGTTTATTTTCTTCCAAATTATAGCAAGGTTCAAGTGATTCTTCAAGATAGAAACCCTAGTTAGATTATCATTCACCAAAACACTTCCAAACCCTAATATACTTGGTGATTTCTCTTGAGTTTTAATCCACTCAAGTCACCTCAACCTTCATCATCCATCTTTCAAGATTACAAGGGTAGAAAGATTGCATGAAGTGAAGTGGGTTGAAGCAAGTCTATCAAAGTCCTTTTCCTTACTTGCTAACTTCCTTTCACCTTTGAAAGCCAAAAGTTGTAAGCCTAAACCTAACATGCTTCTTGTTAATTAATCATGTTCATATCATTTACATGTTATTCTTGCTATATTATGTCTTGTATTAATGTCCATGGTGTATAAAAATGATTAAAACATGTTGTTGTAATTGATTGTTAAGATAAGTTACTAAAACAAGCAAACTAGTGACTTTCTTGGTAAGACCTGATCAAAATGGTAAAAATTTGATATTGGATTATTACATATTACAGTAGAGGACTTAACAAGGAAACCATAGCAACTTGAACCACCTAAAACGAGTATACGAGTCAAAAGTTACGCCCATTTGAAGTTACCAAAGATTTCCGGCAAAACTGCCTAAAATGTTTCTGTGACAGAATATAAAACACGAAAAAAGAGGCCTTTCTGGTCCGTTTCATGAAAAAGTTAAAACACGAAAGTTGTCCGGAATCACGTTTTCGTTCAGGAATAAAGAAGCTCGAGCCTTGAAAACGCTTTCCGAGTGAGATATTTCTCAGTTTCTTAACAGCTATTTACATATTTATAAGACACTAGATTATGGTTATATTCTAAAAGGAACAAGAGGTCTTATGACCTATAATCAAGACCACCACCATGGCTAGAGCCAAGGTTGTGTCTCATGACCTTGGAACAAGGACCAAAGGTCATGGCTAGGCCATGACGAAATGACCATACAAGCTTACTTAGGCGAAAACATGAAACAAGGAATTGGCGAGAACTTGAACAAGCAATTTGAATCTACTTCACTTAAAAAGGAACCATGAGATATTACAAAGAGAAAATGGTCATACAAGACTTATGAAACTACCCCTAATAACAATCTTCATGTACAAATAAACTTTCCTAAGTTTATTCAAGTATCGGACATGTAACTTTTCGGATCAAAACTTATATCTATATATTTTATCAACTACTACAATAGTAGGGAGCCTCATGTGAGGAGTTCATTATGTAAGCCGTCGAGATGAGTTGTGGATTTACTAGTTAAAGTGTCCTGGCTCCTCGAACGCTTACTAACATGACTTCTGAATTATGTCGGCCCGAACGGTAGTAAACGATATACAAAACATACATGTTCATGAATCTTTTCTTTCAAAGACTTACAATATACATCATACCACATCATGGACTATAATGCAAGATATATATATATAGGCACTACTTCATATTCTTTACACAAATCCTAAGTCGCAACATTCTATTATAGGTTGCTCGT
Source organism: Artemisia argyi (assembly GCA_030686995.1). Taxonomy (NCBI): domain Eukaryota; kingdom Viridiplantae; phylum Streptophyta; class Magnoliopsida; order Asterales; family Asteraceae; genus Artemisia; species Artemisia argyi. Next base: position 7,606,059 of record CM060705.1, read on the forward strand.
AGAAACCTACACGATCCAACCATCACCTTCATTACTTGCTATCCTACTTAAGGTGAGTTCATAGCCCCACTTTACATTACTTCAATGTTTTACAAACCCTTGGGGGGAATACATGCTACTTTTAAACCGAACACAATGCTTTGAAACTGTATGCTGCCTGATTGTTTTATTATTACTAAGTACCTACCTTGCCAATCCTAGGCCCCTATCATGAACCATTTAATCACTAGAATTAGTGAGCGCGAGTATTGTGAATAGGCCTATTGGGATTGACGAATCCCATTTGTTTGAGCAGATTAGTTCAAACGAATGCACTATATTTGAAAATATTAAGTATGACGGCAAAGTACTTACCTGGGCAACAAAACCGCCGATTGATATTGGTACCCGTTAACGTCTTGGTTGCATGAGCTTAGTATATAATAATAACTGTTTTGTTTTCTAACATGAGTACGAGTCTAATTAACTCATACTACCAACATATTGTGTTCAACCGTTAAACAAACTCTATGAATTTCACTCAACCTTTGTGTTGACCTCTTAAGCATGTATTTCAGGTCCATGATAATCAAGAATGGAGCGGAAGGGCACGTACCGAAGGAAGAAGGCTATAAACTATTATGTCATTCGATAAAAACATCAAAGACTTTATATTGATGTATTTTGAAACATGGAACCTTTTTGGGACCTTACTATGTAAACTCTGATATATTTGAATAATATGAATGACAACTCTTTTTATTACGACTCGGTTAGAGATCGTTTTCTATTATTATGACTGTTGTGCCGTCGAGTAACACCCAAGTTGAATTCCGCTGCATCATGAATTGGGGGTGTTACATCACTGAACACTATTCATTGCCAGAAAAGATTTCATCATTCACGTGCATTATTCATTTCATCGTAAATTTAGTTTACGGGTATTTAAATTCGCGTAACCGTATTGGTTCAGGTGCGAATTCATGCATTATCAGTAAGGACACTGCATACAGACTAGAGATAGTCTGCATATCATCATTAGGTCATTTACATGTTATACCACTCTTAGGATTTTCAAATTTACATATTTGATACATTTAACGTTTTTCTTATAATTATTTATAATAAACGTTAACACGCGGTTAATAAACACGACGAATATATCTAAATATTCCCACAATGGTCCCGACATATTTTTATATCCATTTTATCATCATAAAAGTTATAACATTCATTTACCCAGTATTTTGGAAATTTATTTTATTTATAACGTAAGTTTATAAATATTATGACGGTTTTCGTGAAAACTAAACAATAATCACCCGAACACTCAGTAATTGTACCCAACATATTTTTAACATTTTTATGACTTTATTAAGTCCCGGTTAACTTCGTTAATATTCATTTCTAGCAAACCCGGTACCCGATTATAACTAATACTTACACTAAAACTACAACTAATATTACCCTACTTATCCTAAGCAACTCAAAACCGATTTTTCTTCTCTTGTTCACATTGAAAACCGGCCCCCTAAACCATCCAAGACCACAAGTAGTAATTTTTTTTACCTCATGCATTAATAGATATTATTATACCTTATAAAAATTTCCTAAATATCTAAAAACATGAAATACTAAACACTTATCAAAATTTTAGATCAAAGTTGCTCATCTTCATCTCTTTTTCTCTCTACCTCACGACCAAACCCAAAAACCAAGATCAAGTGATGATTTTCCAAAATACAAAGCTACAAAGTTGTTCATTTCATCATTCTAATCAAGAATCTTACAACAAAAACACAAGTAACACAAGGTTTCTCATCATCTAATCACCCATTATTTCAAAGTGAGTTATCAACTTTATTTTCATGATTTCATCTAATTAACACTTGTATCTTATGGTTTTCATGCTTAATTTCATGTACAAGTTAGCTATACCACATTATTTTTGTTAACTTTTTGAACATACAAACCCTAGATTTTGATTTAGGTGTTCCTTTGTTAAATTAACATGATTACTAGTGATTAGGAACCCATGGCACCCTAAGAAGGTGTATGGTAGGATTAGTATAGTTTTGTGGTGTTTGCAAGAGATTTGGTTGAAGTAGAAACTAGTTTTGAACATGAAAAATGGATTTGTAACAAGTATATATACATTCTGTCCCATTTTGGTAAATCCAGGAAAATCAGTAAACATAAAGTAAAATTTGGCAAAAATTTTAGAAAATACACTCAAAAACGAATCCGTAGGCGAAAGAACGGATTAAAAAGAGTTTATAACGAAGAAGTTATGATTTTTGCAAGTTTATTGACTAAAAGTATATTTTCTGAAAATACATGCTGTTGGACGTTTTTCGTCGGACAAAAAGAGGCTTTAGACGTAACCCGGAGGAGCCAAGCTTTCCAAAATATATTACTTCATACTAAGACGTAACCGTGGATATAAAGAACAAGTAAAACGGACTTATAACGACAAAGATATTCATGTTTCAATATCGGCAAAACTAATATTGTTTTGACAGCTTTTAGAAATAATAACGCTAAAACTACGTAGTAACTCTAGATTTCTAGAAATAATACCAAGTACCCAAATTCAAAACTAATGAAGTATTAGTGATTACAAGTATATTTTTATCACTACAAGGCGTTATATCAAGGATTTCAAACCGAGGATTTCAACACTAACATTGATACATACGATATATATATATATATATATATATATATATATATATATATATATATATATATATATATATATATATATATATATATATATATACATTTCAACTAGTTTTATTTTTCTAGTTGCCTTATTTTCCTAAGTCTTGGAAAATGTATATTTTTTATAACAACAAGTATTTTTCAAAGAGTAGAGTGGTATAGGAAACATGTGCATGGACATTCATAACATCATTTCATGATCTAAAGTAGATCGTTCATCATTCATATTAGGTTGCGGCTAGTGTGCGCGCCTTGTTTTTCAGCTCATTACATGTTCATGGTACCATCATATCAGGTGAGTTTTCATAGCCCCGTTTTCAATTCAACATTTTGATTTCAAATCCCACGGGGGAATACATTGCATCAACCATTTTAGTACGAGCCCAAGTACCAAAACATATGTACATTGCTTAAGTTGCCTTACCAACCTGTTAAAGTCCCCTATTATTATCATGGACCGTTAATTTGCCGGTAAGCGAGAGTGAGTGGATAGATCTATCGAGGGTGACGCCTCCATCCGTGGTAGTTATTACCAATAGTAAGCGGATGCATTTCATGTCTACATTTTGAGAGTGTGCTGGTAAAACATTCAGTAGGGGCATATAATTTCATCAGTCATAGCTTCGGGGTCATGAGCTTAAGGTCTATTGTACAATTTTACTTAACTTTTGTTATGCAATTTTACTTGTGGTGGCCGAACAACATTACATTTGATAAACCTATGGAATTCACCAACATTCGTGTTGACGTTTTAGCAATGTATTTCAGGTTATTAAGGTAGCTCATGTGACATGCATTTGGACCTTTATGGAGTCGCGGAGTCGACGCGTCTCACCATTATTTCATGCACTTATGTAAACGTTTGATCTAGTATGACTTGTTTTTCATAAACATGCAACACCTTTTGGGGACCTCATATTGTAAACTCTGAATAATTTCAAATATCAAACAAAGTATTTTCCAAACGACACTTTAGGTCGTTCAATGTAACTGTAACTGTGATGCTATGACAGACACCCCCAGGTATTCCATTCCGCTGCAAGTCAGGTAAATTGGGGGTGTGACAGGTACACTGATAACCATATGATTTTGAGCAAACCATAAGCTGTCAACGGATTTGATTTGTCTTTACCAGAAGCCGTTTGCTTCTGGACTAGCCAACTCTTGATGGAATAGTCAACATCTTGGTGAGCCGATTACCAATTATGGTTTTCCACTGCCTTTACCACAAGCCACAATCTTGCGGGCTAGCCAACTCTTTCACTTTTTAGGATATGGCGAGTTGAGATACCATACAATTTTGGGCAAATTGTAAGCCGTAAACGAATTTGATATATCTTTACCAAGAGCCGTTTGCTCCTGGATTAGCCAATCCTTTTGTCGTTTAGACATGGCGGACTGATAACCACAAAAATTTTTGAAGCTCAAGTGAAATTTTTTTTAAATTTTTGCCAAAAACGGGGGTACTAGAATGTAAAATGTGATCAAATTCGCTAGAATTCCTCCCCCCCCCCCCCCCCCCCACACACACTTAGAATTGAATATTGTCCTCAATATTCAAAGTCCCGGCTATTATGCCGACTCTTTGAGCGTAAAAGGGCAATATTACAAGCTAAATGTGGAAATACCATTTTTCACTTTATTTTATTTATTTATTTACATATGGTAATAACAGCAGGGTACTCCCCCACACTTAGGGTGAAAACCCCAAGTTAATATATACTACTGTTTTTGTTTACCGAGTCACTAGCCGGACTCGACCCCGAATTCATTGGTTCTTGGGGAAGCAACATGTGGAAGAGACAATCTCCATCGGACTTTCATTCAAGATGTTTGGATAAACATTGAAGTACGTGAAAGTTCCACACCGACGAGATATACAGATAGACCCTGGCTCAAAAGAACGAGATATGGAAATGCCGGGGTCAAAGATGATATCCTCACTCCTGAATGGGTGAAAAAGAGAGGAAGTCATGGGATAGGTGAAGAAAAGGAAGAAAATCATGATGACAATCATGACTAACTCATCATCACCCACAAGAGAATCCATAATTCTTATATTATGAATCTCATCATTTAAGCTCACTTGATCAAGACATATCCCGAGTGTGTCTGGATCAAAGTAGAAGTTATTATACTCCGGCGGAGATATGATATGAGTGAGTTCTTCGGAGAACTCCTCGTGAAGAGAATCAATCACATGATGTAAATCTGTGAACTCTTGTTCCATTATGGACTCATCACTCTCCTTATCAAAGATTGGATTGCTAGAAATCACAGTGAATTCAAATTCGAATTCAAATAGAGGGTTGGTGAAAGTCGTATTGAATGTTTTGGGAACAAGGTGATCAACATTCTCTTCTGGACTGTTGGGATAAGAAGTGAGTGACAGATCATGATATAAGAGACTTTCAATTTCTCCTAGATCGACTTCAAAGTCAAAGAGATCATCGTAACTTCCCGTTGAAAGTGGATTGATGTGAGTGAGTTCATCGGCGAAATCCTCAAGAAGATGATCAGCATCAGAATGTAGAACTGATGCCTCAACATACTCGATGTCTCCATAAGATGCACAATCTTCGCTACAATCGGAGAAAATCTGAAATTGATCTTTTGGACACTCAAGAGGGGAAAGAATATCACACGTATGATCAAAAGTTCCCTGTGACTCTCTTGGGATTGGGACAAGGTTCTCAACACTAGACTTTATGAATTCGTCTGATTCCTTTTCAGGAACAGTGTCAAGATGCTTATCCCCCATTCTCAGAGAGTGAGTGTGAACTTCGGGTGTGCTAGCAGTCGATTGAGATGAAATCTCAACTACTGGCATATCACCTTATGAACTTGATGAAGCTTTATAGAATTGAAGAATATCAATTGTATCTTCATCATCACTGTCATCAGGAATAAAGCGGAACTGAGAGCTAGATCTGACTGCTTTTTCATTTGCAATTGATTCTCTAATAGATTTTTCATAGGAATCTTGGGAATTTATTCGAGCAGCCTGCTCTTCAGCTAGCAATTCTTCCATGGATTTTTGATGATTGTCTTTTTGGGCAAGGTCTTTAACTAAACCCTTAAGCTCATCAAGTATTTCCAGTACATTTTGAATTTCTGGAAGAATTGCTTGATTCATTTGCTACTGTGGAGGTTGGTCATAATACGATGTGTCAAGATTGTTACAAGGAAATGGATTCCCTGTTTGACAATCTGAGCTGACGTGTGAACCACCACAGTACTCACAACAGTTAAATTGTTGAGTCTGGTTTGGTGAATTGTATGGATATTGGTCATAACCAAAGTTCTGATTGTCACCCGAAAACTGTTCATAGACAAACGTGTTTCCGGCTTGACACTCAAATCCTTGGTGAGGACCTCCACAAAACTCACATGAGTATGTCAGTATCTCATGATGTGGTGGCTGGTGGAATGCATCAGATGTGTCATGGTAGGAATAGGGATTCTGGTTATAGACAGACCCGTTTCCTAACTCCACCATGCCACAGTTGGGGCAATTACCACCATTATAAGGACTACCACACCATTGACAATCAAGAAGGTGAGGACGAGACATAGAAAGAATCAAAAGGTTAGAGAGGGTAAGGGATAAAGAATCAAAGTGATAAGAGGGATAAGAAGACTATTTTTGGGATTTTTGAAAAACATTTTATAAAAACAGAGAAGGAAAATATTTTTGGATTTTTCATATTTAGGAAAAACAAAAGAATATTTACAAAAAATGAGACGATAACTTCCGGAGAAGGGTCTTCAATCACTAATCTGCAAACTCGAATCGATAAACGGCTTCACTCCTCCCCGGCAGTGGCGCCAAAATTTTGATACGCTCAGATCAACCACTCGACTAATGACGGTCAATGTAGTCAAACCTCGCATATTCTCCGAAGGTATAGTGTTTCCCCGGGTCGTTAAGTCCCGACGAGGTGTGAAATGGTGAATCAGTTCAAGTTCGTGATCGGGTGATGTGAATGGTGAAGAGATATAGTGGTGCATGAAACGTGGAAAGGTAAAACTAAACGAATGAGCATAAGGTAAAGTACATGAAACAATAATGCAAAGCAAACTATCTTAAAAGGCAAAAAAAACGAGCGTTTCATAAACGTATATGCGCACGATAAAAAGTGAAATCTAAGTACGGCTAGCACTACGAGCATACAATTAACTTTTCTACGTACTATGTGACAAAAGAAAATTTTAGAAAAAGAGAAAAGAAAATTAATTATTAGATAAAAATTATAATTGTTGTGGATTAAAAACTATTTAACACTAATTAAATTCTAATAAGTACTAAGACTATCTTAATAAATCTAAAGCTTTTTAGTATAATACTTCAACTATATATTAACTAGATGGTTTATTTGAGCCAGAACGAGGTTTTGAAGCAAGTAACTTTTCCAAATGGTTTATATAAACTAAAACAAACTACAACTCAAGATATCCTTGAAGCAATCCAACTAGCTTAGATAAAGCAAGAAAACCACAACTAATAAGCTTGAAACAACCTTCGAATAAGCTCAACAATCAAGAAAATGAACAGATGTGAGGCAATGCTATATAGCGATATTAACGAACTTTGCTATTACCACAGTACCTATAAGCCTACTTAATGTAAATTATAAGCTGAAACCAAGACAAACATATAATAATAATACAATCTTTAAACAAGCCAATCACAACAATTACCAACAAGTAACGAACAATGACAAAGAAATTGCAACAAATGGAGTTTCCAGGTTAACATGATATTAAAGAGACTAGTAACTATCACAGTAACTTTCAAGCCCAAAATAATTGAAACACAAGCTTAGACCAAAGCAAACCTGAACTTACATGATTTCAAACAATCGTCCTAACAATAATTAATGAACAAAAATCCCATAGGGGGCAGGAAATCAACAAGGTTCAGCTGCTACTGAATAGCAGCATACATGTGCAGCGAATGGAAAACTAGGGAGCTAAAATTAATCTAGCGAACAAGCAATATAGGTTAAATAAACTTAACATCCAACAACTTAGTACTACTAGCTTTCTAAAACCTCAAGAATCAAGAAATAAGCTCAAGGAATGAACCTGTTATGAGGTTTGGAAAAACGGGTCAGAAGTAAAAAAAAACTTGGTGCAGGGTAACACAAGGGTCAAACAGGCCACTTGGGGCTCGATTTTCCCTAAACAAATGATTTCCAAAACTGACTTTTCTTCTTGATTATGAATTATAATCAGCAAATGAACACAAAACAACAACTTTTATTCATTTCCCAACTGTATTGAGTCCTAAAATTGATCTAGAAATTTGCTCTATTCTAATAGCTATGAAGATTTTGATTTTTCATGATATCCTAAAGTTTGTCTAAAGTGATATTTGAAGGATTCTAGTTGATTAAATCCATTGTATTAAACTACTATGAGGCTAAATTTGAACAAACTAAACAACTTCTGTACCTATTTAAAGATTATGCTAACTGGTCTTAGCAGGTTCATGCAATAACTCAAATACTAAGCCTTTTTTACTTTCTTACTAGCAACTACTTGTTTTTATCTTATGACTAAATTAGTTTAACTCTAAATGTGCTATCCTAACAGGTTTTAACCACTAATTATCCTAAGATCTCATAATTCCAAGTTAACCTAAACACCCAGATCCAAAGTGTAACAGCAAATTCATGCAGCAAATCCAGGAAATTAAGCCATGAAACTTGTATATAACTTATACTAAACTGAAATAAGCGTAAACAAACATAATCAAATAACTAGAAACTGGTCGGGACAGATTTAAACTCAGCTAAGCCAGAAAATGCAAACGTGAAAGCTTAAATTAACTAGGCAAAATAGATTACAGCTAAGGTTACATGAGAATTAAAAACATTCAGAAAAGCATAAAAATTACATAAAAATTAACTGCCTCACAAGGCTCACATATGCCTTATATATATACTAAAACTATGACTAGGGGTCTTCATAGCTTGTGCTTGTTTTGTGAGGGAAAACACTTGGTGACTGTTTTGTGTTTCTTGGGAGCAAATCCTATCCATTGAATTGTCCTTAGAGCGATCTTAGCCCTAGATTGGAATTCTTGGCGCCAAAAGGGTGAGGATTGCCAGCATGGCTATGAGTTGTAGGAACAATATGGAGGCTGGAGCAGGTGTGTTGGTGTGAGGAGAGGGGACAAGGTGCTAGGGGGATGTGGGATATGCTGGATTTGTTTGGGAGGATGTGGAGGATTTGTCTGGTTCGTGATATTCTGGGAGAGGGTGAAGGATATGGAGGTTGGGTTTTATTAAAACAGGTTTGGTGTTGAACTGGGCCAAGGTTTGGATTGGGCCAAGGCTTATGATATGGGTTGGATTGGTTAAGGGTTTATGTAGGTTTAATATCACAGAACACCTTTAATATATCCCGGGGTTCTTAACTCCTCCTTTAATATCACACAACGCACAGTTTGTTATCGAGTCGCTCAAAATTGCCTATTTTTGCTCTGTTTTCAACCTTTGGTACCTGAAACACAATAAAATGCAAACCAAGGATATTTGCAGTAATTATGGCCGATTTTTGCATTTTTATTTATCAAAATGGGTATTAAAATGATGAGTATTTGCATACTCATCAAGCATCAATTATAAGAGAATCAAGAAAGGTCTGGATTCATCTTATCTTTGGCATTGTCGACTTGCTCACATTGGCAAGGCTCGCATGGAAAAGCTGCAACATGATGGGATTTTAGAAAAGATCAATGATGAATCATTTAATAAGTGCGAATCTTGTATTGCTGGGAAGATGACAAAGAAACCCTTTATGAATAGGATTGAAAGGGCTTTTGATCTACTTGGTCTAATTCATACAGATGTGTGTGGACCACTTAGACATGTGTCAAGGAAAGGTGCTAGCTACTTCTTAACATTTACGGATGATTATATCCGTTATGGTTATGTTTATTTACTTAAACATAAGCATGAGGTATTTGAAACATTCAAAACGTTTAAAGCAGAAGTAGAGTTGCAACTTGGAAAGAAGATTAAAGCTCTTCAATCCGATAGGGGTGGTGAATACCTGAGTCAAGAGTTTATAGATTACTTAGCTAAGGAAGGAATTGTCCAGCACCTTACTTCTCCATATATTCCACAACAAAATGGTGTATCTGAGAGAAGGAATCGTACATTGCAAGATATGATGCGATCTATGTTTAATCTAACAACTCTTCCTTTTTCGTTTTGGGATTATGCCTTAGAATCTGCGGTTCGCATTCTAAATATGGTTCCAACTAAGAAGGTGGATAAGACACTGTTAGCAATAGAAGTGTTGATAATCAATTGAATCAAAGAGAGATCTCAATGATCGCCCCTTAGGGGGAGATTGTTAGAAATAGAAGTGACGATCATTATTGTATCAACGAGTCTTGTAATAATGTTGTAATAGTCTTGTAGTTTAGTTAAGGGTAAACGGGCTTGGTTGAATCTAATATTGTATTAGTTTATGTCTAGCTCATTACAAAAGCCCAAGCCTGGCCCATCTTCTTATCTTACCTATAAATACCCCCAAATGCTCCCATTTAGAGGGGTTGCTTCTAGGTTGCTTCTAGGGTGCTTCTATGTGTGTTTCTCTCTCTTAATCTAATACATCTTCCTTTCTCTCTCTCTTTAGAAGTTACCATCTCTCTCTCTCTCTCTCTCTCTCTCTCTCTCTCTCTCTCTCTCTCTCTCTCTCTCTCTCTCTCTCTCTCTCTCTCTCTCTCTCTCTCTCTCTCTCTACTTATCTCTTCTATAATCTTTATATTAACTTGTGTTTGATGACTCCTGATTTTTTTTCAAATCAAGGACTCGTATTTTCAAGGACGAAATCTTTTTCAAAAAGTTCGAGACTAAACAAACGAAAAACACTTCAAACAAAAACTCGTTTTCAAACATACTTCTTGAGCACTTTTTCAAGAATCTTCAAAAGATTTCTCAAAATCTCTCAAAATTAGTGCTCAAGATAACTCCCTCCAAACCCTTAAATGATTTTCAAAATAAGCTATCATTAAGGGGGAGTATAAAAACAAAAATGTTCCGAGTTCATGCAAAAACAAATCCGTCTATCTCTCCAAAAGCTTTTCAATTAATCAGATCATATCAAAAATATCATGGTATGCTATTTTTGAGGGGGAGAAGATGTGATTAAAATGTGATCAAAAATGTTTAAAGATTGTGGCAGAATCTCAAAAGAGCTCGACTCAGTTATAACCATCGAATTGACGAAGATTAAATGTCAGTAATCGAAAAGACTTGTCCTGGACTGGTAATAATTTCAAGCTGGTCTAACCAGTGATGTAAACGTGTCTCGAATAGGACTTGTCTAAGTAGCATGTACCAATTCGAGAAACCTTCTTTGGACTTGACCAGGCCGGGTAAAAATTTCAAGCTAGTCTAACTAGTGATGTAAACGTGTCTCGAAGTGGTCATGTTCACTGAAAGTGGATCAATTCAAATAAGTGCTAACTCCTCCCGCATGTGCAAATTTATTAAAATCCATGAGCTCATGTGAAGGGGGAGTCCTTCAAAAATTGCAAAACTCTCAAAGTGGCAACAACAATGTGTTTTATTATCATAAACACTTTGAGAGATTTTTAAATGAATGGTTTTATGGCAACAATAGGATAGTCATGGAGATACAAGGTGACTAAGGTTAAGAAAAACCGTCCTATGATCCGCCAGAGCCGGAGGGATCTACCCAAGGACAAATCCAATAGATTAGAATTAGAAGTCCTTAGGTATGATTGAAAAAAGGAGAAATGAGAAAGGAGAAAGAAGGGGTTGAAGAATTAAAAAAAAAAAAAAAAAAAAAAGTTATGAAAAAGGGTGAAAAGAAATAGCCCTCCATATGTTCAACCTTAGGGCAGACACCGGGTTCAATTCGTATGCTACTGGTTGTTGCTAAGGTGACACCGGTATTGAAGATAAAGACGTCATGGACCCCAGTGACGCACTGCACTTAACCTTCTAGCCACTCAAGTTCTCTTAAAAGAGCTTGTTTCATTCTCACGGGGAACCGGTGTAATCTATCGACCTGTCTCTTAGAGATGGTTGATATTGAAGTAGGAGACCTCTCCCTAATCTCCGCATAGGAAACCAAATGTGCACTTATCGAGTCTAGAGCCCCGAGATTCATCAAAAGATCTCATAGGAACACATGATATTTATACACTGGTTGTTCATCATTAAGGATGCCAATTGTAAACTTTAAAGTCCTACACAGATCTTAGCAATCTGCTAGATCATTTAAGAGAGGATTCACATTTGTGATTCTCAATGATTGAATGGAAATTCCTGCCAGGGTCAACATCAAACAGCCCTGACAGCAGGTCACTTCGGTAATTCTTTATGGATTATGCTTAGTGTTCGCGGTGGTTTCAAACAGTCTACAGTCGTGGAGTGATCCCCAGCGACTCACCCATTCATTGAGCTACTTAGTAGGTCTTGTAAGCTCCCTCGGGAGTATCCGGAATGGGAACGGCCTTGGTAAGGGTTAGAAGGAGTCTTCACACTATGCTGTTGACGATCTCTAATTCTGAACCTGTAAATACCGGATGTTTATTACTAACCGTTTTCATGCAGCTACCTTTACCTCATTATTATCATCACCACCACACTAGTTTCAACATGCTCATACATGCATCACAAAGTCAAAGGAAAGTTCTCACAAAGATCAAAGCATAGAAAAGATCAAAGAAAGATTCTACGCAATGTGAAAGAATCTACAAAGTAAAGTGACAAAGATCAAAGTGAAAGAACGGGAACAACAAATGTATGTATGACAAAGATTAAAGACGTATGAGCATGTTGGAAAGGCGAACAACCACCAAAGACAAAGAAGTGACGAAAGGCAGATGGCACTACATCACAATCTACAACAATAAGAACAAAGAATGATGAAAAGTCAGTTATCAAAGATCACAAAGCATGAAGGAACAAAGACTAAAGACTATTCTACAAAGACTCAAAGTTCAAGACAACAAGCTTCAAAGTTCAAAGATCAAGATCGCAAAGAGAGATCTCAATGATCACCCCTTAGGGGGAGATTGTTAGCAATAGAAGTGTTGATCATCAATGGAATCAAAGAGAGATCTCAATGATCGCCCCTTAGGGGGAGATTGTTAGAAATAGAAGTGACGATCATTATTGTATCAACGAGTCTTGTAATAATGTTGTAATAGTCTTGTAGTTTAGTTAAGGGTAAACGGGCTTGGTTGAATCTAATATTGTATTAGTTTATGTCTAGCTCATTACAAAAGCCCAAGCCCAGCCCATCTTCTTATCTTACCTATAAATACCCCCAAATGCTCCCATTTGGAGGGGTTGCTTCTAGGTTGCTTCTAGGGTGCTTCTATGTGTGTTTCTCTCTCTTAATCTAATACATCTTCCTTTCTCTCTCTCTCTAGAAGTTACCATCTCTCTCTATCTCTCTCTCTACTTATCTCTTCTATAATCATTATATAAACTTGTGTTAGATATATTTATTTAGGGTCCTACAGACACCATATGAGTTATGGACTGGAAAAGCTCCTAACTTGTCTTATCTAAAGGTCTGGGGTTGCGAGACGTATGTTAAACGTGACTCAGCAGATAAACTCCAACAAAGATCTGTAAAGTGCATCTTCGTAGGATACCCAAAGGAAACAATGGGTTACTACTTCTACTACCCACCTGAAAACAAAGTTTTTGTTGCAAGGTATGGAGACTTCTTGGAAATGGCGCTCATATCTCAAGAATTCAGTGGGAGAGTATATGATCTGGAAGAAGATCAAGAAGATGTAACACCTTCTGAAAACACTAGCCAACTTCCTGTGGAACCTGAAAGTTTAGGTCCTCCACCTGAAGTTGAAGTGGTTCCTATTCGCAGATCTGTAAGAACTGTGAAAGCTCCCGAACGCCTATGTTTAAACATAGAGTGTGAGGAGACTGTACTAGGGGATCTTGATGAACCCACTAGTTATAGGGTTGCCATGAATTGTCCTGAAAAGGAAAAATGGCAAGTTGCTATGAATGGGGAAATGCAATCCATGAGAGAAAATGAAGTTTGGATTGAAGTAGACCTTCCTCCTAGTGCCAAGGTAGTTTTTAGTAAGTGGCTCTTCAAGAAAAAGACTGATATGGATGGCATTGTACACACCTATAAGGCTCGTTTGGTAGCTAAAGGCTATACTCAAACATTTGGTGTTGACTATGATGAGACCTTTTCTCCTGTAGCTGACATTAGGGCTATTAGGATTCTTGTAGCCATAGCCGCATACTATGACTATGAGATTTGGCAGATGGATGTCAAAACCGTCTTCTTAAATGGTCGCCTAGATGAAGACATCTATATGGCACAACCTGAGGGGTTTGTGAATCCTGAATTCCCAAATCGTGTATGCAAACTTCAAAGATCCATTTATGGATTGAAGCAAGCATCACGACAATGGAATAAAAGATTTGACAGTGAAATTATAAAGTATGGATTCACTCAAAATCTTGATGAGCCATGTGTATCTCACAAAGCTAGTGGGAGTGATGTAATTTTCCTTATTTTATATGTCGATGACATATTGATCATGGGAAAATACATTCCAAGTTTGCAAAAGGTTAAGGCACATCTTGGAAAGTGTTTTTCTATGAAAGATTTAGGGGAAGCTGCATTCATTCTAGGAATCAAGATATATAGAGATAGATCTCAACGATTAATTGGATTAAGCCAAAGTGCTTACATTGTTAAAATATTGAAGAGATTCAATATGCAGAATTCCAAAAAAGGATATTTGCCAATGCAAGAACAACATGGCTTAAGTAGCAAAGTTTGTGCTTCAACGCCTGCAGAGGTGCAACGCATGAAGAGAGTCCCTTATGCTTCGGCTGTGGGATCTATTATGTATGCGGTGAAAAGTACAAGGCCTGATGTGGCATTTGCTCAGAATTTAACTAGTCGATATCAGCAGAATCCAGGTGAAGCACACTGGACTGCTGTTAAGAATATTCTTAAGTACCTTAGGCTACTAAATAGATGTTCTTAGTTTATGGGGGTACCCCATCTGCAGAACTTGATGTTACAGGTTACTGCGATGCTTCTTGGAAAGGTGATAAGGATGATACGAAGTCTCAGACGGGTTATGTCTTTGTCATTAATGGAGGAGCTGTGGATTGGAGGAGCAGAAAGCAGAGTACACTAGCAATGTCTGCAACAGAAAGTGAGTATATAGCTGCATCAGAAGCTGCTATGGAAGCTGTTTGGATTAGGAAATTTGTTTTGGGGCTTGGGGTTATGCCATCGATTCAAAGATCTATAAAATTATATTGCGACAATTCAGCTGCAATTACATTTGCCAATGAACCTGGAATCATAAGAGGCACCAGACATTTCCCGATTAAGCATCACTATGTTCGAGAACAAGTCGAAATAGGTGAAATCGAATTACTTAAAGTTCACACAGATGACAACTTAGCAGATCAATTAACAAAGCCTCTACCCGGAACTAAGCTTTATAAACAAGTTGAAGGCATAGGGCTTCGTTTAGCTGAAAGTCTCATGCCCATTTGTGATTAGTATTTGGATAAAGGATGTAATATACGATTATTAATTTTAATGAAATAAAATATGGTTATGTTTATTTATCATTGTCTTAATAATATATCCTGTATTTGCATGTTTAAAATCCATGAATAAATTATTATTCTAAATTGTCTGTTGTCGATTAATGATATGGGAATATCATTAAACTAAGACAATATTTGAGTATTGGTTAAGGATATAGTTGAAAGTATATTGATGCGTAGTCATACCAATTTCACATGATATTTAATGAATTGAATATAGGACTTATCCCAACAATATGATTTAATATATGTGAGAATCGTATTTAAAATTATCCTCAGACTTGAGATACCAGATAACAGTCATGGATGTAGTGCATTTTTGTGAAGCAATCTACCGCTCACCGTAACAGGGAGTCATAAGGGTTGTTTTCAGAAGTGTTGCAAAGTTCATGGGTTATTCTTGTAGTCAATAAAGAATTTGTTCCTTCTAATTTGTTCAGAAGTTTAATACTGCTGGGCCCCTCGTAGGGTTGACAAAATGTTTGCGTGGCCACGCCCAAAGTCTATCTGGAATACGTTCAGATGTTTTGGTAATTTTGTTCAATCATAAAGAAACGAGAAACAGAAAAGTTAATAAAGAATCTCACATCTTTATTAATGTAGTATTAGGAACAAAAGGATGATTATAATGATGAATCATTAAGGGTTTTCCAGGAAACTTAGCTCGGGCCGTACTGGGGGCATTGGAGTGTTGCAAGACGCCAACCAATGTCATTTTACTATTAATAGATATATGAGTGGGAGCTGTAAAAATTTACGTATAAATATTAATGTGTAAATGATTAGTATCGAACCCGAGACCTCGGTATTGCGCACATTAGAAACGAGAATTAAAGATTAATAAATATTAAATAGTTGTGTATATTTATTAATAACACAAGTTTAAGGACTAGTGATCGTTAGTTGTTAAATGTATGGACTAATTATCATTAGTAACGGAAGAAAAGGACTAGAGTGTAACTTGGAGTCGAGAAGGTTCCAGAAGGACCCTATGGTCCTTGTGGCTGGTCGATGCATGCTCAAGGAGGGGCAACCCTTGCCCTAACTTGTTCCCAAAGTTTACATCTCCTATATAAGCAAACCTTAGGGTATCTCATTCACATCTTTTGTGCACACACTATACCCTAAGGCTTCTCTTTTCTCTCCTTGTTTTCCAGCCGATCGAACACCCCTATACACAAGGGTTTTCGATTTTTGTTTTAATCAAAACAATACTTGTGTTTAATCTTGCAATTTATTTAATTCGGGATTAGTTTATGTGTACAAGAACGAGGTAACAACTCATTATAGTTGTTATCAAGGAATCGATCAATAAAACGGTAAGGGATTGATCATTGATTCATAACCTAATTAGGGTTCTTCCATTAATTCAAGATTTGCTTATTTGATTCTTGTTCGGGCTAGAATCACCAAGGTATTTTCCGATTTATGTTTTAGTTATCTTTACGTGTTATACTAGATCCTAGCTTCCGCAATATGCGTACTTTGATTGTATAATTCTAACAATGTTTTTTATGGAGATGATGGTGTTGATGGAGGTGTGTTTGATGTTGGTGGAGGTGGTGGTGTGGTTGATGTTGGTGGTGGAGGTGTGGATGTTGTTGGTTGAGGTTGAGGAAATAAGCTTTCAATGTATGAAAACATATGGTGGATTTCATCTCTTAGGCCAAAGATGATGGTGCGGTTATGGATGCAACAAAGGCAAGTATCACCATGAGCTTCAAGTAAGCTCCATGGGATGGGATTGAAGTTTGGTGGATTGAGTGGTAATGGTGAAAATTGTGCATCAAGAGGTGTGATGGGTGATAATGAAATAGTGATGTCTAAAGATGCATTTTCAATAGGTGGTGGTGGTGATATTCTTGGTGGAGGTGATAGGTGAGTGTTGATGTAGTCATTGATGGATGATGATGATGATAGTATGGAGGAGGTAGAGGTTCCACGAGTTGATGGTGTTTTGGATGGTGCATTAGGAGCACTAGGAGATGAGCATTGAGGTGGTGGTGATGGAGTGGTATTTTCATCATTTGTAAGATCAATGAAAAGTTGTTTTGGTGGTATGATAACAAGCTTTTGTTTCTTGGCTTTGTTGGAGGTGGTGGTTTTTGGTGATGACATGATGAATTGGTTGAGGTTGATGAATGTGATGATGATGGAGTGTGGATGAAAGGTGTATAAGGGTTTTATAGCATGGAATCATGTTTAGAATTGGAATTAATTTGAAATTGCATTGTTAGATTCCAAAATCAGTTTAGTTTTTAAGGGAAGTGGTAGCTGGGACTAGCAAAAGGAGTCACAAGGTGCAAAAGAAAACAGTGTAAAAACTGTTCCAGGTGGTCGGTCCCTTTAATTCATGGCAGGCCCCCTTAAAATTAAAGGGGCCGCCCATGATAATTAAGGGGGCCGCCCATCTGGTGAATTTCCAGATGACTAAATTTCAAAAAATTTCCAAAAATGGTTTATATTTGTTTTGTATTTGCAGCAAGCTCTATTGGAACATTTCATTTTAGTTTTGGTCTATTAGAGAAACATATATATAATCATAAACTAATCATGCAAACATAGATCAATACCAAAGAGAAAAACATGCATAATAACCAAGCAAATAATATTAATAGAATACAAGACACATTCATTGATTATTAAAGTAGATTATGTTAAAAACATAATCATTAATACAAAGGCATACATATATGTGTATATATATGCTTTTCTAGCAAACTACATTAGATAAAACTAAGTTGCCAACTTGAGGTCTCTTGAACTTGCATGGGGTACAAAAGTTTGTGGTGATTTTATTAGGAGATGGAAGCATGGTGATTGGATTTAGTGGTATGATGGTGAGGGATGTGGAGCGAAAGGAGTGGATCTAGGTATGTTGTACCTAATTAGTGGAGGTATTAGATGAGGATGGGTGAGGAGATATTCGATCCACGAAATATCTTCCCTTAGGTTAAGGATTTGTTTTTGGAGAAAGTAGCAACAAGGAGAATAGTGGGTGTGGTTGATGACTTGATCCAAGTTAAGGGAGTGAGGTAGGCAATTTGAGTATGGAGAGGATGGAGTTTTGTGCAAGTGGCGTTGTGCAAGATGTATAGCATTAAGATCACTAAGATCACGGATTTGGTTGATTTCTTCACGGAACTTTTGCTTTTCCGTGGTAATGTGAAGTGAATCATTTGGTGGAGGTGGATGAATTGGTGTTGTGTAGTTGGGGTTGTAGTTTGATGATTGACCAAAGTGATATAGATCATTGTAGTTGGATGGAAATTGAGATGTGTGATTTGGGATGAAATGGGATGTTTGGCCAATGTGATAAGGTTTGTAGAGTGGTTCAAAGGAGTGTCCTTGTGGGTTTGGAGTGTAGTTGGGAAAGTAAGTGTTTGGAGGTGTTGATTGATTACCAAATCCACTTGTTGTGACGGATTTGTTTTGAGGGCTTTGTTTCTTTCTCCATGTGGACTTTTCAGTCATCCTTGCTAGCTTAAAGGATTTTGATTTTGGTTTGTTGGGAGAAGTCATGATGGAATGGTTGAGCAAGGATATGTGATGAGGAGAGGTATTTATAGTGTGATGATTATGTGTTTATGGAAGGATAAATTAGTGGAGGATTTACTAGACAAAATGTGTTTGTGAATTTAGGGAGGTGAGGAATCAAAATAGGGTGAAATGGGCTAAAAAGTAGAAAGCAAATAGGGAACCTTGACCATCAGGTGGCCGGGCCCCTTAATTAATGGCCGGCCCCCATAAAATTAAAGGGGCCGCCCTTGATAATTATGGGGGCCGCCCAGAGCCTGGTTCCCAGATTGCCAGAAATGGTTTTTGACAGAAATTTTTCCAGAAAGATGTTTGTTTGGAGGTTTGGTTTTGGGCAAGTCCATATCTTTAGGCAACTTAATCAAGTATTATCTTAATGGAGTATGCAAGAAAAGTATGCATGTAGGCAACTAAGCATATAATATAATTTCATGCAAAGAAAATAATGTAAGGGGACAATTAAGCAAGTCATATATCCTAAGGTAACTAACTTAATGAAAGAGGCAAAGGCAACTAGTGAGTGGGAAGCTAGTGATGGAACTAATGTGACAAAATGACTCATGTCTTAGCTATAATGTGTGTCTATATTCAACATATGTGAAGATGCGATTGCTTCAACTCCTAATGCAAAAATAAAGATATCCTAAGAAGCAATCCAAAATCTCCCTAATTTTATTTGTTAAACCCACGATTGTCAAAAATATATATTTGATTATATAATATGACAATTACATGTGTAGTATCAAGCATGATTTATGAGAAAACGTTTTTAGCATTATTCAACAATGTGTTTAAGAAAATTTTTGAAATGTAGTGTATAAGCAAAGAGAAATTTCATTAAGAGGATTTGTAATTATAGGGTTTTAATGTTAATTAAGCATTTTAATCCTATGGAGAACATTTAGTTATGGAAATTCTAGACCCGATTTGAAAGAGCCAAAATGATGTTGAAGAAATTGAAGTAAAATACTTAATGATGATTATGATCAAAATTTGATGAAATGTGTTATGAATGACTTACAATATTTGTTGCTAAAAATGAGAATAGTTTAGATAGATTGAGTTAAAAAAAAATTTATGCAATGTAAAATTCTCAATCATCAATTTTTGTGTGAAGTAGATACCTAGACTCAAGGACGAAGAAGAGAAAATAAAGCAATTTTATGCAATAATTGATTTATGAAAATGCAATAGAATTTTGTTAATTTGCTCCATCATCCCTAATCCTAAACGCTAGTGATTAAGTAATACATGCTTAAAGGGTTTAGTGAATATATCCGCAGTGTTAATAATACAATAAACAAAATTATCACGCAAACATACAATTAACAATCTTGGAAGTTTGAGTTGTAATTAAAAGAGAGAACGTACCTTGCATCTTAAAATGAATTAACTCAATAAGGCTTATGAGAAAGTGAAAAGAGGAAGCAACAAATTCCCAAGAAGATCGTAGAGAGAAAGCAAAGCAATAGAGAACCCATAACAAGACTACACCATAGTATTGCTAGCAAGTGCTTGAAGCATAATTACGTGCGGTTTAAATGCATGTCTCAATGGTTCGCCAAACTTCACGTATATGCAAGTGTGCCAATCCTCATGATTATGACACCTAACATGTAAAACAACTTGGTACCCAAAATCTTATGGGTCCTAGATGGTTAGTAACAACATCCATTGCATTTGGAATGCATATGGTATAGATGTTGTTAACACGTGCAAGAATTTCTTATCAATATGTTTTCACACAATGATAATGGTTTTCTTGTCTCAAGAGATAAACAATTGTTATAACTAGAGTAATTTTCTAAATTTCTCCACTAGGTTTTACTAACTTTATTTGCTTTGATTTATTTGTCAAAATATCATTAGCATTAAATCCTAATCCGATTTTGTCATTAAAAGCCTTTTGATTATTAAGTAAGTATATTAGTGATTTGGAACTATTTTCAAATTTAGCAAGTATTTTTCCTTTTTCAAAATTTTCTCCAGTAGATGTTGAAGATTCATTTTTAAACGTGATATTTGAGTCTATGTTGCAAAAACATTTGAAGTTGCTTTCTAATTATGAAAACTCTAATATGCATTGATCATAGCAAAAATGTTTGGTTTCGGATTGTACCTCATTTGGAGCTTTATATGCTTCACAATCTTCACATGCTTTATTGATACCTTCAATGACCATATTTGAACTAGTAGCACTTGTATTTACATCAACTAAATGTTTGTCTATTAAATCTTCTAGAACAATTAATTCTTGTGCAACATCAAGTTTATCATCTTTGGCTCGACATTTCCATTGGTGAAAGTTTAAAAGACATTTCCAAATATCATTTGCCGTTTTACAAAAGAATACTCTTTCATATTCTATTCCAGGTAGGGTTTTATAAATCATTAGTTTGGCTTTAGTATTTTTATCAATCTTTGTTTGGGGTAATTGTATTGATTTTCAAAATCCGTTTTTGTTTGAATATCAACAATTGAAATGATGTGCCAAACATCTTGATCTATTGATTTCACATAATTTTTAAATTTATTTTTCCATTCACTAAAATTCTCATTTGCAAAATATGGTGGTTTAAATGTCATGTTCCCTTCTAAATATTTTTCCGAATCCATAGATCGATTTCAAGTTTTAAAATACAATTTATTTTAAAAGACTTGTTTAACGTAGCTCTGATGCTAATTGTGGAAACCTAGAAGGGGGGGGGGGGGGTTGAATGGTTTTCCGTCAATTTTGGATTTTAAAACTTTGTTTTCAAAATCTTCAATTCAAGTTATGTTGTGAAAACTATACTCGATCGAAATGATCAATTACACATGTATATGTGTATGAATATATTATATCTTTTTAGGTTATTTATAAAAACTTTATTTTGTGAATGAACCTTTTGTTTGAACTTTATGTGAAATCAATTTTAGCACAATATCACAAGCTACAACTAGATGTAAATGTTTATAAGTATGTAAACAATAAAGATGTAAATAAGGTAATGAACAAGAGATGGAAAGATCAAACCAAGACACAAAAGATTTATAGTGGTTCGGCTACAAGGTCACCTTCCTTGCCCTACTCCACTCCTTGAGTCACCTACTCGAGAGTTTTCTTCACTAACACAACAAGCTCCCTTTTGGCGGAGAAACCTTACACAACTTTTGCTTACACCGATTAACGACACTAAGCTAAATGTCGAGTTGTAATAGTAGCTAGAACCAATCTCACACCACTAGTCACTACACACCTTCTTCACGACTTATACACACCACTACTGCTACACAACTTCTCACACCTTCACTACTTCTTCTTCACAACACAACTACTTCTTCACTACTTCTATTCACAACTACTAACCCACCTAGATCTACCTATTACACACCTTCTACACCTTTACAAATAATTTACACAACAACTAACAATATACACAACTCTATAATACTTCTAAACAAGATGTTGGAGAAGTATTCTTCTCTTGTACTTTGAATGAGGATGGATTGGATCACTTGAAACAAGAACTAATATGTTTATGATCAAAGGTTTTATGAAGATGATTTGAGAGAATTTGGACAGAAAGTTTTAGTGCAAAAGGTGAGGAAAAATTACAGATTTGAACCAGTATTTATAGGCAAAACTTTATGACACATGAGCGTATGCCGGCCCCCTTAAATCATGGCCGGCCCCCTTAAAATTAAGGGGGCCGCCCCTTATAATTAAGGGGGCTGCCCACCTGTAACGGCCAGAAGGTTTTGTCTTTTCTGGGAAAAGTTTATTTGGTGAAAATTTAACTGAATTTGGTTCAAAATTTGAATTCATTTATTTATTAAGAAATAAACATTTTCCTTTAATTACCAAAAGTGTTTTTCTAAATATATAAAATGTTTATACCATTTTATATAATTTGTAATTAGTAAATAAACCTTCATTTGATCATAAAATGTATTAGGCAATTGTTTATTCATACCTTAAGTGAATTAGTTGGATATAATGATATTTTTTCTAAATACTTATTTACGTAATGATTTTATGTTTAATGAGTTTACATTTTGTGATCGTCAAAACATAGGGATATCGAGAAATATTAATAACGTTTTTACGCATTATTTATATCAATATAATCTCGTTTAAATATGATCATAATAGTTGTTTACTTTATCTACATTATTATGAATATGGAGTAGTACCTTTATGTTTGTTAAAGGCATTTAGGCCTTGAGTTAACAGGAGAATTACATTTCGAATCATGAATCTATTATATATGTGTTTGATATGTTGTTGTTTAGCCATTAGTATTTGTCTTGATTGGTCATTACAATTGTTTAAGGTCGAAAGATGCAATTGTATTGATTACATTATGAATCGTCTATCTATAATGAGTCATTGCTATTCTTGTGAGAATTGGATAGTAAAACAAATGTTAACCTAGACTATAACATGTTTAAGGGCTAGTCTCATGTCTAACTACTTGACTAGAGGTAATACATACCTAATACTTCATGCATGTACCAAACTTTATGCACTTTATGTATCTAGGATCATAGGCCGAAAGGAGATCTTTTTACATAGGGTAGATATAGTAGTTTACATGATCACCAGCCATGCTTCACTTCTATGCATTATCCATGTATCTTGTATGTTGCAATTACTTGTTAATCTCATGTGCTCAGTCTTGGACAAACATATCTTTAAATTAATTTGGTAAAACATTTCGAAAATCTTAAATTCAACAAAAACGGTTTTAGTGATAAGTGACAATCATTAGAATCTAATTTTATTAATCAAAACTGACAAAAGAGATAATCACCTTCCTTGGTACGACCTGGTCTTACCTATAAACCTTTACTATAAATGGGGGTTATACTTTTACCCCATGTGTTTTATGTATTAAGGAATCGGTAGAACTTATTTTATAAATTTAAAGCTTTTGAAACACATCAAAGTTTTTGGCGCCGCTGCCAGGGAGGCTAATTTAATTTATTTTGTTAGTTTTTTACTAAAAATACTCGCTTAATACTAAGTTTTCTTGCAAAAATTTGGAAAAATTTCATCTCTGAGATAAAAAGCAATCCGGTTTTATAATCTAAAACCGCCGCTCTTTTGACACATTTGGAAAAATAGTTGGATTTGATTCCAAAAACACCAAAACAAACTTGTAAAATGCTTTTTCCAGGTTTTGAGAACATAAGACTCATGTTTCTTTTCTTTTTACTATCTGAGTTATTGCATAAGTATAAAATGTACATTAAAAAGAAAAATACAAAAATATTTTGTTTTTACTTTTTAATTGTCTGTTTGCAAATGCTATATTGGATTGCTCTTATTAATGAAATGTTGATTGCTATTTATTTTCAACTCTTATCTGAATTTATAAGTAGCTATATTTCTATTGACCAACTATTAAAACCCATAAACACACCGGTTTTACTTCTTAAACCGCTGCTCTTCTAGAGAATTTCAAATAAAACGGCTAGAAAATCACATAAGCTTCGTACTTTTCATAAAGTACGCTGAACTTATTCTGAAAATTTTTCACAGAAGACTTATTTTTCTTTTGTGATGATAAAACAAATTTGTATCTTGACATATACAAGTTATATGAGATAATTAGAGTATGATTATGTGCTTATAACTTATTTGACTAACCTATTAATGTTTCATTTGATGTTTGTGCACATTTTAGCTATTTTAGCCATGGATCACAATAATAGGCTTGGGAAGAAGATAGAACAAGAGAACATTTGTGATTGGATGGGTGAGTTAGAAATTGTGAGAGAAAGAAATGATTCTGGTACTGCAGATAGTAAGCTTAAGGATAAGCAAGAGGTTACCTTAAGAAAGATATAACCATGAGAATGTACCAGTGAGGAAAATAACACTAAGGAGCAAGTTAAGGTTTTCCTTATTTATAGGATGAGTGATAAAGAGAATGCTGGAGAAAAATATATCACAGCCTGCTATGTTGAAGGGTTGTATGCATCTCATGGAATTTTGGATCTTAACCTTGATAAAAACTTGATTTCTAATGAATTTGTGGCAAACTTAACTTGAAATATGAGGTCTTAGAAAATGGAGATAAGAAAGTTGATAAGAAACTATCTATGAAACTAGTAGGAGAAACTGAGGATGATTCCATTGAGAAAACAAAAAGTTATAAACTAGAACTTTATGTTAATCCTGAAGAGGATGATGCAGAGCAAGATGTGATTTTAGGAAACCCATTCATGGAGCATACAAGAAGCATTATTAACTACAGGGGATGAGTAATCACTCTTTGGTCAGGAGTGAGTTTAGAAGATGAAATTGAAGATCCATCTATGATTGATGCTCCTGATGGAGAAAAACAGCAAAATGTACATGATTCATCTGAGTTTCCTGATCCAATTAACACCAACAAGCTGAGTGACATCATGTCACTAGACCATTTCAATGCCTGAAACACCCCATAACACCAAAATGGAGTTGAAATAATGCACCTTTCTTAATTTTTTTCATTTCTATGTTATTTGTTATTTTGAATAAAACTTGTATCTCAAACTTATGTTTGATGATTATGCCTCTGATATGAGATGAATCAATGTATATTATGAATGTTTATGTGATTGCATTAGTTTTTAGCTTTCTATTTTACCATTTTTTAGAGATCATAGTAGACTGTAAGAAAATTTGTAGAAATAACCGCCGACCTTTTTAGGAAGGTCGCCGAACTTTTTAACGAGGGAAGCTTTTATAATTTAAACACATATCACTTTTACATTTACACAAAAGAAGAAAAAAACACCAAAAATACACACCAACAAACCTTCAGTTCATTCAAATGTTGGAGATTCTTGAAACTACAATTCTAAAAACATTTACAAAACAACGAGGGAAAGTATTCACTTATGTTTAATATTTTAAATATTTTTAGGGTTTTAAGGATCAAAAACTTTAAGTTTGCTATGCATTATCTGATTTATGGGTATCTTATGTGTGATTAAATGTTTATATACATGTATTTAGGATAATCCCTATCATAATTGTAGTATTTCTATGATCACTAAGAATCTAAGGTTTTGCAACCCTAGCCAAGGAACTACCTATGAGAAACCATGAAATTATATCACTGAACATTTGCCTTAAGGATTAGGTAGTGTTATAACATGTTTTGGATGATCTTAGGACACTTTTTGAAATTTTCTTAAAATGCTTAATGTTAGGAATATAAATATTCTCATGAAAGACTCGGTCACCCCGAGTATATATTGGCAATACGTGGCTCATAGTATTCATTATATTTAGTTAGCACGTAGTTAGATGAAGTAGTATTTGTGGAGTTGGGTCGGGTCTTTACCCACTGTCAGCTCACTCCACAGCTCGAGTAGGGGCAAGTTAGTTATAACTAAAAATACCCCTTCCCAAGTGTGGGAAGGGTTGGAACTTCTCTTCACATTAACCATACAACTTCACTTTCTCTCTCTAATTTCTCATCTCTCTCACTTTCTCTCTCTAGAATCAAACTAAATACATAAACCATCCATTATATGATTATGAACTAGCTACAATTGGTATCAAAGCTCATGGTTTGATTAGTTAGATTGTGTGTGCGTTTTCTTGGTTAGTATAGATCAAAAGGTTGGTTTTTGAAGGTTTATGGTCTTATTATTGGCTTTCTTTGATTTTCACGTTTGTGATGTTAAAGTTAGTGTTTTTATAGTTGTTATAACCTTCTAGGACTAAGTTTTACAAAAGATACCAAGCAAAAACGCTCAAAAGGGTGATTTTTAGGTGTTTTTAGGTGTAGTTTCTTCGCTGCGGTTTGACTCTCGGAGTGAATTTCTTCACTGCGGTTTGATAGTGACACTTTTATCCTGTTGTGATTTATCTTTTAGCTGCTGTGATTTGAGTATTGCGTTTTAGGTAGTTATTGCATTTTGAGCACTGTGATTTGATCATTGAATTTTGAGATTATTAATTGTTGCATTTTTAATAATTCTTAAAAAGATATCTCCCGAGAAACTGGAAGATATGAGTCTAAAAATCTCCTATGCTAGAATATATCAAAGCCGAACACCTCACGAAATGGGTACAAACACTCATGCTCTCTCTCCTAATCTAAGTGTTATTTTCGGGGCGATCACTCAACGTACAGTCATAGAATGTATTCTATCATAGGCTTGGTGGTTACACAAATCTCCACCACTAGAGTTAAGGTCAAAATGATTCTTAAAGGCAATATTAGGTGAACATATAAAAGGCTAGGGGTGTAGTGTTGTTAATAACATACTACGGCAAGGGCGACAAAGGCAATGGTACATGACCGGAACGCCGGGCAAGACACCAAGGACTACTCGAATCCCTCACCTAAGCATGATTCACAACTAAGGGTAGGATGGTATTCAAAATAATGGTGTAAAATGAAAAATAGAAGCAAATAGTCTTAACCTATAACCAAATTGCTACCACTTGCCGTTCATCCAAGGTCAAAGCTTCAAGACGCAAAAATTGGATCATATAACAAGTGTGTGTGCCATTAGAGGGCGTCGTGATGGGCACCACACTTGGTCTTCATGTTGGTGATTATGAACCAACAACTTCAATCTTCATATGTGACCGAAGTGGCCTCTTCGATACTAATTCTTTCACAGCTCAATAATACGGTGCTATACAAGGTTGCACCAAAAATAAACTATCTACATACTGAAATGCACTTCTTTTTTTTCTTTTTTTTTCATAAATACAATACAAGAAATAAATAACATCCCCCCACTTGAGATGAAACATACTTAATAATTTGGGGGGTCTCTCATGATCTTCAAAGATGGGTCTTCAGCGTAAGTGTGATTTCTGAACCTTTTGACTCGAACCTCAAACTAGAGCAAGTGGCAACTTCCCAATCACAAGTCAAGACTACACGGTAGACTAAGGTGTATAGGTGTATCGAAACATTTATAATGTGGGTAAGAAACAAAAGGATAAGCTCAAAAGGGTGTAACTAGGGGTATCTTGCACTAAAGATGAGTGTAACAAAATGGTTTACACGGGGGTCGAATAGTCAATATGACTAATCGATAAACACACACATATGGGCTTTTCGGGTGATAATCCTAAAATATTGCCTTCTCGAAAAGTTTCTTCCAAATGTACTAAGTAATCTCAATACACTACTCGTTCATGGTCTCAAAATGATGTAAAGGCCAAGTTCTAAAGTTTACAAACTACCGGCACACTCATAATTTTGATGGATTTGGGGTCAAACAAGGGAAACTGAATAGGCTAAACCTCACCATGATATTAAGGGTTAATGTGCTCGGCTAAGGTCTATTCTAGTTAGGTAAAGAAAAACATGTCAAAAATTTTAAAGATGGCATAATTTTTCAAAATAAACTAGAAAATGGGGCAATTAAAAGTTCAAGTTACATTCGATTCCCGTCCCCCCACTTGAAATGCACAAAGTCCCTTTTGTACGCAAATAAGCTAAGAGAATAAAGGAGATAAGTAGAATTGGAATGAGAACTTCCCTGAAACTTGCTTTTGAAAATGGTAGAAGGATCATGTTTGAGAAAACGTGCCTTCTCTTCGCCTAATGAGCAAACTTCATGTCCCTAAAATCATGTAACAACCACAAGCATAAAACCTAAAACAGAAAAATAAAAGAAAAACAGAAATCCTAACTCACTTTCGTAGGAATCACGGTTGCATTTAGCGTATGCAACAAGCCTTTTAAACCACTTGGTGTCTCAAGTGGACGAGTGAAGTCTCGTAAGGGTTTACAGTGAACACACCCACAAAGTTCATTTAAAAACTAATACAAGGTTAAAGTATGTTTGTAATAAAAATCTTTTAAAATTATTTGGTACAAGAGAAAACTATGGCGTAGAGGTTTCACAAGCTACGCCGTAGTTGGAAAAATCATATAGTGTTCCACCTGGGGGTGCTACGGCGTAGCTAACCAGAAGGCTACGCCGTAAACTTTTCCTGGGGGAAATTTTCTGGAGCAAAAAGCTCCAAAATCAGCAAACATCAATCCCCTTTCTCTTTTACCTGCAAAAATGATTAGAACAACACATACAAAACCCAACTTATGCTAAAAGAAATGAAAAACAAAGATAATTAGGGTTGTCTCCCGAAAGAGCACTTTTCTTTATTATCGAGTCTTTAAGTTAGACTCACTGTAGTGATTCTTCACGTGGGTACAAAGTGTAAATCCTTGGATAACTCCAGATAATTCTCTCCGTAATAAATTTTAGCCCTGTGACCATTTACCTTGAATCGTTGTTCATTGTCACCAATCACTTCAATAGTTCCGTAAGGGAATACTTCTGTTACGGTGTATGGTCCCGTCCATCTGGATTTAAGTTTTCCAGGAAATAACTTAAGTCTGGAATTGTATATAAGTACCTTTTGTCCAACTTTGAATTCTTTTCCTCGTACCCATGCGTCGTGCCATCTTTTCGTCCGATCCTTGTAACCCTTTGAGAGATCATATGCTTCATCTCTTAATTCAGCCAATCTATGTAATTGAACTAGCCAATTCTTCTTGATTTCCTTTTGAACTGATATATAAAGATTGATATGATTGGTTAAATGTAGCTGAGTGTTCTTGATTGAAGATTGTTAGCCTTGCTATTTTATAAAAGATAACGTCACACATAAAGAAATGGACTAGATATCATACAAATAGTACTTTAGGGACTATTATTGTAATATAGGCAAACATGTGATGTAATGAGCCTATAAATACCCCTCATGACTCTCCATGAGAGGTGTGAGAAAGTGTGTGTAAAGTTTAGTTTCATTTCATTTTATTAGAAACCCTTTTCTCCACCTTTCTCTCTCTACTTTCTCTCTCTAAAACCATGATGTATTTTGATCAACCGCGACCTCCGGAACGTGTTTCTTGGTCATAACAAGTGGCATCAGAGATAACCGGGGGCAAATCGTGGTGTTTTTGGGTGAAAAAATCGTGTTTTTTGGTGAAAAAAACGGATCTGGTACTGTTCATCGAAATTTTGTCGAGTTTGAAAAATTTTTCGAGTTAGAAAATTTTTTATCGAGTTAGCATGTATTTTATCGAGTTTGGATCCATTTTCTATCGAGTTAGCATGTTTTCTTATCGAGTTTGGATACTTCTTACCGAGTTTGGATACATGTTTACCGAGTTTGGATACCTGGTTACCGAGTTTGGAAAAAATATTCTACCGAGTTTGAGCTTATACCGAGTTAGGGTTGATGTTTTTCGAGTTAGGGTTGAGTTTGGGTTGATACCGAGTTTGGATTGATACCGAGTTTGGTCATGTTTTGCGTATGCTTCATATGGTTGCCGAGTTAGGCATGGCTCAACCTTATCGCATGTCGAGTAAGGTCTCATTTGGGTTCTCCTAAGCCGAAACTCTGCTCAAATTCTTATAGCTTATCGAGTTAGGAACAATATCGAGTTAGAGCAGGTTTCAAGTTTGACAGCCTTACCGAGTTTGAATGGTTATCGAGTTTGGGAAGGTTACCAAGTTAGGAGATTATCGAGTTAGCCAAAAAAAAAAGTTTTTTGGCGGGAAAATTTGAGTAAAATTTATTTTTAAGAGGAGACTAAACGACCAATTTTTACGCGAAATTCAAAATTTGGTATAACGTTGAAAATTTTGGCCCGAAATTCAAATTTTTAGGCCAAAATTCAAATTTTTTCGGTGAAATTTTGCGTAAAAATTTTCAAAACTCAAATTTTTCTGGTAACCTTTGTATTGTATTTCATAGTGATTTCCATATTATGGCTGAGAAAATTTTCCAATTTTATTCTTGGAGGGAAAATACGAAATCACTACGAATCACCCGAAATGAAATTTCTAGCTTCACCAAAAACACACCACGTTTTGCTTAAACGATCCTGATCAAGAATCACAATCAAATGACAACGGCTAGTATCAGATTTTTGTGACTACGGAGTTTTTGTACGATATTGCTTATTTGGGTTTAAAGTTCATTTCACGGGCATGTGTACTTATTTATCTCAAAGTCTAGGGGTGGATGGATGCATGACTTTCGGAGATACTTGTTTGGGCAAACACTGGTAGAGATAGTGATTAAGACTTGGATTATCTAGTTATACCCGATGTAAGGAGTTACATTGTAGTACTCACGGGTTATAGCTATCACTTTAAGGAGTTACGTTGTAGTACTCAGTGTCACATGAAGTTGTGGAGATTCCAAGAGGTGGATATTTCATATACTGTTTGTTGGTTTGGGTATATGGCACTACCTATGCTTAAAGGAGTTACATTGTAGTGCTCAGTATAGGTTCTTAGTCACACCTTCGTACAAGATTAAGTCACATATCTATGAGATGTTTACTTCATTCTCAAATTGGTTATATTGGGTTCTCTCCATACAGTGGTCATTTACTAGCTGGTTGAATTTGAAAAGGTCGCTTAAAGGTTGAAGAGAAGAGAAGAGATTGTAGAATAAAGAGAGTCATATCCTATCAGCATATTCTCACAAATTATGCTTTCATGGTCTATCTACATTGCATCAGAAGTGTAAAGTACGGGTAATTTTGGCATGTACACACAATAGTATGATGATTTCGATACATCGCAACCATCAGGAAGGAGAAGAACATGCCAAAAGAAGTAGTGTTTCATCTCTAGTACGTTGATTGTTCAAGGGAATTGTGCTTACACTAGAACCGAAGAAGTACTAATGATGTGTACATCGGAGCGTATTACCAACCTTCTGTGCAATACTATGTGAGTTATGCTATGATGCTCCCAGAATGACAACCATGGTGCAAACTCATTAGTATCTACCTTATCCGCTGCGAGATGAGAAGAGAGTTGTCAGTTCAGGAGGGAGCAGAAGATAAAGAATAAAGGCTCACTAGTTAGGAGGGAGTAATAACCTAACTAGACCATTACAGTTGAAGTTCAGAGCTACAAAGACCTTTGCCGTCAGTGTCAAAGATCATACGCCGAGATCGTCGGAAGAGAGAACTTCAAGTCTGCCTCAGTATCTAGACTACAAAGACTCTGCGCTTCAACAACGTCAACATAGTTTACTATTGTTGTAATTTACATGTTTATGTGTTTATAGGTCTCATTGTATCCATTCATGTGTGACGATATCTTGGAGAGAGATTGTTAGCCTTGCTATTTTATAAAAGATAACGTCACACATAAAGAAATGGACTAGATATCATACAAATAGTACTTTAGGGACTATTATTGTAATATAGGCAAACATGTGATGTAATGAGCCTATAAATACCCCTCATGACTCTCCATGAGGGGTGTGGGAAAGTGTGTGTAAAGTTTAGTTTCATTTCATTTTATTAGAAACCCTTTTCTCCACCTTTCTCTCTCTACTTTCTCTCTCTAAAACCATGATGTATTTTGATCAACCACGACCTCCGGAACGTGTTTCTTGGTCATAACAAGTGGCATCAGAGATAACCGGGGGCGAATCGTGGTGTTTTTGGGTGAAAAAATCGTGTTTTTGGGTGAAAAAAACGGATCTGGTACTGTTCATCGAAATTTTGTCGAGTTTGAAAAAATTTTCGAGTTAGAAAAATTTTTATCGAGTTAGCATGTATTTTATCGAGTTTGGATCCATTTTCTATCGAGTTAGCATGTTTTCTTATCGAGTTTGGATACTTCTTACCGAGTTTGGATACATGTTTACCGAGTTTGGATACCTGGTTACCGAGTTTGGAAAAAATATTCTACCGAGTTTGAGCTTATACCGAGTTAGGGTTGATGTTTTTCGAGTTAGGGTTGAGTTTGGGTTGATACCGAGTTTGGATTGATACCGAGTTTGGTCATGTTTTGCGTATGCTTCATATGGTTGCCGAGTTAGGCATGGCTCAACCTTATCGCATGTCGAGTAAGGTCTCATTTGGGTTCTCCTAAGCCGAAACTCTGCTCAAATTCTTATAGCTTATCGAGTTAGGAACAATATCGAGTTAGAGCAGGTTTCAAGTTTGACAGCCTTGCCGAGTTTGAATGGTTATCGAGTTTGGGAAGGTTACCAAGTTAGGAGATTATCGAGTTAGCCAAAAAAAAAAAAAAAGTTTTTTGGCGGGAAAATTTGAGTAAAATTTATTTTTGAGAGGAGACTAAACGACCAATTTTTACGCGAAATTCAAAATTTGGTATAACGTTGAAAATTTTGGCCCGAAATTCAAATTTTTTCGGTGAAATTTTGCGTAAAAATTTTCAAAACTCAAATTTTTCTGGTAACCTTTGTATTGTATTTCATAGTGATTTCCATATTATGGCCGAGAAAATTTTCCAATTTTATTCTTGGAGGGAAAATACGAAATCACTACGAATCACCCGAAATGAAATTTCTAGCTTCACCAAAAACACACCACGTTTTGCTTAAACGATCCTGATCAAGAATCACAATCAAATGACAACGGCTAGTATCATATTTTTGTGACTACGGAGTTTTTGTACGATATTGCTTATTTGGGTTTAAAGTTCATTTCACGGGCATGTGTACTTATTTATCTCAAAGTCTAGGGGTGGATGGATGCATGACTTTCGGAGATACTTGTTTGGGCAAACACTGGTAGAGATAGTGATTAAGACTTGGATTATCTAGTTATACCCGATGTAAGGAGTTACATTGTAGTACTCACGGGTTATAGCTATCACTTTAAGGAGTTACGTTGTAGTACTCAGTGTCACATGAAGTTGTGGAGATTCCAAGAGGTGGATATGTCATATATTGTTTGTTGGTTTGGGTATATGGCACTACCTATGCTTAAAGGAGTTACATTGTAGTGCTCAGTATAGGTTCTTAGTCACACCTTCGTACAAGATTAAGTCACATATCTATGAGATATTTACTTCATTCTCAAATTGGTTATATTGGGTTCTCTCCATACAGTGGTCATTTACTAGCTGGTTGGAATTTGAAAAGGTCGCTTAAAGGTTGAAGAGAAGAGAAGAGATTGTAGAATAAAGAGAGTCATATCCTATCAGCATATTCTCACAAATTATGCTTTCATGGTCTATCTACATTGCATCAGAAGTGTAAAGTACGGGTAATTTTGGCATGTACACACAATAGTATGATGATTTCGATACATCGCAAC
Organism: Artemisia argyi; assembly: GCA_030686995.1. Classification (NCBI taxonomy): domain Eukaryota; kingdom Viridiplantae; phylum Streptophyta; class Magnoliopsida; order Asterales; family Asteraceae; genus Artemisia; species Artemisia argyi. Next base: position 7,639,972 of record CM060705.1, read on the forward strand.
CATCAGGAAGGAGAAGAATATGCCAAAAGAAGTAGTGTTTCATCTCTAGTACGTTGATTGTTCAAGGGAATTGTGCTTACACTAGAACCGAAGAAGTACTAATGATGTGTACATCGGAGCGTATTACCAACCTTCTGTGCAATACTATGTGAGTTATGCTATGATGCTCCCAGAATGACAACCATGGTGCAAACTCATTAGTATCTACCTTATCCGCTGCGAGATGAGAAGAGAGTTGTCAGTTCAGGAGGGAGCAGAAGATAAAGAATAAAGGCTCACTAGTTAGGAGGGAGTAATAACCTAACTAGACCATTACAGTTGAAGTTCAGAGCTACAAAGACCTTTGCCGTCAGTGTCAAAGATCATACGCCGAGATCGTCGGAAGAGAGAACTTCAAGTTTGCCTCAGTATCTAGACTACAAAGACTCTGCGCTTCAACAACGTCAACATAGTTTACTATTGTTGTAATTTACATGTTTATGTGTTTATAGGTCTCATTGTATCCATTCATGTGTGACGATATCTTGGAGGGAGATTGTTAGCCTTGCTATTTTATAAAAGATAACGTCACACATAAAAAAATGGACTAGATATCATACAAATAGTACTTTAGGGACTATTATTGTAATATAGGCAAACATGTGATGTAATGAGCCTATAAATACCCCTCATGACTCTCCATGAGGGGTGTGGGAAAGTGTGTGTATTGTTTTATTCATTTCATATTTAATATAAACCATTTTCTCCACCTTTCTCTCTCTACTTTCTCTCTCTAGAAACAATGGTGTATTTCCATCAACCTCGACCTCCGGAACGCGTTTCTTGGTCATAACAAAGATTGCTATCCTTAAAAATAAAAATAAAAATAAAAATAAAAATAAAAATAAAAAAACAATACATAGTTAGGGAAAAAAAAAAGAAGTCCCACACTATAAGTGTTAAGAAAATATTTCATGAAATGAGAGAAGTTATAAGCAGATATACTTTGACCTTGTTTTTTGTAATTGTATTGGATGTTGAAAGTGTTTAACAAGTGAATTGTAAGGTCATGGTTTACACCGTTAGACAAGGGAGTGGTCACCAACTCCTCACCATACACATCAGTGTAATCTCAGCTTTTTCTCTCTACTCACTTCCCCTCATTTCCTCTCACCTTTCACCCGTTTTGGTCACCTTCCCATCACCTTTCATTAAAATACTACTTTATACAAATATAACCCACTAAATATCTCACACTCTCATAAAACGAATAAAAAAAACATTTCTTTTGGAATTGGGTCCCACATTTTTTTGCACTCTCACTATGGTGAGCCAGTCACCAGTGTATGTGTGTTTTTTTAGTGTGTGCCGCGTGACTTGTGCTTACGTTTTGGAGGTCGCTCATGAGTTGAGGCGTCACCGGGTGAGGCTCACACCCACTCCGGTTAGCCTTAGGGCCGATTTGCTTAAAGTAGTAGATTCTTTGTAGTGGTTGCTGGAGCATAGCCACACATAACGACACATGGGCTTATTGTAGTGGTAGATCGCAGTGATGTTTATTATTTCCATTTTCAGCTTTTCATATTTGATGTACCTGTGAATCATAAGAACATTTGCTAATCCCATACAGGGGTGTCAATCGGGTTATTGGGTCGAGTCTATCAAATTTTATAAATATTAACTCGAGCCCAAGCCTATAAGTTATTAGGTCTATCGGGTTACATGCTAATCTCATCCCACAAATTACTTTATTCACTAAAATTGCTCTTCAAACTAGTAGGGTTGGATCAGTTGAAAACTCCTTGCCTCTCAACCTAGAGGTCAAGGGTTCGGTCCCCACTCCCTACAAAAAGGCTAGAGGTCATTTTCTACTTAGTAGAACCTTAACCAACTGTAGCGGTGAATAGTTAGTTTTATTTTTTTATAAAAATGTTTGATAACGTAGCTGTAATTGTAATTATAATATGTAAAATAGCTCCTAAATGCTCAACGCTCCTGATTGCTAATTTAAACCATAGAAATATAAGACACTCACAATGATATCCTTTGTAAATACAACCCTCATTTTTAATCAATGTATTTTTATCAGTATTCTAAAAGGCGCGCATTGGCGCCGCAAAGGCCTCGCGAAGGCGTGAGGCGTCACCTCCACGCCACGCAATAGACCAAGGCGTCGTCTTAATGCTTGGCATGAGATGAGGTGCGATAAGGCGCGATAAGGTGTACCGGTATTTGAGACGTTTAGGGGATTTACTAGTAATTGGAATTTAGGCATCGTATTTGAGGTTTACTCGTATTTGGCGTTTAAGGGTTTACTAGTATTTGAAGAAGATTACAAATGTAAAGTGAGTTTCTTGACTTTATTGCTTATGTATAACACTTTTTGTAAACTTGATGTATATGAAATATGATATACTAATGAAATATAATATAAATCTATAAATACTTTTTGCCGCCTTAATTCATGCCTTAAAAACGCCATGCCTCCACGCCTCACGCTAAGGCTTGAGGCTTGACCTTGCCGTCAAGCCACGCCTCACGCTATTTATAACATTGATTTCTATGATCTAACCAAATACTCCACCTTTTCTCTCACATAACAACACACACCAAACAAAAACACTCTTATCTCACCACTCAAATCAAAGCCCACCACCATCCTGATGGTTTTTGAGATTGTTTTCTAGTGTTTCTTATATCCTTTTTTTTCATTATTATTATTATTATTATTATTATTATGTCTTAACATTTTGTACTAAAACCTTTTTTTTTAGATTTGTTGTTGCCATTTTACTGTAACATGTTTGTCGTGTATGGTTTATGTTAGTGAAGTGTTGACTTGTGTTTTTGTTCTGTGTTCTTAAAAGAATGTAATATGCGCTTTTTTTTTTTTTTTTTTTTTTTTTTTTTTTTTTTTTTTTTGGTTAAATAAATAAATCTATGTGTTTGTGTGGAACCATGGATTTATCTAGAGAAATGTTTTTTTTTTCCTTTTTTTTTTTTTTTTTAAGTTTATTTTAGGCTCATTAATCTTTTTTTTTTTTTCAAAAGCATGTAATGTTTTTATAGAAAAATAATTTCTACTTTTTTTTTTTGAAAAAATAATGTATGTTTTCATGTTGATTTTTTATATAAGAAAGTATGTTTTTATGTTGTCTTTATTCTTTTTTGAAAAAGAATGTAATGTGTTTTTGTTGTAATTTTATTTTACACTATATAGTATATACAAGAATGAAGTTTTTATGTTAAAAGAGTTTTCATAGTACTGTACATTAAAACCTTTCAACTACTTCCCAACATACATTATTACGTTAAAGTTTCATAGTACTGTACATTAAAACCTTTCAACTACTTCCCAACATACATTATTGCGTTAAAGTTTCATCTACCAATATTTAAGGCTACTCACTTGCACACTGGCGGAGCCAAGTAGAGACCAAAAGAGGTGGTGGCCCTCCCATTATTTTCTTATCTTAGTGTACTTTTTGTCAATTTTTATATATATATATATATATATATATATATATATATATATATATATATATATATATATATATATATGGTTTTTCTAATGTGTGTCCTGGGGGAACACGTTAAGAACACCAAAAGGACAATGGGACCCACGAAAAAGTACATCCGGACCCACACCATATATATATATATATATATATATATATATATATATATATATATATATATATATATATATATATATATATATATATATATATATATATATATATATATATATTACACTATTGGCCCTCCTATAAAAAAGTGTCTAACTCCGCCACTACACTTGCATTAAAGTTTATTTATATTCTTTACTAGTTTTTAAACAAATGCCAAACACTATAGTAATATTATCGAATCACTTATACTATTTTCACAAACACGATAGTAATATTATTGAATCACTTATACTCTTTCCTCTTATTATTATTATCATCGAATCACTTATATAGTTCGAGGGCTTTTGTATGTCTTACATTGAGCCAAAATATTTTTTATTAAACAAATTTTTGCTGTCCTCGGATAAAAATATAAAGGGTTTTTCTAATGTGTGCCCTGGGGGCACACATTAAGAACACCAAAAGGACATCCGGACCCACGAAAAAGTACATCCGGACCCACAGAAAAGTACATTTTTCAGATAAAAGGTGTGGGTCCGGATGTACTTTTTCGTGGGTCCGGATGTCCTTTTGGTGTTCTTAACGTGTGCCCCTAGGGCACACATTAGAAAAACCCAAATATAAAATATGAAGTAAAAAGTATCCAAAAAATTCCCTTTTTCAATACTTTATGCAACACTATGTTACAAGAATTCCTAATCAATATTAAAGGTTGTTTGGTATTGCAACCAATTTGGAAGAAGCATTTTTAATAATTATTGATAAATTGTTTACACTTTACATGATGTATGCACTTGAAATAAACAGTTTTTATGAGGATTCAAAACACCCGACAATAGATAACTACTTGACTATGTTGTTTATGTAGGGGCTAATTGCATGGAAATGTATTTAAAACTTGACACCTTTATGGTTGTGTGCACTTTTTTTTTTCTTTTATTATTTGTACTCAACTTTCAAATTTTGGTCATTGTGTGTATTTTATGACGATACCGCAACCACAACAAAAAATATACCCCACAAAAATTAATAAAAAAAAAACAAACACACACACACACACAAAAAAGAGAATGAAACTTTCGGTTGGCAAATCAACCATAACTTGAAAAGTTTGGGGGTGACTGGTCACCAATTCGGTTGTTCTAATGGAGGAAATGCGGTCACCAATTCGGTTGGTTGGAGGGCAACCTTACCATTAACATCAGCCTTAGGTACAATGCTTAATAAAATAAATTTATCTTTTGAAAAACACAATGCGTACGATAGATTTGTTAAATTTATAAACTTTCTACCATGAGCTTAACCCTTCTTTACGTTTGCCCATTTTAATTATGACATACTGTATTTTCGTATATGTACCAAAAATAAACAAACATGTTTGTTTTGTTCTTGTGCCCTTAAATTTAATCAAAAAATAGAGAAACAGAGTTACACAAGTAAGAGCCACGTGTATATATCATATTGGTGCAAATCACCTCACACGGATCACAATCCACACCACTCCCCTTCCCCGAATCTCAACCATCCATTTTAATCCAACGGCCCACCTCACTCCAAACAAACACACCCCACTCAAAATACTTCACATCTTCCTGCCAAAACACCCCTTTAAAACCCCCACACATTCACATTCCCAAATCACCCATGGCTAAAACATTTTGAAATCAGATTAAGCATGAAAATCAGATCAATTAATTCATAATAATTCAATTATTCCGGTTCTTTTTGGTCCACCATCGGTTAATATGTTTGCTCCAATTGCTGATCAAAACATCGTGCTTTTATTTTATGATAGAAGAGCAAAACAACCCTTTTCTAGTTGAAATAGGTGGTCTCTCGGAAGAAATATAAAGGTATAATCTCATTATTTTTTTCTTATCAATATTTATTTCTTGTTAGCTCATCATCACTAATATAAAAAAAGTAGACTTGGGAGGGCTACAATATGGAGATATGTTCATTGTAAGACCAGTCTTAGATTTTTGAAATGCACCATGTCCCTAAGAAATTTTTTGGGATATGGACCGTTCTATCTTTGCAATAGATAAAAGATTTATATTTATTATTATCTATACTACTATATAATGCATTTGAGACTATTCTATAATTAGAAAGTCTTAAAATTCAGACTTTTACTTACTTATTATGGAACGATTTCAAAATTAATTGGTTAGGAAGGGTTGATTAAGAAGCAAGTTGGTTAGGAAGTTTGTTAGGAAGCAGGTTGATTGTTAAAATGAAAATTATTTGGCTTAACCATCTCTACTATTTCTACTTATAAATCATAAAGACAACTAAATGTGTAACTGAATAACGCAAAATATAGTCACAGGTATCCACCGCTGCATTGTGCGGGTACCGTTCTAGTACATATAAAAGTATTTGTACCTTGTTATTCACTTAAAAGTTAAAATTCTAGACGTATCATGTTCAAAGCTGGTATAATTCTTTTGGCAACGCTGTTACTATGTTTATGTTTGTGGGTAAAACACTCAATTTTAGCCAATCAAAACCCATTTACTAGTTTGTGGTGGCAATATTTGTTGAACTGATATGATTAGGATGAATTCGCACAGTTGCATATATATTTTTTATTTGCAATAGATAAAAGATCTATATTATTTTTCGTTTGTTCATTATAAGCCCACTTGAGCCGAAAATTGGTACAAATGTTATTTGGTTGGTGATCTAGTTGCTTACATTTTTTATTTTAGCTTATAGATAGCTTAAATTAGGCCCCTTAGGCTGTTTCTCTTAGTCTGCCAGTTTCATAAGTACTCAATCAACCTTCTTTATAAGCAGTTTCATAAGCTCATATAAGCTCCTCTTAGCCTGATATTTGGTTTTCATGGTATTTGCTGGCTTATCTTGATATATGTAAGCTTATTTGGTTATTCAAAGCTTATTTGGTTGATTTATTTTAAGCTACAAGTAGGCTGAGTAGGGTGTTTGGTTTAGTCTTTTTGGAATTTGCTTATTACTGCTTCTTAGCCTTTCTGTAATCAGGAGCTGGATTTTAGTGTTAGAATAGCTTATTTAGACTAGCCTTAAGTCTTAATAGTTCATTTTAATGTGGCATAAGCTTGTAGCAGCTTGTGCCCCTTTATTAGTTTCATAAAATTTGTTTTCAAGAGCTTTTCACAAACTGATCCTTTTACTTGCTTTTCACTTATTTTTCTTGTTTTCTAGAAAACATTTTGTGTAAAACAAGGGTGTTTTCCCTCAACTAAACGCGCCATAAGTATCTGCCATTTTTTATGCTTATAGAACATTACATGTGTTTTGTAGGATCATCATGGTCATCATATTAAAGGGCTAGTAATAAACATGTTTGAATGTTTTTGGCCATCCCTACTAAAAGTAAAAGGATTTTTGCAAATGTTTATAACACCGATAGTCACGGCCTTTCGCAAGCAGACTAAAGAACCACCATTAATGTTCTATACAATGTTCGAGTTTGATGAGTGGCAATCGGGAAACAATGCAAAAGATTACATAATCAAGTACCATAAGGTTTGTTTATTAAAAAAAATAAAAAAATTGAATAGCAACTATACATACATTGTTGTATTTGCAATTTTTAATCTTTTTCCTTATCTCTAGGGATTAGCGGCTTTCAAAGTTAAAGAAGCAGAGTATTTTTTTAGGAAGTTTCAAGAGCACGTAAGGAACTTTCAGTGGATTGATGACAACGACAATAATGCAATCAAGCGTGCCTTTAGTGGCATAGTAAGGATACTGAAAAGAAAAGAGAGTGGCTTCTTGAAGAACATAAGGTTTGATTTTTATCAGTTATAGTGTTGAATGTGATTGATAGAATGTCATTGTGTTTAGGTCAAAAGATATCATCTAGTATGGTTGAAATTGAGGGACCAAAAAACACTTTTAAAAAACGTAATAAATATGCAATGCCTTAAATGCTTGTAGGTTGTGCTCCAACCGTGATTTTTTTTTTTTCTTTTTTTTTTTTTTTTTTTTTTTTTTTTTTTTTTTTTGGCATTAGTCAAACAACTTGTTGAGTTAACTTTCAAAATCTTAGAGAATAAATAGCTGATGCATTTAGTTATGATTACAAAAATGTTACTCCATATATTACAATAAAAAATGTAATAGATTTTGAAATGCACCATGTCCCTAAGGAATATTTGGAATGCACCATGTCCCTAAGGAACATTTATTTACCACAGCTTTAGATGCAGTGAACCACTCAAAGAAAGGATCTCAACTTTATCCGCGCGATTACAGACCGTAGTGGTAGTTAAGAACGCCAACTCCAATGTTTTTGATAAAGAGAAAGGGTGGGCCGAGGTTTCCTTGAACCTTCCTTGAACTTGATCAACTATTTGATGAGGGAATACCGAAGTTTATTGATTTAAGGATGGATGTGATGCTTGGTGGACAACAATTGCACATAAATTTGATAAATATTTGGCATCCGGTGTCCTTGTCAATAAAGTGAATGTGACAATATCAAATTTGAGCTTTAACAATAATGTGACTTGGATATTTTGAGGCAAGAACCGGCTTGGAATGGGGGAAGTGAATTATGTAAGTAAATAGTTGACTCATAAATATTATTACCTGTAGACATCTGCACATAATTGTATACCTTGTATACAAGTACATTGAAATACGAAGTTAAGTAAAAAATAAGCAATTCTAAACACTCTTTTTAAATTGTTAGTGTAGTTTTAGGGGTGATTGTTAAAGCTTATTTTTTGGCTTATGAGCTTATATTGTTTTGGCTTGTATTCCATAGGTGCATATTTTTTTTTTTTGGCTTACGAGGTTCTAATTATTCAAAGATGGAATATAAGTTCATAAGCTGGAAATTAGCCTAAAGGTGAACTCGTGAAATATAGGTTCATAGGCGCATTTTTTTTTTTGGCTTATGAGCTTCTCATTATTCAAAGATGAAATATAAGTTCATAAGCTGGAAATAAGCCTAAAGGGAACTCGTGAAATATAGGCAGAAATCATATAAGTTCATATGCCTATACATAAGCTTAAACAAACACTGCTTTTATATTTGTCAGTTTACTATCTTGTCCAGATTATTTTGTGCAACTGTATCAGGCTACCACTGCAGTAACATTGGACAACTATTGTGCACGTCTCATTTATACGCAACTTTAACTCATTTCACTCCCTTATCTCTTTTAGCATATGCACAATTGATACATGCATAAATGTTTATATGCTTAACTTACTATTGAGTTTAGTTTTGATCCAAATTGGACTAGTGGTACTAATAATGATGTTGAGTGGTTTGCTATAGGAGTCATGGTTACATTTTTTTAGGCCTACTTTTTAAATTTTGTTAACTTGTTTACAAATGGGATCAGAGCATGCAGTTAAAGTAGTATTGGTTGTCTGAATTCATTTAAATGATGTTCATTCTGGTTTTCTTAAAGTTTATCATAAACTGTTGAATTTTTGTATTGAAGGACTACTGCTCCACAATAATTGAGTTTCCATTAAAGACTTAAAGTATTGACCAAGTATCTTCAGAAGATCTAAATATGTTTTTTGCTATTTAATAGAAAACTTTGCAATATGTCAGAATTGTTTATTTGATGATTAGTAGCTGTTTTCAGATTAAGCTTTTTGTGATTCATTCTATGAGTGAGATTGTGTTTTTAAAAAATCGTTGTTTTGTGAAAGTGACTAGTAAATCGCTATACAAATACCTTCGAAAGCAGTACTTAATGAGATTACAGAACATGATGCTTTATTCAGTTTAATTTGAGTTTATGAGGTGTTTTTAACTTTCAACACTTAATTGGACCGTGATTAAATGCCAAAATGTATTTCAGATGGAAGAACTTTTTAGAATGCTTAAAAGTATGCTTTTAGCTGTATCCGCAATGCTGCAAGAATACTTCTCACTCTTGAGCAGAAGGACCCACGTAGATTGAAGGTGAAGCCCTTATGAGGAAAATGAACATGTATCGGTTGTTGGATGAAATCCATAACAAGCTTGATTACGTGCTGGCTCTTACTGTGGAGAACTTTCTTGAGCGTCACAGACCCTCGTGCTCAAAACATTTATGACCAAGTCCATTGATCATGCTAGAGTGTTCATGAAGCAGCGGCACATCAGATATTGCTATTTCATATGTATAACCATGATTTCTACTTGTGATCTCGTTTTACCCATGAAATTATTTAAAAGAAAATATTTCAGACAGCAAAGTTTTGGTGCTAATTGCTTGATTGCATGTCAATAAGACAAAATCTCACTTTTTTTTTACGGATTGCTATGTGATTATTCCATTTATGTTTGTATTTTTGATGAATAATCACTTTTTAAGTTATGATTATGGGCAGAAGTTTATTTTTAATGCTTATATGTTGTAAGCATAAGCTAAAACATTGTTATTGCACACACCCTCTAAAGTAGCTTCAGCAAGTTCGTAGTACTAAACCTCGTTGGTGTTAGACTGAATATTCTTGATTAGCATGATTTGTGTAATCATCATAATGTGATTGATTGTGTCGATACATTGCAAGTGAGGACCTTACATATATAGTGTTTACAATGAGGGCTAAATAAGGAGCTTGCTATGACAAATCTGGCTAAATAAGGTAAATGGATAATTCCTACAATCAAGCCTAATTACAAATCAATCACATTATGATGACACAAATCATGCTAATCAAGAATATTCAGTCTAACAGTTGGTAGTGGCCATTTTTACTCCTTTACTTGCGAATAAGTGGTTTTGGTATTTGTTTGTCTGTAAAAAGTAACCAAAAGAAATTGGCTAAGCCGTTACCTAACCTGACAACCCTTTTCATATTTGACTTGCGTCTTTGCTTTATTATGGTCATACATTAAAAAAAAAATGGTATTTGACGGAACCATCTCAAGTCCGTGTACCTTTTCGGTACCGAGCCCCCCACCCAACAAGGAAGGCATATCCCGGTAAATTACCTAGGCAACACTGGCTGACCAAGTTGGAGTCCGGATTCGAACCCCCGCCTTTAAGCTTTGACTTGGTCAACTGCGCGCTTTTGCGGTAGTTGGTGGCCAACTGCCCTAAGGCAGCTGGTTATTATGGTCATACATTATGATGTTGTATGTACTTGATTGTGGCTGTGGATACAGGGTTGGAAGGCAAGTTGCGAAAGTTACATCATTCATGGTGAGACCTGGCAAAGTGAAGAGAAATAACCAAAAGGCCGCTGCTAAGAAGGCAGCCGGCGGGTATGCTGATAAAGATGATGAAAATTTGAGCTCCCGGTTATCTCTTAGATCATATCTTTTTTCACAATCTCTTTATTGTTAGGATCCATGTTGCTAAGAATTTCTCAATGGATTATGATCTGATGTCTTGAGTAAACGAGAAAGTATTACATTATGGAAATTTCTCTATTTACTTTCAGTTAACGTCGAATGACTGTTGGTCCTTTTTTCAAAATACGAATTTTGCTTTCTAATCGCGTAAGGATTTTTTTTATTTTTTGTTTTTTCAATTTTTTTGGACTGTATTTGCAATTGTAAGTGCATCACACGAGGGTCTTTTTTTTGCTATACTTTTGCCATTTTTGTTTGATTTTTACTATTTGGTGAATTGTAAACATTTGACAAATGTTTGTACTTAAAATAAAATAAAATAAAAAATGTTCAAATTTATTATTATACAGATAAAAGTATTTGTACATATTATTCACTTAAAACCTAGAAACAACTAGCTAATATACCAAGACATGAAAATAAAGTCACTCGCTATAAACCCGAAAGGCACATTTTTCGTCTCAAAAACAACTTTTTTGTAAAGCTAAGTATAAGTCTACACATAATGGTTTCCAGCAAACCTGCCTTTGATGCACTACGATCGCCTTTATGTCGGTAATAGTTAGCTAGGTCTTATCGTCGGGTATGTCAACACTCGAAACATTGTTGGCAGATGGTCTAGAAGATACCGTTGTTACGGAATCACTTGACTTAGTCTTGACTAGAGAAGCTATTTGTGGCTGATTTGAATAACCCAACGTCTTTGATTTAAAACTTTTGTCCTTCTTTTTCACATGTTGATCATGCCAACTCTTGAGAGCTTTCGATGTGTGATCATCAAAAATAGACTGCTTCATTGTTGAACCCATCTAAATTTTTAAAGGGAAACATAACAACATAGATATGTTAGATGGTTTTACAAACACTCGAAAGTACATTCCTAGATAATAGCAAATGCAGGATTCCAATTCAGAACTAAGAAAGTGCATAATACTAATAACATTCTATAAGTTTGTGTTTGTTTGTTTGTTTTTTTGTTTTTTTTTTGGAAAGCCAATATTATTAAGAACCAACTACAAGAAGCTAAAGTAAAAGAGAACAACATTACAAAATTTTTGAACAAGTGAATATGGATACACCTATGACCTATCCAATTTAACCAAGACGGATTTAAATGCCTATTCCTACGAAGAATCCATGAGTGAGATACTAGGGGGCTTCGGATCAAAACAAACACGATTATTATATCTCAAACGGTTTCAAAAATATTGTGAGTGTATGAAGCAAAGAAGTGCTATAGCGTAAGAACCAAAAGAACCTATAAGCAGGCAGGGTGAATAGCATTTAAGAATGTAGGAGTAAAATATTCTTACTATCACACAGGTCGTTTCATTACAAACTACTTACTGAAAATTGGATAAAATCGTCAACTTTGGCATACAATGGTGGCCTTTTTCATATTTTAGCCAATACCATGGTTGCTGATGAATGTTCACGGTTAAAAGTTAAAAGTACCTGGGTTACAAGGGCATATAGTGGAAGTATGCTGTAGCTGCACAAGCATTGCACTAAAATTCTGCAAAATAAAATTCAAATATTAAGACAATGTCCTGGTAAAAATCTAACATCTAAAAACGGCATTAAAACTTACCCCAAAATAACTCTACCATATTGAAGAATGGAATTTTCGTAGAAGCAAGTATCAAGTCCAAACTCATACTGCACGATATAGTCACGTATTAAGTAACATTTAAAGAAAAAGGTTAATGAAAATATTAGAATTAATAACATCACTTACCCATATCCAAAAGAAGTGTGTTATCTCAAATGAATTCTGCAAACAAAACGTATATACATCACTACTAATCTTTTGGTTTCTTTTTGCGTTCTCACAGATTCAAGAAGGCATATGAGTTATAACTAATTAATGTCTAAAATATACATATACATTGTTTAGGAGATGAATATACCTGGAAGAGGGTGAGTTGAATAAGATATAGAATTAATCTAGGTTGACTAAACCAGAAGTGTCTGTCTGATAGCTCCACGACAGGTATCCCTTGTACAACCGATTGTCGTTCTTGGATTTCAACAGCCATTTGTGTTACGATTGCTTGAAGCTTTGTACCAACTACCAAGATAATCTTTACCAAAAATCAATGGTTAGTTAGCCAAACTCACAGGCGTGAAACACTATTCGCCAAATCTAAGGTTGTCAGTATTTTATAACAGTTTCTCGTTTTGAAAGATATAAGACAATCAGTACATCTATTTATGGTTTAATTCATCAACACATATTACAAATATGAAGATCAAGGAGATAAGATGCAAGACGCTTACAATTACTGGAAATAAGGAGAGATAAGTCATAGTTTTAGCTCCTGCAAATTTCGATAACAACAACAATGAGTACTCTGATCATACAAAAAAGAACATTGTAGCTGAAATAATGACAAGTTAGCTTTTACTAAGTGTCAATCATGACATTCTTTATCTTTTCAAAATATAAGATTTGACTAATACATCAAACCAAATACAATGATTACAAAAGCTATTCATGCTTTAGAAACACAAAAGATGGACGCCTCACCGTCAACGTTGGCAAAGAGGAAAAGGACTGCAGTAGCCCATAACAAGGGGCTGCAAATATCAAAAAATGGTCAGGCTGATTAAGAAACACAATAAAGAGTGAAAGAAACTACAAATGGGATAATTAACTTGCAACAAAATACAAACACAAATGTCAAAACTCAAAAGTAAAAACTAAACTAACAGAAGTATTTGACTAATGGTTGCTAACCTGATTCCTACGATTACTTTAAAGTCATCTTCTAATGACCTCTTTATATACTTCTGAAAGTTGAAATGACTCCCAGGAGATAAATGAACCTATATATCAGAATTGGAACATACAATTAACAGACACATCTGTCACTGTTAGTAACCTATATATCAAAATCAAGCCAAAATGAAGAGAACAAGTCTATATACACAATGAGAAGGTGTTTAAGGGTTGTAGAACTCACAGAGAAAAAAGCATGGCGCATGGCCAAGTAATCTGATCTACGAACAGACGTAAAAAACTGACGGAAGAAGCACACCTGTAACAAGTGACTATTGTAATGAGCCATTGGTTTTCTAATCATCTATCTCTAGCATAGGTTTAAATAAATTACTATATAATTTTAAATATAAAAGGAAGCAAAACACTCCAGTATGCCGGTGATACATTTAGGTGAAAGGACTTGTTAGTAATCAACTTTAGTTAATGTTTCAGTTAGCTCAATAAAACATTTTTCTCAACTTGCAAAACCACATAAAAGTTCGATATTGTTCTATTGTGGATGTAAATGGAGCAGTATGAAACTTGGCCACTATTTAGTGACTTTATTTTTCCTTGAACTTGATAGAAAGTCACTAAATGAGTAAATGGTAACCAAGTTTCATAATTGTTCCATTTAAGTCCATTTTGACCCGTTTTGACAAATTTTACAACAAAAAGAGAACTAATTGAATTTTTTAGTGGTTTTTTCAGTTGAAAAAGAGTTTGAGTAACTCAAATGGAACAACAATGAAAATTAATTATTAAAAGACATTTTCCCCTTAAACGAATGCACATAGTGATACTTTACTTACAACATAGAACATTGCGGGAGTGTTTGTAAAAGCAGTCGCGTGATGTTTTACAAAAGATAATTCCTTGGTGAGACGGAATTTTGTTGGATCTGCATACACAGGAGCACACATCGATGGATGTTGTGAATTTGCTAGTTTATGAAAAGTTTGTTTAGACGCAATTAGAAGATAGATCGATGATATTACCAGAGCCACTGGGTTCACGATCCTCCAAAATCTCTTTTTCCCATAATTTCCACTTGCGGGTCTGCCCCAAAGAAAACCATAGCTTAATTATAAGCATCGAACTAAAATCTGATGCAAGTACAGTATAAATGATTCTAACCTTTGCTCTTCCAAAAATCATAGTGAGGGTGCTATAAAATACATGAAACACTGCCAAGAAGAATATAAAGATATGCAATTGGTGCAATCCCGCAACTGATATAATTTGCTCATAACCCTGTCACACACAATTGGAATTCATGTTACTATCCAAAGAAATTTAATCGGATTTAAATTTATATAATGCAGAAAGCATATTAGAAGAAATTTCGTTTGCTAATATAAACAACGGGGTCTATAGATACCCGCTCATGTTGGATACTTAGATGGGTTCCAAAAAACGACATATATAGAAAACGTCACTATTTAATATCCAAGTGTACTTATCTCTGGCTTCTATCAACTTGAGTCGGTTAATTTGTATCTTTATGACGATTATTGACATACAGAAACACATTCCATATATTTTCTGAGTTTATGGTATGTATGCATTTGGCGGTTAAAAATAAGAAAATTCTTACTTCTTTGCATTCTTTTGGTGGACCATCTCCGGCTAACCTTCTGTGCTCATACCACAACAGTCTCCTGGCATCACCACCACCACCACCATCATCGTCTTCTTCCTCCTTTTCATATTTTCCTTTCTTGCATGGCAAGAAATCCTTCGTAAGAGTCTTCGAAACACAAATCGATGCAATATAGTTTTGGCTAAAGACCAACAGCAACGAAATAAATCCAAGAATCATTAGCTCTGCAATGCCGAAACAAACATAACAAATTACGGATATTCTTGTTAACAGAAATGCACAAAAAAAAAAAAAAAAAAAAAAAAAAAAAAAAAAAAAAAAAAAAAAAAAAAAAAACTTTAAAATACCGTTTTTGATCTTGTCTAGTGCTTCCAATAGCCCTGGTTTATGTCGTTTTTTCAAAACCTAGAACAAAATAACATTCACACATGTTAGAAAGAGAATTGTCACCAACAGTCTTGTGATCATATCGTTAAAATGAATAAGAACATTCTGGAGCAAAATGCGCAAATCAATTCATGTTTTACGATCTCATGATAACAAAATGTAAAGAATTTTGAGGATTAGAATGATTACATGTCCTACGCTATGAAGACTATGCTCCATGATTACTGAGATTATAACAATGATTGCACAAACACACGCAACGGCCCATGTTGCCGTTTGATCTAGCAATATCGCATTCGGATCACCTCCCCCCATTTTTACCTAATTACTTTACAATCAACAAATGATGTTACTCTTTCACAAAAGTCTTCCTCCTTATCTCTTCTTGTTTGATACCTTTTTCCACCATTAAAATTTTCAGACAATCTAATTGCCAATGTAATGATCGAAAGAAATCCGCTAGAAAAATGAAAACCAGATTGTAAACGGAAAAGAAAAATGATTTAACTAACTTGAACCGGGTTTTGTATGGATTGGTAGAAACTAATTAACGAGAGCGTAAATAGGGGATTTAGTTATGTGATTATTAACCATGACCACAAGATACTTAAAAGACATAATTCAACATAAAACATCAGACAGCATTTTTCTATTATGTTTTTCATTAAAGTACATTGTTTTGCAGCTTACTAAAATTAGTTCATTTTTTAAGGGTGTTTGGATGTGCATTTGAAACTGATATGTGATATTTTATGAACTTAATGAGATAGCACTAACAACACCAAATTTGGAAACAAGTCAAATTTTGAAATTGAGAAGTCAAAGTCAAACAATTTAAAGAACAACTCTACAAATAAGTGAATAACTAAACAAATCTAAAATCTGATGGGGGTTTACAAAGTTAAATGTCTCTATGTAATCTTTGTTGGGAGGAATCACTTGGAACAAACACCGGAAGCTGCCCACCCCGTTGTGATCTACCCTGCTGATAATAACTCGACGTGTTCGTGGTTATGGCTGCATTCGTGGTGGGTTCTCTTAGCGGACCACCGCTGCTGCTAGGACCCACAAGAGGCCCACCAAAGAAAATTGATTGACCCGTGTATGTTAGTTCAGTGCCTGAACCCTGCGAGGTAGTGCCACCACCACCTACTGTCTTTGCCGTTGCAGCAGACACAAACCGTCCTGCTTCTTGATCCCAATACACCGATGACGATCTTGTCCCTTCATTAACCACATTTCTCCTAGGAAGTTGGGGGATACGCACAGGTGGTGGGGCTGGTGCGGGCACAGGCACGGGTACCGGCACGGGTACCGCCACAGGTACAGGTTCGTTAGAGTGAGACCAAGGAGACTGGTTCCCGGAGGATTGGTACATTGGGTTAAAATGATCCCGGGCAGGCGGTGGGCTGCTCAAGTTACTAGCAACACTATGAGCACATGTTTCGGTATCATCTCGACTAGCTCGACTAGGTGGATATGAGCTTTTGGAGCCGTGAAACCGTTGCTGATGGATACTGTTTGGGCTGCTTTTAATGCTAACGTTGCTGCTTGATAAATGATCCGGATCGTATTGATTCTGTTTAGAGCCAACGGGACGAAGAACAGAAGAGGAGGCTCGAGCTTTGGCACCTGCTTTCACGGCTTCGTTTGAATCCAGTTTTGCAAGCTTCCAAGCACTGATTCGAACTGGACGGTTAGGTGGTCGTTTGCCCTTGTCGGGTGGCTGGACCGCATCCGGGTCAACTGTTGATGGAAGCCGACCGGGTTCCAAATGAGGAATGACTTCATCCTGATTACGAAACAGAGGGTTATTACTATAAAATCACAAGTTGGTAACAATCATAATACTCGACGGTTCTTATCCAGAAATGGTAGTTGAGAAAACAGTTTGGCAAAGTACGGTCCCAATGACGCTTAATTTCCAACATGATTTTGACTAATGAATGTGCAAAATATCCTTATGTAGCTATAATCTTGAATCATGAGTAACGAAGTGACGACATTACCCTAGTAATATGTAAGGATTGTTTACTGAAGGTGACATAGAGCAAATATCGTTAAAACAGACCTGCTATGACTTTGGGAAGTTAACAGACTTACCAATTTACTTTAGGACTGAGATTAAAGGGGAAATTTTAATTTGCAACATTTATTATGATAGCCAAACCTCAACCTAATTCTACTTATTTGCCTAATCTAATCACTGTATTTTACAGATTATGATCTACAAAATTCCCAAATCTCGTGACTGGTCATGGGTATTTTAGATTTTTTTTTACTGATATTCAAACATTTTTATTAAGTTATGTACTTGAGACACGAGTGTATAAATCCTTAAAACAAAGATGTAAAACTGGAGGGGGTACCTGATGATCCATAAAGATTCTAGGAGGGGTGCACCAAGCACCTTTATATTGCAAGCCTAAACCCAAACCAAGAGAGCTACGGCCGCTCATAGCAGTGACAGCAGAGCTTGTTGGTGAAGATGCCAAGCTTTGTTGATCCATTCCGTCTAGTGAAGGTCCAGCTGGTTCACTTTGTGTCCTCATTGCAACAACATATTCATATGTTGTAATGCCCTGCATGCATCCATCCAGATACAACAATTTGTTAAAGGGGGCAAATTGGGTGGGCAAAAAAAATTTTGTATTCTGTAAAGCTCGAAACGGGCCCAGTTGATCCATAAGACTTTTTGTCCAAAAATTTTGAAGTTCTTATACATACTATTTCAATAGTTTTTTTTTTCCTCCTCACTAATCATTTGATTGACATGATTTAGTAGGTTTTATGCTATAAATATTTTTACATCGGGTGAGACTTTCAACCCCTTTCTTTTACAGCTATTAGCTAAATTTATACTCGACCCGTTTCACCTATAGAGATAAAATATACATTGAAATGTCATGTTCTGTTAATGGTTCATAAATGTCTTGAAACAAACCTTGCGAATTAGGATTATGTGGAAAAAGAAGAGTTCTCCAAGCGGAATGGTGGCTAGAAAGGAAACAACGGTACATATAGCCTGTAAAAAGAATAAACAATTAGAAAACAATGTAAAACTTTCCTGCCAAACATGAATAATTTAACCAAAACAATCACCAATGGAGTATTTGGATGTGCTTCTAGGTTATAAAGTGATTATCATAAAATATGATTTCAGATTAGTTGGGTCAAAAGTCAGAAAAAATGGATTTTGAGATGAAACAAGGCATTGTAGTAAGAAAACTAATTATTAAGATAAACGTGAACATAACAAACTATCCTTTAACTCTGACTTTTATCTGATTTTGATCAAACACATCCAAATACCAGCCCCCGTCCCAGGAAAAGTTGCATCAATCTCCATTTTCAGAATGTGCTTGATTTACAGTTATCTACTATTTGATTTTATCATTATAAGTACTAAAGAAATTAGTCTGCCACCATGTCGTCCCTCACCGGGAATATGACCAAATTTAGTAATGCGGTAGGGAATAAAAAAACAAAATACATGTGAATCGATTTAACTAATAAACTGATGAGTCACAACTCCATGTAAGATATGGAAATGATCACATAATGATGTTATAGCAGTTTAAAGAAAGCAATAGTACCACAACAGTTGCAAATGGTGCCCGACTAAATCCATCTCCAAGTCTATCAGCAATTTGATCTTCTGTAGCCCGTTTACTAGCAAAACATCGAACAAGAACCGCAATACCAACTCCACATTCAAAAGTAAGCTGAGATGAGAATATTAAAATTAGAACCTTACTACTAACTGAAAGGACAACAGAAATTTGGGACATTAATGTACCACTTACCCAAACAAGGCTCACAGCCATTAAGCACACAAATGTGAAGTAGTTTTTCCTCCCGACACAATTGTTCAACCACTGCACAACACATGTAATGAAGTAAATTAGATTAAAATAACAGATATTACCAATGTAGATGCGGCAAGGACCAGCTGGTGTCGATAACAATCATATCAGAACATATGCATTCAAAGTCCTGGACTTTTAGCATTTTTTTATTATTATTATTATTTTTTTTTTTAATTTAATTGTGTGACAATTACCAATAAATATATCCATTTCCTCACATAAATGGGTTCAAGTTGACCCCCGCTAGTTAAAAGGATCGCAGAGGCCGGCATTTGTAGGAAGTTCTTGCAATTTAGCAAAAAGATTGTTTTCCATGCTTGAAGTAGTGACCCTTTGCATTTAAGTCGTGATAATTAGTTTTCAATATTTCAAAAAAGTAATTATGATTCTAGTTTCTTATTATCTAAGGTCAAAACAGTGAGATTTGAAGAAGCGTGTAACCACTTTGATATAAGAAAGTGACTTTTAAGATCGATTTAAAATGAACTACTTATCCCTATAGATCTAATAAACTAATAACTAAACCCAAAAATGTGCCAAACTGGAATATCGAACTTACCCGACAATGATGATCGAACCCATCAACACATTTATCACAGCTTCTGCAGTGTTTGCTAAACTTACGAACCTACAAGAACCAAACACAAAATTAGGATCAGACAATTTCCCATTTCGACAATCAAGTCTTGGGCAGCTATGGTGTCGTGTCTAAGAAATACAAATACCCAAACAAAAAGGTTATCAAAGTAACATTCAGATGTGCCAAACGTTCGACCGTATACTTGTGAATGGATCTATTTGGTTTAAGTTTCATCTCTGACATAAAAAATACGAGAAGGTAAAGTGAATGTTATCATGAGAAGAATACCTCTGCATTGCACAATGTGCAGAATAAGGCTTCTTCTTCTCCACCTTGTTGCATCTCTTCGTCATTTCGGCAATCTTCTTTGACAATACAACCACAAAAGATCCCTCCAACTTTTGAGCAACAACCACCCGAACTACCATTATCATATATTCCTCCACTTCCATACCCAGACTTGCTATGTTCTCCAACAGAAGATGCGTTTCCTGACACATTAAAATCACTCAAAATTTGTTAACCATAGTTCCTAGTCACAAACAAGTAACTAGACTATTTGACGGGATTGAATTACTACTAACCAGGAACTTCTGTACCATTATGTGATCTATTTGGTGATGGTCTTCCTGGTTCGATCAGGATGCCGGGATCAGCAGGGTCAATAGCCGTACATCTTACATACAGGATAAATACGCTCAGAGCCTATCACACAGCAACATCCAAATAAACTATTAGATAACACCAAATACCGGTGCGTAATATGCACATAGCTAATGGTTATGGTGACATTTTCTACCCATTAGTTCATAAATGGGTCGATTTGGGTAATGTTTTATTGTTGATGAGTCAAACATGTAAAAGAAAAAGGTAGTTTGAAACCTGCTATATCATTTTATATGGGAATATTGTAGTTTTTGTAATCATGTTTCACACTCAAATGTTGACTACAATTTATAAATTTTGAGTCAAAATCCTATAAACCGGCTCCTACCAAAAGTAACACACTCAAACCTGCCCTACATATTGCCACCTCCAGAGTACGCAGTACGCACAGAACAATAACTTACCAAGAAGGAATAAACAGCGATTGCGACGTGTTCATATATATCCTTTCCAAGAAAAGGAGAGAAAAAGGCGTAGAAGGCAACAGACAGCAAAAAATATACCGTAATAGCCACAACCTGCACATATGGGAGGAACAAAGTAAGAAAATAAATACTGTAAAATTTATAACACTAACAGGCTGTTTGGATGTGGTTTTTAACTGATACTCTATTTTGACTGACTGATTATAATTATCCAGGGTCATAATGATGAAATATGGGAAAAGCGGATAACAAAAGGCGCCTAGCAGATTACTGAAATAACTACATTCACTTAAAAGTGTTATGTTATTCGAGGTTGACTAATAGTTAAATAACCCATTCATCAAACAAGGAGCATATGCTAATAAGTCAAACCATAGAAACAGCTAAATTACTATATACAGAAACCATTTATTTCCTAATCGTATTTGGTTGTACAGCATGGTTGAAGTGACTAGTAGTGTCAAACAAAGTGATGCAAATGAAAATCCTACATACATTAGCAGGGGCGGTCCTATGAAGGGGCAGGGGAGGGTCCCGGCCCCCAAAAATTTACGGCACTTAGTGTAAATATTATAGGTTTTAGAGGTAATTTAGTTGAGGTTAAAAACAAATCTCCGATTCGCCCCCCCCCCCCCCCCCCCCCCCAAAAAAAATGTTCTAGTTCCGCCACTGTACATTAGTAAAAGGGGGCTCAAATGTCTGTTACGTCAGAAATATCTGTTTGAAAACTAAAATCCCTTGACAAGCATTTTTTTTTTCCCGGATGCAATGATTACAAAATATAAATAGCATTGATTGATTGATATTAGTTGACAAGACTACTAACTGAATACCTGACACTAGTCTTGTCAACTACCCATTCATCTAACTAGTACTGTATAAGTCAAACCTTAAAAGACATTGGTTCTTGTTGGAGATCATGTCCTACATTACTTATTATTTGGGGGGTATGGTCCTTGAAGTGAATTTTGCAAACTGTAATCACTTCACTTAGGAGGGGTTGAAATAATAAAACTAAACTAGTTATGTGGATTTGATTCTAACAAACTCTTGGAAGAATAAACATTTTAATTAGTAAACATTCCATAAAACACAAGAAATAAAGTAATGCAAGTAGAGACCTGGAAAGTATGAGCAGGAAGTTCCCATCCATGGCGCCTAGCCATTTCTTAATTTATCTTAACTAATCAAACACCATTCAAATTCACAGCTAGTCAGGAAGAATTAACGTTGACCCACCCACTTGTTCTACAGTAAATCAAACCCGACCCGGAATCACTAAATTGTTTCTCTCTCTCTATCTCTCTCTAGGGTGGGTGGGTTTGATTTGAATGAGTGAATCAAAGTAGAATAAGAAGAAACGTGGAATAACAACAACTAGAATGAGAGAGACGACTAGTTTCTTTTTTACTTTTCTTTTTTCTTTTTTTTGGGAAACTAAAAAATACCAATTTTTTTTCTTTCTCAAAGTAAGTGTGTGTGTGTTTTGGTTCTAGGCCTGCAAAAGTTTCAAGTCAAACTTTGTTTCTCCACACATACCGTTTGTTTGTTTTTAGAGCTTTTTTGCCGGCTCCACTCTCACTTAACCATCTTTAATTTACCCTCTCTTGTATTACTATCATTTCATTTCAATTTCAACAAATGTTTTAAAAAGATTAATAAAAGTTGTCATTTTAATTTTTAACAACTAAAATGAAATATTCTTTCACTAGATTTTTTAGGTTTTTACTTAATAAAAAATTAGACAATTATTTTGAAACATTCTAAAAAGAAAATATGGATAATAATTTTGAAACGGAGGAAGACTATATTTGCTATCATTAGTTGACAAAAAGGTTTGTTTATATAAGGGTTTTTTTTTTTTTTTTTTTTTTTTTTTTTTTTTTTTTTTTTTTTTAATTTCAAATTTAGCCCTTTTTTTTTAGGTATTTTGCGATATTTTGTGACATTTCTACCCCTCTCAGCTAATAGGACTTTTTTTCGCAAGACAAAAATGTCATAAAGTACCTTAAAAAGCACGGATTTGAAACAAAAGTATCTCTATAAGCAAAAAAATTTATTCACTACTAGAAAAACAAATGATGGCAAGTATATGATACATTTTTAAAACATTTGCCCTTTCAATTTCAACTAGTTTCTAAGTTTACATTTTTTATGTTTCAACATAAATGTTCACTCTAAAAATGCATAAAGTTTAAGAAAATTTTACTAAATGCACTCTTTATCAATTAAATATTATATTCACCCGCTAAATTCTCTTTTGATTTATTAAAAATCAAACTTGACATTTATTTTGGTATATCTTAAAAATTGAAATATGAACATTTGTTTTGAGACAGAAGGAATAGATAGTAGCAAGAGCGTTTTCTATTTAGTAACAAGTGTTTGGTACAACAGTTGTAATTGTAATTATAAATGAAAAATGTAAACTAACGGTTTGATATATAATCAATAATTTTTAATAAATTCAACATTACATTAAGATGTAACATGATGCAACAACGTTCACTCTATATTTGACGTATTACAACAATTAAATGCAAGTGAATCATAGTATAGTTCACTTAACTAACATATCTTTAGTAAAAAATTAAGTCAATTTAGTAATTTACATAGCATAAAACAAAGTAACAGAAAGTGATAAAGCATCAAAATACATTGAACAAAATAATGTAAGATGTAGAAAGTTGAATATATAAAGGGCAATCAAGTAAATTAAACAAGTGGTTCAATAAAAACTATGACACTACTTCATATAGCTTTTATTTTTAAAGCTTCTTTTTCTAGATAAAGGCTACAAGCTTGATATCCAAACAAGGCTAGTACTTCTTATAACTAGAAATAAAAGCTTTATTTGTCAAATATTACTTCATGTATTTTAAAAAAAATAACATTTTTTTCCAGCTCTCGCTTTATTTTGCCAAAAGCAATTGTACTTCTTATAACTAGAAATTTTCACTAGCATTTAATTTGTTACGATTTAGAAAACAAAAATTAATACTCCATAAAACAAGATAAGAGAAGCGTTGTGCTGATCAAGGTGTAATCGGTCATATATAATATCGACCCAATTCATTTCTTTGAATAATGTTATGTGGAGTAGTTTGCTTTGTAGGGAATATATAGTGAGTTGCAAGCAAATTATTGTGATTCCCATATTTTATTTGGCATGAAGTCATGAACGTTGGATTTTGTCTCAAAGTTTGTGTTGTTTTCTACTTTCCTTTATTATAGTAGTTCTTTAGTTTAAAGTTTGTGCACTGTAAAAAATTATATAATAACAGGCCGGTTTCAGATTATATACTTTCATGAGTTTCATCTACCTAAATAGAAGTTTGCTTTGACTGCAACATTTATACTCCGTATTGTTTTTGCAATTGCAATGACAAATTTCTAATTAAGGGGCTTTATCTAGTTTGTGTATGTGTGCGACGAGTTCAAACTTAGTGAATCAGTCAACCAAAAAGTTACTAAAAAAAGAAATTTTTTATGGGATTACGAGAAATACTAATGTTGTTTTTATGATAATTATAAATTGGGTTTTTCTAACATGTGCCCTTAGGCACATGATAAGAGTGGGCCCGTGTGTCCTTTTTATTCAAAGATCCACAAAAAGTACACACAATATATTTTTTCTATAAAAAATGACAAGAATCCATACAAAATAGACACAAGGACCCACCTCTTAACATGTGCCTAAGGGCACAAGTTAGAAAATCTCTTATAAATTATACATGTAGATTATTTGATAAAAATGATAATGCCAAATCATATGATGGTGTACGGTTGTACGCGGTGTGTAACTGCGCTTCAAAAATTAAGAGCCTCAGAATATATACCTCGTTTATATTCGGAGACTCAAATTTTTGTTTTGTAATGAACTCATTCCAGCAAGAAGATAATTAGTTTCATTACGCTTTTTTAGTACGTGATCGTCGTGCATTTGCATGTGATTACAATGCTTAGGTTACTAAAAATTTACAGTAATGTTTTTGGAAAAATATATGTAGATGTATGTTGGAACAGTTTGACATAGATGGTGAGCTGCCCTACCTACTATGAAAAAAATATATGCAGTTGCATGATTCCCTCGCTTCTTTTATTACACCAAGAACATGAAGTTTTTGTCCCCAAGAGTCTGTCTTGTCTTTTAGTTTAATTAGTTTAATAATGATACTACTTGCATTGGTATTTTCATCATTAATAAAAGATCAATAGTTTTTGGAATTGTTATTCAAGTACGTATTAGGTTGACTATAAACGATGAGCTTATTCTAGTTACATAAAAAAAACTGGTTGTCGTTTTCAGTCAGTTATCCGTTACGTAGCGATAATCAAACGTCTTAATCAAGAGAGTTGATGCCTCGATGTATAATTAATGAGTAAATATTATTCATATTACGGTCTAAGCAAAGGACTTAGCCCATTAGTTGTTGGGGATAATTCTAAAAATGCCCTGGTTGTTTAAGGCGTGAGACTATCTAGACGGAATTTTTTGTGTTTGCTTTTCTAGACCATAGCAACCAGTACTTTATGGGCAACTAAAATCTTCAAATGACAAGTGTGGCTTTACGAATTACAAGGTAAGCCAACTTGTATATTTTTGGGCAACTGACGGCCTTCATGTCGGACAAGTGACGGCACATGGTTGGCTAAATTCAAGTTGCCAAGGCAACTGGTCTAGAAAAGCAAACACAAAAGATTATGTCTAGATAGTAACAAATGATACTCATGCCTTAATACTCATTGTTCAAGTATTGTCACTTGTACTTACTTCACTGGTTTGCAACTCAAATTAAATGTACTCATTGATTCTCATATCAATGTAGAGGCATTACAATGGATACCTCTCATGCATGTTTGATTCTAAATTGTTCTACATTTTCGTAAAGGAAAATTTTATTTGCATTATAACCTAAATGTAGATCTAAAGTACAAAAATGGCTTCAATAGGTAATGTTCGTATTGTTAATCGACATTATTTAGATTAGTAAACCCATTGTGTATTTGTTATAAGACCTAGTCCATTTATTGTAGGTTAAGTGATTGTAAACTATATATATTGTGCTCATTATTCAATAATACGTACGCATGGATTTATTTTAATAAATGTATACCCGCGCAAAGCGACAATATATAGCGGTATATAATTATACTTGCGAAATCGTGATTCTGGTTCGATCTTTGACGCAAAACGTGAGTTTTTTTTAAATAAAAAGCATTTGTTTTTAAAATTAACTAGACGAGTACCCGTGCATAGCAACGGAATTTTATAGCGACAGATAGTTTATTGATAAAAAAAGTTTATAGGTTATAAACGAAAAATAATAAAAGTTTGAAGATTTGGAAATTAAACATAATGTTTTGAAACCCGGTTCGACCCGGGTGGTTCAATTAGTTGAACCGTTCCGGTCGAAAAACGGGTTTGAAGCATCCCGGGTCAACCTGGTTTGTGTTTTAATTGGTTGTATTTAATTTGGTAGATATGTTTTTAATTGGTTGTACAATGTGAATAAATCATTGTACTTTTAAGTAATGGATAATGTTACCCGGTTCGACCCTGTTGAACGTTCAACCGGTTGAACCGTTCCGGTCGAAAAATTGGTCGATTTAAACCGGGTCAACTTGCTAGGTTGGGTCGAAAACGGGTCAAATCAAACTGGGTCAACCCGCCGGGTTTGAAGCGTCCCGGGTCAACCCGATTTGTGTTTAAATTTGTTGTATTTAATTTGGTAGATGTGTTTTAATCTGGTTGTACAATGTGAATAAATAATTGTACTTTTGAGTATTGTGGTGTTTTAATAAGAGTATTAATTACATTTTACTTTCTCTCTCATTTAACCATTGTTGAAAACTCAACATTTCACTTTTGACCATTTTTCTATTATAAGTAGTATAGATATAGTGTGTGTTTTTGGAAAGTTACCTAGTTTGGTTTTGATCAAGCTTAAAATGTATTAAGTGATACTTAGAGATAATTTAGTCAAATTACATTAATTTAAGTTTTTAAGAAAATCTCAAGATTTTAAAAATAGGCATTTATGCTTTACAAGTAGTAAAGATGCATATTCTTTCTAAATTTAAGCCTGCATTCTACAACTAAAATTTACTGTAGGTTCTTCTTTTCATCGTGCATCATCATGTTAGCTTTCACCATCTGTGAGCATGTGTTGATTGTGATTGGTTTTTGGCTAGAAACGAACCTAAAGCCAAAATGTTTATTTCTTGAAAATGGAACCATTTGGTCTTGTTTATCACTTATCAGGTATTCGGGTTTTGGCTATCAGTTTCAGTTTTATCTTTCTAAGAAAACATATGATCATAAAACAATATACTTATGTAGTTATGTACATGTTATAATACAAACAGTCAAAGTGTAACACCCACTATCTGAATCCTATTAATAGATTGGAGATAGGGCTCTAATCAACACAAATTGCTAAATTGAGAATACAATTTGTAATTGAAAAGTGAATTGATTTGTTATTATTATTGAGAGTTGTTTACAGTAAGAAGAAAGTGTTTACATCAATGAATGAATTTTACAACCAAGAAATGTAGATTTTATACAAATGAAAAATGGGTGGGAAAGTTGGTTTAAGTTGGTTACAGCACGTGCAGGTCACATGCTGTCTAGAAAGGTTGACTTTTGCCTTTGACTTCAGTTGTACATGTAACAATCCATCCCCCTTGAGAAAATCCTTGACCTCAAGGATCTAAGACAAAATCAGGAAACCTTTTTGTAATGTCTGCTAGTGATTCCCATGTTGCATCATCTTCTGTCCCATTGCTCCATTGAATCAACCCAAACACTGCTACTCTATTGCCTTGTTTCACCATCCTTCTATCTAGTAACTTGATAGGAATAGCAGCCAATAACCCTTCAGAATCACACTGTGGAAAGTCTCCCATACTAATAGCTTCTGAATGACATAACTTCAGTTGTGAAACATGGAAAACTGGATGCACTTGAGCAGATATAGGTAACTGGAGCTTATAGGCAACCTGACCTATCTTTTGAATCACTTGGAAAGAGCCAAAGAACTTTGGAGATAGCTTGTTTTGCTTCCCTTGTCTGAGAGTTGTTTGCCTATATGGTTGAAGCTTCATATACACCCATGCTCCAACTTCAAATTCTCTTTCAGATCTCTTCCTATCAGCTTGACTTTTCATTCTATCTTGAGCTTTCTTGAGGTTGAACTTGAGTAGCTTAATAGTGTCTTCCCTGGCTTGTAAAGTTCTATCAACAGCTTCCACTGGACTATCTTTAGCTATATAAGGAATGTGTAATAGAGGTGGTTGTCCATACACTACCTCAAAAGGAGTGGTGTTTGTTGAAGAATGGAAATTGGTGTTATACCAATATTCAGCTAATGGCAACTACTTAACCCAATCCTTTGGTTTTTCACCAGTCATGCACCTCAAATAACCTTCCAAGCATTTGTTCACAATTTCAGTTTGGCCATATGTTTGTGGATGGTATGCTGATGAAAACTTCAACTGAACATGTAATTTCTCAAATAAAGATTTCCAAAATAAGCTCATGAAAATCTTATCTCTATCATTGACAATGGTCTTAGGTAACCTATGTAACTTGTAAATGTTATCCACAAACATTTGTGCCACTTATGGTGTAGTATAGGGATGAGATAGTGGCAAAAAATGGGCTTGCTTAGACAATCTATCCACCACCACCAAAATTGCACTCTTTCCTTGTGATACAGGTAAAGCTTCTACAAAATCCATAGAAATATCTTGCCAAATTTTCTCAGGAATTGGTAAAGGTTGAAGCAAACCTGGATATGCAGAAAGATCTGATTTATTCCTTTGACAAATATCACATTTTCTCACCCAATGTTTGACCATTTTTCTCAAACCTTTCCAATAAAAGTAAGTAGTAAGCATTTTTGTTGTGCCAAACACCCCTGAATGTCCTCCTATAGCAGAACCATGAAAGTAAGCCACCAATTTCTTTCTTAAACTTTCATTTTGGCCTACTACCCATTTATCTCTCCTTTTCAGTTGACCATTGTGCCACACATACTTACTGTTAGTCAGAGTACCTTGTTGCAGACCTTGTACCACCTTTTGCAAAACAGGATCACTGGTCCAAGTGTCTGTAACTGCCTCCATAAGCTCATTTGTTGCACCACCAGTCAAAAGACTAAATAACTCTGCTTGTCTTTCAACTCTTGAGAGGGCATCTGCAGCAACATTATCTTTTCCTTACCTGTATTCAATTTCATAATCAAATCTAAGTAACTTTGGTAACCACTTTGACTGGAATGGTGTAGTAATTCTTTGATCCAACACATATTTCAAACTGAAGTGGTCAGTTTTGATTTTGAAATGTCTATCCAACAAATATCCTCTCCACTTTTGTAATGCCAACACCACTGCTATTGGGTAACCCTTTTGTTGTAACACAGCCCCAATGCCAAATCCTGAAGCATCTGTTTCTATCACAAATTCCTCATCAAAGTTTGGTAATGCCAACACAGGGGAATTTACCATGGCTTGTTGTAATTCCTCAAAGGCTTTATGAGCTTGTGGTGACCATTGTGTGGAAAACTAGAAGGGGGGTTGAATAGTTTACCGCTTTTTAATCTTAATTATCTTTTAAAACTTTACGTTTGTTTAAAGACATAGACTCAAATTACTTGTTTAATCTTTGAAAAGCTTTACGTTTGATCAAAGATATAAACACAAAATACTTGTTAATCTTTGAAAAGTTTTACGTGTAATTAACAATTCTAAATAAAGACAATATGTAATATGCAAAGATAAAGAAAGAAACAATCAAACCACAACACGATTGTTTATCGTGGTTCGGCTACAAGGACTCTTTTTCCTTGCCCTACATCTACGCCCCGAGTTTCCAACTCGAGAGTTTCAAGCACTAGTCAACAAGCTCCTTTCACGGGTGGAGAAACCTTTACAATCATCGCTTACACTTTATCTGGTACAAAGCTAGATACCGGGTCCTAGTTCAAGGTAGAACCAACCTAACGTCGCCTATCCACTATTTCCGACACTAAGCTAGATGTCGAGTTCTTTTACAAGGGTACAACCACTCCCGATAGTTCTTTTACAAGGGAACAACAACTCCCGACACACTATGTATTTTGAGGCCTAAAATACTAACCGATCACTTCTACACAAGATACAAATGAAGTATAAACTACCAAAGTTCATACATAACAAAGCTAACAAGTCTTGCAACTTTTGAGTTGAAACTTGTAACTTCTTGGAAGAACTTGTGAACTCCTTTGCTACATAAGAGAATCACACAAGTCAAATGTTACTGAGTTAGATGAGAGAATATGTGAAATATATGTCCTAAAGTGATGGGTGAATTCTTGCAAGTGGCTTGGTATTTATAGCCAAACCAACCAGCAGTCTGGCGGATCCGGCGGAACCTTAGAATGGGTTCCGCCCATGTACCCTGAGGGTTCCGCCAGGACTGTCAGGAAAACATGCAAGAAGTCTTTCCATGTCAAGCAATGTCACATCAAGTTAGTCAAACACACAATTGTGTAAGAAGTCTTATGGAGAGTCAAACACATAAGGTTTCCATAAATGCATGATGTGATGTAAGTCTTATGGAGAGTCAAACACATAAGCTTTCCATAAATGCATGATGTGATGTAACATATACTATATTCAGAAATAAACACAATGTTATGTTAAAAGAGAAATGTAAAATCTAGTTATACAAGACTGAAAACTAAAGTGATGTTTTTACTATAAACAAAGGTTCATACTTTGTCATTAACAAAACTTAGCAAAGATCGTAAAATATAAATAACGTTTTTAGGCGATATTTGTATTAACAATCTCCCCCTTTTTGTTGATGACAAAACATAAACTTTATTTATAAGTAAGCCACAAGTTTTAGTGTTAAGTCTTATAAAGTTTGTATTAAAACTTGTTTTTGCTAAGATGATGTGATATGCAAGAGAAAAGGTGACAACAAGTTTAATATAAATTCTCCCCCTTTTTGTCGAAACAAAAAGAAGAGTAGCGAAGCGGAACTAT
Organism: Artemisia argyi; assembly: GCA_030686995.1. NCBI lineage: Eukaryota > Viridiplantae > Streptophyta > Magnoliopsida > Asterales > Asteraceae > Artemisia > Artemisia argyi. The sequence goes on from CM060705.1 coordinate 7,671,215, forward strand.
GCACGTGCTCCCCCTTGGTTGATACTCCCCCTAAAAGGAATGCCAAGAAAGGAGACATGGATTTTGAACCTACAAAAAAAATGTTAGTTGTCGCAATAGACGAGCATAAAGCAAGTCATGAAGTAAAGAGTTGCGAAGCGGAATAATGCAATTCTCATGCTCCCCCTTGAATATCACTCCCCTAAATGGAGTATCAAGGAAGGGAAACATGGATAATGATCCTACAAAAAGGAAGGCTAGTTTCTAAAACACAAGATATATGTATGCTACCATAGCAAGGCATAGTTTACTCACAATACCTAAATGGTCAACAAACAATGCATACCTTATAGTAGAATGAAATTCATTTCATGTAAAATTTGACTTTTATAAAGTCAAAGACAAGAAACTAGGAAGATTACATCCTACTTCTAAAAGTAAAAAGAAAAATAAAAAGAAACTAAGAACATAAAATCCTACATCTATAAAAGGAAACCATCATTTTCCTTAATGAGAAACATTTCCCAAAAACAAGGCTAAGGTTGTTTAGGGATGAAAATGGGTGTTGGAGGGTGTAGAGGATTTCATTTTGAATGTTGTGGAAGTGAGACGTTTTTGGTTTGTTGGTTTGTGTTTTTGGTGCTATTATGGATGGGTCCCTATTGTTTTTGGAGACTCTAAACTTGAGGTGGGTGAGACAAGGATTTTAGGTGGTCCAAAATGTGGTTTAGGATAAACCTCATTTCTTCGGTTAGCTCGCGAATTTCCGTTCGACACCTTTCACTAATGTGAGCGGTTCTTTCGCAATGTCCGCAATCATGGCGGGGAAAGTTTGGTGGAAGAGAGGTTTGATTTGTTGGTGGTGGATGGTTTGAACTTGAAGGAGCAAATGTAGATGGTTGAGAGGTGTTTTTGGTTCCTTCACTAGATGAGTGTAACGTCGTTTGTAAAACCATAATATGGTTGATTTGAGAGTCAACCATACGTTTGAAGGCATGAAGGTGGTTTAAATGAGTGTCAATCTCATCATTTAGGTTTGGAGATTTTTCCCATATGGATGCTTCTATTTTCTTATAAGAAGGAAATAGAGATTCAAAGTGTTGGGAAAGCTCTTGTGGTGGTTGTTGTTGTGGTTGTTCTTGTTGTGGTGGTTGTTGTTGTTGGTTTTGAACAAAATGGCGGAAGCTTGGTTCTCCGGAAGGATTACCATGAAGGTCTTTGTAAATGGGGTGAAACACAAAAGATTGTAGGTGTGTATGACCTTGATCTTGTGGAAAAATTGCTGGTCTAGCATAACGATGTAACACCCCCAAAATTTGGTACAGCGGAAGACTCAACAAGCTTTCGGGGTGTTATGGGGATTGGTATCCAACACAAGACGTAAAAGAACGAGATAAAGTAAACATGAGAAAAGCACAACCAAAACGGGGTTTTGAAGTTTACATTTATCCCAAATTCATCCAAACTCAGGCCCAAAAGTAATAAACATAGGTCCACAATTATATATCAGAGTTTTAAAAAATAGATCCATAAACCAGGTGCCGTAGCCAAGCCTTCCAATCCAAGCATCTGAATCATCACTTAATTACCTGAGAAAACGTGCTAAAAGTCAGCTTTCGCTGGTGAGATCATAGGTTTAAATTCATAATTCAATCTAGTGGACATATACGCAAAAAGCTTGCTAGCTAGACTAGGGATTCACTAAAAACCTGCGGATACCCTCCGCTCCATCATAAATACACGGATACCCTCCGTAATAAACCTATGGATACCCTCCGCCACAACATAGATACATGGATACCCTCCGCAATATCATAAATACTCGGATAACCTCCGAAGTATCATAATCCTATAGGTGCACACTATAGTATCTAAATAAGCCAACTATAACTAGTTCACACGAAACTATGTGACTAAAGTTGACAATTCATCCTAGTCTATAAGCATAGCAAGTTTTGAAAAATAAAAGCGATAATAGTCCACATAAAATAATTTGCACGTTTCTCACCCCAAGTATTGAAAACAAAGTTCAAGAGTAAAAGTGGGGCTATGACTCACCTCAAGTCCAGAAGTCAGCAAGAAGAAATCGGTAGAAGTAAGATGTATAGTAACTTAAATAACGGCAACTACGGACTCGGCACTTCCTAACAATATCAACTCGTTCAGAAATTATTTCCTCAAAATCAAATATTCCCAAACCCGAACGTATTCCGTTTTACTTCCGAAAATCCATTTATCGTATTAATTCTCGTATTAGTTTGGAGTTTGACGTTTGGTATCCATGCGGGTGGTGGGTCGACACAACTCAAAACAAGAAGTCACAAACAAAAGAAAAAAATAAAACAACCTATAGGTTTAATATTAGCCCAATATATTATTTAAATAAATCATCGAAGTTTATCAAATCCGTCGATTTGGTAATCCCCCACATTTATTTACTTAATATACCACTCTAAGATTATACCCAAATCCTAAGTCACATAGCACGTATAGTACTATATGGTATGTATCAAAGTTTAATAAATTCCCTAATTATGCCGTCAAGCTTACCAAATTCGTCAATTTGGCAACTTCACAAAATATTTAGTAATTCATCATTCTTGTACACACACCACAACCTATGGGCGTCGTAGGATACAATGCCCATTAATATACTCATTTTATATAACTAAATAGCTCTTATTTAACCCGTCGATTAAATAAGTTACGTAGTTATAGAAAGTGAATGTATTAATCGTCACATATCCGTGACAACACGAACGTCACAAAATAATAATATCGTCCACTTGGACTCAAGTGACCACGACCCCATATAACTCGATAGTTTCCTAGTTTATTTAACAATATATTTTATTTAATATTTATTCAACGTTAAAGATTTCGTCGTTATTTATAGTCGTTTAATTATAATAACGCTCCCGACATTTATTACACTACTTTCATAGTATAATATTTATCGTCACGTTATTATTATAATATTACTCGTGATCGTTTTATTTTTAATATACGCATTTATATATTTATATATACGTTTTTCACGTCTATATACTTATATAAACGTTTATATCACCAATAATTTTATTACGAGTTTTATTATTAGCGCTTGATTATAAATTTTTATCGAGTCATATGAGATGGTCACATGTCCGAGTCATCACTCTCGGCTCATTGTCCAAGTCCAAATAAAAATGATAATCAAGCTAAACCAAGTAATCAATCTCCGTCCAACAATCCCAAAACACGTGCTACAACAATAGAGTCCGACTACGGTACCCGACTAACCTATCTCCGTCATTCTAGTTTGACCGTATCACAATCGGTCCCCAATTCATGCTCGCCAACACAACTCCAACATCAATATTACAAATCCAAAGAATCCACTTCAAGCTCAAATATCACCATAAAACAATAAATATAAATCCAACAATACATATATAACTTAACAAATATAAACTCCTCCAACATGATTACCATATCATCGGGTCGACTTACCAAGTCAAACGGGTCAATATTACACCACAAAAAAATATAATGTGGGTCACACCCGAGACCTCTAAGTCTCGGCTTGCTCTACACGAGCCAGTCCAACCAAACGAACCCCTTGGGTCGTCGGCCATAAATTCAAACGACAACAAAAACAATATCCCAAACAACCAAAAATCATCCAATAATCAAAATACTAATCCAAAAATCCTCAAATCCAAAACCAATGACCAAGAATTGCCAAGAAGCCAAAATAATCCAAAAATGACACAAGCCGAGAGCATTAGCTCTCGGTTTGGTCTCGACCGCGCGACCACCAAGCAAACCCGGATACCAAACGGACTTTTCAACACTTAAAATGTTATTTCCCATTAGTTTACAATGAAACCCAACAAGAAAAGTTCATATACCCACGGTTTGTGTAACACCCCAACCCGACAAGGGTAAAAATGTCACAAATTATGGTGTTACATCAGAACAAACAGACAGATCCAAAAGCAGAAAACTTACATAAATAACTTACTTCAAATAACTATGGTAAAATTCCCCACTCAAGCCCAGAAAGCTATCCCAAAAGCTATCTTGAATACCTGCCGCGGAGACAAGAAATGCGGCTGAGCTACGAAAGCTCAGTGAACGGATATAACAAAAGTAAACTGAAATAAATGCTGAAGAACAGATATATAGTTTGGAAAAAACATATTTAGGTATAACAGATAATATGGAAATATAATGTGTAGGTTAAGTAAGGAATCTATACAGTCACCTGTATAAACAGAATCAGAATATACCATGAGCTCAGAAACATATCATTATCATATCACCGTCAAATCATAAATTGTACAAGGAGTAGCTAGCTCTAATGTACCGGAAGTGAAAGGAGTACATTGCACGTACAACCAGTCACTAAACAGAATCATATCATATCGTAATAGCAAACAGATCTAGGATGCATCCATACGCCCCTGAAAATTAGTGCACATTCATATATAACAGAAGGGACGTGGCAGAACATCACTCTACTACCCTAGAGTCATGCCATAGGTGCATCTATGACACGGACATGGAACCCCCATGCCTAGTGAAGCTCAAGTAACAAAAGGGTCAAACAAATGGTTCAGATAACAAAGGTTCATGTCAAAGGTTCATAGCAAAGGTTTATCATAGTAAGGTTCAAACAGAAAGTTCATATCAAAGGTTCATATGACAAAGGAAACCTTAAGGATAAGGTCAGAATATCCGTACCTCGAATAAAAGTAAAGCTGACAGAAGTAGAAAGATCAAATAATGGAATAGTACTCTCCTTCAGAAATCAGAAAGTTTATGGAACGTATAGATGAGGCAGCACGAATTTTCCTTTTTGCTAGCACAAAACCGACTCAATTAAATATCCCCAACTCACACGATCGATCCAGAATTGAAACCAATATTTTTTCTCACCTTCTTTAGACTTGTAAAAGACTAGGAAAAATACTTGGGAGCTGTGGAAACTTGTATTCGACTGAATGGGATTTTTGATGTTCGGTTAGGGATTTAAAAGTCGATTTAGAGATTATCCAAAAATATAAAACGTGTGTATGTTATATATAACAGATATTATACTTATCTTGGGCTGAGTTTTCTGTGATAAGTCCAAATTAAATTATTTTACAAGTCTCCTATTATATTTAGGATTTATTTCTTTAATATAAATACATATATATTATTAAATAAAATCGACATAATTAAATATATACAAGAAATTATTTTTACTTTTACAAAAGTGACAAATCTTATTTTTACTAAATTTATTTAGATCATATGATGCCAAATTCCAAATTTCTAGGGCTTATTTGGTATTCTTTAAGTGTTATTACAAATTTTTAAAACTTAAGGGCATTTTGGTCATTTTGCATATTTTAGAATTTGAGGTATTACAACATCTTCCCCTCTAAAAAAATTTCCGTCCTCGGAAATTGAATAAGCAGAATAGACAGAAACGAATCGGATTACAGAAATTGCCAGAACGGAATGAACACATAATCTTTCAGTTACAAAAATAGTCTTAATTCAGAAAATCTTTCCACAGATTTCAAACAGACAGACATATCTTTCTTATCAGAACTTCATAACTTTATACCTTATTCAGAACAGATCAAAAATCATTCAACGATTACATACATGTAGCAGATAACTAACGTACTTCTCACAAGTACTAACAAAAAAGAGATTGAGTACGGAAATTCAAACGATAGAAGACTCTATAATGAGTTCTGAAATTTCTTAACGGATGAACAACGATCAACAAACGTATGATGAGAATTCGAACTTATTCAGATATCTAACAATGAAAACAGATCACAAACGAATAGAATAAATCCTAAAGTCTCAGTAACCATGAATAATTCAACTAACAAAGAGCTAACGCTTCTCAAACACTTCCCAAAATATCATATGTTCACAATGAGAGTACGTTATATGATGGAAATATTATCACGTTGGTCAGGCGTCATAATATTTGCATTATATAAATATACCTTCATGGCGACCATACTTTATCTTAAGTCGTGAATAAAACAATCTAATGGCAACCTAACAATTCCTCTCTTCTTCCCAGGATTTAGCAGAAACAATTATCATCAATAAGGTCGAACGGAAAACAAAACATATCAGAAAATAACCTAAATCTAACAGATCTATCTTAATAGAGTATCAATACTTCCAAAATTCAACAAATTTCTTATAATCATAAACTTAACGAATATACGCAGAATTATCATATTACAAAACTTCCAAAGGCGAATTTAATAGTCTAAAGGTTCAATCACACCATTGTCAATCTTCCTCATTATCATGTTATATCCTAATCATTATTAATAGAAAGAGTCTAGATAAATCAACACCTACCCGGATTATTGTCAAATTTATAACCTTCCAAAGAAAACCTTTTTAAACATAATTTCATTATCATAATGAAGTGGACAATTTCCTATACTCGTAACCAATAACCTCCAGATCTCTCATAGGAGTAGAAAAGGTTTATGAAACATCGAATAGTGTCAAAACTTAATATACCCAACATAAGCAGAAAATTTCACAGAATATGTCAAACACTTAGGGTTGTAAGAATCTTCCAAATGGTCAGAAAACATCAAACTGACTGTCAACAAGTCAGAGATGGGAATCAGAATCAGAAAGTGAGACTTAAATGGTGTGAAGCATAATCATACAGTTCTCAAGGCATTCTAAACTTACTTGATTACTGAACCTTAGGTTGTGCATAATTTCCTAACCTCTGAAACAATGTTCTTATAAGGCTTAACTAAGGCAAAGGCACGGATCAGAGTGATGCGGAAGCAATGCAACTTAAACCAATGTCCTAGTCTACCCAGTCCTCACCGGTCATGACTTAAGTTCATATAGAGAAGTCCTAAAGTAAGTTCTCGCGGTTTGTTTCATAGCTTCTATGGTGCAAAACCTAGAAGGCCTAATACTCACAGGTCATAGCCTAAGCTCTACGGGTTATGAATCCGCCGATCAAACCTGTCTCTGATACCATAATTGTAACACCCCAACCCGACAAGGGTAAAATGTCACAAATTATGGTGTTACATCAGAACAAACAGACAGATCCAAAAGCAGAAAACTTACATAAATAACTTACTTCAAATAACTATGGTCAAATTCTCCACTCAGTTCTACACTCAAGCCCAGAAAGCTATCCCAAAAGCTATCTTGAATACCTGCCGCGGAGAAAAGAAATGCGGCTAAGCTACGAAAGCTCAGTGAACGGATATAACAAAAGTAAACTGAAATAACTGCTGAAGAACAGATATATAGTTTGGAAAAAACATATTTAGGTATAACATAATACGAAAATATAATGTGTAGGTTAAGTAAGGAATCTATACAGTCACCTGTATAAACAGAATCAGAATATACCATGAGCTCAGAAACATATCATTATCATATCACCGTCAAATCATAAATTGTACAAGGAGTAGCTAGCTCCAATGTACCAGAAGTGAAAGGAGTACATTGCACGTACAACCATTCACTAAACAGAATCATATCATATCGTAACAGAAAACAGATCTAGGATGCATCCATACGCCCCTGAAAATTATTGCACATTCATATATAACAGAAGGGACGTGGCAGAACATCACTCTACTACCCTAGAGTCATGCCATAGGTGCATCTATGACACGGACATGGAACCCCCATGCCTAGTGAAGCTCAAGTAACAAAAGGGTCAAACAAATGGTTCAGATAACAAAGGTTCATGTCAAAGGTTCATAGCAAAGGTTTATCATAGTAAGGTTCAAACAGAAAGTTCATATCAAAGGTTCATATGACAAAGGAAACCTTAAGGATAAGGTCAGAATATCCGTACCTCGAATAAAAGTAAAGCTGACAGAAGTAGAAAGATCAAATAACGGAATAGCACTCTCCTTCAGAAATCAGAAAGTTTATGGAACGTATAGATGAGGCAGCACGAATTTTCCTTTTTGCTAGCACAAAACCGACTCAATTAAATATCCCCAACTCACACGATCGATCCAGAATTGAAACCAATATTTTTCTCACCTTCTTTAGACTTGTAAAAGACCAGGAAAAATACTTGGGAGCTGTGGAAACTTGTATTCGACTGAATGGGATTTTTGATGTTCGGTTAGGGATTTAAAAGTCGATTTAGAGATTATCCAAAAATATAAAACGTGTGTATGTTATATATAACAGATATTATACTTATCTTGGGCTGAGATTTTTGTGATAAGTCCAAATTAAATTATTTTACAAGTCTCCTATTATATTTAGGATTTATTTCTTTAATATAAATACATATAGATTATTAAATAAAATTGACATAATTAAATATATACAAGAAATTATTTTTACTTTTACAAAAGTGACAAATCTTATTTTTACTAAATTTATTTAGATCATATGATGCCAAATTCCAAATTATAGGCTTATTTGGTATTCTTTAAGTGTTATTACAAATTTTTAAAACTTAAGGGCATTTTGGTCATTTTGCATATTTTAGAATTTGAGGTATTATAGTTTGGGTAGTAAATCGAGGCACACGAGTGAAATTCGTGGCCACTCACCTTCAAAACGGCTCCAAGATTACGGTTCTTCAAAAACCCAACAAGAAAAAGATGAAAAGGTGATGTTATAGTGGCGGTGGTAATTATTTCGTGGTGTTAGGGGAGGTTTTAGGGCGCGTGATGTATACCAAAAGATAGATCGGGATGAGGTGGTTAAGATGGTGGTGTTATTTTATGAGTGGGAGTGGCGGTGGTGGCTGTGGTGGCCGTTTAGGGTGGCGGTGGTGATGGTGAAAATAGAGGGAGAGAGAGATGTTAAAGATGATGATGATAAATGTTGTATTTGTTTGTGTGTTCCCAGGAGAAGACCACAAGGACGCTTTGTATATTACTTTTTTTTTTCTTTCCTTCTTTTTAACTAACAATAACAATAATGATAATAATAATAATAATAATAATAATAATAATAATAATAATAATAATAATAATAATAATAATAATAATAATAATAATAATAATAATAATAATAATAATAATAATAATAATAATAATAATAATAATAAGGATATTATTAATATTTAGGGTAAGGTGGCTAGGTGTAAATTACACGGACCAAAACCCGTACTTTTTAAAATACTCCAACTCTTTCTCGAACCGAGCTCGTTCCAAATTATTAAAGATCTCATGAGACGTTCAAAATAATTATATATAATCGAGCCATAAATTCAAACGTTAAATTTTTGTTAGGTTATCTAGTGCCGGAGTCAAGGTAGTGCCAAATAAAATCTTGAAATAAATTCTCATCACATCGAAAATTCAAATTCAATTCCATAAAAATTTTAAATATAATCAACCACAATATAGGTTTTGCAAGTTCGTTACTAATAAAATTTCAAACATAAATTTATAAACGAACTTTTACGTAATGCGGGTTTTCAAAATGGCTCCCTAATTTGCCAGTTGTCACAAACGATAAGCTAGACGTTCAACCAATGATGGTTGATGAGGTGCATCATCTAATGACTCATTTGGTTGAAAACTTGGTTGTTGTTGGGTTTCCATTTCGGCAATGGTATCAAAAAGTGACAATGATGGAGGGCTCAATGATTTAGGTGATAGGTCTTCTAAAGTTTCCAAATAGGGTAGTGGTGATGTTGGTGGTGTATGGAAAAGTTCCATTGGTGTAAGTGTTGGTGATTGAGGTGATGGAGTTTTTGATGGTTGAGTTTGTTGAGAAGGTGATGTTGAATCACTTGAAGGTCTAGTTGGTGGCGGAATAGTGGCTATGTTGGTGTTGCAATGTGTTGGAGAGGGTGTTGGAGTAGCAAGATTAAGTAAATCTTGAATAGTGATCACATTGGTATTGCAAGGTGTTGAGGTAGTAAGGTTAAGGAAATCTTGGATAGGTGAAGAAATGTCAAGTGATGCATCACTTGATGATGATGAGCTTGATTTGATGGTTTTGTTGAAGCAACACGGTTTTACACTAATCCTAGTGGTTTTTGCAAGGGATTTTGATGATTTGGATGAGGTGTTGGATTTAGTCATTTCAAAGGTGTGGTTTTGAAGCTTTAAGAGAAGGGATTTTGATGATGATGGTGTGATTTGAAGTATTGCAAAATTGTCAAGTTTATAGAGTGGAAGAGATGTTGGAAGGGGTGTTTAGATTTGATGTTTTACCATACAAATGTTGAGGTTTCTAATGATTTAGAAAATTTCCAAGAACATGTCAAATCATTGGATGTCAATCCAATGGAATTGGGTGGAGTGAAAGACTAACTTATGCACTTAATGCAAAGTGATCATGGGAAGTGATTTGGTTGAAAATGTTCTAAAGGTTTTGAAGGATCCTTTGTAAGGGTTCCTTGGGTTAGTTATGTTTGAATTTGAGTTTTTTGTCGGGAAATGACTTCCTAATAGTTCTAGTGAGTGAGAGTGATCCTAATATGTTTATTGGAAGTAAGGGAAGATGTTTCTCACTAAATATAATGATTTGACATTTTACAAATTTTGAAATTTAGAAAAATGACAAAAATTTTCTGCAGGTGACTGACGGAACCCTCGCGAAACACAGGCGGAACCCTGTTTTGGGTTCTGTCTGGTCCGTTGGGCCAAAACTGGGTTGCCCAGAATTACACTGGCGGAACCCATTTGAGGGTGCCGCCATATCCGCCAGGCCTGAAAAACAAGGCAGTCCACGTTTTTGTCCCGCGAGACGATTTTCAAATTTTTCGAAAACTCTTAAAAATGAAAAATTATTATATGTCTGATTAGGAAATGCAAAAATTGGACATGTAGACATTCATATCATAGGACTTTGACCTGGGGCTAGCGATTTTCACTAAACTTAGTGAAATTTTCCATAATCATAAAATATTGACAAGCACCTCAAATATTGTCAATATGCATAAAGGCTCATACAAAACATAATCCGACGAAAGTAATAAAGCGTGGAAGTGAAAAACAATACAAATCACATAGTTTAACACATACAAAGTTCTAAAAACTTTCATAAGCCAAACACTCCTTAATCACACATCTCACAACCGGTCTATCTTCTTATTGAGCTTTCTTAGGTACCTTCCAAAGCACTTGAAAATTCCTTTGGTTTGCTTGAACTCTTCAGATGCATTGCTAATGACGGGGAGTTCTTGAAGGTAGTCTAAAGGGGGTAGCTTAGAGTTAGGAAGTTTATCGTCATCGCTCATATCGGATGATGATGATGATGGTAAAGGAGAGCGAGTACGCTTGCCCTTAGCTTTGAAGACTCTTTTATCACTTAGAGGGACGAAAATGTGAGGAACGAGAGAATAGTCAAGGCACATTCCCTTATCATTAGGAGGAATGGGCGAGATTGCTCTAAAGAGACGGGTGAGAAGAATTCCATAAGGAAGAGCGGTTGTTCCTACCAAGGATATGTCGGCCATTCTTTTGGCTAGGTAATAGGCTAAGTTAAAAGGTTGACCGGTGGAAATGCTATATAGAGCATGTAGCTAAGACATGTGTTGACATGATCTCTATTTCCTATGGAACTTATAACGTTGGCTCTAAGAATTTCTTCTCATTTCTTAAATTGTGGTTTAAGCTCATTGAGTTCCATACCAAAAGGGTCCTTATCTACCTCATTTCTCGAACGATTCTTCTTAGTTGTTGAGGTCCTAACAAAGAGATGCTCACGAATTTCTTCCTTATTAGCTAGAGGAGTGTCGTATGGATGATAACGCTCAATGGAATCAAGAGTAGAAAGGGGCCACTTATCCGTGTAGAGACATGTACCAACATTAGGGGCACCAAGAATTGTTGCAAAATCTTTCAAGGGTATGATGTTTGGTATTTGATTGGTTGTAAAGGTTAGTGAGAACTCACCATCGTCATCGAAGAAAAGGCTTATGGTTGCATAGAATTCTAAGATGAACCTAGGACAAATTTGCTCATCGATGTCTAGGAGGCAATCAAAGTTGATTGCGGCAAAGTTTTGGCGAATGGATGTTCCTTTTAGGAAGGATGGATCAATGGTTCTTCCTTCATGAACGTAGCATTTTTCTAGACTCTTAAAAGTTTCAACTTGATCTTTAGTAAGGCCTTTGGTCCTATGGTGTTTGGGTAAGTACTTAAGAGTTTCCTTGTGATCGGAGAATGTTGCAAGAGGCATGTTGATTCCTAGAAAACATGAAATTTAAGTTTAAATTAATGAATTTTATAATGTGGATGTTCTAGTATAAGCCTATATGAAAACAATGTGGAGGTGCGGTTATCTTGACTCATTTTGATGCTTGAAACATTTTTGTAATACAAGTTATGTTACAAAACAAAAGATAACCCAAACGCTCCTAATTCAATATAGCTTCGTTTGAATGTACCTGAAAATACATATTAGTTATAGCATTCAAGAGACATTATGCAAGTGGTGTTTCAATGACGTTTTTCATTTGTTTTAACAATGTGGTGAAAGGTGGTGTTCTAGTGACTTTTGAAAGACAATGAACTTGGTGTGTTTGGTAAATCATGACAATAACAAAGAGGATATAATTCCTAACTAATGGAAATTATGATTAGTTTACAACCAAGGTTTTTCATGAATTAACAAGTTTGTGCATAAACCCTAAGATTCTAGTTAATGTATGTAGATGAAAGTGATAGACTTTGATTGACAATGCAATTATGATAAGAATACTTACAAAGTTGATTGGATTGGAAGAGATGTGAGTGAGAGCCCTAATTTTCGTGTGGTAAGGTGTTTGTGAGTGAGTGAAGGCTGTTTGTAAGTTGAAGTTGTGAGTTAAGAGGTGTTTGGTTTTGAATTTAAAAATAAAACATGCTGCAGACTCGGCGGACCAGGCGGAACCAAAGGGAGGGTTCCGCCCGTTAGGTCTCAGGGTTCCGTGGGTACTGCAGAGGAAAAACTAAAAAGGTTTTGTCTTGAATTTTGTGGTTTTATCCTAATGTTCAAAACTAAGGTTTTAGGTCTTATGAGTCTTTAACTAAGTCTAGGGAAGATGAATGTTACTCATTCAAGAGGTTTCGTGAAAACGTCGACAATATAGTTATCGTATAAGACTTTCTTGGTTGAGACGTTCCTCAATGAACATTTTTACCAAGGCAATGATGAATGATCACAATATGTCAATTAAGAACATAATGGATTGGGTTGACACTGAAGACGATGCTTCTTTTGTTGAAGGGATAAAATCGTTGATAAGAGGAATTTCATTTGTTGACGTGGGTTTGCTTGTTCTAGTGGAGCTTGTTGACGTGCTTCTCCATCCGATACTAATTTGAGAACCTTAAGCATTTTGGAGAATTATTGGGTAAGTAAGTATAAAAGTGCAAGTACCACTTGTGCTTTTCTTATCAACTTATTACCGACATAATTCCATTTGGCATACACTATGGTTTATATTCCCGTTCTTTTGGGATACCATAATCCAAGTTGTGTAGTACCTTTTGATGTATCCAAACAAGCTCTTCCGAAATAGTTGTTTTAGGATCTTCTCTTAAAAACGAGCACATAGACAAGCACTAAACATAATGTTGGATCTATTTGTTGAGAGAACAAGTAAACTTCCAAACATTTCTCTATGTTTAGTTTTACCTACGGATTCACTAATCTCATTCTTGATAAGTCATAAAAAACTTAATCATTGTGAACTTGTGAATAACTAGGAGTGTCTATGAGTGATTATTCCTTGCTTTTGGAGCTTGCTTAGGTTATTAAAAAGTCTTTCATAGATTTACATTATTTTCTATTTTGAAAGATCTATTTTGTTTTAATGATTGCTTTACTATAATGTCCAAAAACTATTTTTATCAAATTTGTTTTAATCACAACAATGACCCATGATTCAAGTTTTTATGACCTTGTCAATATTGCTTGACTAAATGTTTGACACAAGACGAAAAGATGTTATTTTTCATTTTTAATAGTTCATCTTCCTTGTTATTCATCTTAACTTAATTACTTGTCTTACCAAAGTTGGACTTTCAACTAAGTCATCATCTACCAAAGATGATATCTTAGAAGGAGGTGGTCTTTCATCGAATGATAAATTCAATGACTCCTCGACTCTTTAGGTTTATTTACTTAAAACACTATAAGTGTAAATGTCCAAGAAATACAACATCATAAGACTATGGGTCGAATTAGATGTGCAAATCCTAGATGTTTATAAATCATTTTCTCCCAATCATCCTAATGTACACAAATGATTTATTTTTCTTTGTGTGTCTTATATGAAACTTTAACAAAAGAGTGATTGAATTAAAGACACGATTGAAAATATAAGGTATAATTGTCAAAAGATGTTGTACCACAAACATCTATGAAATGTTGTGTTTTTGTTAGATTTGCAAGCATCACAAAAGTGTTGGTTGTTAAATCACTTAGGAGATTCTTAGTTAGCTCACTTGTAGACAAGTATTAAGTGAGACTCACTCAAGAGTTTCTCGTGTCTTTTCCCGAAAGTTTAAAGAGGTAAAACACCTTATATATCCTACTAGATGTAGTATCTAAACCTTTTAATCACGGAGGATCTAATCCTTGTTGTTACTTACATCACATAAACACCTTAGAGTAAAAACTATTAATAACACCCAGGACAAAGCTTAATGTCAATCACCAAGAAGCAATGAAAGATAGGTTGAAGAAACGTGTACCTTTTAAGCTCCATAGATGAACCACCAAGAAGATAATCTTAAAGCAAATTATCTTGACTCGTAAGAGAGCTAAACTCAAATACTTATAAATCCAAGAAGGTTAGATAAACATATAAAGGTATTGAACATGATATCTTTAACCTTTTATCATGAGCTCCTAATAGAGATAGAATTTCTCCTACAATTCACTCCTAGGTTTCACAAACACAACTTGTTTTGTTTTACTTGTTGTTGGTGCATTTGAGTCAAATCCTAATCCGGTTTTATCTCTAAATGACTTTTGACTTTTCAATAGGCTTTTTAGAGCTTTTGAACTTTCTTCAAATTTAGCAAGCATTTTTCCTTTTTCATTTTGTCTTTTAATTTCATATTTGTATTCTAGACATATTTTGCATCCTAGATCAATTTCAATATTGCTTTCAAGTCTAGACATTTTATCTTCTAACATTATCTCTTTTTCAAGATTGTTCACAAGAGATTTTGAATGTTCATTGTTGAAGATAGTTTTTAGGTCCATGTTGCATAAAAGTTTAGACTCATTTTCTAGTTTAGAAAACTCTAAGATAAATGTGTCAAAGCAAAAGTGTTTGGTTTCAAATTGTACCTTGTTTGATGTTTTATCTAGTTGAGAATCACAAACCGGATAGTTGGCGTCATCTTCATCCGTGTCATTCCATGAATCGTAAGCAAGGCCACTTTGAGCTTGACATAAGTAATCATCTTCACTTACACCTTCATTCAAAACATTTAAACTAGTAGCACATGTATTTATTTCAACTAAATGTCTATCTATTAATTTTTCTAAGACTTCTAATTCATATGTGAGATCAAATTGATCATCTTTGACTTGACATATTTCTTGATGAAAGTTTGACATATTTTTCCAAATATCGTTAGTCGTTTGACAAAAATACACTCTTTCATATTCGGTCCTTGGTAAAGCTTTATAAATCATTATCTTAGCTTTAGTGTTTTTATCAAGTTTAGGATAATCATCTTGATTTTCAAAACTTGTTTTCGTTGGTTTGAAATCACCAATAGAAATAATATGCCAAAGATCTTGATCAATTGATTTCACATAGTTTTCAAATTTACTTTTCCATTCAAGGAAGTTTTCTTTTTCAAATAGCGGTGGCTTTTGAATAGGTTGCCCTTCTTTGAGATTTTCAAAATCCATGGATCGATCCAAGTTTTAAAATACAATATATTTTAAAGATCTTGAGTAACGTAGCTCTTGATGCCAATTGTGGAAAACTAGAAGGGGGGTTGAATAGTTTACCGCTTTTTAATCTTAATTATCTTTTAAAACTTTACGTTTGTTTAAAGACATAGAATCAAATTACTTGTTTAATCTTTGAAAAGCTTTACGTTTGATCAAAGATATAAACACAAAATACTTGTTAATCTTTGAAAAGCTTTACGTGTAATTAACGATTCTAAATAAAGAAAATATGTAATATGCAAAGATAAAGAAAGAAACAATCAAACCACAACACGATTGTTTATCGTGGTTCGGCTACAAGGACTCTTTTTCCTTGCCCTACATCCACGCCCCGAGTTTCCAACTCGAGAGTTTCAAGCACTAGTCAACAAGCCCCTTTCACGGGTGGAGAAACCTTTACAATCGTCGCTTACACTTTATCCAGTACAAAGCTAGATACCGGGTCCTAGCTCAAGGTAGAACCAACCTAACGTCGCCTATCCACTATTTCCGACACTAAGCTAAATGTCGAGTTCTTTTACAAGGGTACAACCACTCCCGATAGTTCTTTTACAAGGGTACGACAACTCCCGACACACTATGTATTTTGAGGCCTAAAATACTAACCGATCACTTCTACACAAGATACAAATGAAGTATAAACTACCAAAGTTCATACATAACAAAGCTAACAAGTCTTGCAACTTTTGAGTTGAAACTTGTAACTTCTTGGAAGAACTTGTGAACTCCTTTGCTACATAAGAGAATTACACAAGTCAAATGTTACTGAGTTAGATGAGAGAATATGTGAAATATATGTCCTAAAGTGATGGGTGAATTCTTGCAAGTGGCTTGGTATTTATAGCCAAACCAACCGACAGTCTGGCGGATCCGGCGGAACCTTAGAATGGGTTCCGCCCATGTACCCTAAGGGTTCCGCCAGGACTGTCAGGAAAACATGCAAGAAGTCTTTCCATATCAAGCAATGTCACATCAAGTTAGTCAAACACACAATTGTGTAAGAAGTCTTATGGAGAGTCAAACACATAAGGTTTCCATAAATGCATGATGTGATGTAACATATACTATATTAAGAAATAAACACAATGTTATGTTAAAAGAGAAATGTAAAATCTAGTTATACAAGACTTAAAACTAAAGTGATGTTTTTACTATAAACAAAGGTTCATACTTTGTCATTAACAAAACTTAGCAAAGATCGTAAAATATAAATAACGTTTTTATGCGATATTTGTATTAACACATTGGAAAGCATTTTTCTTAAGTAATGCAGTCAATGGTTGACTTATACTTGCATAACCTCTGATAAACCTCTTATAGTACCCAGTCAACCCAAGAAAACCTCTCAACTGTTTGATATTTGTAGGAATAGGTCATTGTTGCATTGCTTGAATCTTATTAGGATCAGTAGCCACACCTTGACCAGAGATCAGATGCCCCAAATACTCAACTTTATCTGTTCCAAAAACACATTTACTATTCTTTGCATACAGAGAATTTGCTCTCATTACTTGTAACACCAACCTCAAATGTTGCACATGTTCTGAGATAGAAGATCTGTACACCAATATATCATCAAAGAACACCAAAAAAAATTTCCTCTGGAAAGGTTTAAAAACTAAATTCATCAATGCTTGAAAGGTTGATGGTGCATTAGTGACTCCAAAAGGTATAACCACAAACTCATAATGACCATCATGGGACTTGAAAGCTGTCTTATACACATATGCCTCATGCATTCTTATCTGATGATACCCAGACCTGAGATCAAGTTTAGAGAACACTTAAGCACCTTGCAACTCATCAATAAGCTCCTCTATAACAGGAATTGGGAACTTATCTTTCACTGTGAACTTGTTTAGTTGCCCATAGTCTATGCACATTCTCCATGAGCCATCCTTTTTCTTAACCATGACTACAGGAGAAGAAAATGGACTGTTACTAGGCCTTATAACCCCTGATTCCAATAATTCTTTGATCATTTCTTCAATCACATCCTTCTGATCTGGAGGATATCTGTAGGGCATGATGTTAATAGTGGTTTCATTATTATTCAAAGGAATTTTGTGATCAAAGCTTCTTTTTGGTGGTAATGTTGATGGCATTTCAAACACATCTTCAAACTATGCTAACACAGCTTGCAACTCTACATTTTCCAACTCTTTTTGGTCATTCTTACATTGCATCAACATGAAAGAAGCTGAGGGTACAACAGACATGGTGGCTAAGTAAGGACTATCTTGTTGACCAGCAAATTTGGACATTTGTTTACCACTCATCCAAGCTAACTCTGATTGATTTGTGCCTCTTAGCATAACCTTCTTGCCATCATACATGAATTTCATTGTTAAGTCTTGAAAGTTCCAACTAATGGTGCCCAAAGTGGACAACCACTGCACTCCTAAAACTAACTCACAACCACCCAATGGTAATAGCATTACATCAGTAGTAAACATAACCCCTAGAATCTGCCATTGAAAGTTCTTAACCACATATTGACTCACCAATTTTGTACCACCAGCTACTGAAACATTGAGTGGGCAGGTACTTCTAAATTTACGCCCTAATTTTTTTTAGCTATGTAAATATCTAATAAATTGTGAGTACTCCCTGCGTCCATCAAAATATGCAACAACTGCCTAAGAACATGTCCTTTGACTCTCATAGTATTGTGTGTAGGAATTCCAGACAATGCATTAAGAGAAATTTGTGGAACCTCTTCTGGCAACACATATTCATTCATATCAAGACTAATCTCCTCTGCCAAACACTCCTGTTCTTCTTCTTCCTCCATACCAGATACTTCCAAAGCAAACATTTGCCTCTCATACTTATGTCCAGGATAGTATTTTTTATCACAATAAAAACATTGTCCTTTTGCTCTTTTCTCATCCAATTCTTTTTGCGTTAGCCTCTTAAAAGGTCTATCTGCCATAACATGAGTGTAGGTGCAACAGTTGTGGTCCTAACACTATTTCCCCCAAACTTATTAGCATAGCTATAATTCGCATTGTTCCTAGGATTTGGCAATAATGGTGCAGACTTATTTCTTGACACAGAATTGTTTGCTTCTTGTAATTTGGACAAACAAAATGCATCAATCAATGTAGCAGGTTGGAACATTCTCACAGCATATGCAATTTCCTCTTTTAAACCCCCAATGAATAGACTAATAGTGTACTTCTCAGGCAATTCAACTTTAGTCAATAAAGATTCAAAAGAGTCTTGATATACCTGTACAGTGGTAGTTTGTTTGAGATTTTTTTAGTTGCATCATTGAATCTTCAAAAATGGACTCAAATCTCTTCTTGGCATGAGTCTGATACACCCCTAAGTCATCACTTCACCAAACCTTTGCATAAACTGTTTGTGCCAATTCAAGGCCTTCCCAAACACATGCATAGACACCAGTTGAATCTTTTGACCATCATCCTCAATATGATCCATCTCAAAGAACTTATTAACTCTGTATATCCATCCCTCAACATCATCTCCATCAAATCTTGGAAATTCCACTTTGGTTAATCTTCCATACTGACCACCATTGTTATTTCCATTTGAACCACCATGATTATGATTGCCATTGCTAGTTCCCTCACCAGACCTTAATCTATTCACTTCAATATTCATTTCATGCATCATTCTCTCCATGTCATTGATAGTTTGTTGAAGTGATTCCATTGTGGAATCTTGATTTCTTGTTGTAGTTCTTGTTTCCACCATTACACCAGTAACATTACCACTCATCACAATGGAATAATGTTCACTGATACTGTTCTGGGTTACTCAATCCAAATGCTTCTGACCAGCTTGTTCAAGATAAGAGAATTTAACCACTAATGGGCTTATCTTGTGGCCATACAGATGATTGACAATAACCAATTACAATCAGAACAGTGAAATCAGTGGTGGCTGATTTCTTTACTGGAATCTTGGTTTCTTGCCGGAAATTGACCGAAGAAGATAACTAGAATTTCAAGATTGTCAATGTAATAAACTTGAATGTATCTGGCTCGGAAAGGGCTCTTGATACCAATTGTAACACCCACTATCTGAATCCTATTAATAGATTGGAGATAGGGCTCACTAATCAACAGAAATTGCTAAATTGAGAATACAATTTGTAATTGAAAAGTGAAATGATTTGTTATTGTTATTGAGAGTTGTTTACAGTAAGAAGAAAGTGTTTACATCAATGAATGAATTTTACAAGCAAGAAATGTTGATTTTATACAAATGAAAAATGGGCGGGAAAGTTGGTTTAAGTTGGTTACAGCACGTGCAGGTCACATGCCGTGCTGTCTAGAAATGTTGACTTTTGCCTTTGACTTCAGTTGTGCATGTAACACAAAGTAAGATGCTTAATTATTACTTTAACTGAATACACATTTGTATCATATCCTTAGGCAACGAAGTAAAAATCGAGGTAGAGTTAAAATATTTCATCATAAAAACGACTAAATAAAATTGTACCTAATAATACACTAGGATCTGGAAAAGGAAAATTCATGATGCAGATTATTGTGATGGTCACGAGCATGATATGAACCTTCCGTATCTGAGAGTTCAGTCTCTGAGGTATATGCTTTTGGAGATGGTGGAATGTCTATTTCACTTTCTGCCGTGGATGATCGGTGTTTATAGTTTTGGAGTAAATGAATAGGAGATGAACCACGACTTGGCGTGTTTTCAGGGCTCATTATGCTGGAAACTGAATTATCTGTCACTCCTCCTTTACTGTTTAGTTCTCGCAACTTCTTCTTTTCCTTGGCAGCTTTCTGCCATTTCTTTAGAGCTTTAGCGGTTTGCTCTTCGAATATTGACTTTTTCATGTGAGATCCCATCTATAAATTTTAAATAAATGATCCGAACATTATATCACCAAATGAATAATGTGCATAATGTTATTCGTCAAACAATTAAAATGTGATGTCAATCAGGGTGTGTTTGCTTTAAGATGGTACTTACTTGTGTAACTAAGGCATAAAGTGGGAATGTGATGTAGCTACACATGATATGAAGAAGCACGCCCAATGCAACTCTAACAGCAATTGCCGCCATGCTCTCATGGTAACATGAATTTATCCCAAACTCATACTGCAAATGTTTCACCATATTAGTATAAATTGGTCTATTTATCAAACTTTCTATGATATGTTAATCACGGCCTGACTTGTGAATATCTCATATTAAAGATCCCAATGAAAGCGGATAAGGCAGCCCTTTCAAAAAACTCGATGCATCATTATGTTTTAAACTTTGAGCGAAATACAACAAAAGAAGCCAGTAAACCGGTGGATCGACCGTTATCTCCATTCTTCACCTCATGGGAGCATTTGATTGCCCCAGAGATGCAACTACATTTGAGTTAGATTGAAGATGAAAATTTTACGTACTAAGCTAAACGAACTTTAAACGAGGTGACTTTTTGTATCTACAACGTGAAAATTTATTGATATGGTGTTATGATATATATGGTTTCATTTCAACTAGCTATGTTTTTGTAAACATTAAGATTAGGTCCACACGACGCACTGCAAGTTTTTGGGTGTAATCCAAAACTACTTACCACGGTCCACAAGAAAAACGCCATTTGGAATGCATTCTGCAATGAGGAAACAGAATAAGGTAAATGTGGTAATACAAATTTGGATAGTAGATACTTCTGTTATGCTGATACTATTCAAGCTTCCATAGGAAGTGTAAATGATTGTTATACAGTATATTCTTGTATCATTACATGTCGACTTTTAAATCTATGTGTATGATACATATATCTTGTCACATATATATAATTTCGTGTATACCTTTATTCCACTCTTTGAACAGAATCATACAAGCTTTACAGTGGTGATTAAGTTTAGGGTGGTTTCTATCTTTGTTGTTACACTTCATTTGCCCCCATAAAAATGTCGATTATACTTACAAAAAGTTTTCATTTAGGTTAATCTCCCAAGTTGACTGATTTCTTGGTGGCATGCGCGCCAACATAGCTAAAGTTACTGATATTTTGGAAACCATGTCACTCATTCAGTCGGATAAACCCGAAGAAATACCTTTTATTGAGCTTTTTGGAAGTTTGAAGTTTCTATCATGTAATTAGCCCAATAATGGAAGGCAACGCTAAAGTGCCTAGCTCTATTTATATACCTAATACGGAGTAGTTTTTAGAGCAATGTATGGTTTTTTATACTAATTCCAGCGATATTTATATATAATAATCGTTACTGTAACTCTTGGTTGTATCTTTGCTTACCTGAAACAAAGTAAAATGGATCAAGAAAAGGACCAATTGGGGATTATTGAACCAAAAGAACTTGTTACTTGGCTCTACCACCGGGGCTCCCCTAACAATGGTTGCCTTATCTTGAATTTGTTGAGCCATTTCCATGATCACTAGTTCAAGTTTTGTACCCACCAATAGAAGAATCTAAAAAACAGAAAACGATGTTATTTTATCTTACGATTAAATAATTATACAAGGTGTGGAGGATCTAGTGTACCACAAGAGGAACAAACGAGAGATAAGTAAGCGCATGCCATCCTACACCATTGTCAAATAAACAGCCTTTATCAGTTTACTATGTTTGTAATGTCTATATAAATCAATCCGTAATCTCCACAATATTTTTTGAGTAAACGAAACTTTATATCTTTCATATTGCAAGAAGCTGAACACGGCTTATTGCAATGTGGATGAATATCAACGTATTTTGTTTACAGGTTGCAAACGTTTTATGATATGCATACAAACGTGTACATAGTGTGATCAGGGTAGAGAGTTAACCATGGACGTTTAGAAGTAGGAAGATGATCGAGAACATCCAGAGAGGTAGACTGTAAAATGATAATAATCATATATGAATCAATATATGTCAAAACAAACTATATAATCTACATGAATAAATAAAGATGAACACAATAAAAGAATACAGCAGAAGAGAGTAACCTTATACCCAAGACTGACTTAAAGTCATCTTCCATGGATCTCTTGATGTACTTATGGAAATCAAATTTGCTACTTGGATTAAAATGTGCCTGTTTTATTGAGAAATTATGGGTCAAATGAAGATATGATTCTAATGCAAATATATAGAAATGGAGCATAGGTCAAACGTGTTGGATTTGATAAACGATCGAGTTAAGTTAGACATGAATGCATTATGTGTACTTTATTATATGTTCGTTTAACGCAAAAATAGAAGTACTTAAACACATATAACATCATATCAAACGAGGTTAATTAAGCCATATTTAAGCAATTAAATAGACTGATAGTTGACTTACATTTATAAATCCATGGCGAATGGTCAAATAGTCAACCTTCGATATTGATCCGAAGAATTGTCTGAAGAAGGCTACCTATTTTAAATGAAATCTAATTACTGTAAAACCATATGAATAGAAACTAAAAGGCTATATAAAGGTTGATAACGATATTTGGTTTATTCAGTTACATCCTTTGAGTGTATCATATATTATTGGGAAAATTATCCAAAAATACATCCAACTTGACACCTTTTACTATTACTAGAAAGGTTATAAATTGTTGGGGGTGATTGTTAGGGTGATTGTTTCCATAATTAGTAAGTAAAAGTCTGAATTTTTAAGCCTTTCTAATTATAGAATAGTCCCAAATACATTATATAGTAGTATAGATATGCTGTGAATTTTTTTTTCCTATAATACACAAACTTTCTTAATCTTCCTATTATATACACGAACTTTATTAATATTCCTATTGTATACATGAATCTGACGTGGCATGAAGTTAATTACATAAATTTACATGAATCGTCCCTGTGGCTCAAAACAATTACACCATTCGTCCTAGAAACAATTACATAAAAGGTCCCTGTAACTCAAGAGTTAAAATATTTGCATCGTTAGTCCTCATTGAGTTAAAATATTTGCATTGTTAGTCCTCATTGACTATTGAGATAAAATATTTGCATCGTTAGTCCTAATTAAGTTAAAATATTTGCATCGTTTGTCCTCACTGACTATTTAGTTAAAATATTTGCATCGTTAGTCCTCATTAAGTTAAAATATTTGCATCCTTGTGCCTCCACCAACCACCACCACCACCCACCGCTACCTACCAACACCCACAGCCACCACCACCCACCACCGCCACCACCACCCACTGACTATTTAGTTAAAATATTTGCATCATTAGTCCTCATTAAGTTAAAATATTTGCATCCTTGTGCCTCAATCAACCACCACCACCACCCACCGCTACCTACCAACACCCACAGCCACCACCACCAACCACCACCGCCCACCGCCCACCACCTCCACCACCACCCACTGCCACATACAAACACCCACCGCCACCACCACCCACCGCCACCACCTCCACCCACCGCCACCACCACCGCCACCTACCAACACCCACAACCACCACCACCCACCATCGCCACCCACCGCCACCGCCCACCACCTCCACCCACCACCACCACCACCACCCACCGCCACTACCACCCACCACCGCCACCACCACCCACCACCGCCACCACCACCGACCGCTACCGCCCACCACCTCCACCCACCACCACCCACCGCCACCGCCACCGCCCACCACCTCCACCCACCACCACCACCACCCACTGCTACCTACTAACACCCACAGCCACCACCACCCACCACCACCACCACCACCACCGCCCACCACCTCCACCACCACCCACTGCCACCTACAAACACCCACCGCCACCACCACCCACCGCCACCACCTCCACCCACCACCACCCACCGCCACCACCACCATCACCACCGCCACCTACCAACACCCACAGCCACCACCACCCACCACCGCCACCCACCGCCACCGCCCACCACCTCCACCCACCAACACCACCACCCACCGCCACCTACCAACACCCACCGCCACCACCACCCACCACCGCCACCACCACCCACCGCCACCGCCCACCACCTCCACCCACCACCACCCACCGTCACCACCACCACCGCCCACCACCTCCACCCACCACCACCACCACCCACCGCCACCTACCAACACCCACCGCCACCACCACCCACCACCGCCACCACCACCCACCGCCACCCGCCTCCACCAACCACCACCCACTGCCACCACCACCACCGCCCACCACCTCCACCCACCACCACCACCACCACCCACACCCACCTACCAACACCCACCGCCACAACCACCCAACACCGCCACCACCGCCCACCGCCACCCGCCCACCACCTCCACCCACCACCACCCACCGCCACCACCACCACCACCACCGCCCACCACCTCCACCCACCATCACCACCACACACCGCCACCACCACCCACCACCGCCACCACCTCCACCCACCACCACCCACCGCCACCGCCCACCACCTCCACCCACTACCACCCACCACCACCCACCGCCACCACCACCACCGCCCACCACCTCCACCCACCACCACCACCACCCACCGCCACCTACCAACACCCACCGCCACCATCACCCACCACCGCCACCACCACCCACCGCCACCGCCACCCGCCTCCACCCACCACCACCCACCGCCACCACCACCACCGCCCACCACCTCCACCCACCACCACCACCACCCACACCCACCTACCAACACCCACCGCCACCACCACCCACCACCAACGCCACCATCACCCACCGCCACCGCCCACCACCTCCACCCACCACCATCCACCGCCACCACCGCCCACCACCTCCACCCACCACCACCACCCACCGCCACCTACCAACACCCATCGCCACCACCCCCACAACCACCACCATTGGTAGGTGGCGGTAGGTGGTGGTGGGTGGAGGTGGTGGGCGGTGGTGGTGGTGGCGGTGTGTGGTGGTGGGTGGAGGTGGTGGGCGGTGGCGGTGGTGGTGGGTGGTGGTGGCGGTGGGTATTGGTAGGTGGAAGTGGGTGGTGGTGGTGGGTGGAGGTGGTGGTGGCGGTGGGGGTGGTGGTGGTGGCGGTGGTGGGTGTGGTGGCTGTGGGTGTTGGTAGGTAGTGGTGGGTGGTGGTGGTGGTTGGTGGAGGCACATGGATACAAATGTTTTAACTCAATGGGTGGTGGTGGTGGTTGGTGGTGGCTGTGGTGGTGGTTGGTGGTGGGCGGTAGCGGTGGGTGGTGGTGGCGGTGGTGGGTGATGGTGGCGGTGTGTGTTGGTAGGTGGCAGTGGGAGGTGGTGGGTGGAGGTGGTGGGCGGTGGTGGTGGTGGCTGTGGGTGTTGGTAGGTGGCGGTAGGTGGTGGTGGTGGTGGGTAGAGGTAGTGGGCGTTGGTGGTGGTGGCGGTGTGTGGTGGTGGGTGGAGGTGGTGGGTGGTGGTGGTGGGTGGTGGTGGCGGTGGTGGGCGGTGGTGGGTGGTGGTGGCGGTGGATGTTGGTAGGTGGAAGTGGGTGGTGGTGGTGGGTGGAGGTGGTGGGCGGTGGTGGTGGTGGCGGTGGTGAGTGTGGTGGCTGTGGGTGTTGGTAGGTAGCGGTGGTGGTGGTGGTGGTTGGTGGAGGCACATGGATGCAAATATTTTAACTCAATGAGGACTAACGATGCAAATATTTTAACTCAATAGTCAATGAGGACTAACGATGCAAATATTTTAACTCTTGAGCTATAGGGACCTTTTATGTAATTGTTTCTAGGACGAATGGTGTAATTGTTTTGAGCCACATGGACGATTCATGTAAATTTATGTAATTAACTCCATGCCATGTCATATTCATGTATACAATAGGAATATTAAGAAAGTTCGTGTATAAAATAGAAAGATTAAGAAAGTTTGTGTATATTATAAGAAAAAAAAAAGTTCACAGCATAAAATAGTAAAAGATGGCAAGTTAGATGTATTTTTGGATAATTTTCCTTATATCATTTTGTTCTTAAACGAACGTTAAGTTTAAACTTACCACCCATCTGATTCCAGGTTTTGTAGAAAGTCCAGTGTGACGCTTGACGAAAGAGGTTTGATGAGCAAATCGAAACCTTGCAGGATCTAAAATGCCGAAAGAATAAGAGTTGAGATATTATTTATTCATTTTCAAAAAAAGTTAAGATTTTGAT
This sequence comes from Artemisia argyi, assembly GCA_030686995.1. Lineage (NCBI taxonomy): Eukaryota > Viridiplantae > Streptophyta > Magnoliopsida > Asterales > Asteraceae > Artemisia > Artemisia argyi. The sequence goes on from CM060705.1 coordinate 7,698,129, forward strand.
TAAAGAACTTGACTTGGAACACATGTAACTTACCATTCGAGAACTCGTATTCCAAAGAACGTGTTTCTGCTTCCCAACTCTTCCATTTCTTCATCTGTCAATTCTTATCGAATTAAGAATTTCATGATTTCAATATTTTAATCATAATATATTTTACTACCCGGCCTGCATATCCGAATTTTGTTTGAAAAATATTTCGCTGGTACTGATTGTCCTCTTGTTTTGGATCATGTATATCAGAATATGTATTTGAAAGTTGACAAACATATACATCAAAACACAAGTAGGGTTTATTCTTGTTTTTCTAAGACTGTAGAACTAAACTATGCGACAAAACCTAGTTAATTGGTTTTAAAAGGGCTAGCGGTGCAGCTTGTTGGTCGTTTGCCTTCAACCACTATGTAAATTATATTTTGATGAAATAAAAAAAAGATACGAGTAATAGTTCACGAGTACACAGCTTAAAAGGTTATATATCTAAACTTAGGTATATGACAGTCGATCATATATTCATTTGTTCTAATATATATAATAGAGACCGAGAACCAAAAGATAGTTACTTTGGCAAAACCGAGACCGATGATAACAACACTATAAATAACATGGAAGACGGCAAGAATAAATATGAATATATGAAGCTGATGAACTGCCGAAGATGATATCATTGGCACCATTCTCTGCATACCAACAACATTAACAAAATATATTTCATCACCATCTAATAATTAGTACAAAATGTAGCCAAAAAAAGAGTACCAAAAACATTTTGGATGAACAAATCTTTCATACCTTTCCGCAAGAACCACCACTTTCACTTCCTGCTGCTAACACTCGCCGAAGAATCATTTCTTCAGCTAAAGAAAGTAATTTTCGGTGATTGTCACCATCACCATCACCATCACCACCACCACCATTACCTTTGTCGCCGCCTTTGTTTTTATCAGCCGATTTGACCTCACTTGATTTGCATGGAAGCATTTTGTTTCCAATTTTTTCAGGAACACATATCTTTGCCACATATTTTGTACCCACGGTTAATAACAACGATAAAAACCCCAATAGCATCAGCTCTGGATTCACATCAAACAAGTTTTTAATACATACATGTGTATATTACGTAAACTTTTAGAATTATTTAACTAAGATATGATATGATTCAAATTAATTAGAAGCATCTTATTTCTAACTTATGCAATCATCAACATAATTAAAAAAATATGTAGCGAGTAGTTTGTTGCCGATCGATTTGTGATTTAAGTTACAGTATGAACCGATAACTTTTTATGAATAAAATATGGTAATCAATAAACTATAACTTGATTAAAAAATGTAATATTCAATAAACTACAACAACGTTTAAAAGTGGACACAAATTAAAATAACTAATCAGTAAGATTTAAAAGTAGTTTACTTCATCTATTAGATTTAAAAGTGGTCTACTTAATAGTAGTTAGACGATAGAGAGGTTAATAATAGAGTATTACAGTATAAATTTGGAAAAAATAATGTAATATTCAAGTATTGATTAATTCAAAGCTATACGCTAACTAATTTATATTGATTAATTTTAGAGCTACCTGCTTTCATTTTCTCCAAGGCTTCAAGCATTGCTTTCTTTTGCTTTTTCTGGAATAGCTGCATGCATGTAATATCAAATTAAACCGTTATATCATCATATATATGTAGTAGAATCAAAAGGTCATATCATGAGATCGGGTTTTAATCATTTTTCTTGTAAAAAAAGAGAAAATACGAAACAACGCAATAAGGTTTTCATTTAAGTAATGAAAAAAAAAAAAAAAAAAAAAAAAAAAAAAAAAATCTAGAATAGTAATATGGATAGTAACAATTCTGACAAAATCATGTGTTTTTAGTGTCTGTTTTGTATTTCAAGGAGTAAATGAAATTAAACTACGAAATCAATCACCTTGCCAAGCGAATGAATCCCATGTTCGATGATGACTGAGATGATTATGAAAACGGCACAAACCAATGCTACTGCCCAAGTTGGTGTTTCCTCTAATGACCTATCTGATGATGACGACCCTACCGCCATTCAACTCCTAAGAAGATGACTCCGGCGCCAAGATTTCTTTGTGATTTCCGGTTAGCAAGAACAAGTGAAGGATACAAGAAGTGGTGTAGGATCAGACAAGTGAACAAATATATGGGAGAGAAAAGCAAAGCAAAACAAATAAATATAAATAGTGAGACACAAAAGCGTGTTAATGAACTAATACGGTATTAAGAAATGCTTTGAATAGGTCAACATTGTCATTTTATAAAATTTGGATGGTTAGGTTTTTTTTAAGAAGGAAAAGTAGGGGACGGGAATGTGGGAGGGAGGGAATGTATGGGTTTTTTTGTGTGCATTTGTTCCGTCCAATTTTTTGGGAATTAGGAAGGGAAGTGAGTTATTAGGCTACCCCCAGTAAGGGGTTGACGATCGATTATCTCGATCGATTCCAACTCGATCGTCCTACTGTGATGAACTCGATTGCCAGGTTTTTTTTTTTTTTTTTTTTTTTTTTTTTTTTTTTTTTTCGTGGTCGTGTACTCGATCGATATACATTTCTCATTTTCTTGTGCATTTAATCAAAAGTAACCGTTACACAATGGTTGTAAAGTATAAAAAATAAAATAAAAAATAAAAATAAATAAAATAAAATGATGATGGTCGCCTTTACTGGGGCACCCAATCGCCTGAATGTCGTCGGAGAGAGAAAACTGATATGCCGGAGAAAATTGGAGGGATTGAGTGCCCTTACTTGGGTAGCTTTAACATCATGGACTTGTGTAAAATTACAAATATATCCTCTTTTAAGCTTTCAAAATTACGATGTCGCTTTCTGTGTTAATTATCATAGCTATCAGACAGTGTGTGACTAAATATGTAGGGGACCTGCTATAAATACACATATATGCATTTATTATATTCTTTTTTTATCTAGCAACATCTACATGAAGACGAGCTGTACATCTGAATGGCATCTGAACATATGTTGACCGTATGATCGGAAATAGTCTCACCCATCTGAGCATAATTTCATAAAGGAGAGAGTCATAATTCAATTCCGATGTCAAATGTCATGTTTTTTATTGTAAACTAGTATATTGAGAACTTTTTTGTGTGGAATGTTTTGGACATATTAGATATTTGTTAAAACGTTGTTAGGTTACCATCACTAAAAAAAAATCCTAACACTTTTATTTTCACATTTTTTAAAAGCGTGTAAAATTTTATTACTTTATTAAACTTAAGAATGCGTAAAAATTGATTACATTAATAAGTATGAAAAAAAATTTGTAAAATAATAGATATTCCTCATTCATAATTGAGTCAAAAAAAAGTTCACACTTTTAAGTGTGAAGAATTAAAAGATTTTTCCACACTTTTATTTGTAATACCTAAATTCTTCACACTTTGAGGAAGTGTGGAGAATTCACAATTTGAGCAAGTGTAGAGAATTTGGGTGTTACAAAATAACCTTCACACCTATAAGTGTGCACATTTTTTAGATTTCTCCGCACTTAAAAATGTGAACTTTTTTTTGAAACAACTATAAGTGTGAAAAATCTATTGTTTTATAATTTTTTACTACACTTATTAATGTAACAAATTTGTATACATTATTAAGTGTTAATAAACTAATTAAATTTTACACACTTTTTAAAAGTGTGAACATTAAGTGTGAAAAAATGAACCTTTTTTTTTAGTGCATACTATGTTTTAGTCTTGTCAAATAATATGATGAGCTTTAGTTGTGCAGAAATTAATTAATGTATATAGTTTTGAGGGTATATTGGTAATTTGGGTAGTTTCTTATCCTTTTCTTACTAATTAAAAATAAAAACTCAAAAACATAAATTAAAATAACCACTTTCTTCATTATGTCATTTCTTACTTTGTCCTTCCCCTTCATTCTTTAAAATTTAGACTTGAGAACAGAGTATTAAAGCTAGTAATGCAATTATGTTTCTATTTTTCTTTATGAGCAATTAATGTGAGGTTTAGATTATAACGAGCGGGGGCACCCGCGCGTTGCTGCGGGAATGTTGTGTTTAATTTAAACTCGGAATAAAACGATCGTAAAAAAAAATTATTTTTGTTATTAAGGACTAAATTTGCAAAAGATCGTTAATGGGGGACTAACTCTGCCATTTACAGCTAACCTAAGGAACCATTTTTGTAAATTTCTTAGGAACAGTAATCACTGTTCCTAACCAAATCATTTTTAGTATATATGATAATTAGTATTCATGTAAGTATATAAACTAGATAATGTACCTTGCTTAGGCTATGTTTGGCACAAAGCTTTTTGGAGCTTTTTTGGTCAATGAGCGGTGAACAATGAGCTTTTTTATTTTCAGTATTCGTTTGACATGAGAGCTGTGGGCTTTGCTATTTTTTAGAAAAGCTCATTTTCTCAATGTTTTTTATGAATCTGTGAGCTTTTTTGGCTAACTGCTACTGCTCACAGCTACTTTTGCCAAATATTGTCTTAATGATGTTTTTTTATATCATGTTGATAAATGTAGACAAGAATCATGGATAAAAATAATCCGACCGGTAGAGAACATGTTAACAGAGAGCATCAAAATTCTCTTAAGAATCTTCGATTTTGTTTAGGTTGATTAGGTCTAAAAATATATGATCAAGTTTATAAGTGGCCAATTAATTAGAATCCTAGGGTATTTATTAAATTACGAGATTAATATGTCTTTGCTTGTTTGTTTGGATGTAAACAAAATTCCGACAATTAATTTAAAAGAACTGTATAATTAACTTCATAAGATTTCTTTAAATCCAACAATGAGATTAAGTGTATATTATTTCTATTAGTCTAAAAAGTTACAACACTAATTATAAGTATGCATTTACAAAAGTTTTAAAAAGTACTCTGTGGTATTTCAAAAACCGTGTATTACCTTGTTACAGCACTAAGGGAGTCCAACAATTTCTAAAACATCAAAAAATATCTCCTAGCGTCCGAAATATATTGGTAAAAAAAATAATAATAATAAAAAAAATTGCATATTAGCTATATATATTGCTAAATGCAATATATATATATATATATATATATATATATATATATATATATATATATATATATATATATATATATTAATGAGAAACAAATATACATCGTCTATACATAAGAACACACTGATATATAATGATTTATTCCTTACCGGTATCGACTTACCTTAGCTTCACGGGTAGGATTTATAGTGGTTCGGTCACGGATCTCCTCTCCACCCTACTCCACTCCCCGAGTACCCAACTCGAGAGTTACTTCACTAGATCAACAAGCTCCCTTCTTGTCGGAGAAAACCTTACAATCGTCGCTTACACTTTTTCCGGTACAAAGCTACATACCGAGTTCTTTTACAAGGTATAACCACTCCTATCGTCGCCTATACAATATTTCCGACACTAAGCTAGATGTTGAGTTCTTTTCCAATGGTACACCCACTCCCGCTAGTTCTTTTACAAGGGTACAACAACTCCCGCTATGTTTTGTGGCCCAACATAGAAACCGTGTATTTTATGGCACAAACACATAAACCATCTAACCTATACTAATTAGTACAATGATTATCCAAGACATAAATGTCTAATGGATATGAATGACTAATCTAAAAGAACTTCCATTGATAGAAAGCCTTCAATGAATGAAGATCACAAGTTCTCCAATCTTGTTGTGATGGATCTTCATATATGTATGCATGTGGTGGATGATGATAGCAAGATCTCCAAGCTTCTTTGGTGGATCAAGATGTATGATATGCTTACAACAAAGATGAATGTTAGAAGCATTATGATCATGATGATGAGGGTGACTAATTATGTTTTCTACATGGTTTTCTATTGATCTAAGATTATGCAAAGTTTAGAGAGAATATGTGTTTTTATATTTTCATCAAGTTGTTTGAAAAATCATGAGCTACTATTTATAGGAAACAAGTAAAGAGGTTTTTCCAAACCATGTTCCAAATATCTTACTATTTTTATCTCTAGTCACATCAAGATCTTCTAATATCAACTACAACATTCTCTTACAAAATCTATGCCATTTCTTACAAGATCTATGACATATCTTACAAGATCATTTGGAAAGATATACATTCTAGAAGATACTATTCATGAGGTAATAAAAGAGTGTTTTCCATATTATGAAAAATACATTTAGACAAATGTATATACTAACTTAAAAAGGTAAGTTACTTGTATATGAAAAATATATTAGCTAGCTATATAATATTTAGCAAGTTACTAAAAATGTTTTATATACTTATGTTGTTATAAGACACATTTTTATATATTGTAAACTTACTAATATTATCTAGACACCTAATGTGGCATTTATTCTATTTAACACCTAAAGTGCACTTTGACACCTAAAATACTTAAAGACTCTAAAAGTATTTTAGTCATTCTAAATGGTTGGTCAAGGGGTTTGATTATAATGCCACATAACAAACATGTACGAACCTGTGTTGTATCATATGAGGACTTGAGACGTTGTGAGGTGTTGAATGTATGTTGAGACAAAATAAGATTACAAGTAACTTGTACACTTTACGTTATGTATCAAGTTATATGTTTGTCATCAATCAAAACAAACGAGACTGTGTAGATTAAATATCGTAATATTTGCACTAACAATCTCCCCCTTTTTTATGATGACAAAATATGTAAACATGATAGATAGTAAAATGTAAAAAGTTACTTATGTCCGTATTACTTACTTGTATCCGTAACACCTTCTAAATTCCCTTCTCCGTTTACACTCTTCTCCCCCTTTTGTCGAAACAAAAAGGGTGTGTCCTTGGAGTTAACTTCAATTCTCCCCAAAATGGCGAGCTTGCATCATCCCTAGTGAAGTTTAGTCTTCAACTCCAATATCATAAGGTTGTTGCGTCCATGGATCAAATTAAGTTCCTTAATCTACATCAAGGTTAGTGTTGTGCAACATAAAAATTATACGAAAAATGCATGATGAATGAAATGAATTGTCACACCTCGCCAAGGCGGAAACGCGAGGGTGTAACTTCATTGATATCATCACAACACCTGGTGTCTATATAGAGAACAACTACATGCACAAAAATAGAGCAAAGTACAAACACAAAGTGTTGTAACAATACCCCAAAACAAAATAACCAAAACAAAATCCAAGACAATACATAAATCCAAACATAGATGATAAACCACTTCCAATGCAACTAAGTCTCGTCTAACCACATCTTTCTATCTTATCCTTAGAAAGCTCACCTGAAAATGATGCTTAAAACGTCAACATGATGTTGGTGAGATTCATAGGTTTTAGACACACTTACACTCTCAAGGCAACCAGTTCACTGTGATTATAAAAACATAGCTGGACAAATAAATATAGTTATCATACAAGCTACATATATCCATAAACCAATCATCACATAAAAGGCAACCATCGGGCCGAAACGTGACCCCCGCTCCAAAACACATCATCAGCTGGGTCGCATGCGCGAGCAACAGGATAAGCATCCTCCCAATTGGAAATCACACAGCATCAATTAGGTCGCTAACCTAATCGGAATCACATATCACACAGCATCAATTAGGTCGCTAACCTAATCGGAATCACACTTTCACGTACCACATAGCATTATTACGATAACATTATAAGTCCAAGCTTTTAAACCACAAATAATCACAGTAACTCAAATCATTTAAGACAAGCCTCATTCCCATCCCAAGTTTAAAATAAAGTAAAAATATGGGACTGTGAACTCACCTTAAACTCCGCAGCTTCCACAAAAACAAATCACAATCTATAGCACACAAAAATAATCCACATTACACAAGATCAAGCTAAAAGCTACAACCCATGTAATACACATATGATGGGTGTCTAAGACTCATATGACCCACCATGGATCTCCTAGACACTACACTAACACTACCATAACTTAAAACTCACTAAATCCCTTGCACTCTTAAAATCAGAAAACGCAGAATTTTTGGGTACATTCGCCCACATAAAATCACGACAAATAAAGCTTAAAAAATCACACCAAAAATTCACCATGGTCTCTCATAAGCATATAAGCTAATCCCAGAAGGCCATGGACCAATAACACACACAAATACTCACAATAAATTCAAACTTCTCAACTGCTCAAATTCGGATCTGAACGCACACCAAAAAGTTTTAATTTCCATAAAATACTCCCACAAGTTTTTATCGCGAATCCTCTTCGTGGTAGTCTAATATAACCTAATACTTAACTATTCCAGAAGGCCTAGTCAAAATACCACTTTTACAACTATATGACACCCTCAAACTTTTACCCAAAATCTGTCCCGGTTTGACAGCTTTGACACCTTAACAAAGAAAAATCAAAAGACCGACTTCCCGACCTAAAATCGATCGTGTCTGGACTTTTTGGAAAGCTCTTTCATTATACTTCAATTTAGACCTAAAATTCGTGACTTAACTCCTCACCATCTGTTATTTACACTCACATCTTTACAGCCATAGTTTTCTGTCCAAACCCTAACACATAATCTAACGCGTTTAACACTCAATTCCCTTAACCATTAACCATATTATCAGCATCTAATCATCCTAACATGTTTTACTTCAATAATTTACAGAAGTATATAAACCCTAGATTCCATCATATTAAATATTACATGAATTAGATCAATAACTAATTAATTGAATGAAAACTAATATCGAAAATATACCTTGATCTTGATTTTAGCTTCAATAATAAAAACTCTAATTTTTTTTCTTCTTGTTCTCCTTGTGGTCGACTTCCATATGCAGGAAAAAGGGATTTGGGAGTCTTGATTTTGTATTTATAATATTAGTGGATAACCCTTAAGGCTTAGAGTTGTAATTGGTATCAAATTTGGTTTCTTTTTTCCCCCTTATCCTAATATTCGGCCGCCCCTTATATAAATTTTTTTATTTTTTTTATTAAATTTATTTATTACACTCAAAACCTCATACTTTTCATATTTTATGTATTCTCATAACGAATCCTAACGTCTTTCGCGATAAACCCTAATTTTACGACAACACGGAAAATAATCATTTTCAAAATATAGTTTCCAAAAATAGATTTTTACACTCTTTTATAAGCATAACACATAAAAACAAACTCCTCGTAACTTGCTAATGCTCAAATACTTGAACGAAGACTCGTTACGCAAAAACACAAAAACACCAAAAACTACACAAGTCATTTCTACACCACAAAGGTGATCAAAATGAACTTTCCCAAATTCCTAACTTTCCAAATCACAATAAAACCATTTACGCAAAGGGATTTAGTGCTAAAACTCACCTATATCACACATATAACACTACAATCACCTATAACACATCAAACAAACGTCAACCGAGTCAAGACTATCAGTCAAACCGACCTGCTAAAACCACAGTTGTTACATCATCCCCCACTTAGGGAAATCACGTCCCGAGATTTCAACTACACGAGTCACCACTCACAACAGCAAAAGAAAATTTATGGATTTTTAAGCGGAAAAATACCACAACATAAAATCACAGAGAAAGAATCACAAAAATGTGAACCGACTAATTACCCGAATTCACACAATAGAAAACACTCCGACACTCCAACGTTATACGAAAATAGATACACTACACCGATCAATAACACCAATGATCCGAACGACTTCTCACAGGTAGGTACGATACCCTCGAACCAAATGAAAACCCGAATGGTAATCGCAAGACGCACTCACAAATAACAAATACCCATAAAACAAACATTTATGAATATCCCGCATCTAACTTCCACGATCTAAATCCAACTACAAACGATCTGCTCAGCAACCACATCCGCAAACAAATTTGAGTACTTAAATATCATCTGATCCTCACGTTCCCAAGTAAACTCAGGACCACGCTTAGAATCCCACCATACCTTTAACAACGCTATCTCACCACACTTCAAACCCTTAACATCTTGATCCATAATCTCAACAGGATTCTCGACAAAACGAAGAGTCTTGTCAACCTTACATTCATCTAATGGCACATGCAGACTAGCATCCGCCAACCACTTCTTTCCATTAGATATGTGAAACGTATCATGCACTCTACATCACTCCTCAGGAAAATTCAACCGATATGTCTCAAATCCAATCCTTTCCATAAATCTCAAACGGTCTTACGTATCTCGATGCTAGCTTGCCTTTCTTACCGAAACGCACCACACCCTTCCAAGGAGATACTTTTAACCTCACAGTATCACCAACACCGAACTCCAAGACTTACAGCAATAATCCGCATAACTCTTTTGGCGATCTCTTGCTGCTTCAAGTCTTTCCTTAGTCAGAAAAACCTTATTCGTAGTCTCTCATTCTAGTTCAGGACCAATTTGTTGGCTTGTTCCAACCTTTGCCCACAGAACAGATGACCTACATTACCTTCCATACAACTTTTCACACGACACATACTCCATACTAGAATGATAATTGTTGATATAGGAGAACTCGGCTAAGGGTAAATGTATACCCCGGCTTCCTCCAAAATCAAACACACCCATGCTCTCAGCTTACCATCCAACGCCTGATTTGTACGCTCACTTAGTTCACTCATTAGAGAATGATAAGTCGTACTCAACTACATACGCGTTCTCAAAACCCCATAACATGTTTACCACTATCGCGAAGTAAGTATTTCACCATGTTTCTTGATGATCAACGCGACACCCCATGGTTCTTTACCAACTCACCGAGCGAAAAGTCTCGCCAACTCCTCCATACATCTCTTGCTAAGGTAATAATACGTCTTATCCATTCCCGGATGTATCCAATACCTTACATGATTGATGTCCTTACGCTTCCTCTCAATGAAACCAATAGCTGGTCCGCAAAGTACATTCCTCCATCTTCGTTACTTTCCATTTACTGGTCAAAACCAAGTAATCATTCTTCTTACATGTTCTCATCCTTGAACCTCTCCCTCTAGGCTGTCAATATCATCCTCTTAACTCCGAACTGAATTATCATAATCATTGCTCTCAACATCTAAGTTCCATTCGTTCACTCCCGCTCAGCGTTCTTACCACGATGTTGGTCCTTCCTTGACAGTGGCGAATCAGACAATCGTAGTCACTGAGAAATTCCACACCCAACTTCTCTTCGACATATATTAGCCTCTTGTCAAATATATGCTAAAGATTCTTATGATCTGTGTAGATAACACTTCCTGCTCCATACAAATATCATCTCCAAGTTCTACTCCCCAACTTTAAATCATGTATCACACAGTTCCTCTTATGGATCTTCCACCTCAGCGATGCCTACGTAATCTATAGAAAGATAGAAATGAATCGTCAATAGTACCTGCCAACCTAAGGACAATCGTCTCTCAGATGGTGTCTTAGGTACTCTTCACCACTTTTATCTTACTAATGTCCACGAACACTCGCTATCGTTGATCACCTTCCTGAAGAACGTACATCTTAAAGCTACACCTCTCACTTGAACAACTTGGCAAACACCCTCTTCTTCTTCAACGAACAAATTGATAATCAAAACGACAATCTATCCTAAGTAAACGACGCGAACCATGAAACCGGTCGAACAAAAACGTATATCAACGAACTCAAAAGGGTACGAATTACCGACTAACGAAGTAACGAACATCAAAATCAAAGCTTGAAAAACACAATGAGAAATTTTCCCCCAATAAAAATAGACACAGATAAAATGTTCATGAACACCCATACAAAGAAAATATAAAATACATGTAGCCATAAAACATCCACAAACGTACCTCAACGAAAGAAACACTCGATGAACCAGAATACATAACAAGTTTGGTAAATGAGAACCATAGACAGTTCTTATTCCCGTACTCGACCTTCCCAACAACAAATGAACACCGTTTTTCACAATACATATCTTAAACTTATACATTTCTTTTATAAATATACATATAAACCATTTTATGTAAGACATCAACTTAACCAATTTTTTTTCACTCTTCATTTTCACCATAAAAATAATAGTTTCCAATAAATGACCTTAAAATACCCAAAACGGATTTTAAAATACCATAAGGACTTTAACACAACCCTTTTATTGGATGCGAAAAACACAGAAGAATCACATAATCAAAATAACCACCAAACGAATCTCATACCAGGGAACACTCACGCAAATACATTGCAAACCAAACGAAGAATGCAAAGACTCATTTGTACAACAATCAAACCAAATTCATAGAAAAACACCGATACTAACAGATCACAAAACATGACACGAAATTCAATTGGTGTGTGCAAATGAGAGATCAAATATCCACACCAACTCGTCACGAACCAACAATACTCGAAGAACAATATAATATTCATTCGTGGAATGAATGCAAGAAATAACCAAAGAAACGAACCAGTATCCAACAAAACGAATTCGATTACCCAACACCTATCACGACGTAAAAGAGAAAGAATACGGCATCTGTACCATCATGGTACGAATAAGAATGCCAACCAAAGAATTAGGTATACAAACGGAGTGTCTAACAAACGAATCAACTTAAATACCACAATATAAGTACCCATCGATAATTGAGGTATCAACATATGATAGGTAGGACGGAATCTTACCACTTACACACCCAAACATATAACGACTGCCCAAACGGTTAAGAGAATACTTCTCTAACCATAAAGCCATCACCAACATGATATCACATACCATCTACCACAACATAAAGCAACAAACATCAATCAATGCAATAATGGTCACAAGTCCACGTGTGTGATACCCTTATAATTATGTTCGCGACCATAGTTATAAGCCTATTCCACACACATACTTACTTCCAAAACCACACATCTCAATGATAACGCACATATACCACATAACACCTAATACACCATGCAATCCATGCTATCATACTTTCAAGTCCACTTGTGTCGTGACGCATGTATAATTATGTTGGCCACCATAATTATCTATGCCCCCTTTCATAAGTGTACTCCCTCCTATGACAACACATCATGCAAACAAACATGCAAACAAAAACAAAAGACGTCGCAAACAATCATCTCGCATGGAACAATTTCCAACGATCACGTAAACTCTATAATCCAAAATCACTTGGATAAGGTCGATCCAATATCCAAGAGTAATCACGCTCCAACATGGCTCCAGACGGCAAAAGACAATATACAAATTCCAAAACATAACACAAAACAAAAGACGTCGCATAATGGCTCAACTCCACTCTCGCACTTATCTCCCCACTCAGATCCATTCAATTTACTACTCGTTGTGGACTCTAGATCTGAATCCACACCATTCCATCCTAACTCCCTTTCATCTTTACTCAACCACCCATTCATGTTTCCTACATGTTGAGGTAGTCGACAACATGCAAAACCATCTCTATTCTTTTCTTCCAATTCCACATGAGTCACAAGTACATACTACTCACGAGATTTAGACTAAACCACCTCTCCTTCCTATGTGAAGTGAGGACACTACCAAGGGTATTTGGTAATGGCTCCATCTCCAGAAGTCATCGTGGTTCCAAACCTCTCCACTTCTTCTCCACCAACGTTTCCCATAAACGTCCTCTACTTGTTCGAACATAGATACATGCTATCGGGAACTCGGATTCTGCGGTTAGTCCGCTTCATCCTACCACTTCTCTCACATCCAATAGCGACAACGATAGTCCAACAAAGCATCTTACGCGCGGAAGACGATATAATAAAGTCGATATATACAATACTACGTATACGGGATAGAATAGACGTCCGAAACTCAATAAAACATCTCATAAATATAGGAAAATAGAAATATAAAATACTATACTTACACATAGGCCCTAAATGCAACTAAATGAGGGACTCCTAGGTTATAGTCTAGGTTCAACCACCTAATTCTCTATAATCAAGGCTCTGATACCAATCTGTCACACCTCGCCAAGGCGGAAACGCGAGGGTGTAACTTCATGGATATCATCACAACACTTGGTGTCTATATAGAGAACAACTACATGCACAAAAATAGAGCAAAGTACAAACACAAAGTGTTGTAACAATACCCCAAAACAAAATAACCAAAACAAAATCCAAGACAATACATAAATCCAAACATAGATGATAAACCACTTCCAATGCAACTAAGGTCTCGTCTAACCACATCCTTCTATCTTATCCTTAGAAAGCTCACCTGAAAATGATGCATAAAACGTCAACATGATGTTGGTGAGATTCATAGGTTTTAGACACACTTACACTCTTAAGGCAACCAGTTCACTGTGATTATAAAAACAAAGCTGGACAAATAAATATAGTTATCATACAAGCTACATATATCCATAAACCAATCATCACACAAAAGGCAACCATCGGGCCGGAACATGACCCCCGCTCCAAAACACATCATCAATTGGGTCGCATGCGCGAGCAACAGGATAAGAATCCTCCCAAATGGAAATCACACAGCATCAATTAGGTCGCTAACCTAATCGGAATCACATATAACACAGCATCAATTAGGTCGCTAACCTAATCGGAATCACACTTTCACGTACCACATAGCATTATTACGATAACATTATAAGTCCAAGCTTTTAAACCACACATAATCACAGTAACTCAAATCATTTAAGACAAGCATCATTCCCATCCCAAGTTTAAAACAAAGTAAAAATATGGGACTATGAACTCTCCTTAAACTCCGCAGCTTCCACAAAAACAACTCATAATCTATAGCACTCAAAAATAATCCACAGTATGCAAGGTCAAGCTAAAAGCTACAACCCATGTAATACACATATGATGGATGTCTAAGACTCATATGACCCACCATGGATCTCCTAAACACCACACTAACCACTACCATAATTTAAACTCACTAAATCCCTTGCACTCTTAAAATCAGAAAACGCAGAATTTTTGGGTACATTCGCCCACATTAAATCATGACAAATAAAGCTTAAAAACTCACACCAAAAATTCACCATGGTCTCTCATAAGCATAGAAGCTAATCCCAGAAGGCCATGGACCAATAACACACAAAAATACTCATAATAAATTCAAACTTGTCAACTACTCAAATTCGGATCTGAACGCACACCAAAAAGTTTTGATTTCCATAAAATACTCCCACAAGTTTTTATCGCGAATCCTCTTCGTGGTAGTCTAATATAACCTAATACTTATCTATTCCAGAAGGCCTAGTCAAAATACCACTTTTACAACCACATGACACCCTCAAACTTTTTCCCAAAATCTGTCCTGGTTTGACAGCTTTGACACCTTAACAAAGAAAAATCAAAAGACCGACTTCCCGACCTTAAAATCGATCGTGGCTGGACTTTTTGGAAAGCTCTTTCATTATACTTCAATTTAGACCTAAAATTCGTGACTTAACTCTTCACCATCTGTTATTTACACTCACATTTTTACAGCCATAGTTTTTTGTCCAAACCCTAACACATAATCTAACGCGTTTAACACTCAATTCCCTTAACCATTAACCATATTATCGACATCTAATCATCGTAACATGTTTTACTTCAATAATTTACAGAAGTATATGAACCATAGATTCCATCATATTAAATATTACATGAATTAGATTAATAACTAATTAATTGAATGAAAACTAGTATCGAAAATATACCTTAATCTTGATTTTAGCTTCAATAATAAAAACCCTAATTTTTTTTTCTTCTTGTTCTCCTTGTGGTCGACTTCCATATGCAGGAAAAAGGGATTTGGGAGTCTTCATTTTGTATTTATATTATTTGTGGATAACCCTTAAGGCTTAGAGTTGTATTTGGTATCAAATTTGGTTTCCTTTTTCCCCCTTATCCTAATATTCGGCCGCCCCTTATATATATATTTTTATTTTTTTTATTAAATTTATTTATTACACTCAAAACCTCATACTTTTTATATTTTATGTATTCTCATAACGAATCCTAACGTCTTTCGCGATAAACCCTAATTTTACGACAACCCGAAAAATAATCATTTTCAAAATATAGTTTCCAAAAATAGATTTTTACACTCTTTTATAAGCATAACACATAAAAACAAAGTCCTCGTAACTTGCTAACGCTCAAATACATGAACGAAGACTCGTTACACAAAAACACAAAAATACCAAAAACTACACAAGTCATTTCTACACCACAAAGGTGATCAAAATGAACTTTCCCAAATTCCAAACTTTCCAAATCATAATAAAACCATTTACGCAAAGGGATTTAGTGCTAAAACTCACCTATATCACACATATAACACTACAATCACCTATAACACATCAAATAAACGTCAACCGAGTCAAGACTTATATTTTTTTTTGTCAAAACACATAAGTGTGTCAAAGAATGAGAATAAATATGAATGCGTGCATGCTTCCCCTATATTGTAGCTCCCCCTTGATCAATACTCCCCGTTGCTAGGGTTCTAACGTATAAGATACAAGAAATAAGAAAGCTACACAAGAATAAAGGTTAGTTCATAATTATCTCCCCCTTGATCAATACTCCCTGTTTCTAGGGTTCCAACCTATATGATGCAAGGAAGAAGAATCCTACAAAATAAAGGTTAGTGTAAGACAATAATTGTCCTATAATGAGTATATGATATATAACAATGCGTGTGTATTATGCATTTTAAAAATGCTTGACGGAAGCTCCCCCTTGCTTTAGGGCGTCAATATGAATCTACAAAACAAATATTAGTATACTAGAAGCTTTGTTAGTAGACATGTATGTCATATACAACCAAATGTATAGACGAAGCAATAAGAGTGCTTGATGAAGATTCCTCCTTGTTCGAAGGTGCAAAGAAGCATCTAAAATAAGAGAATAAATTGATGCAAACAACATCCCTAGATGAGTATGATATATACGAAGAAGTATATATGATGGACCTACAATGAAAAGATTAGTGCAATATATTTTATTTTAAAGAAAAATATTAAAACTAAGGTGTATTATTCTAATAAGAAATACAATAAAAAATGTGAATATAATATGATAAAATCCTACAAGATAGTACCTCGAAGGAAGATATAAAGTGAGGTTGGAATATTGAGAGTTAGAGTGAGTGGTGCTAGTGTTGGTGTTGGTTTACTAGAAGGATTCATGTGATGATAACTCTATAGATGAAGGGTTGATAAAAGCAAATTTTTGATAATTCATGGTTGTGATGATTAGTGAAAGTGATGATGGAAAGTGGTGGTGATAACGTAGACAACTATTTAAAGAATTAGAAACTCGTATGTATAGCAAATGCTATAACGAATAAAGATTGAACATATGGACTTATGCAATCTAAAATTCACAACTTAAAGGGATAAAGGAATACGACTTACGTAATGTTAAGAGAAAACAGAAAATGTGAATGGACATTGATATTTAATGACAGCTACAGGTTATGATTTGATCGATTAGGATTGATGCTAATGAAAACGAAACACGTTTAGAAATAATGACCTATATCGAAAGAAAATGGATGAAAGAGTACTAACATTGTTTAGTTCTACATGACCTTTAATGACATTATCATCTACCAAAGATGATGTATCATGCCATAATGTATGCTTGAATGGATTCAAAAAGAAGTGAAGACAATAAGCACCTAGGAACAAACATTTCATAAGAAATGAATAAAGAATACTAAAAACCTATATGAGGATGAGAATGACATTATGAGATGGGAGAGTGTTGGTTAAACCGATGTGTTGAGAAAGTGTTAGGAATGACGGTTTTGATTAATTTATCATTTGCACTGACAATGACGTGCATGATATATGTTGAGTACGAAAGGATGAGATCCTATGATGGTGTTCTTAGAAAATAAAGTTGTGAAGTCCTAGGTTAAGAAAGATCCTAGACTCCATTAGTTGTTGGTTGTGGAGATGAAGAACTTTGTCAAACACATGATGAGATATTGGTACAAACTAGTGATGTTAGGTTAAAAAGGCTTGAAACACTAGTGGTTTTGTGAACCGGTTTTAACTAAATGGTGTGTACCTATGTGTTGGTATTTTAGGGTGCAAGAGACATGAGTAGATGTTCTTTAAATACGTTTTGACAAAATACAAATATGTGAATGAATTTCTTTCTGCCTTAATCGGTGGACATCCAACATATTGTGTAATGCATCGTATAAAGAATGATGATGAAGTGTTTAGGAGGTTGTATTGTTAAGGCTAAATAGTGATGGAAGTGATTTTGGAAAGCGGAAGCAATAATGCGAATTAGAAAGAGGTTGATTGAAAGATATCCAAACACAATTTCAAATCTCTAAGACTCAATCCTATTAGTTATGAGCTTAGTAATGTTTATGCGGATGTTGGTTAGCATACAAAGAACTTTATCCTTGAAGTCATGTAGCTCTTCTTTATCAATGTGAGATAATCGCATGACAAGGCATGTGGTTTCCTCAAAGGAGGTGGAAAGGATTAGAGTATTGTTATCCTCAATCCTTATAAAACTATATGCAAGTGTAGGGATTACAGTTATGTGAGATGAGCATATAAAAGCTAGAACAAAATATTCATGTAAATTGTGTTTAAAAGATAACATTTTGGAGCATGCATCATTAAAACATCCTACGTATATATTTAATGAGTGTCAACGAAAGACAAGAACATTAAAACATAGATAAAAAAGAATCATGTATCAAAATTGCATATCATAAGTTAACAAGTAACTTGTTAATCTTGCAAAGTATCATACAAATCATGTTAACATTTAGTTGCTTGAAACATATAAGCATGCAGAAAAAACCTTTAATTTCCAAGGTTTACATATTAATCAATCAAATAGTTATTATGTCAAGATACCCAATTATATCAAACAAGTAACATTTAATCGACACATATATGTGTAATGCAAGTGATTCTAAAAAAAGTAAAGAGAAACTCAAATCTACTTCTTGTTTGAATAAAATTTCTAAGACAAGATGATTAATACATGAGTTAATGAGACTCAACTATATTTAATAAAACTAAGGTGATGAAGATGTCATGTTTTATATGGAAATTTAACAAATATGTGTCAACAAATTTTAATCTATGTAATTAATTCGTATGATAAAACGACTTCTAAATGTTTATCATACCAAAAGTACTTTGACAAATTATAAGTGCACATGTAGTGAACAAATAGTGTGACAAAGAAACAAGATGAAAAATTGTGCAACCCATGTTTAAATGATAACATTTTGGAGCATATATTATATAGACCATCCTAAGCATGGATCTAATGAATGACCGAAAAACGTGTTTGATGATTGTGTTGAAAACGTGTTTGATGAATCGGCTAATTTATTTACTACCTCTACTAAAGGTGAAAGTTCATCATTCACGGTAGCTGCTGGTTAGCTTGTTTTGTTTTGATTCATGTTCTAGGTTCATTGATTCTAGAGTTGTTAAGAGCTTTTGGCATGTCATAAGCTCTAGGTTAGTTGTCTTTCAGGCTATTTAGCTTGAGGTTAATGTGGTACTTCAGCCATATTCCATCTGTTCTCAAACGTTTTGGTTTAATCTATTTACCAGGGTGCAGGATTACTCCCCTTTACCCTAATGAATGACCGAAAAAGACATAACCATTCAAATACATACATATCATATAAAGACATCATGTCTCAAAATGACATACCATGAGTTAACAAGTAACACGTTAATCATGCAAAACATCATATACATAAAGAATGAAAATATCATATAAATCATGTTAATATATAGTAACACGAAACATATAGGCATGCAGGCATCATAAATAAATAACCAAGGTTTACACATGAATCAATCCAATAGTTACACATGAATTAATCCAATAGTTATCATGGTTAAGTTAAGATGTCCAATCATATCAAACAAATAAAATGTAAATGACAAATGTATGTGTGATGCAAGAGATTTTAATCTTTGTGTTTGGAATCTACGGTTGAATGATCTAAAAGGTGACATCTTTAAGCATGTGTTACGCAAGTGATTTGGTCATCCAAGACCAAGAGATATGTGATAATGAAATATAATAAGAACGTTCTCAAGAAAGCTCTTTGGAACAGGAATCTACGTGAAGTTACCAACTTCAATAGATCTTGTGTATGCTCTAGAGATAGGGTTTGAACTAGGTTGTGAGCAAGGTTTGGTTATGATGAACGCTTGAAAGGAAATAGATACATATAGTGTCTTTTAATACGTAAGATTATCTTGTGGAATAAAGTCATCATGCTTATGAAAACAAGTATGACAAGATGATGGGGAAGCTCTAGTTCATAGAACTTGCAGATGTTTTTTTAAGATCATTAACCCGATGAGGTGTGATGAAATCTCATGTAACACAACCGTTCATGTTTCAAGGAGATAATGATGCATAGGATATACAATATCCTTTTAACAGGATGAAAACTTAACGCATGATTTCTTACGCATAATGTCTTCCAAAACTTCATGTTTTCCTAAATGAAGATATGAAGCCAAAGTGTTTGAATCGGATAGTGCTATCTAAATATACTTGGTCTTAAGATTATACTAGATGATGACAAGAGGAATTAACTCGAGTTTCTTATGTTTACTCATCAAGAGCCATTGTTGCTCGGGGTACATGAGGTTGGCTTTGAGATTGCATTTTAACATATGTTGTTAAGATGTTGATTTAAGGTTTAATGAAACTTATGCAAAAGTTAAAAGTATTACCAATACTTTGATAACTTGTGAAAGTGGTACTACTTAGACCTAGTATATGAATGTGAGCTTCATGCTCATTTGATGGTGAAGGTTCTTATTCCTATAGGTGGTAAAGTATGGTTGATTTTGCTTAACGAGTGTTTGGACAAAGGGCTCAATGGATTCAAAAGATGGTAAAAATGGTAGATTGGTTGATCTAGGTGGTACACTACAAGAATTCTGGTGATTACCCACGGACTAAATTTGTGGCTAAAAGAGCTAAATTCGTGGGTAATTGGCTAATTCCCACGACTTACCCACAAACCAGTACACATGGGGAAAACCTCCGATGCTAATTTTATACCCACAAGAATTTCAATCGGTGGGTAAGTTTACCCACATTGTCTTTGGTGGGAGTTCGTGGCAAAATGTGTTTGTGGGATTGCACAAAGTACCACGAAAACTCCCATTTATTTAGCCGTGGGTATTTTGTGGGTAGAATTTCTCATGGATATAATCGTGTGTAAATGCCGAGGGTAAGCATTTTGAATAAGTTGCACATAGTTTGTGGGTAAATGTGTGGCTAAAGGAACCACAAATTTTCCATTGTTAAGTCGTGGCTATTCGTTTATAACGATATAACATTATTTCAAAAATCCCTACAAAATTTAAAAATGATACAAATATAATCCAAAACACAAATAATAAAATGGAAATGTAATCTTGCATCCAAGTACAATCGATTAAAAGTTCATCAAAGTATCTATTCCATAAAAATAAACAAAAATGTGTTGCTACAATGCATAAATAACATGTGTCTATAAGTTTATATGTTACGTCTCAAAGTACATTCACGAGCCATCTATCCATAAAAAAAGCTTGGGCGGGTTGCTCAAACATAATGCGATCTCTCTTTATGATTTGGTCTTGTGGTCTGCACAAACATGATGTCATCTCTCTTTATGATTTGGTTTACAAATCATTAATGTTCATCATACCCTACAAATTATATATACGAGGATAGTCATAAATATGATCAAACAATGAAACTACCATATTTAAATGTTCAAGTAATCATTAATATACCATGTAAACAATAGAAAATATGAGAATCTACCAATGTGGAACTATGTGTTATCTAACAGTTAAACCATTTTTCTATTAAGATAGTGTCGCAGCATTCACCATGGTACCCATTAAATGTTCAAGTAATCGTGAATACATCAAACACATATTGAGCATGACATATGCCAAGTCAAACAAGCAGTAGAACAAATGCACTAACCACTCCCTAAATATTGAAAAGTGAAAACCATATACAAAAAAGAGATTAGGAATATTTAATTTTCAAAAACAAACTAAACCGTAGATAATGGTAAGTCGACTATCTGTATACCTAAATAACAATATGTTCAAGTGCACATAATAGAAACTCCAGTAGTAATTATATCATATTTAAATAATGTAGTTTTGACAAAATAAGCTATACCTGATAAGAAAGCATGTCCAAAGGAAGATCTCTTAGCGAACATGATCTCGAAATCATCTTAACACGATCAGAATAAGCAATCATGTACAACCTTGATAGATCATAATTTCAATAAACAATCCCAAACAGCCTCTGCAAGCAATTAAATTAATAAGCAATCCCGAAAAACCGCTATTAATCATGTATTTCTAGTCATATTCAAATCATAATATTCAAAGCCACCCAACCAAAATGTATCATTAATAAGTAAATATTTCAAATTTACCACCTCTTAATAAATATCAGTAATGTCATTTATAGGCAATCCCAAACAGCCCCAAAAACTGAATTCAGCAGTGACTTAACACGAGCTATATATAGAAGCACCGAAGGTAAATTACATCAACAGATCGAGAGGTGAAGGTAGCACCACACTCTCCCTCTGAAATACCAGTTGCCACCATAAACAGACTTGAACCCCTATCAAAATATCATTTAAAAACATGAAACCAATTAATCCAATTTCACATAATCTCATTAAAACAAATACAAACACAAAATAGTGTGAATTTTACCGTCACCAGCGGATCATTTGTAGCATAAGTACACGTTAATTTTTGTGCTCAACAACTTCATTTAATCAACATTACTCCCAAAAAATTATCACCATTACCATTTTATCAAATTGTCTCAACTTAAACTTGCTTAAGCAATTGTACTGGAAAGAAATGTCATCAACCACCTCTAATTCTCAAATACAACTATGTACACATAAGCAGGATACCTCGTTAAAAGATGAATGCAACTAGTATTCTATGATAAAAGGAGGTACCAAATGGCATCTAATTATCTAACTATGCTACCTTGCAGCTTCAAACCACTACCTTACAATGAGAAATAATCAAATAATCACTAAAATAAGTATGTTTAAATGAACAATTCCAAACACTACCTTATATTGCCAACCCACAATTAAATTCCCAAACACTTATAAATTAACAAGTATTGATTCAAATAGACCACATGTTATGTTCTTCACAACGCTAAAGTTCATATGTTACCAATAAAGTGAAACATAGTAAGCCATTTAAACATGTTATTACTGCATAAGAGCAACAACAGCATCCTGCAATAATGGCTCAATCAAATTCACATAATGCTCAATCTATCTCTGAACCTGCTCCCAACATTTGTACTCATATTTCGCCCTTTTCATCCGCTTTTACACCTTGAAAGCATCAAATAAACTTGGGTTGGATTTTTTTCATACCTGTGCCCTTTTCTTTCGTCCTTTTCATTCACTGTTACACCTTATAAGATTATAAGAAATCACTTTTGCACTGAATCTAGAGTGATCCTAAACAGACAAAAAATAAGTTGATCAGAATACAACAAATATACAGTGATCTAGATAGACCAAAATTCTTACTGTAGATGATGAAATCAGCAACCTTACGTTAACACTAGACATTGATTTATCTCAAGTAAATCCTAACCAAAATCGAAATCCAAAAATCAACACGATTGAGAAATAATATGCTTAAGAAAATATAGAGAAAGTTTTAGTAAAATTGCTTATTCATTATTTATGACGTGTTGGTAGAATCAGAAAAACGCTTTTGGAGGGTTTGGAATAGCTTATCCAAACTGATTATATGAGTGAACGTTTTGAATAGGCAACATTAGAATCGGTTAACCAAATGTGTTGTCATGTTTTAAGTGGAACATATTGCAATTGAATCCTATAGCACACATCCCAAAGCTCAAACAATCCAGTGAACACCAAACAGAAAGTTAGTACAATAGAATGGTGACGTTGAGAAGTGTAAGGATTAAACTCAAAAGAAATTATGGATATTCATGAAAGTAAATGATCTGGTTCTATTGATAAAAGTTAAGTCACTTAAAATTTCAATGCAACAAGTCGGTATATCACAGACTACTTCATCCAATTTGTCAGGTAGTATATGTAAACTAACCAATAAGCAAATGACTCTTCGTGGGTCAATTTTAACAAGTAACATACTATAGTGAGCCTGCTTGTTTATGATCACAAATAATAGACTTTGTAATTATCAATGCTAAAATAAAAAGAGATTTGACCAGTCACGAGTTAACCAATCAGTAAAATGTAACTATAAATGTGAAGAGTTACCAATCATTCCGAGCAGCATTGACAATTTGCTGAACTTCTGCTCCGCATTTAACGGGATTTGAATTCCATTTCATCCCCTGCTGGTATCCAAATTCGCCAGACCTTAACTCACCAATAAGCTGCAAAACCGCAAATGCCACAAAGATTAATAGGATGAAATTGTCAAAAACACAAGATGCTATTAATATGTAAAAAGCACTTATGTTGACCACAATTAGACTCAAATTACAGTAATTACACAACCATATAATCGAGTACATATAAAAAAATAATAACTAAATTAAAATGTCAGAGGTTACCTAAATAACATTAGTCACTCCCCCTTCATACGATCTGGACTATGATATACGGTTAGGGTTTCATGACAAGGTAGTCTGTAGTCTGTACCGACGGTTGTCATGCTAGTGGCCAGTGATTGCGATGTGTGTGACATACACGATAGTGGGACAAGGATAAGGAGACGTGACAGTTCCATGTAGATAACGAGAGTGCGATATTAGCGGATCCATTTTTGGAGGGATCCAAAATTTGGGGGGAAGTTAGAAATGGCAGCGGGAAGTAAAATTTAGGGATGGGGGAGTGTGGGACGGATTCTTAAAAATCTATAAACAATAACAAATCTTAAAAATTATTGTATAAAGATAAGTATTAAAATTAAGAGGTAATAATAATAATAATAATAATAATAATAATAATAATAATAATAATAATAATAATAATAATAATAATAATAATAATAATCTAAAAACTAAGATTATGTATGACACTGAAATAAAATAAAAAATAAAAAATAAAAAAATAAATAATAAATAAAAAAGATGCGTGTTTTTGTATGTGAGGATGTACCATGTCTTCCAAACTATGCTCCTCGTGCCTCATATGAAATCCGAATGAACCATAACAACCTAAACTATGTCTCGACTATTCTTTCAAACTATAATAATTGTTTCATCTGAAGTGCCTAAGTCTGGGAAAACATCCAATGAGTTCAAGGTACAAACACGCTCGGAAGAAAAGAATACCATGGGCAAGTATTGCAAAAGGTTAGTGATGTATACGGATATTAGCCAAGATTATTACCTTAGGTTCATAACACACGTTACGCGAGGATGAAGTTTGAAATATAAGGAAGCGTAAACTTTGGCCTAGAATGTGGAAATTCAAATCGTCTTTTGCCTGACAAAGGTGTCACTTAATTTCGTTAAGCCAAGGACGCTTTGCTTTCCCACATGTTAGGCCTAAATGTATGATTCATAATATTTCAAAGGGATAATTCCTAATATGGCCAAATTGCCCAAGTGATTTGCGTTTTTCCCCCTAAATTCGGAGTTTCCGATTTTACCCATGTCAACTGGGCAACTCGACCTATATGACGCCAAGTGTCCGACATGAGGGCCGCCAGTTGCCCAAATGCACACAAGTTGCCCAAAAAAATTCTGAAAAGTGACACTTATGGCAGATTGCAGTTGCCCAAAAACTACAGGTTGCCCTTGGGTAAAATCTGAAACTCGGAATTCAGGGGCAAAAAATCAAATCACTTGGGCAATCTGGCCATATTAGGAATTATCCCTATTTCCAAACTACATGTAAGCGTTATACACATTTATACTGTAACCAACCATTAAGTGTGGGAATGTCATAGACAAGTTACACAAATGGACGTTCGAAAACCGAATCAAGCCGACACACCCAAACCGACCAAAGACAGTTTTGGTCAACGCTTTATAGTTTTTGTGGTTTTCAACGATTCAGGCCAAAACCGAAAAACCCCGCCTAAATCGAATTGAACATGATCTGACACAATACGGGACCGACCTAGTGTATATATTCGGTTATTAGTTTTCCATCCAACATGTTGCGGTTTTCTGTTTGATTCAATAGTAATTAGAGCTTGTTCAAACTAATTAGCTAGTTCAACATAATTTGTTATGATTTAAATAATGTAAAAGTAAGAAAGGTCAATTGTGGGCATGTATTTACCCACAAATTAATCATAGAAAATTATTAACAACAAAATACCCATGGAGAAAGACGTGAGCAAATTTGTGGGTACATGTTTACCCACAAACCACCCATGGAAATCTACCCATGACCAAGTTGGATGCTTATAATCCATGGTAACAAAATATTACCCACAACATTACCCACACATTTACCCATGATAAGTATCTATATGGCTAATGCATGGGAAAATTTTATCAGGGAAAATTTACCCACTAAATTTCCCACATATATACCCACAACAACTCATGATCTGGGCAATCCGTGGGAAATATTTTGGCGCCAATTATTTACCCACATATTGCACACCAAAGATACTTATATGGCTATTTGTGTGGGTAAATCTGTGGGAAATTCGAGGGAAAATAAAATCGACTTTGTAAGTCACTGATTGTGGGTAACGAGTGGGTATTAGGTGGGTAAATGCCCTCAAAAGGATGAGTGTGGGTAATTGTCGTGGGTAATCCATCAGATTCTTGTAGTGGTAGGTCTTCTAGTGTGTCTTAATAAAGATGTGGTGATGTAGAGGGTTGTTGTGCTATGGAAGTTCTTAAGTTTCATAGATGTTGAAAGTAAAACCGATGGATACTAAGCCTTGGGGTCCATAACTAGTGAGTGAAGTTCTTGAGGTTTTGGTTATGTTTGTGAAGCTTAGGGGCTGAGATATATCATAGAAGTAAATGAGATGATGGTGAACGAACAAGAAAACTTAAGTGCTCAATGTTCAATAACGAAGACCTATTCGTTTTATCCCTATTGATTGAAAGAGTATTAGGATAAGTGTTTTAATATATGTTGTTAAAATACTTGGGTGTAGATTCTTTCGGATGTGACTTTGAATGACTACAATCGTAAGTCAGATTTACTTGAATATTTCGGATGAAATACTTAAGTTGTCAATCCTACTTTGTTGAGATTTGATAGTGCTAAAGAATAGCAAGACTTGATAATACATCTATAACTTAAGTGTAAGTTATGACTTGATGTAAATCCTTATCGTCTTGAAGGATGACACATTACTTTCATGTTAACCAAGTGAGGTAACATATATAGATACAAGACAATATCTATAGTCACAAGTTAGACTTGTGATTTTGATATTTTATGTAATCTACGTAAGTAACAAGTCCGGATTAGTTAGGAAGTTGTCAAGTCACCAAATAAGTGAAGCTAATGGATGAAGGATGAGTTAAGGATGGAAGAATGTAGTAACCGTTGGTAATGACTACAAAACATTTGTGGTTAGGGACCCATGGATGGCAAGGAACCAAATAAAGGATTCCTTCCTTTATGCATAAGGGTTCCTTGGGTGAGTTTTGTTTAAATTGAGTTTTTGGCGGGAAGTGGTTTCCTATTGGTTATAATAAGTAAAAATGGTCCTAACATGCTTAATGAATACTGAGGGAAATGTTTCTCACTAAAGTGAATGATTTGGTGGAGGAGTGGTGATTACGTTGGCATTGCAAGATTTTGGAGATGGTGTTGGAGTAGCAGGGTTGAGGACGTTTGTATCTTTGATAGGTGAGGAAATTTTGAGTGATGAATCACTTGATGATGATGAGCTTAGTTGAACGGTTTTGTTGAAGCAACATGGTTTTACACTAATCATAGCGGTTTTCCTAATAGGTCTAGATGATTCGGATTAGGTGTTGGATTTAATCATTTCAAGACTTTGGTTAGCTAGAATTATAAGAATAAGAGAAGTGATGGTGATGGTGTGAATTGGAAGTATGAATGTCGGTCAATTTATAGGAAGAACATGTTATGAAAAGTAGTGTTTGGATTAGATGTTGTTCCATAGATATTTGGAGGTTCCTAATCATTTGGAAGAGTTCAAAAAATTTGAAGTCAATCCAATGGAGTTGGGTGGAGTGAAAGACTAGCTTATGCACTAAGTACTATGTGATCATGGAAGATAATGTTCCACAGATTTGGAGGAACCAAAGGAAAGGTTCCTTCCTTGTAACAGAAAGGTTCCTTGGGTTAGTTTAGCCAAGTTTGAAATTTTGACGGGAATGATGATCCTATTGTTGAAAGTGTGCTAAGAGGGATCTAAGAACTAGTGATAAATACTAACAAGCATGTAGGAAGCAATTTTGGAACCTAAGGATTACTATAAAAATTCAAAAAATTCAAAGATTAAAAAGTTTTTTGAATGTCTGGAGGAACCAATCGACAACAAGGACGGAACCAAGTCTTTGGTTCCGCCAAATCCGTGGAGACCCAGAATTGAGACAGAATGCATTTTCGAAGCAGTAAACGTTTTCCGATTTTCCAAATTTTTCTTAAAACTTAAGTAATCAATTATTTGTAGGTAGAAGATACAAAAAAATGAAGGTAGAAACATGCTTACCGATAGAGTTTACAAGAGCGATCCTAGCATTCATATTAATAGCCGAAAATGGAAAATGGCAAAGTACTTAAAAGTTATCCCCTGCAAATATTGTTAGTACACACATAATCCACAGACATAGTATCATCCTACAACATCTTAAAAACATAAAATAACATTGTTTCAACGACCAAATTGTTCAAATTTACCCTTGTGCCAAACAATCCTTACAAGGGACAATTATCGACTTCTGAAACCCGTTAAAACATCCTAATAATACTTGAAGCATATGCACCTAATTAGATGTGATAGATTAAAACCAAAAACACATATTCTAAGACATGTTTGCATATAGATCAAGCCGAGGATTATGATCTTACCATAAACGGAAATTAATCCAAACACGGAAAATTGATAACACCAAAGTGTTATCATCCAAACATGACATGGTTAGTTAACATGATCAAACAAAGATGACTATCTATCATATAGCACGACTCATTCATTAAACATCATAGTAGAAGCATATATATACCAAACACCATTTTATAAGACTACTATATGTTTAAAAATGTAGTGACTCATTTAGACACTTGACCATATTTCAAGATACTTCATTAGCATAACTCAATACTCATTCCTAAGTGAATTAAGCAAGATAATCACTTAACATATGCAAAGATGAAAATCAAAGACTATAAGTACTACAAAAGCATTTTATCAACTTGGTGCACAAGATCTAATCAAAAGTCCTATCAACCAAACAAATAGAATATCAAGGCAAGAATGACACTTATGTATCACAAATAAGCAAGTGTAATCCCAACTTAAAACAAGCAAACAACATGTATGCAAACAACTAAAACAAGTAGTCATATAAGCATAGCATAATTAGCGAAACATTTTTCATATTATATTCCACTTCAATGGTAATTTGATACATGGATCGTGCTCTATTTTAAAAACCATTCATTTTGAAAATAAGAGTTACGAAGCTCTGATGCCAATTGTGAAATCGTAGAGGGGGGTGAATACGTTTCCATTTAAAAATCTTTAAACTTGTTGTATCAAATATAGTATAAACCATTGAGTCAAGTTACGCCATTATTAGTCCGGTTTATCTTTCTTTTCTAAAACATCCATATGACAAATTTCCGATCAAGCTTGCTGTAATATGAGAAATGCTAATAATAGTGTTATGACTAATATAAAGCATATGGCATAATAAGTTGTCACACAAGCATAAACTTCAAATCAGAACACAAACAATAATATAATGCAAGTGTAAAAGTAAAGAAAGTGCAAACCGAACATGAGGATTTATAGTGGTTCGGTCACGGATCTCCTCTCCGCCCTACTCCACTCCCCGAGTACCCAACTCGAGAGTTACTTCACTAGATCAACAAGCTCCCTTCTTGGCGGAGAAAACCTTACAATCGTCGCTTACACTTTTTCCGGTACAAAGCTACATACCGAGTTCTTTTACAAGGTACAACCACTCCTATCGTTGCCTATACAATATTTCCGACCCTAAGCTAGATGTCGAGTTCTTTTCCAAGGGTACAACCACTCCCGCTAGTTCTTTTACAAGGGTACAACAACTCCCGCTATGTTTTGTGGCGCAACATAGAAACCTTGTATTTTATGGCACAAACACATAAACCATCTAACCTATAGTAATGAGTACAATGATGATCCAAGACATAAATGTCTAATGAATATGAATGACTAATCTAAAAGAACTTCCATTGATAGAAAGCCTTCAATGAATGAAGATCACAAGTTCTCCAATCTTGTTGTGATGGATCTTCATATATGTATGCATGTGGCGGATGATGATAGCAAGATCTCCAAGCTTCTTTGGTGGATCAAGATGTATGATATGCTTACAACAAAGATGAATGTTAGAAGCATTATGATCATGATGATGAGGGTGACTAATTATGTTTTCTACATGGTTTTCTATTGATCTAAGATTATGCAAAGTTTAGAGAGAATATGTGTTTTTCTATTTTCATCAAGTTGTTTGAAAAACCATGAGCTACTATTTATAGGAAACAAGTAAAGAGGTTTTTTCAAATCATGTTCCAAATATCTTACTATTTTTATCTCTAGTCACATCAAGATCTTCTAATGTCAACTACAACATTCTCTTACAAAATCTATGATATTTCTTACAAGATCTATGACATATCTTACAAGATCATTTGGAAATATATACATTCTATAAGACACTATTCATGAGGTAATAAAAGAGTGTTTTTCATATCTTAACTACATTAGAATGCATTTAGGCCATTCCTAAAAAGGAAGTCTTAAAAAAATAAGACCAAAAACATTTCTTTAATTGGAAGGATTTCAAACTAATCTTAACTACATATGAATAGGAGTTAAGTAACATTATGAGTTTTAATCGCTTTAATTGTATCAGCCACTAATATTTATAAACCTCATTAACTTGCAATAGCCCATTTAGTGAATCTGATAAATCCAATTAATAAAATTAAATAAAAAAAATTAAAAAACTGCAATATGATTTTTCACGTCTATACTATAACTACCTTTTAATGCATATTTCATATATATATATAAAGCCTACAAAGTAACTCACAAACTAACACAGTTTCATCTGAGCTTCTAAACACACATTACACTATTAATAATTTAAATGTTCTACTTTTAAAAAACATATATATACTACATTTTAAAGTATTTGAGATAATATTAAATAAGAAAAGTTTAAAATAAAAAACATTTGCTCGACACAAACATATTCACGTGGTACACGCCGCCGCATTGCGAGGGTACCTTTCTAGTTATGAAAAATACATTTAGACAAACGTATATACTAACTTAAAAAGGTAAGTTACTTGTATATGAAAAATATATTAGCTAGCTATATAATATTTAGCAAGTTACTAAAAATGTTTTATATACTTATGTTGTTATAAGACACATTTTTATATATTGTAAACTTACTAATATTATCTAGACACCTAATGTGGCACTTATTTTATTTAACACCTAAAGTGCACTTTGACACCTAAAATACTTAAAGACTCTAAAAGTATTTTAGTCATTCTAAATGGTTGGTCAGGGGGTTTGATCATAATGCCACATAACAAACATGTACGAACCTGTGTTGTAGCATATGAGGACTCGAGACGTTGAGAGGTGTTGAATGTATGTTGAGACAAAATAAGATTACAAGTAACTTGTACATTTTACGTTATGTATCAAGTTATATGTTTGTCATCAATCAAAACAAACGAGACTGTGTAGATTAAATATCGTAATATTTGCACTAACAGGCTCGTTTACACCCCTAGACATGTACAAATACTAATGAACATATATACTAAATCAGGGCCCCTCACAAATGATAATCCTGTGCGGATACTCCACTTGCATATGTTAATCACAGCCACTGCACAAGAAAGAACAAGTTGGATTCTATTCTCTTGTTATTATAAAACTCATTCAAAATTTGATAAGATGGTAGACTGTTTATATAATTAACTCATTACAAATTATTGACAAGACTCATGAAAAATGGCTCAACTACAGTCGGCAATTAAGCAAGACAACTTAATTACTTTAGGGTGGTGGCAATGGTCACTACAAAAAAAAAAAAAAAAAAAAAAAAAAACCATACCTCCCAACCCACCAATAATATCATTACACCTCACTCACACTTTTTCCATACCTCCCACCCTTATTTTAGTGGCAATGGTCACTTTTTTCATACCTCCATCTTTTTATTTTTTTATTTTTTATTTTCATAAATAAATAATTTAATAAAAACATAATATTTCATTAATAATTAAAATAAAAATACATAATACTTGGAAAAAAAAACATAATTAATAGAAAATTACATAATACGTAAAAAAAAAGAAAATAAATAACTAGTCATTTAGGTATGCTAAGTTTTGAGCCTCAACGTGCTCCGTAAGATCATATTGGAGACGATAATGGATTTGTTCGTCGAGTAACTCCGGTAGTACACTATCGTCATAGACTGGCGCGACCGGCGGATCCATTATATGAACCGGTGATATTGCCTCCTCATCGTCTTTTAAAATCATATTGCACAATATGATACACGTATTAACGATTTGCCGAATCTTTTCGACCGTCATAGGACGGAGAGGACGACTGAGAATCACCCATTTGGCCTTAAGACGACCAAAAGCTCGCTCGATAACTTTTCTTGCAGACTCTTGTAACGTCTTGAATCTCTTTTCCTTCGGCTCAGTGGGATACTTATATGCTTTAACAAACGTAGAATATGTAGGATAGATTCCATCGGTAAGATAATATCCACGTTTGTAATTACGTCCATTTACAGAAAATGAACTGTTTGGCGCCGTTCCATTTCGCTCCGTAAGATACAACGGAGACTGATTCAAAACATTTATATCGTTGTTAGCACCGGGAGGACCAAAAAACGAATGCCAAATCCACAAATCGTATGAAGCGACGGATTCAAGCATAATAGTCGGGTATTGGTGATCGCCACGCTTATATTGGCCTTTCAAATGTCTAGGACAATTTCGCCAAACAAAATGTGTACAATCAATGCTACCAAGCATTCCAGGAATGTGATGTTGTTCTTCATGTGCCTCGTATAAGCGTGCAATGTCATGGGATGTCGGCCTACGTAAGAACTCTCGACCATATAATTCAATAACCGCATTGCAAAAATAATCAAGGCATTCACCTATAAAGAATAATAACGACAACATTATTAAAAAAAATAATAACGACAACAAAAAAAAATAATAATAACGACAACATTATTATAAAAAATAATAACGACAACATTATTATAAAAAATAATAACGACAACATTATTAAAAAAAATAATACCTGACGTTCTTCGTGCCATGTTTAAATAGTCATCAAATCTATCGGGAAGTTCGCCCGTTGCGAGTTGCCGAATGGCCGATGTGCATTTATGTAATGCCGTGAAACTTTTTTTCCCCCTCGCATCATATCCCTCTTGAAACCATTCGAATCTCGCTTCAATATCACCAACAATTCTTAAAAACAACCTTTTATTCATACGAAACCTATCTCGAAAAATATGGTGGGCAAACTTTGGTCGTTCAACGAAATAGTCATTCTTTAGATTTTTTAAAGCTTTTTCACGAAAACGGGTGACAGACTCCCGTGTTTCGGTAGAGGTTGCCGTGTCCTCAATCGAATCGTACACGGCTAAAAAGGTTGATAGAGTACTACCCGTGGAAACATTTTGACCGAAACGTTGGGGGGGGGGGGGCGAAATATAAATCATCGGATGACAAAGATGATGACAACATTGTGTGAAATATTTAGTAGTAATTTGTATTGTGTGTGGGATATTTGAATACGTGTAGTTTATTTGTAATGTGTCGTATTTATAGGATTTTTTTTTTTTTTTTTTTTTTTTATTTTTTTTTATGCTCCAACGTTCCAATTAACGGCTAGTTTTCTCCCAAACCGCGTAGGTGAACTTCCCCGCTGAGCCTCACCGTTGGGGCAAACCGCTGGGGTGGCGGCGGTGTTCCCCGGCGGTTTGGGGCAAACCGCTGGCCACCCCACAACCATTGCCAGTACCCTTAGCTTTGGCTTGGGTGGCTTTCTTAGAAATGTCTAAATCGCATAATATATTATGTAGATGGTCCTAATAGAAAGTTAAGGGTCCGCTTGGTTCAAAATAGGGAAAGGTAAAGGTAAAGGGAAAGGGAATGCAAATGATTGAGTGAGGTGGGTAATTAATACCTTACCCCTCAATTTACTCTATAATGTTGATTACCCACTACGGGGTAATCAATACCTTTGCACACCCCTAACCAAGCACCTAATTTGAGTGAGGTGGACCCTTTTGAATTCCTTACCCATTCCCCACCCCCTTAACCCCCTTACCAAGCACCCTCTAAAGTTTGTAATACTACGTATTAATCAATAGCTAAATGAAACAATCAAACCAAAAGCCAAAACTAGAAAAGCCAAAGATAAAGCCAATGACGACGCTTCTTCAAAACATAACAAATTCAAAAGTGACTAAAGACTAACAAGAAAATATCATTTAAGTAAATTAATTACAAGAAAATATGAGTACCATTTTAACAATTAAAAATAAATTACATATAAATTGTGTCTTGTTTATAAGTCGTGTAAGACCAAGTCATTTATGCACGACAACGTAGTCAAACTAAGTAACGTAGCTAGTATTCTATTTTGTTTTAACACTTACGACATTTGATAATCATCTATTATCTGTTACTCTATTTTTTGCGTGTCAACTCACAAAAATGTGGTGCGTTTTTCATAAATGTAATTAGTGGCGTAGATGAGTTAGCGGAGGCTCTGTACAAAGATTTTCATAAGGCCTAAACATGATGATGAAAATTTATTGTAATCATTTAGCTTTAAGTTTTAATAAGTTCTTTGTCACTCTATATCACTTTAAGGTGAGTTTAACATATATTTAGAGCATAATTTCATATATCGTTAACATTTTGAAGTTGAAAGTAAATTTTGAGGCTCTAAAAATATACAACGGGATATATATTTTGAGCCTTTTAAAATTTTGAGGCCTTGTGCAATAGCACACCTTGCAAACTCTTGAATACGGCTCTACATGTGATCATGAATACGTACCGATTCGGTTTGTTTTTTGTGTTTTAGATGCAATAATATAATCTTTAACTTACAGTTTTTTTTGGTGACTTTTATTGAACTTACAATTAAGTAAGAAATATAATGATGAAAATGATTAAACTGTAATTCCATATAATTATCTTTTTGTTGTGTGGTAGTTGGATTATATATGTTTCTAGATTGTCGATATATATTATATAGTAAGCAAATTAAGAAGACTTGGGTTCTCTTGCCGGTTTTCATCGAATATTTTACATTATCCTAATATATATTGGGATGATTTGCACACTTTCAACATGATATTGATATTGTACAAGTATTGAATGCACTATTTAAAATGTTTCAAATCAATTGTAAATGTGTGCAAATCTATTCTCAATATATATCAAGAGGTGAGTTATTTTATAAACTAAGTTTTTGTTATAAACTGAGGGACAAATCTTCACCATTTATCTAGTTTGATCTAATGGTGGGGATTAACCTAAGATTTAATAAAACAACCTAAGTCCATGTTTTTTTTTTCTTATCCTTTTTGTCTATCTTTTTTTATTTTTATTTTTTATTTTATTTTTGTTTTTTTTACTTCACGTTTTTTTCCCTTTAATTCAAGTTTTATTTTTTATTTTATTTTTTTTGTTTTTTTACGTTTTTTTCATTTTTCATACATATTCGTCGGTTTTTTACGTTTTCGTTAGTTTTCTTACGTTTTCGTTCATTTTCATACATATTCGTCCGTTTTCATACGTTTTCGTCTGTTTTCTTACGTTTTCGCTCGTTTTCATACGTTTTCGTCTGTTTTCTTACGTTTTCACCCGTTTTCATACGTTTCGTCCCTTTTAATACGTTTTCGTCTGTTTTTATACGTTTTCGTCCGTTTTCTTACGTTTTCATCTGTTTTCGAATTTTTTTCATATGTTTTCGTCTGTTTTCGCTCGTTTTCATACGTTTTCGTCCGTTTTCATATATATATTCGTCCATTTTCATCTGTTTTTGAATTTTTTTTCATACGTTTTCGCCCGTTTTCATACGTTTTCGTCTGTTTTCATATATATTCATCCGTTTTCTTACGTTTTTGTCCATTTTCATACGTTTTCGTCCGTTTTCATATGTTTTCGTCCGTTTTAATACGTTTTCGTCCGTTTTTATACGTTTTCGTCCATTTTTATACGTTTTCATATGGTTTCATCTGTTTTCATTCATTTTTGTCCGTTTTCTTACGTTTTCGTTCGTTTTCATACATTTTCGTTCGTTTTCATACGTTTTCATTCATTTTCGTTCGTTTTTAAATGTTTTCAGACGTTTTCATACCTTTCTGAATATCACAAGTGATATACTGTGATTATCAAAATATCACTTGTGATATTCAAAATATCGTGAGTGATATTGAATATCACTCGCGATATTCTAAATATCACAAGTGATTTTTAACATTCTGTAACATGAAAATCACAAGTGATATTCAGAATATCGCAAGTGATATTCAAAATATTGCAAGTGATATCTGAATATCGCAAGTGATATTCTGAATATCACAAGTGATTTTCAACAAATGTTCTGTGACATGAAAATCGCAAGTGCTATTCAGAATATCGAAAGTGATATTCTGAATATCAAAAGTGATATTCTGAATTTAAATCACAAGTGATATTCAGAATATTACAAGTGATTTCACGCTTTTTTTAATTCACGTTTTTTCAAAAGTGATATTTTAAATATCACTCTGAATATCACAAGTGATATTCAGAAAATCACAAGTGATATTCAGAAAATCACAAGTGATATTCTAAGTATTACAAGTGATATTTCAAATATCACAAGTGATTTTCAACTAATATTTTGTAACATGAAAACCACAAGTGATATTCTAGATATCACACGTGATTTTCAACTAACGTTTTGTAACATGAATATCACTTGTAATTTTCTGAATATCACTTGTGATATTCAGCTTATCACTTGTGATTTTCATGTTACAAAACATTAGTTGAAAATCACTTGTGATATTCAGAAAATCACAAGTGATATTCAGAAAATCGCAAATGATATTCTGAATATCACAAGTGATATTCCGAATATCACAAGTGATGTTCAACTAATGTTTTGTAACATGAAAATCACAAGTGATATTCTGAATATCAAAAGTGATATTCAGAAAATTACAAGTGTTATTCAGAATATTATAAGTGATTTTCACGTTTTTTTAATTCACGTTTTTTTACTTTCTTACGTTTTCTTCTGTTTTTGTTCGTTTTCATATGTTTCTGAATATCACAATTGATATTATTAATATCACAACTGATATTTGAATATCAAAGAAAATCACTTGTGATATTAAGAATATCAATTGTGATATTCAGAAACGTATGAAAATGGACGGAAACATATGAAAACGAACGAATACATATGAAAGCGTAAGAACACGCCTGGAAAGGGACAAAAACATATGAAAAATTGATGAAAACGGACGAAAACGTATAAAACTGCTGAAAAGTATGAAAACAGACGAAAGCGTCTAAAAACAGACAAAAATACATAAAAACGGACGAAAATGTTTACAAACGTATGAAAACAAATAAAAATGGATGAAAGCATATAAAAACAGACGAAAACGTCTTAAAATGGACGAAAACGTATAAAAACAGACGAAAACGTCTGAAAACAGACGATAATGTAAAAAATTGATGAAAACGTTTAAAAGCGGATAAAAACGTCTGAAAACGTATAAATACTGCCGAAACGTATGAAAATAGACGAAAACGTTTGAAAACAGACAAAAATGTACAAAAATGGACGAATACAGACAAAAACGTCTGAGTATCACCGAATATCACTTGTGATATTCAGAAACGTATGAAAACGTCTAAAATTGGCCAAAAAAAATTGAAAAACGGACGAAAACCTATGAAAATGAACGAAAATGTAAGAAAACAGACGAATATGTAGGAAAAAGGACGAAAACGTCTAAAAACGGACGAAAACATAAAAAATGGAAGAAAACGTATGAAATCAGGCGGAAACAAATGTAAACATATGAAACCGGACGAAAACGTATAAAAACGGATGAAATCGTGTAAAAACGGATGAAAACGTATGAAAACGGACGAAAACGTATATAAACGTATGAAAACGGACAAAAACGTATAAAAATGGACGAAAACGTCTGAAAACGGACAAAAACGTATAAAAACGGATGAAAACGTATGAAAATGGACAAAAACGTCTGAAAACATATAAAAACTGTCGAAAACGGATAAAAACGTCTGAAAACAGACGAAAACGTAAAAAAACGGACGAAAACGTATAATAACGAACAAAAACGTAAAAAATGGACGAAAACGTAAAAAAAGGTAAAAAATCGTCTGAAAACAGACAAAAACGTCTGAAAACGTATATAATCATGTGAAAACAAACAAAAACGGACGAAAACGTAATAAAGTGAGAAAAAATCGTGAATTTATTTAAAAAAGAAAAGCTTGACTTAAAAAAAAAAAAAAAAAAGAAAAAAAAAAGAAAAAAAAAACGTGAATTAGAAGAAGAAAAAAAAGGAAAAAATATATAACGTTAATTGGAATAAAAGCAAAAAAAAATAATAAATAAATAAAGTGAATAATAAAAAAGACAAAAAAAAAAAGGAAAAAAAAGACATGGACTTAGGTTTTCATGTTTAATTTTAGGTTAATTCCCACCATTAGATCAAACTAAATGGATGGTGGGGATTTATCCCTTAGTATGTAACAAAAAACTAGTCCCTAAATGAATTTTTCTCTGTATATCAATCTCTCGAAAGAAGAATTGGAGAAAGATGTCCTTTTATGTTGTCTTGTCATAAGTTGACACTAAATCAAGATAAATTACATGTTTCGTCCCTTTAGTTTATCAAAAATTACACCCACCGTCCCTATTTGAATTTAATTACACCATTGATACTTAATTTTTAAACTAACTGCATAGATGGTTCATATTTTAAAATATAGGGAACAATTTTGTACTACCTCCGTCCCATTTAAAGTGTCCACTTTCATAATGCACAAAGTTTAAGGAGATTCCACTAACTAAACTCTCCACCAATCAAATATTACTTTTACCCACTAAACTCTCATCTTATTGGTTGGAAGGTACAAGTGGACACTTTAAATGAGACATGCAAAGATTCCATTGTGGACACTTTAAATGGGACGGAGGGAGTAATAATCTATAGTTTTTTATTACATGGATAGTCCATATCTTTTTTACACGGATATTCTCTATTTTTCAGATAAGGATTATTAATGAAAATAGTTTAAAAAATATGGATTATTTATGTAATTAAAATCGAATATGAACGACAAGTGTGATTTTGGGTAAACTATAAAGACGAAACATGTAGTTTTTTCCTAAATCAATAACACATCATGGAGGACTCTGATCAAGTCGTCCCAATTCATCCATTTTGCCTATTGGTTTCGATTAAAAAAAAAGATAGATCAATTAAAGAAAAACAAAGTCATGTTGAATGCTCTTCTTAATTTGAAACCGTCATAACTTTGATATACGTTTTGCAATGATATGTAGTATAAAATGAAGGTCATGGGTTCAGATCTTATCCTCATGTCTTTGTAATCATGGTATTATGTGACTTACTTCTTTAATGGTTGTGAGAGAAGTCGATGCGGGCCGCTAGAGGACCAGTTACCCTTATTATTATTATTATTATTATTATTATTATTATTATTATTATTATTATTTTTCTTTTTCTAGGTAGTTTCTAATAAGCACCGACAGTTTTATCCATATTGTTTGTGCAATCGAGATATGAAAGAAAATTTAGGCATAAGACAACACTACAATAACTAGAGATTAAATCAAGGTTCTATATTGTTTTTGTACTTAAGGGGAAGATCGGTTAACATTGTTATTCTCTTGTAAGAAAACTAAGAGCACAACGAGTCATAACTTGTGTTAACACTATTTTACCTGCCACGTCAGCACCACATCATTGTCATAACTTGTGTAACATCATAACACCAATAACACCACCTTTTGAGACCCACATTTTTTTAAATTACAATTTACAAATTCTACCATTAACAATTTCATTCGCTAAAACCATTAACTAGTATTTCATTTATTAAACTAATATACAAATAACATTTTTATAAAAAAAAAAGT
This sequence comes from Artemisia argyi, assembly GCA_030686995.1. Lineage (NCBI taxonomy): Eukaryota > Viridiplantae > Streptophyta > Magnoliopsida > Asterales > Asteraceae > Artemisia > Artemisia argyi. Next base: position 7,738,568 of record CM060705.1, read on the forward strand.
AATAATAAATAAATAAAAAAACACAAAACTATTAACTGTTTAACCTCAAACTATATGTTGTGTTGGTCCAATGGTATCCAGTCCAACCCATACCCACACTAACACATACACCCTGTTAAAAAAAAAAAAACGTAAAATCACAAACCACATACGCAAAACCCACAAACGTAAACACAAATTTAATACAAGGGCTGTTTTGAAAATCAAATGTATATGCCACAACGTGAGTTACCATGGTAACGTAAATCACAACGCAGGTCCAACGCAAACGAATGGGAATTGGTGTTAAAACCATAACGGCGTTGAAAATCCTCCACATCGGACAAATTGGCGTTGGGGCGTTATGATTCCTCGTGCTCTAACAAGATAATAACTAAACCAAATATGTTTTATGGAAAATGTATGTATGGTAAATTAGAGCTGTAAATAGACCCCATTGATAAGGTTTGAGTGATGTTAACTAAAAAAGAGCTTAATGTTCGAATCATCATTATTAAGGACCTCAGGTTGGTTGAGGTTTTTTTTTTTTTTTTTTTTTTTTAATTTATTTGTTTTTTTTTTAAAATCCAATTACACCAAGTGGTTCCATAACGAGATGTAGAGATTGTTGACGAAGAATGGGGCTTGTGGTTTAGTGGTAGAAGCTTAAGCAATTAAGCGAGCCACGGGTGTCAGTAGTACCGGTTGGGTGACCTTTCGGGAAGTCCTCGCTTGTGGACCACAAGCTTTGTTGATATTAGGCAATAAAGAGGAGACCCTGTATGCCATTAGTTGCGCAGGTTCGAATCCGAGCCGGCTCCGGTTTTCATCCGGCCGTTACTCCAGCGAATTATAATCGTGAGGAGGCGAAACGGTTTTCGGGCGGACGCCGTTAAAAAATCCTCATTGCGCCAGCGTGGACCTAGTTAAGACAACATAGTCTGGGTATGTGGCGGATGAGGGCCTACCATGGGGTGGGTGCGACTCTAATTCAAAAAATGAAAGTCACCGTTTAAAAAAAAAAGATTGTTGACGAAGAAAATACCAAAAACTGATAATTTGTTAATCCTAAAGGAAAAGGTGGTACATGATGAAGTTGGTAGCAGTTTGTTAATCCTAACGATAATGAAAATGAAGTTGATGAAAAGATGTATAATGATATTGATGGTGAAGATTTTGATGACTACATAGACAAAATTTGAATAGATTAATGAAAAAGGCTGAAATAAAGTTATTTCAAGTGAAGGAGCCAAAATATAAAATTGCTCCAATGATGTATAGGAAATATTTAGACTTATTTGTCGAATTCAAAACTGTGAGGGCCACAAATCATTCCAAGCGTTCAATCTTTCGTCCAACAGTGATGAATAGAGATTATGAAAGATTATTTTTCTAAAATATCTTTTAAGTTTTTCATGTCAAACAAATATTATATTTAAAGTAACTTATTTTTTGAAAACATAAGCTTAATCTACCAATAAGTTTGTGTGCTAAACACGTCCATAGACTTCCTTCCATTCCATACAACTTTTTTAACGCTAAGCTTCTTTCATAAATTGTAGAGTTAACTACATTTTTTATCCTTGTGGTTTGTCGGGTATTTTTTTTTTCTTTCCAAAATTTCAAAATGTATAGAATCCTCTCCATAAATGAAACAGCCGTTTCGGGTTTGGTCTAAATTTAATAACATCATTAATGACTTATTCTGTCACTCAACACCTTCATGTAAGGGAAAATTTGTCTCTTTTTATTCGAAACTCTTCGCTCTTCTTCTTATTAATATCCATGTTGACTTATTTGGTTAAAATAAAAAGTCACAAAAACAAACCAAAAAACACACACTGATTGTTTCTTGCAGTGAATGCCGATCACCAGCTGTAATTCACACTTCATGGACGACATTTTACCTAGGAAGGTGTTTCTATTATTGTTCTGAATATTAAAGAAATAAACAAGTAACCATTTTCAAACACCATTTCATTTTTTTTTCCCAAAATCATCAACTACCTGAAATATTAAAGAAATAAACAAGTTAACAAGGAAATGCATATCGTGCTCAATATTTTAGCAGTGGTCACCGGTCACATCCATTCATTTTATTGAAAGCGTTTGCCTCACAAGACGTACCATTTGGCATGCGTTCTTTGGTGTTTTCAAGGCGAACAATGACATCAGCGTTATACGTCAATCGTCTATTTTCAACGTTCTAAAAGACCGGACACCACATATTTTGTTTGTGGCTAATGACGTGCCTTACGAATGGGGATATTATCTTACTGATGTGATATATCTGAAATGACTGTTCTAGTTAAGTCTATTTCACAGTCAGGTGCGAATGTTGCAAAACGAATAAGGTATAAGCAAGAGCATGAAGTAGCAAGAAAAGATGTGGAACGAGCTGACGCGCTTAAGAAAAAGTGGGCTTTAATAAAAAAGTTCGCACAACAGATGACTATTAAGAAAATAACGAATATGATTTACACATGCATAATATTACATAGTATGATTTTAAAAGACAAAAAGAAGGCATTCTCTCACTACTTTTATTCAGAAGAGCAATATCGTGATGATAATTCCGTATGAACGCATGAATAAATGTTACAAGTTATTAGGGATTTAGTAAACGAGGAAACTCATTTAAACCTTAAAGCCCATTTTAGTGGAATACATTTGATTCGAACAAATGCACAATAATTTGTAATTTCGTTTCATTTTACTTATTATTTTAACGTCTTTTTTTTTTTTTTTTTGAATTATTAATTGAATGTATTTAATTGTTAATGAATTTTAATTTTAGTGTTTAAAATTAACGAAAATGAAAAAAATCTTTTATATAATACAAGAATTACATTATTTTGGAGTGTTTTTGCAAAACCCTTCTCATTGAAAAAAAAATTGGACCAATAGGAGAGCTCGATTTTGACACATAAGCAAATTTAAGCAATATGATTGGCCAATAAAAAGTCAAAATTGAATTGATCTTGGTCAAACTTTAATAAATTTGGTGGAGAATTTGATTGATAAAAAAAACATATAAAAACATAGGTGTCAAATTTATGAAAATAAAAACTTAAGAAAAGAGGAGGTAATTAATAAAACTTTAGTGGTTGAATTTTAAATATATTAGAGTTAAGTGTAAAATTATAAGTCTCCATGTTTTTTAATAACTTTAGATAATAAACAATTAACCCCTTACACTTTATACCCATATACTTTATAATGTTAACTTTGTTTAAAATTACATGAGTAATAGTATTAGGTTTTTTTTTTTTTTTTTTTTTTTTTTTTTTACTTTCATCAATTAAAGTAAATTTAGTAAATATGCGAATTAGTTTTAATATACGTTAAATATTTTTTAAACTAACATTAGTTTTAAACTTTAATCCATTAGAATATTTTTTTTAAATAAGGACTCATGTTACTATATAAAAGTTTAATTTATGCGTACACGGATTTGAAATACGGCTAAATTATTAGTAACGGGAATATAAATAACAAATGGTAAGCATGAGTTACTTTGATATGAAAATAAATATACGTGATTCTACTTATAACAACGACTCATGAAATTGTTATTTAAAACTTATATATGGATATCCATAATATTAACCTCAAACTCAACATCTCTGTCAGTTAAAAACGTTATACAAAGCTAATTAATAAAAAAAACAAACAAAAACACATCGGTTAGATAGTCATTCTTTAATATAGAAGGTGTTTTCTTTAAATTATAAAAAAAATGCATGCATCACAATCCTTATTTGATAAGAATCACCTCCTAAAAAAAAAAAAAAACGAAGATATAAGTAAAAGAAATACCACAATTACAAAACACATCGTAAATTGATAGCACGGGTTTGCAAAACTAAAGAAGATATAAGTAAAAGAAATACCACAATTACAAAACACATCGTAAATTGATAGCACGGGTTTGCAAAACTAAAAGCATATATTACTAACATCTCATGCAAGTCAAGTATTATCATGTTCCTAAAATAATAGGTAGATTAGAACATATATACATATGAGTTTTTTATCTTTAGTCCACTAAGAAAAACTATTTGAAACATGTTAAGTGGTTTATTTTTAAATCGATAATAATACATAATCAAATCAAAATTTTAAAAACCCTGTGCATGCACAGGTATTATAACTAGTAAAAGTTGGTGGTAATAACACTTTACCATTTAAAAAAAAATTTGGTGATAATATTGGTTGTGTTATTACTGATATTTTTATTTTATTTTATTTGAATTATTAATGTAATGTTTTTTAATTATTAATAAAGGGTAAGAATCTAGTGAGAAGAAACCTTAAAATGAGAAGAATGAGAAATAACTATAACTGCATATTTGAGATACATCGACTTGAATTAGATGCATCTCTATTTATTTAGATGCATCACAATTAGTTTCGAAAGTGATTTTGAAGTGAAAACGATGCAAAGTAGTACTAGCAACAAATTTGACCCGCAGAGGACGAAAAATACATAAAATTCGTCAAACTTGACGAAATGCATCTAATATATGTATATGCATATAATTTTTAGCTAGAAAATATATTATGATGCATCTAAAAGATTATGGATGCATCTAATTCACGTTGATGCATCTCTAATGTGTAGTTATAGTTATTTCTCGTCATTCTTATTTTAAGTATTATTCTCGTTTGATCCTTAGTCTATTAATAAAATTTAAGTTTAATATTTAAAATAAAAGAAAAAAAAAAAATGGAAAAATAGAAGTTGATGGTCAAAGATCTACAACAAAGGAATAAAATTTGAGAAAAGTTTAATAAGACTAGATTTGAGTGTGGAAAACAACATTGATTTTATCGACCAAATAATAATACACCCAAACCAAAAATAAATACCCATTTCTAACTCTTTCTTCTTCTTCTCCTCTTTGCCAATCAATCAAACAAAAATTTGACAAACACAAAACACCTGTTGATATTCTTCTCCTGTTTAGCTAATAATTATGTCTGCAGTATCGAATTCATCGCTGCTTTTACTCAACAATCACTCATCTGGTAAACTATATCCTCTTTTCCATACCCACCCACTTACTTTTATTGCTAACTTAACATTTTTGTCTTGTTGGCCGGCTAATCCACGGGGTTTAGGTAAAGCCCTCGTTTGCACCTGGCAGGAATTGAACTTGAGACCTCACATATTTTAGTGTGATAATGACAAGCCTTTTTGCCACTAGGCCACTCCTGAGTGGTTATTTTTGTGTTGTTACTTTTTTGGGTTTAGGAAGTAGTATTTTTAGGGAAAATGTAAAAATACTAGCCAGGATTTAATCGTTTATGTGTAGATAGAAACAAATGCCATTTTTTGTCTTGCGTGAATGTTAGAATTGAAATGTTGATGCAATATAAGAAATGGTTTTCTACAGATCGTTTAACTGTTGATGTTGTATGTAAGAATCGTTCTTATTTTAGTGACAATGAATGACAACGAGCTTTGTCCTAATTCCGAGTTTGTAACTAAGAAGAAAATGGCTTCAAAATTAAATTATCCTTTATGAAACTTTTGCCCAAAGTTGAGCTTTCTCTTGATGATTTTCAGACTTCGATGAGCAAGTTAGGAATCAAATTTAAAATGATTCCCATTTTTTGCATTCAACGCTTTTTTCTCCATTATAACTTCTAAAAATGTAAATAGTTTGATGAAAGTTTTTGTACGGACTGAAAAACTACGTGGTTTGATGTGTTCAATACCTGTGATATGCAACTCTTATAGCATGCCTTACATTTGGTCGACTTCTATCACAAGGATTAAATTTTGGTGACCAAAAATGTTGGTAGGTTGCTCTTTGAAGAGACATGATCAGGGACTCAACAAGTTATCATTTGGGCAAAGTCGTGCGGGTAAAACGCAACTGGTCACATCCAAAAGGACACTGTCTATTCAATTTCAAGCAAGATACAGGTAATATCAGCTGCCCAGTCTCGATTGAGTGTTACATGCAGGTGTTAAGTTTTAATAAAAGAAAGACTAGTTTTATTAGCATAGGTTGTGATTTTGACTCATACTTATGAATGCGCCAATTTGGGGCATGCCTAATAGGTCACACATGGGTCAAATGGGTCGAACGTCCCTTTCAGTGTATTGTTTATGTGTAATAACTTTTGAATCCCGTTATTCAAAGTTTTAAACAATTATGTTTTATTGGAAGAATTCATTTTGCTAAATGAGTCTGTTCATCTCATGTTTCTGCTCTCAAGCATATGGACATGCTTTATACCAGCCGTTAATTATTATTGCTTTTTTTAAATTTCAGTGACAATGGAGGATCTAACAGTGGGAGTGCCTTCATTGGTGGCTTTGTTCTAGGGGGAGTACTTGTTGGCACACTTGGCTGCATTTTGGCCCCTCAGGTTTGATTTATTCTTGATGCACATGAATATTGCTGAGTGTATTTGCATCATCGTGTAGCTGAATTTTTAACAGATAAGTAAGGTACTAGCTGGAACTGACAAAAAAGAGTTGCTGAAGAAGCTGCCCAATTTCATCTATGATGAAGAAAAAGCTTTGGAGGTACAAATTTCCTGCATACTGTTGGTATTAACGATAAAGCGAGATCAATTTGTATATGCGTTTCTTACTAATTTACGCGGTATTCTTTTGAAACATCTTTTTGAAGAGATACGATACCTCACACTACATGCAGAATGTCCCTTATTAAGATATAAATAGGAAACATTATCTCTCCATGGGCTTGGTCAAACTTTGCAATAGGGGATGGATGGATATGGCCCTCCGATGTCACAAAGAAATGATCTATTAAATTCGCGTCAAACTTTAACACTCTATATCCTTATTATACAATGATTTGGGTAGTGGTATTAGGCAGGTCACTTGGTGTCTGATGAAAGATTAGTTCTTAGGGTTGAGTCTGTCTAGGTATTATCCACTTCTCAAAGGTATCCCATTGGACGAAAGGCCTTGAATTCACATGGCACATATGAAGGGCGTGCTTTACTAGACTGTAGACTAGTTGACCAAAGGGTTAGATACCAACCAGAATATCTAGTCAAACATTGCAGTTAGCACTTAGTCATCTTGAATGAACATTGTTGTATGACATCAATAACATTTTTATCAAATTTCGGGAATATTTGACTCATGTCGTGCTTGGTAGTTCATTTATTCGCCGCTAAAATGTTAAAAAGTATTTATTTTTTCAGTCTAATAGATAGTATATAGATATAGATTCTTTTTGTGCCAATAGTCTTAGTTTTCAACCAAACAATGGTACTTATTACTGTTATTAAGAGCAGAAGTGTTGTGTGATATTAGTTTTTGGCTGGAAAGTAATTAAGTAAGAAAACTAGATGAGGGGACCATCAGGGCATGAATTGCATATGTTGACAAGACGATCACAGTTCTCATACCCAACGGTATTATCACCAAGCGAACAATTACCTTGCGTCAAATTTCACTTCTATATGTTTATATTATCTTCTGACTTTTAGTTTCACTTAAGATTCTTCCTTCTGACATGTATATATAGTAACCATTGTTTGGTAAGGTTGGAGCCTTTGAAAATTGGTAAGATCTGCTGGTCATCCTTTGTGACAGAGTCTGACTAGGTCACGTAATGAACCTTTTGGGAATGTTTTATATTTGGTATTTTCTCTGATCGCCTGCAATTTTTATCCCTTTTATCCTTTGTTTATAGAGCGGTGGAGAAATGGGTGGGTCTGGTTCAACCAAAAGACTTTTTGTCCAGGCATTTACTGTTTCTGATATACATCATGTTACAAATATGAATCATGATGAGTTGATCATTTGGACAATATTTTAAAGTGTTGAATGGTTAGATTGAGGAGGTTTCATGTATTAGAAATATACTATAGGGCAACTTCGACTCATTTCCTTTTTAGCTGTTTTCTTACCTTTACCCATTAGAGACGAAACTTAACCCAACCCATTAATGTATACTTTGGTCGAAATTGCCACCTCTGTGGTGCAGTGATACTAATACTGATATATAATGTTCATTGCAGAAAACACGTCAAAAGTTGGCACAAAAGATAGCGGAGCTGAACTCTGCTATAGATGATGTATCATCTCAGTTGAAATCAGATGATGACGAGCCTGCTAACGGTGTTGTTCCTGACGAAACCGAAGCTCTTGCCTAAGGATGGTGGACTGTGGGATTTGATCCCATCTTTGTTATCAATTTATCATAGACCTTTAATGCTACAGTTTTTGAATTATAATTCTATATGTTGGTAACACATGTTTTGTTGTGTTGTTACTTTTGTATGTCACAGTTTGTGCTGTCATCTGATTTGACTTTTGATTTAACTTAATAGATCTTGATAACACTCATTGGTATGGCTGCAAACCTAGTTTAGATCGAGTTCGTCAACGCTTGGGCACGCTCAAATCATGTTAGCCCAAGCCTAAACTCGATTGGATTGCTTATAGGTCGAGCTTCAAATATTAATAATATCTATGCAAATCAAAGTCAGTTCGACTTGAACAAGAGCTTGAGTCCATTTTGAACTCGAATAACGAAATAAATTCTCGAATAACTAAACGAAAGTTTTTCTTGAATTAGCGTAAAAACTCAATAATTGTGATCCCCATCTGATCCAAACTGATTTTATATACAATTCTCTTTCGCTCAGCTTTTTCTTTGTTTTTGAGTATTTACCCAACGAGAGAGCAGTGAGAGGTAATAACTGAACAATAATTATGGATCTATGTAATGGGACCAAACCATTTGGTTGGTCTTGCAATTTCAGATGCATCCCCCTCTACACAAACCGAACGCGTCCCCCCCAACCCCCCCCCCCCCCCCCCCCCCCCTGAAAATACATTTGTTTGGTTTGTCATGCAACCGAAACTTTCAAAGTGTTTGTGTGTTAATCTTTTTCTAATTTATTTCTGTGCGGTTGTTTTTGGTTGTTAGTGCGGTCCCCTTACTATGAGCATTTAGTCTTGACGCTGATGTGGCGAGGTTGTTTGATCTCTTTATGTGGTCTCATTCCTACTAGTCTCATATGTATTTAGCAGCAGTTAAACATACAATCATTAGACTAGTGAGCTTATCACGCAATATGGTGTACTGCTGAAACACAACTCTTTTGATATTATAATTAGGGTTACATAATCTAGTATCACATTAAAAGAAAATATGATTTTGAGTATTTTAATGAAAATGATAATACATATAGGTATGTTTAACCAATTAGCCGGAGTTGTAAAAACCAGAGTTTGAGCTTATATTTTAAGCAAGAAGTTTGAGAGTGTATTTAAATAAAGATGCTTGATAATGTTAGTCGTATATATTTATGGTTAAGTGTTATAGTCCATGTAATATTCGTGTGGGCTAAAGCCCGAATCTAGAACATTCATGTATGGGTATTTATATACCTTGTTTCATGATTAATAAACAAAACGATTCACACAATCCTACATATAATTGGCGTTTGAGCTTATCATCATAAAATGAATTAATCTCACATATATTTTAAGTTTTTAGCGGCTCAACTAAGTCCACCAAAGTTTATAGCTTAAAAAAGTTAGTATTTTATAAGTTTATGCCACAAATAAAACTTGTTTTGCAAGGTAGTTTATTCCTAATAAAACTCAAATGTTCTAAAAAAGAAAAAAGATAAGTCTTAGCTTAAAGGGATTGGATATTGGTACCCCTAAACTACGAATAATACCTTCTATTTTTTTTTTAATTTCTTTTTAATCTTTTTAAATCTTTTTATAATTTTTATAATTTGTTTTATTATAAAAATGTGAAATAAAAATAAAAAAAATGAAACAACATATTTAAAGTTTGATAATCAAAAAGTAGTAAAACATAAAATTACGGAGTAAAAAATCATAAAAAACCGTCTTGTTCTATTAATAAAGTAAGTGAAATTGATGAAAAAAGTAGGAAACATAAAACATAAAATTTGACAAATAGTAAAAAAATATATATATGAAATTAAAAATCATAAAAAATTATCTATTCATGTAAATAAATTGGGAAGTGAATGGTACATTTCAAAATTTTATTGGGACACTCACTGTACAAACAGTTAAAACAGATTAGACTTAAAGTGCAATTGCCTACTGCATACAATAGAGTTGTTCTAATAAAATTTTAAAGTGTGTCAATCATTTCTCAATTTGTTAATAAAAGGGTAAGTAGACGAGTGCCTGTACATAACAACGAGATTTTATAGCGGCATATAATTTTAGTGATAAAAAGAAGTTTATGGGTTATAAAATGAAAAATAATAGAAGTTTAAGAATTAAACATAATATTTTGAAATCTGGTTCGACCCGGGTGTGGTTCAACCGTTCCGGTGGAAAAACATGTCAATTTAAACCGGGTCAACCTGACGGGTTAGGTCGAAAAAATGAGTCAAACTAAACCGGATCAACTCGTCGGGTTTGAAGCATCCCGGGTCAACCCAATTTTCAATATGTATTAATAGTTTCTTTTCAAAAAATATATTTTCAACATTTCGTTTTTTAGTTTCAAAATTTTCATTTTTTTTGTTTTATATATATATATATATATATATATATATATATATATATATATATATATATATATATATATATATATATATATATATATATATATATATATATATATATATATATAGGGTAGGGTTCTTTTCAGAACCAAATAAAGGGCGAGAACTGCGAGAACCGTTGTGGACCAATCATTTATTTTTAATTAAAAAACTATTTATTTTTATTCAAAAGGGTATCTAGGTAAAATCATTTATCAAAAGAGTTTATTAATAACCGTTTTTCTCCATGTAGTCCTACTTTTAAGGAACCATTTATTTATTTTTAGTTTTATTTTTTGGCAATTGTATTTTTCGGATGTTTGAACATCATTTATATATTAAATTCTTTTTTCCACATAAACTGGTTGTTCAAAATATACGAAGATGGTTGAATAAAAATTGTATGCATGCACTTGAGCACATTAATTATAAATTTTGGCATGGGTAAAATTGTATATTTTAGTGGATACTTCATACTTATACATGTGCATATCTTTGTAAATTTATATTTATACATGTGCACACCATATTTTTATACGTTCGTATCTTCAAAAACTGAATTGCTTAAATGGTTGGCATCGAATAGATGATCTAAGTACATGCGCGAACACTAAGCAAAACTGATATGATTAAAATGAGGAAGACAATCAGGTATGAAAATGATCAAGCTTAAAAAGTATATATATACATGTATATTTCACAACTCAATAATCCTTTAAATCTAGTACAAACACAAACATAGTTTTTAATTCGGTAACAAATAACAAAAAAAAAAGCACACATATAAAATCCTATGGTGCATGCATGTGTGCATAAACCATTTATTCATCGTCTTTTTTCCCCCTCTTAATCTTTATGTGTGCGTAGGAGCATTCGTCATTAGTTTTCATCAAAATGCACTCATCTCGATCTAGTCGTAACGATTTTCATCAAACGCATCCATCTCGAAGTATATGCACATGTGCAGTCCATCTCGAAGTATATACACATGTGCAGTGACATCTTCTTACAAATTTGTGGACATTAAAATGTAATATTATGTTAAACGAAAACTAACTTCTGAAACCACAAGAAACTACTAATCAGATTTGTTGAAAAAGAAACTTATATTAGATTGAAATTTAATAAATAAGAAAAAAGATGATTACCTCATATGGCTGATAAAAATGGGAAGTGATATGTACACCACTAAAAATGGTGTGTGCACCACTAAATTACACTGATGATGCACACAGTACAACATCCAAATGTAGAATTAGTGGTGTGCACACCACTTTTAGTGGTGTACATATCATCTCCCGATAAAAATACAAATGTGCATTGCAAACATTCTCAATAAATTTGGAACATGTACACACGTGCACACTGTAATATCTTAAACCGCACAAACTTCGACTTTGTTAGGCACAAATGCACGATGCAATGGATTGAATGCCTAACTTCGAATTTGGTTATGCATATGTGCACCTTCTTCGATTTCGTGCTCCGAATTCGATTTCATATTCTAACACCTATTTCACAAAAATATACTCCCTCCGTCCCTTATTAAATGTCCATGTTTGACATTTCAAGTCTTTATTTATTAACTTTGGCCTTAAATATTTTTACTTGTGTTATATAGTATTTGATAAAAATTATACGCAATGAAAATACATTTAAAACTTAATTCATTCATATATTTTGTATCAAATATTATATTGCACAAACAAAAATATTTAAGGTCAAAGTTGAGAAAAAAAAAACTTTGAAAATTTAAACAGGACATTTAATAAGGGACAGAGGGAGTAATAAAAAACAGCTCATTCTAGAATTAAAAATAAATAATAGTTGAAATTAGATGGACTTAGAATACATGTGCATATCATTTTAATTGTCTTTAATGTGTTAATAAACATTCACAAAGACACTAGTCGAAGAAATTCTTACACATTATGAAACAGTGAAAGAAGGTAAGAAACAAAAACGCAAACTCGTTACTCAGGTAAAACCACACGAAAAAAGACGAATGAAAAATATAACATATATGATTCCATGAGGCGCCATCATCGACAGACATTGAGATAGCAAAATTCCAAAGAATTTCCCTAAAACAAAATCTAATACAAAAATAAAAAACCAAATAAACCATCATTACTCCGTATTTCTTAGATCAACATAAATAAAAGCTTGAAAGAAAACCTAAACTCATTGAATGACCAAAATATAACACTAATATTAAACACTAGAAAAATGAAAACCATATATGATCAACGACTTTCAAGAGTTTTAATATAAAACTAATCTATTGATAGAAACATCATATTAAACTCTAAAATTGATATTTGTTTGTTAAATATAACAAATATGATTTCATGTATGATTAATTAACACTTCAAGAATCAATAAAGAAAAAACATACGAATAGAAATGATTGGATGAGAATTAACAAAGAAGATACATATGATTGCATCTCATAAAGGTATTCATCTGCGAAAAAAGAAAAAAATTTGAAGGTGAGATTGAAATTGAAAACGTGGGTGTGGGTAGGAGAGATTAAACTAGAAATAGTTATAACCGATCCTAAATTTATGATAGCTACTATTTTTATTTTTTTTACTATTATTAAATGTATTAATTATGTTCCATATTTGCCCCTGCACCTTTTATACAATATTACTTAAAGTTTGACTTATTTACCATTATGCCATTTCAATCTCATCCATTGATTATTTTGATCAATGGTCATTGTTGGTTCTCGCAGTTCTCGCAATTTATTTGGTTCTGAAAAGAACCTCACACTATATATATATATATATATATATATATATATATATATATATATATAGGAGCGCGTTCTTTGCAGTACCAATATTAGATACAATACTTTACAATACAATTTAGACCAATAGAAATTTAGTATTATTAAATCTTTTTAATTAATTCAAAAGGGTAAAATAGTAAAACACATTTTATTTTCTTTTTGTATTTTTTTAATTAGAAAATATTTTTCTAAGCCCATGAATTTTCGGATTTTATTTTTTTTTTTTTTTTTTTTTTTTTTTTTTTTTTTTGAGTTTTATAATTTTCTTTTGCAGACATGTTTTCAGAAAAATCAAGTGCATATGTGTTTTTTTTTTTTTTTTTTTTTTTTTTTTTTTAAATATTGTTGTTTTGACGTCAAACTTATTTTGCTTAAAATGATAATTGCACATATGTTTCTAGTGTATATTCTTTGATCTTCGATATTTCCAATAATAAAAACATATACATGTAAACTCTAAACATTAAATAACAAACCAAGAATATAAATAGTATACACAAAATTCAATATAAAATAAAATGAAATACATGTACAAGTATCATGTTAAATATAAATGTGCACGTCAAAAACATGTGTGCACTCTTCAAAAAATATATTTGCACTCTTCCAAAAACATATATGCACGCTTCACTTTCTCATCAAATTCATTAGAACATATGAGTACTCTTCCAAGAACATATGTGCACGCTTAACTTTCTTATCAAATTCCTTAGAAATGATGTACTTGTTGAAAACATATGTGCACTCTTTATATTAGTATTGCTCCCCAACTTTATCAAACATGTTCAATACCTGAAATTATAAACATTTATTATTAGTATTGCTCCCCAACTTTATCAAACATGTTCAATGTAAGGTACTAAGGTTTTATTGATCTACCTCATCTTTAAAGCTTAATGGGTATTCATATATAGATTAAATAAATAGACACGAGACATTGCAAGAATCACATTTTCAAGATGATTCATTTGACTTCAATAAGTCCACCACGTTACAAACTTTTTTTTCTTATAAACAAAACAGGTTACAGACTCAATTATAATGTAAACATTATTTACCTAACATTTTAATTCATTGTTGAAAGTGGTGTTGCTTAACAAATCCACGTCTTATCAAGATTTATAGCTTATAAATGTGTGTTTTTTGTGATTTCATAAATAGAGATTTCAAAACTTTTTCAAAAGCAAACCCATACACAATTTTTTTTTTTTTTTTTTTTTTTTTTTTTTTTTTTTTTACATTACTTGTATTTTTTCACATAATGACTGGTAGACGGGCAACAAGCTGCGCCGCCACCCCTTTCTGAATAGCAAAACCAAACCTACTAAACACAAATCCTTGCCCTTGGGGGGTCGATAGATGTGAGCATAGATGATATGACCACCGATTGTTTCACCAGTGGTATAACTAATTGAAACCAAAACCACCAAAACCCGGTTGCCAAAAAAAAAACCGACCAGTACATTAACCTTTGATTTCATAACAAAAAATGGCCACAAGAACGACAACCCTTAAATGTAACTTTCGTAAAAACAATAACAACGGAACGATGAGCCTTAAAAGGGTGACGAAAGGGGTGGTGACATGATGGTAGGCGGCGGCTGACTTAAGGATTAGGGGGATTAGGGTTAGGTTTGAGAGGTTGTAGAGAGAGGGTTGTAAAATTGGGAGAAATGAAAGATCTGACAATTTAATTTTTTGTGAATATAATTCTACGTGGTTTCAATTGGGACGGTTTTAAATTGCATAAAAGTAAAGTTCCCAAAATACCCTTTCAGCCTTACGTTTAATTGAAAGAAAAGCTCCCTATCTTTTGTTTAATTATAATTTTGGCACTTTTAATCTTATCCGTTGATTAACTTATCCAATTGTCTAGATTCATTTTAATAGTACTGTAAAGTACTGCATCTAATATGAGTACTGCATATATAACACAACACTATATATTTCTTTTTTTGAAAAGTAAGGGCCCGTTTGGTTTTGGCCTTTGGATTGGTTTTATATTTGACAAGACTTAAAACAAGTGTTTGTTTGATTATTCAAGTTTAGGATTTAGGATTCATTTAAAAACAATTGCACTATTTTAATTCATGGGGTCAAGGGGTGGATATCTGACAATTGCAATGGATTTATGACATTGTGGGGTTGTGAAATGTATTTCTCCTCACATGGTTCTTTTGTTTATAATATAAATTAATAAAAATAATTTTAAAATACTTTTATTAATTATTAAAATATTATCTTTTAATTAAATTATATTATTTTCTCTTACCTCATTAATTTTTTCTCACTCATACATCAAACACGTGTTTGTGCCATTGCTTTTGATACTTTTGGATCCCTTGCCCCCGTGGCAACCCGATTCCTGGATAGGGTGCAAAAGGTTATCCACAACAATTCTCCGTCCTCCAAGAATCAAGGTTTTATTTTTAGTAAAGTAGGTTTTGCTATTCAAAAAGGGATTGCGGCGCAATTTGTTGCCCGTTTACCTGTTATGCGCTTTTAATTTCATCGTTATATCAAAGTAAAAAAAAAAAAAATACATCAAACCAAATTCAAATCCTAAACCAAATCTAAAATCCAAATCCAAATCTAAATCTAAATCCTAACCCGCTTATACAAACGGCCCTAAACTTCAATGTTTTATAGTAATTTATACTAGTATATTACTCCGTTTTACTTTACGGGTAAAAGGTACCACGTAACCACGGTACCACCCTAGCTTAAAACATGTGTTAAAAAAAAGTCAGCTTCCAACAAGTTGAAACAGAACATAGAACCCAAAGACATTGACATTCAACATAAACACATCTTATCTAATCTAAAACACCACTTATAAAAAACAAACCCAAAAACCCACAAAAATCAATATCGGTTCCATCTTTTCACAAACCCTTTGTTAAATGTTTGATTAATAATAATCTATAATGAGACGCCCTTTAATCTCACTGTTACATTTTCTGGCCGTCATCCCGGCCGCATTTGGCAGCTTGCCCATCCTCCCGCCGCCGTTGACCACTCCTCCCGGCGCCACCGCTGTCTCCGATCTGTTCCACCGCCCTTCGACTCTGCCGGCGAAGGTCGCGAAAGCGCCGTAAGTTGGTCCATTTTGTTTGGTTTTTTGTATTAGGGTTAGGGTTAGGGTTTTGATATTTGTAGATTGATGTTTGTTTTATTGAGGGGGTGTTTGGATTAGCTTATTTTGTGGGCTTATCAGCTTATTGAGATTTGAGAGTGCCAATAAGCTTTTTTTTTTTTTTTTAACCCAATCCCCATATTTTTTCTGCCACGTCAGCGTTATCTGCAGGCGATTGGGCGACCTACACTAAAAAAAAATACCCCACAAAAATAACTTTTATATTTAATTACTACGCACACAAACAAAAAACAAAAAAGAAAAGAAAGAGAAGCAATCGATCGAGTTGATGACCAAGTTCAAAAAAAAAAAAAAGTGCGATCGAGTTAGCCAAACAAGGGTGATTGAGTGGGAATCGATCGAGTGTGTCGATCGTATCACCTTACTGTGGGCAGCCTTAAGTGGATAAGCTAATAAGCCAAAAAACGTTGAGCTTGTTGGCTTTCCTAAATCTCAATAAGCTGATAAGCCCACAAAATAAGCTAATCCAAACACCCCCTGAATTTTGAGGTTATGTTTCATAAGCTCACTTTTTGTGGCTTATTTTAAATCTTTTCAGCTTATATAAGTTTCTTATGCTATAATAACCTTATATATAAGCCGAAAAGTTTCGAAATAAGCCTAGGAATTTGCTTGAATGGATTAACCTAATGATTTGTTTTACACCTAGGAATTTGCTTGAATAGGGAAGCTTAATATAACTTGAAAGGATTTAGGATACGAGGATGTTGAGTTAAGCACTTTGGAATAACCAACTCTTAGCTCCTTATAGAAATGGCTCACAAATTATTAGGTAAGGAGTTTGGATACCCCGTTGGATCAAAACCCCTTATTCTATGTTGGATTGTTGGTTTTTAAATTTAGAGCTTTATAGTGGTTCTCTAAATATTTGGTGCACTTCCTTGAGTTAGTTTAGGCGATGGGGAAGTATGCCGTTTAAATACATTGGATCCACAAAACACAAGCTCGCTCTTGTTAAGCTAATGGAGGATATTCCGTGGGTCAATAATCAATATCTTGTGGATCATGCACTTATAAGCCAGTTAAAATTATAAATCCTTAATAGTGTATTTGTTGATGTTCCTCGTGAAGTTGAAGATCCTAATGTAGCTTTCACAGCTTATGGGTAAATATCTCACCTGATGATATTGACAAAGCTTACCAACTTGGGCACCCCTGCATGGTTTTCTCTTTTCCACCTTATTAAAACATAACAAGAACGCGTCAATTATTATATATGTTTACTTCGGTTTGTAAAAGAGGGTGATATATGGAGTAGTTTTGAAATTATTACATAATCAAGGGGAAATTAATGTAAATATATCCAAATATATGTCACGACAACATACTTTGCAGAAATTTATGTATTGTGGTCAAAGAGAAGCTAATACAAGACTCATATTCTTCACAAATTCAATCATCGGATCCAATAGGAAATCCCCTATTGGAAATCAATCTAGTTAAATGTTGAATATGGTTACAAGTAATTTTATGAGAGGTACTTTAGTTTCCCTTTTTCCCCTTTTGGCCGTATTTCCGGCGGCATTTGGGGATTTGTTTCCCCAACCACCGTCAACGATAAATTCTAGTACCTCTCCTCTTGATCAGTTTCAACTTGGCAACTCTACAACGTAAGTTGTTGTTTGATTGCATTTTTTTAAAATTGTAGGAATTTTAGATCTTGAGATTGAATTTAGGGTTGTGCTATCGTAAATTGTTGGGGATCTGAGTATAAAAGGTTATTCATTAATTAATGGATTTTTTTGTACATTGAGATAATGTGTGTTTGCTTTGTTGATCGTATTTTAGATATCAAAACTGTTTTCCATTTCTTTCTAATTAAAAAGCTAAAATTATTACTGTTAAAGTTTACGGAAAATTTATTGGTGTGTATTTGTTACTATAAACCTTACTTTTAACTATGATTAGTGTGTGCAAATGAGCCATATAACATCAAATGAAATCCAGAAATGCGAAGGTTGTTGGTGTTAAACCGATGGAGTGTTTTCAGTGATCAAATACTAGGTTGCTGACTTGCTGGTGTAAACCACATGGTTCTGGACTGTTGCACATAGCAGAACTTTAGAATGTATCTGCTGATGTTCCACCTCAAGTTGAAGAATCCCATATCAAGGTTCCCTGCTTAATGAGCAAAACAAATAAATAACTTTTGAAATTTAAATTATTAACAATAACCAGAATTTACCTGATTGGCTTATGTTTGGCAACAAGCATTTGGAAGCGTTTAGGAGCGACAAGTGGTAAGCGGTTTAGTTGAAAAGCTTGTTTGGCTTCGGCAACAAAGCAACAAGAGTTAACATATTGTCGAACCGCTTCTATTTGAAATGTTTGTTCCTCCAGCATTTTGTTTATGAAATTACCCATATACCCTTAAAAATGACCTTATTTTAATGTGTATATGCCCTTTTTGGTAATTTTACATTTTATAATTACAACTACAACTACGTTACCAAATACGTGTTTAAACAAACAGCTACTACTTACTGCTATAGTGCTACTGCTATTGTTTGAAAGCTTCTTCTTGGCTTTCATGTACCCATAAAAGTAAATATCATTTGGAATACAAACAGTTTTTGTAGTACGTCTTTAAAAAATACTTGGTCTGATTATAAAATAGTTATAAAAAACTTGTATCATAGTGATTGATGGATTGAAGGCGATTAGATCAATTCTGCAAGCTAAAAGAGGATACTTTATTCGGTCATCAAGGTGTGTTCAACACTAAATTTTTAAGCAATTTTAGTCCGAATAGTAGTAAGCACTTATAGGATATTATGTAAGCAATGTTACAGGACATCAGTATATTGTTTCTCAAAATAGACCTCGCTTATGTTAGCATTCTGTGTCTTAACATTGATGCAATCATCTGATTTGTATATAATGAGAATGAAAACCAATTTTTGCAATGGATTATCATACACCTTCTAAGATTGTGACAGATGGATATGTGAAGTAGTTGTACATTTTTCTCCATAATTTGATTATAATATGTTTCTTTACTTTGATGTTTGCCATTCAGTAAACCAGATTCTATATTGCTGGCTGCACCAAATGGTAACATATATCAGATGGACACCAGTTCTGGTGAAATCCTTTGGTCCATTCCAACTGGTCCACCAATATATGAAGCACATCAATCACCTAATTTGGAAGATGATGAGCATAATTCCTCTATACAGCAGAGTAACTTCTACATAGATTGTGGAGATGACTGGCAACTTTACATTCATGACAAAAACTCTAAAGCCGAGGTGAGCAATTTTGGACATCGTACAATGTGTTCTCTCAACCACCACCAAATGGCCTGTAGTGTCCTTGGTTTCCTCACAAGAGGTCAAGGGTTCAAACCTCGCTAGGTGTGTACACTTGGGCGTGGCCAGGGAACGGTCGGAAACTGTACCGGGATTAACCCGGTGAGGCCACGTACATCTGAGTCGAAAGGCTCCCCTTATGTGGGTAACCTCAATAGGGAAAAACCTCATCCTTTTAGTACAATGTATTCTCTTTTTGCATTTGTTTATCGATTATTTGTTAAGAGTCACTCAGTCTTGTATTGGTATTTGACAAGAATGAGAATTAGTAGAAGGGGAATTTCTACCCATTCACTGATGATTGGTCTGTTTGGGTATATGTTTCCATCTATAACGGGTCAAATCGGTAAATACAAAATGAGTTAACTTGGGAACAAGTCAAATGAGTCGAACATGAACGAAATGTACTTTAATGTATACAACATATCAAACAGTCTTTACTCAGAAAATGGCTTCTGGTTTAATAATATATTATTCTAGTAATATTTGTAACATGTATATTAATTGTAATATAAATAATAAAAATGGTCAAAAAGTGTGGGTTTATCCAACCTGATATGATCCGTTAAATAAGTTAACCAATCTGACCCAGGACCGTTCCCACCCATTTGTCGCTTCTAGTTTTCAGTTTTGCAGAAGAAAGCCAATTACCATAATTCAACAAATAGCAAACTATTGCGGACAATTGCTGACTGGTTACATTGAACTTGCTGATACTCAATATTTTAACCCTCATATGTTGCGGGATGCCTTGGTGCCTTTCTTATACTGATTAATGCTGATAACATCTGGCTTTTATAGGTACCCAAAAAACTTTCATTCAGTATTGAAGAATTAATTGGAAAAACACCAATTGTTTCACCAAATGGAGTTTTGATAGGGTCTAAAAACACAACTGTATTCCTTGTTGATCCCGAAACTGGTGATGTCATTCATACATTCAAGTCAGATGCGGATTTTGAACGGAGTTCCATAGTTGTGAAAAAAGGTGCTCCCGAGAAATGGAAGGAACCTAACAATTTTGGCCATGGGCGATTTATCTACTTCAAGAGATTTGACTATAACCTAAAATTTATATCAGCTATAACTGGCAAATCTTTGTGGTCTCTTTCGGTTGCTGATTTTGATGCTTCAAGACAATCTGATGGCTCAACTGCAATTTTAGATGTATTTAAGGGTGATCCATTAGCGCGTGATATTTGTCAGGCACCTAAAGTTTTTCGTGTCCGTCATCCACTTGATTTTGAGTCTATTATAAAAAGGCTAGTCCATGGTGATGACAAATATTATCTCCTGCCTCCCCATCATGAAAGTTCTCTATATGCTCCAGTTCAGTTACCACCAGAATCTGTATTAGTGAATGATCCTGAAAACCCTCATCAACTTGTTCCATATACTCCTCACCAACTTGATCATCAGCATGCAAAAGATGTCAGCGTCACACATGGAATTCTTGCAAGTATTAAAATGTGGGTGCTTGAACTTTTCGCTGCTGCCTTGTCTATCTTCATACCCCTAATTGTCTGCTGTTTGAATTTCGGGAGGAGAAAACAGAATAAGTTAAATGAGACTGTTGTGGTCACTAAGGTGCAAAATGTGACACCCAAAAAGAAGAAACCTCGGAAATCTGGAAACAGTAGAGTTGATGCTAATACTGAGAAGATAATGAACGGGTTTCAGTTTACAGGGAGTTTTGAACGCAGAATTGGCAAGTTAATGGTTTCTGACAAAGAAATTGGGAAGGGCAGTAATGGAACAATTGTTTTGGAAGGAGTTTATGATGGTCGTCATGTTGCAGTGAAACGCATTGTGAAAGTGCATCATGAGGTGGCATCGAAAGAAATTCAAAATCTGATTTTATCTGATGAACATTCCAACATTGTTCGATGGCATGGTGTTGAGTATGATCAAGACTTTGTGTACATTGCTCTTGAGCGTTGCATCTGCAGTTTGCATGAACTAATCTTGCCACAAACCAGTTCATCTACTCAAGTTCAATGAGGTTTTTAAGGATTTCAAGTTATGGAAGCCCAATGGGTATCCTTCACCCGAGCTGTTAAAAGTAATGAGGTTAGTCAGAGTTGTATATATATTATATATAACCAGACACATTTTATGCTGATAAATTGGACCTTTCTAGAAAGTATAAAATCTCATTATATATCTGTTGGCAATCTAAAAATGTAGGGATACAGCTAGTGGACTTGCGAATTTGCATGAACTCGGAATAATTCACCGAGATTTAAAGCCTCAAAACGTGTTGATACGCAAAGATATGTCTGGTATTACTGCAAAGGTCTCGGATATGGGTATTAGCAAACGTTTACGTGCTGATATGTCTTGTCTAACCAAAAGTGCAACAGGCAAGTCAAGTCTTCTCTACAAACCTCTAAAAAGATATTTGTTT
This sequence comes from Artemisia argyi, assembly GCA_030686995.1. Lineage (NCBI taxonomy): Eukaryota > Viridiplantae > Streptophyta > Magnoliopsida > Asterales > Asteraceae > Artemisia > Artemisia argyi. The sequence continues at coordinate 7,760,764 of CM060705.1, forward strand.
AAAATCCGCTATCATTATGTCAGCTCATTTGTTCTGAGGCTAATATTTCAAACATGTGTAGAAATCTTACTTCTCTTTTTTATCTTCTATATATTGATCCACATAATGAATTAGACAATGATGAAAACAAATTAAAACCAAAAGAATTGGAATGTTGATCATTAATAGAGTTGCTTTTTATGCTCTACCATATGTTTCTTATAATATTTTCACCTTTCAAAAATCATATGTGGGTCGTGAATCTTAATCATCTGTATGACATTCACATATAGGTTATGGAAGTTCGGGTTGGCAAGCACCTGAGCAACTTCGAAACGAACAACAAACTCGTGCTGTGGATCTGTTCAGTTTTGGGTGCGTGCTTTTCTTTTGCATCACTGGTGGCCGACACCCCTTTGGTGACACACTTGAGCGTGATGTAAACATTGTTAATGACCGAAAAGATCTCTTTTTAATTGATAACATACCTGAAGCTTTCGATCTTATCACTAATCTCCTACATCCCATCCCAGAGTTCAGGTATGTATGACACTTGCTACAATATCTTAGACGCCTTCAAACATTAAATCTTAGTGTAAGTCATCTAAGTAGAATCTGGAATCTGGTCTATGTCAAATTACATAAATAGCATGGTTGAAACTGCTATCTGTTAATAGGAAATTTGTATTTGGTAATTCGAACTTGCATTTTGTTTTTAACCTACATGTTAAGAAAATTTAATGGGATACGTGGAGGCCACCAAAGTTTTCAATATTTTACCTATAGGCCACACATTCATTGAAATAAACTTATAGGCAGTCTAATTATGTGGTTGTTTTCGTTTACATCAATTATGGCCAAATTTATGCCCGATAACTTAATGTACAAATAAGGAACTAACCTAACTTATTAAAGCAAGACGAATGACAAGTTTGGTGCGAAATACCAATCATACCCTTGTTTTAAGTGTGAATATATATTATCAAAGGTAACTTAGAAGGATAAAAATGAAAATTCACAACTAGTTTTTTATTCGTATACTTTTAGTATGTTATTGTTAGTTTCAATAAATGAAAACAGACATATAGCTGGGTGGCCTTAAGTTAGTTTTAATAAACGGATGGCCTATATACTAAAAACTTGAAGTTGGGTGGCCTCATATATTATCCCAAATTTAATTTATATCCTATATCTGTCTACAAAACCTATAGACAACCCTCTTTTTAATGATAACTAGAGTGTTATAAACTGTTAAGTATAACATAATTATCAGGTATGCATGATTAGATAGAAATCGTTTCTGTCTGTCATTATTTCAAATCTCAAATTATAAGCCTAAAATTTTTGCTGGTTTGTGTTTTATAGATCTCCCTGAATGGACGACATTTTTTACAAATGAATTGATATTTTTTTTACATATAGTCAAATCCAGTTTCTTTACTTATTTTATTAGTACAGTATTGGCCATAAATTTTAGAAGTTACACAAAAAAGTGTTCACGGCTGAATTGACCTGTCCCAAACCCTCAACTTGCCTATTTTGCCACATCTTATGCTATCGGTCTTAGAAAATGAATATGAAATTCCTTGATATAATTTATCAATGTTGTCCAGACTAAAAGCCGCAGAGGTGTATCATCACCCACTGTTTTGGGATCCGGAGCTCCGTCTCTCATTTCTTAAAGACGCCAGTGATCGTGTAGAATTAGAAGATCGTGAGCCTGATTCCAGTATCTTGAAAGCTCTAGAAAGCATCGGTACAGTTGCTTTAGGTGGTAAATGGGATGAAAAGTTAGATAACATCCTCCTCAAAGACTTCACCCGGTACAGAAAATACAAGTATGATAGCATACGTGACTTGTTGCGTGTCATTAGAAACAAATCTAATCACTACAGGGAACTCCCGAAAGAAGTACAGGAAGTGTTAGGGTCGGTTCCTACTGGATTTGAGAGCTATTTCAGTAGCCGGTTTCCAAAACTTCTTATGGAAGTGTACAAAGTACTGAAACCATTTTGTGCTGAAGAGGAAGTATTTCTCAAGTATTATAAGCAAGGCTGGTGCTAACTTTAATGTGTAGTATATTGATCCTATAGCTTTGATAAAGACTGTGAGGTTGTGTATATAGTGACACATGAAATGGCTTACAAATTGAAATGTTAAATACCATATATATGTTGTTTCGTAACTTGTTTATATTTATGTTATGCTTATGGCAATAAAAGGTGCAGAATTACAAAGCTTGAATTACTAATACAAGATTTGCAGTCAAGTGACATATGAGAGCATACACATGAACATGAACCTGGTACACGAGCTAAACCGGTTGTTGGTTAATCTGATCGGATCTAAAGACGTGTAAGAGCCTAGCCTAAGGGGAATAGATGGTTCTCCAGCATTTTATGGGACATGCTCCGCTCGTGAAAGATGATACGGACCCAACGAAGTTCAACTTTATGTAACGATGTGGAACACAATGGTCATGCACACGACGGGTGTTCAGTTTCCATGATAAAAGTTAAGACTTTTGACCACTTCAATAAATATATTGTGTGAAGTCTAAAAGTTTTTGTTACTCCCACAATAAAAAGAATTTGTTTTCTGTTATCTTGTGTTCTCCAACAAAATGTAAAAACTAAAAAGAATCACTCATCATTGCAGCCATAGTTGGTCGATGCTTTCAATCTTGAGCAAGTTTCGGGAATGCATCTCAATAGTCAATACCCACCTGCGTTAAGCTAAATCTTTTCCTCAAACTCGTTCTTGAGCTCCAATCATTATACTCACTAATCCGTAGCTTAAAAGGGCATGAGTACTCGAGTAATCATGATGTTCACAACGACCAGTTTTAAAACATTTTTTTTTTTTCCTAAAAGTTTCGCTCTTATGAGCACTTCCAAAACACAGATACACCTTTCTTATAGCAATAAATGATATTGTTCCGTTCATGTCGGCTTTTAGCACCAATTCAGTCCAAACCAGCTTTTGTATATACAAGGTTTTATCACCCATCCGGTCCAAACCAATTTTTGTTCTCAAATTTTTTGCTTTTGTCCGATAGGTTCTGATACCGATGCACAGTCATATTTCCAAGAACTTATTACATGCAACACTGAATTTGTATATATGTACAGCTTTTACTCATTATAATTCTATAACAGAACTAACTTTATAAAATATAGTTACAAGTTAAAAAAATACCGGTAAACCGCATATTTCTCATTACTTCCGCCCGGTTACACTGAATTAGACTTCCCGGGAGAAGAGCCTAACATCCATTCGACTGGCAGAAGTAATTTAAAAAAAAAATAGCCATAGTATACCTATTTGGTTCATTCTATCTTTGTTCGAAATTATGTCCCAGCTCAGAATCATTAGTCTCATTTGATATCGATCTCTCAACTTTCAGCCTTTTCTTATCTCTATCTCGGGGATCTTTCTTCGCATCAATGACCGATATCAGTGTCTGAAGCCGCCTTGACCTGGATCCATCTGTGTCTGCTGCGGCTCGAGCCATTTCACGAAATCTCCGAAATACCTGACAAAAGTATATGAAAATGGCAATGAAACAAGCGATGCCACAAATAAGGAAGAGACCCCAGAAGCTTTTGAGGTGCAAGCGGTCTGATTCAAGTTCTGCATTATCGGTGCTGCAACCACTTCTTATAAGCCACTTGTCGTGGATCCTTTGCAGGTCGCCGTTTTCTGATAGTGAGAGAATTGCTGTCGATAAGTCGACTGCCAATGGAGAGTCACGTGGAAATGCCTATAAAATTTTGATAAAAAAACATAGCCTTGTCAGATATATATGCACGATAATTTAGTACTTTTGTCCTTAGTAACTACAGTATTTCAACCACGTTAATCTCAGCTTTGTTTTGGTTATAGCTTAAGAGATTACGAAGTATTATTTTTTGTTAAGACAGCCTGGCCCGAACTAAAAGTTACCCATTTCCACCAGCTATCTAACCTGTTAATTTGCTGCGTATGATCGAAGTTACATCACTAATCATAACTAATATAAATTGTTCAGAAAGTAATTCTACTTTTGGTGGTCAAATGAGTTGATTTGGTAAATCGAGATTCAAAAATACCACACTGATTGTTATCTTTAAGATTTTGAATTGATGTCACTAATATTTGAAAGTACTGGCATGAAAGTCAAAATATGAAGAAAAAAATAGAAAGACAATAAGAAGAAACTTACGAATCCCCAGCCACTCTTGGTGAACTCACTTCCAACAACCCTGAACTTGCATTGGTTTGACAAGAAAAGCTCAACATAAGGGCGTTCATCAACAATGGCAGCAACACCCCCTTTTTTAGAACCTTTTTGGAGAGCATCTGCATAAGCATCAGGTGTTCCAAGAGGAACAAGCCTGGATTCAGGAATTCCAATTTCGTCAATCAAATATCGTTCTGCAAAAGATCCCACTTGGTATCCGATACGATCATTGGATTTTTTCAATGTATCGATGCCTTTAATGGGAGAAGATAGTTGTTGGACTGTGAGAATCGAGGTCAAACTCGCAGTGTAACTTGAGTTGATTATGAGAACTACAAAAAGCCATATAAGCAACACTATACGACCGAGAGTGCTTGCAGTGTTCTCTCCTGAATAAAAAGAAGAAAAAAAAAAAAAAAAAACATGTTAGAACATCAACTCTAAAGTTCCTCCAAAATGTGGCATTTATTACGCTCCAGAACAATGAAAGAAATTTTGGAAATTAGACACTACTCAGTTTGACTTCAAAAGTCAGATGAAGGGTGTTATCAAGCAACACCCACTCTGCACTGCATTTTCACCTTTGAGGTCAAACATGTTGCTTTTGAAGGCATGTTTCAAAATTCCTCTTAATTGCAGCATATCTCTTACAAAAATTGATGCACTTATTGCACACATTTAGATTTTTTAGAAACTTGTATCATTTTTGGAAATGAACCAGAAATGAGCGTAACGCTGGTAAATCAAACATGGATGGAATGCCAATAACTGCATGAAAAAGATGTATCTCACTTACTATGAGCAAAAAAGAGAGTGGAAAGGCTAAACCTGCAAGGAGAAGAAAACATGAAATCATTAAGTGACAAAATTATAGCCAAAATGATCACCCACTTCTTCAAATCGATCAAATATAAAAATGCAAACTTCAATAATGATCATCTCTTAAGACGAATACTGAAAATGACTTCTTTTGACCCGTTAGTCAACCCGTTCATTTTGCCACATATAGAATTAATGTGAAAGCAATAACTTACCATAGGATAGTAATTATCTGTCTTTTTGGAGTCCCTCTGAATTCGTCATTTATCCGGTGCTCTAGAATCCACACCACGGTACCAACAACAAGAAAGAAAGCAGCGGTGACAGCCCACAATGTTGGAGAAAATGGGCGTAAAAACGCCCATGCACCCGTGTTCATTTTCTTAAAAGGGGCCACTACAACAAGCCCAGATGCAGCATACGGTTGTGTAAAATCCACTATTCTTGTTCGGTTTGTGACTATAGCAATGTCCCCAACAGCACCATCATAAACCTACAACACGTAGTTGATTTCTTTTGAGTTTTTGCACCAAGAAAATAAAGATGCTTTAAGTTGGTATTTGAAAAGATTTTAGAAAACGACATTTTGGGGACTTTCAACCCATTTGACCCGATTTCTTATTTACTATTTTCTAAACTTTACCCCTTCGACACTTTGACCCGTTATAGATAAATATAACTCAAATCAACCCATTTATCAGTTAATGGGTCGAAATTACCACCTCTAGTATTAGCATACTAAAACTTGAAAATTAGTTCACAAGGATTTGAACTCACCCCTGCTGCGATCAAATTCACGAGCTTAGTATAGCTCGGGTTTTCTTTACCATTTCCATACGGTATAAACTGATATGGCACAGCATATGGTAGCAAATTAACAGCGGCAACAAACACATCTATACAAAACCCTTTTGACGTGTTACTTCCCGGTACTTGTGATACAAATTCCTTATAACTCACCCTAAGTGGGACCGCAATCTTCAACAACTTCCCATTATTCGGGAACACCCATCCCCTCGGTTTTGTCACTATCTCTCCTGGCCATATCACACTATGAAGTGCTGGATTTCCCCGTGTTTGGTTCACTTGAATACTCTCAGGGGCCAAAGCTGTCAAACCCGATCCGTTTGACCAATACCCAACTGTTCTAAACCCCGTTCCGATTATGTTAATTATGTCATACGCAGGATTAACAAGATTTCTATCTGAATCAAACTTTATATGCCCGGTTAAACCAACAAAATCAGTCTTCCATATATTATCCAACAAAAGTTTACCACCGTCAAAAACGCTCATTGCATCAAGATGAAGATCCGCAAGACCCGCAGCACTCAATCTTGAATCATTAGAAAAAGAAACCACCCCACCTTGACTAAAAAACGCTTCTAAAGCATGAGCTATAAGCCAAACCGTATCATAAGCATATAAGCCGTAAGAATTTAGCCCAAAGGAACCACCGCTTAATTTGCTCCACTTTGATGTGAAATCTTTCTTTTTTAAAGAATTAGGTGTGTGTTGGCGTAAAGCTAGAACCCCTTGCATATTTTCCATTTTATCAGATGTAAATCGAAAATTTGAATCTAAAGAAGACGAAAGCCAATCTGTAGCAATCCAAACATACCCATCTTCCATCATTCCAAGATAACGCGCAACTGAAAATACCAAAAACCCCATATCCGGATATACATGTAGAACAATCACTCGAGCCTCCATTAGCGCTATTTTTACTAGAATATCCATTATTTCACTCCGCCCATATTCCATCCCAGGTGGGATACCAATCTTATACGATATTCTACAACGTCTTGCAGCTAATGCATCATCTAATGCTAACACTCCATTTCTTCCATAATCATCGTCTATGAAAATTGCAATAACTTCTCTCCAAGTATAATAGTCAACAATTTCAGCTACTGCTGTCATTTGGTGCAAATCACTTTGCGTTGTTCTTACGAAATATGGGAATTGGAGGTTTGACAATGTGGGGTCCGTGGCAGCGAATGACAAGAGTGGCACTTGCAGTTCGTTTGCCACATGAGATATAATGTGAGCCACAACTGATGATTGTGGACCTACAATTGCAACCGTGTCGCTCTCCATAAACTGCAATGCTGTAAATTTTACAGATATTAATAAACAGTATATGACAGTCAAATGTAATACATAACGGTGCAAGTGACAATGTTTGGTTGTGTTTCTGCTGCTTAAGGTTGTAAAAATCACTTTTGAGCATATTAGTAAGTTTCTCACTCTACGCTTTAATAAATTTGTTCTGTTGCAGCTAGTATATAAGTATCGGATAAGATCAACAGAGTTATCTGTGTGAATTTTCATACTTTTACTGATGCTTCTTTGTATATAAGTATATAACTTACCAAATAACTATAAGCAAAACTAGGTTTATGTAAACACTAAAAATTGATTACTAGGATTTGAAATCTAAATCATAAGATAATGACTATCAAGATGTACATCCAAATACCCCTTGAATCAAATTATCTATTTGACCCTATCAAATATTATGCAACATTCATTATCATCTATTGTGGTCCACAATTTTCACTTCTAGTTAGCCGTAAAGTTAAATAGGGATCCCTTTCAGAATACCCACAAGAATCACCATACTTTTTAGGTCAAGTTACCAATCAGGCCATACAAAAAGTCAATACAACATGAGTTGTGATTCTTCTAGGTCCACAACATGTGGATGTAGACTTAAATGAGCGGTTTTGCTGAATGTTTGGTAAACTTTTTATGAAACTCACCGAGTAATATGAACAGATAAGACCCTACATGTGCTTAAAAAACAAAACATAATCTACAATATTAGGTAGAAACACATATTTACCTCCAACCATGCCAAGAAACCCGCTACAATTCGAACTCCTCATTTCCATTTTAAGCGTTGTCCCGGGAAGAACCGTCGAATCTGCATTAATGTCTTTAACCGCCTCCTGGATTGCAACTTTAGCAACTCTACCGATTGTCGAATCAAAAGTGAAAATAGCTCCAACATTCACAATAGCAGGTCTTGTAGACACATTATGTGTACTCAAACCATCCCCCAGAAAAACTCCCAAATTTAGTAATAGCAAAGTAACAACACTAAAAACACGAAAACTCGTCATATCATATCATATCAAATTCAATCCACCTGAAAAAAAAACAATATTACACAATCAATTCATAGGTTCCTTGAAAAAAACCATACCAAAAAAACATGTCAGAGGTATAAACCTTAATCTTCAAGAGATCTTTTAAAGAACAAGTTTTTATTAAGGTTCTTAATCAAGAAACACAGACCCAAATGAGAAAACAAAGGAATATAAAAAAGTAAATACAGATCAATCTTTAAAAGAAGTGGGAATCAGATGCAATGCTCAAAACACAAAGTTTAAAAAAGGAAAGAAACCCATGTCATGAAAAGACCTGAAAACTATTAAAAAGATTCTTAACTTAAATTATTTCTATTTAAGGCAAGAACAACTAACACAGTAAGAAAAAAAATCTTCATTTCTATACTATACAGTTTATCAAAAACTAAGCAGTAAAAATCTAGAAATACCTGAAGTAGGTGAATATCTATATAAGAGATGACTTTGAGATAAACCTGAATTCACATGTGGAAATCAAGGCAGAAAGATTCTACTAGTATTTTTAGGCAAGTTGTAGGGGTCAATTTCTAGAGAATTTATTCTTGTACTATATTAATAATAGAAATAGTAATGTTATCAAGTAGTACATGAAGAAAATATGTCTTTATTCAAAACTCAATAGATAGCATTTGCGAATAGCATAAGAAATCTAGCCTTTTTCTTTGTCGACAGAAAAACCTCGTCCGTTTACTCGTTTAAAATAATATGTTTTTACTGATTTGCGGATAACGAAAGAAATCTAGCCTTCTTCTTTGTGGACAGAAAAAACTCATCCGTTTATCCGTTTAAAATAATATGTTTTTACTGATTTTATAGAATGGGAATTATTGAGATAAGACTTGTTTGAAAGGAAAGGCAAGAGATGCATGGAAAGGACTTTTAGCTGAAGGAAAGAATATAAAAGATTTGAAATAAGATACAAAGCATATTTAACACACTTTTCTCTTTTGTACCAATGAAAGTTAGTTGAGTATTTTATTACATACATGTTGTAATTTAATATAGGTTTGTGATTAAACAATTGAAATGCCTTCTAATGGTGAAAAACTAGATGATGACCCCACGTTGAAAAACTTTGATATGAGTGTTTTTTGTGATCTGGTTTCACATATGACTCGGAAAACATGTCCTCCTCAACTTACTTTTTTTTATTCAAAATAAAATAAGATTTTAAATTGCTTAAAAAATATTAAATTTGGTTAAAGCAAAAAATAAAAAATAAAAAATCTTTTGCCAAAAAGATAAGGTGAAGTTTGGAAATAAATAATATGTTTTGTCAAATTTACAACAATAAGCCATTTTTCTATTATCAATACTAGACGAGTATCCGTGCATAGCAATGAGATTTTATAGCAACAGATCGTTTAGTAAAAAAAAAAAAATTATGGGTTATAAACGAAAAATAACAAAAATTTGAAGATTTAGGTATTAAACATAATATTTTGAAACCGGTTCGACCCGGGTGGTTTAACCAGTTGAACCGTCCGGTCGAAAAACGAGTCGATTTAAACCGAGTCAACCCGACGGGTTGGATTGAAAACAGGTCAAATTAAACCATGTCAACCCGCCGGATTTGAAGCGTCCTGGATCAACCCGGTTTCGATGTGTATTAATAGCTTTCTTTTGAAAAATATGTTTTCAACATTTTCTTTTTTAGTTCAACTTTTCACTTTTTATTGTTTGGTTTTTCCTTTATATATAGTATAGTAGGGTACCCGCGCGTTGCGGTGGCGGGTACACTGTGACGATTAACAGGAGAAATAGATCTCGATGAGACTTGATTCACCAGTTTGTATCTGTTGGGAACGTAGTTTTACTATTTATCAAGTCTCGGTCATTTGTAATAAACAATAGGTTGCTTAGTTATTGTTTACTTTCATTTATGTAATGTTTTAAGTTACTAGACATAAGTTATCATGTCCAATGGGCCTAAAGCCCACGTTCTAGAAGAGATAGGGAGGAGGGGAGTGTTGCCCTACTCCTTTCCTATAAATAGAGAGCTTAGGACTCTGTAAACTTGTTGGTTATTTCATTACATTAAGGAAACTCTTGCATTTCTATTTTTCACATTGTTATAATCAACCATCTCTTCTCCTCATCTAATTTCTATCATAACATATCTTGTGTAATCACTAAATGGTAACCTAACAAGTGGTATCATTCGCTAGAAGAAGGTGTAGTGGTTGTTTTTCATTTAAGTCGATCCAAAAACATTGTTTTAGTCGTTATTTTGTTTAAATTTTTTGTACTTTCTTGTTTGTTTCTTGGTTTCTATCACATCTTTGCTTTCTAACTTGTGTACAAATCATTACAAACAAAAAGTTTCAAAGTTTTCATCAAAATCTAAAGATTCGTACTTTGTACTATTTTTCGAGAATTTTCAAAAGTTTGTAAAGTTTGCAACTTTCTTTAAGTTTTCATCATTAATAAGATAGTTGTACAAGAATCTTTGATTAAAAACTTGTTTTTGGTAAGCTTTCTTCAAAAACAAATTTCTGCCAAATTTCGAGAATACACAAGTACTTGTTTTCGAGAACACCATAAGCCACACTTTCGAGAATTCTCATCGTTGCTCCTAAAGTGTTACCGATTGAATACTCAGTGTTTTCTCTCTTGTATAAGAAAGAAAACACTTCGACTTGGAGGATACCTTCGAAATTGTATAATTTCGAAAGTTTTATAGTTCTATTCTCGATAAAGTGAAATTTTTTCGAGAACACATTTGATTTTTCGAGAACTCTCTTTAAGTTCTAGATAATCACTGCTTTTCTCGAAAACATTCTCCACATTTTTTCGAGAATTCCATCATTTCGAAAAAGTTCCTATTTTCTAAAAATCTCTTTGTATTCTCGATAACTTGTTATCTTTCGAGAATCTGAAAACTTTCAAGAATACACCAAATTTCCGAGAACACTAAAATTGTTTCGAGAACACATAATATTTTCGAGAATTTTTCTTAGGACAAAGTTTCGAGAATTTACTTGGTGCATACTTTCGGGAATTGGCATTACATCTATACCTTCTACAAGATCTATTGTTACACAAGTGTTCAACATGTCTCAACCACCGTATTACAACTTCTCTCATCCCCAACAACATCATCAGTATCATCAACAGCAATATCATCAGCAGCAACAGTATCAACATCAACAACCGTTACACCCACAACATCATCTTTTAATGCAACAACATCAGATCATCCCTCAACAACAACAATATCAAATGTCTGTACAACCAACTTAGAATCCACCTAAGCAACCTCACTGGTTTGACAGAATGTGTGAAGTGATAACTACTCAACAATCCAAACATGAGGCAGGATCTATTGACACACCCCCGATGCTTAGAAAACTTTAAAGGCAATGTGGGAACACGTTCATCTACTAATGGAAGGCACATAACTAAACAAAGAAGATATGGAATCAAAACTTTACATGGAATACACAAACTTCATGATTGAACCAGGGGAGTCTCTTGATTCATACTATCATCGTTTTATCAATATCGTCAATGATTTGGAAAGACATGAAGTAATCTTACCAAGAATTGCAGTCAATACGAAGTTTATCAGTAGTTTGGGTTATGATTGGCAAAAGTACGTGACATTTGTAAGACAAGCAAAGAATCTTCATAATGCTCCATATGGGTTGTTGTACGATTATTTGAAGCACCATGTATCTGAAGTGGAAAAAGATCGAGCTATCCGAGGGGGTTACTCACCACCACCAACACCAAATCCTTTGGCACTGGTTGCTCAATCTCATAACTTTCCACCTACAATGTCTAATGACTCCTCCCAAACCAACCAGTCAACCGGGTGCAGTTGATAGGCCCACCTGGGAGGGAAAGTCAAGTATTAAAATCCATGGAAGTACAGGGAAATCCCCGGGTCGTTAAGTCCCAACGAGATTGAAATTGTATTTTAAACGTTTGTGAGAATGAGTGGTACTGAGGACAGTAACCAATAAAGATTTGGATTTGATTATGCTACTGATTACTTGGTATTTGAACAACTGAAACAGTATTAACAATTACAGAAACACAGATATGATTACACGTACACAAATTAGAAATCAGAATTGATTACAGACAGAAGAAAAGGTGAGTTTTAAACAATTTAAAACTACAGGGGGTGCAAACGAAAATTTTACAAACTTAATTATAAAAGAAAATTTAATTAAAAAGAAAATTATTTTTTTGATTATTTTATTATTTAATATTAATTATTTAAATAAACACTATTTAACTATTTAATTAAAACTAATTAACTTAAAAACTTTATAATACAAATTTTAACTAGAAAATTACAAAATTAATTTATAAAATTATAAAATGACTTAAAATAAATTTAGAAACTAAAATTATGTATTTTTGTCTTTTTGTGGATTTTCTATTAATTAAATACTAATAATATTAATTAAACTATTTAAACTAATTCAAATTACTAATAATACTACAAATGACCTAGAAAATTATAGAAAAATTTATAGATCTAATTAACCATCTCAGGAATCCTAAAAAATTATAAAAAGTTTATAAAAATTATTTTTAGACTATTTTACTAATTGTTTACTTATTTATTAATTAAAATCTAATTTAACTAAATTAATTAAGAAAATTAGAAAATGAACAGTAGTAATTAAGAGACTATTTTCTAAAAATATTTAATGATTTATAAAACCTAGGAAAAATATAAAAAGATACTGTTGTTAATTAAAAATTAATAAAACTATTTAATATACTAATATTACTTAATTATTAATTAAACTAATATTAATTCTAATAATTACTAAATTGAAAGAGAAAAATCTACAAAAATTACTGAAAATATTTTAAGATGAAAGAAAATTAAGAAAAATATAAAAATGATGAAGTGCTTAATAATAAGCTGAAAAGAAAAATTAAAAAGATAAATCCTATTAAATAGAAGCTATCACTAATTTTAAAGTTGGTTTTTGTTGGTTTTTCTTTTTGACAATTGATTATTAGCTAAAAATAAACAACTTTTATGAAGATACTTTTGTTTAAGCTTATTAATAAGCTGTGTGCACCCCCAAGTGCTTAACATTTGAGATTTTAGCTTATTAGGACTTGTGGATTTATTGGAAAAGATATCAAATGAGCAAATAAGTCAAGACAGATGAATATCTACTTGAAACAAGCCAAATAACACAGATAAGCAAACTGAATAAGCTATGGCAACCAAATAAGCACTCAACAAAACACAAGGCCAAAACAGGCCTAACACAAGGATTTTGGACCTCTGTGGGGTCCACAGAAGTAAAGAAGAGTCCAAAAAGGAAGTTGACCTTCCAAGTTGACCTGGTCAAATTCAAAATAAGCCAATAAGCTGGGCTTATGGCTTATTATTGAAGTCTAGGTGGGGCTTGGTATGTTAGCTCAAACTTTGAGTCACTCAGTGTACACACCAAAATGGTCAAACTAAAAGCTGCTTGCAGCCCTACCAAATAAGCTTGAAATGGTAAAATAAGCCCTGAACTATCAAGATGGGTTACTTGGCTTTCCAAAAAGCCAAGAATCATGCACTGGGGCCCACTAATAAGCTAGCTATGGTTTAGGGAATATTGGTGATCAATACTGAGCACTAAGTATGTGTTTGTGAAATAAGCCAACTTTAAGGCACAATTAAGCTATGCTACAGGGAACTGAGATCCAATTTTATTGATAATCTAAAAAGATAAGCAGACAAGCTTTCCAAAAAGCTAAAAAACAAGACCTAACAATTTGATTTGCACCCTGGAGGGGGGTTTGAAATTTTGACCAATCTTACAAAGTGCCCTGGTGCAAAAAGGGTACTTACCCTGCAGGCTTAAAGAAGCCCTTGCACAAGCTTAAATAAAATTCACAAAAATAAGCTGAATATGGGTTTTGAAAGATAAGCTGACACACTAAGACTTATGAAAAGCCCAGGGTCCCAATCCAATCACAAAATCAAAACAATTCTTCCCATTTTTGGTTTTCTGAAAACACTATGAACTTTGACTTTTTGATTTTTGCTTTCTGTTGACTAAAGTGAACTTGAATCTTGATTTTATGACTGATATTGGTTTAATAAGCTATATTAAGGCTAAATTAAGCTAGACCACTCACTTGTGAATGGAAATGGGGCATATGCCACTCTTTAACCAACACAGAGGGTTAATTAGGCCTGATTCTATGTGATTTTGATTTTTTCACAAATGGTGACTGGTTTTTATGGTTTATCTAAGTTATTAGACTCTATTTTGACATGTATCAAGCAACAAAAACAACAAAAACAACTTAGAACACAGAGTGACAGTCCAATCCAAACACTACTTATATAAAACAATTTTGAAGAAAATATTGTAACAACAGTAATACAATGTACTACTCGAATGTCAATGAAGATGACGATGATGATGTCAATACTCTAAATCAAGGACTCGCACTCATTGCCCGTGCATTTAGTAAATTCTCTAACAAGACAAAGAACTGTCTTCGTTCTTCTTCTAACACAAGGAATCAAGCTGTTGTGCAAGATGGAATGGTTGAAATACAGAATCGTAGCTCAGGAAGATCAGGCTCAGGAGGTTATATGGGGAATTCTGGTTATAGACAATGTTAGACAGTTAGAATTAGTATTAGATTAGGATTAGGCCCGTGATGTGTCTTGGCCCATATTATCTCTTTTATATACTCATGTAACTGAACATTATTATTCGATCGATATACATGTTTTACATAATCTCACATGGTATCATCCTTATTATCGATCCACCTCTTCTACTGCTTCCGCAAAAACACTAAATCCATCTAAAAAAAAAAAAAAAAAACCCTAACCTTCTGATTTTTTTTTTCATTTCACAGTCCCAGTTTCTTTGTTTGTCGACCAAGAGAGTTGTCGACGGGTACTTCGTTTGTTTGTCAACCACGTGTGTTGTTGACCTGTTTGCTTTGCTTGCTCTCTATCCCCACTTTTTATTCGTTTGTTAATTGTTAATTGTTAATCGTTTGTTAATTGTTAACTACCAGTTACTGTTCGATTCTTCATCCCTCCTAGCTGTCGAATTGCTAATATTTGCTAAGGCTAAATATTATTCTATTAGGTTGAGTGGATTTCATTAATGTGCTTGGTGGTGATTGCCAATTGATTATATACTAAGGATTGTCTTCTAGTGCATGGAGTTTTATATCTAAATCTAACAGATTTGTTGATCAATTGGTAAACGGTTGTTTAATTGGTAATTAATTGCATTAATATTTAATTGGTATTCGTCGATTGTCGACCATTGTTTCTGTGCTTGTCGACTTTGTTTAATCTCTCATCCACAAACCCTAAGTCATCACCATGACTAGTGATACGACTCCCCCCGCACCAGTTCTCACCTTATCGAATAAACTTATGGCCATGAATCACCTAACCACTTTTGTTCCCATCAAACTTGATGTTGATGAGATGAATTACTCCCAATGGGTGTGTTATTTTTCTCACCTTTGTCATGGATATGGCATCTTGGACCATCTTGTTGATCCAGCCGAGTCCTCCTCTACTACACCTGCTTCACCACCAACTAGGGATCCGGAAAGGCTAAAGGTTGATTTCATTATTCGGTCTTGGATTTTTTCCACACTTGCAATGAATCTTCAAAAGCGGTTAGTTGTTCTTAATCCTCAAACTGCCAAAGAGGCGTGGATGTCCCTTGCAACAATTTTTCAAGACAATAAATGCCCAAGAGCTATGGCTTTGAAGGCGGAGCTACGGAATTTGAAGCTTGGGGACTTAACAATTGATGCATACTTTTAGAAAATTGAGTCAATTGCTTCAGTGTTAAATGGTCTTGGTTCTCCTCTTAGCAATGATGATATTGTTACGTTTGCACTTGAAGGCTTGCCAAGCACATATGATGTGATTTCTACAGTTATTGCTAGTAGGGAACCCTTTCCAGATCTCAAGACGGTTCGTTCTTTATTGACCACTCAAGAGATGCGTATGAAATCTAAGGTTCAAGATCCACTTGTGAATGCTACATCTGCTTCTCCTATGGTCCTATTGGCAAATAACAATTCTCGGCGTTCGTCTAATTCTTTGGAAAAAGTGAACAAACCTTGTTTTCTTTTTGCTAAAGGTCATTGTCGTTTTGGTGAGGCGTGTCGGTATCTTCACAATGGTGTTCATGGTAAGTCTACTTTACTACCTCGTAATTCCAGTTCATCATCTCCTATGTCGGATATGGATACCTTGCGACAATTGTTGGCTAAGTTGGGGTTTACCTCTACACCTAGCCAAACTACTACACCTGTTGCTTATACTACCAATACCTCTCCTGTTGCTTATACTATGAATAACCATCCTTATGGACCGGCTCAACTTCAATACCAATCCCAGCCTCTATATTCGACCCAAGTGTTTCCACATGGGGTTCAAGGTTTACCACAAGGGGCGGGTCATAATGTTGCTCAAGGGGTTCATGGTCTACCACAAGGGGTTCAGTTTCGGGTGACAGGTTTGTTTCCACAGGGGGTTCCATTTGCTGCAGGTTCTCAGCAGTCGCAGGGGGTTCAACTTCTACCACAGGGGTTTCAGTTTGCAGGTTCCTAACCTGGGGTTCAGTTAGGTCCAGGTGTGGTTCAGTAAGGATCATCACCAGCCGGTTTTCACCCAGGTCAACTACTAGCATCAGGTTCACAGGGTTCGGGTTAAGCGACTCTTTTACCAAATGCCTTTAATACCACCACTCTTCAGGAATCGGCTGCTGGCAACTGGAATATGGATACAGGTGCGAGCTCTCATCTTAATGATTCTGTACATAGTCTTAGTTATATTCTTAATGAGTGCATTTATCCGTCTGTTGCGGTTGGTGATGGGCGTTTCATTCCTGTCACTAACTCTGGTCATAGTATTTTGTCTACCCCTTTTCTTCCTCTTCGTTTAAATAATGTTTTAATCACTCCTCACATTGTCAAAAATTTAATCTCCGTGCGTCAATTTGTCCGTGATAATTATTGCACTGTTGAATTTGATCCTTTTGGTTTTTCTGTGAAGGACTTCCTAACTCTACGGGTACTCCTCCGTTGTGATAGCACGGGTGATCTCTATCCTGTTAGGAAGCCTTCTCCCATTCCTCAAGCATATCTTACCAGTCAATATACGTGGCATCAACGACTTGGTCATCCAGGGAGTGAAGTGTTGCGGCGTCTTGTGTCTAGTGATTCTATTTCTTGTAATAAATAGAAGCTTCCCGTTCTTTGCCATGCTTGTCAGCTTGGTAAACATGTGAAGCTTCCGTTTGTTAGTTCGTCTAGTTCTGTTACTTCTTGTTTTGACATTGTTCACTCGGATTTGTGGACATCCTCAATTCCGAGTCTTTCTGGTTTCAAGTATTATGTTTTGTTTCTGGATCATTACTCTCAATATGTTTGGGTTTATCCATTATTGAATAAATCTGATGTTTTGTCTAAATTTCTGTTGTTTCGTAGTTATGTTCGTACTCAGTTTAAGTGTGAAATTAAATCGTTTCAGTGTGATCATGGTGGTGAGTTTGATAATACTGCCTTTCATAAATTATTTTCCACCCATGGCATCCAATTTAGATTTTCTTGCCCTCTCACATCTCAACAAAATGGAAAATCTGAACGCATGATTCGTACCATAAATAATCTTATTCGTACTTTGTTGTTTCAAGCACACCTACCACCAAACTATTGGACCGAGGCTCTTAATATGGCTGTTTATTTATTGAATATATTACCTTCTCGTGCCATTAATAATGAGATCCCATTTACCCGACTTTTTGGTGCTACACTTGATTATAGTGTTCTTCGTGTTTTTGGATGCCTTTGTTACCCACATATCGATACCAATCATAAATTAGGTCCCCGTGCCACACCTGCAATCTTTTTGGGACACGCAGCCAATCATTTTGGCTATCGTTGTCTTGATCTTAACACCAACAAAATTATCATCTCTCGCCATGTTACCTTTGATGAAACGGTTTTTCCGTTTCAATCTCATCCTTCCAAACCCACCCCCTCATATGATTTTTTGGAAGATTCTTCCAATCTCATTTCCACCATTATTCGCACCACCCCAATTGCTCTTGAACCAACACATAATGCTCCTGAACCAATACCAATTGCTCATGAACCAACACCAACCGATATCCTTGCACCACCTACACCTCCACCAAATGATCCTGTTCCTGCACCAACACCTCCTTTACCACCTTCGCCTCCACCTGTTGTATCTACTCATCCCATGGTCACACGTTCTCGTGTCGGGACTACTCGTCCTAATCCTAAGTATGCTGGTCATGTGTCTACTGTTTCTCCTTCACCTAGGTCATATAAGGATGCTTTTAATGATCCTAATTGGCGTGATGCTATATATGATGAGTATAATGCACTTATTAAGAATAAAACTTGGAAACGTGTTCCTCAGCCTGAGGGTGTCAATGTTGTTAGATGTATGTGGTTATTTCGCCATAAGTATTTGGCTGATGGCACTTTGAGTCGGTACAAGGCACGTCTTGTTGCCAACGGTAGCACACAGATTGAGGGAGTTGATGTTGATGAGACCTTTAGTCCGGTTGTTAAGCCGGGTACCATTCAGACTGTTCTTAGCTTAGCTATTTCTCGACATTGGCCTATTCACCAGCTTGATGTCAAGAATGCGTTTTTACATGGAGATTTATCCGAAACTGTTTATATGCATCAACCCCCTAGTTTTCGGGATCCAGAGCATCCAGATTATGTTTGTTTATTACAGAGATCTCTTTATGGTCTTAAGCAGGCACCTAGGGCATGGTTTCAGTGGTTTGCTACTTACATTGCTACTGTTGGGTTTACTCCGAGTCGATGTGATTCTTCTTTATTTATTTACAGACAGGGTGATGATACTGCTTTTCTGTTACTATATGTAGATGATATTGTGCTCACTGCTTCCTCTGATAGTATATTACACCAGATTATTGCATCTTTGTGTAAGGAGTTCTCTATGACTGATTTGGGTGCTCTTAACTATTTTTTGGGTGTGTCGGTTACGCGTGACTCTTCTGGGATGTTTTTGTTACAGCGTAAGTATGCTATGGAGATTTTGGAGCGTTTACATATGGTTGGTTGTAACCCATCTCGGACTCCTGTTGACACTGAGTCTAAATTGGGTGATGATGGTGATCCGGTTTCTGATCCTAAGTTATATCAGAGTCTTGCAGGTTCTCTTCAGTATCTCACATTCACTAGACCTGATATTACATATGATGTTCAGCAGGTTTGTCTTTATATGCATGATCCTCGTGAGCCTCATTTCTCTGCTCTCAAGAGGATTTTACGGTATGTTCAGGGGACAATAGACTATGGATTACAACTATATTCTTCTACCACTGAGTCCTTGGTTGCTTATTCTGATGCTGATTGGGCTGGTTGCCCTACTACTAGAAGGTATACCTCGGGGTATTGTGTTTTTCTTGGCAACAACTTACTCTCATGGTCCTCAAAGCGTCAGCCGACGCTTTCTCGTTCCAGTGCTGAAGCTGAGTATCATGGTGTTGCCAATGCTGTTGCTGAGACATGTGTGCTTCGGAATCTACTTCGTGAGCTTCATACACCTTTGTCCTCTGCCACTATTGTTTATTGTGATAATGTGAGTGCAGTGTACTTGTCCTCTAATCCTGTTCAGCATCAGCGGACAAAGTACATCGAGATTGATATTCGTTTTGTTCGTGATTTGGTTGCTACCGGTCAGGTTCGCGTTCTACATGTTCCTTCTCGGTTTCAGTATGCTGATATTTTTACCAAGGGGTTACCATCCGTCTTGTTTGCTGAGTTTCGTAACAGCTTGAGTGTTCGGTCTCCTCTCGCTCAAAATGCGGGGGAGTGTTAGACAGTTAGAATTAGTATTAGATTAGGATTAGGCCCGTGATGTGTCTTGGCCCATATTATCTCTTTTATATACTCATGTAACTGAACATTATTATTCGATCAATATACACGTTTTACATAATCTCACAGACAAAGGATTAACAACAGTGGAGGATTCAAAAACAATGCAGGTGCTCCTCAGAAATGGGCTGAAATTGTTGAAACTGGTAATTCAGAATCTGGGAATGAAGTATGGTGTTACAACTGTAATGGAAAAGGTCACATTGCTACTGCATGTCCAAAACCGAGAACTCGGGGAAGTAAGTTTCACAAACAGGCATAACTATTAACTCTCAAGGATGAAGGAGGTGGAACTTTCACAGAACAGGAAAACAGCTTGATTGCCAATGCCTACAACGATGATGACATGGAAGATCTGGAAGCGAATGTTGCTGTGATGCTTATGGCCAACATGCAGGAACTTCAAGTGAATGATTCGGGCCCAGTGTATGACACTGATGGTTTGTCTCAGGTACATGAACTAAAAACGTGCCTAATACATGAAATTGCATAACGCTCTGCTTCTGAATTAGATAAGGCGCAAGTTGTTCTGTGGAAAACTAGAAGGGGGGGTTGAATAGTTTTATGTACTTTTAAATTTATTACCAAAATATTTTGTAGCTTATTATAAACTTTCGATTCGATCTCAAGTGAATTCAAGTGACAACCAATAAAAGCAATTCTAATCTAATAATGAAAGTATTGAAATGTAATGAAGAAAAGATAGAGTTAGAAAGATCAAACCACAACACGCGAATTTATAGTGGTTCGGCTACAAGGACACCTTCCTTGCCCTACTCCACTCCCCGAGTACCACACTCGAGAGTTTTCTTCACTATGTCAACAAACTCCTTATGGTGGAGAAACCTTACACACCTTGGCTTACACGAGTTAACGACACTAAGCTAAATGTCGAGTTCTAATCGTAGCTAGAACCAATCTCACAACTTCTTCAAAGGCTTCAAACCTTCTTCACACCTTCACAACTTCTTCAAGACTTCAAACCTTCTTCACACCTTGTCAACTTCACACCTTCTTCTATGCACAACTAAGTCACAACTTCTAAACTACTTTACAACACACCTAGTTTCTACAATCAACGAATTCACACAACACTTTTACAAATATCTAACACTACTACAATATGAAACTAGCTATTCACAACACTACTACAATTAGATGGATGTAGAGGAGTGTTCTTCTTCTTGCACTTGAGTGGATGATGCTTTGGATCACTTGGAAACAAAGACTTATGAATTATATGATCAAAGGATTTTAGATCTAGAAATGGAGGTTGGATCAGAAAGTTTATAGTGCAAAAAGGTGAGAAAAATATATGAAATGATCCAATATTTATAGGGCCAGAAAATACTGTTCTGGAGCGTGCCGGTCCCCTTAATGATTAAGGGGGCCGCCTAGTAAAATTAAGGGGGCCACCCTCCTGAACGTTGGAAAAGTTTTTCTGGATAAAATTTGCCCTTTTTTGGTTGGAAATTTGAAATCATATCTTTGTAGTTTAATATAGCATTACCAAAAATGATTTACAAATATATATAAAATATTTATATCATTTTATAAGATGTTATGTCTTAAGACAAAATTTCCTTTGATCATGTAATGCATAAGATGCTTAGTTTATGCATACCTTAAGTGATATTAGATGTAGAGGTAAATATTTGTTACCAAATACTTGTTTACGTCTTAATCTTGACTTAATTTGATTTGAGTTTTGTGATTATCAAAACATAGGTTTATTGAGAGATATTAATAACATTTTTAAACATTATTTATATCAACAATCTCCCCCTTTTTGATGATTACAAAACTTAAACTCATTAACCCAAAAATTAGTTTTTAAACAAGTATTTTAGTGAGTTTATATTTACTTCTCCCCCTTTTTGTAGAATCAAAAAGGTTACGCCGACAATTTTCAAACGTGAAAATTTGACGGGAGGCTATCTCCCCCTTGATGTGTACTCCCCCTCGTTTGGGGGCTCCAAGAGAACGAGCTATGGAATGCTTTGCAACACAAAAATATTAGAAGCACAAGTATATTCATGCAAACATATATTAGGTGATAAAAAGAAATATGCATGGTTTAAAGAAAGCATTCATATAAGAGAAATGATTGTGTTAAGACACAACATACAAGTAGCAATAAGGATTACAAGTAGAAAAGCTAGTACACAAATAAACAACTAGGAGAATACATCATCATGCAAAGAGTACATGGTCTTCATAGAGCTTGCAAGCAAAAGGGTGGTAGAGGCTTTATTTATTAAGCATATCAAATGCTTAATTTGGAGAGCATGATGGTGATGGTGGAGGAATGGGTGAGAATTGTGGTGGAGGAATGATTGGAGAGGATGGTGGAGTTGGTGGTGGTGGTGGGTTGGTAAGCAAATGTTCAATATATGAAAACATATATTGAATTTCATCTCTAAGGCCAAAGATGACGGTGCGGTTGTGGATACAACAAAGACAAGTATCCCCATGGGATTCAAGTAGCCTCCAAGGCACGGGATTGGCAAAGAATGGTGGCGTAATTGGTGGAGATGAAAGATGAGATAGGTTCTTGTGTAGGAAGTGGTGATGATACTTGTGGTGACAAGTGTGAGTTGATGTAGTCATTGATTGATGAAGTTGAGGGTATGGAGGATGAGGAAGTTCCATGAGTGGAAGGTGTTTTAGATGGTGCATTGGGTGCACTTGGGGATGAGCATTTGGGTGGAGGTGATGGGGTTTTATCTTCTTCAGTTGTTAAGTCAATGAAGAGTTGTTTTGGGGAGATGACCACAAGCTTTTGTTTCTTGGAGGCTTTGGAGTGTGAGGTGCTTGGTGGAGTCATGATGATTTAGATGATGAATGATGAGAAGAAGAATGATGATTATGGAGGGAATTTATAGTATGGAAATGGTTGTTTTAGGTATGTATTTGAAATGGTTGAATGAGATGCTAAAATCAGTTGGGTTAAAATGGGAAATGGTAGCTGATACTAGAGAAAGGGTTCACAAGATGCAAAAGAGAACAGTGAACCCAGTTCCAGATGGCCGGTCCCCTTAATTGTATGCCGGCCCCCTTAATTATTAAGGGGATCGCCCATCTGGTGTTTTCCCAGACGACCAGAAACCCAAAATTTGCAGAATTTGGTGATTTTTCAAGTGTGTTTTTCCAGCAAGCTCTATTAGAAGTATATACTCTAGGAATGATGATATATAAACATATATAAATAACCAAATTTTGCATGCAAATTAACATATTATAATCCATATTGAAAAGAAGCATATCATAACATTAAGATAGTAGCATGATAATAGTTAGAGTCTAAAAATCATTCAGGAGATAAACAAGAAATAACACAAGTATTTCCGAATTAATCGGACAAATAGCAAACCATACAAGTGTCTAATATAACCAAATAATAACAAGTAGCAATACGTCAATATCTTCTACTTCTTCTTCTTTCCAAGCATCTTCCTAAACATCTTCCCAACGGATTTGAATCCTCCTCGAAGTTCTTCATGCATTTGTTGTTGACGGTTGATGATGGACGTTTGACGAGTGAAGAGAAGCTCATTGGTACGTTCATGAGGAAGAGGAACTTGATACTCGGTATCATCAATATCAGAAAGATTTTCAACAAAGGTCGTGGGGGATGGAGTACTAACATGTGAGGTGTTTTCCTCCTCATCATCATCGTCCTCACGATGAGATGTAGAACCACGAGGCCTAGAATACAAAGGAGCACGAGATTTTCCTTTGTCACTTCGAGAACGACGAGTACGAACACGAGTAAGTTGGTTCAAAGTAGGAAGGATATGAACGTAGTAATCTCTTTAAAGATGTGGGTAATTGTAAAACCTAAAATTTTCCAAACACGCAAAATTACCAAAATACCCTTGTAATTTAAAATTATCAATAAACACTTAAATTAATACCAAATAAATCCTAAACACTTGGAATTAAGCAACATATGATCACCATTATTTTTACTTGAATATTTGCATCATTTTCATTGTACTAAAAATAGTTGGCACGCCTAAAAGGAATAAAAGGGTCCAAAATGAATTAATATATTGTACAAAATATTTAATAAGAGGATATACATGTTCTAATTATGGAGAGAATAATTTTATGATTTTTCTCACCCTTGATAGCACCAAATCCAGCCCTTATCACACCATCATCATCTTTGTATTTATTTGTTACCTATTTTCCATTTTATAAAATTTTAAAACCCTAAAACACTCTAAAATACACATGGCGGCCATAATAATTTTCCAGAGGTGTTTGCCATTTTTCTTGGGCTTGTTCTAAAGTGTAGAAGGCTGTAAAAATAGTAGTGAAGGCTAGGGATTGATCGTGGTTCGTGTGCTCTTGTTTTTGGTTCAAAAATCCTAACCGAGAGGTATTAATTCTCCACACCTCATTAGACAAATATAAAAACTTTATGGTATTTTTTTCATTCTCCTTACATCATATATGATCCAAATAAAATGTTGGTTATGATCCTTACACGGTAAAACAGGTCATATAGAATTAAACTATTTGTAAACCCTAAAATATAGCAAATATTGATCCGATTGATATATAATTTTTCGTGGCTTATCATTATTTTTCTGAGATGATAACATGTTTATAAGAGCTTAATAAAATGTATTTGTAATTTTGGGAAGCCTTGAAATCGAATTGATAATTATTTGTTATTACCGATTGTATAAAAATATAAAAGGGTTTGAATGGTTATAGAACTAGGGTTTTCAGATTTTTGTGATCTTAATTAATGTTATTTGAAGTAATTATCATGTTATGAAATTGGGGAAGAATTATAGTTTGTGTTTGTGAATTTAATTTGTAATTGGTTAGAATAATAAAAAGTATGAGGGTGCCTTTTGAAAATATTGAAACATAAGGGTTATTTTTTTAAGTCTTGTAAGACCAGGGGAAACTTGTAAAAATTATGAAGAAGGTGAAAAGTGTGAGTTTTGTAACTATAAGGACCAAAAATATAATTATATGCATTTATTTAATTAGACTTGTATTTAATTTAATAGAGGGACCATTTTTGTAAATTATGAGAACTAAGTGGTTATTCTGTAAATAATCATATTGGGGTGCTAAGGGTGTAAATTTGGTAATTATATGGACTTGTTTGTAATTTTGATAATTAAAAGGATATAAATGGTAATTATTTAAATTAAAGGATTAAACGTGTAATTATTGAAAGTTAAGGGGATGTTTTGAATAAATATTATATTGAGGGCTGAAATGATATAATTTTGATAAATTAAGGGTTACAAGTGTTAATTGAATTAAATATGGTTATACTTGTAAAATAAATATTAATATGGACTTATTTTGGAAATAATGTAAATTAAGGGTTTGATTGTAATATTTGTAAACTCACGGGAGTGATTGGTAATTATTGTTAACTATTGAACTAATGTGATAAATATGGAAAATTGTAATATTTACATTCTAAACCTTGAACTTTGGCATATTTGTATAATAAACCCTAAAATATGGGAAGTTGTCATATTAAACCTTAATCTTGCAAAATTGACATCTTGAACACTTAACTTGTCCAAACCTTAATTAAAATCTTGAAGGAATAATATTGAATATGGAAACTTACTAATTTTGGAAAGTTACTATTTATGGAAAGTTACTAAAAATGGAAAGTATACTAAAACGGGTAACCTAATTATGTTAACCTAAGAGTGACCTTCTATTACTAATTCGTATAGGTCCGGTGAAGCGGGATTATGATCCTTTTTCCTTGTTTCCCTTGTTGCTTTTGAACCAAGGTACATATATTCTGACCTATCTACAGGTTTCTCATGCACTCTTGTCTTTCCTATTCTTTTGATATCTTGAACCTTGTTATATTCCCTTGATTATTGAACCTTGTTATGTTCCCTTGATTATTGAACCTTGCTATGATCTTTTTTAAAAAAACTGAACCTTGCTTGAAACTTATCCTATGATTCTTGAACCTTGAAATAACCTTGTCATGATACCCTTGACATAATAAACTTGATATGATAATATTGACTTGAACCTTGATTTGAACCCTGTGTTAAATCACTTACTTCGATCTTTGACTTATACCTTGACTTGAAAACCTATACTATGATACTTGATTCAAACCTTGACTTGGACTTGATATAACCCTTGATATTTTGAAAGTGCTTTTAATAATATAACCGGATGTGAAAACTTCTAGTAATTATATTATGAAAATGTTTTGAGGAAAAACTATTTTAAAATGAGGATTATGAACATTATGTAACACCACTTTTATATGAAGTTTCACTAATTTTATGAATATTTATTTTAAGGACTACCTTATTGAAAACCTTTATTTCATGAAAACCATTATTAAAAGATTTCTTTTAAATGAACATTTGACATAAACATTGAATTGAACCCTTGCCATAAACTTTTATTTGGAACCTAATATGAACCTCTACTTGAACTTATGACATGAACCTTTACACTAAACTCTACGTACTCTCTCACTATTGAACCTTTACCTTGAACCTTAAACAAGAAATCCACATGAACCTTCTCAGTATGAACCTTGGTATAAACCTTTCCATCTTAAACCTTTTTACTATGGGCCTTGATAATAAACCTTTTAATTTGAATCTTGACTTGAACCTTTGATATGAAACTTGACTTGAACCACTTGATATGGACTCTTGACTTGAACCACTTGATATGAACCTTGTACTTGTACACTTGATATTTGACTTGACCTTTGACCCACAGCTTGAGACTACGAGCCACCACTTGTTATACTTGTTACTACTTGTTGTGGAGTAGCCACAACCATAGCATTGATGCACCAATGTTATGTACTCTAGTGGGGCTAGAGAGATGTCCCCCACCGTCCCTAATCTTGTTATCGACTACTGCTATGATTGTTATTGGCCTGCAGGGGCGTATGGATGCATCCTAGTCTTGTCTTGACTTGTTACTTGCTTGGGCTACGGCCATCTTGATTATGACTTGGACTACATTATATATTACTTGGTGACTGACGGTGTGTGCGATACACGTCTTTCACATCTTGGGAGCTAGCTACTCCAACCCTTGGAGGTATCCCCTCATATTATACTTGGTATCCCGAGGTCTCCCCTCCGGATGCATGGTTACTTGATTACTTGACTTGACTTGACTTGGGCTCGTGGTGGATAACTGACCTTACCTTTATACCTTTATACCTTACACCTTTACAACTTTAATACAGGTTCTTCTTACTTCGGTTGTACTTCCTTTATGCTTTACTTTATCTTTCCATTGTCTTATATATATCATTCTCTATTGCTTGTTACTTTCATATCTGTTCACTGGGCTCTCGTAGCTCAGCCGCATTTCTTTTCCTGCGGCAGGTTTTAGTAGGAAGCTGGGTTATAAGTGGAGAGAGCATTGGACTTAGAAGACTTTACCTTGATAGCTTTTGGATTAGTAGGAGCTTTTGTACATTCCAGACTTAGTATTTGTACTACTTTCTTTTGTACTTGTACTTTAGTCTCCCTTGTAACTTTGATACTCATTTGTATTACTTGAGATGTATGCTTGTACTTGCTTTGATATGTCACCATAATGTAGCACTTCTACCCTTATCGGGTTGGGGTGTTACAGTAATGTTCCATCACATAACGATAGAGTCGTGTGAGGAACATACCATAAGGAAGATTTGCATTTGGGGTGTTTTTGGCGGACATGATTCGATGAATAAAAAGATAAGCCAAGTTGTATTGCTCTTCAGCAACTACACAATACAACATGTGGGCAATGCTCGCCGTGACATGATCACGGTGACCACCCGTACCAAACGCATTCTCGCGAATGAGTTCTTCCCACTTTTTCAAATCTTGGCTTAACTCTTTGAGGAGGATTTGATTTGCATGAATATCGACATTCTTCGACTTGATTACTCGACTAGTCGTACGATGTTCTAGTTCAAGCATTCGACGAATGTCTTCAGGACTAGGAATCTCAGAATAGTAGGGGCCATCCTGAGGACGATATCTTTCAAGAGAGGAAAGATCCCATTCATTTGAGAAAACGGCATAGGGATCGGTTTGCACAGTTACTTGGCTATAGAAGTTGAGGATAAAACGAGGAATGATTGGTTCGTTGATTTGGAAAAGACATTCAAAACGAATATTGGAGAACATTCGTTCTGTTTGATCATTTTCATAGAAAGATGGATCGACAATTCTTCCTTCGTGAATGTTTCTATTTTCCATAGGACGATAGAAACATGCAACTGAAGGAGACATGCCAAGAGTAGAAGAGACATTTGGAATGTATTGTTTTGTTTTGGAGACATCACCAACCGTGGTCTTAGGCATTTTCACCTAAACAATACAACAACAAAAATAAAATTAATATAAAAACAACTATCATGCATATGTTATATATATATATATATATATATATATATATATATATATATATATATATATATATATATATATATATAATTATATTCAATATATGTGGAACGAAATTCTACTTCGACACAAAAAAAATATTCAATGAAGTAGTTTCATAATGTTCCTTTTTATTTTGATTTTAAACTCGTTTATAATATATGATATCAAAGAGTATGATATCATAATTCATTTCGAAGTAAGGCTAGATATATATTAGATTATATATCTTCCATTTCATAAGAGTTTGACACAACATAAGCTTGTTTAAAAGATTAAAATGCGAATTTTAGTTTTCAAAAATATCATTTTCGAGATAAACCAAACGCTCCCTTAACTAGATAAAAACATCCTAAAACATCAATATATATATATTGATTATATATCTTGATGACGTCTATTGATTCTAGTAGTATTAACAAATTTTATGAACTAGTTTTAAGTTTCAAATAACTATATATAGTTATAGTTTGTTCATGAACCAAACGCCCATGTTGTCTTCATGAACCATTTTATAACGAATTGAAAAGTATGTTTTGATTGTTTATAACATTAAAACAATGTAATTTAGTAAGTTTTAAATAGTTTTTAAGAGATATATCAACAATGTGCCTTTTGAAAAATAAAATTCAACAAGGGTTTATGGGCGATTAATGATTTTGACAAAATGATATGTTATACTAAATTTGAGTTGCAATATATCATCCTAATCCTATGGGAAGCATTTGGTAGTTCAATTTCTAGCTTCGATTTCACTAAAATTCGAATTAAAATAAATTTTAATAAAATGCATAATTATTGATTAGACACCAAATCGAATGAAATGTGATGAAATGCATGTTGGAAAACTTACAAAAGATGTTGTTATATGTTTGGTTAACGTTTGCCCCTTGCGAAACAACCCCGGATTGGTGATATGGTGGAGGATTTTGATGGTTTTGGGTGTTTTGGTTCGTACTCAGCAGTAATGGGGAAGAGATGAATGAGCAAATGCAGTGTTTGGGAATGGAAATAAGGTGGAAGACGTATTTGGAAGTGTCAGATGGCCGGTCCCCTTAAACATTAAGGGGACCGCCCTCGATAACAAGCCGGTCCCCTTAATCTTTAAGGGGGCCGCCTTTGAAATTTTTGAAATTTTGCGGAATTAGTTTCTGGAACAAATATATTTATACGTATATAATTAGATTTATAATATATCAAAAATACGTAAACGTTTATTGGCACGATGATAAGATACTTAACAATTTTTAATTACCGTTTCGATAATTAAAATGTACCTTTGACAATTTTGGATAAAATGATCAAAGTGTTAAGTTGATGAGGGGTTTGAGGTGTGTTAGGGAATATGTGAATAAGTGTATATATATATATATATATATATATATATATATATATATATATATATATAAGTATAAATGTGAGTGAAAGATGGATTGATGGGTGAGGTTTGAAAGATAATAGTGGAGATAGGATATAGTCGGCGAGAGGAGTTTGTTTCATCCATAGTGTTCACGTGCGACAACGTTCTTGCATGATAAAAGTCCACTTGACTCATATCCCTTCATCATCATGAGTCTTCTAAAAGAGGACTTAATAGGATAACGCGAGGGGGGGGGAAGGAAAGGGTTCGATAATGAACAATTTCCTGGAGTTCTAGAAAGTCAACTAATGACGTATCTAGGTTATGTGCAAGTAATTATATATATATATATATATATATATATATATATATATATATATATATATATATATATATATATATATATATATATATATAGTGTAACTTTATTTTCAGAACCCTGTTAAGTGCGAGAACTGCGAGAACTCATTTTACACCGTTAGATGAGTTTGATCAATGGCTATAATTGATTGTGCCATTAATGTAATTAATGAAAAGTGCAAATATTTTCCTTTTTGGCTGGAGGGGCAACATAGGAATTTTATGTGAAACAATTTTGAAAACCGTCCTAAATTAAGGGCACGATTAACTGATGATTATATTAAAAAAAAGAAAAAAAAAAAACCCACGTCTCTCTCAATCCTACCGCCTCAAACAAACCCTAGAAACTTTTTTTCTCTGTATCAAAATAAAACCACCATAAACATCACTAAAGAAACCTCAATGGTTTTCAAAGATCAGTTTACAATAAGATGGTTAGTCAATCTTTATTAAAAGTATCCATATCTCGAAATGGGAATGAAGATTTGTCTTTTTATATAGCCGCAAGCCCGCCAGAAAGGAATTGAACGAACATATAATCACTGTTCGTAACGGTTTGTAGTTGTAAACGAAGGAGGTAGAGTCGCAAGGTTTCGATTCGCTTGAGGGTTTTGGTTCGTGACTGATACGTGTCTAGCCGATCGTGTACGTTTGGGTTTGGGTTTCGGTTCCTCATTGAACATGGGTGTTCGTGTTCACACTTGTGTACGTTCATTAATGTTCGTGTTTTCGGTTTCGATTGTACTTGCTAGCCTACAGGTATGTCTTGAATGGCCATCTTATTATGAAACCATACGCTTCATGTATTCTTTTTGACATGATCTTGATATATCAAAACCATGATCGAAATTCACCATAAAAATGAATAGTTAAGTACCAGGTCATGAATGTGTTGAACTGTTGATTATGTGTGAGGTTTTAAAATAGTTAATTAAGTTAAATGACATGATACATATACATATTCATTAACGTTAAATTGGCATCCGAAGTAGAAAAAATGGGTGCGCAGAATTTATCAAAAGCATAAGAAAAGTAAAGATGAAAACCTCTTTGTAATTTTGATGACAAGTAAAATAGTAAATGGTTGAATTATAATAATCATATCCTAAGATATTACATCAACAATAAAAGGCATTGCTTCATATTTTGTTTGTCGTCATAATAACCAGTAACCACACACTTACACAAAAAACATATACATGTATATATAGAACATCGTTGTTGCCGCAACTAGTTGATACTTTTTAATAATGGTGCATACATGTTTTAAGAAATGGTGCATACGTGTTTATTGCTAGTAAAAAATTAATTATAATGGTGCATATGTGTTTTATTGCTCATATAAATCAATAAAAGGATGTGAATATGTGTTCCAAAGTTAATTTAAAACTAGTGAAATGGTACATATGTGTTTACGTATAAAACATACATGTTTACCGATAAAACATATATGTTTTGTATTTGGATTATATGCTTACGTATAATACATATATGTTTTATATACGGTCGTTTTGTGTTTTGAGTATATATGTTTTGCATACATAAAAAAATTGGTCTATTGTTTATTTGTGTTTGCTAGTTTAAGCTTGTGCATGTGTGTTATGTTATCTTGAGTTTTATTTTAAAAGTATTTAATCTTGACTATTATTTTTTGTAGGCATGACAATATGTTCTTTGAGGGCGTGCACATATGTTTTAATGAGTTTGACGAGAAACTGGAAGTACATATATGTTACTTGGAAGACGTGCATGTATGTTCTTGGAAGACGTGCACAAATGTTCGAAAGAATCTGATGAGAAACTTCAAACACATATGTTTTGTGCACAGATGTTCTTAGAAAATGTGCATATGTATATTCAAAATGATACATTTGATTTGTATTTCTTTTAATATAAAAATTTGTGTATTATATTATGTTCTTGGTTTGTAACAAATTTAAAGGTTACGACTATAATTTATGTTTTTAGTTTTTGTTTAAGAAGTTTATAGAATATACCGTAGAAACATATGTGCAATTACATTTTTAAGTAAAATTCATTTGAACATTAAACTATTGTACAATAAAAACACATGTAAATTTACATTATATAAAAGAAACACATATGCACCTTTACGTTCTAGAAACATGCATGCTATTTAAAAAAAAAAAAAAAAATCCCGAAAATTATGATATATTTAAAAACGGGATTTAATAAAAAAAAAAGTCAAAAAACATAAAAATTGTCTTTTACTATAATACCCTTAAGATTAAATAACAATCTTTAATATTTAAAAAAATCTCATTGGTCTAGAGGAGTTCTCGCAGTTCCCGCACTTAACAGGGTTCTGAAAATAAAGCCCCCCTATATATATATATATATATATGATCGAATAAATAGAGAGAAATAGCAAGCTATATCAATGCAAACGAAGTAATCAAATAACGCATATTTATCTAAGCATGGCAATGAGTTATGAAAGAATGGCGTACCCGGTGGTCTTCAAAATCATCAAGATGACATATAGACTTTGAAAAAGTCTATGTTGAGAGAAACTTCAAGATTGCCTCAAGGAATGTTCATCTAGCCATTTGATCCCCATTGTTTCTTTGGTCCAAAGTTGTTTGGTCGAAACATGTTTAACATTTGACTAGGATGCATGAAAGGTGGTAGTATACCCCAAGGATTGTAGCTTTGTTGGTAGTTCCACATTTGATTACTATTGTTATTATAGTTTTGCCTATTTTGGTTTCTTCTTGGTTGAGGTGTTTTAGACCTAGGATTAGAATTATTTGGTTTTCTAGGTGGTGGTGTTTTAGATCTTGTCTTAGGTTTAGAAGATCCTGCCTCATTTTTTAAAGACGGTTTATAGAAAACTTTTACTTCTTCATTGTTGGCAAGAGGTATTTTTCTATCATTAATAAGTATATACTTAGGATTAGATTTTAGAGATTTTTGTTCATTAGGTTCATTTTCGAATTTGACATTTTTAATATCACTTGTTGAAGCTTCATTTGAATTATATCCTAAACCGGTTTTATCTCCGGATGTTCTTTGAATACTTATTATTTTACTAAGTGAGTGACTACTATTTTCGAATTTATCAAGTTTGCGAATTTCTTCCCTAAGTATTTCGTTTTCACCTTTAAGCTCTTGACATGATTTACATTCTTCAAAAATTTCTTTACCTTTTTCAAGTTGATGTATTTTAATTTTTAGTTCTAGTACTTTATTTTCCAATTGATTGTTTATGTATTTTAGTGATTTGTTTTTGGCCATTACTAGTTGTCCTAATTTGCATAGCCTATTATATTCATTATCTAGATCTTTTTCATCTAATGATAAGCTTTTATCACTAAAATATTCGGTTTCGGAACGTACCTCATTTGATGTATTCGCCATAAGACACTTCTCTTCTTTTGTCGTTTCTTTCTCATCTTCATTACTATCACTCCAAGCGCCTCCAACAAAAGCTCTTTGATTTTGATCTCTTGTCATCATTGGACATTTTTCAATGAGGTGATTTGGATCACCACACTTGAAACATTTCCTTTCAATCTTGTTGTTCTTGTCATCCTTACTCTTTTGAAATGTTTTCTTTTCATCATGTGGTTGTCTTACGAATCTTCCTCGCCTTTTGAAGAATTTCTTGAAATCTATTACGGCCATGGCGTATTCTTCGTCATCACTTTCGGAAGATGAGCTATCTTCGATACTAGATTCCTTTCTAGCTTTCAAGGCGATTGACTTGCTTTGCTCTCGTTTTTCTTTGACCATTTCGGAATCCTTCTTAATAATAACTTCATAAACTTTTAGATTTCCAATTAATTCATCAAGTTGCAATGTTGACAAATTCTTTGATTCTTCAATCGCCGTCACTTTAGCTCGCCATTTTGGATGAAGAGTCCTAAGAAACTTCCTAACAAAATTCTTACTAGAAAAATTCTCATCAAGTGCTTTTAAACTTGTGATGATAGTGTTAAATCTAGCAAAAGCATTATCAATTGATTCCTCTTCCGGAATCGTGAATTGCTCATATTGTTGAACAAGTAGATCTATCTTATTATCTTTGACTTGACTATTACCTTGGTGAGTTATTAGTAAAGAGTTCCAAATTTCTTTTGCGGTTTCACACATAAAGATCCTTTCGTACTCTTTACGTGGTAGCGCATTATAAATAACCATTTTTGCTTCATTATTTTTAGCAAGTTTTCTTTTTAAATCATCATTTTGTTTTTCAAAAGGTACGATTTCATCTTTCTTTGTTTCGGGGTTATTTTGAATAGGTAAAAAATCACCATTAGTAATAACATGCCAAAGATCTAGATCTTTTGACTTCACATAAGTTTCGAATCGATTTTTCCAATATAAAAATCCATCACTTTCAAATAGTGGTGGTCTTTGCATAGATTGCCCTTCTAAATATTTTTCAGATTCCATAGATCGTTACAAGTTTTAAAATACAATATATTTTAAAGATCTTGCTAGACGTGGCTCCTGATACCAATTGTGGAAAACTAGAAGGGGGGTTGAATAGTTTTATGTCCTTTTAAATTTATTACCAAAATATTTTGTAGCTTATTAAAAACTTTCGATTCGATCTCAAGTGAATTCAAGTGACAACCAATAAAAGCAATTCTAATCTAATAATGAAAGTATTGAAATGTAATGAAGAAAAGATAGAGTTAGAAAGATCAAACCACAACACACGAATTTATAGTGGTTCGGCTACAAGGACACCTTCCTTGCCCTACTCCACTCCCCGAGTACCACACTCGAGAGTTTTCTTCACTATGTCAACAAACTCCTTATGGTGGAGAAACCTTACACACCTTGGCTTACACGAGTTAACGACACTAAGCTAAATGTCGAGTTCTAATCGTAGCTAGAACCAATCTCACAACTTCTTCAAAGGCTTCACACCTTCCTCACACCTTCACAACTTCTTCAAGACTTCACACCTTCTTCACACCTTGTCAACTTCACACCTTCTTCTATGCACAACTAAGTCACAACTTCTAAACTACTTTACAACACACCTAGTTTCTACAATCAACGAATTCACACAACACTTTTACAAATATCTAACACTACTACAATATGAAACTAGCTATTCACAATACTACTACAATTAGATGGATGTAGAGGAGTGTTCTTCTTCTTGCACTTGAGTGGATGATGCTTTGGATCACTTGGAAACAAAGACTTATGAATTATATGATCAAAGGATTTTAGATCTAGAAATGGAGGTTGGATCAGAAAGTTTATAGTGCAAAAAGGTGAGAAAAATATGTGAAATAATCCAATATTTATAGGGCCAGAAAATACTGTTCTGGAGCGTGCCGGTCCCCTTAATTAGGGGGCGGTCCCCTTAATGATTAAGGGGGCCGCCTAGTAAAATTAAGGGGGCCGCCCTCCTGAACGTTGGAAAAGTTTTTCTGGATAAAATTTGCCCTTTTTTGGTTGGAAATTTGAAATCATATCTTTGTAGTTTAATATAGCATTACCAAAAATGATTTACAAATATATATAAAATGTTTATATCATTTTATAAGATGTTATGTCTTAAGACAAAATTTCCTTTGATCATGTAATGCATAAGATGCTTAGTTTATGCATACCTTAAGTGATATTAGATGTAGAGGTAAATATTTGTTACCAAATACTTGTTTACGTCTTAATCTTGACTTAATTTGATTTGAGTTTTGTGAGTATCAAAATATAGGTTTATTGAGAGTGTGGAAAACTAGAAGGGGGTTGAATAGTTTACCGCTTCTTAATTCCTTTTTAACTTGAATATCTTTAAACACTTTTACGATTGCTTAAAGATATAAACACAATGTTATATGTTTGATTCTTTGAAAAGCTTTTCATGTGAATAACAATTCTAACTTTACTAGTTTCATACTTTGAAAAGCTTTGCATGTGATGATCCTAACTTTGCTTGTTTAGTTCTTTGAAAAGCTTTACTTTTGTTTGAAGATATAAACACATCTTTACTTGTTTAGTTCTTTGAAAAGCTTTATATGTAACTAGCTATTCTAACTAAAGAACAACATGTAATAAGCAAAGATAAAGAAAGAAACGATCAAACCACAACACGATTGTTTATCGTGGTTCGATTACAAGGACTCTTTTTCCTTGCCCTACATCCACGCCCCGAGTTTCCAACTCGAGAGTTATAAGCACTAATCAACAAGCTCCTTTCACCGGCGGAGAAAACCTTTACAACGTCGCTTACACTTTTACCGACACTAAGCTAGATGTCGAGTTCTTTTACACGGGTACAACCACTCCCATCGTCGCTTACACTTTTACCGACACTAAGCTAGATGTCGAGTTCTTTACCAAGGGTACAACCACTCCCGTTAGTTCTTTTACAAGGGTACAACAACTACCGACACACTACGTATTTTGAGGCCTAAAATACTAACCACTTACTTCTATATACATGACACACATGAAGTATAAACTACCATAGCTTATACATGACCAAGCTACCAAGACTTGCAACTTTAGAGTTGAAGCTTGTAACTTCTTGAATGATCTTGTGAAGTCCCTTGCTACATAAGAGAATCACACAAATCAAAAGGTTACTGAGTTAGTTTAGAGAGTATGTGAAAATATGTCCTAAAAGGGTTACCAAAAACTAACAAATGGTTTGGTATTTCTAGCAAACAATTCTGCAGGTCTGGCGGATCAGGCGGACCCCTCAAAAGGGTTCCGCCCGTGTACCCTAGGGTACCGCCAGGGCTGCAGTTGGTTTTTGCAATAAATCTTGCAAACCAAACAAAGTCACATCTCATTACTCTTGTAAACCAAACAATGTCACATCTCATAATATCAAGTCAAACACTAAACTTGCAAGCTACCACTTAGTAAGTCAAACACACTTCTTACCATAAATGTATAATGACAAAGCTTGCCCTAAATGTGATGTGACCTTACTATATTAAGAAATAAATGTGATGTGACAAGATTCATTTTAGTTTAAGAAATAAAAACAATGTTTTGTTTAAAAGGAAATGTTAACCTTAGTTAAACAAGACTTAAGCACTTAAAGTGATGATTTACTTATAGCTAAACTTCATACTTTGTCATTAACAAAACTTAGCAAAGATCGTAAAATATAAATAACGTTTTTAGGCGATATTTGTATTAACAATCTCCCCCTTTTTGTTGATGACAAAACTTAAACTTTATTTATAAGTAAGTCACTAGTTTTAGTATTAAGTCTTATAAAGTTAGGTATGAAAACTTGTTTTTGCTAAGATGATGTGATATACAAAATAAATTTGAAACAAGTTTATATCTAGATTCTCCCCTTTTTGTCGAAACAAAAAGAAGAGTAGCGAAGCGGATAAATTCTCCCCTTTTTTTCCGAAAAAAGAAGAGTAGCGAAGCGGAAGTAACCACTTGCTCCCCCTTGGAAGATACTCCCCCTAAATGGAGTGCCAAGAGAGGAGACATGGATTTTGAACCTACAAGAAAAAGGTTAGTTGTTGCACAAGATAAGTCATGAAAGTATTTCATGTTTAAACACAACTAAGAGTTGTGAAGTGAAATAGTACAACACTCATGCTCCCCCTTGAATATTACTCCCCTAAATGGAGTATCAAGGAAGGAAAACATGGAAAATGGTCCTACAAAAAGAAAGGTTAGTTTAAACAACATAAGATATATGTATGGTACCATAGCAAGGTATATTTCACTTATTATACCTAAATGGTCAACAAACAATGAAAACCTTGTAGTGTAATGAAATTCATTTCATGTAAAATTTAGACTCTTAAAGAGTCAAAGACAAGAAATTTGGATTACACTATCCTACCTCTAAAAATAAAGAAAAACTACAAATAAGCTACGACCATAAAAAGCTACAAGGAAATCATCATTTTCCTTTGTGAGAAACATTTTCCAAAAACAAGGCTAAGGTTGTTTAAGGATGAAAATGTGGGTTGTGGTTGTAGCGGGCTTTATTTTGAAGGTGGAAAGGATGACATGGTTTTGGTTTGTTGGTTTAGATGGGAAACATTTTCCAAAAGAAACGGTTTTGTTTCATTTTGGAGACTCTAGGGTTGAGGTGTGTGAGACGAGGATTGTAGAAGATCCAAAATGTGGTTTAGTATAAACCTCATTTCTTCGGATAGCTCACGAATTTCCCTTCGACACCCTTCACTAATGTGAGCGGTTCTTTCGCAATGATTGCAATCATGGCGGGGAAAGTTTGGTGGAAGGGTGGTTTGATATGTTGGTGGTGGATGGTTTGAACTTGAAGGAGTAAAGGTGGAAGGTTGAGTAGTGTTTTGGCTTCCTTCATTTGTTGATTGAAGTGTTGTTTGTAAAACCATGATATGGTTGATTTGAGAGTCAACAATACGTTTGAAGGCATGAAGGTGGTTTAAATGAGTGTCAATCTCATTATGAAGGTTTGGAGGTTTTTCCCACATGGATGCTTCTATTTTCTTATAAGAAGAAAGTAGAGATTCAAGATGTTGGGAAGGTTCTTGTGGTGATGGTTGTTGTTGTTGTGGTGGTTGTTGGTTTTGAACAAAATGGCGGAAGCTCGGTTCGCCGGAAGGATTGCCATGAAGGTCTTTGTAAATTGGGTGAAACACAAATGATTGTGAGTGGGTATGACCTTGATCATTTTGAAAAATGGATGGTCTAGCATAACGGTAAGCCAACCGTTCTACTAATGATGGTTGATGGGGTATATCATCTAGTTGCTCACTAGGTTGTTGTTGGGTTTCCATTTGAGCAATGGTGTCAAAAAGTGACAAGGATGGTGGATTTGATGATTTGGGTGATAGGTCTTCTAAAGTTTCCAAATAAGGTAGTGGTGATGTTGGTGGTGTATGGAAAAGTTCCATTGGTGAAATTGTTGGTGATTGAGGTGATGAGGTTTTTGATAGTTGAGCTTGTTGAGAAGATGATGATGAATCACTTGAAGGTCTAGTTGTTGGAGGAATGGTGGCCATGTTTGTGTAGCAATGTGTTGGAGAGGGTGTTGGAGTATCAAGATTAAGCAATTCTTGAAAGGTCATAACATTGGTATTACAATGTGTTGGGGATTGTGTTGAGGTAGTGAGATTAAGGAAATCTTGGATAGGTGAAGAAAT
This sequence comes from Artemisia argyi, assembly GCA_030686995.1. Lineage (NCBI taxonomy): Eukaryota > Viridiplantae > Streptophyta > Magnoliopsida > Asterales > Asteraceae > Artemisia > Artemisia argyi. The sequence goes on from CM060705.1 coordinate 7,800,105, forward strand.
GTTAAGTGAAGCACCACTTGAAGAAGATGAGCTTGACTTGACGGTTTTGTTAAAACAACAAGGTTTAACACCAATCCTAGTGATTTTTGAAAGGGATTTTGATGACTCGGATGATGTGTTGGATTTGGTCATTTTCAAAGGTGTGGTTTTGATGTTTTGAGAGAAGAAGTTTTGATGGTGATGGTGTGATTTGAATTGTTGCAAACTTTCAAATTTATAGGATGAAGAAGATGTTGAATAGGGTGTTTGGATTTAATGTTCTACCATTCAAAGATTGAGGTTTCAAATGATTTACAAAATTTTCATGAAAATGTCAAATCAATGCATGTCATTCCAATAGAATAAGGTGGAGTGAAAGACCAACAAAGGCACTCAATGCTTTGTGATCATGGGATGTGATTTGGTTGAAAATGTTTCAATAGTTTTGAAGGATCCTTTAAAAGGGTTCCTAGGGTTGGTTATGTTTGAATTTGAATTTTTGGAGGGAAGTGGCTTCCTAATTGCTTTAGTGAGTGAGAGTTGTTCTAATATGGTTATTGGAGTTAATGGAAGATGTTTCTCACTTAAGATTAATGGTTTTGACACATTACAAGTTTTGGACTTAAGAAAAATAGAAAAATTTTCTGCAGGTGTCTGGTGGAACCCTCAGAATACACTGGCGGAACCCATTTGAGGGTACCGCCTGGTCCGTTGGGCCATTTCTGGAATTCCCAGAAAATATACTGGCGGAACCCAATTTTGGGTACCGTCAGATCCGCCAGGGCTGAAAAATTAGGCAGTCTGCGATTTTGACCCGCGAGACAATTTTCAAAATTTTTGAAAACTCCTAAAATCAAAAAGATAATGCATTTCTGGTTTGGCAATGCAAAAATTAGACACGTAAACACACATATCATAGGACTTTGACCTTGAGGTCGAGGATTTCACTACACTTAGTAAGAATTGCCATAAGCATAAAAAATTGACAAACACCTCAAACATTGTCATTATGCATAAAAGCTCATACAAACATAATCCGACAAATGTAATAAAACATGTAAGTGAAAAACAATACAAATCACGTAGTTTAACACATAAAAGGTTCTAAAACATTCATAAGCCAAACACTCCTTAATCGTCTCATAACCGGTCTATCTTCTTATTGAGCTTGCTTAGGTACCTTCCAAAGCACATGAAAATTCCTTTGGTTTGCTTGAACTCTTCGGATGCATTTTCAATGACGGGGAGTTCTAGAAGGTAGTCTAAAGGAGGTAACTTAGAGTTAGGAAGTTTATCATCCTTGCTAATGTCAGTTGATGATGATGATGGTGTAGGTGAGCGAGTACGTTTGTCCTTACCTTTGAAAACTCGTTTATCACTTAGAGGAACGAAGATGTGAGGAATGAGAGAATAGTCAAGGCACATTCCATTATCATTAGGAGGAATGGGTGAGATTGTTCTAAAGAGGCGGGTGAGAAGCACTCCATAAGGAAGAGCGGTTGTTCCTACCAAAGGTATGTCGACCATTCTTTTGGCGAGGTAATAGGCTAAGTTAAAAGGTTGACCGGTGGAAATGCTATAGAGCATGTAGCTAAGACATGTGTTGACATGATCTCTTTTTCCTATGGAACTTATAACGTTGGCTCTAAGAATCTCTTCCTATTTCTTAAATTGTGGTTTAAGCTCATTGATTTTAACTCCAAAAGGGTCCTTATCTACCTCTTTACCCGATCGATTCTTCCTAGTTGTTGAGGTTCTAACAAATAGATGCTCACGAATTGTTTCCTTATTTGCAAGAGGATTGTCATATGGATGAAAACGCTCAATGGAGTCAAGACTAGAAAGAGGCCACTTATTAGTGTAGAGACATGTACCAATATTAGGGACACCAAGAATTGTTGCAAAACCTTTCAAGGATATGATGTTTGGTATTTGATTGGTTTTAAAGGTTAGTGAGAAATCACCATCGTCATTGAAGTAAAGGGTTAAGGTTGCATAGAATTCCAAAATGAACCTAGAACAAATAGGCTCGTCGATTTCTAAGAGACACTCAAAGTTGATTGTGGCAAGTTCCGTGTAGAGGTTTGTACCTTCTAAGAAGGATGGATCAATGGTTCTACCCTTATGGACATATCGTTTTTCTAAAGTTTTGAAAACAACGATTTGAGTTTGAGTAAGACTTTTGGTTTTGTGGTGTTTGGGTAGGCACTTGATGGTGTCCTTGTGGTAGTAGTGAGTTAGAGGAGGCATTATGATTCCTAGAAAATCAAAATTTCACATTTTAGTCTAAGTGAACGACTATTGTAATGTGTATGTTCTAGTGTGTGCCTATATGAAAACAATGTGGAGGTGCGGTTAACTTGACTTATTTTGATGCTTAAAAACGTTTTATAATGCAAGTGATGTTACAATGACGTTTTTCATTTGTTTTAACAATGTGGTGAACGGTGGTAAAGTATGGTTGACGACCGAGAGTGGATATGTGAAATGAGGTGGTGATTGCTTGACAACACTTAAAGCTTGGATATCTTCTTTGTGTTCTTCACTTGCTAGAAAGTGGAAGAGACGCATTTCATAATGAAATTCACTTGACTTTTGATGACATAGACAAATATGTTAATGAGAGTATGGATATGACAATTTCCCTTTGTTTCAAAGAGCGACACAAGGGTGAACATAGGTTTATGTATCATGAAAGGTGGTTTAATCTTGATAGGTTAGGTTATAGTGGGGATGACACACTTGTTTGGTTACATTGTGGAATCTTCTTGTGAAGATGACTAGGTGGAGTTATTGGTGAAGATGATATTGACTCTTGGTTTCTTTGAGGGCATTGAAATGGTGGATGACTCGATATTGATTGGACAAAGGATAACTCGGTTTCTCATTTCACATTGGTTGTTTGAGGTTTGAGTGATGAAAGGTTATGAGGAATATGCTTGAAGTTTTGCTCATTTTGTGAATCTTATGGGCTGATGATTAGTTGGAGTTGTGAGTAAAGAGGTGTTTTGGTTTTGAAATTAAAAATAAAACATCCTGTAGATTTGGCAGACCAGGCGGAACCAAAAAGAGGGTTCCGCCCGTATGGTCTGAGGGTACCGTGGGAATGCAGGGAAAAATTCAAAAGGGATTGTCTTGATTTTGTGGTTTTATCCTAATGTTCAAAACTAAGGTTTTAGGTCTTATGAGTCTTTGACTAAGCCTAGGAATTATGAATGCTTCACATTCAAGAGATTTTGTGAAAGCGTTGATTGAATGGTTAATCGTAGAAGACTTTCTTAGTTAAGACGTTCCTCAATGAACAATCTTACCAAGGCGATGATGATGGATCACAATATGTCTGTTAAGAACATAAAGGATTGAATTGTCGCCGAAATCGATGCTTCCTTTGTTGAAGGGATAACAATGTTTATGAGATGAATTCCGTTGTCGATATGAGTTAGCTTACTCAAGTGGAGCTTGTTGATGTGCTTCTCCATCCGATACTTAATTAGAGAGCCTCACGCGTTTTGGAGAATCATTAGGTAAGTAGGTATAAAAGAGCAAGTACCACTTGTGCTTTTCTTATCAATTAATTATCGACATAATTCCATTTGGCATACACAATGGTTTCTATTCCCGTTCTTTTGGGAGACCATAATCCTAGTTGTGTAATACCTTATGATGTATCCAAACAAGCTCAACTAAAGAGTTGTTTGAGGATCTTCTTTAACACGAGCACATAGACAAATGCTAAACATAATGTTGGATCTAATTGTTTTGATAACAAGTAGTCTTCCGAACATTTCTCTACGTTTAGTTTTACCTACGGATTTACTAATCTCATTCTTGACAAGTCATCAATAACTTAACCATTGAAAACAAGAGAGTAACTAGGAATGTCTTTAAGTTAAAATCCCTTGCTTTTGTGGCTTGCTTTTTTAAAAAAAAAATCTTTCAAATATTGACACTATAATCACTTGATTACTTTTGAAAAATCTATTTTGTTTCACTAGTTGTTTTACTCTAAATTCCAAAAACTGTTTTTGTTGAATTTGTTTAGACACAACTATGATCTATAAATCAAGTTTTCTAACATATGTCAATTTTACATGATTTAATGTTTGACTCAAGGTGAGAAGATGTTATTTTGTACCTTTATCCTTATACTTGTCTAGCCATCATTGAACTTTCGACTAAGTTATCATCTACCAAAGATAATATCTTAGAAGGAGGAGATCACTCGTTAAATGTTATATTCAATGACTCCTCGACTCTTTGGGTTTTCTTACTTAAGACACTATGAACTCTATTTGTTTAGAAAAAGTCCAAGAGGTACAACATCATGAGACTATGTGTCACATTTAATGTGTAAATCCTAGATGTTGAAAACTCATTTTCTTTCACACATCCTAATATATGCTAATGTGATTTATTTCACCTTGTGTGTTTTATGTGAGATTATCATAAAGGAGTGATTGAAGAAAAACACAATTAAGGACTCAAAGTATGGTGTTTGAGAAAATTGTTTAACAAAGGTTTGTTTTGCAAGCATCACAAAAGTGTTAGACATTTAACACTTAGGAAATTCTTAGTTAGCTCACTTGTAAGCAAGAGTTTAGTGAGACTTACTCAAGAGTTTTTCGTGTTTATCTCTTGATGGTTAAAGAACCAAAACACCTTATATCTCCTACTAGTACTAAAGACTAAATTCCTTGTTGCATAGAATCTAATCTTAGTTATTTACAAATAGCAGGTAGACACTCTAGAGTATTACAGATAACACATATTCGAACACATAATGCTAGAAACAAGAGACAATCAAAAGTCAAGTTGAAGTAATGTGTACCTTTTAAATTGCATAGAGATGCTATCAAGCGGATAAGCATTACGCGTAAAATCTTGGTTTGACGACACGCTTTGAAACTCAATAACTTATGTATCCAAGAAGGTTAGATAATCATATAAAAGCATAGAGAATAATAATCCTAATCCTTTTATCATGAGTTTTTATTAGAGATTGAATTATCTCTAGATCTCTCTTCTAGGTTTGACAAATTTTACTTGCTTTGTTTTATTAGTTGATGGTGCTTTTGAGTTAAGTCCTTATCCGGTTTTATCTTTAAACAACCTTTGACTCCTCAACAATCTTTCAAGAGATTTTGAGCTTTCATCAAATTTAACTAATAATTTTTCCTTTCTCATTTTGCATTTTAATCTCATGTTTGTAATCTAGACATAATTTATATTCTAGATCAATTTCAACATTACTCTCAATTCTAGACATTTTATCTTCTAATAAGATTTCCTTTTCAAAGATATTCTTAAAAGATTTTGAAGACTCATTCTTGAAGATAGTTTTTAGGTCCATGTTGCATAAACGTTTAGACTCATTTTCTAGTTTAGAAAACTCTAGGATAAATTAATCAAAGCAAAAGTGTTTGGTTTCAAAGTATACCTTGCTTGATGTTTTATCTAGTTTAGAATCACAAACCGGATGATTGACTTCATCTTCATCCGTGTTATTCCATGAATCGCAAGCAAGTCTACTACGAGCTTGACACTAGTAATCACCTTTACTAACACCTTGCTTGTTGTTTCAATAAATTGACAATAAACTACCGGAGCATTGTCTTCGTCAACATCCATTTCATTCCAAGATACTCAAGCAGGTTCATCAAAACACACGTACTCATCTTCATTTGTACCTTCATTTAAAACATTTAAACTAGTAGCACATGTATTAACTTCTACTAAGTGTTTATCAATTAGTTTTTCTAAAACTTCTAATTCATATGTAAGATCAAATTGATCATCTTTGACTTGACATATTCCTTGATGAAAGTTTACCATATTTTTCCAAACATCATTAGCCTTTTGACAAAAATACATTCTTTCATATTTGGTACTAAAGCTTTGTAAATCATTGTTTTAGCTTTAGTATTTTTTTCAAATTTAAGATAGTTATCTTAGTTTTCAAAAACTTGTTTTCTTTGGTTTGAAATTACCAAAAGAAATGATATGCCAAAGATCTTGATCAATTGGTTTCACATAGTTTTCAAAATTACTTTTCCATTCAAGTAAGTTTTCTTTTTCAAATAGCGGTGGGTTTTGAATAGGTTGCCCTTCTTTGAGATTTTCAAAATCCATGGATCGATCCAAGTTTTAAAATACATTCTATTTTAAAGATCTTGAGTAACGTAGCTCCTGATGCCAATTGTGGAAAACTAGAAGGGGGGTTGAATAGTTTACCGCTTCTTAATTCCTTTTTAACTTGAATATCTTTAAACACTTTTACGATTGCTTAAAGATATAAACACAATGTTATATGTTTGATTCTTTGAAAAGCTTTTCATGTGAATAACAATTCTAACTTTACTAGTTTCATACTTTGAAAAGCTTTGCATGTGATGGTCCTAACTTTGCTTGTTTAGTTCTTTGAAAAGCTTTACTTTTGTTTGAAGATATAAACACATCTTTACTTGTTTAGTTCTTTGAAAAGCTTTATATGTAACTAGCTATTCTAACTAAAGAATAACATGTAATAAGCAAAGATAAAGAAAGAAACGATAAAACCACAACACGATTGTTTATCGTGGTTCGGCTACAAGGACTCTTTTTCCTTGCCCTACATCCACGCCCCGAGTTTCCAACTCGAGAGTTATAAGCACTAATCAACAAGCTCCTTTCACCGGCGGAGAAAACCTTTACAACGTCGCTTACACTTTTACCGACACTAAGCTAGATGTCGAGTTCTTTTACACAGGTACAACCACTCCCATCGTCGCTTACACTTTTACCGACACTAAGCTAGATGTCGAGTTCTTTACCAAGGGTACAACCACTCCCGTTAGTTCTTTTACAAGGGTACAACAACTCCCGACACACTACGTATTTTGAGGCCTAAAATACTAACCACTTACTTCTATATACATGACACACATGAAGTATAAACTACCAAAGCTTATACATGACCAAGCTACCAAGACTTGCAACTTTAGAGTTGAAGCTTGTAACTTCTTGAATGATCTTGTGAAGTCCCTTGCTACATAAGAGAATCACACAAATCAAAAGGTTACTGAGTTAGTTTAGAGAGTATGTGAAAATATGTCCTAAAAGGGTTACCAAAAACTAACAAATGGTTTGGTATTTATAGCAAACAATTCTGCAGGTCTGGCGGATCAGGCGGACCCCTCAAAAGGGTTCCGCTCGTGTACCCCCAGGGTACCGCCAGGGCTGCAGTTGGTTTTTGCAATAAATCTTGCAAACCAAACAAAGTCACATCTCATTACTCTTGTAAACCAAACAATGTCACATCTCATAATATCAAGTCAAACACTAAACTTGCAAGCTACCATTTAGTAAGTTAAACACACTTCTTACCATAAATGTATAATGACAAAGCTTGCCCTAAATGTGATGTGACCTTACTATATTAAGAAATAAATGTGATGTGACAAGATTCATTTTAGTTTAAGAAATAAAAACAATGTTTTGTTTAAAAAGAAATGTTAACCTTAGTTAAACAAGACTTAAGCACTTAAAGTGATGATTTACTTATAGCTAAACTTCATACTTTGTCATTAACAAAACTTAGCAAAAGATCATAAAATATAAATAACGTTTTTAGGCGATATTTGTATTAACAGAGAGATATTAATAACATTTTTAAACATTATTTATATCAACATGTTCCATCTGACTCATCTTTATCTTATCAAGAAGATGAACAAATGAACACGTTTGTTATATTTGATGATGACACAATTGTTTCATTTGATGATCCTATTGAGAATGACAAACATGATCATGTTGAACAAGGGGAACCTTTCTCTGATCCAGATCCCAACCAATTGTTGATGGCCAAACAACTACAGGCTCAAATTTTACTAATTCAGAAAAAGAATGAGCAAAATAAAACATTAAAAGAAAATAATGCGTCATTATTAACAAGGGATCTTGAGTGCTTAAAAACACAACTGTTAAATCTTGAAAACAAAGAAAAACGTGAAAAAGGTTTTGAAAAGGCGTATCAAGAATATTATAATAAAGAACAAGATCTTCAACATAAAATGTGGGAATTAATTGAGTCACATGGAAAAGTGGTTTCTCAATTGGAAAATGACAAAAGTGAACTCAAACAACAAGTTGGTCAACTCAAAAAAGAACTTTCAAAAACACAAACAGAGTTGACAACTTGTAAAATTGAATTTTATGAACATAAAGTCCGGAAAAGGAAAAGAGAAGAGTCTTTACTCGATGATATTGTGAATCTTGAACGCCAACTAAAAGAATTTCAAAATATTGTTTACAAAACCGGGGGCTCAGTCACAACAATTCAAAAATATAAAATAAAGCCAAAACCTAATGGAGGCTTTGCTCTTGGTGACCACACATTTAGTTTTCTTCATAAGGCACTCAAGGAAAACCCTAAAATATACAGTATGAATCGAATGCTTGATAATTCAGTTGCGCGTGTTGTTGTACATGATACTGAGAAAGAGGAAGAGAATGAAGAAAAGAGTCGATAAAAAATGAGTCAAGTACAATATTGCAAACCAAATGATTATTCAAAAACTCCTGATAATTCAAAATCTGTTGTTCCTCCAAAAGAAATACCTGAGAAATCATGGTATGTGACCGAGTCAGATGTCTCATCCTCCAATGGAGCTCCTGTTTAAACTGTAGCACAAATAAATGGTTCCTTACCATCTTGTGGTGAAATTACCCCTTTGCCCAAAAGTTGTCGTATACTTGAGTATTTTAAAACTTTTATGGAAGACATCGAAATTTTGGAAATGCAATTGAACGTAATTTAGAAATAAAAATTGCTACTTTTCAATCAGCTTACGAGAGAGAAAAAAGAGAAGTCTTTCAAAAACAATTTTTGCCAATCGTTCAACATTTGCGTCATTGTGCTCAACAGTGGGAACAGGAACTCCAAAAAGAGGTCAAATCAATGATGAATATTTTCAAATCTAATGAAAATGATTTTTTGGTTCAAAAACAAAAAGAACAGAGCTTTAAAATATGATGTTGATCGACTCTTGGAAAGAGTTCTCAATGCTCATATTTTGTCTGTGATTATGAATGAAATTTATAAAACTGGTAATTCGATGCTTTTTGAAGATTACTGCGCTGATAATGATTTGCTGAACACTGAAATTGAGGTATTAAAACAAGAAAATGAAAAAATGAGGAAAAACAATGATGATGTGCAAAAGAAATTTTCTAAAGAAAATTTTCAACTCAAACAACGACTTGAATGGTGTCAGGCTCAAAGTCTAGAACTCGAATTGCAACTACAGAGTCAAAATGTTTCAAAAAGCTGTCAAATTTGCAATAACAACGAGTTTTTCAAAAATCAATGTCTCAAATATGAGAAGGAAATTGCAGATCTAAATATTGAAAATGCCGAATGGCAACAAAACCGTGATGACATTGCTTATTGCAATGGAAAACTTGAGTCTGATATTCAGGATAAAAATCACATCATCATCTATACTACTTTATAAAGCATTTGGGACATGCTATAAATAGAAGGCTTAAAAATTCAGATTCAACATTTTACTTATATTAGAAAGAAGTGTTTACAAATTCTATTAAATCAATACATGAATACACTTATCAATTTAAATGCATAACCGATGGCCTGGATATTAAATATAATTTTCAAATTACAAGTCCATTGACTTGTAACAAGACCCCAAGAGTTGTAACAAACCATTTACATTTTTACACCATTCATGACACCAGTTGAAACTTGAAACGGCTTTTCTATAAAAACACACACACTACACTCCAATTTTCTCTTTAACCGGTGCCCATCACAAACCTATTCTCCATCTCTCCCTATAAACACACTTGCAAAGCCCATCTTTGTTGCCATCGAAACTGCCGCCACCATAACCGACCTCTCTCTCGGATGTTATGGTGTGCTAGGTGGTTTTGGCAGGTGGTTTTGGTGTTGGTTTCAATGTGTTTGTTTGTTCTTTTCGTTCAGATCTAGTCGGGTAGGTGGTTTTGTTGTTCTTTTCGTTTAGATTAGCCACACATACATAAACATAACCACCACTACCTGCTGAACAGCCGCCACCACCACCACCATCAGATCCGCCACCAACATCGTCGGATATTTCTATAATGGTTATTGAAGGTAGATAAAGGCGGCATAGGTTGTGGTAGAGGGATGGTGAAGAAATGGTTAGCTTGGTTTTCTTTGCATATATATATATATATATATATATATATATATATATATATATATATATATATATATATATATATATATATATATATATATATATATATATATATGTTCGTAGTATATTGTCTCTTGCTTTAAGACCTAAGATTGTTTATTTGTAATTGTGAGTTTGGTGTTGGCATATACTACGTATGTTTTAATTTTTGGAAAAAAAAATGGTGTAGGAAGAGTTGTAACATGGAGCGTTTCTTTTGAGGCATAAATGTAGAATATTTTGGGGGAAAAAATATATCAGCATTTAACTATTTATTTTGTTTCCATACATAGTCCCGTGACTGTAGGTGAATTAAAATTTAAAAAGGTTTCTCATTCATACCAAAAGAGAGAATTAATATAAAATGGAGGGTTTCTTGTCTCTTGTGTTTACTTTTCCCTTCCAAATAAAATGGTACACATGATTATAGTCTCCAAAAATACCATATGTTGTTGAAAGTACATGATACGTTTTGCTAAAAAAAAGTATATGATACGTTTACGATTGAAAATATTTGATATTAGAAATTATATGATACACGTTTGAAAAAATATATATGATGCATGCTTATAAGCATATTGATTTGTATGAAAGATTTCACACACTACTACGTGATACTGCAACACTATCACCACTACAACCACTATATCTTCTAGACTTGCAACATTTTTTTATCGTCACAATATTGTTGCGAACACCCTACTATTACATATATTTAAGATTAAACTTTTTCTCTACATTTTCATATCAAAATTTCATAAATCGGATTTTTCAGTAATACATATTACAAAAGAAGTTGTATCAGCTATTCTTAAAAATCCTTTTAAGACCAATTATCAACTTTTACATTGAGTACCTCTTCCCCCCTTAGAAATCAAATATATCTATAAAACAACACATGAACACAAAGTAAAAGAGACCTACGTTACACTACAAATCAAATACGAGATTAGCAATTACATTTCTTGTACACAAAAACAAAAGTCACCATTTTGTTTGTCAACTATGTCATGATGAGACTCGAATAACATTTATGGTTACATTTTCTGAAATTTAATTATTAAAATTTTAAAACGCTAAATATACGAGTTTCACGTGTATCTAAAAACAAAGTTTTGAAAAATCACACATGCTTCAAAACATGATTTTTTTTCTTTCTTTTGCATACTACAAAATGACACACCAATGGTTAACCTTATCATTGTTGGAAAAATGGTTTTGCAAAATGAGTTTTTTGCAAAGTTTGGACATAATTTAATATATGTATATGTTATATATATTAGTGTTTGTTGGGGGCGTTATGTTCTCCTCCAAGAGAGCTTCGCAACAAGCTAAAGTATGTCCAAAATAGAGCTAAGATGAATGAGATATCGTGTCTCAAAGTGGGACACTTGAAACACAAAACTTGGAAACAAAAACACATCCCACATCGCTTAGTAAAGGAAGTAGAGACTAGTTTATAAGGTAATCCTTGTACTAGCTTTCAAATTCCTTTAGGTGAGCTATGCTCCCACTCCTACATGCGCGCGCGCATGGGGGGGGGGGGGGTGCAGATTTCTGGGCCAAAATGAGTTCGAATCTACTGAACTCATGCGAGCCCGCGCGACCTGCGAACACGAATGCAGCTCCGAAGCCTCGCATACACGCGTATATTTTTGCTGCTGATTCGTAATCCAGTTTCCAATTTCAGATTCTGTAAATCTATTTGAGGAATAGATTTAGACTTTGTGAATAAGTTTACAGAATATTTTGTGTGAATAAAAAGATATCAAAATCGTGTTATTGCTTTAACAAATTTGCAAATCTTTTATTATCAGTCAAATATTTTATCTTGGAGCCCAAGATAGGTTTTGGCTATATATAATAAACGTTTGTTCATTCAGTTTTGAACACAGAGAAGAACGTAGCTCTATTCCAAACGTTTCCAGCAGTACCTTCGATCAGAAGCACACAAGTTTTCGTGATCTTTCAGGCAAGGTTAGTCAGGTCCGGCTGTACAACAGCTTAGTACGTTGTACCCTGGGAAACATACGGCGAATCTGTTTTAAGGGAATCGTGTCTAACACGAGCCTCGTGCATCTACTGCTTTCTTTTAATTTACGTTAAAATAGTGTCTGTCTTCTGCTTCTACTCCATTCTGTTTGTATTTATTTTCTGTTATTTACATTCTGTTAATTATATTATTTATCTTAATCTGATTTTATAAATAAAGTGTACACCGTTTCCTACAGTCTTAAAACAGATTCGGTTTAACCGAATTTAAAACACTTTGTTAAATCGGATTAATTATTAACAGATTTTATAAACTGTTTTTTGTCGAAACCTTGTTGAGTTTCTTTGGAAATCAATTTTATTAAAACAGGATTTTACTTTCAGATTTGGTGTACAGATCTATAACGTTTTTAAAGCAGTTGTTTTGATCAGTTAATAAGAAACCAAGATTGAGTTTCTATTAACTGATTTATCGAAACCAAGTTAGAGTTTCGTTCAGTCAGATCTGGTACAAGTAGATACCGATTTGCAACAGTTTGTTTAACTGTTTGTGTTTATCTTTCAGGATGACAAACACTACTCCTCCTGGGACTACTACAGTGAATGGATCTGGTGTGCCATTTACCAACACAGTTCTTAATCATGCTGAGAAACCAGAGAAATTCAATGGGCAGAATTTTAAGAGGTGGCAACAGAAGATGTTCTTTTATCTCACTACTTTGAACCTTGCGCGGTTCTTAAAAGAGAACGCACCTCAAGTGGAAACTCCTGCTGAAGGTTAATCCTCTAATCAACAGGCTGTGCAAGCCTTGGAAGCATGGAAGCATTCAGATTTTTTGTGTCACAACTATGTTCTGAATGGTTTGGTTGACTCTTTGTACAACGTGTACTGCAAGACCAAGACTGCCAAAGAATTATGGGAGTCATTGGAACGCAAGTACAAAACTGAGGATGCTGGTACAAAGAAGTTCGTGGTAGTACGCTTTTTGGATTACAAGATGGATGATTCAAAGAAAGTGATGAGTCAGGTTCAAGATCTGCAGATTTTGCTACACGACATTCATGCTGAAGGAATGACTTTGAATGAAACTTTTCAAGTTGCTGCTATCATTGAAAAGTTACCTCCAAGCTGGGTAGAATTCAAGAACTACCTGAAGCATAAGCGAAAGGAGATGAGTGTTGAAGACTTGGTTGTTCGTCTTCGTATTGAAGAGGACAACAAGCTGGCTCAGAAAAACACTTATAGGCCTGATTCTGCCAAGGCAAATTTGGTTGAGCATGCTTCGTCATCTTCAAAGTCTCATGTCAAGGGAAAAGGCAAGGGCAAAGGAAAGAATGACAAGAAGGGCAAAGGGAAATCTGAGTACCTTGCTCCTAAACTTGCAATTGTGAAACAGCAGTTCCAAGGGGTGTGTTTCAATTGTGACCAGCCAGGTCACCGTGCTGCTAATTGTAAGATGCCAAAGCGGGTGACTCCACGCGAGACAAATATGGTGAATGATGTGGACATGATTGCTATGGTTTCTGACGTCATTGCCATGATCTCTGAAGTTAACCTGGTAGGTTCCAACAACAGGGAATGGTGGGTTGATACTGCGGCTACCCGTCATGTGTGTGCTGATAAGAGTATGTTTCACTCTTTCAGAGCGGTTGACAATGGAGACAAGTTGTACATGGGCAACTCTGCAACTGCTGATATCAAGGGCGAAGGAGATGTAATCCTGAAGATGACATCTGAGAAAGAGCTCAAGTTGACTAATGTCTTGTATGTTCCAGAGATTCGCAAGAATCTTGTGTCTGGTTGGCTGTTGAACAAGTTTGGTTTTCGTCTTGTTTTTGAGTCTGATAAGTTTGTTCTTTCTAAGAATCAAATGTATGTTGGTAGGGGATATGCTCTGAATGGTATGTTTAAGCTCAATGTAATGGTTGTTAAGAATGATATCAATAAAATGAATTCTTCTGCTTATTTGATTGAGTCTTCTAATGTGTGGCATGGCCGTCTTGGACATGTAAATTTTAATTCAATGCGCCGTTTGATTAAATTTAATTGCATATCTAATTTCCATATTGACTCAAAATATAAATGTGAAACTTGTGTTGAGGCCAAACTTACAAGAGCATCTTTCAAATCGGTTGAACGAAAAACCGAACCACTTGATATGATACACACTGACATATGTGATTTGAAATCACTACCCACAAAAGGTGGCAATAAGTACTTTATCACGTTTATTGATGATTGTACAAAGTATTGCTATGTTTACTTGTTAAAAAGTAAAGATGAAGCTATAGACAAGTTTGTTCTATACAAAAACGAAGTTGAGAATCAACTTAATAAGAAAATCAAGGTTGTACGAAGTGATAGAGGAGGTGAATATGTGTCTCCATTTTCTGATCTATGTGCTAAACATGGAATTAGACACGAATTCACTGCTCCTTATTCACCTCAGCAAAACGGTATTGCCGAAAGGAAGAACCGTACCTTGAAGGAAATGGTTAATGCCATGTTGATAAGTTCTGGTTTAAGCCAGGACATGTGGGGGGAAGCCATTCTAACGGCTACTTATCTTTTGAATAAGATACCTCGTAAGGAAAAAGAAGAGACCCCTTATGAACTATGGATGGGAAGAAAACCATCATATCAGTACTTACGAGTGTGGGGGTGTCTAGCAAAGGTAGCTATACCGACTCCCAAAGCCCAAAAGATTGGACCTAAATCTGTGGATTGTATATTCATCGGATATGCTAGGAATAGAAGTGCTTATCGTTTCATTGTACATGATTCGAAAAATCCGGATATACAAAAGGGTTCTGTAATGGAATCAAGGAATGCTTCCTTCTTTGAAGATATATTTCCTTGTTTAACGAAGGAAACTGGAAGTTCATCTAGAATAGATGATGATGATGTTGTCCAAGATAAGAGACAAAGAGATGATAATGATCTCCAAGATGAGAGACAAGATCAAATCGAGGAAGAAGAGGTAGAACCTAGAAGAAGCAAAAGGGCAAGAACCGAGAAATCGTTTGGACCCGATTTTGTTTCTTTTATGGTAGAACATGAACCTACTTCTTATCGAGAAGCGGTAACTTCTTCAGAAGGGCCTCAATGGAAAGAAGCCATTAAAAGTGAAATAGATTCTATTTTACAAAATCATACTTGGGAGCTCGTGGATTTACCGCCTGGTTGTAAACCACTAGGCTATAAATGGATCTTCAAGAAGAAGATGAAAGCCGATGGCACCATTGAAAAGTACAAAGCAAGGTTGGTAATCAAAGGATTTAGACAACGTGAAGGTCTAGATTATTTTGATACATATTCGCCTGTTACGCGAATAACATCGATCAGGATGATACTTGCTATTGCCGCTTTAAGAAATTTGGAAATTCACCAAATGGATGTGAAAACGGCTTTTCTAAACGGGGATTTAGAAGAAGAGATCTACATGAACCAACCTGAGGGTTTCATAGCTCCTGGACAAGAGAGCAAAGTTTGCAGGCTTGTTAAGTCATTATATGGCTTAAAGCAAGCTCCCAAACAGTGGCATAAAAAATTTGACCACACCATGCTAGAGAGTGGATTCAAAATTAATGAATGCGACAAGTGTGTTTATGTAAAATACACAAGTAGTGGATATGTAATCTTGTGTTTATATGTTGATGATATGCTTATCGTTGGCAGTAACGACAAGATGATCAAATCTACTAAAGACATGTTGAAATCAAAGTTTGACATGAAGGATATGGGTTTGGCTGATGTGATCCTTGGTATAAAGATCATACGAACTCAGAATGGACTTGTGTTGAGTCAAGCACATTACGTGGACAAAATTCTGAATACTCATAATACGGGGGATTCCGGCCTAGTTAGAACTCCAATTGACACCAGCAAGCATCTATTTAAAAATAGAGGTGCAGGTGTTGCCCAATTAGAGTATTCAAGAATTATTAGCATGTTAATGTACTTAATGACAGGTACCCGACCTGACTTAGCATATGCTGTTAGTAGGCTAAGTAGGTATACTAGTAATCCAAGTTATGCACATTGGGGAGCTATGACTAGGGTACTTCATTATTTGAGATACAGTCGCGATTATGGACTGCATTATGAAAGATATCCAGCTGTTATTGAAGGATACAGTGATGCTAATTGGATATCTGACATAAAGGATTCTAGATCGACTAGTGGATATGTGTTTACACTAGGAGGGGCAACTATATCTTGGAAGTCTTCCAAGCAAACTGTTATAGCTAAGTCCACGATGGAATCAGAATTTATCGCGTTAGATAAATGCGGACAAGAGGCGGAATGGCTACGACAATTCGTAGAGGACATACCAAGGTGGCCTAAACCGGTAACGGCCATTAGTATACATTGTGATAGTCAATCGGCAATTGGCAGAGCTCATAGCATAATGTATAATGGAAAGTCCAGACATATCCGTCGTCGACATAATTCGATACGACAACTACTCTCAACAGGAGTTATCTCAATTGACTATGTGCAGTCAAAGGATAACATTGCGGATCCGCTTACGAAAGGCTTAAGCAGAGAGTTAGTTAGTAAGTCGTCTAAAGGAATGGGACTAAAGCCCTTGAAGGAATGAGTTTCTATGAAGGAAAACCTAACCCAGTTGACTGGAGGTCCCAAGATCTGGGTTCAATAGGACAACCTAATCATAGAAATGTGGGGGAAGTCACGTCAATGTGGGGGAGTTACTTAAATATTGTAACTTCCTAGTCCATTCCTATAACAAATGTGACTTGTTGAGAGGTTAAACATATGGCTTTTTATGATTCAGGATGAAATCATAAAGCATAATGGTTCAAGATGAAATCACAAAACATGTGTTTTTAATGATTCAAGATGAAATCACCTATGTGAGAGAGAAGTGGGGTCGCTTCGAAGGGAATTGTGGGGGGCGCAATTCCTAAGAGCTCTTGCAGAACCAGGCTAGTATTCATGACCATAACGAATACGACTATGAGGACTTGACAAGGTCAGGGAGAGTCTTGTGTGAGTGTGTATTGTCGTCTACATAAACAGATATTGAGTTCAAGGACATCGCGTCTACTCAGATCTAGGAGACTAAGTGCACCTCACAAGGGAAGGTTCAAAGGGTCACACCTACCTATCCTATGCAGGACTTAACCGCAGAAATTTCGCGGAAACTTTCGTGTGTTTTCGACCGATCTCCATTTATGTGGGGGATTGTTGGAAAAATGGTTTTGCAAAATGAGTTTTTTGCAAAGTTTGGACATAATTTAATATATGTATATGTTATATATATTAGTGTTTGTTGGGGGCGTTATGTTCTCCTCCAAGAGAGCTTCGCAACAAGCTAAAGTATGTCCAAAATAGAGCTAAGATGAATGAGATATCGTGTCTCAAAGTGGGACACTTGAAACACAAAACTTGGAAACAAAAACACATCCCACATCGCTTAGTGAAGGAAGTGGAGACTAGTTTATAAGGTAATCCTTGTACTAGCTTTCAAATTCCTTTAGGTGAGCTATGCTCCCACTCCTACATGCGCGCGCGCAGGGGGGGGGGTGCAGATTTCTGGGCCAAAATGAGTTCGAATCTACTGAACTCATGCGAGTCCGCGCGACCTGCGGACACGAATGCAGCTCCGAAGCCTCGCATACACGCGTATATTTTTGCTGCTGATTCGTAATCCAGTTTCCAATTTCAGATTCTGTAAATCTATTTGAGGAATAGATTTAGACTTTGTGAATAAGTTTACAGAATATTTTGTGTGAATAAAAAGATATCAAAATCGTGTTATTGCTTTAACAGATTTGCAAATCTTTTATTATCAGTCAAATATTTTATCTTGGAGCCCAAGATAAGTTTTGGCTATATATAATAAACGTTTGTTCATTCAGTTTTGAACACAGAGAAGAACGTAGCTCTATTCCAAACGTTTCCAGCAGTACCTTCGATCAGAAGCACACAAGTTTTCGTGATCTTTCAGGCAAGGTTAGTCAGGTCCGGCTGTACAACAGCTTAGTACGTTGTACCCTGGGAAACATACGGCGAATCTGTTTTAAGGGAATCATGTCTAACACGAGCCTCGTGCATCTACTGCTTTCTTTTAATTTACGTTAAAATAGTGTCTGTCTTCTGCTTCTACTCCATTCTGTCTGTATTTATTTTATGTTATTTACATTCTGTTAATTATATTATTTATCTTAATCTGATTTTATAAATAAAGTGTACACCGTTTCCTACAATCATTACAACTGCTTTGTTACTACCAACGTTACATAACATGGGTATTCTATGGGTTTTCTGCTATTTTTATATGAAAGGATCATGTTGATTCGAGATGGCAAACTCGACATTGTTTTACAACAATCAACTATCTTGTATCAATTACGAGTTGCATTTTTGCATCTTCGTACGATGGTCACAATGTTCAACCATCATGATACTATTACATAAATCGACATATTTTATGTTATTTGGTCAAAGAAAAGTCATACTTCTTCCTTAAACACCACTTAACTTTAAACCCCGTTACGTAGCTCGGGTACTCGGCTATCCTTATTATACATCAAAAAGTCTATTATTTTTGAAAACTTGCTCATAGTCAAAGTGTATCCTATATTTTTTTTACGATTAATAAGCTTTATGAATTGGTTTCTCGTTATCCGTAATCTTATTGTTACAAAAAAAGTATAATCAAAACATGTTAGTCTTCCAAAATTTTAGTTATATGGTACCTCCGCCGCAAACGCTAACTTTATATAAATTATGTAGTCATTTTGAACAATGAAAAATCGTTGCTTACTAAAATATTTATTATTACAATTGTATAATAAAAAACACTGTCAATGATTAAAGAGTTGGATATGCGACATGAAATTCTAGACATCCGTATATTTATTGTAAAAAGAATTGTAATAAATTAAAACGTAGTTCAGCGGAAATTAAAATACGTAAAGTTATTGTTAGAAAAAACATATGAATTAAAAACATTTGCTCATCACAAAATTTAGTTACAAGGTATCCGCCGCCGCATTACGCGAGTACTCTGCTATCTCTACTAACATATAAAGCATTTGAGACTATTCTTAGAAAATGTTAAGAAGTAATATATCATTCTTATTGCTTAAATTTATTTTAATTAAAATTATCATTAATTTGTACGGTTATTTTTAGGAAAAAAAATGTAACCAAACAACAATTGCTCGCTGCAAAATATAGTCACAGGGTACCCGCCACCGCATCGCGCGGGTACCCTGCTAGTTGACTTAAAAAAGAAGATTAAGCTACTTGAGAAAGGAAAGTTTGTTGACACCACTGTTATAGCACCAGGATTGTATCAAATAGACAAAACTAATAGGGATAATGCTGCTCAGAATAATAATGTTAATCCTTCAACTTCTAAAGGACTAGTCTCCACTAATAGCGTTAGCAGACCAAAGCAAAAAAGTAAGAAGAAGAATAGGATCTTGCAACGTAAAAGAGGATCACTAGAAGCCCAAGAAGTAGAAGATCAACTTAGGAATCTGAATAAGAATCATGTTGCATATGAATTAGATTCTAATCTGGCAAATTGTAATCAAAATCTAAATGTAACGAATGATGAACCTTTGAATGTTTTGAAAGTTAATGCATCTTGTGTGTTTTGTCGTAAAAGTGTATTATTTGGTGATCATGCAAAATGTGTAGCTAATTCTCTCTTAAATCGTCATAAGAAACGTAGGTCAGGCAATCCTTCTAGGCCCACTATTACTTCTAAGTCAATCTTAGGAAAATCGCCTACTACTGTTTCAAACAAAGTTGATGTCACCCCTATAGTTGAAAAGGACAAGTCTAGGAACAAGCCCAAAGTTAGTGAATTCACCAAAAAGAAAGTGCGAACTAGTTGGAACTGGCAACGTTGGTCACAATATAAACCAAACTTTAAATGGATTCCAAAAATCTTGACTATGTGTGCATCTAAGCAACAGGATCCCACTACTTCTTCGGGTTCCACCCTTACTATTGTTCCATCTTCGTCGTCTTATTGTGATGAAGGTGGTTCAAATTGTTCTCTGGATTGTTGATAGCGGATGCACCCGACATATGACAGGAAATCTCAAATTGTTAGTCAACTTTGTTTCTAAGTTCATAGGCATTGTCAGATTCGGGAATGATCATTACGCTCTAGTTATGGGATACGGTGACTACGTCAATGGGAACATTGAAATTAGCAGAGTTTACTATGTTGAAGGCTTGGGTCACAACCTTTTTTTGTCGGTCAATTTTGTGATGGGGATTTGGAAGTAGCATTTTGAGAGAAAACCTGTTTTGTTCGTGATCTACAAGGAAATGATCTAATGTCAGGCACTCGCAACACTAATCTCTACACAATTTCAATGTCAGACATGATTGCTTCTTCTCCAATTTGTCTTCTCTCCAAAGCTGAAACGACTAAATCGTGGTTATGTCACAAACGTCTTTCACACTTGAATTTCAAAATGATGACTGAACTTGCTCGTCATAAACTTGTTGATGGCTTTCCAAGATTCCGGTATGCCAAAGATCACTTATGCCCTGCTTGCGAGCAAGGAAAAAGTACTCGTGCTCATTTCCCATCAAAGATTGAACACAGTACTAATCACGTGTTACAATTGCTTCATATGGATTTGTGTGGTCTGATGCGTGTTCAAAGTATCAACGGTAAATGCTACATACTAGTAATTGTTGATGATTACTCACGTTGGACTTGGGTTTATTTTCTTCGAAGTAAAGATCAAGCTCCTTCAATGATCATCACCTTTCTCACGAAAATTCAAGTTCAGTTACACAACACGGTTAGAATGGTTAGAACTGACAATGGAACAGAATTTAAGAATCAGACTTTGAGGTCATATTTTGAGAAAGTGGGAATTGAACATCAAACTTCTATTGCAAGAACACCTGAACAGAATGGAGTAGTCGAAAGACGCAACAGAACGTTAGTTGAAGCTGCAAGAACGATGTTAATCAATGCTCAATTACCAGATTACTTATGGGCAGAAGCTGTTTCTACTGCATGTTATACTCAAAACCATTGTATGATCACAAAACGCCATCACAAAACCCCTTATCAAATTGTTCACAAAAGAAAACCGAACATCAATTACTTTTATGTATTTGGAGCTCTTTGCTATCCAGTAAATGATCATGATGATCTAGGAAAACTTAAAGCAAAGGCTGACATTGGAGTGTTCGTTGGATACTGTGAAAATTCCAAAGGCTTTCGGATATGGAATCGTCGCACTCGAGAAATTCAAGAGACCATTCATGCTAATTTTGTTGAACTCACACAAATGGCTTCTGAGCAAAACAGCTTAGGACCCGCAATCAACCGTCTAAACTTTCCGGATTCTTCGGCTGAACCATTGTCTCTCACTCGCAAAGAATTGGAAACCTTGTTTGCTCCACTATTCGATGATACAATTGAAAACCGTCCTTCTGAGGTCTCACCCATTTCCGCTGCAAAACCTGAAAATATTCAAGTACCTAATTCACCTCAACAAACAACAACAACTGTTGAGAAAGACGGCCCTCTAATTGCATCTCCAACTACAACAGCACAAACCGCATCCAACTCACGACAATCAGCTGAAGATCCTACACCACAATCAGTTCCACAATCCGCAGAGTATGACCTAAATGCGTTCTTTAACCCGTTTGCACCGGCTCCAACAATTCCTGATATTGCTGAGTCGTCCACACAAAATTTGGATCCTGCTAATGTGCGTGATAATTATCAACTACACCCTTCGACACACAAATGGACTAGAGATCACCCCTTAGTTCAAATCATTGGCCATCCAGATGCACCAATTATTATAAGACAACGACTCCACACAGACGGTGAAACTTGCATCTACGCACTCACGGTTTGTCAAACCGAACCTAAGAACATCATAGAAGCAATGACTTACAACAACTAGATTGAATCTATGCAAGAGGAACTTCAATCATTTGAAAGATTAGAAGTCTGGGAGTTAGTTGAAAAACCTGAAGGAATCATTGTCATTGGATTAAAATGGATCTGGAAAAACAAGCTGGATGCAGAAGGAACTGTCATACGTAACAAATCACGCTTGGTGGCAAAAGGATACTTTCAAGAAGAGGGAATCGATTTTGAAGAATCTTATGCTCCAGTGGCTAGACTTGAAGCCGTACAGATTTTTCTAGCATATGCTGCTCACCGGAATATGGTTGTTTATCAAATGGATGTGAAAACGGCATTTCTGAATGGTCAACTCCGTGAAGTGGTTTATGTCAGTCAACCAGAAGGCTTTGTTGATCCTGAACATCCCAATCACGTCTACAAACTCAAAAAGTCTCTCTATGGCCTCAAGCAAGCCCCAAGGGCATGGTATGACAAGTTATCTACATTATTACTGGCTAATAAGTTTTCTAAAGGCTCGGTGGATCCAACACTGTTTACAAAAACATATGGGGTGGACTTATGTTAAAGATCGTTTAAGCTCATCTAGGATTTAGTAACATTGATTGCACATCGGAATAAGAACAATAAGAACATAATCAATATTACTTCAAGGTTTTCTTTATTGAAACATAAAATGAACTACTACTACTATTACACTACTACACGTTCTATGCGTTTGCTAGACTCTCATTGAAGAGACTATGAATTAATGAGATGCTAATAACCAACGCCCTGCCTCCCTTTATATAATAGAGAGGCTAGGGTTTACATAAAAACCTAGCTTACTATGAAAGCTAACTAAATATTTCATCTTAGGTCCTCATTGTTTCTTCTTTCTTCATTCTTCTCGTGTGTTTTGTAATTATCAAATCTGTAATTCCCAACAATCTTCCCCTATTTGATATTACAAAACAATCTACATGAAGAAACAATGTCATCACAAATAATAAGCTAAGCCGCACATCATAACTATTCTTCCCCTTTTTGTAATCATCTAATAGGGGTCTTGTGCAACTCGTAAACGCTTCCCCTCAAGTGATGCATGTAGAAACCAACTAGTTTTTTAATTTTTTTTTATTATTTTTTTTAAGCAGTAACGAGCAGCAGGAACGAGAATCAGCAGTAATGAGCATCAGCAATAACGAGCAGTAGTATCGATCAGCAGAATAAGCACATCAGAACAAAGTGTAAGAGGATGATCAAGTATATTAACAATAAGCTTCCCCTTAAAAGTATACTTGCCATCTCTTGAATCCAGTAGGCTCCATGGAGTGATCATTGATGAAGAAAATCAAATATAACTGATTTGATGAAGAAATGGAATCTCCCAACCTTGCATCTTATGTCTTGCACTATCCACGTGACTCCAAACTCATACTCCCATAAAAAGTATAAGTAGACCGCGATCTCTTGACAAATCCTCAACTAAATGAGACACTGAGCACAATAACGTAACTCCTTAAAGTGATAGCAAATGTACGCATTAAGCACAATAAGATGGATCGTACCCCTTCGCTAGATTCATCAAGTCTTTGTCACATCATTAATGAACGAACAAGTTATCGCCAAAGTGTTCCACTCACTTTGAGATATGATAAGAACACACACCTGTGAAATTCAACTACAACATCAAAGAAATTATAATCAAATGTCTTCAACAAGTAATCTCCTCAACGAAATGATGATGGTTGATAACTCCGTCCTCCCTAACCATTAGTAATCTCACATGACTAGTAGGAACCAAAAGCGACCAAAAGAAAAAGTATACAACAAGCCAGCAGGAACCATAAAGAAGTCAGCAAGAACCATCGTATGTATCAACAGTATCCAATCAGGAGGAACCAAATAACCATCAGGAGGAACCGACCATCATCAGCAGCAATAATTAAGTACCAGCAGTAACATACTCGATCAGTAGAAACAAAACTAAAAGTAGCATCAGTATATAACAACCATTAATAACACCCATGTTATCAACAAAGTACCCACATGCTGCATCAACACCAATCATGTGGCCTCTTCTTGACCAGTCACTATCCAATTCGAATCTCCATAAACCAAAAAGTGTGTCACTCGTACAATGAATTGAAGACCACCGACACAAAATTAATAAACTCCATATTCGACCAAAAATAATCACACACCAAATTAATGTTCACCGTCCCACTAACTCAAATATCACAGTATCATTGGATCAAAACAATCAATCAGTAGCAGCAACAAAAGCCTTTTAAATATCAACGACCAAAATATTACTACTGACCCTTGTGAGAACAATAACCATCAGCAACAACTTGTATCCAATAAAACAATAGCGTGTACCTCAACATGAGAAAGCGACATATCCACCAATCAATTGTGAAAGCCAACACAACAGCAGCAAAACTCCACTTTTTATCCAATTCTGCCTCCTTCAACAATTTTTCACCAGATCTGCTCTCTTTCGAAACTGCTCTCTATTGACAATGAAAACCTCTTAGATCCCTAGATATCGAGAGCCACCCGCTCTGATACCAATTGTTAAAGATCGTTTAAGCTCATCTAGGATTTAGTAACATTGATTGCACATCGGAATAAGAACAATAAGAACATAATCAATATTACTTCAAGGTTTTCTTTATTGAAACATAAAATGAACTACTACTACTATTACACTACTACACGCTCTATGCGTTTGCTAGACTCTCATTGAAGAGACTATGAATTAATGAGATGCTAATAACCAACGCCCTGTCTCCCTTTATATAATAGAGAGGCTAGGGTTTACATAAAAACCTAGCTTACTATGAAAGCTAACTAAATATTTCATCTTAGGTCCTCATTGTTTCTTCTTTCTTCATTCTTCTCGTGTGTTTTGTAATTATCAAATCGGTAATTCCCAACAACTTATTAATTGTTCAAATTTATGTCGTTGACATTATTTTTGCATCAACAAACAAAAGATACTCAAGTGATTTTGCAAAATTAATGAAAGATAATTTCGAAATGTCCATGGTGGGTGAACTTTCGTTCTTTTTAGGACTACAAGTTCATCAATCACCCCATGGAATTTTTCTAAATCAGTCTAAATACGCTCTTGAAATTTTAAAGAAACATGGCATGACAAGTTGTGATATTATGAATACACCAATGGCCAATTCCACAAAACTAGATGCTGACATACATGGGACTCCTGTTGACCCTACCAAATACCGAAGTATTATTGGGTTACTCATGTATCTCACAGCTAGTAGACCTGATATTGTTTTTGCTGTCTATATGTGTTCACGTTATCAGTCAAGACCAACTGAATGACACCTCAATGAGGCAAAAAGAATCCTTCGATACATAAAGGGAACCATTCACTTGGGAATCTGGTATCCGAAGGATTCTGGTTTTGAACTAATTGCCTTTTCAGATGCTGATCATGCAGGATGTTTAGACACATGCAAAAGCACATCAGGAGGTTTGCAGTTTCTCGGGGATAAGTTAGTGTCTTGGCAATCTAAGAAACAGGACTGCACTTCACTGTCGTCAACCGAATCTGAATATGTAGCTATGTACGCATGTTGTGCTCAAGTCATTTGGATGAGATCACAACTGATGGACTATGGCTACTTATTCAATAAGATTCCGATCTACTGCGACTCCAAAAGTGCAATTGTAATTTCCTGCAACACCGTTCAACACTGCAAATCCAAACACATTGATCTCCGATATCATTTCATCAAGGAGCATGTCGAAAAGGGTACAATTGAATTATACTTTGTGGGAACTGAATACCAATTGGCAGACTTGCTCACCAAAGCATTACCTCCAACAAGGTTTGCTGATCTTGTCCACCAAATTGGTATGAGATGTTTGACTCCAGAAGATCCGGAAAAGTTTCTAAAATTCAAATGATAAGTCAAACATCAAAATTATCTTTGTAATATAATTCTTTCGAAAACAAAATACAAAAATATAAAACCAACAAAAACACAAAAAGATTTTCCTATCTTGCATTTCTATAAATAAATAAAAAATGCAAGTATATCGCTTCTTTTCAACACTTTGTTTTTCTTACTATTCTACAAGTTTTGAGGGGGAGATACGCCTAAATTTTTTATTTTTGCTTAAAAAATTGGTATACTTGCATATTTCCAAAAGATACGATTGTTTCATTATTGGTGGAATTTTAGTGCTCTATCCTTCGTCTCGTCCCCGTTAAAAAGTTTTACATAAAATATCGTAGGGAGTATATATGATAACTGTCATTGGTCATTAACGAATATCAATTTTAGAGGTCTTGTGATACAAAGAAAGGAGTTAGGGGACCATAGTTGACATATGTTGTAAGTTTAATAAAATATGACATAAAACTACACTTACACCCATTTTTTCAAAAAAAAAAAAAAAAAAAAAAAAAAAAAAAAAAAAAATCCTGAACATCTCAAACACTAACAACCCCTACTTCCAAATCAAAGGCTCAAAATCAACGTGCAAATCCGACTTGCAGATCTTTAAACCGTAAGTTTCTAAATGATCTTTAGGACATTTTAAGAAAGGGTTTTTGATTAATTACAATTTTAACGGGTAGATTTTGTGCAATCATGATTTGTAGTTCTAGGGTTTTAAAACTTTCGGAAATCATAAATTCGTGCTTGTTTGTGTAATTTTTTATAGGGATTTTGTTCATATACATGTTCTTATCATGCCTATAACATCTAATAACAACCAGAAACACGTTTGAATGATTCTCGAAATCTAGGGTTTATAGTCGATTTGGGTGTTTTGGATTCTGTGAATTTTTGGGTAAACTTCTTGGTGGGATATGATGTTTTGTGTGCAAGTATCATTATGAAACACTTCAATTGGTTCTCAATTCATCTATGCATAATTTTCGACAATTAGGGTTTATGTTCTAATGGGTTTTTCTTGTTCGTGGTTCATATGTTCAATTAATTGTGCTTAACTTGTTCCTATGGATGATAATCGTTGCATGATACATAAATATGCTGTGTGATTTCTTGAATTTGTGATTCTCAATAAATTGGTGATTCTCATGTTTCGAATTTCTTGAGTAAGTGGTATTTCTGCGCATTAATTGTTGTTTCTCAATTTATTCTACAGGAAATAATTTCTGGAAACACAAAATTGCAAAGAAACGTACGTCTACATGTTTCTCGAAAATTCTTGTATAAGAATCTTTCGAATATGCATTTTATCGAGAATACATCTAATGAGTATTCTCAAAAAAATTTCAAGTCCAGTATTTTTTCGAGAATACACTTGGTAAAATTTTCGAGAATGCAAAATATTTGTATTTTCGATAATTCTGTCTTGACATGTCTTTCGAGAACAGTTTTATCGAGAATACCTTTGGTGGAAATTTTTGAGAAATGCACATCATGAGTGTTTGCGAAAGTTTTTCCAATGTCAATGTTTTCAATAACTTGTTTATCAAGAACACACTTGGTGAAATTTTCGACAACATTCATAATGAGTATTTGCGAAATGTTTTCTAAAGTTTCATATTATCGAGAACCTGTTTTCGACAATACCCTTAGAGAATTTTTTCGAGAATGTCAATTATGTGTATTTGCGAATATTATCCGATATTCAAAGTTTCGAGATTCCTGTTATGTTGTATTTTTGAAATCATTGTATTTGTGCTTTTATTGTCATTTGAATTGAAATGTGTTGTGATTATGTAATTCGGACAACTTTTGATGTAATCGTGCTTATGTGTATGTCTCGTGCCTTGTGCTTGATTTCATGTTTCACTTAGATCAATTTTGTCTAGATCACATCATACATCTCGTTCACAAATGCTAATCAATTGAACCATCCGTGCTTACATGTCCTAGGTGTTTAACTACTAATCAAATATGTCAATGTGCTAACATGTAACAATTCTGGATGTTTGGTTTTATGATAATACCTTTACAGATAATAATGACTGAACACAACGAGAATGTCCCTAAACAAACCCTTCAATTGCTCACCCTCAATGACATCGTCCCAGCTGATTACCGCATCATAATTGGCAGAAACAATCCTCGAGTTGATTTCGACAAACTGAGAGTTCTTGAGGACTCGTGTAAGATTGTCAAAGATATACTCCTGGCTCATCCATGCAAGCATTTGCTCAACAAATCCACTTCAGTTCCAACATTCTACCTTCATCAGTTCTGGCTTACAGCTAAGGTCAACTTGGATGATGAGTCTTTTACTGTCACTCTAGACCGACAAGTCTATACCGTAGATCTGGAAGTCCTTTGCACAATTCTCCTTCTTCCCAGACCTGAGACTGAATTTGTTCCAATGTTGCCTGAATTGGATATCCTGGATTATCTCATTGATCTGGGATACGATGTTCAAGATGACTTACCACTGATTATGCATTCAAGGTTCAATGCCAAATACATGCCTCAGCCATGGAGAACCTTCTATATGTTGGTCGTTTGTTCTATATCAGGAAGAAAAAGTGGTCATGAACATCCCAGACTTGAGCATTTACAAGTATTTTAGGGAATGGTCAGTATGCTACCAATTGAATTTGCAAGATCTATAATGAGCGACATGGTCTACAACATTCAAACTGATCATGAAAAGACAATGATCCCGTTTGTTCGCTTCACAAAGTTACTCATCGAGTATTTTTGTAAAGATCAACCAGAATACATCACAAGAATGCAAGTGATGAGGCGAAAAATGAACCGTTTTTAGGGGGTCATTTAAGCCGGAATTGGAATTTATTTGATCAAATATTGCCTTGAATCGTTCCTTTTGTGATTTTAGGTACTTTGGGAGTGAATTCTAGAAAAGGAAGCATTTTGGACGTTTTTGGAGCATAAAAGTCAAGAAAACGGCAAAGTCTTAATTTTCCTTGCTGGGAAC
This sequence comes from Artemisia argyi, assembly GCA_030686995.1. NCBI lineage: Eukaryota > Viridiplantae > Streptophyta > Magnoliopsida > Asterales > Asteraceae > Artemisia > Artemisia argyi. The sequence goes on from CM060705.1 coordinate 7,829,095, forward strand.
AGTACCTGACGGCGTCAAGAAGGATTTGATGACAGCGTCAAGAGCAATTTTGGTGATGACCCAGAGAAAACGTGACGGCGTCAGCACAAGGGCGTCAAGAGTAAAAGTGGTGACGACCCAGAGTAGAAACATACATGACGGCGTCAGCTTTGGATCTAGGCAGTCCGAGAACTTTATTGGCGGCGAGATGACCGCGTCAGAATTTTCCTCTTGACGCCGTCACCTCGTGAAATCTATATATACTTTTCTAATTTTCATTCATTAGAGAGGAACTTGTGTGGAGAATTTTAGGGCCGAACTTTATAAACCCTAGCTCGTTTGTAACAGTATTTTCAAGGGTTTTCACCCCTTGAAACCCTTCATGTTCAATTGAGATAAGTATTCTTCCAATTCATTCAATATGTCTATGTGTTGTTTGAGTATATCTTACACTTGTCTTGATTTTAACATGCTAGGCTAGATCTATTGTGTGTTTGCTTAGATGTAATGAAACCTAGATGTTGATTATAGGTTGATTGCTTGTTTATAGTTGTAATGGATGAATGATTTCAATGTTAGGCTTAAGAAAACTGGCAGATCTCCATTGTGTAACTTGCTTGAACGTCTTAAGAAACATGAACCGATGTGTACTAGGTTTTTATGGTTGTATTTAATGCATGAGCGAATTCTAGTGATCCCATGTCAGGAGCTTCTTGCAGGCTCGACATAGGAGTGAAGTAGGAGCTTATAGAATTGGGGAAGTAAGTACGCCACCCCATGATTGATATTAAGGAATACAATCCATCATCCACGCAACTATAACAAGTAATTAACCTGTAAAAGATATCTAGGGAGTAGTGAAATCTAAGTAAACACAATTCTGCCATTTATTGTTCACACTATATTAGTAATTAGTTTAATTTACATTTTTGTTATTTTATTTTGATTACATCTTAGTTATTTGATTAGCAACTAATTCCGCCCACTCTTTGAATACCCGAGATTTTTAATTTCTTTTCATAAAATATAAAAATACAAAAAGAATCATCCCTCACCTCTAGACCTAGTTTTTAGGCTTTCTAATCTTAGCGACACTATTCCTGAGTTGAACGATCAATCCCCCGGTACTTGTCACTATACTATACTACAACGATCAGGTACACTGCCTGGTGGAGGTTGTAAGCTTCTCGAGATCCCTCGAGAGGTAAATCCTGATGCAATTCCCACGCATCAGCAAGACCACAATGAATCGAAAAACCTCTATGAGGATGACTTCACGATTGCTTTTGTCAAAATGACCATGTTCTCCACAAAGCAACAAGGCAAAAGGATTCCGGACTATCTCCTTGACGATAATATCAGGAAAACCAAGAACTTTGAACTTTATGATAAAGCTTATCAAGGAAGAAAGTTGGGACTCACAGGAGAGATTGTTGTACCACAGGACAAAAGACAGACTCGTAGCAAAAGAGGTGGAAAAACAGGGAGTACGAGTAGCACTACGAGTTCACTACAATCAAAACCTACTCGTAAACCTAAACCTACACCCAAACCTAAGCCTGCTACAAAACCAAGGAAGAAAATCACTCCTAAACTCGTCATTCAAGATGAACCTACACCACCACCTTCTTAAAGTGAGTCATAGTTTGAAACCGAAACTGATGAAGAAGAATTTGAACGAAGTGAGAAAATTGATGAAGAGGACTTTCTTGAATATGAACTAGCAAAGAGACAAAGCTTGGAAACTCTTCAAACGGATGAAAGGAAAAGACGTGGGATTACTATCACGGAACCAAGTGAAGGTGCAAATGATGATGAAGAAGACGAAACTATAGTTGAACAGTTAGTCGATAAGAGAAAACTGAAAAGCATCATTGTCGATACACGAGCCGAAGAGAAGAAATTCCTAAAAGAATAGCGAGAAGCTTCACTCCTCAGCCGTTACCATCCACAACCTCTCCACAACTAGTCAATCAACCAGAGAATGAAGGCGGCTTTAGTGGCACGCAACCATATCCACTTCTACAATCCAATATAGCTGCTACCTCTGTTGAATACACCGGTACTAAAGGAGCAGATAAAGATGCTGAAGGGAACATTATCATGAAAGAAGCTGCTGTTACCGAGGAGAAGGTTGATAATAAAGAGAAGGACAAGGAAGTTGAGAAACAAATTGAACAAGAAACAGATTAGGGGAAAGAAGATGAAGAAAATAAAGAGTTCAATAGATGGATAAACGATGAAACACAATTCGAACCTCAACCAGAAAAAGAAATCACTGTTGAAGAACAACTGTTTGACACAAACATATTTCTTCAATCTCCTTCACACTCTCTTCTACATCTATCCTCTTCTTATAAGATAACACCATCGAAGAGTCCTTCACTTCAGATAAAATCACCTCCAAAGGATCCTACTCCTCCAGAATCTTCTCCTCCGAGCTTGAACGACGAATCTTCTTCAGAATCATCACCGGATCACTCATCTGCTCCACCATTCAAGACAACTTCAAAACAAAAATCAATCAAAGAAACCGTTAGATCTTCAAGAGCAAGTGAAAAACTTAACCACTATGGTCACAAATTTGGCAAAACAAGTTGAAGACTTTCAGGGAACAAAGCAACAAATCGACAATTTCATGAAAGCGGATTTGGATGGAATGATCAAAACTTATACCCACGATTACCTCACAGACAATATTGTTGGAATCATCACTCCTCAAGTAACAAGTCTCGTTGAGCCAATTAAAGACAACTTGGAGCACAGGATCAGAAGTGTTGTTAGAAAGATGCTGTCCACAACGCCATTCACTTTTCAACCTGCAAAAGCTTCAACAACTCCTCCAACCATCACAGAACCGTCATTCGATGACTTGCTTGCTCAACTCTACGACAAAGTGGTTTACAAAACAATTTTGACCCAAGAAGAAACTGCTCTTGTAGATGCCATTGCTGCTAATTTGTCAAAAGAGTCATGCAAAGAAGCTGCTGGAACCTTGGAAAGAACAAGAAAAGATGATGACCCTGATCCTAATTCTAAAAGTATGAAACACAAGTCTACAACCGGTCCATCATCTTCACAACTACCTCCAAAAACTTCTACACCTCCTGAAACTCAACGACGCACTTCAGCCTCTGGATCAGGACCTACTGCAGAAAAAGAACCATTCATGCACCATGTGGAAGATTATCAGGAACAACCCGATATAGATATTCATGCATCTCCAATCACTGACTCCTAAACCTGAACCATCGTCAACCACAAAAGCTCAAGACAAAGAAAAAGCTACAAAGAAAAAGAAATCCAAAATGGGAAAACCAAGCTCTTGGATTGACAATGATGATACTCCAGAGGGTGATTGGTTGACAGAATTGATCAAAGCACAACCTCCTCTTAAAGATGAAGAACCACTTCCTGGAAACACTCTGCAATATACTCAAAGTATCATGTCTGGTCTTCAGATTGATAAGTTAACCAAAGCTGAATTAAGGAGAATCAATCGGGATGCTTTTGACTTTCTCAAATCAAGATCTGGAAACAAGATGGAACTTGAATGTCACATGGAGAACATTGCAAGTGCTATGTCCGGCAAGTTCGACTGGATGAACCCAGAGGCAAACTTTGATATCCACTCTAGAAAACCCGATAAACCCTACTTCACTGATTGGACCAAACCGTTACCTCTGCAAGGATTTCCTTAAAAGCCTAAGATTCCTTACCGATTCTTCTTCAACAAAGATCTTCGTTACCTTTAACTCACACAAGAAAAGTCAAAAGAAAAATATGTTTCTTCCTTAACCATCTCAGTTCCTGCTGCTAGGTATGAAATACCTGCTATTGAAGAGTCGACTCCCATCTTCAGAAACTCCATTGTAGCTTACAATAGAGATGCTCTACTAGGAATTCAGCACTGGCGTGAAAGACGTCGACTCGGGTACACCTACAAATTAGATCTAAAATCATTGGAAAGCGTGAAGCATAAATCAAGGATCGTTACCATCATGGAAATTCATGAATCAAAGAAGTTCAACTACACTTTCATGAGAGAAATCATCGTCAAGAGACAAGATGAAAAGAAGTACAAGTTCTCAAAAGCAGACTTTCCCGATCTCTATCTAAATGACATTGTAGACATGTATTTAGAAAAAGTTCAATGAAAAATTCGCCAGTTCTCAACCGAAACTCAATACAACTTCATTTCATCCCTGCTTCGTTACATCAGACGACTAATCGTTCAAGAAAGAGAGGAAGATCTTCAACCTGGTGTTGAAAGTTATCAACAGAAGATCAGTTTGACTAAACCACAACTCTCATTTCCTAGAATAGAACAGATGTCACAATTTATGCTTGTCCAACAACCGTCATTTGGTTTCACTTACCTTAATAAAGGGAAGACACTTAGCTACATGAGGTTCGATGAGATACATAAGTTTTGTGATGATACACTCAAAATCGTTCGAGATGGGTTAGTCAAAAGGCTACATGATGATAAAAAGAAGATTAACAGGGGTAAAGATCCTAGATGGAGATCTAACGCAAGAAGGCAAGTCCGCAACTTTGTACGGACAATTGAAGAAAGGTTGTTTCGTCGGGAACAGATCAGACGATTGGAAAGCTACATTGGTGTCAGACCATCCTTCCCCGTCAGAACTTTCAAAAGACCTGATCCTCTGTTCACAGATTTTGATGCTCCACTTGGTGATGAATCATAAGCTGGATTACACGGGTACCAACATTTACATTACAAATTTTCTTTGATTGATTTGTGATTATATTGGCTTGTGCACACATATCAGTGTACAACCCGTTCTTGTAAAGAAAGGACCCTGAGGTACGCATCAGTGCCTCAATCCTGATATAATGAGCGAAGGCTTCTTACTTTAGAGTAGAATTAATCTAACGTTTTCTGATTTTTATAATTCTGCTCAAAAGACGAGTATTTCACCTCAATAAGTATTCACTTGTTGAGGGGGAGCACTTGAAAACTCATCGTTCTCTAATCAAAAGTTCTTGTTGATTTCTCCCCATAAGACTCAAAAAGGCATATTTTAATTGAAAAGTTTATCAAAAACATCATCTTATATGCTATTTTTGAGGGGGAGAAAAAGAAAAGTGATTAAAATATGAACGTTCAAAGATGTTAAAAGTTGAATCTCATGCGAGCTAGACTCAGAATTGACCCAGGAATTGACGAAACAAAATGTTATTAATCGAAAAGACTTATCCACGACGGGTAATGACATCAAGTTAGTTATTAGAGCTAGTTGTCACCTAAAAGCTGAAAATGGAACTCTTTAACTAGCTACGTAAGAGTGTCTCGAAAAGGATTCGTCAAAGTAGATAGGTACCATTTCGAGAAACTTTGTGTGGACTCGACCAGGTCGGGTAATAACTTCAAGCTAGTCTAACTAGTGATGTAAGCGTGTCTCGAATCTGTCTTGTTCACTGAAAGTGGATCAATTCAAAAAGTGCTTACTCCTCCCGCATGTGCAAAATTATTAAATAATCATGAGCACATGTGAAGGGGGAGTCCTTCAAAAGTAAACCAAAAAACTCTCAAAGTGTTAACAAAACTTGACTTATAATATCAAACACTTTGAGAGATTTTTTAATAAATGGTTTCATGGCAATTATAGGATAGTCATGGTGTTATAAGGTGACTAAGGTTAGGGAAAACCGTCCTATGATCCGCCAGAGCCGGAGGGATCTACCCAAGGACATCACCAATAGTTAGAATTAGAAGTCCTTAGGTATGATATGAAAAAAGGAGAAAAGAATGAAAGGAGAAAGAATGGGTTGAAGAATTAAAAAGAAAAGTAAAGAAAATGGTGAAAAGAAATAGCCCTCCATATATACAACCTTAGGGCAGACACCGGGTTCAATTTGTATGCTACTGGCTGTTGCTAAAGCAACACCGGTATTGAAGACAAAGACGTCATGGATCCAGTGACGCACTGCACTTAACCTTCTAAGCCACTCAAGTTCTCTTAAAAGAGCTTGTTTCATTCTCACGGGGAACTGGTGTAATCTATCAACTTATCTCTTAGAGATGTGATACGTGGGGATCGCACCCTCGCAATAGGTTTTACCTCTCAAGGGATCTTGAGAGGCTTACAACCCCCACCAGGCAGTGTACCTGATCGTTGTAGTATAGCATAGTGATAAGTACCGGGGGATTGATCGTTCAACTCAGGAATAGTGTCGCTAGGATTAGAAAGCCTATGAAACTAGGTCTAGAGGTGAGGGATGATTCTTTTTGTATTTTTATATTTTATGAAAGCAAGTAAAAATCTCGGGTTTTGAAGGAGTGGGTGGAATTAGTTGCTAGCCAACTAACCCAATTTATCTAAAGGTGCAATCAAAATAAAATAATAGAAATGAAAATAAAACTATTATACTAATGTGGTGGTAACAATAATGAGGAAAGTTGTGTTTACTTAGATTTCATTACTCTCTAGATATCTTTTACAGGTTAATAGCTTGTTACAATTGCATGGATGATGGGTCATATTCCTTAATACTAGTCGTAGAGCCGTGTACAATATTCCCTAACTCTATAGGATCCTACTTCACTCCTATGTCGAGCCGTTAGAAGCTCCTAACATGGGATCATTAGAATTCTCCTACGCATTAAATAAAACCAAAAATCGTAGTACACCTCCGATCATGTTTCTTAAGACGTTCAAGCAAGTTACCAATGGAAGTTTGCCAGTTTTCTTAAGCCTAACATCGAATACAATCATCCGTAACAATTATAAACAAGCAATCAACCCATAATCAACATCTAGGTATCACTACATCTAAGCAAACACAAGAAAATCTAGCCTAGCTTGTTGAATAGAAGACAAGCGTAAGATATAATCAAACAACACATAGACATATTGAATGATTTGAAGTAATACTTATCTTTAATTGAACATGAAAGATTCAAGGGGTTGAAACCCTTGAAAAAGTGATAAAATTCGGACTAGGGGTTTTCCCTCAAAGTTGCACCCTAATGAATAAAATTTGGAAAACTATATATAGATTACATCTCGTGACGGCGTCATGTATTGAATTGTGACGCCGTCAACTCGCCGCCTCAATAAAATCGTATTGCCTAGATCTAATCGTGACGCCGTCATGTGTAGAAATCCTCTGGGCCGTCATAAACAAATGGACCCTGACGGCCTTGGTGACGCCGTCAGGTCCTATGCTTGAAAACACTCTGGACCGTCACGTGTATTTTCCACTTCCACCTCTTTTGTAACTCTTGACGCCGTCATGTAGAGAGTCTTGACGCCGTCAGGTACTGTTCCCAGCAAGGAAAATTGAGACTTTGGCGTTTTCTTCACTTTTATGCTCCAAAAACGTCCAAAATGCTTCCTTTTCCAGATTTCTCTCCAAAAGTACCTAAAATGATAAAAGGAATGATTTAGGGCAATATTTGATCAAATAAACACGAATTCGGGCTTAAATGAATCCTTAAAAGTGGTACACTTTTCGCCTCATCAAGATGGTTGATATTGAAGAAGGAGACCTTTCCCTAGTCTCCGCATAGGAAACCAAATTGTGCACTTATCGAGTCTAGAGCCATGAGATACATCAAAGATCTCTTAGGAACACTTAATATTTCTACAACTGGTGTTCTGCATCAATGGGCACCAGCTGTAAATTATCGAGTCCTTCACAGATCCTAGCAATCTGCTGAGAACGTTTATGAGAGAATTTACATATGTATTTCTCAATGATTGAACGGAAACTCCTACCAGGGTCAACATCAAATAGCAGGTCACTTCGGTAACTCCTTGTGGGTTACGCTTAGTGTTCGCGGTGGTTCCAAAATGGTCTACAATCGTGGAGTGATCCCCAATGACTCACCCATTCGTTGAGGTACTTAGTAGGTCTCGTAAACTCTCTCGGGAGTATCCGAAATAGGAACGGCCTTGGTAAGGGTTAGAAGGAGTCTTCACACTATGTTGTTGACGATCTCTAATTCCTTATTTGTAAGTACCGGTTGATTTATTGCTAACTGTTTACCTACAACTACTTATCACCTCCATGGCGACGGATTCCACATGCTCATACATACATCTTGAAGTCATAGAAAGCTCCCTCAAAGACCAAAGTAATACATAGTTCAAAGAAATATTCTATGCCAAAAAGAAGAATCTACAAAGTAAAAAGACTAAAGATCTAAGTGAATGAAAGGGAACTACGTGCATGTGAAAGTCAAAATCCAAAGATGTTTGAGCATGTTGGAATGGTAGACTACCACCACAGACGCGGAAGTGATGAAAGGCAGATAATTTCATGATATGATCACTACCACATCAACGATGAACAAAGCACAAAGAATGATGAATGATTTTATCTAATGATTTTTTTTTGGAAGACGTCTAAAGCTGTGAAAGTCAAAGATGAAGACAAGATAAAGATGTTAAGCAACCGTGATGACCGACCCATAGGGGGAGATTGTCGGGAACGTAGTTTTACTATTTATCAAGTCTCGGTCATTTGTAATAAACATTAGGTTGATTAGTTATTGTTTACTTTCATTTATGTAATGTTTTAAGTTACTAGACATAAGTTATCATGTCCAATGGGCCTAAAGCCCACGTTCTAGAAGAGATAGGGAGGAGGGGAGTGTTGCCCTAATCCTTGCCTATAAATAGAGAGCTTAGGACTCATGTAAACTTGTTGGTTATTTCATTACATTAAGGAAACTCTTGCATTTCTATTTCTCACATTGTTATAATCAACCATCTCTTCTCCTCATCTCATTTCTATCATAACATATCTTGTGTAATCACTAAATGGTGACATAACAGTATTGGTTTCAGCGGGTCCTCCCTTGTTCGTTTTTGGATGGCTTTTATTGGTTAGCCGAATCGGTGGTGACACCGATTCCCAGTTGAACCCGTTGGTCCGGTCCGGTTTTCAAAACTATATGTACCATCAACTTGTTAGCTTGTATGAAGCTTTGTGTATTTTTTTAATTTGTATAATGTGTATAATAACATGTACTTTTCATTTTACGGTATTTAAAAAATAGCATTAATTAGTGTGTTTAATTATTTTATATTTTGGATTATGTTGTAGCTTGTTTAAATTATACATTGTGAAATTTTATTGTGCTTTTTAGTAATGGGTGTTTTAATTTGTTGTTTTTAATTTGGTAGATATGCTTTTAATTAGTTGTACAATATGAATAAATTATTGTATTTTTAATTAATGAGGTGCTTTAATAAGAGTATTAATTAACTATACATTTCTCTCACATTTGACTTTCAACATTTCACTTTTCAAGGTTTGACCTTTTTTCTTTTATCTGTAGTATAGATAAATAACTTACTTTTAGTTATTGTATCAACGAGAAAAGTTTATTTAAGAACTAAATTTTTGTTGCATACCGAGAGATTAATTTTCACCACCCATTTATATTAATCTAATGATGGAGATTAAATCTAATTACAAAGGCATTTCCGTCCATTATATAGACAATTTTTCTTTCATTATCCATTATTTCCTCTAATTCACACACACAGAGCATGTTTCTCAACCAACTCTCTCACTCATTTTCCCTAAATTCAAATTTAGCTTATCAAGCCTTAATTTAACCTTTAATTAATCAAATTAAGCATCAATAATCATCATCTTCATCATCATCGTTATCGTTATCAGAATCGTTATCATTCGTTATCGTCATCATTTAATTATGTTCGTGATGTGTGTTTTTCCGCTTCATTCTTCGTTATCATCATCATCATCATCATCATCATCATCATCATCATCATCATCATCATCATCATCTTCACCTTTTTCATCAATGGCCATTTTTTATTTGAGTGAACCGGTTATTGTGGATCCGATTACGAATTAGGTTATAGATAATTCGATTACGGATGGAGTGGTTGAAGAATCATTTACGACTGTTGTGGTTAATAATTTGTGTTAACATTAAGAAGTGATGGTCATTATCATCTAAGAACATTGTAACCTTGTAATAGCTTATTAAAGATTAGTTAATGGGCTTGTGAACTTGGTTAAGCTAGGCTACTCCATGTAATCATCTAATCCAAGTCCAATACCAAGTCCAAATCCCACCAAGCCCAAATGCTTTCTCATCCATGTATATGAACACCTATCCTTCATTTATGAAGGTGCTTGAGAGTCATTCTAATGTGTAATAACAAGACCTATCTCCATTTCTCTCCATCCTCTTTCTACACCATCTTTCTCTTTATACTCTCTCTCTCTCTTCTTTCTTTCTAAACTTCTAATATCATCTATGTGGGATTGATTCACTACGTAGGAGACCTTACAAGTGGTATCGTGAGCCATTTGATGGTTTAGGTTGTGTTTTATGTCGGAAAAATTACTATCTTTTGTGTTCTTGTTTTACGGATTTGTACCTTCACAAAAAGCTTGCGTTCTATTTTTTTATCTTATGTTCTAGCAGTCATAATCACTTATATGAGACGTGTAAGTGACTTGTGGTGTGGTTTAGATTATAAGTGTGCAATAAATAAATAAATAAATAAAAATCATCAAAAAACACAACTTTTTTGTGGATATTCGAAGTTACTGATTTTTGTCCTTAGTTCAAAAAGCTTGCATTTTTTCCTTTTAGCTCCTGTTCTAACACTTTTAATCACTTATCACAGACGTGAACATTAGTGTGCCAAAACTTTTTATCAAAAAGCCAAAAAACGCAACTTTTTAACTCAAAACTACCGACTTTCAGCTCGGTCTAAAAAACGCAACTCATGTTTTTTCCATTTTTTGATCTTTTTCATGTAAAACATCACTAAAGGAGACCCTTTATGATATTTTTGATGGTTTAGATTAAGAGTGTGCAAAAAACTTTCACAAAAAACGCAAAATATTAGAGCTTTTTACAATTTTTTGTAGTTTTGAGTGTTTAACGGAAATATAAAAAAAAGTCCAATATTTACATTTATATTCTTGAAAGTAGACATTTTTAAGGATCTATACTCATTATAGAGTGGATTTATGCAAACAATGTGAGTGTACAACGTCAAATTATCAAGCTCTAAACACGTTTTTAAGTTATTGTTTCCTTCGAAAGTTGCGGAGATTTGGTGTTGGAGAAAGTAGGTAAAATACAAAAGTCAAAATGCTCTTTTACCTACATTTGACCAAACCCTCTTTTAACTACATTTGTACTTTACCCTAAAATACCTACAGTTGACCTTATTTTTTACTAATTTTATAATAACCCTAATTACTAATATTAAAGACACCGTAAAATTGCCGAGATTCCACAAGGTATTTTTGCCGAGATTCCATTCAACATATTTATCGATATTCTCCTCGATTCTTACCAAGATTTCATTTTGAGAAAATACTGAGATTCTGTAGGGCTTTTATCGAGATTTTAGGGTTTTTTTCCGGATTCCTTTTCAGGGTTTTTATCAAGTTTAAACAAGGACAAATATCGACTTAAGGGTCTACATTTACGTACTTTCGGGACAATATATCGACTTTGTTAGTGATATACCGATTTTAGCACAAAACACAATCACATATTTACCGTCAAGATTCGTAATCATTCTCATATACCTATTATCGTGACTTCACAAACCAACCCACAAATCATTGCACAGATGATTTCTGCTTCTTAGACAAATATCATTCAAGCTGGTTTCGATAATCGTCCACCTATGCTTCCTTGTGGTTCTTATACTCGATAGGCAAGTCGTATCCAACATTTCATCGAAGACAAACCCGAAGGTAAATTGATTTGGTACTTCATTAAGCACGGTTCTTATGTCGAACGACAAGTCACTGTTCCATCAACTTCAGATCCACCCACTGAACCCACCATCAAAGTACAAAAGAACTCAGATATTTCTGATGCAGAAAAGAGCCAGATCAAAGCCAATAGATGTGCTATTCATCTCGTTTTTCAAGGACTACCGAATGATGTACACTCGTCTGTGGACAGTTACCCGAATGCGAAGACAATATGGTAGGCGGTTGAGCGTCTGATGCAGAGAACATAAGTAGGAAAGCAAGAAAATGAGGTGTTGTATTTATGTGTCACAAATCGCAATTTCAGGACATTTTCCAAACCTCGACAATTTACTATTCACAAGTTACTATTCATCATTTACTATTCACCGGTCAGTATTCATCATTTCACTATTCATCGTTTTCGGAGTCAGTTTGAGACTTTGAGAAGTGTTCAAAATTTTTACTATTCACATGACACTATTCATTCCGGAAGGAAAACACTATCCATGATTATCGTTCATCATTACGTAAACTAGTATTACGGGTATTCAAATTCGCGTAACCAGTATGGTTTAGCTGTGGATTCATTCATGCATCATCAGTAAGGACCCGACATACGGACTAGGGTAGTCTGCATATCATCAGTATATTAGGTCATGCACGGATATGCATTATTTTAATTTACATATGTTCAAATATTTAATAAACGTTACCACTCAGTCTTTACTACTAACAATATACCCGATACTCTCATCTATGATCCTAATATATTTTCATATTCATTATAATGATATAAAAATTATATTATTAATTTACCCGGTGTTTCGAGACCTGTTGCTATATTTTCCGGTATACGCTGATAAGTATGTCGGATCACGATATCTCAACACGACAATTATTTTAACACCCGATTCTCATCAGGAATGTAATTTCATAATTTTTACAACGTCGTCACATTTTATTTGGTACCGTTAAACTTTATTTCTAGCAAACTCGGTACCCGGTATCCTCTAAAACTAATAATATCTACCATAATCATACCTAAACTCTTACAAATCTATGACACACTCCATCTTTCCATCCTTTTTGCCCCCCATCTCATATACTTACACATTTGACAATTTATACCAACTCTTAATTATTACATGTGCCTTTATCCAAAAATCCTTCCAAACTATATTTTATAACATCAAATAAACACATAGATCTAGCAAGTAAAAAAATATATATATCCCACTTTCTCTCTTGCTCATACCCACGGCCAAGGAAGAAAAACCAAGAAGAATCCATCAATTTTTGGAAGAACAAGTATCAATCTAGTCTCATTTACACTCCTAGCTAGGATTTTGAAATAAAAATCCCTAGGCTACTTACATATTTCTATCCAAACCACATCAAATCTTCAAGTAAGCTTCAAGAAAACTTTGTGATTTTTTCATACTTTCATTTAATTGATTTTCAAGTTATATTAGTAATTAGTCATGCAAATATATATGTTACATACCACTCTATTTTTAATCTTGTATTTTTAACATAGATCTATGAATATTTAAAGTAATCTCATGAAACCCGCCATGGTTGGTGATGTTTAGGACCCCATGACACCCTAAGAAGGTGTATGGTAGGATTGAGTACTTGTGGAGTTGATTGAAAGTAGTTTGGTTAAGTTTTGAACAAGTTTAGAACTAAGAAAATGAGTTTTAACACTATATATAAACCTACTGTCCTAAAACATGAAATGTTGAAAACTCAGTAACTCAGGGTATGTTTTGGCTTATATTTTTAGAAAATACTTTCAAAAACCAAACCGTGGGCGTTTGAATGAACAAAAACGAGCTTACGACGAGAAAGTTATGATTTTTCTAAGTTTAAAGACGAAAAACTATTTTCTGAAAATATGGGTGCTGTTTGCCGAGATTTGAAGGATAAAACGAGGCGTTAGACGTGATCTAGGAGAGCCGACCTACTGAAAATATGATAGTTCATGTTTATACGAAGCCGGGGATATAAAGAATGTAGAAAACGAGCTTATAACGACTGAGATACACGCGTTTGAAACCGACAAAACATATATATTTTCATCAGCACTAATAGAATATTTTCTAAGTATAGAAAAACTGTTTTTGCAAGTAACCATGTTGCGAGCCGATTTTCTCATTGATCGAGACGCGAATGGACTAAACGTCAATGTTACGAATTCAAGACATTGTTGCAAGGTTTTCAAAAATGCCGAGCTTGTTAACTAACTCTCAACGTACACTATTTCGCGACTAGTTTTGCGAGGCCATCTGGTCATATTTTAAGTTATGAAAAATGTCATTTTACGACGAAAACACTATATTTGCCGATAAAACACCAAACGGTGATTGTGGAGTATCGTTGCAACACAATTACACGAAAAGTGTTTATTAACTTAACGAGAAGTCAAAAATGTATTTTTCGACGATAAACGTTATTTTCAAAACTAATGAGTGGTATCGATAACACATATTTGCATGAATAGTATTGTATCATTGCTTACCTTAGGTCATATCATTAATAATAGGTCGCGGTTAGAGACCAAGCTTCCTTCCATCATATCCACTATTTTCATTGTTGTTATCATATCAGGTGAGTTTTCATAGCCCCGTTTTCAATTTACAATTTCATTTCATACTCTCGGGGAGTCGGGGTGAATACATTGCACCATTTTCATACGGGCCAAAGTATAAAATTCATTTACATTGCTTAAGTTACATCATTGCCATGCTAAAGTCCCCTATTTATCATGAACCGTTAATTACGAGTAAGCGAGGGTGAGTGAATAGATCTATTGAGGGTGACTCCTCCGTCCGAGTTGGTAGCACCAACTAGTCATACGGACGTATTTCACTTGAATCATATTAGAGTGTCTGGCAAAACACTCTGTTGGGGCGTTCATTTTCAGTCTAGCTTCGGGGTCATGAGCTTAAGAGCTAATGTATTATTTTCATGTGACATATTTGTCATGCATACTTTATACTTGTGGTTACCGTACAGACTATTCATTTACATAAACGTATGAACTCACCAACATTATTGTTGACCATTTTTAGCAATGCATTTTCAGGTAATTAAGGTATCGCATGTTGGCTTGTATAAGGACATACATGGAGTCGCGGGGTCGACGCGTCTCACTTTATATTTTCTACACTTATGTATCGTTTAATTTGTATGAACTTGATTTCCGCAAACTTGAAACACCTTTTGGGACCTTGGTTTGTAAATTCTGAATATTTTAAATGATCAAACGATGTATTTTCTAAACGACACTTTAGGTCGTTCAATATAACTGTAACTGTGGTGCTATGACCAGTCACGCCCTTAAGTACGCTGCAAGTCATGAATTTGAGGGTGTGACATTATGGGAGTATGAGAAATTCACATCAGTGCCTAAAGATGTTTAAAATTTGTAACCTTTTTGGATTCAACATCATTGATGACTTTAATTTTTCACTAAATCGTCCATCAACTTGATCTTTGATACCTCGAACATTACTTCCCACTATTGCAAGTTTCTTTTCACAGTTGTCAGCCAATATAATTTTTCTTAATTATGAAGGTGAGTAAAAGACATAACTTTTACGTACGAGTTATTAACGGAATTGTCCACAAGTCTTCATCCTGCTAAGAACGAGTTACAATCTGCATTGATTGTAAGTCAACAAGTATATAATCAGAAGTTTTGCAATAAGTTGTACAAAAGTCAAATCATTTTGATTAAGCTAACGAATATCACCACAAGCAATTAACAATGATTAATGATTAAGTTTAAGTTTGATGCTAATCCTTTCTTGATTAATTGTCATTCGTTTTTAACAATTTTTTATTTATTTATTTTTTATTTTATTTTTTTATTTCTTGATTTTTTTTTTGAAACACCAAAGAAATTTTTTCAAAAAATAAAACATTTAAAGTTTATTACGAAATCTCATTGTACTCTTTTTATCCAAACATCCTTCAAATAAATTTGAAAAATCAACACTTAGAAAACGTTTGAACTCTTAAACAATTACTTTCGTGATTACAAAAATTTATCAAGGTGCATTAAATTTTACATGACAACATCAAAGATGTTAAAATGATCACATAAGGAGGTACTCATCCAATTAAGCTTAAAATGAATGCACAAGAAGGTTTATATCAAACGAAATAGGAGCATAGTTGACTTAAGAGCACACAAGATAAAAAATAAGAATAAAATACAACAATATGAGCACACTAAGCAAAAAGTGGCGCATTACCGAAAAAAAAAAAAAAAAAAAAAAAAAAAAAGCTCATTTCCTTTGTTTTGTCTAAAAAATAATCTTCCCTCTTTATAAAAATATGGGTAAACTAAAAAAAATGTCCACGTGATTTGCGATTTTTGCAAAAAATGTCCCTCAAAACTTAAAATTGCAAAAACGTCCTTGTAGTTTCTACTTTGTTGCGAATAATCTCTTTTGACTAACCCTCGTTAAAAATCCCCGTTAGTCATGGTCCATAGATATGTAAAATGACTAATTTACTCTCGCCTACTACAAAGACTTTTTTTACAGTTTACACTTCACAGACAAAGCCTAATTGATAATTTTCACTCAACTTTCATCACATAACAATCCACAATTAATCTAATTGATAATTTTCATCAACTAACATCCATAATTTGGGTTTCATGTCTCATGAATCACCATGACTGCTCAGAATTAGGTGAATTTAGGTGGAGATAGGTTGACATTCTGTTCACAAGGATTTTATTTGTTTGTATCGACCGTACAGACTCATACTCTTAGAAATTAAAAATTATACCTTTAGGCAACTAAACGTGTTATTTTCTTTCATGAATAAATTATCCTCGAAATCACTGCAACAACAACTAAATTGCAACATATTTTCTTCAGTTTATTTTCAAAACGCCCATTTTAATTTACGGTTCTAACTGGATAGTGGTTTGAAACTTGCAACAGTGGATCCATAGTCAAATTCTAGTGTGGTTATTCTTAAATTTTTGTTTTACCCCTAAGGTTTTGTAAATCAGCCCCGCTTTTGTTATGTTTTATTGTTTACACTTTTGACACATATAATCGTGTACTCAATATTTCTAAGAATAGATTTTTTTTTTCTACATCAGGAAATATTTATGATTTTTTATTAAACATCTTTTAAAATTAAAAAATAATAATAATAATAAAAATATTACTTAATAAAGAATGATTTAGTGTTTTTAAAATAAATGTGACCTTTATTATATCAAAAAGATGTTGCAAAAATGTTTGATATGCGAACTTAACAAACATGAAAGCAAACATTTGCCACTAAGCTAGGCTTTTGACTTGTGTTTTACGGAGTATATTACAAAAGTAAATATATACTCCGTAATTCAATATGTGGCAGACCTCTACAGTAACAATTAAGGAATTGTTATTATTTAAAATTAAAATTAAAATTAAATTTACCCAGAGCTATAATATCAAAATAGTAATCTAATAAAGAAACAGCTTAAGTATTTGGATGGACTAATATAACCAATATAGCCAGATAAACCAGTAGAACAAACAACCAGGTTATCATATTGTTCAGACAGAAAGAAATATTCACGTATAAACAAACGAAAAATGTTCAGGTGAAGGGAAGAAAAGCTAGAGCACATGATATAACAAGTCGAATAGGTCTAACAGTAATTTATTAATGCTATTTGTTTCAGCAGATTATGTTGCAGGTTGTATCTGTGCATTCAAGATGAATTCATTACAGGCTGTTTTATGATACAGGTTGCGGGAAAAAAAAAGGAATTTCGCCATTTGGACCTGAACCATGATTCTAACTCTGCTTCTAAAGGCATGTATACTGATTTCACCACAAATAGCAGGTGCTGGAACTCATTAAAGCCTATTTATATTAGTTGATCGATATTGAACAAGTCAATTAATTTATTCACATAAAGTTGAGAAACAAGTTGTTGGAAAATTTAGTGCACTTGTGGGATTTGTTCACACCTGGTAATGGGCTTGGAGGTACGGAGTGTACACCCATCAGGTCCCTGAACACCCTGACTCTAATAGTGGTTGTGTAGGATTCTGCTGCTAGTATTGGTATCCACTGATAGTGGATCCTGCTGCTATCGTCAGGATCCTGCTGATAGCAATTCTGCTGCTAGTAGTATGACTCTGCTGCTGAGCAGACAATCTGCTGCTAGTGATAAGTGGATCCTGCTGATGATATGTAACTGATTTGACCTATTCAAATGGCAGTTACATATACACTTATGACCACGTTTAACTGGTCAAGTAACCACTATTTTAGGCTATAATGGGGATAATTATGTGGAGATTAATGGGCCGATTAATTCTCATAATTCCATTTGACTAGCCATGAGTATCTTCCTATAAATAGGAAATCATATTATGCATGAAGGTACACACAAAAAACCACACAACACTTAAACACGAAGGGTTATTGATTTGTGCCTAAATCACTAACAACATTTGGTCTTATCCCAAGTAGATATTCGTGATACCTAGGCATTAGGGTCGAATAGTTTACTTTGGAAAGTGATAACACGATTCCAAGTGATATCCGGTAACCTTAATTGGTACGTAGCTAGGTCTTTGATTATCTCTACCCTGATCTGGGCGAATAACCACCAACAATCAAAGTAAACTATTTTGTGATAATCAATGGCTGCTGCTATGAGGCATATGGCTGCTAACTTTTCCAAATTGGATAAGTTTGAAGGTGTTGATTTCAGAAGATGGAAAAAGAAGATGCACTTCTTGCTTTCAAGCATGAATGTGGTGTATGTTCTTAGTACTGCCATTCCTGAGGATCATGGGGATGATGCTACTGTGGAACAGATAAGGAAAAGAAGCAAATGGGAGAATGATGACTATGTATGCAGAGGTTTGATTCTCAATGGTATGTCTGATTCTCTCTTTGACATTTATCAGAACGTTGAATCTTCCAAAGAACTTTGGGATTCCTTGGATGCCAAATATATGGCTGAGGATGCTTCAAGTAAGAAGTTTCTTGTAAGTAATTTCACAAATTACAAAATGACTGATTCAAGACCAGTCATGGAACAATACAATGAACTTCTTGGAATACTTGGAAGGTTTACACAACATAAAATGAACATGGATGAGGCTATTTCAGTCTCTTGTATCATTGACAAACTCCTTCCTTCTTGGAAAGATTTCAAGCATGCCTTGAAACATAAGAAGGAAGAACTGACACTTGTTCAGTTGGGTAGTCATTTGCGTATTGAGGATTCCCTCAGGGCGCAGGATAATGACAAGCCAAAGAGTAGCAATGATACTGGTGCACATGTTGTCAATATGGTGGAACATAACAATTCCACCAGGTACAATGACAACAAAGGCAAACGTAAACATCAGGACAACACAAGGGCTGATCCTAACAAGAAGGCAACACCTACTTGTTGGAAATGTGGCAAATCTGGTCACATTAAAAGGGACTGCAAAGGTGTTAAGGTTGGTGGTAAAACCAATGGTTCAGGCACTAGTGGTTCAGGGAGTGGTGGTTCTGCCAACTCACTGAAAGGTCAGAATATGTTTAATGAATCTCTTCAGGTTTATTATGTTACATATGTATCTGAATCTAACTATGTGCAGGATGATGATGTTGCGTGGTGGGTTGACTCTGGAGCAACTGTTCATGTATGCAAAGATAGAAGATGGTTCAAGACTTACGAGTCACTGAATGATTGTTCTATTCTTCACATGGGAAATGAGTCAACAGCTTTGGTGCATGGTCGTGGTTGTGTAGATCTTAGTTTTAGTTCTGGAAAGATTGTAACTTTGTTTAATGTTATTCATGTTCCTGATATAAGGAAGAATTTGGTTTCAAGTAGTGTTTTGAATAATCATGGATATAAACAAGTTATTGAATCTGATAAATTTATTTTGTCTAAACATGGTGTGTTTATTGGTTTTGGATATTTGTGTAATCAAATGTTCAGGCTGAATATTGTCACTGACATTGTTAATTCAGCCTTTATGTCAACCTCTAAACTGAATGACTCTACCCTGTGGCATGCTAGACTTGGCCATGTACATTATAAAAGGATGCAAGACATGTCTAAGGATGGGTTAATCCCAGCATTTGACATGGACACTGAAAAGTGTAAGACTTGTATGTTGACCAAAATTACTAAGAAACCTTTTCAGGGTGTAAAACGTGAGACTGAGCTCTTGGAGCTTATACACAGTGACCTGTGTGATTTGCATGCCACTCCCTCTTTGGGGAACAAGAAGTACTTTGTGACATTTATTGATGATGCTTCTAGGTTTTGTTATGTCTATCTATTACATACCAAGGATGAAGCATTAGATAAATTCAAAGTATTTAAAACAGAAGTTGAATTACAACTTGGGTCCCTGATCAAAAGATTCAGGACTGATAGGGGAGGTGAGTACATGGATACTCAGTACTTTCAGTCTGTTGGTATAATCCATGAAACTACTGCTCCCTATACTCCTCAACAAAATGGTATCTCTGAAAGGAAGAACAGGGTACTGAAGGAGATGGTTAATTCCATGTTGTCCTACTCAGGACTGAGTCAAGGGTTCTGGGGTGAAGCTATGTTAACAACTTGCTACTTACTTAATAGGGTTCCCAACAAAAGGAACAAGGTTACCCCTTATGAACTCTGGACTAAAAAGAAACCCAACCTGAATTATCTCAGGGTTTGGGGTTGTAGGGCAGTTGTAAGACTCCCTGATCCAAAGTTAAAAACTTTGGGTGAAAGAGGCATTGAATGCATCTTTGTTGGATATGCTGAGCATTCCAAGGCTTATAGGTTTTACATTATTGAACCTAATGAATATGTTTCAATTAACTCAATAATTGAATCAAGGGATGCACTATTTGATGATAATAGATTCTCATCAGTCCCTAGACCAAGTCAAAGGATTCCAAATGGAACTGATGACATTGGTGTATCAGAGGTCCCTGATGATTTATCATCTCAGGCCCCTGAAGAGGTTGTGGTTCAACAACCTGAACTTGAGCTCAGGAAGAGCAAAAGGGTCAGGACTCCAAAGTCATTTGGACCTGAGTTTCAATTATACTTGATTGAAGGCTCAAGGAGTGAGGTCTCTGACCAATACTCCTATTGCTTCATTGTTGAGGATGATCCCAAAACATTTGAAGAAGCAATGAAGTCCCAGGATGTTGCTTTCTGGAAAGAAGCAATAAATGATGAGATTGACTCCATCATGGGCAACAACACTTGGGTGTTGGTTGATCTACCACTAGGTTGCAAACCTCTTGGTTGCAAATGGATTTTCAAAAGGAAAATGAAGGTAGATGGAACTATTGAAAAGTTCAAGGCTAGATTAGTCATTCAGGGCTTTAAACAAAAGTCAGGGATAGACTACTTTGATACTTATGCCCCTGTGGCACGTATCAGTACCATCAGGCTGCTGATTGCTTTGGCATCAATTCACAATCTGATTATTCATCAGATGGATGTGAAGACAGCTTTCTTGAATGGTGAATTGGATGAGGAGGTTTATATGAACCAACCTCAGGGATTCATCATGCCTGGCAATGAAAACAAGGTGTGCAAACTAATTAAGTCTTTATATGGACTGAAACAGGCACCTAAGCAATGACATCAAAAATTTGATGAAGTGGTTTGGTCTAATGGTTATGTTCTTAACCAGGCTGACAAATGTGTATATAGCAAATTTGATGAATCAGGTAAAGGAGTCATCATTTGTCTATATGTTGATGACATGTTGATCTTTGGCACTGACCAAAATCAAGTTGACCTGACAAAGGAATTTTTGTCATCAAGGTTCTCCATGAAGGACATGGGGGAGGCAGATGTTATCCTTGGTATAAGGATTAAACATGAAAGCAATGGTATATCAATATCTCAGTCTCATTACATTGAGAAGGTACTGAAGAAATTTAATTGCTTTGATTGTACTCCAGTGAGTACTCCCATGGATACCACTGAGAAGCTTATGCTGAACAATGGCAAAGCTGTATCTCAACTTGAGTATTCCAGGGTGATTGGCTGCCTGATGTATGCCATGACTAGTACAAGGCCTGACATTGCTTTTGCTGTGGGTAAACTGAGCAGGTATACTAGTAATCCTAGTGCTCAGCACTGGCAAGCAATTCAGAGGGTACTGAAGTATTTGAAGAGAACTATGGATTATAGTCTCTCATATACTGGTTATCCTTCAGTGTTGGAAGGTTACACTGATGCAAGTTGGATCAGTAACACTGAAGACAATTCGTCTACCAGTGGCTGGGTATTCCTACTTGGTGGAGGTGCAATTTCTTGGGCATCCAAGAAGCAAACTTGTATCACCAGTTCAACAATGGAATCTGAATTTGTGGCTCTAGCAGCTGCTGGTAAAGAAGCTGAATGGTTGAGAAACTTGCTTCTTGAGATTCCATTGTGGCCTAAACCTATAGCACCTATTTCTATCCGGTGTGATAGTGCTGCTACATTGGCAAAGGCTTATAGCCAGATGTACAATGGGAAGTCTAGACACTTAGGTGTCAGGCATAGCATGATTCGTGAGATTATCATGAATGGGGTGATTTCTATAGAGTTTGTTAGATCTCAACAGAATTTAGCTGATCACTTGACGAAGGGTTTGGCTAGAGACTTGGTTATAAAGTCTGCTAAAGGGATGGGTTTAAAGTCCAACTTGGTTACTGAATGCTAGGACACCCAA
The DNA here is from genome assembly GCA_030686995.1 of Artemisia argyi. Taxonomy (NCBI): domain Eukaryota; kingdom Viridiplantae; phylum Streptophyta; class Magnoliopsida; order Asterales; family Asteraceae; genus Artemisia; species Artemisia argyi. The sequence continues at coordinate 7,851,528 of CM060705.1, forward strand.
CTCCCTCTTGAGGAAACTTGGGAGCTGAGTTCAATGTGGAAAGCTGAACATTCAGTGTACTGAAGCACATGTTTTACATACATCCCAAGGTTTGTGCTTGGAACCTGCTGATAAGGAGGATGAAGTCACTACTTCTTAATGGTTGATTTTCTTTGAAAAAGTGCTTGGCAGGAGCATGAATAAAGAGGAACCACCTATGTGAATGTTGAAGTTTTGCCGCTTCAGGAAGCTATGGACTTTTAGCTTTTACAACATTTATGAATTGGATATGGACACATGGCTTGTATAGTGTCAGGAGTGTTTAAGTGTTGGAAAACTTGTGTGTATTTTATCTTCAGGTATTCAAATGGGTTGAAGGGTTCAATTCTTAGAACACCCTGATTCTCGAATATTTGAACGTGTAATTTACTAATATGAAAATTCAATCCTCGGGATATTTTCGTTTATGCACTTATTTTGTTTAATGGTTATTTTTCATGCGAGGGAAGTGAACTAAATTTGGGGAGGATTGTTGAAAAATTTAGTGCACTTGTGGGATTTGTTCACACCTGGTAATGGGCTTGGAGATACGGAGTGTACACCCATCAGGTCCCTGAACACCCTGACTCTAATAGTGGTTGTGTAGGATTCTGCTGCTAGTATTGGTTTCCACTGATAGTGGATCCTGCTGCTATCATCAGGATCCTGCTGATAGCAATTCTGCTGCTAGTAGTATGACTCTGCTGCTGAGCAGACAATCTGCTGCTAGTGATAAGTGGATCCTGCTGATGATATGTAACTGATTTGACCTATTCAAATGGCAGTTACATATACACTTATGACCACGTTTAACTGGTCAAGTAACCACTATTTTAGGCTATAATGGGGATAATTATGTGGAGATTAATGGGCCGATTAATTCTCATAATTCCATTTGACTAGCCATGAGTATCTTCCTATAAATAGGAAATCATATTATGCATGAAGGTACACACAAAAAAACACACAACACTTAAACACGAAGGGTTATTGATTTGTGCCTAAATCACTAACAACATTTGGTCTTATCCCAAGTAGATATTCGTGATACCCAGACATTAGGGTCGAATAGTTTACTTTGGAAAGTGATAACACGATTCCAAGTGATATCCGGTAACCTTAATTGGTACGTAGCTAGGTCTTTGATTATCTCTACCCTGATCTGGGCGAATAACCACCAACACAAGTTACAGAAATGAAAACTACAAGCAAGGTTGAGGCATGGACCCTGTACACAGGTGCGATATTACTTATTCAATATTCGTGAAGTCCAATTACATACCAAAATAATGCATCACTAAATTTCAGGCTCGTTGTTTCCTCAGAACTGCAATCCCTGTAGGATGGAGAATAGAAGTATTAATTAATGGAGTGATTCAAACCCCTGAATATAATAAACACGTAAATATCTGGCAGAGATCACGTACCTCTTGTTGTTTGGCCTTTATAAAGGAGGTTGGGTCTTCCATTGCGTAACACAATCCAAAAGATGTGTCTATTACCTTTAGCTGTGGAGTAGTTGACGTGAAAACCGTTATCTGTGGACAGTCTTTGATTTCCAAAGTATCCAATGATTGCCATAGAAAATCCTCCATCCCCAAGCAAAATCCCTTAAGATTTGGAAGGCCACGAAGTTTTATGGATTTCAGAGAACGAAACACAACAACATCAGTAGCTCTAGTGTCAAAATCTTCTGCTTTCTTGACAATTACCTCCATATTACCACACTTACTAATTTCAAGCTCATGTAGCTGTAATAGACTGCGAACCATGCCACATGTGAAAACATGTTCAAGATGCGTGCATCCATTAATTAACACTTTTGTAAGGTTTGGAAAGTTCAAAGTTATCCACCTACTGCTCTTCCATATATACCTCATACTAACAAGCCTTGCCAGAATCACTTCTTTTAGCTTTGGAAATACCACAACAGATTGCTTTTCATTCACATCATCATTTTCCAAATCTACTACTTCAAATATCTCCTGTACCTCAGATGACTCCGAGTGCTGACTTCCGATATGAAGCTTTTCTAGATTCTGCATATTTATCAATTCATTGCATGGAAAAACAATGCCGCTGTTGAAATATTTATTTACGTCAACTAGATTTGAAAAAGACCAAGGGAACTGAATTTCCTAATGAAGAAACACAAACGTAATCATCATCAGGTAGACACACGACCAGAAACAAAATTAATTGCCAAATAATAATGGAAACAGAAATTGGTATGAACGAATAGACTACCAAATAATAAAGAAAACAGAGATTAATTGATGTGTTGATGCAATTATGGTAAAACATACCTCATGTGATGCATTGGACAATGGAAAGTTGAGACCACATTCAAGACTATGCTTGCCAATGCCTGTATGTATGTGGAGGAGCTTTGGAGTCATCGAGAGACCAGATGTGAACGTCTTCATTTTTGGGCAACCATAGATCTTAACCTCATCCAATATTGACCATTGGAACTCATTCATCCCCAAGAAGAAACCTTCGACATTTGGTAAATTGGCTAGTGTAAGAGACTTTAGACGGGGAAAGAGAACATTTTCAGAATCGTGTTGTTCATCTTCCTTCACAATCACTTGCATTGCATTACACTTTTCTACGGTCAACACTTTAAGTTGCTTGAGGCTGTCTAGTGTGGAACTTGTAAATACATGTTCCAAAAGATCACATTTGAAAATTCGCAATATCTTTAAGTTGGGCAATTCAAGCAAAGTCATATTTGCGGACCTTGGAATCGTCACTCCAGGAAGTATATCACCAATTTCATCACCAACATTAGCACTATCACCACCATTCTTGTTGACCCCTTTAATTTCAAATATCTCCCTTAGTGACCGGCAAGAGGATATTATCAGCTCTTCAAGCTTTTGTAATTTTCCCACTGCACTGAATGGGATCAGAGTTGCTAATGTCTCACATGTGATGATCAGTATCTTTCTGGAATATTGGCATAATGATGGAGAAGCAAAACCCACCTGAGAACATTATGTGATATGAAAATTAGTGTACACATAATAATTAATAGAATTGACTGATTTGTGGCTATAATAAATAATAGAACATGTTATCAATACCAAGAAGTTTAAGAAATAAACATGAGGAAGCCTATTTTCATTTGTTTAGGACACTGGCAGTCATGTTTTCGAAATCATCCATACCTCTGAAATCCACCAATAATATCATTCCACCTCATTTCACCTCATTCATACTTTTTCCATACCTCCCAACCCCATTTTAGTGGCAACCATGCCTTTTTCATACCTCCCAACTTTTTTTTTTTTTTTTTTTTTTAATAATAAATTAAATTAAACAATTTAAATAAAACATAAATATTTCATTAATAATTAAAATAACATTACATAATACTTGGGAAAAAAAAATACATTATTAAATCTAAAAATCCGTAGGCCATCCATATGTCTCCGCGTACCCACGTTTTGTCTTGATAATGAAATCTCGCATAACCTGATTGGTTATGTGTTCGTGCGGCTCGTACCCACGTTTTGTCTTGAAAAAAATACATTATTAAAAAACATAACAAATAAATAACGAAAAATAAAACATATAAAAAACATAACAAATAAATAACGAAAAATAAAACATATAAAAAACATAACAAATAAATAACGAAACATAAAACATATAAAAAACTATAAAAATTAAATAACGCGTATAAAAATATATATATACCAATTTGAGTTTGTTGTTGCGTTTCGGGAACAAAATCAACGTCATCATCATCGTCGTCACCATATAAAGGAAGTTTGCGTTCCACACTTGGTTCACGACGGGAAGGACCTTCACGGTAGTCAACAAACGGGTTGAAGTCACTCGTCATCGATATGTTATATTGGCTTGGGTTCATTGCGGGTGGAGGTTGGGGATAGTTAAAAGATTGAGGGCATGTTTGGTTGGCCTGCATTGGGGGAATTTCAAAGCATTTGTATTTATAATACCATAAAATGTTGTGTTTGGTTGGCAAAGTACAAGCAATTTAATGTCCATAAAATTTCACAAGTGGGGTATTATAAATGCTTTCTATATGACGTGAATTTCAATTTCTGTGGACCCATGTGCTGAAAAAGAGACAACTTGACAATGCTACCCTTTTTCTTTTTGTTTGATAGTTTTATGTGTTGAATGATACAAAGGGTACTTCAGTCTTTTACACTTAATTGCATATTGTACCCTTATACATAACTACCAACCAAACAAGAATTAGAAATTTAAGATCCTTGAATTATTTATACTCCAAATTTAGAATTTCAAACTCCATAATTTGAAATTCTTGAACCAAACGCCCCCTGAGGGTATTGTTGATGCATCGGTTGTGGAGGTTGGGGATAATATCCCGATTGAGGGTATTGTGGATACGCCGGTGGTGGACCTTGCGGACGAACACGAGGACGGTAGCCACGTCCACGACCTCTTTGTGTTGAACCACTTCTTGATTTCCCACTTTCCATGCTTCAAAAACTATATGTGTAAAAAGAGTTTGTGTTTATGTTATTGTTTGGAAATGAATTGTGTTTGAAAATGTATAAATGTGTAATATATATAGGAATTTTTTTTTTTTTTTTTTTTTTTTGGCCCAATGCACGCTCCAATACAGTGACCAACGGCTCAAAAATTAAATTCACAACGGTCTTCTTTCACTTGCAACAAGAATGCCTCGGAGGCAAAAATTGCCGCTCAACTGATGCCGCTGGCCATGCCGGTGGGGTGGCGGCGATGTTTGCCGCCGGCATGGGCTTGCCGGTGAGGCATGCCGCCCCCATTGCCACCCTTCTTAAAGGTTATTGTATTGTAATCCCAAATTAGCACTTTAAAATAAACATATCCTAACATGCGCGTTAAAGAACTGCTTATAATGACTTGTTATGAGTAGATAATTTATTCATTTTTTTTTCAAACACTACTGTTTATCTACATTAAAAGATCCCCATAGTTAAGCAATCCCAAACACGATCATATATTTTTACAATCACTAATATTACATTACATCACTAATATCACTATCCATATCACTCTCACTATCACATATTTTATAACGTTTTAATGTTATTTATTTTTTACTCAATTTTCTATTCCACGCGTTACACCTCTTCTATCTATACTTATCCGTCAGTCCTTCGCTATTTTGTTTTGGCGGTTAGACCCATTTGCATACGTGTGATCTAATTACTCCGTACTTATTTTGTTTTCTAGTTAACATGTATTATAGTAATGTAATGGACTAATGGTTATCAAACGGACCTATTATCTCTTAAACTAATAATATTTGTGAAACATATACATGCAAGAATAATGGACACACCAAGGGACATAAATTTACTACCTCCGTCCCACATTAAGTGTCAAATATGACTTTTCTAAGTCTTTTTTCACCAACTTTGACCTTAAATGTATTTACTCGTGTTATATAATACTTAATGAAAATTATACAAATGAAAACACATTTAAAAATTTAATCAATTCATATATCTTGCATCAAGTATTATATAACACGAACAAAAATATTTAAAGTCAAAGTTGAAGAAAAAAAGACTTAAAAAAAGTCATAATGGACACACCAAGGGACAGAAATTTAATAAAAATGTCGAGAATCAGTTTATCCAAGCAACTATCGAAATTATTACGTTTCACAATGTGTACATACTTAACAAGTTCATGTATAAAACATTGCTTAAAATTATTAGAGACAATTGAAAATCTATATATAGACAAGATCCACCATCTCTCCATCTCTCTTTCAGATTTATTTCGATCAAGTCGCTATTTAGAATTTGTGATTACCTTTTATTATAATTAGAGAAATGATAGAGAGACCTAAACTTAGACCTAAAATCAAGTGGCATCATCTTGATGGGTTGTAGAAATAAGTGGGCCCTGACTGTAACCACAGGATGATGCCACTTGGATTTAGACCTAAGTTTAGTTCTCTCTATCATTTCTCTTATTATAAATGGAGAAAAGTTAAATATAAATTACAAATTTTTTAAAGATCAAATGAACATCCACCTTTAAAAAAAAATAATAAATAAATAAATAAAAAGAAGGTATGGAATCCCAAACATGCTCTTATCACATACAATTATAAATAACATCACATAGCAAAATATATGTCTATCATTTTTATAAATTTATTCTCCCACTCACAAACTTGTCACGAGACCACTTATTTTAGTACTCCCTCCGTCTCAAAATTATTGTGAGGAGACAAGAATCACAAAGTTTAATAAAAGTGGATCACTATAAATTTCAACCACTCAAATAAAATATTCTTTCACTAAATTCTCTTTTTCTTACTAAAAATGGAAAATGGACAATCATTTTGAGACATCCAATATAGAAATGTGGACAATAATTACGAGACGGAAGGAGTAGTTGATTAACAATTGGAGAAACTTTCAATACAAATATGTTGTCTTTCCGGTTCAAAAGGAATTAGCAATGCAGATTTTATATAATATCTAGAAAAGGTTGTGCTTAATGAAGAATGGATATTAAAATGGTAATAAAAAATATAGTTGAATACGCATACCATACATATTTAAAAGAAAAACATACTTTAAAGTGATCATGAATAGAAGTCGTACTTGAAGCATATTCGCCACTTATTTTTCATCAAAAATATAATATATATATATATATATATAAAAAAGTTCATTTTTCTTTTTTCTTTTTTTTTTTGAAAAAATAAAATACTTTCCAAATGGTAAATCGTTAAGCAACAAAAAATAATCGCGATGAGAACTTTTTTATCTTTCAGTAGACGAACACTTTGATATTGTTGAAATAAGTAACTCAACCTGGAAATATAAGTTGAGGGACTAATTTGTACATTGTTGTATTTTCAGTTATAGCTATTTTGGTTCTTGGAGTTGAGTTGACTAAAGCTAAGAAGTGCAAGGGCTGAAGTTGACAAGTCTTGAAAGATGCTGAGAGGAGTTATATATACTCTTTTCCCTGCTAGGGTTTCTTATCTTCAACACATCAAATTTACGCGGTCTTATCTTTTGTTATTCAATCAAAGTTAGTAGAGATCTGTTGTTAGTATTCATTGTGAGATAGAGTGTATTGTATCAAACTATTGGCAAGATAGTCAATAGACTTGCACCTGAGTAGCAGTGGCAAGTTGTGTGATTCATTCTGGTTGTTGTACTGATTGAGATCAGTTGCTTTCTGATCTTGTGATTGTTTTTGGTTGAATAATAAGTTTGACTTGAATTGAGATTCAAGTCTTGTTTTCTGGATTCATTATAAAATTTTACATGGTATCAGAGCCAAGTTCTTCATCTTGCTCTCTTTAAAAAAAAAAAAAAAAAAAAAAAAAAAAAAAAAAAACGATTTCGAAAAAAATAAGGTTTCTAAAATTTGGGGGTTTTTCAAAATTGCTTTGATTAAACCTAATTAACCGTGGTTAATTAGTGATTCTTGGTTCTAATTGATCAATTCAAAAAGGTTTTTTCAAAACGCCTAATTTTTGAGAAAATTAGGGTTTGGATAAGTTTGGGGGTTTTGATCTCTGGTTTCGATTGGTAGTTGGTTTCTGGGTTCTTGATCTGGTTTGTTGGATCTTGGTGAATCTTGGTGATTCTGGGTTGATTTAGATCGTGTGGGTTATAATTCTTGACTAAGTGAATCAAGAATTATAATCTGGGTTGATTGTTCCGCTACTGGTTGTGTTCTTGCGTGCATTGTAACACCTCTCACGCTCTCTTCTTTAATTCTGTTCTTTACTTTCTTGTTTAGTGACGGGGAGTAGGATTTGGGTTGTTGAAGTTGAGATTATTGTGTTTTGTGTTTCTGTGCTTACTTGGTACCTGTTTTCTTTATTGTCATTAGATATTTTGTGGTTGTGTGTTTTAGCCCTTGACCTACCACTTTGAGTGGCAAGGAAGCCTGGGAACTACCTTCTTGACCCTTTTATGTGTTGATTTCTTTGCATTATGATACCCCACCTCAGTCTGAGAATGGGACTGATGATGATGAGGTTCAAGTTACCTTAATTATTAAACTTGACCTCAGCCATCCTCTTCATTTACACCCTAATGATTCTGCCACCCTTACTGTTGTGTCTATAAAACTAAAAGGGACTGAGAACTATAATGTGTGGTCTTGTGCTATGTTATTGGCCTTAGAAGGAAAAAATAAGACTGGGTTTATAGATGGGTCTTGTAGAAGATCTAATACTGATGAAGTCCTAGGTAGACAATGGGACAGGGTGAATGCTGTTGTTTTGGGATGGATCTTAAATTCCATATCAGAAGAATTATTTTTTGGGCAAATTTTTTCAAAAAGAGCTTCTGATGTATGGACTGAATTAAAGGAAACTTTTGATATGGTTGATGGATCTGTTACTTTTAATCTGCATCATAAAATCAATTCTTTGTCTCAAAATGGTTGTTCTATTGCTGAGTATTTTAATAAGTTGAGTACTTTGTGGAAACAATTTGATGCTTTAATACAATTGCCTAAATGCACTTGTCATGCTGCTGAGGAGTTTAAAAAACATAATCAATTAATGAAGCTTATGCAATTTTTAATGGGATTAGATGACTCATATATGCAAATTAGAAGCAATATCTTGTCTAGAGACCCTCTCCCTGATGTGAAAGGGGCATTTGCCATCATCTCTAGTGAGGAATCTCACAGATATGTGGTTACTGGTTCAGGTGGTGGGACTTCCCAAAAGTCCCAATCATCTGTGTTCAACTCCAGTGTGCCTAATAAGGGGAACTTCCAAAGGTCTCCCACCTCTGGTAACTCTTTTAGACCCAACAATGGACCTAGGAATAATGATAATAGAAGGACCTCTGGTGGTCCTCTCTTGGTTTGTGAACATTGTGGGTTTAATGGACATACTGTGGATAGATGTTTTAAAATCATTGGATATCCTGCTGATTTTGGGAAAAATAAAAGAAATGGTAATAATGGTAACAATCAGGGTACTCAAAACTTTAATAAAAGATTTGTTAACAATAACAACTCTGTTGGATCTAGTTCCACTTCTGCTTTTTCTGATGAACAGATTTCAAAACTTCTTTCTTTGATTAAAGAAACCTCTGTTAAAATAGATGGAAATGGGAAAAATGTTCATGCCAATATGGCAGGTATTATTCTTAACACTAGTAAATTCTTTAATCAAAATTTCAAAAGATTTTTCTGTCATAATAGTAAAATGAGAACTGCTCTTGTGGCAGCTGGAATCATTGTTGATTCTGGTGCAAATCAACACTTAACATATACTGACAAATATTTGGTAAATGTTCTTGATATTTCCAAACTTGGTATCAAGGTTTCACATCCTAATGGTACTGAAGCCTTGATTACCAAAGTTGGAAATATGGTTCTCACCAAACATTTGACTCTATATGATGTGTTAGTTGTTCCAGAATACTGTGTTAGTTTAATGTCTGTTCATAAAGTGGCTAGAGATAGTAAATTTGTTATTGCTTTTGATGAAACAAAGTGTTATGTTTTACCTCAGGATTTGAGGGGAATGAGTGTTCTAGGGATTGGTAGACAAATGGATGGTTTATATTACTTTGATGGAAATCAAGGTATTGGCCTAGATTTTAAGAATTTTAAATCTGTGTCAGTTACCTAAAAAAACTTGGCATTGTAGACTTGGTCATCCCTCTGATCAAGTCTTATCTGAGCTAAAAGGTGAAATTAATTTTTTAAATAGTAATGAATCTGAGCCTTGTGACATTTGTCAAAAGGCTAAACAGACAAGGGAACCTTTTCCCTTGAGTGATCATAAAACTACTTTTCTTGGTGAACTTGTTCACTTGGATCTTTGGGGTCCTTATAGAGTTAAAAGTAAAGAAGGATATAGATATTTTTTAACTATTGTTGATGATTTCACCAGGGCTGTTTAGGTTTACTTACTTAAGAGTAAGCATGAGGTGTTTGAATGTATTCAAGTTTTTTATAATCTGATTAATACACAGTTTGAGAAAAGTGTCAAAATTTTTAGAAGTGATAATGGAACTGAGTTTGTTAATAATCAATTTGATAAGTTGTGTAAAGACAAAGGAATTATACATCAGACCTCTTGTGCTTATACACCTCAACAGAATGGGGTGGTTGAGAGGAAACATAGGTATCTTTTAAATGTTGCTAGATTCCTTATGTTTCAGGGGGGATTGCCTTTATTTTTGTGGTCTGAATGTGTGGTTACTGCTACTTATCTTATTAACAGATTGCCATCTTCAGTGCTGAGTGGAGACTCTCCTTACAATCTTGTGTTTAAAAGTAAACCTGATTTAAGTCATTTAAGAAATTTTGGATGTCTTTGTTTTGCTACTATACTTACCAGCAATGATAAGTTTAGTAGTAGAGCAGAAAAATGTGTTCTTGTTGGCTATTCTAATTCTCAAAAAGGTTATAAATTGTATAGTCTTGAGAGGAAACAGTTTATCTTTTCTAGAGATGTTAGATTTTTTGAAAATGTGTTCCCTTTCAAGATAAATCACTCTTCTGCTACTCCTGACCCTCTCAGTCAGAGTCTGAATCATGTTAATTTCTTTAATGAAGTGACATGTGACAGCTCTGACACACCCAATGATGATAACAATAGTCAAGATGATCATCATGAGGGTGAGGGTGGCAACTCTTTGCATCTAGGTAGCCTAACTATTGACCATGAGCAGGGTGATTTGGGGCACTCTGCTGGTTCCAATGGGGTTGCCAGTACAAGTGAGATGGCTGCTACACCTCTAGATGTGAGCACTTCTGAGGGTGTCAGTAGTCCCTTACCTGAACAAGCAGAAGAGGTAGTTTTTGATAATAATGATCAGTCTTCTATAAGAAAATCTGATAGAACTTCGGTTTTTCCAAATAAATATAAAGAGTTTGTGGTTGAGTCTAAAGTTAAGTATGGGCATGAAAAATTTGTTAACTACTCAAAACTAAGTTCTGAAAACTTTTGTTTTGTTGTTGAGCTAAATAAAGCTGTTGAACCAAAAACTTTTAGAGAAGCTTATAAACAACAGCACTGGAGAGATGCAATGGATAAAGAAATGTATGCTCTTTATAGTAATGACACTTTTGAGGTTTGTGAGTTACCTGTTGGTAGAAAGGCCATAGGAAATAAGTGGGTTTATAAGATTAAGTATAAGTCCACAGGAGAGGTTGAAAGATATAAGGGTAGATTAGTTGTTAAAGGTTATAGCCAAAAGGAAGGTGTTGACTTTGATGAAACTTTTTCTCCTGTGGTTAAGATTGTCACTATTAGATGTGTTGTGAATCTTGCTGTTCAAATGTGCTGGCCTATTTTTCAACTTGATGTTAATAATGCTTTTCTTTATGGTGATCTTAATGAAACTGTTTATATGACTTTACCTGAGGGTTACTTTGATGTTGATGATAAAAGAGTTTGTAGACTCGAGAAATCTTTGTATGGGTTGAAACAAGCACCTAGACAATGGAATGCTAAACTGACTAGTGCTCTTATTGAGAATGGTTTCAAACAGAGTAAAAGCGATTATTCTTTGTTTACTAAGAATGACTCAGGTAACTTCATTGCTCTTCTTGTTTATGTTGATGATATAATAATCATTGGGAATAATTTGAAAGAAATTGAAAGTTTTAAAGTTTTTCTGAATTCTAAATTTCAAATTAAAGATTTAGGAAAACTTAAATATTTTCTTGGCATTGAAGTGATTGAAACTGAACAAGGTGTTTGTTTAACTCAAAGAAAATATTGCTTGGACTTGTTAACTGAGTTTGGATTGCTTGCTTGTAAACCATCTGCTTTTCCTCTTGAGCAGAATTTATTTTTGACTAGTGAACCTACAATAAGTGATCCTGTGATAGATAATTTGACTGAATATCAAAAATTGATTGAAAAATTGATTTACTTAACTCATACAAGGCCTGATATTGCATACTCTGTTCATTGCTTGAGTCAGTTTATGCATAAGCCTCTTAGGTCTCATTTGAAAATTGCACTTAAAGTTTTAAGATATCTAAAAGGTTCTCCTGGAAAAGGTGTTCATATTATTAGATGTCCAAATGTTTCTCTTGAGGCTTTTGTTGATGCAGATTGGGCAAAATGTGTTATCACTAGAAAATCTGTCACAGGTTACTGTTTGTTCTTAAATGGTTCATTAGTTTCCTGGAAAAGCAAAAAACAAAATACCATTTCTAAGTCATCAGCAGAGGCTGAGTACAGAGCTATGGCCTCTGCTACTTCTGAAGTTGTTTGGGTTTTAAAAATCTTAAATGACTTGAACTGGGAACATTTCTTACCTGTTAAACTTTTTTGTGATAGTCAAGCTGCTATTAAAATAGCAGTCAATCCTGTTTTTCATGAAAGGTCTAAGCACTTAGAAATTGACTTACATTTTGTAAGGGAAAAATTTTTGGCAGGAGTTATTAAAACTGAAAAGATTAATACTGCAGATCAAACTGCTGACATTTTAACTAAAGGATTAGGCAAGCTTCAACATGATAAGCTTGTTGGTAAACTGGGTATGATTGATGTGTTCCAGGTTGGAGTTAAGGGGGGATGTTGAAATAAATAACTCAACCTGAAAAAATAAGTTGAGGGACTAATTTGTACATTGTTGTATTTTCAGTTATAGCTATTTTGGTTCTTGGAGTTGAGTTGACTAAAGCTAAGAAGTGCAAGGGCTGAAGTTGACAAGTCTTGAAAGATGCTGAGAGGAGTGATATATACTCTTTTCCCTGCTAGGGTTTCTTATCTTCAACACATCAAATTTACGCAGTCTTATCTTTTGTTATTCAATCAAAGTTAGTAGAGATCTGTTGTTAGTATTCATTGTGAGATAGAGTGTATTGTATCAAACTATTGGCAAGATAGTCAATAGACTTGCACTTGAGTAGCAGTGGCAAGTTGTGTGATTCATTCTGGTTGTTGTATTGATTGAGATCAGTTGCTTTCTGATCTTGTGATTGTTTTTGATTGAATAATAAGTTTGACTTGAATTGAGATTCAAGTCTTGTTTTCTGGATTCATTATAAAATTTTACAGATATACATTTGACGAATTTTTTTTCGAGTTTTATTTTAGTGTTAAAATTTGCGTCTAGAAAAATCACATGTGATTTGTATGTTAGGAATCACGTAGGATTTCAAAAATCACATAATGTTATTTTAAAATAACAAATCGCATGTGATTTTTTCACAAGTAAATTTCAACACCCACAAAATAAAATAATGTTCGTCGAAAGTATATAGAAGTGACGGTATGATTCTCGTCGTGATGGTATGATTCTTTTCGCGTAACAATTAACGATTTGTAAGATATTTAATTTTTTTTAAATGATAAAAGTGAATTTTTTTGTTTAAAAAAAATGAATAGCTAAGATTATTTCATGGGGTCTTTAGAGAATTTGCAGTATACATTAAACTTATATTACATTACATTACATACAATTTGAAATAACAATCTTTTCACGAGACCTCTTAAAGAATTAGCATATTGATGTCATATAATTACTGGAAAAGGTTGTACGTAATGAAGAATGAATATTAAAAGAAATTAAAAATATAGTTGACTATGCATAGGATTAAGAAAAACATACCTTAAAGTGATCATGAATAGAATTGGTACTTGAAGTATTATTGGAGACACTACCATCAATAAGCTTTAGGTGTGGTAGATTGTCTAGACAGAGATAGTCGAAATGGGGTAAGAAAGTGGTGTTTGTTTGGGAAGATGTAGCTATTTCGTCATATTCGTCATCTCTATTTGAAACAACTTCTTCAATAGCATCACAATCACGTATGTCAATTTGCTCTAAGGAGGAAAGAATTTTAATCATGCAAGGCGAGAGCAAATACTTTATGTTTTTGCATGCATAAAGACGTATGGTTTTCAGGTTCTGGAAAGAGGATTTCTGTTGTGTCGTAGAACATAAAAATTTATTCCAATTACACTTCCACACATAATTCATATTCTCCATCTTCCATAACCACAAGGACTCCAAGTAGGGAAGGAGCGGTGATTGTTGATTATCCCTTTGACTTGTTGCTAAATCTTTACTCGTTGCACTCTCTATCTCAAACGCCACCTCAACATCAGCGCAGTTGCTTATAAAAAGGTATCTGAGGTGATGAGACGTAGATAAGACACGAAATGGAATTGCAACATTAACATCCGGAATAATATCATCAACTTGTAATATCTCTGCCCTGTTTATATCATTCATCTGCACCTATCATTACATAAAACAAATGTGAATATCAAATTCAGTTGAGATAGAATTCCTTCTGTAAGTTGAAATGTGGAATTCCTTCTATAAGTTGAAACTGAAAGTAGGAATAAGAAAGACATTACATACCTCATGGCTCCTTTCCTGCACACCCTCAATGTAAAGGTCCTCAAGTGCGCCCAAATCTAACCTAGCGAAGGTAGGTGTAAACAAATTTCTGAAGCTTTTACAGCTAGATGTGAATATTCTTTCAACTGCTTGAAAGCCACGTATGATGACATCAGGATTACTTACACCTTTCAACCTCCACACCTCTCTAATCTCCCCTGAGTTAATTATTGTAATGTTTCTCAAGCTGCTACAACCCTCCTCAATCTCACCAACACATCCCACGTCAATATTGAATAAAAATTCAATGGAACCACAATCTTCAACACGGAGATGAATAAGATGATGCAACAATGGCATCGGATTACTCGGAAAAATGTTCACAAGATTATCCATCTTAGAAACTTTCAATTTCTCCAACTTAGGGATCATAACCTGCACAACATATAGGCCTAGCTTGTTAATTCATCAATACATCTGTGCAACTAAGAAATATGTATGACTGGTAATTCATCAATATTACCTCTTTGCTTAAGAAAGGTTGAATTGCAGAACTAGACAAAGAAGATGTTGATGACTTATTCTCCGGATAAATGCTCGTGAATTTTGGAAGGCCATCAAGTATCAACTCTACTAATTGAGGTAGCTCAACAGAACTAATAGAGTTGCAGAAACCTACCAACATTGGTAGATCAGACAAATGCAAAAACTTTAGCTTTTGAAATTTGATTACCCCTTGTTCACCATTTTCACTATATGCTACTACTTCCATAACAGGGCACTTCCTAATTGCGAGTCGCTCAAGCTTCACCAAACCATTAGCTACTGGGACTGTGAAAAGGTATTTCATGTCGGCACACTTGGAAATTTGAAGCTCTCTTAAATAACAAAACGATTCTTCAGTGGGACACACAGATGCCACCAAAAGTTCGACAAGATCATTCATACCATTCGCTTCTAAACAAAGCACCTCTGTTTTTGGAAACAACTCATTCAATCTAGATTCCACCAGTTCATCTTTAGTAGTGACCAAATTCAACGTGTTTTCAAATGAGTGCATACTTTTACTGTTTTCTTCTGAATCCTCAATCTCATCAGCACATCCTACGAAGATCCTGAATCTTTCGAGTTTCTTAAATGACATATTCTTCGGCTGAGCCTTGTTTTCAAAGAATTCAATCTCTAATGCAGAAAGATTCCTTGAGCACTGTGCCAATTCATTAAAGTTGGCATCCGTGAAATTAATACGCTTTCCTCGGGAAACCCTCATATAAAGCTCCTCAAGCTTCACCAAACTTTTAAAAACACCTTCATCAATATGAAGATCGACACAACCTGTCAAATCCAATTGCTTTAGCTTCTTCAAATTACCAATTGTGGATGGTAATTTTCGAATGCCACAATGTGCAAAGCTCAAAACTTCCAAATTCAAAAGATCTCCGATAGAAGAGCAATCAAACATCAACAAGCATTGATGGAGAATGAGCGTTCGAAGATTGGTGGAGCATTGAAGTGATCTTGGAAGCAAGGGGTACTCCATTTTCTCATACACTATAACTTCAAGATTCTCCATTTCTTCATAGAAATCTTCAGGAAACTCAACTGTTCTATCCCCACCCATAAGTCTCAGAAGTGTTAGGTTCGGGTATTTAAATTCTTTTGGAAACTCGGTCATACCCATGCAGGTCAAGGAAATCTTTTGGCAAGACCTGCTCATCTCAGCCCAACTCCACCTCGAAATATCGCCATGGTTAATGATCCACGGATGGTCACCTTTAGAAACTTCTCCTTGCACAAAAGCAAGAACAAGATCGTGCATTTTGACACACTCGAGGTAATCACTATCAATCAATAAATTTGCATTTTTGAGTTTGCGTACACACTTTTTGTCCTGTCTCTGGCATCACCCAAAGTAGGAACACCTTTCAACAATTTAAGCCCCCATGCATATCTTGTCAGCTCCTCAATCGGAATATTAAAGTCATCTGGAAACAAGCCACAAAGCAGAAAAATCGCTTTAACTTCCTCTTCTCGTATAAAAGTGTAGCTGATTTCAATAATTTCTTGCACATTTTTATCAAGATCATTTATCTTCAAACGGTTAAGTGTATCTCGCCATACAAAATTTTCTTGAGATTTAAGGGTTGTTGCAATGAGTTTGATGGCTAGGGGCAAAAATCCACATCTTTTCACAATTTGATTCCCTATCTCATTGAGCCCTGGATCAGACTCTTTTGAAACTCCCGTGATTTGACAAAAGAAATTATTTGCTTCGGACTCCTCCATGACATCCACTCTAACTACTTTAACATCCGAATTAGCCTCTACTGCAATTTGTTTGCAAACAGTTTCATTTCGTGATGTTAGCAACAATTTGAAGCCGGTTGGCAAAGGGCTTAATCCAATATCATTGAGTTCAACCGCCTCCCACACATCATCGAATATTACTAGAACCTTTTTACCTTCTTTGGACATCTTTTCAAATGTAATACGAAGACGATCTGCCCTTGCTGTTTTACCCGTTTCAGTTAAAGATTGTCCAGTGTATTCTGCTACAGTTTGTTGAATTGAAAACGTGTTAATCTTCTGCCCAATAACCACCTTCACAATCCAACCAAACACATTCTTATCTGCGACAGTCTTTTTCAGTTGTTCCATCATCGTGGTTTTTCCAACACCACCCATTCCACATAGCGCTATCACTTGCATCTTGTGACCTTGTTGAAGGAACCCGAGTGCATCTTCAAAAATCTTCTCTCGCAATTTGAAGTAATTTTTGGCATCACCATTTGACGGTACAGAAGTGGGTCCTTTTTTAAAACTCACTTTTCCAAGAGGTTTTTGGGTATCGCTCCAAATTATTTCAGTATTTTCCTTCATAAGACGTTCAATCTCCTCGGTTGTCTTGAATGCATTTCTTCCTGCTTGGTACCTCCTCTTCACATTAAAACAGCCATTGTAGTTACTTGTTTTTTCAGCATCTTCCATAATCTTTTCGACATCTTCCAACCAACCCGGCACCCGAGCAGGTATCTCCAGCTGACTTGTATTGTTTGTTTCCATGTGCTTTCTGACATCAATGCTTGTACCATCCAATTGCTTCAATCTAGCATTCATATTCCTAACGTTGTTTGTGGAGGAAAAGATATAGCCCAAATGTTTCTTGACAGGCATCATCAAAGATTCAACAACAGGACCAATGATTGCTGATACAAACTCCATTACTCGGAGTATCAGCTTTTAGTGAGACCTACAAAACACACAAAAAAATCAGACAACAGGATTGAATCTTTGGAATTGTTATCTTGTAGTCATTCAAGCTTTCATATTAACTATCACGTAACTTTGTTTTTGGGTAACCATTGTTTCTGGCCTTTTGGTCGATGCATAGCAAACTGTTTTCAACTTTCCATGTTAAACTTCTAAAAAAATTTATCACAACAGCAGGCTTAATATCAATATCAGGTTGGTAGCATATAAAGGAAAACAAACCAAATATAGATACTGCTATACATATTTTGATTAAGCATATTCATCAATCATTAACTTCTTACTATCATTGTGTGACATCAAACTATAAGCAAAATAATTGAATATTGGTCAAAGGGGACACGAGGGCGAAAGTAAGAACAAGTGAATAAAAACATCGTTAACATCCGCATTTGAACTGCCTCCAAACACTCAACAGTGATAATACCCGGCAAAAAATTTCATAAACCAATGGAACAAAAGATAATAATAATAATTAAAAAAAAATCATATAAAAAATGAAGCTAGATTCAAGATGAAAAATACTCGATTTTACACTGGGCGAAGAAAAAAAAAAGTCAACGCCGGTCACCACAACGGTCATCTAAAATTAATAATGTTTAATAAATAATCTACTGTATGAAAATAAATACTAGTAGATTCAGTGTTGACTGATTTCAACAGAGGGATGGACATCGTTCGAGAAAAGTAAGATCTGATCGGATTGCATCTTAAGATTTTATGGTCAAGATCCTATGTAAATGAATAGTAGATTCAGAGTTGACTGATTTCAACAGACATATATACACGAACAATAATCTCACCTTGCGTGGGTTCTTGTAGTATTTGGTATTTATTCTTTTAAATGAGACAACATTAAAAGTAATCAGAGTATAAGAAGAAGACTTACAGTTTATCAATCAAAATGAAAGTCTTTGAGAATGAAGTAGTGTTGCTATGGGGTTGACTCCAAATGCAATCAAAATGGTAGCTGTAGCTCGAGTAAAGGCAACTGGGGTTGACTCCAAATTCAACTTTACATGTCCAAATTGCACATCTAGTCCTTTAGTTTTAGATAATATCTAATTTCTTGTATTAGGTTACATGTCTTATTTTAAATAACGCAAGATAGGCGTATATAAAGATATCACTGTTTTTTCGCTATCTTATAACTATATTAAAAGAAAAATCTACGTCAAATAACTATCTTGATGCTTACTGGTGAAAATTAGCACTGTATTAACGATCCCTTAATGAACATTGTAAAAAAGATGTTACTCCCTCCGTCTCAAATTTATTGTCCATATTTCTCTTTTGAGATGTCCAAAAATAACTGTCCTCCTTCCATTTGTGTGGTTAAAAATTGTAATGGCCCAACTTTTATTAAACTTTGTGTTTTTTGACTCTTGACAATAATTTTAAAATGGAGGGAGTATAAGGTAAACAAATTATCTACAAATTCCTCCTAGTTTGGTAAACGAAAGAATGCACTTGCGATATTAATTTACCCCAAAAGAATACATGTGGTTTGTAAAAAATTACTTGATAAAACAATACACGCAAATCTTCAACGAGGTCTTATGGATCACCTTTGGCAACAACACTAACAAGAAAATTAGTTTATTGATAATTTGATGTATTTATGCATTTTCATATTTTTGTAATGTTTTTCATTTTCGTATTTTGTTTATTTTTCATATTGTAATTTGTATTTTTATTTGAATGAATGAAAATTTACTTTGTTTGAAAAATGAAAAAAAAAATGGTGAGGGCCAAAAACTGCGAAGTGACATGCAAACGGCTTGAGCAGGGTATTTTGGTATGTGAATGTGAAATGTGAAATGCTGAGATGACGCTCATTTAGCGAAACGGCATGCCACCACACTTGACGCTATAAGTTTCTCTCTTTTAAGGAGGTGTTTGTCTAAACTTATATTTTGGGCTTACGCTTATATTTTCTAAGCACTTTGTGGCTTATAAATTATAAGCTCATAAGCTCATTCTTAGTGTTTGGGTTAGCTTATTGTAGCTAAAGAGGTAAAATGACTAAAAAGTACAAGTACTTTATAAAGTTGTTGTAATTATAAGGGTTATAAAAGTCTTTTGCCATGACACCCATAAATAAGCCCACCCCTCTTTAAATAAGCTCACCCTCTTTACAAGAAGGACGAAAGTATTACGAGGTTAATGTTAATTTTTTATGATCACATATTAATAGCGCTGGGTTACATGTTAATTACCTCTTTAATTAGCTTACATGTTAATAGCGCTGGGTTAACGATCCCTTCATGACATTGTAAAAAAGATGTTACTAAAAGTTAAAACAAATTATTTCCAAATTCTCATAGTTTGGTAAATGAAGAATGCACTTGCGATATTAATTTACCGCAAAATAATAAATGTGGTTTGTAAAAAATCTTTTATATAATAAAACAAAACCTTTATTGGAAATTTTCTATTTCAAAAAAATGCATTCATACCTTATTTAGTAATAATTTTATTTAAAAAAAATATTATTTTCTTATTAGGTAACATTTTATATTTATCCATAACACAAGTAGAAGATAAATACAAAAAATATAGATAAGATGCAATTAATAATAGGATTAAAATTTTTAAATAATTATCTTTAATAATAAAAAAACTATAATTAAACATCATAAATCAAACAAAACAAAGATTAAATTATTTGTTTTTTAATAAATAAAAATATATGATTCAAAAAATTTAACAAAACTCGCGCGTGCGCGGGTATTATAACTAGTTACTTGATAAAAACAATACACACAAATTTTCTACGAGATCTTATGAATCACTTTTGGCAACGACACCAACAAGAAAATTAGTTTATTGATAATTTGATGTATTTATGCATTTTCATATTTATGTAATATTTCCTCATTTTCGGATTTTAAATTTTCATATTGTAATTTGTATTTTTATTTGAATGAATGAAAATTTAGTTTGTTTGAAAAATGAAAAAAAAAATGGCGGGACCCAAAAACTACGAAACGACATGCAAACGGCTTGAGCCGGGTATTTTGGTGTGCGAATGTGGAATGTGAAATGCTGAGATGACGCTCATTTAGCTAAACGGCATGCCACCACACCTGACGCTCTAAGTTTCTCTCTTTTAAGGAGGTGTTTGTCTAAGCTTATATTTTGGGCTTACGCTTATATTTTCTAAGCACTTTGTGGCTTATAAATTATAAGCTCATAAGTCCATTCTTAATGTTTGGGTTAGCTTATTGTAGCTAAAGAGATAAAATGACCAAAAAGTACAAGTATTTTATAAAGTTAATGTAATTATAAGGGTTATAAAAGTCTTTTGCCATGACACCCATAAATAAGCCCACCCCTCTTTAAATAAGCTCACCCTCTTTACAAGAAGGACGAAAGTATTACGAGGTTAATGTTTGGAAGTCTTCATATCATAATAAATAATTATACGGCTAGAAATACCTGAGCTTATGGGTCACACGTATACACAGAGGGTGTTAATCAATTCGTTGCAGATCTACGAAAGTATTACGAGGTTAATTCATTGTGTGGTTTCTTGTAGTACACTGAGGGCGTTAATCAAATACTAGTTAATGTTAACTGAGCTTATAGTAGTTACGTTATCTATATATTGGTTTAATATCTCATGATCGACTAACGGGCGTTAATTAATTTGTTAGACTAATTAATTAACTATCGGGCCGCTATTTAGTAAGTATTGGACTTAATAAATGGGTTAGACAAAAAACAAATGGGAAGTCATTTGGGTCTAGCACCACTAATTGTATTTTTGCCTCGCCAAAATAAGCAACTGATTAGATACACCCTGTTTAGAATGCACAACAGTCCTCCAAATTACTTTGGTCACGGAAGCCTTCAACGAGTAAACTCTTTGAAAAAAATTCCAGAAGCATTCACTTCCACGTTAGTCCATCTTTTAATACATATGATGAGGAGCTGTGTTAAGATGACATGAATATAACTTGGAAAATGAAGAGTACCTAAATAGTTATGACAAAGTTCAACATTTACGTCTAGCACTAGTTATTGTGTTTTTTCCTCGCTGAACAAAACAACTGATTAGATACACCCTGTTTATCATGTACAACAAGCCTTCAACGAGTGAAACTCTATAATCAAAATTCCAAACGCATTCACTTCCACATTAGTCAATCTTTTGACACATTAATGAAGAAATGTGTTATGGTGACTTAATAACTTGGAAACAGAGAGTACAAATAACCATATATCCAAGATTGCATTTTATCACTAGTTTACCTATATTGATCACCCGCCTACATGACGACTAAACACTTCTTGTTTATCACCAATAATCCCACGTCCCTAAAATGGTGAAAACGGTGGGAGTCTCTTACAATTATCAGCCAACCCTCGATCTTTGATTATGTGCTTGATGACCTTATGACAGTTAGCACATACCCTCAAGTTCTTAAATGCACGAATCGGTCTTCCACCTTGTATTTTAAGGATCCCAAAAGCCACCGCCAACTTTTCACTATGGTACCTCAGCATATGTTCCTTTTCTTCCTCTTCCACATGGAGAAGAAATGTAACCCTCTTTCTTCAATCTAACTGATTGGTCCTAAATGGTCAACTAAGTCAAACGTCTCAGACCAACTAACCAAGGAGTACAGTGTATTCCCGGGTCGTTATGTCCCAGCGAGGTTTGCAATTGTATTTGAAAATGTTTTAAGTGATCGGGTGATTTAACAGGAGGATCAGGAATTTGATTATTATGATTACACTATGAGATTATGATTGAAAACAACTTAGAAACACTATTCTAACAATTACTGAAGATCAGATAACCTAAAAACGTAAGTGGAACCTAAAAACGCGCGTTTGAATTTAAATTAAACGCGAACGCCCGAAATAAAAAGTGAAACGTGAGCAAATAAAGTCCTACGAATATAAAAATTATATTTTTACAATCCTAATGTTATAAGCAAAATTTTTAGAAAATTAAAATTATTTTTACCACTATTTAATTAATTACTATTAATTAATTACTAATTATTAATTACTTTTTAATTAACTAAATTATACTAATTATTAATTAATTATGAAAATTAACTAGAAAAATGAAAATTAAATTTAGAAAAATCTAAAATATTATAAAACTAATTTTAAAACAGAAAACCTATTTTTTTTTACTTTTTAATTATTTAATATTAATTAAAACTAATTATTTAATTAATTTAAACTAAATTAAATTATAAAAAGTACTAAATGACAATAGAAAAATCTGAAAAAAAATTACCAAAATTATTTTAACCTACAAGGAACCTGAGAAAAATTTAAAAATGAGAAATGCTTATAAATAAGCAGAAAAATAAGCCAAAGGGCTTAAATAGAAACTATCACTTTATTTATTTTTGGTTTTTTCTAAATTTTCTTTTACACAACTATTAAGCTACTGAAAATAGGCAACTTTTGTAAAAGCAACTTCCTTGGAACTCAGAAATAAGCTCAGTGCATTCAAATAAGCTCAACAGTTGGCTTTTTGACTTGAAAATGGGACCTTAAAGCTCAAATAAGCTAGCCAAGGACCCACACAATGGAAATAAGCTGTGAAAAACTTAGAAGGACTGAAATGAAGCTAAAACAACAAGCAAACCACATTGAATACATCAAAATAATCAAATAAGCAATCCAAGTTGCTATCAAGTTCAAACAGGCCTGCAGCTTTTTATAAGCTAAGATTCAGCTTATCAAATAGCTAGGAGGGACAATTTAAGCTTGGAACCTTAGAGTCTGGCTCATGGGTTTTCCAAAAATCCCAAGCTCATCCAATGGGACCCACTGGAGAGCTTATGAGAAGCTTATGAAAAAGGGACAATTTCACTGTGTGTTCATTGAACACAGAAAATGGGACAACTTACAAGGACACACCAGCTTATCTAAAAAGCTGGGAGACTCAGAATAAGCTTGAAACCTAACATCTAGCCATAAGGGCTTTCCAAAAAGTCCAAATGCACCAGGTGGGGCCCACTAATTAATGCTAGGGAAGCTTGTAAAAATGACCTGAGCACACTGATGTGTGAGACTTAATCTGTTTAAGATGGAATACTCAAAAGCTCACTAGGGACTAGATAAGCTCAGAGATTAATCCACATGTCACTATTGATCTTTAAAACAGAATACCAAGCTCAGCTATTAAATCTTAAAAAGTTTAATCAAGCTTATTGTCACAAGGACTTGAAACTTTAAAGTGAAATTTGGAATGAGCAATCAGACCAAATAAGCACAAGAGCAGAAGTTGGGTACAACACAAGTATCACAGGTTCAAACTCTCACAAATCAACTCTAAAACATAACTACTAACTAGATTCAAACAAAAGCAAAAAAATCAACAAGCTTGGTGGTATTCTGCAAACAGAAAAGCTGGCTAAGGGGCAACTAGGTGGCCAAATAAGCTAGTCTAAACAAGCTTTACAAGGGAAATAAGCTACTCATGCAACAAGACATTCTAACAGGTTTCTATATCAAAAGGAATCAAGAAAATTGATCCAGAATTGACCATGCTATGGTACAATGAAACTTGGGTCAAATCTGATGGACAGGGGAGATTGCTTCCCCTGCAGGGTGTTTTAAGCAATCAGATAAGCCCAGAGAAAAATCAAAAAAAATAAGTTGATTGCTGGATTTTGTAGTTTAGGTGGAATACTTTTAGCACAAGAAATTTCAAGGTTTGATTCACATCACAAAATTCTAGAAAAATCACCCAAAAAATGATATTTTGCACCCACAAGTGATTTTGACAATTAGAGATTTTGTAACACTTTGACTTTTGTGAGATTCAAATGACCAATTATTACTGAAAATGATATATAATCCCTAATTGAAAGTAAATTAAGCAATCTAAGCAGGTTTTAAGTCTAAATGGTGAGTATACCACCTCTATGTCACCACAGTGCACAAATGAGAACAAGTGAACCACTATTTTGACTTTTGTGTGAACAAGCCTTGGATTTTATATGTAAACTAACCTAATGTGACCTATTGTGAGTTGTCTACACTAAAGATTACTTCTGAAACAAAGGCTAGCACAAAAAAACCATTTGAACCAAACACTCCCTTATGCAAATTGTTTTCATATTTCCAAAGGAAACACATGAATTGGACCTCCTATTAGCTAAACAAGTATCCACTGATCCATTTCATTACAAATTAAGCATAAATTTACCAATGATAAGCAGTGTACAATAGGTAAATATGACTATGCTAATTTAGATTTAATCACACAGTGAACAATCAAGGGTATTGATTAGAGACTGATAAACTATACCACAAGCATACTAAGTACCACAAATCATAATTAAACTATTCCAAACCAGAAATAAGCATGAAAATAAGCTGATAAGCAAAAGAACAGTAAATTTTTAAGGGAATGGCTTACAATGTGCTTTCCAGATAAGAACATGAAACAAAGGACCAAGACTACTTCCTATAAGCTCCCCATAGAGCCCCTAACCCACTGCATTCACCTTCATCTCTTTCTCTTCTTGCATTTTTTTTATTTTTTTTTTATTTCTTATTTTTTTGTATTTTTGAGTAAACTGAAAACTTGAATTTCTGAAATAACAACTTATATTGATAATGAGTGAAACAAATTACAACTTAAGTTTTGATTTAAGCTTAAAATTACAATACTTGCAACAACTAATTTAAAAACTAAAATCTACTCAACTTTCCACTGTTTCTCTTCTTCAATTTATACTGCAAATTAGGGTTTCCCAGTGCTCTTTGGCATTTTCCCAGCTGCTATATTGGACCATTGGATGGTGGAGATCCAATCTTGACCGTTTAAAGCTTTGGCGCCCAAATGCACTTTGGCGTTTTCCCTTTGATAATTGGTGCCAGGGTCTCAATTTTTGGACTGAGGTGTTTGGTGTGTTATAGGTATGATGATGGAGGGGGTTTGAGTGTTGCAGGGTGAGGCAGTGAGGGGTGATGATGGTGTTTGGTTACTAGAGCAGAATAAACCCGATCGTTGAAGAAAACCACGCACCAACAGTATTGACAGAAAAAGAGAAGCTTTGCACAAGTAAGTAACCCTAATCGAATGATTGATTAGTATTGAAAGAATGCGTACAAACTCCTCCCCCCATAACCTCCTATTATAGAGATGGGGGGGGGGGGGGAAGGAAACCGACTCTAACATAGTCTCAATGTCGGCTGTGATAAACGGCTTGGGCTTGTGACACAAGCCAACCCAACGACCATTAACTCTATTCGACTAATAAAGTAGATTTAACACTTGACGAACCTAGACTCTTGATAATATAATGACTAACATATAATACCATGCCATGCATATCCAGCAATGATTGTGTTCCACGAAACTATGTCCTTATTAGAAATTTCTTCATATAGTGTTAGCTTCATCTATGTTTCCACATTTGCAATACATCGACAGTAATGGATTTCCTACATATATACCATCCAAATCCGAGCCCTACCTTAACAAGCTGGGCATGCAATTGATATCCCAATTCTAAAGCAGTGATCTCGGCATACGTGTTCAAAATGCATGAAAATATAGACCTATTTGCCTTTTCTCCACTTCTCTTCATTTCTACAAACAATTTGTTGCCTAGGTTTCAACCAAACACAAACTTATATAAGAATCACTCGTATTTGTTCAAGAATAAATGTATACAATCACTATATATATTGAATCAATTTTTTTACTAATGTTGATTACAGATTTCGACCTCTATTTATACATAATTAATTGATACTAACAGGTTCTATGAACCATTGTGACCTTTCACTAATAACTACCATATAACTAACTTCCATAACTAACTTCTATAACTAACTATAACTAACTTCCATAACTAACTATAACCGACAATAACTAACTTCTAACTGCCATCTAATTCGACTATTGATCTGTTGGACTTTGGCCCAAACCAGAATACATTGCAGCTTTTTACTTGACCCATTACACTAATATACATGTTTGGCAAATCATGAAATTACTTGATCTACAGTTCCTCCCTAATGTCTTGATGCCAAACTTAGTCCTGAAAATCTTTTATGACTTCACACCATCTTCATTCTTCAACTTGATCATATCACTTGACCTTTCTTTACTTTTCTTGATCATCTATCACATATTATATCTTCTTCGCGGTTGCTTCACACAAACTTGCTTTTGTAATTTCTCACTACTTTGTATCTCACAGTTTTCCTTCTCCCTTTTCAACCTTCACGGTTTGTTTTCTTCAAACAGGCCAACGCCCATTTGTTGTTCTTCATCTTTGGCATCACACCATCTTCAATTTGATCAGTCACTAATCTGTTCTTCATGAATCATCCTTTACGGCTAACTTGGTTATTTCACACAACCTCTCTTCTGTATCAATTCGCATCACACGACTTTGCTTTGATTGTATCACACGACCAAGCCTTCTATCTTTCTAATTTTCATCAATTAGGCACATTAGAAGTGCCGGTTCATCATCATCCTCTACTAAAAGTGCCTCAACTTCCTCCTTTTTCTTGCTTGGACATTCATAAGCATAGTTCCAAAGTTTTCCACACTTGTAATAATCTATTTGCGACTTATCACCATTCCTTCGTGGTTTGTTGTCTGTTCCATCTGACTCATCTGATGTGTATCCTTCACTTCTATACTTCCCTCTTCCTTGTGTATGATTACCACCTCCTTATCTACCATTTCCATAGTTGCGTTTATAATTCATGTTATTCCTTTGACGTCTGAGTAACAACTTCTCACTATTATCTTCCTGACTTCTTTTTCTAAACTTAATCCTTTTTTCATAAGTCTTAAGTTTCCCAATAATCTCCTCCAACTTCACAGTTTTAAAATCAACAATCATCTCAATGGTCGCTACTACGGGCAGAAATTTATCTAGTACTGCATTAAGTACTTTCCTAACTTTCGTTTGCTTATCAAACATTAATCCACATGTAGCAGCCTTTGTAATAATACTCATCAACTTCCCAGCGAATGAATCTATTGATTCATCTTCTTCCATCACAAGTCTCTCAAATTCTGATTTAAGTTGTTGCAAGTGCGCCTGTTGTACATCTTCTGTCCCAATAAATCTGGACTTTAGAGAGTCCCAAATTTCTTTCGCTGTTTCACATCCCGCAACTTGCATTTGCAAATCTTCTAGTAACCATTGAAATAGGTATGCTGACGTAGAACTATCTTTTTTTACATCGATCTCTTTTGATGTACTTATTCCTTCTATCAAATCCCATACTCCATTTGCCATTAGTATCTTCTTCATTCTTAATGCCCATAATGTATAGTTCGTATTGTTTAGAACTGGGCATTGGTATGATGCTAACGGTGCGGTGAAAACAACTTTGTTGTTTTCATTTTTGTCTCCCGATATATCCTTCAATTTCTTCGAATCACACGATTTCTGGTTGTTGTTTATCATAAACAATCAGCCCTCTTGGCCTTCCTTCTTCGATTCTTAACCTTGCTCTGATGCCAATGTTGCCCAGGTTTCAACCCAACACAAACTTATATAAGAATCACTCGTATTTGTTCAAGAATAAATGTACAATCACTGTATGTATTGAATTAATTTTTGTACTAATGTTGATTACAGATTTTGACCTCTATTTATACATAATGAATCGATACTAACAGGTTCTATGAACCATTGTGACCTTTCACTAATAACTACCATATAACTAACTTCCATAACTAACTATAACCGACAATAACTAACTTCTAACTGCCATCTAATTCGACTATTGATCTGTTGGACTTTGGCCCAAACCAGAATACATTGCAGCTCTTTACTTGACCCATTACACTAATATACATGTTTGGCAAATCATGACATTACTTGATCTACACAATCTCAACGCTTCTTCATTGTGGCCCAAATGAGCATATGCTGAAATAATAGCAATCATCGCAACATCCCATCAAACAACTCCTTAGCAACATCAATTCTCTTACACTGCAAGTAACTAGCAATTATCGCAATCCACGAAACAGAATTCTTCACCAGCATCTCATCAAAAACCCTTCTAGCTTCATCCACCATACCGTTCTGTACATAGCCAGACACCATAGCCGTCCACGTATACACATCTCTAACCGGAGACTCATCAAACAACTTCCTTGCTTCACACAAATCTCCACTCCGAGGATAACCCGAAATCATAGTATTCCATAAAACCTCATCACGAATCACCATCCTATAAAAAAGCACCCTTGCATCACCCAACCTCCTCTTCCTCACATACCCGCCCATCAAAGAGTTCTATGAAATCACATCCTAATTATCCACCCTCCCGTTCTGAACATACGCCGAAACTATTCCATTCCACGTAATGGAATTCCTACATTCGTCCGGAATCATATCAAAAACCCTTCTCGCCTCTTCGACGTACCCACTCTCAGCATAGCCAAATAGCATAGCATTCTAGGAAACCGCGTCTCTGAAAGGCATTTGATCAAAACACAGCTAGACTACCATTCCAGGAAACCCTTCTTGCCTCTTCGACGTACCCACTCTGAGCATAGCAGCAACTAGACTAACATTCCTGACACAGCCAGTGATCATGACATTCCATGAAACAATATCTCTGTGAGGCATTTGATCGAACAGTTGACGTGCTAGAGTGAAGCTGTTGTTGGATAAGTATCCACAGATCAGGGCGTTCCATGAAACAGAAGTGCGGTGAGACATGGTTTGGAAAATGCGTAACGCGGAGTTGCATTGGCCGTTGTGCATCAAGGTGAAAATGTATGTGTTGCATTGGATTGTTTTTTTGGGAGGTGTTTGGGGTTGAGTTTTAAGATGGGAATTTATTGGCCTTAAAAAAAGAAAAAGTAAATTGCACTTTTTTGATGTTTGGGGTTAATTTAAAAAAAATGTTTTTGTTTTTAATACAAAATGACAAAAACTGTCGCACATAAATACAAATGAGGGGATCTACTTTTTTTTGCTAGACCGTGTTTTTTTCTTTTTCCAAAAATAATAATAAAAGTTAATTTTTATTTTTAAATTTTATAAATCTTTTTTTGTTTTTTTTTCAAAAGACAAATGGTGGTCGCACGAAAAGTAAGATCTAGCGAAAAAAACATAGTTGTCGGTCTAGCAAAAAACCACCAACCAAGTAATCCCTTCTTAGACCCATGTCCAAAAAAAATTTAATGTAGTTGTACAGTCTATTGGTTTAGCAACACCATTTTTGAAAATGGTTTTCTTTTACTAGTTATTGAACTTAAAAGTAAAAAAGATGATGGAATTTGCTATTATATTTAAGCTTTAAAAAATATATCAAAAAAGAATTAATAGCCCCCTTTGACAACAAACCAATTCTATATTTTAGAGGTGCTAAAATAGATTGTTTTTCTTTTTTGGGAAAAAGGGAATTAATAGCCCGACAAATATATTAATAAAAAAAATAAAAAATAAAAAATAAGTACAAAAGCCTTATATGGACATACCATATAAGCAAGTCCAAATGACATGCCCAAAACATGCTTTGGCATACACAAAAACAACACTACATAATAAGTTAAAATGGGTTGTTTAGTTATAAGTCACAATGATTTTTGGGTAAAAAC
Source organism: Artemisia argyi (assembly GCA_030686995.1). Classification (NCBI taxonomy): domain Eukaryota; kingdom Viridiplantae; phylum Streptophyta; class Magnoliopsida; order Asterales; family Asteraceae; genus Artemisia; species Artemisia argyi. The sequence goes on from CM060705.1 coordinate 7,881,705, forward strand.
AAGTAACCTTTTGTAGGAGTCAATTTAGGTCATGTCCACTGCTGTTTACTTTAAAAAAAAATCATACATTCTTTAGTTACAACGAGGAATTAGAATCTCTCGCTCTAGAAGCATCTTGACAAAACAAAACCAACGCTTCTACTCTCTTTCTACCGTTAAGTAGCATATTCAATAAACAAAATATATAAAGATTAAAAGACCCAAAATTCACATCTTTTATTCATAAAGCAAATATCTTACACATACATCAGAAACATGGATAGACCCATTAAAAACAACATCCTAAAGCACAACATAAAATAACACCATACAACTAAACAAATCAACGATACTAAATATTTTACAATAGCAGACACGAAGTCGACCATGATAACATGTTACTCTAACCATGCACATCCATAACCATAACATGACGCTGTTTCTCAGCCCTAGCCTCACGAAGCAGATCCAAAAAAGTTAATAAAGATTGCAAAATCTCTCCATTCTTTGCCTGCGCTTCAACCAAACACTGCGCCGGCACATCAAAGTCACTAAAAATTTGTCCCTCTTCAATAAGCTCAACAAACTTTGCAATCTTACCCCGCAAACCATCACGCCATTCAGTTACTTTCCTGATCAAACCCTCAATCTCACTTTCTTCTTGGATAAACAAAAACTTGAAACAATCTTTTATTTCATCCGATCCACAAAGTTCTTTTAGTTCTTCGAAATTTGGAATGGAAACCATTTTTTTTTGGAAAGCAATTTTAAACACAAGTTAGCTTAGTTAAGTAAAAATGATACCACATACTCACTCTTATATACCCATAATAGACAACTAATACCAGTTACACTAACTAGAATTTTGTTTGCAAAAATAATAATAATAATAATAAATATACCTATATACATTAACAAAAAAGAAAATAAAAAATTTTAAAAAATATATACAAATATTACTTTAACTTACAGAAAAAAAAAACACGCACACACATTCCCCACGGCTATACGCAACCCGTTTATTACAAAATATCATAAAAACCTAAAGTATCTAAATATTATCCTCAAAATATATTGACCGAAACAAACACATATAAAAAAATAATGTCTTAGAAACCCGCTTACAAAAACCCACATATGATACAAAATTTTTTTTCCCTTCCGAAAAGAATTTATATTTACACATTTAAAAATTAATAAATAAATACATTAAGGGATATTACAAACGGTCTCAATAATAACACACAGTTTTTTTACTCATAAATCCCGCTTGTTATAAATATAAATAAATTATACTATTTCTCAAAACATAACGGGGTCATTAACACTCATTAATTTTTAATCTGGCCTCCTATTGGTCTATTATTATGGAGAAATGCGCCTATACACACGCTCCTAGGTAATGCATAGTGTGGCAAAACTTTATTGGTTGGTTTGTGGTTAGGCAAACACTATTCACCACCGTTTTCCCGTAATTTACAACGTAATAGCATACATCAAATCAGTTCCAGAAGTTTCACTCTCACACAACTATCAGTCTCCAAAAATCCCACCCTCTCTGCCCTCCATTTTCTTCATGAATCTTCTTCAAATCAAACTATTCAAAAAAAAAATGATATAACAAAGAAGGGAGAATTGAGGTGAGTGTAGGGTTCTTAAAATCTTTAATTACCGGCGCGTTTCTTATATGAGATGGGAAGAAGAGGCGGTGGAGGTGTAGCAAGGATTCCAATGGGGTCAAGAAAGGCGGTACACCCAAATTTGCTATACTTATGTGATATTAATTGGAAAAATGTTTGAATCAAAATTTCACCAAATGATCAAGGACATGGTTTGCTGCTGCAAAACGGTTTAAAGGTAAAGACCTATTCTACTGTTGTTTTATTTTTGTTCATTTTAACTATTAAATTTTATTACTATTGGGATTTACATCAAGGTGGTAGGTAAGCGGGCAACAAGCTGCGCCGCCACCCCTTTCTGAATAGCAAACCCTATTCTACTGAAAACATAATCGTGACCCCTCGGGGCCGATATATTGCTGCGAACAATCTTACGAACCCGATCCAAGAAGCGCACAGCTTCAGGGGCTAAGGAACCAAAAGTGTCAAATGCAAAAGGAACAAACACGTGTTGATTCTCGGAGCAGGCTTTATCATGTTTGTCCACTTTCTTCGTCTCAGCCTTCATAACAGCTTGCCCAGCCGTAAACCCATTACCCCGAAGATCCACGAGGGGGGACACACCAGTGAGGTCCACACAAGCATGTTTCCCCCCTGCCCATCCAAAAACCAAAACATCAGCGGGCCGCAGGGAGGACCTCCCCTCAGTAGGGTCTGTAAGGAAATTTACGGGAGCTTCCTTTTTCGCCGAAATTCCCGCCCTCCGAAGGACATCAACCAACACATCCCGCACCAAGTCGTGACGGTACTTAAACCCCGGGAGCTCTTTGCAGTGCACCGCATGTTCCCCAAACTTGTCCAAGGCGACCTTATGACACACAGGACAAGGCTCGTCCACTAGGAACAACGGGATCATTAGACGATATTTAAGGATCGCCCTATATTCGATTGGAGACATGTGCTGCCCTAGCCCCTCAATGGGGATGACGGTAAGGAAATCCTGTGTGTGCGGTTGCTGCAGACATTCCATAACAGCCTTCTGTCGCGGAGACAAAACAAAGTCCATTCCCAAATTCTGGGAGATTTTACAGTAGAGGGCACTCGCCAAAGTTTCCTGAGGTTTTGTTCATGAGGCTGATAATGTCTATAATGGCCCAAGAAATAAGTAAATTTTCAAATATTGCTATACTTCAATTGTTTGATTAATTTCGAACTCGATGTAGGTCAATCGGTAGTTTAAGAGTTAATGAGTTGTTTGTTTCCGTTTATATAACGGCCTTATGTGGTTTTCGGCTTATGTTTCATAAGTGCTTTTTTTTTTTTTTTTTTTTTTTTTTTTTTTTTAATATAAGTTAATAAGTTTCAAAATAAACACCAAATAATGAGGTTATGAAACTTAAGCCAAAAACCACATAAGCCATGAGACCGCTATATAAGACGAAACAAACACCCCCTTAGTATATAAAAGAGACTACAAACGATAAACTCTTTTAGAATTAGTAGGTGTGACAGAGCGTAGTTCTGAATTTTTTAACAGATAGTTAATTAGTATATTCAGTTTGGAAATTGAGAATCTGGTATGGTCTTAGGATAAGTAAGTCATGTTTTTTTGTTAGTGTATAGTTTACTAAGAGGAATATTACTGAAAAAGCTTTGGTTGTGTATTTACTGAGTGATAATGGACTATAACTGCATCAAGTAAATGTCTGAGAAAATCTATAATCATTTTCGTACATCAACCTCCAAAAAGTCACTATTGGTTTGGTCACAATCCATGTGAAGTATTCTGTTTTGGTTGACACTATATAAAAATTGACCACAGTAAACTTTATTTTGAATGGTAAGTTGCAAAGATATTTTGTCACTAGAGTTTCTGAAATCTAGGGCTATGATTAAAATGACACAAAGAAAGCTCCAATTGTATCGTTTATGGTCTTTACTTAAGCTATGGAAGCTGAGAAAGCTATGAAGGCATATAATGGATATGCAACGTTTTTATTTTTTTATGATTTCTGCGGGTGGTTGGTTGATTTCTTATTATTAGGATTAGATAACTAGCTATAACAAAATCCAGAAAATAATGTAGTTAGCAATAAATTTTGCCATTTTAGACTCATATATATTGTACGTGCTTATGGATCAAAGGAATGAGGTAATATGGAGTTTATAATTGTTTGTGATTAAAGCTAATGTCATAATAGCTTTTTGATAATAGGGAATCAAATCTTTAGTTGACATAAAATCTTGCATATGTACATCTTTCCTTTGTTCTATATCTTTAGAGTTAAAAATCTTAAGAAAAAATATTCGAGTCACAACAAACCTTATAACAAAAGTTTTGTTGCAGCCTCCAAAATACATTTTTTGCACTCGAAAAATATAGAAACAAGATCATTAGGGTGCCGCCAATTAGGATATACATAAAGAGTTAACACGGAAGAACATAAAGACTTAGGTGTATTTCCCATTCGAAAAAATCAGCTATTTAGAAGTGATTATATGTTTATATCTCAATAATCACTTCTAAATAGCTGAGTTTTTCAAAATCTCTTCTATATTGCAGCCTGTGGTTTTCATGTTGCATAATTTGATAATGGAATTGATAGAGGCTCACGAAAGAGCTGGATCCAGGGACGCGGTCCTGTAAAGATTTACCGTGCTAATAATGATGGTTATGTGGCTCAGATATGAGATACGTTGTTGATGTAGCTTTGACATTTTGATTGGAACCCTTTCGGGATGGAAATTACCAGGCATATATCTCTTGCACACATAAACTAAGAAACGTTATAGATTTCAGGTAAGTTTAAAAAAAATCAATTCCGGTATTTTCATCTTATATAATATTCGCGTTACACATGTTTGAAATAGTAGCCCATTTATATAGGAATCTGAAGAAAATCATAATCTGAGTTATTGATGTCCTTGCATATTAACGACGACAGAAAGGTTTAGATACGTATTTTCAACGACGGCAGAAAAGGATGCAAGCGGCTGATCGCAAGGCCAAGGTCATGTAATTCTGAGGATGGTTTAAATGGTGACACATATAACTTGCTTGCATTGGAAATGAAGATCATGTAAAGGGTGCAACCACTCATCCACACAGCCTCTATGCAAGGGTTAGTGTCTACATGAATGCTTATGATTAAGTTAATATTCTACACATTAACCAAACAGCTTACTAAATGACAATAAAAAAACCTGTTGTAAATTTGATTTTGATTTTTTTATTGACGTTGGTATTTTTCAGGTGTGGTGACACATTTGATCAGTAAATTTGATTTCTGGGAGGTGGAATTCATCTACTAATGTCGGAATTACTTATTGGGGTGTTTGGCACTTCTTATTGGCATAATACATTATGCAATTTCAGCAAGCTCAATACAATATAATTGACAGCGGCTGCTAATGATACCGTGTAAGATATCCATAATTGGTAGCGACCTCACCACAACATAGTTCAGATTACTTATTGAGTACTACTTATACATATTTGACTAATTGGGTGCATGACAAGTGGCAAATGGGTTAGCTGGGGTAAACAGGTTGGCTGGGTATTTGGATTGCCCATTTTTATGTTTTTTTGTTATGTTTTGTTATTTAGGAACACTTCCTGTTTTGTATTACATTATACGCTGTTTCTATTTGCCTTTCTACATATCTAACGCCGACTTTCCTGATTGCTTTCTCACAGGAAACACTGATAATTGCAGATGCGGGTTGTCTGCAATCTATTGCTTCTGCAAGTGGCGGTGTTGTCGCATGCCAGGAATGAAAAATTGACTGACTTCATAACACGTGTATGTATCTTCAATAAAGTTATCAGTCAGACTTAAAAGTTTTATTCGTATAAGGTAAAAAAAAAAATGTTTAGGGCTATTTAAGTCTCCTGCACATGTTGTTACAGATATTAATAGAAACTCAGAAAGGGTTACGGTCTCCCAAAGTGCAAAGAATAATTGCAGCCGTTCAGCTCCTCAAAGTAAGTACATCAATTTCTTTTTACAAAGTTTGTTGTGGGCAGGATATAGTAGGGGATTTCCGTTATAGTAAACATTTCTGAACTACCACTGCTACAGGTATTGATGGAGAATCAAATAATGGCGCAACTTCAGACACCCAAAGGCAAAAAAGTTACCTACTTTAGGATGATATGTATCATGGTGCGGCGCAGGCAGGAGCGTGAGCAGATTATGCAGTCTTCTGATGATCAGAACAGAACAAATGATGGTCGGCTCCATGAGGTCAATAGTGTGGTTAGTGAATTCATCTAATTCCCGAGTAATGCATATATTGGACACAATGAAATGTGACATGCACCAACAACTCTTTATGCACAATATGTAGAATGCTTGCACATAGACTTAAAATTTGCTATGGTGGAACGAGTGTACACTGAAAACTTTGTGTTGTAAGCTATATGTTATGTTTAAAGTAGAGGTGGCAATTTCAACTAATGTATCTATAAATGGGCTGTTTTGGGTTGTGTCATATCTTAACAGGGTCAAACAGGATTGGGTCAAATTGGTTGAAAGTCGTCCAAAGTTAATTCTAATGCTTACAACCACTAGATCATTTTATATAAGAACCTAGATCAATGGTGTCATAATATTCAATCTATAATTTTATTTAAACATTCATTTGTACAAGAATTGTTGGCTTCATGATAAGTTTGGGTGCAAGTTATGTAACTATGGTATACTGTTCTTCGTGGTTTTGGTTACATTGATCTACTAACTTCATAGTATCTAAAGCTAACATGCTTGACTTGACACATCAATGTATAAATGTTTGAACATTAGTCACTGCCTTACATGCCCTCTGCTCTTTTATAATAATAAACAGGTTTGCCTCAATTTCAAAACGTACGAGATTTGAGGGCTGTAAAGGAAATGTTAAACGTCAAGAGGCTGCTCATTTCATGGTTGTATCTGAAGTTGAAAAGCGAGCGGATGACTTGAGGAAAGCCCTATTTTTTGAGAAGCTGATGTAAGTTTTATTTTTATTTTTATTCATTTATTATTATTTTATTATCTACATTTGCTATGCATTTTGCAAACTTTGAACACGTGTCAATTTTTATGCAGCCTGATAACAACCAAATCCCCCCTTACAACAGGCATCCAAACACCCCCTTACAGTAGCCATGGAGACACCCCCCTTACAGCAACAAATCCCCCTTTAGTAGCCATCCAAACACCCCCTGACATCAACAAAACACCCCGTTACAGCAACCATCGAAACACCCCCTAACAGTGATATATTGGAGACCATAAATTATAAAGAAATTTATGTATATTTTTGAAATGCAACATATGTAACACAAAACAAAACATAAATTATATTTGTAACTTATAAGAGAGAACCTGATATACTACCAAAGTGCTCCAATTAAACTCCAATATATGACTGATTGACTGGAAAGAACCTGGACCAATAAATTTGACCGATTTGACCGATATGACCGATATGACCGATATTTGACTGATAAATTTGACCGATTTTGACCAAACCGATAAATTTGACCGATAAATGAAATATCGTATCGGTCGACCGCCGATAAGCGATATATCACCAAGACCGATATTTACAACACTGCTTCCTATTGTTTGGACATGATGGAGATGATCAGGTACGTTAAAAGTAATGTAGTACTTGAGGTTGAATATGCAATATATAATCAAGCGAACCATACCTGAAATGCTATTTTAAGAATGCATGCGAAGTTACTGTTATTTACTTATTTATATCATTGTTCATTTAAACTTCCTCATTAATACATTCGTTTTTTATTGTTGCATTTACTTAGGGTTAAACATCTTTAAAAGTTTGTTAACTTCCCATACATGGTCAAGTAGGCTTTGTATAATTGAAGTAATATTCACTGTCTCAAATATGCACATGGTTTTCTGGTAAATCCAAGCATGAACATTATATTTCATGATAAGTATCCATTGTCTAAATGTCACGAAAAAATTATAAATTTTTAGAACAAAAAGTTTTCCGGGTCATCCCAACCCAACACAAATGACATGTTTTTCACCGGAACCCATTTGAAAACATTTGCAACCCACCTAAATTTCTACCTGCAAACAATTTCGAGTGATAACTTGGCTGGAAAAAGAGTTGGGGTTGCTTATTAAAACCCTCTGAATCACACCCGTTTCTTATATTTTTGTTTAAATGCATGTACAGCAGCTCAAAATCCTTTCGGTCGGAATCTAACGGGTCTACACAAGTCTGACGATGGAGAGTTTGGAAAGTGCTACAGCTTGCCTACTCTTAGTGGTCCAAGGATCTGTAATATTTATTTAATGTGATGTTCTAATTTTTAACATACTTTGGACGAAAAATTAGTATCCTATTACAAATTTTCGGTTTACAATGTTCATACAGTTGTGATGATTGGTGATCTTCATTTAGCATATGTGTAAATTTATGGTAATACTTATGTTTAGCATGTGACCATACAATAATTAGATTTTTTGGGGTATGAAAAACAGAAAAGTTTCCATGTTCCTTTTATAACATTCTTTTGGAAGCTACGATGAAAAAACAACATAATTGATTACTCCAAAAAAACGTTAACATAATTGTAATAAACACTAACACGGCCGCTCCGCAGCAACGTGCGGGCAAACCCGCTTGTTTGCTTTATATACCAAGTTTAGTTTGAAAAACAAATGTATTTTTATACTCCCGAGTATTTCTTTTTCCCAAGTCAATTTCTAAAACACAATTTACATTTCTTTGTTCTATTGATAAATTTATAAGTACCTCTGTTAGATTGACCCCTACAATAATGAATAGTATTTGTAAAACAATAATATACAAACGCCTAACCCAAATCCGAAACTAAATTACCCTGACATGAAAGTCATACTGACATGAAAGTCATACTCACATTAGCTTCAATATACCTTTCATCAGATTAAATGTCGGATTGATAAACTGCAACCGAAATATGTTCACAACCTCCACCAAAAAAGGGCACACCTTATATTGGGGAATAAAATGGAGTTAATATCAATTCTATCTTCAAAAACAGAGAAAAGTAATTCCATCGCACTAACCTTGCTGCCAGTGATAAATGTGAAGTAAGAAATATTTATTTGTTAAAATTTAAAAAGCCCCACTCCTATTTTCATGAACCTAACCAAGGACCTTGCGAAATCATTTTTTCAATCAGTCCCATGTTTCTTGTCATTCTTTTTTCACATGTGTACTGAATTAACAAAGTCCAAATCATGATTATGACCAATACAAACACTTACCATCTTCAAAAACTCCTATCCTCACTCAAGACCCTCAAAAGAAGCAAAAAAAAAAAAACAAACACGTAATAGGAAATTTAACAATTACAACTGATTTATTAAGCTCAACTTCAACAACAAAATCAACAAAATAAATTATCAAAATAAAAAAAGATTTTCACTTATTCATTTCATCAAACACTTGATAATATTTCTTCACAAAACCCATATTATGCAAACTTTAGTTGAAAACCAACCAAAAATTGTATTGAACTAAAAATTAGAGACACGTATCAGTAAAATAAAAAAGATAAATACACAATTGTATGACACCTCATCAATTTTCTACAGAAATTCATTCACCACAAATAGCAGATGTTGGAACTCATTAAATCCTATTTATATTAGTTGATCGATAGTAATCAAGTCAATTCATTCAACTAAGGTTGAGAAACAAGTTTCGGCTTATTAAAAACGGAAGAAATGAAAACTACAAGCAAGGTTGAGGCATGGACCCCTGTACACAGGTGCAATATTACTACTTATTCAATATTCTTGACGTCAAATTACATACCAAAATAATGCATCACTAAATTTCAGGTATAAACTCTTTGTTTCCTCAGAATTGCAATCCCTGTAGGAGAATAGAAGTATTAATTAATAGAGTGATTCAAACCCCTGATTATGATAAACATGTAAATATCTCACAGAGATCATGTACCTCTTGTTGTTTGGCCTTTATAAAGGAGGTTGGGTCTTCTGTTGCGTAACACAATCCAAAAGATGTGTCTATTACCTTTAGCTGTGGAGTAGTTGATTGTCCACACGTGAAATCCGTTATCTGTGGACAGTCTTTGATTTCCAAAGTATCTAATGATTGCCATCGAAAATTCTCCATCCCCAAGCAAAATCCTTTGAGTTTTGGAAGGCCACGAAGTTTTATGGATTTCAGAGAACCAAACACAACAACATCAGTAGCTCTAGTGTCAGAATCTTCTGCTTTCTTGACAATTACCTCCATATTATGGCACCTACTAATTTCAAGCTCTTGTAGCTGTAATAGACTGCGAACCATGCAACATGTGAAAACATGTTCAAGAAGTGCACATCCATTAATTAACACTTTTGTAAGGTTTGGAAAGTTCAATGTTGTCCACCTACTGCTCTTCCATATGTACCTCATACTATCAAGCCTATCCAGAGTCACTTCTTTTAGCTTTGGAAATACCACAACAGATTGCTTTTCATTCCCATCATCATTCTCCAAATCTACTACTTCAAATATCTCCTTTACTTCCTTGAAATATGGCCTATAAGACTCCATTCTGATATGAAGCTTTTCTAGATTCTGAAGATTTATCAATTCGTTGCATCGAAAAATAATGTCAAACTATCAAGTTCTTGGTTATAAGCAATGGAGCAGGGAAAATATTGGATGGCCTTGGGTTAGTGAATCTGTGGAGATTCTATAGGATTGTTCTTTGGTTCTTGTTCTTGGTTTAGTTTGAAGTGCTTATTGTAAGTTTTCTTTACAAATTTTTACATCTAACTGTGTTCTAGCTTATCATTGCCATTATCTTTGTTTCTTATGTTTAAATAGTATATTCAAGTATATTTGTGGTTTGAGATTGCTAGGTTGTTAAGTAGAATAACTTGTTACTCATTTTCTAAAAATCTCACAGTCAAGAATTCACTTGAGCCATATCTTGGTTTCATACTTAGGTTATTGTTAATTCATGTTCCTTTGATCTCTGTTAATGATAGCATAAGGTTTGGAAACAGATTTTAAGGTCAAATCATTGTTTTGCTTTGGTAATCACAAAATCAGTAATCAATAGGAGTGTTTGGAACAAGCTAGTGAGCTAAGCTCTTGTTGTTGTTTGATGTTTATTTATGTTTCAATAGATTGCAGTAGTAAGATTTAGGATAATTAAGGCATAAAATTGTGGTCTCATACACCCAAAGTCAAAATTACATGAATCACCACCAAACAGTTAACTGTGTGATGTTTTGAATCCCATAAATCATCACATAAGCTCATTAGTTGTAACTTTAGTCTAAGATAACTTTATTTAAGGTTTTCATATCAGATATAATCAGCTAGGATCAAGTAAAACTCATATAAGTCAAAGTTAGTTCATAAATTAGAAAGTCAAAAGTGTATGCTTCAGATTTTTACAAAAATGGTAGGAATTTTCATGATTTGTGTATTTGGATCTAGGGTTTGAAATTACTTGGGTAGTTATTCTATCTGTAGAACTTGTGATTTCCATACTTTTCACATTTTTGTGAATTTTTCTTATTGACCTTTTTGCCCCTCAAAGTGGACTGCAGGGGAAGCACATCCCCTGTGCATCAGCATACCATCTCACCACTACCACTTTGGTGGTTGATTGTGGCTACCCCAGTGGGTCCCATACCCCAAATCTTGGTTCTTACAACCCCCCTCCTACTAGAGTTTAAAAGTGGACCATTTGTTTGACCTATACATCAGTGGACCCCACCTAGAATCAACCCTAAACTTTGTCCCATTTCTGTCTCAGAAACTAAGTATGGAATTGCTTATTGTGGTCTTGTAGCTTATTCTTACTGCTTATTTGGCTAAAACTTCCTCAAACAAGTTCAAGTAGCTTATAGGAACCTGACTTAACCAGTGTGGACCCCACATAACTCCAATTTAGCTTATTTCTTTGTGTGGTCAAACTTAGTCAACTGTCTAGGGTAATAAGCACTTACAGTGCTTATTCTTGGTTTCTAAATGAGTTTTTTTTGTAAAAGTTTCATTATTTAAGTAGTTAAATAGTTTTATAAAAGAAAAACCAGAAAAAGCCAACTTTAATTATAGTGATAGCTTCTATTTAATAGAAATTATCTATTTAATTTTCCTTTCAGCTTATTAATAAGCACTTTTCCAATTTTATAATTTTATTAATTTCCTAGTACCTTTAAGTAGTTAAAATAATTTTCTTAGATTTTTCCTAAGCAGTTTACTATTTATTAGAATTAAAAGTAGTTTAAATAATTAATTAGGTAATATTAATAATTAAATAGTTTTCTTTAATTTTAAGTAACAACAGTATAATTTTATATTTTCCTAAGTTTCATAAAGTAGTTAAGACTTTTAGAAAATAGTTTCATAATTTCCACTGTCCATTTTCCAATTTTCTTATTTAATTTAATTAAATTAGACTTAAAATAATTAATAGGTAATTAATTAGTGGAATAACCTTAAATATAATTTTTAGTAGTTTTTAATAATTTTGTAGGATTCCTGTGATGGTTAAGTAATTTTATAAATTTTTCCATAATTTTCTAAGGTAATTTAGTATTAATAGTAATTTAAAATAGTTTAATTAGATTAATTAATTTAAATAGTTTTTAATTAATAAAAAACTCATAAAAAGACAAAAATATTTATTTTCATTTTTTATACTTTCTTCAAGTTCTAATTAAGGTTTAGAAATTATTTTTGCAAGTTTTTAGGTTAATTTGTAATATTTGTCATTTTTAGTTAAATTAAATTAGATTTTTAAATAGTTTTATTAATCAAATAAATATTTAAATATTATAATAATCACTTTTATAATTTCATTTTCATTTTCAAATTTCTTTTTAATTTTAAGTTTTTAAAGGTTTCAAAAGCACCCCCTGTAGTTTGTAATTTGTTTAAACCCACTTTTCTCTGTTTGTTATCTGTTTTTCCAGTCTGTGCTTTGTGACTATATCTGTTATTGTTTATATCATTTCATATTATCCAAATACCAAGTAATCAGTAGTATAATCATCCCTCAAATCATTTTGGTTACTGTCCTCAGTACCACTCATCACCTTAATCGTTCAAAATACAATTTCAATCTCGTTGGGACTTAATGACCCGGGGATTTCCCTATATTTCCACAGTCAATAATAACTTGTACTTTCTCCTAGGTGGGCCTATCAGCTGCACACGGTTGACTGGTTGGTTTAGGAGGAGTCAATTTCCAAGTTAATGAAGGTGGAAACTTACATGTATCGCCATCATCGACAAGTTGGTCTACACATTCATCCGTGACAACAATCAAAGGAGATGGTTCAGAAACACAGATACCAAATCTGTTGTTGAATCAACACCATTGGAAACCTGCTGTTTCTAAAGAAATTAGCAACAGTAAACAACCAGAAATAGCTTCTACAAACATGACATGTTCAAAGAAAAGATCCAGTGAAAGTCAATGGTATAATATACCTGCAAAAAGGCCATCTAAAATGCAAGTTACAGGTAACAAAAATTCTACCACATGATACTTTTTAATATACCATATTTACATTAACAGTCAATACTGTATACTCTAACGTATATATTTTTTTTAACTTATTCTTTTTTTATTTTAGAGTTATTGAAAGGAATTGTCCCTGGTACTTATTCAGGCAGTAAAGCAGGCAATGGCTTATGCACAGATATATGTGATAAAGGAACATATATACCTATTTCAGAAATGGCAGCTTCAAAAAAACGGTTGCCAGAACCGTCATATCACGTTGGATACATGAGCAGAAGTTCAAAAGCACATTTACCAAGCTCTGAGATGGAATATGATCATCCATCTAAAAAGCTGAAACCTTTGCCTGTCAACAATAAAGGTGCCTGATTGTTAACATATTGGTTTAATTCATTTAGTAAATGTTATTTCCTCTTATTATGTTTCCTATAAATATATGTATTCTTTTTTTTTCTTATTTTTTTTTCTAATTTTAAATGATTTTTTAAACAACAAAGGTTGTTCAAAAATTGTTGGTAACGGAAGTCATTCATACACCAACATGGATATCAGAAGAGACACAGAATCTAATGTTACCGGTAACTTCCACCTAGCTAAAACACACCCATATACATCATCTGGAAAAGATGTTCAGTGCGACAGTCATTATGGCGAAAAAGATTTTAATACACATGTTGCAACCACAAAAATCGAAGGTTTGTTATTGTCTACCTCTATCAACATCTGTATTTTTCACATAATAAGTTGTTTATTTCGTATTTACTCATAATTTGCGTACATTTTTACTAACAAGAAATTTGAAATTTACAGGTAATAACGATCATATATTAAAAGATAGTGCCACAGAAATAGTTAACATAACAAGTAATTCAAGGAGAGGGAATAAAAAGAGACGTACACGACCAGAAACAGAATATAGAGATCGACATACAAGATATGCACAAAATAATCTGCCAGAAGAAGGTATAATATCCTTTTTTTTTAGGAATTAGCTGCATTTTGTATATCATAAATGTAAATGCACATAATTTTTTTTCTTATCAAAATTAAAATGCAGAGACATCAAGTTCATATATTGACCTGGGAGATTGTGATTGGAGATGCGAATATTGCAATGCATCTTTCTGGTATGGAGAAAGACTAAAAGGCAGTTCTACAAAACAAAAACCTCGATACAATCGATGTTGTGCAGGAGGAAACATTCGCATTGAACAAGAAGTTGATCCTCCAGATGCGATTAAACAGCTTTTTAAAGATAAACATTTTCTCGAAAACATACGTGCATATAATCAAATGTTCAGTATGACTTCGTTTAGTGCAGAGATAGACGATTCAGTAAACAACGGTAGGGGCCCGTATGTTTTCAAAATTTATGGTCAAATATATCATTGGATAGGTCGCTTGGTCCAATGGATAACAAAGACCCGTGTTTCCTGCAACTTTACATATACGATACAAAAAACGAAGTTGACCACAGAATGAACCATTTTGGCGGAAGGAATTCTGGGTCATTGAAGCCAGAAATAGTTGAACATCTCATACAACTTCTTGATGAGCACAACGAATTGGTCAAGCTGTTTAGAAGTGCACGAGACAAATTAAATGAAGAAAACGTGCCTGAATTCAAGATTAGATTGTTTAATGTTGTTGGAGCACGTGAGTACCAGTTACCAACTTCAGACATACTCGGTGCCATAATGTTTGAAAGCAGTCCAAACACTCAGACAGACTATGATGTTATCATACAAAAGAAAGGAGAACAGCCACAAAGAATCAACAAGCTTCACTCATCGTATATGTCATTACAATTTCCTCTTCTATTCATATACGGTCAGCCAGGTTACAATACTGCAATGGAGCTTAGAGTGCCTTCCACAAGCAATAGAAGACCCAAACTATCGATGAACATGTACTACATGTCCCAGTTACATGAGCGTCCTCATCTTTACGGTTTGATGTTTAAAGGTGGAAGATTGTTTCAGCAATACGTTGTTTGTGTGTATTGTGCACTTGAGCAAGACCGCTTGGATTTTATAAGAGCTAAACAAAACAATATCAGAAGTGAGTATTTATCAGGAATTTATGACGCAATTTCTAGGGGAGATCGTTGTGGTTCATAAATAGGTAAAAGAATTATCTTGCCTTCAAGTTTCACTGGCGGGCCAAGATACATGTACAGTCACTATTTGGATGCTCTTGCCATTTGTAGAGTTCTTGGAAACCCACAGTTTTTTATTACATTCACGTGTAATGTAAACTGGCCAGAGATTAAACGATACATGAAATGATTTCCAGAACTTACAACTGCAGACAGAGCTGACATAGTTGACCGGGTTTTCGAGCAAAAAGTCGAAGATTTTCTGAGAATTATAAAAGAAAGAAAGATCTTTGGTAAAATCACTGGAGGTACTTATACATTATTTGATTTAAAATACTTTTATGTTGCTTTATTTTATACTATTTATTTACTTTAAATTTATTTAATTAATTACTTACAATTTTTTTTTCAACAGTTCTATACAAGATTGAGTTTCAAAAGCGCGGCCTCCCACACTGTCATACACTGGTATGGCTACATTCTGATGACAAGATACAAACACCTGAAGATGTTGATAAATTCATTAGCGCTAAAATACCAGACAAAAGAGATGATCTAGAAGGGTACAAAGTTGTGACTGACATGATGATTCACGGTCCGTGCGGTGCTACAAATCCAAAAGCACCGTGTATGCAAGAAGGTGGCTGTGGCAAGCATTTTCCAAAAAAATACAATGACAATACTTTTTTTGATGATAAAGGCCATGTACATTACCCAAGAAGAAAGACGTCTGCTTATGCTACACGTGGTGACATTAAACTGGACAACGCCTACGTTGTGCCCTATAACCGACTGCTCTGTCTAATATTCAATGCTCACATAAACCTTGAATATTGTGGCTGGAGTATGTTGATAAAGTATTTATTCAAATACATATCAAAAGGCACTGATCGAATAGCCGCAAAGATAATCAGGCCTTTGGGTGAAGCATCAACATCCATAAGCAATTCTCACATTGAGATTGAAGAGATAAAAAACTTCATTGATGGGAGATTCATATGTCCAAACGAAGCGTGTTGGAGAAAACTAAATTTTCTGATTCATCATAGAGAACCAGCGGTGCAGATTTTAGCTGTTCATCTCCAAGACATGCAACAGATAAGATTTCGCGACAACGAATCTCTTCCATCTGTTGCCAACGATGACAGCAGGAAGCTCACAACACTAACCGAATGGTTCACATTTAATAGACTATATGAAGAGGGACGCCATTTAACATATCTTGATTTCCCATCAGAATTTGTTTGGTATGATGACTGTAAAGCTTGGAAGCGAAGAAAATACAAAACAAAATCTTCGGTAGGAAGATTAGCATATGTCCATCCTTCAGCCGGTGAACTCTTCTATTTTAGAATGCTCCTTTGTCATCAGAAAGGTTGCACATCATTTGTTGATGTACGAAAAGTGAATAGTCAGATATTTCCAACTTATCGTGAAGCATGCCAGGCCTTAGGTCTGCTTGAAGATGACAGAGAATGGTGCATAGCATTGGAGGAAGCAATACTATCAGCGACCGCATCAGAGCTTCGTACTCTATTCGCTCACATTCTAATTTATTGTGAAGTGGCAGATCCAATAAAGCTATTCGAAGCATATTGGCATCACATGGTTGATGATATACCAGCAAGGGCGTCAACAATGACTCATATAAAAGATATCCATATAAATCACCCGGAAATGAAAGGGTATCTTTTATATGAGTTAGAGATGATACTCAACAGTTGTTCAAATTCAATCACAGATTTTGGCTTCCCATCACCTCCAAAACATCTGCTTGACGAACTTAGTAACCGATTATTGATGGAGGATGTGACAACCGGCAGTTTAGGGAGTTATTTTGAAAACCCGCATTACGTTAAAGTTCGTTTATAATTTTTATTTGAAATTTTATTTCACAACGAACCTGTAAGACCTATTTTATGGATATTTATAATTAAAGATGTTATGAAATTCGTGAATTATGTTCA
The DNA here is from genome assembly GCA_030686995.1 of Artemisia argyi. Lineage (NCBI taxonomy): Eukaryota > Viridiplantae > Streptophyta > Magnoliopsida > Asterales > Asteraceae > Artemisia > Artemisia argyi. Next base: position 7,898,883 of record CM060705.1, read on the forward strand.
TAATTCATTTTTGATTTAATGCTCGGTGATGTATTCTTAAATTCTCACTGGCACTACGTTGACTCTGGCACTAGGTTTACCTAACGAAAGATTTTTATGATTCGTTTTACGAGTCCGACTATATATAATTATTTACGAGATGTTTTCGGGAGATATTGAAGTTTTGAAATGAGTTCGGGTTCGGGCCACATGTTTTACATTTACCCACGTTACCCGCTCCACACCATTATTATTATTATTATTATTATTATTATTATTATTATTATTATTATTATTATTATTATTATTATTATTATTATTATTATTATTATTATTATTAACATTTAAAAAAAAAAGGAAAGAAAAGAGTTAACTACAAGGGTCCTTGTGGTTTTCGGTTCATAAGCAACACAACAACACCAACACCTCACACCTCATCTCTCTCTTTTCTCCCTCACCACCTAAACCCTATCCGCCGCTCACCTTGGGCCGGCCACCGCCGTCGCACCGCCACCCTCAACACCAAACAAACACCACCATATTATTCCTTGTTTCATCCTCTTTCTTTTGGTATATCATACACACCCTAAAACATCCATTAACATCACGAAATCTTTAAAGATCCGGTCGAGTTATTATTATTTTCACTAGATCCGCACGTTTGGAGGTTCAAGAAGGTGAGTGAGCTCGTGTTGGTACCTTGGGTACCTCGATATGGTGACCAATCCGTGGCTACACGGATGATTTTTTATGGGAATCGAAATATTATGTTGGGAAATAATGATTTTTGATATTAAGAATGAGTTTGGTATCCGGGTCTTGGTGATATCTCATGGGGTCGAACGAACCGTGAGTCTTGGACTCACGAATTGATGTAGGTTCGAGCCGTATGGCTCGTTATCCTTCTTGTTGTGATCTTGGATCTTGGTTTTCATGATTGTTTGCTTGGGAGTTTGACTAGACTCGATTGAGTCTCGATGCTCTTGGCCTAATGGTTGTTGTTGATGTCGCGACCCAAGAGGGTGTTTGGGACAGTTTTGATTGGCTCGTTTGAGCTTTGCCGAGACCAATATGGTTCTTGGTCGATTCCTCTTTGACTCATAATTGTTGCCGAGACCCTATGTGGTCGATTGGTTAATTTGGTGTGCTCGTTGGAGCTTATTTGGTTACCTTTGATTTGTGTTTCGAGCCATTGTGGCTCGTGATGTGTACCGAGACTCATTTGAGTTGTATAGACCCGGGTTGGCTTGGTAAACCAACCCGAATGTGACTTGGTTATAATTATTTACTTATGACTTGAATTGATAACTTGGTTTTGGTTTTGGCTTTGGTTGAATATTTCGGCCGAATACTTGTGGGTCGAGACCACGTTTGGTCTCGACAATGGATATTTGGTATTGTGGAGTTGTTGACGAAAAGTGTGATTGGGAACCGATTGTGAAACGGTCACTTAGATTGACGGAGATAGGTTAGTCGGGTGCCGTAGTCGGACCCTATTGTTGTAGCACGTGGATTGAGATTGTGTTGGACGGAGATATTATTGATTGTTATGACTTTTCATGTTATTTTGGACTTGGACAATGAGCCGAGAGTCATGACTCGGACATGTGACCATTTCGTATAACTCGATAACTATTACAATTAAAACGTAAATAATAAAACTCGTAATAATAATTATTGGTAATATAATCGTTTATATGAATACATAGACGTGAATAACGTATATATAATTATATAGGCACGTATATTAATAATAATAATCACGAGTCGTATTATAAATAATACAACTAGATATATATTAGGCTACGAAAGTGGCGTAATATTATTGAACGTATTATTATTAATATAAAGAAATGGATATAGAACGAGGAACTCTCGACAAATTATTAAATATTAAATAAAATGTATTTTGTATATATGACGAGTAAACTTATCGAGTTATGCGGAATCGTTGTCACTCGAGTCCAGGTAAGTTTTATTTGTGACTTTCGTGTTGTCACGGATATATGACGATTAATATAAACGTTTTCTATAACTAAATAACCACTTAACCGTAAGGTTGAATCGGGTTATTTGGCTATATGAAATGAATATATTAATGGGCATCGTATCCTACGACGCCCATAAGTTGTGGTATATGTAAAGTGTAATAAATTGCGAGTGTATATATCGGGAAATCTGGCCAATTTGACGATATATATGAGAAATTTATTAAACTACGATATATACCATATAGTATTTATGTGCTATGTGCTTTAGGTTGGGTGTAATCTTGGAACGGTATGTTACGTAAATAAATATGAGGATTATCAAATCGACGGATTCGATAAACTTCGGCGATTTATTTAAATGATATATTGGGCTAATATTAGATCCATAGTTTATTTTGTTATTCTTTGTGTGATCTTTTGGTTTGTCTTGAGTCGACCCACCACCCGTATGGATACCAAACGTAAATACACCAAACTAATACGAAATGGATTTTCGGAAATAAAACGGATTCTTGTCCGGGTTTGGGAATATTTTAAATTTGAGGAAATGATTTCTGAACGAGTTAATATTGTTAGGTCGTGCCGAGTCCGTAGTTGCTGTTTCGTGAGTTATTATACATCTTATTTCTACCGACTTCTTCTTGCTATTTTCTGGACTTGAGGTGAGTCATAGCCCCACTTTTTCTTGAACTATGTTTTCAATACTTGGGGTGAGAAACGTGCAAATCATTTTATGTGGACTATTATCGCTTTTATATGCTTTCTAAACTTGCTATGCGTAAGGACTAGGATATATTGTTAGCTTTAGTCACACATTTTGCGTGTACTATTCAAGGTTGGCTTATTTGGTTATTGATGGATTGTCAGCTTTAGTCACATATTTGTTGTGTGTACTATTCAAGGTTGGCTTATTTGGTTATTGGTGGATTGTCATCCTGGTAAAGCAAACGTTGTTGCTGATGCTCTTAGTCGAAAGGAAAGAATACCACCGTTACGAGTTAGGTCATTGGGAATGACAATCGTATCGCCATTACCGTCTCAAATATTTGAAGTTCAAACGGAAGCGTTGAAAGCAGAAAACAGATCTGCCGAGAATATATTTGGGATGGCTGAGAATGAGAAAGGATTTGTTAAGCGTTCTGATGGATTGTTATGTTTTGGAGATCGGATTTGGGTACCTTTGTATGGAGGAGTTCGGGAGCTAATTATGCATGAGTCGCATAAGTCAAAGTGATGTATCAAGATCTTAAGAAGTTCTATTGGTGGCCAAACATGAAGGCAGATATAGCATCGTACGTTAGTAAGTGCTTGACATGTGCTAAGGTTAAAGCCGAACACCAGAGACCGTCAGGATTACTAACGCAACCAGAACTTCCAGTCTGGAAATGGGAGCGGATTACAATGGACTTCATTACCAAATTACCGAGGACAGCTAGCGGTTGCGACGCTATCTGGGTAATTGTGGATCGTCTGACAAAATCTGCTCATTTCTTAGCAATAAGTGAAGATGATAGTGTGGATAAGCTTGCGAGGTTATACGTGAAGGAAATTATTTCTCGTCATGGAGTCCCGTTATCTATTATTTCGGATCGCGATAGTCGTTTTACGTCAGCTTTGTGGCGATCACTTCAAACGGCTTTGGGGACGAGGCTTGATATGAGTACTGCATATCATCCCCAAACCGATGGTCAAAGTGAGAGGACCATTCAGACGTTAGAGGATATGCTTCGTGCATGCATCATAGACTTTGGTAAGGGCTGGGAGAAGTACTTACCCCTTGTGGAAATCTCTTATAATAATAGCTACCATACAAGTCTTAAGGCTGCACCATTCGAAGCTTTGTATGGCAGAAAGTGTCGTTCGCCTATTGGTTGGGCAGAAGTTGGAGATAGCCAACTCACAGGCCCTGAGTTGATTTTGGAAACTACTGAGAAAGTAGCTCAGATTCGTGATCGATTGCAAGCAGCCAGAGATAGGCAGAAAAGCTACGCCGATCAGAGACGTAAACCCTTAGAGTTCCAGGTTGGAGACAAAGTAATGCTGAAAGTCTCGCCTTGGAAGGGTGTGATACGTTTCGGGAAACGTGGTAAACTCAACCCACGCTACATTGGACCATTTCTGATATTGGAAAGAATTGGGCCCGTGGCTTATAGGTTGGAATTACCACATGAACTGAGTAAAGTTCACGACGTGTTCCACGTTAGTAATTTGAAGAAATGTCTTTCCGATGAGATGCCTGTCATTCCAATGAAGGATATTCGTGTTGATGAGAAATTGAACTTCGTGGAAGAGCCAATGGAGATTTTAGATCGTGAAGTTAAACGACTCAAGCGAAGTCGCATTCCGCTCGTCAAGGTTCGTTGGAATTCCCGACATGGACCAGAATTTACGTGGGAACGTGAGGACGAGTTCCGGAAGAGATATCCGAAGCTTTTCACTTCGTAGATGAATTTTTCCGAGTGAAACCCGGGACGGGTTTCTTGTGAGACTGGGAGGATGTGACAACCGGCAGTTTAGGGAGTTATTTTGAAAACCCGCATTACGTTAAAGTTCGTTTATAATTTTTATTTGAAATTTTATTTCACAACGAACCTGTAAGACCTATTTTATGGATATTTATAATTAAAGATGTTATGAAATTCGTGAATTATGTTCATAATTCATTTTTGATTTAATGCTCGGTGATGTATTCTTAAATTCTCACTGGCACTAGGTTGACTCTGGCACTAGGTTTACCTAACGAAAGATTTTTATGATTCGTTTTACGAGTCCGACTATATATAATTATTTACGAGATGTTTTCGGGAGATATTGAAGTTTTGAAATGAGTTCGGGTTCGGGCCACATGTTTTACATTTACCCACGTTACCCGCTCCACACCATTAGTAATATTATTATTACTATTATTATTATTATTATTGTTATTATTATTATTATTATTATTATTATTATTATTATTATTATTATTATTATTATTATTATTATTATTATTATTATTATTATTATTATTATTATTATTATTATTATTATTATTAACATTTAAAAAAAAAAAAAAAAAAAGGGAAAGAAAAGAGTTAACTACAAGGGTCCTTGTGGTTTTCGGTTCATAAGCAACACAACAACACCAACACCTCACACCTCATCTCTCTCTTTTCTCCCTCACCACCTAAACCCTAGCCGCCGCTCACCTTGGGCCGGCCACCGCCGTCGCACCGCCACCCTCAACACCAAACAAACACCACCATATTATTCCTTGTTTCATCCTCTTTCTTTTGGTATATCATACACACCCTAAAACATCCATTAACATCACGAAATCTTTAAAGATCCGGTCGAGTTATTATTATTTTCACTAGATCCGCACGTTTGGAGGTTCAAGAAGGTGAGTGAGCTCGTGTTGGTACCTTGGGTACCTCGATATGATGACCAAACCGTGGCTACACGGATGATTTTTGATGGGAATCGAAATATTATGTTGGGAAATAATGATTTTTGATATTAAGAATGAGTTTGGTATCCGGGTCTTGGTGATATCTCATGGGGTCGAACGAACCATGAGTCTTGGACTCACGGATTGATGTGGGTTCGAGCCGTATGGCTCGTTATCCTTCTTGTTGTGATCTTGGATCTTGGTTTTCATGATTGTTTGCTTGGGAGTTTGACTAGACTCGATTGAGTCTCGATGCTCTTGGCCGAATGGTTGTTGTTGATGTCGCGACCCAAGAGGGTGTTTGGGACAGTTTTGATTGGCTCGTTTGAGCTTTTGCCGAGACCAATATGGTTCTTGGTCGAGTCTTCTTTGACTCATAATTGTTGCCGAGACCCTATGTGGTCGATTGGTTAATTTGGTGTGCTCGTTGGAGCTTATTTGGTTACCTTTGATTTGTGTTTCGAGCCATTGTGGCTCGTGATGTGTACCGAGACTCATTTGAGTTGTATAGACCCGGGTTGGCTTGGTAAACCAACCCGAATGTGACTTGGTTATAATTATTTACTTATGACTTGTATTGATAACTTGGTTTTGGTTTTGGCTTTGGTTGAATATTTCGGCCGAATACTTGTGGGTCGAGACCACGTTTGGTCTCGACAATGGATATTTGGTATTGTGGAGTTGTTGACGAAAAGTGTGATTGGGGACCGATTATGAGACGGTCACTTAGATTGACGGAGATAGGTTAGTCGGGTGCCGTAGTCGGACCCTATTGTTGTAGCACGTGGATTGAGATTGTGTTGGACGGAGATATTATTGATTGTTATGACTTTTCATGTTATTTTGGACTTGGACAATGAGCCGAGAGTCATGACTCGGACATGTGACCATTTCGTATAACTCGATAACTATTACAATTAAAACGTAAATAATAAAACTCGTAATAATAATTATTGGTAATATAATCGTTTATATGAATATATAGACGTGAATAACGTATATATAATTATATAGGCGCGTATATTAATAATAATAATCACGAGTCGTATTATAAATAATACAACTAGATATATATTAGGCTACGAAAGTGGCGTAATATTATTGAACGTATTATTATTAATTTAAAGAAATGGATATAGAACGAGGAACTCTCGACAAATTATTAAATATTAAATAAAATGTATTTTGTATATATGACGAGTAAACTTATCGAGTTATGCGGAATCGTTGTCACTCGAGTCCAGGTAAGTTTTATTTGTGACTTTCGTGTTGTCATGGATATATGACGATTAATATAAACGTTTTCTATAACTAAATAACCACTTAACCGTAAGGTTGAATCGGGTTATTTGGCTATATGAAATGAATATATTAATGGGCATCGTATCCTACGACGCCCATAGGTTGTGGTATATGTAAAGTGTAATAAATTGCGAGTGTATATATCGGGAAATCTGGCCAATTTGACAATATATATGAGAAATTTATTAAACTAAGATATATACCATATAGTATTTATGTGCTATGTGCTTTAGGTTGGGTGTAATCTTGGAACGGTATGTTACGTAAATAAATATGAGGATTATCAAATCGACGGATTCGATAAACTTCGGCGATTTATTTAAATGATATATTGGGCTAATATTAGATCCATAGTTTATTTTGTTATTCTTTGTGTGATCTTTCGGTTTGTCTTGAGTCGACCCACCACCCGTATGGATACCAAACGTAAATACACCAAACTAATACGAAATGGATTTTCGGAAATAAAACGGATTCTCGTCCGGGTTTGGGAATATTTTAAATTTGAGGAAATGATTTCTGAACGAGTTAATATTGTTAGGTCGTGCCGAGTCCGTAGTTGCTGTTTCGTGAGTTATTATACATCTTATTTCTACCGACTTCTTCTTGCTATTTTCTGGACTTGAGGTGAGTCATAGCCCCACTTTTTCTTGAACTATGTTTTCAATACTTGGGGTGAGAAACGTGCAAATCATTTTATGTGGACTATTATCGCTTTTATATGCTTTCTAAACTTGCTATGCGTAAGGACTAGGATATATTGTCAGCTTTAGTCACACATTTTGCGTGTACTATTCAAGGTTGGCTTATTTGGTTATTGATGGATTGTCAGCTTTAGTCACATATTTGTTGTGTGTACTATTCAAGGTTGGCTTAATTAGATACTGTAGTGTGCACCTATAGGTTATTAATACTTCGGCGGTTATCCGAGTATTTATTGGTATTGCGGGAGTTACCCGAATATCTTTGTTAGAACGGAGGGTATCCGTGTGTTAGTTTGGAGCGGAGGGTATCCGCAGGCTTTTAGCGAATCCTTAGTCTAGCTAGCAAGCGTTTTGCGTATATGTCCACTATATTGTTAGATGAATTTAAACCTATGATCTCACCAGCGAAAGCTGACTTTTAGCACGTTTTCTCAGGTAATTAAGTGATGAGATGCATGCTTGGAATGGAAGGCTCGGCCAAGGCTCATGGTTGATGGATCTATTTTTCTAAACTCTGATAATAAATTTTGGACCTACTGTTATATTATTTTGGGCCTGACTCTGAATGATGTTGGGATAAATGTAAACGTTAAAACCCCGTTTTGGTTGTGTTTTTATTTTGTTTACTTTATCTCGTTCTATATTGTCTTGTGTTGGATACCAATCCCCGTAGCACCCCGAAAGCTTGTTGAGTCTTCCGCTGTATCAAATTTTAGGGGTGTTACAGAGGAGAAAACCTATGATCGAGAAGAATTGAAAGCAGAAGTAGCAGCTGCTATTGGAAAACTAAATGCAGAACAACAAAACATTTATGAACGAATCGTACATTCGTCACGGATGGGCAAACAAGAATTGGTCTTTGTATATGGACATGGTGGAACAGGCAAGACTTTTTTATGGAAAGCGATTATCAATACACTCCGTTCAGAAGACAAAATAGTTTTGGCTGTCGCATCATCTGGGATTCCATCTTTGTTACTTCCATCAGGTAGGACAGCTCACTCGAGATTCAGGTTGCCACTTGAATTGACAGATGAGTCAATGTGCTTCATAAATAAAAACACGTTGTTGTCAAAATTGTTACAAGAAACTGAATTAATCGTGTGGGATGAAGCACCAATGAATGATCGACGATGTTTTGAAGCCTTAGATAGAACATTAAGAGATGTTTTAAACAATCCAGACACGCTGTTCGGTGGTAAGTCGATAATGTTGGGAGGCGATTTTAGGCAGACGTTGCCTGTGAAAAAAAAGGGTTCTAAGGCAGACATAGTTAATTTGTCAATAACTGCATCCTACCTTTGGCGACATTTCAGGGTGTATAAGCTGAAGCAAAATATGAGATTGTTGCAGACACCACTTAACCATGAAGAAAAAATGAAAACAAGCAAATTTTCTTCTTGGTTACTTAATGTAGGAGACGGCAATATTGGAGAACATGACGAACAAGACCCACAAAACACCAAATGGATTACAGTTCCAGAAGAATATCTCATTCCAGACAATGAAAACGGCGTAAAAGAGCTTATCAATTTTATATACGACAAAAAAACACTGGAATCACCATCAGCTCAAATTCTTTAAGAAAAAGCGATTGTCTGTCCTAAAAATGAGACTGCTGATGCAATAAACAAAGAGGTTTTATCAATGATACAAGGCGAAAGCAAAACATACTTAAGTTCAGATGAAGCTATTCCGGTAGGAAAAGACGGTGTTGCAATAGAACTTCTGTATCCTCCGGAATACTTAAATACACTCAAATTTCAAGGTCTACCGCCGCACTATCTTACACTTAAAATTGGAACTCCGATTATGTTACTCAGGAATGTTAATCTTGGAGGTGGCCTCTGCAATGGGACACGATTGATAGTTACACAAATGCTATCAAAGCTAATAGAAGCAGAGATCATCACGGGCAGCAAAATAGGCGAGAAAATATTTATTCCAAGAATTCCTTTGACAATCAAAGACCCTAATTACCCATTCATTTTCAAGAGGAAACAATTTCCAATTAGGTTATGTTACGCAATGACGATCAACAAGAGCCAAGGCCAGTCTTTAAAAAAAATTGGCATCTATCTTCCAGAGCCAATAATCGGTCACGGACAACTTTACGTAGCTCTCTCAAGATCGACAACCCCCTACGGTCTAAAACTTCTTATTAAAAAACAGGAAGGGCATGCGTGCAATCAGACCAAAAACATAGTTTACAAAGACTTCTTAGAAACCATTTTACACACGCAGGTTGTTTGAGAACATACTAGATAGAAAATAACATGTGAAAAAAAAATTTAGGATTACCTTTATCTATTTATTTATTTTCATTTTTTATATTATTTGCCTTTTGAACACTTCCTTTGCATTTTCTTCTTTGGTTTCTTATTATATGAAAAATAAATGTTTGTTGTTACTTTTTTTTTCTAACCTCGTTTGCATCTTATTTAGTATATGATCATATGAAACTAACTAATTATTTTATATATTTTTTCAGGATGCCAATAACTAATATTCAAGATCTCAAACCAGGGACCACAAATGCAGTTATAGAAGCAAAAGTATATCGTGCATGGACAGCCCGAGATCCACCAAGCACAATAGAAAAAGGCTACAGAGCAATCTTATTGGACAGACAGGTAAGTTAAAAAAACTTTAAAAAAAAATTACTATTATATATGTTTCTATTTTGTAATGTTATTCAATTAACGTAGGGCGACGCAATACAAGCAAATATGGAACCTGAAGATATTCACCATTTTAAAACCATTTTGGTTCCTGGCAAAGCACACGTATCTCAGACTTTCAGTGCATTACAACAAATAATTGGCAATAAACACTCGAAAATCCCACATCCCTATCATTTACTAGACTGACACAACTTAATGCTATACCCCCCGAAAGTTTCCCACATCACTATTTCAACTTTTTGTCTTACAATCAGCTACCTACCAGAGTAGTTGAGCCACGTGGTCAAACAAAGAAGCCATACCCAGTCCTTACAGGTAATACACATTTCTCTTAAAATATTTTTATTCTATACCATAAATTCCTTTAAATAATTAATAAAATTGTACCTTTATATTTGCAGATTATATTGGCTGTTATGTTTACTCAAGTGAAACTGAGAAAATCGGCAACCCAAACAGTAACCAGTCTATCATACGCCGAATTGGAATAGAGAATCTCAAGTAAGTTCCTACATTGATGATACAAAAATAAGTGTCAGCCATACATTTTTTCACTTAATATATAACACTATTTTTTAAAACTAAACAGCCGAAACTATATTGAATTAACACTCTGGGATAGTCTGGCACAAAATTTCAAGAAAGAAGAAATTGATGCACTTGAAAAACCGATAATAATCGCCGTCAGCTCATGCCGAGTCACAAGATATCGAAACAGAGGTACAGTTATAAATATTACTATAAAATCACCCGTTAATCGCAACTTTAAATTATAACACATTCTATAATAAGAAATTTCCAACAACAGATTTACAACTTTCTTCGACAGCAGCAACATACTACTATATCAACCCTACGATTCCACAGCTTGAACAATACCAGGCACAGTAAGATATTCTACATTTACTGATTACTTTATGTCAAATATATATTTATAATAAAAAAACTTATATCAAAATCAATATCTAACAGGTACAGAGAGCTGTACAACCAGCAACCACAACTTGATGTTATCAGATGTCATTTCAAAAGTAGAGAACAAGAAAAGTACAAGAACCGAATTCCTCTAAATCTACTCATCAAACAAAATCCAGACCCTTACTAGGTAACTTACTATAAACTCAGTTTTAACCCACTACAATAACTACTTCAAATAACAAATATAAATAACTATTTCTACTTAACAAATTATTTATAAATTGCTTTACTTGAAAAAAAAATACAAAACGTGCAGTTTACCTGTGAAGGAACAATAGTGTCTGTGAACAAAAACCGTGATTGGTATTATGTTTCATGCAACTCCTGCAGCAACAAAGCAAGGAACACCAACGGCGTTTACGACTGCAAAGAACACGGCCTTTTGTCATAAACAGATTACAGGTAATGTTATACACCACAAGAAAACATAATATTTATAAAGAATAATATTTAACTTTTTTTATATGCAGATACAATTTCAAGGCAATTATAACAGACAACACTGAAACAGCACAGTTCACGTTCTTTACACCAAAAGCGGATGAAATTGTCGAAATTGACTGCCCATCTCTGGTCAAATCCATTGACAATCCAGACCTACGCACATTCCCACCAAAAATTGACACAATAGTGGGAAAGCAACACACATTCCAGTTCTATTTCGGTAATACGTGCAAACAAGGGTCAGTGGAATTTATTTTCAACGACATATTTTATGACACAGAAGCACCCAAACATATTGAAGGCACATCTTCAGGTAAATATATATATATATATATATATATATATATATATATATATATATATATATATATATATATATATATATATATATATATATAGACAAACCATATTGAAACATACAGCTACATATAATCCTCATAATTAATAGTGAATGCAGAGACAATATTCGAAGACCCTGCTACTATACAGCACACACCACCAATGGAAGTACCTCAAATAACAGAGACACCAGAAAAAGAAACACAGATTGTTGAACATCCATTAGGTATTCTATCTAAATTACAAGTCCCTTTACTATTACTATTGTTTAAATTCTTATGTGTGTCTATATATAAATTTTCTATACGGTCAAATATACGTATATAAATTTAACTGAAACAGCCAATTTTTTTATTCTCATGACTTACTTTAAATGCAGAACCACCATTTGAACAATCAACTGGCATACAGTATACATTAACAGCTACACCATCTCAAATAATAGAAACACCAGAACAAGAAACACATATTGTTGAACATCCATCAAGTATTCGATCTAAATTACAGATTTTTTTTTAGTATTCTTAATATTGTTAAGTCAATAAGAGAAAACTATCCCTTGATTATTGCATAAACTACAGCAACATCACCGCCATATACCGGAATGCAAACACGATAAAAAACAGACGCAGGAATGGGACCAGACACAAGCCACAAATCAGCAAGGCGTCCGGTCTTTGCAGAAGAACAGGTCGACACCAAAAAAAAAATAAAGCTTGATCAGCAAACCACTTACGGAAATGAAAGCCAGTTGTTTTGTGAAGTACATGTTAAAAAAGCAACCACCTTTTGACAATCAGGCAGGAAAATCTATGTAACTGCCATTCTAAGTATGTAAGCGTTATAATAACGCTACTTTGTTACACTACTTAATGTAAATATATGGGTAAAATAAAACGTCATGTAACCACTAGAACTGCAACTTACCTAATATGCAGATGCACCTTTTGTAAAACTACTTTTTCTTATAATAAGTTAGCTTTTTAGCATATATATGCATTTACCTATATTCTTTTTGTTATACAAACTAGAAGCATCTTGACAAAACAAAACCAATGCTTCTACTCTCTTTCTACCGTTAAGTAGCATATTCAATAAACAAAATATATAAAGATTAAAAGACCCAAAATTCACATCTTTTATTCATAAAGCAAATATCTTACACATACATCAGAAACATGGATAGACCCATTAAAAACAACATCCTAAAGCACAACATAAAATAACACCATACAACTAAACAAACCAACGATACTAAATATTTTACAATAACAGACACGAAGTCGACCATGATAACATGTTACTCTAACCATGCACATCCATAACCATAACATGACGCTGTTTCTTAGCCCTAGCCTCACGAAGCAGATCCAAAAAAGTTAATAAAGATTGCAAAATATCTCCATTCTTTGCCTGCGCTTCAACCAAACACTGCGCCGGCACATCAAAGTCACTAAAAATGTGTCCCTCTTCAATAAGCTCAGCAAACTTTGCAATCTTACCCCGCAAACCATCACGCCATTCAGTTACTTTCCTGATCAAACCCTCAATCTCACTTTCTTCTTGGATAAACAAAAACTTGAAACAATCTTTTATTTCATCCGATCCACAAAGTTCTTTTAGTTCTTCGAAATTTGGAATGGAAACCATTTTTTTTTGGAAAGCAATTTTTAAACATAAGTTAGCTTAGTTAAGTAAAAATGATACCACATACTCACTCTTATATACCCATAATAGACAACTAATACCAGTTACACTAACTAGAATTTTGTTTGCAAAAAAAAATAATAATAATAAATATACATATATACATTAACAAAAAAGAAAATAAAAAATTTTAAAAAATATATACAAATATTACTTTAACTTACAGAAAAAAAAACACACGCACACACATTCCCCACGGCTATACGCAACCCGTTTATTACAAAATATCATAAAAACCTAAAGTATCTAAATATTATCCTCAAAATATATTGACCGAAACAAACACATATAAAAAAATAATGTCTTAGAAACCCGCTTACAAAAACCCACATATGATACAAAAAAATTTTTTCCCTTCCGAAAAGAATTTATATTTACACATTTAAAAAATAATAAATAAATACATTAACGGATATTACAAACGGTCTCAATAATAACACACAGTTTTTTTACTCATAAATCCCGCTTGTTATAAATATAAATAAATTATACTATTTCTCAAAACATAACGGGGTCATTAACGCTCATTAATTTTTAATCCGGCCTCCTATTGGTCTATTATTATGGAGAAATGCGCCTATACACACGCTCCTAGGTAATGCATAGTGTGGCAAAACTTTATTGGTTGGTTTGTGGTTAGGCAAACACTATTCACCACCGTTTTCCCATAATTTACAACGTAATAGCATACATCAAATCAGTTCCAGAAGTTTCACTCTCACACAACTATCAGTCTCCAAAAATCCCACCCTCTCTGCCCTCCATTTTCTTCATGAATCTTCTTCACATCAAACTATTCAAAAAAAATGATATAACAAAGAAGGGAGAATTGAGGTGAGTGTAGGGTTCTTAAAATCTTTAATTACCGGTGCGTTTCTTATATGAGATGGGAAGAAGTGGCGGTGGAGGTGTAGCAAGGATTCCAATGGGGTCAAGAAAGGCGGTACACCCAAATTTGCTATACTTATGTGATATTAATTGGAGAAATGTTTGAATCAAAATTTCACCAAATGATCAAGGACATGGTTTGCTGCTGCAAAACGGTTTAAAGGTAAAGACCTATTCTACTGTTGTTTTATTTTTGTTCATTTTAACTATTAAATTTTATTACTATTGGGATTTACATCAAGGTGGTAGGTAAGCGGGCAACAAGCTGCGCCGCCACCCCTTTCTGAATAGCAAACCCTATTCTACTGAAAACATAATCGTGACCCCTTGGGGCCGATATATTGCTGCGAACAATCTTACGAACCCGATCCAAGAAGCGCACAGCTTCAGGGGCTAAGGAACCAAAAGTGTCAAATGCAAAAGGAACAAACACGTGTTGATTCTCGGAGCAGGCTTTATCATGTTTGTCCACTTTCTTCGTCTCAGCCTTCATAACAGCTTGCCCAGCCGTAAACCCATTACCCCGAAGATCCACGAGGGGGGACACACCAGTGAGGTCCACACAAGATGTTTCCCCCCTGCCCATCCAAAAACCAAAACATCAGCGGGCTGCAGGGAGGACCTCCCCTCTGTAGGGTCTGTAAGAAAATTTACGGGAGCTTCCTTTTTCGCCGAAATCCCTGCCCTCCGAAGGACATCAACCAACACATCCCGCACCAAGTCGTGACGGTACTTAAACCCCGGGAGCTCTTTGCAGTGCACCGCATGTTCCCCAAACTTGTCCAAGGCGACCTTATGACACACAGGACAAGGCTCGTCCACTGGGAACAACGGGATCATTAGACGATATTTAAGGATCGCCCTATATTCGATTGGAGACATGTGCTGCCCTAGCCCCTCAATGGGGATGACGGTAAGGAAATCCTGTGTGTGCGGTTGCTGCAGACATTCCATAACAGCCTTCTATCGCGGGGACAAAACAAAGTCCATTCCCAAATTCTGGGAGATTTTACAGTAGAGGGCACTCGTCAAAGTTTCCTGAGGTTTTGTTCATGAGGCTGATAATGTCTATAATGGCCCAAGAAATAAGTAAGTTTTCAAATATTGCTATACTTCAATTGTTTGATTAATTTCGAACTCGATGTAGGTCAATCGGTAGTTTAAGAGTTAATGAGTTGTTTGTTTCCGTTTATATAACGGCCTTATGTGGTTTTCGGCTTATGTTTCATAAGTGCTTTTTTTTTTTTTTTTTTTTTTTTTTTTTTTTTTTTTAATATAAGTTAATAAGTTTCAAAATAAACACCAAATAATGAGGTTATGAAACTTAAGCCAAAAACCACTTAAGCCATGAGACCGCTATATAAGACGAAACAAACACCCCCTTAGTATATAAAAGAGACTACAAACGATAAACTCTTTTAGAATTAGTAGGTGTGACAGAGCGTAGTTCTGAATTTTTTAACAGATAGTTAATTAGTATATTCAGTTTGGAAATTGAGAATCTGGTATGGTCTTAGGATAAGTAAGTCATGTTTTTTTGTTAGTGTATAGTTTACTAAGAGGAATATTACTGAAAAAGCTTTGGTTGTGTATTTACTGAGTGATAATGGACTATAACTGCATCAAGTAAATGTCTGAGAAAATCTATAATCATTTTCGTACATCAACCTCCAAAAAGTCACTATTGGTTTGGTCACAATCCATGTGAAGTATTCTGTTTTGGTTGACACTATATAAAAATTGACCACAGTAAACTTTATTTTGAATGGTAAGTTGCAAAGATATTTTGTCACTAGAGTTTCTGAAATCTAGGGCTATGATTAAAATGACACAAAGAAAGCTCCAATTGTATCGTTTATGGTCTTTACTTAAGCTATGGAAGCTGAGAAAGCTATGAAGGCATATAATGGATATGCAACGTTTTTATTTTTTTATGATTTCTGCGGGTGGTTGGTTGATTTCTTATTATTAGGATTAGATAACTAGCTATAACAAAATCCAGAAAATAATGTAGTTAGCAATAAATTTTGCCATTTTAGACTCATATATATTGTACGTGCTTATGGATCAAAGGAATGAGGTAATATGGAGTTTATAATTGTTTGTGATTAAAGCTAATGTCATAATAGCTTTTTGATAATAGGGAATCAAATCTTTAGTTGACATAAAATCTTGCATATGTACATCTTTCCTTTGTTCTATATCTTTCACTACAAGAATCAGGAGAACAGGCGACGAACAGTTTCCCGGCGACATTATGTCGACGGCATAAGGCAGAAAACGACAAAAAAAACGATTGACCGAGGCCAACTGCGTTGAATTTTTCATAATCGTATTTTCCCGTCGACATGTCGACGGTAACCTTTTAGAATATTTTTTTAGCCTCAATAATTCACCAAAGTTGGGCGCGAAATTTACCCGCTAATATATTCCCGTCGACATGTCGACGGGAATATATTAATAACGTTTTATCCCACAGTTAACGTGTGATTAAGCATAATAATTATTATGTTTTAACAGTCCCGTCGACATGTCGACGGGAGTATATTACTAATTATAAACATTTTTAATAAATGGGTAAAATATTGGGCGGGATATTTTCCCGCTTTATTGTTCCCGTCGACATGTCGACGGGAATATATCTTCAAAAATCAGGCTATATATATCCTCACAAATACATTCCCGTCTCATTTTTTTTACCAATATATACATTCTCACAAAATTATTTCCGTCTCATTTTACACATCTCACAAATAATTTAATCGTCAATTCTTACAAGACACACATGACTTGGCGTGGTTGCACAGTTGAAGAGGAGTACTCAAAAATCTTGTCACACGAGCTCCTCTTTAATGAAGTTATGTTAACTTTTGGTCATGCAGTTTATGAGGAATATGGTGATTTTAAGGATGCTGAACCGTGGATGAGAGATAAGATTATCGAATGGTGTAGGAAAAAGCCGTACTACAAAGAGTACATGGATGAGCTAGATGCTGCTGAAGCTCAAGCTGCTGCTGAAGCTCAAGTTGTTGCTGTTGGAGGTGAGGATGAAGCTGAAAGTACGTTGGAAACAAAACTTGATAATCTGGGAAATAGGATCACAAATCTTGAAGCTACGTTTGCACATATCAAGGAAATGAGAGCAAGGAAGGGAAAAGATGGTGCGAGTTCGAGTAAAGCGGGAAGTAGCCGCAAAAAAAATAAACGGGTTATTTCGTTTGATCTGTTGTTTTAGTTGTCGAGTTGTTTAGTTTGAGTTGTTTCGTTTGGTTGTCGAGTTGTTTAGTTTGAGTTGTTTCGTTTGGTTGTCGAGTTGTTTAGTTTGAGTTGTTTCCTTTGGTTGTTGAGTTGTTTAGTTTGGTTGTCGAGTTGTTTAGTTTGAGTCTGTATGAAAATGCATGTGGTTAAGAACTCTTGCTTGTTTTAAATAAACAGTTTGCCTTTGTGTTTGATAATTATTGCTCCTTCAGTTCTAATTATTGCTCCACAACAACAACATTTTATTAAACATCAAAAACATCAACAACAACAGCAAACAACAACAACAACAACAACAACAACGATAACAGTACTACATATGAAATTTATCCATGTCACCTACAAGGTCACGGAGTATTGCATCCGACTGACATGCGTGGTCGTGGTTGAGATACGTTGCCATGTCAAGTTTTGCCTCCAGCACCCTTAATTTTGTCTCTAACACCAGTTTTTGTGCCTCCAACACCTGTTTTTGTGCCTCCAGCAAGTTTATTCTAAAATTTTTTTCATGACAGTTTGAGCACCTTTTTGGAGCAGATCCAGAACCGCTTGATGTTGAAGCTCCCAGAGAACCGATCATCATTTTGGCGAGTCGTTCCTCCTTCCATAAAAAAAAATTACATCCATGGTCGTCTGTCCCAGGCTGTTAAAGAGTAAACACTATTATTTTTAACAACTAACCAAATTATTTAAAGAAAAAATATGTAATTGTTCACCTGCGAGAAAGGACACGCATAGTATAGTTTACCACGGGAGTAAGATTTACACGATTCTCGCAGAACCACGTCTGCTCGTTCACAAGGACAAGGAAAAGTTTCAAATTCTGCCATCTTCTTCACCATGATAACAGTGTATGTTTGTGGTTGTGAGGTTGAGTGGTTGAATCGTGATCGGTGTGGCCCGATCTACAAGTTGAGGTGATAAAAGGTGGTGGCCAGAAAAAGATTCCGGCGGCCGGAAAATGCTGGTGTCGCCAGAAAACAGAAACTGCTAGAGAGAGATATAGTGAGATGAGTATGTGTGTGTGTGTGTTTATATTGTGAGGATAAGGTGGTAGGTAGAGAGAGATATATAGTGAGATGAGACATATCATGTATAACCATAGCATCTCGACTCGTTCGTTTAACATCTCATGTATAACCATAGCATCTCGACTCGTTCGTTTAACATCTCATGTATAACCATTGCATCTCGACTCGTTCGTTTAACATCTCATGTATAACCATTGCATCTCGACTCGTTCGTTTAACATCTCATGTATAACCATTGCATCTCGACTCGTTCGTTTAACATCTCATGTATAACCATTGCATCTCGACTCGTTCGTTTAAAATATCATGTATAACCATAGCATCTTGACTCGTTCGTTTAACATCTCATGTATAACCATTGCATCTCGACTCGTTCGTTTAACATCTCGACTCGTTTATTAATTTTATAATGGTTGGGATTTAGTATTTTGTGATATTTTAATTATTTTATTTTATATTTTAATAAATGATTTTTTTAATTATAATATAAGTAATTAATTTTAAATTTATATATTTTTTTAATTTTATAAAAGTATTTATAATAAATAATTTTTTTCAATTATATAATTAATTTAGTTTATTAATTTTATAAAACTTATTTTTTAATATTTTATAAAAGTATTTATAATAAATAATTTTTTAAAATTATATTAAAGTAATTTTATAAAAGTATTTATAATAAAGTAATTTTATAAAAGTATTTATTATAATTTTTTTTTTAATAAAAGCTATTTTCCCGTCGACATGTCGACGGGAATAAAACCGCCAAAAATTTCGTGAAAATTTTATACGTCCCGCCAAACGCAAACGACAAAATAGTGTAATATTACCGTCGACATGTCGACGGTATTAGTAATAATATAAAAAATTTCGTTTATATTCCCGTCGACATGTCGACGGGATAAAAAAAGTTATAACAAAACCAGATCTGGTCAAATTATTTGTCATAACTTAGAAAAAAAAAATTAAACCATCGATTGATTCTTCCCCTTCTCCGGCGATTGTACCACAACCACAGCACTCCACCACCACCACTCCCTCCACACCACACCACCTCCACCTCCACCACTCCTCCACCCCAACAACACCACATTATACCACCACCACAGCGCTCCACCACCACATTTACCACCACCACCACCACACGAGCACCACTGTGCACCACCTTCCCCCCTCATTTGTTTAATTCTTCCCCAACCCTTCACATGTTTAATTCTTCCCCTTCTCCCCCCCCCTTTCTTTCTTGAAAAATAAACCATCGCAGGTAATAATTTTTATTTTTTGATTAATTTTTTATTTTTTGATTTTTGTTATTGTTTTGTATTAATTAGTTTAATTTAAGTGTTAATTTTGTAATAATTTTGTTTTTTTTTTGTTTTTTTTTTTAATTATAGCTGAGACCCAAGACCACAGCCGAGAGCCCAGGACCACAGCCGAGAGCCCGAGACCACATGTAATGTGTCTCTTTTTTTATTTTTTTTAATAACTTTTGGTTTCCCGACGACATGTCGACGACAACAGTTTTTCTTAAAACTTTTGAGATATAAATGTGCTCTCTTTTAATGTAGCCCGAGCCCGGGACCGCAGCCCGAGACTGCAGCCGGAGGTCACAGCCAGTGCCCGAGACCACAGCCGAGAGCCCGAGACCACAGCCGAGACAGTATGTTGTTTTTTTTTCGTATCCATATTATTTTTTACATATCAGTATATATAGTATGTTGGACTTTGGTTAGTATATTAGGTTTTGATATAGTATGTTGGACTTTGGTTAGTATATTAGGTTTTGATATAAAAGGGATTGTTGCGGATTGTGAAATGTGATTAAGTATTAGTTTACGACACAACCAAGGTCGGTTGTGCTCATTGTGTACCCACGGTGCAAAACGAGTAGATGGAAAGACAAGAACACAACGGGGAAGAAAGTTCCTAACAAGGTGTTGCGTTACTTTCCTATCATTCCTAGGCTACAACGTTTGTACAAATCTATTCACACCGCAAAACATATGACTTGGCATGCTACTGGAAAGTCTACGGTAAACGGTATGATGCAACACCCGGTTGATGGTGAAGCATGGCAGAAGTTTGACAGCGGTAAATATTCGGAATTTGCTAACGAACCGAGAAACGTTCGATTAGGGTTGGCTGCTGATGGTTTCAATCCATTCGGCAACCTTAGTCAGACTTACAGCATGTGGCCTGTTATCTTAACAACATACAACTTGCCTCCGTGGTTATGCATGAAAGAGACTACTTTGATGCTGACGTTGTTGATTCCTGGACCTAAATCACCCGCGAAGGACATTGATGTTTACTTAAAGCCTTTGATTGATGACCTTAAGGAATTATGGAAAATACCAGGTATCCCGACTATGGACGCTGTTACAGGAAAAGTATTCAACATGAGAGCGATGCTTTTATGGACCATCAATGATTTTCCTGCTCGTAGTAGTTTGTCAGGTTGGAGTGGGCAAGGTTACTACGCATGCCCTACATGCAAAGTAGGCACTCCGGCTACGCGTGTGATAAGCAAAATAGGTTATGTTGGCCATAGAAGATTCTTAAAAAAAAACCATAAATGGAGGAGGGATACTACTACATTCAATGGTGCACCTGATTTTACAGATCCTCGTAAAAAAGAATGTCCGGCTGATATCTTGACTCAACTTGCAATATTGCCTACACGTTTGCCGGGGAAACATCCAGATTATGGGGGTGGGAAGATAAAACATAATACTACAACCGACCTGAACTGGACTAAACGGTCTATTTTCTACGAGCTTGAATATTGGTCTTCTCTTACTCTAAAACACAATTTAGATGTCATGCATATCGAAAAAAATGTGTTGGAGAGTATCTTGAACACTTTGTTAATGAATGACAAATCTAAAGACACTGCTAAGGCAAGACAAGACTTGCAAGCTTTGGGCATTCGACAGGAGTTGTGGCTCGGAAATAAACAAAACGGGAAGTGCTCGAAGCCTCAAGCTAAGTACTCCCTCACACCCGATAAAAGAAAACTGTTCTGTCAATACATCAAAACAATTAAACTGCCAGATGGGTTCGGATCCAAGTTCAAGTCGAAAGTGACCAAAGATGATAACAATATAACGGGCATGAAGTCTCATGATTGTCATATAATGATGCAACGGTTACTTCCTTATGGACTTCAGCAATACCTGGACACACCGACTTATACACCATTAATCGAGCTTTGTTCATTCTTTAAGCAAATTTGTGCCCGAACTTTGATGGTGAATGACATGGTGAAAGCTAAAGAACAGTTGATCAAAATTTTGTGCAGTCTCGAGCAAATGTATCCTCCTGCTTTTTTTGACATTATGATTCACTTCGTTATGCATTTACCTGAGAGGCTATTCAAGGCGGGCCTGTTTCATTTCGGTGGATGTATCCATTTGAAAGATACATGAAGAAGCTAAAAAACTATGTACGAAATAAAGCTAAGCCGGAAGGTTCAATAGCGGAGGGTTATGTTGCAGACGAAGCATCAACTTTTTGTTCTCGTTATTTTTGGGGCGAAATTGGGACGAAATTTAATCGTCCCACTGCATCTCAGGGCTGTCCTCTTCCAACAAGTGATTTCCAGGTGTTCCAATCACTATGTAAAACGTCTGGTAAAGTGACAATTATTCGGTTAGGTCTCCAAGAAATGAAGAAAGTGATATGGTATGTACTTCACAACAGTCTTGAGATCGACGCGTACATGAACGAGTTCGAGAGGTACGCGTTTTTATTTCGAAATTTCTTTTTCCCAAGTTATCTTTTTGATTAATTCTAATATCATGTCCATTTTCAGAGAACATCCTAATAGCGACATGCAACAAGAATTTCCTAGATGGTTTCAGACGAAGGTAAACTTATCATATGTAATTCCTTGTATAAATAACGACTATATATATTACTCATCTCCATCTATTCTTATCTTTGTTCATAGATCGGTAAACTTTACACAGACAATGACCCAAGGTGTACTCCAGACTTATTCGCTTTGGCTTGTGGACCATTATCGACCGTAACCTCAGTTCACACTTGCGTAGTCAACGGTGTGAAGTTTGTTGTACACAGCCGCGATGTAAAACGTACAACTCAGAACAGCGGAATTTGTTCTCCTGGCGAGAAGGAAGGAGAAATGTATTATGGCCAGCTAGAAGAAATTCTGGAGTTCGCGTATACCCAATTCAAAGTTGTGCTGTTTCGAGTTAAGTGGTTCGACTTGGTCAAAAGAGGTAGAGTCGAACGTTATAACACTAGAAACAACATGACACAAATTTAGGCATGTAGCACAGCGTTTGAAGATCAACCTTACATTCTCGCAACACAAGCAAAACAAGTCTTCTACCTTGAAGATCCTGCCAGACGACCACTCCATTGGAAGGTCGTCCAAGAAGTGAATCACAACACAACCTGGGATGTCATTGTGACAGAAGACGATGATGATGTGATACATGGCAACAACTCATCAAATCTCCAACTGTCTGCTAATTTGAATGATTTGGCATTTGAAACCTTAAATATCGATGGTCAATCAACGTTAGTTGAGGCACCACCACCAATCATTCAAGTTGATGACGACGGTGAATTTATTGATGATGAGGATGACGATCCTTATGATTTAGCAGACTCTGATGCAAACAATTCTGATGATGAAGTTGAAGATGCGACTCATGCTGTTTATGATAGTGATGTAGATGTAGCAGATTGATCTTAAATTGTAACTTGTAAAACGACACTTAGCTTATTTGAATGAAATTGTTATGGATTTTTTAAATGTGTATATTTATTTTAAATGTGTATGTATTTGAATGTGTGCATGCTTATGTTAATTTGTTCCTTAATTTCTATATGTTAATTCAACTTGTACTTTTACAGATGGCAGCAGTTGCGCGAGGTCACGGTGGTGACGGTGCCGATGACCCACCACCACCTTATCGTTCGATTACTAGCAGTCACCGTAGTGGTAAGAAAATTAAACTTGATAATTTGAATTTTGTTACTTGTTATTTTTTAACGTTTTCACTCACTTCAATTGTAGGTTCGTCACAAAAACCTCGACGAGGAGGTAGAGCGAGACAAGCTGGTGGCAGGGGTGGAGGTCGGGCTGGCGGCAGGGCACAGGTCCGTGAAGCCAACAAAAACAAAGACCTCAGGAAAGCTGTGACTGCCTCAGGCCCGCAATCGATCGAGTTCGAGTGGGGTGATCAGAAGACATTGCATCATGTTGGGCCCAACAGCGCATGGTTCGGTAACTATGTTGGCGAGCTGGTTAGGTCCTTGCCGTTGCACTATCCCTCCTGGCACAACCTTGACGAAGCGACTCAACAGGGCTTCATGAACCGACTCGGGGTCAGTTATTTTTTTCCTTTTAATTATATCTTTATATTTAATTCTTTGAATGTGTACATTTATTTAAATTTGTTTAATTGTGTACATTTGTTTAAATTTGTTTGCAAGAATTCTTCGACTTGCAGACCCACATGAACTCACCCCATTGGGAAACCATTAAGAAGGGCCTCAATGCATACATTGCTAAGGTCTACTCCGACAACAAGGGCACGATGAAGAGGGTTTACTTCGACGGGGAGGGTGGGCCTGAAAAAGTGGATGAGATACGAAGAAACCCTCCTCCGAACGTCGAGCCATCTGTGTGGGAGGAGCATATCAAGTTTTACATGAATGAGAAGACCCTGAAGCGTGCTGCTGTGAACAAGGAGAACCGAAAGAAGTTGAAGGTGTACAGCCGTCAGGGTTCCAAGTCATTGGCCGCTATTCGCCACGACTACGTAAGACACATTTTATTTTTATACAAGTATTTTGTTTTTATAAAATTATTTAATTATAATTATATAAAAGTAATTAATTTTGATTTTATAAAAGTATTTAAGTTTAATTAAAATAAATATGGTGTTTGATTTGCCATTTTTAATTTGTTTCATCTTATACATATGCATGTGTATATACAGTTTCTGAACAGCAAGGACAAAAAATACCCGTCCCTCATCCAGTCGTTTTACGACACACACTGCGACAGTGATGGTATGTGGTTGCAGGATGAGGCTCGTGTTCAATATGTAAGTATCTTTTATTTATTTATTTTTAATTTATTATTTATTTATTTATTTTTTAATTTATATATATATATATATATATATATATATATATATATATATATATATATATATATATATATATATATAAATTTTCTCAATTTTTTTCTCAATTAAATAGGAAGAGATGGTCCGGCTGCGAGATCTGGGAGCGAATACGCCGGAAGGGGTGGCGTACACGGAGGAGCAGATACTTGCTAAGGTTTTGAAGGGCAAGCAACGAGGCCACATCGCCGGACGGGGTAGGGTCGTACCCGGGCTCTCCAGGCCACCGTTACCATACACCCCGCCTCCACCTCCAGGTATGTACAGTTTGATAATATATTAATTATAGATTACTCGATCATGACTCAAATTAAGTATTGCAATAGATGTTTTTTAATTTTGATTGTTTCATTTTCAGAATACGCTGAGATGGAGAAAAAGCTTGCTGAGGCCGAGAAGAAGATTGCTGAGGTCGAGGAGAATCGCCTTCGAGAAGCTGAAGAGCATAAGAAGTTGAAGGCGGAGATTGCTTTGATCACAGGTTTTATCTCCTCCAACCCGCGATGGAACGAGTATGTTAGTCAGGCGGGTTCTCAGCACGTGGATGGCTCAGGCAGTGGCGTTGGAGGTAGTGGCTCAGCTGGAGGGAGCGGGAGTCGCAGAGACGATGAGGATGGTTCTGGCGATGATGAGGGTCCTACTGATGATCACGAGTGATTTTGGATGTAGAGGTACAAACTTGGGTATTTTGTGTTGTACTTATGCTTGAAACAATATTTTGGCGACCCATATGTTAGTATTGTATAGTTTAACCTTTTGGCGACTTGAACGTCGCGGATATTAAAACATTTGTGGATATGGCAGCTAGGTTTAGACATTACCACACCCCGTTTTGTAGACTTTATATGTTTTTATTCATTTTGAGGGTGTTTAGCGATATTTTGCAAGTGTTATAGCCGATGGCGAGTTATACGTTTAGGACATGTTGATATTGAGTGGTTATAGGTGCTTGTAATGTTACAGGTTTTGGTAGATTTTTTCCGGAAAATCCGGAAAAAATCTGGAAAATTGCTATATTTGCAGCCTGCTGTTAGCAGGGTGTTAACAATGATACTGTCGACATGTCGACGGCATCATTGAAACATAATTATTGGTTATTTAATGATACCGTCGACATGTCGACGGTATCATTAAAACAAAAACAGTGTTTTTCATATCATGCCGTTGACATGTCGACGGCATTATATTAAAAACTATACTTTTGTTTTAATGATACCGTCGACATGTCGACGGTAGCATATAAACCATAATTATATTCAACTAATTAAAACGTTAATCATTTATATGGTACCGTCGACATGTCGACGGGAAGAGTTTGACGGACACAAATTTCTTTGACCGGAAAAACGACGTGGGACCCACAGTGTCGACGGTGATTGTCGACGGGAACACTGTTCCCGTCGAAGCACAGCCGTCAATGTGGTACCGTCGACATGTCGACGGTAACGTATTATTCCGTCGACATGTCGACGGAAAGGGCTTAAAAATGTCGCCGGGGAAAGCCTCGATTGTAAAAATGTCGCCGGGGAAAGCCTCGAAAAGGGCTTAAAAATGTAGAGTTAAAAATCTTAAGAAAAAATATTCGAGTCAGAACAAACCTTATAACAAAAGTTTTGTTGCAGCCTCCAAAATACATTTTTTGCACTCGAAAAATATAGAAACAAGATCATTAGGGTGCCGCCAATTAGGATATACATAAAGAGTTAACACGGAAGAACATAAAGACTTAGGTGTATTTCCCATTCGAAAAAATCAGCTATTTAGAAGTGATTATATGTTTATATCTCAATAATCACTTCTAAATAGCTGATTTTTTCAAAATCTCTTCTATATTGCAGCCTGTGGTTTTCATGTTGCATAATTTGATAATGGAATTGATAGAGGCTCACGAAAGAGCTGGATCCAGGGACGCGGTCCTGTAAAGATTTACCGTGCTAATAATGATGGTTATGTGGCTCAGATATGAGATACGTTGTTGATGTAGCTTTGACATTTTGATTGGAACCCTTTCGGGATGGAAATTACCAGGCATATATCTCTTGCACACATAAACTAAGAAACGTTATAGATTTCAGGTAAGTTTAAAAAAAATCAATTCCGGTATTTTCATCTTATATAATATTCGCGTTACACATGTTTGAAATAGTAGCCCATTTATATAGGAATCTGAAGAAAATCATAATCTGAGTTATTGATGTCCTTGCATATTAACGACGACAGAAAGGTTTAGATACGTATTTTCAACGACGGCAGAAAAGGATGCAAGCGGCTGATCGCAAGGCCAAGGTCATGTAATTCTGAGGATGGTTTAAATGGTGACACATATAACTTGCTTGCATTGGAAATGAAGATCATGTAAAGGGTGCAACCACTCATCCACACAGCCTCTATGCAAGGGTTAGTGTCTACACGATAAATGCTTATGATTAAGTTAATATTCTACACATTAACAAAACAGCTTACTAAATGACAATAAAAAAACCTGTTGTAAATTTGATTTTGATTTTTTTATTGACGTTGGTATTTTTCAGGTGTGGTGACACATTTGATCAGTAAATTTGATTTCTGGGAGGTGGAATTCATCTACTAATGTCGGAATTACTTATTGGGGTGTTTGGCACTTCTTATTGGCATAATACATTATGCAATTTCAGCAAGCTCAATACAATATAATTGACAGCGGCTGCTAATGATACCGTGTAAGATATCCATAATTGGTAGCGACCTCACCACAACATAGTTCAGATTACTTATTGAGTACTACTTATACATATTTGACTAATTGGGTGCATGACAAGTGGCAAATGGGTTAGCTGGGGTAAACAGGTTGGCTGGGTATTTGGATTGCCCATTTTTATGTTTTTTTGTTATGTTTTGTTATTTAGGAACACTTCCTGTTTTGTATTACATTATACGCTGTTTCTATTTGCCTTTCTACATATCTAACGCCGACTTTCCTGATTGCTTTCTCACAGGAAACACTGATAATTGCAGATGCGGGTTGTCTGCAATCTATTGCTTCTGCAAGTGGCGGTGTTGTCGCATGCCAGGAATGAAAAATTGACTGACTTCATAACACGTGTATGTATCTTCAATAAAGTTATCAGTCAGACTTAAAAGTTTTATTCGTATAAGGTAAAAAAAAAATGTTTAGGGCTATTTAAGTCTCCTGCACATGTTGTTACAGATATTAATAGAAACTCAGAAAGGGTTACGGTCTCCCAAAGTGCAAAGAATAATTGCAGCCGTTCAGCTCCTCAAAGTAAGTACATCAATTTCTTTTTACAAAGTTTGTTGTGGGCAGGATATAGTAGGGGATTTCCGTTATAGTAAACATTTCTGAACTACCACTGCTACAGGTATTGATGGAGAATCAAATAATGGCGCAACTGCAGACACCCAAAGGCAAAAAAGTTACCTACTTTAGGATGATATGTATCATGGTGCGGCGCAGGCAGGAGCGTGAGCAGATTATGCAGTCTTCTGATGATCAGAACAGAACAAATGATGGTCGGCTCCATGAGGTCAATAGTGTGGTTAGTGAATTCATCTAATTCCCGAGTAATGCATATATTGGACACAATGAAATGTGACATGCACCAACAACTCTTTATGCACAATATGTAGAATGCTTGCACATAGACTTAAAATTTGCTATGGTGGAACGAGTGTACACTGAAAACTTTGTGTTGTAAGCTATATGTTATGTTTAAAGTAGAGGTGGCAATTTCAACTAATGTATCTATAAATGGGCTGTTTTGGGTTGTGTCATATCTTAACAGGGTCAAACAGGATTGGGTCAAATTGGTTGAAAGTCGTCCAAAGTTAATTCTAATGCTTACAACCACTAGATCATTTTATATAAGAACCTAGATCAACGGTGTCATAATATTCAATCTATAATTTTATTTAAACATTCACTTGTACAAGAATTGTTGGCTTCATGATAAGTTTGGGTGCAAGTTATGTAACTATGGTATAGTGTTCTTCGTGGTTTTGGTTACATTGATCTACTAACTTCAAAGTATCTAAAGCTAACATGCTTGACTTGACACATCAATGTATAAATGTTTGAATATTAGTCACTGCCTTACATGCCCTCTGCTCTTTTATAATAATAAACAGGTTTGCCTCAATTTCAAAAAGTACGAGATTTGAGGGCTGCAAAGGAAATGTTAAACGTCAAGAGGCTGCTCATTTCATGGTTGTATCTGAAGTTCAAAAGCGAGCGGATGACTTGAGGAAAGCCCTATTTTTTGAGAAGCTGATGTAAGTTTTATTTTTATTTTTATTCATTTATTATTATTTTTTTTATCTACATTTGCTATGCATTTTGCAAGCTTTGAACACATGTGTCAATTTTTATGCAGCCTGATAACAACAACCAAATCCCCCCTTACAACAGCCATCTAAACACCCCCTTACAACAGTCATCCAAACACCCCCTTACAGTAACAAATCCCCCTTTAGTAGCCATCCAAACACCCCCTGACATCAACAAAACACCCCGTTACAGCAACCATCGAAACACCCCCTAACAGCAACAAAACACCCTGTTACATAAACCATCCAAAAGTGTGAAGGAAGCGTCTTCCTAATTCCTATTGTTTGGACATGATGGAGATGATCAGGTACGTTAAAAGTAATGTAGTACTTGAGGTTGAATATGCAATATATAATCAAGCGAACCATACCTGAAATGCTATTTTAAGAATGCATGCGAAGTTACTGTTATTTACTTATTTATATCATTGTTCATTTAAACTTCCTCATTAATACATTCGTTTTTTATTGTTGCATTTACTTAGGGTTAAACATCTTTAAAAGTTTGTTAACTTCCCATACATGGTCAAGTAGGCTTTGTATAATTGGAGTAGTATTCACTGTCTCAAATATGCACATGGTTTTCTGGTAAATCCAAGCATGAACATTATATTTCATGATTAGTATCCATTGTCTAAATGTCACGAAAAAATTATAAATTTTTAGAACAAAAAGTTTTCCGGGTCATCCCAACCCAACACAAATGACATGTTTTTCACCGGAACCCATTTGAAAACATTTGCAACCCACCTAAATTTCTACCTGCAAACAATTTCGAGTGATAACTTGGCTGGAAAAAGAGTTGGGGTTGCTTATTAAAACCCTCTGAATCACACCCGTTTCTTATATTTTTGTTTAAATGCATGTACAGCAGCTCAAAATCCTTTCGGTCGGAATCTAACGGGTCTACACAAGTCTGACGATGGAGAGTTTGGAAAGTGCTACAGCTTGCCTACTCTTAGTGGTCCAAGGATCTGTAATATTTATTTAATGTGATGTTCTAATTTTTGACATACTTTGGACGAAAAATTAGTATCCTATTACAAATTTTCGGTTTACAATGTTCATACAGTTGTGATGATTGGTGATCTTCATTTAGCATATGTGTAAATTTATGGTAATACTTATGTTTAGCATGTGACCATACAATAATTAGATTTTTTGGGGTATGAAAAACAGAAAAGTTTCCATGTTCCTTTTAACATTCTTTTGGAAGCTACGATGAAAAAACAACATAATTGATTACTCAAAAAAAACATTAACATAATTGTAATAAACACTAACACGGCCGCTCCGCAGCAACGCGCGGGCAAACCCGCTTGTTTGCTTTATATACCAAGTTTAGTTTGAAAACAAATGTATTTTTTTATACTCCCGAGTATTTCTTTTTCCCAAGTCAATTTCTAAAACACAATTTACATTTCTTTGTTCTATTGATAAATTAAGTACCTCTGTTAGATTGACCCCTACAATAATGAATAGTATTTGTAAAACAATAATATACAAACGCCTAACCCAAATCCGAAACTAAATTACCCTGACATGAAAGTCATACTCACATTAGCTTCAAATATGCCTTTCATCAGATTAAATGTCGGATTGTTAAACTGCAACCGAAATATGTTCACAACCTCTACAAAAAAAAGGGCACACCTTATATTGGGGAATAAAATGGAGTTAATATCATTTCTATCTTCAAAAGAAGAGAAAAGTAATTCCATCGCACTAACCTTGCTGCTAGTGATAAATGTGAAGAAAGAAATGTATAGATGAGTGATTTGAATTTCAAATTATTTGTTAAAAATTAAAAACCACACTCCTATTTTCATGAACCTTTGCGAAATCATTTTTTCTTTCAGACCCATATTTCTTGTCATTCTTTTTTCACATTTGTAGTGAATTAACAAAATCCAAATCATGATTATGACCAATGCAAATAAAGATATACATTAATTCTAACATGTTTTATTGAAGAGGTTGATCAAGGATGGTATCTTCCATGCCAAACCTTATAAATCATATAAATGATATAGTGTTACACAAACACTTGCGCTCTAAAAAATCAAGGCAACAACTAAAGAACCTTCTTCAAAAACTCCTATCCTCAGATAACACTCAAGGATCCTCAAAAAAAAAAAAAAAAAAAAAAAAAAAAACAAACAAACAAACACCTAATAGCAAATTTAACAATTAATAAGTAGTAACCGATATATTAAGCTCAACTCAAAATAAAAAAAGATTCACTTATTCATTTCATCAAACACTTGATATAAATATTTCTTCACAAAACCATATGCAAACTTTAGTTGAAAACCAACCAAAAATTGTATTGAACTAAAAATTACAGACATGTAAAATAAAAATGATAAATTGGTTCATTGATGGCCCAATTGAATAACACCTCATCAAAAACTCCTTTTTACGAATAGTAGATGCTGAAGCTCATTAAAGCCTATTTATATTAGTCGATCAATATTGAACAAGTCAATTCATTCAACTAAGGTTGAGAAACAAGTTTCGGCTTATTAAAAACGGAAGAATTGAAAACTAGAAGCAAGGTTGAGGCATGGACCCTGTACACAGGTGCAATATTACTACTTATTCAATATTCTTGACGTCAAATTACATACCAAAATAATGCATCACTAAATTTCAGGTATAAACTCTTTGTTTCCTCAGAACTGCAATCCCTGTAGGAGAATAGAAGTATTAATTAATACTTTAATAGAGTGATTCAAACCCCTGAATATGATGAACAAGTAAATATCTCACAGAGATCACGTACCTCTTGTTGTTTGGCCTTTATAAAGGACGTTGGGTCTTCTGTTGCGTAACACAATCCAAAAGATGTGTCTATTACCGTTAGCTGTGGAGTAGTTGATTGTCCACACGTGAAAACCGTTATCTGTGGACAGTCTTTAATTTCCAAAGTATCTAATGATTGCCATAGAAAATCCTCCATCCCCAAGCAAAATCCTTTGAGTTTTGGAAGGGCACGAAGTTTTATGGATTTCAGAGAACGAAACTCAACAACATCAGTAGCTGTAGCGTCAGGATCTTCTGCTTTCTTGACAATTACCTCCATATTATCGCAATCACTAATTTCAAGCTCATGTAGCTGTAATAGACTGCGAACCATGCAACATGTGAAAACATGTTCAAGAAGCGTACATCCGTTAATTAACACTTTTGTAAGGTTTGGAAAGTTCAAAGTTATCCACCTACTGCTCTTCCATATATACCTCATACTACTAAGATCTTCCAGAGTCACTTCTTTTAGCTTAGGAAATACCACAACTGATTGCTTTTCATTCACATCATCATTTACCAAATCTTCTACTTCAAATATCTCCTTTACTTCCATGATAGATAACTGCAAATACACGAAAGATGACTGCCTATACTTTTTCCTGATATGAAGCTTTTCTAGATTCTGCAGATTTATCAATTCGTTGCATCGAAAAATAATGCCGCTCTCCAACAAGTTTGTATGCAATTCTCCACTTACTTCAACCAGATTTGAAAAAGACCAAGGGAATTTAATTTCCTAATGAAGAAACACAAACATAATTCCTCATCAGGTAGACACACGACCAGAAACAAAATTAATTGCTAAATAATAAAGGAAACAGAGATTAATTGATTTGTTGATGCAAATATGGTAATAACATACCTCTTGTGATGCATTGGACAATGGAAAGTTGAGACCACATTCAAGACTATGCTTGCCGATGCCAGTATGTATGTAGAGGAGCTTTGGAGTAATCGAGTGACCAGATGTGAAAGTCTTCATTTTTGGGCAACCATAGATCTTAACCTCATCCAATATTGACCATTGGAACTCATTCATCCCCAAGAAGAAACCTTCGACATTTGGTAAATCGATTAGTATAAGAGACTTTAGACGGGGAAAGAGAACAGTTTTAGATGTGTGCTGTCCATCATCCTTCACAATCACTTGAATTGCATTACACTTTTCAATGGTCAACTCTAAAAGTTGCTTGAGGCTATCAAGTGTGGAACTTGTAAATACATGTTCCAAAAGATCACATTTGTAAATCCACAATATCTTTAAGTTGGGCAATTGAAGCAAAGTCATATTTGCGGACCTTGGAATCGTCACTCCTGGAAGTACATCACCAATTTCATCCGCAACATTAGCACTATCACTACCATTCTTGTTGACCCTTTCAATCTCAAATATCTCTCTTAGTGACCGGCAAGAGGATATTCTCAGCTCTTCAAGCTTTTGTAATTTTCCCACTGCACTGAATGGGATCAGAGTTGCTAACGTCTCACATCTATAGATCTGTATCTTTCTGGAATATTGGCATAATGATGGAGAAGCAAAAACCACCTGAGAACATTATGTGACATGAAAAATTAGTGTACACATAATAATTAATGGAATTGACTGCTTCGTGGCAATAATAAATAATAGAACTCAAAACACCTTTTTACAGATATGTATACATGTAAAACGCATTCATCAATACCAAGATGATAAGCCCCCGCAAAGAATTAATTTGTCTAAGCTGTAAAAAGTTTTAAGAAATATTGACTATTGTATAGTATCACTTGCCAATTTTAATAAACTAACCTATCTATGTTTTTTCATTAAAAACAATTCACAGCCTTGCTTCCTTTAACTGCTCATCGTTACATCCTTCAACTAAAATTCTTTTCTAGTTCTTTTTTTATTAGTGTCTATTAGATGATAAACAGAATTCATGGTTAATTAAATTTCTAGAATTTGTGTTTGGTTGATGCTATTTGCCACATATTGTATTTCTGGATATCCAAAAAGACATTAAAATTTATATATGGATATCAAAAAAGACATTAAAACTTATTTAAAATTTATATATGGATATCCAAAAAGACATTAAAAAAAAAAAAAAAAAAAAAAAAAAAAAAAAAAAAAAAAAAAAACTTTACGGAACATATTTTAACTTCATCGATGTAACGATGTTGATTATGTGCAACTAACTTGCACATTTTGTACAACATGATATAAACAAAAACATCAACCTCAACATCTATGTCAGTTAAACAAAGTTAAATCTTTTAACAAACAAATATTTTTACAAAATATTACTGTAATAAATATTAATACATAATAAAAAAACTCCTAAACAAGTATATTAGTTATACTTATATCACAATTTTCACGGATAAATTCTTATATTTTCATATGTTAAACTAAAATTTACAAAAAAAAAAAAAAAAAAAAAAAAAAATGTAAATCATGTGCGTGCACAGGACTTATAACTAGTTTACATTAAGAAAATTCATAATTCACTTTCACCCATTGTTCTATTAATACGAGATTCATTTAAAAGAAATGGAATAAATAAAAGTAAAAGGAAATACAAAATGAAAATACTATATAAGAGTCAATATTTTTAAACAATCCACACATTGGTAAATAAGTTTTTCAAAGACAATGAGTTGGTAAAAAACTCCATGAGGAAGCCTATTTGTATATGTTTAAAGGTTATTATATCGTAATCCCAAATTAGCAATTTGAAATAAACATATTCCTAACATGCGTATTAAAGAACTGCATACATTGACTTGTTATAAGTAGATAAGCATAAGCATATAATTTATTCATTTTATTTTTTCCAAACACCACAGTTTATCTACGTTAAAAAGAGCCTAATAGTTAAATAGTTAAGCAATCCTAAACACGCTCGTATATTTTTACGATCATACAAGTGATATTATATTCGTTAAACTTTATTATATGAGTTGAGTTCAATAAACGAATCATTGTCACTCATTTTTTTCATTAAAAAAAAACACTATTTTCAACATTTTCGTTGAAAATAAAATATCTTGCATACGGTAAATCGTTAAGTGACAAAAAATATACCATCACGACGAGAATTCTTTTATCTTTCGGTTGACGGGCACTTCGATATAATTTTGACAAACCTTTTTTTTCGAGTTTTGTTTTAGTGTTAAAATTTGTGTCTGAAAAATCACATGTGATTTGCATGTTAGAAAATATGTGTGATTTCACAAATCACATTATATGATTATAAAATAACAAATAATGTGTTATTATTTCAGACGTAAATTTCAACATAAAAAAAAGTCAAAAAATAGTTTGTCGAAAGTATATAGAGAAGTGCTTCTCTGTATCAAGATGATTTAATTCTGGCCGTGATGGTATGATTCATTTCGTATAATGAATAACGGTTTGTGAGCTATTTTTTTTTTTTTTTTAAATGATGATTTTGTTTTTATTAAAAAGTTGAATAGCCAGAATTGGTTCATCGGGTCTTTGGAGAATTTGAGGTATACATTGAACTTATTTTACATTACATACAATTGGAAATAACACACACACATACAAAAAATTAGCATATATCGTTTTTATCAAATCATTGTCCCACTCACAATCTTTTCAATAGACCACTTAGTAAAGGAAAAAAAATAGCATATTAGATGTCATATAATATATGGAAAAGGTTGTACGTAATGAAGAATGGATATTAAAAGAAATTAAAGGTCCGTTTAGTTTGTTAAGGGAATTGGATATGGATATAAATTTGGATTTTGATTTTGATTTGATGTAAGTTTTAAAAAAAAGAAAAAAAAAATAGAAGAGAGAAAATATATAAATGGTACAATATTTTTATTTATATATATATTAAAGAAAAATGATTAAATTTAATTATAAAAGAAATTAAATTGAAATAAGTCGTAAAAATAACTTATGGCCCACTTTTTACGAAAAGACAAGAAAGGCCACCGAAAGAAGTTGTAAACCTGGCTTTTTTTGCATTCAATTCAACCCAATCCGTGGGACCCACATTTGTATATCAAAACCCATATCAAAACCGTTGACCAAACGCCACTATGCATAGGATTTGGATATATTAAAAGAAAAACATACCTTAAAGTGATCATGAATAGAATTCGTACTTGAAGCATTATTGGAGTCAGTACCATCAATACGCTTTAGGTGTGCTAGATTGGAAAGTTCGAGAAGGTCGAAATGGGGTAAGAAAGTAGTGTTTGTTTGGGAAGATGTAGCTATTTCTTCATATTCGTCATCTCTATTTGAAACAACTTCTTCAATAGCATCACAACCAAATATGTGAATTTGCTCTAAGCTGGAAAGAAGTTTAATCATGCAAGGTGAGAGCAAATACTTTATGTTTTTGCACACTCCAAGCTGTATGGTTTTCAGGTTCTGGAAAGAGGATTTATGTTGTGTCGTAGAGCATACAAATTTATTCCAATTACACTTCCACACATAATTCATATTCTCCATGTACACTAAACTTAGGGACTCCAAGTAGGGAAGGAGCGGTGATTGTTGATTATCCCTTTGACTTGTTGCACTCTCTATATCAAACACCACCTCAACATCAGCACACTTGGTTATAGTAAGGTCTCTGAGGTGATGAAACGTACATAAGACATGAAATGGAATTGCAACATTAACATCCGGAATAATATCATCAACTTGTAATATCTCTCCCCTGTTTATATCATCCATCTGCAGGTATCATTACATAAAACAAATGTGAGATGTGGAATTCCTTCTATAAGTTGAAAGTGAAAATAGGAATAAGAAATACATTACATACCTCATGACTCCTTTCAGCTGATTCGTTGATGTTATAACTCCCACCATCAATGTCAAGGTACTCAAGTGCACCCAAATCAAACCTAGCGAAGGTAGGGGTAAACAAATTTCTAAAACTTTTACAGCCACTTATTGTAATGTTTCTCAAGCTGCTACAACCCTCCTCAATCTCACCAACACATCCCACGTCAATATTGAATAAAAATTCAATGGAACCACAATCTTCAACACGAAGATCAATAAGATGATGCAACAATGGCATCGGACTACTCGGAAAAATGTTCACAAGATTATCCATCTTAGAAACTTTCAATTTCTCCA
This sequence comes from Artemisia argyi, assembly GCA_030686995.1. Lineage (NCBI taxonomy): Eukaryota > Viridiplantae > Streptophyta > Magnoliopsida > Asterales > Asteraceae > Artemisia > Artemisia argyi. The sequence continues at coordinate 7,936,035 of CM060705.1, forward strand.
ACTTAGGGATCGCAACCTGCGCAACATAAAGGCATAGCATGTTAAATCATTAATACATCTGTGCAACTAAGAAATATGTATGACTGGTAATTCATCAATATTACCTCTTCGCTTAAGAAAGGTTGAATTGCAGAACTAGACAAAGAAGATGTTGATGACTTATTCTCCGGATAAATGCCCGTGAATTTTGGAAGGCCGCCAAGTCTCAACTCTACTAATTCAGGTAGCTCAACAGAACTAATAGTGTTGCAGAAACCTACCAACATTGGTAGATCAGACAAATGCAAAAACTTTAGCTCTTGAAACTTGATTACCCCTTGTGCACCATTTTCACTATATGCTACTACTTCCATAACAGGGCACTTCCTAATTGCGAGTCGCTCAAGCTTCACCAAACCATTAGCTACTGGGACTGTGAAAAGGTATTTCATGTCGGCACACATGGAAATTTGAAGCTCTCTTAAATAACAAAACGATTCTTCAGTGGGACACACAGATGCCACCAAAAGTTCGACAAGATCATTCATACCATTCGCTTCTAAACAAAGCACCTCTGTTTTTGGAAACAACTCATTCAATCCAGAGTCCACCAGTTCATCTTTAGTAGTGACCAAATTCAACGTGTTTTCAACTGAGTGCATACTTTTACTGTTTTCTTCTGAATCCTCAATCTCATCAGCACATCCTACGAAGATCCTGAATCTTTCGAGTTTCTTAAATGACATATTCTTCGGCTGAGCCTTGTTTTCAAAGAATTCAATCTCTAATGCAGAAAGATTCCTTAAGCACTGTGCCAATTCATTAAAGATGGCATCCGTGAAATTAATACGCTTTCCTCGGGAAACCCTCATATAAAGCTCCTCAAGCTTCACCAAACTTTTAAAAACACCTTCATCAATATGAAGATCGACACAACCTGTCAAATCCAATTGCTTTAGCTTCTTCAAATTACCAATTGTGGATGGTAATTTTCGAATGCCACAATGTGCAAAGCTCAAAACTTCCAAATTCAAAAGATCTCCGATGGAAGAGCAATCAAACATCAACAAGCATTGATGGAGAATGAGCGTTCGAAGATTGGTGGAGCATTGAAGTGATCTTGGAAACTGAAGCAAGGGGTACTCCATTTTCTCATACACCAGAACTTCAAGATTTTCCATGTCTTCATAGAAATCTTCAGGAAACTTAAGTGTTCTATCCCCACCCATAAGTCTCAGAAGTGTTAGGTTCGGGTATTTAAATTCTTTTGGAAACTCGGTCATACCCATGCAGGTCAAGGAAATCTTTTGGCAAGACCTGCTCATCTCAGCCCTACTCCACCTCGAAATATCGCCATGGTTAATGATCCACGGATGGTCACCTTTAGAAACTTCTCCTTGCACAAAAGCAAGAACAAGATCGTGCATTTTGACACACTCGAGGTAATCACTATCAATCAATAAATTTGCATTTTTGAGTTTGCGTACACACGTTTTTGTCCTGTCTCTGGCATCACCCAAAGTTGGAACACCCTTCAACAATTTAAGCCCCCATGCATATCTTGTGAGATCCTCAATCGGAATATTAAAGTCATCTGGAAACAAGCCACAAAGCAGAAAAATCGCTTTAACTTCCTCTTCTCGTATAAAAGTGTAGCTGATTTCAATAATTTCTTGCACATTTTTATCAAGATCATTTATCTTCAAACGGTTAAGTGTATCTCGCCATACAAAATTTTCTTGAGATTTAAGGGTTGTTGCAATGAGTTTGATGGCTAGGGGCAAAAATCCACATCTTTTCACAATTTGATTCCCTATATCATTGAGCACGAGATCAGACTCTTTTGAAACTCCTGTGATTTCACAAAAGAAATTATTTGCTTCGGACTCCTCCATAACATCCACTCTAACTACTTTAGAATCCGAATTAGCTTCTACTGCAATTTGTGTGCAAATAGTTTCATTTCGTGATGTTAGCAACAATTTGAAGCCGGTTGGCAAAGGGCTTAATCCAATATCATTGAGTTCGACCACCTCCCACACATCATCCAATATTACTAGAACCTTTTTACCTTCTTGGGACATCTTTCCAAATGTAATACGAAGACGATCTGCCCTTGCTGTTTTACTCGTTTCAGTTAAAGTTTGTCCTATATATTCTGCTATGGCTTGTTGAATTGAAAACGTGTTAATCTTCTGCCCAATAATCACCTTCACAACATAACCAAACATATTCCTATCTTCGACAGTCTTTTTCAGTTGTTCCATCATTGTGGTTTTTCCAACACCACCCATTCCGCATAGCGCTATCACTTGCATCTTGTGATCATGTTGAAGGAACCCGAGTGCATCCCCAAAAATCTTCTCTCGCGATTTGAAGTAATTTTTGGCATCACCATTTGACGGTACAGAAGTGGGTCCTTTTTTAAAACTGTCTTTTCCAAGAGGTTTTTGGGTATCGCTCCAAATCATTTCAGTATTTTCCTTAATAAGACGCTCAATCTCCTCTGTGGTCTTGAATGCATTTCTTCCTGCTTGGTACCTCCTCTTCACATTAAAACAGCCATTGTAGTTACTTGAAATTCTTTCTGCATCTTCCTTAATCTTTTCGACTTCTTCCAACCAAACTGGTACCCGAGTAGGTATCTCCAGTTGACTTGTATGGTTTCTTTCCATGTGCTTTTTGACATCAACGCTTGTACCATCCAATTGCTTCAATCTAGTATTCATGTTCCTAATGTTGTTTGTGGAGGAAAAGATATAGCCCAGATGTTTCTTGACAGGCTTCATCAAAGATTCAACAACAGGACCAATGATTGCCGATACAAACTCCATTACTCGGAGTATTAGCTTTTAGTGAGACCTACAAAACACACAAAATAATCAGACAATGGGATTGAATCTTTGGAATTGCTAACTAGCTTTCATACTTTTACCATCAGTTGACACAAACTGAACTATCTTTTCTTTCAAATAATCAAATTATCAATTTTAACTATCACATAACTTTTTTTTTTTTTTTTGGGCCTTTTGGTCGACGCATAGCAAACTGTTTTCATGTTAAACTTCTAAAATTTGTTATAGCAACAGCAGGCTTAATATCAATATCAGGTTGGTAGCTATAGGAGTCCGAAATGTATTTAATATTCTCAAACTAAACAATATACGAGTAATAAAGCAAAACAAACCAAATATAGATGCTGCTATATTTTAATTAAGCATATTCATCAATCATTAACTTCTTATTATCATTGAGTGACATCAAACTATAAGCAAAATAATTGAATATTGGTCAAAGGGGAGACGAGGGTGAAAGTTAGAATAAGTGAATAAAAACATCGTTAACATCCGCATTTGAACTGCCTCCAAACACTCAACAGTGATAATACCCGGCAAAAAATTTCATAAACCAATGGAACAAAAGATAATAATAATAATTAAAAAAAAAAAATCATATAAAAAATGAAGCTAGATTCAAGATGAAAAATACTCGATTTTTTACACTAGGCGGCCAAAAAAAGGGTCAACACAACGGTCATCTAAAATTAATAGCGTTTAATAACTAATCACGTGTGTGAAATTGTTTGAGAAAAGTAACATCATATCGGATTCCATCTGAAAATCTATGGTCAAGATCGGGATCTTATAAGATCCGCAAAGATCCTATGTAAATAAATAGTAGATTCAGAGTTTGACACGAACAAAAATCTCACCTTGCGTGGGTTCTTGTAGTATTTGATATTTTTGTTTTTAAATGAGACAACATTAAAAGTAATCAGAGTATAAGAACAAGAAGACTTACAGTTTATCAATCAAAATGAAAGTCTTTGAGAGGGAAGTAGTGTTGCTATGGGGTTGACTCCAAATGTAATCAAAATGGTAGCTGTAGCTCGAGTAAAGGCAACTGGGGTTGACTTCAAATCCAACTTTACATGTCCAAATTGCACATCTAGTCCTTTAGTTTTAGATAATATGTACTAGTAATTTCTTGTTTTAGATTACATGTCATTGTAGTTACTTGTATTAGGTTACATGTCATTGTAGTTAGGTTACATGTCATTGTATTAGGTTAACGATCCCTTAATGAACATTGTAAAAAAGACGTTAAAAGGCAAACAAACTATCTACAAATTCTCATAGTTTGATAAACGAAAGAATGCACTTGCGATATTAATTTACCACAAAAGAATGTGTGTTTGGTATGCTGCCGTGAATCATAATGGTGTGAGTTTGATAGTAGTGGACTAGTGGTGGACTCTTCATCTTAACCAAACACTTAGAATCATTACCACTATGATTCCCTCATTCCCATAGGGGATACCAAACGCACCCTAAATGTGGTTTGTAAAAAATTACTTGATAAAACAATACACGCAAATTTTCAACGAGATCTTATGGATCACCTTTGGCAACGACACCAATAAGAAAATTAGTTTATTGATAATTTGATGTATTTATGTAATCATAAAAAAAAGGGTAGATTGTTAATACAAATAATGTCAAAAACGTTATTTGCATTATTCGGTCTCTATACGTTTTGATAATCACAAAATATAAAAACACGATACGTAAAGTTATGTTTAACAAGTTTTTAATCGAGAAAACTCGTTTCGACAACGTATCTACTACAATGTCACTTCAAGTATGAACAAACATGATACCGACATTAGTAAAGTGATCAAAGATTTTATTTTCTCAAAACTTCACATTTTTATGTGACAAAATATTTTTACAAAAGTAATTTTGGTAATTAAAAAGAAATATTTTATTAAAGAAAATAAATTTGAAATTTAAACTTCTAACAGCTATATTTCCCGCCTAAATCAAATAAGTTTCTCACCAAATAAACTTTCACCACATCAGGATAAAAATAGGAGCGTCTGTCGGGACGATCCATTAAATAGGACGACAGTCCCTTAGTGATAAAGGACCGACCGTATATATGGGACCATCCCCCGCTCCTCCTGATAGGTATAAATACTGCACTGTTTCACTCAAAAAAAAAATGACCCTCTTTGCACAAAAACTTTATGTTCTTTTTTTCTCCCTTCTTTGATCACTATAACATGTCGATAAGTATTTATAAGTGATTCTCTCATCCTCTACATCAAAGTGCAAGATAAGAACGCTCGAAGTCGTCAAGAATCGAAGTGTTATTTGAGTCCATACACAAACGTAACAAGTATTACGATTCTTTTCTTCCTCCACTCTCTCATTTGTATATATTGTAAGATTATATATCCGACTTGTGTGTGAGTCGTGATTAGGTGTCTTAGGGTGTATTCGGACAAAGGTGTAAGTCCGAGAAGTGTTGTATCTAGATTAGGACTTGTATTGGTTCGGGTGTCGTTGTATGAAGACTATGACTTAGTGTAGTTCTAGTGTGAAGGTTAGGACTTAGTGAAGTCCGTGTGTGAAGGCTTGAATCGGTTGAAGATTCAAGTGAACGGGAGTGCTAGTTCGTGTGAAGAATTGGACGGGGTGATCATCCGTGTGAAGACTTAGATCGTGTGTCAATCAAAGAGGACAAAAGTGCTTGTTCGTGTGGCCACGTGGGCCTTGGTGTAGATTGGTTCTAGCTAGGATTAGGACTCGACATTCCGCTTAGTGTCGTTAAACTTAGTGTAAGCTTGGGTACGGTTTGCTCCGCCTGAAGGGAGTGTGTTGACATAGTGATTGTGAATTCTCGAGTGTGGTACTCGGGGAGTGGAGTAGGACGAAGACTGAGTTTCGTGTTGAACCACTATAAATTTCGGCGCATTGGTTTGGTTGTGTTCTTTCCTTACTTACTTTACTTACTTTACTTATAGTCGTAGAAATCATAGATATCACACAATTATCAAATCTAACGGTTTTGCAACTAGAACATAAAAGTGGTAAAAGTTTTAAAACGTAATTATAAACGGTGAAACTATTCAACCCATGCTATTAGTTTCTACGGTGATAATATAACTTGTTTTGCTTAACCATTGACGTTTATTACATATATTTCTTTTAGAAAAAAAATAATAAAAAATGAGAGAGTAAAAACCTTTTAATCTATATATTCTAATAAACGAGAGTATAAAAAAAGACTATTATGCTTTTCTAAAAAACAAACACTAAAATTTAAGAGTGTCTAGCTTTGTCATTTCACATAATAAAAAAAATAAAAAATAAAAAAATTATACACTAACAAAGGAAAGTATCAAACTAATAAATGGATTTTGCAATGCTTATGGGAGAAGCTCCTCTTTTTTTTGCCCCTAACCCGACCCAGCCTTTTAAATTACTTTTCTAATTACCTCTAAAAATTTCATAAATTCATTTCATAGTTGACATAATTTATTGGTTTTCTAATTTCCTGCTCATTTAAATTTCAAAAAAGTTTTACGTAGTTACTTTTATTAAACCATTACTAGCCATTTGAGAAATCAGAAAAACAATTTCTTCAATCATGTTCAACATTACCAGTCACCATCAAACATCGGGTAGTGTAACAATTCACAATTTTAAGGTCATTATTTAATTATTTAATTTTACTTAATATTTAATTTTATGTAAATTTACTCTTGTGAGTAATTAGATGAGTTATCCCGCGTACATTGTTAAACGTACATTTAACTTAAACCAACACCTGACAATATACAGTATAACTATTTCTATGCATTAAGGTTTCTTACAATCATAAATTAAATATCCCATTTTTACTTTCGCATTTTTAATTAAACTTTGCACATTTTGCGTTTGTACATTTTCAATCTACGTTTGCAATTTCTAAACCACAATTAATCACCCAACAAGCCTAAGGATCACCTACAATATTAAATAGGTTATCTTGTCAAGCTTTAATATTTTTATAATTTTTACATTTTTACGTTGCTCAGTTTTAAGTTTCGTAACTTAAGAGCTTAACATTAATAATTACCAGGACCAAACTATACCATCTGTACCCTAAACTATCAATATAACTAAATATTTAACTAAAATCTTACACAATACACCATATAGTGCCACGCCCATGAGGTCTTTTGGTGTCTTGTCCATCTTTAGCACATGCTAACTACAGGTGTAAGTCTAATCTTTATAACACATTAACTAAGTTACCACCTCATGCTTGTACATGCAAAGATTAATCTCAAACTTATCTATCTCTCTTTTCTCTTCCTATTTCCGTGACCCTCATCACCATCATTCCATCTTATTTGATTTTTCTTACTACAAATTTCTTATATCCAAGTTGAAGGTCCAAGTGTTTTGATACTTCTTGGTTCATTTCTACTTCAAAGTCATTACAACTATATCATTTTCTTAAGGTTTAAGGGCTGGTATATTAGAGTATTTTCAAGGTTAAAAAGGGTTAAAAGGTGGGTAAAATATTAGAAGAAAGAGTTGGAAGCTTTGGGTATATTGGTTATTAGATCTAGTGATCTTGGTATCGTCCTTGTGTTTGTCATCTCATCCTTGCAAGAAACCACACTATATTTTTCATTCTACTATTGATGTACATTTTATTTTTATGTATTTTTCATGTTTCATATAATTGTTGTATTAATTTATGCATTATACATAGCTTAAAATACTTAAAACTGTATATAATTCGGACTAGATTTGCAAAGACCATTTGAACTAGGGACTGTTCTCGTAACTACTCTACTTAATCAGTAGACTTTAAGGTTTAGGTAAAAATATAGGACTGTAGATCTATCTCTTATCTTCGATTTGCCGGGTGGTTGGTCGAGTGGCGATACCCGATGATTTAATTAGAAAATCAACGGTAAAACTAACTAGTCGGAAAATGCACACCAAATTTTAAACGTAAAAATCTCATAGATCTAGTCACTTGTGAGACTCGGTCCAGTTTTATGAAATGAAGGTAACACTTTAACTTGAACGTAGCCGAAAACCTCACGTAAAATGAAGTTACGGAACTCATGTTATCGCAGAAGAGACATACTGTGGCTGACCAGATCATACATGATATATAAGGGTTTAGAAACAGTAAGACCTCCAAAACCAATTAGAACATTTAAAACCCTTTCCAGGAATATAAAATTTGAAGTATAACTCCTTACGGTTTAGGAGAAACGGAACTTTTAGTAACGAATATTCATTTTTTATCAAGACACGCACTTAACCCAAAAATTATATAACTTATCCAAATTCACTTAAAAAATATTCAAATATATTTTATAGCATTTATAGCATTTATAAACATTATAAAAATTAAAGATTATAAAAATAATAATAATAGTGATGTAACTATTATAAACATAAAATTTGGTAAACTATAATTTTATTAAAAACTTGATAACTTTTGCACTTACCTGAAGTGGTAGGACCCACTTTCGGAAATAAACCTTATAACTCATCTTTGGACAAATTGACCACATATCGACACAAATAGAATACTTGAACTATAGAAATAACGTAAAATCCCGAACCTCGGACAACTTATAAATTAAGACTCGTAACACTTTCACAACTTGTCAAATTTTAGTCCATGTCACTTTATAAACCTTAATAACACTATGTACGAGACATTTTGTGTTACTGGATTCAATTTTAAGGTAGGATAACCATTCCTAAAAGTCATACTCTCATACTCGATTACTCAAAAACCAATAACTTCATAACAAAATTGTGGATAAACACATAGGTTTGAGGTAATCTTCATCTTTCTATAAGTTTGGAAGATACCCTATTGTGTTAAAGTTACATACTTTTTCATAATGTTCTACATTTAGTTGATGTATTATGTAAAACTTTTATTCAACCAAGTTTTACAATTTCTGTTAGAGGTAGCAACTTCGATGAAGTCAATATTATTTTGAAATTGCTTATATCATTGCTCACTATCCAAACTTAGTTATCTTACTATTTCAAGAAGTAAAAGATCCTAAACGCCCCCTAAATGATGGACAAGAAGTTCAATGTTTCTATATTAACTCATAACTTTAAATTATTTAGAAGCTCAATTTTTTTTCAATTCATTTTCATTTTATTATACTGGAATAAGGAGGACTAAGCCTTGGTTAAGGAGAATAGTCGTGGATTCACATCGTGTTACAAGTTTAGTCTCTATATTAGCTTATTGTTAAGTCCACGGGTCTTAGTGTTAATGTTTAGTCATCATAGCTTAATGAGTCGGTTTGGTTGACTTGTGTCCCAAGCCCAACCCGTGTCCTTGTAACAGCCGACTATGAGTCTTGTTAGAGTCGGTTTACCCTCCCCCTCATCTCTATAAAAGGAGGTGAGGGGGGGGGGGGGGGGGGGACAGATTTGGTACGCATTCTTTCAATACTAATCAAAGATTCGATTAGGGATAATTACCTTGTGCATTGCTCTTTACTTTTCTGTCGATATAAGTTGTGAGTGGGTTGTCTTCAACGAACGGATTCATTCTGTGCTAGTAACCAGGTTGTAGGTGTCGAATCACTACAAGTGGTATCAGAGCTCGGTTAGAGACTAATAAGAGCTAGGTTCGTTCATCTTGAAGGGTTCTTTAGTTCGGTTCTGAACAACAAGAAGGAGTAGCAACTGATTGGCGTTAACAGTAAGTTAGGGTTACTTACTTGTGCAAAGCTTCCATCTTTCTGTCACGTTATTATTGTTGTACTTGTGTGTCAATATTCTTCAAGAAGTCGATCGATTCCGCTTCTAGTTCTTGGGTTGTTGGTTGCGACATAATACCAACAAGTGGTATCAGAGCAAGGGTTCTTGAAGCTCGGGTTTTCTTGTCGAGGTGTTGCGATAAGGGGAGGTTCAAGGGTTTTGTTGGTTTTCGGCATCAACAAAAGTTCTAGTTATCTGGTTGTTTTTTTTTTGTCGGTGATACATACGAAGAAGAAGGATAAACCAGATCTTTTTTGTTCTTTGAATGATAAAAGTCAACAATAGAAGAAGGAAAAAGGGAATTGTATATTATAAAATAAACAAAAGGGACTTTGTTTATTTATTTTTATTTTTTCTCTTTTGTTGTTTTTATTATTTAGAAAATAAAAGGGTTATTAATTAAGAAGGTTTTGCACAAGGGACTTTATTAGTTTGTGATTGTGAGGTTTTTTTTTTCACAAGGTTTAGCAAATTAATAAAGGGATTAAAGAATGACGGGAGCCAAGTTTGAGATCGAGAAATTCGACGGAACTGGTGATTTCGGGTTATGGAGAGTCAAGATGCGTGCTTTATTAATCCAACATGGATGTGAAGCAGCTCTGGAGGTTTTACCCGAGAATATGGATGCTACAGCGAAAGCTGAGCTAAACAAGAAAGCTCACAGTGCCATGATTTTGTGTTTAGGTAACAAGGTTCTGAGAGAGGTTACCGGGGAGACGACTGCAGCGGGGGTTTGGACCAAGCTTGAGACTTTGTACATGACAAAGTCCTTGGCCAATAAGTTGTACCTGAAGAAGAAGTTGTATACATTCTACATGCCGGCTGGACGTACGATTTCCGAGCATATAGATGAGTTCAACAAAATCGTTCTTGATTTAGCAAATATTGAGGTAAAATTCGAGGATGAAGATCTTGCTTTATTATTACTCACTTCTTTACCAACATCATACGAACACTTTGTGGATACCTTGATTTATGGACGGGAAGCTTTGACTTTGGAGGATGTGATGGCCACACTTAATTCAAAGGAAATCAAAGAAAGATCTAAGGCGAAGGGGGATGATGGTGAAGGGTTATATGTGAGGGGAAGAACTGATCGCAGGAATTCGCATCAGTCTAGGGGAAAGTCAAGATCGAAGTCTCGAGGTGGAAGACTCAAGTGCTATATTTGCCAGTCTGAGGAGCACTTGAAGAGAAACTGTCCGAAGAATAATCGCAAGAAGTCAAATGGTTTTGTCAAGAAAGATGATCAGCCAAGCTCTAGTGGTTCGATTTATGACGGTTCTGAGGTGATGATGGTTATGAGTGCAGAAGCCTTGTTGGACTGGATCATGGATTCAGGAGGTTCATACCACATGACACCCAGGTTAGATATATTTTTTGATTTTCTGGAATGCGATGGGGGCAGGGTACTGTTGGGTGACAACAGGGAGTGCAAGATCAGAGGTATTGGCAAGGTCAGGTTACAACTGAAAGATGGGTCAAGTTTTGTATTAAACAATGTCAGGTATATTCCTGAATTGAAAAGAAACTTGATATCGCTGGGAACTCTTGAAAAAGAGGGATATACCGTAAAATTGCAGTCGGGCAAAATCAATGTGATTAATGGTTCTAGGGTTATTTTATCTGGAACACGAAGGGATAATTGCGTATACTCTTTGGATGGCCATGCAGTGGCAGGTGAGCTTAATGCTAGTGTTGAAGAAAAAGAGAATCTTGCGCAGGTTTGGCACAAAAGACTGGGACATATCAGTGAGGCGGGACTACATGTGCTGGAAAAGCAGGAGCTGTTTGAAAAGAAAAGTCTAGGTAAGCTCGATTTTTGTGAGAATTGTGTTCTGGGAAAGTCACATCGAGTCAGTTTCGGTGTAGGAAGGCACACTACTCAGGGAGTGATAGACTATGTTCATTCAGATTTATGGGGTCCGTCTCAGGTGGAATCATTGGGAGGTAAGAGGTACTTCTTATCTATTGTTGATGATTATTCCAGGAGGGTATGGGTTTATATTCTCAGGTTCAAACACGAAGCATTTGGAAAGTTCAAAGAGTGGAAGCAGTTAGTTGAGAATCAGACTGGGAAGACGGTTAAGAAGCTGAGGACAGATAATGGTCTTGAGTTCTGTAATCGGGAGTTTGAGCAGCTATGTAGTGAGAGTGGGATTGCTAGACATTTGACAGTTTCCAGGACGCCGCAGCAGAATGGATTAGCAGAACGGATGAATAGAACTCTCATGGATAAGGTACGCTGTTTATTAATTCAGTCTGGATTGCCCAAGACCTTCTGGGCGGAAGCGACATGTACGGCCGCATATCTTATAAATAGGTCACCATCGACAGCGATTGAGAAAAAGACACCTATGGAGATGTGGTCGGGACATCCAAGTGATTATGGGATGTTAAGGATTTTCGGCTGTGTCACATATTCACACGTTAAACAAGGTAAGCTCGAGCCGAGAGCGGTAAAATGCGTTCTTTTGGGGTATCCTGAAGGTGTGAAGGGGTACAGGCTATATAGGCTTGATAATGAATCACCTAAAATAGTCACTAGCAGGAACGTGGTCTTCAATGAAAGTGTCATGTATAAAGACACGTTGAAGGATTCTGGTGCAGGTACTGATAAGTCTGTTGAGGAATTACAGGTTGAGGTGGAACTGCAGAGGTTAAATAATCATTCGCTTGAGGAAGATCTGATTGATGGTCAGGAAGATGGCGATGATGAAGATGCAGGGGATCAGGATCATGATCAAACACCGGATCTCACAGATTATCAGTTGGTTCGGGATAGAGAGCCAAGGACAAGAATGAAACCTTTGAGGTTTCGAGATGAAAGTAATATGGCTGCTTACGCGTTTGCTGCAGCAGAGGAAGAAGATACTCATGAACCATTGACATACCAGGAGGCAGTTACTTGTAAAGATAGATTTAAGTGGAAAGCTGCTATGGATGAAGAGGTGGATTCTCTGAACAAGAATGAGACCTATGAGTTAGTGGATCATCCAGCTGGGCAAGAGCTGGTGAGCTGCAAATGGCTGTTCAAGATAAAGGAAGGGATTGAAGGTGTTCAAAAGCCTAGGTACAAGGCGAGGGTGGTGGCTCGTGGATTCACACAAAGGGCAGGTATTGACTATAATGAAGTATTTTCGCCGGTAGTTCGACACACATCTATTCGGGTTATACTTGCATTGACTGCGTGTAGAGATTATGAGCTAGAGCAGCTTGATGTAAAGACGGCATTTTTACATGGGAATCTTGAAGAAGTAATCTACATGAGGCAGCCACCGGGTTATGAACAAGGTAACAAGGTATGTTTGTTAAAGAAATCCCTTTATGGTTTGAAGCAGTCACCTAGGCAATGGTATAAGAGGTTTGATGAGTACATGCTGAGCAACGGGTTCAAGCGTAGCAGTTACGACAGCTGCGTATATTACAGGAGTTATGCACCAGGTGAGTATATCTATCTACTGTTATATGTAGATGATATGCTGATTGCTTGTAAAAGCAAGGCTGAGATTGGGTCTACCAAGTCTTTGCTAAAGAAGGAGTTCGACATGAAAGATCTCGGGGAAGCAAAGAAGATTCTTGGTATGGAGATCATCAGGGATCGGAGTCGCAAGATTCTGAGGGTGTCACAATCCGGGTACGTTTCTAAGATTTTAAATAATTATAGAATAGACAATGGGAAATCGGTTAAGATGCCATTGGGTGGGCACTTCAAGCTGTCGTTGAAGGATTGTCCGGTTAGGGATTGTGATATTGAAAGGATGAGTAGGGTGCCATATGCAAATGCGGTTGGGAGCTTAATGTACTTGATGGTGTGCACGAGGCCAGACATAGCGTATGCGGTAAGTGTAGTTAGTAGATATTTGGCGAATCCAGGTAAAAATCATTGGGAAGCAATGAAGTGGATTTTGAAATATTTGCGGGGTACTGCAAACGTGGGTTTGGTGTATGGGACAAATCGTGGCAACCATGTAGACGTAACAGGTTTTGTTGATTCAGACTACGCAAAGGATCCGGATAAAGGTAGGTCAATCACAGGTTACGCGTTTTTAGTACAGGGATGTGTTGTAAGCTGGAAGGCAACGCTACAACACGTGGTGGCTCTTTCAACTACAGAGGCGGAGTATATGGCCCTTACGGAGGCTGTGAAGGAAGCTATTTGGCTAAGGGGACTCTTAGAAGAGTTGGGCATGGAGCTTAACACTGTTGCAGTTAATTGTGATAATCAGGGCGCGATTCACTTATCGCGGAATCATGTTTTTCATGAAAGGACTAAGCACATCAATGTGCGTTACCACTTTATCAGAGAGGTCTTGGAAGCAAAGACGGTTGAAGTTCTGAAGGTGGGTACTGAACACAATGCTGCGGATGCCTTGACGAAGGTGGTACCTGGACGGAAGTTACAGCACTGCTTGGAGTTGCTGAGTGTCGGAGTAGGCTAATATAAAGCCTAAGGTGGAAATTGTTACAAGTTTAGTCTCTATATTAGCTTATTGTTAAGTCCACGGGTCTTAGTGTTAATGTTTAGTCATCATAGCTTAATGAGTCGGTTTGGTTGACTTGTGTCCCAAGCCCAACCCGTGTCCTTGTAACAGCCGACTATGAGTCTTGTTAGAGTCGGTTTACCCTCCCCCTCATCTCTATAAAATGAGGTGAGGGGGGGGGGACGGATTTGGTACGCATTCTTTCAATACTAATCAAAGATTCGATTAGGGATAATTACCTTGTGCATTGCTCTTTACTTTTCTGTCGATATAAGCTGTGAGTGGGTTGTCTTCAACGATCGGATTCATTCTGTGCTAGTAACCAGGTTGTAGGTGTCGAATCACTACACATCGGTTAAGTTATATCTTTACATGCCAATTTTAATCTTTGCCATTATCACTTGGTGAAAACTCAAACATTATGTTTGTGAGTTTGATACACATTTCCAAGAATGGCATTTTTTTTTGTTCACTAGATGCAAATTATGGGAATCAGTTCTGGTGATCAAGGTGAGTATGTTTATGTCCACTAACAAGAGATGTCTGAACACATGATGTAATCTCTGTCAAAATAACTTGTGGAAAGACATGACTTGAACAAAAGTGTAATTATATTAAATACATGTCTTCATGGTTTGGAACGGTACGTTGTAATGTAACTCAGAAATGTGTACTATTTGGAATGAGGTGATATTCATGTCTGCAAGGTTTTTGTGTATTCCTGTGCAAATTAGCTCAACAATGTGGGTATTGCAAAAGTCTAAGAATGCTGGAATGGTGTAAAAAAAGGGTCCTGATGTCAAGTTTGGGCTGTTTGGTGACAATTGGTGACTAAAGGCATATTGATTTTTTGATTTCTTTGCTTTTTATTGGTGTAAGGATGTTTTTATGTTACGAGTGTGGTCATACAAATGGTTTTGTGTGTATAGGTCTTTGGTAGTGTAACCTTATGACCATTTGGGTATGTGTACTATGATTTGTTGTTTGTTTTTGTTGAATGGAATTAAAGTGGCTGCTTTCAATTGATGATGGGAACCCATACTTATTCTTATAATAACCAACTTTATTACTCATTTACTTTGAACTTAAATTAGACATACAAATTATTATTAGGGCCGAGCAAAATCGAGAACCGACCCGACCCGACAAAACTGGCAAAACCGACTAAAACCGAACGGAACCGAACCAAACCGAGTAACTTCGGTTTGGTTCTTAGTTTAGGGTTTTACTGATTTTCGGTTTCGGTTCCGTCCGGTTAGAGCCAAAAACCGAGAAAAAACCGACTAAAACCGGCCGAACCGACCGAAACCGAACCAAATCGAGTAACTTGGGTTCGGTTCTCGGTTTAGGTTTTACTGATTTTTGGTTTTCGGGCGGGGTTTAAACCGATGCTCACCAATCATTGGATTCATCTAAAAGAGAGAAAATATTTCAAAATTCACCAATCAAAATTTGACAAATACTATTTGTGGATTTTATTTTGTGGACTCTTTGTGGTTCTAGCCCAAACCATAAACCCTAAATGCTCTCATAATATTGGTGTTTTTAGAGAGACAATAATATGATAGGAGTGTATGGTTAGAGAGAGTTTTATGGGTATATGTGTTAATCCTTTTATCTATATCCATGTACAAAATAAAACCAGGATTTTTGATAACCACACAGTATAATAGAACATAAGTTATGAATATTTATGAGATGTTACCGGTGTTAATGTTAAAGAGTATTTTTTTTTTGTCTTTCATACACACATATCATAGCTTACAAATTTGTAAAAGATATATTACTAGTGTTAATGTTAAATTGTTTTTTGTTGTCAACGTTTTGTTAAATGCCATTAAATTTTTGTGGATTTATAGATATGTTACAAAGTGAGTCAAAATACAATACTTTATACGGGTTGAAAATGGGTTTTAAATGTGTCAAGAAGGTTGGTGTGCAAGGTTGAGATGTTAAATTAGTGGTTGACACGGGTTATAAATTGGGTCAAAACAAATAATTTTGTTTACAAAACACTTTTTATGTGAGTCTTATGATTCGTCAATCAACCCTTTTAATCATTTATCCATTTAGCACATGTAACGCCATTAGATTATTCAGAACAAGTAATTTTGTGGGTCAAAACAGTTAATTTTGTTTACACGGGTTATAAAGTGGGCCATTGGTAGCTGACACGAGTTATAAAGTGTGTCAAAATAGGTAATTTTATGGGTATATGTGTTAATCCTTTTATATATATCCATGCACAAAATAAAACC
Source organism: Artemisia argyi (assembly GCA_030686995.1). Taxonomy (NCBI): domain Eukaryota; kingdom Viridiplantae; phylum Streptophyta; class Magnoliopsida; order Asterales; family Asteraceae; genus Artemisia; species Artemisia argyi. Next base: position 7,952,349 of record CM060705.1, read on the forward strand.
AGGATTTTTGATAATCACACAGTATAATAGAACATAGGTTATGAATATTTATGAGATATGTTACCGGTGTTAATGTTAAAGAGTATTTTTTAGTCTTTCATACACCCATATTATAGCTTATGAATTTGTAAAAGATATATTACCGGTGTTAATGTTAAAGTGTATTTTTTTGTTGTCAACATTTTGTTAAATGACATTAAATTTTTGTGGATTTATAGATATGTTACAAAGTGAGTCAACATATAATATTTTATATGGGTTGAAAATGGGTTTTATATGAGTCAAAGAAGGTTGGTTAGCAACGTTGAGATGTTAAATTAGTGGTTGATACGGGTTATAAATTGCGTCAAAACAAATAATTTTGTTTACAAAATGCTTTTTATGTGAGTCTTATGATTCGTCAATCAACCCTTTTAATCTTTTATCAATTTATCACATGTAACGCCATTGGATTATTCTAAACAAGTAATTTTGTGGGTCAAAACAATTAATTTTGTTTACACTGGTTATAAAGTGGGCCATTGGTGGCTGACACGAGTTATAAAGTGTGTCAAAACAGGTAATTTTGTGTTAGAACAAGTAATTTTGTGGGTCAAAAAGGTACTTTTCTATTATGTAGCATGATTTATTTATTTATTTATTTATATATCAGTTAAGTATAAAGTGCATGTTCTCCTCATCGTTACTAATGAATGTTATGTAATGGATCTTCTGTTTTATTGGAGAAGAAAGCAAATTGTTTGACTTTCATTTTGTCTTTATGCCTTATTAATTGAGAGTATATATGAGCTATTTATAGAGTAAATATTTTCGTCTATAGTACAGTAAATGAAGTAGGGTAGAATAGGAAAAGTATTGAATACTAACTAACCGTTTTGAGTTGTTTTTGACAATTTTTTTGGGACATGTATAAATAGAAATGAGGCTAATAAAAGTGGGACGGAGGGAGTAATACTTAACAATTTTTCGTGATAAATTCAACACTACTATTTCACGGGTTTCAATTTAATCCCGTGAATTTCACGGGTCAATAAACTAGTTATGTAGTATTGTAGACTACAAACTGTTCAAAATAAGATCACATTCGTCAATCTTAAGTAGGGTTGTAAACGAACTGAACGTTCAGTGAACATTTCATGAACCGTTTCGTAAAAAGTTCGTTTATGTTCATTTATTTATTAAATGAACGAACATGAACAATATTTTACACTCGTTTAGTTAAATGAACGAACATGAACAAATGTCGCATCCGTTCATTTATGTTCGTGAACGTCCGACTATGCGTTCGTTAACATTCATTTATATTCCTTTAGTTACTTATGTTCGTATATCAAATGTTTTAATTTTATAATTTTAAAATTGGTTTTTTAAACAAAACAACACTTATAAAACAATTGATTGTGCATAGTGTAATAAAGTTTATGTTTAGTTGTCTATGTTTATTTATGTTCAATCGTTTATGTTCGTTTAGTGTCTTAATGAACGAATATAAACGAAAATGAACAACTCATTTTCTTAATAAACGAAAATGAACAAGAAAATTATTGCGTTTAAGTGTTCGTTTCCGTTTATTTGTCCGGTTAAAATTAAACGAATGAATCTGAACAAAGCTTCGTTCGTGTTGTCTGGTTCGTTTACAACCCTAATCTTAAGTTCTTTATTTACTTTGAGTTGAAACTTAACATGAAGATAAAGGTTTGATCGGAAAATAAATATTGCATGAAGATAAGGCTATGCACAATGGGAAGTCGAGATGTCCGGTCGCTCGATGGTAACACTCGGTTGTCCCGTTGTGGATGGTCGGTCGGCATCGGTCGTCGAACGGAAAATCTCAAAACTCTTTCGACCGAGTGTGTAACTCACAAAATGACAAACAAATCACCTTTTAATACCTTTTTAATGTGTGTATTTATTTAAGTGTGCGTTTTTTATTTGGTTGATTTAATGTGTGTTTTTGTTTTTGCAGTTAAGAAGAAGAAGAAGAAACATGTATATGTTTCTTTATTTTTTTTAATAAATAATCAATTTATATTTTATGTATATTGTTATTGTCATTTTTATTTATAATAACCCATAAGTTTGAATTTGTTAGGAGAAATGTGTTTTTTTTATTTGAAGTTTGTTTGTAATGATTTTAAAAGTTATTTGAATTATTTATGTAATGTTTTATTATTAATGAAGTTGAAATTTTTTGTTTAAAATTTTTTAATTTAAAAAAAAATAAAAAAACAAAGTTAAGAAGGTCACTGCTGTGGCAGCTTGGTCGTCTCAAGGTCGTCGGAGAGAGAAAGTTGAAGTGGCAGACAAAATCAAAGTCGCCTTTGATCACCATTGTGCATAGCCTAAAGAGATAAAAGTTGAACTAAAAATGTACAATACTCAAAAATGAAGCTTCCTGAACCTATAAGAGATACTCCGTAAATATCCACTTTTTCTTTTCTTTTTTGGGCAATTGGCAAAAAAAGGCATCAAACTTGCTACTTTTTGTCATTGTATGCAGCGTCCTTTTTTTTTTATTGTAGCACTAACCTTTCAAATCCGTGCCATTGTGTGTACTTTGCGACTTTTTAGCCATGTGAAATGACCATTTTACCCTTCAAAATTTGAAAAAAGTAAGGGTAAAATGGTTTCAAAGTACATACAATGGCACGATTTAAAAAGGTTAGTGCTACAATAAAAAAAATGACGCTACATACAATGACAAAAAGTGACAAGTTTGATGCTTTTTTTTTTTTTGCCAATTGCCCTTCTTTTTTTGCAGAAGTAGGAAGACTTAGGAATAATCCTTGATTTTGTGAGACCGTTGCAATTTAGAATTAGTCGTTATTCTTGTTGAGACATAGGACTCTAAGGCTTCATATAACCCAGTCTTTTTAATTCAATTACACATAATGTAGTTGACTGTCTTTTACAATCTCTATATGCAAAACTACTTTCACAAAAAAAAGTGTTAAAATTATACTCCGTATTACTTTTTTTTTTTTTTTTTTTTTTTTTATATATTGGATAAGGAGATTCACTTGGTCTACCTTGTCGACGCTACATGGTCTCCCATCATTGTTTTTTCGTGATGATTTATTGATAGGTTTCAGACTTTCATCTATCATTGATGTCATGTCCAAAAACTTGTCACACGTTTTTCGATAAAGCACTAATGATAGATGAAATTTGGACCACGAAGAAGAAAAAGACGACTGGAGACTCTACAAAGTGAATGAGATGGAGCAGTTTGCTCATCCTTATCCAACAAAAAAATAATACTACATTTAACACTTTTCCAAAGTACTCATGCGCGTAGAGATTGTAAAAACAATTTGCTTTGAAAATATAATGTAAACATTAAAAAAAAAAATTGTAAAGTTACTGACATGTTTTCTAAATTTCTATTATCATTGTTTTTCCCTTTAAAAATACAATCAATCCGCATCATCTTCATTGTCAAATTAGTATATGAAAAACTCACCACAAGATATACAACGGACACAAAAATGATGGTTTAAATCTGCCAACATATGAATCCGCCTTTAATCCAGCAAGCAATGGAAGCAAAGCAAAGTCACCAAACCTCGCGCTAATACTTGTATAGATGTGAGGGAGCAAGAGTTCCAAGGGTTGGAATATTTGGTTGTAAGGATATAAATGCCCCATCACCTCGTCACTTTGGAGGGTATGTTCATTATTTAAAGTTCAAATACTAGTCTATATTCTCTCTATTTGTCTCTTCAGATTAAGAAGTATCCGCACCCACTCTCTCTTTCTAGATTAATATACATTCTGGGTTGAGATCGTGCAGAAAGTGGAAACAAAATGAAAAGTATAAAAATTAGATATAACCATTCAATCCTCACCCAAACCAATCCAACGTTCACAAATGAAACACATCCACATCTTACTTTTCTCTATTTGACCAGGGGTAGTTTGGTCATTTGATTTATTTTTTAGTTTCACCCTCGAACTTCAAATTGATATAACTTTCACAGGACAAACTTTTACGAAAAGTGATTTACCATAATTTTAGAAGTTAATTCTCTTTAATTTGGTATGCATTTTGATATATGAATCACAATTTTTTTTTCAACATTTTAATTAGGTATTGATTTTCTTGAAATTTTTGCATTTTCGGCTATAATTTTGTCTAGCTTAAAGGCCGAATTATGCAAAACTTAAAACACGCAAGTTGCCGCTTTTTTGCCATTCTTTACCCAGAAATTTGAATCACTCAAATCCGATATGATATGACTGAGACAATGAACGTTAAATATGACATATTTGTTGCACACAAGGTGTTTGATGAAATGACTAGCTTATATTTTTAGTGTTAAAATTGAGTCAAATGCACTAATTTTTGTACAACAACGCACCATTAATCATTTTATTAATGTACGATTCAAAAAGTTTATTTATTTATTTTTTAATTTGATATTTTTGTACAAAATATACGCGTTGCGTTTTATTACATTTTTAGCCATAAATTTGACCAATATTAAATTCAAACTGTGAAAATTGTAAAACATAAAAGTTATAGATCTTATGTCAATCTTTACTCATGTTTTTGAATCAGTCAAATCCGATATCATATGAGTGAGATATCACATGTTAAAGATGAGCGTTTTAGTCATATTTGATGATGAAAAACATGGTTGATAAACAACATGGATTATGATGAACATGGATTAATATTGATGAACACCACTAATTAATGAATAATACTAATTGATGAACAAGACTAACCGATGAACAAGATTTTTAATTGATAAACGACTCCTTTTATTGATGAACAACACTTATTATTGATGAACAATATTTTTTTCCTGAAGAACAACATGTAGATTGATGATGTCTTGTTCATTTGTTACTCTTGTCCATCGGTTAGTGTTGTTCATTAGTTAGTGATGAATTAAAGAACAAGACTAACTCATGAACACTTATGAACAACATGTAGATTGATGTTGTCTTGTTCATCAGTTGTTAGTCTTGTTCATTAGTTTATCAACAAAGATCAGCCTATTAGTAACATGGAATCGCAGGTGCCGGGTGAGGCTTCTAAGTCGTCCACTGTCCCATCTTCTAGTACGTCCGCAACAAAAAAGGTGTTGGAGCAGTCTACTATCCCATCTCCAAGTACTTCTGCATCGAAGAGGGGTAACCCATTTTCTAAGGTGGGTGAGGTAGTTGTTTCTAACAATGATGAAGATGAGGTGTATGAGCTTAATGATTATTTGGGAGATGATTATTTTTCAGATGAGTATGAGGCTCAAGTAAACGACTTACTAGAACAATTCAAGGAGTTCAAGCTTTAAGGACGTACTGGGAAGTAGTATTGTATTTTTTTTTTTGTTTTATCATTTGATTGGCGTGTTATCTTATGTTGTTTTTTAGTTTTTCTAGTTGTTGGTAGCTTGTGGTTCATTTATGGCCTGTCATAAATGATATAGGGTAGTTCAAGCGGCTGCTTGAGGTTAATGTGGTACTTCAGCCACATTCCATTGTACTTTCAACGTTTTATTGGTTAATATATTTTACCAGGGTGGAAGCGCCCTTTTACCCAAAAAAACAAGATTAACTGATGAACACTTATGGACAACATGTAGCTTAATGTTGTTGTTTTCATCAGTTAGTTAGTCGTTTTCATCAGTAGTTAGTCTTGTTCATTAGTTCATCAACAATGTTGATTAACTGATGAACACTTATGAACAACATCTAGATTGGTATTGTCCTATTCATCAGTTCATCAACAAAACCAATGAACAAGACAAACTAATGAACACTTATCAACAACATGTAGATTGATATTTTCTTGTTCATATATTAGTTTTGTTCATCAATTCATCAACAAGACTGATGAACACTTATGAATAACATGTAGATTGATATTGTCTTGTTCATCAATTAGTCTTGTTCATCAATTAGTGTTGTTCATTAGTTAGCAATGTTGCAAAAATCGTGAGTCGGTAGTGAAGCGGTTGACCACCCTGTAGCGTGTAATAGCCGATTACCTTATAATTACCGATTACAAGGCCGATTACCTGTAAAAATCAACAAGGTGAAAGGCCGTGTACATTGTAATCGCCAATTACAAGACCACCTAGGCCGATTTTTGCAACATTGTTAGTTAGTATTGTTCATCAGTTCATCATTATTCTTCATAATCCATGTTGTTCGTAAGTCATATTGTTCATCATCAAATATGACTAAAACATCAATTTTAACGTCTGATATCTCACTCATATGATATCCGATTTTAGTGATTCAAAAACCTAAGTAAAGCTTGACCTAAAATCTATAACTTTTATGTTTTGCAAATTTTCTAATTCGGATTTAATATTGGTCAAATTTATAGTTAAAAACACAATAAAATACAGTACGTACATTTTTGTACAAAATTAACTAATTAAAAAAATTCACTTTTTGAATCTTACATTCATAAAATAATTAATTATGCGTTGTGGTACAAATTTGTTTTGCATTTAACGCAATTTTAACATTAAAAATCTAAGCTAGACATATTATCAAACACATTGTGTGCAACAAATATGACTAAAACGTCATCTTTAACGTGTCATATCTCACTTATATGACATCAGATTTGAGTGATTCAAAAACCTGTGTAAAGAATGTAAAGCAATCTATTACTTTCATGTTTATCTTTTTTATAATTTGGTAGTTTTAAGGGTCTATAATAGGGTCAAAAATGTAATAAAAGAAACAAGAAAATCAATACGTATTTGATATGTAAAAAAAATGTTTCGAAATATTTAACAAGATTTATACCAAGTTAAAGAGGATTAAAGTTTAAAAATTATGGTGAAATCGTTTTTTCCTAAAACTTTGTCGTTTAAAAGTTACAACATTTAAAGTTTAAGGGTGAAATATAAAAACGGGTAAAATGACCATTATACCCCTGGCAGGATTTTTTGAATAACTTGAGGTGGGGAACACATGTCGCTCTAAGAATGACTTTCTACACTTTTTAAAATTGGATTGTTTTCTAACCGATCCGCTAAAATCAGGATAATTATGGGACAACATTACCTATTAATAATAGTCCGCAACCGATTGAGTGCCAAGTTCTAAGGTACAAAGTTTGTTGTTAACCTGAATAATCTTGTTTGCTTTGTTATCATGGAAGATCGTTTCAAGACACTTCCACAAAGAACTAGGCGTGGCTTTGGGGTCGAGGATCATGCTTTCTAATCTCTCTCGGATCATGCTATAAATAAATGATACAACGAGGGAATCAAGTTGATCATGATCGGGATCAGTTGTGCCAGCTGAGAGCGTGGGGACCTCAATGATGTGAAGAACCTTAAACATATGACAATGTCATCTAGAGTTCACACCACGTGTTATAATTGAGCTTGTCAAGATCAAGTGTCATGACAAGCTTGATAATGCATGCGGAAGCTTTGTCAAGAATCAACAAGGTTGATTTCGAGGATGGTGGTACGGGTGGTAATCGTGGTCGTCAACAACTTGGATTGGCTAAAAGTGCTTGCAAAAGATCGCATGTAGCAATGAGAGTTTAAGATGTAAAGTCTTAGGCGCTGCATCAAGGTGCTTTGCCCTTCAACTTCCCAGGCGCCCTTATGGCCAATGCAATGCCGGCCAGTATCATGGGGCGTCGCTTTGGTTCGCTTTTATTAGGAAAGTTTAAAGGCTTGTTTAGGTCATTTTTTATTCAATTAGGTTTATTTTCCTTAAGTTTTATATCGTTACAAATTTAAGGCTTGTGAACTTTGTAATCAATTTAGTTTATTTAACTAGGTTTATCTTTCTCCAAGTTTCATGTTGACATAGACACACTTGCTGATAACCTCATTTACAAAGTATTTTTTAATGATTCACTTGGTTACTAGCTCAATCAAAATAGACTTGAACTATCTCATATAGTTGTTTAAATCGTTAAATTAACTAGTAAAGATGTCATATTGTCGTTGAATAGATGAAGTATTATCCCACTTATTCTACTTTTTATTGAAATTATTAATCCCCAAACATAGAAAGAGCCATGAGTTATGTCATATATGATAAAGTATCCACAACTATAAACAAAGTGTATAATTGTAAAATTATTTTTTTCACTATTTTTCTAAATTATTTAATTAGTTTTAACCTTCCTTTTATCAAATTTCGATTTAAACCATAGTTGAACGTTATTTGGGATTACTAAGCTGCCTCATTAAATCATTTTACAATCGCGCCATTAAAAAAAAAAAAAGAAAAAAGAAAAAAAATTACAACCATAATCATAGTACACAATAATCTATTAATTGTAAATGACAAACATATCATTGCTTAAATGAAAGAATGATTAAATAAAGACAAGGAAATAAGCAAACAGTAGATGATGACTTACTAATTTTCCGATGGTTTAAGAAGGCAGAGCGTATGATGAATGCAATCAATAATGGAAGCTCAGTTTAGATTCCTACTCTCAAACAACAATTTAAGCCCCGCTAAAGAAAGAAACGTTATAAGCACAACTTCTCAACTCTTATAAATTACACCGTGGATGTTCCAATTTATAGAGGATGTTTGGTTTAAAACTAAATGATAAAATGATCGGCTTAAATAAATTTAACAGCTTTATTTAACTTTAATGTTGCAATGGGTACATGTGTATGCTTTTTTTCTTTGTTGACAAAGTGTCAAAGTTAAACACGTCTTTACGAGTCTTGCAAAAATAATTAAATAATTTATGATGGCCAATATTAGTCTTAATATATTTTTAAATAGGACCTACATAATGATGTCTCTTTTATATAATCATATTAGCAATAGAAGACAATTTAGTCTATTTCTTAGTAAACTTCCTCCTAATTACTTAATGAATAAAGAAATCAATCTCAGCTTCAAAGTTTTTACTGAACATTTCACACATAAAACAATCAATATGGTACGTGGTTTGGTGGATGAGTGTAAAAAGTAAAGAAGCAAATACATATATACATTCCAAAACTTATTGATTTTCCGATTATGACTTTCTGATTTTCCAATGGATTAAAAAGCAGAGGATAATTAATAAATGGGAGCTCAAGTTAGATTTCTACTCTCAAATCACAATTCAAGTCATGCAAATGGTATTAATAAACGCAAGTTCAGCTCTTAAAAGTTTTTGAAGAGCAAAGAGATAAACTTTTATAAGCAAAAAAGTGTTGGGATTAATTGACTTGAATTTCAATTCAAATAGAAGAGAAAAGTTCATTTAGGGACTAGTTTTTTGTTACATACTAAGGGATTAACCTAAGATTAAACATGAAAATCTAAGTCCATATCTTTTTTTTTTCCTTTTCCTTTGTCTTTTTTATTATTCACTTTCTTTATTTTTTTTTTTTCTTTTTTTTCTTTTTGCTTTTTTTTTCCAATTAACGTCATATATTTTTTTTCCTTTTTTTTTTATTCTAATTCACGTTTTTTTTTTTTTTTTTTTTTTTTTTTTTTTTTTTTTTTTAAGTCAAGCTTTTCTTTTTTAAATAAATTTAGGATTTTTTCTCACTTTGTTACGTTTTCGTCCGTTTTTGTCTGTTTTCACATGATTATATACGTTTTCAGACGTTTTTGTCCGTTTTCAGACGTTTTTTACCGTTTTATACGTTTTCGTCCGTTTTTTTTACGTTTTTCGTCTGTTTCAGACGTTTTTGTTCGTTATTATACGTTTTCGTCCGTTTTTTTATGTTTTCGTCTGTTTTCAGACGTTTTTATCCGTTTTCGACAGTTTTTATATGTTTTCAGACGTTTTTGTCCATTTTCATACGTTTTCATCCATTTTTATACGTTTTTGTCCGTTTTCAGACGTTTTCGTCCGTTTTTATACGTTTTTATCCGTTTTTGTCCGTTTTCATACGTTTATATACGTTTTCGTCCGTTTTCATATGTTTTCATCCGTTTTTACACGATTTCATCCGTTTTTATACGTTTTCGTCCGGTTTCATATGTTTACATTTGTTTCCGTCTGATTTCATACGTTTTCTTCCATTTTTTTATATTTTCGTCCGTTTTTAGACGTTTTCGTCCTTTTTCCTACATATTCGTCTGTTTTCTTACATTTTCGTTCATTTTCATAGGTTTTCGTCCGTTTTTAAATTTATTTTGCCAATTTTAGACGTTTTCATACGTTTCTGAATATCACAAGTGATATTCGGTGATACTCAGACGTTTTTGTCTGTTTTCGTCCATTTTTGTACATTTTTGTCTGTTTTCAAACGTTTTCGTCTATTTTCGTACGTTTCAGCAGTATTTATACGTTTTCAGACGTTTTTATCCGCTTTCAAACGTTTTCATCAATTTTTTACATTATCGTCTGTTTTCAGACGTTTTCGTCTGTTTTTATACGTTTTCGTCCATTTTAAGACATTTTCGTCTGTTTTTATATGCTTTCATCCATTTTTATCTGTCTTCATACGTTTATAAGCATTTTCGTCCGTTTTTATGTATTTTTGTCTGTTTTCAGACGCTTTCGTCTGTTTTCATACTTTTCAGCAGTTTTTATACGTTTTCGTCCATTTTCATCAATTTTTCATACGTTTTTGTCCCTTTCCAGGCGTGTTTTTACGCTTTCATACGTATTCGTTCGTATTCATATGTTTTCGTCCGTTTCTGAATATCACAATTAATATTCTTAATATCACAAGTGATTTTCTTTGATATTCAAAATATCACTTGTGATATTAATAATATCAATTGTGATATTCAGAAACGTATGAAAACGAACAAAAATAGAAGAAAACGTAAGAAAGTGAAAAAAACGTGAATTAAAAAAATGTGAAAATCACTTATAATATTCTGAATAACACTTGTAATTTTCTGAATATCACTTGTGATTTTCATGTTACAAAACATTAGTTGAACATCACTTGTGATATTCGGAATATCACTTGTGATATTCAGAATATCAATTGTGATTTTCTGAATATCACAAGTGATTTTCAACTAATGTTTTGTAAGATGAAAATCACAAGTGATAATCTGAATATCACAAGTGATATTCAGAAAATTATAAGTGATATTCATGTTACAAAACGTTAGGTGAAAATCACGTGTGATATTTAGAATGTCACTTGTGATTTTCATGTTACAAAATATTAGTTGAAAATCACTTGTGATATTCGGAATATCACTTGTAATATTTAGAATATCACTTGTGATTTTCTGAATATCACTTGCGAATTTCATGTTACAGAACAATTGTTGAAAATCACTTGTGATATTCAGAATATCACTTGTGATATTTAAAATATCACTTTTGAAAAAACGTGAATTAAAAAAAGCGTGAAATCACTTGTAATATTCTGAATATCACTTGTGATTTATATTCAGAATATCACTTTTGATATTCAGAATATCACTTGCGATATTCTGAATATCACTTGCGATTTTCATGTCACAGAACATTTGTTGAAAATCACTTGTGATATTCAGAATATCACTTGCGATATTCAGATATCACTTGCAATATTTTGAATATCACTTGCGATATTCTGAATATCACTTGTGATTTTCATGTTACAGAATGTTAAAAATCACTTGTGATATTCAGAATATCGCGAGTGATATTGAATATCACTTGCGATATTCTGAATATCACAAGTGATATTCTGATAATCACAGTATATCACTTGTGATATTCAGAAAGGTATGAAAACATCTGAAAACATTTAAAAACGAACGAAAATGAATAAAAACGGACAAAAACGTATGAAAACGGACGAAAATGTATGAAAACGAACGAAAACGTAAGAAAACGAACAAAAATGAATGAAAACAGATGAAACCATATGAAAACGTATAAAAATGGACGAAAACGTATAAAAACGAACGAAAACGGATGAAAACCTATGAAAATGGACAAAAACGTAAGAAAACAGACAAATATATATGAAAACGGACAAAAACATATGAAAACGGGGGAAAACGTATGAAAAAAATTCAAAAACAGATGAAAACGTAAGAAAACGGAAGAATATATATATATGAAAACAGACGAAAACGTATGAAAACGGGCGAAAACGTAAGAAAACAGACGAAAACGTATGAAAAAAATTCGAAAACAGATGAAAACGTAAGAAAACGGACGAAAACGTATTAAAATGGACAAAACGTATGAAAACGTAAGAAAACAGACGAAAACATATGAAAACGAGCGAAAACGTAAGAAAACAGACGAAAACGTATGAAAACGGACGAAAATGTATGAAAACGAATGAAAACGTAAGAAAACTGACGAAAACGTAAAAAACCGACGAATATGTATGAAAAACGAAAAAAACGTAAAAAAAACCGCAAAAAAAAAAAAAAAAAAAAAAAAAAAAAAAAAAAAACTTGGATTAAAGGATAAAAACGTTAAGTTGAAAAAAAAAAAAACAAAAAAAAAAAAAAAAAAAAAAAAAAAAAAAAAGGAAAAAAAAATGAATAAATAAGATAGACAAACAGGACAAGAAAAAAAACATGGACTTAGATTGTCTTATTAAATCTTAGGTTAATCCCCACCATTAGATCAAACTAGATGAATGGTGGGGATTTGTCCCTCAGTTTGTAACAAAAACTTAGTTAGTAAAATAACTCACTTCTCAAATAGAAATAGAAATTAAAGGTGTTTTTATTAAAATAAAATGACATAAATATCAGTTGTAATAAACAAGGTTGTAAAAATTGCTAGGCGCTAGTGAGGCGGTCGGGTAAGGCTTAGCGATTAATCGGTTAGGCGGAGATTAATCGGATTAAAATTTTTATGCACAAAATTGTAGTTTTAGATATTATATTATATTATATGTATAAAATAAGCATAATGCATCAAAGTTCAAATATTTCAAGTGTTCAAATATAAATATATACATAATTCTTTAAAGTTCAAAGTCAAACATAGATATTACTCGGTTTGTTGACCATTTTTAAGCAATCTTTGACTGATTTTGTCCGATTAATCGGTTTGTTGACCAATTTTTAAGCTATTTTGTCCGAGTTTTAAGCGATATTGTTGACCGAATTTAAAGCGATGTTGTCCGATTAGAACGATTTTGTCTGATTAATTGGTTTGTTGACCGATTTTTAAGCGATTTTTGACCAAAGCGATTAAATAGGCTGATTATGATAAATCAAGGCGCTTAGTGAGCGATCAGCGATTATGCGGGGATTAATCGGCCGCCTAGGTCGATTTTTACAACAGAGATAATAAATATAACAGGTTTATTTAAACTTCAACCGTGGAATGGCTGCAAGTGTGTTCATTTTTTTTTTCTTTGACAAACTTATAGACTAATATTTGGTATTTGTGACAACTAAGAAGCATATGTGGACATAACACAAGGACTAAACATGTTCACTACCATGATATAAACACTTCTTTAAGTAATGCAAAGAAAGAAACTTTTATAAGCACAACTTTTCAACTCTTATAAATTAGATCGTGGATGTTCAATTTATAGAAATGAACAACAAGGGTTTTGGTTTAAAAATAAGTGATAAAGTGATCGGTTTAAATCTTTTATATAATAAAACAAAACATTTATTGGGAATTTTTTATTTAAAAAATGCATTCATACCTTATTTAGTAATAATTTTATTTAAAAAAAATTATTTTCTTAATAGATAAAATTTTATATTTATACGTAACACAAGTAGAAGATAAATACAAAAAATATAGATAAGATGCAATTAATAATAGGATTGAAATTTTTAAATAATTATCTTTAATAATAAAAAACTATAATTAAACATCATAAATCAAACAAAACAAATATTAAATTATTTGTTTTTTAATAAACAAAAATATATGATTCAAAAAATTTTAAAAACCCGCTCGTGCGCGGGTATTATAACTAGTAAAGTTAACCGCTTTATTTAGCTATGTTGCAATGGGCTACATGTGTACGTGTTTTTTCGTTGTTGACAAAGTTAAACACGTCTTTACGAGTCTTGCAATAATAATTAAATAATTTATGATGGCCAATATTAGTCTTAATATATTTTTAAGTAGGGCCTATATAATGATGTCTCTTTTATATAATTATATTAGCAATCGAAGAAGACAATTAAGTCTATTTCTTAGTAAACTTACTCCTAATTCTTAGAATTTAACAATCAAAGTACACGAATAGCGGAAGCATAGATCAAGTAGAATACATACAAAGATTAACTAAAACATAAATAGGAACGTACCTTTTAGCACTTCAATAAATCTTGAAATTGTGTAATATTAGATCAAAGATAAACCTCTTACCATTTTTGTTTATCGATCTCTTGATAATAACTATTGTGAGTTATTACCTCGTTCTTGTACACACAAACTAATACCGAATTAAAGTGATTGCAAGATTAAACACAAGAGTATTTTTCTTTATGAAAAATTCGACCCACAACCTTAGGGTTGCTTAGGTTCGATCGGCAGGAAACAAAAGAAAATGAAAGAAAAGCCTTAGGGTATTGTGTGTGCACAAAAGATGTGAATGAGATACCCTTGGGTTTGTATATATACTAGTGTAATCTTGGAGGACAAGTTTGAGTTGGGTTGAGTCTCTCTTGCCCTTGGGTCGACCGACCATACACCCTCAATGGGTGTTCCGGAACCTTCTTGTCATCCAATTTACAATCTAGTCCTTTTTCCTTCTTATTTACGATTGTTAGTCCATACATTTAATAACTAACGATCATTAGTCCTTTAACTTGTGTTATTAATAAATATACATAACTATTAATATTTATTAATCTTTAATTATCGTTTGTAATGTGTGCAAGCTCGAGGTCTCGGGTTCGATACTAAACATTTACCTATTAATGTTATATGTAACATTTAACACTAATTACTTAATGAATAAAGGAAAGGACCAGTTACTTAAAGAGACCAAGAGATTTTTTTTTTTTTTTTTTTTTTTTTTTTTTTTTTTTTTTTTTTTTTACACTATATAGACCTTATTTGAATTTTGGAAAAAAACTTCCAAATAAAGACTTGAACAACTGAGCGACTAGGCGCCATGCGACTCCGCTAAGATCTTGCCATGTGTGTGCTATTTGCGGTAGGATTTGCATAAGCAAAGTTTCCCGCGACTTCTTGTTAACCCTACATTAACCAAAGTTACCTCTTTACCCTCATTCATCTTCTCTTCTCCCACATCTCTAATAGCATATTATCAGAATCTCTCGCTTACATACATGTCTCACCCACCTCTCAATCTCTCTCTCGCTGTCTTTCTAAAATCACCGATGAGTTATTTCATTACGACGACAAACCCTAATAAAGCTGTTAATAAGCTCTTATCTGAAGGTTTAATCCTCTTATTTAATTATAAAGATCTAATGTTTTTGGGTTTAATTTATGTACTACAATAGCTTTTTAGTAATTAACGTGGTTTGTTGTCACAGGATCTGAATGTAGTGTCAGTTGGAACTCTTTGTGTTTTTGGTGAGGATATAGCTGAAGTCCCAATAGTCGCTACAAGTAAATGTAACCAGGGGAAGGTGAGGATATTATTCTCTTCCAAAAAGTTATAATTTCTGTTACAATGTACGAGGTTGATAGTGTTTTTGTTTTAATGGTACGTGTTTGATACCGTTAAGTTAGGTATAGTTTATACCTACATAAAGGGTTGGTTTGAAATTCATATGCATTCCCCTTTCTTCTCAAACCCTTACCGGTAGTAAATTAGTAATTCCTTAGTGCAAATTTTACGGCAACCATGAAATCTGTGTGTGAATGATATCATTCGTATATTGATGAGTGCTCAAACACTCATCATTTTTGGTCTAATCTGAACTGCAAAACATACAAAAACACTCAGAAATGCATCAAAATACTAAAAATATTTCTAAATTGTGTTTTATATGTTTTAGATGAAAAATGAGCAAAAACAGACGAAAAACGTACAAAGTTTGCATAATTGGCAGTTTCAGTCCCCCAACTTTCATAAAATTACAAAACTAGTCCCTGGATATTCAAAATATGGAAAATTATCACCAAAGGTCCTTTTACAATCATAAATTGTCATATTTTGTCCTTTGGTGAAAAATTGGAAAAGTTTTGAGAATTTACAGTTTTGGTCCCTAGAGTTACAGATTTTGGCAGATTTGGTCCCTGGTGGGATATTTTTGGATGAAAAATCATTTTTAGTCCTTGGAAGTCCAAAAATGTTCAAATTTGGTCCTTGGATAAAAGTTTTTCACTGTTTGGCAAAAACAACCCCTAAACTTTCAAAAATTACAATTTTGGTCCCCGGGAATTTTAAAAATTGGAATATATAATTTATGGTCCTTGGGATATTTTAACATAGCAAAATTGGTCCTTATTACATCTTTGTGAAAGTTTCATTCTCAGCCCCCTGAACTTTTGGTAAATTACAAAAATGGTCCTTGTGAACTAAAGTTACAACCAAACAGACCTTGTGTAATATTACACCCCAAAACAAACCAAATCCATTACCCTTTTCTTTGGCCTGATCGAACAAACACCCCTTGGCCCAATCATAAAAACCAGCCCACTCCACCTCTAATACTTTCCCCCGTCTTTGACCCAAGTCAAACCCCAGGCACTGTTCACCCTCCTTCCCCCCTAATCCTCCATTAACGCCCTAATAACCAGGGTGTTTTGTCCACCCTCTTCCCCCATTTCCCTCACCAAACCTTACCTACACTACTCCTAACCCCCCTCCTCATTAACTCCTCACCAAACCCCACTCAAAGCTGCCTATACCCTTTTCCCGCCAAAACAATATAAACGGCTAGGATGAATTTGGCTCATCCAAGGGCTATGGAAGGTGGTGGGAAAGAAAGAGTGATACTCCAGGGTCTATAAAAGTCAAAAAGATGGAAGTGAGAAGCGGTAGTTAATATAGAATTAGATAGTTAGTGTAGTTTAAGGTCGCACTAGTGTAAAATCTCAATTTCATTTGTAATTCTTAGTGAAAAATATTTTAATCAGTGTTTTTATGTATTACAAGTAATCTTTATTATCAATCTCAAGTAATTGTAGTTGCATTTTCAGTTTTTGTATATTATCTTTATTTGAAACTTAAATTCAACTGTTATGGTGTAAAAGCTATTACCTTTTGTTTCCTTGAATCATTTTTAGCTTATGTTACAGAGTTGAGTAAGTTATATGTGCCTTAGGCTTAGTACCTTTTCAAATTACCAAAAACAAAGACAACAAAGAAAAAATCTCAAATAATCATAAAAAGAAAAAGGAAAGAAGCTATGGCAATGATGGTTATTGGTCCTGGTTTAGAGTCCCATGGGGGACATTAGGGTATGTTCTGGTTCAAATTCATGGTCAAATTGTAAGTTTCTCCCTTTAAATCTCAATTTCATATTCATAAGGGGGTGTTTGGATAAGCAGTTTTGACCACTGATTTCTGTGGTTTGTTTGTTATTCTTGGTTTTGACAAGTTACATTAGGTGTAGTGAGGTTTAGCAAACCTTAAAATCCAAGTTTTTAACAACCATAGTCAAAAATCCATCCCAAGGTTCCTCACAGTCCACTCTTTGAGCTGTGAAACCTCAAACCCCCCTTCAGCTTATAATTGATAAATTTAGCTTAGGTTAGCTTTGTAATAGCTTAATATAACTTCATAAGTTCATAGGATTAATCACAAGTTCATAAAAGTCAATTTGCTAATTTTTATCAAAAGTCAAAGTTTGCACATTTCAGGTTTTTCCAAAAGTTCAAGAAATTAATTTGAATTTTGTGTTTGTTCTTATGGCTTGAATCTGGTTCCTATTTGTTGTCTACCTGCCCATCTTCAAGATCCCATCTTCCCCATATTTTTGTGATTTTATTTGTGGGCCCCAGCTTAGTCTAAACACACTTGCAGGGGGGCTGTGTTCCCCTGTGCAGCAGACTCAGTCCCAACACCACCACTTTGGTGGTGGTTCTTGACCTCCACAGTGATCCCCAAGCCACAAGCCTTGTACCTTTCAGCCCCCCCCCCCTGGTATACTTCAACCCTTGACCACTGGTTTGACCTTGAACCCACTGGGAGCCACCTAAATCAGCCCATCTCTCTTGTCCCATTTTCAGTCCTAACACAATAAGCCAAGTGCTTATTTGTTGGCTTATTGCTTATTCTGTGGTAAATTTGTACTTTTTTTAGCTTATTCATGTTTCCTTAGCTTATTTACACTTGAATCATCCATTGTGGGCCCCCCTAACTGCCTGCATCATCAATTTCCCTTGACAGTTGACCAAAGTCAACTGTCACTCTAATAAGCTTGTAGCTAGCTTAATTTTAAGTTCCATTAAAGTTGTTTTCACAAAAATTTTTTTTTTAGTTATAAAATATTTTTCTAAAATAAAAATCCAGAAAAAAACAAAGTAATTTTAAGTGATAGTTTCTATTTAATTTTATTTAAATTTTAATTTTCATTTTTAAATTTTTATTAAGTACTTAGCTATTTTATATTTTTCTTAAATTCCTATTATATTAAAGTATTTATAATAATTTTTTCAGATTTTTATTTTATCATTTAGTATTTATTAGAATTAATCTTAGTTTTATAAATTATTAATTAATATTAAGTTTAAAATAGCATAATTAGTTTTTATTAAGTAAAACCTTGTTTTTATATTTTTCCTAGCTTTTATATATTATAAAATAATTTCAGAAATTTTCTTGTAATTTTTACTGTTCATTTTCTTTTTTTCTTAATTTAAAATAGTTTAATTAGATAATTAGTAATTAATAAGTAATTAATTACTATAAAAAGCACAAAAAGACAAAAATACTTATTTTTATTTTTAAAACTTGTTTTTAGTTATTTTATAATTTTAGAAATTTTATTTTCATTTTTCTAGTATTTAATTAGTATTAAATTGTATTTAAGTGTTTTAAATATTAATAATTAGTTTTAATTAGTATTTAATTAATATTAAATAATTAAATAGTGTAAAAATTTATTTTCTTTTTCTAAAAATTTTCATTTTATCTTAGGTTTGTAAAAAAGTCATTTTCACCCCCTGGGTGTTTTCAGATTTCAGTTTTCACTTTTTATTTTGTACGTCTACGTTTTATTTAAACGTAACGTACGCGTTTTTAGGTTTAAATCGTTTCTGGTTTTTCTAACTTTCCCGTCTTATTCATATAGCTTATTTAAGCTATTTCATTGTGAAAATCAG
This sequence comes from Artemisia argyi, assembly GCA_030686995.1. Classification (NCBI taxonomy): domain Eukaryota; kingdom Viridiplantae; phylum Streptophyta; class Magnoliopsida; order Asterales; family Asteraceae; genus Artemisia; species Artemisia argyi. Next base: position 7,971,445 of record CM060705.1, read on the forward strand.
TTGTGTAGTCAATCACAAACCTTTTTCCATCCAAATTCACCCGATCACGAAACCGTTTGTTAACAATTCACACCTCGTCGGGACATAACGACCCGGGGAAACACTATATTCCGCGGAGCATTGACTCTAGGCTGTCTGACCATCTTGACCACATCCGTGGTTGACTTTGGTTGACGGTTTAGCATCAATCATATATACATCAGGGGAGGACAATAGCAGTATCAACCTTTCGGTTCCCGATGTTCAAAACGGTGTTTCAGATACAGCAGGGGAGGACAATGGTCCATTTGATCACACCTGTGATTATAATACCTACTCTTCTATTGCAAACGGTATTACGAATGCCTGTGAAAGAACTCCCGTCAGTCATACACCTATTTGTGATTTTACTAGAGGTATTGTCTGTTCATTTTGTTAATCGTCAAACTTTGATGAAGCTGCCACGTGTAATATTTATCGATATATTGTATAACACAGGTATGCATTTACCGGATTGGAAACCATCCACGAAGTGAAAAGTAAAACGTAAAAGTTGAATTGACTGCTGTTACAAATGAGGAAGAAGAGTTGCAAGAGATGTGTTGCACTTTTTATAGCATACACATTTAGGTGCTTCTTAGTTTGGTTTTGAAACTATTTCGGAAATTCAGGTCAGTGTGTTGAATAAGGATAGTTTCATACAAAATTGAAGTGCGTTTTTAAGACATTGAATGTAGGTTTGGGGAATTCAGAGAGAAGGTCGTGAAGACGTGGAAAGTGGGCAAGGGAAAGATGCAAAACAAACTGGTGCACATGATTTCATATCAAGAAAGGTATTCCTTTTATTGAATGCACTATAAAGTCACCAACACGAGACATGTAACAATTCGCATTTTCAGGATATTTACTTTTCTCGGAAAATTTCACTATTCACTTTTACTATTCATTTTTCCCGAAACTTTCCCGAAAGTTGATTTTTATTTGATATTCTCGAGTGATAAATCATTTCCATGGCAAATTAAATGTTTGACATCCGTCAGATCATTTTCGTGAAAGTTATTAAGGAATTACACGGAATTACACGTTTTAGGGTAAAACGTCAATCAGAAATTCTACGCACAACGAAATTCAACCCCGTCAGGTGACCCCACATCGGAAAAATGTTTGACACGCTCATGATTTATTTGAGAATTAATCGTGACTGAGAAAAACATGACCAAAAACTTCCCAGCAGGTCACCCAAGCCGTACTACTCTCGCATGAGCACGCTTAACCGTATGGGCGATTAACCGTTAGACCACAAAACGAGTTTCTAAGACAATTTGAGTTTTCAAATTATTAGAAAAAGTCAACATATTTTTCCCTCCTCCATTGACCAAAAATCATCCCTTGATGTTATAAGTCATTTCGTGATTTTTAGGCTTACGGTTTGATGTCTAAGAGACATTTAATACCAACCGACACTAGACTGAGCCCAGTCTAGACATTATAAGTCATTTTAAATCATTTTTATCACATTAGAAAAGTAACATTTTACTTTTCTCAATTTTACGCAATATTCGTACGTTTTACGTATTACGCGTTTTAGACCCGTGTTTCCAGCTTTTAGCAGGGTTTTACACCCAAATGGAACCTACCACTCATTTTATATTTTATTATGGAACATATGGATATGTTTATCAATACTTTCAAGTTCCATAATTTTACGACACCCGGTTTTACGTTTTGAGGCTTAATCATTTACGATTGGCATTTCCCGGAGTCAAGTTTCATCCTAATACTTAGGATAATACCAAGCAAAAGCCAAAGCTTCCTCCCCAAGCTTATGAACCGCCATAGGGGGGGGGGGGGTTTCACACTAGGTGGCTTGATCTCAAGCTTAATGGCCTTAGATTTCATCCATGTGTTCACCTTGGCCTCCAAGGTTGGACTAGTCAACATTTCTAACCTCCTTAAGACCCTATAAAAGCCCCCATTCCCCCCTATTGTGCCGTGCACCTCCAACCTCCATAACCATCCCATTCTTAGCTCATTTCCTTCTAGTTTCATGCATGGTTCAAGTGATTCTTCAAGGTAGAAACCCTAGATAGGTTATCATTCGTCAAACACTTCCATAACCTCATATACTTGGTGATTTCTCTTGAGTTTAAATCCACTCAATTCACCTAAACCTTCATCATCCATCTTTCAAGAATACCAAGGGTAGAAAGATTGCATGAAGTGAAGTGGGTTGAAGCAAGTCTATCAAAGTCCTATCCTTACATGTTAACTTCCTTTCATCTTTGAAAGCCAAAAGTTGTGAGCCAAACCCTAACTTGATTCTTGTTAAATAATCATGTTCATGTTATTTACATGTTATTCTTGCTATATTATGTCTTGTAGTTATGTCCATGATGTATAAAAGTGAGCAAAACAAGTTATTGTTATTGATTGACAAGATAAGTTACTAAAACAAGTAAACTAGTGACTTTCTTGGAAAACCACGACCAAAATGGTAAAATTATGATATTGGATCATTACATATTACAGTAGAGGACTTAACAAGGAAACCATAGCAATTTGAACCACCCAAAACGAGTATACGAGTCAAAAGTTACGCCCATTTGAAATTACCAAAGTTTCCGGCAAAACTGCCAAATACCATTCTGATCAAATTTAGGTTTTGAAAGTCCCACTTCTGGTCTGATTCATCAAAAAGTTAAAACACGAAAGTTGTCCGGAACGACGTTTTCGTTCAGGAACAAAGAAGCTCGAGACCTAAAAACACTTTCCGAGTGATAAAATTCTTCAAATTCTAAACAGCCCATTTTTAGGCGAAAGTCACAAGATTATGGTTATACTTTGAAAGGAACAAGAGGTCTTATGACCTATAATCAAGACCACAACCATGGCTAGAGCCAAGGTTGTGTCTCATGACCTTGAAACAAGGACCAAAGGTCATGGCTAGGCCATGACGAAATGACCATAACAACTTCCATAGGCGTAAACATGAAACAATGAATTAGGCGATAACATGAACAAGCAATTTGGATCTACTTCACTTAAAAGGAAACCATGAGATTTTACCAAGAGAAAATGGTCATTCAAGACTTATGAAACTACCCCTAATAACAATCTTCATGTACAAATAAACTTTCCTAAGTTTATTCAAGTATCGGACATGTAACCTTTCGGATCAAAACGTATATCTATATATTTCATCAACTACTACAATAGTAGGGAGCCTCATGTGAGGAGTTCATTATGTAAGCCGTCGAGTTGAGTTGTGGATTTACGAGTTAAAGTGTCCTGGCTCCTCGAACGCTTACTAACATGACTTCTGAATTATGTCGGCCCGAACGGTAGTAAACGATATACAAAACATACATGTTTCATGAATCATTACTTTCAAAGACTTACAATATACATCATACCACATCATGGACTAACTGCAAGATATATATAGGCACTACTTCATATTCTTTACTCCGATCCTAAGTCGCGACATTCTATTATAGGTTGCTCATAGAACCTTCGCGATTCGACCGTTACATTCATTACTTGCTATCTTACTTAAGGTGAGTTCATAGCCCCACTTTCGATTACTTAATTGTTTTACAAACCCTTGGGGGGAATACATGCTATTTATAACCGAGCACAATGTTTTTAAATTGTATGCTTACCTGATTGTTTTATTATCACTAAGTACCAACCTTGCTAAACCGAGATCCTTTATTATGAACCATTTAGTCACTAGCAATAGTGAGCGCGAATATTATTAATAGGCCTATTGGGATTGACGAATCCCATTTGTATTGACTAAGTTCAAACAAATGCAATAATATTTGAGATTTAGGTACGTTAGCAAAGTACCTACCAGGATAAATCTGCCGATCGATATTGGTACACGTTAACGTTATGGTGTCATAAGCTTAGTGTATAATACATGTTCCGGGCGTATAATAACGTAGCCTACCTGTTTTGTTTTCCAAACATTGGTGTGAGCCTATAACTCACACTACCAACATATTGTGTTCAATCGATTTAACAAACTCTATGAATATCACTCAACCTTTGTGTTGACCTCTCAAGCATGTATTTCAGGTTCATGACGATCAAGGATGGCACGGAAGGACACGGATACTCAAGAGGGCTATAAATTTTATTATCATTCAAAAACTCACTTAATGTGATTTGTAAACATGGAACCAATTGGGACCTCATTTTGTAATCTCTGATATTTATACAATTTGAATGATAAATCTTTTAAAATGACTCAATTGGAGTTCGTTTTCTATTATTGTGTCTATTGTGCCGTCAAGTAACACCCAGTTCGAATTCCGCTGCATCCATGAATTGGGGGTGTTACAGATTGGTATCAGAGCCATGGTTATAGAGAAACGGGTCTAATTGAGACCTAAACTATAACCACACATACAAGCAAAAACATTTTTATAGCCTTCCACTCTCCGTGTCTTCCATCCTCCAGACGATTATGGACTTAGTAAGCATGTTATGCTACACAAACATAATTGCATATTAATATATGTACCCTAAACATAATTGAGCATTTCCCCGTAAGCATTTTATGCTACATGAACACATATAAGTATATTGATATATACACACTAAGCATTTTATGCTACATGAACACATATAAGTATATTGATATATACACACTAAGCATTTTATGCTACATGAACACATATAAGTATATTGATATATACACACTAAGCATTTTATGCTACATGAACACATATAAGTATATTGATATATACACACTAAGCATTTTATGCTACATGAACACATATAAGTATATTGATATATACACACTAGGCATTTTATGCTACATGAACATATTAGTATATTGATATATAAACTCGGTTTATTTTCAATCATTTATCTAAACAATGGACTAAACATATCTGTGTATGCCTATTCTAAGGCATTTCGGCACAGCCACACTCTCCCAATCATGTTCCTACTCCAACATTATATGTCCAAGACATTGTAACTGATTGCAATGGTCTTTCCCATTTTTCAAGACATTGTGAGATACAATGGTCTCATTCATTTTCCAAGACATTGTGAGATACAATGGTCTCATTCATTTTCCAAGACATTGTGAGATACAATGGTCTCATTCATTTTCCAAGACATTGTGAGATACAATGGTCTCATTCATTTTCCAAGACATTGTATGATACAATGGTCTTAATCATTTCTCAAATGTTTTGAGTCACACAATGGCCTAACCTACTTCCCAGACATTGTGAATTGCACAATGGTCTAACCTACTTCCGAGACATTGTGTTTTGTGCAAATGGTCTCTAGAATTATTCCATCACATCATTAATATCATTTCTTATGATATCAAAAACCCGTCACAATCTATCGATTTCAAAACAAGAAATATGAGATTTCTAAAGGACAAACTAATCCATCATCGACAAAAGCTGAACTTTCTCTACATTCATCAAAGTTTTCTTATGAAACCTTCATTATTAAAAGTTCGTGATTCTGGCCAAGTATGTTCTATTTTAGAACTACTTAAAACTTCCTTTCCATACGTATCTACCCTTACTACCTTCTATGCAATGGAATATGAAAACATACGTTACAAGTCTTGTATGGACGAGACTTGCAACTTAAGGGTTTGACATCGCCTTTGTTTAGTGGACAGTTTCCCGAAAGCAACGGACATATCAAAAGTATACCTAGTTTAGGTATTTGAAAATTTTATCGAACCTTGGCTAAATATAGACTAGTCACCTATATTTAACCTAGGGACAGTGGAATATAGTCTGACTAACTATATTCGACTTAGAATTTTCAAATACTGAGAATAGTTGTACTAGGGTTATGTTTAGGTTGATTTCCTACATGAACACGATAAACCACCAGAATACATTAAAACAATCTAGAGACACGATAATGTCTTACCACTCAGCGAAATCTTAACACCTTATTTGTGTTACCTAATTTCATTCTTGAAATTTTTCATTTATGAGATAATCCGAACTACTATCTTGGGATAGTTATCAATTATTCTCTTCATCCTGTAGAAGTACTATCCTGTTTAGGTCCTAAGGATACCATTCCATCATAAACTTTTAAAATCTCTTAAGATTTTTAAAGCAAACTCAACATCTATACCTAAGAGTATTAATGTTAAGCATACACTACACACTTTTGTTCATCAACATATCATAACATTATCTTCACAACCGTTGGAATCACAAGCTCATTAACAGATTTTGATGCACTTTTAAAGCTCAAATCATCCTTAGTTACACCACAAGCACCCTCATCAGCTTTACAAGATTGAATATTCATCTTGTACTTTTGGAACACCAGTATCATCTCGTAATACACTACCTTGTAACTCACCGGCTAAGTATGAATGTTGTGTTGGAAATTCTTGAGTAGGATGATTTATAATGTCCTTATTTGAATAGATTGGGATGCCTTTACATTTAAATAAAGAAATTATAAATCATCGAACCATACGTTTATATTCCTTTAGTTACATTGTTTGGGATGCCTCTCTATGTAAATAAAGAATTATAAACAAGTGGGCTTATTTATATCCGAAATAACATAAGTATGAAGTCAATAAACACTAGATACAACAACAGATTACCTACTAGGCTATGATTGCAACAACTATCCCAATTTCCATTAGTACGAGATTTACATTTTGGTTTTCATAATGATAGTGCAATAACAAACAAACTCATTACGGGGCCATGTAACCATACGCATGCACAGTCGTACCAAACTCATTGCGAAGCCATGTAGCCATATGCATGGGCAGCCGTACAATTCAAACAGGACTTGGTCCAACCACATGTTCAACATTTATTCCATTATTCGATGACTATATCAATTGCTATTGATACTTGACAACTATATCGAGTTCTATTTGATATTCAACTACTATATCAATTCCTATTAATACTCGATTGCTATATCAATTTCCTTTGATATTCGACTATTATATGAATCTCTATTGATATTCAACTATGTTATCAATTTCTATTGACACACCGTATTCTGAGACAAATTAAACTACATCACTGGTAATTCCAGACTTTGGTCCTCATAAGTAACCACACCTTTTCATCAACACCACTCCAACATATGATATACACAGAACTTCGGGACGAAGTTCCCCGTAAGGGGTAGAGACTGTAACAATTCGCATTTTCAGGATATTTACTTTTCTCGGAAAATTTCACTATTCACTTTTACTATTCATTTTTCCCGAAACTTTCCCGAAAGTTGATTTTTATTTGATATTCTCGAGTGATAAATCATTTCCATGGCAAATTAAATGTTTGACATCCGTCAGATCATTTTCGTGAAAGTTATTAAGGAATTACACGGAATTACACGTTTTAGGGTAAAACGTCAATCAGAAATTCTACGCACAACGAAATTCAACCCCGTCAGGTGACCCCACATCGGAAAAATGTTTGACACGCTCATGATTTATTTGAGAATTAATCGTGACTGAGAAAAACATGACCAAAAACTTCCCAGCAGGTCACCCAAGCCGTACTACTCTCGCATGAGCACGCTTAACCGTATGGGCGATTAACCGTTAGACCACAAAACGAGTTTCTAAGACAATTTGAGTTTTCAAATTATTAGAAAAAGTCAACATATTTTTCCCTCCTCCATTGACCAAAAATCATCCCTTGATGTTATAAGTCATTTCGTGATTTTTAGGCTTACGGTTTGATGTCTAAGAGACATTTAATACCAACCGACACTAGACTGAACCCAGTCTAGACATTATAAGTCATTTTAAATCATTTTTATCACATTAGAAAAGTAACATTTTACTTTTCTCAATTTTACGCAATATTCGTACGTTTTACGTATTACGCGTTTTAGACCCGTGTTTCCAGCTTTTAGCAGGGTTTTACACCCAAATGGAACCTACCACTCATTTTATATTTTATTATGGAACATATGGATATGTTTATCAATACTTTCAAGTTCCATAATTTTACGACACCCGGTTTTACGTTTTGAGGCTTAATCATTTACGATTGGCATTTCCCGGAGTCAAGTTTCATCCTAATACTTAGGATAATACCAAGCAAAAGCCAAAGCTTCCTCCCCAAGCTTATGAACCGCCATAGGGGGGGGGGGTTTCACACTAGGTGGCTTGATCTCAAGCTTAATGGCCTTAGATTTCATCCATGTGTTCACCTTGGCCTCCAAGGTTGGACTAGTCAACATTTCTAACCTCCTTAAGACCCTATAAAAGCCCCCATTCCCCCCTATTGTGCCGTGCACCTCCAACCTCCATAACCATCCCATTCTTAGCTCATTTCCTTCTAGTTTCATGCATGGTTCAAGTGATTCTTCAAGGTAGAAACCCTAGATAGGTTATCATTCATCAAACACTTCCATAACCTCATATACTTGGTGATTTCTCTTGAGTTTAAATCCACTCAAGTCACCTAAACCTTCATCATCCATCTTTCAAGAATACCAAGGGTAGAAAGATTGCATGAAGTGAAGTGGGTTGAAGCAAGTCTATCAAAGTCCTATCCTTACATGTTAACTTCCTTTCATCTTTGAAAGCCAAAAGTTGTGAGCCAAACCCTAACTTGATTCTTGTTAAATAATCATGTTCATGTTATTTACATGTTATTCTTGCTATATTATGTCTTGTAGTTATGTCCATGATGTATAAAAGTGAGCAAAACAAGTTATTGTTATTGATTGACAAGATAAGTTACTAAAACAAGTAAACTAGTGACTTTCTTGGAAAACCACGACCAAAATGGTAAAATTATGATATTGGATCATTACATATTACAGTAGAGGACTTAACAAGGAAACCATAGCAATTTGAACCACCCAAAACGAGTATACGAGTCAAAAGTTACGCCCATTTGAAATTACCAAAGTTTCCGGCAAAACTGCCAAATACCATTCTGATCAAATTTAGGTTTTGAAAGTCCCACTTCTGGTCTGATTCATCAAAAAGTTAAAACACGAAAGTTGTCCGGAACGACGTTTTCGTTCAGGAACAAAGAAGCTCGAGACCTAAAAACACTTTCCGAGTGATAAAATTCTTCAAATTCTAAACAGCCCATTTTTAGGCGAAAGTCACAAGATTATGGTTATACTTTGAAAGGAACAAGAGGTCTTATGACCTATAATCAAGACCACAACCATGGCTAGAGCCAAGGTTGTGTCTCATGACCTTGAAACAAGGACCAAAGGTCATGGCTAGGCCATGACGAAATGACCATAACAACTTCCATAGGCGTAAACATGAAACAATGAATTAGGCGATAACATGAACAAGCAATTTGGATCTACTTCACTTAAAAGGAAACCATGAGATTTTACCAAGAGAAAATGGTCATTCAAGACTTATGAAACTACCCCTAATAACAATCTTCATGTACAAATAAACTTTCCTAAGTTTATTCAAGTATCGGACATGTAACCTTTCGGATCAAAACGTATATCTATATATTTCATCAACTACTACAATAGTAGGGAGCCTCATGTGAGGAGTTCATTATGTAAGCCGTCGAGTTGAGTTGTGGATTTACGAGTTAAAGTGTCCTGGCTCCTCGAACGCTTACTAACATGACTTCTGAATTATGTCGGCCCGAACGGTAGTAAACGATATACAAAACATACATGTTTCATGAATCATTACTTTCAAAGACTTACAATATACATCATACCACATCATGGACTAACTGCAAGATATATATAGGCACTACTTCATATTCTTTACTCCGATCCTAAGTCGCGACATTCTATTATAGGTTGCTCATAGAACCTTCGCGATTCGACCGTTACATTCATTACTTGCTATCTTACTTAAGGTGAGTTCATAGCCCCACTTTCGATTACTTAATTGTTTTACAAACCCTTGGGGGGAATACATGCTATTTATAACCGAGCACAATGTTTTTAAATTGTATGCTTACCTGATTGTTTTATTATCACTAAGTACCAACCTTGCTAAACCGAGATCCTTTATTATGAACCATTTAGTCACTAGCAATAGTGAGCGCGAATATTATTAATAGGCCTATTGGGATTGACGAATCCCATTTGTATTGACTAAGTTCAAACAAATGCAATAATATTTGAGATTTAGGTACGTTAGCAAAGTACCTACCAGGATAAATCTGCCGATCAATATTGGTACACGTTAACGTTATGGTGTCATAAGCTTAGTGTATAATACATGTTCCGGGCGTATAATAACGTAGCCTACCTGTTTTGTTTTCCAAACATTGGTGTGAGCCTATAACTCACACTACCAACATATTATGTTCAATCGATTTAACAAACTCTATGAATATCACTCAACCTTTGTGTTGACCTCTCAAGCATGTATTTCAGGTTCATGACGATCAAGGATGGCACGGAAGGACACGGATACTCAAGAGGGCTATAAATTTTATTATCATTCAAAAACTCACTTAATGTGATTTGTAAACATGGAACCAATTGGGACCTCATTTTGTAATCTCTGATATTTATACAATTTGAATGATAAATCTTTTAAAACGACTCAATTGGAGTTCGTTTTCTATTATTGTGTCTATTGTGCCATCAAGTAACACCCAGTTCGAATTCCGCTGCATCCATGAATTGGGGGTGTTACAAGACAGTTATGTAGTATGTGTAGATAACTGATTATTCAAAACTTATAGTCAAATCAAATCCTCTTAATCGAAACACTCAAAACTTGTCATCTGCTGTATGAGAACAGAATTGTTGGATAAACAGATTTAATTAGCGCCCCCAAAAAACCCGGTAAGTATCAAATATATAATTGACTTGCTTTCCCTTTTTTTTTTTTTTTTTTTTTTTTTTTTTTTTTTTTATAATTTCTATAGAGTGTCCGCTATAGACTTCTTCTTCTCAGTGGACAAAGTAAAAGGCGTCGATGGAAAGGATTGTGTAGTGCTCACTTTTGATGGCAACATTTTGCCGCACACTGAGCACGCAAGTCATTTTATTAATAGGTGGGCTGGGTGGGCTGAATAACGGGTCATTTGTAGTATCAAATAGTTTGGAGAATCGGGTCAAAATGGTTTTTTGTATCGTTTAACCGGCTGTAAATTTTTTTTAATTTTATGAAATTATGCAGAAAGTGGAATATATGTTTTCAAGACAGAAGTTGTGAGTAGCTTAAGAATGAACATAACCTTTAGCACACATGGCGTGTCTGGTAACACCACGATGATCGAGTTTTGGCTATTATGCTTGTGGGTATTTAGCCCCATTGTATAGTTGGTGATAGATGTGTTCTCAAATGCTTTTACTCTCCTGTTGAAGTTATGGAGGTTTGATTAACCACCTGCCGAGCACGGAATGGAGAATGCCCCTGTAAGATCTCAGCTAACACCAGAGTTCCTCTTGCTGGCACGCAATTCCCAATTAACATCACCAGGGAATTCACTTAAAGACCAAAAGAAAAGGAAGAGTTCTTTTATTCAGTATGATCTCTCATCTGCAGGTCCTTTATTTTTCGATTATTTTCCCAAGTTAAAACTTTGGTACCGACAACATCAAGCATGTATTGCTTCAACCCTCTTCAATCTTAAACCTGGAACTCCCGTTTACCAGAACTTTGATGCCCTTTTGAACATGATGCTCAGAAAAATGAATAGAGGTGGAGAGCCATTGACTTCTTCGACATCTGGAAGTAGCGATTCATCTCTATCCATAGCTGGGCCGATTGGGGTTATATTTGATCAACAAGGGGTCAAACTAGTAAAAAAAAGTTAGCTTAAATGAAACCGGTCAAATAGGTCAAAGTCACCCGAAATGTACTCATAATTTATAGAACCTCCTAAATCGTGTTATTTAGAAAGCCAGATTACCATTGAAATAAATAATTTCTCGTTATCTTGTACTTGTCCTTTTTGGTTTTTATATCTTTGGCTGCGTTCCTAAAAACTAATTTCTCGTGATCATATTATGTGGGCATGTGGCATATTAATGATTTATTAAAGATAAAGAAAGTTCCGGTCAAAAAGTGATATTGTTCATCCCAAAGCAAACATGATTAAAAAACTGCAACCATTTTTCCTATCATGAACAATGCTGTACTAATTAGTTTGTAAACTGGCCTTAGAACTTCGTACATCAGGTGGAAACTATGTACCCATCATAACATATTGTTGGATTAACATGACATTTGTCTTGAATGCATACCCATCAAATAGGCTTTTTTTAAAACTTTTTTCTGTTGAAAAGCTGCTTGTATTTTAAATTTTTACTGAAGAAAATGAAGGCGTGTCTTGCCTTCCATTTGTTTTGTCTTTGCTATGCCAACAAATGCCCTTATATGTCTTGTCTCGATGGATTGCTTCGTCAAATTTTCTAACAAAATCCTAAAATGATAAGAAGTTCAGTAAAAGGTAAGCATTACAGGTTAGCCAATGAAAATTATGACATGACAACTGTCGTGCTAATAATTTGACAAAGTTGACTTTTTTCTGGTGTGACAGAGAAATGGCAATGGAAATCAGTTAACTCAGAAGATTTACTTTGATTCGATAATTTTGAAACTGGAAGTTTTTTGGCCAAAAAATGTCACTCACAAAATTTGAAATTTTAATAACTGCCTTTAAAATCAATGATTGGCCCTAAACGGTCAACCTAAATTGACCAAAGGATGGTCAACAAGGTCAAACAGCTTAGAGTCAATGCTCCGCGGAATATAGTGGTTCCCCGGGTCGTTATGTCCCGACGAGGTGTGATGGTTAACAAACGGGTTTGTGATCGGGTGAATTTGGACAAGAAAGGGTTTGAGATTGATTACACTACTGATTTATACAATGAAATAGCTTAAATAAGCTATATAAACAAGACTGGAAAGTTGGAAAAACCAGAAACGTTTAAAACCTAAAAACTCGTACGTTCACGTTTTAAATAACGTAAACGTACAAAATAAAACGTGAAAACTGAAATCTGAAAACCCCCAGGGGGTGAAAATGACTTTTTTACAAACTAAAAGATAAAAGAAAATTTTTAGAAAATTAAAACAAATTTTTACACTAATAAATTATTTAATATTAATTAAATACTATTTATTACTAATTATTAATATTTAAAATACTTAAATACAATATAATATTAATTTAGCACTAGAAAAATGAAAATAAAATTTCTAAAATTATAAAATAACTAAAAACAAGTTTTAAAAATAAAAATATGTATTTTTGTCTTTTTGTGAATTTTATATTAATTAATTACTAATTAAGCATTAATTACCTAATTAAACAATTTTGAATTATTAAAAATAGAAAATGAACAGTAAAAATTATAAGAAAATTTCTAAAATTATTTTACATTATATAAAAGCTAGGAAAAATATAAAAACTAGGTCTTACTTAATAAAAACTAATTATGCTATTTTATACTTAATTATTGATTAATTATTAATTAAACTAATATTAATTCTAATTAATACTAAATGACAAAATAAAAATCTGAGAAAATTACTAAAATTACTTTAATATAAAAGGTAATTAATAAAAATATAAAAAAGCTAAGTGTTTAACAAAAATTTAAAAATGAAAATTAAAATTTAAATTACATTAAATAGAAACTATCACTTAAAATTAAATTGACTTTTCTGGATTTTTCCTTTACAAAACTATTTTACACCTAAAATCAATCAACTTTTATGAAGGAGCATGGACTGAAGCTTAAAAATAAGCACAACAAGAGCTTATTGCTTGGACAGTTGACTTTGGTCAACTGTCTAAGCTAAAAGCTTGGAAATAAGCTTCAACCTGAAACCAGGGGTGGTTTAGGGCTCAAACAAGTTGAGAGAGTAGAAATAAGCTGATACAAACCAAATAGACTCCATGAATAAGCAATTTAAACACCAATAAGCAATTGGCTGAGCCAGGTTCTAAACAGGAATGAGACAAAGTATATGGGAGTTGCAGCCCTAGTGATTGAACCCTAAACCATAAAATAAGCTATGGACCTTGAACCCTGGCTTATTGGATTTCCAATAAGCCAAGAGTTACGGTGTGGGGCCCACAGATGTGCTCAGGAGAGACCCAGGAAGTGAGGGTGTTGGACTGGTTATCTGAGTAGCAGGGCATAACATTGCCCTGCAGGCTACTTTGGAGGAGAGTGGGACCCAGTAGAAAATTGCTAAAAATATAACAAATGTAAGACACTAAAGATTAGCTGGGGGACTGCTAAACCTCAAAAGCTCAAAGTCCAAAACACATTACAAAATTTAGAAATATTCATGCAAGATTTGTGAAAACTGAGTAAAATGCAAATTTGACTTTTGATAAAAAAAAAACTTGATTTTGACTTTTATGAACTTAGGACCCTAATCTAATAATTGAATAACATGTAATAAGCTGAAATTAAACTAATCTAACATAAGTGTATAAGTTGTAAGCTAGTTTGGAGGCTTATGTAGCTTAATGACCACCACAGTTAACTTTGGTGGTGGGGTTTTTGTGATGTTGACTTGTTGCTCACAAAGGGACTGAGTTATTGGTTTTCTTACACTATAATGACCTAGTGCAAACTACCTATGTTAAAACAACACTACAATAACAACAAAAATACAGCCATCAAGCTTAATCCAAACACCCCTTTATGAAGGGTTAATCTCAGTTTTGGCCTAGATCCTAAGCTGAGAATATCTAAAACTATTAACTAAGCATTCTTAAGCTAAAAATGACATAAAAAGCTTATTACAACAGGAAAACATCAGATAAACAGTTACAAGCATTTGAACACTGATTTGCCAAAGGAAATGGGAAAATACTCACACATGGATTCCAAGCAGAAATTAATGATCCAAAAACCACCAATCATTCCTAAAACTCACCAATGAGCATTTCAACCAGTATATTCCACACTCCATTGCTTTCTTCTTTGTTTCAACTAACTTTTGAATTTACACTATTTTTTGTATTTTTAAGGATTTTTAGGATTTTAAAACTAAAACTAACTCCAATGCTAAAAAAAACTTATAACAGCTTACTAAATACTAATTTGAGCTTAAAAGTTCAAGAACCAACAATATTTAATAATATTAAGTGGAATTGAAATATTCAAATGAAAAATTGGTAGAAAATGATATTGGACTTGGAAACTGAAATTTATATATGAAATAACTTTACATTACACTAAAAACATTAAGAGTACACTTAGAAAGTTGAAAATACACTGGAACTTGAAGATTAAATTAATTCGACAATTTTACACTAAACTATAACTACACTACTCTACACCCCCTTCTTTCTTGCTTATTTCTTGACTTTTATAGGACCTGGAGTCTCTCTCTTTCTTTCCCACCACTTTCCAGAGCCCTTGGATGAGCCAAATTCATCCTGGCCGTTTATATTGTTTTGGCGGGAAAAGGGTAAAGGCAGCTTTGAGTGGGTTTGGTGAGGTGAGTTGGGTGTAATAAATGAGGAGGGGGAAATTGGAGTGGTATAGGTGAGGATGGTGAGGAAAATAGGGAAGCAGGGGAGGCAAAGCTCCTGGGATTAGGGGTGTTAATGGCGGAGGGAATCAGAGGTTAGGGGTGGTGGTTTGACCTGGTCAAACTGGGTGGTATTAAAAGGGAGTGGGAGTGGGCCGGTTTGTATTTGGGCTTGGGGATTTGGCTTTGGGTTGTGTTTGTGGATCAGGCCAAGCTTGTTTGGATTGGGTAAATGAATTGCAAAAAGGGTCCATTTGGTTTATAAATATATCACAAGGACCAAAGTTGTAATTATCCGAAAATCCAGGGGTTGAAACTGCCATTTCCAAAAGTATTCACAAGGACTAGTTTTGACAACATTTGAATATTACAAGGATCAAAATTAACATTTTCCAAAATAAAACACCCGGGGACCAATTTTGCAAATTTCCAAACTCCGGGGACTAAACTTGTAATTTTCACAAACATTTTACCCAAGGACCAAAAATGACTTTTGTGACTTCCCAAGGACCAAAATTGATTTTTCATTCAAAAATATCCCACCAGGGACCAAATCTGCCAAAGTTTGAAACTCCAGGGACTAATTTTGTAATTTTCCAAAACTTTTCCAATTTTTCACCAAAGGACTAAATATGACAACTTATGATTTCAAAAGGACCTTTGGTGATAATTTTCCATATTTTGAATGACCAGGGACTAAATCTGACATTTTATGAAAGTTGGGGGACTGAAACTGCCAATTTTGCAAACTTTGTACGTTTTTCAACTGTTTTTACTCATTTTGCATCTAAAACATATAAAACACAATTTTGAAATATTTTCAGTATTTTGATGCATTACTGAGTGTTTTTGTATGTTTTGCAGTTCAGATTTGACCAAAAATGATGAGTGTTTGAGCACTCATCAATCCCCCACACTAAACTATTGCTAGTCCCTAGCAATAAACTGTTTTGAAAACTTGATGGATTTTAAACTCTTTACCAAAAGCAATCAGTTCTGGAGTAGCCAGATGTATCGATTCAAGTAAGAACTATGGTCCACCTGATAACCATGTGATTTTGAGCAAACCACCAGCTGTCAACGGATTTGATTAGTCTTTACCAAAAGCCGTTTGCTTCTGGACTAGCCAACTCTTGATGGACAAAGTCAACATCTTGGTGAGCTGATTACCAATTATGGATTTTCCACTGCCTTTACCACAAGCCATAATCTTGTGGGCTAGCCAACTCATTCGCTTTATAGGATATGGCGAGTTGAGGTACCATACAATTTTGGGCAAATTGCAAGCCATAAACGGATTTGATATATCTTTACCAAGAGCCGTTTGCTCCTGGATTAGCCAATCCCTTTTGTCGGTTAGATAAGGCGGACTGATAACCACAAAAATTTTGAAGCACCAGTGAAAAAAATTTTAAATTTTTTTTGAAATTTTGGCCAAAACGGGGGTATTAGATAGTAAAATGTGATAAAATTTGCTAGAATAGCGAAATACCCCCCCCCCCCTCCCCACACTTAGAATGAATATTGTCCTCAATATTCAAAGTCCCGGCTATTATGCCGACTCTTTGAACGTAAAAGGGCAACATTACAAGCTAAATGTGGAAAACACCATTTTTTTCACTTTATTTGTAACCACAGCATGGGTGACTCCCCCACACTTAGGTTGAAAACCCTATAAGCATGCTACTGTTTTTGTTTACCGAGTCGCTAGCTTGACTCGACCCCGAATTCATTTGTCCTTGGGGAAGCATGATGTGGAAGAAACAATCTCCATCGGACTTTCATTCAAGATGTTTGGACAAACATTTGAAGCACGTGAAAGTTCCACACCGATGAGATATAATCCCGGCTCAAAATAATGGTAAATGAAAATGCCGGGGTCAAAGATAGTGTCTTCATTCCCGAAGGAGTGAAGAAGAGAGGAAGGCACCTCGAGAGCAGGCTCATTAGCCTGAGTTTGGATTTCAAGGGTTAAGCTCAAAAACATCCCGGGAGGGTGGGTGGGAATTTGCAAATTCTCATGATTGAGTGTATCTCCCCCCGGGTTATCATACTCCGGAGGAGTCATGATAATGTGATCAATGACGGGCTCAGAAGGAATTTCATCAACATCACTGATGTCTCCATAAGATAAAGACTTTTCATCAGTGTTAGAATCACTAAGCCCGGTATTGAGATAGGAATTGAGTGATGGATCATCATCATTCAATAAGCTTTCAAGGAAAAGAATATCCCCCTCAGAATCAAGATAGTTATCATCAACTTCATACGAAATTGAACTATCTAGGGCAAGGAATGCTTCGACTTCTTCCATATCATCTTTGAACTCAAAGAGATCATCATCACATCCCGATGGAAGTGGATTGGTGTGAGTGAGTTCATCGGGGAACTCCTCAAGAAGAAAGTCAACATTAGAGTGGGGAAGGGATGCATCAACATACTCAATGTTTCCATAAGATAAACAATCATCACTGGAATCAAAGACAATCTCAATTTGATCATTTGGATTATTAGGGTGAGAAGGAATATCACACACTTGATCAAAAGTCCCCTGTGACTCTCTCGGGATTGGGACAAGGATCTCAACACTAGACTTTATTAATTCGTCCGATTACTTATTAGGAACAGTGCTAAGATGCTCATCCCCCATGTTTAGAGAGTGAGTGTGAACTTCGGGTGTGATAACAACAGACTAAGGGAGATGAGAGGAGCTAGCATTCATGGATTGTACAAGTTCCTTTTGATCTTCTGCTAGTAATTTCTCCGTCTCATTATTTTCTCCCTGATTTTCAATGGGAGGAATCACAAATGATGAATCTGACGAACCCTTATAAAATTGAAGGATATCAAGGGTGACTTCATTATCACTATCATCATCACAGTCCAGAAGAGCAGCTTTACGGAATTTGGCACGTGTTATAGCTGCTTGTTCTAAGACTAGCAATTCTTCCATGCTCAATTCGTTTCTAGCATCTCGTTCTTCAGCAAGTAATTCTGCCATAGATTTCTCACGAGAGTCTCGAAACAATGTAGTAACCAACTCCTCCTTAAGTTCTTTCAATATATCAAGAGCATTTAGTAAAAGGTCTTACTCAGTATCATGAGGAGTTGCTTGGATCATTTGGTACTGTGGAGGTGGGTCTGAAAATGAATAGTCGTAATTGTTACAAGGAAATGGATTCCTTGTTTGACAATCCGAGCTAGAGTGTGGACCTCCACAGTAATCACAACAGTGAAACTGATGTGGCTGTGGGTTGTATGTGATTGAGTTATAATTGTTATCAGGAAACTGCTCATAGACAGGCATGTTTCCCGATTGAAAATCAGAACTGTAATGTGAACCACCACAGTACGCACAACAGTAAAACTGCGGAGTCTCATGGTGTGGTAACTGATGGAATGAATCAGTCGTGTCATGGTAGGAATAAGGATTCTGGTTGTAGACAGACCCGTTTCCTGACTCTACCATGCCACAGCTGGGGCAATTGCCACCATTATAAGGATTACCACACCAATGGCAAATAAGAAGGTATGGGTGAGACATAGAAAGAATCAAAAGGTTTGGGAGGGTAAGGAATGAAGAATCAAAAGGGTAGGAGGGTAAAGATGAATATTTTTGGGTTTTTGGAAAGACATTTTGTACAAATAAGAAAGAAAATGTTTTTGTGTTCGTTGAAAACTGAGTTTAAAATGTTTTCAGGAATGGTTTTGTTTTTATATGAAAATAAGAAGATAATATGAACAAGGGTGGTAAATATACAATGGATGTATATCCCGATTCACTAATACGCAAAACCGTTTAGAATAGCGCGCACACCTCCCCGGCAGCGGCGCCAAAATTTGATTGGCCCTAAACGGTCAACCTAAATTGACCAAAGGATGGTCAACAAGGTCAAACAGTTTAGAGTCAATGCTCCGCGGAATATAGTGGTTCCCCGGGTTGTTATGTCCCGACGAGGTGTGATGGTTAACAAACGGGTTTGTGATCGGGTGAATTTGGACAAGAAAGGGCTTGAGATTGATTACACTACTGATTTATACAATGAAATAGCTTAAATAAGCTATATAAACAAGACTGGAAATTTGGAAAAACCAGAAACGTTTAAAACCTAAAAACGCGTACGTTCACATTTTAAATAACGTAAACGTACAAAATAAAACGTGAAAACTAAAATCTGAAAACCCCCAGGGGGTGAAAATGACTTTTTTACAAACTAAAATATAAAATAAAATTTTTAGAAAATTAAAACAAATTTTTACACTAATAAATTATTTAATATTAATTAAATACTATTTATTACTAATTATTAATATTTAAAATACTTAAATACAATATAATATTAATTTAGCACTAGAAAAATGAAAATAAAATTTCTAAAATTATAAAATAACTAAAAACAAGTTTTAAAAATAAAAATATGTATTTTTGTCTTTTTGTGAATTTTATATTAATTAATTACTAATTAAGCATTAATTACCTAATTAAACAATTTTGAATTATTAAAAATAGAAAATGAACAGTAAAAAGTATAAGAAAATTTCTAAAATTATTTTACATTATATAAAAGCTAGGAAAAATATAAAAACTAGGTCTTACTTAATAAAAACTAATTATGCTATTTTATACTTAATTATTGATTAATTATAAATTAAACGAATATTAATTCTATTTAATACTAAATGACAAAATAAAAATCTGATAAAATTACTAAAATTACTTTAATATAAAAGGTAATTAATAAAAATATAAAAAAGCTAAGTGCTTAACAAAAATTTAAAAATGAAAATTAAAATTTAAATTACATTAAATAGAAACTATCACTTAAAATTAAATTGACTTTTCTAGATTTTTCCTTTACAAAACTATTTTACACCAAAAATCAATCAACTTTTATGAAGGAGCATGGCCTGAAGCTTAAAAATAAGCACAACAAGAGCTTATTGCTTGGACAGTTGACTTTGGTCAACTGTCTAAGCTAAAAGCTTGGAAATAAGCTTCAACCTGAAACCAGGGGTGGTTTAGGGCTCAAACAAGTTGAGAGAGTAGAAATAAGCTGATACAAACCAAATAGACTCCCTGAATAAGCAATTTAAACACCAATAAGCAATTGGCTGAGCCAGGTTCTAAACAGGAATGGGACAAAGTATATGGGAGTTGCAGCCCTAGTGATTGAACCCTCTGGCTTATTGGATTTCCAATAAGCCAAGAGTTATGGTGTGGGGCCCACAGATGTGCTCAGGAGAGACCCTGGAAGTGAGGGTATTGGACTGGTTATCTGAGTAGCAGGGCATAACGTTGCCCTACAGGCTACTTTGGAGGAGAGTGGGATCCAGTAGAAAATTGCTAAAAATATAACAAATGTAAGACACTAAAGATTAGCTGGGGGACTGCTAAACCTCAAAAGCTCAAAGTCCAAAACACATTACAAAATTTAGAAATATTCATGCAAGATTTGTGAAAACTGAGTAAAATGCAAATTTGACTTTTGATAAAAAAAAAAACTTGATTTTGACTTTTAGGAACTTAGGACCCTAATCTAATGATTGAATAACATGTAATAAGCTGAAATTAAACTAATCTAACATAAGGGTATAAGTTGTAAGCTAGTTTGGAGGCTTATGTAGCTTAATGACCACCACAGTTAACTGTGGTGGTGGGGTTTTTGTGATGTTGACTTGTTGCTCACAAAGGGACTGAGTTATTAGTTTTCTTACACTATAATGACCTAGTGCAAACTACCTATGTTAAAACAACACTACAATAACAACAAAAATACAGCCATCAAGCTTAATCCAAACACCCCTTTATGAAGGGTTAATCTCAGTTTTGGCCTAGATCCTAAGCTGAGAATATCTAAAACTATTAACTAAGCATTCTTAAGCTAAAAATGACATAAAAAGCTTATTACAACAGGAAAACATCAGATAAACAGTTACAAGCATTTGAACACTGATTTGCCAAAGGAAATGGGAAAATACTCACACATGGATTCCAAGCAGAAATTAATGATCCAAAAACCACCAATCATTCCTAAAACTCACCAATGAGCATTTCAACCAGTATATTCCACACTCCATTGCTTTCTTCTTTGTTTCAACTAACTTTTGAATTTACACTATTTTTTGTATTTTTAAGGATTTTTAGGATTTTAAAACTAAAACTAACTCCAATGCTAAAAAAAACTTATAACAGCTTACTAAATACTAATTTGAGCTTAAAAGTTCAAGAACCAACAATATTTAATAATATTAAGTGGAATTGAAATATTCAAATGAAAAATTGGTAGAAAATGATATTGGACTTGGAAACTAAAATTTATATCTGAAATAACTTTACATTACACTGAAAACATTAAGAGTACACTTAGAAAGTTGAAAATACACTGGAACTTGAAGATTAAATTAATTCGACATTTACACTAAACTATAACTACACTACTCTACACCCCCTTCTTTCTTGCTTCTTTCTTGACTTTTATAGGACCTAGAGTCTCTCTCTTTCTTTCCCACCACTTTCCAGAGCCCTTGGATGAGCCAAATTCATCCTGGCCGTTTATATTGTTTTGGCGGGAAAAGGGTAAAGGCAGCTTTGAGTGGGTTTGGTGAGGTGAGTTGGGTGTAATAAATGAGGAGGGGAAATTGGAGTGGTATAGGTGAGGTTGGTGAGGAAAATTGGGAAGCAGGGGAGGCAAAGCTCCTGGGATTAGGGGTGTTAATGGCGGAGGGAATCAGAGGTTAGGGGTGGTGGTTTGACGTGGTCAAACTGGGTGGTATTAAAAGGGAGTGGGAGTGGGCCGGTTTGTATTTGGGCTTGGGGATTTGGCTTTGGGTTGTGTTTGTGGATCAGGCCAAGCTTGTTTGGATTGGGTAAATGAATTGCAAAAAGGGTCCATTTGGTTTATAAATATATCACAAGGACCAAAGTTGTAATTATCCGAAAATCCAGGGGTTGAAACTGCCATTTCCAAAAGTATTCACAAGGACTAGTTTTGACAACATTTGAATATTACAAGGATCAAAATTAACATTTTCCAAAATAAAACACCCGGGGACCAATTTTGCAAATTTCCAAACTCCGGGGACTAAACTTGTAATTTTCACAAACATTTTACCCAAGGACCAAAAATGACTTTTGTGACTTCCCAAGGACCAAAATTGATTTTTCATTCAAAAATATCCCACCAGGGACCAAATCTGCCAAAGTTTGAAACTCTAGAGACTAATTTTGTAATTTTCCAAAACTTTTCCAATTTTTCACCAAAGGACTAAATATGACAACTTATGATTTCAAAAGGACCTTTGGTGATAATTTTCCATATTTTGAATGACCAGGGACTAAATCTGACATTTTATGAAGGTTGGGGGGACTGAAACTGCCAATTTTGCAAACTTTGTACGTTTTTCAACTGTTTTTACTCTTTTTGCATCTAAAACATATAAAACACAATTTTGAAATATTTTCAGTATTTTGATGCATTACTGAGTGTTTTTGTATGTTTTGCAGTTCAGATTTGACCAAAAATGATGAGTGTTTGAGCACTCATCAATCAACTTGTAGTCTCGGGTTCAAAGTTTAAGCATAATTTGGACATCTTTCTGGTTATAAAATGATGATGTGCCTCAACCCATCAAGAACTTCTGAATGAAATTATTTCTTTCTAGCAACTATGACTTTTACTATCTTAGACTATAAGAGGTCATTGTGTTTAGTGCCCATATCTGTTTCCTATGCTAAGAAAGGTTGGTTTCACACACAGGCTCCTATTCTCTTGGAGCTGAATCATAATTGTCTTGTTATGATATACATGAGATACATGCATTAGTTGCATTAGCTGGTTTCCGTTACGTGAAAATGGCCATATTAGACTAATTAGTATATTTATCTCAAAACTGAGTGCCAATACAATTGCTACTGTAAGCAACACATAGCATATGCTTAAATTTATCTTAGATAACAATGTTCTGTGAATTATATATCTTTGATGACAACACTCTACTTATATGAATTATGCAATAGATGAACAGACTCGCCAATTGTCATCACTGTAACATTAATCTTGATATTCCTTGGTGTAGTACATGGTTTTCAGCCTTTTTTTAGGTCATGGAGAAAATTTCATATACCTCTAAAAGTGAGAGGCGAGGGAACGTCTTCCACCTGGTCCTCACAGTAAGGGTGGATGCGATCTGCATGTAGTCTACCTGCTTTACTTTGGCAGTTTGGCACTTGACAGTTGACCCTGAACAAATTTAGTCGTCGTATGTTATCTGTGTTGCATAATATGAGTTTGTAGATTGCTTCTATGATAGGTGTATTTGTGTGTAATTTAGGCTCAAGTTAAATTGTCCTTGTGCTTCATTTAATTGTTTTTTTAACAGGTTATAGTTGTGTTTGCAGGTTCCATAGTTTGCAGGTTCTATAACAGGGTGAAGGTTGTGTTTGTAGAATTGTAGCTGCTAGAGTAACTCATGAAGCACCAATTAATAGTACAATGTAATAGAGTTCTTGTAGGTTATATGCAACTGTTTGTTGAACTTAAAGACTGTTACGATTTTTAGTTTCTGGAATTTGTGATTTTTAGGTATCAAAAATCTGGAACGTGTTAAAAATATTGAATTTGTGTAGTAACATTGATAGCATATAAAAAATATTCAAGAAAACTTTGTTCAAAATAATTTTGAATTATTTTGCTCTACCGAAGGCTAAAAATTTGTGCGACTTAATGCTACTTTCATATTTTTTGGTCGACTAAAATGAAGTGTAATTTTAATAATTTTGCTCGACCGAAGGCTAAAAATTCGTGCGACTTAACACCATTGCCCCTTATGATTTTGCTCGACCGAAGGCTAAAAATTTGTGCGACTTAATACTACTTTCATAATTTTTGGTCGACTAAATGAAGCATAATTTTAATAATTTTGCTCGACTGAAGGCTAAAAATTTGTGCGACTAAACACCATCTCATGGTTTTTGGTCGACTAAAATAAAGTGCACACTACCCCGTATATTTTTTCCTTCATAAATGTTTAAAACAAAAACACTCTAAAGATTCAATGAACTTTTATTGAAAAGAAATAAAATATCCAGTTATTTTTGAATAATTTTGCGTGACTAAAGGTTAAAAATTTATGCGACTTAAGGCCACTTTCATGTTTTTTACTTGACTGAAAGCTAAAAATTTTACCAACGGATATACGTCGGTAATCTCCATTGGTTTCCTAACAAATATGAGCAACAAAATTATACAAAAATATCATAATGTATTCCAAAATTTCTTAAAATCCGCAAATCTACATACAAGTTTAACATTCCATTTACAAGTTTGACATCACAAAAGGTCTAAAAGCATATTATTGGATATTGAACTACAAATACCAAACGATACTACCATCATTAAGTGGGAGGGGGATGTGGTGATCTTTGAAGCATAATATCTAGAAACTCCTTAAGCTTCTCTTGCCATTATATTCACGATGATCCTGCTTTCGTTGGTCCTCAAACTCCTTTAGAGCGGCTTCAAGATGAACATGCTCTTCTTCCTGCCGATTCAACTATAGACTAGCGAGTAACTGAATTCCAGACTTCTGACTCCACTTTCAGCTCCATTAAAAAAAATTAAATCACGTCTTTCATATAGAATTGTTGGTAAGGTTAATTTCTTCCAAAACCACAACTGAAGCGTTACACCAATGCCCACTGGTCTTTCTGTTTGACAAGTCTTCCAACTGACATGACGTCTTGGAAGAAAAAAAACATAATCACAATGGGATCAAAGAGGAGTCTGAGTTATTGACTTTTGTTACTGCTGTTGTATTATTGTTGTTGTTCCTATTCTATTTATTGAACCTTTTAGGGATCAAAGAGGAGTCTGAGTTATTGACATTCTTCTTGTTACTTTTAGTTTCATCGACAATATAATCAGTAGAGAATTAATCAGAAGATGTGAACCTTGAATATGTAAACAAAAGCCATGTATGTGTTTTAAAATTATTGCCATATTGGACCAATATTGTTAATAAATTTGAACCAATTAACTTGTTTTTCTCACAAAACTTCTCTGGCTCTCTTGGTCCCTCGCAGGACGGTCAGTGCAAACCTCTCACACTCACAGGTTGTGGTTTAGTTATAATGTCACTGTTAGAGTGTGCAAGCCTCTCACTCATGAGGTCATATTATAGCACCCATCTTTGATATGTACTCAGTGGGGACATGTTGGCAAAAACTTAGAAAGTAAATAAGCCGAATCATCAACTATCTCTTGAGCTTTCACTAAAAGTCTAAAACAACAACGCTTTAAGCATAATTTTGTTCAAAAAGTTGATTGCTCATAATTTTAAATGTATATTTTGGTCAGACACAAAAAGAGTGTCACTACAAAAAAAGGCAGGCACTTGTGACAACTTCTATGATCATTACACACCAAACTCTGAGTCACTTGTGATAAGTTCTCGGCAGGTAATAGTGAATACCACTATTTCAGTCATTTTAAACGAAAACTCTTAAGGAAACGAACCGTAAAGACAAGCACAGTTGATTGGCCCATTGGAGATGAACTCCCAATCAAACACCTCAAAGCACATATGGTTTACACTGCATAATCCCTGTGACGTCTTTTCGCTTTTAAAGCACTCCCAGAAGCTGAAAAACATATCATGTCAACCTTCCGAGAATTGCTTTGTGCTAGTTGGTAATATGATTGTATTCTTGGAGACTGTGCTCTGGAGGCCTATTAAAGAGCTGGAGCTGCCCACAACTTGACTTTCTTGTCAACACCCGATGTGGCTAAAATAGTGACCCGTTTGTCTCCTGTAAATATACACTTGGTAATGTCAGATATAGGCT
The DNA here is from genome assembly GCA_030686995.1 of Artemisia argyi. Classification (NCBI taxonomy): domain Eukaryota; kingdom Viridiplantae; phylum Streptophyta; class Magnoliopsida; order Asterales; family Asteraceae; genus Artemisia; species Artemisia argyi. The sequence goes on from CM060705.1 coordinate 7,997,721, forward strand.
TTGCTTGATTGGACTCATGAATACTTTGCATAAACTTCAGATTAGACGATTATTAATAAAATACTATATAATGGATCACTGGGTAACTTATAAATAGATACAGCTCCTTAATCTTGCCAACTCAATAAGGAGTAAAAGATGGATTAATACTAACCGACAGGAATAGATTTAGGTGCCCATGTGATGTTTATGATATCACCTGCAAAGTCAATCCAGAAGTTCAGTAGTTGATAATGAAACCCATCTTTTATTAATCAAAGTTCATTTTTTTATACTTTTGAGCAGCAAAGGGAGGAAAAAATGTTCAGTAACAGAGAAATGCTAAGACCATTAGAAGTGCATTTAATTTAGGACAAACATTGTAGCTTTTTATCACCAAAAAAATTAATGGAACTTTCTTCATTTGAATAGAAGGAATGCTTAACTGAATATGGGAGGATGAAAGGGAATTGACAATACCGTCATGTGCTTTGTCAGTAGTATCTAATACTTCCCCAATTTCAACAGATAGCCACTGCAGTAATGAGGCATGACTAACAGCCAATATCTTCCCATCAGGAGATACACTGAGATGATCATAATGCAATGTAGTGCCTTTTGAATCATGAAGTAGAATCGGGAACACCTTCAAAGTCTTTGGGTCCTCATCAAGATGATATCGAACTTCAAGATATAGCAAATAACGCATGTAAGAAAAAAGTTTGTACAATAATGGATGTCATCAAAAAAATCTAGGTGTGTACATTTGGGGTGGCCAGAGAAGGAACATAAACGGTCCTTGGTTTCCTCACAAAAGGTCAAGGATTCAAACCTTTCTATGTGTGTACATTGGGTGTTGCCAGGGAAGGGTCGGAAACGATACTGGGATTAACCCGGTGAGGCCGCGTAAATTTGAGTAAAAAAGGCTTGCCCTTCCTGGGTAATCTGAGTAGGGAAAACCTCATCCGTTTTATCAAAAAACTTAATCAACTATAACTAAAACCACATCTGATATTTAAAAAAAAAAAAAAAACTTTTTTTGACTAATATCTGACTGTTAATCTAATTCAAGAAACTTACAGCCAATCGATAGTGCTCAACTCAGCAGAAAATTTAGCAGGAAAAAAAAAATCTTTGCAGAAAATTAGAAGTAGCAATTTAAAGCAACAGCAAATTGTTCATGTTGTTTACTTTAATTATACTCAAATATAAATGAATTGGGAAAATGTAAATTTATTCCGACTTTATTTTGATAACGTGATGGGCTCATACTCTCTGTGACTAGCTTCATAACAGGAAACTTGAATCAAGAACTATTATATTATTCTAAGCAGCAAGATAGTGAATAACTAGTTATTGAAGACCTTCATTGGATATGGCATACCTTTAATGTTCCACACTCTTATTGAGCCATCCTTTGATGCAGTAATGATCCTTTCTGAATCGGGTGTAAAGCTCAACCATGTAACAGCACTCTGGAAAGAAATCACACATGAGAAACTCACAAAAATCTTTAAGGCAAAAGCTACTGTGTATAAAAAGTAAGACACGATCAAATATGAAATCAACTTGTGCTGAGTCTTTTAAAGAAGACTTGAAGGATATTTAGAGTGGAACATAGACAAAACTAATTATAAAAGTACACTGAGAGAGAGACATAAAGCGAGGAAGCTTGATGACCTTATGGCCTTTCAGTTGCATAACTTTTGTAACCTCTTTGACTGAACTATTCTTTGAATACACTATCTCCCAAACCTGTCGAACAGTTTATGATATAATATTAGATGCATAGTATGGCAATAATTGTTGTATGGCAATATCTAGATGAACTGTTTATGATCAAAGAGGACCAATGTAAATGAATTGGGAAATATTATCGGTTGAGATGATATTCATATATACATTAGATGTTAAACGGATGAGTCGAGATGATATTAACATCTCATGTATACAAATATCATCTCAACTCGTGTATTTCAGTGGACCACATTATCGGTTGACCACATTATCTTTATTGAATTCTTTGTAAGATTGAGACTTGTAGTTAATGAATGATAGTAAGACTTGTACAACAACGATGATCATGTGAGTACTACACACTATACAAAATATTATGCTTTCATTTCAATAATTTTCAATATATAAGTTCAAAGTGAAAATAAGGATTGTGCTAGGTTAATAAAGGATTTTTTCAACTGATTGTTCAGTGCTGGAAAATAGTAAATGTGATTTCGGAAGAATTAAGTATTTGTCAATCTCAAGTTATATGACCTAAACCATAAGCTCCTAATATCAAGAAAAGAAGCAACAGGGAGATTGATAAGTACTTAATTCTTCCGAAATCACATTTATAAGATTGATAAGTACTTAATTCTTCCGCAATCACATTTAAATAGTTCCAAAAAGTACCCGTTTGACCCACTACTAAACCTGTCCATTTTTCCACCTCTAGACTTAATCCTAACACCTAAACTAATGGTACCACACTTGGAGCAACTTGATCCATTTGACACTTTTCCTTTTTAGTGTTACCCATTTTTTATTTAGCTTGTTTTACCATAAGAGATAAAACATAGCTTGGATCCACCCTTTCATAAGTCTATGGGTCGAAACTGCGACCGCTGACAATGGTAGTATAACAAGGTGATGTGATTAAACTCACCAAATAAAACTTCAGCAAGACCCTCCTCAACCTCCTTGGTGGTCACATTTGTGTTAATGTCAAGACCACTGCTATATGCAGCTATGATTTTTTAGACCAACCACTTGGACATCATTTGTTGTACCCACTTTGACAACAAAATGTTAAGCAAAGGACATATGACTATTACCTTTATATTGACTGAAAGCTACAGCCGTAGTTTTGAAAAGGATATGATTTAATCTTTCTATTAAAGTATCTGTAAATGTATCCACTGTCCAACTCTTCCCGTTTTTATTCCCTGGGACAAAATAGACATAATACTATGCAATGAGAAAATACAAATGTTTAAACGAAAAAAATATAAGAGATTCTTACTTGATCAAGAATTTCCTTAGCTAGACTCTCAATCCTCAGTATTTTGCCAACATTTAGATTCACATAACCCTATATTCGAAAATCACCAAAACAATAAAATGACCCATGGACATCTCAAATTGGTTATGAAATTGAAGATATAACACATTTAGTTACCTGATATATGGATTAACAGACTTGAACAAGGACCAATGATTGTGAATTGTGTGGGTTTGTGGTTGGTGCTTGATATGTGAAATGTGATGAAAAGGTAAAGTAAGAGATAAACACATTTGGGGAATACCAAATTGAGGGTAAGTGTGAAATATTATTTGAATTTGGGTGAAGCTTATGTTATAAGCAGTTGGCTTATAAATAATAAGCTCATAAGCTTGTTCATAGTGTTTGGTTTAGGTTAATAATAGTTATAATTCCTGTGTACGCATGGGGTTTTTTTCTAATTTTTTGAATAATATATTTTTATTTATTATAAAATAAATAATTTAATTTTTGTTTTTTTATTATGGTTTTTAATTTTGTATTATAGGAACGCTTTTTGTTTGAAAATATTTACCTGGCTAAGTCAAGTACATATTCTACTTACTGCGCATGACACTCTCATTTACTCGATTTAAGGTTTAACTAATAGACATGACCGACATACACATAATGAGATCAAAACACTCCTGCACATGGATACATCGTAATTATAGCATAACAAAAAGTAACTTGAAAAACACAAACTTGATAAAGATATAATCTGTTAACAAAGGTGGAAGCTATGCAACCAGAGGATGGCATGAAAAAACGACCTACTTGATCAATCTCATAAATGGATTCAAACATCATTCTTTTATGACCTGCTTGAGAGCCTACTATTTAGTAGCATCTTTGATAAATATTGTATTTATTTCTTTAGCTCTCGTGAGCTTTCAAAATTCACATTTGTTTGTGTTTTATATACTAACTAGCCGAGTACCCGCGCCTAGCGGCAGCGGTTTCTAGCCGAGTATCCGCGCCTAGCGGCAATGGTATCTAGCCGAGTAACCGCGTCTAGCGGTAGCTGTATCTATTTTCGACTAAATTTCGACGACGAATAATTTTTCAACAGATTGTTTTTGTAGCGTAAGGGAATCTAGCCGAGTATACGCATCTAACGGCAGCGGTGTTTAAGTTTCAACAAATTTTAAGTGGAAAATGATTTTCTTTCAACAAACTAATATTGTAGAGTTATGGAATCCTTTTTAAAAAACTCATGTTTTTCTAGTGACATGGTTGCATGATGACGACAACATATAGTTTCTTACGAACCTGATGGCTACCAAAGGGCTTGTGTTTCTTAATGATATATCATTTATATGAGAAGCTCTCCAATTTAATGATTCTGGGTTCAAGTCTTGCTTAAAATATGTGAGATATATTAGTGGTGTATACTATTATGAGATAGTTAAAATTACGATAAAATAAATAAATAAATAAATAAATAAATAAATAAATAAATAAACTCGATAGCTGGTGTTCTTTGTATGTTTTTAGTGTATCTATGAATGAATGGTTTAAACGTCAAAGTCATTTGTTTTAGATGCACTCTATTTTGTGTGAACAACCATTTCTTGTTTTCATGACAAACAATCAAATAGATTAAGGACGCAAATTAAACCATTACATAAACTTTGTAAGTGTTATGTTCTAAAACATTTGTTTAGATGCACTCTATTTTATGTGTACAAGCATTTCTTGTTTTCATGACAAACAAATTAGATTAAGGACATAAGTTAAACCATTACGTAAATTGAACTAATCAGTTTTCACTTTTCAACTTTGTAGTTTACTCGTTGGTTATATGCAGTTTTAAAAACTTTGTAAATGCTAAAAATTCCGAATGTACAATTTTGTCTCCCTTCGTTTGCTTTATCAATTTGCAATTTAATCATTTCATAATTCATTTATTTCAACCTAATTAGCTTTTGTCTTGCCATCAACACAAACTACTTGCATTTATTAAAGTCTAGTGACTATATTGGTATTTTATCTTGAGAAATCCAAACAAATTCCCATAAACAAAGTTTAGCATTGTATATCAATCTCTATTTCTTAAAGGTCAAAGAGGATATCCCAGGACCCAACCTATATTGTAACAATTCTCATTTTCAGGTTAATTCCTAATCCCGAAAATTTCTCTATTCATTTTTACTATTCACTTTCACTATTTATTTTCTGAAATTTAATTTTTATTTCATATTCTCGTGTGATAAATCATTTCCATGGCAAAATAAAACTTTGACACTCATCAGATCATTTTCGCGAAAGTTATTAAAGAACTACACGTTTAGGTTAAAACGTCATTTAAAAATCCTACGCACAACGAAACTCAACCGCGTCAATTTTTCCCGCATCAGATAAATGTTTGATACACTCATGATTAATTAGAGAATTTATCATGACTAAGAAAAATGTTACCAAATAGACCCTGGGCCGTGAGAAACAAAAATTTACGTTTTAAGTACTTTTACTTAGCCGTAACCTTAGCCTATACCTGCACCGCGTTTTTGAGATGATTTAAGTTTTCACATTTTTGGAAAAGTCAACATATTTTCCCCCCTCCTTTGACCAAAAATCATTCATTGATTTTATAAATCATTCCTTGATTTTTAGGCTTACGGTTTTATGTCTAAAAGACATTAAATACCAACCGACACTAGACTGAGCCCAATCTAGACATTATAAGTCATTTTAATTCATTATTATCCTATTAGAAAAGTAACATTTTACTTTCTCAATTTTACACAATATTCGAACGTTTTACGTATTACGCGTTTTAGACCCGTGTTTCCAGTTTTAGCAGGGTTTGAGCACCCCAATGGAACCTACCACTCATTATATATTTTATTATGGAGTATATTGACAATTTTAGTCATTCTTTTAAGTTTCATATTTTTACGATAACCGGATTTACGTTTCGCGGCTTAACAATTTATGGTTAGCAATTAACGGAACCAAAACTCACTCCGTAAGCTAGATAATACCAAGTTAATCATCTAGTCACACCATACCATCATATGAACGTGTATAGGGGTGGTTCACCATGCCATTTGTCTTGGTGATAAGTCTTGAAACATTAGGAAGCTCACATGTGTTAGATACACTAGCTAAGTAACTTAATCCTTAAGTTTTCTATAGTATAACTAGCCAATTTGATCACAACTCTCTCAAACACATTCACCTCCTCATTTATTCACCAAGAAACTCTTCCTTTTTCTCTCTTCATCACCGATCCATCTCATCATCCTAAATTATCCATCTTTTGATTTCAATATTGAAGCTACATATCAAAGTTCAAGGCTTAGTTATTCTCTACATGAAACTAGTGTTTATTTGGTGATTCCATGGATGAATTAGGAGCTACACAAGGGTACTAGGGCTGAGTTAATAAGGTTTTCATAAGGTCTATATCAAGGATAGCAATGTTTACAAGAGTTGTGGTGAAGGATTAGAAGCTAGGGTTTTCGATTGAAGGATATAGTTCTTGTCCTAGTTCATGTTTCCCTTTTACAAGGCCAAAAGTTGTAAGAAAACTTATACTCATCATCCTTACTATGTTTTCATAAGCTCTTTATGCTATATATGTCTTGTTATATTGATCTCATGATGTACAAATCTTTAAAACAAGTTAAGAACTCTACATGTTAACCTATGTTAAGTAATTAAGGAAACTAGTGACTTATATTGAGAACCACGACCAAAATAGTATAACTATGATATTGAAAACTTACCTACTGTTAAAGAGGACTTAACAAGGAAAACATATCAATTTGAATCACCTAAAACGAGTTTACGAGTCAAAAGATACGACCAAAAGAAGTTAGCAAAACCAAAACGCCGAAACTGACAAAACAAGCTGTAAGCGATCTGACCTTTTTGAAAGAGGCCCTTCTGGTCCGATTCATCAAAAAGTTAAAACATGAAAGTTGTCCGGAACGATGTTTTCGTTCAGTTTTAGAGAAGCTCGAACCCTGAAAACGCATAAAGAGTGATATTTTTCTTCAAATTCTTAACAACCCCTTTTAATACCCAAAGTACCATGTATTGGTAATGACTAAGTAAAACCAAGAGGTCTAAAGACCTTAAAGCCAAGATCACAACCATGGCTAAGGCCAAGGATGAGTCTCAAGACAATGGTAACAATGACGAAAGTCATGGCAAAGCCACGGCTAAAGACCATATAAACTTACCAAGACGAAAACATGAACTAAAGAGTTAATGGAAACATAAACATCCAATTTGGATCTACTCCATCAAAATAACCATGAGACTTTACAAGTAATATTCATACTAGACTCAAGAAACTCATTGTAATAACAATCTTCATTTAAAAGTAAACTTTCCTAAGTTTATTCAATTATTTGGACATGTAACTTTTCGGATCAAAAACTTATATATTTTTTTTACTACAACACTAGGGAGCTTCATGTGAGGGGTTCATTAAAGTAAACCGTCGAGATAAGTTGTGGATTTAAGAATTAAAGTGTCCTGGCTCCTCGAACGTTTACTACATGACCTCTGAATTATGTCGGCCCGAACGGTAGTAAGCAATATACAAACTATACATGTTTCATAAACCATTCTTATTCAAAGACTTACACTATATACTAAGTACTACATCATGGACTAAATGCAAGACATATATATGCAATTCTTGGTATTCTTTGACATTACTCTAATCCTAAGTCGCAACGTTCTATTATAGATTGCACTTAGAGACCTTCACGATTCAACTACCATTTTCATTTCTCACTACATAACTTAAGGTGAGTCATAGCCCCTACTCTTTTAATTGTTTTGTCAACTCTTTAGGGGAGAATACATGCTCATTTTTATATGAATGCAATACTTGTTTTACTTGAACATGCTACTTGTTTACTTAAACACCAATTGCCTTACTTAATGTTTGTGGTTTACTCAAATGCTTTATGTGTTTATATGTTACATACTTCATTATCTTCCCATTGCACTAGTATTCAAAAACGTAGTATTATGGCTTCCACTTCATTGTCATCATTATTTATATGGCATCTTTGTCAAAATTGTTTATATAGCGGTATTGCTACATTTATATTTGAATCTAGATACAAGTATTACTTTTTTTCACATAAACCAGATCATATTTGGCAGTGGGTTGTAAACACACAGGTTGCAAGTCTTGTATGGGCGGGGCTTGGAACTGAGTGGATTTACGATGCCTTTGCTGGGAAATCATCATTCAAATGTTTTACATTACATTTTTGTCACTAAACTCTATGAACTCACCAACCTCGTGTTGACACTTTAGCATGTATTTTCAGATTCATAATGAACAAGGCTGGCACGGAGGAGCACGAATATTCAAGAGGGCTATAAATTTTATTATCATTCGAAAACTCATTTAATGTAATTTGTAAACATGGAACCATCTGGGACCTCATTTTATAATCTCTGATACTTATATAATTCTAATGATAAATCTTTTAAAACGACTCAATTACAGTTCGTTTTCTATTATTATGACTGTTGTGCCGTCGAGTAACACCCAGTTTGAATTCCGCTGCTTATCACGAAATTGGGGGTGTTACATATATTAAATAGACAATCATTTTATATTTGTATATAGTTTTATGTCCTTGCGTTAGACTTTCTTTGAACTTAATGTGTCATTTTTATCCAGATATAAACTTTTCTGTGTGGCTAAATAAAGTTTGAATTTTTCATTGTACTAAATCCAAAAAGCTCACTTTTCTCAAAATTTCAAAAGTTTAAACTAAAAAAAGTAGTCTCGAAGTACACAACCTACCTAATTGTCAAAGATAGCACTTTACATATTTGGTTCACTAATTCAAACTTTAAAAAAAAAGGTGGGGGGGGGGGAGCATTTGTCGGTACATATTGTGGACAAATGACACAAAAATTTTATAAAAATACAAAAGATGTGTCACCATCATCTTACTCATCGAGCTTTATGTAAGAGAAATGGAAGGTCCAAATACTATAGCGAAAATTACTGCAGAGGTCACTTTTGAGAGTGGTCGCCCCGTAGAGGGTCATTTTTTATTCTATCCCCAAAAAAGCCACCAATTTCGCTGCAAATAGGCAGCGAAATAAATCCCTACACGTGTCATCTTCTTAATAATCCAGAAGTTAACTAAAAAATAAAATAAATAAATCGCCTAGCATTTGCGGCAAATTATATATCTCTCTTACACACTCAGACCCACCTCAATAAAAAAAACAAAAGAAAAAAACAATTTGTTGCTTTGGTGCAGCGATATATTACAAAAAAAGGGCACACATCGCTTTCAACTATTACAATTACCTTTTCAACCCTAAACTTTTTAATATTTATAAGTTTTTTTATATAACAAACTTTATTCGTTAAATATTTGGCAAATAGATAGCGAATTCGTTATAAAAAAAATATCGAACAAAACGAGCCCAATATTGATATGCTTTTGAAGTACGCACGATTTTATAAAAAATATTAAAGTTTGATATATATATATATATATATATATATATATATATATATATATATATATATATATATATATATATATATATATATATATATATAGGGCTCGTACTTCAATATTTTACATTAACAAAATTTACATTAAACCAAATATCACATGTAAATTTTACATAACAAATTCACAAGAGCTTATGAAGACATCGGATTCCAGCAATGACAACAAGAATAAAAGAAGAATAAAAGAAAAAGTAATATTTTTTGAAAAACCAAGATATCATATTTATGGAAAATTCATATTTTGAAATCAAGAGAATTAGATTTACAAACATAAAACAAAAATCAGATTCGTAAAATAATGCTCAAGAAAAAACCAACAAAAATTTCAGATTTATTAGAAACAAAACAGATTTATAAAAATTCCCAAATTTGGGTAAGAAAAACTCATATTTATTAAAAAATAGCAAGCTTATAAATAAAAGCTCAAAAATCTTTGTTTCACGTTAGAAAATAAAATAACAAATCAAATTGATAAAAAAAAAAAAGTCGAAAAAAATCATAATGATAAAAAAAAAACTCGATAAAAAAATTATGAATAAAACCAAAAGATGCAAGATTAATTCAAAAAAAAAGAAAGAAAACACTTAAACTTGTAAAACCAAAAAAATAAAATAAAAATTTTGAAAATGAATAAATAAATAAAAAATTGGGTCTAGAAATTAAACAAACAAATTTAGAAAATACTCAAAACCATTAATTATAAGATTATTCAAAAGAAGTTAAATAAATAAACCAAAGAATAACCAAAAAGAAAAGAAAAGAAAAGAGGTTGTACCGAGTATTAAAAAACCACAAAAAAAAACTACCTCAGAAAACTTTGTAGTGGGTTTTGGAGGTGGTTTGTTGCGGGTACTCAACCATGGTGGTGGTGGTGGGTCGAGTGTGGTTATTGTGGTGTTAGTTATAAGTGGCATCATTGGCGGCAGGGGCGGCTAATTATTCCGGCAAAGGGGGACACGACCTAATTGGGAAAAAAAATGCCAAAAGCTCAAAAGACACAATAGATATAAAAAAAAAGTTACAGATCTGTTAAAAAAATATATAAAACTACAAAAAAAAGTTGTAGATCTGTTTAATACATGGTCTTCGGCTGGATCATGGTGTTCGGCTGCTGTGATGTTGTGGTGATCAGCGGCTATGATGTGGTTGTTGTCTGCGGATATGACACGGTGGTGGTCAGCACGTGGTGGCTGTAGGTTGTGACATGGTGTGATTGGTGGTGGAAGACGTAAATGTTTTTGTGTTTATTGTAGTATGATTTTGTGTTTATGAGATGGATATTTTTTGTTGGTGTAGGTGAGAGAAATGGGATGAAGATGAGGAGAGTAAATAGGGTGGGAGGTTGATGTACTCATGTTTGTATGGTACAGAGTATTTTTGTGTTATGCATTTATTTTTATTTTTTTATGTTGGTATGTTAGCTGGTGTGTGTAAATTTAGCGTCGGATATAGATTTATGAGTTTGAATCTTAATTTTTAGGCTTGGAGTTAGCATGGGGATATCCATGTTTTATAAGGAAGTATAAATAGATAAATGCCAACAAAAAAGGTTTCTTCAACTGTTTAAACGGATGAGTCAAGATGATATTGACATACATAAGATGTTAAATGGACGATATTTACATAGATGAGATGTTAAACGGATAAGTCGAGATAATATTAACATATATGATATGTTAAATGGATGATATTGACATACATGATATGTTAAACATATGAGTTGCGATGATATTCACATACATAAGATGCTAAAACGGATGAGTTGAGATGATATTGACATACATGAGATGTTAAAGGGATGAGTCGAGATGATATTGACATACATGAGATGCTAAACAGATGAGTCGATATGATATTGACATACATGAGATGTTACACAGAATAGTTGAGATGATATTGACATACATTAGATGTTAAACGGATGAGCAGAGATAATATTGGCATACATTAGATGTTAAACGGATGAGTCGAGATGATATTCACATATATGAGATGTTAGACGGATGAGTCGAGATGATATTGACATACATGAGATACTAAACGGAAGAGTCAAGATGATACTGACATACATGAGATGTTAAATGGATGATATTGACATACATGAGATGTTAAACAGATGAGTCAAGATGATATTAACATACATGAGATGTTTAATGGATGATATTGATATACATGAGATGTTTAACGGATAAGTCGAGATAATACTGACATACATGTATGTTAAATGGATGATATTGACATAAATGAGATGTTCAACGGATGAGTTGAGATGACATTGACATGCATGAGATGTTAAACGGATGATATTAACATACGCGAGATGTTAAACGCGTGAGTCGATATGATATTGACATACATGAGATGTTAAACGGATGATATTGACATACATGAGATGTTAAACGAATGAGTCGAGATGATATTGACATATATGAGATGTTAAACGGATGATATTCACATACATGAGATGTTAAACATATGAGTCGAGATGATATTGACATACATGAGATGTTAAAAGGATGATATTGACATACATGAGATGTTCAACGGATGAGTCGAGATGTTACTAACATACATGAGATGTTAAATGGATGATATTGAAATAAATGAAATGTTCAATGAATGAGTCAAAATGATACTGACTTACATGAGATGTTAAACGGATGATATTGACATACATGAGATGTTCAACACATGAGACGAGATGATATTGACATACATGAGATGTTAAAGAGATGAGTAGGGATGATATTGGCATACATGAGATGTAAAACGTATGAGTCGAGATGATATTGACATACGTTAGATGTTAAACAGATAAGACGAGACGATATTGACATATATGAGATGTTAAATGGATGAGACGAGATGATATTGACATACATGAGATGTTAAATGGATGAGTCCAGATGATACTGATATACATGAGATGTTAAATGGATGAGTCGAGATGTTATTCATATACATTAGATGTTAAACGGATGAGTCGAGATGATATTAACATACAGGATATGTTAAAAGGATTAGTCGAGATGATATTGACATACGTTAGATGTTAAACGAATGAGTCGAGATAATATAGACATACACGATATGTTAAATGGATGAGTTGAGATGATATTCACATACATTAGATGTTAAATGGATGAATCGAGATGATACTAACATACATGAGATGTTAAACGGATGAGACGAGATGATATTGGCATACATGAGATGTTAAAAGGATGAGACGATATGATATTGACATAATGAGATGTTAAACGGATGGTACGACATGATATTGACATATATGAGATGTTAAATGGATGAGTCGAGATGATATTGGCATACGTGAGATGTTAAACGGATGAGTCGATATGATATTGGCATACGTGAGATGTTAAACGGATGAGTCGATATGATATTGACATACATGAGATGTTAAACGGATGAGACGAGATGATATTGACATACATGAGATGTTAAATGGATAAGATGAGATGACATTGACATTCATGAGATGTTAAACGGATGAGATGACATGATTTTGACATACATGAGATGTTAAATGGATGAGTCGAGGTGATATTAACATACATGAGATGTTAAATAATTAGTAGAGATGATATTGACATACATGAGATGTTAAACGGATGAGTACAGACGATATTAACATACTTAAGATGTTAAATGGATGAGACGACATGATATTGACATATATGAGTTGTTAAACAGATCAATCGATATGATATTCACATACATGAGATGTTAAATGGATAAGACAAGATGATATTGACAAACATGAGATGTTAAATGGGTGAGTCGATATGATATTAACATACATGAGATGTTAAACGGATGAGACGAAATGACATTGGCATACATGAGATGTTAAAAGGATTAGACGATATGATATTGACATAGTGAGATGTTAAACGAATGCTAGGACATGATATTGACAAACATGAGATGTTAAACGGATGAGACGAAATGATATTGACATACATGAGATGATAAATTGATGAGACGAGAGGATATTGACATACATGAGATGTTAAACGGGTGAGTGACATGATATTGACACACATTAGATATTAAATAGATGAATCGAGATGATTTTGACATACATGAAATGTTAAACTGATGATACGACATGATATTAACATATGTGAGATGTTAAATAGATGATATTGAAATACATGAGATGTTAAACGGATGAGTTGATATGATATTAACACACATAAGATGCTAAACGGATGAGAAGACATGATATTGACATACATGAGATGTTAAATGGATGAGTAGAGATGATATTGACATACATGAGATGTTAAACGGACGAGTAGAGATAATATTGACATACATGAGATATTAAACGGATGATTCGAGATGATATTGACATACATGAGATGTTAAACGGATGAGACGAGATGATATTGACATACATGAGATGTTAAACGGATGAGACGACATGATATTTACATACATGAGATTTTAAACAAATGAGTATAGATGATATTGACATACATGAGATGTTAAACGGATGAGTTGATATGATATTGACATACATGAGATGTTAAACGGATGAGTCCAGATGATATTGACATACATTATATGTTAAACGGATGAATCGAGATGATATTGACATACATGAAATGTTAAACAGATGAGTTAAGATGATATTCACATACATTAGATGTTAAACGGATAAGTCGAGATGATATTGATATACATGAGATGTTAAATGAGTGAGTCGAGATGCTATTCACATACGTTATATGTTAAACGGATGATTCGAGATGATTGACATACATGAGATGTTAAACATATGAGTCGAAATGATATTGACATACATGAGATGTCAAACGGATGAGTCCAGATGATATTGATTTACATGAAATATTTATCGGTTGAGTCGAGATGATATATTTTTTTTGTAAGGCAATACTTTTATAACCACAAAAACAAAATAGATACACTACAAACCCCCATAAGGACATCCCTCACGAGATGTCAGCCACACATAAAAAGATCATCACGATTATAAATACACCGCAAGCTAAACTACCATAATGGGGACTAAACATCCATGACACATGAGTTATGTGCAAGAAACTAAACAAATGCAAAGTGAAAAGATGGCAAAGCTATTATACCACACATCCACATCAGTATACAATACCCCAACACCAGACCATATCAAGGAAAAACTATGCATGAACCAAACACTCTGCATCAACCATCAGAACCACCAACCGCACTCCCGTTTCTCATAATACCACATTCGGTTGGTCTCGCCAGCCACTTTTCCCATTGAATTTCCTATTTCTTAGCCCTCCTGCATATCCACTCAAACTTCTTTAGTTGAATCTCATTAAAGAGTCTTGAGCTGTTCTCAAACTTCCCTTTAAATAAATGATTATTCCTATTCTTCCAGACAAAATAACTAGCCACCCATATAGTCGTTTGCCACAATAATCTATTCTCATTTCCCATCGAACCGCCCCCTTTATGACCCAACAACTCCTTTACCGTGAACACATCAGTTGAGCCAACACCCCACCACGAAAAAATCATATCCCAAACATTAATCGCATTTTCACATAACACCAAAAAATGGTCAAGTGATTCCACTACATTATCACACCCCAGGCAAAGAAGAGACTCAAGATCAATACCTTTTTATCGAGCTCTATATAAATGAGATGTTAAACGGATAAGTCGAGATGATATTGATTTACATTGGATGTTAAACGAATGAGTAGAGATAATATATACACACATGAGATGTTAAACGGATTAGTCGAGATGATATTCACATACATTAGATGTTAAACGGATGAGTCGAGATGATATTGACATACATGAGATGTTAAGCGGATGAGTCAACATGATATTCATATACATTAGATGTTAAACGGATGAGTCGAGATGATATTAACATACATGAGATGTTAAACTGATGAGTCGAGATGATATTGACATACGTTAGATGTTAAACGGATGAGTAGAGATAATATAAACATACATGAGATGTTAAACGTATGAGTTGGGATGATATTCATATATACATTAGATGTTAAACGGATGAGTCGAGTTGATATTAACATCTCATGTATACGAATATCATCTCAACTCGTGTATTTAACATCTCATCAATAGTTATATTATCTCAACTCATCTATTTAACATCACATGTTGTAACAACCGTGGTTTTAGCAGGTCAGTTTGACTGATAGTCTTGACTCGGTTGACATTTGTTTGGTGTGTCTTAGGTGTTTGAAGTGATATAGGTGAGTTTTAGCACTAAATCCCTTTGCGTTAATGGTTTTTATTGTGAATTGGAAAGTTTGGAATTTGGGAAAGTTCATTTTGATCACCTTTGTGGTGTAGAAATGACTTGTGTAGTTTTGGTGTTTTGTGTTTTTGCGTAACGAGTCTTCGTTCAAGTGTTTGAGCGTTAACAAGTTACTATGTTAGGTCACCATTTATGTAAACACAAGTATGATTTAGAAAGAAATAAGATGAGAATGAGAGGTGGTTGATTAAGAGACAATATGAAAGGTGAAAGTGCAAGAGTTTCCTTAAGATAATCAAATAACCAACAAATGAAAATGTTACATAAGCCTTCTATTTATAGGGAGGAGTTAGGGCAACACTCCCTTCCTCCCTTATCCTTAATTTTGTGGGCTTTCAAGGCCTTATGGGCTTTTACATGTTGCCCATTAACTAAACAATAATCATAAACAATACTTAAGCAACCTATTACAAAATGTAATGACCGAGACTTGACTAAATACTAAAGTATGATCCCAACAATCTCCCCCTAAGGGTCGGTCATCACGGTTGCTTGATGTCTTCATCTTCGTTGTTGACTTGTGACATGTAAAACTTTAGACGTCTTCAAAATGAATGATAATGAGAGTACTTTGCCCTTTGTCTTTGTTCTTTGGTGATGATGCAGTGATGAAGTTATGAAGTTGTCTGCCGTTCGTCACTCCTGCGTCTGTGGTGGTTGTCCGCCATTCCAACATACTCATACATCTTTGGACTTTGACTTTTACGAACAAGAAGTTCCTTTACATGCATTTGAGATCTTTGTCATTATACTTTGTAGATTCTGCTTATTGCCGTAGAATCTTTCTTTGAACTTTGTGTTGCTAAAATCTTTGGGGGAGCTTTCTTTGACTTCAAGATGTATGTATGAGCATGTTGGAATCTACCATCATGGAAGTGAGGTACCTGCGAGTAAACAGTTAGCAATAAAACAACCGGTACTTACGGATAAGGAATTAGAGCTCATCAACAGCATATTGTGAAGACTCCTTCTAATCCTTATCCAGGCCGTTCCCATATCAGATACTCCCGAAGGAGCTTACGAGACCTACTGAGTAGCTCAATGACTGGGTGAGTCGCTGGGGATCACTCCACGACTGTTGACCGTAATGGAACCACCGCAAACACTAAGCGTAACCCTTGTGGGGTTACCGAAGTGACCTACTGTCAGGGCTGTTTGATGATGACCCTGGCAGGATTTCCGTTCAATCATTGAGGAATACAGATGTAATCCTCTCATAAACGTTCTCGGCAGATTGCTAAGATCTGCGAAGGACTCGATAGTTTACAACTGATGCCCATTGATGTAGAACACTAGTTGTAGAAATACTAAGTGTTCCTAAGAGATATTTGATGTATCTCAAGGCTCTAGACTCTATAAGTGCACACCTAGGTTTCCTATGCGGAGACTGGGGATGAGTCTCCTGCTTCAATATCAACCGTCTCTAAGAGATAGGTCGATAGGTTACGCAGGTTCCCCGTGAGAATGAAACAAGCTCTTTTAAGAGAACTTGAGTGGTTAAGAAGGTTTAGTGCATTGCGTCACTGGGTCCATGACGACTTAATCTTCAATACCGGTGTTGTCTTTTGCAACAGCCAGTAGCATATGTATTGAACCCGGTGTCTGCCCTAAGGTTGATTCATATGGAGGGCTATTTCTTTTCACCCTTTTCTTTGCTTTTCTTTTTAATTCTTCAACTCCTTCTTTCCCATTCATTCTTTTCTCCTTTTTTCGTATCATACCAAAGGACTTCTAATTATAACTATGGGAGATGTCCTTGGGTAGATCCCTCCGGCTCTGGCGGATCATAGGACGGATATTCCTATCTTAATCACCTTATAACTCCGACAGTAGCCAAGAAACCTTTGATTGAAAGTCTCTCAAAGTGTTTGTGATAATCAAATATTTTGGTTAACACTTTGAGAGTTTTGCATACACTTTTGAAGGGCTCCCCCTGCACATGTGCTCATAAGTATTTAATAAATTTGCACATGCGGGAGGAGCAATCACTTTTGAATTGATCCACTTTCTGTGAACAAGACCGATTCGAGACACACTTACATCACTAGTTAAACTAGCTTGAAGTTATTACCCGGCCTGGTCAAGTCCACAGAAAGTTTCTCGAGACGGTACATTTCTACTAAGACTAATCCTTTTTGAGACACGCTTACGTGGTTAGTTAAAGAGTTCCATTGTCAGCTTTTAGGTGACAACTAGCTCTAGTAACTAACTTGATGTTATTACCCGTCGAGGATAAGTCTTTTCGATATTACTAACATTTATTGTCTCGTCAATTCCTGGGTCCATTCTGAGTCTAGCTCGCACATGATACAACTTTTAAGCATTGACTTCGTATATTTTAATCACTTTTTCATTTTCTCCGCCTCAAAAATAGCATATAAAATGATGTTTTTGACAATCTTTTAGATTAAAATATGCCTATTGAGTCTTACGGGGAGATTCACCAAGAACTTTTGATTTTAAGCAAAGTATTATGTTTTGACAAGTGCTCCCCCTCAACAAGTGATTAGGTCTTATTGAGGTGAAATACTTGTCCTTTTGAGCAGAATTATGAAAAATCATAAATGTTTGATTAATTCTACTCAAAAGTAAGAAGCCTTCTCTCCTTATATTAGGATTGAGGCACTGAAGCGTACCTTAGGGTCCTTTCTTAACAAGTACGGGTTGTACACTGATATGCCTGCACAAACCATTATGAAGTAAATAATTGACAAATCAAATCAAATTCTTACAATGATCTACCAATCAGGCCTCTGAAATGTCAACACCGGAAATTTGGATCTGCCTCCCACATAACTCTCCAACCTCCGAAACTGATCCCTGCGCTTCAATCTGTTCTCAATCCTTAAGATGAATCTGCGAGCATCCCGGGCTTCATTGGTGTTCCACCTTTTGGATTTTCCTAGTTCAATATCATTGATTCTGCCTTTGATCCCATCTCTGACGAACTTAAGAGTTTCATCACAGAACTTATGAATTTCTTCATATTCCATAAAGCAGTTGCGACCGTTAATACTACGGTAGGTGAACCCAAATGGTCGTCTGATCAAGGAGTATTGAGGTAGATGTTGAAGGTCGGGGATGTCAAACAGGTTTGGTTTGGTGAGATTGAGCTTCTTCTGGTAACTTTCTACTCCCAACTGAAGATCTTCAACTCTTTCTCTTATGACAATCTGCCTGATGTAGATTAGAAGAGCTTGGATAAAGGCAAGCTGCTTCTCTTTAGGCAAGCCACAGAGTTTTCCTTGAACTTTGAGCAGGTACATGTCTTCAATGTCGTTGAGAGGTAGTCGTGGAAAGTCAGACTCGGAAATATCGTACTCCTTTTCATCAAGTCTTTTCAGTGTGATTTTGCTGAGGAAGGGGTACCCAAAGAAAGTGACAGTCGAGATGAATTGAATGGAGACAATCTTCAGATCACTTTCTACATCACCCATTGTCTGATTAAGTCTGCTGCTTCGATAGTACTGTGCCCGGTTGGTTGGCCAATGATGAATACCATAAAGTGCATTCCGGTCATATTCAACAATTTTGTTGACGAATAATGCTGAAGCTTCTTCTTCGATGGCATTGTTGAGATATCGAGCTGCAGGGAGAAAGGCGAGTGAGGTAACGTACTTCTTCTCGATCTTGCTTCCAAGTTTCAGAAATTCCAAGTCTGTGTTGTAGAAGAACTTGTACGGGATCTTTGGTTCCTTAGGCTTCCCAATCATCGGTAGTGGTTTGGACCAGTCAGTAATGTAAGGTGCGGTTTTCTTTGTGACCGGATCGACATATGATTCAGGATTGATCCAGTCAATATTGCTTGACATAGCTCGAGCAATATTTTCCAGATGGTATTCAAGCTCGATTGAGTTAGCAGACCGATCTTTCAGAAGATTGAAAGCATCATTTTTGATTCTTCGCAGCTCTTTCTTATTCATCTTTTTCATCTTAAACTTTTGCTGAATCATTTGAGCATATTCCACCGTTCGACCATCTTGAGGTTCATGATTGTCTTCCAGTGGTGGTTGCGAATTGATCATCTTTTCAAACCAGGAGTATTCGGCACTATTGTCTTGGTCTAGCCAGCTAAGGACGGTTTTGGGTTTCTTTGGTTCGGTGCCTTTAGGTGAGGTGTCCGGTTGGGGTTGATGATGCTTTCCTTTCTTGTCTTTCTTCTTCTTCTTAGGGGATGGTTCTGGAACTTCATTGGGCATAGGAATGTCGTCACCACCGGTGTATTCAAAGTGGTCGTGTGCTTTGGGAGCAGAACCTGATGCCTTTGGTTGTTGTGAGGAAGTTGTTGTGGTAGGAGGGATTACCGGTGTTTTGTACTGAGATGAGGGTCCTTCGGCTTGTTTCTGTTTCTTTGCCTGAGAATTAGGATCCCTGTCTTCATCATCTCGTTGACATTTCAGCTTATCTGCCTCTGTGCTGCAAGCTCTTTTGTCAGTTTATCTTTCAGTGCGTCCAGGACTTTGGCTTCTTCAGGAGTCAAGGTAAGTTTGCTTGCCAGCTTGTCCAAAAGTTGAGCTTCCAAATCATCCAGAGATAGTCCCGGTAGAGGAGCAGTAGACTTGTCGGCACGAAGAGTGAAAGTAGTTGATCGGATCACTTTCTTGACTGCTTGCTCAGCGAACTTGGTGAGTTCTTCTCTCATTGGTGCCAGCAGTTCTTTCAGCTCAGCCACTAAGTGTTGTGCCATGTATTCCTGTGCTTGAGCTGCTAATGCGGCTTCCAAGTTCTCTGTTACGTCTTTAGCTAAGAAAATGTCAACCTTATCTTGTAGCTCTTTGACGTTCGAGTTCAGCTTAGTCAGTTCAGCAACCTGAGTTGCAAGTGTAGCAACCTGATCTTCTAGTTTGCTTATCTTCTTCTCATGTACTCTCTTGAAAGCTGACTTGAGTAACTTAGATGCAGCAGAGGCTTTGGAGCTCGGTTTCTTGATAGATTTGTCATGTGTTGATTCAGATGCAGGAGGTGATGACTGTGTGGATTCAATGATGGTGGTAGAGTCTTTGTCATCTCCTTTCTGTGGTTCGGGTTGTACAACTTCTATGACACTGGCTGCTTCTTCTTTCAACCTTTGTTCTTCAGCCAGTTTATCAGCTTCGGTTTTAAGCTTAAGTTCCTCAGCAAGCCTGGCTTCTTCTTCCTTCTTAGACTTTTCTTCAGCCAGTTTGGCTGCCTCCTCTGCTTTCCTGCTCTCTTCCATTCTGATTGTTTCTTCCAGTTTAGCTTGAGCAATCTCTTCAAGTCTGGCCTCTTCAGCTTCTTGTTTTCTTTTCAGTTCCTCTTCCTGAGCCCTTTGTCTGAGCTCCATTTCTTCCATAGACATAAGTCTTGGAGCATCGGTATCCATAGGATCTTCCTCTTCTTCCTCTCCCATAGTCATTTCAATATCGGTAGGAGTTACTGAGGGATTATCATAAGCAACTAAGTCTGAGGAGATTCCTGTGGTAGGCTCAGGAATGCTGCTTGATCCGCCAGCTTCGGTGGTCTGAGAGAAGACTGGAGGTGGAGGCATATCAGCATTGAATGCATCAATTCGGCTGTGAAGGAGACCCATATTGAGAGCCCTTTCATTTTCTTCTTCAGCTGAAAGGCCTACAGACTCTGGTTCAACAGTTACGGGTTCCTTTAGCTTCGCTCTCCTGATCCTTTCTTCTTCCAAGAGTGACTGTTCTTTAGTGAATGGTCTTTGAGTGAGATATGTTGGATATACGGCATTGTCAGCAAACTCATCAATGTCTTTATCCCAATCGATGTCATCAAGATTCTCATCTTTCTCAATATTAGCATATGCTTCACTATACTGAGGACCTTCGTCGGATTCAGTTCGTTCAGAGTCAGACGGCTTTGGAGAAGATTGAGGAGGGGGAAACCACCCAGGTTCGGGAATAGAAGCGGGCTGTTTGGTAGGAATTCTTCTCTTTGGAGTACCCTTCTTCTTCTTAGACTGAGTGGAACTGCCGGAGCTCCCAGTCTTACTATCTTTCTTACCCTTCTTTTGCATGAAGGAGGGTAGAACATCTTCGTCCAGAAATCCAACTTTATTTGCTTCAAGAGCTTGAAGGTAGTACTTGTAGTTATTGCATTCTTGAACCTTCTTAGTCAGAAGACAATCAGGAAGTTTCTTTCCTTGTTTCCTTGTACTAGTATCCATTCTCTTGATGACCTTAAGTGTGTCCTCATTCTTGTATGTGTGCTGAAACTCATCATTCAGTCTTTGAGGTATGTCATCATATTCATGGATGAAGCTTGCAATGAGAAGTTTGGTGAAACGGACGAAAGGAATATTGGTCGTCTTTCGTTGTATGTGCCACACAATGTCTTCCCAGATAATGCTGGCATAATCAACCTTCTTGACATTAGCAATAGCCCAGAACAGCTTGAGATGTTGGAGCTTAGGGTGTTCATGGCCTGTGTCTCTGCCAGATAGTGACTTGGCAATTATGATGTAGAGAGTTCTCCAAGGCTGTGGAAGAAATCTGATATTGACCTTAGAGTGCCTAGTTATGACCCCTTCAGACTCATCATACCCAATATCTCTCAGCCATTCTATTAATTCTTCTTCACTGGGAACTTGGTCATAATCTTCATTAGGTTCAAGTTCGGGAAGTCCAAGAGCACTACGGAGAAGATCCTTGTCGACCGTGACTTGTCTCATGTGAAGCATACAAGTAAAGGATTCTTCAAGGAGGTCCAAGTGGATTGTGTGGATTGTATGTAGAAGCATGCCACTGCAGCAGATTTGGTGAGTAGAACTTTGCACGGGTGATAGATAAGAGCATCTACTGCAACAAGGCAAGAAGACTCATTGCATGTAATTTTGTTGAAGTTGACTCTCAGATTGTTCCTTCCTATCTTTCTAGAGTAGTTCTCAGGAAAGGTGTCTTCCCATGCACGTAAGGGTTCAGGCACTGGTACGTGAGGAATATCATTGTGTTCTGCCATCTGAATAGATCATAAACACACACAAACATGGCAATTGTGGATGATGCTAGCATAAACATTCATTTAAGATGTGTACATATAGCTTTGCATGTTTTTCATTGATCAATGGGGTTTTGTGTGTGTGAAAACTTTTGATACATGACAAACTTGAGTTATATTACTTGGTAGAAACATAAAACAATTTAGTTACACCATAAGTTTATCATTACAAGAAGTTACACTTTGGAAAATTTATCAACACTTAGAAAAATTTGGATTTTGACAAGTTTACGCGTAAGTGGGAAACTTTACGCGTAACCTGACTTAAGCGTAAGTTTAGAAATAATGCGTAAGTGCAAAAGCTACGCGTAAGATAGAATGTTACGCGTAAAGTGAATCTTACGCGTAAGATCAATTTTAAGCGTAAGATAAGTCTTAAGCGTAGAAATTGAAGTTACGCGTAGGATTAACCTTAAGCGTAGATTGTATCTTATGCGTAGGTAATGACTTATGCGTAAGTTCTAGACTTATGCGTAAGATCAGAACTTATGCGTAAGATTTTCATTAATGCGTAAACTATGTCTTATCCAAGACACAATTTGTCCACGTGTCGAATCTTACGCGTAAGATTCAATCTTACGCGTAGGATGAACATTTAATGCGTAAACACGCCATTTTCCAGAAATTCACCTTTGAAATTCGAGTTGTATGTTTCCTGAAAGTGTACAAACATTACCACTGATCAATAATTAACCCAACACACTTAATTTACACATTTAAAGCGCGTAAACATGCCAAATTCATCTTAACGCGTAAACATGTATGAACAACAAATCACAACCTTAATCAAACATGTTTCTGGGTATGATTAAGCATGGGGCAAATAATTCTATCAACCTAAGGATCATATGGACCAAGTTACAACAAGATTTAACCACACAATCAAACAATCATAGCTGCTAGTGTCATTCGAACCCTAAACCTTAGATTCATGAACAAAACATGATTAAGATGCAATTAAACCATGACGACATGATCCTAAGACTACAAGAACATTATCCCCATCATTAATTATCATCCTAACGTCTAAAATCAAGATCCCCCAAATCACACGTATGAACCCTAATATCAAATACGATCGATTAGTGTTTCTGGGTACGATTGGGGTTAGGATACATGAAGATAATCATCCAAGGACCATTTCCCATCAACAAATTCAATCATAACATCAATAATTTCTGGGTTTAAAATTTTACGCACAATCCTAAGAGAAATCTAATCGATAAGAAAGATTTAACCGTTGGATCGTTATGAAATCAAAAACCTTTGTTAGAAATTATGATCAAAACATGTTTATACTTACAGATTCGTAGATTGATGCACGGATTAATCAGATGAATGTGGGTCGTTGATTGTGTAGGTGAGGGTAGTAAATGTTTTGCAGTAATAGTTAATGTGTGTGGTCAAACTTTGTTTTGACTGTGGTGAAATAAGTTTCATGTATTGACACTTTTAACCCCTTAACCTTAGCTAACATTTATTTTAAATGCTAACATACTTAATCACATGTAACTTTCGTTAGACAACACCAAGATATGATAAGAACAATCTGTCATACTCCCCCTCGACCTTAGATCATAGTAAAAATAATTGGTTTTGGTCAAGGAGAGTAACCCGAAATCCTTTTGATAAAACGTATATGTTTTTGGTAAAATGCAAGTATAAAAGGTAAAATATATTTTAAGAAATTAGTAAAACATTACTTTTCCTCCCCCTCAACACTTGTTTTAAACATTTGAAGACATTTTATAAAATAGTTTTGAAAGAGTTTTTTATACTTGCATTTTTTTTTTTTTTGAAAAAAAATATTTACAAAGATAGTTTTGATGTTTGACGATCAATTGTGTTTTAAAAACTTTTCCAGATCCTCTGGAGTCAAACATCGCATACCAATTTGGTGAACTAAACTAGCAAACCTGGATGGTGCCAAGGATTTGGTAAGTAAGTCCGCCAATTGGTACTCAGTTCCAACAAAATAAAGTTCAACTGTACCCTTTTCCACATGCTCTTTGATGAAGTGATATCGGAGATCGATGTGTTTGGATTTGCAATGATGTACAGTGTTGCAGGAGATAGCAATTGCACTCTTTGAATCACAGTAGATAGGAATCCTGTTGAATAGGTAGCCATAATCCTTAAGTTGTGATCTCATCCAGATGACTTGAGCACAACAAGCAGACATGGCTACGTATTCAGATTCTGTAGACGACAGTGAAGTGCAGTCCTGCTTCTTAGATTGCCATGACACAAGTTTGTCTCCGAGAAATTGTAATCCACCAGATGTACTTTTGCGTGTGTCTAAACATCCTGCATGATCAGCATCTGAAAAAGCAATTAGTTGAAAACCAGAATCCTTCGGATACCAGATTCCCAAGTTAATGGTTCCCTTTATGTATCGAAGGATTCTTTTAACCTCACTGAGGTGTTTTTCAGTTGGTCTTGACTGATAGCGAGAGCACATGTAGACAACAAATACTATATCAGGTCTACTAGATGTGAGATACATGAGGGACCCAATCATACTTCGGTATTTGGTAGGGTCAACGGGAGTCCCATGTAAATCAGCATCTAGTTTTGTGGTATAGCCCATTGGTGTATTATAAGTGTCACAAGACATCATTCCATGTTTCTTTAAAATTTCGAGAGCATATTTGGACTGATTTATAAAAATACCACGGGGTGATTGATGAACTTGAAGTCCTAGAAAGAATGAAAGTTCACCCATCATGGACATTTCAAAATTATCTTTCATTAATTTTGCAAAATCATTTGAGTAACTTCTTTTTGTTGAGGCAAAAATGATGTCATCGACATATATTTGAACAACAAGTAAGTCCTCCCCGTAGGTTTTTGTAAATAATGTTGGATCCACCGATCCTTTAGAAAATTTATTGGCCAATAAGAAAGTAGACAGTTTGTCATACCATGCCCGTGGGGCTTGCTTGAGTCCGTAGAGTGCCTTTTTGAGTCGGTAAACGTGATTAGGACGCTCAGGATCAACGAAGCCTTTAGGTTGACTAACATAAACTTCTTCACGGAGTTCTCCATTAAGAAATGCTGTTTTGACATCCATTTGGTAGACTACCATGTTCCGGTGTGCAGCATAGGCCAAAAAGATCCGAACAGCTTCATGTCTAGCCACTAGAGCAAAGGATTCAGCAAAATCTAGACCTTCCAGTTGAGAGTATCCTTTCGCTACCAGACGAGATTTGTTTCGTATGACAGTGCCTTCAGCATCAAGCTTATTCTTCCATATCCATTTTAACCCAATGACAAAGACTCCGTCAGGTCTTTCAACTAATTCCCAGACTTCTAATCTTATGAATTGCTGAAATTCCTCTTGCATAGATTCAATCCAGTTGTCATAAGTCATTGCATCTTTAATGTTCTTGGGTTCTTCATGACAAACTGTGAGTGCGTATATGCAAGTTTCTCCATCTGTGTGAAGTCGTTGTCTTGTCATAACAGGTGCATCTGGATGGCCAATAATATGAACTAGTGGATGGTCACGAGTCCATTTATGTGTTGAAGGGTGTAGTTGATATGTATCTCGCATGTTAGCAGGATCCAAGTTGCGTGTTGACGACTCAGCTATATCAGGAACTGTAGTAGCTGGTGCAAACGGATTGAAGAACGCATCAGGATCATGCTCTGCGGATTGTGGAACTGATAGTGGTGTTGCATCTTCAGCTGAATGGCGGGAGTTAAAAACAGTTTGTTCTACTGTAGATGGTGAAGCAAATGGAGGACCGTCTCTCTCAACAGTTGTAGAAGTTTGTTGAGGTGAGTCTGGTACATGAATATTGTCAGGTTGAGCAGCGGAATTAGGTGGGACCTCAGTAGGACGGTATTCAATTGTGTCATCAAACAGTGGAGCAAACAAGGTTTCCAATTCTTTGCGGTTGAGTGGCAATGGTTCAGCCGAAGATGCCGGAGAGTTAAGACGGTTGAATTCGGGTCCTAAGCTGTGTTGCTCAGAAGCCATTTGGGTGAGTTCATCAAAATTAGCGTGAATGGTTTCTTGAATTTCACGAGTACGACGATTCCAAATCCGAAAACCTTTAGAATTTTCACAATATCCAATGAACACTCCGATGTCAGCCTTTGCTTTAAGTTTACCTAAATCATCATGATCATTTTTCGGATAGCAGAGTGCTCCAAAAACATGAAAGTAATCGATGTTCGGTTTCCTTTTGTGAACAATTTGATATGGTGTTTTGCGATGACGTTTTGTGATCATACAACGGTTTTGAGTATAGCATGCGGTTGAAACAGCTTCTGCCCACAAGTAATCTGGTAATTGAGCATTAATCAACATAGTTCTAGCAGCTTCCACTAACGTCCTGTTGCGTCTTTCAACAACTCCATTCTGTTCTGGGCTTCTAGGAATAGATGTTTGATGTTCAATTCCCACTTTCTCATAATAAGACTGAAGTGTCTGATTCTTAAATTCAGTTCCATTGTCAGTTCTGACGATTCGTACCGTGTTACGTAACTGAACTTGAATTTTAGTGAGAAAGGTGATGATCATTGAAGGAGCTTGATCTTTACTTCGTAGAAAATAAACCCAAGTCCATCTGGAAAAATCATCCA
Source organism: Artemisia argyi (assembly GCA_030686995.1). Lineage (NCBI taxonomy): Eukaryota > Viridiplantae > Streptophyta > Magnoliopsida > Asterales > Asteraceae > Artemisia > Artemisia argyi. The sequence goes on from CM060705.1 coordinate 8,025,165, forward strand.
CAATTACAAGAATGTAGCGTTTACCGTTGATACTTTGAACACGCATCGGTCCACACAAATCCATATGTAGCAGTTGTAGAACATGATTCGTACTGTGCTCAGGTTTTGAAGGAAAATGAGCCCGAGTACTTTTTCCTTGTTCACAGGCAGGACATAAGTGATCTTTGGTGAAACGGAATCTTGGAAATCCCTCAACAAGTTTGTAATGAGCAAGGTCAGTCATAGTTTTGAAATTCAAGTGTGAAAGACGTTTGTGCCATAACCAAGATTTAGTTGATTCTGCTTTGGAGAGAAGACATATCGGAGATGTTGCAATCATATCTGACATTGATATTGTATAAAGATTGGAGCCACGGGAGCCAGACATAAGATCGTTTCCTTGTAAGTCATGAACAAAGCAAGTTTTCTCACGAAATGCAACTTCTAGATCCCCATCACAGAATTGACCAACAGAGAAAAGGTTGTGTCCAAGGCCTTCCACATAATAAACACGGCTTATTTCGATGTTCCCACTGATAAAGTCACCATATCCCATGATTAAAGCGTAATGATCATTCCCGAATCTGACAGTACCAATGAACTTTGAGACAAAGTTGTGTAACAGTTTGAGATTGCCTGTCATATGTCGGGTGCATCCGCTATCAACAATCCAGAGAACAATCTGTACCACCTGCATCACAAGAAGAGGACACAGATGGAACAGAAGTAAGGGTGGAACCCAAAGAAATTGCGGGTTCCAGTTGGTTAGAAGCACAAGTATTCAATAATTTAGGAATCCATTTAAAATCAGGTTTGTGTTGTAACCAACGTTGCCAATTCCAACTAGTTCGAGCTTTCTTAATGGTGTATTCACTAGTGTTTGGCTGATTCCTAGACTTGTTCTCGGCACCTATGGGGGTAACTATGATATCATTAGAAACCGTAGAAGACGGCTTTCCTAAGTTAGACGTAGAGGCAGTAGTGGGCCTAAAAGGAATGCGTGTCCTACGTTTCTTATGACGATTGAGAAGAGAATTAGCTAAACATTTTGTATGATCACCAGATGATACGCTTTTATGACAAAACACACAAGATGCATTAATATTCAAAACATTCAAAGGTTCATCATTCGTTACATTTAGATTTTGATTACAATTTGCCAGATTAGAATCTAAATCTGATGCAACATGAGTTTTATTCAAATTCCTAAGTTGGTCTTCTACTTCTTGAGCTTCTAGGTGTCCTCTCTTACGTTGCAAGATCCTATTCTTCTTTTTACTTTTTCGCTTGGGTCTGCTAACGCTAGAAGTGGAGACTAGTCCTGTAGAAGTGGAGTTATCAACATTAGTGTTTTGAACAACCTTTCCTTTATCAGTTTTGTTTAATTGATACATTCCTGGTGCTATCACCGTGGTGTCAACCATTTTTCCTTTTTGAAGTAGCTTAACTTTCTCTTTCAAATCAATGATGATGTGATTTTTGTCCTGTATTTCAGACTCAAGTAAACCATTGCAATATTTGATGTCATCGCGGTTTTGTTGCCATTCGGCGTTTTCAATTTTTAAATCCGCAATTTCTTTCTCGTATCGGAGACACCGACCTTTTAAAGACTTGTTGTTTTTGCAAATCTGACAAGAGTTTGAAACATTTTGATTTTGAAACTTCAATTCCCTTTCAAGACTTTTAGCTTGACACCATTCAAGCCTTTGATTGAGTTGACAAATTTCTTTTGAAAATTGTTTTGTCACATCATCATTTTTAATTCTCAACTTATCATTTTCCTGTTTAAGTGTCTCAATTTCCTCATTCAACAAATTATTATCAACACAATGATCATGCTTAAGCATAGAAGTACCAGAATTATAAAGATCATTCATGATAACAGACAAAATATCAGCATTGAGAACTTGTTCCAAGAGTCGATCAGCATCATTTTTTAAAACTCTATTTCTTTGCTTTTGAACCAAAATGTCATTTTCAGTTGCATTGAAAACGTTTATCATATTTTTGACCTCCTTTTGAAGTTCCTGATCCCAACGTGTAGCACATAGACGGAGGTGTTGAACAATTGGCTTCATTTGTTTTTGAAAAATATCTCTCTTTTCTCGCTCGTAAGCGGATTGAAAAGTATCAATTTTAATTTCAGAATTACGTTCAATTGTTTCCTCCAAAATTTCTATGTCTTCCATAAAAGTTTTGAAATAATTTAAGACACGACACGTTTTCGGTAAAGGTGTAAGTTCACCGGATGATGGTAAAGGACCATTTATTTGTGCTACAGTTTGGACAGGGGCCTCATTGTGAGATGAAACATATGACTCTTCGATAAACCATGATTTCGCAGGTAAATCCTTTTGAGTAACAAAAGATTTAGAAAGAGGTGGAGCTTTTGAATAGTCATATGGTGTCCAGTGTTGAACATAACTCATTTTGGATCGACTCTCGTCTTCAAGTTCTTCTTCTTCCTCAGTATAAAAAACAACAGCACGCACAATTGTATTATCAAACATGTGATCAATACTGTAAACCTTAGGATTTTCTTTGAAAGCTTTGTGAAGAAACATTGATTTAAAATCGCAAAGTGCAAATCCTTTATCGGGTCTCGGTTTTAAAGCAAACTTTTGAATTGTTGTGACAGAGTTCCCGTGTTTGTAAACAATGTGACGAAATTCTTTGAGTTGTTTTTCAAGATCAACAATATCACCAAGTAAATCATCTATATACTTCCTTTTTCGTGTTTTATGTTCACAAAACTCCTTTTTGCAATTTGACAATTCTGTTTCAGTTTTTGAAAGGTCTCTTTGAAGGCATTCAACTTGCATTTTCAATTCACACTTCTCACTTTCAAGTTTCGAAATCAACTTTCCGTTTGACTCAATTAAATCTTGCATTTTACGTTGAAGATCTTGTTCTTTGTTGTAAGAATCTTGAAAAGCTTTTTCAAAACTTTTTGCCTGTTTAATCTTTTCTTCCTGATTTGAAAGCTGAATTTTATAACATTCAATATCTTTTGCAAGTGACGCATTTTGTTCTTTCAAAGCTTTGTTTTTCTCGTTGCATTTTATTATTTGCAATTGTTGAGCATCCAGTTGTTTAGATAACAATATGAGATCAGGGTCTGGATCAAATGATGGTTCATGTTGTTCGAAATGATCATGTTTATCATTCTCAATAGGATCATCAAATGAAACAACTGTGTCATCATCGAATATGACAACTGTGTTTATTTGTTCATCTTTATGAGATGATGAAGATGATTTAGATGGAACAACTTGCGCCATATCTGATTCATAAGCAGAAGGTGAGACTATTTCATTAATAAAGCATTCATTGAGGTCATGTACCTAAGACAAGCCGTCAGTGTCATACACTGGACCTGAATCATTGAGCTTAAGTTCCTGCATGTTGGCCATAAGCATCACAGCAGCATTGGCTTCCAGATCTTCCATGTCATCATCGTTGTTCACATTTGCCATGAAGTTGTTGTCCTGTTCAGGGAAATGTCCATCTTTTTCATCTTGAAGAGCCATGAGTAATGCCTGCTTGTGAAACTTACTACCCCGAGTTCTCGGTTTGGGACATGCTGTAGCAATATGACCTTGTTCATTACAATTGTAGTACCAAACTGCATTCCCTGAGTTGGAGTTTCTAGTAGCAACTGTTTCAGACCTTTGCTGAGAAGATCCTGAGTTGTTCCTGAACCCTCCATTGTTACCAAACCTCTGACCATTCCCATAATTTCCTGAAAAACTTCCTGAACCGGATCTACCATAGTTACGATTCTGAATTTCCACTCTTCCATCATTGACAACAGCTTGATTCCTGGTGTTAGAAGATGAACGTTGACGGTTGTTTGTTTTGTTGGAGAATTTGCTGAAAGCACGAGCAATAAGAGCAAGTCCCTGATTCAACGTATTAAAGTCATTATCGTCATCATCATTGCAGTTGGAGTAGTACACAACATCATTGTTGTTTGACGGAACAAGTTGAGTAGAAGAATCTTGTGGAGATGAATCATAAGGGACCATTTGGTTCGAGGTGGAAGATTGTGGATAACTGAAGTAGTTCTGCTCTTGAACATATGCATGATTTGACAGTGGTGGTGGAGCATAGGGAGATTGAGCTACGAGAGCCAAATAATTTGGTGTTGTTGTGGGTGTGTATCCTCCTCGTAGAGCTCGATCTTTTTCCACTTCTGGTTCATGGTGTTTCAGAAAGTCATACAACAAACCATATGGAGCATCATGAAGATTCTTCGTTTGACGAACAAATGTCACATATTTATGCCAATCAGGGCCAAGACTACCAACAAATTTGGAATTCACCGCGATCCTTGGTACTGTGATTTTATGACGTTCCAGATCATTGACCACATTTGTGAAACGATGATAGTAGGATTCAAGTGACTCTCCTGGTTCAATTGTGATGTCAGTGTATTCCATGTATAGCTTGGATTCCATGTCATCTTTGTTCAATTGAGTGCCTTCCATAAGGAGATGAACGTGTTCCCACATAGCTTTGGCTGTTTTCTGAGCATCGACACTTCGATAGATCGGATTAGGTATACCTTGAAGTATATAAGCCATTGCATACTGATCAGCTTCACGATGTAGTTTCTGTTCTTCAGTGAGTGCAGATTCTGGAAGAGGTCTATCACCAGGAGGACGTGGAGGATCTGCATGTGGATCACCAGCTTCAAATCTAGTTGGCCACTCAAATGGTCCTTCAAGTATCACTTGCTTCAAGAATTTCCCATGAGGTTTCTTTAGTTCAAGAAATCGTAAGAATCGACTTGACCATTGAACATAGTTCCCAGGTGTAAGCATTGGAGGTGTTTCAAGTGATCCTGCCTCATGTCGGGATTGTTGAGTTGTAATAACTTCACACATTCTGTCAAACCAGTGAGGTTGTTTGGAGGAAAACTGAGTGTTTTGTAGTGGCACTTGATATGGTTGTTGTTGAGGAATAATCTGATGTTGTTGCATCATAAGGTAATGATGTAGTGGATTATATGTTTGTTTCTGAGAAGGTTGTTGATTCATTATGTGCGGCAGGTATTGTTGTTGCTGATACTGCTGAGGTTGTTGTTGCTGATACTGCTGAGGTTGATGTTGCTGAGGATAAGAGTGAGGGAAGTAGTGATTAGGTGGTTGAGACATCTTAGAACACTTATGTAGAAATGGATCTTTGTAGAAGATTGAAATGCACGCTCCTTTGAGTAAGTTGCAAAATCCTTGGGGTAAGTTCAATTCTTACGCGTAACTTAATCTTACGCGTAAACTTTAAGTTATGCGTAAAGAGTAGATTATGCGTAAACTAATAGTTTATGCGTAAGTTTTCTCTTTACGCGTAAGTTTAGGCTTATGCGTAAGTTTAGACTTATGCGTAAGGTTTAAACAACCAAACAAATCTTTCAAACTTATCCAAGCGTGAAAGATAACCGTAGTCGAAGTATTCCACTAACTTATCCAAGCTAGGGAAGTACTGAGTCACCGTTACACGAGGAGAAGATCGTTGATGAAGCTTACGCGTAAACTCTGGCAAGTTACGCGTAAATTAGACTTACGCGTAGGATCTGACTTAAGCGTAGGTTTATGGCGTCGATGAGCAAGTAACGCGTAGGATCAGGGTTTTAACCTATTTTACGCGTAAGAAAAGGGTTTTGGACCTATTTAACGCATAAGAAAAGGGTTTATGCCTATTTTACGCGTAAGAAAAGGGTTTTAGCCTATTTTACGCGTAAGAAAAGGGTTTAGACCAAAACTTATGCGTAAACCGACCAAAAAACACTGTAGACAGCTGGAAATGGTACTTTTTCCGACCAACTTACGCGTAAAACGTAATGTTCATCCAAAAAATGACTTTTTTTTGATGAAAAAATGCTTAGAAATAAGGTACTTTTGATCAAATAACTTCACCAATACTTAGAAAAACCTTAACTTTATAAGATTTAGCTACCAAAAACTAGTTTTCCAATATCAAAGAAGCTATAAAACCTTAAAAAACCTTAAAAAATCACAACTTTATGCAACAACTAAGCTTCAAATCACTATATCAACCTTGAAACTTGTCCAAGCTTCAAGATTTGAGTGAAAGAAACAAAGAAAAATGCAAAAAGATGAAGAAATAAGCACCAAACCCCACGTTAAACAAAGAAACACACTTCAAACTTCTAGTAGGCAAATGATACCACTTGTTAGGTCACCATTTATGTAAACACAAGTATGATTTAGAAAGAAATAAGATGAGAATGAGAGGTGGTTGATTAAGAGACAATATGAAAGGTGAAAGTGCAAGAGTTTCCTTAAGATAATCAAATAACCAACAAATGAAAATGTTACATAAGCCTTCTATTTATAGGGAGGAGTTAGGGAAACACTCCCTTCCTCCCTTATCCTTAATTTCGCGGGCTTTCAAGGCCTTATGGGCTTTTACATGTTGCCCATTAACTAAACAATAATCATAAACAATACTTAAGCAACCTATTACAAAATGTAATGACCGAGACTTGACTAAATACTAAAGTATGATCCCAACATACGAGGAGTTTGTTTTTATGTGTTATGCTTATAAAAGAGTGTGAAAATCTATTTTTGGAAACTTCGTTTTGAAAATGATAATTTTCCAGTTTGTCGTAAAAACTGAGGTTTATCGCGTAAGACGTTAGAATTCATTATGGGAACACATAAGATATGAAAAGTATGAGGTTTTGAGTGTAATAAATAAATTTAATAAAAAAATATAAAAATATATATATGTATAGAAAATCGGCTAGAAGGGATAAGGGGGAAAAAGGAAACCCAATTTGAGTCCAAATATGACTCTTAGGCCCAAGGAATCCTAGTCCAACCCAACCAAGCCCAACCCCTACCCATATAAGACAAACCAAATGACCCAAATTCTCTTTTTCTCTGGAAAAGTCGACAAGGCGGAGAGGAGGAGAAGGAGACAAGTTAGGGTTTCAATTATGTAAAGAAAACAAGCCTAAGGTATGCCTAGTAAACCATTAATTGTTTAATTATTGATTAGATTCATGTAATACAAGTTATGATGAATCTAGGGTTTGTAAACTTCTGTAAATTAATTAATTAAAACATGTTAGGATCATTAGTTAATAATAGTATGATGATTAGTGAAGGAGATTTGGTTATAAAACATGTTAAACATTGAGTTAGGGTTTGGACAGAAAATTATGGCTGTAAAGATGTGAGTATAAATAACAGATGGTGAAGATTTAAGTCACGAATTTTAGGTCTAAATTGAAGTTTAATGAAAGAGCTTTCCAAAAAGTCCAGCCACGATTGATTTCAAGGTCGGAAAGTTGGTCTTTTGATTTTTCTTTGTTAAGGTGTCAAAGCTGTCAAACCGGGACAGATTTTGGCTAAAAGTTTGAGGGTGTTTTGTGGTTGTAAAAGTGGTATTTTGACTAGGCCTTCTGGAATAGTTAAGTATTAGGTTATATTAGACTACCACGAAAAGGATTCGCGATAAAAACTTGTGGAAGTATTTTATGTTAATTGAAACTTTTTGGTGTGCATTCAGATCCGAATTTGAGTAGTGGACAAGTTTGAATTTCTTTTGAGTACTTGTGTGTGTTATTGGTCCATGGCCTTCTGGTATTAGCTTGTATGCTTATGAGAGACCATGTTAAATTTTTGGTGTGAGTTTTTGAGTCTTATTTGTCGTGATTTTATGTGGGCGAATGTACCTAAAAATTCTGCGTTTTCTGATTTTAAAAGTGCAAGGGATTTAGTGAGTGTTAGATTATGATAGTGGTTAGTATGGCGTCTAGGAGATCCATGGTGGGTCATTTGAGTCTTAGACATCCATCATATGAGTATTACACGGGTTGTACTTTTAGGTTGGCCTTGTGTAACGTAGACTTATTTGTGTTGTTTAGATTTGTGATTTATGTTGTGGAAGCTGCAAGGTTTGAGGTGAGTTCATAGTCCCATATTTTTACTTTGTTTTAAACTTGGGATGGGAATGATGCTTGTCTTAAATGATTTGAATTACTGTGATTATGTGTATGTGTGTTAAAGAGCTCGGACTTTTAATGTTATTGTATTTATGCTATATGTGAATGGTAATGATATGATGTGTGATTCTGTGTGGTCCAATTGGGAGGGTGCTTACCCTGTTGCTCGTGCATATGACCTAATTGGAGAGTAGCATCCCTACTCACTTTTATTCTGTGTGGTCCGATCGGAGGGTATTAATTTACCCAATTTATTTGGGAGCGGGGGTCACGTTCCGGCCCGGTATGTTGTGAATTTGGATCGGTGGCACGTTCCGCCCGATGGTTGCCTTATGTGTGATATTACCTTGTGATACATGTAGCTTATATGATAACAATAATTATTTGTCCAGCTATATTTTATAATCACAGTGATTTTGGTTGCCTAGCGTGTATGAATCTTAAACCTATGAATCTCACCAACGTAATGTTGACATTTAAAGCATCATTTTCAGGTGAGCTTTCTAAGGATAAGATAGAAGGATGTGGTTAGACAAGACCTTAGTTGCATTGGAAGTGGTTTATCATCTATGCTGGGATTTTTGGACTGTTTTGGATTTTGTTTTGGTTATTTTGTTTTGGGGTATTGTTACGACACTTTGTGTCTGTACTTGCTCTATTTTATGCATGTAGTTATTCTCTATATGGACACCATGTGTTGTGATGATATCCATGAAGTTACACACTCGCGTTTCCGCCTTGGCGAGGTGTGACAGATTGGTATCAGAGCCAGGTTATAGAGAAGTAGGTGGTTGAACCTAGACTATAACCTAGGAGTCCTTCATATAGTTGCATTTAGGATCTATGTGTAAGTATAGTATTTTATATGTCGATTTTTCCTATATTTATGAGATGTTTTATTGAGTTTCGGACGTCTATTTTATCCCCTATACGTAGTATTGTATATATTGACTTTATTATATTGTCTTCCGCACGTAAGATGCTTCGTTGGACTACCGTTGTCGCTATCGGATGTGAGAGAAGTGGTAGGATGAAGCGGACTAACCGCAGAATCCGAGTTCCCGATAGCATGTATCCATGTTCGGACAAGGAGAGGACGTTTATGGGAAACATTGGTGGAGAAGAAGTGGAGAGGTTTGGAACCACGATGACTTCTGGAGATGGAGCCATTACCAAATACCCTTGGTAGTGTCCTCACTTCACATAGGATGGAGAGGTGGTTTAGTCTAAATCTCGTGAGTTGTATGCACTTGTGGATCATGTGGAATTGGAAGAAAAGAATAGAGGTGGTTTTACATGTTGTCAACTACCTCAACGTATAGCAAATAGGAATGAGTGGTTGAGTAAGGATGAAGGGGAGTTAGGATGGAATAATGTGGATTTGGATTTGGAGTCCACAGCGAGTAGTAAGTTTAACCGATTTGAGTGGGGAGGCAAGTGCGAGAATGGAGTTTGAGCCATTGTGCGACGTCTTTTGTTTTGTGTTATGTTTTGGAATTCGTATATTGTCTTTTGCCATATGGAGCTATGTTGGAGCGTGATTACTCTTGGATATTAGATCGACCTTATCCAAGTGATTTTGATTATAGAGTTTATGTGATCGATGGAATTGTTCCATGTGATATGATTGTTTGCGACGTCTTTTGTTTTTGTTTGCGTGATTTTTTGCATGATGTATTGTCATAGGAGGGAGTACACTTATGAAAGGGGGCATAGATAATTATGGTGGCCAACATAATTATACATGCGTCACAACACAAGTGGACTTGCAAGTATGATAGCATGGATTGCATGGTGTATTAGGTGCTATGGGGTATATGTGCATTATCATTGAGATGTGTAGTTTTGGAAGTAAGTATGCGTGTGGAATAGGCTTATAACTATGGTCGCGAACATAATTATAAGGGTATCACACACGTGGACTTGTGACCATTATTGCATTGATTGATGTTTGTTGTTATATGTTGTGGTAGATGGTATATGATATCATGATTGGTGATGGATGTATGGTTAGAGAAGTATTCTCTTAACCGTTAGGGCAGTCGTTATATGTTGGGGTGTGTAGGTGGTGAGATTCCATCCTACCTATCATATGTTGATACCTCAATTATTGGTGGGTACTTATGTTGTGGTATTTACGTTGATTTGTTTGCTAGACGCTCCGTTTGTATACCTAATTCTTTGGTTGGCATTCCTATTCGTACCATGATGGTACAGATGCCATATTCTTTCTATTCGATGTCGTGATAGATGTTGGGTAATCGAATTCATTTTTCTTGGATACTGGTTCGTTTTCTTGGTTATTCCTTGTATTCATTTCTCTAAGGAATGTTATACTATTCTTCAAGTATTGTTGGTTCGTGACAAGTTGGTGTGGATATTTGATCCCTCATTTACACACACCAATTGGATTTCGTGACATGTTTTTGTGACCTGTTAGTATCGGTGTTTTTTTTATGATCTTGGTTTGATTGTTGTACGAATGAGTCTTAGCGTTCTTCGCTTGGTTTGCAATGTATTTGCGTGAGTGTTCACTGGTATGAGTTCGTTTGATGATTATTTTGATTACGTGATTCCCCCATGTCTTTCGCATTCATATAAGAGGTTGAGTTAAAGTCCTTATGGTATTTTAAAATTCGTTTTGGGTATTTCAAGGTCATTTATTGGAAACTATTATTTTTATGGTGAAAATGAAGTGTGGAAAAAAATGGGTATGTTGATGTCTTACATAAAATGGTTTATATATATATTTTATAAAAAAAATGTATAAGTTTAAGATATGTCTTGTGAAAAACGGTGTTCATTTGTTTTTGGGAAGGTCGAGTATGGGAATAAGAACTGTCTATGGTTCTCATTTACCAAACTTGTTATGTATTTGATTCATCGAGTGTTTCTTTCGTTGAGGTACGCTTGTGGATGTTTTATGGGTACGTGTATTTTATATTTTCTTTGTATGGGTTTTCATGAACATTTTATCTGTGTGTATTTTTATTGGGGGAAAATTTCTTATTGTGTTTTTCTAGCTTTGATTTTGATGTTCGTTACCTCGCTAGTCGGTAATTGATGCTCTTTTTGAGTTCATTGATATACGTTTTAGTTCGACCGGATTCATGGTTCGCATCGTTTACTTAGGATAGATTGTCGTTTTGATTATCGATTTGTTCGTTGAAGAGGAAGAGGGTGTTTGACCAGTTGTTCAAGTGAGAGGTTTAGCTTCAAGATGTACGTTCTTTGGATTGCGTGGGCATCGCGGGGGTAGAAGATCCATAAGAGAAACTATGTGATGCATGACTTAGAGTTGGGGAGTAAAACTTGGAGATGATATTTTTATGGAGCAGAAAGTGTTATCTACCCAGATCATAAGAATCTTTAGCATATATTTGACAAGAGGCTAATGTATGTTGAAGAGAAGTTGGGTGTGGAATTTCTCAGTGACTATGATTGTCTGATTTGCTACCGTCAAGGAAGGGCGGACATCGTGGTAAGAGCACTGAGCGGGAGTGAACGAGTGAAACTTAGATGTTTGTGAGCAATGATTATGATAATTCAGTTCGGAGTTAAGAGGATGATACTGACAGCCTAGAGAGAGAGGTTCAAAGATAAGAACATGTAAGAAGAATGATTACTTGGTTTAAACCAGTAAAGGGAAAGGAACGAAGATGGAGGAATGTACTTTGGGGACCAGCTATTGGTTTCATTGAGAGGAAGCGTAAGGACATCAATCATGCAAGGCATTTGATACATCCGAGAATGGATAAGACGTATTATTACCTCAGCAAGAGATGTGTGGAGGAGTAGGCGAGACTTTTTCGCTCGATGAGTTGGTAAAGAGCTATGGGGTGTCGCGTTGATCATCAAGAAACATGATGAAATACTTACTTCACGATAGTAGTAAATGTGTTATAGAGACTTGAGATAGCATATGAAGACGAGTACGACTTATCATTCTCTAATGAGTGAACTAAGTGAGCGTACAAATCAGGCGTTGGATGCTGAGCTGAGAGTATGGGTGTGTTTGATTTTGGAGGAAGCCGGGGTATACATTTACCCTTAGCTGAGTTCTCCAATATCAAAAATTATCATTCTAGTATGGAGTATGTGTCATGTGAAAAGTTATATGGAAGGTAATGTAGGTCACCTGTTCTGTGGGCAAAGGTTGGAACAAGTCAACTAATTGGTCCTAAACTAGAACGAGAGACTACGAATAAGGTTTTCAGATTTAAGAGAGAGATTTAAAGCAGCAAGAGATCGCCAAAAGAGTTATGCGGATTATTTCCGTAAGCCCTTTAGAGTTTGGTGTTGGTGATATTGTGAGGTTAAGAGTATCTCCTTGGAAGGGTGTTATGCGTTGCGGTAAGAAAGGCAAGCTAGCACCGAGATACGTAGGACCATTTGAGATTTACGAAAAGGATTGGATTTGAGACATATCGGTTGAATTTGTCTCAGGAGTGAAGTAGAGTGCATGATACGTTTCACGTATCTAATGGAAAGAAGTGGTTGGCGGATGCTAGTCTGCATGTGCCATTAGATGAATGTAAGGTTGACAAGACTCTTCGTTTTGTCGATAAACCTGTTGACATTATGGATCGAGATGTTAAGGGGTTTGAAGTGTGGTGAGATAGCATTGGTAAAGGTATGGTGGGATTCTAAGCATGGTCCTGAGTTTACTTGGGAACGTAAGGATCCGATGAAATTTAAGTACCCAAATTTGTTTGATGATGTGGTTGGTGAAGTAGATCGTTTGTAATTGTATTTTAGATCGTGGAAGTTAGATGCGGGGTATTCATAAATGTTTGTTACGGGTATCTGTCATTTGTGAGTGCGTCTTGCGGTTACCATTTGGCTTTTCATTTGGTTCGGGGGTATCGTACCTACCTGTGAGAAGTCGTTTTGATCATTGGTGTTATTGATCTGGGAGTGTATCTATTTGCGTGTATCGTTGGAGTGACGGAATATTTTTCTATCGTGTGAATTCAGGTATTTAGTTGGTTCGCATTTTTTCGATTCTTTCTCTGTGATTTTATGGAGTGGTATTTTCCCACTTAAATACCCATAAATTTTCTTTTGCTGTTGTGAGTGGTGACTATAGTAGTTGAAATCTCGGGACGCGATTTCCCTAAGTGGGGGATGATGTAACAACCATGGTTTTAGCAGGTCAGTTTGACTGATAGTCTTGACTCGGTTGACGTTTGTTTGGTGTGTCTTAGGTGTTTGAAGTGATATAGGTGAGTTTTAGCACTAAATCCCTTTGCGTTAATGTTTTTTATTGTGAATTGGAAAGTTTGGAATTTCGGAAAGTTCATTTTGATCACCTTTGTGGTGTAGAAATGACTTGTGTAGTTTTGGTGTTTTGTGTTTTTGCGTAACGAGTCTTCGTTCAAGTGTTTGAGCGTTAGCAAGTTACGAGGAGTTTGTTTTTATGTGTTATGCTTATAAAAGAGTGTGAAAATCTATTTTTGGAAACTTTGTTTTGAAAATGATAATTTTCCGGTTTGTCGTAAAAACTGAGGTTTATCGCGTAAGACGTTAGGATTCGTTATGGGAACACATAAGATATGAAAAGTATGAGGTTTTGAGTGTAATAAATAAATTTAATAAAAAAATATAAATATATATATATATATATATATATATATATATATATATATATATATATATATATATATATATATATATATATATATATATATATATGTATATAAAATCGGCTAGAAGGGATAAGGGGGAGAAAGGAAACCAAATTTGAGTCCAAATATGACTCTTAGGCCCAAGGAATCCTAGTCCAACCCAACCAAGCCCAACCCCTACCCATATAAGCCAAACCAAACGACCCATCCTCTTTTTCTCTAGAAAAGTCGACAAGGGGGAGAGGAGGAGAAGGAGACAAGTTAGGGTTTCAATTATGTGAAGAAAACAAGCCTAAGGTATGCCTAGTAAACCCTTAATTGTTTAATTATTGATTAGATTCATGTAATACAAGTTATGATGGATCTAGGGTGTGTAAACTTCTGTAATTAATTAAGTAAAACATGTTAGGATCATTAGTTAATAATAGTATGATGATTAGTGAAGGAGATTTGGTTATAAAACAAGTTAAACATTGAGTTAGGGTTTGGACAGAAAATTTTGGATGTAAAGATTTGAGTGTAAATAACATATGGTGAAGAGTTAAGTCACGAATTTTAGGTCTAAATTGAAGTTTAATGAAAGAGCTTTCCAAAAAGTCCAGCCACGATTGATTTCAAGGTCGGGAAGTTGGTCTTTTGATTTTTCTTTGTTAAGGTGTCAAAGCTGTCAAACCGGGACATATTTTGGGTAAAAGTTTGAGGGTGTTTTGTGGTTGTAAAAGTGGTATTTTGACTAGGCCTTCTGGAATAGTTAAGTATTAGGTTATATTAGACTACCACGAAAAGGATTCGCGATAAAAACTTGTGGAAGTATTTTATGTTAATTGAAACTTTTTGGTGTGCGTTCAGATCCGAATTTGAGTAGTGGACAAGTTTGAATTTCTTTTGAGTACTTGTGTGTGTTATTAGTCCATGGCCTTCTGGGATTAGCTTGTATGCTTATGAGAGACGATGGTAAATTTTTGGTGTGAGTTGTTGAGTCTTATTTGTCGTGATTTTATGTGGGCGAATGTACCTAAAAATTCTGCGTTTTCTGATTTTAAAAGTGCAAGGGATTTAGTGAGTGTTAGATTATGATAGTGGTTAGTATGGTGTCTAGGAGATCCATGGTGGGTCATTTGAGTCTTAGAAATCCATCATATGAGTATTACATGGGTTGTAGCTTTTAGCTTGGCCTTGTGTAACGTGGACTTATTTGTGTTGTTTAGATTTGTGATTTGTGTTGTGGAAGCTGCAAGGTTTGAGGTGAGTTCATAGTCCTATATTTTTACTTTATTTTAAACTTGGGATGGGAATGATGCTTGTCTTAAATGATTTGAATTACTGTGATTATGTGTATGTGTGTTAAAGAGCTCGGACTTTTAATGTTATTGTATTTATGCTATATGTGAACGGTAATGATATGATGTGTGATTCTGTGTGGTCCAATTGGGAGGGTGCTTACCCTGTTGCTCGTGCATACGACCTAATTGGAGAGTAGCATCCCTACTCACTTTTATTCTGTGTGGTCCGATCGGAGGATATTAATTTTCCCATTTTATTTGGGAGCGGGGGTCACGTTCCGGCCTGGTATGGTGTGAATTTGGATCGGTGGGCACGTTCCGCCCGATGGTTGCCTTATGTGTGATATTGCCTTGTGATACATGTAGCTTATATGATAACAGTAAGTATTTGTCCAGCTATATTTTATAATCACAGTGATTTTGGTTGCCTAGCATGTATGAATCTTAAACCTATGAATCTCACCAACGTAATGTTGACATTTTAAGCATCATTTTCAGGTGAGCTTTCTAAGGATAAGATTGAAGGATGTGGTTAGACCAGACCTTAGTTGCATTGGAAGTGGTTTATCATCTATGCCGCGATTTTTGGATTGTTTTGGATTTTGTTTTGGATTTTGTTTTGGTTATTTTGTTTTGGGGTATTGTTACGACACTTTGTGTCTGTACTTGCTCTATTTTATGCATGTAATTATTCTCTATATGGACACCATGTGTTGTGATGATATCCATGAAGTTACACACTCGCGTTTCCGCCTTGGCGAGGTGTGACACATGTGTACCAATATTATCTCGACTCATCCGTATAACATCTCATGTATACTTATATTATCTCATAACATGTATATCAAGATAAACGATCTCGTTTGCCGGAAATTTTGATTATAGATTATGAGCTGCCACAACTAACGGTTACCATACAATGTTATAAATAGTGCGAGACATGGCGATGTGAACAAGCCTCACGATTTATTTGGCAAGGCGAAGATTTTGTGTTTTTAAGGCGTGATATAGGGCGGCAAAAAATATGAAAATATTTATATATATTTATATCATATTTCATATATATCAAGTTTTCAAAATCGTTGCACATAAAGAATAAGGTTAAGAAACTATCTTTACATGTAATATTTTTCATTTAAAAAAAAAATTAAAATTTATTAGAGTTGCATAAAAAAATTCGCCACGCCTCACACCTTAGCACGCCTTATCCTGCCTCATCTCACGCCATGACTAGAGTCGACGCATTAGTTTATTTTGTAATGTGAAAGTCACGCCTTGGCGCCGCCATGACGCACCTTTTAAAAAACATGTTACCATAAGTTAACAAAACAAAACGCTCTTTTGATTTATACGAGACTAAGGGTTTGTTTGTTAATTTTTTTTGTTAAGTTGTGTTTAATTAACAGATGACTTAATGTAGACAACCTCAGTTTTATTACTTAATATTTTCATTCATCATTTTTCATTAAGTCACAAACAAACAATTTTCATATGACTTAATACATTCAATATTTTTCATATTAAGTCAATTAAGTTGATATCAAACACTACCTAACTATTTTATAGAAATAAAGTTTTAATAATACAATTCACAAGAGTTATTATAAAAACCGAGTTAATTTTCTTAAAATTTAATAGCTTCCTCAAGAAATTTTCATCATCCCGCTAAAAAATTTCCCCAAATCCCACCTAAATTTTACCGAAAATCAAATAATGTTTCACAGTTACCCCCATTTGATATTCCCTAAATGTGATTATCTCTTACTTTACTCTTTCATCTCATTTAACATATCAAGCACCATTCACCATTCATTGTTCCTGGTTCAAGTCCATTAATCCTTAAATCAGGTAACTAAGGGTGCATTTGGTTTGTTATAGGTTTGTCTTTTGGATTAGGATTTGGCATAGGGTTGAACGAAAGTGAGAAAGAAAAAATATGGGATTTTATTAAAAGTTGTTTGGTTTATTCATGGGATTTGGCCGTACAATAGCAACGTACTTTTCCAAATGTTCCGATCTAGTACGCGTACTATTTTTTGTCCCATTAATGTAATGAACTTTCATTTTTTGTTCCATTCTACCCAAAATTTACCGGTTACCGGGAAAAAAGTTTGAAAACCGGAAAAAATGGCTACGTGACAAATTTAATACTTGAGTAAATAGCAACGTACTTTTTCAAATGTACCGATCTAATACGTGTATTATTTTCGTCCGTTTTTATAAGTTATTGTTCATTTTTATATGTTTTCATGTGTTTTTATACACGTTTTCATCTAATTTTACACGTTTTCATCCATTTTCTTATGTTTTCGTTTGTTATTGCACGTTTTCCCGTTTTTGCACATTTTTGTCCGTTTTTACACGTTGTCATTTGATTTTACATGCTTTTGTCCAATCTTACACGTTGTCGTTCGTTTTTGCATGTTTTCGTCCACTTTTGCAAGTTGTCATTCGTTTTTGCACGTTTTCGTCCATATTTACACGTTTTCATCCATTTTTTAGATGTTTTCATCTGTTTTTACACGTTTTCTTATGTTTTAGTTCGTTTTGCATGTTTTCGTTCGTTTTACACGTTTTTGTCCATTTTTACACGTTGTCATTCTTTTTTGCACGTTTTCGTCTGTTTTTGCACGTTGTCGTTTGTTTTTGTACATTTTCGTCCATATTTACACGTGAAAACATGTAGCAACAGATGAAAACGTATAAAAATAGACAAAAACATGTAAAAGTAAATGTATAAAAATGGACGAAAACGTGCAAAAAAAGATGAAAACGTGTAAAACCAAACAAAAACGTGTACAGAAGGACGAATACGTGAAAAACAGATGAAAAGGTGCAAAAACAGATAAAAACGTGTAAAAACGGGCGAAAACGTGAAAAACGGATAAAAAACATGTAAAACAAACGAAAACGTGCAAAAACATAGAAAACGTGCAAAAAAAGACGAAAACGTGTAAAACCAAACAAAAATGTGTACAGAAGGACGAAAACGTGCAAAAATGGATAAAAACGTGTAAAAAGGGGAGAAAACGTGCAAAAAACGGATGAAAACGTGTAAAAACGGGGGGAAAACGTGCAAAAACGGATGAAATGTGTAAAAATAGACGAAAACGTGCAAAAACAGACAAAACGTGCAAAAAAGATGAAAACGTGTAAAACCAAACAAAAACGTGTACGAAAGGATGAAAAAGTGCAAAACGGATGAAAACGGGAGAAAATGTGCAAAAGGGAAAAACGGACGAAAACGGATGAAAACGTGTAAAAACAGATGAGAAAGTGCAAAATGGACAAAAACTAGTAAAAACGAACGAATATGTCCAAACCGGATGAAAACGTGCAAAAACGGATGAAAACGAAAAAAAAAAAAAAAAAAAAAAAAAAAAAAAAAAAAAAAAAAAACCAAATTTTTTAGTTATTTTCGACACACGTACCATATGAGTGAATTTGAGAAAGTATATAGCTATTTAATGGCTTTTACAAGTATATAATATATAGTGGAAATCCAACGTGGCAACTTTTGGGGGGAAAAAAATCTAGTTAGCCGGTTAAACAAGTTTCGTGGGGGTAGAATGAAACAAAACTTAAAAGTTCGTTCTATTCGGTTGACAAAAAATAGTATGCGTACTAGATCGGAACATTTGGAAAAGTACGTTGTTATTGTACGGCTAAATCCCTTTATTCATTGGGACGAAAACTTGAAATTATAGTTATTATAATATTAAAATAACAATATAAAGAGTGAAGGAGCCATTCAAAAAACATGATTTGTATAAAAGCTTATTTAAAAATACGATAATGAAAGAGAAAATAGTCAAAAAAATAATATAAAATAAGAAAATAGAAAGTGCTAGTGGGTTGTCAGACAAATCCTGGCTTCATGGGTAGGATTCACCTATCCCCTATTATTTGAGGTTGAGTCTTGAATTTCTGCATGTTCTAACCAAATACATTATTATACTTTAACTCTTAACCCAATGGACAAAACCCTCAAATCAAACGCCTCCTAAATGTTTTATATCTTCAATTTCATAACTAATTTGAGATGTTCATGGGTCATTCTATTGTTCCGGTGATTTTCGAATACAGGGTTATGTGAAGCTTGTTAAGGAAGGGGAGAAGTGGGAAAACCCAAAGGACCTCGATGAAACTTCTTTTTCACCTGAACTTGTGCGTTTTTAATTTCTCGTTCACGTCTTGTTTGTTTTATTTTCGTAATGTAGTCAATTACGAATTGCGTTTGGAGGACAGGACCCTTGTTGCAAAGTCAGAGGGAGTTGAGTTCAAAGTAGAAGATGGTACATTACATGAAGACATCTTTTTATTGTGAATTAAATGTCTGTTTTAATTGTTTCTGACATATTTGTGTTTGATCAGGTCATGTCTGCCATGCTTTGTCTAAGGTTGTAAAAACAATGAAGAAAGGCGAGAAGGTCGTCCTTACAGTCAAACCTGAACGTAAGTGAGTGATTAAATGTGTGTGTATATTGATAGATAGGATATGATTGTTTGTTGTATATCTGAATCGAACTTGCTTAAATAGATTTAGTTTGTCTGTAAGAAGTGTCGACTAATAATGTGTTTGTGCAATTTTATAAGTTTTGCATGAGTAGCAATGTAGTTGAGCCGAGTGTTGGCTTTTTGAGCTTGAGATTTGATAAGGTGAGGAGTTTGACCTAAAGCTTATCTCGGAAATTCGAGGCTAAACATGTTTGAATTCGACCAGGTGAGTAAGTTACTCTATGGACAAAAAACCACAATTCGTCATTGCAACTGCTTTTGGTTTATGAATTTACAGTACCTTATTTTTGACCTAATTAGCCTAATATGTTAGCATCATTATTGCCATAGGTTCATAGTAAACCATGGTTTTATCTTGTGTTGGGTAGCTCCTATGAGGATGAAGCATTCCGCAGTTACCTAACAAAGGTATTTTAGCAGATATTGAAGCTGCTCCACCAACTACTGAGCTGAAGTCCATTAGATCAAATTACAGTCAACAAATTACCTTGCGTTGAGGCTGATATTTTTTTGCATTGAATCAGATGGATGAAGTGGACATGGGAATGACATATAATGAAGTTTAAGCATATGGAAGGTTGAGGAAGATTTTCCAATGTGGATATGTTCAAGGTTTGTGATAAAATCACTTATCTAACCAATATTTCAATGTGTTATGTTTGCGTTTGAATATGTATTTGTAATAACTAAAGTATTACTAGTCAGTATCATACGTCAAAAGATGACGGTATTGACAGTTTGTCATGTGTGCACATGTTGTTTACAGAATCTATGTTTTGGTTGGGGTTCAAAGCTTAAGTCCTTCTAAGGTAGCTGATAAAGCGAAGCACTTTTTCAAGTGTTAAAGTCTCGCTGTTCATGACTTTCTGTGGACTCCAAAATAATGTCATGTTCAGAGAATTTCGCGTGCTACTGATGATCGAGACATAGTGTAACTTCCTCATGCTATTAACTTATTCAATTCTTGTTTGGCTAAGGGTTCAGTTCTTATATCTTGAAACTGATGCAGGTATCAAAATTATCTTACAGAAAAAACAACAAACATGTTACTGGACTCCATCAAACCTGTAAGTTCCCTCTTTATCCATTGCATATAACTGAATCTTCAACGTTTGATGAAGTAAATGTGATCTGTGTCATTACAGGTACTTGTGTTGTCTGGTCATGATCACGATCAGTGTACTGTTACTCATATAGCTAAACATGGGCCTGTAGTAGAGGTATATATATATATGTGAGTTTTTCGTATATATCCAAGTGCTTTCAGTTGTTGTTGAAGTTAACGTGCCTATCTATATAATGTTGATGTTCAATGATTGGGTCGACAAATGATGTTGAATCTAATCAATCAGCTTAACATTTAGATATTTCAAGGAAAAATAGCATAGAGCATATTGAAATCATATTAATTTTATGGCATAGTGGCACACCGATGAGCAATATAAAGACGGGCATGTTGTTTTTTGACCAAAGAAGCACACTTTCTTGTTAGACCATTACCATTTCTCTTTGAGTATGCCATGATCAAAAGTTTATCTTTATAAGCTTATATTTATAAGTTTATAAGATATGTGAAAGAAGCTTCACAGAAGTTGTATTTATATGGAAAATGAATAGCGGGCAGCTGGATTTTCTTGTACTGTACAAGCTGCTGTAACATCACAGGGTGGTCGAGATGCATGTAGTAGATTGTGAAGTAAAATATTGGGATGTTGCAAAAGGGACAAAACCAATTAGGAATCACAATGTGATGATGTCCCCTTATTTGCATTGACTAGCAGGCAGTTTTGGTTAATTTAATTGGGAGTAAACTGCAAAAATGGTCCCTGTGGTTTTCTCAGATTGCAAAATTAGTCACTGTGGTTGGCTAATTGCAGGCGGCCTCCCTGTGGGGCACTGTTTCACATCATTTTGGTCCCTGGTTTTAACTGGCGTTAAATAATTCCGTTAGAAGTTACACATTTAGCCCCTGTGGCCCATGAACATTGCAGCGTGCATCCTTCTTTCGTCCCTTTTACGTTTTCATCCGTTTTTTACGCGTTTTCGTCTATTTTTTTTACGTTTTCGTCCGTTTTTTTACGATTTCATCCGTTTTTTTAAGTTTTCGTCCGTTTTTTTTACGATTTCATCCGTATTTTTACGTTTTCGTCTGTTTTTTTACGTTTTCATCTATTTTTTTACGTTTTCGTCTGTTTTTTTTACGTTTTCATCTATTTTTTTTATGCTTTCGTCTGTTTTTTTACGTTTTCATCTATTTTTTTATGCTTTCGTCTGTTTTTTTTACGTTTTCTTCTATTTTTTTTACGTTTTCGTCTATTTTTTTTTTTTTTCATCTATTTTTTTACGTTTTCGTCTGTTTTTTTACGTTTTCATCTATTTTTTTACGTTTTCGTCTGGTTTTTTACGTTTTCATCTATTTTTTTATGCTTTCGTCTGTTTTTTTACGTTTTCTTCTATTTTTTTTACGTTTTCGTCTATTTTTTTTATTTTTTCATCTATTTTTTTACGTTTTCGTCTGTTTTTTTACGTTTTCATCTATTTTTTTACGTTTTCGTCTGGTTTTTTACGTTTTCATCTATTTTTTTATGCTTTCGTCTGTTTTTTTTACGTTTTCTTCTATTTTTTTACGTTTTCGTCTATTTTTTTTTTATTTTTTCATCTATTTTTTTACGTTTTCGTCTGTTTTTTTACGTTTTCATCTATTTTTTTACGTTTTCGTCTGGTTTTTTACGTTTTCATCTATTTTTTTATGCTTTCGTCTGTTTTTTTTACGTTTTCTTCTATTTTTTTACGTTTTCGTCTATTTTTTTTATTTTTTCATCTATTTTTTTACGTTTTCGTCTGTTTTTTTACGTTTTCATCTATTTTTTTTACGTTTTATCCAACTTTAACTTTTGTTTTTTACGTTTAAATAGACGAAAACGTAAAAAAATAGAAGAAAACGTAAAAAAATAGAAGAAAACGTAAAAAAATAATAGACGAAAACATAAAAAAAATAGATGAAACGTAAAAAAAACAGACAAAAACGTAAAAAAAATAGATGAAAACGTAAAAAAAATAGATGAAAACGTAAAAAAATAGATGAAAACGTAAAAAACAGACGAAAACGTAAAAAAATAGATGAAAAAATAAAAAAAATAGACGAAAACGTAAAAAAATAGAAGAAAACGTAAAAAAACAGACGAAAGCATAAAAAAATAGATGAAAACGTAAAAAACCAGACGAAAACGTAAAAAAATAGATGAAAACGTAAAAAAACAGACGAAAACGTAAAAAAATAGATGAAAAAATAAAAAAAAATAGACGAAAACGTAAAAAAATAGAAGAAAACGTAAAAAAACAGACGAAAGCATAAAAAACAAATGAAAACGTAAAAAACCAGACGAAAACGTAAAAAAATAGATGAAAACGTAAAAAAACAGACGAAAACGTAAAAAAATAGATGAAAACGTAAAAAACAGACGAAAACGTAAAAAAATAGATGAAAAAATAAAAAAAATAGACGAAAACGTAAAAAAATAGAAGAAAACGTAAAAAAACAGACGAAAGCATAAAAAAATAGATGAAAACGTAAAAAACCAGACGAAAACGTAAAAAAATAGATGAAAACGTAAAAAAAACAGACGAAAACGTAAAAAAATAGATGAAAAAATAAAAAAAATAGACGAAAACGTAAAAAAATAGAAGAAAACGTAAAAAAACAGACGAAAGCATAAAAAACAGATGAAAACGTAAAAAACCAGACGAAAACGTAAAAAAATAGATGAAAACGTAAAAAAACAGACGAAAACGTAAAAAAATAGATGAAAACGTAAAAAACAGACGAAAACGTAAAAAAATAGATGAAAAAATAAAAAAAATAGACGAAAACGTAAAAAAATAGAAGAAAACGTAAAAAAACAGACGAAAGCATAAAAAAATAGATGAAAACGTAAAAAACCAGACGAAAACGTAAAAAAATAGATGAAAACGTAAAAAAACAGACGAAAACGTAAAAATACGGATGAAATCGTAAAAAAACGGACGAAAACTTAAAAAACGGATGAAATCGTAAAAAAACGGACGAAAACGTAAAAAAAAATAGACGAAAACGCGTAAAAACGGATGAAAACGTAAAAGGGACGAAAGAAGGATGCACGCTGCAATGTTCATGGGCCACAGGGGCTAAATGTGTAACTTCTAACGGAATTATTTAACGCCAGTTAAAACCAGGGACCAAAATGATGTGAAACAGTGCCCCACAGGGAGGCCGCCTGCAATTAGCCAACCACAGTGACTAATTTTGCAATCTGAGGAAACCACAGGGACCATTTT
The DNA here is from genome assembly GCA_030686995.1 of Artemisia argyi. NCBI lineage: Eukaryota > Viridiplantae > Streptophyta > Magnoliopsida > Asterales > Asteraceae > Artemisia > Artemisia argyi. The sequence continues at coordinate 8,048,864 of CM060705.1, forward strand.
TGCAGTTTACTCTTTAATTGGTATCAATGTTTGGAATATGTGTCATTGGAACATAATCCATATATTAATAAGAATTGGAATCTAATCATCTAGTCAACCACTCTAAATTTTGGAGTCAATCTTTTAAACATGTTTGAATTTGATCATGTGTTCCTATTCAGTTAGGCAACTCTATATTTGATAATGTTATATTTTTCACAGGTCTTCTAATTGATATTTCTAGGATCGATATATGCACAAGATTAACAAGAAGATGACTCATTTATTAATCAATATAACAGTGGTTACATTGTATTTTGAGACACTACATAAAACGTTACATTGTATATCCTATTTATACTAAACCAATGGTTGCCATTTGAACCATCGTGACCGATCGAATAGGTGCGTTCCAAGAGACACAACCTTTCGGTAATAAACAGAAAATAACCAACTTAACTCATAACTAACTTGGCGGTTATTAAGTTTCTATTGAACACGTTTAGTCCTTTGTCTTTCAAGACTTATGCAATTACAAGGTCCAACATTTTCCCCCCTAATTGTTCAAGTCTTGTTCTTCGAATCTTCATCTTCTCCGCGTCTCTTTCTCTCCTTCTTCCTGTCTTGCCAACATGTTGTTGTTTTCGTTGTTTACTCCTTGTTACTAAACCAATTCGTAAAGAAAAAACTCTCGTTCTTCTTTTGATGTTGTCGAATTGTCTCCTTTTCTTCAATAAACCAACGAACTTCTTCTTGTTGCTGTTTACTTCCACATTGTCTTTCTCTTTCTCTTGTGTCGACTTGGTACAAGGCGTGTGTATGCCCTAGACCTCTTTTGTGTCGGCTGCTTTCTCTAAAAAAACACCCAACGTGTTCTTGGCCACAATCAAACTCTATTGATTGTTGTTGTTTCAATCCAAGTTCTTCACAAAGTTCCTTATCTCCCAAATACCTCTCGGTATTTCCAAAAGCAAGTCGTTTGCTTTCTCCTTTTTGCTAATACCCCACGGTATTACTTCAACGTCTAAACAAATGAGAGATTTGTTTGTCGTTCTGCTGTTGCTTGTCCCTTTCCAATGTTGTACCACAACACTCCTCCACGCCATATCTTCAACAACTCCTAATACCCGTTGGTATTCTTTTACAAAACCAAGTGATCAGCCTGTTTTGTTATTGTTGTTGTTCCGTATTGCTAAACGTCTCTCCAAACAATCCTTGATTGTTTTGTTGTCTCGGTATACCTTTTCAAATCTACAAGCAACGCCTTTGTTCTCCTTTGTGTATCTTGTTATTTTATTCACAAGTTTCTTTCTTGACGTCCTTCTTCTTCTTCTTCTTGTTGCGTTGTAAAGCAACAGGCCTTTTCTTCCTTTTTTGTTGTCGTGTGCAAGACACCAACAAAGGCTTCCTAACAATTGTTCTTTTCTTCTTGCTTCAAACGGCATCTACTCTTGTTCCACGCTAAGCGTCAAGAGTCTTCCCTTCTTTGTTGTCACGCTATTTCAGTCGCCAACAAGGGGTTGTAACAATTGTTCTTCTAAGTTTTCTCCCATCAATATGTTTGGTGTCAACGTTTGCTTCCTTTTGTGTCGGTTATCAAAACTTATCAAAACTTGCCGCTGCCACAAAGGTTTCCTTCAATCTTCGTTGCATTGAAGTCTGTTGCTAATTTGCAACTTCTGTTGGTTCTGATCATGCATTATCTTCCCCAACAATCTGTGTGTCTTCCTTCTCGGTCTCTTGATCAAAAACTTGAATCACAACTTGTTATCTTGTAAACCTTCGGCTCTGATGCCATGTTATAATTTTCACAGGTCTTCTAATTGATATTTCCAGGATCGATATATGCACAAGATTAACAATAAGATGATTCATTTATTAATCAATATAACAGTGGTTACATTGTATTTTGAGACACTACATAAAACATTACATTGTATATCCTATTTATACTAAACCAATGGTTGCCATTTGAACCATCGTGACTGATCGAATATGTGTGTTCCAAGAGATACAACCTTTCGGTAATAAACAGAAAATAACCAACTTAACTAATAACTAACTTGGCGGTTATTAAGTTTCTATTGAACACATTTAGTCCTTTGTCTTTCAAGACTTATGCAATTACAAGGTCCAACAGATAAGTAACAGTTGGGATATCTTATATTTGCAAGATAATTTTAATGGTAAAAATAACAAGATTTGATTCCATTTTAGTTGTATGATATAATATGCTATACTATTCTTTTATTTCTGACAAGATCTGTATGGATATTTAAGCTTTGAATGTGGTATGATGTTTTCTTGAAGGGAAGATTTGAAATTCTTTCATTATTCGGCTCTTTCACGCTGGGAGAAGTTGGGGGAGTATTATCTCCAGAAAGTAAAATGAGCATAGCTTTAGCTAGCCCTGATGGGCGTGTAGTTGGTGGTTAGCTTGGAGGACTTCTCACAGCTGCAAGTCCTGTTTAGGTACATCTCTCGTCTTTTTGTTTACGAGTATGCACAACATTATAAGTAAAGTAGGTTTGACTTTCGAGGTAGAAATGAAGCATATTTGAACTTCAAAAGTTATGCAAACTATCTCCTTTTGTGTCTGCCAAAATAATATGCTTCATTTGACCTCCAAATATGCCATTGGATTTTGGAAATGCAAGAAACACGGAATTGTCCTGTAACACAATATCATACTTGAGATTGGTTTTAAGTTATAATACTATTCGTGGGATTAGTTTTTGGGCATTTGTACACCAAGAGTTAAACTAAATCCATATAACATACCCATGTAATACTTAGTATAGCAGTCTTGGTAGTATAGTAGTCATTTTTCATGGGTATGTTATATGGATTTAGTTTAACTCTTTAGATGATAATTCATGGAATGGTGCATGATTAGAGGTCACTTGGCCCCTATATAATAAGAGGTGATTTGCACATGGTTATCATGTATACACATCAAATCTACTATGTTAATTAACAATTATACTATCACTTTTTTACCCGATTTATTTACCCTCGGGTCTCTACCTCAAAACCCTCTAGAAGCATACCCCTCTTGCCTCTCATCACCTGCCTTTCTTATCTCGTGGCATCACTTTCAGCACCTCCTTCCACCGGTCCCGCTTCACTTTCTATTCTCACCACTTTCAGTAGTCACCACTATCCGCCCCCTCACTTCTGGCGACTGACTAATCACATTGTGGAAGGTAATTTTATATGAAACAAAATGGTTGCTCATTTAAGTTGATACACCCACAAAAAAAAGTATGAAAATATGATATAAGAAAGCTGGCCACCAAAATTCTCAAAAGGAGTTTCAAAATAACAATTCTCAAGAAAGCAGCATAAGTTTTGTGATAATCAAAGTCGTCTTAAGATAATCAACAATTTGATTTACCTTTTGGTGACGTGTTCAGTCATGAGGTGAGGGTGAGCTTGCGGGAACTGAAGAGGAAAGTGATGACTGATGAGAAGTAGGAGGGGGTTATGAATCTGATGAGGTTTTGAGGAGGTATACAAATTTGGTAAATTTTATGGGCGTATAGTAGTCATTTTCATTCTTTTCATGTGTGTTCCTGTAGAGTGCAAATCCATTTATATTACATATACATGTACTAAATCACAGGATGCTTGTCATAATCTCTATAAATAAAATAGCTATAGATGATACACTAACAGCACACATGTGTCGTGTGTGATCTAAGAGTCGCTCGTTTAACCTTTTTTACATTAACGATATATGAAAATTTGATCTTTTTTTTTCTTATATCATATTATCATGTGTTGTATTTATGTCAGGTTGTGGTGGCCAGCTTTCTACCAAACATAGGTAGTCCAGTTGAACCAAAACGGAAAAAACAAAACGCGCTCGTCAAACTCTCAACCCAAACAGGACCCCCCCACTCAACCTCGTGGTAACATAGAGCATGTGAACTTCCACAAACACGCACATGCAAGGTTGTGGAAGGAAATGCCAATTCCACCCCTACCCTTAATTTCCAACTCGAGACCCACACGATTGCAAGTGTGCATGACTGGTGAAGAGCTTCTACAGACATGAATGTGTCGTTGAACGAAGATTGAATTTGTAGTCCTTCCATTACTTCATTGATTTATCGACTGATTTTAGTTGTAGGGTGGTGAGTTTTAGGATATTTGAGTCTAACAAGGATGTTAATTAATCTTATGGTGAGCATAGAAAATGTGGTCGTGTTGTTGGTTTGTTGTTTTTGAGAGTCAAAGGATAGGAGTTACTGCTGTTGTATTATTGTTGTTGTTCCTGTTTTATTTATTGAACCTTTTAGGGATCAAAGAGGAGTCTGAGTTATTGTCATTCTTCTTGTTACTTTTAGTTTCATCGACAATATAATCAGTAGAGAATTAGACAGAAGATGTGAACCTTGAATATGTAAACAAAAGCCATGTATGTGTTTTAAAATTATTGCCATATTGGACCAATATTGTTAATAAATTTGAACCAATTAACTTGTTTTTCTCACAAAACCTCTCTGGCTCTCTTGGTCCCTCGCAGGACGGGCAGTGCAAACCTCTCACTCAAAGGTTGTGGTTTAGTTATAATGTCACTGTTAGAGTGTGCAAGCCTCTCGCCCATGAGGTCATATTATAGCACCCATATTTGATATGTATTCAGTGGGGACATGTTGGCAAAAACTTAGAAAGTAAATAAGCCGAATCATCAACTATCTCTTGAGTTTCACTAAAAGTCTAAAAAAACAATGCTTTAAGCTTAATTTTGTTCAAAAAGTTGATTGCTCATAATTTTAAATGTATATTTTGGGCAGACACAAAAAGAGTGTCACTACAAAAAAAGGCAGGCACTTGTGACGACTTCTATGATCATTACACACCAAACTCTGAGTCACTTGTTATAAGTTCTCGGCAGGTAATAGTGGATACCACTGTTTCAGTCATATTAAGGAAAAACTCTTAAGGAAACGAACCGTAAAGACAAGCACAGTTGATTGGCCCATTGGAGATGAACTCCCAATCAAACACCTTAAATCACATATGGTTTACACTGCAAGATCCCTGTGACGTCTTCTCGCTTTTAAAGCACTCCCAGAAGCTGAAAAACATATCATGCCAACCTTCTGAGAATTGCTTTGTGCTAGTTGGTAATATGATTGTATTCTTGGAGACTGTGCTCTGGAGGCCTATTAAAGAGCTGGAGTTGCCCACAACTTGACTTTCTTGTCAACACCCGATGTGGCTAAAATAGTGACCCGTTTGTCTCTTGTAAATATACACTTGGTAAAGTCAGATATAGGCTTTGCTTGAGTGGACTCGTGAATACTTTGCATAAACTTAAGATTAGACGATTATTAATAAAATACTATATAATGGATCACTGGGTAACTTATAAATAGATACAACTCCTTAATCTTGCAAACTCAATAAGGAGTAAAAGATGGATTAACACTAACCGACAGGAATAGATTTAGGTGCCCATGCGATGCTTGTGATATCACCTGCAAAGTCAATCCAGAAGTTCAGTAGGTGATAATGAAACCCATCTTTTATTAATCAAAGTTCATTTTTTAGGGGGTTCGAATCCAGACTCCAACTCGGTCAGCCAGTGTTGCCTAGGTAATTTACCGGGATATGCCTTCCTTGTTGGGTGGGGGGCTCGGTACCAAAAGAAAAAAAAAAATCATTTTTTATACTTTTGAGAAGCAAAGGGTGGAAAAAAATGTTCAGTAACAGAGAAATGCTAAGACCATTAGAAGTGCATTTAATTTAGGACAAACATTGTAGCTTTTTATCACCAAAAAAATTAATGGAACTTTCTTCATTTGAATAGAAGGAATGTTTAACTGAAGATGGGAGGATGAAAGGGAATTGACAATGCCGTCATGTACTTTGTCAGCAGTATCTAATACTTCCCCAGTTTCAACAGATAGCCACTGCAGTAATGAGGCATGACTAACAGCCAATATCTTCCCAATGCAATGTAGTGCCTTTTGAATCATGAAGTGGAATCGGGAACACCTTCAAAGTCTTTGGGTCCTCATCAAGATGATATCGAACTTCAAGATATAGCAAATAAAGCATGTAAGAAAAAAGTTTGTACAATAATGGATGTCATCAAAAAAATATAGGTGTGTACATTTGGGGTGGCCAGAGAAGGAACATAAACGGTCCTTGGTTTCCTCACAAAAGGTCAAGGACTCAAACCTTTCTAGGTGTGTACATTGGGGGTTGCCAGGGAAGGGTCGGAAACGATACTGGGATTAACCCGGTGAGGCCGCATAAATTTGAGTAAAAAAGGCTTGCCCTTCCCGGGTAATCTGAATAGGGAAAACCTCATCCGTTTTATCAAAAAACTTAATCAACTATAACTAAAACCACATCTGATATTTAAAAAAAAAAAAAAAAAAAATCTTTTTTTTGACTAATATCTGACTATTAATCTAATTCAAGAAACTTACAGCCAATCGATAGTGCTCAACTTAGCAGAAAATTTAGCAGGAAAACAAATCTTAGCAGAAAATTAGAAGTAGCAATTTAAAGCAACAGCATATTGTTCATGTTGTTAACTTTAATTATACTCAAATATAAATGAATTGGGAAAATGTAAATTTATTCCGACTTTATTTTGATAACGTGATGGGCTCATACTCTTTGTGACTAGCTTCATAATAGGAAACTTGAATCAAGAATTATTATATTATTCTAAGCAGCAAGATAGTGAATAACTAGTTATTGAAGACCTTCATTGGATATGGCATACTTTTAATGTTCCGCACTCTTATTGAGCCATCCTTTGATGCAGTAATGATCCTTTCTGAATTGGGTGTAAAGCTCAACCATGTAACAGCACTCTGGAAAGAAATCACACATGAGAAACTCACAAAAATCTTTAAGGCAAAAGCTACTGTGTATAAAAAGTAAGACACGGTCAAATACGAAAGCAACTTGTGCTGAGTCTTTTAAAGAAGACTTGAAGGATATTTAGAGTGGAACATAGACAAAACTAATTATAAAAGTACACTAAGAGAGAGACATAAAGAGAGGAAGCTTGATGACCTTATGGCCTTTCAGTTGTGTTAAATATTAGTAGTAAACTTAAATATTAGGGACTTAAGTGTACTTTATAATTAGATTAGGTGGTAGACTAGAACTAGGTTAGTTAGCTTGGAGTGCAAGGCAAGCTAGGTTTCCACCTCCTCATCTCTATATAAATAGAGATGAGGGGATGCTAGTTATTCATTCTTCTTCCTCAATTGTAAAAGCTTTATTGGTATTAATAAAGGGTTTGTTGAGGGTATATCATGTGCATATTCTTGTCGGTTCTTTGTAGTATATCGTGTCTCTCGTGTTTGCTACAGGTGCTTGATATAACTCGTGATCTAGCGTTCCGCGATCGAACTTCGGGATTGTTGTCGAGGTATTTTCCAACAAGTGGTATTAAGAGCCACGGTTATTGTGGTCATTGAAGTTCGAGTGCTAGATCGAGGTTCCGAGTTCGTTCGAGGTTCGGTTTCAAGAAGTAGCAATCGAGTCGAAAAAGACGAACAAGAGAAAATAGGCTTGGCACGTGAGGGATTCTTTTTCTGCTATTAAAGAAAGGTAACATATATATATATATATATATATATATATATATATATATATATATATATATACTAGCAGAGTACCCGTGCCTAGCGGCAGCGGTGTATAGTTTTCAAAAATATTCAAATAAGTTGATATTTGTGTGCATGTTCTTTTCATATGTGTGGTTTAGAGCTAATGGTAAGGTACTTGTGCATAGTTTGGCGCCAAATAGGTTTCATATTCATTCAAGCTCGTTCAGTAGCGGCGGTTCAAGCATGTTTCTATGTAGTAACATTAAGTGGTGGCAATTCAACCAAATTCTACGGTCAACGAAGGCATTCGTTTGAACAATCGAGGGAAATCGTTTTCGTAACATCATTTTAAGTGGCAAGGTTTTCCGTATAGGGTTGAGAGTAGGGGTGTTCACGGATCGGGTAATATCCACAATAACCGAAAACCAAAACCGAACCGAAAAAACCGTACTGAATTCGTAACCGAACAGAATTGGTCAAAACCGAACCGAACTAAATATTCGGTTATCAGTTTGGATATGGGTTTTGCAATGAAAATCGAAAACCGAACCGAAAACCGAAAATATATAAATACTACCTCCGTCCCTAAATAAGTGTCCACTATTGACTTTTTAAGTCTTCTCTTTTTAACTTTGACCGTAAATTATCTTATTTGTGTTATGTAATACTTGATACAAAATATATGAACGAATTTGGTTTTAAATGTATTTTCATTGGTATAATTTTCATCAAGTATTACATAACACGAATGAAATAATTCAAAGTCAAAGTTGGAACAAAAAGACTTTGAAAATCAATAGTGGACATTTATTTAGGGACGGAGGGAGTATATTTTTTAGTATAAATATAAAATTATTAAAGCTTGAAAAAAAATTGCTTCTAAAAATATATACATAATTAAATGAAAAAATAATTAAAATTATGTAATTCGGGATATTCAGTTCGGTTTTCGGTTATAGGGGTTCAATTTTCGGTTATTCGGTTCGGTTGAATCAAATTTGAATTCGATTTGGTTCGGTTTTCGGTTTGACCAAAAAAAAAATTAACCGAATAAACTGAATAAACCGATAACCGAACCGATGAACACCCCTAGTTGAGAGGCATCTAGCTGGTTCGATGGAAAATGAACAAAAGTTCGAGTAAAAAATGACATGCGATAGAATTTTTAATAATCAAAAGCCATTCAACAACAAAAATTGCTTCGCCAATACAAAGCATATCTTCGTAAAAGGTGGTCGAAGTTGATAATATTTGGTTAAAAGTTAACTTGAGGTGGTTGAAGATGATTATAGTCAGTCAAAAATTAACTTATAGGTGCTAAGAGATGTGCTCTTCTATAATGAGAAATCCCATATAAAGTAGGGGATGTTTCTTTTTTTTTTCTTAGCTAAAGGTTTAGTAGGCTCACGTTTGTTAATGCCTTTTAATGGGAAGAGTTTCAATTTTTATGATATTGTAGGAATAAGTGAGTTTTATTAGGCCTACCTAAAAAAAATATTAAATAGCAAGTGGGTCCAATCACTTCATTATTAAAAAAAAAAAAAAAAAAAAAAAAAAAAAAAACCTTTAGTCGGATATAATATTCATTAATCATATTAAAAAATATATAATAACAAACAAAAGTTTTAATTTAAATTAGTCTCTTTTTATGTTAAACAATTTTTTTTATTAATCATATTAAAACAAATATGGTAACACAGTTTTAAATCTAAATTATTCGTCTGTATATCAAATTGTTAAACATTAGTAGAGCTTAAAGTAGTCCCACTTATGTGCCAATTCACACCTATAAAGTAGCCACAATAGGTGATTGAAACTATGCTATGCAAGTCTCCCCTCTTTGTGTCAGCTTTTTTTGTTCAATTTTCAACTCTCATTGGAATTATACACAAGTTCTTAACAGCTTATTTTGGTCCTTGCATCATTTTGTCATTTTTTTCATCCTTGAACTTGAATCGAGAATTTAAACTTTACTCCAAACTGAAAAGTTTTTAAATTTTACTCTAAAAAATTTGAAAATATTTCATTTTTTTTAAATTCAAATTTCGAGAATTTCAAATTTTAGTTTAACTTCGAAAGTTTTTAAAAACTTAAAAAATTTCGGAATTTTTAAATTTTAAAAAATTTGAAAATATTTCAATTTTTTTAACATTCCGAAATGTTTAAAAAGTTTAAAAAATTTCAGATATTTCAAAAAAATAGAATTTTTTATAAATTTCAAAATATGGTTTTCTGGCAGCGACACAATTTTCCGGGGACCACAATCTTTTCCAGTGACAGTTGGAACTTTTTCCGGCGAGAGTGGCGGCTACAGCAGCGGCAATAAGTGGCTACAAGTGACGGCACTAACAAAAAAATTGCAAAAATGTTAGATCTAAAAAAAAACTTAGATTTACCAAAAAAAAAAATTAGTAGATCTATAAAAAAAATGTAAGGATCTATAAAAAAAAAAACTTGTATTATCTACGAAAAAAAATATGGATCAACAAAAAAACTGTATTATCTACGAAAAAAATATGGATCAACAAAAAAAAACCGTATTATCTACGAAAAAAAATATGGATCAACAAAAAAAAACAATAGATATACAAAAAATAAATAGTATAGATTAAAAAAATAGTATAGATTAAAAAAAAAACCAAACACAGTTAGATCTAAAAAAAATACATATAGATTAAAAAAAAAAACAGTAGATCTAAAAAATAAATAGTATAGATTAAAAAAAAACCAAAACATGTATAGATCTAAAGAAACGTATAGATTTTAAAAAAAATAGATCTAGAAAATAAAATGCATATGCATACGAAAAAAATAATAGATCTATAAAAAAAGCATAAATATACGAAAAATAATGAGTAAACTACATTTTTGGTCCTTGTGGTTGTATCAAAATCTCACTTTTGGTCCAAAATTCAAAAAACGTTCAAAAACAGTCCAAAAGTCCACGTGGACTTCACTTTTGGTCCAAAATTCGCACCTAGTTAGTTTAGTCGTTGCATCGTTAGTCCTTTAACCAAACGCTCGTTAAGTCAGTTGCACCGTTAGTCCTTGTTCGTTAAGTCAGTTTGCACCGTTAGTCCTTTCAGTTAAAAAAATAATTTCTAATAAAAAAATTTCTTAAAAAATTCGAAAAAAATTATAAAAAAAAATTTTGACGAAAAAAATTTTTTCCAAAAAAAAAATCGAAAAAAAATTTTCTAATAAAATTTTTTCTTAAAAAATTCGAAAATATATATATACGTATATGTAAAAAATTAAAAAAATGTAAAAATTTCTAATATATATTAATATATATATTCTAATATATATTAAAAAATGTAAAAATTTCTAATATATATATACGTATATGTAAAAAAATAAAAAAAAAAACTACATTAGAAATTTTTTACGTAATAAAAAAAATGTATAATAAACGTATACGTAAAAAATGTCTAATGTAATTTTTTCTTTAATTTTTTACATATACGTATATATATATATTAGAAATTTTTATATTTTTTAATATATATTAGAATATATACGTAAAAAATTAAAATGTATATATACATTTTAATTTTTTTACATATACATATTAGAAATTTTTTAGAATTTTTTTTACATATACGTATATATATATTAGAAATTTTTTACGTATATAAAAAAAATGCATATATACATTTTAATTTTTTACATATACATATTAGAAAATTTTTTAGAAATTTTTAAGAATTTTTTTTACGTATATATACATTTTAATTTTAGTGTCAAACCGGGACAATCGTCAAAAAAAAAAATTTAGAATATGTATGTCAAAAAAAAAATTTAGAAATTTTTTCGAATTTTTTAAGAAAATTTTTTATTAGAAACTTGTTTTTCAATAAAATTTTCGAAAAAAAATTTTCTTAAAAAATTCGAAAAATTTTATAAAATTTTTTTTTTACGAACTTTTTTTTTCCAAAAAAAAATTCTAATAAAATTTTTTCTTAAAAAATTCGAAAAATTTTATAAAAAAAAAATTTTTGACGAAATTTTTAGGAAAATTTTTTATATATATACATACACATTTTAATTTTTAGAAATTTTTAGAAATTTTTTTTTTTGGAAATTTTTAGAAATTTTTTATATATATTAGAATTTTTTTTAATATATTAGAAATTTTTTTAGAAATTTTTAAAAGAAAATTTTTTATTAGAATTTTTTTTTTTCGAATTTTTTTTTTTGGATTTTTTTTCGAATTTTGGAAAAAAAATTTCATCAAAATTTTTTTTTTTTTTTTTTTTTTTAATTTTTTCGAATTTTTTAAGAAAAATTTTTATTAGAAATTTTTTTTCAAATTTTTTTTTTTGGAAAAAAAAATTTCGTAAAAATTTTTTTTTTAGAATTTTTTTCTAATTTTTCAAAATTTTTTTTTTTTGGGAAAATTTTTTTTTCGAATTTTTTCAATTTTTTAACCACAAGGACTAACGGTGTAAACATTGCTAACGACCAAACTAACTAGGGACTAACGGTGCAACGTACTTAACGACTAAACTAACTAGGTGCGAATTTTGGACCAAAAGTGAAGTCCACGTGGACTTTTGGACTGTTTTTGAACGTTTTTTGAATTTTGGACCAAAAGTGAGATTTTGATACAACTACAAGGACCAAAAATGTAGTTTACTCAAAAATAATAGATCTATGAAAAAAAAAAGTAAGTATATATACGAAAAAAAGAATAGATCTACAAAAATACCTCAAAAATTGATGGGTGGTGAGACGGTTGGTTGCCGTCAAGTGGTAGGGTGGTGGCGGCGTAGTGTGGTCGTGTTGCTGTGGTGGTGTGACTCGGCGGTGGTGGTGGTGGTGCCGTGGTGATGGTGGTAGGTTTTAGGTTAGAGAGTAAAAGTGAAGAGAGAATAAATAAAAGCAAATATGGAGTGTGTGTGTTTGTTTTTTAAATATGAAATAGGTTTAGTTGGTTGGATCTTAAAAGGTAGGTTAGGGATGGGTTTGATTTTAGGAAAGGGATAAGCATGTGAGTACATATTTAGGTTTGGAGTGAGGTCCGGGTGTTGAATCTTAAATAGTGGCTTGGAGTGAGGTTTGGTTTTAGGCTGTGTATATTGCTCCTTTATAAGGGAGTATATATATATATATATATATATATATATATATATATATATATATATATATATATATATATATATATATATATATATATATATATACTAGACGAGTACCCGTGCATAGCAACGGTTTCTAGCGGCAGATAATTAACGATTTGTGATATTGTGGTGAGTGTTTTGTGTAGCGTTCAAAATAGAACGTGAACAGATCATAATGTAATTGCAAACGGTTGCACACGATAACTAAAGTCTAGAAAAAATTCTTAACGTCTATCAAACAACATATAAAAACATTTAATGAAACTGAAAGTAGATTTCTGCTTGACGGAACTCTTTGACTGGTTTAACCAATACCTTTTGTTGTTCTACGGGTATCCCTCTAGACAATGCCACATAAAGCTGACCATGCGAGAAAACATTGTCGGGCAAATAGACACTCACATTTGGAATTGTTTGACCTTGAGAAAACAGAGTCGGGTTGAATTTGTAATTTTTTCATTTTGGTATTCAAAAAATGAACTAATATTACAAGGGCCAAAAGTGTATTTTTTTTTTTTTTTTTTTTTTTTTTTTTTTTTTTTTTTAAACATGCTACTTAACGCACGTTAAGCACTTAACGTGCCGAGTTAACTTGCCCTTGCCTTTCTGTCGCGGTAAGGTAACTCGGTCCAAAGTCAAGGTGCATTAAATGTTAACGTGAGTAAGGAAGGCACCTTAACGAGTGGCCTTATAGATGTAGTGATTGTTGGATCATTAGGGTTTTTTCTATTTTATTTTATTTTATTTTTTTAATATTAAGGTCATATAAGTTAGATTACCTAAAAGTGAAATCACCACATATGTTCTTTTAACGATGAAATTTCCAATTCAAATTTTGAATTCACATTAACTCAAAAGATTCTACATAGGTGTAATACCACATATAAACGCCAACTTGCCTCGAACCTTTCAAATTTCAACTGTCGGTTTAATCCTTTGTTTCCAAAAGTGCCAACTAATAAGACCCTATTAAAATAGATATACTATGAGTGTCCAAGTCAAATTGAGTATGCAAATCACTTCCTTTTTGAAATAGATATATTCATTCTTAATGCATTTATAAAAATAATTTTCACACTGTTAGGAGAATATTACATGATAGAAGAAACAAATTCAATCACTTCACTTCCATCTTTTTGAGATTTTCATGCAAGAGCTCGAAGGTCGACTATAATTCAAGAGGTAGCTGTCAAACCTCTTAAAGAATGACAAAGTGCCCACTTATGTGTGTAAAATTGAAGTCTTACGTATGTCCCCATTATTTATGTGCATCTTTCAAATTCAAGTTTTTTCTTTGAACGTGTGTTAGCAAATCATAGTATCTTTACTTTGAAGTGTTTTGTTAACGATGTTTAAAAATAGTTTAAACTTGCATTCTTGTTTCGAAGCATTTGTTAGTGTTACAAAGTTCGTACATAGCTTTAACTTCTTATAAAATAAGCAATATACATGAAGAACACCACATAACCCAATGAATAAAGGATTTCCATGTATTTGAGTCACTCGAGGCATGCACTGTGCAGTCACATCTTTATTTCTTTTTCAAAAGTTATGTAAATTTTCAGGGGCAAGTGTTGTAGACTTTCCTTTCTTTTTAGCATCAACTTCTAGTTAACCGGCTACCTATTCAGTTTCTTATATGAACTCTTAAATCTTTTATCATCAACTTTGAGGTACTTCCAAAAACACTAATCAGTTTTAAGAATTTTCAAAAGAAAAAAACTTCTTACCATCGATTAAAAAGTTCAAATTTTCAAGTTTTAAAAGTTTCACATTTTTAAATATCAAACTTTTTAATTATTCCAAATTATAAAAGATTTAAAGTTTCAAAAAAGAAATTCTATCAAAAAAAAAAAAAAAAAAAAAAAAAAAAAAAAAAAAAAAAAAACGTTTCAAAAATTTCAAAGAATTCAAAATGTTTTAGATTTTCAAAAACTTTTAAATTCTAAAAACATCATTTTCAAGTTTTTAAAACTTTTAACAACAGAAACATTCAAATCAAATATTTCAAATGTTCAAATTTTAAGTTTTTCAAACCTAAAAAACAATAACACATTAAAATATTCAACCAACGTAAGTTTAACAGCTTAAATAACAATTTTAACATAAAGTTCACTTTCTGGAATTTATAAAAGAATATCAGTAATATAGTTCCCAAAATGTAAACACAAAAAAGCAAGTTCAAAACACTACCTAACAAGATCTCGAAAGATCTAAAAAATCATACAAAACCAACGAAAACACCACCACCAAAGTCTAAAAACAGATCCGAGATATTGGTTCGGTATAGTGCCGTAGACTTCAGTGGCACCGAAACAACATCGAACACATATAAGCACACATAACCCACCAAAGTTAGTTCAACAAACACCTAAGTTCAAAAACCAGTCAAATTCACTCGCAAATAATGTTACAAGTCTACATGTCTCAAACCCATCAAAAGTATCAAATTTACACAAGAAATTATAAGATAATACCAACAAATATTTTATAAGGAAACCATAATATTTCTGGTGGAGGTCCGCTGGTAGTGAAGATTCCGGCAACGGCGAAAGATGGCGACGGAATTGTTCTGCAAAAAGAATGTGAAGATTGTCATGACAAAAACAAAAAAACATAAATCTTTACAAAAAAATTCATCAAAACTTGAAAAATCTTTAGAAATATAGGGTGGTGGTGGGTCTCGGTCGTGTGGTTTCCCGCGAATCAGCGGTTGCAAAAGTTTTTTCCGGCGACTACGGCAGCATAAACTATTTCCCGCGACCACAACGGTGGCTGTAAAAAAAATACCAAACATACTGTGAAAACATAGATCTAAAAATAAAATCTACAGATCTATAACATAAAACTTTGAAAACTTGATGAATATATATAGATCTACTGAGAAAGTCAAAAAAGTACCAAAAAACTTGAAAAGCCCTTATGGTGGTCGTGGGTCTTGGTGGTTCCTCTCAGTAATCGTGATCAGGTGGTGGTGGTTTTGTTTATGTGGTCGTGGGGTTTAGAGTGAGAGTGTGTGGTACTGATGGTGGCTGCAGGCTTCTTTATAGAGAAGTGAGATCATTTTAGTGAGAGAGAGAGATGTATTTTAGTGAGAGAGATGTATTTCAAGAACCACGCTGGGTATTTCGTTTACATGGGGAATGAAAGAGAAACATGTAAAGTAGATAGTGGTTGATTAAATGGGGATTGGTTGTGGGTATCCAAGGGTAAAATGGGGAATACATTAATTTCAGTTTTTCACATCTTGACTTGTTGGCCAAATCTCCTTTATAAGTAGTATATATATATATATATATATATATATATATATATATATATATATATATATATATATATATATATATATAATACCGATGCACTATACTGAACTAATACTGATGCACTATACTGGACTCATACCGATGCGCTATACTGGACTAATACCGATGCACAATACTGGACTCATACCGATGCACTATACTGGACTCATACCAATGCACTATACTGAACTAATACCGCTGCACTATACTGAACTGATGCGCTAACTGATACTGAAACTGATGCACTATACTAATATGTTCAACGACGCACAATTATGTAACATGTATGTTGTATATGCACTATTTTTTGAATGAAGTTTATGCATTTTCAGTTATTGATGTTTATGCATTTTCAGTTATTACACAGATGCACTAAAATAATATATTCAAATATGATTCAATAAATGTAAATTTATTCAAAACACTCACTAATTAATAACTTTTACACACAAACACTAACTATTTCATTCTGATGCACTAAAATAGCATAAAAAAAAAATTTACAACTTACACTTATCTGACTTTTCTTGTTCGATTAGAAGCCTCTTACTAACTGTTCGTGGACTTATCCGACTTGCTGGAAATGAAAATAGATAATTATATCATCTTTAAATCAACAAAAATGATTAATTAAATAGAAAAATTAGGGCACTTACGAGTTGGAAACTTCTTTTTCTCCATATTTATGTTAATCAGCTAGAAAAATTAAAGCTTTATGAGTAATTTGATCAGATTTTGATCGGAAAATGGATGTTTTTTCTATTGGAATATCGATTGGTTTTTTTATCGGGATTGAATGATCGGAGTGTGTGTTCTTTGTTATGAGTCAAATGAGATGTTGATTGGCGGCGGTGCGGTGGCTGTGTGGTGGAGGCGATGGAGATGGTGAGTGAGAGGAATCATGACTGTGTGTGTGTTTTAAATTGGGGCTGATGCATATGTTTGTATCTGATGGTTACTAGCTACTCCGTATTTTGTTTTCATTGTTTCAAATTTTACCCTGAAGTTTCGATTTTATCAAAATCTACCCTATAACTTTTTTTCTCACTTTTCTATCCAAATACACTTTTCTCTAGAACCTTACCCTATATATATATATATATATATATATTAGGATATTATTATATTGCATGTATATCTCACGTGGAAATAAAATCAAAGGTGGTAAATTGCTTAACTTTGTTTAATCGTTATTCTATTAAAGGTTCGAATATTACACAGTAGCAATTAATATTCAACTTCGTTTAATCGTTCTTGGGTTTTCTAAAAGATCGATTAAAGTGAAGGCTTTCTTGTTGCGGGGTTTTCTTGTGGTTCAAGTTTCGATCGTGGTTCGCTTGGGGTTCAAGTTAATGATCAGGTTTGCTTGTTCGAAATCGAGGGTTTAGAGTTATTCTAATTAATTCGATTTGCAAGAAGGGTTTATAGCAACAAGGGGGAATATTGCACATGGCTTGTGAGGCTTGTCGGTAAAGTTGGTTAAGAAACAACTTGACAAGGTTTTTAGCAAGGTATAAGAAGAATGGCTAGTTCTATAACTAGCTTTGACATCGAGAAATTTGATGGGAAGAATGACTTCGGGTTATGGCAAATAAAGATGCGTGCTTTAATGGTACAGCTCGGATGTGATGCTGCATTAGAGACATTACCCGCGAACATGGAAGCAGGTGAAAAGGCTTCTTTGATGAACAAGGCATACAGTACCTTGATTCTATGCTTGGGAGACCGGGTTTTACGGGAAGTTACCAAGGAAACATCTGATGCAGGAATTTGGATGAAGTTGACTAGTCTGTATATGACTAAGTCCTTAGCAAACAGACTGTATCTGAAGAAGAAGTTGTACACGTTCTATATGAGTCCAGGTATGAAACTGGGTGATCATATAGATGAGTTTAATAAGTTGATACTTGATTTGGCGAATATTGATATCGAGATTGAGGATGAAGATCAGGCACTTATGTTACGTACGTCGTTGCCATCGTCTTACGAAAGCTTTGTGGAAACATTGTTGTATGGGAGGGAATCCTTGACAATGGAAGATGTTCTTGCGTCTCTGAATTCAAGAGAGTTGAAGAAAAGAATTGAAGGCACAAAGGAAGAAATTGGTGACGGGTTATATGTAAGGGGAGGGTCAGATCATTCAAGGAAAGCTCATTCTGGTGTAAGTTCGCGGTTCAAGTCAAGGGGTGGAAATGGTAAACTCAAGTGCTTCATATGTCATTCAGAGGATCATCTGAAGAGAGACTGTCCAAGAAAGAAGCAAGTGGGTTCGTCAGGAAGGGTAAGCATGATCAGGATTCTGATTCTTCTGATGACGACGGTAACGCCTACTTTGGAGAAGTCTTGGTGGTAGTCGGGAATGATAAGATGACATAATTGGTAATGGATTCAGGCGGGTCTTATCATATGACACCTAGGAGGAATTTCTTGTATGTCTTCAAGGATGTTGATGGTGGTTCGGTTCAGTTACGTGATAACAGGACATGCACTATCAAAGGGACAGGAAAAGTGAAGATACAGTTGCATGATGGATCAAGCTTTATACTGGAAGATGTCAGGTATGTTCCAGGGTTAAGAAAAAGCTTGATTTCATTGGGTACTCTTGAAAAAGAGGGTTATACTGTGAAGATGCAGATGGGTAGAGTCAAGGTGATCAAAGGTTGTCGGGTTATGATGACCGGGATCAGGGAAAAGAACTGTGTGTATACTCTTGAAGCAAAAGTGATGACTTTTGGTGTACAAAAGCATGGAGGTTCAAAACAAGTTGGATTCAAACAACTTGGTTATAAACAAGTTGGGTTCAAACAACTTGGTCATAAACAAGTTGGTCTCAAACAACTTGGTCATAAACAAGTTGGGTTCAAACAACTTGGTCCTGGTGTTAAAATAGGAGTCCATGGAGTACAGGTTGATGAACGTGTTTGGTTTGAGGTAGAACTGCAGGGAGCTCAGGGGAATCGTGAAGATGAGGTTTTTTAGGTTAGTAACGATGATGCTGCAGTGGCTCAAAGAAAGTTGGAGGTTAAACAACTTGAAGGAAAGACAAACACGGGTTGCTTGGTAAATGAGCAGGAAAAGATACACCTTGGTATAAAGGTGGGGGCGGACATTACGGAAACCGGAGTACCTGGTCAAGAGGGTGCAGAGGGTAATGCTGCTGAAAAGAAGAAAGTGAAGGAGTCTACGAAAGCTAATCATGGAAAATTACTAAAGTACAATGCCTGGTCGACAAGGTGGTCTTCGGTCCGAGGTTCCAGCACGAGGAAAAGGTGTTGAGTATCGGTTATGTTTAAGTGCTACTCCTAAGGTAGAAATTGTTAAATATTAGCAGTAAACTTAAACATTAGGGACTTAAGTGTACTTTATAATTAGATTAGGTGCTAGACTAGAACTAGGTTAGTTAGCTTGGAGTGCAAGGCAAGCTAGGTTTCCACCTCCTCATCTCTATATAAATAGAGATGAGGGGATGCTAGTTATTCATTCTTCTTCCTCAATTGTAAAAGCTTTATTGATATTAATAAAGGGTTTGTTGAGGGTATATCGTGTGCATATTCTTGTCGGTTCTTTGTAGTATATCGTGTCTCTCGTGTTTGCTACAGGTGCTCGATATAACTCGCGATCTAGCGTTCCGCGATCGAACTTCGGGATTGTTGTCGAGGTATTTTCCAACAAGTTGCATAACTTTTGTAACCTCTTTGACTGAACTATCCTTTGAATACACTATCTCCCAAACCTGTTGAACAGTTTATGATATAATATTAGATGCACAATATGGCAATAATTTTTGTATGGCAATATCTAGATGAACCGTTTATGATGAAAGAGGACCAATGTAAATGAATTGGGAAACATTAACGGTTGAGATGATATTCATATATACATTAGATGTTAAACGGATGAGTCGAGATGATATTAACATCCCATGTATACGAATATCATCTCAACTCGTGTATTTCAGTGGACCACATTATCGGTTGACCACATTATCTCTATTGAATTCTTTGTAAGATTGAGACTTGTGGTTAATGAATGATAGTAAGACTTGTACAACAACGATGATCTTGTGAGTACTACACACTATACAAAATATTATGCTTTCATTTCAATAATTTTCAATATATAAGTTCAAAGTGAAAATAAGGATTGTGCTAGGTTAATAAAGGATTTTTTTCAACTGATTGTTCAGTGCTGGAAAATAGTAAATGTGATTTCGGAAGAATTAAGTATTTATCAATCTCAAGTTATATGACCTAAACCATAAGCTCTTAATATCAAGAAAAGAAGCAACAGGGAGATTGATAAGTACTTAATTCTTCCGAAATCACAATTATAAGATTGATAAGTACTTAATTCTTCCGCAATCACATTTAAATAGTTCCAAAAAGTACCCGTTTGACCCACTACTAAACCTGTCCATTTTTCCACCTCTAGACTTCATCCTAACACCTAAACTAATGGCTGCATTTATTTATTTTACCACACTTGGAGCAACTTGATCCATTTGACACTTTTCCTTTTTACCCATTTTTTTTATTTAGCTTGTTTTACCATAAGAGATAAAACATAGCTTGGATCCACCCTTTCATAAGTCTATGGGTCGAAACTGCGACCGCTGACAATGGTAGTATAACAAGGTGATGTGATTAAACTCACCAAGTAAAACTTCAGCAAGACCCTCCTCAACCTCCTTGGTGGTCACATTTGTGTTAATGTCAAGACCACTGCTATATGCAGCTATGATTTTTTAGACCAACCACTTGGACATCATTTGTTGTACCCACTTTGACAACAAAATGTTAAGCAAAGGACATATGACTATTACCTTTATATTGACTGAAAGCTACAGCCGTAGTTTTGAAAAGAATATGATTTAATCTTTCTATTAAAGTATCTGTAAATGTATCCACTGTCCAACTCTTCCCGTTTTTATTCCCTGGGACAAAATAGACATAATACTATGCAACGAGAAAATACAAATGTTTAAACGAAAAAAATATAAGAGATTCTTACTTGATCAAGAATTTCCTTAGCTAGACTCTCAATCCTCAGTATTTTGCCAACATTTAGATTCACATAACCCTATATTCGAAAATCACCAAAACAATAAAATGATCCTTGGACATCTCAAATTGGTTATGAAATTGAAGATATAACACATTTAGTTACCTGATATATGGATTAACGGACTTGAACAAGGACCAATGATTGTGAATTGTGTGGGTTTGTGGTTGGTGCTTGATATGTGAAATGTGATGAAAAGGTAAAGTAAGAGATAATCACATTTGGGGAATACCAAATTGAGGGTAAGTGTGAAATATTATTTGAATTTGGGTGAAGCTTATGTTATAAGCGGTTGGCTTATAAATAATAAGCTCATAAGCTCGTTCATAGTGTTTGGTTTAGGTTAATAATAGTTATAATTCCCATGTACGCACGGGATTTTTTCTAATTTTTTAAATAATATATTTTTATTTATTATAAAACAAATAATTTAATTTTTGTTTTTTTATTATGGTTTTTAATTTTGTATTATAGGAACGCTTTTTGTTTGAAAATATTGACCTGGCTAAGTCAAGTACGTATTCTACTTACTGACTTACTGCACATGACACTCCTATTTACTCGATTTAAGGTTTAACTAATAGACATGATCCACATGCACATAATGAGATCAAAACACTCCTGCACATGGATACATCGTAATTATAGCATAACAAAAAGTAACTTGAACAACACAAACTTGATAAAGATATAATCTGTTAACAAAGGTGGAAGCTATGCAACCAGAGGATGGCATGAAAAAACGACCTACTTGATCAATCTCATAAATGGATTCAAACATCATTCTTTTATGACCTGCTTGAGAGCCTACTATTTAGTAGCATCTTTGATAAATAATGTATTTATTTCTTTAGCTCTCGCGAGCTTTCAAAATTCTCATCTGTTCGTGTTTTATATACTAACTAGCAGAATACCCGCGCCTAGCGGCAGCGGTTTCTAGCCGAGTATCCGCGCCTAGCGGCAATGGTATCTAGCCGAGTAACCGCGGTAGCTGTATCTATTTTCGACTAAATTTCGACGACGAATAATTTTTCAGCAGATTGTTTTTGTAGCGTAAGGGAATCTAGCCGAGTATACGATCTAACGGCAGTGGTGTTTAAGTTTCAACAAATTTTAAGTGGAAAATGATTTTCTTTCGACAAACTAATATTGTAGAGTTATGGAATCCTTTAAAAAAAAAAACTCATGTTTTTCTAATGACATGGTTGCATGATGACGACAACATATAGTTTCTTGCAAACCTGATGGCTACCAAAGGGCTTATGTTTCTTAATGATATCTCATTTATATGAGAAGCTCTCCAATTTAATGATTCTGGGTTCAAGTCTTGCTTAAAATATGTGAGATATATTAATGGTGTATACTATTATGAGATAGTTAAAATTATGATAAAAAAATAAATAAATAAATAAACTCGATAGCCGGTGTTCTTTGTATGTTTTTAGCGTATCTATGAATGAATGGTTTAAACGTCAAAGTCATTTGTTTTAGATGCACTCTATTTTGTGTGCACAACCATTTCTTGTTTTCATGAAAAACAATCAAATAGATTAAGGACGTAAATTAAACCATTACATAAACTTTGTAAGTGTTATGTTCTAAAACATTTGTTTAGATGCACTCTATTTTATGTGTACAAGCATTTCTTGTTTTCATGACAAACAAATTAGATTAAGGACGTAAGTTAAACCATTACGTAAATTGAACCAATCAGTTTTCACTTTTCAACTTTGTAGTTTACTCGTTGGTTATATGCAGTTTTAAAAACTTTGTAAGTGCTAAAAATTCCAAATGTACAATTTTGTCTCCCTTCGTTTGCTTTATGAATTTGCAATTTAATCATTTCATAATTCATTTGTTTCAACCTAATTAGCTTTTGTCTTGCCATCAACACAAACTACTTGCATTTATTAGGCTGCATGCAGTAATGACCGAGACCGAGTCGGTCGTTTCGGTCACACTCGGTCGTCTTTGTTGTGCATACTCGGTCGCCACCGATTCGATGGACGAAAAAAAAAACGAAAAGGGTCGAGCCTGCGACCGATTGTCATTTCCATTTGGTGTTGCTTTTTGATCCATATTTCCATATTACCGTTTGAATAAAACGTTTAGAAGTAAATAAAAAAAATTATAGCCGTTTGGCATATATATATATATATATATATATATACCGCTTGACATCTTCATCTTAATCTTTTTTTTTGAAACGGCTAACTTCAATAAAAAAAGGTAAAACACTAGCCAGAGGCTAGAAAAAAAATACAACCCCTTAAATAGGTTCTATAAGCCATTTGGTCCAATTAGAACCAAATTTTCTACTACGATTACAAATCCATAAAAATGAAATTTCCTTTATCGAATCAACTATATCATGCAGGTGACCATTTTGAAAGATGTTAGCGTTCCATAATCTCCAAATGTACCAACATGTAATGAGACATATAGCTTCAGAACCTTTCTTCTTCTTAGTCACCATATGGCTGTTATCAATCCAAAGGAAAAGATCATTTATCGAGACCAAATCCAGAGGAACAAACCCCAGCCAAGCAAAGATTGCTCTCCATATGTCTGAAGCTATAACACATTTTAGAAAAAGATGAGTAGCGTCTTCTTGATCTATACCACAGTTTGGGCATAAAATATCCGGGATGTCAATGTCACGAGTAACAAGGTTCAAACGAGTAGGAATTCTATTGAGAAACATTCGCCAACAGAAAATGTTCACTTTTCTTGGGACAAGAGGATTCCATCGAGTCACCGAGAGGTTCATTGGAAGGATAATGTCATCGAGCCATCTTCGAGTATTTTTAACTGTAAAATCACCACTTGGATCCGGGTTCCAAATCCAAGAACCTTTATTGCCCGGACATGAGAAACTTTGAAGCCGTTCCATCAGATCTTGAAACTGCGATTGCTCCATTCCACCTCTGACTTGCCTACGCCAACTCCAGATCCAACCATCACCTGAGTTCCACTTTTCTGAAACAAAGCAATATTTATGAGACTCCAAAGAATAAAGCCGAGGGTACTGAGTAGCCAAAGATATGCCGTTTAACCAACAATCGTGCCAGAATTTAGTGGATGATCAGTCTCCAATTTTTCTTTGAAGGGTGTCTTGTCCCACTATGTTTTTGGCCTTTAATCTGTAGATCAAAGATAAGAGTCTTGCCCACGGCTGAGGGCCAGAGACCCGAAGATGGTCATGGTCAAAACCACCTTGATTACCATAGATACTCTTGATAACTCGAATCCACAATATCGATTCATTATTAACAAACCTCCACCACCATTTCAGAATCAAAGCAATATTAAAACCAACAAGACTACCAATGTCGAGCCCTCCATGATCATGAGAGGCCAACACTAAGTCCCATTTAATCCAAGAGATTTTGTTCACGTCTTCAGTAGCACCCCAAAAAAATTTGGAACGAATTCTTTCTAGCTTCTTAGCTATGGATACCGGCATAACGAACAAGGACAAGCAATATATGCCAAGAGAACCAAGGACAGATTTAATCAACATGGAACACCCTCCTATAGATAATGAGTTAATCTTCCATCTTGACAACCTTTTGTTAAACCGTGATATGACTACATCCCATGCTTTTATTCTCGACATGCAAGAACCCACCGGAAGACCAAGATAAACGAAAGGAATCTTACCCGGACGAACACCGATCTCATTGGCCAAATTAGTAACAGTAGCATTTGAAACCCCAATGCCATATATATTTGATTTGTTGAGATTTATTTTCAAACCCGATGACATATAAAAATAGTGAAGGATTATGAGTAAGTGTCGTATATTTGAAAGAGACCATTCTCCCATAATTATAACATCATCTGCATAAAGAAGATGGGACAAATGTAAATCAGAGTTAGCAAGCTTTAGGCCATGAAACAAAGCTGCTGCTTTGGCGTCTTCCATGGCTATATGAAGTCCCTCCATAGCGATAATAAATAAGAAAGGAGAAAGCGGATCTCCTTGCCTTAAGCCTCGATGAAGCCTGAATTCACTCGACGAACTTCCATTAACTAGAACCGAAGCTCTTGCTGAATGTAAACATGCTCGAATCCAACCACGCCATTTATCCGGAAATTGCATGAATTCCATGATACGATCCAAATAATTCCAGCTAAGAGAGTCGAAAGCCTTTTCGAAGTCAACTTTAAAAATCATGACTTTTTTCTTTTTCTTCTTATACAGCTCTAAGATTTCGTTCACCATCAACGGGGGCCATCAAGAATTTGGCGGCCTTTTATAAATGCTGATTGTTCCATACTTACAACCGAGTCAACCACTTTTGCAAGTCTTAAAGCCATGACCTTTGCGATGATCTTATACTGGATACCAATAAGACTTACGGGTCTATAGTCTCCAACATTCATCGGGTTGATCACCATAGGGATTAAAGTAACGAATGAAGAGTTACATCCGGAAGGGATAAAACATGTGTTAAAGAATTTCGAAACAAAATTAAAGATGTCTTGTTGAAAAATATCCCAATACCTTTTTAATAGAGAGAACGTGAAGCCATCAGGACCCAGAGCCTTATCGTTTCCACAACTCCAAACTGCTAGTTTAAGCTCAGCGATAGAAATAGGTCTAATCAGCTCAAGGCATTGAGTTTCATTGACATATTTGAATCTATGACTGCGGTGGCAAACTGATATAGTTTCCACAGGAGCGAATTTTGCTCGGAAATGCTCCATGAACGCACCCTTAACCCTTTGAGCATCAGTCACCCATTCGCCTTCCCATTTAATACCTTTGATAGCAAGATAACGAAATTTGCTATTAAGAATGCCATGGAAGTATTTTGAGTTCTCGTCTCCTTCAATACTCCATTTTATTTTTGATCATTGTGCAAGATCTTTCATCTCTTTAGCATCCAAGATATTAAGATTTGCACGAGCGTTTGAGCGAGCAGCAAGGTCATTTTGATCAACAACACCTTGATCAATTTTCATGTCCAACTCCTTTAATGTTTGAATCAGAGATTGCTTAGCCTCAATACGTTTTTGCTTGACATCGGCCCACCAACATTTTATGATACTTTTAAGATGTTTTAATTTGTTCTTGAAGTTTAGTGATTCACAGTTTCCCATGTTAATATCTCCATTATTCCATCCCAAAGCCAAGACATCGCCAAAATCTTTTTCATCCATCCATGAATTGAAGAATCTAAACGAGGTTGGACCAAAATCCACCATAACTTGAGACAACATGATAGGCCTATGGTCAGATACGATATTATCAAGAGCAATAGCCGTTAAATTCGGAAGAGAAATTCCAATACCCTCGGTAATAAAGAATCTATCAAGTTTGCTCATCTTTGAGCCATTAGAGCTTAGCCGAGTAAACGAATAACCTCCCATTGGAACCTCAGTCATACTCGTGTTATCAATGAACGTATTAAAGTCATCCGCCTCTCTTTTAGAGAAACTACAGCCCCATTTTTCAGATTCATCCCGAACCACATTGAAGTCCCCAAAAAAAATATAATCGCCTTTGTTGTTGTTCATGAAAGACGATAAAAAGATCCAAAGAGACCTTTTTTGTGTAGTCTGCTGTGGAGCATAAACGTTTACCATGTAGCATGTAACTCTATCAAAGACCCATTCTCCTTTGACAATCAAAACGTTGGGAAAACTAGCAATTTTTTGGCAATTAAAAACTGCCGGATCCCAAATTGATAAAAGACCTCCAGAAAAACCTCTAGCACTACTTAAAGCGAAGTCAAATGAAAAGTTACCCCATAATTTCCTTAAGACAAAAATATCAGGTGATGACACTCTCGTCTCCAGAAGCCCCAAAAACGACACTTTTTTTTCCGAACACAGTTGAGATATATGCTTTCTTTTAATCATATCACCTATACCACATACGTTAATGGACATGATATTAATTGATGGGGAGCAGTGTCACTCATGCCATTAATAAGTTTATCCAGGGACATTTGACATCCTTGCATGTCATGACCCAATGCATTGCCGATATCAATGAAACGAGACATGTCCTCAATTAAAGAAAAAGTATTGTGAGTAACCTTCTTACCTCCAAAAGTAGCTGTTGAGTGAGACGAAAATGAACATTCAGGAACTGCATTCATTCTCTTTGCTTCGTCAATCTTCATTGCATTATGGGGTTTTGAAGGACTCGAATCCGTGGTATTCTGTGAATTAGAAACGGGCACTGGTTCCTCTTCATGTGAGTTTTTTACAGCTTCATGTTCAACTTCATCAACTTTGGGAATTGAAATAGGGGCCGGCTGAATATCCTCCTCAGTTTCCTGTTCCAAGGCATGATCCTCATCGTTCAGTGAGTTATCATCTACACTTAATTTTTCATCATCACTTGAAGCATCACTAGTTGGTTCTTCTGAAGTTGAATATTCACCTTTACTGTCATCATGGTGAGAATTTATTTTTTTGTTCCCATAGCCCCAATTCTTTCACCCGGATAGGATATTGTTTTCCATCTATCATAACCATCATAGTATCAGTCAACTGACTTCCATTCTTTACTTTGATACAAACCCTCCCACAACATAAAGGTCCTTCATCCTCACTATTTACAAACATCACTTCACCATAATTTTCAGCTATCTTTTTAAATGCAGCAACAGACCAAGCACAAAGTGGGAGACCTTCAATGCTAATCCATGTAATCTTGTCATCCACCACAAAATGTTTGCTAAGAGGGATCAAACTTATGAAGTAATACTTCATATCCTCATGTTGTTTAAACTTGTTACAAACCTTCTTGTTATCAAAATCCATCCAAATCCATGATCCTCCAATATATTTAACATCTACGTGATGAAAACCTTCTTTCTTACAAATAGTGAAAATATTTTCAATCAAACTGAGATCACGAACTTTACCGAGAATTGTTGTTTCAACATCAGGAATAGAGCTCATCTCAGTTGGCCCCAACGATAAAGGCTTTCGATTCGAATCAGTCACTACATGAGGAGTAGTCGATACATTAGGTTTAAAGAATGAAGCAAAGGATTTGGGTTGTGGCTCTTGTATCTCTTGTTGAGTCTTAGACTCCTTGTGCATGCTATTTCCATATTTGAATACAGAAACCTTAGGGTTTTTACGTTCAAATCGTGCCTCAGATGCATACAAATGATAACTCCCATACCAGGAATCACTCATGCAACGAATAAGATGCTCAACGTTTGAAACCCTAATGAATCTTACAAAAGCAAATCGCCTGCCCAACTTCGATATTTTGCGAGCGATATAAACATCAACGACCGTTCCAAACCCTTGACATGTCTCCCAGAGGTTCCTTGCAGTCCAATAATCTTTAGGGAAATTTGTAACGTAGATCGTCGTAGAAAGTTTTTCCAATTTTGCAGTTTCCGATTTGTTCCCCGAGTGCACTCCAGTTCGATTATTTCCATGCGTTCCAAACGTCCATTTCCAACCCAAATGAATTGATGGAGCAAAGTTGTGAAGTGGATTTGCAAGTTGATGGAGCAACCCCAACTGATGGTATGCATGTGTGTGTGTGGGTGGGTTGTGAGGAAGATGATAAGTTGATTTATTGAGATGAAAATGATGCGTTGATTGTTGTATTTTTAATTGGTTAAAGCTGGCATATATACATATATGATGTGCATGCCATGACTTGCTGATTAATGTATATGTTTCACTATTTAGAAACTTTTTTTTTATTCTTTTTTCTTTTTTTTTTTTAAATTAGCTTTGTAATTTTTTTTTATATATTATTAATAAAATTTGAGTTTGTGTCAAAAATGGTTTTTTTTTAAAAAAATATAATAAAAATAAAATAAAATTTGAACTTGGTCGCCCTTATTGTGGCACTGAATTGCCTGCAGGTCGCTGGAGAGAGAAAGCTGACGTGACAGAGAAAGTAAGGGGGATTGACCCTTATTCTCGGTCATTACTGCATGCAGCCTTAAAGTCCAGTGACTATATTGGTATTTTATTTTGAGAAATCCAAACAAATTCCCAAAAACAAAGTTTAGCACTATACATCAATCTCTATTTCTTAAAGGTCAAAGAGGATATCCCAAGACCCAACCTATATTAAATAGACAATCATTTAATATTTGTATATAGTTTTATGTCCTTGCGTTAGACTTTCTTTGAACTTAATGTGTCATTTTTATCCAGATTTAAACTTTTCTGTGTGGCTAAATAAAGTTTGAATTTTTCATTGTACTAAATCCAAAAAGTTCACTTTTCTCAAAATTTCAAAAGTTTAAACTAAAAAAAGTAGCCTCGAAGTACACAACCTACCTAATTGTCAAAGTTAGCACTTTACATATTTGTTTCACTAATTCAAACTTAAAAAAAAAAAAAAAAAAAAAAAAAAAAAAAAAAAAAAGTGGGGGGACCCAAAGCATTTGTCGGTACATATTGTGGACAAATGACACAAAAATTTTATAAAAATACAAAAGATGTGTCACCATCATCTTACACTCATCGAACTTTATGCAAGAGAAATGGAATGTGTCGGTACATATTGTGGACAAATGACACAAAAATTTTATAAAAATACAAAAGATGTGTCACCATCATCTTACACTCATCGAGCTTTATGTAAGAGAAATGGAAGGTCCAAATACTATAGCGAAATTTACTGCAGATGTCACTTTTGAGAGTGGTCGCCCCGCAGAGTGATGAGTGCGTAAACACTCATCATTTTTATCGTGTTTAAACTCCCAAAACATACAAAAACAATCGAAAAAGTCATCAAAATACTTAAATTATCACAGGGATTGTGTTTTATGTGTTTTAAATGCAAAACAAACAAAAATAAATGAAAAACGATCAAAGTTTGCAATATTGGCAGTTTCAGTCCCCCAAGTTTTAAAATTTGTCAAAAATAGTCCCTACGCATCCATTTTGAAAGAAAAGTCAACCCAAGTCCTTAAAAAATCAAAAGTTATAAAAAACGGACTTGGGGTGAAAAGTTTGGAAAATTTACATGACTGGTCCCTGGAGTTTGGAATTTTGCAAATATAGTCCCTGGGAATTTTAGAAAATTAAAAAAAAAAAAATTGCAAAATTGGCTTTTGGAATATGGAACTTGGCAACATTGGTCCTTCTTGGTACTTTTTGGGAATTACAATTTCAGCCCCTTGGTTTTGTGTAAATTGCAAACATGGTCCTTGTATGAAACTCTTATACCATCCGGACCCTTAAATAAAACCAAAACCAAATTTAACCTAAACCAAACACACTCCAAAGCCCACCCCTTATTACTCCAAGTCCAAGCCCACTCCACAACACCCTCCAGGCCCACTCATCAACACCCTCAGCCCACTCCACAAACACCCCGTTTAATAATACTACTCCCGCCCTCGGTCAACACTTTGACCCCCCAACCATTGACCACCTCCTCCTTCCACCTCAGCCTGCTACCAGCCAACCCCCCTCATCATCACCCCTATTCTCCCCTGCAACACTCAAAACCCACCCCTTGCACTCCAAACCAAAAGCAAAACTCCAAAAATACACTGCTGGCCTCAATAATCAAAGAAGCAGACAAAAGGGAGTTTGGCGCCAAGAAATTTAAACGGCCAAGATTAACTATAACAATCCAATGGTCACAATTGGTGCTGGGAAAAGACAAAGGAGTGCCCAAGAACCCTAATTTGGGGATATAAAAGCTGAAGAGATGCAGCTGAGAAGGAGAGTAGTTTTTAGCTTATTTAATTTTATGTCAAAGTTAATGTAATTTACTTTTTTTCAAGCAAACAATTAGATTGTAATCTGTTTTATTTTAGTTAATATCAAGTTCAATTTCCAAAATTCAAGTTCTTTTTACATTGCTCAGTTTCATTTTAAGAAATTTAGTTTTAAGCTGTTAAACAGTTTAAGCTTGTTGCTTGTCATAACTGGTTCACAAGTTCACATAAGTTCTTAAATATCATTAGAAAACATAAAAAAGGAATAAAACAAGAAAAAATATGGCCAACAAGGTACCTTAGCTTGTGACTGTGGAGGCTTTTGGAAGTACCAAGTTTTGGAATTGGTAGGTGGACTTTACCTAGCTTGTTTATAACAAGCTAGGAGCTTGTTGCTGCTTCAAGAAGGTCTAGTTAAGCTAGTACCAAGGTTTACCATTTTCAGTATTCATTTTTCAATTTCTTAGGGTAATAGTAGCATACTGTGTAATTAGTGATTATTAGTGTAATTTTTTGTTTAAATCTGCTTTATCTAGCTTCCTTGTGGTACTTATGTATTGTTAGAAGTAGTTTAGTTCATTAGAAATAGTTTTGATGAGATTTGAAACATTTGCTTCATTAACTGTCACAATTTAAAAGTTGGTATTTATTGGATAAAAGCAGTTAAAATTGGTCCCTGAGTGCTTAACTAAACTCCACACATCATATTGAAACATAATCAAGTGGACTTAGGGCTTAAATTCTTGAAAAGCTTTGAAAAGTTGTGTAGAACTGTCATTAAAGGGTGTTTGGATCATGCTGTTTGGCTGAGCTCTAGTTGTTTGTTAGTGTATTTCTTGGTTTAGATTAACTGCTTAGGGTCATACTAAGTCAAATTGATCATCAACTCAGTCCCAACTCTACCCAAAGTCAAAATCACAACAATCTTACCCACACAGTTAACTGTGTGGGTCTTGGAGTCCAAAAAGCATGCACACTGATTTGAAAGTTGATAATTTTCATTAGTTTAACTTCATTTAAACTTATCAGTGTATTTTAAGTCATTTAATCAAGATCTAAACTCATTAAAGTCAATTTTCTAGTTTTACTCAAAAAGTCAAAATTGCAATCTTAGATTTTTGCAAAAATTGGGTGAATTTTCATGATTTTTGTGTTGTGATTTGGGATTTGAAAATTCTTGTGTGTAGACTCTACCAGCTGAACTTGTGATTTCTACAATTTTTATATTTTTGTGATTTTCTTCAGTGAACCAAATTGCGTTTGTAACACAGCTGCAGGGCAAGCTTGTGCCCTGCTTCAGCAGACTCAACTCACCCCACCATCTTTGGTGGTCATTTGTGGTAACTAATTTGTGTCTAAATACTCATCATTTTATACCAATCTGAGCTGCCAAAACATCCAAAAACACTCAAATATGCATCAAAATACTTAAAATATCTTAGAAGTGTGTTTTATATGTTTCAAATGCAAAATGATCAAAAATAGATGAAAAACGTACAAAGTTTGCATAATTGGCAGTTTCAGTCCCTCAAGTTTCAAAAATTGTCAAAACTAGTCCCTGAAGGTTTCAAATATAATAAAAGTCAACTTAAGTCCTTGGGAAACCAAAAATATTCACAAATGATCCCTGGATAAAAGTTTACACAAACTGGCAACTTTTACCCCTCAAGTATCAAAATTGGCAAAAATGGTCCCTGGGTGTTATAAAACTTGAAATTTCACAAAATACCCTTGTACTATTCATGAATATACAAAATGGAACAATTTGATAACTTTTGGGGAATTTACAAAACTTACCCTTCATAATCCAAAAATTACACAAAAGGTCCCTAAGTTTTAAAATGAAATAATTATATACTTTTGGTCCTTGTGTTATGTTTTATTGGCAGGTTTTGTCCTCAAAGGAAGTTTGGAAAGGTGGCAAACTCAGCCCCTCAAAATTTTAGTAATTACAAAATTAGTCCTTGTGATTTATTAAACAACCAAACGGATCCTTATTATTTTCACAAGCCAAATCCAATCCAAACACAACCCCAGCCCACTCCCTTGGCCCAAATAACCAAAAGCCCACACCTTTTTTAAATATTACCAGGGCGTTGACCCTTTGACCCCGCCATACCACCAACACTGTTCATCCTTCCCTTTCCCACCTCACACAACCAAAACCAGGTTGGTTTTACCACCACCTGGCTTCCACCTCACACCCACCTTGTCCCCCCAACTATCCATAACCTTCCAAGACTCCTTAATTGCCCTTAAATCCCTCACACGCTACTACAGCTGCCCCCATGACTTTTGGCGCCAAAAGCATTTTAAACGGCTGAGATCATCTCTGCACATCCAATGGCCAAGAAATGTGATGGGATTTATTTCGTGGTCAACAAGGAGTTCAAAGAGTATAAAAAGAGAAGAAGGAGCAGAGGAAAAATCACTTGGGAATAGCCTTAGTCACGTAGTTAATTAAAGTTTATTACTTTCTTAGATAAATGTCTTTTAATACTTTCTAAATGTTGTAATAATCCTCAAACTAGTGTAATGGAACTCCTTTTCAGCTTTAATCTCAAGTTACTTTACATTTCAAGTTTTCTTAATTCATATCTTTTATTTTCAAGTCATTTAGATTTCTAGTTGAATGTGATTGTTTATTTGGACTCAATAAGTACATATAAGCTCCTGACAAAGCTTTAAAGCTTTTAGATATATATAAGCAGTTATGATCTTTCAAATACAAAAATAGATAAAAAGATGAAAAGTCAATGACAATTCCAAAAAATATGGTTACATGATGATCAAAGCTTGGAGCAGGGTAATTTGGCATGGCCCTTGGGTTTAGAGCTTCTTGGGAAGCTTAGGATTTAGCTGTGGTCACTTGGTTACTTGGTTCTCAGCTTGGATGCTTTTGTAAGCCACTTTTATTCTTTTGTGAAATTTACTTTTCTAGTTATTTAATTGCTTTTATCTTTATGTATTTGTACTTCTGAGTTAAAGTTAAGTGTCATTTAAGTTTTAGATTGTTAGTTTGTTCAATGGATCACTTGTGCTTAAAATTGATAATCTCACAGTATATGATGCATATGTGACATATCTGTATTAGATGCTTGTGTGATGGATGTTTTATGCTCAATTAGTTTTATTATATGTCAATAGGAAGTTTGGAATGATTTTCATGGGCTTAATCAGTAGTATACATTGAAAATCCAAAAATTATTAAGTTTAAGGTGTGTTTGGGATTGCTGAATCAGTTATGCTAAATTGAGTCTAGGGGGTTAATTTTGGTTTGAATATGGTACACTGAGTTCTTTGAGGGTTGACAACCCATCAAACCTATTGCATACTTATACAAAAGTCAAAATCAATATCTTTGGATTCTTATTTGTTCACTGTTTGAATTCACAACTCCGTATTCATCACACTATTGTAAAACTAGTTTATCTTGCTTAATTTCATGTTTTCATTGCTTTATATTTCATAATTAATCAGTAGTTTTAGATTATAATCTCATTTAAGTCAACTTTTGAATTCTTGTGAAATAGCCAAATTTTAGTTTTTCAGATTTTTGAATAAAAAGTTGATTTTCTTGTGAGTTTATTATTTAGTTTCATGTTAAATGCTTTTAGGGTTTTAATAATCTAATGCTTGTCTTGTTAAATACATTTTTGTTAATTTTTATTACTTAGGTTTAATAGCTTATTCATGTGCTTTTTGTTGTCTGTTTTTGCCCTGTCTCACAGTCACTAAGCCAAAGTCACAAGCTTGTAGCTTGTTGACTATTGGGCTTGTGACTGTGTTTGTTATTTTTATTAGAAGCCCTACTAGCTTGTTGATCATGTGTATGCTCATTTCCCTTTATTTTGCTTATTTGCACAGCTTATCCACCAGGCTACAAGGTCCAATGCTTATATTCCATGTTGCAGCTCATTTAATAGGGCTGTAACAAGCTTTTTGTTTGTCCCATTTGATATTGTGTATTGGAATTGCTTATTGGCTTATTTTGAGCTTATTGGTTAATTTCAGTGCACTTGTTTGTTTATACTTGTCCATATTATGTATTTATATATTATTTTTACTTTAGTTTCAAGTGTAGAGCTTATACCAAGCTCATTTGAGCTTTCACTCAATCCAAGTTAAGCCCAAAAGGCTTAACTGTCTAAACCATAAGCTTGCACTAATAAGCACTATCCAAGTGCTTATTCTTGTTTTTATACACCCATAATACTTGCACATACCTTTTGTTTTCACTTATTGAGTCTGTTTCAAGCTTATTAGGAGCTTATGACTTCACTGTGAGCCCCAAAGGCTTAACTGAATAAGCAATAAGCCCATAATTTGCTTATTTCTTAGTTGTAAACTTTCGTTTTTGCTAAACTTATATAAGTACTGTATATATATAGTTCTATAAAAAGAAAAGCCCAAATACCAAGCTTTAACACTAAGTGATAGCTTCTATTTAGAAGCTTTAAGCTTAAAAAGCCATCTGAGGTAGAAATAAGCTCCCACAGAGCTTATTTCCAAGTTTTGAAAATGATGTCTTTGTTAAAGTTTAATATTTTAGCTTATTAAACAGTTTTGCAAAAAGAAAATTAAAAAAATAAAATAAATGGCAAAAATGTTGGGTGTGGGATTCGAACTCAGGACCTCAGGCTAGTATAACATGCTTAACTCCCATACCCCTTCCAAATGCTCTGGGGCACCAGTTCCGTTAGTTCATGAACTAACAATATACTTAACATGGTTTTGGCCTATTAAGCTTATATGGACTGTTTAGCTTATTCCAGCTTATTGGAATAAGCTGGTGGCCCCATCTTATTTTTCCTACCTTCCTCATTAGTAAATACACTTTCTGTAATTTTTTCATATTTTTTACTGTTCAAATAGTATTTTTAATAATTATAATAGTTTAATTAGGTTTTAGTAAATAATAAGTAATATATTTTTAAAATAGCTTATTTATAATTTTTATAAACTTTTTATATTTTTTATGGATTCCTGAGATGGTTAAGTATATTTATAAAAAGTTTTATAATTTTATAAATCAGTTTAGTATATATTATAATTAAATTAGTATTAATTAGTTTAATTAAGTAATAATAGTTTTTAATTAAGTTTCCTTATTTCTGTTAATAAAATATAGTTTTTATATTATTCTTAGCTTCTTATACTTATTTTAGAATTATGTAAAAAGTTTCAGATTTTAGTTTGCTTATTTAGTATTTATAATAATCAAATATTAGTATTAGTAATTAGAATAATAATAAATAATTAATAATAAGTACATAAATTGTGTAATAAATATATTTTCAGTTTTAAAATTCATTTTATAGTATTTTAAACTTTTCTAAGTTTTAATTTTATTTTTCTAAGCATTTTTTAGATTTTTCTTATTTTTAGGTAATTATTAAATAGTAAATAAATAGTTTTTAATTAATAGTAATTACATAAGTACTTATAAAAATCATTTTAATTCATAAATAATTTTCTTTTATTATTAGGATCACAAAAATATAAATTTCACATTGATACGTGGGAATCGCACCAGGCTTTACCTCTCAAGGGATCTTGAGAAGCTTA
The DNA here is from genome assembly GCA_030686995.1 of Artemisia argyi. Taxonomy (NCBI): domain Eukaryota; kingdom Viridiplantae; phylum Streptophyta; class Magnoliopsida; order Asterales; family Asteraceae; genus Artemisia; species Artemisia argyi. The sequence goes on from CM060705.1 coordinate 8,085,160, forward strand.
CAACCCCCACCAGGCAGTGTACCTGATCGTTGTAGTATAGTATAGTGACAAGTATCGGGGGATTGATCGTTCAGCTTAGGAATAGTGTCGCTAGGATTAGAAAGCCAAAATACTAGTTCTAAAGGTGAGGGGTGATTATTTTTGTGTTTTTATATTTTATGAAAGCAATTAAAAATCTTGGGTTTGAAGGATTTGGGCGGAATTAGTTGCTAATCAACTAACCCAATACTAAAGATGCAATCAAAATAAAATACAAGAAATGAAAATAACTAAATTACACTAAAGTTGTGAGCAATAAGTGGAGAAAATGTGTTTACTTAGATTTCACTACTCCCTAGACATCTTTTACACGTTAATTACTTGTTATAATTGCATGGATGACGGATCGTATTCCTTAATACCATTCATGGGGTGGCACACTTAACTCCCCAATTCTATGAGCTCTTATCTCCTCCTACACCATGCCCAGCACAACTATAGGGATTGTAAACAGTGGCTCATGCATTAAATACAACCAATAAAGACCTAGTGCGCGTCGGTTCATGTTTCTTAAGACGTTCAAGCATGTTACCAATTGGAGATCTGCCAGTTTTCCTAAGCCTAACATATAAATCATTCATCCACGACAAGAATAAACAAGTAATCAACACATAATTAACATCTAGGTTTCATTAGATCCAAGCAAACACAAGATAGATCTAGCCTAGCATGATGGAATTAAGACAAGAACAAGATATAGAAAACCAACACATAGACATATTGATTGAATTAAAAGAACACTTATCTTAATTACACATGAAAGGTATCAAGGGGTTGGAACCCTTGAAAAACCTGTAAAATTCGCACCAAAATCGTACTTAGGGTTTCTCCAAAACTTCTCCTCTTTTTAATGTGAAAATTAGAAAACTATATATAGGAAAAGGGGTCTGACGGCGTCAAGACCAACATTGTGACGCCGTCACCACGCCGCCAAAACTATTCTCGGACTGCCTTGATCTACATTTGACGCCGTCAAGACTTAATCATTTCCAGGCCGTCATGACTTTAACTCTTGACGCCCTACCTTCGTGACGCCGTCAAATCTTTACTGGATCGTCATGGAATTTTGCTCTTGACGCCGTCAGGGTGTTACTCTTGACGCCGTCACCTACTGTTCCCTGCATGGAAAATTAAGACTTTGGCGTTTTCTTCACTTTTATGCTCCAAAAACGTCCGAATTGCTTCCTTTTCCAGATTTCACTCCCAAAGTACCTAAAATCACAAAAGGAACGATTTAGGGCAATATTTGATCAAATAAATTCGAATTCGGGCTTAAATGACCCCCTAAAAACGGATCATTTTTCGCCTCATCATATATCCTTACACTTGAGATTTGCTTGTCCTCAAGCAAATGCGCTTTTATTCTAGTCAAAATACAAGTTAGGGGTCATTTAACACTAATATAAAAGTAATTACAACAATTAATCGTTCCACTAAAGACCAATAGACAAGCACGGAGGTCATACACAAGCACCTCACAAATAGTGTTTAGATACTCACATCTCTCGGGTGTAATAAAGTGTAAATTACAATATGGAAACGGAAGATATCTCTCACTACCTGTCATAGCAAAATAGATTACCATAGGCTTGGGAAAGGATCAAACCTCCACCACATGGCGTAAGCACCTAGGATAAACTATCAAAGAGGTCTTTTAAAGGGTTGTAACGTTAGGTGTAGGGATATGAAATACACGGTTTTGTTGGATAAAGGAAGTTTTACTGGTGGCGAGTTAACAATCTTGGTTAATTACATGTACAATATGGCGTTGCTAAGCCAAGACTAGACTCGACTTAAGCTAATAAATGAAAAATAACAAAAACATAAAATGAACATAGAATGAAAACGGGATGGTAGTCCGTATGTTTTTTTTCTCATTTTCCTTTTTTCTATTTTTTTTTCTTGATTTTTTTTTTTTTTTTTTTTTTTTTTTTTTTTTTTTTTTGCATACACTCTTACCCTACCATCCAAAATAATACATCATAGGGAATGAACATTTCCTTTACACTTGAATTTTTACATACTTTACAATCAACTAATCTAATGACTCGAATTAAGAAAATCAAAACACTTGGAGTAATTTTAAGATTATCGCACATATGGGGGTAATATATGTTGTTCTTCCCCATTACTCCATAAAATAAGTACTTACCCATGAGTCCCAATCGTCCCAAAACAATATGTACAAGGATATGACTCGACTTAGCAACCATGTATTCAATTAGAAAGTTAACTTAGGGTTTGACAAATAACAATAATGCACTAAAAATGAGCGCATACACGGAAGGCTAAGGCGATTTGGTTGTACATTTAAGTGGGGTGTAACAAATTCTTCCTTTAAGTAAGATGCTTAAAGTTAGAAACGAAAAGATAGGCTCGGAGGGGTGTACTAGGGGTTTCGTGTACTAAAAATGAGTACAACGCTAAGGGTGTGGGAAAAATTAGTTGACTTAACTAGTCAAGTAATATGACTTAAATGGTCAAGTAATCATAATACGGGTTTAACACAAGGGTGATCCTAATGCCTCTTATCATGTAGTAAATCCTACTACACGAATGTAGTCTCACTAGCGGTCTTGGGATGCATCACTAACGCAAGTTCTAGAATCTAAATGCTACCGGGACACTCATAAGCACTAATAGTAAATGCTTTTCCTATCAAATCTAAAGGCGAACCTCACATATTTGGGTGGAAAATTTTTCTGAATATACGGTTATGTGCTAGTCATACAATCTCCTATCCATGAGACGCTTGCTATGGCTAAAGTTTCACTCCTAAATGTTGTAAAAAAATTTAAATTTGGCGCTAAAATTGCACTAACAAGTATTTCTCATAGTTTTATTACACATCTACCATTAAACAAAACAAACTCAAGCGAAAGTGCATATGTAAGGTATCATCTTTTTACCCTCCCCTTACACTTAAGATGAACATTGTCCCCAATGTTCAAGTAAAGACTGTAAAAGTGAAAAAGTAAAGAGAATGAAATCAAATACTCCCCTGATTAGCTCGGTATGGATAATGAGGTGGTCAGGTTAAATCTTCCTCCAAGAAAAAGAACAATCAAAGCTTCCCTTCCAGAATATAAATCATCTTCTTGTCATACATAACCTGTAAAACCTGATAAAATAGACAAGACAACCTCGCGTAAAATCGGCGGCATCCTATATAAGTTACTAAATCCTAGAAAACAAAATAAGATATAATGCTTGTGGAATAAAGTTTGCAGATTTCCTGGAGATTATAAAACTTAATAATTCACAAAAACCATAAGACTCCGTTAGAAAAACAAAACCGGTAAAATTTCCAGATTTTTACACTTGACGCCGTCAAGAGTAAGCTCTTGACGCCGTCAGAAGTGACCTACAGAAATCCTTATGTTAAGTTTCCGGAAAATTTCTGGAAAAACTTGGTCCTACTTCCTGGAAAATCCTGCAAAACTTCATTATGACTCAATACAAGCATTTGACTCTAACAAATACGAATATACATGTTCATTTAATATCGTGGAGAATCATGATCGGTTTGTTTCTTAAAAACATATTTGGGGTTTCCCCTTACACTTATCTTTTGCAAAAATACTTTTAGGTGGAGTTAAGACTAGGCCAAAACAACAAAGTAAAGTATTTCCACTATTTAGTTTAGAAACATGATCTACCAACAATAAAAATAAAGCATGCATACGGAAGCAAATAACAAACAAACAAAATAAAATCACACAAAACATGGGTTGCCTCCCAAGAAGCGCTTTTCTTTATTTACGATTCTTGTAGCTAGACTCAAGGTCATGGGTTACTATGTGATACGGGTAAGTTCCTCATTGAGGACATCCTTGGGATCAAACTTAGGTTTCAACTTCCTATCGGTTTCCTTAATATGGTACGACCTTTCAAACTTTTCTCCATCCGGATCATACAAATTCATTCTCATATGCCATGATCCGTCACCTTCTTTAGGTGGCTTGTCCCACCTCCATTCACACTTGTCTCCCTCTCTTTTCCACTTATTTATCTCTATATTAATAGGCATTACGCTCAAGAACTCAATCATCTTCCTAAAGACTAAGGGGTCCTCAAAGGGATCTAGTTCTTCATCTCTAGCTATGAGTTGTTCTACCGAATATGTCTTTTCAACGAAATCCTTTTCTAGATAAAATGGGCATTGAGGTCCTATAAAGTTCCTTTCTATCCAAGGTCCATATCTAGACGGTCTCCTATTCATCTTTACCCAATGCGGTGTCGGTTCATCATCACAATCATAACTATGCTTCTTTACATCGTACACCGACCAAGTATCGCCTTCACCTACCGCTATCTTAGACTCCTTACAATCTATCATGGCGCTAGCGGTTGCTAAAAATCCTCTCCCTACCAATAATGGGCAAGTAGTGTCACTAACCATGTCTAGGACGTGAAAATCCGCTAATATAGTTAACTTTCCTACGTGAACAACTACATCCTTAATCATTCCAACCGGGTGGGCAATACTCCCATCCGCTAGCCCTATCAATACCTCTGTTTCCTCTAGCTTTCCTAACTTAAGAGCGGCGAATAAGGATAAGGGAATCAAGTTGAGGCTTGACCCTAAATCGGCAAGTGTGTCGAAAGCTTTGGATATTCCTATCTTACAAGGCAAAACAAATATACCCGGATCATCAAGCTTTTTAGGCAACTTGTTTTGAACGAAGGCGGTCCCATTTTTACCTAGTTTAAACTTCTCATATTTTTCTAGGAGGGCACTATAGTAAGGAGCACGCGCTAAGACATCAATGACAGGGCGTTCGAGGTGAAGTTCTTTGAATTCATCGTCAAGGTCTTGCGTAGGAGGTGTTTCAACTATACTTTTGACCGGTTCTATATTGGGTGTTTTATTTGATTGGTCCTTTTGAAGAATTTGGTTTTGTTTGAAACACGTGCTCGTTGATTTAACCGAGTAGTATTGTGGACACGAAGTGGGTGACGAAACTAAAGATATGGAATTAACGTTTAGTTTCGGATTCTTGACCGTGTCGCTTGGGAGTGCTCCCATTTCTCGGTCATTGAGAACTTTCAACAATGCGTCAATTCTAGTGGTCATCTCGCTTAGCTTTTGTTTGAAATCAGCTTCAAACTTAGATATGCGAGCTTCTTGAGATGCCATGAACTTAGACATCAACCCTTCAAGATTGTTGGTACTACCATAGTTGTTAGAAGGATTGTTGTTGAAAGTACGGTTGGATGGTGGACCGTTAGGTTGGTAACGATTAGGCGGATTGGAAGAATTGGGTTGATTTTGTTTCCACCTAAGGTTTGGGTGATTTTTCCATGAGGGGTTGTATGAATCACCGTAAGTGTTTGGCTCTGGCTTGAAAGTGTACCACTTATCTCCCGCTTCGTCGGTACGCGTGGATGCATAGTTCGCAAAAGCTGTTCCGGGGAGTTCCACACAATCACGAGTGTCGTGGGGACCACTACATAATTCGAATGAAGAAGTGATTTTGTTCACTTGGCTTGAAGGCTTAGGAGCTTCGTAAGATTTCAAGAGAAACTTGACTTGGTCCTCAAGTTCCATGATCCTACGGTCGGGAGTGCTAGAATTGTTCGAAGGCAAAGATATTGCCTTGACCGTTTTGTTCAAATCACGGGGATCATTCCAACTTTCGTTGTCATAGAGAGCAAGATCTTCTATAAGTTCCCATGATTGTTCCGCACTTAGATCACGTAGCTTACCACCGGCCGATTGGTCAATGGCTCGCCTCGTGGAGATGTCGATATGGTCATAAAAGATTTGGACTTTGAGCCAAAGATCTATGCCATGATGAGGGACTTTTTGGAGTAAGTCCTTGAAACGAGTCCATGCTTCATAAAGAGATTCATTTTGACGTTGTTGGAACATCAAGATGTCATTTCTAAGCTTAGTAGTTCTCCCCGGTGGGAAAAATTGAGCAAGGAAACGAGTGGTGAGATCATCCCATGTGGTGATGGATCCCGCGGGTAAACGCTCAAGCCATTGACTAGCTTGATCCCGTAGAGAGAATTGGAATAGGCGTAATCGGGTTGTCTCTCTAGTTGCAACATCTAGGTCTATGGAATCTACGATTTTGAGGAAGTCCTTAAGATGTTGGTTTGGATCTTCGGAACGAAGTCCATGGAATGCACATCCGCTTTGCACCAACCGGATGGTGTCGGATCGCAAGGGGGTCACATTGGCTCCGGTGAGCTCAATGGTGTTTCGGTAGCCTTAGTGGCTAGGTCGGGAATACTCTCCTAAGGTTCGGGGCCTAAGGGGTTCTAATGGTGGGTTTTGTTGTGGTGGGATGACGGGTTCAAAGATGTTCCCGTTGTCCATGATGTTGGGTGGTTACGAACAAAGGCACAAAGAAATAAGATAGACTAAAGAGAACCTAAAAATAAAAATAAAATCTTACTAGAAAGGAATCTAGCAAGTAGACCTAATAAAAAGAAATTCTAACCTAGACAATAACTATTCCCCGGGCTGCGGCGCCAAAAACTTGATACGTGGGAATCGCACCAGGCTTTACCTCTCAAGGGATCTTGAGAAGCTTACAACCCCCACCAGGCAGTGTACCTGATCGTTGTAGTATAGTATAGTGACAAGTACCGGGGGATTGATCATTCAGCTTAGGAATAGTGTCGCTAGGATTAGAAAGCCTAAATACTAGTTCTAAAGGTGAGGGATGATTATTTTTGTATTTTTATATTTTATGAAAGCAATTAAAAATCTCGGGTTTGAAGGATTTGGGCGGAATTAGTTGCTAATCAACTAACCCAATAATAAAGATGCAATCAAAATAAAATACAAGAAATGAAAATAACTAAATTACACTAAAGTTGTGAGCAATAAGTGGAGAAAATGTGTTTACTTAGATTTCACTACTCCCTAGACATCTTTTACACGTTAATTACTTGTTATAATTGCATGGATGACAGATCGTATTCCTTAATACCATTCATGGGGTGGCACACTTAACTCCCCAATTCTATGAGCTCTTATCTCCTCCTACACCATGCCCAGCACAACTATAGGGATTGTAAACAGTGGCTCATGCATTAAATACAACCAATAAAGACCTAGTGTGCGTCGGTTCATGTTTCTTAAGACGTTCAAGCATGTTACCAATTGGAGATCTGCCAGTTTTCTTAAGCCTAACATATAAATCATTCATCCACGACAAGAATAAACAAGTAATCAACACATAATTAACATCTAGGTTTCATTAGATCCAAGCAAACACAAGATAGATCTAGCCTAGCATGATGGAATTAAGACAAGAACAAGATATAGACAAACAACACATAGACATATTGATTGAATTAAAAGAACACTTATCTTAATTACACATGAAAGGTATCAAGGGGTTGGAACCCTTGAAAAACCTGTAAAATTCGCACCAAAATCGTACTTAGGGTTTCTCCAAAACTTCTCCACTTTTTAATGTGAAAATTAGAAAACTATATATAGGAAAAGGGGTCTGACGGCGTCAAGACCAACATTGTGACACCGTCACCTCGCCGCCAAAACTATTCTCGGACTGCCTTGATCTACATTTGACGCCGTTAAGACTTAATCATTTCCAGGCCGTCATGACTTTAACTCTTGACGCCCTACCTTCGTGACGCCGTCAAATCTTTACTGGATCGTCATGGAATTTTACTCTTGGCGTTTTCTTCACTTTTATGCTCCAAAAACGTCCGAATTGCTTCCTTTTCCAGATTTCACTCCCAAAGCACCTAAAATCACAAAAGGAACGATTTAGGGCAATATTTGATCAAATAAATTCGAATTCGGGCTTAAATGACCCCCTAAAAACGGATCATTTTTCGCCTCATCAAACATTTGTGGGATTTGTATTGATCAGTTCTCAGTTTTATTTTGGTACGTAGACGTTTATTTAAACGTAAATGTACGCGTTTTAGGTTTTAGGTTTTCTTAATATTTAAATAAGTTTGTAATTAATAAATAAATATTTTAAGTTTGTTTAATTTGCCTTTAAGCCGCTAAGGCATGCCAATCCATCTTTTGTTATAATTCCCCCTTTCTTTTTGTACGTTTACATTTATTTTAAACTAAACGTACGTTTGTAAATTCTTTTACATTTCAGGGTTTCTGATTGCACTTTTTTTTTTTTTTTTTTTTTTTTGAAATAGCTGTGACAAGAGCTATTTACTATTCACATTCCTAGTGTTAGTCAGTCAGATTCCTGTTTTTATATTTAACTTCACCAGATCACAGATTCGTTGTATTACAGATTTCACACCTCGTTGGGACATAACGACCTAGGAACATTCTATACTCCTCGTTCATAAATGCTTTTCCTCCCGGGCTGTTCAGGGCCTTTATTACGGTTGGCCATTCACAAGTGGTTGACTTGTGTGATAAAACCTTGTTGGTTTGGGAGGAATCAAAATTTGGCGCCGCTGCCGGGGAGGCTGTGCTGCGTATAACGAATTTGTATTTGGTTGAAATATCTATCCTTTGTATATATTATATATAATATCATATTTCAATTTCCAAAAACATATAAAATACAAAAATATTTCCCTTTTCATAACTTACAACTTGCCCAGTTTGATAAAGTCCCTTAGTTACAACATTTGGTTGTTGGCTGTTTGAACACAGTTGCTGAGCTATGTCAAGCCCAGATTCCCTTTCGAGGGGCGGTTGTTAGGATTTTTCTTTTCTCTGTATATATATGAAAAAACTTAAAAATACAAAAACATTATAAAATAAAAATACCAAAAAGATTCTCCTTACCTTACTATTTATAATTCTGTGAGTGGACCCCACTCCAATTTCTCATCCAATCTGTGAGTGGCAATCCCACTCCATTTCCCCATGGACAATTTAATTCGGGGTCAAGTCAAGCTAGCGACTCGGTTATCAAAAATAGTAGCATAAACATGGGTTTTCACCCGTGTGTACCACCTAAGTGTGGGGGTGTGCCCCACATGTTGTATATATCTTGAAAATGAAATGAAAAATTGTAAATACAGAAAAATAAAATAATTGTTGTGTTACCCCACTTAGCTTTAAATGTTATCTTTTTACGTTCAAGGATTCGGCATAATAGCCGGGATTTTGAATATTGAGGACAATATTCATTTCTAAGTGTGGGGGGGAAATTCTGGCGAATTTGATCGATTATGTACCCTTTTATGCCCTTTTTCCCCAAAATGGCCAAAAATTTAAAATTTTTCACTTAGTGGAAGTGCTTTGCACTAAACACAACAAATGGTAATCAATCCACCATGTCTAAACCACATAAGGATTGGCTAATCCAGGAGCAAACGGTTCTTGGTAAAGATAACTCAAATCCGTTTATGGCTTGCAATTTGCCCAAAATTGTATGGTACCTCAACTCGCCATATCCTAAAAAGCGAATGAGTTGGCTAGCCCGCAAGATTATGGCTTGTGGTAAAGGCAGTGGAAAAACCATAATTGGTAATCAGCTCACCCAGATGTTGACTATTCCATCAAGAGTTGGCTAGTCTAAAAGCAAACGGCTTTTGGTAAAGACTAATCAAATCCGTTGACAACTGGTGATTTGCTCAAAATCACACGGTTATCAGGTGTGCCACAGTTCTTACATCTGGCTACTCCAGAAGTGATGGCTTTTGGTAAAGAGTTTTTCAAATCCATTAAGTTTTTCTCAAAATATTGCTAGGGACTAGCAATAGTTTAGTGTGGGGGATTGATGAGTGTCTAAATACTCATCATTTTATACCAATCTGAGCTGCCAAAACATCCAAAAACACTCAAATATGCATCAAAATACTTAAAATATCTTAGAAGTGTGTTTTATATGTTTCAAATGCAAAATGATCAAAAAAAGATGAAAAACGTACAAAGTTTGCATAATTGGCAGTTTCAGTCCCTCAAGTTTCAAAAATTGTCAAAACTAGTCCCTGTAGGTTTCAAATATAATAAAAGTCAACTTAAGTCCTTGGGAAACCAAAAATATTCACAAATGATCCCTGGATAAAAGTTTACACAAACTGGCAACTTTTACCCCTCAAGTATCAAAATTGGCAAAAATAGTCCCTGGGTGTTATAAAACTTGAGATTTCACAAAATACCCTTGTACTATTCATGAATATACAAAATGGAACAATTTGATAACTTTTGGGGAATTTACAAAACTTACCCTTCATAATCCAAAAATTACACAAAAGGTCCCTAAGTTTTAAAATGAAATAATTATATACTTTTGGTCCTTGTGTTATGTTTTATTGGCAGGTTTGGTCCTCAAAGGAAGTTTGGAAAGGTGACAAACTCAGCCCCTCAAAATTTTAGTAATTACAAAATTAGTCCTTGTGATTTATTAAACAACCAAACGGATCCTTATTATTTTCACAAGCCAAATCCAATCCAAACACAACCCCAGCCCACTCCCTTGGCCCAAATAACCAAAAGCCCACACCTTTTTTAAATATTACCAGGGCGTTGACCCTTTGACCCCGCCATACCACCAACACTGTTCATCCTTCCCTTTCCCACCTCACACAGCCAAAACCAGGGTGGTTTTACCACCACCTAGCTTCCACCTCACACCCACCTTGTCCCCCCAACTCTCCATAACCTTCCAAGACTCCTTAATTGCCCTTAAATCCCTCACACGCTACTACAGCTGCCCCATGACTTTTGGCGCCAAAAGCATTTTAAACGGCTGAGATCATCTCTGCACATCCAATGGCCAAGAAATGTGATAGGATTTATTTCGTGGTCAACAAGGAGTTCAAAGAGTATAAAAAGAGAAGAAGGAGCAGAGGAAAAATCACTTGGGAATAGCCTTAGTCACGTAGTTAATTAAAGTTTATTACTTTCTTAGATAAATGTCTTTTAATACTTTCTAAATGTTGTAATAGTCCTCAAACTAGTGTAATGGAACTCCTTTTCAGCTTTAATCTCAAGTTACTTTCCTTTTCAAGTTTTCTTAATTCATATCTTTTATTTTCAAGTCATTTAGATTTCTAGTTGATTGTGATTGTTTATTTGGACTCAATAAGCACATATAAGCTCCTGACAAAGCTTTAAAGCTTTTAGATATATATAAGCAGTTATGATCTTTCAAATACAAAAATAGATAAAAAGATGAAAAATCAATGAAAATTCCAAAAAATATGGTTACATGATGATCAAAGCTTGGAGCAGGGTAATTAGGCATGGCCCTTGGGTTTAGAGCTTCTTGGGAAGCTTAGGATTTAGATGTGGTCACTTGGTTACTTGGTTCTCGGCTTGGATGCTTTTGTAAGCCACTTTTATTCTTTTGTGCAATTTACTTTTCTAGTTATTTATTTGCTTTTATCTTTATGTATTTGTGCTTCTGAGTTAAAGTTAAGTGTCATTTAAGTTTTAGATTGTTAGTTTGTTCAATGGATCACTTGTGCTTAAAATTGATAATCTCACAGTATATGATGCATATGTGACATACCTGTATTAGATGCTTGTGTGATGGATGTTTTATGCTCAATTAGTTTTATTATATGTCAATAGGAAGTTTGGAATGATTTTCATGGGCTTAATCAGTAGTATACATTGAAAATCCAAAAATTATTAAGTTTAAGGTGTGTTTGGGATTGCTGAATCAGTTATGCTAAATTGAGTCTAGGGGGTTAATTTTGGTTTGAATATGGTACACTGAGTTCTTTGAGGGTTGACAACCCATCAAACCTATTGCATACTTATACAAAATTCAAAATCAATATCTTTGGATTCTTATTTGTTCACTGTTTGAATTCACAACTCCATATTCATCACACTATTGTAAAACTAGTTTATCTTGCTTAATTTCATGTTTTCATTGCTTTATATTTCATAATTAATCAGTAGTTTAGATTGTAATCTCATTTAAGTCAACTTTTGAATTCTTGTGAAATAGTCAAATTTTAGTTTTTCAAATTTTTGAATAAAAAGTTGATTTTCTTGTGAGTTTATTATTCAGTTTCATGTTAAATGCTTTTAGGGTTTTAATAATCTAATGCTTGTCTTGTTAAATACATTTTTGTTAATTTTTATTACTTAGGTTTAATAGCTTATTCATGTGCTTTTTGTTGTCTGTTTTTGCCCTGTCTCACAGTCACTAAGCCAAAGTCACAAGCTTGTAGCTTGTTGACTATTGGGCTTGTGACTGTGTTTGTTATTTTTATTAGAAGCCCTACTAGCTAGTTGATCATGTGTATGCTTATTTCCTTTTATTTTGCTTATTTGCACAGCTTATCCACCAGGCTAAAAGGTCCAATGCTTATATTCCATGTTGCCGCTCATTTAATAGGGCTGCAACAAGCTTTTTGTTTGTCCCATTTGATATTGTGTATTGGAATTGCTTATTGGCTTATTTTGAGCTTATTGGTTAATTTCAGTGCACTTGTTTGTTTATACTTGTCCATATTATGTATTTATATATTATTTTTACTTTAGTTTCAAGTGTGGAGCTTATACCAAGCTCATTTGAGCTTTCACTCAATCCAAGTTAAGCCCAAAAGGCTTAACTGTCTAAACCATAAGCTTGCACTAATAAGCACTATCCAAGTGCTTATTCTTGTTTTTATACACCCATAATACTTGCACATACTTTTTATTTTCACTTATTGAGTCTGTTTCAAGCTTATTAGGAGCTTATGACTTCACTGTGAGCCCCAAAGGCTTAACTGAATAAGCAATAAGCCCATAATTTGCTTATTTCTTAGTTGTAAACTTTCATTTTTGCTAAACTTATATAAGTACTGTATATATATAGTTCTATAAAAAGAAAAGCCCAAATACCAAGCTTTAACACTAAGTGATAGCTTCTATTTAGAAGCTTTAAGCTTAAAAAGCCATCTGAGGTAGAAATAAGCTCCCACAGAGCTTATTTCCAAGTTTTGAAAATGATGTCTTTGTTAAAGTTTAATATTTTAGCTTATTAAACAGTTTTGCAAAAAGAAAATTAAAAAAATAAAATAAATGGCAAAAATGTTGGGTGTGGGATTCGAACTCAGGACCTCAGGCTAGTATAACATGCTTAACTCCCACACCCCTTCCAAATGCTCTGGGGCACCAGTTCCGTTAGTTCATGAACTAACAATATACTTAACATGGTTTTGGCCTATTAAGCTTATATGGACTGTTTAGCTTATTCCAGCTTATTGGAATAAGCTGGTGGCCCCATCTTATTTTTCCTACCTTCCTCATTAGTAAATACAATTTCTGTAATTTTTTCATATTTTTTACTGTTCAAATAGTATTTTTAATAATTATAATAGTTTAATTAGGTTTTAGTAAATAATAAGTAATATATTTTTAAAACAGCTTATTTATAATTTTTATAAACTTTTTATATTTTTTATGGATTCCTGAGATGGTTAAGTATATTTATAAAAAGTTTTATAATTTTATAAATCAGTTTAGTATATATTATAATTAAATTAGTATTAATTAGTTTAATTAAGTAATAATAGTTTTTAATTATGTTTCCTTATTTCTGTTAATAAAATATAGTTTTTATATTATTCTTAGCTTCTTATACTTATTTTAGAATTATGTAAAAAGTTTCAGATTTTAGTTTGCTTATTTAGTATTTATAATAATCAAATATTAGTATTAGTAATTAGAATAATAATAAATAATTAATAATAAGTACATAAATTGTGTAATAAATATATTTTCAGTTTTAAAATTCATTTTATAGTATTTTAAACTTTTCTAAGTTTTAATTTTATTTTTCTAAGCACTTTTTAGATTTTTCTTATTTTTAGGTAATTATTAAATAGTAAATAAATAGTTTTTAATTAATAGTAATTACATAAGTACTTATAAAAATCATTTTAATCCATAAATAAATTTCTTTTATTATTAGGATCACAAAAATATAAATTTCACATTTGTGGGATTTGTATTGATCAGTTCTCAGTTTTATTTTGGTACGTAGACGTTTATTTAAACGTAAATGTTCGCGTTTTAGGTTTTAGGTTTTCTTAATATTTAAATAAGTTTGTAATTAATAAATAAATATTTTAAGTTTGTTTAATTTGCATTTAAGCCGCTAAGGCATGCAAATCCGTCTTTTGTTATAATTCCCCCTTTGTTTTTGTACGTTTACGTTTATTTTAAACTAAACGTACGTTTGTAAATCCTTTTACATTTCAGGGTTTCTGATTGCACGTTTTTTTTTTTTTTTTTTTTTTTTTTTTTTTTTTTTTTTTTTTTTTTTTGAAATAGCTGTGACAAGAGCTATTTACTATTCACATTCCTAGTGTTAGTCAGTCATATTCCTGTTTTTATATTTAACTTCACCAGATCACAGATTCGTTGTATTATAGATTTCACACCTCGTTGGGACATAACGACCTAGGAACATTCTATACTCCTCGTTCATAAATGCTTTTCCTCCCGGGCTGTTCAGGGCCTTTATTACGGTTGACCATTCACAAGTGGTTGACTTGTGTGATAAAACCTGGTTGGTTTGGGAGGAATCATTAACCCAGTAGGTCCCACACCTAATACTTGAGTTCTCCCAACCCCCTCCTACCAGGGATTAAGGGTTGACCATTGGTTTGACCATTTGACTTGTGGACCCCACCTTATTTTGCTCCCAAACTCTGTCCCCATTATGTCTCAGAATTGCAATAAGCAAGTGCTTATTTGTGTTTTGTAGCTTATTTAAGCTACTTATTTGGTTGAATCTTGCTTATTCATGTTCATGTAACTCAGAGAAACCAACTTTAACCATGGTGGACCCCACATACTCCAATTTGAGCTTAAATCCCTCCATAGTCAACAAAAGTCAACTGTTTGGGTGAATAAGCTCTCAAGTGCTTATTTCTGGGTTACATCAAAAGTGTTTTCATAAAAAGTTTTAGTTTTTAGTGTATAATCAGTTTGGAAAAAGAAAAAAACCCCAAAAACCAACTTTAATTATAGTGATAGCTTCTATTTAATAGGAATTATCATTTTAATTTTCTTTTTAGCTTATTTATAAGCAATATATCATTTTTATATTTTTATTAATTCTCTTTTAGGTTAAAGTAATTCTAGAAATTTTTCCAGATTTTTATTCTGTCTTTTAGTGATTTTTAGAATTAATTTTAATTTAATTAATTATTAATTGATATTAAGTAATTAAATAGCATAATTAGATTTTATAAAGTACAACCTAGTTTTTATAATTTTTATAACTTTTAATTAAGTTAAAACATTTTTATAAATTTTTCTAGAATTTGTACTGTTCGTTTTCTATTTTTTATAATTTAATTAGTTTAATTGTTAATTAATTAATAATTAGATTAATAATTAGTAAATTAGTTTAAAAATACATAAAATCAAATTTTTATAATTTTTTAGGATTCCCATGATAGTTAATTAGATTTGTAAAATTTTTCTTAATTTTCTAAGTCTTTTTAGTATTTTTAATAATTCTAATTAGTTTAATTAGTTAATAAATAGATAATTAGTAATTAATTAATAATTAATAATTAAATAGTGTAAAAATAATTTTTCTTTTTCTTAAAATTTTCTTTATTTATTAGGATTGTAAAAATAATAATTTTACACTTGTAACCCTTTCCGTCCATCAGTTGTACTTTTTGTTTCGTTCGTCTGCGTACGTTTTTAATTAAAACGTACGTTTTCTGGTTTTAGCTCAAATCTTCTTAATCTAAATACCAGTAATCAATCACTTAGCTTTCCTAAGCTATTTAATTTCATAATTCTCAAATAATTCTTATCACAACCATTTTCTGTGAATAATCACCCGATCACAAGTACGCTAAAGCACAATCCACACCTCGTCGGGACATAACGACCTGGTGATACCCTTTATTACCCGGAAGCATTAGTCTAGGCTATTTGACTTTGTTGACCATTCTTTGGTCAATATAAGTTGACGGTTTAGCATCAATCAATTTTTGGGGCCGCTGCCGGGGAGATGTGCGCGTTTCTATAGCGTCATTTGAGATTAGTGTTATTTCATCTCATTCACTGTACAAATACCACCACTCTTGTAAATTTTAAATCAAAATACAAAAAAGTCATTAACACTTTTCCTAAAGTGTTAAAACACCAAAAAAATTGAAAACAACAAAACAGATCGTAACGTTTTCTGAATCGGTTATCTTTTAAGGTGATTCTTAAAGAGAAACGATTTTAGATTACGAGACGATACCAAAAATATTGTCCAAAAGTTTTTAAACCCATACACAAAAACCCAAAAACATCCGTCTTTTCTTGTGAATAATAATAATACATAAAAACCAACGGTCGCAAACCAAGACAGAACACCTACCAACTGGGGGTGTGAACATAATCAGTTCCCAAACAAAAGATAAAAACTTGCCTTTGTATCCTTGTGAGTGGTGTACCTTTCTTAAAGAAGCCATTCACTCGTGATTATTGGTTTAAGTTCACTGTGGATTTGCCTCGATTTTGTTTTAATTGGTTTTTGTTCCTAGTGCATGCGCACTCGCTCTTCTAGGTCTACTAGCCCATTACGTGAGCTTATAAGAAAACCTCGAAGACCTCGTAGACGTTCAGCACCAACAGTCGGATCTGAGATCCGTACTGTTGCCACACCCACTGTCACCATGGCGGAAGACCGCCCCATGTGTGAGCTTCTCCAAGCACCCATCGAGGGTTACGGAGATGCCATTGTTGTCCCAGCCATCATGGCTGATAGTTTTGAGCTCAAAACCGGGTTACTCAATCTTGTAACCTCAAGTCAATTCTACGGTTTTGAGAGGGACGATCCTCATGCTCATATTCGATGGTTCAATAAAATCACATCAACCATCAAGTACAAAAATGTCCCTTGTGAAGCAATAAAACTTCTTCTCTTCCCATTCTCCTTGGAGGGACAAGCCCGGATTTGGCTTGAAAAACAACCTCCTCGATCTATTGAGACATGGGAAGATCTTGTCAAAAAATTTGTGCATGAATTCTTCCCACCTTCCAAGACTACGAGTCTTAAGAACGAAATCACCAAGTACACTAAAAAATATGATGAATCTTTTGGTGAAGCGTGGGATCGTTTCAAAGAATTACTTCGCAAGTGTCCACATCAACTCGATACCTTTTACAATGGCGTGAGCCAAGCTGATCAGGATTCTCTCAATGCCTCCGCGGGAGGTAATTTCTTAAGTAGAACCACAAAAGAAGCTTTGCAAATCATAGAAAACAATTCCAAGGTCCGCTCTACACGATGCAAACCGATTGTTTCTCAAATCAATGCGGGACCTTCTACTTCATCTTCTGTGAGTCAATCTAGCACGGATACTAAGACTTACAAGCTCACTGAAGCGATCCAAGCTTTGGTTCTCGCCCAAACAAAGAAAGTTTCATTTCCACAACATCCTCCCCCTGTTGAGGTTAAAAAAGTGGAAGTCTGTGTGACTTGTGGTGGGCCACATGCCTACTACAATTGCACAGCTACTGATGGTACTCCATATGAAGCTCATGCTGTAGCCGGGTCCCAAAATCAAGGAGGCAATCAATATCGCCCTCCTATGGACCCTAGCTATCATCCTCAACATCATTATCCTGGACCTCCTGGTTTTAATCAAAACCAAAATGTCCAAAACCGTGGCCAAAATCAAAATAGAGCGAACCAAGGTTATCAAAACCAAGGTAACTTCAATCAGGGTCATGGTTTTCACAATCAAAACCAAGGGTTCCAAAATCAAGGTTTCCAACATCAAAATCAAGGAAACTTTAATCGGAACCAAGGTCAGGGTAATTTCAATCCGGGATATTTTCATGTAAATAACAACCCTAATCAGGGTAATTTTCAAAATCAAGGTCCCAATCCGAACAATCGAGCTCCAAATATTCCTAATCCGAATCAAGCCATTGTTCCAACCGGGCCTTCATCTGACGAGTTGTTGAAACAATTCATGAAGTCCCAAGAAGAGTTGAACAAGTTGCTGGTCAGCCAGATTTCTGACATCAAGAAGTCTTTAAATGATCGACCCTCGGGCTTAGGTACTACTTTACCGAGCAACACGATCGCTAACCCGAGGGGCGATGCTAAGGCGATCACAACACGAAGTGGTGCTTCAAATGATGAACCCGCGATTCCCACTACCTCTTCTTCCTCTCCTCCAAAGGTAGTGGATCGTGAATCTGAGGTGACAAAGGATAAGGTGCAAACTCCTAGCCCACAAAGTACAGCACACGTCCAACCTCAGGTTATTCCTGAAACCAGATGTAAGCCTGGAGTTATCTTTGATCCACCAGTAACTCCAGTGGACAACCCTAAATCCAAAACTTCTATTCCCTATCCATCACGTCTCAGTGAACAAATGCTCCGCAAAAAAACTAATCACCAAATGGATAAATTTTTCCAAATCTTCCAAGATTTGCATTTTGATATCAGCTTCGCGGATGCTATTCTCTTGATGCCCAAGTTTGCATCGACAATCAAAAATCTGTTGAGTAATAAAGAGAAACTCTTTGAGATGGCAAGAACTCCTCTGAATGAGAATTGCTCTGCAGTTCTTTTGAAAAAGCTTCCTGAAAAGCTTGGGGATCCCAGGAAATTCCTCATTCCTTGTACTTTCCCGGGTATGGTTGAATGCTTCGCCTTGGCCGATCTAGGTGCTAGCATTAACCTGATGCCATATTCTGTATGGAAGAAACTCTCTCTTCCCGAACTTACTCCCACGTGCATGACTTTAGAGCTTGCCGATCGTTCAATTTCTCGTCCCATCGGCATTGCCGAGGACGTGTTTGTTAGAGTGGGAAAGTTCCATTTTCCGGCAGATTTTGTGATTGTTGACTTTGATGCCGATTCAAGGGTCCCTCTCATTCTTGGAAGGGGATTCCTTAGAACTGGGCGTGCTCTCATCGATGTATTTGAGCAAGAGATCACATTGCGTGTTGGAACGGAAGTCATTACCTTCAACCTCGATCAAACTTCAAGGTACTCCTCCAATTATGACTTTGAATCGGTAAACCGAATAGATGTCATCGATGTAGCTGCTGAGGAGTACACTCAAGAGGTTCTAGGTTTCATTGATAATTCTTCGAGTGAAAATCTCAGTCAATCTTCTCGTCCCATCATAGCCAATTCTTCTCCTTCCCTCACTCCGTTTGAGGGAAGTGACTTCATCTTATAAGAAATTGAGGCGTTTCTCAAAGGTGACTCGATTCCCGATGGAATCGATAACCAAGAGATTGACCTCGAGAGGGATATTCTCATGCTTGAAAAATTATTAAACGAAGATCCCTCTCCTCTTCATGTTCTACCACAAACACTTCATAAGGAGGAAGTCAAAAATGTTGAGAAAACTGATGACTTCCCCGAGGTTGAACTTAAGGACTAGCCGCCTCATCTTGAATATGCATTTCTGGAGGGTGATGATAAATTACCCGTCATAATTGCCAAAGACTTAAGTGATGAGGAAAAGGCTGCTCTCATAAAGGTTTTGAAGTCTCATAAACAAGCAATTGCTTGGCGACTCTCCGACATCAAGGGCATTGACCCTGAATTTTGTACTCACAAGATTTTAATGGAGGACGACTTCAAACCTGGAGTTCAACAACAAAGAAGGGTGAATCCAAAAATTCACGAGGTTATCAAACAAGTGGTTTTAAAACTTCTTGATGCCGGATTGATTTACCCTATCTCGGACAGTCCTTGGGTCAGCCCAATTCATTGTGTTCCAAAAAAGGGTGGCATTACTGTTGTCACAAATGAGGAGAATGAGTTGATTCCAACTTGTTTGGTTACGGGATGGCGTGTCTGCATTGACTATCGTAAGTTAAATGACTTCACCCGTAAAGATCATTTTCCTCTGCCCTTTATGGATCAGATGCTCGAGAGATTAGTGGGGAATGAGTATTATTGCTTCCTTGATGGTTTCTCGGGTTACTTTTAGATTCCTATTGATCCGCAAGATCAGGAAAAGACCACGTTCACGTGCCCCTACGGAACTTTTGCTTATAAACGTATGCCATTCGGCTTATGTAATGCTCCGGGCACGTTTCAAAGATGTATGATGTCCATATTTTCCGACATGATCGGGAAAACTATGGAGGTCTTCATGGACGATTTTTCGGTCATTGGGGATTCATTTCAATCATGCCTCTCCCATTTAGACGACATGCTAAAACGTTGTGAAGACACAAAGTTATGTCTAAATTGGGAGAAGAGTCACTTTATGGTCAAAGAGGGCATTGTCCTCGGCCATAAAATTTCAAAGAACGGGATTGAGGTTGACAAAGCCAAAGTGGATGTCATTGCAAAATTACCTCATCCCACAACCATGAAAGGTGTTAGGAGCTTTTTGGGTCACGCCGGTTTCTATCGTAGGTTTATTCAAGATTTTTTTTAAAATCGCCCGGCCTATGACCCATCTCCTCGAAAAGGATGCTCCTTTTATCTTCTCCCCCGAGTGCATCGAAGCTTTTGAAACACTTAAGAAAAAGCTTACCGAGGCACCGATTCTTGTTGCCCCCGATTGGGACTTGCCCGTCGAGCTCATGTGTGATGCTTGTGATTATGCTATAGGGGCAGTCTTGGGGCAACGCAAAACAAAACATTTTCAACCGATACACT
This sequence comes from Artemisia argyi, assembly GCA_030686995.1. Taxonomy (NCBI): domain Eukaryota; kingdom Viridiplantae; phylum Streptophyta; class Magnoliopsida; order Asterales; family Asteraceae; genus Artemisia; species Artemisia argyi. The sequence goes on from CM060705.1 coordinate 8,105,727, forward strand.
ATGCCAGCCAAACTATGACCGAGGCTCAAAGTCATTACACCACTACCGAAAAAGAATTATTAGCTGTGGTGTATGCTTTTGAAAAATTCCGGCCATACTTGATACTGACCAAAAGCATAGTGTATACGGATCACTCGGCTTTGAAGTACCTTTTTGCAAAACAAGATGCAAAGCCGAGACTTCTTCGTTGGGTTCTCCTCCTACAGGAATTTGATATCATTATTCGTGATAAAAAAGGAGCTGAGAACCTAGCTGCCGATCATCTCTCCCGATTGGAAAACCCCCACCAAGATGTCTTCGAGAGGAAAGAAATTAATGAACATTCCCTCTCGAGACACTAAATGCGGTTACCTTTCGTGGAGACTCTAGTACCCCATGGTTTGCCGACTTTGCAAACTACCTTGCGGGTAACTTTGTGGTGAAAGGGATGTCGCCCCAACAAAAAAATAAATTCTTCAAAGATGTAAAACATTATTTCTCGGACGACCCCTACTTGTTCAAAATCTGTGCGGATCAAGTCATCCGGCGGTGTGTTTATGGCCAAGAAGCCGCTGAAATTCTTAAGGCTTGCCATGCTGGTCCCACGGGGGGCCATCACAATCCAAACTACACCGCCAAAAAGGTGTTTGACTCTGGTTTCTTTTGGCCCACGATTTACAAGGATGCCCAGGAATTAGTCAAATCTTGTGACGCTTGTCAACGTCACGGGAATATTTCACAAAAGAATGAAATGCCTCAAAATGCAATTCAAGTTTGTGAAATCTTTGACGTTTGGGGCATCGACTTTATGGGGCCATTTCCTTCTTCTCATGGCAACAAATACATACTCATGGCTGTTGACTACTTGTCAAAATGGGTTGAAGCGAAAGCTTTACCCATTAATGATGCCCGAGTTGTTGTAAAATTCTTGAAAGCTCTTTTCGCTCGATTTGGAACTCCACGTGCTATTATCAGTGATCGTGGTACGCACTTCTGTAATGACAAATTCGACAAAGTCATGCAAAAGTACGGTGTAACTCACCGTCTTTCTACTGCGTACCACCCTCAAACAAGTGGACAAGTAGAAGTTTCCAATCAAGGCATAAAGAGAATATTGGAAAGAACCGTAGGTGAAAATCGTGCATCGTGGTCGAACAAATTAGATGATGCACTTTGGGCTTTCCGTACGGCTTACAAAACACCCATTGGGTGTACGCCTTACAAGCTTGTGTACGGGAAAGCGTGCCATCTTCCGATCGAGCTTGAGCATAAAGCCTATTGGGCTCTCAAGCATGCCAATTTCGACCTCAAAACTGCGGGTGATCATAGGAAAGTTCAACTGAATGAATTAAATGAACTTCGTGATCAAGCTTACGAGAACTCTTTGATCTATAAAGAAAAGACAAAGAAGATACATGACTCAAAAATCAAAAACCGCGTTTTTAACGTTGGTGATCGAGTCCTTCTTTTCAACTCTATACTCAAGATCTTCTCGGGAAAGCTAAAAACCCGATGGACTGGTCCATTCACTATCGTTAAAGTTTATCCTTATGGCACCATCGAGTTATCACAAAATGACGGTCCTAATTTCAAAGTGAATGGACATCGTTTGAAACACTACTTTGGAGAGGACATACCATCCATGGTTGTCCCGGATCTCCAAACTTTCCCCAAGGACAATTAAATTCGGGGATCGAGTCAAGCTAGCGACTCGATGAACAAAAACAATAGCACAATACGGGTTTTCACCCGTATCTCTGACTTCCTTCTACTTTCTACCACCCTAGTGTGGGGGAATGGCCAACCCCCCACTATTTGAAAATGTATATATGTATATAAGTTCCAAAAAAAAAATGTGTATATATGTAGAAATAAAGTGAAATATGGTGTTTCCACAGTTAGATTCGAAAATTATCTTTTTACGTTCATAGATTCGACATAATAGCCGGGACTTTGAATATTGAGGACAATATTCATTTCTAAGTGTGGGGGGAAATTCTAGCAAATTTTATCGCAAAATACTTTCAAGTACCCCCGTTTTTGTCCAAAATTTTCAAAAATTTTTCACTTTATTTCAAAATTTTTGTGGTAATCAGCCCGCTGTGTCTAAACGACAAAAAGGATTGGCTAATCCAGGAGCAAATGGCTCTTGGTAAAGATAACTCAAATCCGTTTACGGCTTGCAATTTGCCCAAAATTGTATGGTTTCTCAACTCCCCATATCCTCAAAAGCAAATGAGTTGGCTAGCTCGCAAGATTATGGCTTGTGGTAAAGGCCGTGGAAAAACCATAATTGGTAATCAGCTCACCAAGATGTTGACTATTCCATCAAGAGCTGGCTAGTCCAGAAGCAAACGACTTTTGGTAAAGACTAATCAAATTCGTTGACAGCTGGTGGTTTGCTCAAAATCACACGGTTATCAGGTGTGCCACAGTTCTTACACCTGGCTACTCCAGAAGTGATGGCTTTTGGTAAAGAGTTTAACATCTATCAAGTTTTCCAAAAATATTGCTAGGGACTAGCAATAGTTTAGTGTGGGGGATTGATGAGTGCATAAACACTCATCATTTTTATCGTGTTTAAACTGCCAAAACATACAAAAACAATCGAAAAAGTCATCAAAATACTTAAATTATCCCAAGGATTGTTTTTTATGTGTTTTAAATGCAAAACGAACAAAAACAAATGAAAAACGATCAAAGTTTGCAATATTGGCAGTTTCAGTCCCCCAATTTTCAAAATTTGTCAAAAATAGTCCCTACGCATCCATTTTGAAAGAAAAGTCAACCCAAGTCCTTAAAAAATCAAAAGTTATCAAAAATGGACTTTGGGTGAAAAGTTTGGAAAATTTACATGACTGGTCCCTGGAGTTTGGAATTTTGCAAATATAGTTCCTGGGAATTTTAGAAAATAAAAAAAAAAAAAAAAAAAAAATTGCAAAATTGGCTTTTGGAATATGGAACTTGGCAACATTGGTCCTTCTTGGTACTTTTTGGGAATTACAATTTCAGCCCCTTGGTTTTGTGTAAATTGCAAACATGGTCCTTGTATGAAACTCTTATACCATCCGGACCCTTAAATAAAACCAAAACCAAATTTAACCCAAACCAAACACACTCCAAAGCCCACCCCTTATTACTCCAAGTCCAAGCCCACTCCACAACACCCTCCAAGCCCACTCATCAACACCCTCATCCCACTCCACAAACACCCCGTTTAATAATACTACTCCCACCCTCGGTCAACACTTTGACCCCCCAACCATTGACCACCTCCTCCTTCCACCTCAGCCTGCTACCAGCCAACCCCCCTCATCATCACCCCTATTCTCCCCTGCAACACTCAAAACCCACCCCTTGCACTCCAAACCAAAAGCAAAACTCCAAAAATACACTGCTGGCCTCAATAATCAAAGAAGCAGACAAAAGGGAGTTTGGCGCCAAGAAATTTAAACGGCCAAGAGTAACTATAACAATCCAATGGTCACAATTGGTGCTGGGAAAAGACAAAGGAGTGCCCAAGAACCCTAATTTGGGGATATAAAAGCTGAAGAGATGCAGCTGAGAAGGAGAGTAGTTTTTAGCTTATTTAATTTTATGTCAAAGTTAATGTAATTTACTTTTTTTCAAGCAAACAATTAGATTGTAATCTGTTTTATTTTAGATTAATAATTAGTAAATTAGTTTAAAAATACATAAAATCAAATTTTTATAATTTTTTAGGATTCCCATGATAGTTAATTAGATTTGTAAAATTTTTCTTAATTTTCTAAGTCTTTTTAGTATTTTTAATAATTCTAATTAGTTTAATTAGTTAATAAATAGATAATTAGTAATTAATTAATAATTAATAATTAAATAGTGTAAAAATAATTTTTCTTTTTCTTAAAATTTTCTTTATTTATTAGGATTGTAAAAATAATAATTTTACACTTGTAACCCTTTCCGTCCATCAGTTGTACTTTTTGTTTCGTTCGTCTGCGTACGTTTTTAATTAAAACGTACGTTTTCTGGTTTTAGCTCAAATCTTCTTAATCTAAATACCAGTAATCAATCACTTAGCTTTCCTAAGCTATTTAATTTCATAATTCTCAAATAATTCTTATCACAACCATTTTCTGTGAATAATCACCCGATCACAAGTACGCTAAAGCACAATCCACACCTCGTCGGGACATAACGACCTGGTGATACCCTTTATTACCCGGAAGCATTAGTCTAGGCTATTTGACTTTGTTGACCATTCTTTGGTCAATATAAGTTGACGGTTTAGCATCAATCAATTTTTGGGGCCGCTGCCGGGGAGATGTGCGCGTTTCTATAGCGTCATTTGAGATTAGTGTTATTTCATCTCATTCACTGTACAAATACCACCACTCTTGTAAATTTTAAATCAAAATACAAAAAAGTCATTAACACTTTTCCTAAAGTGTTAAAACACCAAAAAAATTGAAAACAACAAAACAGATCGTAACGTTTTCTGAATCGGTTATCTTTTAAGGTGATTCTTAAAGAGAAACGATTTTAGATTACGAGACGATACCAAAAATATTGTCCAAAAGTTTTTAAACCCATACACAAAAACCCAAAAACATCCGTCTTTTCTTGTTAATAATAATAATACATAAAAACCAACCGTCGCAAACCAAGACAGAACACCTACCAACTGGGGGTGTGAACATAATCAGTTCCCAAACAAAAGATAAAAACTTGCCTTTGTATCCTTGTGAGTGGTGTACCTTTCTTAAAGAAGCCATTCACTCGTGATTATTGGTTTAAGTTCACTGTGGATTTGCCTCGATTTTGTTTTAATTGGTTTTTGTTCCTAGTGCATGCGCACTCGCTCTTCTAGGTCTACTAGCCCATTACGTGAGCTTATAAGAAAACTTCGAAGACCTCGTAGACGTTCAGCACCAACAGTCGGATCTGAGATCCGTACTGTTGCCACACCCACTGTCACCATGGCGGAAGACCGCCCCATGTGTGAGCTTCTCCAAGCACCCATCGAGGGTTACGGAGATGCCATTGTTGTCCCAGCCATCATGGCTGATAGTTTTGAGCTCAAAACCGGGTTACTCAATCTTGTAACCTCAAGTCAATTCTACGGTTTTGAGAGGGACGATCCTCATGCTCATATTCGATGGTTCAATAAAATCACATCAACCATCAAGTACAAAAATGTCCCTTGTGAAGCAATAAAACTTCTTCTCTTCCCATTCTCCTTGGAGGGACAAGCCCGGATTTGGCTTGAAAAACAACCTCCTCGATCTATTGAGACATGGGAAGATCTTGTCAAAAAATTTGTGCATGAATTCTTCCCACCTTCCAAGACTACGAGTCTTAAGAACGAAATCACCAAGTACACTAAAAAATATGATGAATCTTTTGGTGAAGCGTGGGATCGTTTCAAAGAATTACTTCGCAAGTGTCCACATCAACTCGATACCTTTTACAATGGCGTGAGCCAAGCTGATCAGGATTCTCTCAATGACTCCGCGGGAGGTAATTTCTTAAGTAGAACCACAAAAGAAGCTTTGCAAATCATAGAAAACAATTCCAAGGTCCGCTCTACACGATGCAAACCGATTGTTTCTCAAATCAATGCGGGACCTTCTACTTCATCTTCTGTGAGTCAATCTAGCACGGATACTAAGACTTACAAGCTCACTGAAGCGATCCAAGCTTTGGTTCTCGCCCAAACAAAGAAAGTTTCATTTCCACAACATCCTCCCCCTATTGAGGTTAAAAAAGTGGAAGTCTGTGTGACTTGTGGTGGGCCACATGCCTACTACAATTGCACATTTACTGATGGTACTCCATATGAAGCTCATGCTGTAGCCGGGTCCCAAAATCAAGGAGGCAATCAATATCGCCCTCCTATGGACCCTAGCTATCATCCTCAACATCATTATCCTGGACCTCCTGGTTTTAATCAAAACCAAAATGTCCAAAACCGTGGCCAAAATCAAAATAGAGCGAACCAAGGTTATCAAAACCAAGGTAACTTCAATCAGGGTCATGGTTTTCACAATCAAAACCAAGGGTTCCAAAATCAAGGTTTCCAACATCAAAATCAAGGAAACTTTAATCGGAACCAAGGTCAGGGTAATTTCAATCCGGGATATTTTCATGTAAACAACAACCCTAATCAGGGTAATTTTCAAAATCAAGGTCCCAATCCGAACAATCGAGCTCCAAATATTCCTAATCCGAATCAAGCCATTGTTCCAACCGGGCCTTCATCTGACGAGTTGTTGAAACAATTCATGAAGTCCCAAGAAGAGTTGAACAAGTTGCTGGTCAGCCAGATTTCTGACATCAAGAAGTCTTTAAATGATCGACCCTCGGGCTCAGGTACTACTTTACCGAGCAACACGATCGCTAACCCGAGGGGCGATGCTAAGGCGATCACAACACGAAGTGGTGCTTCAAATGATGAACCCGCGATTCCCACTACCTCTTCTTCCTCTCCTCCAAAGGTAGTGGATCGTGAACCTGAGGTGACAAAGGACAAGGTGCAAACTCCTAGCCCACAAAGTACAGCACACGTCCAACCTCAGGTTATTCCTGAAACCAGATGTAAGCCTGGAGTTATCTTTGATCCACCAGTAACTCCACTGGACAACCCTAAATCCAAAACTTCTATTCCCTATCCATCACGTCTCAGTGAACAAAAGCTCCGCGAAAAACTAATCACCAAATGGATAAATTTTTCCAAATCTTCCAAGATTTGCATTTTGATATCAGCTTCGCGGATGCTATTCTCTTGATGCCCAAGTTTGCATCGACAATCAAAAATCTGTTGAGTAGTAAAGAGAAACTCTTTGAGATGGCAAGAACTCCTCTGAATGAGAATTGCTCTGCAGTTCTTTTGAAAAAGCTTCCTGAAAAGCTTGGGGATCCCGGGAAATTCCTCATTCCTTGTACTTTCCCGGGTATGGTTGAATGCTTCGCCTTGGCCGATCTAGGTGCTAGCATTAACCTGATGCCATATTCTGTATGGAAGAAACTCTCTCTTCCCGAACTTACTCCCACGTGCATGACTTTAGAGCTTGCCGATCGTTCAATTTCTCGTCCCATCGGCATTGCCGAGGACGTGTTTGTTAGAGTGGGAAAGTTCCATTTTCCGGCAGATTTTGTGATTGTTGACTTTGATGCCGATTCAAGGGTCCCTCTCATTCTTGGAAGGGGATTCCTTAGAACTGGGCGTGCTCTCATCGATGTATTTGAGCAAGAGATCACATTGCGTGTTGGAACGGAAGTCATTACCTTCAACCTCGATCAAACTTCAAGGTACTCCTCCAATTATGACTTTGAATCGGTAAACCGAATAGATGTCATCGATGTAGCTGCTGAGGAGTATACTCAAGAGGTTCTAGGTTTCATTGATAATTCTTCGAGTGAAAATCTCAGTCAATCTTCTCGTCCCATCATAGCCAATTCTTCTCCTTCCCTCACTCCGTTTGAGGGAAGTGACTTCATCTTAGAAGAAATTGAGGCGTTTCTCAAAGGTGACTCGATTCCCGATGGAATCGATAACCAAGAGATTGACCTCGAGAGGGATATTCTCATGCTTGAAAAATTATTAAACGAAGATCCCTCTCCTCTTCATGTTCTACCACAAACACTTCATAAGGAGGAAGTCAAAAATGTTGAGAAAACTGATGACTTCCCCGAGGTTGAACTTAAGGACTAGCCGCCTCATCTTGAATATGCATTTCTGGAGGGTGATGATAAATTACCCGTCATAATTGCCAAAGACTTAAGTGATGAGGAAAAGGCTGCTCTCATAAAGGTTTTGAAGTCTCATAAACAAGCAATTGCTTGGCGACTCTCCGACATCAAGGGCATTGACCCTGAATTTTGTACTCACAAGATTTTAATGGAGGACGACTTCAAACCTGCAGTTCAACAACAAAGAAGGGTGAATCCAAAAATTCACGAGGTTATCAAACAAGTGGTTTTAAAACTTCTTGATGCCGGATTGATTTACCCTATCTCGGACAGTCCTTGGGTCAGCCCAATTCATTGTGTTCCAAAAAAGGGTGGCATTACTGTTGTCACAAATGAGGAGAATGAGTTGATTCCAACTCGTTTGGTTACGGGATGGCGTGTCTGCATTGACTATCGTAAGTTAAATGACTTCACCCGTAAAGATCATTTTCCTCTGCCCTTTATGGATCAGATGCTCGAGAGATTAGTGGGGAATGAGTATTATTGCTTCCTTGATGGTTTCTCGGGTTACTTTTAGATTCCTATTGATCCGCAAGATCAGGAAAAGACCACGTTCACGTGCCCCTACGGAACTTTTGCTTATAAACGTATGCCATTCGGCTTATGTAATGCTCCGGGCACGTTTCAAAGATGTATGATGTCCATATTTTCCGACATGATCGGGAAAACTATGGAGGTCTTCATGGACGATTTTTCGGTCATTGGGGATTCATTTCAATCATGCCTCTCCCATTTAGACGACATGCTAAAACGTTGTGAAGACACAAAGTTATGTCTAAATTGGGAGAAGAGTCACTTTATGGTCAAAGAGGGCATTGTCCTCGGCCATAAAATTTCAAAGAACGGGATTGAGGTTGACAAAGCCAAAGTGGATGTCATTGCAAAATTACCTCATCCCACAACCATGAAAGGTGTTAGGAGCTTTTTGGGTCACGCCGGTTTCTATCGTAGGTTTATTCAAGATTTTTTTTAAAATCGCCCGGCCTATGACCCATCTCCTCGAAAAGGATGCTCCTTTTATCTTCTCCCCCGAGTGCATCGAAGCTTTTGAAACACTTAAGAAAAAGCTTACCGAGGCACCGATTCTTGTTGCCCCCGATTGGGACTTGCCCGTCGAGCTCATGTGTGATGCTTGTGATTATGCTATAGGGGCAGTCTTGGGGCAACGCAAAACAAAACATTTTCAACCGATACACTATGCCAGCAAAACTATGACCGAGGCTCAAAGTCATTACACCACTACCGAAAAAGAATTATTAGCTGTGGTGTATGCTTTTGAAAAATTCCGGCCATACTTGATACTGACCAAAAGCATAGTGTATACGGATCACTCGGCTTTGAAGTACCTTTTTGCAAAACAAGATGCAAAGCCGAGACTTCTTCGTTGGGTTCTCCTCCTACAGGAATTTGATATCATTATTCGTGATAAAAAAGGAGCTGAGAACCTAGCTGCCGATCATCTCTCCCGATTGGAAAACCCCCACCAAGATGTCTTCGAGAGGAAAGAAATTAATGAACATTCCCTCTCGAGACACTAAATGCGGTTACCTTTCGTGGAGACTCTAGTACCCCATGGTTTGCCGACTTTGCAAACTACCTTGCGGGTAACTTTGTGGTGAAAGGGATGTCATCCCAACAAAAAAATAAATTCTTCAAAGATGTAAAACATTATTTCTGGGACGACCCCTACTTGTTCAAAATCTGTGCGGATCAAGTCATCCGGCGGTGTGTTTATGGCCAAGAAGCCGCTGAAATTCTTAAGGCTTGCCATGCTGGTCCCACGGGGGGCCATCACAATCCAAACTACACCGCCAAAAAGGTGTTTGACTCTGGTTTCTTTTGGCCCACGATTTACAAGGATGCCCAGGAATTAGTCAAATCTTGTGACGCTTGTCAACGTCACGGGAATATTTCACAAAAGAATGAAATGCCTCAAAATGCAATTCAAGTTTGTGAAATCTTTGACGTTTGGGGCATCGACTTTATGGGGCCATTTCCTTCTTTTCATGGCAACAAATACATACTCATGGCTGTTGACTACTTGTCAAAATGGGTTGAAGCGAAAGCTTTACCCATTAATGATGCCCGAGTTGTTGTAAAATTCTTGAAAGCTCTTTTCGCTCGATTTGGAACTCCACGTGCTATTATCAGTGATCGTGGTACGCACTTCTGTAATGACAAATTCGACAAAGTCATGCAAAAGTACGGTGTAACTCACCGTCTTTCTACTGCGTACCACCCTCAAACAAGTGGACAAGTAGAAGTTTCCAATCAAGGCATAAAGAGAATATTGGAAAGAACCGTAGGTGAAAATCGTGCATCGTGGTCGAACAAATTAGATGATGCACTTTGGGCTTTCCGTACGGCTTACAAAACACCCATTGGGTGTACGCCTTACAAGCTTGTGTACGGGAAAGCGTGCCATCTTCCGATCGAGCTTGAGCATAAAGCCTATTGGGCTCTCAAGCATGCCAATTTTGACCTCAAAACTGCGGGTGACCATAGGAAAGTTCAACTGAATGAATTAAATGAACTTCGTGATCAAGCTTACGAGAACTCTTTGATCTATAAAGAAAAGACAAAGAAGATACATGACTCAAAAATCAAAAACCGCGTTTTTAACGTTGGTGATCGAGTCCTTCTTTTCAACTCTATACTCAAGATCTTCTCGGGAAAGCTAAAAACCCGATGTACTGGTCCATTCACTATCGTTAAAGTTTATCCTTATGGCACCATCGAGTTATCACAAAATGACGGTCCTAATTTCAAAGTGAATGGACATCGTTTGAAACACTACTTTGGAGAGGACATACCATCCATGGTTGTCCCGGATCTCCAAACTTTCCCCAAGGACAATTAAATTCGAGGATCGAGTTAAGCTAGCGACTCGATGAACAAAAACAATAGCACAATACGGGTTTTCACCCGTATCTCTGACTTCCTTCTACTTTCTACCACCCTAGTGTGGGGGAATGGCCAACCCCCCACTATTTGAAAATGTATATATGTATATAAGTTCCAAAAAAAAATGTGTATATATGTAGAAATAAAGTGAAATATGGTGTTTCCACAGTTAGATTCGAAAATTATCTTTTTACGTTCATAGATTCGACATAATAGCCGGGACTTTGAATATTGAGGACAATATTCATTTCTAAGTGTGGGGGGAAATTCTAGCGAATTTTATCGCAAAATACTTTCAAGTACCCCCGTTTTTGTCCAAAATTTTCAAAAATTTTTCACTTTATTTCAAAATTTTTGTGGTAATCAGCCCGCTGTGTCTAAACGACAAAAAGGATTGGCTAATCCAGGAGCAAATGGCTCTTGGTAAAGATAACTCAAATCCGTTTACGGCTTGCAATTTGCCCAAAATTGTATGGTTTCTCAACTCCCCATATCCTCAAAAGCAAATGAGTTGGCTAGCTCGCAAGATTATGGCTTGTGGTAAAGGCCGTGGAAAAACCATAATTGGTAATCAGCTCACCAAGATGTTGACTATTCCATCAAGATCTGGCTAGTCCAGAAGCAAACGACTTTTGGTAAAGACTAATCAAATTCGTTGACAGCTGGTGGTTTGCTCAAAATCACACGGTTATCAGGTGTGCCACAGTTCTTACACCTGGCTACTCCAGAAGTGATGGCTTTTGGTAAAGAGTTTAACATCTATCAAGTTTTCCAAAAATATTGCTAGGGACTAGCAATAGTTTAGTGTGGGGGATTGATGAGTGCATAAACACTCATCATTTTTATCGTGTTTAAACTGCCAAAACATACAAAAACAATCGAAAAAGTCATCAAAATACTTAAATTATCCCAAGGATTGTTTTTTATGTGTTTTAAATGCAAAACGAACAAAAACAAATGAAAAACGATCAAAGTTTGCAATATTGGCAGTTTCAGTCCCCCAATTTTCAAAATTTGTCAAAAATAGTCCCTACGCATCCATTTTGAAAGAAAAGTCAACCCAAGTCCTTAAAAAATCAAAAGTTATCAAAAATGGACTTTGGGTGAAAAGTTTGGAAAATTTACATGACTGGTCCCTGGAGTTTGGAATTTTGCAAATATAGTTCCTGGGAATTTTAGAAAATAAAAAAAAAAAAAAAAAAAAAATTGCAAAATTGGCTTTTGGAATATGGAACTTGGCAACATTGGTCCTTCTTGGTACTTTTTGGGAATTACAATTTCAGCCCCTTGGTTTTGTGTAAATTGCAAACATGGTCCTTGTATGAAACTCTTATACCATCCGGACCCTTAAATAAAACCAAAACCAAATTTAACCCAAACCAAACACACTCCAAAGCCCACCCCTTATTACTCCAAGTCCAAGCCCACTCCACAACACCCTCCAAGCCCACTCATCAACACCCTCATCCCACTCCACAAACACCCCGTTTAATAATACTACTCCCACCCTCGGTCAACACTTTGACCCCCCAACCATTGACCACCTCCTCCTTCCACCTCAGCCTGCTACCAGCCAACCCCCCTCATCATCACCCCTATTCTCCCCTGCAACACTCAAAACCCACCCCTTGCACTCCAAACCAAAAGCAAAACTCCAAAAATACACTGCTGGCCTCAATAATCAAAGAAGCAGACAAAAGGGAGTTTGGCGCCAAGAAATTTAAACGGCCAAGAGTAACTATAACAATCCAATGGTCACAATTGGTGCTGGGAAAAGACAAAGGAGTGCCCAAGAACCCTAATTTGGGGATATAAAAGCTGAAGAGATGCAGCTGAGAAGGAGAGTAGTTTTTAGCTTATTTAATTTTATGTCAAAGTTAATGTAATTTACTTTTTTTCAAGCAAACAATTAGATTGTAATCTGTTTTATTTTAGATTAATAATTAGTAAATTAGTTTAAAAATACATAAAATCAAATTTTTATAATTTTTTAGGATTCCCATGATAGTTAATTAGATTTGTAAAATTTTTCTTAATTTTCTAAGTCTTTTTAGTATTTTTAATAATTCTAATTAGTTTAATTAGTTAATAAATAGATAATTAGTAATTAATTAATAATTAATAATTAAATAGTGTAAAAATAATTTTTCTTTTTCTTAAAATTTTCTTTATTTATTAGGATTGTAAAAATAATAATTTTACACTTGTAACCCTTTCCGTCCATCAGTTGTACTTTTTGTTTCGTTCGTCTGCGTACGTTTTTAATTAAAACGTACGTTTTCTGGTTTTAGCTCAAATCTTCTTAATCTAAATACCAGTAATCAATCACTTAGCTTTCCTAAGCTATTTAATTTCATAATTCTCAAATAATTCTTATCACAACCATTTTCTGTGAATAATCACCCGATCACAAGTACGCTAAAGCACAATCCACACCTCGTCGGGACATAACGACCTGGTGATACCCTTTATTACCCGGAAGCATTAGTCTAGGCTATTTGACTTTGTTGACCATTCTTTGGTCAATATAAGTTGACGGTTTAGCATCAATCAATTTTTGGGGCCGCTGCCGGGGAGATGTGCGCGTTTCTATAGCGTCATTTGAGATTAGTGTTATTTCATCTCATTCACTGTACAAATACCACCACTCTTGTAAATTTTAAATCAAAATACAAAAAAGTCATTAACACTTTTCCTAAAGTGTTAAAACACCAAAAAAATTGAAAACAACAAAACAGATCGTAACGTTTTCTGAATCGGTTATCTTTTAAGGTGATTCTTAAAGAGAAACGATTTTAGATTACGAGACGATACCAAAAATATTGTCCAAAAGTTTTTAAACCCATACACAAAAACCCAAAAACATCCGTCTTTTCTTGTGAATAATAATAATACATAAAAACCAACCGTCGCAAACCAAGACAGAACACCTACCAACTGGGGGTGTGAACATAATCAGTTCCCAAACAAAAGATAAAAACTTGCCTTTGTATCCTTGTGAGTGGTGTACCTTTCTTAAAGAAGCCATTCACTCGTGATTATTGGTTTAAGTTCACTGTGGATTTGCCTCGATTTTGTTTTAATTGGTTTTTGTTCCTAGTGCATGCGCACTCGCTCTTCTAGGTCTACTAGCCCATTACGTGAGCTTATAAGAAAACCTCGAAGACCTCGTAGACGTTCAGCACCAACAGTCGGATCTGAGATCCGTACTGTTGCCACACCCACTGTCACCATGGCGGAAGACCGCCCCATGTGTGAGCTTCTCCAAGCACCCATCGAGGGTTACGGAGATGCCATTGTTGTCCCAGCCATCATGGCTGATAGTTTTGAGCTCAAAACCGGGTTACTCAATCTTGTAACCTCAAGTCAATTCTACGGTTTTGAGAGGGACGATCCTCATGCTCATATTCGATGGTTCAATAAAATCACATCAACCATCAAGTACAAAAATGTCCCTTGTGAAGCAATAAAACTTCTTCTCTTCCCATTCTCCTTGGAGGGACAAGCCCGGATTTGGCTTGAAAAACAACCTCCTCGATCTATTGAGACATGGGAAGATCTTGTCAAAAAATTTGTGCATGAATTCTTCCCACCTTCCAAGACTACGAGTCTTAAGAACGAAATCACCAAGTACACTAAAAAATATGATGAATCTTTTGGTGAAGCGTGGGATCGTTTCAAAGAATTACTTCGCAAGTGTCCACATCAACTCGATACCTTTTACAATGGCGTGAGCCAAGCTGATCAGGATTCTCTCAATGCCTCCGCGGGAGGTAATTTCTTAAGTAGAACCACAAAAGAAGCTTTGCAAATCATAGAAAACAATTCCAAGGTCCGCTCTACACGATGCAAACCGATTGTTTCTCAAATCAATGCGGGACCTTCTACTTCATCTTCTGTGAGTCAATCTAGCACGGATACTAAGACTTACAAGCTCACTGAAGCGATCCAAGCTTTGGTTCTCGCCCAAACAAAGAAAGTTTCATTTCCACAACATCCTCCCCCTGTTGAGGTTAAAAAAGTGGAAGTCTGTGTGACTTGTGGTGGGCCACATGCCTACTACAATTGCACAGCTACTGATGGTACTCCATATGAAGCTCATGCTGTAGCCGGGTCCCAAAATCAAGGAGGCAATCAATATCGCCCTCCTATGGACCCTAGCTATCATCCTCAACATCATTATCCTGGACCTCCTGGTTTTAATCAAAACCAAAATGTCCAAAACCGTGGCCAAAATCAAAATAGAGCGAACCAAGGTTATCAAAACCAAGGTAACTTCAATCAGGGTCATGGTTTTCACAATCAAAACCAAGGGTTCCAAAATCAAGGTTTCCAACATCAAAATCAAGGAAACTTTAATCGGAACCAAGGTCAGGGTAATTTCAATCCGGGATATTTTCATGTAAACAACAACCCTAATCAGGGTAATTTTCAAAATCAAGGTCCCAATCCGAACAATCGAGCTCCAAATATTCCTAATCCGAATCAAGCCATTGTTCCAACCGGGCCTTCATCTGACGAGTTGTTGAAACAATTCATGAAGTCCCAAGAAGAGTTGAACAAGTTGCTGGTCAGCCAGATTTCTGACATCAAGAAGTCTTTAAATGATCGACCCTCGGGCTCAGGTACTACTTTACCGAGCAACACGATCGCTAACCCGAGGGGCGATGCTAAGGCGATCACAACACGAAGTGGTGCTTCAAATGATGAACCCGCGATTCCCACTACCTCTTCTTCCTCTCCTCCAAAGGTAGTGGATCGTGAACCTGAGGTGACAACAGGGTACCTTAGCTTGTGACTGTGGAGGCTTTTGGAAGTACCAAGTTTTGGAATTGGTAGGTGGACTTTACCTAGCTTGTTTATAACAAGCTAGGAGCTTGTTGCTTCTTCAAGAAGGTCTAGTTAAGCTAGTACCAAGGTTTACCATTTTCAGTATTCATTTTTCAAGTTCTTAGGGTAATAGTAGCATGCTGTGTAATTAGTGATTGTTAGTGTAATTTGTTGTTTAAATCTGCTTAATCTAGCTTCCTTGTGGTACTTATGTGTTGTTAGAAGTAGTTTAGTTCATTAGAAATAGTTTTGATGAGATTTGAAACATTTGCTTCATTAACTGTCACAATTTAAAAGTTGGTATTTATTGGATAAAAGCAGTTAAAATTGGTCCCTGAGTGCTTAACTCAACTCCACACATCATATTGAAACATAATCAAGTGGACTTAGGGATTAAATTCTTGAAAAGCTTTGAAAAGTTGTGTAGAACTGTCATTAAAGGGTGTTTGGATCATGCTGTTTGGCTGAGCTCTAGTTGTTTTTTAGTGTATTTCTTGGTTTAGATTAACTGCTTAGGGTCATACTAAGTCAAATTGATCATCAACTCAGTCCCAACTCTACCCAAAGTCAAAATCACAACAATCTTACCCACACAGTTAACTGTGTGGGTCTTGGAGTCCAAAAAGCATGCACACTGATTTGAAAGTTGATAATTTTCATTAGTTTAACATCATTTAAACTTATCAGTGTATTTTAAGTCATTTAATCAAGATCTAAACTCATTAAAGTCAATTTTCAAGTTTTACTCAAAAAGTCAAAATTGCAATATCAGATTTTTGCAAAAATTGGGTGAATTTTCATGATTTTTGTGTTGTGATTTGGGATTTGAAAATTCTTGTGTGTCGACTCTACCAGCTGAACTTGTGATTTCTACAATTTTTATATTTTTGTGATTTTCTTCAGTGGACCAAATTGCCCTTGTAACACAGCTGCAGGGCAAGCTTGTGCCCTGCTTCAGCAGACTCAACTCACCCCACCATCTTTGGTGGTCATTTGTGGTTAACCCAGTGGGTCCCACACCTCATACTTGAGTTCTCCCAACCCCCCTCCTACCAGGGATTAAGGGTTGACCATTGGTTTGACCATTTGACTTGTGGACCCCACCTTATTTTGCTCCCAAACTCTGTCCCCATTCTGTCTCAGAATTGCAATAAGCAAGTGCTTATTTGTGTTTTGTAGCTTATTTAAGCTACTTATTTGGTTGAATCTTGGTTATTCATGTTCATGTAACTCAGAGAAACCAGCTTTAACCATGGTGGACCCCACATACTCCAATTTGAGCTTAAATCCCTCCACAGTCAACAAAAGTCAACTGTTTGGGTGAATAAGCTCTCAAGTGCTTATTTCTGGGTTACATCAAAAGTGTTTTCATAAAAAGTTTTAGTTTTTAGTGTATAATCAGTTTGGAAAAAGAAAAAAACCCCAAAAACCAACTTTAATTATAGTGATAGCTTCTACTTAATAGGAATTATCATTTTAATTTTCTTTTTAGCTTATTTATAAGGAATATATCATTTTTATATTTTTAGTAATTCTCTTTTAGGTTAAAGTAATTCTAGAAATTTTTCCAGATTTTTATTTTGTCTTTTAGTGGTTTTTAGAATTAATTTTAGTTTAATTAATTATTAATTAATATTAAGTAATTAAATAGCATAATTAGATTTTATAAAGTACAACCTAGTTTTTATAATTTTTCTAACTTTTAATTAAGTTAAAACATTTTTATAAATTTTTCTAGAATTTGTACTGTTTGTTTTCTATTTTTTATAATTTAATTAGTTTAATTGGTAATTAATTAATAATTAGATTAATAATTAGTAAATTAGTTTAAAAATACATAAAATCAAATTTTTATAATTTTTTAGGATTCCCATGATGGTTAATTAGATTTTTAAATTTTTTCTTAATTTTCTAAGTCTTTTTAGTATTTTTAATAATTCTAATTAGTTTAATTAGTTAATAAATAGATAATTAGTAATTAATTAATAATTAATAATTAAATAGTGTAAAAATAATTTTTCTTTTTCTTAAAATTTTCTTTATTTATTAGGATTGTAAAAATAATAATTTTACACTTGTAACCCTTTCCGTCCATCAGTTGTACTTTTTGTTTCGTTCGTCTACGTACGTTTTTAATTAAAACGTACGTTTTCATGTTTTAGCTCAAATCTTCTTAATCTAAATACTAGTAATCAATCACTTAGCTTTCCTAAGCTATTTAATTTCATAATTCTCAAATAATTCTTATCAAAACCCTTTTCTGTGAATAATCACCCGATCACAAGTACGCTAAAGCACAATCCACACCTCGTCGGGACATAACGACCTGGTGATACCCTTTATTACCCGGAAGCATTGGTCTAGGCTATTTGACTTTGTTGACCATTCTTTGGTCAATATAAGTTGACGGTTTAGCATCAATCACAGAGGGTCATTTTTTATTCTATCCCCAAAAAGCCCATCAATTTCGCTGCAAATGGGCAGCGAAATAAATCCCTACACGTGTCATCTTCTTATTAATCCAAAAGTTAACTAAAAAATAAAATAAACAAATCACCTAGCATTTGCGGCGAATTATATATCTCTCTTAGACACTGGGATCCACCTCAATAAAAAAAAACAAAAGAAAAAAACAATTTGTTGCTTTGGTGCAGCGATATATTACAAAAAAAAGGCACACATCGCTTTCAACTATTACAACATACCTTTCAAACCCTAAAATTTTTAATATTTATAAGTTTTTTATATAACAAACTTTATTCGTTAAATATTTGGCAAATATATAGCGAATTCGTTATAAAAAAAATATCGTTGCGAAGAGCTCTAAATTACGAACAAAACGAGCCCAATATTGATATGCTTTTGACGTACGTACGATTTTATAAAAAATATTAAAGTTTGACATATATATATATATATATATATATATATATATATATATATATATATATATATATATATATATATATATATATATATATATATATATATATATATATAGAATTGGGATCTAATAAGATCATTCTTAAAATTAGAAAAATAAGATCTAATCAAGAACCAATAAGAGGATGACAAGTGGCATTGAGGGTAACTTAAGCATTTATTGTAATTAAAATTATTTATTAATCTAAAAGGGCATTGAGGGTATTTTGCACATCTTTTTTTTTTCTTTAACCCTAAAAATAGCCTCACCCTTCCATCACAATAACAAATAGCCTCACTTTATTCCCTCATCATCTCCTCTCCTCTCCTCACTCATACGATTTTCCGGCGATCAAAAGGCCACCGCCGGTGACAATTATAACAGCCGCAACCTTTTTTTCTTTATCAAATCCCGCTACAACCCAGTTAAACCCGCTATAAATTGCTCACATGACCTCTATCATTTCAGCCAAAAACACGGATTGGTTTTCCGGCGAGGTACTACAATTTTTCTCCGATCTGTCAAAACCACCTAACCCCCATATGATTCTAGGTAAAAACGCCATAGATCTGATGTATCACACATTTTCCGCCAAGGATTCGTTATCTAGATCGGGCTTGGTTTTCTGGCGAGGCTTAGTTTTTCTGGCGAGATGATACATGCCGGAGCAGCTTTCTTTTCGACGATGGTGGATGGCTCAGTTGCGACGGGGTCGGTTTGATACACATATCTATTTATATCGAAGGAAACACCGAAGCAAGATACACAAATCTGCTGATGAATATGCCCTTTTGTTTATGTTTATTAGTAAAAAGTTTGCTTGCTTAATGAGCCAAGTATAAAGAATTATAATTTTCTAGATTCTTTTTTGAAAATAAATGGTGCTATTACGTATTTCTTATTATTGCGTTTGCACTCTATTAAATCTAGCATAAATAGTACATTGTGAGTGTTTATGTATCAGATTTGTATAAAATATGGTGGAGCTTTACATTCGGTTTATCCGGTGTACCGGAATCTGCTGTCATAAGCTGTTTTTTTATGGCCGGTACACCGGGTACATCATGATATGTGTCGCCGGTACACTGGATACATCATACCGTTGTTGTCGTCGGTATTCGGTTTTGATTTTGAAGATTTATTGTAGTAGTGTAGTAGTTTTTGGTACACAAGATCTGTATATGTATCTCATATGATTATGTATCTGCTTCTGGGTATTGCACGGATTCCGGGCTGTTCTGTTTTAGTTTGAAGATTTATTGTAATGTAGCAGTTTTTTTAGATAGGTTCTTGATACACATATCTGTATATGTATCCGGGTAAAAGCACGGATTCCGGTGAATCTGCTGCTGTTCCATTTTGGTTTGAAAATTTATTGTAGTAGTGTACCAGCTTTTTGTATAAAAAATAGATTTTGAAAAATTTTAAAAAAAATGACCACATTTTGATTTGAATTCTCCAGAATACCCTTGAACCCTATTTAATTACTAATAATGTCACTCATTTAATGTTATTATCATCAAACACAAATACAATGATCCAATGGTCCATATTGGGTCTTACTTTTAGAACTTTAAGGTTGATCTCACAATAACCCTCCCCTATATATATATATATATATATATATATATTATATAACAGGAGGCATTTGAAGAATATGCCACCTCATTGCCCAGTCAATGCCCAGTAATTCATTATCAGCCAAGTCATCAGCCATGTCATCACATTCTGTCATGTAAGCAATTTTTATAATTTATTTTGTATTTTTTAATTTATTTATTTCAAAATTATGGCAATTGTTCATGTAAGCAACTATTAAACTAATTAAAATCGGAATAAATTTTTAAAAATAGGGCATTGCCAGAATTCGAACTTGGGATGGCAGGCACAACTAAACAACACCTCAACCATTGAAGCATTCCAATGGTTGTGATAAAATTTGCAACTCAAAACCTATATCCTAACGTTTACAAAATATGACAAATTCTGTAAAACATATATATTCCTTATTAAAAAAACATACGTATATTTTGCAAAGAAAAACCCTAATCCGAAAACTCTGAACTCTCTCCATCAAGAAAACTCTATCATGATTTTAGGGTTTTAAATTTGAAGATCCTTCTATAAAGATCAGTCAACCCAGGTGTGATCTTTTTCCTATCGAGTATGTATGTAATCCATGAAATTCTTTGTTGTTAGGTTTTTTAGTGTGTCACTTGCAGATGACGTGTAGCAAAAATAATTCATCTGATTCTTTTAAATTAAGACTGCAGGGATCCATGACAGAATGTGCTCGACAGTACCATCGACAAGCACGCGTCACAGAAAAACTAGGGCTTTTCCACAGGATTTGTTGCATCCTGTAATTTTATCGCTTAAACATCATACATGTTCCATTTTTCATGTAGTCTGTTAATTGGAGCTATCTTTTAAAACAAAGGAGGAATATGCCACCATGAAGAAAAAGTAAGTATTAATTATCTCTATATCGATAGTTTCTTTTAGATAAATAATTTTGTTATCTATTTATCTTCCAAATATTGTTCATTACTATCGAATTGACTTTATAGTAGATTAAAGGGTCCGCAAGAATCAGAAACATCACCGGCTACTAAAGAATCTGAAAAAGAAAAGTAAGTATTAATTAATTCTATATCGATATGTAACAGTAGTATTTACTCCCAAATATTATTCACCATTATTGAATTGAATCTAGATATCAGAATATACTATTGATATGTAAGTTTTTTTTTTTTTTTTTTTTTTTTTTTTTTTTTTATTTATTTTTTTTTATTTTTTTATTTTTTTATTTTTTTGGTTCCATTTTTCATGTAGTCTGTTAATTGGAGCTATCTTTTAAAACAAAGCAGGAATATGCCACCCTGAAGAAAAGTAAGTATTAATTATCTCTATATCGATAGTTTCTTTTAGATAAATAATTTTGTTATCTATTTATCTTCCAAATATTGTTCATTACTATCGAATTGACTTTATAGTAGATTAAAGGGTCCGCAAGAATCAGAAACATCACCGGCTACTAAAGAATCTGAAAAAGAAAAGTAAGTATTAATTAATTCTATATCGATATGTAACAGTAGTATTTACTCCCAAATATTATTCACCATTATTGAATTGAATCTAGATATCAGAATATACTATTGATATGTAAGGTGTTTTTTTTTTTTTTTTTTTTTTTTTTTTTTTAAGTAAGGTCAAAAGAGATGGCATCTAATCGATGAATTTATCGATCAGATGGATGAAAGTATTGTTCCAGAGCAACCAAAGACAAGTGTTCTTATAAGGTAATTACATGTTCTTATGATGTGGTTTATTATTTTGATTAATTAAATATAGTGTTCTTTTAAGGTGCTTACAGATAATTACATCAGTTGAATGTAATTACAGATAATGTTATTTTGTTTCAATGACATGTGTGTAATTACGACCCAAGTAACTACCATGCAATGATATATTCAGGACGCTTTGCAAGCAAGGATCACTTGACACAAAGAAATTACAGGTTTGCACCTTCCTCGACGCCTGAAGGTTTTCCAAATATTGGATTTGAATCTTAAATGTGAGTTGCATAGTATTTTGTAGATTGACTACATTTGAAAACAAACGTTGTTAAAGTTTCAGTTAATAAGAGTCTTTCGCATTTAGGCATGTTTTAGGTTGTTATTGCAGAAAATTGTTAAGTTCTAGGAATCCAAGGAAGTTTATCATCCTGATACTATACATCTACTTGAGAATGAGATGCCGAATGGCCCATCCGTTGGATCTTTTCCACCAAATAATAATGAATTTTCTATTCTAGGTACCTCATCTAACCATTGAATTCGTATTATTACCTTTCTATGTTGTTTTGGGGTTACTTTCATTCGTATGATGAGGGGTATGCAGTTGTTGATGAATAGTAAGAAGATGTAGAGGGAAGCCGACTTAAGAATATCACAGTCATTAAACAATATAAACAGATACGACAAGTGAGATCCAAAAATAGGAGGCAATTCAATCTCTAGTCACATCTTTATTCTCCATGGAGAGTAGCTTAGGTCAGGTCCAAGAAGACCAAACCTATAAAGGTGCGTGTTTTCCCTATGTATAGTCTATGAGTCGTTTATCTAAGAAAATAAAAAATAGTATAAATTGCAACAACATCCACTTATTTGACAGCTGTACTTCCTATATGCTCCAGTTGGTCTCCACCTAATGGAATATTTGTTATGCCAAGATCCTAAACTAAAACACTTTCCAATAATAAAATCGTATACTCTACTGAATAACTTAGTATGAATACAGAGTTACTATAATGTGTATGGAGGTACAAATGGGTAGTATCCATACTATGGATCAAGTGTTGGTGCAACTAATGGTGTTATGATCACAGCTGCGGGTGCAGCTACTGCAGTCGTCGCCTTCTACCCATATCTAAACATGGCAGAAGGTGGTAATGGAAACTATGCAACGGGTCAGATCTATGGTGTGTACCCACACCATCTCTACCAGTATTCGGTCATGAATTCCTCTGTAGGGTACGCGCAACAATATGGTATTCTCAATGTATTAGCTTTGTCAAGTGTTATTAGGATGAAAGGGTATTCCTTTTGCAATTGTTTCTCTTGATTGGCAGACTAAGATGACATACTTTTGTTGTGTTTTTCTCTCTGGTCACAGTTATATGAGGGTATGAAGGGTGAAAGTGTCGCTGAAAATGTAGTCGTTTACAACCAAACAAACAAGCAGGTGAGAACCATAAGCTTACCATAATGTTGTGTTCATGTTTGGCCAAAGCTTAAATTCAACATTGTGCTTGACGTTTTGTAGCTCACAATCATATGTAATCATCAACGTAGTGTTCCAGAGTCCCATGGCCTACAAATGACGAGATTGAATGAGAAAATATACGAACTAAAGGTAACAGTTTGTTACTTCAGACTTGGCAGTGGCAATTTTGACATCAGCAGCCTGCTTACGTGTTGATGGAAGTGAGCTAATTCAAATATACTTTAGAGATGGTCCTAAATTGGTTAGAATTCTCTTCAGAGTAGCATATGAACTCTTTCAACCCATTGGCTTCATTAATGAAATTGACGTCATTTGTACAAATAGGTATGAGTAACGTCTGCTCTGTTGGTTAACTTGAAATGCGTAAGTGAGACCTAATCATGATTGTAAACCTACATGCTCTCAGTTTAACCAGCTTATGCGTCAGACACGAACGTAGGGTAAGTGTCTGTAACACCCCCAATTCATGGATGCAGCGGAATTCAAACTGGGTGTTACTCGACGGCACATTAGTCACAATAATAGAAAACGAACTCCAATTGAGTCGTTTTAAAAGATGTATCATTCAAATTATATAAATATCAGAGATTTCAAAATGAGGTCCCAATTGGTTCCATGTTTACAATGTATAATAAATGAGTTTTGAATGATAATAAAATTTATAGCCCTCTTGAGTATCCGTGTCCTTCCGTGCCATCCTTGATCGTCATGAACCTGAAATACATGCTTGAGAGGTCAACACAAAGGTTGAGTGATATTCATAGAGTTTGTTAAATCGATTGAACACAATATGTTGGTAGTGTGAGTTATAGGCTCACACCAATGTTTGGAAAACAAAACAGGTAGGCTACGTTATTATACGCCCGGAACATGTATTATACACTAAGCTTATGACACCATAACGTTAACGTGTACCAATATCGATCGGCAGATTTATCCCGGTAGGTACTTTGCTAACATACCTAAATCTCAAATATTATTGCATTTGTTTGAACTTAGTCAATACAAATGGGATTCGTCAATCCCAATAGGCCTATTCACAATATTCGCGCTCACTATTGCTAGTGATTAAATGGTTCATAATAAAGGATCTCGGTTTAGCAAGGCTGGTACTTAGTGATAATAAAACAATCAGGCAAGCATACAATTTAAAAAACATTGTGCTCGGTTAAAAATAGCATGTATTCCCCCCAAGGGTTTGTAAAACAATTAAGTAATGGAAAGTGGGGCTATGAACTCACCTTAAGTAAGATAGCAAGTAATGAATGTAACGGTCGAATCGTGAAGGTTTCTACGAGCAACCTATAATAGAATGTCGCGACTTAGGATCGGAGTAAAGAATATGAAGTAGTGCCTATATATATATCTTGCATTTAGTCCATGATGTGGTATGATGTATAGTGTAAGTCTTTGAAAGAAATGATTCATGAAACATGTATGTTTTGTATATCGTTTACTACCGTTCGGGCCGACATAATTCAGAAGTCATGTTAGTAAGCGTTCGAGGAGCCAGGACACTTTAACTCGTAAATCCACAACTCATCTCGACGGCTTACATAATGAACTCCTCACATGAGGCTCCCTACTATTGTAGTAGTTGATGAAATATATAGATATAAGTTTTGATCCGAAAGGTTACATGTCCGATATTTGAATAAACTTAGGAAAGTTTATTTGTACATGAAGATTGTTATTAGGGGTAGTTTCATAAGTCTTGTATGACCATTTTCTCTTGGTAATATCTCATGGTTCCTTTTTAAGTGAAGTAGATCCAAATTGCTTGTTCAAGTTATCGCCTAATTCATTGTTTCATGTTTACGCCTATGTAAGTTGGTATGGTCATTTCGTCATGGCCTAGCCATGACCTTTGGTCCTTGTTCCAAGGTCATGAGACACAACCTTGGCCCTAGCCATGGTGGTGGTCTTGATTATAGGTCATAAGACCCCTTTGGTCTTCATAAACCATAACCTATATGTAATGACTTTGTCTAAAAATGGGCTGTTTAGAATTTGAAGAAATTTATCACTCGGAAAGCGTTTTCAGGGCTCGAGCTTCTTTGTTCCTGAACGAAAACGTCGTTCCGGACAACTTTCATGTTTTAACTTTTTGATGAATCGGATCAGAAGTGGGACTTTCAAAACCCAAATTTGATCAGAATGGTATTTGGCAGTTTGCCGAAAAGTTTTGGTAACTTCAAATGGGCGTAACTTTTGACTCGTATACTTGTTTTAGGTGGTTCAAATTGCTATGGTTTCCTTGTTAAGTCCTCTACTGTAATATGTAATGATCCAATATCATAATTTTACTATTTTGGTCGTGGTTTTCCAAGAAAGTCACTAGTTTGCTTGTTTTATGAACTTATATTAACAATCAATTACAACAACTTGTTTTACTCACTTTTATACATCATGGACATGATAACAAGACAATATATAGCACAAATAGTATGTAAATAACATGAACATGATTATTTAACAAGAATCAAGTTAGGGTTTGGCTCACAACTTTTGGCTTTCAAAGATGAAAGGAAGTTAACATGTAAGGATAGGACTTTGATAGACTTGCTTCAACCCACTTCACTTCATGCAATCTTTCTACCCTTGTAATCTTGAAAGATGGATGATGAAGGTTGAGGTGAATTGAGTGGATTCAAACTCAAGAGAAATCACCAAGTATATGAAGTTATGGAAGTGTTTGATGAATGATAACCTAACTAGAGTTTCTACCTTGAAGAAGCACTTGAATCATGCATGAAACTAGAAGGAAATGAGCAAAGGATGGTGTGGTTTTGGTGTTTGGTATCCACGGCAACAAAGGGGAGGGGAGGGGAGTATTTATAGGTCCATGGAGGAGGTTAGGAAGCTTACTAGGAAAGTGTTACAACTTGGTGACCAAGTTGTAAATAAGTGTTGATTTAAGGGTAAATTCATGAGATGAAGCCACATGGGTGTGACTCCCCCCTCCTAGGGCGGTTTGGTCAAGCTTGGGGAGCAAGTGTGGACTTTTCTTGGTATTATCCAAGATACTTGGTTAGTTTTGACTCCGGGAAATGCCAATCGTAAATGATTAAGCCTCAAAACGTAAAACCGGGTGTCGTAAAATTATGGAACTTGAAAGTATTGGTAAACATGTCTATATGTTCCATAATAAAATATAAAATGAGTGGTAGGATCTATCGGGTGCTAAAACCCTGCTAAAAACTGGAAACACGGGTCTAAAACGCGTAATACGTAAAACGTACGAATATTGCGTAAAATTGAGAAAAGTAAAATTTTACTTTTCTAATGTGATAAAAATGATTTAAAATGACTTATAATGTCTAGACTGGGCTCAGTCTAGTGTCGGTTGGTATTATATGTCTTTTAGACATCAAACCGTAAGCCTAAAAATCAATGAATGACTTATAACATCAAGGGATGATTTTTGGTCAATGGAGGAGGGAAAAATATGTTGACTTTTTCTAATAAGTTGAAAACTCAAATCGTCTTAGAAACGCGTTTTGTGGTCTAACGGTTAATCGCCCAAACGGTTAAGCGTGCTCATGCGAGAGTAGTACAGGCTTGGGTGACCTGCCGGGAAGTCTTTGGTCATGTTTTTCTCAGTCACGATTAATTCTCAAATAAATCATGAGTGTGTCAAACATTTTTCTGATGTGGGGTCACCTGACGGGGTCGAATTTCGTTGTGCGTAGAATTTCTGAATGATGTTTTACCCTAAAACGTGTAATTCCGTGTAATTCCATAATAACTTTCACGAAAATGATCTGACGAATGTCAAACATTTAATTTGCCATGGAAATGATTTATCACTTGAGAATATCAAATAAAAATCAACTTTCGGGAAAATTTCGGAAAGAAATGAATAGTAAAAATGAATAGTAAAAGTGAATAGTAAATTTTCCGGGAATAGTAATTGACCTGAAATTGCGAATTGTTATAGTCTCCACCCCATATGAGAGCTCCGTCCCTGTCACACCCCCAAAATTGGGTCCAGCGGAAGCGTACATGTAGCTGGGGTGTAACTCAATTGGTATTACAACACAAGTTCAAAACTGGTTTTCACTTCAATCATTTAGAATAAAATCATTTAACTAAAAGTATTGAATTTACATCGTTAAAATATAGTGCGGAAGTAGGCCCGTAAAATAGTTTAAAATGGTCCCCAAGTGAATATCAGAGTCTTCTATGACCATGCCATGCCCTGCCAAAACCTCCAGTAGTGTGCCATTGCTTAAAACCTGAAAATACATGCTAAAGAGTGTCAACACAAGGTTGGTGAGTTCATAAGTTTGTATTAAAACAATAGTGTTGTGAGTACAATAGAGAGTTTTGTAACCATTGTGTAACTCACAATGTCATAAAAATAAAGTTTACCTTACAGTAAAGTCAGGATTGTGGACCATGAGTAGAGTGTGTGATCATTACAACAAATATAATATCACATAGAAAAATAGTCTATTACGCTAGCGCTAAGTTCATGCAACCGAAGCTACGACAGTGTGCATGCTCTAGAAGCATGTTAAATATAAAGGCCCGGCAAGTGTTTATCCCGTTACACTTGTAATTCGACATGTTATACGCTCGCGTTTGCCTATCCGGTCAAACCGAACGGGGGAGTCACCACCAATAGATCTATTTATAACATTCGCGCTTCCGAGCAGGAATTGACGGTTCATGAGTTTGGGCATAGTGGGATTCAAGGGCTTAGGCTAATCCGCGTAATAGTTTAGATAAACATAAGTTTCAGTATGGTCCATAAAAGTGTTTGCATAAAAGCAATAGTTCACAAAGTGTGTTGCATAAAAGCAAGAGTTCATAAAGTGGGTTGCATAAAAGCAAGAGTTCATAAAGTGTGTTGCATAAAAGCAAGAGTTCATAAAGTGGGTTGCATAAAAGCAAGAGTTCATAAAGTGTGTTGCATAAAAGCAAGAGTTCATAAAGTGGGTTGCATAAAAGCAAGAGTTCATAAAGTGGATTGCATAAAAGCAAGAGTTCATAAAGTGTGTTGCATGTTTATAAAACGCTTGTGTATGCGAGAAAATAATCAAGTATGCAACTGATATACACATAGGTGCATTTGAATAATCAATCAAGTATCCAGAGAAACAGTAGTGTTTAAGTATGCAATTGCGCATTCAAGCATTGAGTTTAGTCAAAAACGAGCATGTATTCTCCCCCAAAACAGTTATAAAAACAGGTAAAAGTAGGGGGTATGAACTCACCTGGTGCGATAGCTATGATGACAAAAGTGGATACACTGAAATGAGGCACGATCTCTAATCGCAACCTAATGAATGATAGTTTCTAATGTAAGAAACGAAATGATGCTACACATGCAAGTACGTATGTTATCGATACCACTCGTTAGTTTTGAAAATAGTGTTTATCGTCAAAAATACATTTTTGACGTCACGTTAAGTTAATAACCACTTTTCGTATAGATATGTTGAAACGGTACTCCACGATCCTGGTTTGGTGTTCAATCGGCAAATATAAGGTTTTCGTCGCACAAATAACATTTTCGTTACTTGACAATATGCCCAAAATGGCCTCGCAAAACTAGTCGCGAAATATTGTACGTTAAGTGTTAATGGTCAATCTCGGCGTTTTTGAAAACCTTGTAACAATATCTTGAAGTCGTGTCATTTAACTTTTGGCTATACGGGTCTTGATCAATGAGAGAATCGACTCTTATTGTTGCTATTTGAAAATATTATGTTCAACACTTAGCAAATTTCATTATAGCAAAAGCTGTCAAAATATAAAGTTTATCGGGTATATAGATGAGGTCGTAGTTTATTCGTTACGAGTCCAATGATCAAACAGCCAATTGGTTTGAAAAGCTTGCTGGGAGATCTTGATTTCATAAAACTACGGCTCGGACTCAAACTGATCTGATCATAAAGAAAAACAGCCGTGAAAGTGGTGTCTCGCAAAGACAGTTTACGTCAAAACTCTATTAGTGTAAAAAGCTGATGGAAATATATATATATATCGTCGGATTTCAAACACTTGTATCTTTTTCGTTATAAGCCCGTTTTCTATGTTCTTTATATCCCCGCGAAGGTATTCAAGTATACTTTAGGTTTTTCAAGGTCTCGGCTAGTCAAGATATCATTTAATCTCAGTTTTCCTTAACTAGAAAATCGGGACAGATTCAATTTTTCAGAAAATATAGTTTTCGTCGTAAATCTTGAAAATAGCATATCTTTTTCGTCGTAACTCGGATTTTATCCCCGTTTTCGGCCATAGTTTCGTCTCGGAATGTATTTTCTAAATCTTTGGTCCAAAGTTACACCCTAGACCCTGAGTTTCCCACGTTTAACAAAAAGGGACAGTAGCTTTTATATAGTTGTGAAAATCAACTTTCCTAGTTTGTAACTTGTTCAAGGCTTAACCAAACCATCTCAAATCAACTTCACAAATACCAAATCCTACCATACACCTTCTTAGGGTGTCATGGGTTCTTAAACATCACCAATCTTGGTGGATCTAATGAGATTACTAGTAAAAATTATAGATCTAGTGTTTATAAAAACAAAATGAGTAACAAGTGGTATGGATCTTACATACTTGCATGTTTTACCAATACTTCTTGAAAATACACAAAAATATAAAGTAATGAAAGTATGAAAAGATCAAAAGTGTTTTTGAAGCTTACTTGAAGATTTGAGGTGATTTGATGAGAAATTGATTAAAAATCTTGGGTTTTTACCACAAAACCCCAACTAGATCTTGATTAGGACTTGATTCAACACTTGATCTTGAAAATTTAATGGTTTCTTCTTGGTTCTTTGTCTTGGTCGATCCACCCCAAGAGAGAAAGAAAAGGAATTGGTGCTAGTTGTTTAGTGTAAAATGAAAATGTGGTGGAAAAAGGAGTATATATATATGGTTCAAGTCAAAGTCTTTGGTCTAAGTCAATGGTCAAGGGGGGGGGGGGGCAAGGGGGCGGCAAACAAGGAGAGAAAAAAGGGGGCTTGGTGGCTCATTAATAATCTTGTCTCCCCTTTGTATGTATAAGTTAGATATTTTGTATTTTAGGTGTTATCGGGTACCGAGTTAATTAAAAATAACTGTTACCGAGGTGAAATAAAATACGACGAAGTTGTAAATGTTATAAAATATTATTCCTGATGAGAATCGGGTGTTAGAATAATTATCGTTTTGAAATAACGCAAACCGACGGAGTAATAAGCTCCGACCGTAAAATGTATCCATTGGTTTCAAAACACCGGGTAAATTAATAATATAATTTTTATATTATTATTATGAGTATGTAAATATGTTAGGATCATAGTCGGGAGTATTGGGTATACGTTAGTAGTAAAACTGAGTGGTATCGTTAATTACCAATTAAGCATACGTAAATGGAAATAATGCATATCCGTGTAGGTTCTCAAGTGATGATGATAATGTGTAGACTATTCTAGTCTATATGAAGTGTCATTAATGAATGATACATGAATTCGCAGCTAAACCTAACTGGTTACGCGAATTTGACGACTCGTAAACTCAGTTTACGAAATGACGAACGATGATCATGAATAGTGATTCTCCTTCGGGAATGAATAGTGTCACATGAATAGTAAAATTTTTGAACGCTTCTCGGAATCACAAACTGGCTCCGAAAATGATGAATAGTAAAATGATGAATAGTGACCGGTGAATAGTAATCGATGAATAGTAACTAATGAATAGTAGATAGGAGAAATGTCCCGAAAATGCGAGTTGTTACAGTCTCACCCCCTTAAAAGGAACTTCGTCCCGAAGTTCAGTTTGTGTTGGTCTCTGAAGTTGTTTTGGTGAAAAGATGATGATCTTTATTGTGTAAGCTATTGAGCTCTAACAAAGTTCAAGTCTGACGGCCACCAGGCCTACTCTGTCAGAAATGTTGAATGGTCCGGTGTATATCGGGTTCATGAATGCTTACTGGACTAGAGAGTTAGGCTTTTCCAAATTTCAATCCGTCAATGGATGTTGGCACTTCGGCCATAGAGTGCTTCAAATGGTGTAGTCTCTACACTCATGTGGTAACTAAGGTTGCAACTGAATTTGATTTATGGCAAATGGTTAGTCCAACCATTTCTAATGTCAATCACACCCGATTTGGGCATATCTCCCTATGTTTGAATCATTCTCAAATTCTGACCATTGGTCTACAGATGATAGGTGGTGTGGTTCCAAAGAGATCTTAATGAAATCATTAGGAGTTGAGGTGAATCAAATTCCTTTATTAGAAATAATTGAAATGGATATCATGAATCTTGTTTTGAAAGACTTACAAGGTTAAGTCCGTCAAAGGGTGTTGTTGAAAATAATAGATTATGATAAGGTTGTGATCCTCCGCAGGATGTCATGGATTGAATCTTCCTCCACCTACAATGCTTAGTCTCCATTACTAAGATTTTCCCCAAGTTATATGTCATCGAATCACAAACTCCTAAAGGTATAAGAGATGTAATATAGTGACTGATTTTCAAAGTTTGTTTTGAGATTGTGTGTTTTGTTCATAAACCTTCCCTTTACAACTTTAAGCAAACGGCTTTTTAAAGTAACATATTTCTTGATGTTTCAAAATTTAATAGTTATGCAAGATAGGACAATTTTCATCATAAGGTGGATAATATGGTTGACCAAAGATTGATGTTTAAAATTTTCTAATCATTCAATAGTTTTGTGAAAGATTAACCAAAAGGAATTTGCTTGTCAAAGTAAGTGCCTCAGAAAAGTGTTGTGTATAACGGTAGTTTGGAGAAAAAAATCCATTTAAAGTGAACGTATTAAGAGGATAAAAATAGCCAGGTATGTATGTTTGCACAAATGCGTAGGTGTCTAACATGTTTGAATAAAGTCTATTGGTGAGGACATGTTCAACTGAAGGTTCTATAGTCTTGGTTAGGAGGTTGGATGTATCTCTATAGTGTTGCTTAGTGAGCATTCGCATCGAAACTAATCTTGTAATTCAGTCAAGCCAATACTTTCCTGATGGGGGAATTGTGGTAATCAGGCCAGTGATAGTGGTTCGATTGGTTTTGTGGTATCCTGAGATTTCTGTTGAGTTTTGAATGGTTTCAATGTACCGAGGGATCCTCCTTATAGATGGTATGGAAAGTCTTTCCTAAGGAGGTCATTGATAATATCCACTTATCAATATAGGGAGTAGTGAGGAATGAGTGACATCGGAGTCTATAGAGTGTTAGCTAATTCCTTATATATGGGGATGGGGAAAGGAAATGATAATGAGGGTGAGAAGGGGAAAGATTGTGACAACTGCGACAAAATGAGATTGTGATAAAAGAAAATACTGTAATATAAGTGTATCGTGCATAGACGTAAATGTCCATGAGATGAAATGACCAGTTTGCGTGCTTCCAATCGGTGGTTAACGAGATGGTAAAAAGTATGAATGTTCTGCCAACGAGTGTTTACACACACGTAAATGAAACATTTGGGAATTGAGTAGAGAATTCAATCCAGACATAATTTTATTATAACCATTCTCAGTATTGCAAAATTCATTTCTGAGTCAGACATAGGTGGTCAGCCTATATCTCACTATCCCGGGTTGAATATAGATGACCAGTCTATATTCCACCGAGGTTCCATGAATTTTGAAATACTCAGCTCAGTTATACTAAGACTATGTCCTTCCCAAATACCAAGACGTTCTAAAAGACAAAAGCAAGTGACCAAACTCGAGGTCAATTTATGAAGCTATGCAAGGAGAAACATAATGTGGTGACACATATGATATGTGAACATGCTTATATGAAAGACAATTATAGTAATCAACTATAATAAATGAATATAGTATATCAGATAATGAGACACAAATCTCATCACCTAAATCAGCAACTAACCACAAATGAGGCTTCAGCTTGGCAGGCAGGCACGTGACGGTCATAGGGTTAAGTTTTCGTAAAAGTAGCTATAGTCTAGGTTTTAAAAACTCTTAGTTCGCTATAGCCAAAGCTCTGATACCAATCTGTCACACCCCCAAAATTGGGTCCAGCGGAAGCGTACATGTAGCTGGGGTGTAACTCAATTGGTATTACAACACAAGTTCAAAACTGGTTTTCACTTCAATCATTTAGAATAAAATCATTTAACTAAAAGTATTGAATTTACATCGTTAAAATATAGTGCGGAAGTAGGCCCGTAAAATAGTTTAAAATGGTCCCCAAGTGAATATCAGAGTCTTCTATGACCATGCCATGCCCTGCCAAAACCTCCAGTAGTGTGCCATTGCTTAAAACCTGAAAATACATGCTAAAGAGTGTCAACACAAGGTTGGTGAGTTCATAAGTTTGTATTAAAACAATAGTGTTGTGAGTACAATAGAGAGTTTTGTAACCATTGTGTAACTCACAATGTCATAAAAATAAAGTTTACCTTACAGTAAAGTCAGGATTGTGGACCATGAGTAGAGTGTGTGATCATTACAACAAATATAATATCACATAGAAAAATAGTCTATTACGCTAGCGCTAAGTTCATGCAACTGAAGCTACGACAGTGTGCATGCTCTAGAAGCATGTTAAATATAAAGGCCCGACAAGTGTTTATCCCGTTACACTTGTAATTCGACATGTTATACGCTCGCGTTTGCCTATCCGGTCAAACCGAACGGGGGAGTCACCACCAATAGATCTATTTATAACATTCGCGCTTCCGAGCAGGAATTGACGGTTCATGAGTTTGGGCATAGTGGGATTCAAGGGCTTAGGCTAATCCGCGTAATAGTTTAGATAAACATAAGTTTCAGTATGGTCCATAAAAGTGTTTGCATAAAAGCAATAGTTCACAAAGTGTGTTGCATAAAAGCAAGAGTTCATAAAGTGGGTTGCATAAAAGCAAGAGTTCATAAAGTGTGTTGCATAAAAGCAAGAGTTCATAAAGTGGGTTGCATAAAAGCAAGAGTTCATAAAGTGTGTTGCATAAAAGCAAGAGTTCATAAAGTGGGTTGCATAAAAGCAAGAGTTCATAAAGTGGGTTGCATAAAAGCAAGAGTTCATAAAGTGTGTTGCATGTTCATAAAACGCTTGTGTATGCGAGAAAATAATCAAGTATGCAACTGATATACACATAGGTGCATTTGAATAATCAATCAAGTATCCAGAGAAACAGTAGTGTTTAAGTATGCAATTGCGCATTCAAGCATTGAGTTTAGTCAAAAACGAGCATGTATTCTCCCCCAAAACAGTTATAAAAACAAGTAAAAGTAGGGGGTATGAACTCACCTGGTGCGATAGCTATGATGACAAAAGTGGATACACTGAAATGAGGCACGATCTCTAATCGCAACCTAATGAATGATAGTTTCTAATGTAAGAAACGAAATGATGCTACACATGCAAGTACGTATGTTATCGATACCACTCGTTAGTTTTGAAAATAGTGTTTATCGTCAAAAATACATTTTTGACGTCACGTTAAGTTAATAACCACTTTTCGTATAGATATGTTGAAACGGTACTCCACGATCCTGGTTTGGTGTTCAATCGGCAAATATAAGGTTTTCGTCGCACAAATAACATTTTCGTTACTTGACAATATGCCCAAAATGGCCTCGCAAAACTAGTCGCGAAATATTGTACGTTAAGTGTTAATGGTCAATCTCGGCGTTTTTGAAAACCTTGTAACAATATCTTGAAGTCGTGTCATTTAACTTTTGGCTATACGGGTCTTGATCAATGAGAGAATCGACTCTTATTGTTGCTATTTGAAAATATTATGTTCAACACTTAGCAAATTTCATTATAGCAAAAGCTGTCAAAATATAAAGTTTATCGGGTATATAGATGAGGTCGTAGTTTATTCGTTACGAGTCCAATGATCAAACGGCCAATTGGTTTGAAAAGCTTGCTGGGAGATCTTGATTTCATAAAACTACGGCTCGGACTCAAACTGATCTGATCATAAAGAAAAACAGCCGTGAAAGTGGTGTCTCGCAAAGACAGTTTACGTCAAAACTCTATTAGTGTAAAAAGCTGATGGAAATATATATATATCGTCGGATTTCAAACACTTGTATCTTTTTCGTTATAAGCCCGTTTTCTATGTTCTTTATATCCCCGCGAAGGTATTCAAGTATACTTTAGGTTTTTCAAGGTCTCGGCTAGTCAAGATATCATTTAATCTCAGTTTTCCTTAACTAGAAAATCGGGACAGATTCAATTTTTCAGAAAATATAGTTTTCGTCGTAAATCTTGAAAATAGCATATCTTTTTCGTCGTAACTCGGATTTTATCCCCGTTTTCGGCCATAGTTTCGTCTCGGAATGTATTTTCTAAATCTTTGGTCCAAAGTTACACCCTAGACCCTGAGTTTCCCACGTTTAACAAAAAGGGACAGTAGCTTTTATATAGTTGTGAAAATCAACTTTCCTAGTTTGTAACTTGTTCAAGGCTTAACCAAACCATCTCAAATCAACTTCACAAATACCAAATCCTACCATACACCTTCTTAGGGTGTCATGGGTTCTTAAACATCACCAATCTTGGTGGATCTAATGAGATTACTAGTAAAAATTATAGATCTAGTGTTTATAAAAACAAAATGAGTAACAAGTGGTATGGATCTTACATACTTGCATGTTTTACCAATACTTCTTGAAAATACACAAAAATATAAAGTAATGAAAGTATGAAAAGATCAAAAGTGTTTTTGAAGCTTACTTGAAGATTTGAGGTGATTTGATGAGAAATTGATTAAAAATCTTGGGTTTTTACCACAAAACCCCAACTAGATCTTGATTAGGACTTGATTCAACACTTGATCTTGAAAATTTAATGGTTTCTTCTTGGTTCTTTGTCTTGGTCGATCCACCCCAAGAGAGAAAGAAAAGGAATTGGTGCTAGTTGTTTAGTGTAAAATGAAAATGTGGTGGAAAAAGGAGTATATATATATGGTTCAAGTCAAAGTCTTTGGTCTAAGTCAATGGTCAAGGGGGGGGGGGGGGGCAAGGGGGCGGCAAACAAGGAGAGAAAAAAGGGGGCTTGGTGGCTCATTAATAATCTTGTCTCCCCTTTGTATGTATAAGTTAGATATTTTGTATTTTAGGTGTTATCGGGTACCGAGTTAATTAAAAATAACTGTTACCGAGGTGAAATAAAATACGACGAAGTTGTAAATGTTATAAAATATTATTCCTGATGAGAATCGGGTGTTAGAATAATTATCGTTTTGAAATAACGCAAACCGACGGAGTAATAAGCTCCGACCGTAAAATGTATCCATTGGTTTCAAAACACCGGGTAAATTAATAATATAATTTTTATATTATTATTATGAGTATGTAAATATGTTAGGATCATAGTCGGGAGTATTGGGTATACGTTAGTAGTAAAACTGAGTGGTATCGTTAATTACCAATTAAGCATACGTAAATGGAAATAATGCATATCCGTGTAGGTTCTCAAGTGATGATGATAATGTGTAGACTATTCTAGTCTATATGAAGTGTCATTAATGAATGATACATGAATTCGCAGCTAAACCTAACTGGTTACGCGAATTTGACGACTCGTAAACTCAGTTTACGAAATGACGAACGATGATCATGAATAGTGATTCTCCTTCGGGAATGAATAGTGTCACATGAATAGTAAAATTTTTGAACGCTTCTCGGAATCACAAACTGGCTCCGAAAATGATGAATAGTAAAATGATGAATAGTGACCGGTGAATAGTAATCGATGAATAGTAACTGATGAATAGTAGATAGGAGAAATGTCCCGAAAATGCGGGTTGTTACAGTCCCGGAGATCAATTTGCGTTGGGAGTAGAAACTTTGTTGGTAAAAAGATGTGGGTATGTCTTTCGTATCTGGTCCTCTCGTTCCCATGTGTATTCAGGACCACGTCGTGAGTTCCAACGAACTTTGACAATTGGAATACGGCTTTGCTTGAGTTGTTTGACCTCTCGGTCCATGATTTCTACGGGTTCCTCAATAAATTGAAGATCGTCATTGAGTTGAATTTCATCGAGTGGAATCACGAGTGATTCATCTGACAAGCATTTCTTTAGGTTAGATACATGGAAAGTGGGGTGTACACTACTGAGTTCTGATGGAAGCTCAAGTCTGTACGCCACAGGGCCAACCCTGGCTAGGATTTTGAATGGTCCGATGTATCTTGGGTTTAGTTTTCCTCGTTTACCAAATCGTATCAAGCCTTTCCAAGGCGATACCTTTTGCATAACCCTATTTCCGATTTGGAATTCTAGGGGTCTGCGTCGTGTGTCGGCATAACTTTTATGTAGGAAAGGTATGGTAATAGTCGAATATCAAAGGAAATTGATATAGCAGTCGAATATTAATAGGAATTGAGATAGTAATTGCAATCATAGCCTAGTAGGTAATCGGTTGTTGTACCTAGTGTTTATTGACTTCATACTTATGTTATTTCGGATACAAATAAGTCCACTTATTTATAATTCTTTATTTACATAGAGAGGCATCCCAAACAATGTAAATAGGGAAATATAAACTTATGGTTTAGTGATTTACAATGTCTTTATTTAAATGAAAAGGCATCCCAATCCATTCAAATAATTACAAATCATCCTACACAACATTCATACTTAGTCGGTGAGTTACAAGGTAGGGTATTACGAGATGATACTGGTATTCCAAAAGTACAAGATGAATATTCAATCTTGTAAAGCTGATGAGGGTACTTGTGGTGTAACTATAGATGATTTGAGCCTTAAAAGTGCATCAAGATCAGTTAATGAGCTTGTGTTTGTAACGGTTGTGAAGATAATGATGTGATATGTTGATGGACAAAAGTGTGTAGTGTATGCTTAACATTAATACTCTTAGGTATAGATGTTGAGTTTGCTTTAAAAATCTTAAGAGATTTTA
Source organism: Artemisia argyi (assembly GCA_030686995.1). NCBI lineage: Eukaryota > Viridiplantae > Streptophyta > Magnoliopsida > Asterales > Asteraceae > Artemisia > Artemisia argyi. The sequence goes on from CM060705.1 coordinate 8,143,754, forward strand.
AAAGTTTATGATGGAATGGTATCCTTAGGACCTAAACAGGATAGTACTTCTACAGGATAAAGAGAAGAATTGGTAACTATCCCAAGATAGTAATTCGGATTTATCTCATAAATGAAAATTTTCAAAAATGAATTTAGATCAAACAAATAAGGTGTTAAGATCTTGCTGAGTGGTAAGGCACTATCATGTCTCTAGATTGTTTTAATGTATTCTGGTGGTTTATCGTGTTCATGTAGGAAATCAACCTAAACATAACCCTAGTACAACTATTCTCAGTATTGGAAGATTTTAAGTCGAATATAGTTAGTCAGACTATATTCCACTGTCCCAAGGTTAAATATAGGTGACTAGTCTATATTTAGCCAAGGTTCGATAAAATTTTCAAATACCTAAATTAGGTATACTTTTGATATGTCCGTTGCTTTCGGGAAACTGTCCACTAAACAAAGGCGATGTCAAACCCTTCAATTGCAAGTCCCGACCATACAAGACTTGTAACCCATGTTTTCACATTCCATTGCATAGAAAATAGTAAGGGTAGGTACGTATGGAAAGGAAGTTTTAAGTAGTTCTAAAATAGAACATACTTGGCCAGGATCACGAACTTTTAATAATGAAGGTTTTAGAAGAAAACTTTGATGAATGTAGAGCTGAACTTCAGCTTTTGTAGGTGATGGATTTGTTTGTCCTTTAAAAATCTCATATTTCTATTTAGAAATCGATAGGTTGTGACGGGTTTTTGATATCATATGAAATGATATTGATGATGTGATGGAATAATTTTAGAGACCATTGCGCAAAACACAATGTCTCGGAAGTAGGTTAGACCATTGTGCAATTCACAATGTCTGGGAAGTAGATTAACCCATTGTGTGACTCAAAACATTTGAGAAATGGTTAAGACCATTGTATAATACAATGTCTTGGAAAATGAATGAGACCATTGTATCTCACAATGTCTTGGAAAATGAATGAGACCATTGTATCTCACAATGTCTTGGAAAATGAATGTTGGAGTAGGAACATGATTGGGAGAATGTGATTGTGTCGAAATGCCCTAGAATAGGCATACGCAGATATGTTTAGTCCATTGTTTAGATAAATGATTGAAAATAAACCAAGTTTATAAATCAATATACTAATGCTTACGGGGAAATGCTCAAAATGGGTATATATGAATATACTAACATGTTTGTGTATCATAACATGCTTACTAAATCCATAATCGTCTGGAGGATGGAAGACACGGAGAGCGGAAGACTATAAAATGTTTTTGTTTGTGATTGTAGTTATAGTTTAGGTCTCAATTAGACCCGTTTCTCTATAACCATGGCTCTGGTACCAATCTGTAACACCCCCAATTCATGGATGCAGCGGAATTCAAACTGGGTGTTACTCGACGGCACATTAGTCACAATAATAGAAAACGAACTCCAATTGAGTCGTTTTAAAAGATGTATCATTCAAATTATATAAATATCAGAGATTTCAAAATGAGGTCCCAATTGGTTCCATGTTTACAATGTATAATAAATGAGTTTTGAATGATAATAAAATTTATAGCCCTCTTGAGTATCCGTGTCCTTCCGTGCCATCCTTGATCGTCATGAACCTGAAATACATGCTTGAGAGGTCAACACAAAGGTTGAGTGATATTCATAGAGTTTGTTAAATCGATTGAACACAATATGTTGGTAGTGTGAGTTATAGGCTCACACCAATGTTTGGAAAACAAAACAGGTAGGCTACGTTATTATACGCCCGGAACATGTATTATACACTAAGCTTATGACACCATAACGTTAACGTGTACCAATATCGATCGGCAGATTTATCCCGGTAGGTACTTTGCTAACATACCTAAATCTCAAATATTATTGCATTTGTTTGAACTTAGTCAATACAAATGGGATTCGTCAATCCCAATAGGCCTATTCACAATATTCGCGCTCACTATTGCTAGTGATTAAATGGTTCATAATAAAGGATCTCGGTTTAGCAAGGCTGGTACTTAGTGATAATAAAACAATCAGGCAAGCATACAATTTAAAAAACATTGTGCTCGGTTAAAAATAGCATGTATTCCCCCCAAGGGTTTGTAAAACAATTAAGTAATGGAAAGTGGGGCTATGAACTCACCTTAAGTAAGATAGCAAGTAATGAATGTAACGGTCGAATCGTGAAGGTTTCTACGAGCAACCTATAATAGAATGTCGCGACTTAGGATCGGAGTAAAGAATATGAAGTAGTGCCTATATATATATCTTGCATTTAGTCCATGATGTGGTATGATGTATAGTGTAAGTCTTTGAAAGAAATGATTCATGAAACATGTATGTTTTGTATATCGTTTACTACCGTTCGGGCCGACATAATTCAGAAGTCATGTTAGTAAGCGTTCGAGGAGCCAGGACACTTTAACTCGTAAATCCACAACTCATCTCGACGGCTTACATAATGAACTCCTCACATGAGGCTCCCTACTATTGTAGTAGTTGATGAAATATATAGATATAAGTTTTGATCCGAAAGGTTACATGTCCGATATTTGAATAAATTTAGGAAAGTTTATTTGTACATGAAGATTGTTATTAGGGGTAGTTTCATAAGTCTTGTATGACCATTTTCTCTTGGTAATATCTCATGGTTCCTTTTTAAGTGAAGTAGATCCAAATTGCTTGTTCAAGTTATCGCCTAATTCATTGTTTCATGTTTACGCCTATGTAAGTTGGTATGGTCATTTCGTCATGGCCTAGCCATGACCTTTGGTCCTTGTTCCAAGGTCATGAGACACAACCTTGGCCCTAGCCATGGTGGTGGTCTTGATTATAGGTCATAAGACCCCTTTGGTCTTCATAAACCATAACCTATATGTAATGACTTTGTCTAAAAATGGGCTGTTTAGAATTTGAAGAAATTTATCACTCGGAAAGCGTTTTCAGGGCTCGAGCTTCTTTGTTCCTGAACAAAAACGTCGTTCCGGACAACTTTCATGTTTTAACTTTTTGATGAATCGGATCAGAAGTGGGACTTTCAAAACCCAAATTTGATCAGAATGGTATTTGGCAGTTTGCCGAAAAGTTTTGGTAACTTCAAATGGGCGTAACTTTTGACTCGTATACTTGTTTTAGGTGGTTCAAATTGCTATGGTTTCCTTGTTAAGTCCTCTACTATAATATGTAATGATCCAATATCATAATTTTACTATTTTGGTCGTGGTTTTCCAAGAAAGTCACTAGTTTGCTTGTTTTATGAACTTATATTAACAATCAATTACAACAACTTGTTTTACTCACTTTTATACATCATGGACATGATAACAAGACAATATATAGCACAAATAGTATGTAAATAACATGAACATGATTATTTAACAAGAATCAAGTTAGGGTTTGGCTCACAACTTTTGGCTTTCAAAGATGAAAGGAAGTTAACATGTAAGGATAGGACTTTGATAGACTTGCTTCAACCCACTTCACTTCATGCAATCTTTCTACCCTTGTAATCTTGAAAGTTGGATGATGAAGGTTGAGGTGACTTGAGTGGATTCAAACTCAAGAGAAATTACCAAGTATATGAAGTTATGGAAGTGTTTGATGAATGATAACCTAACTAGAGTTTCTACCTTGAAGAAGCACTTGAATCATGAATGAAACTAGAAGGAAATGAGCAAAGGATGGTGTGGTTTTGGTGTTTGGTATCCACGGCAACAAAGGGGAGGGGAGGGGAGTATTTATTGGTCCATGGAGGAGGTTAGGAAGCTTACTAGGAAAGTGTTACAACTTGGTGACCAAGTTGTAAATAAGTGTTGATTTAAGGGTAAATTCATGAGATGAAGCCACATGGGTGTGACTCCCCCCTCCTAGGGCGGTTTGGTCAAGCTTGGGGAGCAAGTGTGGACTTTTCTTGGTATTATCCAAGATACTTGGTTAGTTTTGACTCCGGGAAATGCCAATCGTAAATGATTAAGCCTCAAAACGTAAAACCGGGTGTCGTAAAATTATGGAACTTGAAAGTATTGGTAAACATGTCCATATGTTCCATAATAAAATATAAAATGAGTGGTAGGATCTATCGGGTGCTAAAACCCTGCTAAAAACTGGAAACACGGGTCTAAAACGCGTAATACGTAAAACGTACGAATATTGCGTAAAATTGAGAAAAGTAAAATTTTACTTTTCTAATGTGATAAAAATGATTTAAAATGACTTATAATGTCTAGACTGGGCTCAGTCTAGTGTCGGTTGGTATTATATGTCTTTTAGACATCAAACCGTAAGCCTAAAAATCAATGAATGACTTATAACATCAAGGGATGATTTTTGGTCAATGGAGGAGGGAAAAATATGTTGACTTTTTCTAATAAGTTGAAAACTCAAATCGTCTTAGAAACGCGTTTTGTGGTCTAACGGTTAATCGCCCAAACGGTTAAGCGTGCTCATGCGAGAGTAGTACAGGCTTGGGTGACCTGCCGGGAAGTCTTTGGTCATGTTTTTCTCAGTCACGATTAATTCTCAAATAAATCATGAGTGTGTCAAACATTTTTCTGATGTGGGGTCACCTGACGGGGTCGAATTTCGTTGTGCGTAGAATTTCTGAATGATGTTTTACCCTAAAACGTGTAATTCCGTGTAATTCCTTAATAACTTTCACGAAAATGATCTGACGAATGTCAAACATTTAATTTGCCATGGAAATGATTTATCACTTGAGAATATCAAATAAAAATCAACTTTCGGGAAAATTTCGGAAAGAAATGAATAGTAAAAATGAATAGTAAAAGTGAATAGTAAATTTTCCGGGAATAGTAATTGACCTGAAATTGCAAATTGTTACAGTGTCTCAGTAACTTAGTTTTGAAACTAATTTATGTGTATCTTTAACTAAGACATTATCAAATGGAATTTTTTGCATTGAAATAAAAATTAAAGCTATTATTTAAAAAAAAAGTTTGAGTCTTCTTCCAAGTGGTTACTCTCAGATTCATTTTGCATAGTCAAGGTTAGCCATTTGTTTCTAAGGATGTGCTTTCTTTTTAGCTCATATAGATTTCTCTGATCAGTTACATAATTGAAGTTACTATAGTCCGTAATATTTGGTTTTTATTATAAGTAGTTAGTACTAGGTTAGGACGATAGACTAATAACAAGCATGCATTTCAATTTGTTTTATATTTAATTCATGATATGATGAATCTTATATCAAGGCAAGGGAACTGATGAACATGATTTTCATAACATAATTTTAGAGCATCAGTCTACATTTGACATTTATTCATTCAGTCATGTAGGGGTTTATACATTATATCACTCCTTTTTGTTGTTGATCATCCGATTTTACTTGCCCAGTATTGTACTGTGATTCAAGCGCAATTTTCTATACCGGAAAACGTATTACAGGTTCTTATAGGATTCAACAAAGGAACACGAAGGAGCCGTGGTAGCTTACATGGGAACCAAGCTTCTGCATTGGCATGGGGAGCCCTCCCGTTGTTTTTGATATAGGTAACAAGTATCACAATATAAAAATGAAAACGGTAAGAATATATCACCATTTGTAAACTTAATTGGTTCTTCAACAGGTGGGTCGTGCAACTATTGTTGGGGAAATCAAATGGGAATTAAGGCTTCGTGGTATAGTTGTCCAAAAGAGAAACATTAAAGACCAACATGTTGAAAAAGAAGGATTTATTATGGTTAGAGTCGCAACCAGCTCACAATGGCATGACATATCTATCCAAGCAACTTCAACTTTTGGTACGTTTAAGTTCTTACATGATGTTATTTTCAGTCAAAACATCACATGAAATAAATATCTGGGGATGTCAAACACCTTTTACGTGGATAATAATGTTTCTTTTTGCACTTGTGAATTGATTGCACATGTATATCATGGTACCCAACTTATGATTAAACGCTGAAAGATTACTAATGTTGATTGTCTACTTTCATTTTCAATAACTTGAATCATCTGCACTTTGTTCCTATGATAATAGACGTCCTGTTTAAAGACATGTTGGCTACACGGATTCAGGAGTAAAGATTTTGTTGACTTTCCAATGTTGCGCTGTTCTAACGAGCATTTGCAAGAGCAGAAATACGATAATCTTCTAATCACATGCTCTGCCAAAAGTTGTCCTCTCAAGTCAAGTGCCAATGAATGTCGTGGTAAAGTTGTTATATATTTATTTATTTTTTAATATATTTATTTATTTTTTTCCGGCTTCGTTTTTTTTTCATGTGCGTCTTTGTCTTGCGATAGGTTTATTATTTGTTTACCTCAATCTAGGGATTGTGACCGTTTCTGTTAGTAGCTTTCACGATCTCTATTATAGTTTTGAATTATTTTTTGGGTTTACCATTTTTACACCGTTTCTGTGAGTGGCTTTCATGATCTCTATTATAGTTTTTAATTATGACTTACAAGCACATAAAAGCTTATTTTAAGCAGATAAGCACTATTAATAAGCAATTCCAAATACTCCTTTAGGTGAAGTTGTATTTCATAACCTCTGCACTTTTTTTCTTTTTTTTTATCTTTACAGGATGTTCGTTGGATATAAATAGGCCAGCACAAAATGTATGCATAACTCCACATGTTCATAACGACTGCATACAGTCATCTGTTATAGGCAAGCGACGATATACTTTAACTTTCCGTTAACTTTAAGTATGTTTAATATTGAATCCGTTCCTCTTTTATGGGTGTTGCAACAGATTCACAGTTTTATGTTCTTGCTGTTGATGATAGCATTATTGATAGAAAACTGATTGAACGATTGCTCTCAGTCTCATCTCTTGAAGGTAAAATTTCTTCCTTTTTTTCTATTCAGTACAAATGGTCATGAAGTTTCAATGCTGATATAATTTGTAGTTATGACTGTAGACTCTGGATGTAAACGTAAGGATAATATCTTGCTTATTATTATAAGTACTTGATAAAATGGCAAAATGTGACTATAATCATTGTCACAAAATGTGACTATAATTATAGGTATTTCTCCTAAAGGTATATTCCATTAGCAAGTAAATTTTGTTCTATTTTATTTAGATATTGGATAAAATGGATGCTATTGTGGTAGGTACAACCATTAGAGAAAAGAATCTATAACAGGTGGTGCAGAAAATGTGCTCACGAACTAAAGTTTCAGATTTTCCATTTGTTTATTGGGACACATCTGACAAGACTTCTAGAGCATTCAAATTCACGAAGTTCCTTCAGTGGTCATCGAGCGTGTGCTGCAACAATAACTTTAAATTCACCTGGGTGAATTACAACCAGTTTGACTTAAGAATGGGTTGATTTGGATTATGTTTTATCTTTAACATGCCAAAGGGCTAAAACAAATATCACCATAGGAAACTGGTCAAATGGGTAAAAAGTGTATATAAACAATGAATAAAATGATAGATTATAAATGAAAGAATGTTGCTTTTGTGATCTACGTGATATGCCAATCTTTTATATGAATTTTAAACCGTGTCAACCCAACCTGGCCCTAAGATAAGTTAATAGTCTATAATTTCTACCGTTTGATACTATTGTGGTTGTGTGTGTTGTGCTCTTTGTTTATGGACATATGTATTACTATAATAGTTAATTTGTATCAGGAACAAATGTTGGGCAACAAAACTTGGAGACACGTTAAAGGAACAATTAAGAAGAGTCTCATAATTTATCTTTGCAAGGTATCATCTCTTTAACACATTTGTAATTCTCCACAACGATAAGTGTAATTATTGTGGTTGCTTCCATTTTACTCGCATAAATTTTCATTAACGAATTTTAGTATCTGATGTGTAATTAAGGTACCGAATGATTTGTATAGAGTTACATCACTAATGACTTATTTAACAAGTACCGTTTAAAATATAATTGACGTCATTGGCCTGTAATTGTGTGACTATTAGGTAGACTTGATTATATGGAGATAAATGAATACAACATGTTTATGAGCCAGTTAAAATAGCCAAAGTTTATATGTCCCACCTCTAACGATGTCACAACTCACCATTTCACGTCATTTACCATTTCAGGTCATTTTCCCAAACTTCGACTTTTTACTATTCATAAATCACTATTCATCAAAACACTATTCATCGTTTTACTATTCATCGTTTTCGAGGTCAGTTTGATGTTCTGAGAAACTTTTTGAAAATTTACTATTCACCGAACACTATTCATTTCCGGAAAAGTTTTCATCATTCACTTGCATTACTCATTTCATCGTAAATTTAGTTTACGGGTATTCAAATTCGCGTAACCGGATTGGTTTAGGTGCGAATTCATTTCATTAGTGTTAAGTACACTGCATACGGACTGGGGATAGTCTGCATATCATCATAACAGCATTTTCATGTTATACCACTCTCAGGATTTTCAAATTTCTATATTCAGTACATTTAACGTTTTTACGTATACGTAATTATAATAAACGTTAACACCCGGTTTATACACGACGAATATATCTAAATATTCCCACAATGGTCCCGACATATTTTTATATCCATTTTAACATCATAAAAGTTATAACATTCAGTTACCCAGTATTTTCGTAATTTATTTTATTTATAACGTACGCGTATGAATATAACGACGGTTTTCGTTAAAACTAAACATTAATCACCCGATCACTCAGTAAATGTACCCAACATATTTTTAATATGTTTTTAACATTATTATAACTTTATTTCATCCCGGTTAACTTCGTGAACGTTTATTGCTATTAAACCCGGTACCCGATTTTAACGAATAACGCGTAATAACACTTAACGCTACACTATATTTTCTAAGTGATCAAAACCGTTTTGGCTACTCCTTTTCACACCCAAAAACCAGCCCAAGACCACACCCTTTAACCATGTGCATTAATGTAGCCATTTTATACTAATAAACACATTATAACATACTTTACCAAATTTTCCAAAATCATAATTCATCCTTTTTAGAAAGAACAAAAACTTGCTCATCCTCTCCATCCCTTCTCCAAACCCACGACCTTTTGATGATCTCCATGATCAAGTGATCATTTTCCATAAAGTAAAACACAAAACTTGTTCATTTTACAAGCCTAATCAAGAATCAAGCAACAAAAACACAAGAACATCAAGCATAATCATCCTATAATCATCTCATTTTGTCAAGTAAGTTTTCATCTTTATTTTTTCATGGATCATCCTATTTTTACATGTATTACATAAGTATCATGCTAAAAACCATGTACAAGTAGCTATACCACACTTTATTTTGGCTAAAAAGAAACATACAAACCCTAACTTTTTAGTTATGAATCCCCTTGCTCTAATAACTTGGTTAGGAGTCCATGGCACCCTAAGAAGGTGTATGGTAGGATTAGATTAGCCATGTGGTGATTACAAGAGGATTGGTGATGGTAGAAATTAGTTTTAGACCTTGAAAACTTGATTTGGAACCTATTTTAGACATGCTGTCCCGTTTTGCAAAAACCTGGAAAATCAGTAAACACCAAGGGAACTTTGGCAAAATTTTTAGAAAATACTTTCAAAAACGAATCCGTAGGCGAAAGAACGGATTAAAAAGAGTTTATAACGAAGGAGTTATGATTTTTGCAAGATTGTAGACGAAAAGTATTTTTCTGAAAATGTATGCTGTTGGACGTTTTTCATTGGACAAAAAGAGACTTTAGACGTAACCCGGAGGAGCCGAGATTTCCAAAATATATTACTACATACTAAGACGTAACCGTGGACATAAAGAACAAGTAAAACGGACAAGTAACGACAAAGATATACTCGTTTGAATATCGGCTAAAACCATTTTATAATTGACAGCTTTTATTAAATTTGGCGCAAAAACTACGAAGTACATTTTCAAGCTAGAAGTAATATCAAGTACCGAGCTTTATAACTAACGTAGTATTAGTTATTACGAGTATGTTTTCATCATTTCAAGGATTACAACCCGAGTATTTCAACGCTAACATGGAAACTTACGTTATATATATATAAGTATATATATATTATAACTAGCTATTTATATTTTCTAATAGCAATATTTTCCAAATTCTTGGAATATATATTTTTTTGATAATACAAGTGTTTTTCCAAAGAGTAGAGTGGTATAGAAACATGTGCATGGACATTCATAACATCATTTCATGATCTAAAGTAGATCGTTCATCATTCATATTAGGTTGCGGCTAGTGTGCGCACCTTGTTTTTCAGCTCATTACATGTTCATGGTACCATCATATCAGGTGAGTCATAGCCCCACTTTTACTGGTTTAATTACTTTACAAACTCTTTGGGGGAGATACATGCTTAAATACTCGTGTTATACTTTTATACGATTTCAAATCCCATGGGGGAGAATACATTGCAACAACTATTTTTGTACATGCCCAAGTATTACAAATTCCTTACATTGCTTAAGTTGCCTTATTACTACCATGTCACGACAAGTCCCCTTTATTTCATGGACCGTTAATTAAAGTACGAGCGAGAGTGAGTGAATAGATCTATTGAGGGTGACTCCTCCATTCGTGTTTGGGTTGCTCCAACGGAATTACGAATGCATTTCATTTCTAATTTATTGAGTGTCTGGTAAACACTCATTTGGGGCAGGATTTAGTACGTCTAGCTTCGGGGTCATGAGCTTAAGAGACAATGTAGCACTTTTGACATTTATGTCGGTTCACTTTATACTTGTGGCTATTGTACATACAAAATTACTGATAAATTCCTGATACTTTGCATCAAGTCTTACTACTGAAATACGATGCCTTTGCATCTACTTTATTACTGAATCACGAGGCTTTTGCACCAATCTTATTACTTTTGTTTACACAAACCAAACTTATTACTTTTGGCAGTGGGTCATAAACACACAGGTTACAAGTCTCTTATGGCGGGACCTGTAACTGAGTGGATTTACGATGCCTTTGCTGGGAAACCTTCATACATATGCATTACATTCTTTTTCAACAAACTCTATGAACTCACCAACCATTGTGTTGACACTTTAGCATGTATTTTCAGGTTTTAACCAATGGCACGCTACAGGAGGTTTTGGCAGGGCATGGCATGGTCATAGAAGACTCTGATTATTCATTTGGGGACCGTTTTAAACAATTTTAAGGGCCTACTTCCGCATTACTTTTAACGATGTAAATTCATACTTTTGGTTAAACAATTTTATTTTAAATGATTCAAGTGCAAACCATTTTTGAACTAGTGTTGTGATATCAATTGAGTTACACCCCAGCTACATGTATGCTTCCGCTGGACCCGATTTTGGGGGTGTGACAGATTGGCATCAGAGCTTTGGCTATAGCGAACTAAGTGTTTTTAAAACCTAGACTATAGCTACTTTCAAGAAAACTTAACCCTATGACCGTCACGTGCCTGCCTGCCAAGCTGAAGCCTCATTGTGGTTTGTTGCTGACTTAGGTGATGAGACTTGTGTCTCATTATCTGATATATTATATTCATTTATTATAGTTGATTACTATAATTGTTTTTCATATAAGCATGTTCACGTATCATATATGTCACCGCATTATGTTTTTCCTTGCATAGTTTCATCATTTGACCTCGAGTTTGGTCACCTGCCTTAGTCTTTCTGAACGTCTTGGTATTTGTGAAGGACATAGTATTAGTATAACTGAGCTGAGTATTTCAAAATTCATGGAACCTCGGTGGAATATAGACTAGTCACCTATATTCAACCCGGGATAGTGGGACATAGGCTGACTACCTATATCCGACTCAGAAATGAATTTTGCAACACTGAGAATGGTTATAATAAAATTCTGTCCGGATTGAATCCTTTACTCATTTTCCAAATGTTTCATGCATGTGTGTATACCCTCATTATCAGAACATTCATACTTTTCATCACCTCATGAACCGCCGCTTGGAAGCATGTAAATTGATCATTTCATTTCATGAACATTCACATTTATGCATAATACACTTACATCACAGTATTTTCTTGTATCACAACATCATTTTATCGCAGTTGTCACAGTCTCTTCCCTTCTCACCATCACTATCATTACCTTTCCCTATCCCCATATGTATATATAAGGATTTAGCTGACACTTTATGGATTCCTATGCCACTCATCGCACACTACTCCCTATATTGATAAGTGGATATTATCAATGACCTCCCTAGGAAAGACTTTCCATACTATCTATAAGGAGAATCTCTCGGTACATTAAGACCATTTCAAAACTCAACAGAATTCCCAGGATATCACCAAACTATTCGAACCACTATCACTGGACCATGTAATATTTCAAACAGAGTAGGCCTAGTGGCCGTCAGACTTGAGCCTTGTTAGAGAACAACAGCAACAGGATTACACAACCACGTATTATCATCTTTTCAGAATTGTCACTCATAATTCCATTTGGAAAGGAATCCAACCCAAAGTCAAACATAAACCTTGCAGGAGAACAAGTACAAATCATGGACAGTTAGGTCAAACAGTTGAAGCAGGGTCGAATTCCTATTGTTAGAATTCGCTGGAATTCTCGAATATCATCACCTTTTCACCAATATGTTTTCAGAGACCAACATAAACTGAACTTCGGGACGAAGTTCCTTTTAGAGGGGAAGACTGTCACAACTCACCATTTCACGTCATTTACCATTTCAGGTCATTTTCCCAAACTTCGACTTTTTACTATTCATAAATCACTATTCATCAAAACACTATTCATCGTTTTACTATTCATCGTTTTCGAGGTCAGTTTGATGTTCTGAGAAACTTTTTGAAAATTTACTATTCACCGAACACTATTCATTTCCGGAAAAGTTTTCATCATTCACTTGCATTACTCATTTCATCGTAAATTTAGTTTACGGGTATTCAAATTCGCGTAACCGGATTGGTTTAGGTGCGAATTCATTTCATTAGTGTTAAGTACACTGCATACGGACTGGGGATAGTCTGCATATCATCATAACAGCATTTTCATGTTATACCACTCTCAGGATTTTCAAATTTCTATATTCAGTACATTTAACGTTTTTACGTATACGTAATTATAATAAACGTTAACACCCGGTTTATACACGACGAATATATCTAAATATTCCCACAATGGTCCCGACATATTTTTATATCCATTTTAACATCATAAAAGTTATAACATTCAGTTACCCAGTATTTTCGTAATTTATTTTATTTATAACGTACGCGTATGAATATAACGACGGTTTTCGTTAAAACTAAACATTAATCACCCGATCACTCAGTAAATGTACCCAACATATTTTTAATATGTTTTTAACATTATTATAACTTTATTTCATCCCGGTTAACTTCGTGAACGTTTATTGCTATTAAACCCGGTACCCGATTTTAACGAATAACGCGTAATAACACTTAACGCTACACTATATTTTCTAAGTGATCAAAACCGTTTTGGCTACTCCTTTTCACACCCAAAAACCAGCCCAAGACCACACCCTTTAACCATGTGCATTAATGTAGCCATTTTATACTAATAAACACATTATAACATACTTTACCAAATTTTCCAAAATCATAATTCATCCTTTTTAGAAAGAACAAAAACTTGCTCATCCTCTCCATCCCTTCTCCAAACCCACGACCTTTTGATGATCTCCATGATCAAGTGATCATTTTCCATAAAGTAAAACACAAAACTTGTTCATTTTACAAGCCTAATCAAGAATCAAGCAACAAAAACACAAGAACATCAAGCATAATCATCCTATAATCATCTCATTTTGTCAAGTAAGTTTTCATCTTTATTTTTTCATGGATCATCCTATTTTTACATGTATTACATAAGTATCATGCTAAAAACCATGTACAAGTAGCTATACCACACTTTATTTTGGCTAAAAAGAAACATACAAACCCTAACTTTTTAGTTATGAATCCCCTTGCTCTAATAACTTGGTTAGGAGTCCATGGCACCCTAAGAAGGTGTATGGTAGGATTAGATTAGCCATGTGGTGATTACAAGAGGATTGGTGATGGTAGAAATTAGTTTTAGACCTTGAAAACTTGATTTGGAACCTATTTTAGACATGCTGTCCCGTTTTGCAAAAACCTGGAAAATCAGTAAACACCAAGGGAACTTTGGCAAAATTTTTAGAAAATACTTTCAAAAACGAATCCGTAGGCGAAAGAACGGATTAAAAAGAGTTTATAACGAAGGAGTTATGATTTTTGCAAGATTGTAGACGAAAAGTATTTTTCTGAAAATGTATGCTGTTGGACGTTTTTCATTGGACAAAAAGAGACTTTAGACGTAACCCGGAGGAGCCGAGATTTCCAAAATATATTACTACATACTAAGACGTAACCGTGGACATAAAGAACAAGTAAAACGGACAAGTAACGACAAAGATATACTCGTTTGAATATCGGCTAAAACCATTTTATAATTGACAGCTTTTATTAAATTTGGCGCAAAAACTACGAAGTACATTTTCAAGCTAGAAGTAATATCAAGTACCGAGCTTTATAACTAACGTAGTATTAGTTATTACGAGTATGTTTTCATCATTTCAAGGATTACAACCCGAGTATTTCAACGCTAACATGGAAACTTACGTTATATATATATAAGTATATATATATTATAACTAGCTATTTATATTTTCTAATAGCAATATTTTCCAAATTCTTGGAATATATATTTTTTTGATAATACAAGTGTTTTTCCAAAGAGTAGAGTGGTATAGAAACATGTGCATGGACATTCATAACATCATTTCATGATCTAAAGTAGATCGTTCATCATTCATATTAGGTTGCGGCTAGTGTGCGCGCCTTGTTTTTCAGCTCATTACATGTTCATGGTACCATCATATCAGGTGAGTCATAGCCCCACTTTTACTGGTTTAATTACTTTACAAACTCTTTGGGGGAGATACATGCTTAAATACTCGTGTTATACTTTTATACGATTTCAAATCCCATGGGGGAGAATACATTGCAACAACTATTTTTGTACATGCCCAAGTATTACAAATTCCTTACATTGCTTAAGTTGCCTTATTACTACCATGTCACGACAAGTCCCCTTTATTTCATGGACCGTTAATTAAAGTACGAGCGAGAGTGAGTGAATAGATCTATTGAGGGTGACTCCTCCATTCGTGTTTGGGTTGCTCCAACGGAATTACGAATGCATTTCATTTCTAATTTATTGAGTGTCTGGTAAACACTCATTTGGGGCAGGATTTAGTACGTCTAGCTTCGGGGTCATGAGCTTAAGAGACAATGTAGCACTTTTGACATTTATGTCGGTTCACTTTATACTTGCGGCTATTGTACATACAAAATTACTGATAAATTCCTGATACTTTGCATCAAGTCTTACTACTGAAATACGATGCCTTTGCATCTACTTTATTACTGAATCACGAGGCTTTTGCACCAATCTTATTACTTTTGTTTACACAAACCAAACTTATTACTTTTGGCAGTGGGTCATAAACACACAGGTTACAAGTCTCTTATGGCGGGACCTGTAACTGAGTGGATTTACGATGCCTTTGCTGGGAAACCTTCATACATATGCATTACATTCTTTTTCAACAAACTCTATGAACTCACCAACCATTGTGTTGACACTTTAGCATGTATTTTCAGGTTTTAACCAATGGCACGCTACAGGAGGTTTTGGCAGGGCATGGCATGGTCATAGAAGACTCTGATTATTCATTTGGGGACCGTTTTAAACAATTTTAAGGGCCTACTTCCGCATTACTTTTAACGATGTAAATTCATACTTTTGGTTAAACAATTTTATTTTAAATGATTCAAGTGCAAACCATTTTTGAACTAGTGTTGTGATATCAATTGAGTTACACCCCAGCTACATGTATGCTTCCGCTGGACCCGATTTTGGGGGTGTGACAAACGATTTGGACCAGTGTGATCGTGTAACAAGGGTACTAAGATTATAAAAAATTTCTTAAAGGATATTCAATGTACCCTTTTTTCCAACGTCAAATGTAATTGGTGTTGTGCAATGTCCAGGCTTTCGATGCAGGTATTGTATGGGTGAATTGTTCACAGCCAATAAAGGCGCACATGGAATTTATGTCTGTAGCATTGAAGATAAGAAAATAAAATCTGATGTCATTAGTAGCAGTTAACTTTGCAAACGTATTTCATCCAGTCTTCCGTTATAGTAACATAGTGATTACAAACATTCCAGGGTGCTTATCTAATTTATTGCAGAAGACAACAAGAGAAGTAAGTCTCCCCCTTTTATATTTACGACTCATGATAATAAAGTAACCGTCATCAACATATTGCATTATAAAACACTTATAGGCTCTGATATTTTTGAAACCCGAGAACAACAAATAACATGAATGGTTCTGCTACTTATGCTTCAAAATAAATAAGTCATAACATGTAGTTAGCCTGTTTTTAGTCATAATTATCAACCCTCTGCATATTTTTCCATAAGTAGACATTATGGAAATGTCGTATGATGAGCAACCCGGTAGTTTGTACTACTGTATGATGTTCACAAACTAAGCTCACATGACGTAATTGATTCCTACTGTACAGCGCATCTGGTTAACAACCCGCGTAAGAAGATCACAAGTCTCGCATTCTCACTCAAAAGTGAGATATTGGTATCCCACTTTGAGGAGTATACTAACATGTTCTCTAAAAATATGGGTTTGCACATAGATAACAAAATCAAATTGTCTTTTGACCAAACGAGAATCTAAAACGTTGAGTTGAAAAATGATCCAAGAATGCATTCGCTGATTGCAAACATGCTATGGGTAGATGCTATAAATGATGAATCCATTTCTTTTTATACAGTTGTGACTTTATCCTTGTTAGTGCTGTCTATAATGATAGATGAATAAAAAACTTTCAATTGGTATTTTTGTTTCTCTCCTATTTTGCAAAAAAAGGAAACTCAGGTAAGTCATCATTTGACATTTGGGTAGTCAACGTTTTGGTCAATGGGTATAGCAAGAAGGATGATTGGAATAAAGTCGAAGATTATGTAGAGAGATTGGTTTATATTGTTTGGTGATTGCGTTGTGCAAATATTAACAAATGGAGAAAGCCGTGGATGCTATCAGGAAGTCCATTTTGAGTTATGATAATAATTGGAAATTAAAACATGTTACTTTGACAGCATGTGTTAAGTACTTGGAAAAAAAGGTTATATGGAGTTAGCAAAGGAGGTTTCGAAGTTTACCAACGGGTGTGCTGCTAATTCACAATCTGTAAGCAATGAGAATTCAAAAGTTGAGGCGTTGGATGCGACTGGATAATGTTACCAAAATATGTTGGTCAGTACTGGCTTTTACTTTTTGTAGCTTGAATGACCTCTTGATTTTATACACATTTGTAATTTATGGTCTCAAAATAGCTATTTGGCATTAAGACAAAATAGTTTAGCTCTTACACTTTTTTTTAAAATTTTTTTAATGATTAGCTCACATGACTTTCAACCACATGTGCTTACTGTTTTCATAAAAATGATTTTTTATACCATGCAAAACTCTAAAAGTATGCATTATAGTATATCATTTGATTCATTTTCATAATTTTCAGCCTGAGAGAAACAGAGAGAAGATTAACCGTATTACAGTTGTAGTCATAATTGGTAGCTTACTAGCTTAGGTAGAATGTGCAATAAATATATTTAACCGGAGTGAATATTGAATACAGATTAAATAAAATGTTTCATCGAGTTGGCTCAAAAACTAAACCACAGCCTTCTCCAAGGTATTAAACTATTAATGGACGGACGGGTCGGGTTAGCCAGCAAACAAAAATTTCTTTCTTTTCTGGTGGGTTTAAAAAAGCCTTGGTTTTATCGTATAGGTCTACAAATCAAGGTTCATTTTTGGAGTTAATACGTTGTGAAAATATAGAGCTTGCATATTATGTGTCAATTGAGATTTTGTATACCTTTACAGCAAGTAAAAATTTAGATGTAGCATAGGGTTATTTTCTATACAAGTTGTTTCGAGACACCATAGGAGATTTTCAAGGAACATTTTGTATCATCCTTCCCTTGAGTAAAATAATCAATTTAATTAGATACCAGATAAGGAGTTTGAATAGTTGTAACAAACAATCCCAAACACCCTATAATCTGCATTGGATTATCTAACAATTGTTGAGTTATTATTTGTGATTTGTAGACATTTGCATTATTGCCGAATATACCCCGATACTAACGATTTATAAAAGTTTGGGACCCTGGCCAACTATATGTCATTGTTTCAAGAGTCAAGTGAAAGAAGGGATTGAAAGTTCTTTGTTGTTGTAGAGATTGTAAATACATAAAATCAACAACCAACGTTATGTACAAAGAAACTTTATTTCGTATTTGAACTGACAACGTATATTTTGTTGTTGTGGATACTTTAATAACTTTTATTTTCTACTATAAGATGAACACTTTCCTGTTAATATTTATTTTCACGGTAGAAAAATATGCCAATGATACAGCCTATAAATAAATGCTATGCACTTGCGTAGTAATTCAGTTATATTTCATATGGTTAGATGTTTTGGTGAATGTATAATTTGATGACCTAACAATTGGTTGTAAATTATGGTGAAAGGGGTGTTTGGCATTACTAATTTTAAGTAGTTATTGCAGTGCAAATAAGAAAATAAAATACGCGGTTTAAACCAAATAACCAAAGTTGTGTACATATTAGGGGTGTTCGGATTGGACTGTGTAAATATTTAAAGAACAACTCATGGCTCACAGGGGTGTGCTTCGATTTAATTGAACGAGTGTATTATCGTTCACTGATTGATGTTAGAAGCTCAAGAAAGGCAGGTAGGTACACCATTCTGTTGACATACTTTAATAAGAAAATGGGGGTGTTTGGATGGTAAACAAAAAGACACATGGTCACTTAATTGAGAGGTCGTTTGCATCAGATTAAAAAACATGTGCCATCAAATTAACAGCCTGCACGAGGAACTGGGCATGGAGTTTAAGGCAGCCCATGAAAACAATAATTAAAAAGTCATGTCTATCACTTTATTAATACATAACTTATAAATGTAAAAGAACACTAATATCCATACATGAATAAATTAAAATGCAAATTACAAGTCATGCCTGCCCATCGGGCGGGCTTCGAAAACTAGTATATATATATATATATATATATATATATATATATATATATATATATATATATATATATATATAGAGTAATGATCAAATAAGAAGAATAATAAAAATAGGAAGGATAGGAAGTAACCACAAGCACACATTCTAGATGCACCTACAAAAATGGATGCATCTTCATTCAAATTTTCCCTCCCACATTAAAATGTGTGGCTAGAATTACTTCTTACCCTTCTTATTTTAATTATTCTTCTTATTGGATCCCTTCCCTATATATAAATATATATATATATATATATATATATATATATATATATATATATATATATATATATATATATATATATATATATATATATATATATATATAGTGAAGCGTTCAAATGAGAAGTCTATTTTTTGTGAGAACGCGAGAAGAGATCTGGACCGTAGGATCAAATCAATCTCACCAAAATATGAATTTGGGCGGAATGGCATTTTTGTAAATATTAGCAAAAATTTGTAGGGGTCAATATGAATTATTGTCATTTGCTTCCACAATCCTAAAACTTATCCCAATTTTCTCTCTGTCCTACAAACAAAAACGAAAAAAAAAAAAAAAAAAAAGAAAAAAAAAAACACGCAAACACACCTGAATACTAACCATCATCATCTAACCATAAAATTTCCAATTGAATACCAACCATCATCTAACCACACCTGAATACTAACCATCATCTCCGTCATCTCAATCATATCCGTCATCTCTTCCGCCTCAATAATTTCCGGCGTTGACTATCCAATTGCTGTTTCCAATTGAATCTGATTCAAATTTTAACTTTTTTACAACTTGTCTCCGGCGTTGACTATCTAATGATGAATACCGGTGTTAATTCAGCTTCATTATAGTCATTTGAAATGGTGTTCTACTCTCAATTTGAATGCTAATATTGGTACTTATTTTGACCTAATTATTGTTATTTATTACTGTTTTTAGGGTTTGTAATTATAAAATGTGTTTTTTACAGCGTATCTATTTGCGTCACATGTGAAGATGTTAATTGATTGATTAGATACTATTTTAGTTGAATGTATTTTCCAGTTATTGTGATGTTAATCTATGGTGTTCACTGTGGCATCTAGTTTCCAGTAATCTACAGTTATTAGCCGACATTTTGATTACCTAAGTATAGTGAGAGTATCTTCGCATGTGAAAATAACAGCTATGAATGAAGTTTTGATGATTTAAGTTTAGTAAGATTAAGAGTATCCTCGTGTGTGAAAAGTATCATCTAGAAAGAAGTTTTGATTTAAGTTTAGTTTTTCTTCACAGGTGCAAATTTTTTAATGTCTAGTAGGTGTTTGATGAAATGTGTAGTTTTTCTTCACGTGTGCAATTTTTTTAATGCCTATTAATGAAATGTGTAGTTTTTCTTCACATGTGCAAAATTTTTAATGCATATTAATGAAATGTGTAGTTTTTCTTCACATGTGCAAATTTTTTAATGCCTATTAATGAAATGTCTTGGACACCTTTTGAGTTGCTGCAGAGTTGGGTAGTGACTCTTTAGGAGCATATGTGATTTCTATGGCCTCAAATGTATGACATATACAATTTTAATAGCTATTATTCGATTATTTTATCTCATATTCTCGAAATTCTTAACTTCTTTTTACGTGCAGGCGAGTGATGTCCTTGCAGTGGAGCTTCTGCAAAAAGATGCTCGTCTTGCTGTTGTTGGGGAGCAAGGCAGATATTCTCACATTGGAGTTTTTCTCACATTGTACTTAATTGTGGCAGATTTGAGAGCAGCTGGGTCTGTAATACGGCAATTATTATCAATTGATTGGTATCGTGAGCATATTATTAAGAATCACAGTGGACACCAAGAGGTATAAAATGGCAATTGTTACAATATTTTTTTAAGCACATGTATAAGGTAGCTTGTAAAATAATGGACAATTAATGTAGGTAATGGTTGGATACTCGGATTCTGGCAAAGATGCAGGGCGGTTTGCTGCTGCATGGGAACTTTACAAAGCTCAAGAGGATGTTGTTGCTGCGTGTAAAGACTTTGGTATTAAAGTTACTTTGTTCCATGGTCGTGGAGGAAGTATAGGCCGTGGTGGTGGTCCTACACATCTTGCTATTCAGTATCAACAACCTGGTTCCGTTATGGTATGTTCTTAGTTAAATCTAGTCACTTAGAGCTAGAGTTGAATATATCAACCCATATATCTAAAAAATGGGCTGATTTGTGTTGTATATGAATAAAGATGTGTTCACATACTAGCCTTACTACCTTGTTTGAACCCATACTAACAAGTTCTTATAAATCATTTTTGTTTTTAAAGTTATTTTATGATTTTAACAATCTGATTTAGTAGTATTGCTATAAAATAATATCAGCGTATTTTAACAACTAGATATTATGATAGGAACAAATCACAAGCTTATTTTATAGCAGTTGCCCATTTAATTTCCTAAATATTCACACTAGACAGTTTATGCATCTCCTTAACCCCTGCTTAATTTATTAAAGTATAGACAATGCCCAAACAGCAGCACTGAGGCATTTGATCAGTATGACCTAAATTGTTATCTATGACAAGAAAAGAAATGAGGGAATGAAGTATTTGTTAAGTTAAATAAGTTTTGTTGGTATGGTTTCGGATTTTCATATGCTTTCTAATTGTGTATTCTTGCCTATTTGTAGATCACTGGAAGTGCAGGTGCTGCTATAGGCTTGCTAATATCTGGTATTCAGCAAGTGCCGCATTCTAGATTACTTTTAGAGGTATCGTTTGTCTTATACAAGCACACTGGAACCTCTAAACTGTCCTTCAAAAATTATTTATTATGTCTGAGATTTTGCACGAATTCATATATCTAAGACGTCAGAATTCGTAAAAAACAAGTAATCTAAAGGAGTGGGAACTAATTCCTGTGCTTTTTTGTAGGAGTTGATAAATTTTGCAATGATACACGAAGGATCAAGACATTTGGATGTACTGGACTCCATTGTTGCCACTGCCATAAACTGTAAATCAGATGGATCCCAAGGTTTAAGCTTGAGAGATCGTGAGGATCTGTCACATCTGTATTTGAAGGTTAGATCTTTTACTCAAAATGACATTATTTAATTTTTAATTCCAAATGGTACAGCAGTAAGCCTCTTAATTTACCTCGACTTTCTCATGATTGTTAGATTTTTTTTCCAGTTCACTCTTTTTTTCAAAAACAATGATTTTCTGTTTGCTAATTACTCCCATATTTAATTTGATTGCAGTTTGTTGACTACTGTGGAACAACCCACAAAATAACAAAGGTATGGGCCCGTCATGTAACACCCCCAATTCATGATGCAGCGGAATTCAACTTGGGTGTTACTCGACGGCACAACAGTCATAATAATAGAAAACGATCTCTAACTGAGTCGTAATAAAAAGAGTTGTCATTCATATTATTCAAATATATCAGAGTTTACATAGTAAGGTCCCAAAAGGTTCCATTGTTTCAAAACACATCAATATAAAGTCTATGATGTTTTTATCGAATGACATAATAGTTTATAGCCTTCTTCCTTCGGTACGTGCCCTTCCGCTCCATTCTTGATTATCATGGACCTGAAATACATGCTTAAGAGGTCAACACAAAGGTTGAGTGAAATTCACAGAGTTTGTTTAACGGTTGAACACAATATGTTGGTAGTATGAGTTAATTAGACTCATACTCATGTTAGAAAACAAAACAGTTATTATTATATACTAAGCTCATGCAACCAATACGTTAACGGGTACCAATATCAATCGGCGGTTATGTTGCCCCGGTAAGTACTTTGCTGTCATACTTAATGTTCAAATATAGTGCATTCGTTTGAACTAATCTGCTCAAACAAATGGGATTCGTCAATCCCAATAGGCCTATTCACAATACTCGCGCTCACTAATACTAGTGATTAAATGGTTCATGATGGGGCCTAGGATTGGCAAGGTAGGTACTTAGTAATAATAAAACAATCAGGCAGCATACAGTTTCAAAGTATTGTGTTCGGTTTAAAAGTAGCATGTATTCCCCCCAAGGGTTTGTAAAACATTAAAGTAATGTAAAGTGGGGCTATGAACTCACCTTAAACAAGATAGCAAGTAATGAAGGTGATGGTTGAATCGTGTAGGTTTCTACGAGCAACCTATAATAGAATGTTGCGACTTAGGATCGGAGTGAAGAATATGAATAAGTGCCTATATAAATATCTTGCATTTAGTCCATGATGTGGTATGATGTATATTTGTAAGTCTTTGAAAGAAAAGATTTATGAACATGTATGTTTTGTATATCGTTTACTACCGTTCGGGCTGACATATTTCAGAAGTCATGTTAGTAAGCGTTCGAGGAGCCAGGACACTTTAATTCGTAAATCCACAACTTATCTCGACGGCTTACATAATGAACTCCTCACATGAGGCTCCCTACTATTGTAGTAGTTGATAAAATATATAGATATAAGTTTTGATCCGAAAAGTTACATGTCCGATATTTGGAATAAACTTAGGAAAGTTTATTAGTACATGAAGATTGTTATTAGGGTATGTTTCATAAGTCTTGAATGACCATTTTCTCTTGGTAAAATCTCATGGTTCCCTTTTAAGTGAAGTAGATCTAAATTGCTTGTTCAAGTCATCGCCTAATTCATTGTTTCATGTTTACGCCTTTGTAAGTTTACTTGGTCATTTCGTCATGGCCTAGCCATGACCTTTGGTCCTTGTTCCAAGGTCATGAGACACAACCTTGGCTCTAGCCATGGTGGTGGTCTTGTTTATAGGTCATAATAACTCTTGTTCCTTTTAAAGTATAACCATAATATAGTGACATGTATATATGTAAATAGCTGTTAAGAAACTGAGAAATATCTCACTCAGAAAGCGTTTTCAAGGCTTGAGCCTCTTTCTTTTGAATGAAAACGTGATTCCGGACAACTTTCGTGTTTTAACTTTTTCATGAATCGGAACAGAAAGGCCTCTTTTAGCGTGTTTTAGGTTCTGTCACAGAAACATTTTGGCAGTTTTGCCGGAAATCTTTGGTAACTTCAAATCGCCATAACTTTTGACTCGTATACTCTTTTTAGGTGGTTCAAATTGCTATGGTTTCCTTGTTAGGTCCTCTACTACAATATGTAATAATCCAATATCATATTTTTACCATTTTGATCAGGTCTTACCAAGAAATTCACTAGTTTGCTTGTTTTAGTAACTTATCTTAACAATCCATTATAACAACATCTTTTACTCATTTGTATACATCATGGACATCAATACAAGACATAATATAGCAAGAATAACATGTAAATGATATGAACATGATTAATAAACAAGAAGCATGTTAGGTTTAGGCTTACAACTTTTGGCTTTCAAAGATGAAAGGAAAGTAGCAAGTAAGGAAATGGACTTTGATAGACTTGCTTCAACCCTTTTTCACTTCATGCAACCTTTCTACCCTTGGTATTCTTGAAAGAGATGTAATGAAAGTTGAGGTGAATTGAGTGGATTTAAACTCAAGAGAAATCACCAAGTATGTTAGGGTTTGGAAGATTTTTGGTAACCTAAGATCAACTAGGGTTTCTACCTTGAACTTTCACTTGAACCTTGCTAGAACTTGGAAGAAATAAAGCTAAGTGTGGAGTGAAATGGGGTGTGGTGATGGACGACATAACAAGGGGGGGGGGGGGGAGGGGGCTTTTATAGTCTCATGAGGAGGTTACATTTCATGACTAGTCAAAGCTTTCTAAACAAGCTTCAACACATGTAATTCATCCAAGATCACTTAGCCTAGGATCAAGCCACACAAGGGTGTGACTCCCCCCCCCCCCTATGGCGGTTCACAAGGGATAAGGGGGTGAGTTGGCTTGGCTTGGATGATAATATCTAGATATTTGTTAGTTTTGACTCCGGGAAATGCCAACCGTAAATGATTAGGCCTCAAAACGTAAAACCGGGTGTCGTAAAATTATGAAACTTTAAAGTATTATTAGACATGTCCATATGTCCCATAATAAAATATAAAATGAGTGGTAGGTTCCATTTGGGTGGTAAACCCTGCTAAAAACTGGAAACACGGGTCTAAAACGCGTAATACGTAAAATGTACGAATATTGCGTAAAATTGAGAAAAGTAAAATGTTACTTTTCTAATATGATATAAATGATTTAAAATGACTTATAATGTCTAGACTGGGCTCAGTCTAGTGTCGGTTGGTATTAAATGTCTTTTAGACATCAAACCGTAAGCCTAAAAATCACGAAATGACTTATAAAATCAAGGAATGATTTTTAGTCAATGGAGGAGGGAAAAATATGTTGACTTATTTTAATAAGTTGAAAGCTCAAATCATCTTAGAAATGCGGTGCAGGTATAGGCTAGGGTTACGGCTGAGTAAAAACGCTTAAAACTGAAAATTTCAGTTTTTCACGGCCGAAGTTTATTTTGGTCATGATTTTTCTCAGTCATGATTTATTCTCAAATAAATCATGAGTGTGTCAAACATTTTTCTAATGTGGGGTCACCTGACGGGGTTGAATTTCGTTGTGTGTAGAATTTCTGATTGACGTTTTACCCTAAAACGTGTAATTCTGTGTAATTCCTTAATAACTTTCACGAAAATGATCTGACGAATGTCAAACATTTAATTTGCCATGGAAATGATTTATCACTCGAGAATATGAAATAAAAATCAACTTTCAGGAAAATTTCAGAAAGAAATGAATAGTAAAAATGAATAGTAACATGAATAGTAAAAGTGAATAGTAAATTTTTCCGGGAATAGAAATTAACCTGAAATTGTGAATTGTTACACGTCATATAAAACATTTTCCACGCCTGGTTAGGTGTATGTCTTCACACAACCACCTTTCAAATGATCTCGTAGAAACAAGAGATAGGATGCCGCATACTATTGCTAAGCAGCCATCTCAGGCTCATGTTAAGCATACTACTGCACGAGATCCAGCCAATGAGAAGCACAACTTGTTGACTTCCAAAAGTCAAACCATTGAGCTTCACAAGGCCACAACCAACTAGTATGTAGAAAAGGATGATAACAATTCTGTGAAATCAAAAAGGATGAAACGCAAATCTAGTAGTGTACCACAAAATGAGCGGCATGAATCACAAAAATCTGAGCGAATCAGAACTGAGCCAGAGGAAGAGGAAGAGCACGGACACGAAGTTGAAACGAGTCAAAAACCAGTTTCTTTGGAGAGTCTTTCTTTGTGTACTCAGGAAGAAGAACCAAACGACTTAACCCATAAGTCCTCTACTGCACTCGAGGATACCATGAACCCTTTCTACAGCCAATCAGAACTCCACAACTGATTCCCCCAGAAGACCAGATGTAACAGATGAACATGGATCAGAAACAGACCCTCCACAAATCCCATCACAAAATGTGCAAACTTCCAAAACTAATCACATGCTTACAGCTTTTGGACATGTGAGTCCCGAACCAACTGCTCATATAGTTACTATAGCGCAACTGCCAAACAATGATCATCCAACTGTGCCAAATGCGCCCCAAAATGCTCATTTCCTGAATTCTTTTGTTTAGAGTAAAGATATACAAAACTGTATCTGTGAGTTTTTTTTTCTTTTTTTTTTTTTTTTTTTTTTTTTTTTTTTTTTTACATAAAACGATTTTTATTTGTGTAGATTGTGTCTACAAACTTGGTTAGGTTGATACTTTGAACTCGTGAAGCGATGCATGTCATGCGTAATCAGAATATAGTGGATCATATTATCAACATGGACGGTGCTGGTTCTGGTGGATCAAGCACACCATTGACAGCTGTGTAAGTTCTTTATCTACAAGCTATCGTCTTTTATAGGCTTTTGTAACTTCTTATCTGATAAAGTTGCTGTCTTTTATAGGCTTATTGGTGTTTTGTTAAGATTGGGTGTTTTGCTTATAACTTTCTCCATTATCAAATAATACTTCCAATTTGCATTTCTAAGATAATTCATGTATATTAAGATTGTGGGTTTTGATTAGAAGTACGAGTATCTCATATAGTATCTCCTAAAGCTATATTCTTGTATTATAATATGGTAACCTCAGGTAAATAGGAATGTCACAGTAGCAAAAGTTTCTTTATGTGCTTTCTAGTTCGAGAAATTGTTACATTTTAATACAATGCATGTAGTGGTGGTTACATGAGATCTATATTGTATGTATTTTACTATAATATATACACATTTGATGACTCGGCTTATCCTTTCCTATACTGCAGCTTCTCCTGTATCCTGAATTTGATGACTCGGCCCAATTGTCTTAGGTACTTTGTTTAATTTAGCATTATGGAAGTTTCCGCATCATAGTGCATTGATTAATTCTTGTTTCATGCTTCAGATAAATAGAGAAGCTTCTTGCTGAACTTGTTGAGGCAAAAAAGAACAAAAGATAGGTAGAATAGGAGCTACATGTCTGCTTTACCCAATTATTCTTGATATAACAGGAATAAGTTTAATGTTATTTGCCACTTTTGTAACAAAAAGAAGGGTCATACAAAGCGGAAGAGATTTAATATTATCTGCCACTTTTTTGGTTATCAAGCTCGAGGTTCTTTGCCATTCAAAGTTGATTGTGACTATGCCTATGTAAGTTTTTTTTTTTTTTTTCTTCTGAATCAGACATCGGTTATAATTTTATACTCTATTCTTAACCAAAAACACTGATAATGTAGGTTCTTGGACATATTTGTTACCATATTATGGCAGCTGGTCTAAATGGTTATATGGCCACCTTGACGAACCTTAAAAGCCCTTCTAATAAGTGGTGTTATGGTGCTGCTCCAGTCACGGTAAACTTTAATCATCTTTATTTTGCGTAAGCCAGTAACAAGTTTGGCATCAATATATTTTCAAATTACATGTGGATTAAACTAGTTACTTTTGACCTCTTTTGCAATTTTTAGGCTACGTTGAGTGTCAGCCACGGTGGAAGATACATGGCTTGTTCCAGATTGGGTTCTAATGTCTATCTCGGAAACATTAAGGTGATTCATATGCCAACAAAACTAATATGTTATTGTTACTCAATCCTACAAGCACTTTGGTATGATTAGCACCTGTTGGTAATGTTTTGATTTTTTAGGAAGCAAGGAATATAGTTGATAAAGCAGTTGGTGTAGCTGACATGGATGAGAGGTTAACAGAGCCGTGACTATAGCTAACCACGAGGCTAATCAGGAAGCAGCAAGTCATAGACCACAGGTCATACCAAACATAGTTTATCTCCAATTGATCTTTGTCAAGAATGTTAATACATCTAATCATTAGTAGTCATGCTACTTCCACTATTAAAGTCATTGCATTTTGTTTCTATTTGCCTTAATTTTTGTTCATCACAATGAGGTGCCACTCTGCCCACTCATTATGTTATGTAGGAATACGCTTCATGGACCATGGAAAGTTGTGGCGTCACCAGTTTTGACCTTGCACGTGGGTGACAACAATGTAAATATAGAGGCGATTGGTATTGCTTGGCCATACCTTTATGGAAATCACCCTAAACTTTCAAATTGTGTAAAGCTTATATTTATTTTTGTTGTCAGTAACTGGTACATGTAATATTTCATCGTTTCGTCGCCTGCTTCATATGTCCACCGTAAATTAATAAACTACATAAAACAATGTCGGATAATTACATACGAATACATTTCTATGCTTCAATGAGCTACCAGCTTCTCATATTACTACACATTTAGCCAAACGACCCGCAGCGAAGGGTGGTTTTACATTCTCGTTTTGACTAAATAAAAGTATGTGCTTATTTACATCCTCATGTTGACACTATGAAAATCTGCAAGACACGCGCAATAGATGGGATACAGGAACTTGAAGATGTATTTCTGTATTGCACCAAGCTTACATCTAAAGTAGTTGGTCCAATATTGTTCGGAACGAAGTTTTACTATTTTATCAAGTCTCGGTCATTTGTAATAAATGTTAGGTTGCTTAGTTATTAGTTACTTACACTTTATTAAGTTTAATATGTAAAAGGCTTATGAAAAGCCCACAAGGCCTCATGGGCCACGAATTCTAGCAAGGAAGAAGCTAGGAGTGTTGCCCTAGCATCCCCTCCTATATATAGGACCTCATGTACTCATTTATATTTGGTTGGTTATTTGATATTATAAAGAAACTCTTGCACTTATATTTCTCTCATTCTAATAATCACCCAAATCCTTATATCTATCTCATTCTTGCTTGTGTGTTATCAATATGGGTACCTAACAAGTGGTATCATTCGCCAAATGAAGGTATAGTTATTGTTTTCTTTGCAAATCGATCCAAAAACTTGTTTTCAAATCGTTTCTTTGTTAAAACTTTAGTATTTTTTGCTTGTTTCTTGGTTTTTATCACATATTTGCTTAAAACTTGTGCTACAAATCAAAACAAACAAAAAGTTCCAAACTTTTATCAAAATATTTCGATTTGGGTTTTTGTACTTGTTTTCGAAATCCTTTTCATTTTTGAAAAAGTTTATCAAGTTTTCATCTTTCTTTAAGATCTACTCATTTTATACCTAAAAGTACAAGAATCTTTAAATAAAAACTAGTTTTTGGTTAGCTTTCCTTGAAAAAAATTTCTGCCCAAGTTTCGCAATCTACCAACTGCCCAAGTTTCGAAATCTCAAGGATTTGCTTCATAACGACTTTCTGATCATGAACTCAGTCTTTTCTCTCTTGTATAAGAAAGAAAAGTACTTCGACTTTTGGATAACTTTCGAAATTGGATAATTTTGAAAGTGTGTTAGTGACTTTGTGTTTTCGAAAACATCTAACTTTTCGAAATCACATCTTTTCGCAAACTTTCATAGTTTCGAAAACTCAGAAAGTGTGCAACTAAAAGTTTCGAGATCCTTAATTTCGCAATTTTAAGGTTTCGCAATCCCAAAGTTTCGAGATCCTTAATTTCGCAATTTTAAGGTTTCGCAATCCCAAAGTTTCGAGATCCTGAAATTTCGCAATCACTTAAGTGACCAAGTTTCACAATCCCTTCAGTCACAAGTTTCGCAATCACAAGTCTGTGCAAGTTTTCGAGATTTGGCTAAATCTATACCTTCTACAAGATCCAATTTTTCACACAAGTATTTCATTATGTCTCAACCACCGTACTATAACTTGAACCATCCTCAGCAACATCAGAATCAGCAGTATCATCAGCAACAGTAACAGTATCAACAATCACCACAATATTATCAACCACCAATTTACTCACAACAACATCTTCTCATGCAACAACATCAGATGGTTCCAATACAACAATCCTATCCAATGTCACAACAACAAGGCCAACTCCCATCAAAACAGACTCACTGGTTTGACAGGATGTGTGAAGTCATTTCAACTCAACAATCCAGACATGAAGCAGGATCTATTGACACTCCACCAATGCTTACACCGGGTAATTATGTTCAGTGGGCAAGTCGATTCTTAAGGTTTATAGAACTAAAGAAACCCAATGGTAAGTACATGAAACAAGTTATCCTTGAAGGACCATTTCCGTGGCCTATCAACTACGTTGGAGGTGACCCATCTGCTGACCCTCCAGTAGCTCCAACTGTTGTGCGAGTTCCTGAGTCTGAACTCACTACTGAACAACACCTTCATCATGAAGCAGATGAGTATGCTATGTCTTACATACTTCAGGGAATACCAAATATCATATTCAGAAGTGTTGATGCTCAGACAACTGCAAAAGCTATGTGGGAACACGTCCATCTACTTATGAAAGGCACACAACTGAACAAAGAAGACATGGAATCTAAACTTTACTTGGAATACACTAATTTCATGACCGAACCAGGGGAATCACTTGAATCTTACTTTCATCGTTTCACCAATGTCGTCAACGACTTAGAGAGACATGAAGTACACCTTCCAATAATCGCTGTCAATACAAAGTTTGTCAGTAGTCTGGGTTATGATTGGCAAAAGTATGTGACATTCGTGAGACAAGCTAAGAATCTTCATGATGCTCCATACGGTTTGTTGTATGACTATCTCAAACACCATGAATCTGAAGTTGAAAAAGATAGAGCTGCACGAGGAGGATTTACACCACCACCTACTTCTAATCCCTTAGCACTTGTTGCTCAATCTCGTGCTGCACATCCTCCGATGGCTAATCATGCCTATGTTCAGGAACAGAATTACTTCAGTTACCAGCAACCTGCAACCTCACACAAAATGGTCCCATATGAATCATCCTCGCAACAGGCTTCTCCTCAACTCGCCCCATATGACAACCATGATAGCATGTACTATTCTAATCAGGTAGAAGATGATGATGAAGACGTCAATACATTGAATCAAGGACTTGCTCTTATCGCTCGTGCTTTCAGCAAATTCTCAAACAAGACTAACAACCGTCTTCGTTCTTCATCAAATACAAGGAATCAAGCTGTCATTCAAGATGGTCGGGTTGAGATTCAGAACCGTTATAATGGACGTTCGGGTTCAGGAGGGTATTCAGAAAATTCTGGGTATGGACAAAGGTTCAACAACAATGGGGGATTCAGAAACAATTCAGGTGCTCCTCAGAGAAGAAATGACAATATGGCAAATGGCAATACAGAATCAGGGAATGCGATATGGTGCTACAACTGTAACGAAAAAGGTCATATTGCAACTGCATGTCCAAAACCGAGAACCCGCGGCAGTC
Organism: Artemisia argyi; assembly: GCA_030686995.1. Classification (NCBI taxonomy): domain Eukaryota; kingdom Viridiplantae; phylum Streptophyta; class Magnoliopsida; order Asterales; family Asteraceae; genus Artemisia; species Artemisia argyi. Next base: position 8,175,561 of record CM060705.1, read on the forward strand.
AGTTTCACAAGCAGGCATTACTAATGGCTCTCAAAGATGAAAAGGAAGGAACTTTCAATGAACAAGAGAACAGTTTCTTCACTAATGCTTACAACGATGGTGATATGGAAGATCTTGAAGCCAATGCAGCTGTCATGCTTATGGCCAACATGCAGGAACACCTGTTGAATGATTCAGGCCCAATGTTCAACACTGATGGTGTGTCTCAGGTACATGATCTTACCACATGCTCCATACTTGTCAATGCATCACCCTCTGCTTCTGAATCAGATAAGGCGCAAGTTGTTCCATCCGAATCATGTTTATCTTCTCAAGACGATGAACAATTAAACACAGTTGTTCTATTTGATGATGCCACTGTCGTTTCATTTGATGATCCTCATGAGCAAGATAAAATGATCATGTTGAACAACATGAACCTTCTTCTGATCCAGATCCTGACTATATTGCCATGACCAAAAACCTTCAAAAACAAATCCTTCTTACTCACAAAAAGGATGAACAAAACACTGTTTTAAAAGAAACAAATGCAGTTTTGAAAAAGGACATTGAATGTTATAAAATACAACTTTCACATTTTCAAAATGCAGTTAAACGTGAAAAGTGCTTTGAAAAGTCATTTCAGGAAGTGTATGTCAAAGAACAAAATCTTCAAAAACAAATGCATGATTTAGTTGAGTCAAACGGTAAATTTGTTTCCAAACTGGAAAATGATTAAAATGATCTTCAAAAACAAACTGCACAACTTCAAAAGGAACTTTCAAAAACACAAACAGAGTTGTCAAATTGTAAACAGGAATTTTATGAACACAAAGTGCAAAAAAGAAAAAAGGAAAATTCTTTAATTGAAGAAAACATCACTCTCGAACGTCAAATAAAAGAATTTCAAAATATTGTCTACAAACATGGAGAATCTATAACGACAATTCAAAAGTTTACTTTAAAACCAAGACCCGATAAAGGTTTTGCCATTGGTGATTACAGATCAACTTTTCTTCACACTGCGTTCAAAACAATTCCTAAGCTTTACAGTATGGACCAATTAATGGATAATAATGTTGTGCGTGTTATTGTATATAATACTGAGGAAGAAAATGAACTTGAAGAAAAGAGTCGATCAAAAATGAGTGAAGTTGAATATTGCAAACCATATGATTACTCAAAAGCTCCTCATATTTCAAAATCTTTTGTTCCATCAAAAGAAATACCAGAGAAATCATGGTATGTAACTGAGTCTTATGTTTCATCTTCCAATGGGGCTCCTGTCAAACCCGTGGCACAAGTAAATGGTCCATTACCATCTTCTGGTACTGTGACACCTTTACCAACACGTTGTCGAGTTTTAGACTATTTTAAAACGTTCATGAAAGGCATCGAAAACTTGGAAAATGTAATTGAACAGCATTCGGAAATAAAAATTGCTACTTTTCAATCAACTTACGCGCGCGAAAAGCGAGACATTTTTCAAAAACAATTTCTGCCTTTAGTTCAAAATTTGGGTTATTGTGCTACTCGTTGGGAACAGGAACTCCAAAAAGAAGTTAAAGAAATGCAAAACATTTTTGCTCTAAATGAAAATGCAATCTTGATTCAACAACGCAAAAATTAATTTTTGAAAACGGATTCTGATCGACTCTTGGAACAAATTCTCATAGCGGATATTTATTCTCCCACTATGAATGATCTTTACTATTCCAGCAATGCTGCGGTGTTTGAAAATTACTGTGCTGATATTGATTTGCTGAAAAAGGAAACTGAGACATTGAAACTTAAATATGAAATGTTGCTTCAAAACAGTGATGATGTGAAAAACAAACTTTCAAACGAAAATTGTCAACTCAAACAAAGGCTTGAATGGTGTCAAGCTCAAATTCTTGAAAAAGAATTGCAACAACAAAGTAAATATGAAAAACAAATTGCGGAGTTAAAATTGAAAACGTCGAATGGCAACAAAACCGCGATGACATTCGTTATTGCAATGGTTTACTCTAATCTGATATTCAGGACAAAAATCACATCATCATTGATTTGAAAGAGAAAATTAAGCTACTTCAAAAAGGAAAGTTTGTTGACACCACAGTGATAGCACCAGGAATATTTCAAATAGACAACACAGATAAGGGTAATCATGCTAAGAGTTCTAATGTTAGCTCTTCCACTTCTACATGACTAGTTTCCCCTAAGAGCGTTAGCAGCCCAAAGCCAAAAAGCGTTAAGAAGACTAAAAAGACTAGGCTCTGGCAACGTAGAAGAGGAACACTAGAAGTAGAAGCTCACCTTAGGAACTTGAATAAAACTCATGTTGCATCTGATTTAGATTCTAATCTGGCAAATTGTAATCAAAATCTTAATGTAACGAATGATGGACCTTCAAATGTTTTGAATATTAATGCATCTTGTGTGTTTTGTCGTCAAAGTGTGTTATCTGGTGATCATACTAAATGTATAGCTAATAATCTCTTACATCGTCACAAGAAACGTAGATCAGGCATTCCTTCTAGGCCCACTACTGCCTCTAAGTCTACCTTAGGAAAAACGCCTACTACCGTTTCAAATGATGTCTTAGTCAACCCAAGAGCAGAAATCAACAAATCAAGGAACACGCCAAAAGCTAGTGCCTTTACCAAAAATAAAGCAAAAAGTAGTTGGAATTGGCAACGTTGGTTACAATACAAACCAAATTTTAAATGGATTCCTAAATTGTTGAATACTTGTGTTTCTAACCAACAGGAACCCACCATTTCTTCGGGTTCCTCCCTTACTTCTGTTCTATCTCTGTCTTCTACTTGTGATGCAGGTGGTTCAAATTGTTCTCTGGATTGTTGATAGCGGTTGCACCCGACATATGACAGGCAATCTCAAACTGTTAGCAAACTTTGTCTCAAAGTTTATCAGAACTGTCAGATTCGGGAATGATCAATACGCTTTAATCATGGGTTACGGCGACTATGTGAATGGGAATATTGAAATTAGTAGAGTCTACTATGTTGAAGGCTTGGGTCACAACCTCTTTTCAGTCGGTCAATTTTGTGATGGGGATCTAGAAGTAGCATTTCGAGAGAAAACTTGTTTTGTTCGTGATCTACAAGGAAATGATCTGATGTCCGAAAAACTTGGCACTAACCTTTACACAATTTCCATGTCTGACATGATCACTTCATCTCCTATCTGTCTTCTATCCAAAGCTGAAACGACTAAATCATGGTTATGGCACAAACGCCTTTCTCACTTGAATTTCAGAACGATGACTGATCTCGCTCGTCACAAATTAGTTGAAGGATTTCCAAGATTCCGCTATGCCAAAGATCACCTATGTCCAGCCTGTGAACAAGGAAAAAGTACTCGTGCTCATTTTCCCTCTAAACCTGAACACAGTACTAATCATGTCTTACAACTGCTTCATATGGATTTGTGTGGTCCGATGCGTGTTCAAACGATCAACGGTAAACGCTACATTCTAGTAATTGTTGATGATTACTCCCGTTGGACTTGGGTTTATTTTCTTCGAAGTAAAGATCAAGCTCCTCAAATGATCATCACCTTTCTCACCAAAATACAAGTTCAGCTACGTAACACAGTCATAATTGTTAGAACTGACAATGGCACAGAATTTAAGAATCAGACTCTAAGGTCGTATTTTGAGAAAGTGGGAATTGAACATCAAACATCCATTCCATGAACACCCGAGCAGAATGGAGTTGTCGAAAGATGCAACAGAACATTAGTAGAAGCTGCTCGAACAATGTTAATCAATGCTCAATTACCAGATTACTTATGGGCAGAAGCTATCTCAACCGCATGTTACACTCAAAACCGTTGTATGATTACAAAACGCCATCACAAAACCCCATATCAGATTGTTCACAAAAGGAAACCTAACATCAGTTACTTTCATGTATTTGGAGCTCTATGTTACCCAGTCAATAATCGTGATGATCTCGGTAAACTTAAAGCAAAGGATGACATTGGTATATTTGTTGGATACTGTGAAAATTCAAAAGGCTTTCGGATATGGAATCGTCATACTAGAGAAATTCAAGAAACTATTCATGCTAATTTCGATGAACTCACTCAAATGGCTTATGAGCAAAATAGCTTAGGAACCGCATCCAACCGTCTAAACTTTCCGAAATCTTCGGCTGAACCGTTGTCACTCTCCCGTAAAGAAGTGGAAACCTTGTTTGCTCCATTGTTTGATGATACGCTTGTTAACCGTCTATCAGAGGCCACACCAAATTCCGCTGCACATCTTGATCAACATCAAGTACCTGATACACCTCAACAAACAACAACAACTATTGGAAGAGACGGTCCTCCAATCATATCACCTACAACAACAGAACAAACCAGGTCCAACTCACGACAATTAGCTGGACACTCCATACCTTTATCAGTTCCACAAACCGCAGAGCACGACCCAGTACCATTCATTAACCCATTTGCACAGACTCAACCTGTCCCTGACATTGCTGAATCATCAACACGTAATTTGGGTCCTGCTCACTTGCGAGATGCTTATCAAATTCACCATTCGACACACAAATGGACTAGAGATCACCCCTTAGTTAAAATTATCGGCCATCCAGATGCACCCATTATGACAAGACAACGACTTCTCACAGATGGTGAAACTTGCATATACGCACTCACAGTATGTGAAACCGTGCCTATAAACGTCAAAGAAGCTAAGAGGAATTTGAATCATTTCAAAGATTGGAAGTCTGGGAAATGGTTGAAAAACCTGAAGGAATCATTGTCATTGGATTAAAATGGATCTGGAAAAACAAACTCGACGCAGAAGGAACTGTCATATGCAACAAATCACGCTTGGTAGCAAAAGGATACTCTCAAGAAGAAGGAATCGATTTTGAAGAATCATTTGCTCCATTAGCCAGACTTGAAGCTGTACGGATCTTCTTAGCATACGCTGTTCATCGGAATATGATTGTTTATCAAATGGACGTGAAAACGGCTTTTCTGAATGGTCAACTCCGTGAAGTGGTTTATGTCAGTCAACCTGAAGGATTCGTTGATCCAGAACGTCCTAATCATGTCTACAAGCTTAAGAAGTCTCTCTACGGTCTCAAGCAAGCCCCCAGGGCGTGGTATGATAAGCTTTCTAAATTCTTGTTGGCCAATAACTTTACTCTAGGCTCGGTGGATCCAACACTGTTTACAAAAACATACGGGGCGGACTTATTAATCATTCAAATTTATGTCGATGACATCATTTTTGCTTCAACCAACAAAATTTACTCAATGGATTTTGCAAAATTAATGACAGATAATTTCGAAATGTCCATGATGGGTGAACTTACGTTCTTTCTAGGACTACAAGTTCATCAATCACCCCGTGGAATTTTTCTAAATCAGTCCAAATATGCTCTTGAGATTTTAAAGAAACATGGAATGCAAAGCTGTGATACAATGAATACACCTATGGCCAATTCCACAAAACTAGATGCCGATATACATGGGACTCCTGTTGACCCTACCAAATACCGAAGTATTATTGGGTCCCTCATGTATCTCACATCTAGTATGTAACAATTCGCAATTTCAGGTTAATTACTATTCCCGAAAAATTTCACTATTCACTTTTACTATTCACTTTTACTATTCATTTTCCCGAAATTTGATTTTTATTTCATATTCTCGTGTGATAAATCACTTCCATGGCAAAATAAAAGTTTGACACTCATCAGATCATTTTCGCGAAAGTTATTAAGGAATTACACGTTTTAGGGTAAAATATCATTCAAAAATTCTACGCACAACGAAACTCGACCTCGTTAATTTTCCCCGTATCAGAAAAATATTTGATACACTCATGATTTATTTGAGAATAAATCATGACTGAGAAAAACGTGACCAAATAAACCTCGGCCGTGAAAAATAGGAATTTTCATTTTTAAGCGTTTTTACTAAGCCGTAACCTTAACCTATACCTGCACCGCGTTTCTAAGACGATTTGAGTTTTCACATTTTTGGAAAAAGTCAACATATTTTCCCTCCTCCTTTGACCAAAAATCATTCCTTGATTTTATAAATCATTCCTTGATTTTTAGGCTTACGGTTTTATGTCTAAAAGACATTTAATACCAACCGACACTAGACTGAGCCCAGTTTAGACATTATAAGTCATTTTAAATCATTATTATCGCATTAGAAAAGTAACATTTTACTTTTCTTAATTTTACACAATATTCGTACGTTTTACGTACTACGCGTTTTAGACCCGTGTTTCCAGTTTTAGCAGGGTTTTAGCACCCCAATGGAACCTATCACTCATTTTATATTTTATTATGGAGTATAATGATATGTTTAACCATACTTTCAAGTTCCACATTTTTACGATATCCGGTTTTACGTTTTGAGGCTTAATCATTTACGGTTAGCTATTTACGGAGTCAAAACTCATCCAATATCTTGGATAATATCAACCAAAGGCACACCTCACCCCCTAGCTTGTGTGAACGGCCAATAGGGGGGGGGGAGTCATCCCTTGGTGTGGCTTGATCTTATACAAAGTTGCCTTGGATGAATTACAAGTGTTTAAGCTTGTCATGTAAGCCTTTGACTAGTCCTAATCTTGTAACCTCCTAAAACGCATATAAATACCCCCCTCCCCCCTTGTTGCCGTCCACAATCACACACACTTCACACTTCACACTTAGCTAATTTCTTCTAGTTTCAAGCAAGATTCAAGTACTTCATCAACATAGAAACCCTAGATTGGTTTTAGGTAATCAAAACACTTCCAAACATCAAAAACTTTGGTGATTTCTCTTGAGTTTGAATCCACTCAAGTCACCTCAACTTTCATCATCTCTCTTTCAAGAATACAAGGGTAGAAAGATTGCATGAAGTGAAGTAGGGTGAAGCTATAGTCTATCAAAGTCCTTACTTTACATGTTAACTTCATTTCTTAATTGAAAGCCAAAAGTTGTAAGCAAAACCCTAACATACTTCTTGTTAACATATCATTCATGCTATATTTTGTCTTGTGATCATGTCCATGATCTATAAAAATGGGTAAAACAAGTTATTGTAAATAATTGTTAACTTATGTTATTTAAACAAGTAAACTAGTGACTTTCTTGGTGATATCTGATCAAAATGGTATAATTATGATATTGGATCATTACATATTGTAGTAGAGGACTTAAAAAGGAAACCATAGCAATTTGAACCACCTAAAACGAGTACACGAGTCAAAAGTTATGACCATTTGAAGTTACCAAAACTTTGCGGCAAATCTGCCTAAATAGCTTCTGTGACAGAACATAAAACACGCAAAAAGAGGCCCTTCTGGTCCGTTTCATGAAAAAGTTAAAACATGAAAGTTGTCCGGAATCACGTTTTCTTCAAAAACTGAAGAGCACGTCTCCAGAAAACCAATAAAGAATGAGATTTTCTTCAGTTTCTTAACAGCTATTATATATATATATATATATATATATATATATATATATATATATATATATAAGTCATTATATAATTGTTATTGTTTAAAGAGAACAAGAGGTCTAATGACCTAGATTCAAGACCACAACCATGGCTAGAGCCAAGGTTGAGTCTCAATACCATGGAACAATGACCAAAGGTCATGGCAAGGCCATGACTAAATGACCATATAAACTTACTTAGGCGAAAACATGAGCTAAAAAGTTGGCGATAACTTAAACATACAATTTGGATCTACTTCATCTAAAGAACCATGAGATATTACAAGTAATTGTCATACAAGATATAAGAAACTGACCCTAATAACAATCTTCATGTAAAAATAAACTTTCCTAAGTTTATTCAAATATTGGACATGTAACTTTTCGGATCAAAACTTATATATATATACCATATCAACTACTACAATAGTAGGGAGCCTCATGTGAGGAGTTCATTAAGTAGGCCGTCGAGATGAGTTGTGGATTTACGAATTAAAGTGTCCTGGCTCCTCGAACCTTTACTACATGACTTCTGAATTATGTCGGCCCGAACGGTAGTAAACGATATACAAACTATACATGTTTCATGAACCATTTCTTTTCAAAGACTTACACTACACTTTGTACCACATCATGGACTAAATGCAAGACATATATAGGCAATTCCTCATATTCTTTACTCCAATCTTAAGTCGCAACATTCTATTATAGGTTGCTCGTAGAAACCTTCACGATTCAACCGTTACATTCACTACTTGCTATTTAACTTAAGGTGAGTTCATAGCCCCACTTTACATTACTTCAATGTTTTACAAACCCTTGGGGGGAATACATGCTATTTTAAACCGAACACAATGCTTTGAAACTGTATGCTGCCTGATTATTTTATTATTACTAAGTACCTTCCTTGCCAATCCTAGGCCTCATATCATGAACCATTTAATCACTAGTATTAGTGAGCGCGAGTATTGTGAATAGGCCTATTGGGATTGACGAATCCCATTTGTTTGAGCAGATTAGTTCAAACGAATGCACTATATTTGAAACATTAAGTATGACGGCAAAGTACTTACCGGGGCAACAAAACCGCCGATTGATATTGGTACCCGTTAACGTATTGGTTGCATGAGCTTAGTATATAATAATAACTGTTTTGTTTTCCAACCATAAGTATGAGTCTAATTAACTCATACTACCAACATATTGTGTTCAACCGTTAAACAAACTCTATGAATATCACTCAACCTTTGTGTTGACCTTTTAAGCATGTATTTCAGGTCCATGATAATCAAGAATGGAGCGGAAGGGCACGGACTAAAGGAAGAAGGCTATAAACTACTTTGTCATTCGATAAAACATCAAAAGACTTTATATTGATGTATTTTGAAACATGGAACCTTTTTGGGATCTAACTATGTAAACTCTGATATATTTGAATAAATTCGAATGACAACTCTTTTTAAAGCGACTCGGTTAGAGTTCTGATGAGGCGAAAATGGTCCGTTTTTAGGGGGTCATTTAAGCCCGAATCCGAACTTATTTGATCAAATATTGCCCTAAATCGTTCCTTTTGTGATTTTAGGTACTTGGAGAGTGAATTCTGGAAAAGAAGCCATTTTGGACGTTTTTGGAGCATAAAAGTGAAGAAAACGGCAAAGTCTCAATTTTCCATGCTGGGAACAGTAGGTGACGGCGTCAAGAGTAATTTCCTGACGGCGTCAAACCTCAATAATAAAATCCGAGAGTTCATGAAGGCGTCAAGAGTTTTCCTGACGGCGTCAAAACCCAAGAATTAAAATCCGTAGTTGATGACGGCGTCACACACAGGGCGTCAAGAGTAATTTGTGTGACTGCCTAGGCCTTGACGGCGTCAGAAGTAGATCAAGGCCGTCCGAGGAAGTATTTGGCGGCGAGATGACGGCATCACACCTTTGTTCTTGACGCCATCATCCGTATTTTCCTATATATAGTTTTCTAGTTTTTCACAATTAAAAAAGAGAAGTTTTGGGGAGAAACCCTAAAGACGATTTTGGTGTAACTTTACAGGTTTTTCAAGGGTTCCAACCCCTTGATACCTTGCATGATTAATCAAGATAAGTGTTCTTCTAATTCAATCAATATGTCTATGTGTTGGTTGTCCATATCATGTTCTTGTCTTAATTCTATCATGCTAGGCTAGATCTCTTTTGTGTTTGCTTAGATCTAATGAAACCTGGATATTGATTATGTTTTGATTACTTGTTTATTCTTGTCTTGGATGAATGATTTATATGTTAGGCTTAAGAAAACTGGCAGATCTCCAAATGGTAACATGCTTGAACGTCTTAAGAAACATGAACTGAGGCGTACTAGGTCTTTATTGGTTGTATTTAATGCATGAGCCACTGTTTACAATCCCTATAGTTGTGCTGGGCATGGTGTAGGAGGAGATAAGAGCTCATAGAATTGGGGAGTTATGTATGCCACCCCATGAATGGTATTAAGGAATACAATCCGTCATCCATGCAATTATAACAAGTAATTAATGTGTAAAAGATATCTAGGGAGTAGTGAAATCTAAGTAAACACATTTTCTCCAATTACTGCTCACAACCTTAGTTTATTTAGTTTATTTTCATTTTTATTATTTTATTTTGATTGCATCTTAGTATTGGGTTAGTTGAATAGCAACTAATTCCGCCCACTCTTCCAAAACCCGAGATTTTACTTGCTTTCATAAAAATATAAAAACACAAAAATAATCAACCCTCACCTTTAGAACTAGTATTTAGGCTTTCTAATCCTAGCGACACTATTCCTAAGCTGAACGATCAATCCCCCGGTACTTGTCACTATACTATACTACAACGATCAGGTACACTGCCTGGTGGGGGTTGTAAGCTTCTCGAGATCCCTCGAGAGGTAAAACCTGTTGCGATTCCCACGCATCAAGTTTTTGGCGCCGCAGCCCGGGGAATAGTTATTGTCTAGGTTAGGATTTCTTTTTATTAGGTTTACTTGCTAGATTCCTTTCTAGTAAGATTTTATTTTTATTTTTAGGTCTTCTTTAGTCTATCTCATTTCTTTGTGCCTTTGTTAGTAAATTAAACTCATTCACTATTCCGTTGACCATTATGGAAAACGCGAATCCACCCCTTTCCCCTAGAGAAGTGGCTGCGTTACGTGAACAAATTGAGAGTGAGATTAGGGAGCTTAGAGAACTTAATAAGTTGATTAAGATTGAACTCGAACATGCATTTAGTGACCTAGCAACCGCCTTATATTCAAATAAGGACCTAGGGCCTAATGACTTTGTGAATGTTGTTGAAAGAATAGAAGAGGAGGAAATAGATCCGAAGCTTAATGACTACTTTAATCTATACCCCACTAAGGAAGAGATTGCATATTATACTAATCTTATTGATAACCCGCGATCTCCTTTCACCATGATTGAACCTAAGATCAAGAGAGGCGATCCTAAGAATGCTAAGATACCATGTATGATTGGATATAGGCACATTAGCAATGCTTACATTGACTTTAAATCTCCAATCAACATTATGTCCTCAACGGTTTATAATGATATAGTGAAAACAAGACTTGAACCTAGAAGGGATCCCAAGTACCCCGGTGGAGTTTGTAACTTTGTCGGGAGAGTTAAAGGTTTACGTGTCTTTGTTGGTAATTTCACTTTTGTTACCGACTTTATGATCGTGGAGGATCTTGCTAATGTTATTGATTGTCGATTATCTAATGTTGTGTTTGGCAAACCATTTGTTGAGGAATCTAAGTTGGAATATGATGAGGTAGAAGGTACGATCCGATTTGCAAGTAACACCGATAGTATCACGTATAGGATGCCTAATAGGATGAAAGAATTTCGCTTTATACTTGTTTTGATATGGACAACGTTGGTGCTTTTGAGGATATTGATGAGAAGGATAAGAAAAAGGGCATGGACTATGTATGGAAAAAAAGAAGTCTTTACTACAAAGATTGCTTGGCCCTTGGACCAAGGTATAAATTCGATGAAGAATTTGCCCAAATGATTATGGGGGCGGTTGAGAAAAAGGTGATTGATTTTTACAAAGAATATTTGCAATCAGAGAATGGAACCAATGATGAAGTCACGTAGTAACCCATGACTTTGAGTCTAGCTACAAGACTCGTAAATAAAGAAAAGCGCTTCTTGGGAGGCAACCCATGTTTTGTGTGATTTTTATTTTGTTTGATTGTTATTTGCTTCCGTATGCATGCTTTATTTTTATTGTTGGTTGATCATGTTTCTAAATTAAAATGTGGAAATACTTTACTTTGTTGTTTTGGCCTAGTCTTAACTCCAACCTAAAAGTATTTTTGCAAAAGATAAGTGTAAGGGGAAACCCCAAATATGTTTTCAAGAAACAAATTGATCATGATTCTCCACAATATTAAATGAACATGTATATTCGTATGTGTTAGAGTCAAATGCTTGTATTGAGTCATAATGAAGTTTTGCAGGATTTTCCAGGAAGTAGGACCAAGTTTTTCCAGAAATTTTCCGGAAACTTAACATAAGAATTTCTGCAGGTCCATTCTGACGGCGTCAGGAGTAAAAATCTGGAAATTTTACCGGTTTTGTTTTTCTAACGGAGTCTTATGGTTTTTGTGAATTATTAAGTTTTATAATCTCCAGGAGATCTGCAAACTTCATTCCACAAGCATTATATCTTATCTTGTTTTCTAGGATTTAGTAACTTATATAGGATGCCGCCGATTTTACGCGAGGTTGTCTTGTCTATTTTTGTCAGGATTTACAGGTTATGTTCGACAAGAAGATGATGTATATTCTGGAAGGGAAGCTTTGATTGTTCATTTTCTTGGAAGAAGATCTAACCTGGCCAACCTATAATCCATACCGAGCGAATCAGGGGAGTATTTGATTTCATTCTCTTTACTTTTTCACTTTTACATTCTTTACTTGAACATTGGGGACAATGTTCATCTTAAGTGTAAGGGGAGGGTAAAAAGATGATACCTTACATATGCACTTTCTCTTGAGTTTGTTTTGTTTAATGGTAGATGTGTAATAAAACTATGAGAAATACTTGTTAGTGCAATTTTAGCGCCAAATTTAAAATTTTTTACAACATTTAGGAGTGAAACTTTAGCCATAGCAAGCGTCTCATGGATAGGAGATTGTATGACTAGCACATAACCGTATATTCAGAAAAAAATTCCACCCAAATATGTGAGGTTCGCCTTTAGATTTGATAGGAAAAGTATTTACTATTAGTGCTTATGAGTGTACCGGTAGCATTTAGATTCTAGAACTTGCGTTAGTGATGCATCCCGAGACCGCTAGTGAGACTACATTCGTGTGGTAGGATTTACTACATGATAAGAGGCATTAGGATCACCCTTGTGTTAAACCCGTATCATAATTACTTGACCATTTAAGTCATATTACTTGGCTAGTTAAGTCAACTAATTTTTCCCACACCCTTAGCGTTGTACTCATTTTTAGTACACGAAACCCCTAGTACACCCTTCCGAGCCTATCTTTTCGTTTCTAACTTTAAGCACATTACTTAAAGGAAGAATTTGTTACACCCCACTTAAATGTACACCCAAATCGCCTTAGCCTTCCGTGTATGCGCTCATCTTTAGTGCATTATTGTTATTTGTTAAACCCTAAGTTAACTTTCTAATTGATTACATGGTTGCTAAGTCGAGTCATATCCTTGTACATATTGTTTTGGGACGATTGGGACTCATGGGTAAGTACTTTTTTTATGGAGTAATGGGGAAGAACATCATATATTACCCCCATATGTACGTTAATCTTAAAAGTGCTCCAAGTGTTTTGATTTTCTTAATTCGAGTCATTAGATTAGTTTAATTGTAAAGTATGTAAAGATTCAAGTGTAAGGGGAATGTTCATTCCCTATGATGTATTATTTTGGATGGTAGGGTAAGAGTGTATGCAAAAAAATAAAAAAAAAAATAAAAAAAAAAAAGAGAAAAACATACGGACTATCATCCCGTTTCATTCTATGTTCATTTTATGTTTTTGTTATTTCTCATTTATTTGCTTAAGTCGAGTCTAGTCTTGGCTTAGCAACGCCATATTGTACATGTAATTAACCAAGATTGTTAACTCGCCACCAGTAATAACTTCCTTTATCCAACAAAACCGTGTAATTCATATCCCTATACCTAACGTTACAACCCTTTAAAAGACCTCTTTGATAGTTTATCCTAGGTGCTTACGCCATGTGGTGGAGGTTTGATCCTTTCCCAAGCCTATGGTAATCTATTTTGCTATGACAGGTAGTGAGAGATATCTTCCGTTTCCATATTGTAATTTACACTTTATTACACCCGAGAGATGTGAGTATCTAAACACTATTTGTGAGGTGCTTGTATATGACCTCCGAGCTTATCTATTGGTCTTTAGTGGAACGATTATTTGTTGTAATTACTTTTATATTAGTGTTAAATGACCCGTAACTTGTCTTTTGAGTAGAATAAAAGCGCATTTGCTTGAGGACAAGCAAATCTCAAGTGTAATGGTATATGATGAGGCGAAAAATGGTCCGTTTTTAGGGGGTCATTTAAGCCCGAATCCGAACTTATTTGATCAAATATTGCCCTAAATCGTTCCTTTTGTGATTTTAGGTACTTGGAGAGTGAATTCTGGAAAAGAAGCCATTTTGGACGTTTTTGGAGCATAAAAGTGAAGAAAACGGCAAAGTCTCAATTTTCCATGCTGGGAACAGTAGGTGACGGCGTCAAGAGTAATTTCCTGACGGCGTCAAACCTCAATAATAAAATCCGAGAGTTCATGAAGGCGTCAAGAGTTTTCCTGACGGCGTCAAAACCCAAGAATTAAAATCCGTAGTTGATGACGGCGTCACACACAGGGCGTCAAGAGTAATTTGTGTGACGGCCTAGGCCTTGACGGCGTCAGAAGTAGATCAAGGCCGTCCGAGGAAGTATTTGGCGGTGAGATGACGGCGTCACACCTTTGTTCTTGACGCCGTCATCCGTATTTTCCTATATATAGTTTTCTAGTTTTTCACAATTAAAAAAGAGAAGTTTTGGGGAGAAACCCTAAAGACGATTTTGGTGTAACTTTACAGGTTTTTCAAGGTTTCCAACCCCTTGATACCTTGCATGATTAATCAAGATAAGTGTTCTTCTAATTCAATCAATATGTCTATGTGTTGGTTGTCTATATCATGTTCTTGTCTTAATTCTATCATGCTAGGCTAGATCTCTTTTGTGTTTGCTTAGATCTAATGAAACCTAGATATTGATTATGTGTTGATTACTTGTTTATTCTTGTCTTGGATGAATGATTTATATGTTAGGCTTAAGAAAACTGGCAGATCTCCAAATGGTAACATGCTTGAACGTCTTAAGAAACATGAACCGAGGCGTACTAGGTCTTTATTGGTTGTATTTAATGCATGAGCCACTGTTTAGAATCCCTATAGTTGTGCTGGGCATGGTGTAGGAGGAGATAAGAGCTCATAGAATTGGGGAGTTATGTATGCCACCCCATGAATGGTATTAAGGAATACAATCCGTCATCCATGCAATTATAACAAGTAATTAATGTGTAAAAGATATCTAGGGAGTAGTGAAATCTAAGTAAACACATTTTCTCCAATTACTGCTCACAACCTTAGTTTATTTAGTTTATTTTCATTTTTATTATTTTATTTTGATTGCATCTTAGTATTGGGTTAGTTGAATAGCAACTAATTCCGCCCACTCTTCCAAAACCCGAGATTTTACTTGCTTTCATAAAAATATAAAAACACAAAAATAATCATCCCTCACCTTTAGAACTAGTATTTAGGCTTTCTAATCCTAGCGACACTATTCCTAAGCTGAACGATCAATCCCCCGGTACTTGTCACTATACTATACTACAACGATCAGGTACACTGCCTGGTGGGGGTTGTAAGCTTCTCGAGATCCCTCGAGAGGTAAAACCTGTTGCGATTCCCACGCATCAAGTTCGTTTTCTATTATTATGACTATTGTGCCGTCGAGTAACACCCAAGTTGAATTCCGCTGCATCATGAATTGGGGGTGTTACAGATTGGTATCAGAGCCATGGTTATAGAGAAACGTTGTAATTACTGTAACAATCTGTAACACCCCCAATTCTGTAACAATCTGTAACACATCCAAGACGGTCAAGGGATCCAAGACTATGTCCCCAACATGAGTCAAGTCTCTCCTCACATAGCTCATATCAAGTTTAAACCAATAGAGGTCTTCTTGTGCGTTCATGGCATCCATCTTGGCTTAATTAACCTTGGATATATAGTCATTCATTTGGCTTGTCATGCTTTGAACTTTGAGTTGAGTTAGGTTGAGGGCTTGTTTCAAAGAATATATCTCATATTGAGCAGAGTTCACGAACATAGGTGTAGATGTGGATGTTCCACCGACTTCATAAGTGGACTTTGGAACTTGAGCTGGAATAGTACGATTTGATTCGGAGGAGTTTGGTGAAATAGGAGGTGGTGATGTTAATGGTGATAGTTGTTGCACCACCATTGGTTCCTCTACCTCATCAATGTCGTCGATGCCTTCAATGTCTATGTCCATTTCAGGATCTTCTTCGTAATCATCGATGTTTATGTCCATTTCAGGATCTTCATCCGAATCTTCTTCATTGTCATCGACTAGATCCTCGTAAGGTTCTTCCTTGTCGTCATAGTCAAGTGCTTCAAAGTAAGGATCATTGGGTTCGGGAAGAATCGGTAAATAAACGGGCATAGCAGGAAGATGATCGGGAGATGGAGGTACGGCATGATGTCTACAAAGAGTATTATGACGTCAAAATAAATCAAATGTTTATGGAAAATGCTCAAACTATGGCAATGTGTATATAACAATATACTAATATGTTTATGTAGCATAACATGCATAATAAGTCCATAATCTTCTGGAGGATGGAAGGCACGAAGAGCGGAAGGCTATAAAAATGTTTTTGCTTGTGGTTGTAGTTATAGTTTAGGTCTCACTTAGACCCGTTTCTCTATAACCATGGCTCTGATACCAATCTGTAACACCCCCAATTCATGATGCAGCGGAATTCAACTTGGGTGTTACTCGACGGCACAATAGTCATAATAATAGAAAACGAACTTGATGCGTGGGAATCGCAACAGGTTTTACCTCTCGAGGGATCTCGAGAAGCTTACAACCCCCACCAGGCAGTGTACCTGATAGTTGTAGTATAGTATAGTGACAAGTACCGGGGGATTGATCGTTCAGCTTAGGAATAGTGTCGCTAGGATTAGAAAGCCTAAATACTAGTTCTAAAGGTGAGGGATGATTATTTTTGTGTTTTTATATTTTTATGAAAGCAAGTAAAATCTCGGGTTTTGGAAGAGTGGGCGGAATTAGTTGCTATTCAACTAACCCAATACTAAGATGCAATCAAAATAAAATAATAAAAATGAAAATAAACTAAATAAACTAAGGTTGTGAGCAGTAATTGGAGAAAATGTGTTTACTTAGATTTCACTACTCCTTAGATATCTTTTACACGTTAATTACTTGTTATAATTGCATGGATGACGGATTGTATTCCTTAATACCATTCATGGGGTGGCATACATAACTCCCCAATTCTATGAGCTCTTATCTCCTCCTACACCATGCCCAGCACAACTATAGGTATTGTAAACAGTGGCTCATGCATTAAATACAACCAATAAAGACCTAGTATGCCTCGGTTCATGTTTCTTAAGACGTTCAAGCATGTTACCATTTGGAGATCTGCCAGTTTTCTTAAGCCTAACATATAAATCATTCATCCAAGACAAGAATAAACAAGTAATCAACACATAATCAATATCTAGGTTTCATTAGATCTAAGCAAACACAAAAGAGATCTAGCCTAGCATGATAGAATTAAGACAAGAACATGATATAGACAACCAACACATAGACATATTGATTGAATTAGAAGAACACTTATCTTGATTAATCATGCAAGGTATCAAGGGGTTGGAAACCTTGAAAAACCTGTAAAGTTACACCAAAATCGTCTTTAGGGTTTCTCCCCAAAACTTCTCTTTTTTAATTGTGAAAAACTAGAAAACTATATATAGGAAAATACGGATGACGGCGTCAAGAACAAAGGTGTGACGCCGTCATCTCGCCGCCAAATACTTCCTCGGACGGCCTTGATCTACTTCTGACGCCGTCAAGGCCTAGGCCGTCACACAAATTACTCTTGACGCCCTGTGTGTGACGCCGTCATCAACTACGGATTTTAATTCTTGGGTTTTGACGCCGTCAGGAAAACTCTTGACGCCTTCATGAACTCTCGGATTTTATTATAATGTTATGAAATCCATGGAATAGCTAGCGATAGTAGAAACGTTGTAATTACTAAACTGAAAGTATCAGTTAGTAAATTTTGAAGAAGCTCGTAATAGGTTTCGATTTTGTAAATCAATCAACGTTATATAAATAAAACTCTTGTTTTATATACTATCATGTGTTATGCTTTTAAATTTCAACATTATTATCCTATCATTCTTATCAAAAATTGTGCTCATTTCACAACTCTCTAATTACGACGTATCTTTTGAACAATAGAATCATGGCGCCTAAGAAGAAGACACCACCAGCAATAACTCAAGCTGCTATTCGCAAACTATTTAAAGACAGTGTCAACGCAGCACTCACAACGGAACGAGCAACCGTAGCTGCAGCAGCTACCAAAGCCGCCACAGCTGCTGGTGCTGCAGCAGCCGTTGAAGATGCTACAGCTGCTGATGCTGCAGCAGCTGCTGATGCTGCAGTAGCCGCTGAAGCCGCCACCGCTGCGGAAGTTGCTAGAGCTGCCGAAGCTGCCGGAATTGCCAACCTTAACACTGGAGGACCAAGCCCAACTATCCCTCCAGTGACAAATGTTGCTTCAGTACCTAAGGGTTGCTCATTCATTTCCTATTTGAAATGCGAACCCATAAAGTTTAAAGGTACTGAAGGAGCTGTAGGTTTGACCTGCTGGTTTGAAAAAGTTTGGTCAGTAAATGTACTGAGAGTGATAAAGTTTAGTATGCCACGAGTACACTGTTGAATGAGGCATTATCATGGTGGAATTCAATATCTCAACCAATGGGCATTGAAAATGCTTATAAGATTTCTTGGGATAATTTGAAGAAAATGATGATCAAAGAGTACTGCCCCCGCAGTGAAATGCAGAAGTTAGAGGTAGAATTCTGGGATCATTCTGTTAGGGGAAATGACATCATAACTTACAACCGTCGATTCCAAGAATTGAGGATATTGTGTCCAACAATGGTGTCCACAAAAGAGAAATTGTTGGAACGGTATATTTGGGGACTTCCATCAAGTATACAAGGGAATGTAACTTCAGCAAATCCCAAGGAACTTGATGAAGCTATGCGGATGTCTCGCAACCTCATGGATCAAGTGGTGCGTACGACAGAAACCCGAAAGCAAAACAACACCAGCAACACCAACAACGCCAACAATACCAATAACACCAACAACTCCAACTACCGTAACAACAATAACAATAGGAACAACAACAACAAGCGACCATGGGATGGTAACCGTGGAAGTAACAACAACAACAACAACAACCACCAAACCCGAAACAACAACCATCACAATCAGCAAAACAAAAGACAAGAAGCCGCGACGGCTTATGTTGCTGCACCAGCCGGAGGTAAATACGTTGGTACTCTACCACAGTGTACCAAGTGCAACTACCATCATGCAGGTCCCTGCCCGGCCAAGTGCAACAAGTGTCTAAAGCCCGGACATCTTGCCAAGGATTGTAGAGGCAAGGGTGTAGCTACTGGGGCTAACGCTCAGCCAATAGTTACATGTTTTGGGTGTGGTGAAAAGGGACACTTCAAGAACAACTGTCATCAAAACCATGGACCACAAGGCGGAGGTGCTCGCGGTAGAGCCTATGTCATGGGAAATGGAGAACCACACCAAGACTCGAACGTGGTTACCGGTACGTTCTTACTCAATAACATTCCTGTTAAAGTCTTATTCGATTCTGGTGCTGATATGAGCTTTATATCTACTAGAATTGCGCCTTTACTTGATATTCCACCAATCACTTTAACCACTAGTTATAGTATTGAACTAGCTACCGGTGACTTATTAAATACTAATACCGTAATCCCAGAATGTACCCTTAATCTCTTAGACCACCCCTTTAACATCAATCTTATGCTAATCGAACTCGGAAGTTTTGATGTTGTCATTGGCATGGATTGGTTGTCTAAACATCAAGCTAACATCATTTGTGGTGAAAGAGTTGTGCACATTCCATGTGATAATGAAACTTTGATCATTCGTGGTGATCAAAGTGGAACTCGAATAAACATCATCTCATGTATCAAAACCATGAAGTGCATAGAGAAAGGATGTTATGCTTTCTTAGCCCACGTAACCGAAAAGAAATCCGATGAAAAACGTCTCAAAGATGTTCCTATCGCCCGTGAGTTTCCTGAAGTCTTTCCGAAAGATTTGTAACAATTCGCAATTTCAGGTTAATTACCATTCCCGGAAAATTTCACTATTCACTTTTACTATTCATTTTTCCCGAAACTTTCCCGAAAGTTGATTTTTATTTGATATTCTCGAGTGATAAATCATTTCCATGGCAAATTAAATGTTTGACATTCGTCAGATCATTTTCGTGAAAGTTATTAAGGAATTACACGTTTTAGGGTAAAACGTCATTCAGAAATTCTACGTACAACGAAACTCGACCGCGTTAAGTGACCCCGCATCAGAAAAATGTTTGACACACTCATGATTTATTTGAGAATTAATCGTGACTGAGAAAAACATGACCAAAGACTTCCCGGCAGGTCACCCAAGCCAGTACTATTCTCACATGAGCACGCTTAACCGTATGAGCGATTAACCGTTAGACCACAAAACGCGTTTCTAACACGATTTGAGTTTTCAACTTATTAGAAAAAGTCAACATATTTTTCCCTCCTCCATTGACCAAAAATCATCCCTTGATGTTATAAGTCATTTCGTGATTTTTAGGCTTACGGTTTGATGTCTAAAAGACATTTAATACCAACCGACACTAGACTGAGCCCAGTCTAGACATTATAAGTCATTTTAAATCATTTATAACCTATTAGAAGGGTAATATTTTACTTTTCTCAATTTTACGCAATATTCGTACATTTTACGTATTACGCGTTTTAGACCCGTGTTTCCAGTTTTTAGCAGGGTTTTAGCACCCGATAGATCCTACCACTCATTTTATATTTTATTATGGACTATATGGACATGTTTAACAATACTTTCAAGTTCCATAATTTTACGACACCCGGTTTTACGTTTTGAGGCTTAATCATTTACGATTGGCATTTCCCGGAGTCAAAACTAACCAAGTATCTTGCATAATACCAAGAAAAGTCTAACCCTTTCTCTCCAAGACTCATGAACCGCCCTAGGAGGGGGGAGTCACACTCATGTGGCTTCATCTCATGAATTTACCCTTAAATCAACACTTATTTACAACTTGGTCCCCAAGTTGTAACACTTTCCTAGTAAGCTTCCTAACCTCCTCAATGGACCTATAAATACCCCCCTCCCCTCCCCTTTGTGCCATGCACCTCCAACCCCCAAAACCCTTCCATACTTTGCTCATTTCCTTCTAGTTTCATGCATGATTCAAGTGCAAGTTCAAGGTAGAAACTCTAGTTAGGTTATCATTCATCAAACACTTCCATAACTTCATATACTTGGTGATTTCTCTTGAGTTTGAATCCACTCAAGTCACCTCAACCTTCATCATCCATCTTTCAAGATTACAAGGGCAGAAAGATTGCATGAAGTGAAGTGGGTTGAAGCAAGTCTATCAAAGTCCTATCCTTACATGTTAACTTCCTTTCATCTTTGAAAGCCAAAAGTTGTGAGCCAAACCCTAACTTGATTCTTGTTAAATAATCATGTTCATGTTATTTACATATTATTTGTGCTATATTATGTCTTGTAGTTATGTCCATGATGTATAAAAGTAAGCAAAACAAGTTATTGTTATTGATTGTTACAACAAGTTACTAAAACAAGTAAACTAGTGACTTTCTTGGTAAGACCTGATCAAAATGGTAAAAATATGATGTTAGATCATTACATATTACAGTAGAGGAGTTAACAAGGAAACCATAGCAATTTGAACCACCCAAAACGAGTATACGAGTCAAAAGTTACGCCCATTTGAAGTTACCAAAACTTTGCGGCAAACTGCCAAATACCATTCTGATCAAATTTGGGTTTTGAAAGTCCCACTTCTGGTCCGATTCATCAAAAAGTTAAAACACGAAAGTTGTCCGGAACGACGTTTTCGTTCAGGTAGAAAGAAGCTCGAGCCCTGAAAACGCTTTCCGAGTGATAAATTTCTTCAAATTCTAAACAGCCCATTTTTAGACAAAGTCATTACATATAGGTTATGGTTTATGAAGACCAAAGGGGTCTTATGACCTATAATCAAGACCACCACCATGGATAGAGCCAAGGTTGGGTCTCATGACCTTGGAACAAGGACCAAAGGTCATGGCTAGGCCATGACGAAATGACCATAACAACTTACATAGGCGTAAACATGAAACAATGAATTAGGCGATAACATGAACAAGCAATTTGGATCTACTTCACTTAAAAGGAAACCATGAGATATTACCAAGAGAAAATGGTCATTCAAGACTTATGAAACTACCCCTAATAACAATCTTCATGTACTAATAAACTTTTCTAAGTTTATTCAAATATCGGACATGTAACTTTTTGAATCGAAACTTATATCTATATATATTTTATCAACTACTACAATAGTAGGGAGCCTCATGTGAGGAGTTCATTATGTAAGCCGTCGAGATGAGTTGTGGATTTACGAATTAAAGTGTCCTGGCTCCTCGAACGCTTACTAACATGACTTCTGAATTATGTCGGCCCGAACGGTAGTAAACGATATACAAAACATACATGTTTCATGAATCTTTTCTTTCAAAGACTTACATTATACATCATACCACATCATGGACTAAATGCAAGATATATATATAGGCACTACTTCATATTCTTTACTCCGATCCTAAGTCGCAACATTCGATTATAGGTTGCTCGTAGAAACCTTCACGATTCAACCGTTACATTCATTACTTGCTATCTTACTTAAGGTGAGTTCATAGCCCCATTTTCCATTATTTAATTGTTTTACAAACCATTGGGGGGAATACATGCTATTTTAACCGAGCACAATGTTTTTAAATTGTATGCTTGCCTGATTGTTTTATTATCACTAAGTACCAACCTTGCTAAACCGAGATCCCTTATTATGAACCATTTAATCACTAGCAATAGTGAGCGCAAATATTGTGAATAGGCCTATTGGGATTGACGAATCCCATTTGTATTGACTAAGTTCAAACAAATGCATTAATATTTGAGATTTAGGTATGTTAGCAAAGTACCTACCGGGATAAATCTGCCGATCAATATTGGTACACGTTAACGTTATGGTGTCATAAGCTTAGTGTATAATAACTGTTCCGGGCGTATAATAACGTAGCCTACCTGTTTTGTTTTCCAAACATTGGTGTGAGCCTATAACTCACACTACCAACATATTGTGTTCAAACGATTTAACAAACTCTATGAATATCACTCAATTTGTGTTGACCTCTCAAGCATGTATTTCAGGTTCATGACGATCAAGGATGGCACGGAAGGACACGGATACTCAAGAGGGCTATAAATTTACTTATCATTCAAAAACTCACTTAATGTGATTTGTAAACATGGAACCAATTGGGACCTCATTTTGTAACCTCTGATATTTATATAATTTGAATGATAAATCTTTTTAATACGACTCGGTTAGAGATCGTTTTCTATTATTGTGACTATTGTGCCGTCAAGTAACACCCAGTTCGAATTCCGCTGCATCCATGAATTGGGGGTGTTACAAGATTTACCTGGACTACCACCAAATCGTCAAATAGAATTCAGAATTGATTTAATACCAGGAGCGGCGCCAGTTGCCCGCGCACCCTAGCGGCTAGCACCGTCAGAGATGCAAGAGCTATCAAATCAATTACAAGAACTTTCGGACAAGGGATTTATTCGACCCAGTTCCTCACCTTGGGGAGCTCCAGTTTTATTCGTGAAAAAGAAAGATGGGTCGTCACGAATGTGTATTGACTATCGTGAACTAAACAAATTAACCATAAAGAACCGATACCCACTACCAAGAATTGATGATTTATTCGATCAATTACAAGGTTGAACCTATTACTCAAAAATTGACCTACGATCGGGTTACCATCAAGTTAAAGTTCGTAAAGAAGACATTCCAAAAACAGCCTTTAGGACACGATATGGTCACCATGAATTCCAAGTGATGCCATTTGGGTTAACTAATGCACCGGCAGTATTCATGGATCTCATGAATCGAGTGTGTAAGTCATATTTGGACAAATTCGTGATCGTATTCATAGACGACATTCTCATATATTCCAAAAATGAAGAGGAACACAAAGAACACCTGAGAACAATTTTAGGACTACTCAAGGAAGAGAAATTATATGCAAAGTTTTCCAAATGTGAATTTTTGATTCAATCAGTACAATTCCTTGGGCATGTGATTGACAAGACTGGTTTACATGTCGATCCCGCTAAGATTGAAGCTATCAAAGATTGGCCAACACCTACCACACCTACAGAAATTCGTCAATTTCTGGGTCTAGCCGGGTATTACCGAAGGTTTATTGAAGGATTTTCCTCAATAGCAAAACCTTTGACCAAACTAACTCAGAAAAACAAGAAATACATGTGGGATGAAGACGAAGAAAAAGCTTTCCAAACCCTCAAACAGAAACTTTGTAGTGCTCCTATTCTAGCATTGCCAGATGGGATCGAAGATTTTGTAGTCTATTGTGATGCATCATACCAAGGTTTAGGTGCCGTGTTGATGCAACGTGATAAGGTCATGGCTTATGCTTCAAGACAACTCAAGGTTCATGAAGAAAATTACACCACTCATGACTTAGAGTTAGGAGCTGTAGTCTTTGCACTAAAAATCTGGAGACACTATCTGTACGGTACTAGATGTACTGTGTTCACCGATTATAAAAGTCTACAACACATTTTGAACCAAAAAGAACCAAACATGAGACAACATCGTTGGTTGGAATTACTAAGTGATTATGACTGCGACATTTGTTACCACCCAGGAAAGGCAAACGTAGTAGCCAATGCCCTGAGCCGAAAGGAACGGGTTAAACCACTACGAGTCCGAGCCTTAGTTTTAACCATAAATTCAAACTTTCCTGCTCAAATCCTTCACGCTTAAGCAGAGGTGGTGAAACAAGAAGACATCCAAAAGTAAAAGTTGGATGGCATGATACAGAAGAAATTCAAAACCCGTTCAGATGGAACTCTATGCTTCCAAGGTCGAAGTTGGTTACCACTTTATGGTGGCCTACGAGACTTGATCATGCATGAATCTCACAAATCTAAATACTCCATACATCCAGGATCTGATAAGATGTATCATGATTTTAAACTACTCTATTGGTGGCCAAACATGAAGGCCGATATTGCAACATACATTAGCAAATGTCTTACATGCTCCAAAGTAAAAGCCGAACATCAAAAACCATCCGGTCCATTGCAACAACCAGAGATTCCTATGTGGAAATGGGAAAGAATTACTATGGACTTCATCACCAAGCTCCCAAAGACATCAAGCGGTTATGACTCCATCTGGGTCATAGTTGATCGTCTCACAAAATCCGCACACTTTATACCAATCAAAGAGACTTACAAAATGGAACAGCTAACTCGACTGTACGTCAAAGAAATAGTCTCAAGACATAGTGCACCAATATCCATCATATCCGACAGAGATGGTAGATTTACCTCCAATTTCTGGCAGTCACTCCAGGACGCCTTTGGAACAAATCTAGACATGAGTACAGCTTCGATGGTCAGAGTGAACGAACCATTCAAACACTTGAAGACATGCTTCGAGCTTGTATAATAGAATTTGGAAAAGGATGGGATACTCATCTACCATTAGTCGAATTTTCCTACAACAACAGCTATCATGCAAGTATTAAAGCAGCTCCATTTGAAGCACTTTACGGTCGAAAGTGTCGTTCACCTGCTTGTTGGGCTGAAGTGGGAGAAGTTCAACTCACTGGACCAGAACTCATTCAAGAAACAACGGATAAGATTGTACAAATCAGAAGTCGACTTCAAACCGCAAGAGATCGACAGAAAAGTTATGCCGACACACGACGCAGACCCCTAGAATTCCAAGTTAGAGATAGGGTTATGCTAAAAGTATCGCCTTGGAAAGGCTTGATACGATTCGGTAAACGAGGAAAACTAAACCCAAGATACATCGGACCATTCAAAATCCTAGCCAGGGTTGGCCCTGTGGCGTACAGACTTGAGCTTCTATCAGAACTCAGTAGTGTACACCCCACTTTTCATGTATCTAATCTAAAGAAATGCTTGTCAGATGAATCACTCGTTATTCCACAAGATGAAATTCAACTCAATGACGATCTTCAATTTATCGAGGAACCCGTAGAAATCATGGACCGAGAGGTCAAACAACTCAAGCAAAGCCGAATTCCAATTGTCAAAGTTCATTGGAACTCACGACGTGGTCCTGAATACACATGGGAACGAGAGGACCAGATACGTAAGAAATACCCACACCTTTTTACCAACAAAGCTTCTACTCCCAACGCAAATTGATCTCCGGGACGGAGCTCTCATATGGGGGGGAGACTGTAACAATTCGCAATTTCAGGTTAATTACTATTCCCGAAAAATTTCACTATTCACTTTTACTATTCATTTTCCCAAAATTTGATTTTTATTTCATATTCTCATGTGATAAATCACTTCCATGGCAAAATAAAAGTTTGACACTCATCAGATCATTTTCGCGAAAGTTATTAAAGAATTACACGTTTTAGGGTAAAACATCATTCAAAAATTCTACGCACAACGAAACTCGACCGCGTTAATTTTCCCCGTATCAGAAAAATGTTTGATACACTCATGATGTATTTGAGAATAAATCATGACTGAGAAAACCGTGACCAAATAAACCTCGGCCGTGAAAAACAGGAATTTTCATTTTTAAGCGTTTTTACTCAGCCGTAACCTTAGCCTATACCTGCACCACGTTTCTAAGACGATTTGAGTTTTCACATTTTTGGAAAAAGTCAACATATTTTTCCCTCCTCCTTTGACCAAAAATCATTCCTTGATTTTATAAATCATTCCTTGATTTTTAGGCTTACGGTTTTATGTCTAAAAGACATTTAATACCAACCGACACTAGTCTGAGCCCAGTCTAGACATTATAAGTCATTTTAAATCATTATTATCACATTATAAAAGTAACATTTTACTTTTCTCAATTTTACATAATATTCGTACGTTTTACGTATTACGCGTTTTAGACCCGTGTTTCCAGTTTTAGCAGGGTTTTAGCACCCCAATGGAACCTATCACTCATTTTATATTTTATTATGGAGTATAATGATATGTTTAACCATACTTTCAAGTTCCACATTTTTACGATACCCGGTTTTACGTTTTGAGGCTTAATCATTTACGGTTAGCTTTTTACGGAGTCAAAACTCATCCAATATCTTGGATAATATCAACCAAGATTCAAGCAAGATTCAAGTACTTCATCAACATAGAAACCCTAGCATGGTTTTAGGTAATCAAAACACTTCCAAACATCATAAACTTTGGTGATTTCTCTTGAGTTTCAATCCACTCAAGTCACCTCAACTTTCATCATCTCTCTTTCAAGAATACAAGGGTAGAAAGATTGCATGAAGTGAAGTAGGGTGAAGCTAAAGTCTATCAAAGTCCTTACCTTACATGTTAACTTCCTTTCTTAATTGAAAGCCAAAAGTTGTAAGCAAAACCCTAACATACTTCTTGTTAAATATCATATTCATGTTATTTACATATCATTCATGCTATATTTTGTCTTGTGATCATGTCCATGATGTATAAAAATGGGTAAAACAAGTTATTGTAAATGATTGTTAACTTATGTTATTTAAACAAGTAAACTAGTGACTTTCTTGGTGATATCTGATCAAAATGGTATAATTATGATATTGGATCATTACATATTGTAGTAGACGACTTAACAAGGAAACCATAGCAATTTGAACCACCTAAAACGAGTACACGAGTCAAAAGTTATAACCATTTGAAGTTACCAAAACTTTGCGGCAAATCTGCCTAAATAGCTTCTGTGACAGAACATAAAACACACAAAAAGAGGCCCTTCTGGTCCGTTTCATGAAAATGTTAAAGCACGAAAGTTGTCCGGAATCACGTTTTCTTCAAAAACTCAGGAGCATGTCTCCAGAAACCAATAACGAATGAGATTTTCTTCAGTTTCTTAACAGCTATTTTATATATATAAGTCACTATATAATTGTTATTGTTTAAAGAGAACAATGTAACACCCCCAATTCATGGTTGCAGCGGAATTCAAACTGGGTGTTACTCGACGGCACAATAGTCACAATGATAGAAAACGAACTCCAATTGAGTCGTTTTAAAAGATTTATCATTCAAATTATATAAATATCAGAGATTACAAAATGAGGTCCCAATTGGTTCCATGTTTACAATGTATAATAAATGAGTTTTGAATGATAATAAAATTTATAGCCCTCTTGAGTATCCGTGTCCTTCCGTGCCATCCTTGATCGTCATGAACCTGAAATACATGCTTGAGAGGTCAACACAAAGGTTGAGTGATATTCATAGAGTTTGTTAAATGTTTGAACACAATATGTTGGTAGTGTGAGTTATAGGCTCACACCAATGTTTGGAAAACAAAACAGGTAGGCTACGTTATTATACGCCCGGAACATGTATTATACACTAAGCTTATGACACGAAAACGTTAACGTGTACCAATATCGATCGCAGATTTATCCCTGTAGGTACTTTGCTAACATACCTAAATCTCAAATATTAATGCATTTGTTTGAACTTAGTCAATACAAATGGGATTCGTCAATCCCAATAGGCCTATTCACAATATTCGCGCTCACTATTGCTAGTGATTAAATGGTTCATAATAAAGGATCTCGGTTTAGCAAGGCTGGTACTTAGTGATAATAAAACAATCAGGCAGCATACAATTTAAAAACATTGTGCTCGGTTAAAATAGCATGTATTCCCCCCAAGGGTTTGTAAAACAATTAAGTAATGGAAAGTGGGGCTATGAACTCACCTTAAGTAAGATCGCAAGTAATGAATGTAACAGTTGATTCGTGAAGGTTTCTACGAGCAACCTATAATAGAATGTTGCGACTTAGGATCGGAGTAAAGAATATGAATAAGTGCCTATATATATATCTTGCATCTAGTCCATGATGTGGTATGATGTATATTGTATGTCCTTGAAAGAAAAGATTCATGAACATGTATGTTTTGTATATCGTTTACTACCGTTCGGGCTGACATATTTCAGAAGTCATGTTAGTAAGCGTTCGAGGAGCCAGGACACTTTAACTCGTAAATCCACAACTCATTTCGACGGCTTACATAATGAACTCCTCACATGAGGCTCCCTACTATTGTAGTAGTTGATAAAATATATAGATATAAGTTTTGATCCGAAAAGTTATATGTCCGATATTTGAATAAACTTAGGAAAGTTTATTTAGTACATGAAGATTGTTATTAGGGGTAGTTTCATAAGTCTTGAATGACCATTTTCTCTTGGTAATATCTCATGGTTTCCTTTTTGTGAAGTAGATCCAAATTGCTTGTTCATGTTATCGCCTAATTCATTGTTTCATGTTTACGCCTATGTAAATTGGTATGGTCATTTCGTCATGGCCTAGCCATGACCTTTGGTCCTTGTTCCAAGGTCATGAGACACAACCTTGGCTCTAGCCATGGTTGTGGTCTTGATTATAGGTCATAAGACCTCTTGTTCCTTTCAAAGTATAACCATAATCTAGTGACTTTTGCCTAAAAAAATGGGCTGTTTAGAATTTGAAGAATTTTATCACTCGGAAAGCATTTTTAGGTCTCGAGCTTCTTTATTCCTGAACGAAAACGTCGTTCCGGACAACTTTCGTGTTTTAACTTTCTGATGAATCGGACCAGAAATGGGACTTTCAAAACCCAAATTTGATCAGAATGGTATTTGGCAGTTTGCCGAAAAGTTTTGGTAACTTCAAATGGGCGTAACTTTTGACTCGTATACTCGTTTTAGGTGGTTCAAATTGCTACGGTTTCCTTGTTAAGTCCTCTACTACAATATGTAATAATCCAATATCATATTTTTACCATTTTGATCAGGTTATACCAACAAAGTCACTAGTTTACTTGTTTTATGAACTCGTCTTATCAATCATGTACAATAACTTGTTTTACTCACTTTTATACATCATGGACATTAATACAAGACATAATATAGCACAAATAATATGTAAATAACATGAACATGATTATTTAACAAGAATCAAGTTAGGGTTTGGCTCACAACTTTTGGCTTTCAAAGATGAAAGGAAGTTAACATGTAAGGATAGGACTTTGATAGACTTGCTTCAACCCACTTCACTTCATGCAATCTTTCTACCCTTGTAATCTTGAAAGATGGATGATGAAGGTTGAGGTGACTTGAGTGGATTCAAACTCAAGAGAAATCACCAGGTATATGAAGTTATGGAAGTGTTTGATGAATGATAACCTAACTAGAGTTTCTACCTTGAACTTGCACTTGAATCATGCATGAAACTAGAAGGAAATGAGCAAAGTATGGAAGGGTTTTGGGGGTTGGAGGTGAACGGCACAATGGGGAGGGGAGGGGGTATTTATAGGTCCATTGAGGAGGTTAGGAAGCTTACTAGGAAAGTGTTACAACTTGGTGACCAAGTTGTAAATAAGTGTTGATTTAAGGGTAAATTCATGAGATGAAGCCACATGGGTGTGACTCCCCCCTCCTAGGGCGGTTCATGAGTCTTGGAGAGAAAGGGTTAGACTTTTCTTGGTATTATCCAAGATACTTGGTTAGTTTTGACTCCGGGAAATGCCAATCGTAAATGATTAAGCCTCAAAACGTAAAACCGGGTGTCATAAAATTATGGAACTTGAAAGTATTATTAAACATGTCCATATAGTCCATAATAAAATATAAAATGAGTGGTAGGATCTATCGGGTGCTAAAACCCTGCTAAAAACTGGAAACATGGGTCTAAAACGCGTAATGCGTAAAATGTACGAATATTGCGTAAAATTGAGAAAAGTAAAATATTACTTTTCTAATAGGTTATAAATGATTTAAAATGACTTATAATGTCTAGACTGGGCTCAGTCTAGTGTCGGTTGGTATTAAATGTCTTTTAGACATCAAACCGTAAGCCTAAAAATCACGAAATGACTTAAAAAATCAAGGGATGATTTTTGGTCAATGGAGGAGGGAAAAATATGTTGACTTTTTCTAATAAGTTGAAAACTCAAATCGTGTTAGAAACGCGTTTTGTGGTCTAACGGTTAATCGCCCATACGGTTAAGCGTGCTCATGCGAGAGTAGTACTGGCTTGGGTGACCTGCCGGGAAGTCTTTGGTCATGTTTTTCTCAGTCACGATTAATTCTCAAATAAATCATGAGTGTGTCAAACATTTTTCTGATGCGGGGTCACTTAACGCGGTCGAGTTTCGTTGTACGTAGAATTTCTGAATGACGTTTTACCCTAAAACGTGTAATTCCTTAATAACTTTCACGAAAATGATCTGACGAATGTCAAACATTTAATTTGCCATGGAAATGATTTATCACTTGAGAATATCAAATAAAAATCAACTTTCGGGAAAATTTCGGAAAGAAATGAATAGAAAAAATGAATAGTAACATGAATAGTAAAAGTGAATAGTAAATTTTTCGGGAATATTAATTGACCTGAAATTGCGAATTGTTACAAACAAGAGGTCTAATGACCTAGATTCAAGACCACAACCATGGCTAGAGCCAAGGTTGAGTCTCAATACCATGGAACAATGACCAAAGGTCATGGCAAGGCCATGACTAAATGACCATATAAACTTACTTAGGCGAAAACATGAGCTAAAAAGTTGGCGATAACTTAAACATACAATTTGGATCTACTTCATCTAAAGAACCATGAGATATTACAAGTAATTGTCATACAAGATATAAGAAACTTACCCTAATAACAATCTTCATGTAAAAATAAACTTTCCTAAGTTTATTCAAATATTGGACATGTAACTTTTCGGATCAAAACTTATATATATATATATATATACTTTATCAACTACTACAATAGTAGGGAGCCTCATGTGAGGAGTTCATTAAGTAAGCCGTCGAGATGAGTTGTGGATTTACGAATTAAAGTGTCCTGGCTCCTCGAACGTTTACTACATGACTTCTGAATTATGTCGGCCCGAACGGTAGTAAACGATATATAAACTATACAGGTTTCAAGAACGATTTATTTTCAAAGACTTACACTACACTTTGTACCACATCATGGACTAAATGCAAGACATATATAGGCAATTCCTTATATTCTTTACTCCAATCCTAAGTCGCAACATTCTATTATAGGTTGCTCGTAGAAACCTTCATGATTCAACCGTTACATTCACTACTTGCTATTTAACTTAAGGTGAGTTCATAGCCCCACTTTACATTACTTCAATGTTTTACAAACCCTTGGGGGGAATACATGCTATTTTAAACCGAACACAATGCTTTGAAACTGTATGCTGCCTGATTGTTTTATTATTACTAAGTACCTTCCTTGCCAATCCTAGGCCTCATATCATGAACCATTTAATCACTAGTATTAGTGAGCGCGAGTATTGTGAATAGGCCTATTGGGATTGACGAATCCCATTTGTTTGAGCAGATTAGCTCAAACGAATGCACTATATTTGAAACATTAAGTATGACGGCAAAGTTCTTACCGGGGCAACAAAACCGCCGATTGATATTGGTACCCGTTAACGTATTGGTTGCATGAGCTTAGTATATAATAATAACTGTTTTGTTTTCCAACCATAAGTATGAGTCTAATTAACTCATACTACCAACATATTGTGTTCAACTGTTAAACAAACTCTATGAATATCACTCAACCTTTGTGTTGACCTTTTAAGCATGTATTTCAGGTCCATGATAATCAAGAATGGAGCGGAAGGGCACGGACTAAAGGAAGAAGGCTATAAACTACTTTGTCATTCGATAAAACATCAAAAGACTTTATATTGATGTATTTTGAAACATGGAACCTTTTTGGGACCTAACTATGTAACCTCTGATATATTTGAATAAATTCGAATGACAACTCTTTTTAAAGCGACTCGGTTAGAGTTCGTTTTCTATTATTATGACTATTGTGTCGTCGAGTAACACCCAAGTTGAATTCCGCTGCATCATGAATTGGGGGTGTTACATAGCAGACCTGATATTGTATTTGATGTCTATATGTGTTCGCGATATCAGTCTAAACCAACTGAGAAACACCTCAATGAGGCAAAAAGAATCCTTCGATACATAAAAGGAACCATCCATTTGGGAATCTGGTATCCGAAGGATTCTTGTTTTGAACTAATAGCTTTTTCAGACGCTGACCATGCAGGATGCTTAAACACGTGAAAAAGTACATCAGGTGGATTACAGTTTCTTGGAGATAAACTTGTGTCTTGGCAATCAAAAAAGCAGGACTGCACATCACTGTCATCTACAGAATCTGAATACGTAGCTATGTCTGCTTGTTGTGCTCAAGTCATTTGAATGAGATCACAACTTAAAGAGTATGGCTACTTATTCAATAAGATTCCGATCTACTGCGATTCCAAAAGTGCCATTGCAATCTCCTGCAACACAGTCCATCACTGCAAATCCAAACACATTGATCTCCGATATCATTTCATCAAGGAGCATGTCGAACTGGGTACAGTTGAATTATATTTTGTGGGTACTGAGTACCAACTGGCGGACTTACTTACAAAAGCTTTAGCACCATCAAGGTTTGCTAGTCTAGTTCACCAAATTGGTATGCGATGTTTGACACCAGAGGATCTGGAAAAGTTTCTAAAACACAAGTAAAATGTCAAACATCAAACAAACTATATTTGTATAATAATTTTTTCTTATATTTTTCAAAAACCTCAAAAACACAAAAAGATTTTCTCTATTTTCTTTAAAAAAAAAAAAAAAAAAAAAAAAAAAAAAAAAAAGAAAAAAACACGCAAGTATATCGCTTCCTATCAACACCTTGTTATTTATTTCTATTTTACAAGTGTTGAGGGGGAGACATGCTCACATTTTTTCTCATATCTTCCAAAAACGGTGTACTTGCACATTTCATTTAAGATGCGTTGTTTCAGGACTTTATGGATATCTCATATCATTTTTTCTTCTTTTCTCAAAACGATGTCATAAGGAGTATATTTTTTATAATATTGCCATTGGTCATTTACTTGTATATAACTTTTGGACTTTTATTGCAAAACTTGTAGTTAGGGGACTAAAGGTGTCAATATGGCAAACTTTCAAAAAAAAAATAACACCAAAACAAACACATACCCGTTTTTTTTTCATACTCAAAATATCATATAAACAAAAACTCTTTCAAATCCACGGCTCAAATTCAAACGAGAAATCCGTGCTACCAATCTCCAATCCGTAAGTTTCTATGTGTTCTTTAAACAATTTCAAACTATGGTTTTCGTTTAATCGCTAAACTAACGGTTAGATTTCATGATTTTTCGATTTGAAAACCTAGGGTTTATAGAATTTCGGAATTATACAAAACATGTTTGGGGGGATAATTTTTGATAGGGGTTTTGTTATATATCATGTTTCTAACTTAACTACATCATCCAATCATGCTTTCAACCATGTTTAAGTTATTTTCGAAATCGAGGGTTTTTGATACCGATTTGGGTATTATTGATTTGTAGTTTGTTTTGTTGATTTTGTTGGTGGGATTTGCTGCTTTCAGTATATATATTGCATCTTGTTTCACTTTAATCGTGATTTGGTACATTCATGTGTTAAATTCGAAAACTAGGGTTTTGTTCATGATGGGTTTTTTCTCGTTGTATGATCACATGGTTTGTTACTTGTGCCTAACTGGTTCATTGCATGATATATGTCTCACAATGCTTAGACATGTTTAATAGATTCATGATCTTGTGTCTTATCGAAATCATGTTCTTGACTAATTTCGAGATCATTGCATACATGTTTATACCATGACTCTCACTGATGTTTATCATCATTTACAACAGGTTACTACATTTGGATCACATTATTTCACAAAGAAATGTACATTGGCCTAATTTCAAAATTCTTGTATAAGAATTTTCGAGAACCTGATTTCGCAATTATCTGCCCTGGTGAAAATGTTTTCGAAAACACACTTAAACATGTATTTTCGAAAAGTTCTCAAAGAGTAGTATTTTTTCTCGAAAAGGAAAAATCCACTTTGTTATCTTTTCGAAAACATGTGTTTTATGTGTTTGCGAAAATATTGTCATCCCTGGTCATTTCTTCGAAATCACCTCTTAAGGCAATTTTTTCGTAATCTCACTTTATGTATATTTGCGAAAATATTTCAGAAAGTTTGTTCTCGATAAAATTATTTATTGAGAACACATCTGGAAATATTTTCGAAAATGTTCATAATATAGGTTTGCGAAAATATTCTCTTATGACTAATTTTCGAAAGCATGCCATGTGTTATTTTTCGAGATCATGAAATTCCTTAAAAGTTTGCGATAATCTTGGCACTTATGTATTATTTCGAGAACATTGTTGTAATAATTTCGAAAACATGTTTATTGTGATAATGATCTTTATTAAGTGTAACTTGTGATGTTATTATGAATCTTGGATGATCTTTATGCATATGTGAATGTATAAGTGCTTCATGATTCAAACATTGTCTAAGTATAGTTCATTCAACACTTCACATGTAATTAATTGAACCATTCGTGCCTAAATAATTCTAAATGCTTATCTATAATCAAACTTTGCAATCGTGCTAATGCGTAACAAATCTGGATGTTTGGTTTATGATAATGTTTTTCAGAATAACATGGCTGAACACAACGAGAATGTCCCCGAACAAACTCTTGCATTACTCACCATGGATGACATCACTCCCGCTGACTACAACGTTAAAAATGGCAATAACAATCCTCGAGTTGATTTTGACAAATTAAGAATTCCTGAGAACTCGTGCAAGATTGTCAAAGATATTCTCCTTGCACATCCATGCAAGCATCTGCTCAACAAATCTACTTCAGTTCCTGTGTTTTACCTTCATCAGTTCTGGCTTACGGCAAAGGTTAACTTAGATGATGAGTCTTTCACTGTTACGCTGGATCGACAAGTCTACACTGTAGATCACGATGTCCTTCGTACAGTCTTCCTTCTGCCTCAACCTAACAATGAATTTGCTCCAATACTGCCTGAACTGGCTCCTGGATTTCTTCATTGACCTAGGATATGATGTTCAAGACGACTTACCTTTGATTAAGCATTCCAGATTCAATGCGAAGAACATACCTCAGCCTTGGAGAACATTCTGTTTGTTAGTTGTAAGATCTATATCTGGAAGAAAAAGTCGTCACGAACATCCCAGACTTGAGCATTTACAAGCATTTTGGGGTATGGTGAGCATGTCACCTATTGACTTTGCAGTTCCAATAATGAATGATATAGTCTACAGCATTCAAACCGGACGTGAAAAGACTATGATCCCGTTTACAAGATTCACAAAGCTTCTCACTGAATATTTCTGCAAAGATACACCGGAATTCATCAAAAGAATGGGAGATCCTAATGAGCCTAAGCACCTCTTCGAGGACGACTTCACCATCTCTTTTGTCAAGATGACCACTTCCTCTACTAAGCAAAATGGAATGAGGCTTCCCGAATACCTTCTTGATGACAATATCAAGAAAAGTTTGAACTACAAATTCTACGATGATGCTTACAATGGGATACAGGAAGAACCTACCATACAGACTCGTAGTAAAGGAAGTTTGATATCTGGGAGTACTACAAGCACCACTGGCTCACCACAGCCAAAGTCAAAGGCTACTTGCAAAACCAAACTTTCTACCAAAACCAAACCTAAACCGACACCAAAACCTAAGCCTGCAACTAAGCTTAAGAAGAAGGTAACACCAAAGCTCACTCTTCAAGATGAACCTACATCACCACCCTCTAAAAGCGACTCTGAGTTTAACACAGAATCTGAAGAAGAAGAAGAGGAAGACTTTGAACGAAGAGTAAGAGTATCTGAAGAAGCATTTCCTGAAACGGAGATTGCTATACAACAAAGTCTTGAAACCTTTGAAGCAGATACAAGAAAGAGAAAAGGGATCACGATAAATGAACCCAATGATGATGAAGAAGACGAACCAATCGTTGAACAATTGGTCGACAAAAGAAAATTGAAAAGTATAATTGTCGACACACGAGCTGAAGAAAAGCAATTTCTCAAAGAACAAAGGGAAGCATCACTCCTCAGTAGACTTCATCCTCAACCTTCATCACCACCTGTCAATCAACCTGAGCATGAAGGCACTACCAACAGCTCCATTCCTCCCGTTGTGTCTACCACATTGGAACCAGCTTCACAACCTGGTAACAAAGTAAATGTCACAGACACAACAGGTGACATCACCATGACTGAAACTGCAAATGAAGAAGAGAATGTTGGCGAACAGGAGAACACTACTACGGATCTAGAATTTGACCATTTCAATGCTCCAGAGTTTCTTGCACAGGAAGAAGAGGAACGCAAAAGAAAAGAAAATGAAGAAAAGGACGCATTCGACACCAACGTATTCCTTCCGTCATCTTCACAATCAAAGCAGACATCTTCACAGCAACCTCCACCTCCTCAAGACTCTCCACCAAAGGATCCGACTCCTCCAGCTTCTTCTTCACAGCAACCTCCACCTCCTCAGTCATCTTCACAATCAAAGCAGACATCTTCACAGCAACCTCCACCTCCTCAAGACTCTCCACCAAAGGATCCGACTCCTCCAGCTTCTTCTTCAAGCTCTCACAACGAGTCGTCATTTGAATCATCACTGGAACATTCATCTCCTACACCCTCTGAGACCGCATCTAAGCAACAATCAATCAATGAACCGACAAAACCAGTTGATCTTCAGGAGCAAGTCAACACTCTCACAACCATGGTCACCAGTCTTGCTAAACAAGTTGAAGATTTTAAGGAGGCAAAGCAGCAAATCGACAAGTTCATGAAAGCTGATTTGACAGGACTTATCAGGACTTTCACACTAGATTACCTTACTGAGAATCTGGTTGAAATTATTACTCCTGAAGTAACAAGTCTAATTGCACCTATTAGGGACAACTTGGAGCACAGGATCAGAAGCGTTGTAAAGAAAATGTTATCAACAACACCATTCACGCTTCATCCTGCAAAAGCTTCAACACCAACTCCAACCATATCTGAACTATCATTCGATGACCTACTTGCTCAACCCTACGACAAAGTTGCCTACAAAACCAAGCAGACACCTGAAGAAAAAGCACTTGTGGATGCTATTGCTGCCAACTTGTCCAAAGAGTCATGCAAAGATGCTGCTGGATCCCTAAAAAGGTCAAGGAAAGATGACGATCCTGACCCGAACTCAAAAGGTAAGAAACACAAGTCTGGAACCGTTCCATCATCGTCTCACCAACCACAAAAGGATCCTACTCCTCCTGGAAATCAGCAACACACTTCAGCTACTGGTCAAGGTCCCACAGATGAGGAAAAAAACATTGGTCACCCAACTGATGATTATGAAGGACAACCCGATACCGATTTCCGTGCCTCTCCAATTCCCGATTCTCAACCTGGACCATTGTCAACCTCAAAAGCTCAAGACAAAGATACTACATCCAAGTCTAAGAAATCAAAGAAAAGAAGGCGTCACTCATGGCTCGACAATGATGACACACCTGAAAATGATTGGTTGACAGAACTGGTCAAAGCTCAACCTCCTCTCACAAATGAAGAACCTCTCCCAGGCAATACACTTCAATATACTCAGGTTATCATGAAGGAGCTTCAGATTGAGAAACTTACAAAGGCGGAGCTCAGAAGAATCAATCGGGATGCACAAGAATTCCTTAAGTGTAGATCTGGTAATAAGATGGAACTCGAGTTTCATATGCAGAATATAGCTAGTGCAATGTCTGGTAAGTTTGACTGGCTAAATCCTGAGGCGAATCTTGACAACTATTCTAAAAGACAGGACAAACCTTACTTCACTAATTGGACTAAACCGTTACCACTGCAAGGATTTCCCGAGAAACCTAAGATACCTTATCGTTTCTTCTTCAACAAGGATCTTCGTAACCTCCAAATCACCCAAGTGAAATCTAAGCAGAAATATGCTTCCTCACTGACTATCTCAGTACCAGCCGCAAGATACGAAGTTCCTGCAATTGAAGAATCTACTCAAGTATTTAGCGACTCTATCGTAGCTTCCGACAGAGATGCTTTACATGGGATTCAGCACTGTCCTGAACGTCATCGTCTCGGTTACACTCACAGATTAGACACCACGTCATTGGAGAATGTGAAGCATAAGTCAAAGATCATTGCTATCTTGGAAATTCAAGAGTCGAAACGGTTTAACTACATGTTCATGAATGAGATTGTAGTTAAAAGACAAGATGAAAAGAAGTACAAATTCTCCGAAGCAGACTTTCCTGACCTTTATCTAAATGACATTGAAGACATGTATCTAGAAAAAGTTCAAGGAAGAATGCGTGGATTTGATACTGAAACACAATTCAACTTCGTGTCATCTCTACTTCTCTTCATCCGACGATTGATAGTTCAAGAAAGAGTGGAAGATCTTGAGCTTGGAGTGGAAAGTTACCAACAGAAGATCAATTTGACTAAGCCACAAGTATCATTTCCTGGAATTAATCAGATGTCGCAGTACTCGCTCATCCAAACAGCATCTTTTGGCTTCACCTACCTCAACAGCAAAAAGTTAATAAGTTTTATGAGGCTCGATGAGTTACACAAGTTCTGTGATGTCACGCTCAAAACTGTTCGCGATGGGCTAGTCAAACGGTTGATTGATGATCGGATAAAGATATCAAAAGGTGAAACTCCAAGGTGGAAATCCAGTGCCAGAAGACAAGTTCGGAACTTTGTTGTGAAAATTGAAGAAAGGTTATCCCATCGGGAGCAGATCAGACGAATGGAAAGTTATATCGGTGTCAGACCTTCATTTCCCATCAGACTCTTCAAAAGACCAGAACCACAGTTCACAAACTATGATGCTCCAATCACAGATGAAACTTAAACTGGTACACATGGGTATAAACATTTCAGTATTTACTATTTCATTCGATTGATTTGTTATCATTATGGCTTGTGCACACATAACAGTGTACAACCCGTTCTTGTAAAGAAAGGACCCTGAGGTACGCATCAGTGCCTCAATCCTCATATATGGAGTGAAGGCTTCTTACTTTTGAGGAGAATTAATCAAAAATTTTATGATTTTCATAATTCTGCTCAAAAGACAAGTATTTCACCTCACTGAGTATTCACTTGTTGAGGGGGAGCACTTGAAACAAAATCATCGTTCTTGATATCAAAAGTTCTTGTTGAAATTCTCCCCATAAGACTCAAAAGGCATATTTTAATCAAAAATATTGTCAAAAATATCATCTTATATGCTATTTTTGAGGGGGAGAGAAAAAGTGAAAGTGATTAAAATATGAAAGTTCAAAGTTGTTAAAAGTCAAATCTCATGCGAGCTAGACTCAGATTCACCCAAGAATTGACGAAACATAAAAGTTAGTAATCTCGAAAAGACTTATCCTCGACGGGTAATGTAACACCCCCAATTCATGGTCGCAGCGGAATTCGAACTGGGTGTTACTTGACGGCACAATAGTCACAATAATAGAAAACGAACTCCAATTGAGTCGTTTTAAAAGATTTATCATTCAAATTATATAAATATCAGAGGTTACAAAATGAGGTCCCAATTGGTTACATGTTTACAATGTATAATAAATGAGTTTTGAATGATAATAAAATTTATAGCCCTCTTGAGTATCCGTGTCCTTCCGTGCCATCCTTGATCGTCATGAACCTGAAATACATGCTTGAGAGGTCAACACAAAGGTTGAGTGGAATTCGTAGAGTTTAGTTAAATCGTTTGAACACAATAATCGTAATGTGAGGTAATTAATCACACATTCATAGTTAGAAAACAAAATCGTTATTTATTTCACTAAGCTCATACAACCAAAGCGTTAACATCGAACCAACAAAATTGGCATTATAGAAGCCCTATCAAGGTACTTTTGCCGTTATACCGCTAAATCTCGAATATAGTGCATTTGTGTGAAATCATCGTTGTTCAACACAAATGGGATTCGTCAATCCCAATAGATCTATTCACAATATTCGCGCTCACTAAAGGTAGTGACTAATGGTTCATGATATAGGGACTTCGAACATGGCAATCGTTACTTAGTGATAATAAAACATCGTCGTGAAGCATACATTAGAAAGCATCGTGTTCGAGTTGAAAAATAATAGCATGTATTCCCCCCATGGGTTTGTAAAATAGTTAAACAATAGAAAGTGGGGCTACGAACTCACCTTAAGTTATGTAGTGAGTAGTGAATGTGATGGTCGAATCGCGAAGGTTTCTACGAGCAACCTATAATCGAATGTTGCGACTTAGGATTGGAGTAAAGAATATGAAGTAGTGCCTATATATATATATATCTTGCATTTAGTCCATGATGAGGTATGATGTATATTTGTAAGTCTTTGAAAGAAAAGATTTATGAACATGTATGTATTGTATATCGTTTACTACCGTTCGGGCTAACATATTTCAGAAGTCATGTTAGTAAGCGTTCGAGGAGCCAGGACACTTTAACTCGTAAATCCACAACTCATCTCGACGGCTTACATAATGAACTCCTCACATGAAGCTCCCTACTATTGTAGTAGTTGATAAAGTATATAGATATAAGTTTTGATCCGGAAAGTTACATGTCCGATATTTGTATAAACTTAGGAAAGTTTATTTGTACATGAAGATTGTTATTAGGGGTATCTTCATAAGTCTTAAATGACCATGTTCTCTTGGTAAAATCTCATGGTTTCCTTTTAAGTGAAGTAGATCCAAATTGCTTGTTCAAGTTATCGCCTAACTCATTGTTTCATGTTTACGCCTATGTGAGTTGTTATGGTCATTTCGTCATGGCCTAGCCATGACCTTTGGTCCTTGTTCCAAGGTCATGAGACCCAACCTTAGTTCTAGCCATGGTGGTGGTCTTGTTTATAGGTCATAATAACTCTTGTTCCTTTTAAAGTATAACCATAACTTAGTGACTTATATATATGTAAATAGCTGTTAAGAAATTGTGAAATATCTTACTCAGAAAGTGTTTTCAAGGCTCGAGCCTCTTTGTTCCTGAAGGAAAACATGATTCCGGACAACTTTCGTGTTTTAACTTTTTCATGAATCGGACCAGAAAGGCCTCTTTTTGCGTGTTTTAGGTTCTGTCACAGAAACTTTTAGGCAGTTTTGCCGGAAATCTTTGGTAACTTCAAATCGCCATAACTTTTGACTCGTTTACTCTTTTTAGGTGGTTCAAATTGATATGGTTTCCTTGTTAAGTCCTCTACTGTAATATGTAATAATCCAACATAAAATTTTTACCATTTTGATCAGGTTATACCAAGGTATTCACTTGTTTGGTTGTTTTAGTAACTTGTTTCAATAATTCATTACAACAACATCTTTTACTCATTTGTATACATCATGGACATTATACAAGACATAATATAGATAGAATAACATGTAAATGATATGATCATGAGAAATTAACAAAAAGCATGTTAGGTTTAGGCTTACAACTTTTGGCTTTCTAACTAAAGAAAGGAGTAACAAGTAAGGAAATGGACTTTGATAGACTTTCTTCAACCCTTTTCACTTCAAGCAACCTTTCTACCCTTGGTATTCTT
Organism: Artemisia argyi; assembly: GCA_030686995.1. Lineage (NCBI taxonomy): Eukaryota > Viridiplantae > Streptophyta > Magnoliopsida > Asterales > Asteraceae > Artemisia > Artemisia argyi. The sequence continues at coordinate 8,218,126 of CM060705.1, forward strand.
GAAAGATGGATGATAAAGGTTGAGGTGTATTGAGTGGATTTAAACTCAAGAGAAAACACCAAGTATATTAGGGTTTGGAAGATTTTTGGTAGCTTATAATCAAACTAGGGTTTCTATACTTGAACTTCACTTGAACTTGCAAGATCTTGGAAGAAATTAAAGCTAAGGATGGAGTGTTTTGAGGTGTTGTGATGGCCGGCCATAAGGAGAGGGGAGGGAGTATATATATGACTTTGAGGAGGTTAGTTTTCATGAGATATTTTGCCAAAAATCCACATGTATGCATCCTAGACCAACAAGACTCAAGATCAAGCCACACAAGGGCATGACTCCCCCCCCTTTGGCGGTTCAAAGAGGATAAGGGGGGTGAGGTGTGTGTTGGATGAAAATATCTAGATATTAGATGCATTCTTGACTCCGGGAAATGCCAACCGTAAATGATTAGGCCTCGAAACGTAAAACCGGGTGTCGTAAAATTATGAAACTTTAAAGTATTGTTAGAAATGTTCATAAGTCCCATAATAAAATATAAAATGGGTGATAAGTTCCATTTGGGTGGTAAAACCTGCTAAAAGCTGGAAACACGGGTCTAAAACGCGTAATACGTAAAATGTACGAATATTGCGTAAAACTGAGAAAAGTAAAATGTTACTTTTCTAATATGATAAAAATGATTTAAAATGATTTATAATGTCTAGACTGGGCTCAGTCTGGTGTCGGTTGGTGTTAAATGTCTTTTAGACATCAAACCGGAAGCCTGAAAATCACGAAATGATTTATAAAATCAAAGAATGATTTTTAGTCAATGGAGGAGGGAAAAATATGTTGACTTATTTTAATAAGTTGAAAGCTCGAATCGTCTTAGAAATGCGGTGCAGGTATAGGCTAGGGTTACGGCTGAGTAAAAACGCTTAAAACTGAAAATTCCAGTTTTTCACGGCCGAAGTTTATTTGGGCCATGATTTTTCTCAGTCATGATTTATTCTCAAATAAATCATAAGTGTGTTAAACATTTTTCTGATGTGGGGTCACCTGACGGGGTCAAATTTCGTTGTGTGTAGAATTTCTGATTGCCGTTTTACCCTAAAACGTGTAATGTCGTGTCATTCCTTAATAACTTTCATGAAAATGATCTGACGAGTGTCAAACATTTAATTTGTCATGGAAATGATTTATCACTTGAGAATATGAAATAAAAATCAACTTTCGAGAAAATTTCAGAAAGAAATGAATAGTAGAATGAATAGTAACATGAATAGTAAAAGTGAATAGTAAAATTTTCCGAAAATAGAAATTAACCTGAAATTGCGAATTGTTACAGTCTCCACCCCTTACGGGGAACTTCGTCCCGAAGTTCTGTGTGTGTTATATGTTGGAGTGGTGTCGATGAAGAGGTGTGGTTACTTATGAGGATTAGAGTGATGTAGTTTGATTTGTCGTTTCAGTGTATGGCGTAGAATGAGGTTACTCATGAGAAGTTTGTTTCTAAGAAAACATACAGGTGACTGCTCCCAGCATAACATGATCCCTCCTGAATTAGACATAGGTGATCAGGCTATGTATAATTTAGGACCGATAATGTGATGTTCGGTTTAGTCACGTATGATATTCAATCTGTAAGGCTGATGAGGTTGCTTGTGGTGTAACTAAGGATGATTTGAGCTTTAAAAGTGCATCAAGATCAGAAAGTGAGCTTGTGGGATTAAGGGTTGTGAAGATGATGATGGTGAGAAGGTTAAGAAGGTTTGTGTTCTTCATTTTGGTATGTTGAGATTTAGTGGTTTGTGATGAAAGTTGGAAATGAAGGCATGATATTGATTTATAGGGTGGTATCAACGAAGTGATTTCTAGGATGGTGGTAGAATATCTTGGAGTAAAATGATGTGAAATAAAGTGATAACAAATTTGTTTGAAGTAAAATTTGTTGAATGGTTTATAAGATAACTGAGTAAGTCTCATAGAATGGTAATAGTCTTCTAAACAATCAAATTGGTTTGGAGATAGAAAGTACAATAGATGAGAATTATCACAAAGAGTCGTTTATTGAACAATAAATATTCTTAAGTCATAAAACTCCCATTACTAGGGATGACATACACATAGTACAACAGAGTGCATAAATAAATATGACTGCTAAGTTCTAGACTTCATTGTTCTGCAGTGTTGTTGAGATTCTGATAAGCTCCTTCTCTTCTTATCATATATGCTCACTCTTGGTTGTCTTCAACTTGTTGACCTTGGTTTTGGGGACATCGGTTCTTGTAATGTCCACTTTCTCCACAACCGAAGCATATAACTATCGGTTGTGTGTTGCTACCGGTAGCTACATCCTTGACTCTACAATCTCTGGCAAGGTGTCCAGTGTTCTGACAGTTGCGACACTTAGCCGGGCAAGGACCTGAGTGGTGGAAGTTACACTTATTGCATAGTGGAGCATTCCCGGTATATCCTGCGCCTCTAGTTGGTGCAGCCACATAAGCCCTTGCGGTCTCTTGCCTTTTGTTTTGTTGATTGTTGTTTTGAGTTTGGTTGTTGTTATTATTGTTGTTACTTCCATGGTTACCATCCCATGGTCGCTTGTTGTTGTTGTTCCTATTGTTATTGCTGTTACTGTAGTTGGAATTGTTGGGGTTATTGGTATTGCTGTTGTTGGTGTTGTTGTTGGTGTTGAGATTGTTTTGCTTGCGGGTTTCCGACATACGTACCACTTGATCCATGAGACTACGGGACATCCGCATAGCCTCATCAAGTTCTTTGGGATTTGCCGAAGTCACATTCCCCTGTATGCTTGAGGGAAGTCCCCAAATATACCTTTCCAACATCTTTTCCTTTGGGGAAACCATTGATGGACAAAGTATCCTCAGTTCCTGGAATCTACGGTTGTAGGTCATGATATCATTTCCCTTAACCGTATGATCCCAGAACTCAACTTCCAACTTTTGTATCTCACTGCGTGGACAGTATTCCTTAATCATCATTTGTTTCAAATTAGCCCAAGTAATTTTGTAGGCATTCTCAATGCCCATGGGTTGAGCAATTGAGTTCCACCAGGACAAGGCCTCATTCAAATGGAGTACTTGTGGCATACTGAACTTTATCCCCCTCGATACATTTACTAACAATGAACACCGACTCCGCCTTTTCGAACCAACGGGTCAAGCCTACAGCCCCTTCAGTACCCTTGAATTTGAGGGGTTCACATTTCAGGTAGGAAATGAACGAGCAACCCTTTGGTACTGTAGTAACATTGGTCACCGGAGGGGTAGGTCCTCCAAGGTTAAGACTGGCAATTCTTGCAGCCTCTGCAGCTATTGCAGCTTCCGCAGCAGTGGCGGCTTCTGCGGCTGCTGCAGCATCAGCAGCGGCTGCAGCATCAGCAGCTGCTGCAGCATCAGCAGCACCAGCAGCTGCGGTGGCATCGGCAGCTGCTGCAGCTGCTGCAGCTACGTCTGCTCGTTCCGTGATAAGTGCATCATTGACATTATCCTTCTCCAGTTTGCGGATGGCGGCTTGTGTCATCGTTGGTGGGGTCTTTTTCTTTGGCGCCATGATTCTATTGTTCAAAAGATACATTGTAATTAGAGAGTTGTGAGATGAGCACAATGTTTGATAAGAATGATAGGATGATAATGTTGAAACTTAAAAACATAACACATGATAGCATATAAAACAAGAGTTTTATTCGTACAACGTTGGTTGATTTACAAAATCGAAACCTATTACAAGCTTCTTCAAAATTTACTAACTGATGCTTTCAGTATAGTAATTACAACGTTTTTACTATCGCTAGTTATTACATAGATTTCGTAACATTTACTAACTGAGTCTAATCAGTTTAGTAGTACAAAAGTTAACTAGTATCATCACACTAGTCTATTGTGGATTAGAAGGTCCGAGCAGCTCTGATTGATCGGCAACTTCTTGATTTAGTGTGTCGTAGAGATACGAGTCGATGAAGTTTGAGAAGCTGTAGTTTTCATGTTGACTTTCTTGTTGGATCAATGGTGGTCGAGGTACGATCCATAATGAGTGATCCAATTCATCACATGTAGGGATATCAAAGGGAAGTGATAGTGGTGGTGGTAATGGCTCTAGTACATATTCGTATTCGTTATCCTCCTCGGAGTTTGCCTCAACCCAATTTTGTTCAACATAATCAGAAGTATCCGATACAATAATATTTGGCATTGGTTCATCCTCTTTTTCGTTGGTTGAATCTTCGAAAGGTTCTTCTTCGTCGTCAGAAGCGAAGGCATTTATGAAGTCAAATCCGAACTCGGGTGAGGGTGGTAAGACTTGGAAGTTATTAGGTAGAGTGGGCACATAATCGGGAGAAGTGGGTACGCACATGATTTCTATAAGAAGAATTACAATGTTAATATAATTCTATCGTTTATGGGGAGTGCTCAAAATATGACAAGCATATATATAGCAATATACTAATATGTTTATGTAGCCTAACTTGCATAATAAGTCCATAATCGTCTGGAGGATGGAAGGCACGAAGAGCGGAAGGCTATAAAATGTTTTTGCTTGTAATTGTGGTTATAGTTTAGGTCTCAATTAGACCCGTTTCTCTATAACCATGGCTCTGGTACCAATCTGTAACACCCCCAATTCATGGTCGCAGCGAAATTCGAACTGGGTGTTACTTGACGGCACAATAGTCACAATAATAGAAAACGAACTCCAATTGAGTCGTTTTAAAAGATTTATCATTCAAATTATATAAATATCAGAGGTTACAAAATGAGGTCCCAATTGGTTCCATGTTTACAATGTATAATAAATGAGTTTTGAATGATAATAAAATTTATAGCCCTCTTGAGTATCCGTGTCCTTCCGTGCCATCCTTGATCGTCATGAACCTGAAATACATGCTTGAGAGGTCAACACAAAGGTTGAGTGGAATTCGTAGAGTTTAGTTAAATCGTTTGAACACAATAATCGTAATGTGAGGTAATTAATCACACATTCATAGTTAGAAAACAAAATCGTTATTTATTTCACTAAGCTCATACAACCAAAGCGTTAACATCGAACCAACAAAATTGGCATTATAGAAGCCCTATCAAGGTACTTTTGCCGTTATACCGCTAAATCTCGAATATAGTGCATTTGTGTGAACTCATCGTTGTTCAACACAAATGGGATTCGTCAATCCCAATAGATCTATTCACAATATTCGCGCTCACTAAAGGTAGTGACTAATGGTTCATGATATAGGGACTTCGAACATGGCAATCGTTACTTAGTGATAATAAAACATCGTCGTGAAGCATACATTAGAAAGCATCGTGTTCGAGTTGAAAAATAATAGCATGTATTCCCCCCATGGGTTTGTAAAATAGTTAAACAATAGAAAGTGGGGCTACGAACTCACCTTAAGTTATGTAGTGAGTAGTGAATGTGATGGTCGAATCGCGAAGGTTTCTACGAGCAACCTATAATCGAATGTTGCGACTTAGGATTGGAGTAAAGAATATGAAGTAGTGCCTATATATATATATATCTTGCATTTAGTCCATGATGAGGTATGATGTATATTTGTAAGTCTTTGAAAGAAAAGATTTATGAACATGTATGTTTTGTATATCGTTTACTACCGTTCGGGCTAACATATTTCAGAAGTCATGTTAGTAAGCGTTCGAGGAGCCAGGACACTTTAACTCGTAAATCCACAACTCATCTCGACGGCTTACATAATGAACTCCTCACATGAAGCTCCCTACTATTGTAGTAGTTGATAAAGTATATAGATATAAGTTTTGATCCGAAAAGTTACATGTCCGATATTTGTATAAACTTAGGAAAGTTTATTTGTACATGAAGATTGTTATTAGGGGTATCTTCATAAGTCTTAAATGACCATGTTCTCTTGGTAAAATCTCATGGTTTCCTTTTAAGTGAAGTAGATCCAAATTGCTTGTTCAAGTTATCGCCTAACTCATTGTTTCATGTTTACGCCTATGTGAGTTGTTATGGTCATTTCGTCATGGCCTAGCCATGACCTTTGGTCCTTGTTCCAAGGTCATGAGACCCAACCTTAGCTCTAGCCATGGTGGTGGTCTTGTTTATAGGTCATAATAACTCTTGTTCCTTTTAAAGTATAACCATAACTTAGTGACTTATATATATGTAAATAGCTGTTAAGAAATTGTGAAATATCTTACTCAGAAAGTGTTTTCAAGGCTCGAGCCTCTTTGTTCCTGAAGGAAAACATGATTCCGGACAACTTTCGTGTTTTAACTTTTTCATGAATCGGACCAGAAAGGCCTCTTTTTGCGTGTTTTAGGTTCTGTCACAGAAACTTTTAGGCAGTTTTGCCGGAAATCTTTGGTAACTTCAAATCGCCATAACTTTTGACTCGTTTACTCTTTTTAGGTGGTTCAAATTGCTATGGTTTCCTTGTTAAGTCCTCTACTGTAATATGTAATAATCCAACATAAAATTTTTACCATTTTGATCAGGTTATACCAAGGTATTCACTAGTTTGGTTGTTTTAGTAACTTGTTTCAATAATTCATTACAACAACATCTTTTACTCATTTGTATACATCATGGACATTATACAAGACATAATATAGATAGAATAACATGTAAATGATATGATCATGAGAAATTAACAAAAAGCATGTTAGGTTTAGGCTTACAACTTTTGGCTTTCTAACTAAAGAAAGGAGTAACAAGTAAGGAAATGGACTTTGATAGACTTTCTTCAACCCTTTTCACTTCAAGCAACCTTTCTACCCTTGGTATTCTTGAAAGATGGATGATAAAGGTTGAGGTGTATTGAGTGGATTTAAACTCAAGAGAAAACACCAAGTATATTAGGGTTTGGAAGATTTTTGGTAGCTTATAATCAAACTAGGGTTTCTATACTTGAACTTCACTTGAACTTGCAAGATCTTGGAAGAAATTAAAGCTAAGGATGGAGTGTTTTGAGGTGTTGTGATGGCCTGCCATAAGGAGAGGGGAGGGAGTATATATATGACTTTGAGGAGGTTAGTTTTCATGAGATATTTTGCCAAAAATCCACATGTATGCATCCTAGACCAACAAGACTCAAGATCAAGCCACACAAGGGCATGACTCCCCCCCCTTTGGCGGTTCAAAGAGGATAAGGGGGGTGAGGTGTGTGTTGGATGAAAATATCTAGATATTAGATGCATTCTTGACTCCGGGAAATGCCAACCGTAAATGATTAGGCCTCGAAACGTAAAACCGGGTGTCGTAAAATTATGAAACTTTAAAGTATTGTTAGAAATGTTCATAAGTCCCATAATAAAATATAAAATGGGTGATAAGTTCCATTTGGGTGGTAAAACCTGCTAAAAGCTGGAAACACGGGTCTAAAACGCGTAATACGTAAAATGTACGAATATTGCGTAAAACTGAGAAAAGTAAAATGTTACTTTTCTAATATGATAAAAATGATTTAAAATGATTTATAATGTCTAGACTGGGCTCAGTCTGGTGTCGGTTGGTGTTAAATGTCTTTTAGACATCAAACCGGAAGCCTGAAAATCACGAAATGATTTATAAAATCAAAGAATGATTTTTAGTCAATGGAGGAGGGAAAAATATGTTGACTTATTTTAATAAGTTGAAAGCTCGAATCGTCTTAGAAATGCGGTGCAGGTATAGGCTAGGGTTACGGCTGAGTAAAAACGCTTAAAACTGAAAATTCCAGTTTTTCACGGCCAAAGTTTATTTGGGCCATGATTTTTCTCAGTCATGATTTATTCTCAAATAAATCATAAGTGTGTTAAACATTTTTCTGATGTGGGGTCACCTGACGGGGTCAAATTTCGTTGTGTGTAGAATTTCTGATTGCCGTTTTACCCTAAAACGTGTAATGTCGTGTCATTCCTTAATAACTTTCATGAAAATGATCTGACGAGTGTCAAACATTTAATTTGTCATGGAAATGATTTATCACTCGAGAATATGAAATAAAAATCAACTTTCGAGAAAATTTCAGAAAGAAATGAATAGTAGAATGAATAGTAACATGAATAGTAAAAGTGAATAGTAAAATTTTCCGAAAATAGAAATTAACCTGAAATTGCGAATTGTTACAGGTAATGACATCAAGTTAGTTACTAGAGCTAGTTGTCACCTAAAAGCTGACAATGGAACTCTTTAACTAGCCACGTAAGCGTGTCTCGAAAAGGATTTGTCTTAGTAGAAATGTACCGTTTCGAGAAACTTTCTGTGGACTTGACCAGGCCGGGTAATAACTTCAAGCTAGTCTAACTAGTGATGTAAGCGTGTCTCGAATCAGTCTTGTTCACTGAAAGTGGATCAATTCAAAAATTGTTTGCTCCTCCCGCATGTGCAAATTTATTTAACACTTATGAGCACGTGTGATGGGGGAGACCTTCATAAGAAAACACAAAACTCTCAAAGTGTTAAACAAAATGTTTGATAATCACAAACACTTTGAGAGATTTTCACAAAAGGTTTCAATGGCAATTATAGGATAGTCATGGAGTTATAAGGTGACTAAGGTTAGGAAAAACCGTCCTATGATCCGCCTAAGCCGGAGGGATCTACCCAAGGACATCACCATTAGTTAGAACTAGAAGTCCTTAGGTATGATACGAAAAAAGGAGAAAAGAATGAAAGGGGAAAGAAGGAGTTGAAGAATTAAAAAGAAAAGTAAAGAAAAGGGTGAAAAGAAATAGCCCTCCACATGTTCAACCTTAGGGCAGACACCGGGTTCAATTCGTATGCTACTGGTTGTTGTTAAGGCGACGCCGGTATTGAAGATAAAGCCATCATGGACCCAGTGACGCAATGCACTAAACCTTCTAGCCACTCAAGTTATCTTAAAAGAGCTTGTTTCATTCTCACGGGGAACCGGTGTAATCTATCGACTTATCTCTTAGAGATGGTCGGTATTGAAGTATGAGACCCCTCCCTAGTCTCCGCATAGGAAACCTAAGTGTGCACTTATTGAGTCTAGAGCCATGAGATACATCAAAGATCTCTTAGGAACACTTAGTATTTCTGCAACTGGTGTTCTACATCAATGGACACCAGCTGTAAATTATCGAGTCCTTCGCAGATCTTAGCAATCTGCCGAGAACGTTTATGAGAGAATTTACAAATGTAATTCTCAATGATTAAACGGAAATCCTGCCAGGGTCAACATCAAACAGCCCTGACAGCAGGTCACTTCGGTAACTCCTTGTGAGTTACGCTTAGTGTTTGCGGTGGTTTCTTAGCGGTCTACAGTCGTGGAGTGATCCCCAGCGACTCACCCAGTCATTGAGCTACTTAGTAGGTCTTGTAAGCTCCTTCGGGAGTATCTGACATGGGAACGGCCTTGATAAGGATTAGAAGGAGTCTTCACACTATGCTGTTGATGATCTCTAATTCCTTATCTGTAAGTACCGGATGTTTTATTGCTAACTGTTTACCCGCAGGTACACATCATCTCCATGGCGACGGATTCTACATGCTCATACATGCATCTTGAAGTCATCAAAAGCTCCCTCAAAGATCAAAGCAACACAAAGTTCAAAGAAAGATTCTACGCCAAAAAGAAGAATCTACAGAGTATAAAGACTAAAGATCAAAAGTCAAAGAAAGGGAACTACGTGCATGTATAAGTCAGAATTCAAAGATGTATGAGCATGTTGGAATGGCGGACTACCACCACAGATGCGGAAGTGACGAAAGGCAGACAACTTTATAACTTGATCACTATCACAACAACAACGAACAAAGAACAAAGAATGATGAATGATTTTTGAAAGACGTCTAAAGCTATGAAAGTCAAAAATGAAGAAATGACAAAGACGTTAAGCAACCGTGATGACCGACCCTTAGGGGGAGATTGTTGGGAACGAAGTTTTACTATTTTATCAAGTCTCGGTCGTTTGTAATAAATGTTAGGTTGCTTAGTTATTAGTTACTTACACTTTATTAAGTTTAATATGTAAAAGGCTTATGAAAAGCCCACAAGGCCTCATGGGCCACGAATTCTAGCAAGGAGGAAGCTAGGAGTGTTGCCCTAGCATCTCCTCCTATATATAGGACCTCATGTACTCATTTATATTTGGTTGGTTATTTGATATTATAAAGAAACTCTTGCACCTATATTTCTCTCATTCTAATAATCACCCAAATCCTTATATCTATCTCATTCTTGCTTGTGTGTTATCAATATGGGTACCTAACAAGTATAGATCAGTCAAGGAATAAGTGCCCTACAATTCTTTGGGTACTTGTGTGAATCGAAAATTTTTTAAAAAAAATTCAAAAAATTTTCACATGCGACGAATTTTTTTTTCACATGTGAAGAAATTTTTTTTAAAATTTTAAATTCGAAATAAAAAAAAAAAAAAAAAAAAAAAATCGGTAATTCTTTTTTTTCGAAAATTTTCAATTTTCACATGTGAAAATTGAAAATTTTAACATATGAAAATTTGTGAAATTTTTTCTCATGTGAAAATTGAAGATGTATTTCTGTATTGCACCAAGATTACATCTAAAGTAGTTGGTCCTATATAGATCAGTCAAGGAATAAGTGCCCTACAATTCTTTGGGTACTTGTGTGAATCGAAAAATTAAAAAAAAAAATCGAAAATTTTTCACATGTGACGAATTTTTTTTTGCACATGTGAAGAAAAAAAAATTTTGAAAATTTTAAATTCGAAAAAAAAAAATTGGTAATTCTTTTTTTTTCAAAAATTTTCAATTTTCACATGTGAAAATTGAAAATTTTCAATTTGTGAAATTTTTTTTCACATGTTAAAATTGAAGATGTATTTCTGTATTACACCAAGCTTACATCTAAAGTAGTTGGTCCTATATAGACCAGTCAAGGAATAAATGCCCTACAATTCTTTGGGTACTTGTGTGAATCGAAAAATTAAAAAAAAAAAAAATCGAAAAATTTTCACATGTGATTAAATTTTTTTTCACATGTGAAGAAAAAAGAATTTGAAAATTTTAAATTCGAAAAAAAAAAGAAAAAAAAAATCGGTAATTCCTTTTTTTTAAGAAAATTTTCAATTTTCACATGTGAAAATTGAAAATTTTCACATATGAAAATTTGTGAAAATTGAATATGTATTTCTGTATTGCACCAAGATTACATCTAAAGTAGTTGGTCATATATAAATCAGTCAAGGAATAAGTGCCCTACAATTCTTTAGGTACTTGTATGAATCGAAAAATTAAAAAAAAAATCAAAAAATTTTCACATGTTACGATTTTTTTTTCACATGTGAAGAATTTTCGAAAATTTTAAATTCGAAAAAAAAATCAGAATTTTTTTTCGAAAATTGAAAATTTTCACATGTGAAAATTTGTGAATTTTTTTTTCCACATGTGAAAATTTTTGCGAAACAAGAAGTACCTCATAAAACAAATCAGATATCAAACAACGTCAAACCGAATATATATGTGGCCAACAAAATGCGACAACTGGACACCCCTTGAGGGGTAACAAAGACCGATTTCAAGCGAATCGGCCAGGCACCTCTCTTGAAATTTGTTCAACTTTTACAAAAGAACTTAGCCTGATGGCAATTAGAACTACAATTTACCAGTTAAGCTGACCTAACAACTTGTTGAAAATAGCTCATTTTGGCAAGCAATAGCTGAAGAAACATTACATGCGGTTATCGTGGGCCAATAAGAACACATAAATGAAAATTAGTACAAGCCAAAATTCTAGATAAAAATCTCTCATTTACAACGACATACAAGGTTTTCGTTTCATTCTAAACCACAAAAACTTTAATGTGTTTTAACCCAAAAAAAGAACAAAACATGTAATTAGAGCAGATACCAACTAAACACTAGATTCTATCAAATGTGAATCTAAATTCAAAACAATCCCGCACTTCCATTCGTGATTGATTAAGCAGTTGTCACGCCTTGTTGCCCTTCTACGAGGAGCAGCATCCTCACTCTGTTCTTCTTTCTTCTCTTCCTCTGCTCCTGTGGCGCTGCTTGAGGCCTCACCTTCTTCCTTCTTTGCTGGTGCCGCAACAACCTTTGGTGCCTGTAAAACCAATAACCAGTTTCATAAAGTGTTAATGAAAAAGAAAAGACCGGCTTGTTTCATAGTTCTATCACCCAATCTACACTAAATCTCATTTACTGGACATCAGCTTCCAACTGCTATTCTTTCACCATCCTATTAGTCTAATGGGTCATATTATTTCTACATCTAATAAGGTATACAATGCAACTATAAGATGTATATAGATATTAAAAAAGTCAGCCGGATTCACCCAAGTGGTCAAAACTCTTTCAACTTCATGCATGCATCACGAGCTCAAACTTAACGTTTATGGTTCTATCACTTTCTCAAAACCTTGAAGTTCATGACGACATCAAATTGTTATGACCAATTTGTCATTTTAATTACCACCAATCAGGTATGTTTTTAATCTCTGATTTCTATTAACAACAAGTCTTTCAGCATGCACTTTTGTCATAACCTGTCTCCATATCATATTAACTGCGTCATCTTTCTTTGGAGGGTACTGATATTCAAAATGATGTTTGATTGCTTTGAGCCGCTTCCACATTTTAAGCCATCTATCTTAAGGTATTTTCCTGAGGTGTTCAACCATATAGCCAGGAATCAATGCTTCTTTTACATAAATGAATAGTTCGAACTTGGAGTTGTCTAGCTCAGACTCAAACGGGAGCTCACTATCGTCGCTCACAATCAAAGGGACACAGTGGCTCACACAAACATCAAACAGACGGTTAGAGGAAGGAGTGTCTCCTGCTGGATGTAAACAGAATTTTGATGACCGCATTCCCTGCATAGACCGGTAAAACCATAGATTGTGTCAGATACGATTACAAAGTTTATACTATTTCAGTAAAAATCTGAATATTTTTAATAAATGATTTAAAAGTTTTATGTTGTAAAAATCCATTTTGGCACTTTTCAACCCGTTAGGCCAATTTGACATTTTCCTTCCCGCTACGAGTTCTTTTTCATTCTACTTACCCCAACCTATAGAGATTCAGTATAACCCCAGTTGACCCATTCGTAAGTAAATGTTTTAGAATTAGCACCTCTAAGGCTCTAATTAAAACGCCTATTTATAAACTACCACCTTCATACATGTAAGAGTAGTCTAGCCAAAAGTTGAAGACTCATCCGGCATTAATGCCTTTGCCTGTAGCAAAGCCTGCTTCAAAATGGACATCCTCGTAACCTTTCAGTAATTTTTCCAGCTTGCGACGAACTTTGCCTTCCTGCACAACACATTAAGTCCTCATTCATTTACTTGGTTGTCCCCTAAAAGAAAACTTTCATATCTGTCCATAAAAAATGCAACAATGTTTGACATCATACTTAGTTTAATGTAATTGTTTGACTATATATCAGAACATCTGAGATATCGTTTAAGTGTCTTGTGGACCACAACTACAGGTGACAAATTGGGCCAGTTTGACAGGTTGGGTAATGGACATTATGGAGCTAAATAGGTTCGGGGTCAATATGGATAAATTAATCATTAGTGGCGGTTCAGAAGGATTGGGCCACAAAACATTTTCTAATTTTAGTGTTAAATATGATTATAAAAACTATAATAATCCGTTTTTTAAAAGGAATTTAGGAAGCTTAATGCTTTTTAATACACTTAGGAACTAGGATAGCGTTTGAGCCGTTCCAGTATCTAGGAAAGTTCATTAAAGTTACCCATTTGACCCATCAGAATAGAAATGACCCATCAAAAAAAATGTACCATGGAAACTGATTCTTGTTTGGTAGTACATGAAGAAAAGGAGCATCTTGCACAACTTGAAAGGGTTTGGAGTGCTAGTACGTCTTTGCATAAATTTGACAAGCTTTTGGAGTATCGCCCAAAGTTTGAAACTACAAGAAATTAAGAATAAATTCATTCACCTCTTCTTGAAGAAATCTGAAAGCATTAGGTTGGTGTATTGCAATTACATGGTCTCTTCTAAAATTCTTTTGCCAGTAGCTAGAATTCCTCAAGAACTTAAGTATATCAACCTGCAATCATAAGCATTAGGTTCAGATGAATCGGTCATACAAAAAGTAAAATGGTAATTTCAAGTCGATATGTGAGAATAATCGAGTTGCCATCAAACTTGCCACTTTTTAGAAGAGGCTCGAGTAAATAAGTAGTTCAACAGTATCTAAGTACAAGCTTAAGGGTAAATTTTATAAGGTGGCGATCAGACCAGCTATGTTGTACGGGTCTGAATGTTGGCCCATCACAAAAGCTCAAGCTAACAGAGTGGAAGTGGCAGAACTGAGAATGCTAAGGTGGACTTGTGGTAAGACCATGCTTGACATGATCCCGAACGGAGTTTTCAGAGCAGCGCTTAATGTTGAATCTATAATCTCGAAGATGCGAGAAGGGAGGTTGAGGTGGTACGGTCATGTCAGGAGGAGGCCACAAACAGCGCCGGTAAGGAGAGTTGAAGCGCTGATGGTCGACGGTTTGAGGAGGAGGGGAAGACCGAAGCAGAGGTGGGAAGATAGACTTAGGCTAGACATGAAGGAGCTTCTCTTGTCCGAGGACATGATCTCAGATAGGAATGCGTGGAGAGCTAGGATTAGATCTGGCAGGTAGTCTCGGGCGGGTGTTTAGGAGGGCGTCTTTGCGTGGGTCCTTACTCGTCTTTTTGTTGCCATGCCCTTTGCCTTTTAGGTTTTGTATGCCCTTTGCTCCTTAGGTTTAGAGTTCCTTAGCTCTTTCCTTTTAGGTTTTTGTAGGCCCCTTTTGCCTTGCCTTTTAGGTTTAGTTTGCCCTTGGCTCTTTAGGCTTAGTGGTCCCTTTGCTCTTCCCTTTTAGGTTTGTAGGTGGCTTGTGGCGTTTCTTTTCCCTTTGCTTTGCCTTAGCTTTAGCCCCTTGCGTTTCCCTGCTTTGTTTTTGTGCTTTTCTAGTTGGGTTTGTCTGTTTTGGTTCTTTTTCCTTGCTTTGTTTGCCGCTTTGTGTGTCTTGCTCTTTGCTTTTGTGTTTTGGTGCCCTGTTTTATTTGTTTGTCTTTTTTCCTAGGTCCCTTGTTTGTTGGTTTCCTGCTACCTACTTGATTTGCTTGGCTTTTCCCTTTTGACTTTTATTTGCCTTTTGGTTGCTCTTTGTTCCGTGCTTTTTCTTTCGGTGATCTTTCACTCGCACATGTGCACGTGCCGGAGGTCTCCCTGGAAGCAGTCTCTCTACTCCCGGGTTCTACCTGGGGTAGGGGTAGGATTTGTCTACATTTCTACCTCCCCCATACCTCGCTTTTGCGGGATTGGGTATGTTGTTGTTGTTGTTTGTAACAGTATCTAAGTACAAACATTCTACAAGCAGAAACATCTTTTTATGATACTTTAATTTTTTTTTTCTTTTTTTTGACATATAACTAGAGTGTTATCTAAGAAATATGGAAGCATGTATGAGGTCAGACGGCACAATATTCATATTTCCAATAGAGGCTGGCAGCCTCACGAGGGTATGAAAGGGGCTAGTTTCGGTAACCTACTTCTGCTATAGGTCAACTCATTAATTCCATAACAAGTCAACTGCAACAAACGTATATCAATATATGAAGCACAATTAAGCACAATTACAACCTCTATGCATCCTAGGGTAAATCCTATTAAGGGTGCCCACTGCAACAAACGTATATCAATATATCAAGTCAACTTTAAATTATTAGTATTGGAATAATCTGATTGTCGTACTCATATTTGACATACTATCTGAACTTTTTGACAAAAAGGATAAACCCAACCTGGCCTATTTTGACCTGCTATGCAACCCGCTCATTTTTCCACCTCTACTCGGTACTTACCATGAATAAACCACGCTTCAAGGAAATCGTTATAACATGTATCTAAAATAATTACCTTCTTAGCAATCTGACCCATCTGGGCAGCCCTTAGTATGACATCTTCCACACCTCGGGCCTTCTCAGGTTTCACTAACGCTATCCGTGCAACTGTAGATACACAAAAAATTCATTCAGCATAATAATAAGCCTTTTGTGAGTACAACACCATATACCATATTTTTCACATCAATAACAATGCGTTTGTCATTAAACATAGAAAAACATTCATACTTGATTAAAAGCAAACCAATCCTCCGTAAAAGATATGTACATTTCCAAATTACGAAATCTCTTACCATCAACCAAAGTTTTCGAATCGTGCAACATGACCACATAAAAGATATGTGTCTGGTGATGTGCAACTATGATATAAGTTGAAGATCTAAGGACACATGTTGCACGATTCGAAAACTTTATAATATAAAGATCTTAGGACACACATATTTGAATTTATGTCACAAACATGAAAATGCACAAAAGGAGCCATTTTTAGTTCTTCCCAGCTAGTACAAAATAAACGTGGTGTGTGCATTAGTCATTGCAGAGGTCTACAGTGAAATGCAATTTCATTCATTCATAAAAAAAAAGTTCACATAAGAATATGAAGTGTTAAATGCATTTGTTCTAGGCCCTAAAATTGATATAGTTTTTTTGAATATAATACAACAAAGCTATAAAAGTACTACTTTAATAATAAAAAAGTGACGGTATTGAGAAAACACAAAGTATTCATATCAATCTTGAGTTGGGAAAAACAAGGTGAGTGGGTATAATTTTCAAATTCATGTGAGCACTCATTTATGAAACTGCATGAAAGTACAGCTCCGTTATTATGTATGGTAAGAGAATTACAGAAATCTTGATTTTAGTTATCATAGTGAGTGTGGCTATATCTACATAAAGGTTATACAATACTTCTATTAGATAACTAACCTAATTTCAAGAGAGGTTGCCTATCAAAGTAACAGTGATATCATATAACTTCTTACTCTATCGAGTACACGATTTATAGACAAGTCTCTACGAGTAGCTGAAAGCTCTTCAGAAGTATGATTATATATTAACTATGTCATATAATTTGAAATGAATACACGACTAATTAAATTAAATATAAGTATATAACATAGTTTGTTTTTTGTTGAGACACCTATATTTCTTCAAAGGCAGCTTTCATTCACTATTGTATTGGTGACCTTTGGTTTTCTCAGGCACTTCTAACTTAGCTTTACAAAATCATCACCATTCGAACATATATGCTTCCATAGTTTCTGACACCTAACTTTCTGGTGCAATCCTAGCAGTGTCATACTTAATGCAATCTAAACTACTCATTAGCAGATACAGTCAGCCTCCAGGAGATGTATAACCATAGTTAGCTAACTAAAATTCGGCTGAAGCCGCTGAACATCACATACTTGTGTCTATTTACTTGCCAAACTTGCAGCCTTTAAATTTCTATATGGTAAAAAAGAAAAAATTAACTCCGTACGCTAAAGCATATAAAATAGGAAAAACATGTCCGTTCTACTTTGATAGGAGAAGACCTCTCAAATCATTATAGAACACATAAAATCCTGGAAAAATATTATAAGAAGTTAATGCATGACTACTTACGCCTTTCACGTGCTTGAGATGACAATATCTGACTAAGCATCATCTGCCTTCGTTCATCTGCCTCACTGCATAAGTTTATTACAAAATTTGGATCAGTAAAAACGTTAACAATCGCTACCTTTACCAAACTATATGCCCACTAATCCATTTTAGTTGTTGAGTAACAAAACTTCGAATAAGACAAATAAAATGAACATTCTCTAACACCACCTCAATTACACAATTTCAGTTGCAAAACCATCTCTCAATTTACTTTAATAGCAACAGATGTTACCGACTCAATAAACAAAAGTTTCAGAAAATATTTAACAAAAATAGGAGAAATCCTAAATAGATTAGTTGGATAAATACAGAAAGCATGAAAGAGTACTAGTTGTGTAAGAATATGATGCAATTGATGTTACTAATAATTCAAGAAGGAAAACAACCTTTTAGCTTCTTCCTGGGCTTTCTGCTGTTCAGGGTTTTGCTGGCTTCCCTGGTTATAAACAAGTTCCGAGGTTAAAATTAAATACCAAATACCACTTTAATAAATTTTGAATCTATATGCGACATCTACCTTAGTAGACTTACTCCGCCATGTTAAGCCATCATCTCCTGCATTCTTCTTTGCCTGATGGCTTCCAGTTCTGGGTCAGCCTGTTATACAGCCAAACATTGTTGTCTAAGCAATCATAGATTCATAACTAGCAAGTACGAATTCAATCTAGTTCTAAATTACACAATCTGTTAGTGTCTGAAAAATTGTCATGATATAGACAACAAGAGACGAAAATAATTTCAAACTAGACTAGTACGCAATTTTCAACAATAATTACAATCATGTTGACAAGAATGTACCCTCCCCCACACACTTGCATCATATGAGACTAGAAACCCAAACCTTTAAAGTTGATTGGATAAAGTTGATATTAATCCAGTTCTTAGTTACACAATCTGCTTCTTACTATAGTTTGATATAGCCAATGAGAGATCAATATAATGATATACCTTCTTCAAACGTTGTTTCTTATCTTCTTTCAAAGCTAAGACGGTGTTAGCAAGCCTAGCTAGTATGTCATTGCTAATGCTTTTAGACTGCACACCAGTTGCATCATTCAAACTTGGATGGACCTCTGTCACAGTAGTGTAAAAGTCAAGCCCAAGAACAGCACAAAGATCACGCACAGTGCTCACGAGTTCCAGGACCTTGTGCAATCTATCACTCTGCCAAAACAAAGAATATATCCACGTTAGAAATCTCACATGCATTTTCTTTAACTAATATATGGATAAGGGACTGAAGTAAACTTGTACCTTCTCTTTTTGGAGTTCTTGCAGCTGGTCACGAAATTCATCCAACTTCTTTAAAGATAGGTCAGACTCGTCAACTGTTGGGCTTCCTGCCTGTTGATTACCCCCAGCAATCTCCGTGCATATTTTTTGTATTTGTGTTTGTACATCCAAGAACTCCTTTCTCCTCTCTTCCTTCTGGTTCAACAATTGCTACAACGCTGGAGCAATAGCAGCAAGCTATTGATTGATGGTTCCTGATGTCTTCTCAGGCTACATATCAAACCACCATAAACAAGGTTAGGTATCCTGAATCATACGTACCAACAGTCCATTTCTAAATTTACAGAAAAAAATTTAAAAAGCTGAAAGTCACAAGTGAATTACGTACGATTCCAACAAATGATTTCTTTCCAAGAGATGCAAGAAGAGTTGAGAGTTCAAGTCTAGAATCGGCCAATGCCTGAAGAAGGCGTGCCCTTGACTTTGCAGCTTGGTCAACTTTCCTCCTGTATACGTCTAAGCACTCCTGCTCAATCTGAAGAAGCATCTTATCCCTCTCGTCATCGGCTTTACCTACCTCGTCACAAACATTCTGCAATAATATGAATTAGTTACTCAATGGTCAGTTTGGATCCCAGAAAATGTTTGACTTCTATAAACATTATCAACCACTTAAATAGTTAATTCTAAGTTTCTAACCAAGATTCTCTGAGTGAAAGTGAAAGAGAGAGAATCTCCAATTATAGAATTAGTATAAAACTATCATGTAAAATCATAGCTCACCTTCAACTGCTATGAAGATATGTTTATCAACCACAAATGATTAATCATAACTATGGTATGCAGATGATGAACTTTATGAAGATATGAATTTCACTTATCTAAGAAAATTTTAGAGTGTCAAAAAAGAACCTAAGGTACACTTTTAAAGAGAAATAACTTACGGTCCAACTTTTCACCAACGCCAAGAACTTCCTGCACATTACGGGTCATTATCTGGTGTACTTCATAAAGTTCATCATTCAACTTGGAAACATTCCTTTGAGTTCTCGTGTCCTGATACAACTTCTTAGTTCTTTGTATAAATGTATCTATCCACACACACAAAAAAAAAAAAAACAGGAATATTGGGTTAGGTTCAGCAGGATAATGAACACGTAGTTTAGTTACTTGTACAAAAACCAAAAGATATACCATTAACATGTACCAAATTTGATAAAAGCATAAGGTCTTGCTGCAGTTTCAATTTGATCCGCATAACCCATCTCAAATTCGTTCTTATGATCTTCAAGGTATTGAAAAGCAAGCTTTTTTGGATAAGCACGGTCACATATAGTCAAATAAGATACCCACCCTTCAATAATATAGCTGAAAATTCGGTTAAGATAAACCGATAAAGGAACTTCTACAAAGTATGTTGTAATAACCACAAACTATAACTTAGTACACGACATATACAACACGTCTAAAATGAAATAGAAACAAAGTGGAGGATACTGGAAAATGTAAGGGCTAGTTTCAACAGACATTCGAGATGCTTCATTGTACCCTCTCGAAAGGTTCTTAAACAAGGCCTTAACTTGCTGTTTGTAGAAGTCTGCATCTTGCATATCGCGACCATCATCCATTCCTTCAGCTAACGGAAGGCCATAAGTGACACGAGCAATCATAGTCAGCTTCACCATCTTTACTTTAAGAAGCTATCAGCTATCCAAAATTATCAACAAAATATGTTACTAAAAAGTACTATTACAAAAACACTGCCAGAAAACGTATGTATTTGTCTAACATTAACATATATACTGAATTATCTATAAAAACCATCAAATTTACCACCAGAATGCACCATTTCATTTTCAAAAAACACTGCATTAGCTCAAACGCTCTTACTGTACAAACAAAAGTAAATGAGTGTGGTGGTAAGTTGACTGGTAGGGGTCCAAACATAAATCACAATACATGTCCGTATTAAGAACGGTTTTGGAAATAGTTTTTCTGTTTGAAGTTGCCGTAATCATATAATCAGCTATTCACATTTACATGTAAAACTACCCTGAATGATAAGCAGTTTCACTAAACATAGAGGGTTTTGGGGATTGCTTATGTTTCTGCTTATAAACAAATACGGAGTAAGCACTTCTCAACCCACTCTCTAAAAACTGCTTATTTTGAAATAAACACTCCAAACTGCTTATCTGTTACTCAATGGTCAGTTTGGATCCCAGAAAATGTTTGACTTCTATAAACATTATCAACCACTTAAATAGTTAATTCTAAGTTTCTAACCAAGATTCTCTGAGTGAAAGCAAAAGAGAAAGAATCTCCAATTATAGAATTAGTATAAAACTATCATGTAAAGCTCACCTGCAACTGACGAAGTAACGAGCCACAGGTTGTTTCTCCATTAACAGGATTTTGACATCTACCTCTGCCATTTGGTATCACCTCAACCTGTTATGAATCAACAATTAGCAATCAAAACTTATAAAGAATACAATAAACAGTAATGTAACCTATTGACTGTAATTGACCGAACATATGGTTGGAACAGCTAACTTGGTCACCAATTGCAAAAAATTATAATCAGACAAACAATAATGTTTACGACAGATTCCTGCAAGAATATGTGACACTTATTAGACGTCTGAATAACATCCCTGCTATGTATTTCAAATTCATCTAGTTTTATACCAATATATAGTACTCTATATTTTTAAAGTGCTAACTATAATTGGCCGCTGAAAACATATACAATATTACTTTTTAAAATTGTTGGACATCAATATCAGGTTACAAATTTTAGAATGCTTAATATTAGAATTGCTTTTTTACTTTCACATCTAGCCTTAAACATTTGATAAATTGAATTTCAACTTTTCCAAGAGTGCTATTGGCTTCATCTACATAATTAGACATCCTATTAAAGCTAATAAATTTCATGTAATTCTTAGTAAACACATCTATAATTTGTTCTCAATGGTCAATCAAATCAAGTAACTGCATATGCATTCACATCAGAAGCTCATAGAGTCCTATAAATTTTATGTAACAAACAATTCAAGTAGTTGGACGACATCAAACCTGAAGGATTTTGACAACATCAGACCTATCAACAGTAACTTGCCTATCAAACCTTCCTGGTCTAAACAAAGCCGAATCAAGAACATCAGGCCTATTAGTAGCAGCAAGAACCTGAATTACCCAAAAAAAACGCTAATCTCGATATTCTTCACTCGTGAAGATACTTTTAGTACACTTAAATAATCAAAAAAACTCTAATCTCGATATTCTTCACTCATGAAGATACTTTTAGTATACTTAAATAATAATAAATAAAAAAAACGCTAATCTCGATATTCTTCGCTCGTGAAGATACTTTTTAGTATACTTAAATAATCAAAAAAACTCTAATCTCACTATTTTTCACTCGTGAAGATACTTTTAGTATACTTAAATAATAAAAAAACGCTAATCTCAATATTCTTCACAAGTGCAGATACTTTTAATATACTTAAATAATCAAAAAAATTGTTAATCTCAATATTCTTCACAAGTGCAGATACTTTTAATATACTTAAATAATCAAATAAATCGCTAATCTCGATATTCTTCACAAGTGCAGATACTTTTAATATACTTAAATAATAAAAAAAAATCGCTAATCTCAATATTCTTCACAAGTGCAGATACTTTTAATATACTTAAATAATCAAAAAAATCGCTAATCTCAATATTCTTCACAAGTGCAGATACTTTTAATATACTTAAATAATCAAAAAAATCGCTAATCTCAATATTCTTCACAAGTGCAGATACTTTTAATATACTTAAATAACCAAAAAATCGCTAATCTCAATATTCTTCACAAGTGCAGATACTTTTAATATACTTAAATAATAAAAAAAATCGCTAATCTCAATATTCTTCACAAGTGCAGATACTTTTAATATACTTAAATAATCAAAAAAATCGCTAATCTCAATATTCTTCACAAGTGCAAATACTTTTAATATACTTAAATAATAAAAAATATCGCTAATCTCAATATATTCTTCACAAGTGCAGATACTTTTAATATACTTAAATAATCAAAAAAATTGCTAATCTCAATATTCTTCACAAGTGCAGATACTTTTAATATACTTAAATAATAAAAAATATCGCTAATCTCAATATTCTTCACAAGTGCAGATACTTTTAATATACTTAAATAATAAAAAAAAAATCGCTAATCTCAATATTCTTCACAAGTGCAGATACTTTTAATATACTTAAATAATCAAAAAAATCGCTAATCTCAATATATTCTTCACAAGTGCAGATACCTTTAATATACTTAAATAATCAAAAAAATTGCTAATCTCAATATTCTTCACAAGCACAAATACTTTTAATATACTTAAATAGTCAAAAAAATTGCTAATCTCAATATTCTTCACAAGTGCAGATACTTTTAATATACTTAAATAATCAAAAAAATCGCTAATCTCAATATTCTTCACAAGTGCAGATACTTTTAATATACTTAAATAATAAAAAAAAAATCGCTAATCTCAATATTCCTCACAAGTGCAGATACTTTTAATATACTTAAATAATAAAAAAATCGCTAATCTCAATATTCTTCAAAAGTGCAGATACTTTTAATATACTTAAATAATAATAAAAAAATCGCTAATATCAATATTCTTCACAAGTGCAGATACTTTTAATATAGTTAAATAATAAAAAATATCGCTAATCTCAATATTCTTCACAAGTGCAGATACTTTTAATATACTTAAATAATCAAAAAAAAAATCGCTAATCTCAATATTCTTCACAAGTGCAGATACTTTTAATATACTTAAATAATAAAAAATATCGCTAATCTCAATATTCTTCACAAGTGCAGATACTTTTAATATACTTAAATAATCAAAAAAAATCGCTAATCTCAAAATTCTTCACAAGTGCAGATACTTTTAATATACTTAAATAATCAAAAAAATTGATAATCTCAATATTCATCACAAGTGCAAATACTTTTAATATACTTAAATAATAAAAAAATATCGCTAATCTCAATATTCTTCACAAGTGCAGATACTTTTAATATACTTAAATAATCAAAAAAAATCGCTAATCTCAATATTCTTCACAAGTGCAGATACTTTTAATATACTTAAATAATCAAAAAAATTGATAATCTCAATATTCAGCACAAGTGCAGATACTTTTAATATACTTAAATAATAAAAAAATCGCTAATTCTACAATTAACTTTTATAAATAAAATAAAATAACAGTTACTTGAAATTTATGTCTAATAAGCTTCAAGAGCTCATCTTTTTTATTAATATCAGCTTCAATTGATTGAATTCCGATCGTAGACAGTTGTGACGGCCATAATTACGGTGGTGATTTGCGGTGGTTTGAACAGTGGCGACAAGTGGTAGGAGGTTACCGGAATCTCAAAAACCACCGGTTCATAAAAGCAAGAAATCAAAATTAGGTCACGAGTTTCAAAAAATTAAATCTACTGTTGTGAATGATGATGATATTGAGATGATGATGAAGGAGAGTGGTGGTGTGGTGGTGAAGAAGATGAATGGGTGGTGTAGTGGTGGTTTGAACGGCGGCGGTTATGATCGGAGATTGTTGAAGGATGTCATAATCAGAGAGAATTAATCGTTTTCACCTGCAATTGTGTGAGATGTGTGTGTTTTATATATATATATTAGGGTGTTAAGAAGGTAATTACAAAAATACTCAGGTGTTGTATATAGTTAGTGCGAAATATGATTTAATCTTAGCCATTTGATCTAAAAAAAGGAGGGATTAGATGGATGGCTAGGATCTCTTCTCACGTTCTCACAAAAATTAGATTTATCACATGAATGGCCTCCTATATATATATATATATATATATATATATATATATATATATATATATATATATATATATATATATATATATATATTAGGCTCGTACTTCAATATTTTACATTAACAAAATTTACATTAAACTAAATATCACATGTAAATTTTACATAACAAATTCACAAGAGCTTATGAAGACATCGGATTCCAGCAATGACAACAAGAATAAAAGAAGAATAAAAGAAAAATTAATATTTTTTGAAAAACCAAGATGTCATATTTATGGAAAATTCATATTTTGAAATCAAAAGAATCAGATTAACAAACATAAAACAAAAATCAGATTCGTAAAATAATGCTCAAGAAAAAACAAACAAAAATTTTAGATTTATTAGTAACAAAACAGATTAATAAAAATTCCCAAATTTGTGTAAGAAAAACTCATATTTATTAAAATATATCAAGCTTATAAATAAAAGCTCAAAAATCTTAGATTCACGTTAGAAAATAAAATAACAAATCAAATTGATTAAAAAAAAAAAAAAAAAAAAAAAAAAAAAAAAAAAAAAAAAAAAAAAAAAAACTCGATAAAAATATTATGAATAAAACCAAAAGATGCAAGATTAATTAAAAAAAACACTCAAACTTGTAAAACCAAAAAAGTAAAATAAAAATTTTGAAAATGAATAAATAAATAAAAAATCGGGTCTAGAAAAGAAACTTAAACAAATAAATTTAGAAAATACTCAAAACCATTAATTATAAGATTATTCAAAAGAAGTTAAATAAATAAACCAAAGAATAACCAAAAAAAGAAAAGAAAAGAGGTTGTACCGAGTATTAAAAAAACACAAAAAAAAAACTACCTCAAAAAACTTTGTAGTGGGTTTTGGAGGTGGTTTGTTGCGGGTACTCAACCGTAGTGGTGGTGGTGGGTCGAGTGTGGTTGTTGTGGTGTTAGTTATAAGTGGCGTCAATGGTGGCAGGGGCGGCTAATTATTCCGGCAACGGGGGACACGGCCTAATTGAAAAAAAAATGCCAAAAGCTCAAAAGACACAAAAGATATAAAAAAAAGTTACAGATCTATTAAAAAAATATATAAAACTACAAAAAAAAGTTATAGATCTGTTTAATACATGATCTTCGACTGGATCATGGTGTTCGGCTGTTGTGATGTTGTGGTGATCAGCGGCTATGATGTGGTTGTTGTCTGCGGATATGACACAGTGGTGGTCAGCACCTGGTGGCTGTAGGTTGTGACATGGTGTGATTGGTGGTGGAAAAGGTAAATGTTTTTGTGTTTATTGTAGTATGAGTTTGTGTTTATGAGATGGATATTTTTTGTTGGTGTAGGTGAGAGAAATGGGATGAAGTTGAGGAGAGTAAATGGGGTGGGAGGGTGATGTACTCATGTTTGTATGGTACAAAGTAGTTTTGTGTTATACATTTTATTTTTTTTAGGTTGGTATGTTGGCTGAGTGTGTGTAAATTTAGGGTCGGATATAGGTTTATGAGTTTGTATCTTAATTTTTAGGCTTGGAGTTAGCAGGGGGATATCCGTGTTTTATAAGGAAGTATAAATAGATAAATGCCAACAAAAAAGGTTTCTTCAACTGTTTAAACGGATGAGTCAAGATGATATTGACATACATAAGATGTTAAAAGGACGATATTTACATATACGAGATGTTAAACAGATAAGTCGAGATAATATTAACATGTATGATATGTTAAACGGATATGATATTGACATACATGATATGTTAAACGGATGAGTTGCGATGATATTGACATACATAAGATGCTAAAACAGATGAGTCGAGATGATATTGACATACATGAGTGTTCAACGGATGAGTCAAGATGATATTGACATACATGAGATGCTAAACAGATGAGTCGATATGATATTGACATACATGAGATGTTACACGGATGAGTTGAGATGATATTGACATACATTAGATGCTAAACGGATGAGCAGAGATAATATTGGCATACATTAGATGTTAAACGGATGAGTCGAGATGATATTCACATATATGAGATGTTAGACGGATGAGTCGACATGATATTGACACACATGAGATGCTAAACGGATGAGTCAAGATGATACTGACATATATGAGATGTTAAATGGATGATATTGACATACATGAGATGTTAAACGGATGAGTCGAGATGATATTAACATAAATGAGATGTTTAATGGATGATATTGATATACATGAGATGTTCAACGGATGAATCGAGATAATACTGACATACATGAGATGTTAAGTGGATGATATTGACATAAATGAGATGTTCAACGGATGAGTCGAGATGACATTGACATACATGAGATGTTAAACGGATGATATTAACATACGCGACATGTTAAACGCGTGAGTAGAGATGATATTCACATACATGAGATGTTAAACGGATGATATTGACATACATGAGATGTTAAACGAATGAGTCGAGATGATATTGACATATATGAGATGTTAAACGGATGATATTCACATACATGAGATGTTAAACAGATGAGTCGAGATGATATTGACATACATGAGATGTTAAAAGGATGATATTGACATACATGAGATGTTCAACGGATGAGTCGAGATGATACTAACATACATGAGATGTTAAATGGATCATATTGAATTAAATGAAATGTTCAGCGGATGAGTCGAAATGGTACTAACTTACATGAGATGTTAAACGGATGATATTGACATACATGAGATGTTCAACACATGAGACGAGATGATATTGACATACATGAGATGTTAAATAGATGAGTAGAGATGATATTGGCATACATGAGATGTTAAACGGATGAGTCGAGATGATATTAACATACTTTAGATGTTAAACAGATGAGACGAGACTATATTGACATATATGAGATGTTAAATGGATGAGATGAGATGATATTGACATACATGATATGTTAAACGGATGAGTCCAGATGATATTGACATACATGAGATGTTAAATGGATGAGTCGAGATGTTATTCATATACATTAGATGTTAAACGGATGAGTCGAGATGATATTAACATACATGGGATGTTAAACGGATTAGTCGAGATGATATTGACATACGTTAGATGTTAAACGAACGAGTCGAGATAATATAGACATACATGATATGTTAAATGGATGAGTTGAGATGATATTCACATACATTAGATGTTAAAAGGATGAATCGAGATGATACTAACATACATGAGATGTTAAACGGATGAGACGAGATGATATTGGCATACATGAGATGTTAAAAGGATGAGATGATATGATATTGACATAATGAGATGTTAAACGGATGGTACGACATGATATTGACATATATGAGATGTTAAATGGATGAGTCGAGATGATATTGGCATACGTGAGATGTTAAACGGATGAGTCGATATGATATTGACATACATGAGATGTTAAACGGATGAGACGAGATGATATTGACATACATGAGATGTTAAACGGATAAGATGAGATGACATTGACATTCATGAGATGTTAAACGGATGAGATGACATGATATTGACATACATGAGTGATGAGTGTGTAAACACTCATCATTTTTATCCCATCTAGACTGTAAAATTAGCTAAAAACACACAAATACACCATATAATACTTCAAATATCCTTGGATTGTGTTTTTATGTGTTTCAGGTACAAAAAGGATTGAAAACAGTTGAGAAACGAGCAAAGTTTGCAGAATTGGCAGAAATGGTCCTCAAGTTTCAAAAATTGATAGAATTGGACCTTGAGCATTTATTTTAGAAGAAAAGTCAACAGAGGTCCTTGGGAATTCAAAATTTGTCAATATCAGTCCTTGGGCGGAAAGTTTAAGAAATTGGCCCCTCAACTTTTATAATTGGCAGAAATGGCCCCCGGATGTTTAACTTTGGATAAAAACAACAAAGGTCCTTGGAATAGTGAAATGTGGCAAGAATGGTCCTTGTTATAACTTTGAAGAAATTACAAGTCAGGTCCCTAAATTTCAGCTAATTACATTTTGGGTCCTTGTGATTTATAACTACAAACCAACCGGACCTTAGTTGCAAATCCAACCCAAATCAATACAAACCCACCCTTATAACTCCCTTTGGCCTGGCCCAACTCCCCACAGCCCAATCCACACAAATAAAAACTCACCCCATTTTTACTACTCCCTCCCAAAGTCAAAATGTTGACTTTCATCTTCTCCCTCCCCCCAACTTAGTTACCTGCTTCTGCCATCCCCCATCACTCTAACTCACTTTCACCACTACATGTTCCCCCAGCCTCCACCAAGCTCTAAAATGCATTAATTACTCCAAAATCTTTACAAGCTACCCCAAGTGCCACTTTGACAATTTGGCACCAAAAAAGTGGTTTAAAGGCCAAGATGAATTTGAGTAATCCAACGACTTAGGATTGAAGTGGGAAAAGTTCATAAGGGTTTAAAAACCCTAGGAGTTCCATATAAATAGAAAGAGAAGTACCAGGGCTCAGTAAGTAGTTAACTTAGCTAATTTTCATCTCGTTTTCATGTAATTTTCTTTTTCAGATATAAAACTTAGCTTTGAGTTATACTTTCAACTTTTCCAGTGTATGTAGAATCTATTCCAATCAATAAATTCAAGTTTCAAGTCTTAGTTAAAAGTTTAGCATTTTCTATTGAAATTTCCTTTTTAGCTCAATGTTGTTAAAAATGTTGTTTAAGTAATCCATAAGCTCATATAAGCTTATTATAAATTTAATATAAGTTCATAGGAATACAAAAGTCCAGTGTATTCAGAAAACCAAAAATACAAATATATATATATATATATATATATATATATATATATATATATATATATATATATATATATATATATATATATATATATATATATATATATAAGTAAAATAGTGAATAAATAAAAAATCAATGAAAATGATCAAAGAAGTAAGGAGCACTATAAATTAAGGATGGCAGTGGGTTAGTGGCTTTGTGGGAAGCCTATAGGTGTGTTTGTGGTTCATGGTTCTCAGCTTTGTACCTTGGAAGCTATTGTAAGCTAAATTCTTATTTTTGGCATTTTACTGTAGACAAGCTCATTGCCTGCTAATCTTTGGTTTAAATGCTTATTAGGTGTATTTGAGTTAGAATATAGCTTAATATTGGGTATTTGCTCTTTGAATTCCTTAATGCTTATAATTTTTATTTTAACTGTCATTTTAGATTTATCTTGAATCTCAAGTACTTGTGGTCATTTGTGTTGTTTATATGTTCATTTAAGCTCATTATATCATATTATACTCATAGTAATCAGTTTCATGATCCAACTCCATCGTTTGCTTTAAAAATCTCACTTTCCATTTCATAAAGGGGTGTTTGGGTTAATCTGTCTATCTGTGTTATGGAGTGTTTTTGTTGTTGTTTATGCTTGTTACATGTCACTTAGGGTTCTAATAGATTAGTTCAACTGTAAAAACTAGTCCTCACTTAGTGAAAAGTCAAAATTAGATTTTTACCTCATTAACTAGTTCACTGTTGAAAATTGGGCTTTCTTAATCACCATTTTAGCTTCTAAACTTGTTAAGTTTGCTAGATTTAGGTTCCTTGTAGCTTAAAACATCATCAATAATCAGTAAGAAGTGATCAAATATCACAAAAGTCAAACAAGAGTAAAAAGTCAAAAAAGTCAAAATTGCAACTTAGGTAGTTTTTCCAAAAATGGTAGAATTTTTCTAGGATTCAATTTTCACTTTTAGAGTCTGAGCTTTTGGATATTTAAACCTTTGTTGCTATTATTGCTTGGATTAATTTTATTGTATTTTTGTGATTTTATTTCAGTGCTGAATTTGTGCTTATTTGTGGCCTGTTTTGCCCTACACCAGGGCATTAGATTGTTTTGACCTTTTTTCATGAGCTTGTGGATTGTTTGTTAGTTAACCTTATTGTTTAAATCTTGTTGTTTTGTAAAGCCCTTCTGGCTAGCTTGATCTGCATGCTTTTACTTTTCCATTTATTGCTTATTATGACTGCTTATTTTGGTTCTCTATGTTGCTCAAACTTACTCACTACACTGACTCATCAGTGTAGTTGAGTCGCTTTCATAAGCTCATAAAAAGCTCTCTAGTGATCCTAAGCTTGTGTGGTTTGGTTCCTTGTGAAGCTTATCCACCAGTCTAACAGGTTCAGGGCTTATTTTGCTCTTACAAGCTTATTTGATAAGCTGTTTAGTCCTTTGTAGCTTGTCCCATTTTGTTCTATATAATGAGTCATCAGTGTATTTTAGCTTTTTCACTAGCTTCTCATAAGTTCATTTATGGGCCCCACCTTGTGATCCTTGGCTTTTTGGAAAGCCCAATAAGCCAACTCAACATATCAGTGCTTATTTTGGATCTTGGATTCCATTTTGACCCTCAAATCAAGGCCTGCAAGTTGGCCAAATCTACCAAGTACTCTGACCTTTCAGTGTGTTTTGAGCTTATTTCAAGTGCTTATAGCTGGCTTATTAGTGGACCAATTGGACTGCTTATTGGCTTTTTGGATAGGCCCCCAGTCCATCTTTTAGGTTCAAGTTTTAATTGGACCCCTGACCCCTTGAGTGGACCCCACAGAGGGCTGCAGTTTGGCCTTTTTGGCCTATCATATTAACAGATTTGGGCCCTTTTGCTCTTTAGCTTATTACAGCTTATTTCAAGTACTTATCTTTCTCTTTGGTTCATTTCAAATTAGTCTAACCTATTTGAAGCTTATTCTTCTTTGTGGAATCATATCGTAGCTTTTTGGTTAACTTTTTCAAGTTCAAAGTCCTAATAAGCTATTAATATAATCTGTTAAGCTCATAAGCTGTCAATTTGCTTATTTTTTATTTTCAAAAATTTTGTCTTTGTAAAAGTTGTTTATTATCAATAGTTAAATAATTTTGTTAAAGAAAAACCAAGAAAAGACAACTTTAAAAATAGTGATAGCTTCTATTTAAGCCATTTGGCTTATTTTTCAGCTGTTTCAAAAAGCACTTCTCACTTTTATAATTTTCATAGCTTCCTGTCATCTTGTAGTATTTTTAGAAAAAGTTTTAGATTTTTCACTGTTCATTTGCTATTTTTCATAATTTAATTTAATTTAAATTAATTAATAGTTAGTTTTTAATTAATAATAATTATTTAAAAGGTAAAAAAATATATATATATATTTTGAGTTTCAAAATTAGTTTTAGTTTATCTTACAACTAGTTATAATGCCCGCGCACGCGCGGGTTTTTTAAAATATTTTGAATCATATATTTTTATTTATTAAAAAATAAATAATTTAATCTTTGTTTTGTTTGATTTATG
Organism: Artemisia argyi; assembly: GCA_030686995.1. Taxonomy (NCBI): domain Eukaryota; kingdom Viridiplantae; phylum Streptophyta; class Magnoliopsida; order Asterales; family Asteraceae; genus Artemisia; species Artemisia argyi. The sequence goes on from CM060705.1 coordinate 8,250,038, forward strand.
ATGTTTAATTATAGTTTTTTATTATTAAAGATAATTATTTAAAAATTTTAATCATATTATTAATTGCATCTTATCTATATTTTTTGTAACACCCCAACCCGGCATGGGTCCAGAGTGCTACAGTATAGTGATATATCAAAGCATACAAATCATACAAAGCAAACGGAAGACTTAAAACAAAAGATTACAAGGGAAAAACCTAAAAATATCAAAGAAATACTAAAATTATAAATGAAAAGAAAACACAAACTAAACAAAGTCTAATCTAATCCAAGTCCAAAACTAGTCCAGATGTAATGGGCTTCTAGTCCATGGGATAGTCCACTAAAGCTCCTATGCTCTCTCTTCACCCAAACCCAGCTTTCAACCTAAAACCTGCCGCACGAAAGGAAATGCGGCTGAGCTTAAAAAGCCCAGTGAACAGATATATAACAAAGCAAATGGAAAAACGAAACGTATATAAGTATGAGAAACAGGACATCTTAAACTTCTGCTGAAAGGAATATCATCTGTCAAATGCATAAGAGATCAACATACGCTGAACGAATACCATAAGTCAAATAGAAACGAAGTATCAAAGATATATCACATAAGCATAATCATAAGAGAAAGGTAATGAGCACGTATCAACAAAGAAGCGTCCAAACAAGGTACTTGAATGGACAAACGAATCATAGGAAAGCCACGAGCCGACCTGCCAAGGTACTTGACAGATCTCATACATACATACATAATCCATAATCACCTGTCAAAGGATACAGAGAGGGGAGACCTCTCGGTACCACATGGAGTAGCTAGCTCCCAAACGTGAAGGAGTAGAGAAGCACCTACCCACATTCACCATACATATATCCATATCATAACCATACATAAACATAAGTGCTAGGATGCATCCATACGCCCCCCATACATACATACATAAACCGGCATAATCATATCATAAATGCGCATAATCATATCATATCAAATGGGGACGTCATGGATCAATCACACCTCCACAGAAAGTGTCATGCCATTGGTGCCTCGATGACACGCCCATGGTCCCTCCATGAGTAGTTAGAAAACTCGGGCATAAGAAGGAACGAAGCATACATACATACATACATACATAGAATCATAACAGCATATCCGAATAATATCATAGCATATCATAATCAGAGGAGTATCAATTGAATGTGAATCGTATATCAAAGGAATCATATCAAGTATCATATCAAAGGAATCATAATGAACGAATCAAATGGATCATAGCATAGTCAAGGATCAAAGAGAGTCATAAGAAGTCCTTACTAAAAAGGGAAGAATATTTGTACCTTAAACCGCCAAGGAAACCATATCATAACGTAAGAATAGGAAGTCACTCCTTCTTCAGCGAATCTACATGAATTGATAATCGTCTTATTATTAATATCTTATTTTAAATCAGATTACCCGTTTTAGTCGCCTTCCCATTTTTAGTAACTTCCATATTTAATAAGTTTCTCGAATTAGTAATCTTATACTTTAGGGTCATACACGACAATTAAATAAACTTAAAGTTAATAATGACCAATATAATAGTTTAGGTTTAAATATGGTAATTTAATAAAGTTTAGGGTCATAAATATAACTTATCAAAATTTAATATTAAAATGTCAAGTAAATTATTTTAAGGCTTATGCTATAATTTTATATTAAAAGTATAATTTTAAGCCCCGTCATTTCATAATTTACATAGTTTATTAACATACCCTTGACATTAAGATTTAGACCGTGGCGACCCAAAATTTATTATGTCATGCATGACACGTGTATAAACTCGACACCGTTTCCTTTACACCCACATATTCAAGACTCAATTTAGTCACACACTCACATGTAACTTATGTCATATATTTTACGTGACCAACAACACAAGAATATATTAGCATGTGTCTCTTATAAAAAAAAAAAACACGTGACCATTTGCACATCCCCTTTTAAATCTTTTTCGAATAAAAACAAATTCAACACAAACATACATGCACTCTATTCTTGTTACCACCCAATTCGTTTACTAATCTTTTTGGAAAATAGAAAACACAAGTCGACACACACACTTAATATGAATAAATGAACAAGGCCCTTTTTACATTATATCATCTTCGAAACAAAGTCAAACCGTACCCATGCATGCAACTTAACCCACTCACTAAAATCATTATAAGATAATATGTTCATCATGTGAGTGCATGCACACCCATGGGCGGAGGCACTTGTAGTTCAGGGGTAGCGGTCGCTACCCCTGAACTTTTATCCGGTAGTGGAATTTTTTTTTTACGTGTTTCGTACTATATTTCGTGTTTCGCTACCCCTGAAAAGATATGATACGTGAGGCAAAAAGAAAGAGAGTGGAAGAAGGAATTATTTCAGGTGAAATTAAGACCGGAAAAGGATTAAACCAAGAGAGTTCCCTAAGGCGAGCCGGTGATACAAGATGGGGATCTCATCATGCAACAATCATAAGTGTGCTTAAATTATATCCGGAAGTTGTCGACGTCCTTTGTTATGTTAAAGAGGAAGGAGATAGCATTCAACAACGAACTAGTGCAAAAGGTATTCTATCCTATTTACAAAAATTTGAGTTCATTTTTTATGCACACTTGATGGAAGTGACTTCTTTTTGTGAAAATGGGTTTGATGGAAGTGACTTCTTTTTGTGAAAAAAATGGTATTACGGTGTTGGATATGATGGGAAGTTATGGTAACCCAAGGAGCCGGAAGAATGTCATTACTAATCGACATCATTTTGAGGTTGAGGTTTTTAATACGGTTTTGGATATGCAAATTCAAGAATTTGGGAACCGGTTCAATGAGGTACCAACTACATTGATAGAAAATATGTCGGGTTTAAATCCTTGTAATGGGTTTTCTAAGTTTGACATAACTAAGATAGTAGCCTTTTGTGAGATGTATCCGGTTGATTTTAATATGAACGATAGGGGGTGTATTTTGGGTGAGCTTAAAGTCTTTTATCACTCGGTAAAGGAAGATGATAGATTTTTGAATTTGGATAGGATTTGTCACCTATCTCGGGTAATGGTGGATACGGGAAAAAAATCTCTCATTTCCTTTATTTTATCGGATTTTAAAGCTTGCATTGGTTTTACCAGTTTCAACCGCAACTGTTGAAAGATGCTTTTCTAAAATGAAGCTTATTAAAACGGATTTGCAGAATCGAATGGGGGATGAATATTTGAACAATGCTATGGTATGTGCTGTTGAAGGAGAGACATTTGACGAAGTAACGAATGAGGATGTAATGGTTCGTTTTCAAGCTATGAAAGACCGAAAAGGAGATTTTTGAGATCTATTAGGTATTTGTTTAACTTATTTTATTATTTGTGTTTTTTTAATAATTTAAATGTACGGTTAAAAAAAATTATGGTTAACTTTTTTTTTTTCGCTACCCCTGAAGTTTACTCCTGGCTCCGCCACTGTAGCACACCCCATAATTTCATACGTTAGTTTCTTTTCCAAATTGAAAGTTGCAGCTATAAGGTTTCGATTAAACAAAGTTACTAATTCTGCTTTATGTGAGTTGTATTAAGAATAATGGCTGCCGGTTTTTTAGTAGCTTAAGTGACACGTAAATATTCGAAAAGAAAAACAAAAGAACCGAATAATCGAGCAAGGTGTAGAGTTATTTACCCACGAATCGCCACACCAAAAAATACACGAGACGAGGTCGTGTACTCGCCAAACAATAATCGAACCACCAGAAACCAACACCTTCGAATCCACATAGAACTCACGAACAACACCCTTGTTGAACATAATAAACCCACGAATCAGCCATGCATCGAACAACAACAAACCATGGTCACACACCCTTGTTCATAGCATCTTGCCGAACCAGACGCAACTCATGACCACACCTTCAACCGGACCTACGAGCAACCCTCAATCATACGTTCACGAAAATGGTCACACAATTCTCTTTTGTATCTCCATGATCGACAGAAAATGGCAAAGAAATAAGGTGGCTACCGTTTGTGTTTTGCGTTTTTAGGGTTTTGTAACTTTTGTTAACCTTATGTGTGTTATCTGGTTCTTGGTTCGGTGTACAAAGGATGGAGAGAAAACAACTATGCGGCTTATGAGAAAATAGGGCAAAACGCGTTTAAAACTTGGTATAACCGTGTATTGTGATGAGGTTAAGGAGACAATGAAATATTTTTATTTTGTGGAAAGATTATATGGTTGTTCTTATCTTTATTCCACATGACTAAGGAAAAAGGAGGGCTAGGCAAAAAGTCGGCTCATATTAGAATTAGGGGACCAAAAGACACTGATGAGTGTGTAAATACTCATCATTTTTGTCTTATCTGAACTGCAAAAACATTTAAAAACACTCAGAAATGCATCAGAATACAGAAAATATCCGAGGAATGTGTTTTATATGTTTAAGATGCAAAATGATTAAAAACAGATGAAAAACGAACAAAGTTTGCATAATTGGCAGTTTCAGTCCCTCAACTTTCAAAACTTGACAAAATCAGTCCCTGAGCATTTGTTTTGGAAGAAAAGTCAACCCAAGTCCTTTAAAAGTCAAAAGTTATCAAAAATGGTCCTTGGATAAAATGTTTTAAAAGTTTGCAAAATTGGTCCCTGAACTTTGCAAGATTGTCAAAAATAGTCCCTAGGATTAAAATTTTGGAAAATAATCATTAAAGGTCCTTCAAAATTTACAAGTTGTCATAATTAGTCCCTGGGTGAAGAATTTGAAGAAGTTTACAAGTTTGGTCCCTGAAGTTTCACAATTGGCAGAAAAGGTCCTTGGATATTCAAAAATGGGAAATTAACATTTATGGTCCTTTGGTTATTCAAGATGGCAAGAATGGTCCTTGTGAACACTTTGGGAAAGTCACAACTTCAGCCCCTCATTTTTCAGAAAATTACATGTTAAGTCCTTATGATAATTCTACAAACCAAACGGACCTTTTGATATTATACAAACCAAACAAATCCAATCCAAAGTAAAACAAACCCACCCGAAGCCCAAAATATAAAGCCCAATCCACACCCCTGGGGTCAAACCTCAAAAAAAACTGCCTCCACTGTTTACCCTTCCCTCTCCCTCTCTCACTGAGCAAAACCAGGGTGGTTTTACCACCACCTGGCTTCCACCTCACCACCCTAGCTGGCAAACCACTCTCACCACCACCTCCTTCCACCTACACACCAACCACTATGCATTTAATGCATCCCCACCACTCAACACTCAACCTCCATTCACACTCCCTGTTTTTGGTACCAACTTGCCCCATAGCTCAATCCCTACTATCCTTTCCTGTCCCTTCCACCTCCACAACCTTCCAATGTGCATTAATTGCTTTGAAACTGCCCCAAGCTACCACAAGGAATTTTGGCGCCAAAAGTAATTTAAACGGCTGGGATTAGTTTCAGAGATCCAATGGCTTGTATTATTGATGGGATTTGATCAGAGGGTGCCCACAAACCCTAATTTGAGCTTATAAAAAGGAAGAGAAGGCTGAAGACAATGTAGTAGTCAATTTAGTTCAAAATAATTTCGTTTTCATTGTAACTCTTAAATTAGTTATAATATTTTGATCCTAAAGTTTGTAATCTTCTTTCTAGTGTATTTAAACTCAAAATCAATCAATCAATCTCAAGTTTCTGTTTCAATTCTCAAATTTGTATTTTTACTTTGAAATTACAAATTAGAGATTAGTTAATGATAATTGTTGTTATTCTGGACTTGATAGCTCACATAAGCTCCCATATAGCTCTCAAAAGCTATTAGAAACTTTAAAAGCTAGTTTAGTTATATAAAAAAATCAAAAATATAAAAAATCAAGAAAAATTAAAGAAAAATGAAAAAGTTGCAGGTTGAAGTGATAATGGCTGGAGCATGGTTCATTGTGGATGGCCATGGGTTAGTGGCTTAGTGGTAAGCCTATAAGAGTGATACTTGGTCCTTGGTTCATGGTGCTTAGCAGGATTACCTATTGTAAGCCTTTGTTCAAAGTTTTTCATGTTACTGTTCTTGTGCTTATTGTATGCTTATTTGTGCTTATTCATGTTTCTTAGATATAATTAAGTCAGAATATTGCTTAAAATCAAGTCTTGGTTCATTAGAACCCCTTTGAGCTAAAAAAAACTTATTTGGACTTTCATAATTAGTATAAATTGGATTCTTGGGCATTTGAACTTGTAGTCCTTGTTTCTGTGATCTAATAAGCTCATTAGACTATAATAAGTTATTTTGAAGCAATCACAAAGTCACTAGTGATCATTTGCTTGGAAAACTGAAAATCAAGTGGAAACTCATGTTGTTTGGAATTGCTTGGTTCTCTGTATTCAGAGTGGTATTTGTTGTTGTTTTTGGTTCTCACAAGTTACACTAGGTTCTAATAACTCGGATCAACCATAAAAACCTACCCTCATTCAGTAGAAAGTCAAAATCACACAAAACCTCACCATTAGAAGCCACTGTGAGGAATTTAGGTCTCAAATCCTTCATAACTGATCAATAGTTGTTAGTATAGCTTAAATTAGTCTCCTTATAGCTTATCATCACCAAATCGGTCCATTAGAACCAATCAAAGTTCATAATAGTCAACTTAGGTGTCAAAGTAAAAAAGTCAAATTCAAGGTACTGTCAGAAATCCAAATTTTCAGGGATTTTTCCAGATTTTTGTATTACAAATCAAGCTTTGATATTTTCACAAGTTAAACCCTACCAGTTAAGCTTTCAAAATACACCATTGGCTTATTTTTTGGAAATTTCCTCTGGCTTGTTTAAGTGCTTAAAAAAGCTTGCAGGCAAAAGTATTGCCCTGCACCAGGGTACCTTGGGTTTTTACCCAACTTTCAAAACCCTCCCCTGTCTTCATTAGTGGACCCCACACCTAAAGTCTTCGCTTTTTGAAAAGACCTGGAGCTTATCTTTCTAAATCAGGTTTTACCTTGGATCTTAGTCATCACCTAGATAGCTTATTTTAGCCTCAAATGTTGCTTATTTCACTGTGTATGCTGAGAACTCAGTGTTGATCACCAAAGTTCATAAGGCCATATATGTTTCATTAGTGGGCCCCACCCTGTGCTTTTTGGCTTTTTGGAAACCCAATAAGCCCATCTTTAAGGTTCAGGGCTTATTTGCTTATTTCTAGCTTATTTGGTAGGGCTGCATAGGACTTTTAGTTGGTACCATTTCATTACACATATTGAGTCATCAGTATTACTCATCCAACTTGCAAAGCCCGCCTAGTGCTTATTATTGGGACCCAGAGCTTAACTCTTGGCTTATTGGATCTAGTTTCATATTGGATCCCTGATCAACCCTGTGGGCCCTACAAGGTCTGCAAAGTGGTCATTCTTGGCCTAATTGGCCTGTTTAAAACCCAACTGCTTATTTGGTCCCTGTGGCTTATTCAGAGTGCTTATTCTGTATCTCTTGCTTGTTTTTTCATCATCTCAGTGTGTTGTAGCTTATCCAATCATTTGTAGCTTATTAACAAACATTTGAATCCAAAATCCAAGTTCCATAGCTTATTAGACCTTCTGTCTTAATCTTTGGATTGCATAGTGCTTAAAATAGTGATAGCTTCTATTTAAGCCATTTGGCTTATTTTTCAGCTTATTTAAAAAAGCTATTTTCAATTTTATAATTTTCCTAGGTTTCTAATATATTAAAATAGCTAAAGTAAAATTTTCATAATTTTTTGAATTAATTTAGATTTATAATAATTAAATTAAGTTAAAATAGTTTTAATTAGAAAATCAAATATTTAATTTTCTTTCTGCTTATTAATAAGCAATAGTAGCTTTTTATATTTTTCCTAGGTCTTATAATCAGTAAAGTATTTTTAGGAAAATTTTTAGAATTTTCACTGTTCATTTGGTAATTTTTAGAATTAAAATAGTTTAATAGGATTTAATTAATAATTAAGTAATTAATTAGTAAATTAGCTAAAATATAATTTTTAGAAACTTTTTAAAATTTTTTAGGATTCCTCTGATGGTTAATTAGTTTTATAAAAATTTCTATAATTTTCTAAGTCATTTAGGTATTATTAGTAATTAAAAAGTAGTTTTAAAATTAGTTTTAATTAATTAATAAATAGTTTAAATAGTTTTTAATTAATATTAAATAATAAAATAGTCAAAAAAATAATTTTCTTTTTGATTAAATTTTATTTTTATAATAAGTTTGTAAAAGTTCATTTTCACCCCCTGTAGTTGTAATCTGTGCAAAAACTCACCTTTTTCTCTGTCTGTAAACGTTTCTGATTTTTTTTATGTTTGATTATATCTGTAATTCTATAATTGTTAATACTGTTTCATTATCTTAATATCAAGCAATCAGTAGTGTAATCACATCCAAATCTTTATTGGTTACTGTCCTCAGTGCCACTCATTCCCACAAATGTTTCAAAACACAATTTCAATCTCGTTGGGACTTAACGACCCGGGGATTTCCCTGTATTTCCACGGATATTATATCTTGAACTTTCTCCTAGGTGAGCCTATTGACCGCACCCGGTTGACTGGTTGGTTTAGGAGGAGTCAGACACGTATAAGGGAATTGGCCATATTCGGATTTTAGATTTAGGAAAATCTTAAGATATAACTTTTTAGTTTAGGATAGAATTTCTATTATGTATCGTTAATTATATATATACTTTTAATGAAATATTATTTATTCTATACTTTAGGTTATAATTCAAATGGAGCAAAATATATGGTTCAAATATTAGCGAATTAAATACGTAGGTTAAAATCAGAACGAGATGTTTTATTTAATGCATCTTCAAAAGTTTAAATTTGAGGTGTATTTTGGGTATTTAACTTGCTCAAAATTTCTGAGTTTTACAATTTTTGTATTTATCTTCTACTTGTGTTATGGATAAATATAAAATGTTACCTAATAAGAAAATAATATATTTTTTTAAATAAAATTATTACTAAATAAGGTATGAATGCATTTTTTTGAAATGGAAAATTCCCAATAGGGATTTTGTTTTATTATATAAAAGATTTTCCAAATTTAATTTTTATTTTCCTAGCTTAAAATCATAATTAGTTGTATTTTAGTTTAATTTAAATAATTAAAAATAATTAGTAATTAATTAATAATAAATAATTAAATAGTCTAAAAATTATTTTTCTTTTTTTTTTTTTTAATTTTCTTAGGTTTGTAAAAATATAATTTTCATCTTTGTAAGCCTTTTATTTAGCTCATTTCACTATTTATCCCGTACGTTTACGTTTAGTTTAAATTTAAACGTACTTTTCTAGGTTTTTACGCGTTTCTAATTAATCCGATTTCACGTAATTGTTCATATAGCTTTTCTAAGCTATTTCTTTCTATATTTCCTCAATTTTACCAATCATAACCCTTTCCTGTTGAAAATCACCCGATCACAAGCCGTCTCAAATACCATTCACGCCTCGTCGGGACATAACGACTCGGGGAAACACTATACTTCTTGGTTAGTTGGCCTGAGCTGTTTGACCATCTTGACCATTTTTCCTGGTTGATTTGGACTGACCGTTTTTGGACCAATCAAATTTTGGCGCCGCTGCCGAGGAGGTGTGTGCGTATTGTCAGCATCTTAGAGATTAGTGGTTTTTCAATATCGTCACTGTAAAAATTCCATCACTTTTTGTAAATTTTAATCAAAACATAAAAAAATCATTAACACTTTTCCTAAAGTGTTAACAATACCAAACAAATCAAAAAACAAACAAAACAAATCGTAACGTTTGCTGTCTCGGATTTCTTTTAGATGATTCTAAAAGGAATACGATTTTGGTTAACGAAATGATACCAAAAATAATTCCAAAAGGTTTTTCACCCATATACACAAAAACCCAAAAAAATTCTTCTTTTTCTTGTTAATAAATACATAAAAGACATTGTCGAAAACCAAGACAAAATACTACCTAACTGGGGGTATGAACATTAATAAGTTCCCAAACTAAAGATTAAAACTTGCCAATGTATCCTTGTGAGTGGTGTACCTTTTTCAAAAAAGCCATTCATTTATGATTATTGGTTTAAGTTCACTGTTGTTTTGCCTCGATTTTGTTTTGATTGGTTTTATCCTTAGTGCATGCACACTCGTTCTTCTATGTCTACGAGCCCATTACGTGAGCTTGTGAGAATTCCTCGAAGACATCGTAGACGTTCAGCACCAACAGTCGGATCTGAGATACGTACTGTTTCCACATCTGCTGTCATCAAAGTTGTCAAAATCGCGCCAAGGCGCTAGCCTTTGGGCTTTTTTTGACTCGAGGCGCACGTCATGCATGACTCCGAAAAAAGGCGCGCGCCTTGGCGCTTTTTGCGCCTTGAGGGATTTTTGCGCCTAGGCCATATTTTGCGCCGTGGGGCTTTTTTTTCATTTTTTTTTTTAAGATATAATACATGGGCCTTTTAAGTCATAGATGAGTATTTATATGATTTGTAAATTTGAATTGATTTTATGTTTATTTTATTGATTGAATTTTTCTTTAACAAGTTATTTTGTTTCATTAAGTATTTTTTTACGACATATTATCATGAAAATGTGGCATTGTGCCTGGAAAATTATTATGTTGCTTGCTTGATATTATGGGTTAAATTGTGAGCTTTGTTAGATGTAAGCTACAAATGTAGGACACAAACATATTTAGTCTGATATGGATTTTAATCTCTATATAGGTCATCTAGCCAAAGAGTTGATCCGTTTTAGAAGAAGCAACCGATCCATTTTAATATTTTTAATGGCAATATGTGTTATGCATTAAGTATTTTAATGTTATTTTGTATTATCTAAGCTACATAAATGGTCACATATGTTATAAAAAACTTAATGCTTTTAGGCGCCTCGCATTCAAGAATCCCGCGCCTTGGAATGCGCCTTGACTCGAGGCTCTTTGGGCCCCTTTGAGCCTTAGTGCGCCTTGAGCCTTTCAGAACACTGTAAGAGACCAAACAATAACATATCAAATGCATATATAATAGATTCAATATTCATGATACAAATTCTATGTTCAACTCATGGCAGAAGTGGCTCTAACAAATATAAAAGTACTACTCCATGTTCATAATAAAGTAAATGAAGCAAACAAGTATTATCATCATTAGAACAAGTTTATAGCGAGGTTTCCAAGTATGCTCTCATTCCAGTATTGTTCTCCAAGTATGGCTACTAACTCCAACTACTTAGCTAGTGGTTTTTGGTGCAAAACCACTACTAAACTGCTTCTTATGATCAAGAGATGTTTCTTCATTGAGTTGTGTATAAAACCACAAATTAGGCTCCTATTTATAGTTGAAATGAAACCCTAGCATGTCCCTGGTGAGTTAAGATAGGTAAGTGATCAGCCTCATCATTTATGTAGCTCATTAATGTAGAAACATAACTGCCATGAGAAGTATGCCGCACAACTAGTGTAAGACCGGCGGGCTTCTTCTCCATACTTGACGCCAGAGGGTCATTATTTGTACTAAAGATTGGCTTAGATATAACATATAACCGGCATACTTACTGATTCACTCGTATAGTTGACCAACGGTGCCCGTAAGCGGAGCGCTTTCTACATATGATCGGCATGCTTTTGTCCAACTATGAATAATTATCTTTAGTCATTTGTTTCATGTACATCATGCGTCTTTCCTTCAATCCTTTATCATGCACATTCATTCATATATTAAGTACCAAAAGTCCTAATAATAAGGTTATTTACTATATAATTTACATAATATCGGGGGTATAAATATGTATAATACGAGACTCATCAAATTCTCCCCATACTTAAATTAATGCTTTCCCTCAAGCATACAAGAAAAATGTTTTTCAAAATCAAATCTCATATAAGTTTCAAATATATCTTTTTGTGTATCCAAGACAACTAACAATAACATGACATACTCCTCACGAAAGTGTATATATTTTCAAGTTCACTCAAGCAGTCATAAAAATTGTTTTTTGGTTATAAATTCACTCTAATAGCTCAGTCATAACTTATAGATTTACCATATGCTTGTAAAAGAAACAAAACTGCACCGAGATGGCGTAAGCACCAAGTATAAATATCAAAGAGGTCTTTTATTTAGGTTATAACGTTGGGTTAAGGGTTATAAGGCATGGATTTATTTGTCAATAATTGGTGTAAAAACTTAAGTCGGGAAATCATAATTCTCTTTACTTTTTTTCTTTTTCTTTTCATCACTTTTCTTTTCACTTTTTTTATCATCCACATTATAACAAACATAAAGCGTGCACTCTTCATACTTATCGCAATTGGTAAACAACCATACTTTTTTTTCTCATATATATACTCCAATCCTTAGATTCCCGACTAAGCAACATATTTTTGTTATTTTCTTGATGGATAAATAAAAACGAAAAACTAAGGCTTAGAAGGGTGTATCTAGTGGATAATAGCACTAAAAGTTAGTCCTAAACGGGTTAAATTTTGTTTAAAAAACGGATGGCTTATGTATGGTGTAATTCCTAATTTTTGCCTCTTATCACATAAAAATACTTATATCACACAAATGTGATCTTACTGCGGTCTCATAATGATTTCAAATACAAGTTCTAGAATCACATAAATTATCGGCACACTCATAAACAAAAAAATCAAGCATAAAAGGTGTATGCCGATATAGGCTCGAAATCCTCACATTTATAGTGGTAATGGTCATAAAATGTGCAAATAATGTCATTAATCCTGATTCAGACTTCTTATGATTGTTTTGGATACATTTTCTATAAAAACTCTTTTAGTTACTTCTAATTTTATTAACTTTTATACCCCCGTAATCGGTGTACATTACTAAAATGTATGTTGGTTTTAATTAATATGTACGGCGAACTTTAGCTAAAAGCGGCGGTTTTCTCAAATTTATCTTAACAGTTTATTAAAATTTTCACATACCAATATAGGTTTTTCGTTATTTTTCAAGTTATCTTTCCCCGCCATACTTAAATTAAGCATTGTCCCTAATGCTATAGAATTAAAAACAAAGTGTAACAGGAAAAATAAAGATAACGGTACTTCCCGGGTATGCTTTGTTATTCCCCAAGAATTCTCCAAGTACTTGTCCATCTTTTGGACCATTCTTTCCTGCACACATACATCATCCAACAAAACAATATCCACAAAATGGAAATGTGCCCCTAGCACATTACATTAGCATATATATAATAGTTAATATGTGGTGCAAGTGTTCAAATTGTTTGGGGTGGATACCAACAGAGGTACCCATGATACAGACCATAATTTGTTTTGAAACATGTTTAAAATTGTCTTTAATCATGACCAACATACAGGTCTTTCCATCCATCACATCACATCAGAAAACAAACCCGTTGATGCGTGGGTTGCGAATACGCACTAGGTTTTACCTCTCGAGGGATCTCGAGAAGCTTGCAATCCCCACCAAGCAGTGTACCTGACCGATGTAGTATAGTGTAGTGGTAAGTACGGGGTATTGATCGTTCTCCACCGGGAATAGTGTTCGTCAGGATTGAAAACTACTCTAATTAGGTCTAAGGGTGAGGGAATATTCTTTTTGTATTTTTTTTGTATTTTAAGGAAAGCAAGTAAAATATCTCGGTTTTGGAAGAGAGGGCGGAATTAGTTGCTAGTCAACTAACCCAAATAAACTACAAATGCAATAAAAATAAAATAACAAGAAAATAAAATAGGTTGTGAAACTTATATGGAGAAAAGTGTGTTTACTTAGGTTTCATTACTCTCTAGCTATCTTTTACAAGTTAATTAGTATGTTACAATTGTGTGGATGACGGGTTGTATTCCTTAATACCAGTCGTGGGGCTGTGTACATCCTTCCCCAACTCTATAAGATCCTACTTCATTCTATGGCGACACGTTTAGTATCCAAACCAAGAAATCACTAGAATTCACTTATGCATTAAACACAACCAATTAATCGTAGTACACATCCGATTCATGTTTCTTAAGATGTTCAAGCAATTTACCATATAGGAGATTAGCCAGTTTTCTTAAGCCAAACATTGAAATCAACCACCCAACACAATTAATAACACACAATCAACCCATAATTAATAGCTAGGTTTCACTACATCTAAGCAAACACAAGGGAAAACCTAGCCTAACATGTTAAACAAAAGATAAGCATAAGATATAATCAAGCAACACATAGACATATTGTAAAACCCAAAAAAAAAAAAAAAAAAAAAAAAAAAAACTGAAAACCTAAAGTGAGGTCTAATTTAAAAATTTCTTAAAGTCAAGGGACTAATCAGTAACTAACTCAAAGAGGGCTTTAAAAGGGTTGTAACATGAGGTGTAGGGATATGATAAACACGGTTTTGTTGGATAATGGCTATTTACTGGTGGCGAGTAAAAATCTTAGTTAATTACATGTACAATGTGGCGTCGCTAAGCCAAGACTCGACTCAACTTAAGCTAATGAAAACGAATTAAAACATAAAATAAAACAAAGGAAACGGAATGGTAGTCCGTATGTTTTTTCTACTTTTCTTTTTCCAATTATATATATATATATATATATATATATATATATATACATACTTGACCTACCATCCAAAATAATACATCATGGGGGCCTTGGTTCTCCCCTTACACTTGAACTTTTACACACTTTACAAATATCTATACTAATGACTCGAATTAAGATAATCGAAACACTTGGAGTACTTTTAAGATATTTTGCACATGTGGGGGATAATAATTGATGTTCTTCCCCATTACTCCATTACACTAGTACTTTACCCATGAGTCCCAATCGTCCCAATACAATATGTACAAGATATGACTCGAGTTAGCAACCATGTAATCAATTAGAAAATTAACTAAGCGTTTAAACAAATGTTGTCACAATAATGCACTAAAGATGAGTGCATACAAGCAAGGCCAAGGTGATTTGGGTGTACATTTGGGGGTGGATTGTAAACAAATTCTTCCTTTAAGTAAAATGCTGAAAGTTAGAAACGAAAAAGATAGGCTCTGAGGGGTATACTAGGGGTATCGTGTACAAAAAATGGGTACATCGCAAGGGTGTGGGAGAATTACTTGACCAATGTAGCCAATGTAATTATAACAAAAACAAACAGGTGTAAAACAAACAAAGGGGTTATCATAATGCCTCTTATCATGTAGTAAATCTAACTACACGAATGTAGTCTCACTTGTAGACTTGGGATGGTCCTAACGCAAGTTCTAGAATCTAAGTGCTACCGGTACACACACACAAGCATAAAGGCTTTTCCTACCAATTCTAGGGGTGAACCTCACATATTTGGGGTGGAAATTTTTTTGAGTGGTATGGTTTTGTGCTAGTCATATATGTCCTATCCATGAGACGCTCATTAAGACCAAAGTTTCACTCCTAAATGTTGTAAAAAAATTTAAATTTTGCACTAAAATTGCCCTAACATGTATTTATCTCAGTTTTATTACTCACCTACTATTAGACAAAACAAAAATCAAGTGTAATTGTATTCTCTAAGGTATCATAATTTACCCCATACCTTACACTTAAGTTGAACATTGTCTCCAACGTTCAAATAAAAAGATGCCAAAGTAAAGAAGGTAAAATAATGAAAACAAATACTCCCCTGATTTGCTCGGTGTGGATAATGGGGTAACATGGTTAGATCTTCTTCCAAGAAAATGAACACTCAAAGCTTCCCTTCCGAAATGTAAATCATCTTCTTGTCCAAAATAACCTGTTAAACCTGAGAAAACAACCAAGAAACCTTGCATAACATCGGCGGTAAAATCTATAAAAAAAATCCTAAAAAACAAATAAAGATCTAATGCTTGTGGAATGAATATTTGCAGATTCCTGGAGTTTATAAGTTAAAGATTTAATAAAGTATTATGGTTCCGGATAAAAAACAAAACTTGCAAAAAATTTTCAGAAAATAAGCCTTACGCTATCAGTTTAAAAATCCTGACGCCGTCAGAAATGATCTGACAGAATTTTTATGTTGAGTTTCTGGAAAATTTTTGGAAAAACCTATATCTTAATTCCTGGAATTCCTGCAAAGTATTCATTATGACTCGATACAAACATTTGACTCAAACAATTACTATTATGTATGCTAATTTAATATTGTTATGATTCATGTTCAATCTTGTTCTTGTAAACATATTTGGATTTCCCTTACACTTATCTTTTGCAAAATACCTTTATATGTATTTAAGATGAAGTTAAAAAAGCATTTTCACAATTTATTTTGAAACATGAACCATTGACAATATAAATAAAACATACATACGGAAGCAAATAAAACAAACAAACAAACAAACAAAACAAATAAAGCTTGGGTTGCCTCCCAAGAAGCGATTTTATTTATTAACAAGTCTTGTAGCTAGACTCAAAGTCATGGTTATCCTATGTAAGTGAGTTCCTCATCGAGGACATCTTTAGGGTTGAGCTTGGGTTGAAGTTTCCTATTGGTCCGCTCAGTAGGGTATATCTTTTCAAACTTCTCTCCATCCGGGTCATATAATGTCATCCTTATGTGCCATGACCCATCTCCTTCCTTAGGTGGTTTGTTCCAATCCCATTTATGATCATCATCTTTTCTTTCCCACTTATTCATTCCTAGGTTAATTGGTAAAACTCCTAGGAAATCGATCATCTTCCTAAAAACTAGAGGATCTTCAAATGGGTCTAATTTGGTATCCCTAGCCAAGAGTTGCTCTACCGTATGTGTGCGGTTCACAAAATCCTCTTCTAGGTAAAATGGGCGTTGGGGTCCTATGAAGTCTCTATTAACCCAAGGTCCGTATCTAGATGGTCTCCTATTCACATCTACCCAATGAGGTGTTGGTTCCTCATTAGTATCATAGGCATGTTTCTTAACATCGTAGACCGACCAAGTTTCACCTTCTCCTACCGCTATCTTGGATTCCTTACAACTAATCATAGCACTAGCTGCCGCTAAAAATCCTCTTCCTATTAACAACGGGCATGTAGGATCACTAACCATGTCAAGGACGTGGAAATTGGTTAAAATAGTTAATCTCCCTATATGTACCATTACGTCTTTTACTACTCCAACCGGGTAAGCGACACTTCCGCCTGCTAAGCTTATTATTACCTCAGTTTCTTCAAGCTTTCCTAGTTTAAGAGAAGTGTAGAGAGGTAATGGAAGTAAGTTAAGGCTTGACCCAAGATCGGCTAATGTATCATAAGCTTCCGAATTACCGATCTTGCAAGGTAGAACAAATAAGCCCGGATCATCTAATTTCTTAGGTAACTTGTTTTGAACGAAAACGGTCCCTTTGTTACATAACTTGAGCTTCTTCTCGTATATTTCCAAGAGGGCATTATAGTAGGGAGCACGTGTTAGGACATCAATAACCGGACGTTCAAGGTGGAGCTCCTTGAATTCTTCGTCAAGGTTTTGAGTGGGCGGTGTTTCAGTTATGTTGTTGACCAATTTAGTGCTGGCTACCTTACTCTCGTGGCCACTTTGAGGAAATTGGGTTTGTTTGAAACACGTGCTTATGGCATTGACCGAATAGTATTGTGGACAAGAACTAGGAGATGAAACCGATGAAATGGCGTTAACATTTAGTTTCGGGTTCTTGACCGTGTCACTTGGGAGTGCTCCCATGTCTCGGTCGTTGAGAACTTTCAACAAGGTGTCAATCTTATTTGTCATCTCGCTTTGTTTTTGTCTGAAATCGGCTTCAAACTTTGCTAAACGAGCTTCTTGAGATGCCATAAAATTAGACATTAATCCTTCAAAGTTATCGATACTACCATAGTTGTTTGAAGGATTGTTGTTGAAAGTACGGTTCGAGTTTGAACCGTTTGATTGGAAACGATTAGGTGGATTGGAAGAATTGTTTTGAGGTGTGCTTTGGTTTTGTTTCCACCTAAGGTTTGGGTGATTTCTCCAGGAAGGGTTGTATGAATCACCATAAGGGTTTGGCTCGGGTTTGAAAGTGTACCACTTTTCTCCCGCTCCGTTGGTACGCGAGGATGCGTAATCCGCAAAAGCTTGTTCGGGGAGTTCCATGCAATCACGAGTGTCGTGGGGACCACTACATAATTCACATGAAGAAGTGATTGTGTTCACTTGGCTTGAAGGTTTAGGAGCCTCATAGGATTTCATGAGAAACTTGACTTGGTCTTCAAGTTCTATGATCCTACGGTCGGAAGTGCTTGAATTGTTCAAAGGCAAATATATTGCCTTGACCGGTTTGTTCAAATGATGGGGATCATTCCAACATTCGTTGTCATAGAGAGCAAGATCTTCTATGATTTCCCATGATTTTTCCGCACTTAGATCACGTAGCTTGCCATCGGCCGCTTGGTCAATGGTTTGCCTCATGGGGATAATGATATGGTTATAGAAGATTTGGACTTGGAGCCAAAGATTTATGCCATGATGAGGGACTTTTTGAAGTAAGTCCTTGAATCGAGTCCATGCCTCGTAGAGGGTTTCGCCTTGACGTTGTTGGAACATCAAGATATCATTCCTAAGCTTAGTGATTCTTCCAGGTGGGAAGAATTGAGCAAGGAAACGAGTGGTGAGATCATCCCAAGAGGTGATGGATCCTACGGGTAGACGTTCAAGCCATTGACTAACTTGGTCTCGCAGAGAGAATTGGAAGAGATGTAGTCGGGTCATCTCTCGAGTTTCAACATCAAGGTCTATGGAATCTACAATCTTAAGGAAGTCCTTGAGGTGTTGATTTGGATCTTCAGAACGAAGTCCATGGAATACACATCCGCTTTGCACCAACCGGATGGTGTCGAATCGCAAGGGAGACACATTGGCCCCTTGAGCAAGCTCAATGGTGTTTCGATAGCCTTGGTGGCGAGGACGGGAATACTCTCCTAAAGTACGGGCTCTAGGAGATTGGTTTGGTTGTGGTGGGTTTTGTGGTGGTGGGTTAATGGGTTCAAAGATATTACCACCTTCCATGATGACGGATGGTAATGGTTATGAACAAAAACACGAAGAAGAAGAAGATAGACTAAAGAAGACCTAGAAAATAAAGATAAAAATCTCACTAGAAAGGAATCTAATGAGTAGGCCTAATAAAATAAAATTCAACCTAAACAATAACTATTCCCCGGCAACGGCGCCAAAAACTTGGTGCGTGGGTTGCGAATACGCTCTAGGTTTTACCTCTCGAGGGATCTCGAGAAGCTTGCAATCCCCACCAGGCAGTGTACCTGGCCGATGTAGTATAGTGTAGTGGTAAGTACGGGGATTGATCGTTCTCCACAGGGAATAGTGTTCGTCAGGATTGAAAACTACTCTAATTAGGCCTAAGGGTGAGGGATGATTGTTTTGTATTTTTTTTGTATTTTAAGGAAAGCTCGGTTTTGGAAGAGATGGCGGAATTAGTTGCTAGTCAACTAACCCAAATAAACTAAAAATGCAATAAAAATAAAATAACAAGAAAATAAAATAGGTTGTGAAACTTATATGGAGAAAAGTGTGTTTACTTAGGTTTCATTACTCCCTAGCTATCTTTTACAAGTTAATTAGTATGTTACAATTGTGTGGATGACGGGTTGTATTCCTTAATACCACTCGTGGGGCTGTGTACATCCTTTCCCAACTCTATAAGATCCTACTTCATTCTATGGCAACACGTTTAGTATCCAAACCAAGAAATCACTAGAATTCACTTATGCATTAAACACAACCAATTAATCGTAGTACACATCCGATTCATGTTTCTTAAGATGTTCAAGCAATTTACCATATAGGAGATTAACTCAAAAACCTTATGTTATATGACTAATAAAAGCTTAAAATCCCTAACTAAATATAAGCTAAAGTATTTTAATTACATAATTACATAACATGCATAAAATTTCGGCTAGGCCTATTTCTTTCATTCTTTTGTACTACAACATTTACCCGTTTCCCCATCGACACTTCGGGTCTTTCCCAAGCGACATGTCACTGGGGATTCGTTTCCCCAGTGACATGTCGCTGGGGAATGTTCGCTGGGGAAGCCTCGACAGGGATTGTATCCCCAGCGATAATCCCCTGCGACGATGTGGGTCCTACTCATTTTTCTGTCAAAGAAGCAGTGCCACGGTGGCATTGTATCCCCAGCGACATGTCGCTGGGGAATATTCGGGTTAAGCTAAAGTGATTAGCACGCCTAATTAAAGCTACAGTTAATTTCTCATTTTCCCCAGTGACATGTTGCTGGGGAAACTATGTTATATGTTGACAAGTCAACGAATAAGCATAGTATCCCCGGCGACATGTCGCTGGGGAAAACGTGCAAATTTTTTTTAGCGCAGCCTGCACAGCAGGCAATTTCCAGAATTTTTTTCGGAAAAAATCTACCAAATATCAAACATGTACCAAAACCTGTATAGACTCACCACAACTTGTACCAAAACACAAATACAATATAACGGATCAACGCAATACAAATACATCACAACTTTTACCAAAACCGAAAGATAATAAAGCTAAATCGTCCAAAAGCCGAATAAGTCTACAAAATGTTGCTTCCTAGTCATAAACATGGCTTACAAGTCAATATTCAACATGGCTTCAGAATAAGTCTACAAAATGTTGCATCTGTAATGTCGGGATCTGAGGTAATATAGGGGTACACAGTAAATAGCTCAATCCGGGTTTTGATTTCAGGCGGATCATCACTATTGAAAATCAAACCATGACAAATTAAAAACAAAATAATTACTACAACTGTGTATGTGTCAATATACATATACATATGTTATGTATGTACATACATACATATACATGTACATATGTAGGTACATCTATACGTACATATACATACATGTATATATACATGTGTATATACATGTGTGTATATATATACATAACTACAACTGTAGATAACTCTATATAACTAGATAAAATAAAATACTAACTTGTGGCATCTTTCTACTTCAAAGAGAGATTTTGCTAATCCCGATGACGATGAATCTTGATCGCCCAATGATGAGGATTCCGGATTGATCCCCAAAAGTTGAAAGCTTTTTTCCATTATGACTCCGGTTGCCTCATACAACAATAAGTTTGTCGTCTTCCTAACAAAACCAACCTGCCAAAACTTTCAAAAATAATCACACGTCTTTTTCAGAAAGTAAAAAGCATCTTGGTTTAAGAGAACCGGAAATTAAATTCAATATTTTTAGAAAGTAAATATACCTCGCAGACATAATTAAAATTCTTGGATAAATCGTAAAGGTATTCACACAGGATATGAGGGAAGACAGGTAAACAAGCCCCTACAATAACCTGGAAAAAAAACATGTAGGCTACTAATGATTAATACTCCGTAACACATTAAGTGGGTGTTTGGCATTGCTTATTTTTTCTGCTTTTTTGCTTATTTTATATTTCTTACTTGATGTCAAGATACAATTAGATTTTAGTATCATATTCAAAATAAAATCTTTAATAAATGCATATAATTAAGTATTTATATATAAAAAAATATTAATGTATCATTATGTCTTCTACAAAATAAGCAAATCCAAACACTAAAATCACTTTTTTTAAAGCATATACAGAAGTAGAAAAAATAAGCAACCGAACTATGTTTTTTAATTATCATTTTGTATTGTTGCTTACCTTTATGCGTGGGACTGGATAACTTAAATCAACCATGTTCTTTTAAGAGTATATTAGAAGAAACTAAAATGTTTTAGAGTAAACTACGAAAAGTTTTCAATTCCCAAAACTATGCTTTATAGCTTCAACTCGGGTTCTGTATATTCAGTATAAGTCCACTGCGATATTCTCTTACCTTTGTAAACTTGAGTAAGTGCAATACTAACTCCCACTCTACACCTTCCTTCCATATTTCAACCTTTCCCAATGTTAACTCTGAATCCTGTTGCAATCAATTAAGGAGCACTTAAACGTCATTTTATCAACACATCTGACTACATGTCTTGAGCAAGCATCATACAGAGTATAAGTAATACTACCACAGGATTAACTGCCTCAAAACCCCGAAAATTGCCCACATACACATCTACAAAAATGATTTTCATTTCCATACCATTTACTATGCTAACATTATTAAGGATTATACATATAACCTATAAAATTAAGCACAAAAAATACTCCCAACGCAAATGACAGCAAAGAAACCTACCATATTATGAAGGTAAACCAAACGCCATATCATATCACTAACTTAACAAATATAGCATATCACAGACATCTAATAGAATGTGATCTTTGAATACAAGGGTTAGTTTTTACAGAATCAAGATCAACTAGTCATATTAAAAGTTACAGATTCCAACAAAACAAAACCTTATTTGCTTCATTTCACAAATGCTACACATTATTACACATATTATGCATATCAACCATACAATCAAGACTTACACAACCTAGAATTTATCATACATAAATAATCCGCTTTAAACAATCCGATCGGTGGTGGTGGGTAAGGTTGAAGTGGTGGATGTAGTGGTGGTGATGGAGGTGCTCGAATTGTTGGTGATGGTTGATTTTATGGTGCTCGAATTGTTGAAAAATCGCCAAGGAATCCGTATCTTCTTTTTTTCATCTTCTGTAGTAATAGATAAACCAGATTTGCTTTTATCAATAATTATATTCCCCGGCGACATGTCGCCGGGGAATCCTACTTTTTTTTTGTCGTTTATCGAAAATGGCGCGTTAATAAAATTTTTTGGTGGAAAGTATCCCCAGCGACATGTCGCCGGGGAAAGATAAAATAAAAAACTTAAAATGAAAACCTTAAAGCGAAAATGGCGCGTAAATGAAATTATAGTGTAATTCTTTTTTTTTTTTTTTTTTTTTTATTTTTTTTTTTTTTTTCAAATGGTTTATGAAGTGCAACTTAATTTTAATTTATAGTATTTATTTATTATAAAAATTATTTAGTCTTTTTATTTTATTTTTTTTCAAATGGTTTATGAATGTGCAACTTAATTTTATTTTATAGTATGTATTTATTATAAAAATTATTTAGTTTTTTTATTTTTTTTTTTCAAATGGATGAGTCGATATGTTATGGTTACACATTAGGGTTACACATTAGACGTTCAACGGATGAGTCGATATGTTAGGGTTGGACATTAGACGTTCAACGGATGAGCCTCTATGTTATGGTTACACATTAGACGTTCAACGGATGAGTCGATATGTTAGGGATGGACATTAGACGTTCAACGGATGAGTCGTTATGTTATTGTTACACATTAGACGTTCAACAGATGAGTCGCTATGTTATGGTTACACATTAGACATTCAACGGATGAGTCGATATGTTAGGTTTGGACATTAGACGTTCAATTGATGAGTCTATATGTTATTGTTACACATTAGACGTTCAACGGATGAGTCGATATGTTAGGGTTGGACATTAGACGTTCAACGGATGAGTCGCTATGTTATGGTTACACATTAGACGTTCAACGGATGAGTCGATATGTTAGGGTTCGACATTAGACGTTCAACGGATGAGTCTATATGTTATGGTTACACATTAGACGTTCAACGGATGAGTCGCTATGTTATGGTTACACATTAGACGTTCAACGGATGAGTCGCCATGTTATGGTTACACATTAGGGTTACACATTAGACATTTAACGGATGAGTCGATATGTTAGGGTTGGACATTAGACGTTCAACGGATGCGACTATATGTTATAGTTACACATTAGACGTTCAACGGATGAGTCTATATTTTCTGGTTACACATTAGACGTTCAACGGATGAGTCACTATGTTATGGTTACACATTAGACGTTCAACAGATGAGTCGATATGTTAGGGTTGGACATTAGACGTTCAACGGATTAGTCGATATGTTATGGTTACACATTAGACGTTCAACGGATGAGTCGATATGTTAGGGTTGGACATTAGATGTTCAACGGATGAGTCGCTATGTTATGGTTACACATTAGACGTTCAACGGATGAGTCGCTATGTTATGGTTACACATTAGACGTTCAACGGATGAGTCGATATGTTAAGGTTGGACATTAGACGTTCAACGGATGAGTCTATATGTTATGGTTACACATTAGACATTCAACGGATGAGTCTATATGTTATGGTTACACATTAGACGTTCAATGGATGAGTCGCTATGTTATGGTTACACATTAGAGTTACACATTAGACGTTCAAATGTTAGGGTTGGACATTATACGTTCAACGGATGAGTCTATATGTTATGGTTACACATTAGATGTTCAACGGATGAGTCTATATGTTAGGTTTGGACATTAGACGTTCAACGGATGAGTCGCTATGTTGTGGTTACACATTAGACGTTCAACGGATGAGTCGATATGTTAGGGTTGGACATTAGACGTTCAACGGATGAGTCGGTATGTTATGGTTACACATTAGACGTTCAACAGATGAGTCGCTATGTTATGGTTACACAGTAGACGTTCAACGAATGAGTCGATATGTTAGGGTTGGACATTAGACGTTCAACGGATGAGTCGATATGTTAGGGTTGGACATTAGACGTTCAACGGATGAGTCGCTATGTTATGGTTACACATTAGACGTTCAACGGATGAGTCGCTATGTTATGGTTACACATTAGATGTTCAACGAATGAGTCGATATGTTAGGGTTGGACATTAGACGTTCAACGGATGAGTCAATATGTTAGGGTTGGACATTAGACGTTCAACGGATGAGTCGCTATGTTATGGTTACACATTAGACGTTCAACGGATGAGTCGCTATGTTATGGTTACACATTAGACGTTCAGCGAATGAGTCGATATGTTAGGGTTGGACATTAGACGTTCAGCGGATGAGTCGATATGTTAGGGTTCGACATTAGACGTTCAACGGATGAGTCGCTATGTTATGGTTACACATTAGACGGTCAACGGATGAGTCGCTATGTTATGGTTACACGTTAGACGTTCAACGAATGAGTCGATATATTAGGGTTGGACGTTAGACGTTCAACGGATGAGTCTATATGTTATGGTTACACATTAGAGGTTCAACGGATGAGTCTATATGTTATGGTTACACATTAGACGTTCAAAGGATGAGTCGCTATGTTATGGTTACACATTAGGGTTACACATTAGACGTTCAACGGATGAGTCGATATGTTAGGGTTGGACATTAGACGTTCAACGGATGAGTCTATATGTTATGGTTACACATTAGACATTTAACGGATGAGTTTATATGTTATGGTTACACATTAGACGTTCAATGGATGAGTCGCTATGCTCTGGTTACTGATACGTAGGGATCGCACCAGGCTTTACCTCTCAAGAGATCTTGAGAAGCTTACAACCCCCACCAGGAAGTGTACCTGATCGTTGTAGTATAGTATAGTGACAAGTACCGGGGGATTGATCGTTCGGCTAGGAATAGTGTCGCTAGGATTAGAAAACCTAAATTCTAGTTCTAGAGATGAGGGATGATTATTTTTGTATTTTTATATTTTTTTAGAAAGTAAGTAAAAATCTCGGGTTTTAAGGATTTGGGCGGAATTAGTTGCTAGTCAACTAACCCAATACTAAAGATGCAATCAAAATAAAATACTAAAAATGAAAATAAACTAAATTTACTAAGGTTGTGAGCAATAAGTGGAGAAATTGTGTTTACTTAGATTTCACTACTCCCTAGATATCTTTTACACGTTAATTACTTGTTATAGTTGCGTGGATGACGGATTGTATTCCTTAATACCATTCATGGGGTGGCGCACTTAATTCCCCAATCCTATGAGTGCCTACTTCACTCCTATGTCGAGCCGGCTAAGAAGCTCCTAACATGGGATCATTAGAATTTACTCATGCATTAAATACAACCAATAAAACCTAGTGCACATCAGTTCATGTTTCCTAAGACCTTCAAGCATGTTACTAATTGGAGATCTGCCAGTTTTCTTAAGCCTAACATCGAAATCATTCATCCAATACAACCATAAACAAGTAATCAACACATAATTAACATCTAGGTTTCATTAGATCTAAGCAAACACAAGATAGATCTAGCCTAGCATGATGGAATTAAGACAAGAACAAGATATAGACAACCAACACATAGACATATTGATTGAATTAAAAGAACACTTATCTCAATTACCCATGAAAGGATTCAAGGGCTGAAAACCCTTGAAAAACCTGTAAAGTTCGTACTAAGTTCGGCCTTAGGGTTTCTCCAAAACTTCTCCTTTTTTTATGAATGAAAATTAGAAAACTATATATAGGAAATTGAGGCTGACGGCGTCAAGACCAAATTGGTGACGCCGTCATCTCGCCGCCAAAAGAATTCTCGGACTGCCTTGATCTACTTCTGACGCCGTCACGTTATAGCTTTTTCCAGGCCGTCACGTATTTTACTCTTGACGCTCTACCTTGTGACGCCCTCATTTCTCTACTGGGCCATCATGAAAATTACTCTTGACGCCGTCAGGATTTTCTTCTTGATGCCATCACCTACTGTTCTCAGCAAGGAAAATTAAGACTTTGACGTTTTCTTCACTTTTATGCTCCAAAAACGTCCGAATTGCTTCCTTTTCCAGATTTCTCTCCCAAAGTACCTAAAATCACAAAAGGAACGATTTAGGGCAATATTTGATCAAATAAATTCAATTCCGGGCTTAAATGACCCCCTAAAAGTGGTTCATTTTTCGCCTCATCATATACCCTTACACTTGAGATTTGCTTGTCCTCAAGCAAATGCGCTTTTATTCTAGTCAAAATACAAGTTAGGGGTCATTTAACACTAATATAAAAGTAATTACAACAAATAATCGTTCCACTAAAGACCAATAGACAAGCACGGAGGTCATACACTAGCACTTCACAAATAGTGTTTAGATACTCACATCTCTCGGGTGTAATAAAGTATAAATTACAGTATGGAAACGGAAGATATCTCTCACTACTTGTCATAGCAAAATAGATTACCATAGGCTTGGGAAAGGATTAAACCTCCACCACATGGCGTATGCACCTAGGATAAACTATCAAAGAGGTCTTTTAAAAGGTTGTAATGTTAGGTGTAGGGATATGAAATACACGGTTTTATTGGATAAAGGAAGTTTTACAGGTGGCGAGTTAACAATCTTAGTTAATTACATGTACAATATGGCGTTGCTAAGCCAAGACTAGACTCGACTTAAGCTAATAAATGAAAAATAACAAAAACGTAAAATGAACATAGAATGAAAAGGGATGGTAGTCCGTATGTTTTTTTTTTCTTTTTCTTTTTCTATTTTTTTTTCTTGATTTTTCGAAATTTTTTTTTATTTTTATTTTTATTTTATTTTTTTTGCATACACTCTTACCCTACCATCCAAAATAATACATTATAGGGAATGAACATTCCCCTTACACTTGAATTTTTACATACTTTACAATAAACTATTCTAATGACTCGAATTAAGAAAATCAAAACACTTGGAGTACTTTTAAGATTAACGTACATATGGGGGTAATAAATGATGTTCTTCCCCATTACTCCATAAAATAAGTACTTTACCCATGAGTCCCAATCGTCCCAAAACAATATGTACCAGGATATGAATCGACTTAGCAACCATGTAATCAATTAGATAGTTAACTTAGGGTTTAACAAATAACAATAATGCACTAAAAATGAGCGCATACACGGAAGGCTAAGGCGATTTGGGTGTACATTTAAGTGGGGTGTAACAAATTCTTCCTTTAAGTAAGATGCTTAAAGTTAGAAACGAAAAGATAGGCTCGGAGGGGTGTACTAGGGGTTTCGTGTACTAAAAATGAGTACAACGCTAAGGGTGCGGGAAAAATTAGTTGACTTAACTAGCCAAGTAATATGACTTAAATGGTCAAGTAATTATGATACGGGTTTAACACAAGGGTAATCCTAATGCCTCTTATCATGTAGTAAATCCTACTACACGAATGTAGTCTCACTAGCGGTCTCGGGATGCATCACTAACGCAAGTTCTAGAATCTAAATGCTACCGGTACACTCATAAGCACTAATAGTGAATGCTTTTCCTATCAAATCTAAAGGCGAACCTCACATATTTGGGTGGAAAATTTTTCTGAATATACGGTTATGTGCTAGTCATACAATCTCCTATCCATGAGACGCTTGCTATGGCTAAAGTTTCACTCCTAAATGTTGTAAAAAATTTTAAATTTGGCGCTAAAATTGCACTAACAAGTGTTTCTCATAGTTTTATTACACATCTACCATCAAACAAAACAAACTCAAGCGAAAGTGCATATGTAAGGTATCATCTTTTTACCCTCCCCTTACACTTAAGATGAACATTGTCCCCAATGTTTAAGTAAAGGATGCAAAAGTGAAAAAGTAAAAAGAATGAAATCAAATACTCCCCTGATTCGCTCGGTATGGATAATAAGGTGGCCAGGTTAAATCTTCCTCCAAGAAAATGAACAATCAAAGCTTCCCTTCCAGAATATAAATTGTCACACCCCCAATTTACCTAACTTGCAGCGGAATGGAATACCTGGGGGTGTCTGTCATAGCATCACAGTTACGATTACATTGAACGACCTAAAGTGTCGTTTGGAAAATACTTCGTTTGATCATTGAAATAATTCAGAGTTTACAAAATGAGGTCCCCAAAAAGTGTTGCAAGTTTATGAAAAACAAGTCGTACTAGATCAAACGTATACATAAGTGCATGAAATAATATTGAGACGCGTTGACTCCGCGACTCCATGAAGGTCCAAATGCATGCAACATGAGCTACCTTAATAACCTGAAAATGCATGCTAAAGTGTCAACACGAGGTTGGTGAGTTCATAGAGTCTTGTGAAAAAGAATGTAATGCATATGAATGAAGATTTCCCAGCAAAGGCATCGTAAATCCACTCAGTTCCAAGTCCCGCCATAAGAGACTTGTAACCTGTGTGTTTACAACCCACTGCCAAAGTATGATTTGGTTTATGGAAACAAAAGTAATAGGATTGATGCAAAGGCATCGTAATTCAGTAATAAGGCTGATGCAAAAGCATCATAAATCAGTAGTAAGATTGATGCAAAGGCATCGTAAATCAGTAGTAAGACTGATGCAAAGGCATCGTAATTCAGTAGTAATACTGATGAAAAAGTATCGGGAATTTATAAGTAATTTTGTATGTACAATAGCCCAAGTATAAAGTAAAGTACTAAGATTTCAATAATGAAACCCACATTAGCTCTTAAGCTCATGACCCCGAAGCTAGACGTACTAAAATTTGCCCCAAATGAGTGTTTACCAGACACTTGTACTATATTAGACATGAAATGCATTCGTAATTCCGTTGGAGCAACCCAAACACGAATGGAGGAGTCACCCTCAATAGATCTATTCACTCACTCTCGCTCGTACTTTAATTAACGGTCCATGATAATAAAGGGGACTTGTCAAGACGTGGTAATAAGGCAACTTAAGCAATGTAAGAAATTTATACTTTGGCATTGTACAAAAATAATTAAAGCAGCGTATTCTCCCCCAAAAGTAATTCAAATTGTATAAAAGTATAAAACGAGTATTTAAGCATGTATCTCCCCCAAAGAGTTTATAAAGTAATTAAACCAGTAAAAGTGGGGCTATGACTCACCTGATATGATGGTACCATGAACATGTAATGAGCCGAAAAACAAGGCGCGCACACTAGCCGCAACCTAATATGAATGATGAACGATCTACTTTAGATCATGAAATGATGTTATGAATGTCCATGCACATGTTTCCTATACCACTCTACTCTTTGAAAAATACTTGTTGTTATCAAAAATATACATTTTCCAAGACTTAGGAAAATAAGGCAACGAGAAAATAAAACTAGTTGAAATGTATATATATATATATATATATATATATATATATATATATATATATATATATATATATATATATATATATATATATATATATATATATATTTATCATATGTATCAATG
This sequence comes from Artemisia argyi, assembly GCA_030686995.1. Lineage (NCBI taxonomy): Eukaryota > Viridiplantae > Streptophyta > Magnoliopsida > Asterales > Asteraceae > Artemisia > Artemisia argyi. Next base: position 8,279,953 of record CM060705.1, read on the forward strand.
TTAGTGTTGAAATCCTCGGTTTGAGATCCTTGAAATAACGTCTTGTAGTGATAAAAATATACTTGTAATCACTAATACTTCATTAGTTATGAATTTGGGTACTTGGTTAATATTTCTAGAAAATCTAGAATTTAGTACGTAGAAGTAGTATTATTATTTTTACTAGTGAAAGCTGCCAATTATAGAGGATTTTTGCCGATATTGAAACGTGAATATCTTTGTCGTTATAAGCCCGTTTTACTTGTTCTTTATATCCACGGTTACGTCTTAGTATGTAGTAATATATTTTGGAAAGCTTAGCTCCTCCGGGTTACGTCTAAAGCCTCTTTTTGTCCGACGAAAAACGTCCAACAGCAACAATTTTCAGAAAATATACTTTTCGTCAATAAACTTGCAAAAATCATAACTTCTTCGTTATAAACTCTTTTTAATCCTTCTTTCGCCTACGGATTCGTTTTTGAAAGTATTTTCTAAAAATTTTGCCAAAGTTCCCTTTATGTTTACTGATTTTCCTGGGTTTACCAAAATGGGACATAATGTATAAATACTTGTTACAAACCCATTTTTCATGTTCAAAACTAGTTCCTACTTCAACCAAATCTCTTGCAAACACCACAAATCTATACTAATCCTACCATACACCTTCTTAGGGTGCCATGGGTTCCTAATCACTATTAATCATGTTAATTTAACAAAGGAACACCTAAATCAAAATCTAGGGTTTGTATGTTTCAAAAGTCTACAAAATAAAGTGGTATAGCTAGTTTGTGCATGAAATTAAGCATGAATACCATGAGATACATATGTTAATTAGATGAAAACATGAAAATAAATTTGATAACTCACTTTGAAATAATAGGTGATTAGATGATGAGAAATCTTGTGTTACTTGTGTTTTTGTTGTAAGATTCTTGATTAGAATGATGAAATGAACAACTTTGTAGCTTTGTACTAAGAAAAATAATGACTTGATCATGTATATTGGGTTTGGGTCGTGGGTTATGGTGAAAGGGATAAAGAAATGAGCTTTTGATTTCATGAACTAGTTATGTTTATGCTTTAAGTGTTTGTAGATATTTTAGGTTAGGTTTTATTGTATAATAATGATACATGAATACATATGGTTAGAAAATAAAGGTCAAGTGGTCTTGGGATGATCTTGTGGCCGGTTTTCAATGTGAACAAGAGAAACAAAATCGGTTTTGATCACTTAGAAAATGTAGTGTATTATTAGTTGTAGTTTAGTGTAAGTATTAGTTATAATCGGGTACCGGGTTTGCTATAAATAAATGTTAAGAAAGTAAACCGGGACTTAATAAAGTCTTAAAAATATTAAAAATATGTTGGGTACAAGTACTGAGTGTTCGGGTGATTATTGTTTAGTTTTCACGAAAACCGTCGTAATATTCATAAGCTTACGTTATAAATAAAATAAATTTCCAAAGTACTGGGTAACTAAATGTTATAACTTTTATGATGATAAAATGGATATAAAAATGTGTCGGGACCATTGTGGGAATATTTAGATATATTCGTCGTGTTTATAAACCGGGTGTTAACGTTTATTATAAATACTTATAAGGAAAACGTTAAATGTATCAAATATATAATTTGAAAATCCTAAGAGTGGTATAACATGTAACTGACCTACTGATGATGTGCAGACTGTCTCTAGTCCGTATGCAGTGTCCTTACTGATAATGCATGAATTCGCACCTGAACCAATACGGTTACGCGAATTTAAATACCCGTAAACTAAATTTACGATGAAATGAATAATGCACGTGAATGATGAAATTTCTTCCGGAATGAATAGTGTTCAATGAATAGTAAAAAGTTTGAATGCTTCTCGGAATGTCAAACTGACACCAAAAATGATGAATAGTAAACTGATGAATAGTGTTTTGATGAATAGTGTTTTTCCAAAATTTGGGAAATGACCTGAAATGGTGAGTTGTGACAGTCTTCCCCTCTAAAAGGAACTTCGTCCCGAAGTTCAGTTTATGTTGGTTTCTGAAAACATATATGTGGAAAGGTGATGATATTCGAGAATTCCAGCGAACTCTAACGATAGGAATTCGACTCTGATTCAACTGTTCGACCTAACAGTCCATGATTTCTACTTGTTCTCCTGCAAGGTTTATGTTTGACTTTGGGTTGGATTCCTTTCCAAATGGAATTATGATTGACTAATATGAAAAAATGATAATACATGGTTGTGTAATCCTGTTGTTCTCTAACAAGGTTCAAGTCTGACGGCCACTAGGCCTACTCTGTCTGAAATATTACGTGGTCCAGTGTATATCGGGTTTAACTTTCCAAGTTTTCTGAATGATATCATGCCTTTCCTAGGCAGAACTTTCAACATAATTCTGCCTACCAACTTGAAGTTTTAATGGTTTACAACTTTTTGAACTTGTAACTGATTCTTGACTTGTAGGAAATTTCTGGTTATTTCATGAATTCCTACTAGACTAGTAAGTTGAGCTTTTTCTGAGTTTGGCCCATCAATAGATGGTCTGCGCTTCTTAATGTTTTAAATGTGATACTGGTAATATATACTACTGAATTCTGTCTGAACTCAAGTTTGTATGCTAGTTGGTCGATGCTAAAATGAATCTGAAATGGTCCAATATGCTAAAGGTTCAACCTTTCTTGTTATCCAATTTGTATCATGCCAATCCAAGGCAATGCTTTTAACTTAGTTTATCCTCCCACTTGAATCTGGATGGTTTGTTGTTCAGGATACCCAATCCAAATGATGTGTGTTATGTACCAATCTACCTTCTGCCAGTTTCTCGCTGTTGGTGTGATAACTATTGTTGTAGATGAATTTGATTTATGTTGAGTGAGGATATAAGTCTGGTCTAGGGACGTCCTGGTGTCCCTCTGTGTGAAGTCAGGTTCGTGGCATCATAAGGTCGAGATAGTCCTGAAGTGGTGTCTGAAGTTGTGCATCTATCAAATCTTAGATAATGTAGGTTCTGAACCATTCCTGAAGAATCTGTGGATGTTCCTGTTGAGTCCGTGATATTGGTATTATCTACTAGATGTTATCTAGTTCATGGCAGGTGGGAATGGAAAAGGAAAATGACAATGATGGTACTAGTGAACGGAATACTACCCTCTTTCGCGCTACCTCGCGACATCTAAGAGGTAAAACTAAAGTACGCACTGTGGGACGACCAATAGTGTAATAAGTAACTGATGGTGGTGGTAGTACCTGAGTAGTGAGTGCTCTACTAGTGAAGGAAAGAAAACACACTATCTCCCTTGAAATAAGCAATCTAATAAGTCCATTAAGATTAAGTCTGAATACTCTACCAAAAGGCATTCTATGTATGGGCTGAATGATAGGAAAACCCTGTTCCTATGGCAAATCAATAGTGCTAATGGTGGTGTAAGTGCAACTGGTGGTATAATGGTAGTGGAAGATGACAAAGCATCTTCAATGTCGGAATCCGATAAAAGGATGTCAGGGTGAGTATCTGAAGACATGTCACTTGTGAACCTAGTCAATAAAATGATATATATATACAAATATGAGTATAAATAACTCGCATAGGGTATGCATGAAACAATATGTATCACGATTATGCACTTATGATGAAATGATGAGATGCTATGCTGATGTGGTTATAGTCTAGGGTCCAAGATACATCCTAGTTCGCTATAACCTTAGCTCTGATGCCAATCTGTCATACCCCCAATTTACCTGACTTGCAGCGGAATGGAACACCTGGGGGTGTCTGTCATAGCATCACAGTTACGGTTACATTGAACGACCTAAAGTGTCGTTTGGAAAACACTTCGTTTGATCATTGCAATAATTCAGAGTTTACGAAATGAGGTCCCCAAAAAGTGTTGCAAGTTTATGAAAAACAAGTCGTACTAGATCAAACGTATAGATAAGTGCATGAAATAATATTGAGACGCGTCGACTCCGCGACTCCATGAAGGTCCAAATGCATGCAACATGAGCTACCTTAATAACCTGAAAATACATGCTAAAGTGTCAACACGAGGTTGGTGAGTTCATAGAGTCTTGTGAAAAAGAATGTAATGCATATGAATGAAGATTTCCCAGCAAAGGCAGCGTAAATCCACCCAGTTCCAAGTCCCGCCATAAGAGACTTGTAACCTGTGTGTTTACAACCCACTGCCAAAGTATGATTTGGTTTATGGAAACAAAAGTAATAGGATTGATGCAAAGGCATCGTAATTCATTAATAAGGCTGATGCAAAAGCATCGTAAATCAGTAGTAAGACTGATGCAAAGGCATCGTAAATCAGTAGTAAGACTGATGCAAAGGCATCGTAATTCAGTAGTAATACTGATGAAAAAGTATCGGGAATTTATAAGTAATTTTGTATGTACAATAGCCCAAGTATAAAGTAAAGTACTAAGATTTCAATAATGAAACCCACATTAGCTCTTAAGCTCATGACCCCGAAGCTAGACTGTTAGGTCATGATTTTAATAACATAATCACTAATAGATCTAGAGAGAGAAAGAGAGTAGAGAGAGAGTGGAAGGAACCCTTGATATGAAAAAGAAAGAGATGAAATTACTAAGAGAACCAACCCCCTCAAAGGAGGGGTTACAAGACTATATATAGGGAAGGAGTAGGGCAACACTCCCTTCCTCCCTATATAATAAATAGAAATGGGCTTAAGGCCCATGGGCTTGCTACATAAGCCTTAAGTTATAATAAACATACAAGCCTTAGCAACCTATTACAAGTAAATGACCGAGACTTGATAAATAGTAAAACTACGTTCCCAACAATCTCCCCCTAAGGGTCGGTCATCAAGGTTGCTTGACATCTTCGTCTTAATCTTTGACTTTCAATACTTTAGACGTCTTCTAAATCATTCATCGTCTTTGTTCTTAGTTGATGTAGTTGTGATCATCTTATTACAAAATGTAATGACCGAGACTTGAATAAATATAAAAGTACGTTCCCAACAATCTCCCCCTAAGGGTCGATTATCACGGTTGCTTGACGTCTTCTTCTTTGTCTTTGACTTTTGACTCGTATAACTTAAGACGTCTTCAAAAGAGAGTGGGTGTTCTTTTGCTTCATTGTTCATTGTTCGTAATAGATGTGGTAGTGATCATCTTATGAAGTTATCTGCCATGCGTCACTTCTGCGTCTGTGGTGGTTGTCGTCCATTCCAACATGCTCATACACCTTTGAACTTAGACATTCACATGCACGTAGTTCCCTTTCATTCACATAGATATTTAGTCCTTAAACTTTGTAGATTCTTCTTTTTGGCGTAGAATCTAATTTTGAACATTGTGTTGCTTAGATCTTTGAGGGAGCTTTCGTTGACTTCAAGATGTATGTATGAGCATGCGGAATCAGTCTCCATGGAGATGATATGTCCCTGAAAGTAAACAGTTAGCAATAAACAACCGGTACTTACAGATAAGGAATTAGAGCTCGTCAACAGCATAGTGTGAAGACTCCTTCTAATCCTTATCAAGGCCGTTCCCATGTCAGATACTCCCGAAGGAGCTTACGAGACCTACTAAGTAGCTCAATGACTGGGTGAGTCGCTGGGGATCACTCCACGACTGTAGACCGCTAAAGAACCACCGCGAACACTAAGCATAACCCTTGTGGGGTTACCGAAGTGACCTGCTGTCAAGGCTGTTAGATGTTGACCCTGGCAGGAATTTCCGTTCAATCATTTGAGAAATACATATGTAATTCTCTCATAAACGTTCTCGGCAGATTGCTCAGATCTGCGAAGGACTCGATAATTTACAGCTGGTGCCCATTGATGTAGAACACCAGTTGTAGAAATACTAAGTGATCCTAAGAGATCTTTGATGTATCTCATGGCTCTAGACTCGAAAAGTGCACACCTAGGTTTCCTATGCGGAGACTAGGGAGGGGTCTCCTGCTTCAATATCAACTATCTTTAAGAGATAAGTCGATAGATTACACCGGTTCCCCGTGAGAATGAAACAAGTTCTTTTAAGAGAATTTGAATGGTTAAGAAGGTTTAGTGCATTGCGTCACTGGGTCCATGACGACTTTATCTTCAATACCGGTGTTGCCTTAGCAACAACCAGTAGCATATGAATTGAACCCGGTGTCTGCCCTAAAGATGAACATATGGAGGGCTATTTCTTTTCACCCTTTTCATTACTTTTCTTTTTTAATTCTTTAACCCCTTCTTTCTCCTTTCATTCTTTACTCCTTTTTTCGTATCATACCTAAGGACTTCTAGTTCTAACTATTGGTGGTGTCCTTGGGTAGATCCCTCCGGCTTAGGCGGATCATAGGACGGTTATTACCTAACCTTAGTCACCTTATAACTCCATGACTATCCTATAATTGCCATTGAAACCTTTGAAAATCTCTCAAAGTATTTGTGTTTATCAAACATTTTGATTAACACTTTGAGAGTTTTATGTTTTTATGAAGGGCTCCCCCTTCACATGTGCTCATATGTATTTACTAAATTTGCACATGCGGGAGGAGTGAGCACTTTTTGAATTGATCCACTTTCAGTGAACAAGACCGATTCGAGACACGCTTACATCACTAGTTAGACTAGCTTGAAGTTATTACCCGGCCTGGTCAAGTCCACAGAAAGTTTCTCGAAACGGTACATTTCTACTAAGACAAATCCTTTTTCGAGACACGCTTACGTGACTAGTTAAAGAGTTCCATTTTCAGGTTTTAGGTGACAACTAGCTCTAGTAACTAACTTGATGTTATTACCCGTCGAGGAAAAGTCTTTTCGAATTTACTAACTTTTATGTTTCGTCAATTCCTGGGTGAATCTGAGTCTAGCTCGCATGAGATTTGACATTTCAGCAACTTTTAACTTTCATATTTTAATCACTTTCCTTTTCTCCCCCTCAAAAATAGCATATAAGATGTTGTTTTTGAGAAACATTTGATTAAAATATGCTTTTTGAGTCTTATGGGGAGATATCATCAAGAACTTTTGTTTTCCAAAACGATGAGTTTTCAAGTGCTCCCCCTCAACAAGTGAATACTCATTGAGGTGAAATACTTGTCCTTTTGAGCAGAATTTATGAAAATCATAAAACATTTGATTAATTCTACTCAAAAGTAAGAAGCCTTCGCTCCTTATATTAGGATTGAGGCACTGATGCATACCTCAGGGTCCTTTAATTACAAGCACGGGTTGTACACTGATATGTGTGCACAAACCATAAAACATGATTTTGACAAAGCATTTTGATTTGGAAATACTCCCCCTCAAAACAAGCATATGTTTAGACATTTTTAAACTTTGGAGCGAATTGGGGAGTAAAGATTTGAAAAATCTTGAGCAAAATTTTGAAAAGTTTTGAAAAACCTTTTGAAAAAATTTTGCTCAAGATTAAGAAGTTTTAGTTAAGCTTAGCATGAGAACGTCTTTTGGTTTTCAAGGAAAAGTGCACGTTTGGTTTTAATGAATGGTTTAGCAAGGCACTCTCCTTTCTCTGAAACCCGAGTAGTACACTGAAATGAGTGCACAAGTCGTTGTTTTTATACAAAATTAGTTTTCTATTAAACAAAACACTCCCCTTCAAATAATGAACATTATTCGAGAGATAGTCTTCTTAAGCAGAATTTAGAATCGTATTAAAGAAATACTTTTTGAAAAATTCGAGAGATGATTCTGCTCAAGGTTTTAGAAAACATAATCAAGTATTATACAACAAAGAATGCTTGAAATTCAAAACTCTTATACTGTTGAAAGTTGTTTGAGACTCGGAGTCTCTCTTTTGAATTTTTTTTTCTTTTTATTTATTTATTTATTTATTTATTATTTTTTTTTAATCTGAAAAAGATTTCCATCTAAAGTTGAACCTCATGGGTTCTTTTTGAAGATTTGTTTTTGTGATGAATGGAAAACTTCCGGTATTTGGGATGTTCAGATCAGAGACATTCTTTTATTGAAGCCAAAGCATTCTAGATTTTGAAAATATGAAAGGTTTTGAATGACTTTGCTTTGGTCTCCACACTTGCTTTACCGGTGTAAAACGAGAGTGTAGAGTTTGGAAAAATTTGTTTCTCACCATTTTGGATCCATTTACCATTTTAGCCTTTAAACACATTTTGCCCTTTGACCTCAAAATATGTTCCATAAGAAACATTTTGTCGAATGTTGAAATTTTGACTTTCAATGGGATGACATGTACTTGCACACAGAGAAAATGCATCAGGCATAAGCAAGTATGCGGATGAATCAAAAACTCATTCTAAATCTACCAAAATGCTCAGAATTCTCTAATTAGCACACAAGATCACAGATTAACTCATCCTAACACTCGAGATTTTCCAATTATGATAATGGTTTGGGGTTATGATTTGAGTCTATGCACACTAGTTAGCATCATAATGCCTGAATATTAAACAAACAAACGTCCTAGTAATAGCAGCAAAGACATCGACATCTTAAACCCTAAATCACATGATTCTAAACCTATGTTGTTCCTAATCGAGCAAGTACACCAATCGAGCATTCTTTAGCGTTCTCTAAAGCTATATAAACTAGTTAATTAGACTAAACACATAAAAAATGAAAGCCCTGATTGATAACCCTAGTTTCTGATTATGCCTTTTTGACCGTTGAAAACACTTGAAACATTTAGGGAATGATTAGACAGCAACCATGAAGAAATTAGAAACTCACAATCGGGAACATTCGAGGGAAAAAAAATTGTTAGTCTGAATCGATGAGGTTTATCGATTATGTGTGATACTTTTGAGAATATTTAAAGAAACATTTATTAGAGCCCGTTTTATTTTCCATGCAAGATCCTTTTTCCTAAGTTTAAGACATTTGTGAATCTTTACTCATTAAAGGTTAATTACTTTTCCATTTGAAGTCCAAACAAGGTCAACTTGGAATCATTGCAAAAAGAATTTCTTTTCTCCCCCTCGAATTAGCATATATTACGTGAAACCTTTTTGTACATTTTAATTCGAGAGATCATAGAAGTTTTTGAAAATGAGATTTTAATCCGAATGATGAAGAAACATTTTATCCTTGAAGAATTATGATAAGGTGTGCAAACTTCATGATAATGTTAAAAGTTTTCTCCCCCTCAAAACATGTTCCATTTTGACCGAGTAAAGCAAAATTGTTTTTAATGAAGGAACATAGTTTTGAAGTTACGAAGTTTGTACACAGAGAAATAAGATTTTTTTTTTTTTTTTTTTTTTTTAATATTTAAAGAAAAAAAAAGTTAGATGTTTGACTCACTTAGTTTTAAAGGAAATTTTGCAAATCATCTGGAGTCAAACACCGCATACCAATATGGTGAACTAAATCAACAAACCTTGATGGAGGTAATTATCTCGCATGTGAGCAGGATCCAAATTACGTGTAGACGACTCAGTAATGTCAGGAATGAGTTGAGCCGGTGCAAACGGATTAAAGAACGCCTCAGGGTCATGCTCTCCGGTTTGTGGAACTGATTTAGGTATGGAGTCTTCAGCTGGTTGTCGTGAGTTGGACCCGGTTTGTTCTGTGCTTGTTGGAGATGCAATTGGAGGACCGTCTCTCCCAACAGTAGTTGTTGTTTGTTGAGATGAATCAGGAACTTGATGGTGATCAAGATGTGCAGCGGAAATTGGTGAGATCTCAGAAAGACGGTTTTCAATCGTATCATCAAACAATGGAGCAAACAAGGTTTCCACTTCTTTACGAGTGAGACGATGGTTCAGCCGAAGAATCCGGAAAGTTCAGACGGTTGGATGCGAGTCCTAAGCTGTTGTGCTCAGAAGTCATTACATTAAGCTCGGGTCCGAAACTGATTTGTTCCGAAGCCATTCCTGTTATATCTGCAAAGAAAGAAAGAAGAGACAAGAAAACAGAGAATAAGGAATCCCAAGAGTAACTGGGTTCCAGATGTTAGAAGCATAAAGATGTAGTGTCAATTATCTTCTTGACACTCGAACACACTATATCAATGATTTCTTTTCTCTCCTCAGGGATAGATGTTGTGGGTTTCACATTAGTTTTGGTGCAACTGTCTAAAATCTTTCCTGTAGGAATCCACCTAAGACCAATTGATTTGAAAATTCTACCCGTGGGTACCCACCTAGTGTTAGATCTAGGAGAAGTTTTCCTTTTAGATGCAGTTGAATGAAATGTGGGAGCATCACTTCGTTGAGAAAACCTACGTCCTATGTTGATCCACTTCTTAGGTTTCTGACTTATGACTTTTGGTTCAACGTGTTTGTTTGTCTTAGTCGATTGAGCCTTTTCAAGTGAATTCCCCTTTTGAAGATATTTTAAAGCACAAACAACATGATTATTTCCGCAACTACTCTTAGATGCTAGCCAATTCCTATTAGTTTGTTGAGAACTCCTAGGTTTTGGTTTGCTACTACTAGCAGTGTTTTGCACTACATTGGAAGGCTCCACATGAGGTTTTGAACCTAGAATTCCATCCTTTTGAAGTAGTGCCTTTTTCCTAGCCTTTTCTAGATCACAGTACTTGTATATGTCATATTTGCCATAAAACTCTTTACTCTTAATGCTCGTTTTAGACACTGTTTTCGAACTGATCCTAGATGAGCCAGGTATAATCACGTGTTGAGATTTAGCTGACACAGATGCATTTTCCTTAGGCCAAGAATGTGGAGTGACTGGTTTTGTCAAATTGTTATTCTCAACAACTTGGGAGGCAAACCGAGGTTTTGAAAATTTAGGTCGTTCAGATTTAAATGCAGTTGGTTGTCGAACCACTGATTGTTTTCTGTTTGTTTGAGAAGGCGGTTTCCCCAAGATTGATGGTTTTGCAAACTTAGTATCCACACTCTGACCAGTCAGTCTTCTTAATTTGTTTTGCAATGCAGCATGTGCAAACACCTTTTCTTGAATTTGACCTTTTAAAAGCTCATTTTCTTTAACTAATGTATCCACACGTTTTCTTTGTTCATTCAAAAATTGACCATTGTTGCCCGAATTAATAGATTCGTTTTGCATTTGAAGTTCAAGTGAGATGCAATGTGCCTCTAGTTTTGAAAAATCTTTATGACACTGGGCAATGGTCTTTTTGAGAAGAAGGTTTTCAGACTCAAGAGTTTGGTATGACGTTTCAGTAATTGGATTATCAGGTAAGGACTCAGATTCAGAATGTATTACTAGACATTGAACAACATCCTGGTCAACCTTTCCTTCATTATTGAAGTTAGGTTGCTCAGATTGTTGTTTCTCATATGCAGGCATAATATGATCAACAGTAGATTGTACCTCAACCATTTGCTTTTTGTCAAAGTTCGGTTCTTTGTCATAGATGGGTATGAAATCTTCCTCATCCATATGTCCTTTGTCAATGTTGGGCTCTGAGTCATTGAAGGGTATGATCTCTGCACAATCTGCATCTTTATCATTCCCCAATCTGCTGTTGTCATCCTGCACTTCTGATTCTGTCCCTTTGCATTCCATGGCAACCAAATTATCTTCCAATGTATCAACTTTATGAACTTGCTCTTCTTGAATCTGCAACTTCTGTTCTTTGATAGCACTCAGATGAAGTGATCTTTCATTAAGCATAAATTCTAAGCAGTTTAGGCGTGAAACAAGTTGATCTCTAAAATCTTCAACCTCCAAACTTGTGATGTTCTCTCTCCATACAGTGCTTTCATATTTATAGTGTATGAGAGCTTTAAAATGCAATGCCATGAACACTTTGAACTGAGCCTTGAGCGCTCTAAATCCTGCCATGCAATCGCTTCCCTGTTCAATTTGCTTTTCAATTTGAACAATGTTTTCTCGGAGTTTCCTTTGGAATGTTAGACGATCCATTCCAGTTCCGAAGAATGCATTAAAGGTACCCCCCGTAGGAAACCATGCATCTGAGAGAATCTTGCATTGAGTCTTAATTGATTCAAAATGAGCTAAGCAATTTTCTGTAGAATTGATGGCTCTTATCTCAGCTTCAGTCATCTTTCTCTCAAATGGTTCTTTAGAGTCATCAGAAGCATTTGTGTCGTATACTGGTTCAGTATCATCCATGACACCCGAATTATCTTCCAATATTTTAACCTCATTGCCTACATTAACTACATTTGCAGTATTCTCACCATTCCCAACCAGCCTTTGAGTAATACTTCCTTGTATCACAACTCTTTCACCTTGCTTGACAGCTCGATTTCGGGAATTTCGGGAAATTGATAAAGCCTGACTCGTAAATTGTATGAAGTCTGAGATGATGGAGTTGTGACTTCGTTCATGCATTTGAGACCTTGATTGATACACTTTCTCTTTGTTTAATCTCACAACTGGATCTACAGAATCATCAGACTCATACTCTGAGCTAGTATTATTCATGTGAAATTCCTGCATGTTTGCCATTAACATCACATCTGCTGTATCGGCTTCCAAATCTGCTGTATTGGATTCCAAATCTGCATATTCATCATTAGATGGAATATCTCCCATGACACTTTGTAAAACGGCATTGAGATTACCCCCTTCAACTTCCATTTGACTAAGTGTGGCATTGTATTCAACATAATCGTCAAAGAGTGGAGTTGCATCATAATCTTGATCTTCCACATCTGCAATATTTTCAGTATATTCCAAAAATGCCATGCTTGGTTCGATAAGATCTTTTTCATCATCAGTATCTTCCACTGTGTTTAACCATTCAGAAGTTGAAGTCATAGCGCCATTGCCTTTCTTGGTAGATACTTGACTAAGCTTCACTAGATTTTGCAGAAGAGATTGCACATAATAGTGTAGTGTAGCAGGATGATACTGAGGAATGAAGAAAGGCTCAGGTGCAGTCGGAGGATTGAAGAAGAGACCATTTGGAGTGTAAATTAAGGATCGATGGTCAACAGCTGGAGATGGTGGAGCAGGGAGAATGGTTTTCAGAGGATTTACACTTAAACAGGATTCAAGAATTTGCTTCATTCTGATGTGATGAAGTTCTTCTGTACGATGCATAGCTTCAAGATATTTCCACATTTCATAAGCACTGGCTTGAAAGTCCATATACATGTAAATTGAGTTGGGAAGTGCCACTGTTATGAACCATGCAGCTTGTTGGTCAGCATCGTACTGAGCAAGTTCAGTAGCATTCAAATCTTCATCACTTTGTAGTCTGATAATCCCTGTTGAGTCAGCAAGAAATATCATTTTGTATGGACCATATTGAATGGATTTAAGCATGAGATCTGCAGCAGGACGATTTGTGAGCCATTGTAGAAATCTCCGTTTCCAAACAGTATACGTTCCTGGTAGCAACATTGGAGGCCTTGATTCATTGCCAAAGAGCAGCACATGACGAATGAGGGAGCTATGACTTTGTTGTTGATGATGCTGTTGCTGATAAGAATATTGGTGAGGAAGGTAGTTGGAAGAAGGTGTTGCTGCTGATGATTGTAGCTGATGAGAATATTGCTGAGGAAGGTAGTTGGAAGAAGATGATTGAGACGTTGTAGATGACATTGCTCTCCCCCTTGATTTTTGCAACGTAATCGAAATAATCAAGCAAAATGTCACACGCAAGGTCGAAATAGTGAATTCAGATTTTCCCTCCAAAAAAATATTTGAAAAAATTTTCTGTCCCAAAATTTGAAAATCACCATGAAATGCAATTATAAGGTTGCAAGAAAAATTTGAGTTTCAAAAATTTTGCCGCCAAATTTCACCGAAAAAATTTGAATTTTGGGCCAAAATTTACAACGTTATACCAAAATTTAAATTTCGCGTAAAAATTGAACGTTTAGTCTCTGGTAAAAATTAAATTTTACTCAAATTTTCCCGCCAAGAAGAGAAAGATAAGAAAGAAAAAACTTTGAAAAGATGAGATGATGTGATTATGTTAAATTTGGATCTTTTAAGGATAAATAAAGGTATAAATTTTAATTTGATTTGAAAACTTGAAAAGAATTTGTGTTCTAACTCGGTATGATATTAGGTTCCAACTCGATAAGTGTGGATTCTAACTCGGTATGTCATGAAAGTTGTCCAAACTCGATAAGTTCACTTAGGGTTTCTAACTCGATAAGTTCAGGTAGGGTTCTAACTCGATAAGTTCACTTAGGGTTTCTAACTCGATAAGTTCAGGTAGGGTTCTAACTCGATAAGTTTACTTAGGTTTCTAACTCGATAAGTTAGGTAGGGTTCTAACTCGATAAGTTCTTAGGGTTTCTAACTTGATAAGTTAGGTAGGGTTCTAACTCGATAGGTTCTTAGGGTTTCTAACTCGATAAGTTAGGTTGGTATCCTAACTCGATATGTATCCTAACTCGATAGAGGGACTTGAGTTGGGAAGAGTTTCCCCTTAGTTAGAGTCACAATACGTCTAACTCGATAAACGATTAGGGAATGAAGGCTAACTCGCCAAAATCTCAAACTCGATATGTTAAGATAACACCTAACTCGAAAGACTTGATCACTTAACTCGATAGAACTTACTATAAACCCCTAACTCGATAGAACTTAACACCTAACTCGAAAAGAAAAAAAAATTACCCCTAACTCGAAAATTAAATGATGAACAGTACCAGTTTTCTCAAATACACAACAAACACCAAGTTTTTACTACCAAATCAAACCTAAATCAACCTATATTATCCCTTGGCGAATGATACCACTTGTTAGGTCATGATTTTAATAACATAATCACTAATAGATCTAGAGAGAGAAAGAGAGTAGAGAGAGAGAGTGGAAGGAACCCTTGATATGAAAAAGAAAGAGATGAAATTACTAAGAGAACCAACCCCCTCAAAGGAGGGGTTACAAGACTATATATAGGGAAGGAGTAGGGCAACACTCCCTTCCTCCCTATATAATAAATAGAAATGGGCTTAAGGCCCATGGGCTTGCTACATAAGCCTTAAGTTATAATAAACATACAAGCCTTAGCCACCTATTACAAGTAAATGACCGAGACTTGATAAATAGTAAAACTACGTTCCCAACATAGACGTACTAAAATTTGCCCCAAATGAGTGTTTACCAGACACTCGTACTATATTAGACATGAAATGCATTCGTAATTCCATTGGAGCAACCCAAACACGAATGGAGGAGTCACCCTCAATAGATCTATTCACTCACTCTCGCTCGTACTTTAATTAACGGTCCATGATAATAAAGGGGACTTGTCAAGACGTGGTAATAAGGCAACTTAAGCAATGTAAGAAATTTATACTTTGGCATTGTACAAAAATAATTAAAGCAGCGTATTCTCCCCCAAAAGTAATTCAAATCGTGTAAAAGTATAAAACGAGTATTTAAGCATGTATCTCCCCCAAAGAGTTTATAAAGTAATTAAACCAGTAAAAGTGGGGCTATGACTCACCTGATATGATGGTACCATGAACATGTAATGAGCCGAAAAACAAGGCGCGCACACTAGCCGCAACCAAATATGAATGATGAACGATCTACTTTAGATCATGAAATGATGTTATGAATGTCCATGCACATGTTTCCTATACCACTCTACTCTTTGAAAAATACTTGTTGTTATAAAAAATATACATTTTCCAAGACTTAGGAAAATAAGGCAACTAGAAAATAAAACTAGTTGAAATGTATATATATATATATATATATATATATATATATATATATATATATATATATATATATTTATCGTATGTATCAATGTTAGTGTTGAAATCCTCGGTTTGAGATCCTTGAAATAACGCCTTGTAGTGATAAAAATATACTTGTAATCACTAATACTTCATTAGTTATGAATTTGGGTACTTGGTTAATATTTCTAGAAAATCTAGAATTTAGTACGTAGAAGTAGTATTATTATTTTTACTAGTGAAAGCTGCCAATTATAGAGGATTTTTGCCGATATTGAAACGTGAATATCTTTGTCGTTATAAGCCCGTTTTACTTGTTCTTTATATCCACGGTTACGTCTTAGTATGTAGTAATATATTTTGGAAAGCTTGGCTCCTCCGGGTTACGTCTAAAGCCTCTTTTTGTCTGACGAAAAACGTCCAACAGCAACAATTTTCAGAAAATATACTTTTCATCAATAAACTTGCAAAAATCATAACTTCTTCGTTATAAACTCTTTTTAATCCGTTCTTTCGCCTACGGATTCGTTTTTGAAAGTATTTTCTAAAAATTTTGCAATAGTTCCCTTTATGTTTACTGTAACAATTCACATTTTCAGGTTAATTACTATTCCCGGAAATTCACTATTCACATTTACTATTCATTTTACTATTCATTTTTCCGAAACTTTCCCGAAAGTTGATTTTTATTTGATATTCTCGAGTGATAAATCATTTCCATGGCAAATTAAATGTTTGACATCCGTCAGATCATTTTCGTGAAAGTTATTAAGGAATTACATGGAATTACACATTTTAGGGTAAAACGTCAATCAGAAATTCTACGCACAACGAAATTCAACCCCGTCAGGTGACCACACATCAGAAAAATGTTGGACACACTCATGATTTAATTGAGAATTAATCGTGACTGAGAAAAACATGACCAAAGACTTCCCGGCAGGTCACCCAAGCCAGTACTACTCTCGCATGAGCACGCTTAACCGTATGGGCGATTAACCGTTAGACCACAAAACGCGTTTCTAAGAAGATTTGAGTTTTCAACTTATTAGAAAAAGTCAACATATTTTTCCCTCCTCCATTGACCAAAAATCATCCCTTGATGTTATAAGTCATTTCGTGATTTTTAGGCTTACGGTTTGATGTCTAAAAGACATTTAATACCAACCGACACTAGACTGAGCCCAGTCTAGACATTATAAGTCATTTTAAATCATTTTTATCACATTAGAAAAGTAACATTTTACTTTTCTCCAATTTACGCAATATTCGTACGTTTTACGTATTACGCGTTTTAGACCCGTGTTTCCAGTTTTTAGCAGGGTTTTAGCACCCGATAGATCCTACCACTCATTTTATATTTTATTATGGACTATATGGACATTATTATCAAAACTTTCAAGTTCCATAATTTTACGACACCCGGTTTTACGTTTTGAGGCTTAATCATTTACGATTGGCATTTCCCGGAGTCAAAACTAACCAAGTATCTTGGATAATACCAAGAAAAGTCTAACCCTTTCTCTCCAAGGCTCATGAACCGCCCTAGGAGGGGGGAGTCACACCCATGTGGCTTCATCTCATGAATTTACCCTTAAATCAACACTTATTTACAACTTGGTCACCAAGTTGTAACACTTTCCTAGTAAGCTTCCTAACCTCCTCATTTAGACTATAAATACTCCCTCCCATCCCTCCTTATGCCGTGCACCTCCAACCCCCAAAACCCTTCCATACTTTGCTCATTTCCTTCTAATTTCTTGCAAGGTTCAAGTGATTCTTCAAGGTTGAAACCCTAGTTTCTTTTAGATAATCAAAACACTTCCATAACCTCATATACTTGGTGATTTCTCTTGAGTTTGAATCCACTCAAGTCACCTAAACCTTCATCATCCATCTTTCAAGAATACCAAGGGTAGAAAGATTGCATGAAGTGAAAAAGGGTTGAAGCAAGTCTATCAAAGTCATATCCTTACATGTTAACTTCCTTTCATCTTTGAAAGCCAAAAGTTGTGAGCCAAACCCTAACTTGATTCTTGTTAAATAATCATGTTCATGTTATTTACATATTATTTGTGCTATATATTGTCCTGTTATCGTGTCCATGATGTATAAAAATGACCAAAACAAGTTATTGTTATTGATTGTTAAAACAAGTTACTAAAACAAGCAAACTAGTGACTTTCTTGGAAAACCACGACCAAAATGGTAAAATTATGATATTGGATCATTACATATTACAGTAGAGGACTTAACAAGGAAACCATAGCAATTTGAACCACCTAAAACGAGTATACGAGTCAAAAGTTACGCCCATTTGAAGTTACCAAAACTTTTCGGCAAACTGCCAAATACCATTCTGATCAAATTTGGGTTTTGAAAGTCCCACTTCTGGTCCGATTCATCAAAAAGTTAAAACACGAAAGTTGTCCGGAACGACGTTTTCGTTCAGGTTTAAAGAAGCTCGAGCCCTGAAAACGCTATCCGAGTGATAAATTTCTTCAAATTCTAAACAGCCCATTTTTAGACAAAGTCATTACATATAGGTTATGGTTTATGAAGACCAAAGGGGTCTTATGACCTATAATCAAGACCACCACCATGGATAGAGCCAAGGTTGTGTCTCATGACCTTGAAACAAGGACTAAAGGGCATGGCTAGGCCATGACGAAATGACCATAACAACTTACATAGGCGTAAACATGAAACAATGAATTAGGCGATAACATGAACAAGCAATTTGGATCTACTTCACTTAAAAGGAAACCATGAGATTTTACCAAGAGAAAATGGTCATTCAAGACTTATGAAACTACCCCTAATAACAATCTTCATGTACAAATAAACTTTCCTAAGTTTATACAAATATCGGACATGTAACCTTTCGGATCAAAACTTATATCTATATATTTCATCAACTACTACAATAGTAGGGAGCCTCATGTGAGGAGTTCATTATGTAAGCCGTCGAGATGAGTTGTGGATTTACGAGTTAAAGTGTCCTGGCTCCTCGAACGCTTACTAACATGACTTCTGAATTATGTCGGCCCGAACGGTAGTAAACGATATACCAAAACATACATGTTTCATGAATCTTTCTTTCAAATACTTATACTATACATCATACCACATCATGGACTAAATGCAAGATATATATATAGGCACTACTTCATATTCTTTACTCCGATCCTAAGTCGCGACATTCTATTATAGGTTGCTTGTAGAAACCTTCACGATCCAACCATCACCTTCATTACTTGCTATTCTACTTAAGGTGAGTTCATAGCCCCACTTTCCATTACTTAATTGTTTTACAAACCTTTGGGGGGAATACATGCTATTTTTAACCGAGCACAATGTTTTTAAATTGTATGCTTACCTGATTGTTTTATTATCACTAAGTACCATCCTTGCCAAACCAAGATCCCTTATTATGAACCATTTAATCACTAGAAATAGTGAGCGCGAATATTAATAATAGGCCTATTGGGATTGACGAATCCCATTTGTATTGACTAAGTGCAAACAAATGCATTAATATTTGAGACATTAGGTATGACGGCAAAGTACCTACCGGGATAACTCCGCCGATCGATATTGGTACCCGTTAACGTTATGGTGTCATAAGCTTAGTAATGATAATACCTGTTTTGTTTTCCAAACATTGGTGTGAGCCTATAACTCACACTACCAACATATTGTGTTCAATCGATTTAACAAACTCTATGAATATCACTCAACCTTTGTGTTGACCTCTCAAGCATGTATTTCAGGTTCATGACGATCAAGGATGGCACGGAAGGACACGGATACTCAAGAGGGCTATAAATTTTATTATCATTCAAAACTCATTTAATGTAAATTGTAAACATGGAACCATTTGGGACCTCATTTTGAAATCTCTGATATTTATATAATTTGAATGATACATCTTTTAAAACGACTCAATTGGAGTTCGTTTTCTATTATTGTGACTATTGTGCCGTCGAGTAACACCCAGTTTGAATTCCGCTGCATCCATGAATTGGGGGTGTTACAGATTGGTATCAGAGCCATGGTTATAGAGAAACGGGTCTAATTGAGACCTAAACTATAACCGCAATTACAAACAAAAACATTTTATAGCCTTCCGCTCTCCGTGTCTTCCATCCTCAGACGATTATGGACTTAGTAAGCATGTTATGATACACAAATATATTAGTATATTCATATATACCCATTTTGAGCATTTCCCCGTAAGCATTAGTATATTGATATATAAACTCGGTTTATTTTCAATCATTCATCTAAACAATGGACTAAACATATCTGCATATGCCTATTCTAGGGCATTTCGACACAATCACATTCTCACAATCATGTTCCTACTCCAACATTCATTTCCAAGACATTGTGAGATACAATGGTCTCATTCATTTTCCAAGACATTGTGAGATACAATGGTCTCATTCATTTCCAAGACATTGTATGTTACAATGGTCTCATTCACTTTTCCAAGACATTGTGAGATACAATGGTCTCATTCATTTTCCAAGACATTGTGAGATACAATGGTCTCATTCATTTTCCAAGACATTGTATTGTACAATGGTCTTAACCATTTCTCAAATGTTTTTGAGTCACACAATGACCTAACCTACTTCCCAGACATTGTGAATTGCACAATGGTCTAACCTACTTCCGAGACATTGTGTTTTGTACAAATGGTCTCTAGAATTATTCCATCACATCATCAATATCATTTCTTATGATATCAAAAACCCGTCACAATCTATCGATTTCAAAACAAGAAATATGAGATTTCTAAAGGACGAACTAATCCATCATCGACAAAAGCTGAACTTTCTCTACATTCATCAAAGTTTTCTTCTGTAACCTTCATTATTAAAAGTTCGTGATCCTGGCCAAGTATGTTCTATTTTAGAAATACTTAAAACTTCCTTTCCACACGTATCTACCCGTACTATCTTCTATGCATTGGAATGTGAAAACATACGTTACAAGTCTTGTATGGGCGGGACTTGTAACTTAAGGGTTTGATATCGCCTTTGTTTAGTGGACAGTTTCCCGAAAGCAACGGACATATCACAAGTATACCTAACTTAGGTATTTAAAAATTTTATCGAACCTTGGCTAAATATAGACTAGTCACCTATATTTAACCTAGGGACTGTGGAATATAGTCTGACTAACTATATTCGACTTAAAATTTTCAAATACTGAGAATAGTTGTACTAGGGTTATGTTTAGATTGATTTCCTACATGAACACGATAAACCACCAGAATTCATTAAAACAATCTAGACACAATAGTGTCTTACCACTCAGCGAGATCTTAACACCTTATTTGTATGATCTAAATTCATTCTTGAAATTTTTCATTTATGAGATAATCCGAACTACTATCTTGGGATAGTTATCAATTATTCTCTTCATCCTGTAGAAGTACTATCCTGTTTAGGTCCTAAGGATACCATTCCATCATAAACTTTTAAAATCTCTTAAGATTTTTAAAGCAAACTTGACATCTTTACCAATATTAACATTAAGCATACACTAAGCACTTTTGTTCATCAACATATCACAACATTACCTTCACAACCGTGGCAAACACAAGCTCATTAACAGATCTTGATACACTTTTAAAGCTCAAATCATCCTTAGTTACATCACAAGCACCCTTATCAGCTTTACAAGATTGAATATTTATCTTGTACTTTTGGAACACCAGTATCATCTCATAATACACTACCTTGTAACTCACCGGCTAATTGTGAATGTTGTGTTGGGAATTCTTAAGTAGGATGATTGTAATTATTTGAATGGATTGGGATGCCTTTTCATTTAAATAAAGAAATTGTAAATCACCGAACCATAAGTTTATATTTCCGTATTTACATTGTTTGGGATGCCTCTCTATGTAAATAAAGAATTATAAACAAGTGGGCTTATTTGTATCCTAAATAACATAAGTATGAAGTCAATAAACACTAGGTACAACAACCGATTACTTACTAGGCTATGATTGCAATTACTATATCAATTCCTATTAATATTCGACTGCTATATCAATTTCCTTTGATATTCGACTATTACCATACCTTTCCTACATAAAAGTTATGCCGACACACGACGCAGACCCCTAGAATTCCAAATCGGAGATAGGGTTATGCTAAAGGTATTGCCTTGGAAAGGCTTGATATGATTCGGTAAACGAGGAAAACTAAACCCAAGATACATCAGACCATTCAAAATCCTAGCCAGGGTTGGTCCTGTGGCGTACAGACTTGAGCTTCCATCAGAACTCAGTAGTGTACACCCCACTTTCCATGTATCTAACCTAAAGAAATGCTTGTCGGATGAATCACTAGTGATTCCACTCGATGAAATTCAACT
Organism: Artemisia argyi; assembly: GCA_030686995.1. NCBI lineage: Eukaryota > Viridiplantae > Streptophyta > Magnoliopsida > Asterales > Asteraceae > Artemisia > Artemisia argyi. The sequence goes on from CM060705.1 coordinate 8,301,897, forward strand.
CAATGACAATCTTCAATTTATTGAGGAACCCGTAGAAATCACGGACCGAGAGGTCAAACAACTCGAGCAAAGCCGTATTCCAATTTTCAAGTTCGTTGGAACTCACGACGTGGTCCTGAATACACATGGGAACGAGAGGACCAGATACGTAAGACATACCCACATCTTTTTACCAACAAAGTTTCTACTCCCAATGCAAATTGATCTCCGGGACGGAGCTCTCATATGGGGTGGAGACTGTAACAATTCACATTTTCAGGTTAATTACTATTCCCGGAAATTCACTATTCACATTTACTATTCATTTTACTATTCATTTTTCCGAAACTTTCCCGAAAGTTGATTTTTATTTGATATTCTCGAGTGATAAATCATTTCCATGGCAAATTAAATGTTTGACATCCGTCAGATCATTTTCGTGAAAGTTATTAAGGAATTACATGGAATTACACGTTTTAGGGTAAAACGTCAATCAGAAATTCTATGCACAACGAAATTCAACCCCGTTAGGTGACCACACATCAGAAAAATGTTTGACACACTCATGATTTATTTGAGAATTAATCGTGACTGAGAAAAACATGACCAAAGACTTCCCGGCAGGTCACCCAAGCCAGTACTACTCTCGCATGAGCACGCTTAACCGTATGGGCGATTAACCGTTAGACCACAAAACGCGTTTCTAAGAAGATTTGAGTTTTCAACTTATTAGAAAAGTCAACATATTTTTCCCTCCTCCATTGACCAAAAATCATCCCTTGATGTTATAAGTCATTTCGTCATTTTTAGGCTTACGGTTTGATGTCTAAAAGACATTTAATACCAACCGACACTAGACTGAGCCCAGTCTAGACATTATAAGTCATTTTAAATCATTTTTATCACATTAGAAAAGTAACATTTTACTTTTCTCAAATTTACGCAATATTCGTACGTTTTACGTATTACGCGTTTTAGACCCGTGTTTCCAGTTTTTAGCAGGGTTTTAGCACCCGATAGATCCTACCACTCATTTTATATTTTATTATGGAGTATAATGACATGTTTAACCATTCTTCCAAGTTTCCATAATTTTACGACACCCGGTTTTACGTTTTGAGGCTTAATCATTTACGATTGGCATTTCCCGGAGTCAAAACTAACCAAGTATCTTGGATAATACCAAGAAAAGTCTAACCCTTTCTCTCCAAGGCTCATGAACCGCCCTAGGAGGGGGGAGTCACACCCATGTGGCTTCATCTCATGAATTTACCCTTAAATCAACACTTATTTACAACTTGGTCACCAAGTTGTAACACTTTCCTAGTAAGCTTCCTAACCTCCTCATTTAGACTATAAATACTCCCTCCCATCCCTCCTTATGCCGTGCACCTCCAACCCCCAAAACCCTTCCATACTTTGCTCATTTCCTTCTAATTTCTTGCAAGGTTCAAGTGATTCTTCAAGGTTGAAACCCTAGTTTCTTTTAGATAATCAAAACACTTCCATAACCTCATATACTTGGTGATTTCTCTTGAGTTTGAATCCACTCAAGTCACCTAAACCTTCATCATCCATCTTTCAAGAATACCAAGGGTAGAAAGATTGCATGAAGTGAAAAAGGGTTGAAGCAAGTCTATCAAAGTCCTATCCTTACATGTTAACTTCCTTTCATCTTTGAAAGCCAAAAGTTGTGAGTCAAACCCTAACTTGATTCTTGTTAAATAATCATGTTCATGTTATTTACATATTATTTGTGCTATATATTATCTTGTTATCATGTCCATGATGTATAAAAATGACCAAAACAAGTTATTGTTATTGATTGTTAAAACAAGTTACTAAAACAAGCAAACTAGTGACTTTCTTGGAAAACCACGACCAAAATGGTAAAATTATGATATTGGATCATTACATATTACAGTAGAGGACTTAACAAGGAAACCATAGCAATTTGAACCACCTAAAACGAGTATACGAGTCAAAAGTTACGCCCATTTGAAGTTACCAAAACTTTTCGGCAAACTGCCAAATACCATTCTGATCAAATTTGGGTTTTGAAAGTCCCACTTCTGGTTCGATTCATCAAAAAGTTAAAACACGAAAGTTGTCCGGAACGACGTTTTCATTCAGGCATAAAGAAGCTCGAGCCCTGAAAACGCAATCCGAGTGATAAATTTCTTCAAATTCTAAACAGCCCATTTTTAGACAAAGTCATTACATATAGGTTATGGTTTATGAAGACCAAAGGGGTCTTATGACCTATAATCAAGACCACCACCATGGATAGAGCCAAGGTTGTGTCTCATGACCTTGAAACAAGGACTAAAGGGCATGGCTAGGCCATGACGAAATGACCATAACAACTTACATAGGCGTAAACATGAAACAATGAATTAGGCGATAACATGAACAAGCAATTTGGATCTACTTCACTTAAAAGGAAACCATGAGATTTTACCAAGAGAAAATGGTCATTCAAGACTTATGAAACTACCCCTAATAACAATCTTCATGTACAAATAAACTTTCCTAAGTTTATACAAATATCGGACATGTAACCTTTCGGATCAAAACTTATATCTATATATTTCATCAACTACTACAATAGTAGGGAGCCTCATGTGAGGAGTTCATTATGTAAGCCGTCGAGATGAGTTGTGGATTTACGAGTTAAAGTGTCCTGGCTCCTCGAACGCTTACTAACATGACTTCTGAATTATGTCGGCCCGAACGGTAGTAAACGATATACCAAAACATACATGTTTCATGAATCTTTCTTTCAAATACTTATACTATACATCATACCACATCATGGACTAAATGCAAGATATATATATAGGCACTACTTCATATTCTTTACTCCGATCCTAAGTCGCGACATTCTATTATAGGTTGCTTGTAGAAACCTTCACGATCCAACCATCACCTTCATTACTTGCTATTCTACTTAAGGTGAGTTCATAGCCCCACTTTCCATTACTTAATTGTTTTACAAACCTTTGGGGGGAATACATGCTATTTTTAACCGAGCACAATGTTTTTAAATTGTATGCTTACCTGATTGTTTTATTATCACTAAGTACCATCCTTGCCAAACCAAGATCCCTTATTATGAACCATTTAATCACTAGAAATAGTGAGCGCGAATATTAATAATAGGCCTATTGGGATTGAGGAATCCCATTTGTATTGACTAAGTGCAAACAAATGCATTAATATTTGAGACATTAGGTATGACGGCAAAGTACCTACCGGGATAACTCCGCCGATCGATATTGGTACCCGTTAACGTTATGGTGTCATAAGCTTAGTAATGATAATACCTGTTTTGTTTTCCAAACATTGGTGTGAGCCTATAACTCACACTACCAACACATTGTGTTCAATCGATTTAACAAACTCTATGAATATCACTCAACCTTTGTGTTGACCTCTCAAGCATGTATTTCAGGTTCATGACGATCAAGGATGGCACGGAAGGACACGGATACTCAAGAGGGCTATAAATTTTATTATCATTCAAAACTCATTTAATGTAAATTGTAAACATGGAACCATTTGGGACCTCATTTTGAAATCTCTGATATTTATATAATTTGAATGATACATCTTTTAAAACGACTCAATTGGAGTTCGTTTTCTATTATTGTGACTATTGTGCCGTCGAGTAACACCCAGTTTGAATTCCGCTGCATCCATGAATTGGGGGTGTTACATTTACTATTTTCCTGGGTTTACCAAAATGGGACAGAATGTATAAATACTTGTTACAAACCCATTTTTCATGTTCAAAACTAGTTCCTACTTTAACCAAATCTCTTGCAAACACCACAAATCTATACTAATCCTACCATACACCTTCTTAGGTTGCCATGGGTTCCTAATCACTACTAATCATGTTAATTTAACAAAGGAACACCTAAATCAAAATCTAGGGTTTGTATGTTTCAAAAGTCTACAAAATAAAGTGGTATAGCTAGTTTGTGCATGAAATTAAGCATGAATACCATGAGATACATATGTTAATTAGATGAAAACATGAAAATAAATTTGATAACTCACTTTGAAATAATAGGTGATTAGATGATGAGAAATCTTGTGCTACTTGTGTTTTTGTTGTAATATTCTTGATTAGAATGATGAAATGAACAACTTTGTAGCTTTGTACTAAGAAAAATAATGGCTTGATCATGTATATTGGGTTTGGGTCGTGGGTTATGGTGAAAGGGATGAAGAAATGAGCTTTTGATTTCATGAACTAGTTATGTTTATGCTTTAAGTGTTTGTAGATATTTTAGGTTAGGTTTTATTGTATAATAATGATACATGAATACATATGGTTAGAAAATAAAGGTCAAGTGGTCTTGGGATGGTCTTATGGCCGGTTTTCAATGTGAACAAGAGAAACAAAATCGGTTTTGATCACTTAGAAAATGTAGTGTATTATTAGTTGTAGTTTAGTGTAAGTATTAGTTATAATCGGGTACCGGGTTTGCTAGAAATAAATGTTAACAAAGTTAACCGGGACTTAATAAAGTCATAAAAATGTTAAAAATATGTTGGGTACAAGTACTGAGTGTTCGGGTGATTATTGTTTAGTTTTCACGAAAACCGTCGTAATATTCATAAGCTTACGTTATAAATAAAATAAATTTCCAAAATACTGGGTAACTAAATGTTATAACTTTTATGATGATAAAATGGATATAAAAATGTGTCAGGACCATTGTGGGAATATTTAGATATATTCGTCGTGTTTATAAACCGGGTGTTAACGTTTATTATAAATACTTATAAGGAAAACGTTAAATGTATCAAATATATAATTTGAAAATCCTAAGAGTGGTATAACATGTAACTGACCTACTGATGATGTGCAGACTGTCTCTAGTCCGTATGCAGTGTCCTTACTGATAATGCATGAATTCGCACCTGAACCAATACGGTTACGCGAATTTAAATACCCGTAAACTAAATTTACGATGAAATGAATAATGCACGTGAATGATGAAATTTCTTCCGGAATGAATAGTGTTCAATGAATAGTAAAAAGTTTGAATGCTTCTCGGAATGTCAAACTGACACAAAAAATGATGAATAGTAAATTGATGAATAGTATTTTGATGAATAGTGTTTTCCAAAGTTTGGGAAATGACCTGAAATGATGAGTTGTGACATAAATCATCTTCTTGTCGTATATAACCTGTGAATCCTGAGAAAATAGACAAGACAACCTCGCATAAAATCGGCGGCAACCTATATAAGTTACTAAATCCAAAAAAACAAAATAAGATATAATGCTTGTGGAATGAAGTTTGCAGATTTCCTGGAGATTATAAAACTTAGTAATTCACAAAAACCATAAGACTCCGTTAGAAAAACAAAACTGGTAAAATTTCCAGATTTTTACACGTGACGCCGTCAGAAGTGACCTGCAGAAATTCTTATGTTAAGTTTCCGGAAAATTTCTGGAAAAACTTGGTCCTACTTCCTGGAAAATCCTGCAAAACTTCATTATGACTCGATACAAGCATTTGACTCTAACAAATACGAATATACATGTTCATTTAATATTGTGGAGAATCATGATCGGTTTGTTTCTTGAAAACATATTTGGGGTTTCCCCTTACACTTATCTTCTGCAAAAAAATACTTTTAGGTGGAGTTAAGACTAGGCGAAAACAACAAAGTAAAGTATTTCCACTTTTTAATTGAGAAACATGATCTACCAACAATAAAAATGAAGCATGCATACGGAAGCAAATAACAAACAAACAAACAAAATAAAGTCACACAAAGCATGGGTTGCCTCCCAAGAAGCGCTTTTCTTTATTTACGAGTCTTGTAGCTAGACTCAAGGTCATGGGTTACTACGTGACCTCATCGTTGGTTCCACTCTCTAGGTCGTCTTCTAAACCAGTTTTGTATTCCGGACCTAGTTGCAAGCATTCTTTGTAGAAACCAAGCATCCTACTCTTTACATACTCTACTCCTCTACGTCTATCCTCATCATTCCTATAATAAGCCGCTTGTAACACCCCCAATTCATGGATGCAGCGGAATTCGAACTGGGTGTTACTTGACGGCACAATAGTCACAATAATAAAAAACGAACTCCAATTGAGTCGTTTTAAAAGATTTATCATTCAAATTATATAAATATCAGAGATTACAAAATGAGGTCCCAGATGGTTCCATGTTTACAATTTACATTAAATGAGTTTTGAATGATAATAAAATTTATAGCCCTTTTGAGTATCCGTGCCCTTCCATACCATCCTTGATCGTCATGAACCTGAAATACATGCTTGAGAGGTCAACACAAAGGTTGAGTGGAATTCGTAGAGTTTAGTTAAATTGTTTGAACACAATAATCGTAGTGTGAGCTATAGACTCACACTCATAGTTAGAAAACAAAATCGTTATTTATTTCACTAAGCTCATGCAACCAAAACATTAACATCGAAACAACAAAATTGGCATTATAGAAGCCCTATCAAGGTACTTTTGCCGTTATACCGCTAAATCTCAAATATAGTGCATTTGTGTGAACTCATCGTTGTTCAACACAAATGGGATTCGTCAATCCCAATAGATCTATTCACAATATTCGCGCTCACTATAGGTAGTGACTAATGGTTCATGATATAGGGACTTCGAACATGGCAATCGTTACTTAGTGACAATAAAACATAGTCGGGAAGCATACATTAGAAAGCATTGTGTTCGAGTAGAAAAATAATAGCATGTATTCCCCCCATGGGTTTGTAAAATAGTTAAACAATAGAAAGTGGGGCTACGAACTCACCTTAAGTAGAATAGCAAGTAATGAAGGTGATGGTTGGATCGTGTAGGTTTCTACGAGCAACCTATAATAGAATGTTGCAACTTAGGATTTGTGTAAAGAATATAACGGAGTGCCTATATATATATCTTGCATCTAGTCCATGATGTGGTATGATGTATATTGTAAGTCTTTGAAAGAAATGATTCATGAAACATGTATGTTTTGTATATCGTTTACTACCGTTCGGGCCGACATAATTCAGAAGCCATGTTAGTAAGCGTTCGAGGAGCCAGGACACTTTAACTCGTAAATTCACAACTCAAATCGACGGCTTACATAATGAACTCCTCACATGAGGCTCCCTACTATTGTAGTAGTTCATGAAATATATAGATATAAGTTTTGATCCGAAAAGTTACATGTCCGATATTTGAATAAACTTAGGAATGTTTATTAGTACATGAAGATTGTTATTAGGGTATGTTTCATAAGTTTTGTATGACCATTTTTCTTGGTAAAATCTCATGGTTTCCTTTTAAGTGAAGTAGATCCAAATTGCTTGTTCATGTTATCGCCTAATTCATTGTTTCATGTTTACGCCTTTGTAAGTTGGTATGGTCATTTCGTCATGGCCTAGCCATGACCTTTGGTCCTTGTTCCAAGGTCATGAGACACAACCTTGGCTCTAGCCATGGTGGTGGTCTTGATTTATAGGTCATAAGACCCCTTTGGTCTTCATAAACCATAACTTATATGTAATGACTTTGGTCTAAAAATGGGCTGTTAAGAATTTGAAGAATTTATCACTCAAAAAGCGTTTTCAGGGCTCGAGCTTCTTTATTCCTGAACGAAAACGTCGTTCCGGACAACTTTCGTGTTTTAACTTTTTGATGAATCGGACCAGAAGTGGGACTTTCAAAACCCAAATTTGATCAGAATGGTATTTGGCAGTTTGCTGAAAAGTTTTGGTAACTTCAAATGGGCGTAACTTTTGACTCGTATACTCGTTTTAGGTGGTTTAAATTGCTATGGTTTCCTTGTTAAGTCCTCTACTGTAATATGTAATGATCAAATATCATAATTTTACCATTTTGGTCGTGGTTTTCCAAGAAAGTCACTAGTTTACTTGTTTTATGAATTTGTTGTAACAATCAATAACAATAACTTGTTTTGCTCATTTTTTTACATCATGGACATAAATACAAGACATAATATAGCACAAATAATATGTAAATAACATGAATATGATTATTTAACAAGAATCATGTTAGGGTTTGGCTTACAACTTTTGGCTTTCTAACAAGAAAGGAAGTTAACATGTAAGGATAGGACTTTGATAGACTTGCTTCAACCCTTTTCACTTCATGCAACCTTTCTACCCTTGGTATTCTTGAAAGATGGATGATGAAGATTTAGGTGAATTGAGTGGACTTAAACTCAAGAGAAATCACCAAGTATATTAGGGTTTGGAAGTGTTTTGGTAACCTAAGATCAACTAGGGTTTCTACCTTGAAGAAACACTTGATCCTTGCTAGAACTTTGAAGGAAATAAGCTAAGTGTGAAGTGGTTATGGTGTTGGAGGTGCACGGCAATAAGGAAGGGGGGAGGGAGTATTTATAGTCCAAATGAGGAGGTTAGGAAGCTTACTAGGAAAGTGTTACAACTTGGTGACCAAGTTGTAAATAAGTGTTGATTTAAGGGTAAATTCATGAGATGAAGCCACATGGGTGTGACTCCCCCCTCCTAGGGCGGTTCATGAGTCTTGGAGAGCAAGGGTTAGACTTTTGGTGATCTTATCCAAGATTATGGAGCTAGTTCCGACTCCGTAAATTGCTAACCGTAAGTTGTTACGTCACAAAACGTAAAACCGGGTATCGTAAAAATACGAAACTTGGAAGAATGGTTAAACAAGTCATTATACTCCATAATAAAATATAAAATGAGTGGTAGGTTCTATCGGGTGCTAAAACCCTGCTAAAAACTGGAAACACGGGTCTAAAACGCGTAATACGTAAAACGTACGAATATTGCGTAAAATTGAGAAAAGTAAAATGTTACTTTTCTAATGTGATAAAAATGATTTAAAATGACTTATAGTGTCTAGACTGGGCTCAGTCTAGTGTCGGTTGGTATTAAATGTCTTTTAGACATCAAACCGTAAGCCTAAAAATCACGAAATGACTTATAACATCAAGGGATGATTTTTGGTCAATGGAGGAGGGAAAAGTATGTTGACATTTTCTAATAAGTTGAAAACTCAAATCGTCTTAGAAATGCGTTTTGTGGTCTAACGGTTAATCGCCCATACGGTTAAGCGTGCTCATGCGAGAGTAGTACTGGCTTGGGTGACCTGCCGGGAAGTCTTTGGTCATGTTTTTCTCAGTCACGATTAATTCTCAAATAAATCATGAGTGTGTCAAACATTTTTCTGATGTGGGGTCACCTGACAGGGTTGAATTTCGTTGTGCGTAGAATTTCTGATTGACGTTTTACCCTAAAACGTATAATTCCGTGTAATTCCTTAATAACTTTCACGAAAATGATCTGACGAATGTCAAACATTTAATTTGCCATGGAAATGATTTATCACTCGATAATATCAAATAAAAATCAACTTTCGGGAAAATTTCGGGAAAAATGAATAGTAAAAGTGAATAGTGAAATTTTTCCGGGAATAGTAATTAACCTGAAATTGCGAATTGTTACAGTCTCCACCCCATATGAGAGCTCCGTCCCGGAGATCAATTTGCGTTGGGAGTAGAAACTGTGTTGTTAAAAAGATGTGGGTATTTCTTACGTATCTGGTCCTCTCGTTCCCATGTGTATTCAGGACCACGTCGTGAGTTCCAACGAACTTGACAATTGGAATACGGCTTTGCTTGAGTTGTTTGACCTCTCGGTACATGATTTCTATGGGTTCCTCAATAAATTGAAGATCGTCATTGAGTTGAATTTCATCGAGTGGAATCACGAGTGATTCATCTGACAAGCATTTCTTTAGGTTAGATACATTGTAACACCCCCAATTCATGGATGCAGCGGAATTCGAACTGGGTGTTACTCGACGGCACAATAGTCACAATAATAGAAAACGAACTCCAATTGAGTCGTTTTAAAAGATTTATCATTCAAATTATATAAATATCAGAGGTTACAAAATGAGGTCCCAATTGGTTCCATGTTTACAAATCACATTAAGTGAGTTTTTGAATGATAATAAAATTTATAGCCCTCTTGAACATCCGTGTCCTTCCGTGCCATCCTTGATCGTCATGAACCTGAAATACATGCTTGAGAGGTCAACACAAAGGTTGAGTGGAATTCGTAGAGTTTAGTTAAATCGTTTGAACACAATAATCGTAATGTGAGGTAATTAATCACACATTCATAGTTAGAAAACAAAAGTCGTTATTTATTTCACTAAGCTCATGCAACCAAAACATTAACATCGAACCAACAAAATTGGCATTATAGAAGCCCTATCGAGGTACTTTTGCCATTATACCTCTAAATCTCAAATATAGTGCATTTGTGTGAACTCATCGTTGTTCAACACAAATGGGATTCGTCAATCCCAATAGATCTATTCACAATATTCGCGCTCACTAAAGGTAGTGACTAATGGTTCATGATATAGGGACTTCGAACATGGCAATCGTTACTTAGTGATAATAAAACATCGTCGTGAAGCATACATTAGAAAGCATCGTGTTGGAGTTGAAAAATAATAGCATGTATTCCCCCCATGGGTTTGTAAAATAGTTAAACAATAGAAAGTGGGGCTACGAACTCACCTTAAGTTATGTAGTGAGTAGTGAATGTGATGGTCGAATCGTGAAGGTTTCTACAAGCAACCTATAATATAATGTTGCGACTTAGGATTTGTGTAGAGAATATAACGGAGTGCCTATATATATATCTTGCATTTAGTCCATGATGTGGTATGATGCATATTGTATGTCCTTGAAAGAAAAGATTCATGAACATGTATGTTTGGTATATCGTTTACTACCGTTCGGGCTGACATATTTCAGAAGCCATGTTAGTAAGCGTTCGAGGAGCCAGGACACTTTAACTCGTAAATCCACAACTCATCTCGACGGCTTACATAATGAACTCCTCACATGAGGCTCCCTACTATTGTAGTAGTTGATGAAATATATAGATATAAGTTTTGATCCGAAAGTTACATGTCCGATATTTGTATAAACTTAGGAAAGTTTATTTGTACATGAAGATTGTTATTAGGGGTAGTTTCATAAGTCTTGAATGACCATTTTCTCTTGGTAATATCTCATGGTTTCTTTTAGGTGAAGTAGATCCAAATTGCTTGTTCATGTTATCGCCTAATTCATTGTTTCATGTTTACGCCTATGTAAGTTGTTATGGTCATTTTGTCATGGCCTAGCCATGACCTTTGGTCCTTGTTCCAAGGTCTTGAGACTCAACCTTGGCTCTAGCCATGGTTGTGGTCTTGATTCTAGGTCATAAGACCCCTTTTGTCTTCATAAACCATAACCTATATGTAATGACTTTGTCTAAAAATGGGCTGTTTAGAATTTGAAGAAATTTATCACTCGGAGAGTGTTTTTAGGTCTCGAGCTTCTTTGTTCCTGAACAAAAACGTCGTTCCGGAAAACTTTCGTGTTTTAACTTTTTTATGAATCGGACCAGAAGTGGGACTTCCAAAACCCAAATTTGATCAGAATGGTATTTGGCAGTTTTGCCGGAAATCTTTGGTAATTTCAAATGGGCGTAACTTTTGACTCGTATACTCGTTTTAGGTGTTTCAAATTGCTCTGGTTTCCTTGTTAAGTCCTCTATTGTAATATGTAATGATCTAAAATCATAATTTTACCATTTTGGTCGTGGTTCTCCAAGAAAGTCACTAGTTTACTTGTTTTAGTAACTTGTTGTAACAATCGATAACAATAACTTGTTTTGCTCACTTTTATACATCATGGACATAACTACAAGACATAATATAGCAAGAATAACATGTAAATAACATGAACATGATTATTTAACAAGAATCAAGTTAGGGTTTGGCTCACAACTTTTGGCTTTCAAAGATGAAAGGAAGTTAACATGTAAGGATAGGACATTGATAGACTTGCTTCAACCCACTTCTTCATGCAATCTTTCTACTCTTGTAATCTTGAAAGATGGATGATGAAGGTTGAGGTGAATTGAGTGGATTTAAACTCAAGAGAAATCACCAAGTATATTAGGGATTGGAAGAGTTTTGGTGAATGATATTCTAACTAGGGTTTCTACCTTGAAGAATCACTTGAACCTTGCTAGAAATTAGAAGGAAATAAAGCTAAGGATGGATGGTTATGGTGGTGGAGGTGCACGACATAACAAGGGGGGGAGAGGGGCTATTTATAGTCCAAAATGAGGAGGTTAGGAAAGTGCTAGGAAATTACTAAAACTTGGTGACCAAGTTGTAATAAAATGATGATTTAAGGGTAGATTCATGAGATGAAGCCACATGGGGGTGACTCCCCCCCTCCTAGGTCGGTTTTTAAGCTTGGAGAGCAAGGGTGTGGACTTTTCTTGGTATTATCCAAGATACTTTGTTAGTTTTGACTCCGGGAAATGCCAATCGTAAATGATTAAGCCTCAAAACGTAAAACCGGGTGTCGTAAAATTATGGAATTTGAAAGTATGGTTAAACTTGTCAAAATACTCCATAATAAAATATAAAATGAGTGGTAGGTTCTATCGGGTGCTAAAACCCTGTTAAAAACTGGAAACACGGGTCTAAAACGCGTAATTCGCGTAAAACGCTGAATATTGCGTAAAATTGAGAAAAGTAAAATGTTACTTTTCTAATGTGATAAAAATGATTTAAAATGACTTATAATGTCTAGACTGGGCTCAGTCTAGTGTCGGTTGGTATTAAATGTCTTTTAGACATCAAACCGTAAGCCTAAAAATCACGAAATGACTTATAACATCAAGGGATGATTTTTGGTCAATGGAGGAGGGAAAAATATGTTGACTTTTTCTAATAAGTTGAAAAACTCAAATCGTCTTAGAAACGCGTTTTGTGGTCTAACGGTTAATCGCCCAAATGGTTAAGCGTGCTCGTGTGGGATTAGTACAGGCTTGGGTGACCTGCCGGGAAGTCTTTGGTCATGTTTTTCTCAGTCACGATTAATTCTCAAATAAATCATGAGTGTGTCAAACATTTTTCCGATGTAGGGTCACCTGACGGGATCGAATTTCGTTGTGCGTAGAATTTCTGAATGACGTTTTACCCTAAAACGTGTAATTCCTTAATAACTTTCACGAAAATGAGCTTATGAAAGTTAAACTTTTAATTTGCCATGGAAATGATTTATCATTTGAGAATATCAAATAAAAATCAACTTTCGGGAAAGTTTTGGAAAAGAAATGAATAGTAAAAGTGAATAGTGAAATTTTCCGGGAAAAGTAATTAACCTGAAATTGCGAATTGTTACAGTCTCTACCCCTTACGGGGAACTTCGTCCCGAAGTTCTATGTGTGTTATATGTTGGAGTGGTGTCGATGAAAAGGTGTAGTTACTTATGAGGACTATAGTCTGGGATTACCAGTGATGTAGTTTGATTTGTCGTTTCAGTGTATGGTGTAGGACGAGGTTTACTTTTATGTAGGAAAGGTATGGTAATAGTCGAATATCAAAGGAAATTGATATAGCAGTCGAATATTGATAGGAATTGAGATCGTAGTTGCAATCATAGCCTAGTAGGTAATCGGTTGTTGTACCTAGTGTTTATTGACTTCATACTTATGTTATTTCGGATACAAATAAGCCCACTTGTTTATAATTCTTTATTTACATAGAGAGGCATCCCAAACAATGTAGATAAGGAAATATAAACTTATGGTTTAGTGATTTACAATGTCTTTATTTAAATGAAAAGGCATCCCAATCCATTCAAATAATTACAAATCATCCTACACAACATTCATACTTAGTCGGTGAGTTACAAGGTAGGGTTTTACGAGATGATACTGGTGTTCCAAGATGAATATTCAATCTTGTAAAGCTGGTAAGGGTGCTTGTGGTGTAGCTAAGGATGATTTGAGCATTAAAAATGCATCAAGATCTGTTTATGAGCTTGTGGTTCCAACGGTTATGAAGATAATGTTGTGATATCTTGATGAACAGAAGTGTGTAGTGTATGCTTAACATTAATACTGGTAGAGATGTCAAGTTTGCTTTAAAATTTTAAGAAATTTTAAAGGTTTATGACGGAATGGTATCCTTAGGACCTAAACAGGATAGTACTTCTACGGGATGAAGAGAAGAATTGATAACTATCCCAAGATAGTAGTTCGGATTATCTCATAAATGAAAACTTTCAAGAATGATATTAGGTAGTACAAATAAGGTGTTAAGATTTCGCTGAGTGGTAAAACACTATCGTGTCTCTAGATCGTTTAATGAATTCTGGTGGTTTATCGAGTTCAAGTAGGAAATCAACCTAAACATAACCCTAGTACAACTACTCTCAGTATTTGAAAATTTTAAGTCGAATATAGTTAGTCAGATTATATTCCACTGTCCCTAGGTTAAATATAGGTGACTAGTCTATATTTAGCCAAGGTTCGATAAAAATTTCAAATACCTAAATTAGGTATACTTTTGATATGTCCGTTGCTTTCGAGAAACTGTCCACTAAACAAAGGCGATGTCAAACCATTCAGTTACAAGTCCCGCCCATACAAGACTTGTAACCTATGTTTTCACATTCCATTGCATAGAAGATAGTACGGGTAGATACATGTGGAAAGGAAGTTTTAAGTAGTTCTAAAATAGAACATACTTGGCCAGGATCACGAATTTTTAACAATGAAGGTTTCAGAAGAAAACTTTGATGAATGTAGAGAAAGTTCAGCTTTTGTCGATGATGGATTAGTTTATCCTTTTAGAAATCTCATATTTCTTGTTTGGAAATCGATAGATTGTGATGGGTTTTTGATATCATATGAAATGATATTGATGAGGTGGTGGAATAATTCGAGAGACCATTGCACAAATCACAATGTCACGGAAGTAGATTAGACCATTGTGTCATACAATGTTCGGGAAATAGAAAAGACCATCGTAATTCGTTACAATATCTTGGACATAAAATGTTGGAGTAGGAACATGATTGGGAGAATGTGGTTGTGTCGAAATGCCATAGAGTAGGCATGTGTAGATATGTTTAGATAAAATGATTGAAAATAACTCGAATGTATATATAAATATACTAATATGTTCATGTAGCATAAAATGCTTAATAAGTCCATAATCGTCTGGAGGATGGAAGATACGAAGATCGGAAGGCTATAAAATGTTTTTGCTTGTAGTGTGGTTATAGTTTAGGTCTCAATTAGACCCGTTTCTCTATAACCATGGCTCTGGTACCAATCTGTAACACCCCCAATTCATGGATGCAGCGGAATTCGAACTGGGTGTTACTCGACGGCACAATAGTCACAATAATAGAAAACGAACTCCAATTGAGTCGTTTTAAAAGATTTATCATTCAAATTATATAAATATCAGAGGTTACAAAATGAGGTCCCAATTGGTTCCATGTTTACAAATCACATTAAGTGAGTTTTTGAATGATAATAAAATTTATAGCCCTCTTGAACATCCGTGTCCTTCCGTGCCATCCTTGATCGTCATGAACCTGAAATACATGCTTGAGAGGTCAACACAAAGGTTGAGTGGAATTCGTAGAGTTTAGTTAAATCGTTTGAACACAATAATCGTAATGTGAGGTAATTAATCACACATTCATAGTTAGAAAACAAAAGTCGTTATTTATTTCACTAAGCTCATGCAACCAAAACATTAACATCGAACCAACAAAATTGGCATTATAGAAGCCCTATCGAGGTACTTTTGCCATTATACCTCTAAATCTCAAATATAGTGCATTTGTGTGAACTCATCGTTGTTCAACACAAATGGGATTCGTCAATCCCAATAGATCTATTCACAATATTCGCGCTCACTAAAGGTAGTGACTAATGGTTCATGATATAGGGACTTCGAACATGGCAATCGTTACTTAGTGATAATAAAACATCGTCGTGAAGCATACATTAGAAAGCATCGTGTTCGAGTTGAAAAATAATAGCATGTATTCCCCCCATGGGTTTGTAAAATAGTTAAACAATAGAAAGTGGGGCTACGAACTCACCTTAAGTTATGTAGTGAGTAGTGAATGTGATGGTCGAATCGTGAAGGTTTCTACAAGCAACCTATAATATAATGTTGCAACTTAGGATTTGTGTAGAGAATATAACGGAGTGCCTATATATATATATCTTGCATTTAGTCCATGATGTGGTATGATGTATATTGTATGTCCTTGAAAGAAAAGATTCATGAACATGTATGTTTGGTATATCGTTTACTACCGTTCGGGCTGACATATTTCAGAAGCCATGTTAGTAAGCGTTCGAGGAGCCAGGACACTTTAACTCGTAAATCCACAACTCATCTCGACGGCTTACATAATGAACTCCTCACATGAGGCTCCCTACTATTGTAGTAGTTGATGAAATATATAGATATAAGTTTTGATCCGAAAGTTACATGTCCGATATTTGTATAAACTTAGGAAAGTTTATTTGTACATGAAGATTGTTATTAGGGGTAGTTTCATAAGTCTTGAATGACCATTTTCTCTTGGTAATATCTCATGGTTTCTTTTAGGTGAAGTAGATCCAAATTGCTTGTTCATGTTATCGCCTAATTCATTGTTTCATGTTTACGCCTATGTAAGTTGTTATGGTCATTTTGTCATGGCCTAGCCATGACCTTTGGTCCTTGTTCCAAGGTCTTGAGACTCAACCTTGGCTCTAGCCATGGTTGTGGTCTTGATTCTAGGTCATAAGACCCCTTTTGTCTTCATAAACCATAACCTATATGTAATGACTTTGTCTAAAAATGGGCTATTTAGAATTTGAAGAAATTTATCACTCGGAGAGTGTTTTTATGTCTCGAGCTTCTTTGTTCCTGAACGAAAACGTCGTTCCGGACAACTTTCGTGTTTTAACTTTTTTATGAATCGGACCAGAAGTGGGACTTCCAAAACCCAAATTTGATCAGAATGGTATTTGGCAGTTTTGCCGGAAATCTTTGGTAATTTCAAATGGGCGTAACTTTTGACTCGTATTCTCGTTTTAGGTGGTTCAAATTGCTATGGTTTCCTTGTTAAGTCCTCTACTGTAATATGTAATGATCTAAAATCATAATTTTACCATTTTGGTCGTGGTTCTCCAAGAAAGTCACTAGTTTACTTGTTTTAGTAACTTGTTGTAACAATCGATAACAATAACTTGTTTTGCTCACTTTTATACATCATGGACATAACTACAAGACATAATATAGCAAGAATAACATGTAAATAACATGAACATGATTATTTAACAAGAATCAAGTTAGGGTTTGGCTCACAACTTTTGGCTTTCAAAGATGAAAGGAAGTTAACATGTAAGGATAGGACATTGATAGACTTGCTTCAACCCACTTCTTCATGCAATCTTTCTACTCTTGTAATCTTGAAAGATGGATGATGAAGGTTGAGGTGAATTGAGTGGATTTAAACTCAAGAGAAATCACCAAGTATATTAGGGATTGGAAGAGTTTTGGTGAATGATATTCTAACTAGGGTTTCTACCTTGAAGAATCACTTGAACCTTGCTAGAAATTAGAAGGAAATAAAGCTAAGGATGGATGGTTATGGTGGTGGAGGTGCACGACATAACAAGGGGGGGAGAGGGGCTATTTATAGTCCAAAATGAGGAGGTTAGGAAAGTGCTAGGAAATTACTAAAACTGGGTGACCAAGTTGTAATAAAATGATGATTTAAGGGTAGGTTCATGAGATGAAGCCACATGGGGGTGACTCCCCCTCTCCTAGGTCGGTTTGTAAGCTTGGAGAGCAAGGGTGTGGACTTTTCTTGGTATTATCCAAGATACTTGGTTAGTTTTGACTCCGGGAAATGCCAATCGTAAATGATTAAGCCTAAAAACGTAAAACCGGGTGTCGTAAAATTATGGAATTTGAAAGTATGGTTAAACTTGTCAAAATACTCCATAATAAAATATAAAATGAGTGGTAGGTTCTATCGGGGTGCTAAAACCCTGTTAAAAACTGGAAACACGGGTCTAAAACGCGTAATTCGCGTAAAACGCTGAATATTGCGTAAAATTGAGAAAAGTAAAATGTTACTTTTCTAATGTGATAAAAATGATTTAAAATGACTTATAATGTCTAGACTGGGCTCAGTCTAGTGTCGGTTGGTATTAAATGTCTTTTAGACATCAAACCGTAAGCCTAAAAATCACGAAATGACTTATAACATCAAGGGATGATTTTTGGTCAATGGAGGAGGGAAAAATATGTTGACTTTTTCTAATAAGTTGAAAAACTCAAATCGTCTTAGAAACGCGTTTTGTGGTCTAACGGTTAATCGCCCAAATGGTTAAGCGTGCTCGTGCGGGATTAGTACAGGCTTGGGTGACCTGCCGGGAAGTCTTTGGTCATGTTTTTCTCAGTCACGATTAATTCTCAAATAAATCATGAGTGTGTCAAACATTTTTCCGATGTGGGGTCACCTGACGGGATCGAATTTCGTTGTGCGTAGAATTTCTGAAAGACGTTTTACCCTAAAACGTGTAATTCCTTAATAACTTTCACGAAAATGAGCTTATGAAAGTTAAACTTTTAATTTGCCATGGAAATGATTTATCATTTGAGAATATCAAATAAAAATCAACTTTCGGGAAAGTTTCGGAAAAGAAATGAATAGTAAAAGTGAATAGTGAAATTTTCCGGGAAAAGTAATTAACCTGAAATTGCGAATTGTTACATACATGGAAAGTGGGGTGTACACTACTGAGTTCTGATGGAAGCTCAAGTCTGTACGCCACATGGCCAACCCTGGCTAGGATTTTGAATGGTCCAATGTATCTTGGGTTTAGTTTTCCTCGTTTACTGAATCGTATCAAGCCTTTCCAAGGCGATACCTTTAGCATAACCCTGTCTCCGACATGGAATTCTAGGGGTCTGCGTCGTGTGTCGGCATAACTTTTATGTAGGAAAGGTATGGTAATAGTCGAATATCAAAGGAAATTGATATAGCAGTCGAATATTAATAGGAATTGAGATAGTAATTGGAATCATAGCCTAGTAAGTAATTGGTTGTTGTACCTAGTGTTTATTGACTTCATACTTATGTTATTTAGGATACAAATAAGCCCACTTGTTTATAATTCTTTATTTACATAGAGAGGCATCCCAAACAATGTAAATAAGGAAATATAAACTTATGGTTTGGTGATTTACAATGTCTTTATTTAAATGAAAAGGCATCCCAATCCATTCAAATAATTACAAATCATCCTACACAACATTCATACTTAGTCGGTGAGTTACAAGGTAGGGTATTACGAGATGATACTGGTGTTCCAAAAGTACAAGATGAATATTCAATCTTGTAAAGCTGATGAGGGTGCTTGTGATGTAACTAAGGATGATTTGAGCTTTAAAAGTGCATCAAGATCTGTTAATGAGCTTGTGTTTGCCACGGTTGTGAAGGTAATGTTGTGATATGTTGATGAACAAAAGTGCTTAGTGTATGCTTAACATTAATACTCTTAGGTATAGATGTTGAGTTTGCTTTAAAAATCTTAAGAGATTTTAAAAGTTTATGATGGAATGGTATCCTTAGGACCTAAACAGGATAGTACTTCTACAGGATAAAGAGAAGAATTGGTAACTATCCCAAGATAGTAATTCGGATTATCTCATAAATGAAAATTTTCAAGAATGAATTTAGATCATACAAATAAAGTGTTAAGATCTTGCTGAGTGGTAAGACACTATCGTGTCTCTAGATTGTTTTAATGTATTCTGGTGGTTTATCGTGTTCATGTAGGAAATCAATCTAAACATAACCCTAGTACAACTATTCTCAGTATTTAAAAATTTTAAGTCGAATATAGTTAGTCAGATTATATTCCACTGTCCCTAGGTTAAATATAGGTGACTAGTCTATATTTAGCCAAGGTTCGATAAAATTTTCAAATACCTAAATTAGGTATACTTGTGATATGTCCGTTGCTTTCGGGAAACTGTCCACTAAACAAAGGCGATGTCAAACCCTTAAGTTGCAAGTCCCGCCAATACAAGACTTGTAACGTATGTTTTCATATTCCATTGCATAGAAGATAGTAAGGGTAGGTACGTATGGAAAGGAAGTTTTAAGTAGTTCTAAAATAGAACATACTTGGCCAGGATCACGAACTTTTAATAATGAAGGTTTCAGAAGAAAACTTTGATGAATGTTGAGCTGAACTTCAGCTTTTGTAGGTGATGGATTTGTTTGTCCTTTAGAAATCTCATATTTATTGTTTGGAAATCGTTAGATTGTGATGGGTTTTTGATATCATATGAAATGATATTGATGATGTGATGGAATAATTCCAGAGACCATTGCGCAAATCACAATGTCTCGGAAGTAGATTAGACCTTTGTGTGACTCAAAACATTTGAGAAATGGTCAAGACCATTGTATAATACAATGTCTTGGAAAATGAATGAGACCATTGTATCTCACAATGTCTTGGAAAATGAATGAGACCATTGTAACATACAATGTATTGGAAATGAATGAGACCATTGTATCTCACAATGTCTACGGGGAAATGCTCAAAATGGGTATATATGAATATACTAATATGTTTGTGTATCATAACATGCTTACTAAATCCATAATCGTCTGGAGGATGGAAGACACGGAGAGCGGAAGGCTATAAAAATGTTTTTGCTTGTGATTGTAGTTATAGTTTAGGTCTCAATTAGACCCGTTTCTCTATAACCATGGCTCTGATACCAATCTGTAACACCCCCAATTCATGGATGCAGCGGAATTCGAACTGGGTGTTACTTGACGGCACAATAGTCACAATAATAGAAAACGAACTCCAATTGAGTCGTTTTAAAAGATTTATCATTCAAATTATATAAATATCAGAGATTACAAAATGAGGTCCCAGATGGTTCCATGTTTACAATTTACATTAAATGAGTTTTGAATGATAATAAAATTTATAGCCCTTTTGAGTATCCGTGCCCTTCCATACCTTCCTTGATCGTCATGAACCTGAAATACATGCTTGAGAGGTCAACACAAAGGTTGAGTGGAATTCGTAGAGTTTAGTTAAATTTTTTGAATACAATAATCGTAGTGTGAGCTATAGACTCACACTCATAGTTAGAAAACAAAATCGTTATTTATTTCACTAAGCTCATGCAACCAAAACATTAACATCGAACTAACAAAATTGGCATTATAGAAGCCCTATCAAGGTACTTTTGCCGTTATACCGCTAAATCTCAAATATAGTGCATTTGTGTGAACTCATCGTTGTTCAACACAAATGGGATTCGTCAATCCCAATAGATCTATTCACAATATTCGCGCTCACTATAGGTAGTGACTAATGGTTCATGATATAGGGACTTCGAACATGGCAATCGTTACTTAGTGACAATAAAACATAGTCGGGAAGCATACATTAGAAAGCATTGTGTTCGAGTAGAAAAATAATAGCATGTATTCCCCCCATGGGTTTGTAAAATAGTTAAACAATAGAAAGTGGGGCTACGAACTTACCTTAAGTAGAATAGCAAGTAATGAAGGTGATGGTTGGATCGTGTAGGTTTCTACGAGCAACCTATAATAGAATGTTGCGACTTAGGATTTGTGTAAAGAATATAACGGAGTGCCTATGTAACACCCCCAATTCATGGATGCAGCGGAATTCGAACTGGGTGTTACTTGATAGCACAATAGTCACAATAATAGAAAACGAACTCCAATTGAGTCGTTTTAAAAGATTTATCATTCAAATTGTATAAATATCAGAGATTTACAAAATGAGGTCCCAATTGGTTCCATGTTTACAATGTATAATAAATGTGTTTTTGAATAATAATGAAATTTATAGCCCTCTTGAGTATCCGTGTCCTTCCGTGCCATCCTTGATCGTCATGAACCTGAAATACATGCTTGAGAGGTCAACACAAAGGTTGAGTGATATTCGTAGAGTTTAGTTAAATCGTTTGAACACAATATGTCGTAGTGTGAGCTATAGACTCACACCAATGTTTAGAAAACAAAATCGTTATTTATTTCACTAAGCTCATGCAACCAAAACATTAACATCGAACCAACAAAATTGGCATTATAGAAGCCCTATCAAGGTACTTTTGCCGTTATACCGCTAAATCTCAAATATAGTGCATTTGTGTGAACTCATCGTTGCTCAACACAAATGGGATTCGTCAATCCCAATAGATCTATTCACAATATTCGCGCTCACTAAAGGTAGTGACTAATGGTTCATGATATAGGGACTTCGAACATGGCAATCGTTACTTAGTGATAATAAAACATCGTCGGGTAGCATACAGTAGAAAGCATCGTGTTCGAGTAGAAAAATAATAGCATGTATTCCCCCCATGGGTTTGTAAAATAGTTAAACAATAGAAAGTGGGGCTACGAACTCACCTTAAGTAGAATAGCAAGTAATGAAGGTGATGGTTGGATCGTGTAGGTTTCTACGAGCAACCTATAATAGAATGTCGCGACTTAGGATCGGAGGAAAGAATATGAAATAGTGCCTATATATATATATATATCTTGCATTAGTCCATGATGTGGTATGATGTATATTGTAAGTCTTTGAAAGAAAGATTCATGAAACATGTATGTTTTGGTATATCGTCCACTACCGTTCGGGCCGACATAATTCAGAAGTCATGTTAGTAAGCGTTCGAGGAGCCAGGACACTTTAACTCGTAAATCCACAACTCAACTCGACGGCTTACATAATGAACTCCTCACATGAGGCTCCCTACTATTGTAGTAGTTGATGAAATATATAGATATAAGTTTTGATCCGAAAAGTTACATGTCCGATATTTGAATAAACTTAGGAAAGTTTATTAGTACATGAAGATTGTTATTAGGGGTAGTTTCATAAGTCTTGAATGACCATTTTCTCTTGGTAATATCTCATGGTTTCCTTTTAGTGAAGTAGATCCAAATTGCTTGTTCATGTTATCGCCTAATTCATTGTTTCATGTTTACGCCTATGTAAATTGGTATGGTCATTTCGTCATGGCCTAGCCATGACCTTCGGTCCTTGTTCCAAGGTCATGAGACACAACCTTGGCTCTAGCCATGGTTGTGGTCTTGATTATAGGTCATAAGACCTCTTGTTCCCTTCAAAGTATAACTATAATCTAGTGACTTTCGCCTAAAAATGGGCTGTTTAGAATTTGAAGAATTTTATCACTCGGAAAGCATTTTTAGGTCTCAAGCTTCTTTATTCCTGAACGAAAACGTCGTTTCGGACAACTTTCGTGTTTTAACTTTTTGATGAATCGGACCAGAAGTGGGACTTTCAAAACTTAAATTTGATCAGGAAGCTATTTGGCAGTTTTGCCGGAAATCTTTGGTAATTTCAAATCGCCATAACTTTTGACTCGTATACTCGTTTTGGGTGGTTCAAATTGCTATGGTTTCCTTTTTAGGTCCTCTACTACAATATGTAATAATCAAATATCATATTTTTAACATTTTGGTCAGGTCTTACCAAGAAATTCATTAGTTTGCTCGTTTTAGTAACTTGTTTCAATAATTCATTACAACAACATCTTTTACTCATCATGATACATCATGGACATAATTACAACACATAATATAGCAAGAATAACATGTAAATGGTATGAACATGATAAATTAACAAGAAGCATGTTAGGTTTAGTCTTACAACTTTTGGCTTTCTAATTAAAGAAAGGAGTAACAAGTAAGGAAATGGACTTTGATAGACTAGCTTCAACCCTTTTTCACTTCAAGCAACCTTTCTACCCTTGGTATTCTTGAAAGATATGTAATGAAAGTTGAGGTGTATTGAGTGGATTTAAACTCAAGAGAAAACACCAAGTATGTTAGGGTTTGGAAGAGTTTTGGTGAATAATAAGCTAACTAGGGTTTCTATCTTGAACTTGCACTTGATCCTTGCTATAACTAGGAAGAAATAAAGCTAAGTGTGATGTGTTGTGGTGGGTTGTGATGGCCGGCCAAGGAAGGGGGAAAAGGGGCTTTTATAGGGTCTTGAGGAGGTTACAAAACATGACTAGTCAACACCTTGGAGACCAAGGTGAACACATGTAATGATCCTAGAGCACAAGTTAGGAGATTAAGCCACACAAGGGGTGACTCCCCCCCCCTATGGCGGTTCAACATGGATAAGAGGGGGAGGTGGCTTGGCTTGGTATTATCCTTGGTTATTTGGATGAAACTTGACTCCGGGAAATGCCAGTCGTAAATGATTAGGCCTTAAAACGTAAAACCGGGTGTCGTAAAATTATGAAACTTCAAAGTATTGTTAGACATGTCCATATGTCCCATAATAAAATATAAAATGAGTGGTAGGTTCCGTTTGGGTGGTAAACCCTGCTAAAAACTGGAAACACGGGTCTAAAACGCGTAATACGTAAAATGTACGAATTTTGCGTAAAACTGAGAAAAGTAAAATGTTACTTTTCTAATATGATATAAATGATTTAAAATGACTTATAATGTCTAGACTGGGCTCAGTCTAGTGTCGGTTGGTGTTAAATGTCTTTTAGACATCAAACCGTAAGCCTAAAAATCACGAAATGACTTGTAACATCAAGTGATGATTTTTGGTCAATGGAGGAGGGAAAAATATGTTGACTTATTCTAATAATTTTGAAAACTCAAAATGTCTTAGAAACTCGTTTCGTGGTCTAACGGTTAATCGCCCATTCGGTTAAGCGTGCTTATGTGAGAGTAGTATCGACATGGGTGACCTGCTGGGAAGTCTTTGGTCATGTTTTTCTCAGTCACTATTAATTCTCAAATAAATCATGAGTGTGTCAAACATTTTTCTGATGCGGGGTCACTTAACGCGGTCGAGTTTCGTTGTACGTAGAATTTCTGAATGACGTTTTACCCTAAAACGTGTAATTCCTTAATAACTTTCATGAAAATGATCTGACGAATGTCAAACATTTAATTTGCCATGGAAATGATTTATCACTCAAGAATATCAGATAAAAATCAACTTTCGGGAAAGTTTCGGGAAAAATGAATAGTAAAAGTGAATAGTGAAATTTCCCGGGAATGGTAATTAACCTGAAATTGCGAGTTGTTACAGTCTCCACCCCTTACGGGGAACTTCGTCCCGAAGTTCTATGTGTGTCATATGTTGGAGTGGTGTCGATGAAGAGGTGTGGTTACTTTAGAGTGATGTAGCTTGATTTGTCGTTTCAGTGTATGGCGTAGTATGAATTTACTTATGAGAAGTTTGTTTCTAAGAAAACATATAGGTGACTGCTCCCAGCATAACATGATCCCTCCTGAATTAGACATAGGTGATCAGGCTATGTATAATTTAGGACCGATAATGTGATGTTCGGTTTAGTCACGTATGGTATTCAATCTTGTAAGGCTGATGAGTTTGCTTGTGGTGTAACTAAGGTTGATTTGAGCTTTAAAAGTGCATCAAGATCAGAAAGTGAGCTTGTGGGATTTAAGGGTTGTGAAGATGATGATGGTGAGAAGGTTAAGAAGGTTTGTGTTCTTCATTTTGGTATGTTGAGATTTAGTGGTTTGTGATGAAAGTTGGAAATGAAGGCATGATATTGATTTATAGGGTGGTATCAACGAAGTGATTTTTCTAGGACGGTGGTAGAATATCTTGGAGTAAAAATGATGTGAAACAATAAAGTGATAACAAATTAGCTTGAAGTAAAATTTGTTGAATGGTTTAAATGATAACTGAGTAAGTCTCATAGAATGGTAATAGTCTGCTAAACAATCAAATTGGTTTGGAGATAGAAAGTACAATAGATGAGAATTATCACAAAGAGTCGTTTATTGAACAATAAATATTCTTAAGTCATAAAAACTCCCATTACTAGGGATGACATACACATAGTACAACAGAGTGCATAAATAAATATGACTACTAAGTTCTAAACTTCATGGTTCTGCAGTGTTGTTGAGATTCTGATAAGCTCCGTCTTCTCTTATCATATATGCTCAATCTTGGTTTTCTTCAACTTGTTGACCTTGGTTTTGGGGACATTGATTCTTGTAATGTCCACTTTCTCCACACCCGAAGCATATAACTATCGGTTGTGTGTTGCTACCGGTAGCTACATCCTTGACTCTACAATCTCTGGCAAGGTGTCCAGTGTTCTGACAGTTGCGACACTTAGCCGGGCAAGGACCGGAGTGGTGGAAGTTACACTTATTGCATAGTGGAGCATTCCAGGTATATCCTGCGCCTCTAGTTGGTGCAGCCACATAAGCCCTTGTGGTCTCTTGTCTTTTGTTTTGCTGGTTGTTGTTTTGAGTTTGGTTGTTGTTGTTATTGTTGTTACTTCCATGGTTACCATCCCATGGTCGCTTGTTGTTGTTCCTATTGTTATTGTTGTAGTTGGAGTTGTTGGGTTTATTGGTATTGCTGGCGTTGTTGGTGTTGAGGTTGGTTTGCTTTCGGGTTTCTGTCATTCGTACCACTTGGTCCATGAGGCTGCGGGACATCCGCATAGCTTCATCTAGTTCCGTTGGATTTGCCGAAGTTACATGCCCTTGTATGCTGGATGGAAGTCCCCAGATATATCTTTCCAACAATTTTTCCTTTGGGGAAACCATTGTTGGACAAAGTATCCTTAATTCTTGAAATCGACGATTGTAGGTTATGATATCATTTCCCTTAACCGTATGATCCCAGAATTCAACTTCCAACTTTTGTATTTCACTGCGAGGACAGTATTCCTTGATCATCATTTGTTTCAAATTAGCCCAAGTAATTTTGTAGGCATTCTCAATGCCCATAGGTTGAGCAATTGAGTTCCACCAGGACAACGCCTCATTCAACAGAGTACTCGTGGCATACTGGACTTTATCCTCCTCGGTACATTTACTAACCAAGAACACCGACTCCGCCTTTTCGAACCAACGGGTCAAACCTACAGCCCCTTCAGTACCCTTGAATTTGATGGGTTCACATTTCAGGTAGGAAATGAACGAGCAACCCTTTGGTACTGTAGTAACATTGGTCACCGGAGGGGTAGGTCCTCCAAGGTTAAGACTGGCGATTCTGGCAGCCTCTGCAGCTATCGCAGCTTCCGCAGCAGTGGCGGCTTCTGCGGCTGCTGCAGCATCAGCAGCTGTGGCGGTTTCGGCAGCTGCTGCAGCTACGGCTGCTCGTTCCGTGATAAGTGCTGCATTGATACTGTCCTTTACCAGTTTGCGGATGGCGGCTTGCGTCATTGTTGGTGGTGTTTGTTTCTTTGGCGCCATGATTCTATTGTTCAAAAGATACATTGTAATTAGAGAGTTGTGAGATAAGCACAATTTTTGATAAGAATGATAGGATAATAATGTTTGAAACTTAAAAGCATAACACATGATAGTATATAAAACAAGAGTTTTATTCGTACAACGTTGGTTGATTTACAAAATCGAAACCTATTACAAGCTTCTTCAAAATTTACTAACTGATACTTTCAGTTTAGTAATTACAACGTTTTTACTATCACTAGTTATTACATAGATTTCGTAACATTTACTAACTGAGTCTAATCAGTTTAGTAGTACAAAAGTTAACTAGTATCATCATACTAGTCTATTGTGGATTAGAAGGTCCGAGCAGTTCTGATTGATCGAAAACTTCTTGGTTTAGTGTGTCATAGAGGTACGAGTCGATGAAGTTTGAGAAGCTGTAGTTTTCATGTTTTCTTGTTGGATCAATGGTGGTCGAGGTACAATCCATAGTGAGTGATCCAATTCATCACATGTAGGGATATCAAAGGGAAGTGATAGTGGTGGTGGTAATGGCTCTAGTACATATTCGTATTCGTTATCCTTTAGAAATCTTATATTTCTTGTTTGGAAATCGATAGATTGTGATGGGTTTTTGATATCATATGAAATGATGTTGATGAGGTGGTGGAATAATTCTAGAGACCATTGCACAAATCACAATGTCTCGGAAGTAGATTAGACCATTGTGTCATACAATGTCCGGGAAATAGAAAAGACCATTTGTAATTAGTTACAATGTCTTGATATAAAATGTTGGAGTAGGAACATGGTTAGGGGAATGTGGTTGTGTCGAAATGCTATAGAATAGGCATGTGTAGATATGTTTAGATAAAATGATTGAAAATAACTCGAATGTATATATAAATATACTTATATGTTTGTGTAGCATAACATGCTTACAAAGTCCATAATTGTCTGGAGGATGGAAGACACGAAGATCGGAAGGCTATAAAATGTTTTTGTTTGTAGTGTGGTTATAGTTTAGGTCTCAATTAGACCCGTTTCTCTATAACCATGGCTCTGGTACCAATCTGTAACACCCCCAATTCATGGATGCAGCGGAATTCGAACTGGGTGTTACTTGATAGCACAATAGTCACAATAATAGAAAACGAACTCCAATTGAGTCGTTTTAAAAGATTTATCATTCAAATTGTATAAATATCAGAGATTTACAAAATGAGGTCCCAATTGGTTCCATGTTTACAATGTATAATAAATGTGTTTTTGAATGATAATGAAATTTATAGCCCTCTTGAGTATTCGTGTCCTTCCGTGCCATCCTTGATCGTCATGAACCTGAAATACATGCTTGAGAGGTCAACACAAAGGTTGAGTGATATTCGTAGAGTTTAGTTAAATCGTTTGAACACAATATGTCGTAGTGTGAGCTATAGACTCACACCAATGTTTAGAAAACAAAATCGTTATTTATTTCACTAAGCTCATGCAACCAAAACATTAACATCGAACCAACAAAATTGGCATTATAGAAGCCCTATCAAGGTACTTTTGCCGTTATACCGCTAAATCTCAAATATAGTGCATTTGTGTGAACTCATCGTTGCTCAACACAAATGGGATTCGTCAATCCCAATAGATCTATTCACAATATTCGCGCTCACTAAAGGTAGTGACTAATGGTTCATGATATAGGGACTTCGAACATGGCAATCGTTACTTAGTGATAATAAAACATCGTCGGGTAGCATACAGTAGAAAGCATCGTGTTCGAGTAGAAAAATAATAGCATGTATTCCCCCCATGGGTTTGTAAAATAGTTAAACAATAGAAAGTGGGGCTACGAACTCACCTTAAGTAGAATAGCAAGTAATGAAGGTGATGGTTGGATCGTGTAGGTTTCTACGAGCAACCTATAATAGAATGTCGCGACTTAGGATCGGAGGAAAGAATATGAAATAGTGCCTATATATATATATATATATATCTTGCATTAGTCCATGATGTGGTATGATGTATATTGTAAGTCTTTGAAAGAAAGATTCATGAAACATGTATGTTTTGGTATATCGTCCACTACCGTTCGGGCCGACATAATTCAGAAGTCATGTTAGTAAGCGTTCGAGGAGCCAGGACACTTTAACTCGTAAATCCACAACTCAACTCGACGGCTTACATAATGAACTCCTCACATGAGGCTCCCTACTATTGTAGTAGTTGATGAAATATATAGATATAAGTTTTGATCCGAAAAGTTACATGTCCGATATTTGAATAAACTTAGGAAAGTTTATTAGTACATGAAGATTGTTATTAGGGGTAGTTTCATAAGTCTTGAATGACCATTTTCTCTTGGTAATATCTCATGGTTTCCTTTTAGTGAAGTAGATCCAAATTGCTTGTTCATGTTATCGCCTAATTCATTGTTTCATGTTTACGCCTATGTAAATTGGTATGGTCATTTCGTCATGGCCTAGCCATGACCTTCGGTCCTTGTTCCAAGGTCATGAGACACAACCTTGGCTCTAGCCATGGTTGTGGTCTTGATTATAGGTCATAAGACCTCTTGTTCCCTTCAAAGTATAACTATAATCTAGTGACTTTCGCCTAAAAATGGGCTGTTTAGAATTTGAAGAATTTTATCACTCGGAAAGCATTTTTAGGTCTCAAGCTTCTTTGTTCCTGAACGAAAACGTCGTTTCGGACAACTTTCGTGTTTTAACTTTTTGATGAATCGGACCAGAAGTGGGACTTTCAAAACTTAAATTTGATCAGGAAGCTATTTGGCAGTTTTGCCGGAAATCTTTGGTAATTTCAAATCGCCATAACTTTTGACTCGTATACTCGTTTTGGGTGGTTCAAATTGCTATGGTTTCCTTTTTAGGTCCTCTACTACAATATGTAATAATCAAATATCATATTTTTAACATTTTGGTCAGGTCTTACCAAGAAATTCATAAGTTTGCTCGTTTTAGTAACTTGTTTCAATAATTCATTACAACAACATCTTTTACTCATCATGATACATCATGGACATAATTACAACACATAATATAGCAAGAATAACATGTAAATGGTATGAACATGATAAATTAACAAGAAGCATGTTAGGTTTAGTCTTACAACTTTTGGCTTTCTAATTAAAGAAAGGAGTAACAAGTAAGGAAATGGACTTTGATAGACTAGCTTCAACCCTTTTTCACTTCAAGCAACCTTTCTACCCTTGGTATTCTTGAAAGATATGTAATGAAAGTTGAGGTGTATTGAGTGGATTTAAACTCAAGAGAAAACACCAAGTATGTTAGGGTTTGGAAGAGTTTTGGTGAATAATAAGCTAACTAGGGTTTCTATCTTGAACTTGCACTTGATCCTTGCTATAACTAGGAAGAAATAAAGCTAAGTGTGATGTGTTGTGGTGGGTTGTGATGGCCGGCCAAGGAAGGGGGAAAAGGGGCTTTTATAGGGTCTTGAGGAGGTTACAAAACATGACTAGTCAACACCTTGGAGACCAAGGTGAACACATGTAATGATCCTAGAGCACAAGTTAGGAGATTAAGCCACACAAGGGGTGACTCCCCCCCCCTATGGCGGTTCAACATGGATAAGAGGGGGAGGTGGCTTGGCTTGGTATTATCCTTGGTTATTTGGATGAAACTTGACTCCGGGAAATGCCAGTCGTAAATGATTAGGCCTTAAAACGTAAAACCGGGTGTCGTAAAATTATGAAACTTCAAAGTATTGTTAGACATGTCCATATGTCCCATAATAAAATATAAAATGAGTGGTAGGTTCCGTTTGGGTGGTAAACCCTGCTAAAAACTGGAAACACGGGTCTAAAACGCGTAATACGTAAAATGTACGAATTTTGCGTAAAACTGAGAAAAGTAAAATGTTACTTTTCTAATATGATATAAATGATTTAAAATGACTTATAATGTCTAGACTGGGCTCAGTCTAGTGTCGGTTGGTGTTAAATGTCTTTTAGACATCAAACCGTAAGCCTAAAAATCACGAAATGACTTGTAACATCAAGTGATGATTTTTGGTCAATGGAGGAGGGAAAAATATGATCTGACGAATGTCAAACATTTAATTTGCCATGGAAATGATTTATCACTCAAGAATATCAGATAAAAATCAACTTTCGGGAAAGTTTCGGGAAAAATGAATAGTAAAAGTGAATAGTGAAATTTCCCGGGAATGGTAATTAACCTGAAATTGCGAGTTGTTACAGCCTATATATATATCTTGCATCTAGTCCATGATGTGGTATGATGTATATTGTAAGTCTTTGAAAGAAATGATTCATGAAACATGTATGTTTTGTATATCGTTTACTACCGTTCGGGCCGACATAATTCAGAAGCCATGTTAGTAAGCGTTCGAGGAGCCAGGACACTTTAACTCGTAAATCCACAACTCAACTCGACGGCTTACATAATGAACTCCTCACATGAGGCTCCCTACTATTGTAGTAGTTGATGAAATATATAGATATAAGTTTTGATCCGAAAAGTTACATGTCCGATATTTGAATAAACTTAGGAAAGTTTATTAGTACATGAAGATTGTTATTAGGGTATGTTTCGTAAGTTTTGTATGACCATTTTTCTTGGTAAAATCTCATGGTTTCCTTTTAAGTGAAGTAGATCCAAATTGCTTGTTCATGTTATCGCCTAATTCATTGTTTCATGTTTACGCCTTTGTAAGTTGGTATGGTCATTTCGTCATGGCCTAGCCATGACCTTTGGTCCTTGTTCCAAGGTCATGAGACACAACCTTGGCTCTAGCCATGGTGGTGGTCTTGATTTATAGGTCATAAGACCCCTTTGGTCTTCATAAACCATAACTTATATGTAATGACTTTGGTCTAAAAATGGGCTGTTAAGAATTTGAAGAATTTATCACTCAAAAAGCGTTTTCAGGGCTCGAGCTTCTTTTTTTGTGAACGAAAACGTCGTTCCGGACAACTTTCGTGTTTTAACTTTTTGATGAATCGGACCAGAAGTGGGACTTTCAAAACCCAAATTTGATCAGAATGGTATTTGGCAGTTTGCCGAAAAGTTTTGGTAACTTCAAATGGGCGTAACTTTTGACTCGTATACTCGTTTTAGGTGGTTCAAATTGCTATGGTTTCCTTGTTAAGTCCTCTACTGTAATATGTAATGATCCAATATCATAATTTTACCATTTTGGTCGTGGTTTTCCAAGAAAGTCACTAGTTTACTTGTTTTATGAACTTGTTGTAACAATCAATAACAATAACTTGTTTTGCTCATTTTTTTACATCATGGACATGAATACAAGACATAATATAGCACAAATAATATGTAAATAACATGAATATGATTATTTAACAAGAATCATGTTAGGGTTTGGCTTACAACTTTTGGCTTTCTAACAAGAAAGGAAGTTAACATGTAAGGATAGGACTTTGATAGACTTGCTTCAACCCTTTTCACTTCATGCAACCTTTCTACCCTTGGTATTCTTGAAAGATGGATGATGAAGATTTAGGTGAATTGAGTGGATTTAAACTCAAGAGAAATCACCAAGTATATTAGGGTTTGGAAGTGTTTTGATAACCTAAGATCAACTAGGGTTTCTACCTTGAAGAAACACTTGATCCTTGCTAGAACTTTGAAGGAAATAAGCTAAGTGTGAAGTGGTTATGGTGTTGGAGGTGCACGGCAATAAGGAAGGGGGGAGGGAGTATTTATAGTCCAAATGAGGAGGTTAGGAAGCTTACTAGGAAAGTGTTACAACTTGGTGACCAAGTTGTAAATAAGTGTTGATTTAAGGGTAAATTCATGAGATGAAGCCACATGGGTGTGACTCCCCCCTCCTAGGGCGGTTCATGAGTCTTGGAGAGCAAGGGTTAGACTTTTGGTGATCTTATCCAAGATTATGAAGCTAGTTCCGACTCCGTAAATTGCTAACCGTAAGTTGTTACGTCACAAAACGTAAAACCGGGTATCGTAAAAATACGAAACTTGGAAGAATGGTTAAACATGTCATTATACTCCATAATAAAATATAAAATGAGTGGTAGATTCTATCGGGTGCTAAAACCCTGCTAAAAACTGGAAACACGGGTCTAAAACGCGTAATACGTAAAACGTACGAATATTGCGTAAAATTGAGAAAAGTAAAATGTTACTTTTCTAATGTGATAAAAATGATTTAAAATGACTTATAATGTCTAGACTGGGCTCAGTCTAGTGTCGGTTGGTATTAAATGTCTTTTAGACATCAAACCGTAAGCCTAAAAATCACGAAATGACTTATAACATCAAGGGATGATTTTTGGTCAATGGAGGAGGGAAAAGTATGTTGACTTTTTCTAATAAGTTGAAAACTCAAATCGTCTTAGAAATGCGTTTTGTGGTCTAACGGTTAATCGCCCATACGGTTAAGCGTGCTCATGCGAGAGTAGTACTGGCTTGGGTGACCTGCCGGGAAGTCTTTGTTCATGTTTTTCTCAGTCACGATTAATTCTCAAATAAATCATGAGTGTGTCAAACATTTTTCTGATGTGGGGTCACCTGACGGGGTTGAATTTCGTTGTGCGTAGAATTTTTTATTGACGTTTTACCCTAAAACGTGTAATTCCGTGTAATTCCTTAATAACTTTCACGAAAATGATCTGACGAATGTCAAACATTTAATTTGCCATGGAAATGATTTATCACTCGATAATATCAAATAAAAATCAACTTTCGGGAAAATTTCGGGAAAAATGAATAGTAAAAGTGAATAGTGAAATTTTTCCGGAAATAGTAATTAACCTGAAATTGCGAATTGTTACACCGCTTGCTTGTGTTCCTTTTCTAAATTAGAGAGGAGACGGTATTGCTCGATTATGTAGGGCATTTGGTAGGCAACCTCATCATTTTCTTCCTTAAATCTAACTATCCTTAGAGTCGGATCATAACTCATCCTGGTGGCCTCAACAAATGGTTTTCCAAATATTATTTGGCTTAGGCAAGCATCTATCACCTGACGAGTGTCTTCCAGTATCATAAAATCGATCTCATAAGTGAGATTGCCTATAATCACATGTAATCCCTTCACTCTTCCTGCAAAATTACTTATTAGATTCGTATTGGGCATCATCCTAAAATCAAGTTGTTTCTTCATCACCCAATTGTAATAAGTCCTAGTCATGATGTTTACGGGGGATCTAGGGTCGATGTAAGCTTTCCATATATGCATATGCCCTATGTTGCATGGTATGTTAATGTTAGAGGGGTCTCCCATTTTGATAAGGGGTGTGCCAAAGATATATGGTCTCTCGGGACTATCGAATAAATACTTATGGTATTCCCGTTCTTCCTTGGTGGGCATCTTATCAAAGTATTTCTCTATAGTTTCTACTTCCTCCGACTCTTCTCCCTTATTAACCTCAACCTCCCTACTTTCATCCCTAGTCTCGGTTTCTACTTCAACTTCATCCTTGTCACTTTCTTCTATCTCCTTATCTATTGGCTTAATGGTGACAACATTGACAAAGTGGACATGTTTGGAAGATGAGGGGTCCTTAATTTGGAGTCCGTTGTTGGTGTCCCTAGTGTCCTTCCTAGGTCTGGCTAACGCTTGGTTGTTGAGGGCCTTCAACAAGTTGTCTATCTTGTTGGTCATCTCCGTTTGTTGTTGGTTGAATTCGGTTTCAAACCTAGCTATGCGAGCTTCTTGAGATGCCATGAACTTTGACATCAGTCCTTCAAGATTGTTGGTACTACCATAGTTGTTAGAAGGATTGTTGTTGAAAGTACGGTTGGAGGGTGGACCGTTTGGTTGGTAACGATTAGGCGGGTTGGAAGAATTGGGTTGATTTTGTTTCCACCTAAGGTTTGGGTGATTTTTCCAAGAGGGGTTGTATGAATCAACGTAAAGGTTTGGCTCGGGCTTGAAAGTGTACCACTTATCTCCCGCTTCGTCGGTGCGCGTGGATGCGTAGTCCGCAAAAGCTGTTCCGGGGAGTTCCACACAATCACGAGTGTCATGGGGACCACTACATAATTCGCATGAAGAAGTGATTCTGTTCACTTGGCTTGAAGGCTTAGGAGCTTCGTAGGATTTCATGAGAAACTTGACTTGGTCCTCAAGTTCCATTATCCTACGGTCGGGAGTGCTAGAGTTGTTCGAAGGCAAAGATATTGCCTTGACCGTTTTGTTCAAATCACGGGGATCATTCCAACTTTCGTTGTCATAGAGAGCAAGATCTTCTATGAGTTCCCATGATTGTTCCGCACTTAGATCACGTAGCTTACCACCGGCCGATTGGTCAATGGCTCGCCTCGTGGAGAGATCGATATGGTCATAAAAGATTTGGACTTGGAGCCAAAGATCTATGCCATGATGAGGGACTTTTTGGAGTAAGTCCTTGAAACGAGTCCATGCTTCATAAAGAGATTCATTTTGACGTTGTTGGAACATCAAGATGTCATTTCTAAGCTTAGTAGTTCTCCCCGCTGGGAAAAATTGAGCAAGGAAACGAGTGGTGAGATCATCCCATGTGGTGATGGATCCTGCGGGTAAACGCTCAAGCCAATTGACTAGCTTGATCCCGTAGAGAGAATTGAAATAGGCGTAATCGGGTTGTCTCTCTAGTTTCAACATCTAGGTCTATGGAATCTAGGATTTTAAGGAAGTCCTTAAGATGTTGGTTTGGATCTTCGGAACGAAGTCCATGGAATGCACATCCGCTTTACACCAACCGGATGGTGTCGGATCGCAAGGGGGTCACATTGGCTCCGGTGAGCTCAATGGTGTTTCGGTAGCCTTGGTGGCTTGGTCGGGAATACTCTCCTAAGGTTCTGGGCTGTCACAACTCGTAATTTCAGGTCCTTTTTCAATAGTCGAAATTTCATTATTCATTTCGGAAAACTTACTATTCATCCGTTACTATTCATCATTTACTATTCACCGATCACTATTCATCATTTTACTATTCATCATTTTCGGAGTTAGTTTGAGATTCCGAGAAGCGTTTGAAAGTTTTACTATTCATATGACACTATTCATTTCCGGAAGGAAATCACTATTCACGATTGTCGTTCATCATTTCGTAAACCTAATTTATGAGTTTTTAAACTTGCGTAACCAGTTAGGTTTAGCTGCGAATTCATGCATCATCAATAGGGACACGTTATATAGACTGGAGTAGTCAACATATCATTAGTAACGTCATCAACACTTTAGATCAAGCACGGATATGCATTATTTCCATTTACTTATGCTTAATTTGTAATTAACGTTACCACTCAGTTTTTACTACTAACATATACCTGACACTCCCGACTATGATCCTAATATATTTTCATACTCATTATAATAATATAAAATTTATATTATTAATTTACCAGGTGTTTTGAAATAATTTGCTATATTTTCCGGTAAACGCCTAAAATATCGTCGGATCACGATATCTCAACACGACAACTATGTTAACACCCGACTGTCATCAGGAATGTAATTCCATAAATTTTACAACGTCGTCACATTTTATTTGGTACCGTTAAAATTCATTTCTAGCAAGCTCGGTACCCGGTATCCCCTAAAACTAAAAATATCTACACATTATCAAACATAATTACCAAAGTCTTGATGTTGTCAGAAGATCCACGCCCCTCCCATATCTAACTTCCCTAATTTGTGGATCTTGTTTTATTTACTATAGATATCTTACATATTACATGATACATTCATTTTCCAATATCTAAATACTTTAACAAATAACAAACTCATTTCCTTTCTCTCTTTTCTTTGGGCTGCCGAACCAAAGCACCACACAAACACATCCTTTGATCTTTGATTTTGATAATTCCTTACTTATATTGTTGAAGGCTTTAGTCCTTGCTTAAATTCTAACTCATTTATTCCACAAACACACCATAAATCACCTCCCACTTAAACATGCCAT
Source organism: Artemisia argyi (assembly GCA_030686995.1). Classification (NCBI taxonomy): domain Eukaryota; kingdom Viridiplantae; phylum Streptophyta; class Magnoliopsida; order Asterales; family Asteraceae; genus Artemisia; species Artemisia argyi. Next base: position 8,338,991 of record CM060705.1, read on the forward strand.
TCGACACACCCTAAGGAGCAAAGAAGGAGTAGATTGTTTGTGGCTAATTTCAAGCATACTAAGGGTACTCTAGCAAGGGTTTGGATAAAAATCTTGGGGTTAAACAAGTATCTTACATCCTCATCTCATTAATCTCTTTTGTAAGTAACCTTACACTACTAAAACTTTATGACTTTTATGTTTTTGATGCTTGTCAAGTATCTATACTTAGTTATCACTTGGTACATGTTGAAAAAGCTTACCCTTTAACAAAACTTTATGTTTTAAACAAGATCTCATTACATATAAACGTTATATAGACATATATGTTGGTAAATTTGTAGATTCAAATGTTTTGATGATCATGTACATGGACTTGGAATATTGCTAAGTTATATTTAAATCACTATTGTTGAGTTGAGAAGTTGATGGGTGAACTAGGACTAGATTTGGAGTTGAGGTTAAGTGGTCATAATAAAGAGAACACTAGGAAATATAGTTTGACACTTTTAATAACAAATCTGTCCCCTTTTGAATTCCTACAGAATAATCAGTAACTCAGTGACCATTTTAGGCTAGAAATATAGAAAATAGACTTAATAACGCAAACGTGGCCGCTTGAATGGGTTAAAACGGGCTTATAACGAAAAAGATATGTTATTTTCAAGATTAACGACGAAAAGCGACATTTTCTGAAAAAGAGTAGTCTGTCCGAATTTTTGAGGATGAAAACTGAGGTGTAAAGGATGTTTAGGCTAGTCGAGACCTTGAAAAGCCTAGAGTACGCTTAAATACTTTCGCGTGGATAGTTTAAACTTAATAAACGGAGCTATGAAGCGAAAGATATGGCTAAAAGTATGTGGCCGCAATCATTGAATTTCTGACAGCATATAAGTGCAAAAAAAAATGAAGCTGTTAGGATTTTTCAAAGTGAATTTTAGACCATTTTGAGTGTATTTTGGTTGAAATGAAGTAAACAAAAATGGTAGAACCATGCGTATACTTTTTAGGTGCGTTAGAAATTTTCAATATACTTATGGACAAGACGACTAAGGTTTGGTCACGAAATTAACAAGTTACATATTCTCAAGGATGATTTTCTAAATAAAAGAATACATCGACTTAACTGCATTTTTGGCAATTAATATTTCGACAACATGTACAAGTGATAATGTAGTGTATGACTTGCATGCTTGACCTTGTTTTCGAACCTAAGACATATGCATTATTTAGGTCGCGATTAGAGTTATCGGACTTTATTTATCAATTACCAATTTGCCAAACTGCTAAGGTGAGTCATAGCCCCTACTCTTTCAATTGTTTTGGTAAACTCTTTGGGGGAGAATACATGCTCGTTTTCATCTAAATGTATACTTGATTTAATTGATTATGCTACATGTTTAGTCAAACATTTATTTGCTCCAGTTATGAATTCGTTACTCAATCGAATGTAGTGCATATTCATTTGCATCATATGCACACTTAACCGAATGAACCGACTTTACCACTATGTACATACATAACCGAATGAACGGGTCACATAACCGAATGAACGGGTCACATAACCGAATGAATTGGTCACGTAGCCAAATGTATTGGTCGAATTTCACTTATCTTTGAATCTTGGTCCACATATTACTTTTGTTTACATAAACCAAATCATATTTGGCAGTGGGTCGTAAACACACAGGTTACAAGTCTCTTATGGCGGGACTTGGAACTGAGTGGATTTACGATGCCTTTGCTGAGAAATCTTCATTTAAATGCTATGTATTTCATTTTACACTAAACTCTATGAACTCACCAACCTCGTGTTGACACTTTAGCATGTATTTTCAGGTATTAAGCAATGGCACACTACTGGAGGTTTTGGCAGGGCATGGCATGGTCATAAAAGACTCTGATATTCATATGGGGACCGTTTTTAACTATTTTAAGGGCCTACTTCCGCACTACTTTTAACGATGTAAATTCAATACTTTTGGTTAAACGGTTTTATTCTAAATGATTAAAGTGAAAACCATTTTTGTACTTGTGTTGAGATACCAATTGAGTTACACCCCAGCTACATGTATGCTTCCACTGGACCCGATTCTGGGGGTGTGACAGATTGGCATCAGAGCTTTGGCTATAGCGAACTAAGTGTTTTTAAAACCTAGACTATAGCTACTTTCACGAAAACTTAACTCTATGACCGCCGCGTGCCTGCCTGCCAAGCTGATGCCTCATTGGTAGTTGTTGCTGACTTATGTGATGAGATTTGTATCTCATTATTAGATATATCATATTCATTTATTCTAGTTGATTACCATAATTTTCTTTCCTATCAGTATGCTTACATAAATTATGCGTCTCGTTGTTACGCCTTCTCCTTGCATAGTTTCATCATTCGACCTCGAGTTTGGTAAATGCCTTAGTCTTTCAGAACGTCTTTGTATTTTTGAAGGACATAGTTTTAGTATAACTGAACTGAGTATTTCAAAATTCATGGAACCATAGTGGAATGTAGACTGGTCATCTACATTCGACCCGGGATAGTGAGATATAGGCTGACCACCTATGTCTGACTCAGAGATGAATTTTGCAACACTGAGAATAGTTATAATAAAATTTTTTCTGGATTGAATTCTCTACCTAATTTCCAACTGTTTCATTCATGTGTGCGTACTCAAACGTTGCAAGAACATTCACACCTTTATTACCTCGCGAATCACCGATTAGGAGCAGGTCAACTGGTCATTTCATCTCATGAACCTTCACATTTATGCACACTACATTTATATCACAGTATTCACTTTCATCACAATCTCATTTTGTCGCAGCTGTCACAGTCTTTTCCCTTCTCACCATCACTAACATCTCTCTTCCCCATCCCCATATATATAAGAATTAGCTTACACTCTATAGATTCCTATGTCACTCATCACTCACTACTCCCAATAATTATAAGTGGATATTATTAATGACCTCCCTAGGAAAGACTTTCCATACCATCTATGAGGAGGATTCCTCGGTACATTAAGACCATTCAAAACTCAACAGAAACCTCAAGATATCATAAAACCATTCGAACCACTATCACTTGCCTGATCGCCAAGAATTCTACAATCTAGAAAGTATTGGCTTGACTGAATTACAAGATTCATTTAGATACGAGTGCTCACTAAGCAACACTATAGGGATGAATCCAACCTCCTAACCAAGACTACAGAACATCCCATTTGAACATGACCTCACCAATAGACATTATTCAAACATGTTAGGCATCTATGCATTTGTGCAGACAGACCTACCCGACTATTTTATCCTCTTAATACTTTCACTTTTAAATGGATTTTTCTCCAAACTACAGTTATACAAAACATATATTTTGTAAGAAATACTTTTCTGAGGCACTTATTTTGACAAGAAAATTTCTTTTGGTTAATCTTTTACAAAACTATTGAATGTTAAGGAATTTTAAACATCAATCCTTGGCAAACCATACTATTTACCTCAGGTTGAAAATAGTCCTATCGTGCATAGCTACTAAATTTTGAAACATCAAGAAAAATGTTACTTAGGAAGCCCTTGGCTTAAAGTTGTAAATTCATTTATTCCGGGAAAGTTTATGAACAAAACTCACAATCTCAAAACAAACTTTGAAAATCAATCACTATATTACATCACTTATACATTTAGGGTTTTGTGATTTGACGACATAGAGCTTGGCGAAAATCTTAGTAATGGAGACTAAGCATCATAGGTGGAGAGAGACCCAATTCATGACATTCCTACGGAGGAATCACAACCTTATCCTAATCTATTTTTTTCAATAACACCCTTTGACAGACTTAACCTTGTAAGTTTTTCCACAAGATTCATGATACCCATTTCCATTATTCCTAATAAAGGAATTTGATTCACCTCCAAATCCTAGCGATTTCATTAATATTCCTTTGGAACCACACCACCTATCATCTTCAGACCAATGGTCAGAATTAGAGAATGATTCAAACATAGAGAGATATGCCCAAATAGGGTGTGATTGATTCTGGAAATGGCTGGGCTGACCATTTGCTATAAATTGGATTCAGTTACAACAATAGATATCACACGATCCCAAGGACAACATCATTGAGACACAATTCACAAATATGAAGAGATAAACCCGGGATACATTGGACCATTCAATATTTCAGACAGAATAAGCCTAGTGGCCTACAGACTTGAGCTCCCATTAGAGCTCAGTAGTTTACACGCTAAATATCATCATCTTTTCACCAATACCACTCTAGAGACCAACACAAACTGAACTTCGGGACGAAGTTCCTGTTAGAGGGGAAGCCTGTCACAACTCGTAATTTCAGGTCCTTTTTCAAAAGTCAAAATTTCATTATTCATTTCGGAAAACTTACTATTCATCTGTTACTATTCATCATTTACTATTCACCGATCACTATTCATCATTTTACTATCCATATGACACTATTCATTTCCGGAAGGAAATCACTATTCACGATTGTCGTTCATCATTTCGTAAACCTAATTTATGAGTTTTTAAATTCGTGTAACCAGTTAGGTTTAGCTACGAATTTATGCATCATCAGTAGGGACACGTTATATAGACTGGAGTAGTCTACATATCATTAGTAACGTCATCAACACTTTAGATCATGCACGGATATGCATTATTTCCATTTACTTATGCTTAATTTGTAATTAACATTACCACTCAGTTTTTACTACTAACATATACCTGACACTCCCGACTATGATCCTAATATATTTTCATACTCATTATAATAATATAAAATTTATATTATTAATTTACCAGGTGTTTTGAAATAATTTGCTATATTTTCTGGTAAACGCCTAAAATATCGTCGGATCACGATATCTCAACACGACAACTATGTTAACACCCGATTGTCATCAGGAATGTAAGTCCATAAATTTTACAACGTCGTCACATTTTATTTGGTACCGTTAAAATTCATTTCTAGCAAACTCGATACCCGGTATCCCCTAAAACTAAAAATATCTACACATTATCAAACATAATTACCAAAGTCTTGATGTTGTCATAAGATCCACGCCCCTCCCATATCTAACTTCCCTAATTTGTGGATCTTGTTTTATTTACTGTCACAACTCACCATTTCAGGTCATTTACCATTTCAGGTCATTTTCCCAAACTTCGACTTTTTACTATTCATAAATCACTATTCATCAAAACACTATTCATCGTTTTACTATTCATCGTTTTCGAGGTCATTCTGATATTCTAAGAAACATTTGGGAAATTTACTATTCAATAAACACTATTCATTTCCGGAAAAGTTTTCACTATTCAATTGCATTACTCATTTCATCGTAAATTTAGTTTACGGGTATTCAAATTCGCGTAACCGGATTGGTTTAGGTGCGAATTCATTTCATTAGGGTTAAGGACACTGCCTACGGACTAGAGATAGTCTGCATATCATTATAACAGCATTTTCATGTTATACCACTCTTAGGATTTTCAAATTACTATATTCAGTATATTTAACGTTTTACGTATTATGATTTGTAAATAAACGTTAACACCCGACTAATATATATATATACGACGAATATATCTAAATATTCCCACAATGGTCCCGACATATTTTTATATCCATTTTATCATCATAAAAGTTATAACATTCAGTTACCCAGTATTTTAGAAATTTATTTTATTTATAACGTAAGCTTATGAATATTACGACGGTTTTCGTGAAAACTAAATAATAATCACCCGATCACTCAATACTTGTACCCAATATAATTTTAACATTTTTATAACTTTATTTTATCCCAAATAACTTTGTTAACATTTATTTCTATTAAACCCGGTACCCGATTATAACTAAAAACTAACTTAAACTATAACTAAAAACTATATAAATCCTACACAACTAATCTTAATTAAATCAAAAATGTTTTTTTTTCTCTTTTTGACCTTATGAAAACCGGACATGAGCACCTCTTTTAACCCATGACATTAAAAATCTTTTAACTTATTAATCTAGCACATGTACAAAATATCTTAAAACCTAAACTTAATTCTTATCACTTATATTTTAGATCAAAATTCATTTTCTCTCTTCCTCTCCATCTCATCCCACGGCAAGAACACAAGGAAAGCAAGAACCAAGATTTTTCAAAGATCAAAGTACAAAACTTGTTTATTTAGTCATTCTTATTAGGGTTTTGAAATATAAACTCAAGAAACACAAGTATTCCTCATCATCTCATCACCTAGAATTTCAAAGTGAGTATTCAAAATTATTTTCATGTTTTCATCTAATTAACACATGTATCTTATTGTATTCTTGCTTAATTTCATGCTCATACTAGCTATACCACTTTATTTTTGTATACTTTTTGAACATACAAACCCTAGAAAGTTTATGTAAGTGACTCCTTGATAGATTAGCTTGATTGAGGTTGTTTAGGAAGCCATGATACCCTAAGAAGGTATATGGTAAGACTAGATTAGTTTTTGTGGTGATTGAAAGTGGTTGGATGAAGTTTTGGACTTGTTTTAAACCTTGGAAATGATTTTTACAACATATACAAACCCGCTGTAAGAAAAATGAAAACGTGGGAAACTCAGTAACTTTTGGGTTATTTTTGGCCAAATATTTAGAAAATACAATCCGAGACGAAGCCGTGGCCGAAAACGGGGATAAAAACAAGTTAATAACGAAGGAGATACGATTTTTACGAGTTTAACGACAAAAATTGATTTTCCGGAAAAATAGTTGCTGAATGGAAACATTCATCAGCCTATTTGAGGCGTTTGGCGAAACCTAAATGAACCGTGCTATTAAAAATGTACAAGTATATTTTTTTACGAAACCGTGGACATAAAATCCGAAGGAAACGAGCTTATAACGACCGAGATACTCACATTTCAAACTATATATATACACTATAATGTGACAGCTTTTAAATCTAGAAAAGTTAGTACGTACTATGTATATATTTTCAAGTAACGTCAATTGAAGGGCCGTTTTCATTAACCGCTGAGACATGTAATGTCATGAGTTACTATCACGTCGAAGAGACGACTTCAAAGGTTTTCAAAACGTCAAACCAAGCACTAATCTTAACACTATATATATATACATTTACAAAAATAGTCACTACGTGCTAAATGCTAGATTTCTAAAAATATTAACCAAGAGCCCAAATTCATAACTAATGATATATAAGAGTTTTCAAGTATATTTTTAACACTACGAGGCGTTATTTCAAGGATTTCAACCCGAGGATTTCAACACTAACATGGAAACATACGATATATATATATATATATATATATATATATATATATATATATATATATATATATATGTTGCAACTACCTTCATTTTCTAATAGTAATATTTTTCCTAAGTCATGGAATATATTTTTATAACAACAAGTGTTTTTCCAAAGTGTAGAGTGGTATAGGAACACGTGCATGGACATTCATAACATCATTTGGTGATCTAAATTAGATCGTTCATCATTCATATTAGGTTGCGGCAGTTAACATTCATTGTTGTTCACTTCACTTCATTACAAGTATCATCACTTAAGGTGAGTTTCATAGCCCCGTTTTAATTCAATATTTTGATTTCAAATCCCACGGGGGAGAATACATTGCATTACTTATTTTTGTGTACATGCCTAAGTATAAAATTCCATACATTGCTTAAGTTGCCTTATTTACCACGTCAGGACAAGTCCCCTTTATTATTTCATGGACCGTTAATTAAGTTCCAAGCGAGAGTGAGTGAATAGATCTATTGAGGGTGACTCCTTCATCTGTGTTTGGGTTGCTCCAACAGAATTACAGATGCATTTCATGTCTTTATTATTAGAGTGTCTGGTAACCACTCATTGGGGCCAAGTAACGTCTAGCTTTGGGGTCATGAGCTTAAGAGCCAATGTATACTTTATTTCCGGACATCCTATTTCTTGACTTTACTTATGGCATATGTACACCAGATTTCAATTATAAACCTATGATTATTCACCAACTTTATGTTGACCGTTTTCGCAATGTATTTTCAGGTAACTAAGAGCATAAACTTCATGGCATGCATGGAGTCATTTTAGTGAGGACCTAGGATGACGCGTCTCACTTTGACAATTTCATGCACTTATGTATAATTATCGTTTAACATGTCTAAACTTATTTATGTAAACCTTTCATGACTTTTGGGACCTATGTAATATACTCTGAATGTTTTAATAAGTCAAACGATGTGTTTTCAAAACGACACTTTAGGTCGTTCAATATTTCCTTGTTATGGTGCTATGACAGTTACACCCTCAGGCATTCCATTCCGCTGCAAGTCAGGTAAATTGGGGGTGTGACATTTACTATAGATATCTTACATATTACATGATACATTCATTTTCCTATATCTAAATACTTTAACAAATAACAAACTCATTTCCTTTCTCTCTTTTCTTTGGGCTGCCGAACCAAAGCACCACACAAACACATCCTTTGATCTTTGATTTTGATAATTCCTTACTTATATTGTTGAAGGCTTTAGTCCTTGCTTAAATTCTAACTCATTTATTCCACAAACACACCATAAATCACCTCCCACTTAAACATGCCATTCGACACACCCTAAGGAGCAAAGAAGGAGTAGATTGTTTGTGGCTAATTTCAAGCATACTAAGGGTACTCTAGCAAGGGTTTGGATAAAAATCTTGGGGTTAAACAAGTATCTTACATCCTCATCTCATTAATCTCTTTTGTAAGTAACCTTACACTACTAAAACTTTATGACTTTTATGTTTTTGATGCTTGTCAAGTATCTATACTTAGTTATCACTTGGTACATGTTGAAAAGCTTACCCTTTAACAAAACTTTATGTTTTAAACAAGATCTCATTACATATAAACATTATATAGGCATATATGTTGGTAAATTTGTAGATTCAAATGTTTTGATGATCATGTACATGGACTTGGAATATTGCTAAGTTATATTTAAATCACTATTGTTGAGTTGAGAAGTTGATGGGTGAACTAGGACTAGATTTGGAGTTGAGGTTAAGTGGTCATAATAAAGAGAACACTAGGAAATATAGTTTGACACTTTTAATAACAAATCTGTCCCCTTTCGAATTCCTACAGAATAATCAGTAACTCAGTGACCATTTTAGGCTAGAAATATAGAAAATAGACTTAATAACGCAAACGTGGCCGCTTGAATGGGTTAAAACGGGCTTATAACGAAAAAGATATGTTATTTTCAAGATTAACGACGAAAAGCGACATTTTCTGAAAAAGAGTAGTCTGTCCGAATTTTTGAGGATGAAAACTGAGGTGTAAAGGATGTTTAGGCTAGTCGAGACCTTGAAAAGCCTAGAGTACGCTTAAATACTTTCGCGTGGATAGTTTAAACTTAATAAACGGAGCTATGAAGCGAAAGATATGGCTAAAAGTATGTGGCCGCAATCATTGAATTTCTGACAGCATATAAGTGCAAAAAAAAAAAATGAAGCTGTTAGAATTTTTCAAAGTGAATTTTAGACCATTTTGAGTGTATTTTGGTTGAAATGAAGTAAACAAAAATGGTAGAACCATGCGTATACTTTTTAGGTGTGTTAGAAATTTTCAATATACTTATGGACAAGACGACTAAGGCTTGGTCACGAAATTAACAAGTTACATATTCTCAAGGATGATTTTCTAAATAAAAGAATACATCGACCTAACTACATTTTTGGCAATTAATATCACGACAACATGTACAAGTGATAATGTAGTGTATGACTTGCATGCTTGACCTTGTTTTCGAACCTAAGACATATGCATTATTTAGGTCGCGATTAGAGTTATCGGACTTTATTTATCAATTACCAATTTGCCAAACTGCTAAGGTGAGTCATAGCCCCTACTCTTTCAATTGTTTTGGTAAACTCTTTGGGGGAGAATACATGCTCGTTTTCATCTAAATGTATACTTGATTTAATTGATTATGCTACATGTTTAGTCAAACATTTATTTGCTCCAGTTATGAATTCGTTACTCAATCGAATGTAGTGTATATTCATTTGCATCATATGCACACTTAACCGAATGAACCGACTTTACCACTATGTACATACATAACCGAATGTACGGGTCACATAACCGAATGAACGGGTCACATAACCGAATGAACGGGTCACATAACCGAATGAATTGGTCACGTAGCCAAATGTATTGGTCGAATTTCACTTATCTTTGAATCTTGGTCCACATATTACTTTTGTTTACATAAACCAAATCATATTTGGCAGTGGGTCGTAAACACACAGGTTACAAGTCTCTTATGGCGGGACTTGGAACTGAGTGGATTTACGATGCCTTTGCTGAGAAATCTTCATTTAAATGCAATGTATTTCATTTTACACTAAACTCTATGAACTCACCAACCTCGTGTTGACACTTTAGCATGTATTTTCAGGTATTAAGCAATGGCACACTACTGGAGGTTTTGGCAGGGCATGGCATGGTCATAGAAGACTCTGATATTCATATGGAGACCGTTTTTAACTATTTTAAGGGCCTACTTCCGCACTACTTTTAACGATGTAAATTCAATACTTTTGGTAAAACGGTTTTATTCTAAATGATTAAAGTGAAAACCATTTTTGTACTTGTGTTGAGATACCAATTGAGTTACACCCCAGCTACATGTATGCTTCCACTGGACCCGATTCTGGGGGTGTGACATGGGCCTAAGAGGTTCTAGTGGTGGGTTTTGTTGTGGTGGGATGACGGGTTCAAAGATGTTCCCATCGTCCATGATGTCGGGTGGTGAAGAGTTACGAACAAAAACACAAAGAAATAAGATAGACTAAAGAAAACCTAAAAATAAAAATAAAATCTTACGAGTAAGGAATCTAGCAAGTAGACCTAATAAAAAGAGATCCTAACCTAGACAATAACTATTCCCCGGGCTGCGGCGCCAAAAACTTGATACGTAGGGATCGCACCAGGCTTTACCTCTCAAGGGATCTTGAGAAGCTTACAACCCCCACCAGGCAGTGTACCTGATCGTTGTAGTATAGTATAGTGACAAGTACCGGGGGATTGATCGTTCAGCTAGGAATAGTGTCGCTAGGATTAGAAAACCTAAATACTAGTTCTAGAGATGAGGGATGATTATTTTTGTATTTTTATATTTTTTTAGAAAGCAAGTAAAAATCTCGGGTTTTAAGGATTTGGGCGGAATTAGTTGCTAGTCAACTAACCCAATACTAAAGATGCAATCAAAATAAAATACTAAAAATAAAAATAAACTAAATTAACTAAGGTTGTGAGCAATAAGTGGAGAAATTGTGTTTACTTAGATTTCACTACTCCCTAGATATCTTTTACACGTTAATTACTTGTTATAGTTGCGTGGATGACGGATTGTATTCCTTAATACCATTCATGGGGTGGCGCACTTAATTCCCCAATCCTATGAGTGCCTACTTCACTCCTATGTCGAGCCGGCTAAGAAACTCCTAACATGGGATCATTAGAATTTACTCATGCATTAAATACAACCAATAAAACCTAGTGCACGTCAGTTCATGTTTCCTAAGACCTTCAAGCATGTTACCAATTGGAGATCTGCCAGTTTTCTTAAGCCTAACATCGAAATCATTCATCCAATACAACCATAAACAAGTAATCAACACATAATTAACATCTAGGTTTCATTAGATCTAAGCAAACACAAGATAGATCTAGCCTAGCATGATGGAATTAAGACAAGAACAAGATATAGACAACCAACACATAGACATATTGATTGAATTAAAAGAAGACTTATCTCAATTACACATGAAAGGATTCAAGGGCTGAAAACCCTTGAAAAACCTGTAAAGTTCGTACTAAGTTCGGCCTTAGGGTTTCTCCAAAACTTCTCCTTTTTTTATGAATGAAAATTAGAAAACTATATATAGGAAATTGAGGCTGACGGCGTCAAGACCAAATTGGTGACGCCGTCATCTCGCCGCCAAAAGAATTCTCGGACTGCCTTGATCTACTTCTGACGCCGTCACGTTATAGCTTTTTCCAGGCCGTCACGTATTTTACTCTTGACGCTCTACCTTGTGACGCCTTCATTTCTCTACTGGGCCGTCATGAAAATTACTGTTGACGCCATCAGGATTTTCTTCTTGACGCCGTCACCTACTGTTCTCAGCAAGGAAAATTAAGACTTTGGCGTTTTCTTCACTTTTATGCTCCAAAAACGTCCGAATTGCTTCCTTTTCCAGATTTCTCTCCCAAAGTACCTAAAATCACAAAAGGAACGATTTAGGGCAATATTTGATCAAATAAATTCAATTCCGGGCTTAAATGACCCCCTAAAAGTGGTTCATTTTTCGCCTCATCAGTTACACATTAGACGTTCAACGGATGAGTCGATATGTTAGGGTTGGACATTAGACGTTCAACGGATGAGTCTCTATGTTATGGTTACACATTAGACGTTCAACGGATGAGTCGATATGTTAGGGTTGGACATTAGACGTTCAACGAATGAGTCGCTATGTTACGGTTACACATTAGACGTTCAACGGATGAGTCGCTATGTTATGATTACACATTAGACGTTCAACGGATGAGTCGATATGTTAGGGTTGGCCATTAGATGTTCAACGGATGAGTCTATTTGTTATGGTTACACATTAGAAGTTCAACGGATGAGTCTATATGTTTTGGTTACACAATACACATAAGATGTTCAACGGATGAGTCGCTATGTTATGGTTACACATTAGGGTTACACATTAGACGTTCAACGGATGATTCGGTATGTTAGGGTTGGACATTAGACGTCCAACGGATGAGTCTATATGTTATGGTTACACATTAGACGTTCAACGGATGAGTCTATATGTTATGGTTACACATTAGACGTTCAACGGATGAGTCGCTATGTTATGGTTACACATTAGACGTTCAACGGATGAGTCGATATGTTAGGGTTGGACATTAGATGTTCAACGGATGAGTCTCCATGTTATAGTTACACATTAGACGTTCAACGGATGAGTCGATATGTTAGGGTTGGACATTAGACATTCAACGGATGAGTCGCTATGTTACGGTTACACATTAGACGTTCAACGGATGAGTCGCTATGTTATGGTTACACATTAGACGTTCAACGGATGAGTCGATATGTTAGGGTTGGCCATTAGACACTAAACGGATGAGTCTATATGTTATGGTTACACATTAGACGTTCAACGGATGAGTCTATATGTTTTGGTTACACAATACACATTAGATGTTCAACGGATGAGTCGCTATGTTATGGTTACACATTAGGGTTACACATTAGATGTTCAACAGATGAGTCGGTATGTTAGGGTTGGACATTAGACGTTCAACAGATGAGTCTATATGTTATGGTTACACATTAGACATTCAACGGATGAGTCTATATGTTATGGTTACACATTAGACGTTCAACGGATGAGTCGCTATGTTATGGTTACACATTAGACGTTCAACGGATGAGTCGATATGTTAGGGTTGGACATTAGACGTTCAACGGTTGAGTCGCTATGTTATGGTTACACATTAGTGTCACAACTCACCATTTCACGTCATATACCATTTCAGGTCATTTTCCCAAACTTCGACTTTTTACTATTCATAAATCACTATTCATCGTTTTACTATTCATCGTTTTCGAGGTCCGTTTGATATTCTGAGAAACTTTTTGGAAATTTACTATTCACCGAACACTATTCATTTCCGGAAAAGTTTTCACCATTCACTTGCATTACTCATTTCATCGTAAATTTAGTTTACGGGTATTCAAATTCGCGTAACCGGATTGGTTTAGGTGCGAATTCATTTCATTAGTGTTAAGTACATTGCATACGGACTGGAGATAGTCTGCATATCATCATAACAGCATTTTCATGTTATACCACTCTCAGGATTTTCAAATCTCTATATTCAGTACATTTAACGTTTTTACGTATAAGTATTTATAGTAAACGTTAACACCCGGTTTATACACGACGAATATATCTAAATATTCCCACGATGGTCCCGACATATTTTTATATCCATTTTAACATCGTAAAAGTTATAACATTCAGTTACCCAGTATTTTGGAAATTTATTTTATTTTTAACGTACGCGTATGAATATAACGTCGGTTTTCGTTAAAACTAAACATTAATCACCCGATCACTCAGTAAATGTACCCAACATATTTTTAATAAGTTTTCAACATTATTATAACTTTATTTCATCCCGGTATACTTTGTGAACATTTATTTCTAATAAAACCGGTACCCGATCGTTACTAAAAACACAAACTAGTGCAATTTCATACAAGGTTTCCTAATTAAATACCAAGTACCCTAACCCCCCCCCCCCCCTCCTACCCTTTGAAAACCGGCCCCAAGACCACCATTTTAACCCCTTGCATTAACTTTCCTAGTTTTAATACTAATAAACTTAAAAACCTAACTTTACTAATTTTTACAAAATCATAATCAACATTTTAGAAAGAACAATTTTCTTCTCATCTTCCCCATTCCTCTTCTCATTCCCACGACCCAAAAACATCACCAAGATCAAGTGATCTTTTTCCATAAATTAAAACACAAAACTTGTTCATTTTACAAGCCTAATCAAGAATCAAGCAACAAAAACACAAGAACATCAAGCATAATCATCCTATAATCATCTCATTTGGTCAAGTAAGTTTTCATCTTTATTTTTTCATGAATCATCCTATTTTTACATGTATTACATAAGTATCATGCTAAAAACCATGTACAAGTAGCTATACCACACTTTATTTTGGCTAAAAAGAAACATACAAACCCTAACTTTTTAGTTATGAATCCCCTAGCTCTAATAACTTGGTTAGGAGTCCATGGCACCCTAAGAAGGTGTATGGTAAGGTTAGATTAGTCATGTGGTGATTACAAGAGGATTGGTGATGGTAGAAATTAGTTTTTAACCTTGGAAACTTGATTTGGAACCTATTTTAGACATGCTGTCCCGTTTTGTAAAAATCTGGAAAATCAGTAAACACCAAGGAAACTTTGGCAAAATTTTTAGAAAATACTTTCAAAAACGAATCCGTAGGCGAAAGAACGGATTAAAAAGAGCTTATAACGAAGAAGTTATGATTTTTGCAAGATTGTTGACGAAAAGTATTTTTCTGAAAATAGTTGCTGTTGGACGTTTTTCATGGTACAAAAAGAGACTTTAGACGTAACCCGGAAGAGCCGAGCTTTCCAAAATATATTACTACATACTAAGACGTAACCGTGGATATAAAGAACAAGTAAAACGGACAAGTAACGACAAAGATATTCACGTTTGAAAATCGGCTAAAACCCTTTTATATTTGACAGCTTTTATTAAATTTGGCGCAAAAACTACGAAGTACATTTTTGAGCTAGAAGTAATATCAAGTACCGAGCTTTATAACTAACGTAGTATTAGTTATTATGAGTATGTTTTCATCATTTCAAGGATTACAACCCGAGTATTTCAACGCTAACATGGAAACTTACGTTATATATATATAAGTATATATATATTATAACTAGCTATTTATATTTTCTAATAGCAATATTTTCCAAATTCTTGGATTATATATTTTTGTTAACACAAGTGTTTTTCCAAAGAGTAGAGTGGTATAGAAACATGAGCATGGACATTCATAAACATCATTTGGTGATCTAAATGAGAACATTCATCATTCATTTTAGGTTGCAGCAGTTAACCGATCATTGTTGTTCACTTCATTTCATATCAGTATCATCAGTTGAGGTGAGTATTCATAGCCCCGTATACATTTTTATTGTTTTCAAATCCCACGGGGGAGAATACATTGCACCATTTCAGTACGAGCCCAAGTATCAAAACCTATGTACATAGCTTAAGTAGCTTGTCTGCCATGTGATAAGTCCCCTGTAACATCATGAACCGTTAATTTACCGCTAAGCGAGAGTGAGTGGATAGATCTATCGAGGGTGACGCCTCCATCCGTGGTAGTGATTACCAACAGTAAGCGGATGCATGTCATGTCTTTTACATTTGAGTGTTTGGCAGAACATTCGGGAGGGGCATAGAATTTCATCAGTCATAGCTTCGGTGTCATGAGCTTAAGGTCTATTGTACTATTTTACGTGACTTTTGTCATGCACTTATACTTGTGGTGGCCGTACAAACATTATATTTCATAAACCTATGATTATTCACCAACATTCGTGTTGACCGTTTTCGCAATGTATTTTCAGGTAACTAAGGCAACATCATATTACATGCATGGAGTATCATTAGGGTGTGCCAGGGATGACGCACTACATTTTGGATTTTCATGCACTTGTGTAAATTATCGTTTGACATTTCTGAACTTGTTTTCTGTAAACATTTCAACCTTTGGGGACCTATGTTTTGTAGCACTGGATGCTTTTAAATAAATCAAACGATATGTATTTTCCAAACGACACTTTAGGTCGTTCAATATTTCCTTGTTATGGTGCTATGACAGTTACACTCCCAGGCATTCCATTCCGCTGCAAGTCAGGTAAATTGGGGGTGTGAAAATTAGACATTCAACGGATGAGTCGATATGTTAGGGTTAGACATTACACGTTCAACGGATGAGTCGCTATGTTACGGTTACACATTAGACGTTCAACGGATGAGTCGCTATGTTATGGTTACACATGAGACGTTCAACGAATGAGTCGATATGTTAGGGTTGGACATTATACGTTCAACGGATGAGTCGATATGTTAGGGTTTGACATTAGACGTTCAACGGATGAGTCGCTATGTTATGGTTAAACATTAGACGTTCAACGGATGAGTCGCTATGTTATGGTTACACATTATACGTTCAACGAATGAGTCGAGATGTTAGGGTTGGACGTTAGACGTTCAACGGATGAGTCTATATGTTATGGTTACACATTAGACGTTCAATGGATGAGTCTATATGTTATGGTTACACATTAGACGTTCAAAGGATGAGTCGCTATGCTATGGTTACACATTAGGGTTACACATTAAACGTTCAACGGATGAGTCGATATGTTAGGGTTGGACATTAGACGTTCAACGGATGAGTCTATATGTTATGGTTACACATTAGACATTCAACGGATGAGTCTATATGTTATGGTTACACATTAGACGTTCAACGGATGAGTCGCTATGTTATGGTTACACATTAGACGTTCAACCGATGAGTCGATATGTTAGGGTTGGACATTAGACGTTCAACGGATGAGTCTCTATGTTATGGTTACACATTAGACGTTCAACGGATGAGTCGATATGTTAGGGTTGGACATTAGACGTTCAACGGATGAGTCGCTATGTTACGGTTACACATTAGACGTTCAACGGATGAGTCGCTATGTTATGGTTACACCTTAGACGTTCAACGGATGAGTCGATATGTTAGGGTTGGCCATTAGACGTTCAACGGATGAGTCTATATGTTATGGTTACACATTAGTCGTTCAACGGATGAGTCTATATGTTTTGGTTACACAATACACATTAGATGTTCAACGGATGAGTCGCTATTTTATGGTTACACATTAGGGTTACACATTAGACGTTCAACGGATGAGTCGGTATGTTAGGGTTGGACATTAGACGTTCAACGGATGAGTCTATATGTTATGGTTACACATTAGACGTTCAACGGATGAGTCGCTATGTTATGGTTACACATTAGACATTCAACCGATGAGTCGATATGTTAGGGTTGGACATTAGACGTTCAACGGATGAGTCTCTATGTTATGGTTACACATTAGACGTTCAACGGATGAGTCGCTATGTTATGGTTACACATTAGACGTTCAACGGATGACTCGATATGTTAGGGTTGGACATTAGACGTTCAACGGATGAGTCTCTATGTTATAGTTACACATTAGACGTTCAACGGATGAGTCGATATGTTAGGGTTGGACATTAGACGTTCAACGGATGAGTCGCTATGTTACGGTTACACATTAGACGTTCAATGGATGAGTCGCTATGTTATGGTTACGCATTAGACGTTCAACGGATGAGCCGATATGTTAGGGTTGGGCATTAGACGTTCAATGGATGAGTCTATATGTTATGGTTACACATTAGACGTTCAACGGATGAGTCTATATGTTATGGTTACACATTAGACGTTCAACGGATGAGTCGCTATGTTATGGTTACACATTAGACGTTCAACGGATGAGTCGATATGTTAGGGTTGGACATTAGATGTTCACCGGATGAGTCTCCATGTTATAGTTACACATTAGACGTTCAACAGATGAGTCGATATGTTAGGGTTGGACATTAGACGTTCAACGGATGAGTCTCTATGTTACGGTTTCACATTAGACGTTCAACGGATGAGTCGCTATGTTATGGTTACACATTAGACGTTCAACGGATGAGTCGATATGTTAGGGTTGGCCATTAGACGCTCAACGGATGAGTCTATATGTTTTGGTTACACAATACACATTAGATGTTCAACGGATGAGTCGGTATGTTAGGGTTGGACATTAGACGTTCAACGGATGAGTCTATATGTTATGGTTATACATTAGACGTTCAACGGATGAGTCTATATGTTATGGTTACACATTAGACGTTCAACGGATGAGTCGCTATGTTATGGTTACACATTAGACGTTCAACGGATGAGTCGATATGTTAGGGTTGGACAATAGACGTTCAACGGATGAGTCGCTATGTTATGGTTACACATTAGACGTTCAACGGATGAGTCGATATGTTAGGGTTGGACATTAGACGTTCAAAGGATGAGTCGCTATGTTACGGTCACACATTAGACGTTCAACGGATGAGTCGCTATGTTATGGTTACACATTAGACGTTCAACGAATGAGTCGATATGTTAGGGTTGGACGTTAGACGTTCAACGGATGAGTCTATATGTTATGGTTACACATTAGACGTTCAATGGATGAGTCTATATGTTATGGTTACACATTAGACGTTCAAAGGATGAGTCGCTATGCTATGGTTACACATTAGGGTTGGACATTAGACGTTCAATGGATGAGTTTATATGTTATGGTTACACATTAGACATTCAACGGATGAGTCTATATGTTATGGTTACACATTAGACTTTCAACGGATGAGTCGCTATGTTAGGGTTACACATTAGACGTTCAACCGATGAGTCGATATGTTACGGTTGGACATTAGACGTTCAACGGATGAGTCTCTATGTTATGGTTACACATTAGACGTTCAACGGATGAGTCGATATGTTAGGGTTGGACATTAGACGTTCAATGGATGAGTCGCTATGTTACGGTTACACATTAGACGTTCAGCGGATGAGTCGCTATGTTATGGTTACACATTAGACGTTCAACGGATGAGTCGATATGTTAGGGTTGGACATTAGACGTTCAATGGATGAGTTGCTATGTTATGGTTACACATTAGACTTTCAACGGATGAGTCGATATGTTAGGGTTGGACATTAGACGTTCAATGGATGAGTCGCTATGTTATGGTTACACATTAGACTTTCAACGGATGAGTCGATATGTTAGGGTTAGACATTAGACGTTCAACGGATGAGTCGCTATGTTATGGTTACACATTAGACGTTCAACGGATGAGTCACTATGTTATGGTTACACATTAGACGTTCAACGAATGAGTCGATATGTTAGGGTTGGACATTATACGTTCAACGGATGAGTCGATATGTTAGGGTTTGACATTAGACGTTCAACGGATGAGTCGCTATGTTATGGTTAAACATTAGACGTTCAACGGATGAGTCGCTATGTTATGGTTACACATTATACGTTCAACGAATGAGTCGAGATGTTAGGGTTGGACGTTAGACGTTCAACGGATGAGTCTATATGTTATGGTTACACATTAGATGTTCAATGGATGAGTCTATAAGTTATGGTTACACATTAGACGTTCAAAGGATGAGTCGCTATGCTATGGTTACACATTAGGGTTACACATTAAACGTTCAACGGATGAGTCGATATGTTAGGGTTGGACATTAGACGTTCAACGGATGAGTCTATATGTTATGGTTACACATTAGACATTCAACGGATGAGTCTATATGTTATGGTTACACATTAGACGTTCAACGGATGAGTCGCTATGTTATGGTTACACATTAGACGTTCAACCGATGAGTCGATATGTTAGGGTTGGACATTAGACGTTCAACGGAAGAGTCTCTATGTTATGGTTACACATTAGACGTTCAACGGATGAGTCGATATGTTAGGGTTGGACATTAGACGTTCAACGGATCAGTCGCTATGTTATGGTTACACATTAGACGTTCAACGGATGAGTCGATATGTTAGGGTTGGCCATTAGACGCTCAACGGATGAGTCTCTATGTTATGGTTACACATTAGACGTTCAACGGATGAGTCGATATGTTAGGGTTGGACATTAGACGTTCAATGGATGAGTCGCTATGTTATGGTTACACATTAGACTTTCAACGGATGAGTCGATATGTTAGGGTTAGACATTAGACGTTCAACGGATGAGTCGCTATGTTATGGTTACACATTAGACGTTCAACGGATGAGTCACTATGTTATGGTTACACATTAGACGTTCAACGAATGAGTCGATATGTTAGGGTTGGACATTATACGTTCAACGGATGAGTCGATATGTTAGGGTTTGACATTAGACGTTCAACGGATGAGTCGCTATGTTATGGTTAAACATTAGACGTTCAACGGATGAGTCGCTATGTTATGGTTACACATTATACGTTCAACGAATGAGTCGAGATGTTAGGGTTGGACGTTAGACGTTCAACGGATGAGTCTATATGTTATGGTTACACATTAGATGTTCAATGGATGAGTCTATAAGTTATGGTTACACATTAGACGTTCAAAGGATGAGTCGCTATGCTATGGTTACACATTAGGGTTACACATTAAACGTTCAACGGATGAGTCGATATGTTAGGGTTGGACATTAGACGTTCAACGGATGAGTCTATATGTTATGGTTACACATTAGACATTCAACGGATGAGTCTATATGTTATGGTTACACATTAGACGTTCAACGGATGAGTCGCTATGTTATGGTTACACATTAGACGTTCAACCGATGAGTCGATATGTTAGGGTTGGACATTAGACGTTGAACGGAAGAGTCTCTATGTTATGGTTACACATTAGACGTTCAACGGATGAGTCGATATGTTAGGGTTGGACATTAGACGTTCAACGGATCAGTCGCTATGTTATGGTTACACATTAGACGTTCAACGGATGAGTCGATATGTTAGGGTTGGCCATTAGACGCTCAACGGATGAGTCTATATGTTTTGGTTACACAATATGTGACATTTCTAAAAATTTCATGCCAATTATTTTAATGGTTTATTATTTAAATAATCTATTTTAATTTATTTACTTAGTCGGAAGATATCCGCGTACGCTTAAATAAATTCTATCGCACTAGACTATGCTCAGTCTACATTTTCTATGCACCATTGTTTTATTACAATCATATTTTAAAGTCACTATCCATTTTATTTCATTTTTACTTCCACTTTTCATTTTTACTCATTTTATTTTTATCGCGCGGTTTAAACTCGTATTTCACGTTTTAACCTCAAATAAATCCTCCGATAATCTCATCACTCATTTATATTTCAAAAATTCATCATGAAAACTAGTTTTAATATTTTCACAAGTTTTACATTTTATTTAGTACCGTTAAATTTTTATTTCTAGCAAACTCGGTACCCGGTATACCCTAAAACTAATAATACCTACCCTATCCTACCAAATATCTTACACTAACTTACACAACTCTTACACCTATCACAAAACCCACGCCCTCCCCCATTTCATTCACTTACAACTTTGAAAAAAGTCTCCTATCTCTATTATTTATTGTACTTATTGTCTAATAAATATAATAGATCAAAACTAATAAGATAATTCATCTCATTCACAACTAGCTTCTTTTTCTTTCTTTCTCTTGGGGGTGGACGGCACAAGAACAACCATAAGGAGGAGAAGATCAAATTTTATTCAAGAATATTAAACCTAGTGTACTTCTTTTTCTAGTTTTGAAATAAAAACTAGGAAGTATTAGGAACCTTGTTACCTTAAACCTCATCATTTCACTTGTAAGCTTCAAGTAATATTTTTCATCTTTTTATACTTCCATTTATTCACTATCTTGATGTATTTGAACATTATATAAGTTATAATGCTTAGTTAAGCTTGGTACTTAAGTTAGAAAACCTTAAAACAAAAGAAAGGCTAAACTTGAAACTGTTTTATTTTTGATCCGTGTATAAAAGTATTAAACTGTACTAATATATAGACAATGGACATAAACTAAAAATATGTAGTTGTAGCCCTATGTCTTTTGGTCATTTTGACGGGTGTTTCGTCGAATAACTCTTTACGATGATTAAACTAAAAATGTTTTGGTGAAACATGTACTAATCTGAGTAACAGTTTTGAAACGTGAAAAAGTCATTTTTTTGTATTAAACCCTCTGTTACTCAAAGAATAAAAGTTGTAGAGGACATCTTAACTTAAACGTGGCCGAAAACGGGGAATAAATCGGGTTAGTAAAACTCTAGATATCGCACTTTTCGTGAGACCATTGAAAATTTGAAAGCTGAATGGATTGATAGTTTGGGTAAATGGACTGTTTTACTAAGGTTATGTAAATTTTAGCTAAGTGGGACCAATAAATCTCGTTAGTACAGAAATAGACCTTTCCGGGGATATAAAGAACGAGACTTGAGGACTTACGGTTTGCAAATGGCGATTTTTCTAAACATAGACAAGTTATAAAAATTCCATCAGCACTAGTTATAAAATGTATATAAGTGTTATACACTTTAAGGATTGGACCTTTTAAAACAATTTTGAACCACCTAGTATATATTTGAACCCTTAGGTCTAATGTGACCTTTTTGACCAAAAACTTGACCCATGGACTAAATTGAACCTTAGAGTTAATTTGAACCTTTACATCATAATTGAACCTAGGGTAAATATAAGTTTCATACTTATATAACTTACAAGTCATACTTTTGGATAAATTGTAAGTAAGTAACTAAAACCTTTTTATGTATCTAGGAGTATTGTACCAAGCTTAAGTAAGATCATAATTTGTATAATCAAAAGTACATCGATATCTATTTTCGTAAACTAAGACAACGTATATTAATTAGGTTCATCGTAGAGCTTTTGCGACTATTTCCTTCGTTCGCTTGTTCATTGCTATTTTTCCTTGCTTTAAGGTGAGTTCATAGCCTCGCCTTTACTCATTTAAGTGTTTTATAAACCTCGCGAGGGGGATACATGCTAATTTTATAAACTGAATACAAGTAGTTTTTGGTATGCTGGACCCGATTACATGATTATAGTCACTTGAGTAATTCTTGCCAATTAAGTCCCCATCATGAATCGTTAATCATTTTTGTATGAACGCTAGTATTATGAATATGCATATTGGGCATTGACCAGCCTGGCCGAGTGAGTAGCGCTCACCTTTTAACGGTCACATAATATTGAGAGGTTGTGGTAAATGGCAAATATTACCCTGCCGGGGCAACTATTAAAACTAGGTTAAGGTTCGATGTCATGAGCTCTATACTATAATCAGATTAACCGACATGTAATTGCAATACTTGTCGCCCGATAAATAATGCTTGTATTCAACTGCTTACTTATTAAACTCTATGATTTCACTCAACTTTATGTTGACTTTTTAGCATGTTTATCTCAGGTCCGTAAGTGACTTCTGCTTGGATGGGCGGCGCAAAGAATGGATATCTTCTTGATGGCCCATGTTTAAATAAAAATATTTTCATTCGATAATGTTCAAACTTAAAAACTTATGTAACTTTGTATTATGTAAAACCTTTTGGGACCTTTGTTAACTCTGATATATATTATCGAATGTGAAGTATGAACTTTTATTAAAACGACTTTGTTTTAAAGTTGTTTACTATATTTGTACAATGTGATCGATGTATAGCACCCCATGTCCCTTTCCGCTGCGATCCTAAAATGGGGGTGTTATACAATACACATTAGATGTTCAACGGATGAGTCGGTATGTTAGGGTTGGACATTAGACGTTCAACGGATGAGTCTATATGTTATGGTTATACATTAGACGTTCAACGGATGAGTCTATATGTTATGGTTACACATTAGACGTTCAACGGATGAGTCGCTATGTTATGGTTACACATTAGACGTTCAACGGATGAGTCGATATGTTAGGGTTGGACATTAGACGTTCAACGGATGAGTCGCTATGTTATGGTTACACATTAGACGTTCAACGGATGAGTCGATATGTTAGGGTTGGACATTAGACGTTCAAAGGATGAGTCGCTATGTTACGGTCACACATTAGACGTTCAACGGATGAGTCGCTATGTTATGGTTACACATTAGACGTTCAACGAATGAGTCGATATGTTAGGGTTGGACGTTAGACGTTCAACGGATGAGTCTATATGTTATGGTTACACATTAGACGTTCAATGGATGAGTCTATATGTTATGGTTACACATTAGACGTTCAAAGGATGAGTCGCTAAGCTATGGTTACACATTAGGGTTGGACATTAGACGTTCAATGGATGAGTTTATATGTTATGGTTACACATTAGACATTCAACGGATGAGTCTATATGTTATGGTTACACATTAGACGTTCAACGGATGAGTCGCTATGTTAGGGTTACACATTAGACGTTCAACCGATGAGTCGATATGTTACGGTTGGACATTAGACGTTCAACGGATGAGTCTCTATGTTATGGTTACACATTAGACGTTCAACGGATGAGTCGATATGTTAGGGTTGGACATTAGACGTTCAACGGATAAGTCGCTATGTTACGGTTACACATTAGACGTTCAGCGGATGAGTCGCTATGTTATGGTTACACATTAGACGTTCAACGGATGAGTCGCTATGTTATGGTTACACATTTGACGTTCAACGGATGAGTCGATATGTTAGGGTTGGACATTAGACGTTCAATGGATGAGTCGCTATGTTATGGTTACACATTAGACTTTCAACGGATGAGTCGATATGTTAGGGTTAGACATTAGACGTTCAACGGATGAGTCGCTATGTTATGGTTACACATTAGACGTTCAACGAATGAGTCACTATGTTATGGTTACACATTAGACATTCAACGAATGAGTCGATATGTTAGGGTTGGACATTATACGTTCAACGGATGAGTCGATATGTTAGGGTTTGACATTAGACGTTCAACGGATGAGTCGCTATGTTATGGTTAAACATTAGACGTTCAACGGATGAGTCGCTATGTTATGGTTACACATTATACGTTCAACGAATGAGTCGAGATGTTAGGGTTGGACGTTAGACGTTCAACGGATGAGTCTATATGTTATGGTTACACATTAGACGTTCAATGATGAGTCTATATGTTATGGTTACACATTAGACGTTCAAAGGATGAGTCGCTATGCTATGGTTACACATTAGGGTTACACATTAAACGTTCAACGGATGAGTCGATATGTTAGGGTTGGACATTAGACGTTCAACGGATGAGTCTATATGTTATGGTTACACATTAGACATTCAACGGATGAGTCTATATGTTATGGTTACACATTAGACGTTCAACGGATGAGTCGCTATGTTATGGTTACACATTAGACGTTCAACCGATGAGTCGATATGTTAGGGTTGGACATTAGACGTTCAACGGATGAGTCTCTATGTTATGGTTACACATTAGACGTTCAACGGATGAGTCGATATGTTAGGGTTGGACATTAGACGTTCAACGGATGAGTCGCTATGTTACGGTTACACATTAGACGTTCAGCGGATGAGTCGGTATGTTATGGTTACACATTAGACGTTCAACGGATGAGTCGCTATGTTATGGTTACACATTTGACGTTCAACGGATGAGTCGATATGTTAGGGTTGGACATTAGACGTTCAATGGATGAGTCGCTATGTTATGGTTACACATTAGACGTTCAACGGATGAGTCACTATGTTATGGTTACACATTAGACGTTCAACGAATGAGTCGATATGTTAGGGTTGGACATTATACGTTCAACGGATGAGTCGATATGTTAGGGTTAGACATTAGACGTTCAACGGATGAGTCACTATGTTATGGTTACACATTAGACGTTCAACGGATGAGTCACTATGTTATGGTTACACATTAGACGTTCAACGAATGAGTCGATATGTTAGGGTTGGACATTATACGTTCAACGGATGAGTCGATATGTTAGGGTTTGACATTAGACGTTCAACGGATGAGTCGCTATGTTATGGTTAAACATTAGACGTTCAACGGATGAGTCGCTATGTTATGGTTACACATTATACGTTCAACGAATGAGTCGAGATGTTAGGGTTGGACGTTAGACGTTCAACGGATGAGTCTATATGTTATGGTTACAAATTAGACATTCAATGGATGAGTCTATATGTTATGGTTACACATTAGACGTTCATAGGATGAGTCGCTATGTTATGGTTACACATTAGACATTCAACCGATGAGTCGATATGTTAGGGTTGGACATTAGACGTTCAACGGATGAGTCTCTATGTTATGGTTACACATTATACGTTCAACGGATGAGTCGATATGTTAGGGTTGGACATTAGACGTTCAACGGATGAGTCGCTATGTTACGGTTACACATTAGACGTTCAACGGATGAGTCGCTATGTTATGGTTACACCTTAGACGTTCAACGGATGAGTCGATATGTTAGGGTTGGCCATTAGACGTTCAACGGATGAGTCTATATGTTATGGTTACACATTAGTCGTTCAACGGATGAGTCTATATGTTTTGGTTACACAATACACATTAGATGTTCAACGGATGAGTCGCTATTTTATGGTTACACATTAGGGTTACACATTAGACGTTCAACGGATGAGTCGATATGTTAGGGTTGGACATTAGACGTTCAAAGGATGAGTCGCTATGTTACGGTCACACATTAGACGTTCAACGGATGAGTCGCTATGTTATGGTTACACATTAGACGTTCAACGAATGAGTCGATATCTTAGGGTTGGATGTTAGACGTTCAACGGATGAGTCTATATGTTATGGTTACACATTAGACGTTCAATGGATGAGTCTATATGTTATGGTTACACATTAGACGTTCAAAGGATGAGTCGCTATGCTATGGTTACACATTAGGGTTGGACATTAGACGTTCAATGGATGAGTTTATATGTTATGGTTACACATTAGACATTCAACGGATGAGTCTATATGTTATGGTTACACATTAGACGTTCAACGGATGAGTCGCTATGTTAGGGTTACACATTAGTCGTTCAACCGATGAGTCGATATGTTACGGTTGGACATTAGACGTTCAACGGATGAGTCTCTATGTTATGGTTACACATTAGACGTTCAACGGATGAGTTGATATGTTAGGGTTGGACATTAGACGTTCAACGGATGAGTTGCTATGTTACGGTTACACATTAGACGTTCAGCGGATGAGTCGCTATGTTATGGTTACACATTAGACGTTCAACGGATGAGTCGCTATGTTATGGTTACACATTAGACGTTCAACGGATGAGTCGATATGTTAGGGTTGGACATTAGACGTTCAACGGATGAGTCACTATGTTATGGTTACACATTAGACGTTCAACGGATGAGTTGATATGTTAGGGTTGGACATTAGACGTTCAACGGATGAGTTGCTATGTTACGGTTACACATTAGACGTTCAGCGGATGAGTCGCTATGTTATGGTTACACATTAGACGTTCAACGGATGAGTCGCTATGTTATGGTTACACATTAGACGTTCAACGGATGAGTCGATATGTTAGGGTTGGACATTAGACGTTCAACGGATGAGTCACTATGTTATGGTTACACATTAGACGTTCAACGGATGAGTCGATATGTTAGGGTTAGACATTAGACGTTCAACGGATGAGTCGCTATGTTATGGTTACACATTAGACGTTCAACGGATGAGTCACTATGTTATGGTTACACATTAGACGTTCAACGAATGAGTCGATATGTTAGGGTTGGACATTATACGTTCAACGGATGAGTCGATATGTTAGGGTTTGACATTAGACGTTCAACGGATGAGTCGCTATGTTATGGTTAAACATTAGACGTTCAACGGATGAGTCGCTATGTTATGGTTACACATTATACGTTCAACGAATGAGTCGAGATGTTAGGGTTGGACGTTAGACGTTCAACGGATGAGTCTATATGTTATGGTTACACATTAGACGTTCAATGGATGAGTCTATATGTTATGGTTACACATTAGACGTTCAAAGGATGAGTCGCTATGCTATGGTTACACATTAGGGTTACACATTAAACGTTCAACGGATGAGTCGATATGTTAGGGTTGGACATTAGACGTTCAACGGATGAGTCTCTATGTTATGGTTACACAATAGACATTCAACGGATGAGTCTATATGTTATGGTTACACATTAGACGTTCAACGGATGAGTCGCTATGTTATGGTTACACATTAGACGTTCAACCGATGAGTCGATATGTTAGGGTTGGACATTAGACGTTCAACGGATGAGTCTCTATGTTATGGTTACACATTAGACGTTCAACGGATGAGTCGATATGTTAGGGTTACACATTAGACGTTCAACGGATGAGTCGCTATGTTATGGTTACACATTAGACGTTCAACGGATGAGTCGCTATGTTAGGGTTACACATTAGACGTTCAACCGATGAGTCGATATGTTACGGTTGGACATTAGACGTTCAACGGATGAGTCTCTATGTTATGGTTACACATTAGACGTTCAACGGATGAGTCGATATGTTAGGGTTGGACATTAGACGTTCAACGGATAAGTCGCTATGTTACGGTTACACATTAGACGTTCAGCGGATGAGTCGCTATGTTATGGTTACACATTAGACGTTCAACGGATGAGTCGCTATGTTATGGTTACACATTTGACGTTCAACGGATGAGTCGATATGTTAGGGTTGGACATTAGACGTTCAATGGATGAGTCGCTATGTTATGGTTACACATTAGACTTTCAACGGATGAGTCGATATGTTAGGGTTAGACATTAGACGTTCAACGGATGAGTCGCTATGTTATGGTTACACATTAGACGTTCAACGGATGAGTCACTATGTTATGGTTACACATTAGACGTTCAACGAATGAGTCGATATGTTAGGGTTGGACATTATACGTTCAACGGATGAGTCGATATGTTAGGGTTTGACATTAGACGTTCAACGGATGAGTCGCTATGTTATGGTTAAACATTAGACGTTCAACGGATGAGTCGCTATGTTACGGTTACACATTATACGTTCAACGAATGAGTCGAGATGTTAGGGTTGGACGTTAGACGTTCAACGGATGAGTCTATATGTTATGGTTACACATTAGACGTTCAATGATGAGTCTATATGTTATGGTTACACATTAGACGTTCAAAGGATGAGTCGCTATGCTATGGTTACACATTAGGGTTACACATTAAACGTTCAACGGATGAGTCGATATGTTAGGGTTGGACATTAGACGTTCAACGGATGAGTCTATATGTTATGGTTACACATTAGACATTCAACGGATGAGTCTATATGTTATGGTTACACATTAGACGTTCAACGGATGAGTCGCTATGTTATGGTTACACATTAGACGTTCAACCGATGAGTCGATATGTTAGGGTTGGACATTAGACGTTCAACGGATGAGTCTCTATGTTATGGTTACACATTAGACGTTCAACGGATGAGTCGATATGTTAGGGTTGGACATTAGACGTTCAACGGATGAGTCGCTATGTTACGGTTACACATTAGACGTTCAGCGGATGAGTCGCTATGTTATGGTTACACATTAGACGTTCAACGGATGAGTCGCTATGTTATGGTTACACATTTGACGTTCAACGGATGAGTCGATATGTTAGGGTTGGACATTAGACGTTCAATGGATGAGTCGCTATGTTATGGTTACACATTAGACGTTCAACGGATGAGTCACTATGTTATGGTTACACATTAGACGTTCAACGAATGAGTCGATATGTTAGGGTTGGACATTATACGTTCAACGGATGAGTCGATATGTTAGGGTTAGACATTAGACGTTCAACGGATGAGTCGCTATGTTATGGTTACACATTAGACGTTCAACGGATGAGTCACTATGTTATGGTTACACATTAGACGTTCAACGAATGAGTCGATATGTTAGGGTTGGACATTATACGTTCAACGGATGAGTCGATATGTTAGGGTTTGACATTAGACGTTCAACGGATGAGTCGCTATGTTATGGTTAAACATTAGACGTTCAACGGATGAGTCGCTATGTTATGGTTACACATTATACGTTCAACGAATGAGTCGAGATGTTAGGGTTGGACGTTAGACGTTCAACGGATGAGTCTATATGTTATGGTTACACATTAGACGTTCAATGGATGAGTCTATATGTTATGGTTACACATTAGACGTTCATAGGATGAGTCGCTATGTTATGGTTACACATTAGACATTCAACCGATGAGTCGATATGTTAGGGTTGGACATTAGACGTTCAACGGATGAGTCTCTATGTTATGGTTACACATTATACGTTCAACGGATGAGTCGATATGTTAGGGTTGGACATTAGACGTTCAACGGATGAGTCGCTATGTTACGGTTACACATTAGACGTTCAACGGATGAGTCGCTATGTTATGGTTACACCTTAGACGTTCAACGGATGAGTCGATATGTTAGGGTTGGCCATTAGACGTTCAACGGATGAGTCTATATGTTATGGTTACACATTAGTCGTTCAACGGATGAGTCTATATGTTTTGGTTACACAATACACATTAGATGTTCAACGGATGAGTCGCTATTTTATGGTTACACATTAGGGTTACACATTAGACGTTCAACGGATGAGTCGATATGTTAGGGTTGGACATTAGACGTTCAAAGGATGAGTCGCTATGTTACGGTCACACATTAGACGTTCAACGGATGAGTCGCTATGTTATGGTTACACATTAGACGTTCAACGAATGAGTCGATATCTTAGGGTTGGATGTTAGACGTTCAACGGATGAGTCTATATGTTATGGTTACACATTAGACGTTCAATGGATGAGTCTATATGTTATGGTTACACATTAGACGTTCAAAGGATGAGTCGCTATGCTATGGTTACACATTAGGGTTGGACATTAGACGTTCAATGGATGAGTTTATATGTTATGGTTACACATTAGACATTCAACGGATGAGTCTATATGTTATGGTTACACATTAGACGTTCAACGGATGAGTCGCTATGTTAGGGTTACACATTAGTCGTTCAACCGATGAGTCGATATGTTACGGTTGGACATTAGACGTTCAACGGATGAGTCTCTATGTTATGGTTACACATTAGACGTTCAACGGATGAGTTGATATGTTAGGGTTGGACATTAGACGTTCAACGGATGAGTTGCTATGTTACGGTTACACATTAGACGTTCAGCGGATGAGTCGCTATGTTATGGTTACACATTAGACGTTCAACGGATGAGTCGCTATGTTATGGTTACACATTAGACGTTCAACGGATGAGTCGATATGTTAGGGTTGGACATTAGACGTTCAACGGATGAGTCACTATGTTATGGTTACACATTAGACGTTCAACGGATGAGTCGATATGTTAGGGTTAGACATTAGACGTTCAACGGATGAGTCGCTATGTTATGGTTACACATTAGACGTTCAACGGATGAGTCACTATGTTATGGTTACACATTAGACGTTCAACGAATGAGTCGATATGTTAGGGTTGGACATTATACGTTCAACGGATGAGTCGATATGTTAGGGTTTGACATTAGACGTTCAACGGATGAGTCGCTATGTTATGGTTAAACATTAGACGTTCAACGGATGAGTCGCTATGTTATGGTTACACATTATACGTTCAACGAATGAGTCGAGATGTTAGGGTTGGACG
This sequence comes from Artemisia argyi, assembly GCA_030686995.1. NCBI lineage: Eukaryota > Viridiplantae > Streptophyta > Magnoliopsida > Asterales > Asteraceae > Artemisia > Artemisia argyi. Next base: position 8,371,083 of record CM060705.1, read on the forward strand.
TTAGACGTTCAACGGATGAGTCTATATGTTATGGTTACACATTAGACGTTCAATGGATGAGTCTATATGTTATGGTTACACATTAGACGTTCAAAGGATGAGTCGCTATGCTATGGTTACACATTAGGGTTACACATTAAACGTTCAACGGATGAGTCGATATGTTAGGGTTGGACATTAGACGTTCAACGGATGAGTCTCTATGTTATGGTTACACAATAGACATTCAACGGATGAGTCTATATGTTATGGTTACACATTAGACGTTCAACGGATGAGTCGCTATGTTATGGTTACACATTAGACGTTCAACCGATGAGTCGATATGTTAGGGTTGGACATTAGACGTTCAACGGATGAGTCTCTATGTTATGGTTACACATTAGACGTTCAACGGATGAGTCGATATGTTAGGGTTGGACATTAGACGTTCAACGGATGAGTCGCTATGTTACGGTTACACATTAGACGTTCAACGGATGAGTCGCTATGTTATGGTTACACCTTAGACGTTCAACGGATGAGTCGATATGTTAGGGTTGGCCATTAGACGTTCAACGGATTAGTCTATATGTTATGGTTACACATTAGTCGTTCAATGGATGAGTCTATATGTTTTGGTTACACAATACACATTAGATGTTCAACGGATGAGTCGCTATTTTATGGTTACACATTATACGTTCAACGGATGAGTCGGTATGTTAGGGTTGGACATTAGACGTTCAACGGATGAGTCTATATGTTTTGGTTACACATTAGACGTTCAACGGATGAGTCGCTATGTTATAGTTACACATTAGACATTCAACCGATGAGTCGATATGTTAGGGTTGGACATTAGACGTTCAACGGATGAGTCTCTGTATTATGGTTACACATTAGACGTTCAACGGATGAGTCGGTATGTTAGGGTTGGACATTAGACGTTCAACGGATGAGTCTATATGTTATGGTTACACATTAGACGTTCAACGGATGAGTCGCTATGTTATGGTTACACATTAGACGTTCAACGGATGACTCGATATGTTAGGGTTGGACATTAGACGTTCAACGGATGAGTCTCTATGTTATAGTTACACATTAGACGTTCAACGGATGAGTCGATATGTTAGGGTTGGACATTAGACGTTCAACGGATGAGTCGCTATGTTACGGTTACACATTAGACGTTCAATGGATGAGTCGCTATGTTATGGTTACACATTAGACGTTCAACGGATGAGCCGATATGTTAGGGTTGGGCATTAGACGTTCAACGGATGAGTCTATATGTTATGGTTACACATTAGACGTTCAAAGGATGAGTCTATATGTTATGGTTACGCATTAGACGTTCAACGGATGAGTCGCTATGTTATGGTTACACATTAGACGTTCAACGGATGAGTCGATATGTTAGGGTTGGACATTAGATGTTCACCGGATGAGTCTCCATGTTATAGTTACACATTAGACGTTCAACAGATGAGTCAATATGTTAGGGTTGGACATTAGACGTTCAACGGATGAGTCGCTATGTTACGGTTTTACATTAGACGTTCAACGGATGAGTCGCTATGTTATGGTTACACATTAGACGTTCAACGGATGAGTCGATATGTTAGGGTTGGACATTAGACGTTCAACGGATGAGTCGATATGTTAGGGTTGGCCATTAGACGCTCAACGGATGAGTCTATATGTTTTGGTTACACAATACACATTAGATGTTCAACGGATGAGTCGGTATGTTAGGGTTGGACATTAGACGTTCAACGGATGAGTCTATATGTTATGGTTATACATTAGACGTTCAACGGATGAGTCTATATGTTATGGTTACACATTAGACGTTCAACGGATGAGTCGCTATGTTATGGTTACACATTAGACGTTCAACGGATGAGTCGATATGTTAGGGTTGGACATTAGACGTTCAACGGATGAGTCGCTATGTTATGGTTACACATTAGACGTTCAACGGATGAGTCGATATGTTAGGGTTGGACATTAGACGTTCAAAGGATGAGTCGCTATGTTACGGTCACACCTTAGACGTTCAACGGATGAGTCGCAATGTTATGGTTACACATTAGACGTTCAACGAATGAGTCGATATGTTAGGGTTGGACGTTAGACGTTCAACGGATGAGTCTATATGTTATGGTTACACATTAGACGTTCAATGGATGAGTCTATATGTTATGGTTACACATTAGACGTTCAAAGGATGAGTCGCTATGCTATGGTTACACATTAGGGTTGGACATTAGACGTTCAATGGATGAGTCTATATGTTATGGTTACACATTAGACATTCAACGGATGAGTCTATATGTTATGGTTACACATTAGACGTTCAACGGATGAGTCGCTATGTTAGGGTTACACATTAGACGTTCAACCGATGAGTCGATATGTTACGGTTGGACATTAGACGTTCAACGGATGAGTCTCTATGTTATGGTTACACATTAGACGTTCAACGGATGAGTCGATATGTTAGGGTTGGACATTAGACGTTCAACGGATGAGTCGCTATGTTACGGTTACACATTAGACGTTCAGCGGATGAGTCGCTATGTTATGGTTACACATTAGACGTTCAACGGATGAGTCGATATGTTAGGGTTGGCCATTATGTAACACCCCCAATTCATGGTTGCAGCGGAATTCAAATTGGGTGTTACTCGACGGCACAATAGTCACAATAATAGAAAACGAACTCCAATTGAGTCGTTTTAAAAGATTTATCATTCAAATTGTATAAATATCAGAGATTACAAAATGAGGTCCCAATTGGTTCCATGTTTACAATGTATAATAAATGAGTTTTGAATGATAATAAAATTTATAGCCCTCTTGAGTATCCGTGTCCTTCCGTGCCATCCTTGATCGTCATGAACCTGAAATACATGCTTGAGAGGTCAACACAAAGGTTGAGTGATATTCATAGAGTTTGTTAAATGTTTGAACACAATATGTTGGTAGTGTGAGTTATGGACTCACACCAATGTTTGGAAAACAAAACAGGCAGGCTACGTTATTATACGCCCGGAACATGTATTATACACTAAGCTTATGACACCATAACGTTAACGTGTACCAATATCGATCGGCAGATTTATCCCGGTAGGTACTTTGCTAACATACCTAAATCTCAAATATTAATGCATTTGTTTGAACTTAGTCAATACAAATAGGATTCGTCAATCCCAATAGGCCTATTCACAATATTCGCGCTCACTATTGCTAGTGATTAAATGGTTCATAATAAAGGATATCGGTTTAGCAAGGCTGGTACTTAGTGATAATAAACAATCAGGCAAGCATACAATTTAAAAACATTGTGCTCGGTTAAAATAGCATGTATTTCCCCCAAGGGTTTGTAAAACAATTAAGTAATCGAAAGTGGGGCTATGAACTCATCTTAAGTAAGATAGCAAGTAATGAATGTAACGGTTGAATCGTGAAGGTTCTATGAGCAACCTATAATAGAATGTCGCGACTTAGGATTGGAGTAAAGAATATGAAGTAGTGCCTATATATATATATATCTTGCATTTAGTCCATGATGTGGTATGATGTATATTGTAAGTCTTTGAAAGTAATGATTCATGAAACATGTATGTTTTGTATATCGTTTACTACCGTTCGGGCCGACATAATTCAGAAGTCATGTTAGTAAGCGTTCGAGGAGCCAGGACACTTTAACTCGTAAATCCACAACTCAACTCGATGGCTTACATAATGAACTCCTCACATGAGGCTCCCTACTATTGTAGTAGTTGATGAAATATATAGATATAAGTTTTGATCCGAAAAGTTACATGTCCGATACTTGAATAAACTTAGGAAAGTTTATTTGTACATGAAGATTGTTATTAGAGGTAGTTTCATAAGTCTTGAATGACCATTTTCTCTTGGTAAAATCTCATGGTTTCCTTTTAAGTGAAGTAGATCCAAATTGCTTGTTCAAGTTATCGCCTAAGTCATTGTTTCATGTTTATGCCTATGTAAGTTGGTATGGTCACTTCGTCATGGCCTAACCATGACCTTTGGTCCTTGTTCCAAGGTCATGAGACACAACCTTGTCTCTAGCCATGGTTGTGGTCTTGATTATAGGTCATAAGACCTCTTGTTCCTTTTAAAGTATAACCATAATCTAGTGACTTTCGCCTAAAAATGGGCTGTTTAGAATTTGAACAATTTTATCACTCGGAAAGCGTTTTTAGGGCTCGAGCTTCTTTTATGCTAAACAAAAACGTCGTTCCGGACAACTTTCGTGTTTTAACTTTTTGATGAATCGGAACAGAAGTGGGACTTTCAAAACCCAAATTTGATCAGAATGGTATTTGGCAGTTTGCCGCAAAGTTTTGGTAACTTCAAATGGGCGTAACTTTTGACTCGTATACTCGTTTTAGGTGGTTCAAATTGATATGGTTTCCTTGTTAAGTCCTCTACTGTAATATGTAATGATCCAACATCATATTTTTACCATTTTGATCAGGTCTTACCAAGAAAGTCACTAGTTTACTTGTTTTAGTAACTTGTTGTAACAATCAATAACAATAACTTGTTTTGCTCACTTTTATACATCATGGACATAACTACAAGACATAATATAGCAAGAATAACATGTAAATAACATGAACATGATTATTTAACAAGAATCAAGTTAGGGTTTGGCTCACAACTTTTGGCTTTCAAAGATGAAAGGAAGTTAACATGTAAGGATAGGACTTTGATAGACTTGCTTCAACCCACTTCACTTCATGCAATCTTTCTACCCTTGTAATCTTGAAAGATGGATGATGAAGGTTGAGGTGACTTGAGTGGATTCAAACTCAAGAGAAATCACCAAGTATACGAAGTTATGGAAGTGTTTGATGAATGATAACCTAACTAGAGTTTCTACCTTGAACTTGCACTTGAATCATGCATGAAACTAGAAGGAAATGAGCAAAGTATGGAAGGGTTTTGGGGGTTGGAGGTGCACGGCACAAAGGGGAGGGGAGGGGGGTATTTATAGGTCCATTGAGGAGGTTAGGAAGCTTACTAGGAAAGTGTTACAACTTGGTGACCAAGTTGTAAATAAGTGTTGATTTAAGGGTAAATTCATGAGATGAAGCCACATGGGTGTGACTCCCCCCTCCTAGGGCGGTTCATGAGTCTTGGAGAGAAAGGGTTAGACTTTTCTTGGTATTATCCAAGATACTTGGTTAGTTTTGACTCCGGGAAATGCCAATCGTAAATGATTAAGCCTCAAAACGTAAAATCGGGTGTCGTAAAATTATGGAACTTGAAAGTATTGTTAAACATGTCCATATAGTCCATAATAAAATATAAAATGAGTGGTAGGATCTATCGGGTGCTAAAACCCTGCTAAAAACTGGAAACACGGGTCTAAAACGCGTAATACGTAAAATGTACGAATATTGCGTAAAATTGAGAAAAGTAAAATATTACTTTTCTAATAGGTTATAAATGATTTAAAATGACTTATAATGTCTAGACTGGGCTCAGTCTAGTGTCGGTTGGTATTATATGTCTTTTAGACATCAAACCGTAAGCCTAAAAATCAAGGAATGACTTATAACATCAAGGGATGATTTTTGGTCAATGGAGGAGGGAAAAATATGTTGACTTTTTCTAATAAGTTGAAAACTCGAATCGTCTTAGAAACGCGTTTTGTGGTCTAACGGTTAATCGCCCATACGGTTAAGCGTGCTCATGCGAGAGTAGTACTGGCTTGGGTGACCGGCCGGGAAGTCTTTGGTCATGTTTTTCTCAGTCACGATTAATTCTCAAATAAATCATGAGTGTGTCAAACATTTTTCTGATGCGGGGTCACTTAACGCGGTCGAGTTTCGTTGTACGTAGAATTTCTGAATGACGTTTTACCCTAAAACGTGTAATTCCTTAATAACTTTCACGAAAATGATCTGACGAATGTCAAACATTTAATTTGCCATGAAAATGATTTATCACTCGAGAATATCAAATAAAAATCAACTTTCGGGAAAGTTTCGGGAAAAATGAATAGTAAAAGTGAATAGTGAAATTTTTCGGGAATGGTAATTAACCTGAAATTGCGAATTGTTACACATTAGACGTTCAACGGATGAGTCTACATGTTATGGTTACACATTAGACGTTCAACGGATGAGTCTATATGTTTTGGTTACACAATACACATTAGATGTTCAACGGATGAGTCGCTATTTTATGGTTACACATTAGGGTTACTCATTAGACGTTCAACGGATGAGTCGGTTTGTTAGGGTTGGACATTAGACGTTCAACGGATGAGTCTATATGTTATGGTTACACATTAGACGTTCAACGGATGAGTCGCTATGTTATGGTTACACATTAGACGTTCAACGGATGAGTCGATATGTTAGGGTTGGACATTAGACGTTCAACCGATGAGTCTCTATGAAATAGTTACACATTAGACGTTCAACGGATGAGTCGATATGCTAGGGTTGGACATTAGAGGTTCAACGGATGAGTCTCTATGTTATGGTTACACATTAGACGTTCAACGGATGAGCCGATATGTTAGGGTTGGGCATTAGACGTTCAACGGATGAGTCTATATGTTATGGTTACACATTAGACGTTCAACGGATGAGTCTATATGTTATGGTTACACATTAGACGTTCAACGGATGAGTCGCTATGTTATGGTTACACATTAGACGTTCAACGGATGAGTCGATATGTTAGGGTTGGACATTAGATGTTCACCGGATGAGTCTCCATGTTATAGTTACACATTAGACGTTCAACAGATGAGTCGATATGTTAGGGTTGGACATTAGACGTTCAACGGATGAGTCGCTATGTTACGGTTTCACATTAGACGTTCAACGGATGAGTCGCTATGTTATGGTTACACATTAGACGTTCAACGGATGAGTCGATATGTTAGGGTTGGCCATTAGACGCTCAACGGATGAGTCTATATATTTTGGTTACACAATACACATTAGATGTTCAACGGATGAGTCACTATGTTATGGTTACACATTAAGGTTACACATTAGATGTTCAACGGATGAGTCGGTATGTTAGGGTTGGACATTAGATGTTCAACGGATGAGTCTATATGTTATGGTTATACATTAGACGTTCAACGGATGAGTCTATATGTTATGGTTACACATTAGACGTTCAACGGATGAGTCGCTATGTTATGGTTACACATTAGACGTTCAACGGATGAGTCGATATGTTAGGGTTGGACATTAGACATTCAACGGATGAGTCTCTATGTAATAGTTACACATTAGACGTTCAACGGATGAGTCGATATGTTAGGGTTGGACATTAGACGTTCAACGGATGAGTCTCTTTGTTATGGTTACACATTAGACGTTCAACGGAAGAGCCGATATGTTAGGGTTGGGCATTAGACGTTCAACGGATGAGTCTATATGTTATGGTTACACATTAGACGTTCAACGGATGAGTCTATATGTTATGGTTACACATTAGACGTTCAACGGATGAGTCGCTATGTTATGGTTACACATTAGACGTTCAACGGATGAGTCGATATGTTAGGGTTGGACATTAGATGTTCACCGGATGAGTCTCAATGTTATAGTTACACATTAGACGTTCAACAGATGAGTCGATATGTTAGGGTTGGACATTAGACGTTCAACGGATGAGTCGCTATGTTACGGTTTCACATTAGACGTTCAACGGATGAGTCGCTATGTTATGGTTACACATTAGACGTTCAACGGATGAGTCGATATGTTAGAGTTGGCCATTAGACGCTCAACGGATGAGTCTATATATTTTGGTTACACAATACACATTAGATGTTCAACGGATGAGTCGCTATGTTATGGTTACACATTAAGGTTACACATTAGATGTTCAACGGATGAGTCGGTATGTTAGGGTTGGACATTAGATGTTCAACGGATGAGTCTATATGTTATGGTTATACATTAGACGTTCAACGGATGAGTCTATATGTTATGGTTACACATTAGACGTTCAACGGATGAGTCGCTATGTTATGGTTACACATTAGACGTTCAACGGATGAGTCGATATGTTAGGTTTGGACATTAGACGTTCAACGGATGAGTCACTATGTTATGGTTACACATTAGACATTCAACGGATGAGTCGATATGTTAGGGTTGGACATTAGACGTTCAAAGGATGAGTCGCTATGTTACGGTTACATATTAGACGTTCAACGGATGAGTCGCTATGTTATGGTTACACATTAGACGTTCAACGAATGAGTCGATATGTTAGGGTTGGACGTTAGACGTTCAACGGATGAGTCTATATGTTACGGTTACACATTAGACGTTCAATGGATGAGTCGCTATGCTATTGTTACACATTAGGGTTGGAAATTAGACGTTCAATGGATGAGTCTATATGTTATGGTTACACATTAGACATTCAACGGATGAGTCGCTATGTTAGGGTTACACATTAGACGTTCAACCGATGAGTCGATATGTTACGGTTGGACATTAGACGTTCAACGGATGAGTCTCTATGTTATGGTTACACATTAGACGTTCAACGGATGAGTCGATATGTTAGGGTTGGACATTAGACGTTCAACGGATGAGTCGCTATGTTACGGTTACACATTAGACGTTCAGCGGATGAGTCGCTATGTTATGGTTACACATTAGACGTTCAACGGATGAGTCGATATGTTAGGGTTGGCCATTAGACGTTCAACGGATGAGTCTATATGTTTTGGTTACATAATACACATTAGATGTTCAACGGATGAGTCGCTATTTTATGGTTACACATTAGGGTTACTCATTAGACGTTCAACGGATGAGTCGGTTTGTTAGGGTTGGACATTAGACGTTCAACGGATGAGTCTATATGTTATGGTTACACATTAGACGTTCAACGGATGAGTCTATATGTTATGGTTACACATTAGACGTTCAACGGATGAGTCGCTATGATATGGTTACACATTAGACGTTCAACGGATGAGTCGATATGTTAGGGTTGGACATTAGACGTTCAACCGATGAGTCTCTATGTAATAGTTACACATTAGACGTTCAACGGATGAGTCGATATGTTACGGTTGGACATAAGACGTTCAACGGATGAGTCTCTATGTTATGGTTACACATTAGACGTTCAACGGATGAGTCGGTATGTTAGGGTTGGACTTTAGACGTTCAATGGATGAGTCTATGTGTTATGGTTAAACATTAGACGTTCAACGGATGAGTCACTATGTTATGGTTACACATTAGACGTTCAACGGATGAGTCGATATGTTAGGGTTGGACATTAGACGTTCAACGGATGAGTCTATATGTTATGGTTACACATTAGACGTTCAATGGATGAGTCGCTATGTTTTAGTTACACATTAGACGTTCAACGGATGAGTCGATATGTTAGGGTTGGACATTAGACGTTCAACGGATGAGCCGCTATGTTACGGTTACACATTAGACGTTCAACGGATGAGTCGCTATGTTATGGTTACACATTAGACGTTCAACGGATGAGTCGATATATTAGGGTAGGCCATTAGACGCTCAACGGATGAGTCTATATGTTTTGGTTACACAATACACATTCGATGTTCAACGGATGAGTCGCTATGTTATGGTTACACATTAAGGTTACACATTAGATGTTCAACGGATGAGTCGGTATGTTAGGGTTGGACATTAGACGTTCAACGGAAGAGTCTATATGTTATGGTTATACATTAGACGTTCAACGGATGAGTCTATATGTTATGGTTACACATTAGACGTTCAATGGATGAGTCGCTATGTTATGGTTACACATTAGATGTTCAACGGATGAGTCGGTATGTTAGGGTTGGACATTAGATGTTCAACGGATGAGTCTATATGTTATGGTTATACATTAGACGTTCAACGGATGAGTCTATATGTTATGGTTACACATTAGACGTTCAACGGATGAGTCGCTATGTTATGGTTACACATTAGATGTTCAACGGATGAGTCGATATGTTAGGTTTGGACATTAGACGTTCAACGGATGAGTCGCTATGTTATGGTTACACATTAGACGTTCAACGGATGAGTCGATATGTTAGGGTTGGACATTAGACGTTCAAAGGATGAGTCGCTATGTTACGGTTACACATTAGACGTTCAACGGATGAGTCGCTATGTTATGGTTACACATTAGACGTTCAACGAATGAGTCGATATGTTAGGGTTGGACGTTAGACGTTCAACGGATGAGTCTATATGTTACGGTTACACATTAGACGTTTAATGGATGAGTCTATATGTTATGGTTACACATTAGACGTTCAAAGGATGAGTCGCTATGCTATTGTTACACATTAGGGTTGGACATTAGACGTTCAATAGATGAGTCTATATGTTATGGTTACACATTAGACATTCAACGGATGAGTCGCTATGTTAGGGTTACACATTAGACGTTCAACCGATGAGTCGATATGTTACGGTTGGACATTAGACGTTCAACGGATGAGTCTCTATGTTATGGTTACACATTAGACGTTCAACGGATGAGTCGATATGTTAGGGTTGGACATTAGACGTTCAACGGATGAGTCGCTATGTTACGGTTATACATTAGACGTTCAGCGGATGAGTCGCTATGTTATGGTTACACATTAGACGTTCAACGAATGAGTCGCTATGTTATGGTTACACATTAGACGTTCAACGGATGAGTCGATATGTTAGGGTTGGCCATTAGACGTTCAACGGATGAGTCTACATGTTATGGTTACACATTAGACGTTCAACGGATGAGTCTATATGTTTTGGTTACACAATACACAATAGATGTTCAACGGATGAGTCGCTATTTTATGGTTACACATTAGGGTTACTCATTAGACGTTCAACGGATGAGTCGGTATGTTAGGTTTGGACATTAGACATTCAACGGATGAATCTATATGTTATGGTTACACATTAGACGTTCAACGGATGAGTCTATATGTTATGGTTACACATTAGACGTTCAACGGATGAGTCGCTATGTTATGGTTACACATTAGACGTTCAACGGATGAGTCGATATGTTAGGGTTGGACATTAGACGTTCAACGGATGAGTCTCTATGTAATAGTTACACATTAGACATTCAACGGATGAGTTGATATGTTAGGGTTGGACATTAGACGTTCAACGGATGAGTCTCTATGTTATGGTTACACATTAGACGTTCAACGGATGAGTCGGTATGTTAGGGTTGGACATTAGACGTTCAACGGATGAGTCAATATGTTATGGTTCCACATTAGACGTTCAACGGATGAGTCGCTATGTTATGGTTACACATTAGACGTTCAACGGATGAGTCGATATGTTAGGGTTGGACATTTGACGTTCAACGGATGAGTCTCTATGTTATAGTTACACATTATACGTTCAACGGATGAGTCGATATGTTAGGGTTGGACATTAGACGTTCAACGGATGAGTCGCTATGTTAAGGTTACAGATTAGACGTTCAATGGATGAGTCGCTATGTTATGGTTACACATTAGACGTTCAACGGATGAGCCGATATGTTAGGGTTAGGCATTAGACGTTCAACGGATGAGTCTATATGTTATGGTTACACATTAGATGTTCAACGGATGAGTCTATATGTTATGGTTACACATTAGACGTTCAACGGATGAGTCGCTATGTTATGGTTACACATTAGACGTTCAACGGATGAGTCGATATGTTAGGGTTGGACATTAGATGTTCACCGGATGAGTCTCCATGTTATAGTTACACATTAGACGTTCAACAGATGAGTCGATATGTTAGGGTTGGACATTAGACGTTCAACGGATGAGTCGCTATGTTAAGGTTACACATTAGACGTTCAACGGATGAGTCGCTATGTTATGGTTACACATTAGACGTTCAACGGATGAGTTGATATGTTTGGGTTGGCCATTAGACGCTCAACGGATGAGTCTATATGTTTTGGTTACACAACACACATTAGATGTTCAACGGATGAGTCGCTATGTTATGGTTACACAATAAGGTTACACATTAGATGTTCAGCGGATGAGTCGTTATGTTAGGGTTGGACATTAGACGTTCAACGGATGAGTCTATATGTTATGGTTATACATTAGACGTTCAACGGATGAGTCTATATGTTATGGTTACACATTAGACGTTCAACGGATGAGTCGCTATGTTATGGTTACACATTAGACGTTCAACGGATGAGTCGATATGTTAGGGTTGGACATTAGACGTTCAACGGATGAGTCTATATGTTATGGTTACACATTAGACGTTCAACGGATGAGTCGCTATGTTATGGTTACACATTAGACGTTCAACGGATGAGTCGATATGTTAGGGTTGGACATTAGACGTTCAAAGGATGAGTCGCTATGTTACGGTTACACATTAGACGTTCAACGGATGAGTCGCTATGTTATGGTTACACATTAGACGTTCAACGAATGAGTCAATATGTTAGGGTTGGACGTTAGACGTTCAACGGATGAGTCTATATGTTATGGTTAGACATTAGACGTTCAATGGATGAGTCTATATGTTATGGTTACACATTAGACGTTCAAAGGATGAGTCGCTATGCTATGGTTACACATTAGGGTTGGACATTAGACGTTCAATGGATGAGTCTATATGTTATGGTTACACATTAGACATTCAACGGATGAGTCTATATGTTATGGTTACACATTAGACGTTCAACGGATGAGTCGCTATGGTAGGGTTACACATTAGACGTTCAACCGATGAGTCGATATGTTACGGTTGGACATTAGACGTTCAACGGATGAGTCGCTATGTTACGGTTACACATTAGACGTTCAGCGGATGAGTCGCTATGTTATGGTTACACATTAGACGTTCAACGGATGAGTCGATATGTTAGGGTTGGCCATTAGACGTTCAACGGATGAGTCTACATGTTATGGTTACATATTAGACGTTCAACGGATGAGTCTATATGTTTTGGTTACACAATACACATTAGATGTTCAACGGATGAGTCGCTATTTTATGGTTAGACATTAGGGTTACTCATTAGACGTTCAACGGATGAGTCGGTATGTTAGGGTTGGACATTAGACGTTCAACGGATGAGTCTATATGTTATGGTTACACATTAGACGTTCAACGGATGAGTCTATATGTTATGGTTACACATTAGACGTTCAACGGATGAGTCGCTATGATATGGTTACACATTAGACGTTCAACGGATGAGTCGATATGTTAGGGTTGGACGTTAGACGTTCAACCGATGAGTCTCTATGTTATAGTTACACATTAGACGTTCAACGGATGAGTCGATATGTTACGGTTGGACATTAGACGTTCAACGGGTGAGTCTCTATGTTATGGTTACACATTAGACGTTCAACGGATGAGTCGGTAAGTTAGGGTTGGACTTTAGACATTCAATGGATGAGTCTATGTGTTATGGTTACACATTAGACGTTCAACGGATGAGTCACTATGTTATGGTTACACATTAGACGTTCAACGGATGAGTCGATATGTTAGGGTTGGACATTAGACGTTCAACGGATGAGTCTCTATGTTATAGTCACACATTAGAGGTTCAACGGATGAGTCGATATGTTAGGGTTGGACATTAGACGTTCAACGGATGAGCCGCTATGTTACGGTTACACATTAGACGTTCAACGGATGAGTCGCTATGTTATGGTTACACATTAGACGTTCAACGGATGAGTCGCTATGTTATGGTTACACATTAGACGTTCAACGGATGAGTCGATATATTAGGGTAGGCCATTAGACGCTCAACGGATGAGTCTATATGTTTTGGTTACACAATACACATTAGATGTTCAACGGATGAGTCGCTATGTTATGGTTACACATTAAGGTTACACATTAGATGTTCAACGGATGAGTTGGTATGTTAGGGTTGGACATTAGACGTTCAACGGAAGAGTCTATATGCTATGGTTATACATTAGACGTTCAACGGATGAGTCTATATGTTATGGTTACACATTAGACGTTCAATGGATGAGTCGCTATGTTATGGTTACACATTAGACGTTCAACGGATGAGCCGATATGTTAGGGTTGGGCATTAGACGTTCAACGGATGAGTCTATATGTTATGGTTATACATTAGACGTTCAACGGATGAGTCTATATGTTATGGTTACACATTAGACGTTCAACGGATGAGTCGCTATGTTATGGTTACACATTAGACGTTCAACGGATGAGTCGATATGTTAGGGTTGGACATTAGATGTTCACCGGATGAGTCTCCATGTTATAGATACACATTAGACGTTCAACAGATGAGTCGATATGTTAGGGTTGGACATTAGACGTTCAACGGATGAGTCGCTATGTTACGGTTACACATTAGACGTTCAACGGATGAGTCGCTATGTTATGGTTACACATTAGACGTTCAACGGATGAGTCGATATGTTAGGGTAGGCCATTAGACGCTCAACGGATGAGTCTATATGTTTTGGTTACACAATACACATTAGATGTTCAACGGATGAGTCGCTATGTTATGGTTACACATTAAGGTTACACATTAGATGTTCAACGGATGAGTCGGTATGTTAGGGTTGGACATTAGACGTTCAACGGATGAGTCTATATGTTATGGTTATACATTAGACGTTCAACGGATGAGTCTATATGTTATGGTTACACATTAGACGTTCAATGGATGAGTCGCTATGTTTTAGTTACACATTAGACGTTCAACGGATGAGTCGATATGTTAGGGTTGGACATTAGACGTTCAACGGATGAGTTGCTATGTTATGGTTACACATTAGACGTTCAACGGATGAGTCGATATGTTAGGGTTGGACATTAGACGTTCAACCGATGAGTCTCTATGTAATAGTTACACATTAGACGTTCAACGGATGAGTCGATATGTTACGGTTGGACATTAGACGTTCAACGGGTGAGTCTCTATGTTATGGTTACACATTAGACGTTCAACGGATGAGTCGGTAAGTTAGGGTTGGACTTTAGACGTTCAATGGATGAGTCTATGTGTTATGGTTACACATTAGACGTTCAACGGATGAGTCACTATGTTATGGTTACACATTAGACGTTCAACGGATGAGTCGATATGTTAGGGTTGGACATTAGACGTTCAACGGATGAGTCTCTATGTTATAGTCACACATTAGAGGTTCAACGGATGAGTCGATATGTTAGGGTTGGACATTAGACGTTCAACGGATGAGCCGCTATGTTACGGTTACACATTAGACGTTCAACGGATGAGTCGCTATGTTATGGTTACACATTAGACGTTCAACGGATGAGTCGCTATGTTATGGTTACACATTAGACGTTCAACGGATGAGTCGATATATTAGGGTAGGCCATTAGACGCTCAACGGATGAGTCTATATGTTTTGGTTACACAATACACATTAGATGTTCAACGGATGAGTCGCTATGTTATGGTTACACATTAAGGTTACACATTAGATGTTCAACGGATGAGTTGGTATGTTAGGGTTGGACATTAGACGTTCAACGGAAGAGTCTATATGCTATGGTTATACATTAGACGTTCAACGGATGAGTCTATATGTTATGGTTACACATTAGACGTTCAATGGATGAGTCGCTATGTTATGGTTACACATTAGACGTTCAACGGATGAGCCGATATGTTAGGGTTGGGCATTAGACGTTCAACGGATGAGTCTATATGTTATGGTTATACATTAGACGTTCAACGGATGAGTCTATATGTTATGGTTACACATTAGACGTTCAACGGATGAGTCGCTATGTTATGGTTACACATTAGACGTTCAACGGATGAGTCGATATGTTAGGGTTGGACATTAGATGTTCACCGGATGAGTCTCCATGTTATAGTTACACATTAGACGTTCAACAGATGAGTCGATATGTTAGGGTTGGACATTAGACGTTCAACGGATGAGTCGCTATGTTACGGTTACACATTAGACGTTCAACGGATGAGTCGCTATGTTATGGTTACACATTAGACGTTCAACGGATGAGTCGATATGTTAGGGTAGGCCATTAGACGCTCAACGGATGAGTCTATATGTTTTGGTTACACAATACACATTAGATGTTCAACGGATGAGTCGCTATGTTATGGTTACACATTAAGGTTACACATTAGATGTTCAACGGATGAGTCGGTATGTTAGGGTTGGACATTAGACGTTCAACGGATGAGTCTATATGTTATGGTTATACATTAGACGTTCAACGGATGAGTCTATATGTTATGGTTACACATTAGACGTTCAATGGATGAGTCGCTATGTTTTAGTTACACATTAGACGTTCAACGGATGAGTCGATATGTTAGGGTTGGACATTAGACGTTCAACGGATGAGTTGCTATGTTATGGTTACACATTAGACGTTCAACGGATGAGTCGATATGTTAGGGTTGGACATTAGACGTTCAAAGGATGAGTCGCTATGTTACGGTTACACATTAGACGTTCAACGGATGGGTCGCTATGTTATGGTTACACATTAGACGTTCAACGAATGAGTCGATATGTTAGGGTTGGACGTTAGACATTCAACGAATGAGTCTATATGTTATGGTTACACATTAGACGTTCAATGGATGAGTCTATATGTTATGGTTACACATTAGACGTTCAAAGGATGAGTCGCTATGCTATGGTTACACATTAGGGTTGGACATTAGACGTTCAATGGATGAGTCTATATGTTATGGTTACACATTAGACATTCAACGGATGAGTCTATATGTTATGATTACACATTAGACGTTCAACGGATGAGTCGCTATATTAGGGTTACACATTAGACGTTCAACCGATGAGTCGATATGTTACGGTTGGACATTAGACGTTCAACGGATGAGTCTCTTTGTTATGGTTACACATTAGACGTTCAACGGATGAGTCGATATGTTAGGGTTGGACATTAGACGTTCAACGGATGAGTCGCTATGTTACGGTTACACATTAGACGTTCAGCGGATGAGTCGCTATGTTATGGTTACACATTAGACGTTCAACGGATGAGTCGATATGTTAGGGTTGGCCATTAGACGTTCAACGGATGAGTCTACATGTTATGGTTACACATTAGACGTTCAATGGATGAGTCTATATGTTTTGGTTACACAATACACATTAGATGTTCAACAGATGAGTCGCTATTTTATGGTTACATATTAGGGTTACTCATTAGACGTTCAACGGATGAGTCGGTATATTAGGGTTGGACATTAGACGTTCAACGGATGAGTCTATATGTTATGGTTACACATTAGACGTTCAACGGATGAGTATATATGTTATGGTTACACATTAGACGTTCAACGGATGAGTCGCTATGTTATGGTTACACATTAGACGTTCAACGGAGGAGTCGATATGTTAGGGTTGGACATTAGACGTTCAACGGATGAGTCTCTATGTAATAGTTACACATTAGACGTTCAACGGATGAGTCGATATGTTACGGT
Organism: Artemisia argyi; assembly: GCA_030686995.1. Taxonomy (NCBI): domain Eukaryota; kingdom Viridiplantae; phylum Streptophyta; class Magnoliopsida; order Asterales; family Asteraceae; genus Artemisia; species Artemisia argyi. The sequence continues at coordinate 8,388,594 of CM060705.1, forward strand.
TGGACATTAGACGTTCAACGGATGAGTCTCTATGTTATGGTTACACATTAGACGTTCAACGGATGAGTCGATATGTTAGGGTTGGACATAAGACGTTCAACGGATGAGTCGCTATGTTACGGTTATACATTAGACGTTCAGCGGATGAGTCGCTATGTTATGGTTACACATTAGACGTTCAACGGATGAGTCGCTATGTTATGGTTACACATTAGACGTTCAACGGATGAGTCGATATGTTAGGGTTGGCCATTAGACGTTCAACGGATGAGTCTACATGTTATGGTTACACATTAGACGTTCAACGGATGAGTCTATATGTTTTGGTTACACAATACACAATAGATGTTCAACGGATGAGTCGCTATTTTATGGTTACACATTAGGGTTACTCATTAGACGTTCAACGGATGAGTCGGTATGTTAGGGTTGGACATTAGACGTTCAACGGATGAGTCTATATGTTATGGTTACACATTAGACGTTCAACGGATGAGTAAATATGTTATGGTTACACATTAGACGTTCAACGGATGAGTCGCTATGTTATGGTTACACATTAGACGTTCAACGGATGAGTCGATATGTTAGGGTTGGACATTAGACGTTCAACGGATGAGTCTCTATGTAATAGTTACACATTAGACATTCAACGGATGAGTCGATATGTTAGGGTTGGACATTAGACGTTCAACGGATGAGTCTCTATGTTATGGTTACACATTAGACGTTCAACGGATGAGTCGGTATGTTAGGGTTGGACATTAGACGTTCAACGGATGAGTCAATATGTTATGGTTCCACATTAGACGTTCAACGGATGAGTCGCTATGTTATGGTTACACATTAGACGTTCAACGGATGAGTCGATATGTTAGGGTTGGACATTTGACGTTCAACGGATGAGTCTCTATGTTATAGTTACACATTAGACGTTCAACGGATGAGTCGATATGTTAGGGTTGGACATTAGACGTTCAACGGATGAGTCGCTATGTTACGGTTACAGATTAGACGTTCAATGGATGAGTCGCTATGTTATGGTTACACATTAGACGTTCAACGGATGAGCCGATATGTTAGGGTTAGGCATTAGACGTTCAACGGATGAGTCTATATGTTATGGTTACACATTAGATGTTCAACGGATGAGTCTATATGTTATGGTTACACATTAGACGTTCAACGGATGAGTCGCTATGTTATGGTTACACATTAGACGTTCAACGGATGAGTCGATATGTTAGGGTTGGACATTAGATGTTCACCGGATGAGTCTCCATGTTATAGTTACACATTAGACGTTCAACAGATGAGTCGATATGTTAGGGTTGGACATTAGACGTTCAACGGATGAGTCGCTATGTTACGGTTACACATTAGACGTTCAACGGATGAGTCGCTATGTTATGGTTACACATTAGACGTTCAACGGATGAGTTGATATTTTTGGGTTGGCCATTAGACGCTCAACGGATGAGTCTATATGTTTTGGTTACACAACACACATTAGATGTTCAACGGATGAGTCGCTATGTTATGGTTACACATTAAGGTTACACATTAGATGTTCAGCGGATGAGTCGGTATGTTAGGGTTGGACATTAGACGTTCAACGGATGAGTCTATATGTTATGGTTAGACATTAGACGTTCAATGGATGAGTCTATATGTTATGGTTACACATTAGACGTTCAAAGGATGAGTCTATATGTTATGGTTATACATTAGACGTTCAACGGATGAGTCTATATGTTATGGTTATACATTAGACGTTCAACGGATGAGTCTATATGTTATGGTTACACACTAGACGTTCAACGGATGAGTCGCTATGTTATGGTTACACATTAGACGTTCAACGGATGAGTCGATATGTTAGGGTTGGACATTAGACGTTCAACGGATGAGTCTATATGTTATGGTTACACATTAGACGTTCAACGGATGAGTCGCTATGTTATGGTTACACATTAGACGTTCAACGGATGAGTCGATATGTTAGGGTTGGACATTAGACGTTCAAAGGATGAGTCGCTATGTTACGGTTACACATTAGACGTTCAACGGATGAGTCGCTATGTTATGGTTACACATTAGGCGTTCAACGAATGAGTCGATATGTTAGGGTTGGACGTTAGACGTTCAACGGATGAGTCTATATGTTATGGTTAGACATTAGACGTTCAATGGATGAGTCTATATGTTATGGTTACACATTAGACGTTCAAAGGATGAGTCTATATGTTATGGTTAGACATTAGACGTTCAATGGATGAGTCTATATGTTATGGTTACACATTAGACGTTCAAAGGATGAGTCGCTATGCTATGGTTACACATTAGGGTTGGACATTAGACGTTCAATGGATGAGTCTATATGTTATGGTTACACATTAGACATTCAACGGATGAGTCTATATGTTATGATTACACATTAGACGTTCAACGGATGAGTCGCTATATTAGGGTTACACATTAGACGTTCAACCGATGAGTCGATATGTTACGGTTGGACATTAGACGTTCAACGGATGAGTCTCTTTGTTATGGTTACACATTAGACGTTCAACGGATGAGTCGATATGTTAGGGTTGGACATTAGACGTTCAACGGATGAGTCTACATGTTATGGTTAGACATTAGACGTTCAACGGATGAGTATATATGTTATGGTTACACATTAGACGTTCAACGGATGAGTCGCTATGTTATGGTTACACATTAGACGTTCAACGGAGGAGTCGATATGTTAGGGTTGGACATTAGACGTTCAACGGTTGAGTCTCTATGTAATAGTTACACATTAGACGTTCAACGGATGAGTCGATATGTTACGGTTGGACATTAGACGTTCAACGGATGAGTCTCTATGTTATGGTTACACATTAGACGTTCAACGGATGAGTCGATATGTTAGGGTTGGACATTAGACGTTCAACGGATGAGTCGCTATGTTACGGTTATACATTAGACGTTCAGCGGATGAGTCGCTATGTTATGGTTACACATTAGACGTTCAACGGATGAGTCGCTATGTTATGGTTACACATTAGACGTTCAACGGATGAGTCGATATGTTAGGGTTGGCCATCAGACGTTCAACGGATGAGTCTACATGTTATGGTTACACATTAGACGTTCAACGGATGAGTCTATATGTTTTGGTTACACAATACACAATAGATGTTCAACGGATGAGTCGCTATTTTATGGTTACACATTAGGGTTACTCATTAGACGTTCAACGGATGAGTCGGTATGTTAGGGTTGGACATTAGACGTTCAACGGATGAGTCTATATGTTATGGTTACACATTAGACGTTCAACGGATGAGTCTATATGTTATGGTTACACATTAGACGTTCAACGGATGAGTCGCTATGTTATGGTTACACATTAGACGTTCAACGGATGAGTCGATATGTTAGGGTTGGACATTAGACGTTCAACGGATGAGTCTCTATGTAATAGTTACACATTAGACATTCAACGGATGAGTCGATATGTTAGGGTTGGACATTAGACGTTCAACGGATGAGTCTCTATGTTATGGTTACACATTAGACGTTCAACGGATGAGTCGGTATGTTAGGGTTGGACATTAGACGTTCAACGGATGTGTCAATATGTTATGGTTCCACATTAGACGTTCAACGGATGAGTCGCTATGTTATGGTTACACATTAGACGTTCAACGGATGAGTCGATATGTTAGGGTTGGACATTTGACGTTCAACGGATGAGTCTCTATGTTATAGTTACACATTAGACGTTCAACGGATGAGTCGATATGTTAGGGTTGGACATTAGACGTTCAACGGATGAGTCGCTATGTTACGGTTACAGATTAGACGTTCAATGGATGAGTCGCTATGTTATGGTTACACATTAGACGTTCAACGGATGAGCCGATATGTTAGGGTTAGGCATTAGACGTTCAACGGATGAGTCTATATGTTATGGTTACACATTAGATGTTCAACGGATGAGTCTATATGTTATGGTTACACATTAGACGTTCAACTGATGAGTCGCTATGTTATGGTTACACATTAGACGTTCAACGGATGAGTCGATATGTTAGGGTTGGACATTAGATGTTCACCGGATGAGTCTCCATGTTATAGTTACACATTAGACGTTCAACAGATGAGTCGATATGTTAGGGTTGGACATTAGACGTTCAACGGATGAGTCGCTATGTTACGGTTACATATTAGACGTTCAACGGATGAGTCGCTATGTTATGGTTACACATTAGACGTTCAACGGATGAGTTGATATGTTTGGGTTGGCCATTAGACGCTCAACGGATGAGTCTATATGTTTTGGTTACACAACACACATTAGATGTTCAACGGATGAGTCGCTATGTTATGGTTACACATTAAGGTTACACATTAGATGTTCAGCGGATGAGTCGGTATGTTAGGGTTGGACATTAGACGTTCAACGGATGAGTCTATATGTTATGGTTATACATTAGACGTTCAACGGATGAGTCTATATGTTATGGTTACACACTAGATGTTCAACGGATGAGTCGATATGTTATGGTTACACATTAGACGTTCAACGGATGAGTCGATATGTTAGGGTTGGACATTAGACGTTCAACGGATGAGTCTATATGTTATGGTTACACATTAGACGTTCAACGGATGAGTCGCTATGTTATGGTTACACATTAGACGTTCAACGGATGAGTCGATATGTTAGGGTTGGACATTAGACGTTCAAAGGATGAGTCGCTATGTTACGGTTACACACTAGACGTTCAACGGATGAGTCGCTATGTTATGGTTACACATTAGACGTTCAACGAATGAGTCGATATGTTAGGGTTGGACGTTAGACGTTCAACGGATGAGTCTATATGTTATGGTTAGACATTAGACGTTCAATGGATGAGTCTATATGTTATGGTTACACATTAGACGTTCAAAGGATGAGTCGCTATGCTATGGTTACACATTAGGGTTGGACATTAGACGTTCAATGGATGAGTCTATATGTTATGGTTACACATTAGACATTCAACGGATGAGTCTATATGTTATGGTTACACATTAGACGTTCAACGGATGAGTCGCTATGGTAGGGTTACACATTAGACGTTCAACCGATGAGTCGATATGTTACGGTTGGACATTAGACGTTCAACGGATGAGTCGCTATGTTACGGTTACACATTAGACGTTCAGCGGCTGAGTCGCTATGTTATGGTTACACATTAGACGTTCAACGGATGAGTCGATATGTTAGGGTTGGACATTAGACGTTCAACGGATGAGTCTCTATGTAATAGTTACACATTAGACATTCAACGGATGAGTCGATATGTTAGGGTTGGACATTAGACGTTCAACGGATGAGTCTCTATGTTATGGTTACACATTAGACGTTCAACGGATGAGTCGGTATGTTAGGGTTGGACATTAGACGTTCAACGGATGAGTCAATATGTTATGGTTCCACATTAGACGTTCAACGGATGAGTCGCTATGTTATGGTTACACATTAGACGTTCAACGGATGAGTCGATATGTTAGGGTTGGACATTTGACGTTCAACGGATGAGTCTCTATGTTATAGTTACACATTAGACGTTCAACGGATGAGTCGATATGTTAGGGTTGGACATTAGACGTTCAACGGATGAGTCGCTATGTTACGGTTACAGATTAGACGTTCAATGGATGAGTCGCTATGTTATGGTTACACATTAGACGTTCAACGGATGAGCCGATATGTTAGGGTTAGGCATTAGACGTTCAACGGATGAGTCTATATGTTATGGTTACACATTAGATGTTCAACGGATGAGTCTATATGTTATGGTTACACATTAGACGTTCAACTGATGAGTCGCTATGTTATGGTTACACATTAGACGTTCAACGGATGAGTCGATATGTTAGGGTTGGACATTAGATGTTCACCGGATGAGTCTCCATGTTATAGTTACACATTAGACGTTCAACAGATGAGTCGATATGTTAGGGTTGGACATTAGACGTTCAACGGATGAGTCGCTATGTTACGGTTACACATTAGACGTTCAACGGATGAGTCGCTATGTTATGGTTACACATTAGACGTTCAACGGATGAGTTGATATGTTTGGGTTGGCCATTAGACGCTCAACGGATGAGTCTATATGTTTTGGTTACACAACACACATTAGATGTTCAACGGATGAGTCGCTATGTTATGGTTACACATTAAGGTTACACATTAGATGTTCAGCGGATGAGTCGGTATGTTAGGGTTGGACATTAGACGTTCAACGGATGAGTCTATATGTTATGGTTATACATTAGACGTTCAACGGATGAGTCTATATGTTATGGTTACACACTAGATGTTCAACGGATGAGTCGATATGTTATGGTTACACATTAGACGTTCAACGGATGAGTCGATATGTTAGGGTTGGACATTAGACGTTCAACGGATGAGTCTATATGTTATGGTTACACATTAGACGTTCAACGGATGAGTCGCTATGTTATGGTTACACATTAGACGTTCAACGGATGAGTCGATATGTTAGGGTTGGACATTAGACGTTCAAAGGATGAGTCGCTATCTTACGGTTACACATTAGACGTTCAACGGATGAGTCGCTATGTTATGGTTACACATTAGACGTTCAACGAATGAGTCGATATGTTAGGGTTGGACGTTAGACGTTCAACGGATGAGTCTATATGTTATGGTTAGACATTAGACGTTCAATGGATGAGTCTATATGTTATGGTTACACATTAGACGTTCAAAGGATGAGTCGCTATGCTATGGTTACACATTAGGGTTGGACATTAGACGTTCAATGGATGAGTCTATGTGTTATGGTTACACATTAGACATTCAACGGATGAGTCTATATGTTACGGTTACACATTAGACGTTCAACGGATGAGTCGCTATGGTAGGGTTACACATTAGACGTTCAACCGATGAGTCGATATGTTACGGTTGGACATTAGACGTTCAACGGATGAGTCGCTATGTTACGGTTACACATTAGACGTTCAGCGGCTGAGTCGCTATGTTATGGTTACACATTAGACGTTCAACGGATGAGTCGATATGTTAGGGTTGGCCATTAGACGTTCAACGGATGAGTCTACATGTTATGGTTACATATTAGACGTTCAACGGATGAGTCTATATGTTTTGGTTACACAATACACATTAGATGTTCAACGGATGAGTCGCTATTTTATGGTTACACATTAGGGTTACTCATTAGACGTTCAACGGATGAGTCGGTATGTTAGGGTTGGACATTAGACGTTCAACGGATGAGTCTATATGTTATGGTTACACATTAGACGTTCAACGGATGAGTCTATATGTTATGGTTACACATTAGACGTTCAACGGATGAGTCGCTATGATATGGTTACACATTAGACGTTCAACGGATGAGTCGATATGTTAGGGTTGGACATTAGACGTTCAACCGATGAGTCTCTATGTAATTGTTACACATTAGACGTTCAACGGATGAGTCGATATGTTACGGTTGGACATTAGACGTTCAACGGATGAGTCTCAATGTTATGGTTACACATTAGACGTTCAACGGATGAGTCGGTATGTTAGGGTTGGACTTTAGACGTTCAATGGATGAGTCTATGTGTTATGGTTACACATTAGACGTTCAACGGATGAGTCACTATGTTATGGTTACACATTAGACGTTCAACGGATGAGTCGATATGTTAGGGTTGGATATTAGACGTTCAACGGATGAGTCTCTATGTTATAGTTACACATTAGAGGTTCAACGGATGAGTCGATATGTTAGGGTTGGACATTAGACGTTCAACGGATGAGCCGCTATGTTACGGTTACACATTAGACGTTCAACGGATGAGTCGCTATGTTATGGTTACACATTAGACGTTCAACGGATGAGTCGATATATTAGGGTAGGACATTAGACGCTCAACGGATGAGTCTATATGTTTTGGTTACACAATACACATTAGATGTTCAACGGATGAGTCGCTATGTTATGGTTACACATTAAGGTTACACATTAGATGTTCAACGGATGAGTCGGTATGTTAGGGTTGGACATTAGACATTCAACGGAAGAGTCTATATGTTATGGTTATACATTAGACGTTCAACGGATGAGTCTATATGTTATGGTTACACATTAGACGTTCAATGGATGAGTCGCTATGTTATGGTTACACATTAGACGTTCAACGGATGAGCCGATATGTTAGGGTTGGGCATTAGACGTTCAACGGATGAGTCTATATGTTATGGTTACACATTAGACGTTCAACGGATGAGTCTATATGTTATGGTTACACATTAGACGTTCAACTGATGAGTCGCTATGTTATGGTTACACATTAGACGTTCAACGGATGAGTCGATATGTTAGGGTTGGACATTAGATGTTCACCGGATGAGTCTCCATGTTATAGTTACACATTAGACGTTCAACAGATGAGTCGATATGTTAGGCTTGGACATTAGACGTTCAACGGATGAGTCGCTATGTTACGGTTACACATTAGACGTTCAACGGATGAGTCGCTATGTTATGGTTACACATTAGACGTTCAACGGATGAGTTGATATGTTTGGGTTGGCCATTAGACGCTCAACGGATGAGTCTATATGTTTTGGTTACACAACACACATTAGATGTTCAACGGATGAGTCGCTATGTTATGGTTACACATTAAGGTTACACATTAGATGTTCAGCGGATGAGTCGGTATGTTAGGGTTGGACATTAGACGTTCAACGGATGAGTCTATATGTTATGGTTATACATTAGACGTTCAACGGATGAGTCTATATGTTATGGTTACACACTAGATGTTCAACGGATGAGTCGATATGTTATGGTTACACATTAGACGTTCAACGGATGAGTCGATATGTTAGGGTTGGACATTAGACGTTCAACGGATGAGTCTATATGTTATGGTTACACATTAGACGTTCAACGGATGAGTCGCTATGTTATGGTTACACATTAGACGTTCAACGGATGAGTCGATATGTTAGGGTTGGACATTAGACGTTCAAAGGATGAGTCGCTATGTTACGGTTACACATTAGACGTTCAACGGATGAGTCGCTATGTTATGGTTACACATTAGACGTTCAACGAATGAGTCGATATGTTAGGGTTGGACGTTAGACGTTCAACGGATGAGTCTATATGTTATGGTTAGACATTAGACGTTCAATGGATGAGTCTATATGTTATGGTTACACATTAGACGTTCAAAGGATGAGTCGCTATGCTATGGTTACACATTAGGGTTGGACATTAGACGTTCAATGGATGAGTCTATATGTTATGGTTACACATTAGACATTCAACGGATGAGTCTATATGTTATGGTTACACATTAGACGTTCAACGGATGAGTCGCTATGGTAGGGTTACACATTAGACGTTCAACCGATGAGTCGATATGTTACGGTTGGACATTAGACGTTCAACGGATGAGTCGCTATGTTACGGTTACACATTAGACGTTCAGCGGCTGAGTCGCTATGTTATGGTTACACATTAGACGTTCAACGGATGAGTCGATATGTTAGGGTTGGCCATTAGACGTTCAACGGATGAGTCTACATGTTATGGTTACATATTAGACGTTCAACGGATGAGTCTATATGTTTTGGTTACACAATACACATTAGATGTTCAACGGATGAGTCGCTATTTTATGGTTACACATTAGGGTTACTCATTAGACGTTCAACGGATGAGTCGGTATGTTAGGGTTGGACATTAGACGTTCAACGGATGAGTCTATATGTTATGGTTACACATTAGACGTTCAACGGATGAGTCTATATGTTATGGTTACACATTAGACGTTCAACGGATGAGTCGCTATGATATGGTTACACATTAGACGTTCAACGGATGAGTCGATATGTTAGGGTTGGACATTAGACGTTCAACCGATGAGTCTCTATGTAATTGTTACACATTAGACGTTCAACGGATGAGTCGATATGTTACGGTTGGACATTAGACGTTCAACGGATGAGTCTCAATGTTATGGTTACACATTAGACGTTCAACGGATGAGTCGGTATGTTAGGGTTGGACTTTAGACGTTCAATGGATGAGTCTATGTGTTATGGTTACACATTAGACGTTCAACGGATGAGTCACTATGTTATGGTTACACATTAGACGTTCAACGGATGAGTCGATATGTTAGGGTTGGACATTAGACGTTCAACGGATGAGTCTCTATGTTATAGTTACACATTATAGGTTCAACGGATGAGTCGATATGTTAGGGTTGGACATTAGACGTTCAACGGATGAGCCGCTATGTTACGGTTACACATTAGACGTTCAACGGATGAGTCGCTATGTTATGGTTACACATTAGACGTTCAACGGATGAGTCGATATATTAGGGTAGGACATTAGACGCTCAACGGATGAGTCTATATGTTTTGGTTACACAATACACATTAGATGTTCAACGGATGAGTCGCTATGTTATGGTTACACATTAAGGTTACACATTAGATGTTCAACGGATGAGTCGGTATGTTAGGGTTGGACATTAGACATTCAACGGAAGAGTCTATATGTTATGGTTATACATTAGACGTTCAACGGATGAGTCTATATGTTATGGTTACACATTAGACGTTCAATGGATGAGTCGCTATGTTATGGTTACACATTAGACGTTCAACGGATGAGCCGATATGTTAGGGTTGGGCATTAGACGTTCAACGGATGAGTCTATATGTTATGGTTACACATTAGACGTTCAACGGATGAGTCTATATGTTATGGTTACACATTAGACGTTCAACGGATGAGTCGCTATGTTATGGTTACACATTAGACGTTCAACGGATGAGTCGATATGTTAGGGTTGGACATTAGATGTTCACCGGATGAGTCTCCATGTTATAGTTACACATTAGACGTTCAACAGATGAGTCGATATGTTAGGGTTGGACATTAGACGTTCAACGGATGAGTCGCTATGTTACGGTTACACATTAGACGTTCAACGGATGAGTCGCTATGTTATGGTTACACATTAGACGTTCAACGGATGAGTCGATATGTTAGGGTAGGCCATTAGACGCTCAACGGATGAGTCTATATGTTTTGGTTACACAATACACATTAGATGTTCAACGGATGAGTCGCTATGTTATGGTTACACATTAAGGTTACACATTAGATGTTCAACGGATGAGTCGGTATGTTAGGGTTGGACATTAGACGTTCAACGGATGAGTCTCTATGTTATGGTTATACATTAGACGTTCAACGGATGAGTCTATATGTTATGATTACACATTAGACGTTCAACGGATGAGTCGCTATATTAGGGTTACACATTAGACGTTCAACCGATGAGTCGATATGTTACGGTTGGACATTAGACGTTCAACGGATGAGTCTCTTTGTTATGGTTACACATTAGACGTTCAATGGATGAGTCGATATGTTAGGGTTGGACATTAGACGTTCAACGGATGAGTCGCTATGTTACGGTTACACATTAGACGTTCAGCGGATGAGTCGCTATGTTATGGTTACACATTAGACGTTCAACGGATGAGTCGATATGTTAGGGTTGGCCATTAGACGTTCAACGGATGAGTCTACATGTTATGGTTACACATTAGACGTTCAACGGATGAGTCTATATGTTTTGGTTACACAATACACATTAGATGTTCAACGGATGAGTCGCTATTTTATGGTTACATATTAGGGTTACTCATTAGACGTTCAACGGATGAGTCGGTATATTAGGGTTGGACATTAGATGTTCAACGGATGAGTCTATATGTTATGGTTACACATTAGACGTTCAACGGATGAGTATATATGTTATGGTTACACATTAGACGTTCAACGGATGAGTCGCTATGTTATGGTTACACATTAGACGTTCAACGGAGGAGTCGATATGTTAGGGTTGGACATTAGACGTTCAACGGATGAGTCTCTATGTAATAGTTACACATTAGACGTTCAACGGATGAGTCGATATGTTACGGTTGGACATTAGACGTTCAACGGATGAGTCTCTATGTTATGGTTACACATTAGACGTTCAACGGATGAGTCGATATGTTAGGGTTGGACATTAGACGTTCAACGGATGAGTCGCTATGTTATGGTTACACATTAGACGTTCAACGGATGAGTCTATATGTTTTGGTTACACAATACACAATAGATGTTCAACGGATGAGTCGCTATTTTATGGTTACACATTAGGGTTACTCATTAGACGTTCAACGGATGAGTCGGTATGTTAGGGTTGGACATTAGACGTTCAACGGATGAGTCTATATGTTATGGTTACACATTAGACGTTCAACGGATGAGTCTATATGTTATGGTTACACATTAGACGTTCAACGGATGAGTCGCTATGTTATGGTTACACATTAGACGTTCAACGGATGAGTCGATATGTTAGGGTTGGACATTAGACGTTCAACGGATGAGTCTCTATGTAATAGTTACACATTAGACATTCAACGGATGAGTCGATATGTTAGGGTTGGACATTAGACGTTCAACGGATGAGTCTCTATGTTATGGTTACACATTAGACGTTCAACGGATGAGTCGGTATGTTAGGGTTGGACATTAGACGTTCAACGGATGAGTCAATATGTTATGGTTCCACATTAGACGTTCAACGGATGAGTCGCTATGTTATGGTTACACATTAGACGTTCAACGGATGAGTCGATATGTTAGGGTTGGACATTTGACGTTCAACGGATGAGTCTCTATGTTATAGTTACACATTAGACGTTCAACGGATGAGTCGATATGTTAGGGTTGGACATTAGACGTTCAACGGATGAGTCGCTATGTTACGGTTACAGATTAGACGTTCAATGGAGGAGTCGCTATGTTATGGTTACACATTAGACGTTCAACGGATGAGCCGATATGTTAGGGTTAGGCATTAGACGTTCAACGGATGAGTCTATATGTTATGGTTACACATTAGATGTTCAACGGATGAGTCTATATGTTATGGTTACACATTAGACGTTCAACGGATGAGTCGCTATGTTATGGTTACACATTAGACGTTCAACGGATGAGTCGATATGTTAGGGTTGGACATTAGATGTTCACCGGATGAGTCTCCATGTTATAGTTACACATTAGACGTTCAACAGATGAGTCGATATGTTAGGGTTGGACATTAGACGTTCAACGGATGAGTCGCTATGTTACGGTTACACATTAGACGTTCAACGGATGAGTCGCTATGTTATGGTTACACATTAGACGTTCAACGGATGAGTTGATATGTTTGGGTTGGCCATTAGACGCTCAACGGATGAGTCTATATGTTTTGGTTACACAACACACATTAGATGTTCAACGGATGAGTCGCTATGTTATGGTTACACATTAAGGTTACACATTAGATGTTCAGCGGATGAGTCGGTATGTTAGGGTTGGACATTAGACGTTCAACGGATGAGTCTATATGTTATGGTTATACATTAGACGTTCAACGGATGAGTCTATATGTTATGGTTATACACTAGATGTTCAACGGATGAGTCGATATGTTATGGTTACACATTAGACGTTCAACGGATGAGTCGATATGTTAGGGTTGGACATTAGACGTTCAACGGATGAGTCTATATGTTATGGTTACACATTAGACGTTCAACGGATGAGTCGCTATGTTATGGTTACACATTAGACGTTCAACGGATGAGTCGATATGTTAGGGTTGGACATTAGACGTTCAAAGGATGAGTCGCTATGTTACGGTTACACATTAGACGTTCAACGGATGAGTCGCTATGTTATGGTTACACATTAGACGTTCAACGAATGAGTCGATATGTTAGGGTTGGACGTTAGACGTTCAACGGATGAGTCTATATGTTATGGTTAGACATTAGACGTTCAATGGATGAGTCTATATGTTATGGTTACACATTAGACGTTCAAAGGATGAGTCGCTATGCTATGGTTACACATTAGGGTTGGACATTAGACGTTCAATGGATGAGTCTATATGTTATGGTTACACATTAGACATTCAACGGATGAGTCTATATGTTATGGTTACACATTAGACGTTCAACGGATGAGTCGCTATGGTAGGGTTACACATTAGACTTTCAACCGATGAGTCGATATGTTACGGTTGGACATTAGACGTTCAACGGATGAGTCGCTATGTTACGGTTACACATTAGACGTTCAGCGGATGAGTCGCTATGTTATGGTTACACATTAGACGTTCAACGGATGAGTCGATATGTTAGGGTTGGCCATTAGACGTTCAACGGATGAGTCTACATGTTATGGTTACATATTAGACGTTCAACGGATGAGTCTATATGTTTTAGTTACACAATACACATTAGATGTTCAACGGATGAGTCGCTATTTTATGGTTACACATTAGGGTTACTCATTAGACGTTCAACGGATGAGTCGGTATGTTAGGGTTGGACATTAGACGTTCAACGGATGAGTCTATATGTTATGGTTACACATTAGACGTTCAACGGATGAGTCTATATGTTATGGTTACACATTAGACGTTCAACGGATGAGTCGCTATGATATGGTTACACATTAGACGTTCAACGGATGAGTCGATATGTTAGGGTTGGACATTAGACGTTCAACCGATGAGTCTCTATGTAATAGTTACACATTAGACGTTCAACGGATGAGTCGATATGTTACGGTTGGACATTAGACGTTCAACGGATGAGTCTCTATGTTATGGTTACACATTAGACGTTCAACGGATGAGTCGGTATGTTAGGGTTGGACTTTAGACGTTCAATGGATGAGTCTATGTGTTATGGTTACACATTAGACGTTCAACGGATGAGTCACTATGTTATGGTTACACATTAGACGTTCAACGGATGAGTCGATATGTTAGGGTTGGACATTAGACGTTCAACGGATGAGTCTCTATGTTATAGTTACACATTAGAGGTTCAACGGATGAGTCGATATGTTAGGGTTGGACATTAGACGTTCAACGGATGAGCCGCTATGTTACGGTTACACATTAGACGTTCAACGGATGAGTCGCTATGTTATGGTTACACATTAGACGTTCAACGGATGAGTCGATATATTAGGGTAGGACATTAGACGCTCAACGGATGAGTCTATATGTTTTGGTTACACAATACACATTAGATGTTCAACGGATGAGTCGCTATGTTATGGTTACACATTAAGGTTACACATTAGATGTTCAACGGATGAGTCGGTATGTTAGGGTTGGACATTAGACGTTCAACGGAAGAGTCTATATGTTATGGTTATACATTAGACGTTCAACGGATGAGTCTATATGTTATGGTTACACATTAGACGTTCAATGGATGAGTCGCTATGTTATGGTTACACATTAGACGTTCAACGGATGAGCCGATATGTTAGGGTTGGGCATTAGACGTTCAACGGATGAGTCTATATGTTATGGTTACACATTAGACGTTCAACGGATGAGTCTATATGTTATGGTTACACATTAGACGTTCAACGGATGAGTCGCTATGTTATGGTTACACATTAGACGTTCAACGGATG
Organism: Artemisia argyi; assembly: GCA_030686995.1. Lineage (NCBI taxonomy): Eukaryota > Viridiplantae > Streptophyta > Magnoliopsida > Asterales > Asteraceae > Artemisia > Artemisia argyi. The sequence continues at coordinate 8,404,214 of CM060705.1, forward strand.
AGTCGATATGTTAGGGTTGGACATTAGATGTTCACCGGATGAGTCTCCATGTTATAGTTACACATTAGACGTTCAACAAATGAGTCGATATGTTAGGGTTGGACATTAGACGTTCAACGGATGAGTCGCTATGTTACGGTTACACATTAGACGTTCAACGGATGAGTCGCTATGTTATGGTTACACATTAGACGTTCAACGGATGAGTCGATATGTTAGGGTAGGCCATTAGACGCTCAACGGATGAGTCTATATGTTTTGGTTACACAATACACATTAGATGTTCAACGGATGAGTCGCTATGTTATGGTTACACATTAAGGTTACACATTAGATGTTCAACGGATGAGTCGGTATGTTAGGGTTGGACATTAGACGTTCAACGGATGAGTCTCTATGTTATGGTTATACATTAGACGTTCAACGGATGAGTCTATATGTTATGGTTACACATTAGACGTTCAATGGATGAGTCGCTATGTTTTAGTTACACATTAGACGTTCAACGGATGAGTCGATATGTTACGGTTGGACATTAGACGTTCAACGGATGAGTCTCTATGTTATGGTTACACATTAGACGTTCAACGGATGAGTCGGTATGTTAGGGTTGGACATTAGACGTTCAACGGATGAGTCTATATGTTATGGTTACACATTAGACGTTCAACGGATGAGTCGCTATGTTATGGTTACACATTAGACGTTCAACGGATGAGTCGATATGTTAGGGTTGGACATTAGACGTTCAACGGATGAGTCTCTATGTTATAGTTACACATTAGACGTTCAACGGATGAGTCGATATGTGTGACATTTCTAAAAATTTCATGCCAATTATTTTAATGGTTTATTATTTAAATAATATATTTTAATTTATTTACTTAGTCGGAAGATATCCGCGTACGTTTAAATAAATTCTATCGCGACTAGACTATGCTCAGTCTACATTTTCTATGCACCATTGTTGTATTTCAATCCTATATTTTTTTTTTAAAGTCACAATCCATTTTATTTCATTTTAGGTCCACTTTTTATTTTATCGCGCGGTTTAATTTCGTGTTTCACGTTTTAACCTCAAATAAATCCTCCGATAATCTCATCACTCATCTATATTTCAAAAATTCATCATGAAAACTAGTTTTAATAATTTAAAAATTAAAATATTAATTTACCCGGTATTTTGGAAATTTATTTATTTCGTATCGTACGTCTAATTTAATTTCGACGGTTTTCATAAAAGTTAAACGACGATTAACCAAACACTCAATAATTTTACCCAACCTATTTTTATAATTTTTATAACTTTATTTTATCCCGGTTAACTCCGTTAAAATTTATTTTTAGTTAACTCGGTACCCGGTACACTTTAAAACTACAAATAAACACAAAATTATACAAAAGTCACCACATTTCTTACACACTCCAACCCCCCTCCTCTTTTTCAGCCCCCCCCCCCCCCCTGATTTTCTCTTACAAACACCACTTACTCACACTATCTTCATAAATACTCATACTAACTCTTTATAATAATATTTATACTAATAATACATTATTGAACTAGATATTTCTTCTCATTTATTCACTAGCCAAGAAAATCATTTCATCTCTTTTCTCTCTTACTCACTCACGGAAAAACACAACAAAATGAAGGAGGAATCAAGATTTTACCAAGTATTATAAACCTAGTTTACTTCTTGTTCTAGTTTTGAAATAAAAACTAGGAAGTATTAGGAAACCTTGTTACCTTAAACCTCATCATCTCACTTGTAAGCTTCAACTTATATTTTTCATCTTTTCATATTTCCATTTATTCACTATCTTGATGTATTTGAACATTATATAAGTTATAATGCTTAGTTAAGCTTGGTACTTAAGTTAGAAAACCTTAAAACCATAGAAAGGCTAAACTTGAAACTGTATTTTTTTAAATTCGTGTATAAAAGTATTAAACTGTTCTAATCGGTAGACAATGGACATAAACTAAAAATATATAGTTGTAGCCCTATGTCTTGTGGTCATTTTGACGGGTATTTCGTCGAATAACTCCTTACGATGATTAAACTAAAATTATTTTGGTGAAACTAGTCACAATCTGAGTAACAGATTTAAAACGTGAAAAAGTCATTTTTTTGTATATAACCCTCTGTTACTCAAAGAATAAAAGTTTTAGAGGACATCTTAACTTAAACGTGTCCGAAAACGGGGAATAAATCGGGTTATTAAAACTCTAGATATCGCACTTTTCGTGAGACCATTGAAAATTTGAAAGCTGAATGGATTGATTGTTTGGATAAATGGACTGTTTTACTAAGGTTATGTAACTTTTTGCCATGTGGGACCCACAAATCTCGTTAGTACAGAAATAGACCTTTCCGGGGATATAAAGAACGAGACTTGTGGACTTACGGTTTGCAAATGGTGATTTTCTAAACATAGGCAAGTTAATAAAAATTCCATCAGCACTAGTTATAAAAAGTATATGAGTGTTATACACTTTAAGGATTGGACCTTTTAAAAAAATTTTGAACCACCTAATATATTTTGAACCCTTAGGTCTAATGTGACCTTTTTGACCAAAAACTTGACCCATGGACTAATTTGAACCTTAGAGTTAATTTGAACCTTTACATCATAATTGAACCTAGGGTAAATTTAAGTTTCATACTTATATAAATGCAAGAGTATATTATTGGATAAATTGTAGGTAATTTAACTAAACCTTTTTATGTATCTAGGAGTATTGTACCAAGCTTAAGTAAGATCATAATTTGTATATCACCAAAAGTACATCAATATCTATTTTCATAAACTAAGACAACGTATATTATTTAGGTTCATCGTAGAGCTTTTGCGGCTATTCCTTCGTTTGCTTGTTCATTGCTACTTTCTTTGCTCTCGGTGAGTTCATAGCCTCGCCTTTACTTACTTAAATGTTTTATAAACCTCGCGAGGGGGATACATGCTAGTTTTTACAAACTGAATACAAGTAGTTTTTGGTATGCTGGACCCGATTATATGATCATAGATATTGAATGCTTTTTGCCAATTAAGTCCCCTCATGAACCGTTAATTACTCGAGTAGTAAACGCTAGTATTATGGATATGCATATTAGGCTTGGCGGGCCTTGTTCGGGATACGGACACATAATAGTTAGAATTGTGGTAAAATGGCAAAAATTTACCTTTCCGGGGCATTATTAAAAATCGTCAAGGTTCGGTTACATGAACTCAATACTATAATCTTTATTACCCGACTTGTATTTGTTACATGTCAACTTAATTATGGGCGTATAACAACGTAGCCCATCGTATTTTAAACTGATTTATGCTTGTATTCAACTTATTACTTATTAAACTCTATGAATTCACTCAACCTTTGTGTTGACTTTTAGCATGTTTTATCTCAGGTCCGTAAGTGACTTTCGGCTCGGATGGGCGGCGCAAGAGATGGATATCAAGATGGCTCATGTTCTAAATAAATTTTCTTTTAAGAAAAGACCAAAACTTTTATTATTTTATGTATCTCTAAACTTTGTACTTATTTGAGACCTCTTTTGTTTAACTCAGAATGGCTTTTGTATGCAAAAGTTTTATTAAAAACATTTTCATTTTGAATTTGTTTACTATATTTGTACAATGTGACTAGTATATAACATCCCATGTCCCTTTCCGCTGCGATCCTAATATGGGGGTGTTATAGAATGGTACCAGAGCACAAATTATAGTGAACTAGGTCTTTTTGTTTTTAAAAACCTAGACTATAATCATTTATTTTTTTTCAAAATCATGAGCTTCCATCATCTTGTCCGATATCCATGCGCGCCTACTCCCGAGCTTCCTATTTTCTCCCTCGTGTATATATATATATATATATATATATATATATATATATCGTAATCATGCTATTCTAAAAATAATTATAAGCACTATAATTATTTCCTATCTTGTCCGATAATCCGCGAAATATCACTCCTTATATATGCACTTTATGCACAAAATTCCTTGTTGTATTTTATGCTATTCATGAGCATTATAAACTTCCATCCAAAAATTTATGCACATCTCTTTGATTGCACCATCGTTATACGTATGCATATAATAAATATTATCACTTGCACTTCTAATATTTCTCGACCATCTTGCTTTTCCTAAAACATCAATATATTTCTATATAAAGTTTCTCCAAGTGAATACTAAAATCTTCTAGACATTGTATGTGATTACAATGGTTTCTAAACTCTTTCATAACTTTATGTTATATCATTTCATATAACATCGAAACATGTTACCGTTTATCAATTTTTATTGGTTGTCTTACTCCCCGTGAACTCATGTTTTCCGAGCATTTCTTTCTTATTTTATTAAGCAACATGTCAAACTCGACCTCTCCTAATTATATATGTCTCACCAAATTGCTAAACAATTAAATATGTATTTATTCATTTTAATGATCCCCTAAAAAACTTTATCATACATTGTGGGTGACACAGTGGTCTCATTTATTTTCTCAAAAATCATGAGTAATGCTATGATTTAAAAAAAAAAAAAAAAAAAAAAAAAAAAAATCTTTTCATGACCTTATACAACGGTGTTTTATATGAAACCCGTCGCATTCTAATTATTTACCTTTGAAATTCACTACCATTTTATAAACAACTCTTTTATTGTCATATAAACTATCTTTCATTATATTACAAATGGAATTACTATTCCCCAAAGAATTACCCCATTACTACCTTATAAACTAATAACCTTATTCAATACTATCTTATAAACTGCTTTAACTAGTTCAAAATTAACTTTTTAGTCACCCCTTTACGAATCATTTGATCAATTACCTTGAAAAAAAAAAAAAAAAAAAAAAAAAAACTAACTAGTTTACTACTATCTTCTTAACCATTTTCACTACAATATTAATACACTCCTTGCCACTCTCTTACAAACTACTTTACCACCATCTTATAAACTTATCCACTGATGTACTACTATTAAATAAACTGTTTGGACTTGTTTTGAATAAATTATTTTGTTATCATCTTAGAAATCATTTTGTCATTTACCTTTTACCAAAATTTTCACCACCTTATAAACGATTTTGTTATTATCTTATAAATTACTCGACCTTGTTTTATTAACTGAAACCCTTGATTTATTATTGCCTCATGATCTATTTTGCTATTATTTTATTGTTCGTCATTCTCCAATAATTCTTATAAACTGATTCATCATACAAAAGCTGAAGTTCAGTAACTTTCTCTACATTCATCAAGTTCTCTTTTGAAACCTTCATTGTTAAAGGTCCATGATTTTGGCCCGATGTTGATTGATTTAGAACTGCTTAAAACTTCCTTTTCTGCGTACTTTTTCCTTATTCACTTGTGTTACATACTCATACTACTTACTTATGATTGATTCTTACGTATGTACAAACTTATATCACTTCTTGTATATAAGATACTTATGCAAACTCCATACTTGTCCAACAATTGACATATCACGAGTATTACTAATTTAAGTATTTGAAAATTTTATCGAACCTCGGTTAAATATAGTCTAGTCACCTATATTTAACCTTGGGACAGTGGAACATAGTCTGACTACCTATGTTCGACTTAGACTTTTCAAATACTAAGACTAGTTATATATGGGTTATGTCTAATTGATTTTCTATTTGATCTTCGAGAATCACAAAATTTTTATGTGAGTATAACAATTCAGCGGTATTTATACGATCGAGTAAAACAACTAAACAAATCCTCACTCTATCTTTATCGCGTATAGTCAACCTTACTCTGCACCATATTTCTAGACGACGAGAATCGAACCTCATCATTAGTGATTCTAGACTTCATTCCTACAAGTATTCTCATCTTTTCGCAAGTGAACCATTCAGTGATTAAGCGAGTTGAGCGCCGGGACGTCGCTCTCTTAAGGGGTACGTACTGTGACATTTCTAAAAATTTCATGCCAATTATTTTAATGGTTTATTATTTAAATAATATATTTTAATTTATTTACTTAGTCGGAAGATATCCGCGTACGTTTAAATAAATTCTATCGCGACTAGACTATGCTCAGTCTACATTTTCTATGCACCATTGTTGTATTTCAATCCTATATTTTTTTTTTAAAGTCACAATCCATTTTATTTCATTTTAGGTCCACTTTTTATTTTATCGCGCGGTTTAATTTCGTGTTTCACGTTTTAACCTCAAATAAATCCTCCGATAATCTCATCACTCATCTATATTTCAAAAATTCATCATGAAAACTAGTTTTAATAATTTAAAAATTAAAATATTAATTTACCCGGTATTTTGGAAATTTATTTATTTCGTATCGTACGTCTAATTTAATTTCGACGGTTTTCATAAAAGTTAAACGACGATTAACCAAACACTCAATAATTTTACCCAACCTATTTTTATAATTTTTATAACTTTATTTTATCCCGGTTAACTCCGTTAAAATTTATTTTTAGTTAACTCGGTACCCGGTATACTTTAAAACTACAAATAAACACAAAATTATACAAAAGTCACCACATTTCTTACACACTCCAACCCCCCTCCTCTTTTTCAGCCCCCCCCCCCCTCCCCTGATTTTCTCTTACAAACACCACTTACTCACTCTATCTTCATAAATACTCATACTAACTCTTTATAATAATATTTATACTAATAATACATTATTGAACTAGATATTTCTTCTCATTTATTCACTAGCCAAGAAAATCATTTCATCTCTTTTCTCTCTTACTCACTCACGGCAAAACACAACAAAATGAAGGAGGAATCAAGATTTTACCAAGTATTATAAACCTAGTTTACTTCTTGTTCTAGTTTTGAAATAAAAACTAGGAAGTATTAGGAAACCTTGTTACCTTAAACCTCATCATCTCACTTGTAAGCTTCAAGTTATATTTTTCATCATTTCATATTTCCATTTATTCACTATCTTGATGTATTTGAACATTATATAAGTTATAATGCTTAGTTAAGCATGGTACTTAAGTTAGAAAACCTTAAAACCATAGAAAGGCTAAACTTGAAACTGTATTTTTTTAAATTCGTGTATAAAAGTATTAAACTGTTCTAATCGGTAGACAATGGACATAAACTAAAAATATATAGTTGTAGCCCTATGTCTTGTGGTCATTTTGACGGGTATTTCGTCGAATAACTCCTTACGATGATTAAACTAAAATTATTTTGGTGAAACTAGTCACAATCTGAGTAACAGATTTAAAACGTGAAAAAGTCATTTTTTTTGTATATAACCCTCTGTTAATCAAAGAATAAAAGTTTTAGAGGACATCTTAACTTAAACGTGTCCAAAAACGGGGAATAAATCGGGTTATTAAAACTCTAGATATCGCACTTTTCGTGAGACCATTGAAAATTTGAAAGCTTTATGGATTGATTGTTTGGATAAATGGACTGTTTTACTAAGGTTATGTAACTTTTTGCCATGTGGGACCCACAAATCTCGTTAGTACAGAAATAGACCTTTCCGGGGATATAAAGAACGAGACTTGTGGACTTACGGTTTGCAAATGGTGATTTTCTAAACATAGGCAAGTTAATAAAAATTCCATCAGCACTAGTTATAAAAAGTATATGAGTGTTATACACTTTAAGGATTGGACCTTTTAAAAAAATTTTGAACCACCTAATATATTTTGAACCCTTAGGTCTAATGTGACCTTTTTGACCAAAAACTTGACCCATGGACTAATTTGAACCTTAGAGTTAATTTGAACCTTTACATCATAATTGAACCTAGGGTAAATTTAAGTTTCATACTTATATAAATGCAAGAGTATATTATTGGATAAATTGTAGGTAATTTAACTAAACCTTTTTATGTATCTAGGAGTATTGTACCAAGCTTAAGTAAGATCATAATTTGTATATCACCAAAAGTACATCAATATCTATTTTCATAAACTAAGACAACGTATATTATTTAGGTTCATCGTAGAGCTTTTGCGGCTATTCCTTCGTTTGCTTGTTCATTGCTACTTTCTTTGCTCTCGGTGAGTTCATAGCCTCGCCTTTACTTACTTAAATGTTTTATAAACCTCGCGAGGGGGATACATGCTAGTTTTTACAAACTGAATACAAGTAGTTTTTGGTATGCTGGACCCGATTATATGATCATAGATATTGAATGCTTTTTGCCAATTAAGTCCCCTCATGAACCGTTAATTACTCGAGTAGTAAACGCTAGTATTATGGATATGCATATTAGGCTTGGCGGGCCTTGTTCGGGATACGGACACATAATAGTTAGAATTGTGGTAAAATGGCAAAAATTTACCTTTCCGGGGCATTATTAAAAATCGTCAAGGTTCGGTTACATGAACTCAATACTATAATCTTTATTACCCGACTTGTATTTGTTACATGTCAACTTAATTATGGGCGTATAACAACGTAGCCCATCGTATTTTAAACTGATTTATGCTTGTATTCAACTTATTACTTATTAAACTCTATGAATTCACTCAACCTTTGTGTTGACTTTTAGCATGTTTTATCTCAGGTCCGTAAGTGACTTTCGGCTCGGATGGGCGGCGCAAGAGATGGATATCAAGATGGCTCATGTTCTAAATAAATTTTCTTTTAAGAAAAGACCAAAACTTTTATTATTTTATGTATCTCTAAACTTTGTACTTATTTGAGACCTCTTTTGTTTAACTCAGAATGGCTTTTGTATGCAAAAGTTTTATTAAAAACATTTTCATTTTGAATTTGTTTACTATATTTGTACAATGTGACTAGTATATAACATCCCATGTCCCTTTCCGCTGCGATCCTAATATGGGGGTGTTATAGAATGGTACCAGAGCACAAATTATAGTGAACTAGGTCTTTTTGTTTTTAAAAACCTAGACTATAATCATTTATTTTTTTTCAAAATCATGAGCTTCCATCATCTTGTCCGATATCCATGCGCGCCTACTCCCGAGCTTCCTATTTTCTCCCTCGTGTATATATATATATATCGTAATCATGCTATTCTAAAAATAATTATAAGCACTATAATTATTTCCTATCTTGTCCGATAATCCGCGAAATATCACTCCTTATATATGGACTTTATGCACAACAGATGAGTCGATATGTTAGGGTTGGACATTAGACGTTCATCGGATGAGTCGCGATGTTACGTTTACACATTAGACGTTCAACGGATGAGTCGCTATGTTATGGTTACACATTAGACGTTCAACGGATGAGTCGATATGTTAGGGTTGGCCATTAGACGCCCAACGGATGAGTCTGTATGTTTTGGTTACATAATACACATTAGATGTTCAACGGATGAGTCGCTATGTTATGGTTACACATTGAGGTTACACATTAGATGTTCAACGGATGAGTCGGTATGTTAGGGTTGGACATTAGACGTTCAACGGATGAGTCTATATGTTATGGTTATACATTAGACGTTCAACGGATGAGTCTATATGTTATGGTTACACATTAGACGTTCAACGGATGAGTCGCTATGTTATGGTTACACATTAGATGTTCAACGGATGAGTCGATATGTTAGGGTTGGACATTAGACGTTCAACGGATGAGTCGCTATGTTATGGTTACACATTAGACGTTCAACGGATGAGTCGATATGTTAGGGTTGGATATTAGACGTTCAAAGGATGAGTCGCTATGTTACGGTTACACATTAGACGTTCAACGGACGAGTCGCTATGTTATGGTTACACATTAGACGTTCAACGAATGAGTCGATATGTTAGGGTTGGACGTTAGACGTTCAACGGATGAGTCTATATGTTATGGTTACACATTAGACGTTCAAAGGATGAGTCGCTATGCTATGGTTACACATTAGGGTTGGACATTAGACGTTCAATGGATGAGTCTATATGTTATGGTTACACATTAGACATTCAACGGATGAGTCTATATGTTATGGTTACACATTAGACGTTCAACGGATGAGTCGATACGTTAGGGTTACACATTAGACATTCAACCGATGAGTCGATATGTTACGGTTGGACATTAGACGTTCAACGGATGAGTCTCTATGTTATGGTTACACATTAGATGTTCAACGGATGAGTCGATATGTTAGGGTTGGACATTAGACGTTCAATGGATGAGTCGCTATGTTACGGTTACACATTAGACGTTCAGCGGATGAGTCGCTATGTTATGGTTACACATTAGACGTTCAACGTATGAGTCGATATGTTAGGGTTGGACATTAGACGTTCAACGGATGAGTCTCTATGTTATGGTTACACATTAGACGTTCAACGGATGAGTCGATATGTTAGGGTTGGACATTAGACGTTCAACGAATGAGTCGCTATGTTACGTTTACACATTAGACGTTCAGCGGATGAGTCGCTATGTTATGGTTACACATTAGACGTTCAACGGATGAGTCGATATGTTAGGGTTGGCCATTAGACATTCAACGGATGAGTCTACATGTTATGGTTACACATTAGACGTTCAACGGATGAGTCTATATGTTTTGGTTACACAATACACATTAGATGTTCAACGGATGAGTCGCTATTTTATGGTTACACATTAGGGTTACTCATTAGACGTTCAACGGATGAGTCGGTATGTTAGGGTTGGACATTAGACGTTCAACAGATGAGTCTATATGTTATGGTTACACATTAGCCGTTCAACGGATGAGTCTATATGTTATGGTTACACATTAGACGTTCAACGGATGGGTCGCTATGTTATGGATACACATTAGACGTTCAACGGATGAGTCGATATGTTAGGGTTGGACATTAGACGTTCAACGGATGAGTCTCTATGTAATAGTTACACATTAGACATTCAACGGATGAGTCGATATGTTACGGTTGGACATTAGACGTTCAACGGATGAGTCTCTATGTTATGGTTACACATTAGACGTTCAACGGATGAGTCGGTATGTTAGGGTTGGACATTAGACGTTCAACGGATGAGTCTATATGTTATGGTTACACATTAGACGTTCAACGGATGAGTCGCTATGTTATGGTTACACATTAGACGTTCAACGGATGAGTCGATATGTTAGGGTTGGACATTAGACGTTCAACGGATGAGTCTCTATGTTATAGTTACACATTAGACGTTCAACGGATGAGTCGATATGTTAGGGTTGGACATTAGACGTTCAACGGATGAGTCGCTATGTTACGGTTACACATTAGACGTTCAATGGAGGAGTCGCTATGTTATGGTTACACATTGGACGTTCAACGGATGAGCCGATATGTTAGGGTTGGGCATTAGACATTCAACGGATGAGTCTATATGTTATGGTTACACATTAGACGTTCAACGGATGAGTCTATATGTTATTGTTACACATTAGACGTTCAACGGATGAGTCGCTATGTTATGGTTACACATTAGACGTTCAACGGATGAGTCGATATGTTAGGGTTGGACATTAGATGTTCACCGGATGAGTCTCCATGTTATAGTTACACATTAGACGTTCAACAGATGAGTCGATATGTTAGGGTTGGACATTAGACGTTCAACGGATGAGTCGCTATGTTACGGTTACACATTAGACGTTCAACGGATGAGTCGCTATGTTATGGTTACACATTAGACGTTCAACGGATGAGTCGATATGTTAGGGTTGGCCATTAGACGCTCAACGGATGAGTCTATATGTTTTGGTTACACAATACACATTAGATGTTCAACGGATGAGTCGCTATGTTATGGTTACACATTAAGGTTACACATTAGATGTTCAACGGATGAGTCGGTATGTTAGGGTTGGACATTAGACGTTCAACGGATGAGTCTATATGTTATGGTTATACATTAGACGTTCAACGGATGAGTCTATATGTTATGGTTACACATTAGACGTTCAACGGATGAGTCGCTATGTTATGGTTACACATTAGACGTTCAACGGATGAGTCGATACGTTAGGGTTACACATTAGACATTCAACCGATGAGTCGATATGTTACGGTTGGACATTAGACGTTCAACGGATGAGTCTCTATGTTATGGTTACACATTAGATGTTCAACGGATGAGTCGATATGTTAGGGTTGGACATTAGACGTTCAACGGATGAGTCGCTATGTTACGGTTACACATTAGACGTTCAGCGGATGAGTCGCTATGTTATGGTTACACATTAGACGTTCAACGTATGAGTCGATATGTTAGGGTTGGACATTAGACGTTCAACGGATGAGTCTCTATGTTATGGTTACACATTAGACGTTCGACGGATGAGTCGATATGTTAGGGTTGGACATTAGACGTTCAACGAATGAGTCGCTACGTTACGTTTACACATTAGACGTTCAGCGGATGAGTCGCTATGTTATGGTTACACATTAGACGTTCAACGGATGAGTCGATATGTTAGGGTTGGCCATTAGACATTCAACGGATGAGTCTACATGTTATGGATACACATTAGACGTTCAACGGATGAGTCTATATGTTTTGGTTACACAATACACATTGGATGTTCAACGGATGAGTCGCTATTTTATGGTTACACATTAGGGTTACTCATTAGACGTTCAACGGATGAGTCGGTATGTTAGGGTTGGACATTAGACGTTCAACAGATGAGTCTATATGTTATGGTTACACATTAGCCGTTCAACGGATGAGTCTATATGTTATGGTTACACATTAGACGTTCAACGGATAGGTCGCTATGTTATGGATACACATTAGACGTTCAACGGATGAGTCGATATGTTAGGGTTGGACATTAGACGTTCAACGGATGAGTCTCTATGTAATAGTTACACATTAGACGTTCAACGGATGAGTCGATATGTTACGGTTGGACATTAGACGTTCAACGGATGAGTCTCTATGTTATGGTTACACATTAGACGTTCAACGGATGAGTCGGTATGTTAGGGTTGGACATTAGACGTTCAACGGATGAGTCTATATGTTATAGTTACACATTAGACGTTCAACGGATGAGTCGCTATGTTATGGTTACACATTAGACGTTCAACGGATGAGTCGATATGTTAGGGTTGGACATTAGACGTTCAACGGATGAGTCTCTATGTTATAGTTACACATTAGACGTTCAACGGATGAGTCGATATGTTAGGGTTGGACATTAGACGTTCAACGGATGAGTCGCTATGTTACGGTTACACATTAGACGTTCAATGGAGGAGTCGCTATGCTATGGTTACACATTGGACGTTCAACGGATGAGCCGATATGTTAGGGTTGGGCATTAGACATTCAACGGATGAGTCTATATGTTATGGTTACACATTAGACGTTCAACGGATGAGTCTATATGTTATTGTTACACATTAGACGTTCAACGGATGAGTCGCTATGTTATGGTTACACATTAGACGTTCAACGGATGAGTCGATATGTTAGGGTTGGACATTAGATGTTCACCGGATGAGTCTCCATGTTATAGTTACACATTAGACGTTCAACAGATGAGTCGATATGTTAGGGTTGGACATTAGACGTTCAACGGATGAGTCGCTATGTTACGGTTACACATTAGACGTTCAACGGATGAGTCGCTATGTTATGGTTACACATTAGACGTTCAACGGATGAGTCGATATGTTAGGGTTGGCCATTAGACGCTCAACGGATGAGTCTATATGTTTTGGTTACACAATACACATTAGATGTTCAACGGATGAGTCGCTATGTTATGGTTACACATTAAGGTTACACATTAGATGTTCAACGGATGAGTCGGTATGTTAGGGTTGGACATTAGACGTTCAACGGATGAGTCTATATGTTATGGTTATACATTAGACGTTCAACGGATGAGTCTATATGTTATGGTTACACATTAGACGTTCAACGGATGAGTCGCTATGTTATGGTTACACATTAGACGTTCAACGGATGAGTCGATATGTTAGGGTTGGACGTTAGACGTTCAACGGATGAGTCGCTATGTTATGGTTACACATTAGACGTTCAACGGATGAGTCGATATGTTAGGGTTGGACATTAGACGTTCAAAGGATGAGTCGCTATGTTACGGTTACACATTAGACGTTCAACGGATGAGTCGCTATGTTATGGTTACACATTAGACGTTCAACGAATGAGTCGATATGTTAGGGTTGGACGTTAGACGTTCAACGGATGAGTCTATATGTTATGGTTACACATTAGACATTCAATGGATGAGTCTATATGTTATGGTTACACCTTAGACGTTCAAAGGATGAGTCGCTATGCTATGGTTACACATTAGGGTTGGACATTAGACGTTCAATGGATGAGTCTATATGTTATGGTTACACATTAGACATTCAACGGATGAGTCTATATGTTATGGTTACACATTAGACGTTCAACGGATGAGTCGCTACGTTAGGGTTACACATTAGACGTTCAACCGATGAGTCGCTATGTTACGGTTAGACATTAGACGTTCAACGGATGAGTCTCTATGTTATGGTTACACATTAGACGTTCAACAGATGATTCGATATGTTAGGGTTGGACATTAGACGTTCAACGGATGAGTCGCTATGTTACGGTTACACATTAGACGTTCAGCGGATGAGTCGCTATGTTATGGTTACACATTAGACGTTCAACGGATGAGTCGATATGTTAGGGTTGGACATTAGACGTTCAACGGATGAGTCGCTATGTTACGGTTACACATTAGACGTTCAACGGATGAGTCTATATGTTTTGGTTACACAATACACATTAGATGTTCAACTGATGAGTCGCTATTTTATGGTTACACATTAGGGTTACTCATTAGACGTTCAACGGATGAGTCGGTATGTTAGGGTTGGACATTAGACGTTCAACGGATGAGTCTATATGTTATGGTTACACATTAGACGTTCAACGGATGAGTCTATATGTTATTGTTACACATTAGACGTTCAACGGATGAGTCGCTATGTTATGGTTACACATTAGACGTTCAACGGATGAGTCGATATGTTAGGGTTGGACATTAGACGTTCAACGGATGAGTCTCTATGTAATAGTTACACATTAGACGTTCAACGGATGAGTCGATATGTTACGGTTGGACATTAGACGTTCAACGGATGAGTCTCTATGTTATGGTTACACATTAGACGTTCAACGGATGAGTCGGTATGTTAGGGTTGGACATTAGACGTTCAACGGATGAGTCTATATGTTATGGTTACACATTAGACGTTCAACGGATGAGTCGCTATGTTATGGTTACACATTAGACGTTCAACGGATGAGTCGATATGTTAGGGTTGGACATTAGACGTTCAACGGATGAGTCTCTATGTTATAGTTACAAATTAGACGTTCAACAGATGAGTCGATATGTTAGGGTTGGACATTAGACGTTCAACGGATGAGTCGCTATGTTACGGTTACACATTAGACGTTCAATGGATGAGTCGCTATGTTATGGTTACACATTAGACGTTCAACGGATGAGCCGATATGTTAGGGTTGGGCATTAGACATTCAACGGATGAGTCTATATGTTATGGTTACACATTAGACGTTCAACGGATGAGTCTATATGTTATTGTTACACATTAGACGTTCAACGGATGAGTCGCTATGTTATGGTTACACATTAGACTTTCAACGGATGAGTCGATATGTTAGGGTTGGACATTAGATGTTCACCGGATGAGTCTCCATGTTATAGTTACACATTAGACGTTCAACAGATGAGTCGATATGTTAGGGTTGGACATTAGACGTTCAACGGATGAGTCGCTATGTTACGGTTACACATTAGACGTTCAACGGATGAGTCGCTATGTTATGGTTACACATTAGACGTTCAACGGATGAGTCGATATGTTAGGGTTGGCCATTAGACGCTCAACGGATGAGTTTATATGTTATGGTTACACATTAGACGTTCAACGGATGAGTCTATATGTTATTGTTACACATTAGACGTTCAACGGATGAGTCGCTATGTTATGGTTACACATTAGACGTTCAACGGATGAGTCGATATGTTAGGGTTGGACATTAGACGTTCAACGGATGAGTCTCTATGTAATAGTTACACATTAGACGTTCAACGGATGAGTCGATATGTTACGGTTGGACATTAGACGTTCAACGGATGAGTCTCTATGTTATGGTTACACATTAGACGTTCAACGGATGAGTCGGTATGTTAGGGTTGGACATTAGACGTTCAACGGATGAGTCTATATGTTATGGTTACACATTAGACGTTCAACGGATGAGTCGCTATGTTATGGTTACACATTAGACGTTCAACGGATGAGTCGATATGTTAGGGTTGGACATTAGACGTTCAACGGATGAGTCTCTATGTTATAGTTACAAATTAGACGTTCAACAGATGAGTCGATATGTTAGGGTTGGACATTAGACGTTCAACGGATGAGTCGCTATGTTACGGTTACACATTAGACGTTCAATGGATGAGTCGCTATGTTATGGTTACACATTAGACGTTCAACGGATGAGCCGATATGTTAGGGTTGGGCATTAGACATTCAACGGATGAGTCTATATGTTATGGTTACACATTAGACGTTCAACGGATGAGTCTATATGTTATTGTTACACATTAGACGTTCAACGGATGAGTCGCTATGTTATGGTTACACATTAGACGTTCAACGGATGAGTCGATATGTTAGGGTTGGACATTAGACGTTCAACGGATGAGTCTCTATGTAATAGTTACACATTAGACGTTCAACGGATGAGTCGATATGTTACGGTTGGACATTAGACGTTCAACGGATGAGTCTCTATGTTATGGTTACACATTAGACGTTCAACGGATGAGTCGGTATGTTAGGGTTGGACATTAGACGTTCAACGGATGAGTCTATATGTTATGGTTACACATTAGACGTTCAACGGATGAGTCGCTATGTTATGGTTACACATTAGACGTTCAACGGATGAGTCGATATGTTAGGGTTGGACATTAGACGTTCAACGGATGAGTCTCTATGTTATAGTTACAAATTAGACGTTCAACAGATGAGTCGATATGTTAGGGTTGGACATTAGACGTTCAACGGATGAGTCGCTATGTTACGGTTACACATTAGACGTTCAATGGATGAGTCGCTATGTTATGGTTACACATTAGACGTTCAACGGATGAGCCGATATGTTAGGGTTGGGCATTAGACATTCAACGGATGAGTCTATATGTTATGGTTACACATTAGACGTTCAACGGATGAGTCTATATGTTATTGTTACACATTAGACGTTCAACGGATGAGTCGCTATGTTATGGTTACACATTAGACTTTCAACGGATGAGTCGATATGTTAGGGTTGGACATTAGATGTTCACCGGATGAGTCTCCATGTTATAGTTACACATTAGACGTTCAACAGATGAGTCGATATGTTAGGGTTGGACATTAGACGTTCAACGGATGAGTCGCTATGTTACGGTTACACATTAGACGTTCAACGGATGAGTCGCTATGTTATGGTTACACATTAGACTTTCAACGGATGAGTCGATATGTTAGGGTTGGCCATTAGACGCTCAACGGATGAGTTTATATGTTATGGTTACACATTAGACGTTCAACGGATGAGTCTATATGTTATTGTTACACATTAGACGTTCAACGGATGAGTCGCTATGTTATGGTTACACATTAGACGTTCAACGGATGAGTCGATATGTTAGGGTTGGACATTAGACGTTCAACGGATGAGTCTCTATGTAATAGTTACACATTAGACGTTCAACGGATGAGTCGATATGTTACGGTTGGACATTAGACGTTCAACGGATGAGTCTCTATGTTATGGTTACACATTAGACGTTCAACGGATGAGTCGGTATGTTAGGGTTGGACATTAGACGTTCAACGGATGAGTCTATATGTTATGGTTACACATTAGACGTTCAACGGATGAGTCGCTATGTTATGGTTACACATTAGACGTTCAACGGATGAGTCGATATGTTAGGGTTGGACATTAGACGTTCAACGGATGAGTCTCTATGTTATAGTTACAAATTAGACGTTCAACAGATGAGTCGATATGTTAGGGTTGGACATTAGACGTTCAACGGATGAGTCGCTATGTTACGGTTACACATTAGACGTTCAATGGATGAGTCGCTATGTTATGGTTACACATTAGACGTTCAACGGATGAGCCGATATGTTAGGGTTGGGCATTAGACATTCAACGGATGAGTCTATATGTTATGGTTACACATTAGACGTTCAACGGATGAGTCTATATGTTATTGTTACACATTAGACGTTCAACGGATGAGTCGCTATGTTATGGTTACACATTAGACTTTCAACGGATGAGTCGATATGTTAGGGTTGGACATTAGATGTTCACCGTATGAGTCTCCATGTTATAGTTACACATTAGACGTTCAACAGATGAGTCGATATGTTAGGGTTGGACATTAGACGTTCAACGGATGAGTCGCTATGTTACGGTTACACATTAGACGTTCAACGGATGAGTCGCTATGTCATGGTTACACATTAGACGTTCAACGGATGAGTCGATATGTTAGGGTTGGCCATTAGACGCTCAACGGATGAGTTTATATGTTTTGGTTACACAATACACATTATATGTTCAACGGATGAGTCGCTATGTTATGGTTACACATTAAGGTTACACATTAGATGTTCAACGGATGAGTCGGTATGTTAGGGTTGGACATTAGACGTTCAACGGATGAGTCTATATGTTATGGTTATACATTAGACGTTCAACGGATGAGTCTATATGTTATGGTTACACATTAGACGTTCAACGGATGAGTCGCTATGTTATGGTTACACATCAGACGTTCAACGGATGAGTCGATATGTTAGGGTTGGACATTAGACGTTCAACGGATGAGTCGCTATGTTATAGTTACACATTAGACGTTCAACGGATGAGTCGATATGTAAGGGTTGGACATTAGACGTTCAAAGGATGAGTCGCTATGTTACGGTTACACATTAGACGTTCAACGGATGAGTCGCTATGTTATGGTTACACATTAGACGTTCAACGAACAAGTCGACATGTTAGGGTTGGACGTTAGACGTTCAACGGATGAGTCTATATGTTATGGTTACACATTAGACGTTCAATGGATGAGTCTATATGTTATGGTTACACATTAGACGTTCAAAGGATGAGTCGCTATGCTATGGTTACACAATAGGGTTGGACATTAGACGTTCAATGGATGAGTCTATATGTTATGGTTACACATTAGACGTTCAATGGATGAGTCGCTATGTTAGGGTTACACATTAGACGTTCAACCGATGAGTCGATATGTTACGGTTGGACATTAGACGTTCAACGGATGAGTCTCTATGTTATGGTTACACATTAGACGTTCAACGGATGAGTCGATATGTTAGGGTTGGACATTAGACATTCAACGGATGAGTCGCTATGTTACGGTTACACATTAGACGTTCAGCGGATGAGTCGCTATGTTACGGTTACACATTAGACGTTCAGCGGATGAGTCGCTATGTTATGGTTACACATCAGACGTTCAACGGATGAGTCGATATGTTAGGGTTGGACATTAAACGTTCAACGGATGAGTCGCTATGTTATAGTTACACATTAGACGTTCAACGGATGAGTCGATATGTTAGGGTTGGACATTAGACGTTCAAAGGATGAGTCGCTATGTTACGGTTACACATTAGACGTTCAACGGATGAGTCGCTATGTTATGGTTACACATTAGACGTTCAACGAATGAGTCGATATGTTAGGGTTGGACGTTAGACGTTCAACGGATGAGTCTATATGTTATGGTTACACATTAGACATTCAATGGATGAGTCTATATGTTATGGTTACACATTAGACGTTCAAAGGATGAGTCGCTATGCTATGGTTACACATTAGGGTTGGACATTAGACGTTCAATGGATGAGTCTATATGTTATGGTTACACATTAGACGTTCAACGGATGAGTCTATATGTTATGGTTACACATTAGACGTTCAACGGATGAGTCGCTACGTTAGGGTTACACATTAGACGTTCAACCGATGAGTCGATATGTTACGGTTGGACATTAGACGTTCAACGGATGAGTCTCTATGTTATGGTTACACATTAGACGTTCAACAGATGATTCGATATGTTAGGGTTGGACATTAGACGTTCAACGGATGAGTCGCTATGTTACGGTTACACATTAGACGTTCAGCGGATGAGTCGCTATGTTATGGTTACACATTAGATGTTCAACGGATGAGTCGATATGTTAGGGTTGGACATTAGACGTTCAACGGATGAGTCTCTATGTTATGGTTACACATTAGACGTTCAACGGATGAGTCGATATGTTAGGGTTGGACATTAGACGTTCAACGGATGAGTCGCTATGTTACGGTTACACATTAGACGTTCAGCGGATGAGTCGCTATGTTATGGTTACACATTAGACGTTCAACGGATGAGTCGATATGTTAGGGTTGGCCATTAGACGTTCAACGGATGAGTCTACATGTTATGGTTACACATTAGACGTTCAACGGATGAGTCTATATGTTTTGGTTACACAATACACATTAGATGTTCAACGGATGAGTCGCTATGTTATGGTTACACATTAGACGTTCAACGTGTCACAACCCACAATTTCAGGTCATTTTTCCCAACTTTACCATTCTACTATTCACAAATTACTATTCATTGATCACTATTCATTGTTTTACTATTCATCGTTTTTGAGGTCAATTTGACATTCCGAGACCCCTTCAGAAATTTTACTATTCACTAGACACTATTCATTTCCGAGAGAAAATCACTATTCACGTGCGTTATTCATGTCATCGTAAATTTAGTTTACGAGTGTTCAAATTCGCGTAACCGTATTGGTTCAGGAGCGAATTCATGCATTATTGTCAGGGACATTTCATACGGACTAGAAATAGTCGACATATCATTACTAGGGCACTTGCATACTATTCCACTCGTAGGGTATTCAAAATTATATTTTTAATATAATTAACGATTTATGTATGTTTATTTTGAATAAACACTAATACGCGAACTATAAATATGACTAATACGTCCAATACTCCCAACTATGATCCCAATATATTTTTATATTCATTTTTATAATATAAAAATTATAATATTAATTTACCCGGTATTTTGGATATTTATTTTAATTATTAACTTAAGATTTCTAAAACTTCGACGGTTTTCGTGGAAATTAAACTATAATTATCTAAACACCCAATAATTTTATCCAATCTATTTTTATAATTTTTATAACTTTATTATGACCCGGTTAACTTTGTTAAAATTTATTTTTAGTTAACCCGGTACCCGGTACAATTTAAAACTACCAAATACACAACAATAATACATTTTTATCACCAAAAGTCTTACACTTTCCCCCCCCCCCCCTTGACTTTTGCCGCCCCCCCCCCCCCCCCCCCTTGCCACTTTTCTTACAAAACTACTTACATACTCTACCTCATTTAATTCCTATACTAACTAAATATAATAGTAATAAAAACCAATAATACATATTCATGTACAAGACTTTTTCTTTCATTTGCAACTAGTAAAAAAATTTCATATTCTCTCTTTCTCTACTCATATACACGGCCAAGAGGAAGAACAAGCAAGACCAAAAGATTTTTCAAAGATCAAAGTGTTAATCTTGTGTTTATAGCATCCTTGTTAGAGTTTTGAAATAAAAACTCAAGGATTATTAGGTTTTAATCATCTTAACTCCACTAATCTTACAAGTAAGTTACTAAACTCATTTCATCATTTTTACAAAAGTTATTACTATATTTATTCATGTTTCTTGCAAGATCTCATACATGCATTAACTTATACCACTTTATTTTTGTAAACTTTTGATCATATGAGCCCTAGAGTGATTCTTGGTTAGATCCTTGTTAGATCTACTTGGTTTTGGTGATTAGGAACCCATGACACCCTAAGAAGGTGTATGGTAGGATTAGATTAGTTTTGTGGTGTTTGAGAGTGGATTGATGGATGATGGAACTAGTTTGGAGACTTGAAAATGGTTTTTGAAACTTTTGATATACCTACTGTCCCTATTTTAATTTCGTGCGAAAATCAGTGGGTGATGGGTAATTTTTGACCAAAGATTTAGAAAATACATTCAAAAACGAAACTTTGGGCGAAAGAACGGATTAAAACGAGTTTATAACGAAGGAGTTATGATTTTTGCAAATTTAACGACGAAAACTACTTTTCAGAAAACTGCTTGCTGTTTGGCAGAATACGACGGGTAATTTGAGGTATTAAACGTAACTTTAAGGAGCCGAGTTATCTAAAATATACTAGTATACTCAAAGACGAATCCGTGGACATAAAGAACAAGGAAAACGAGCCTAAAACGACCGAGTTATACCCGTTTTAACATTGTCAAAACTATATTTATATTTTTGGTCACAAATAGAAATAACAACGTACGTACTAAATGGTATATTTTCTAGAAACGTACTAATGACTATTTTCTTAACAAACGAATACATACGACTCAAGGGAATGTTTATACGACATGACGACGTCATTCTAAGGCTTTGATACGAGGTTCATAACGCTAACTTTTTCGTACGAGTTAATATAACAAGTTATATACTTCTTTAAATGGAATTATTTTTCCTAAGTATGGAAACTATTTTACTATGACGATAACTAGTATTTCCAAATTACGAGTGGTATGAGTATCATGTGCATGTGCATTCACTTCATTACGGCTTGATCTAAGTTAGATCATGATTATTCATTTAGGTTGCGGATAGTACTCGCGCCTCATTGTTCCGACTACTTTTACCTCATTGCACCATCTTTGTACCTTCACTTCGAGGTGAGTTCTCATAGCCCCGTTTTTAGTACTTATTTGATTTTAAATCCCACGGGGGAGAATACATTGCACTATGATTTTTGTACATGCCCAAGTATTAAATTCCGTACATTGCTTAAGTTGCTAGTACTACCACTGCAAGTCCCCTTTATTATCATGAACCGTTAATTATATTGCCAAGCGAGAGTGTGTGGATAGATCTATCGAGGGTGACTCCTCCATTCGTGTTTGGGTTGCTCCATAAGGAAAACGAATGCATTTCATGTCTAATATAGTACGAGTGTCTGGTAAACACTCCTTTGGGGCATATTTTAGTACGTCTAGCTTCGGTGTCATGAGCTTAAGAGACAATGTAAACTTTTTGACAATATGTCACTTTACTATATACTGGTGGCTTATGTACTTACGAATTACTTATAAACCTATGATTATTCACCAACTTTATGTTGACCGTTTTTCGCAATGTATTTCTCAGGTAACTAAGGCATATCCTCATGGCATTGCATGGAGTCACTTTGTATATCAAGGATGACGCGTCACTTTTGGATTTCATGCACTTTGAACTATCGTTTGATTGTACTAAACTTGTTTCCTTAAACCTTTTCCAACTTTTGGGACCTATGTCTTTATAACTCTGAATATTTTGAATGAATCAAACGATGTATTTTATAAACGACACTTTAGGTCGTTCAATATTTCCTTGCTTGTGTGCTATGATCCGTTACACCCTCAGGTATTCCATTCCGCTGCCATTCAGGTATTTTGGGGGTGTTACAGATTGGTACCAGAGCTAAGGTTATAGCGAACTAGGTTGCATCATTGACCCTAGACTATAACCACACTATCATAGCATATCATCATTTCATCATAAGTGCATATTTACTTATTTCTAGGCAATGCCATTATGAGAGTTATTTATTTTATTTCACCTTGATTATCACAGAATCATGTCTTCGAATTCCAACACTGTTGTACTTTACACTATATCCGATTCTGATGATGAGGGCTCTATGTCCTCTACTGCTGTTTCACCACTTGTTTCTCCTACACCTGAGTTGCCACTCTTGGCATCTGATGGTGACACCGAGCCTTTCGAGGAGGAGGAGACGGCTCCTACTCCCCATGTCCATCCTACTATACCTACTGACATACCATCATCACCTACTACTACTATCCATTCAGAGCCGAGACTTATGTTTCCTAGGGAGAAGACTGTTCAGGTCCCTAGGAAGAGGGTTTGCCCAGCTACATGTACTTATAGGAGTCTCCCTAGTCCTACTATGCCTACACCACCACCACCAGCCATACCCACTACCACTCCTATGCCTACCTCCCTCTTGCCGCTTCGGAAGCGTGCAAGGCTTACCACTCTAGATTCACCCATTACCGAGACTGATGACTGTTCACCACCACCAGAGTACCACATAGGTGAGAGTTCTAGAGCGGCTGCAGCTAGGGATCCTACAGCCGTTACACTAGAGGATCAGTTGGATGCTCAGCAGGAGCAAGTTGATAGCTTGGGGTATAGAGTTGATGAGATCATCACCACTAGACTTGAGACTGTTGAGGAGCAGGTTGAGGATTTGATTCAGGGCAGGGTTAGTATTGATGTGTCTTACCATGGGCTCGAGGCACGACAGTTGAGGCACCAGGAGGAGATTGAGCTACTTAGGGATGAGTTACCTGAGATTCGAGATAGAGCTCAGGCGACACAGGAGACCCAGTGGGAGCAGGTAGACCAGTTGACATTGCTTCGAGAGAGGGTAGTTGTTTTGGAGCGTAGGGATGCTTCTTCTCAGTTACGACTTGAGCATCTTGAGGAGATTGTGGTGGCGATGGATCGTGAGATTCGCCGCTTGAGGGGAGAGCCTGGACCATCTAGAGCACCGAGAGGAGCCTAGACGTAGACTGGTATTATATTAGCTTGTATTATTTTCCTAGTCCCGGGATGTGGGACATAGTTCAAGAACTTGTAGTCTTTTGATTGTTGTACAAACAAATATTATCAAGTGCGACTCTACTATGTGGAAATGTTGTGCTATATATTATATCGGTCCATGTAGGCCGAAATTTTCATGTATTATATTCATGTGTTGTGATTATATTTATGATGTTTCGTGGTTGCTCTTTATTATTATCGCATTTATACAGATTGTGGTTGTATTCGTACATGTTGTGGTTGTATCGACACAGGTTGTGGTTATATATATACGTGACGTGGTTGTTGTGGTTGTATATATATACTTGTCGTGGTGATGTCTAGACAGATTGTGGTTGTGTTCGTACATGTCGTGGTTGTATTTATATTTGTTGTGGTTGTATATTTATATACGTGTTGTGGGTGTATATCTTTGGTACGATGACTATTTCTATTATGATTTTTCTCATGGTTATTTCCATTGTGATTTATCAGAAGTATGGCACCAAGGAAGAGTAAGACTGCACCAGAAACCCCCACTATGACTCAAGCCGCTATCCGCAAGTTGGTCAGGGATAGTATTGCAGAAGCTCTAGTGATTAAGAGAGCTGAGGTTGCTGCAAGGGCTGCTGAGACTGCTTCTAATACAGGGACGGTTGAACCACCCACTAATAAGAGGGAATGTACATGGAAAGATTTCAAGATTAGCGATCCTATCAAATTTAAGGGCACTGAAGGAGCGGTTGCTTTAATCCGCTGGTTCGAAAAGACTGAGAATGTATTTCTCATGTGCGGATGCCCGGATGTCAGCAAGGTGAAGTTTGCTACAGGTATGCTTCTTGATGAAGCTATGTCTTGGTGGAATTCGTATGCTCAGCCGATTGGTATGGAAAATGCTTACAAGCTTACTTGGGAGGAATTCAAGAAACTGATGACAAAGAAGTTTTGCCCTCGTACCGAGGTGCAAAAGATGGAAACGGAATTTTATGAGCTTGTGACTAAAGGTGATGACATTGAGACTTATTTCAGGAGATTTCAGGAGTTGGCTGCACTATGTCCAACTATGGTTCCCGATGATGAGAAAAAGATGGAAAACTTTGTTGGTGGATTGCCTGAAAGTGTTCGAGGAGATGTGATTTCTTTTGACCCTCAATCAATGGAAGAGGCTATTCGTATAACTCAGAAACTCATGGTTCAAGTGGTAAAAGGGAAATCTACTGTCAACAACAATAACCGATCAAACAACACCAACTACACCAACACTCGAAACAACAACAACTATAACAACAATCGGAACCGCAACTATCCCAATAACCGAAACAACAATCCAAACAACAATAACAACAACAAGAGAAGGTTTGACTACAACCAAGGTGGAAATGCTGTTCAGCCGCCACCTAAGAGGCAAGAAGTGGCAAAGGCCTATGCTGCAGGACCGACTGAAAGGAGGGGATATGAGGGTAATTTACCCAAGTGCGAAAGGTGTCAGAGGCATCATAACCCAGGACGTTGCCCAAATACATGTGGTAACTGCAAGAAGGTTGGTCATCACATCAAAGATTGCAAATTTCCAACCTTGGGTAACAATCAGAAGCCACCGGTAACATGTTTTGGCTGTGGAGAAATTGGACACTTTAGGGGTGAGTGCCCACAGAAGAAGAATCAAGGAACTGGAAATCAAGATGGAAGGGCTCGAGGAAGAGCTTATGTCATGGGAGGAGACGATGTCAAAGAAGACCCGAATGTTGTTGCGGGTACGTTCCTCGTTAATAATCGTTATGCATCCATTTTATTTGATTCAGGAGCGGATAGAAGTTTTGTTTCTATTGCATTTGCACCTTTACTTAACATAGAACCAACCCCATTAGACATTTCCTATATCGTTGAATTAGCCGATGGGTCTTTAGTTAACACCAACACCATTGTCCGTGGTTGCACCATAAATTTTCTAAACCATCCATTCAATATAGACCTTATGCCAGTAGAACTTGGAAGTTTCGATGTTGTGATCGGTATGGATTGGTTATCTCGGCATCGAGCGAGAATTATTTGCGATGAGAAAGTTGTTCACCTTCCTTATAACGGTGAAACTTTGGTTGTTCGCGGAGAGCGAAGTGGAACTAGACTCAGTATTATATCGTGCATTAAAACCGAGAAGTACATAAAGAAGGGTTGTTATGCATTTTTGGCTCACATCACGGAGAAGAAGTCGGATGAGAAACGACTTGAAGATGTGCCAATTGTTAAGGAATTTCAAGAAGTTTTTCCGGAAGAATTGCCAGGACTTCCGCCTACACGCCAAGTTGAGTTTCAAATTGAATTAGTGCCAGGAGCTGCACCAATTGCACGAGCACCGTATAGACTTGCACCTTCGGAGATGCAAGAATTGTCGAATCAATTACAAGAACTTTTGGACAAAGGATTCATTAGACCGAGTTCCTCGCCTTGGGGAGCGCCGGTTTTGTTTGTGAAGAAGAAGGACGGAACTTTCAGAATGTGCATCGACTATCGTGAGCTGAACAAGTTAACGATTAAGAACCGTTATCCACTCCCAAGAATTGACGACTTGTTCAACCAGTTACAAGGTTCTAGTTTTTATTCCAAGATTGATTTAAGATCCGGTTACCATCAACTTAGAGTTCGGGAAGAGGATATCCCGAAGACGGCATTTAGAACGCGCTATGGTCATTATGAATTTCAAGTGATGCCTTTTGGATTAACCAACGCACCTGCGGTATTTATGGATCTCATGAATAGGGTGTGCAAACCGTATCTCGATAAGTTTGTGATCGTATTCATTGACGATATCTTGATTTATTCCAAGAGTAAGGAAGATCACGAAGAACATCTCAGAACAATCCTGGAACTACTCAAGAAGGAGCAATTGTATGCCAAATTTTCAAAGTGTGATTTTTGGATACGAAGAGTTCAATTTCTTGGTCACGTCATTGATAGCCAAGGTTTACAAGTCGACCCGGCAAAGATCGAGGCAGTTAAGGATTGGGCTACGCCCAAGTCTCCTACGGAAATTCGTCAATTTCTAGGACTTGCCGGATATTACAGAAGGTTTATTGAAGGGTTTTCCAAGATAGCGAAGCCATTGACGAAACTGACACAAAAGAATGAAAAGTACGAGTGGGGAGAAAAACAAGAGTCCGCATTTCAATTATTGAAACAAAAGCTTTGTAGCGCACCGATTTTGTCACTACCAGAAGGTATTGAGAACTTTGTGGTATATTGCGATGCTTCGCATAAAGGACTTGGAGCTGTGCTAATGCAAAACGAGAAAGTGATAGCTTATGCATCTAGACAGCTTAAGATACATGAGAAGAATTACACTACACACGACTTGGAATTGGGTGCGGTAGTTTTTGCACTCAAGATTTGGAGACACTACCTTTATGGTACTAAGTGTGTAATTTTTACCGACCACAAGACCTTACAACATATACTCGATCAGAAGGAACTTAACATGAGACAACGTCGTTGGCTAGAGTTGTTGAGTGATTACGATTGTGAAATTCGATATCACCCAGGGAAAGCGAATGTTGTAGCAGATGCACTTAGCCGAAAAGAACGACTCAAACCTTTGAGAGTTAGGTCATTAGGAATGACTATCATTTCGCCATTACCATCGAAGATCTTAGAAGCTCAGATTGAGGCTCTCAAAGAAGAAAATCGACCACATGAGAAACCTTATGGTATGCCAGAAAGCGAAAATGGCTTTGTAAAGAGATCAGATGGAGTGTTATGTTTCAAGGACCGAAGTTGGATACCACTCTATGGTGGAGTGCGAGAATTGATTATGCATGAATCACACAAGTCGAAGTACTCTATTCATCCAGGTTCGGATAAGATGTATCAGGATCTCAAAAAGCTTTATTGGTGGCCGAACATGAAAGCAGAGATTGCTACGTACGTCAGTAAATGTCTTACTTGTGCTAAAGTGAAAGCCGAACACCAGAAACCGTCAGGGTTACTTCAACAACCAGAGATTCCACAATGGAAGTGGGAACGTATTGCTATGGACTTTGTCACTAAACTTCCTAAGACGTCAGGAGGTTTTGATGCTATTTGGGTAATTGTTGATCGTCTTACCAAATCAGCTCATTTCATACCCATTAGAGAGACTTATTCAATGGAACAATTTGCTAGGCTTTATGTCAAGGAAATAGTCTCAAGACACGGTGCACCAGTTTCCATCATTTCCGACAGAGATAGTCGTTTTACTTCAAACTTTTGGCGGTCATTGCAAGATTCTTTTGGATCCCAGTTAGACATGAGCACTGCTTACCATCCTCAGACCGATGGTCAGAGCGAGAGGACTATTCAGACACTTGAAGACATGCTTAGAGCATGTGTGATTGACTTTGGAAATGGTTGGGCTAACCATTTGCCGTTAATCGAATTTTCCTATAACAACAGTTACCATTCGAGCATTAAGGCTGCACCATTTGAGGCACTTTATGGTCGTAAGTGTCGATCTCCAGTTTGTTGGGCCGAAGTCGGTGAAGTACAATGTACTGGCCCGGAGATGGTACAAGAAACAACAGAAAAGATAATTCAGATTCGAGAGAGACTCGAAACTGCTAGAAGTCGACAAAAGAGCTACGCAGATGTTCAACGCAAACCATTGGAATTTCAGGTCGGAGACAAAGTTATGTTGAAAGTCTCGCCTTGGAAGGGCGTGATACGATTTGGAAAACGCGGGAAATTAAATCCGAGATACATTGGGCCATTCAAGATCCTGGAAAGGATTGGTCCGGTTGCTTACAAGCTTGAACTTCCGTCAGAACTTAGCAACGTACATAACACGTTTCATGTTTCGAACCTCAAGAAATGTCTTTCGGACGAGTCTGCCATTATACCATTAGAAGAAATACAACTCGATGACAAGCTTAACTTTGTGGAAGAACCGGTTGAAATAATGGACCGCGAGATCAAACAGTTGAAACAAAGTCGAATTCCGATCGTGAAGGTTCGCTGGAATTCTCGAAGAGGACCCGAGTTTACTTGGGAACGAGAAGACCAAATGCGACGCAAGTATCCACAACTTTTCACTGAACCTAGTACCGAGACCAACACTAACTGAATTCAGGGACTGAATTCCTTTTTGGATGGGCGACTGTCACAACCCACAATTTCAGGTCATTTTTCCCAACTTTGCCATTCTACTATTCACAAATTACTATTCATTGATCACTATTCATCGTTTTACTATTCATCGTTTTTGAGGTCAATTTGAAATTCCGAGACACCTTCAGAAATTTTACTATTCACTTGACACTATTCATTTCCGAGAGAAAATCACTATTCACGTGCATTATTCATGTCATCGTAAATTTAGTTTACGAGTGTTCAAATTCGCGTAACCGTATTGGTTCAGGAGCGAATTCATGCATTATTGTCAGGGACATTTCATACGGACTAGAAATAGTCGACATATCATTACTAGGGCACTTGCATACTATTCCACTCGTAGGGTATTCAAAATTATATTTTTAATATAATTAACGATTTACGTATGTTTATTTTGAATAAACACTAATACGCGAACTATAAATATGACTAATACGTCCAATACTCCCAACTATAAATATTTTTAATATTTTTATATTCATTTTTATAATATAAAAATTATAATATTAATTTACCCGGTATTTTGGATATTTATTTTAATTATTAACTTAAGATTTCTAAAACTTCGACGGTTTTCGTGGAAATTAAACTATAATTATCTAAACACCCAATAATTTTATCCAATCTATTTTTATAATTTTTATAACTTTATTATGACCCGGTTAACTTTGTTAAAATTTATTTTTAGTTAACCCGGTACCCGGTACAATTTAAAACTACCAAATACACAACAATAATACATTTTTATCACCAAAAGTCTTACACTTTTCCCCCCCCTTGCCACTTTTCTTACAAAACTACTTACATACTCTACCTCATTTAATTCCTATACTAACTAAATATAATAGTAATAAAAACCAATAATACATATTCATGTACAAGACTTTTTCTTTCATTTGCAACTAGTAAAAAAATTTCATATTCTCTCTTTCTCTACTCATATACACGGCCAAGAGGAAGAACAAGCAAGACCAAAAGATTTTTCAAAGATCAAAGTGTTAATCTTGTGTTTATAGCATCCTTGTTAGAGTTTTGAAATAAAAACTCAAGGATTATTAGGTTTTAATCATCTTAACTCCACTAATCTTACAAGTAAGTTACTAAACTCATTTCATCATTTTTACAAAAGTTATTACTATATTTATTCATGTTTCTTGCAAGATCTCATACATGCATTAACTTATACCACTTTATTTTTGTAAACTTTTGATCATATAAGCCCTAGAGTGATTCTTGGTTAGATCCTTGTTAGATCTACTTGGTTTTGGTGATTAGGAACCCATGACACCCTAAGAAGGTGTATGGTAGGATTAGATTAGTTTTGTGGTGTTTGAGAGTGGATTGATGGATGATGGAACTAGTTTGGAGACTTGAAAATGGTTTTTGAAACTTTTGATATACCTACTGTCCCTATTTTAATTTCGTGGGAAAATCAGTGGGTGATGGGTAATTTTTTACCAAAGATTTAGAAAATACATTCAAAAACGAAACTTTGGGCGAAAGAACGGATTAAAACGAGTTTATAACGAAGGAGTTATGATTTTTGCAAATTTAACGACGAAAACTACTTTTCAGAAAACTGCTTGCTGTTTGGCAGAATACGACGGGTAATTTGAGGTATTAAACGTAACTTTAAGGAGCCGAGTTATCTAAAATATACTAGTATACTCAAAGACGAATCCGTGGACATAAAGAACAAGGAAAACGAGCCTAAAACGACCGAGTTATACCCGTTTTAACATTGTCAAAACTATATTTATATTTTTGGTCACAAATAGAAATAACAACGTACGTACTAAATGGTATATTTTCTAGAAACGTACTAATGACTATTTTCTTAACAAACGAATACATACGACTCAAGGGAATGTTTATACGACATGACGACGTCATTCTAAGGCTTTGATACGAGGTTCATAACGCTAACTTTTTCGTACGAGTTAATATAACAAGTTATATACTTCTTTAAATGGAATTATTTTTCCTAAGTATGGAAACTATTTTACTATGACGATAACTAGTATTTCCAAATTACGAGTGGTATGAGTATCATGTGCATGTGCATTCACTTCATTACGGCTTGATCTAAGTTAGATCATGATTATTCATTTAGGTTGCGGATAGTACTCGCGCCTCATTGTTCCGACTACTTTTACCTCATTGCACCATCTTTGTACCTTCACTTCGAGGTGAGTTCTCATAGCCCCGTTTTTAGTACTTATTTGATTTTAAATCCCACGGGGGAGAATACATTGCACTATGATTTTTGTACATGCCCAAGTATTAAATTCCGTACATTGCTTAAGTTGCTAGTACTACCACTGCAAGTCCCCTTTATTATCATGAACCGTTAATTATATTGCCAAGCGAGAGTGTGTGGATAGATCTATCGAGGGTGACTCCTCCATTCGTGTTTGGGTTGCTCCATAAGGAAAACGAATGCATTTCATGTCTAATATAGTACGAGTGTCTGGTAAACACTCCTTTGGGGCATATTTTAGTACGTCTAGCTTCGGTGTCATGAGCTTAAGAGACAATGTAAACTTTTTGACAATATGTCACTTTACTATATACTGGTGGCTTATGTACTTACGAATTACTTATAAACCTATGATTATTCACCAACTTTATGTTGACCGTTTTTCGCAATGTATTTCTCAGGTAACTAAGGCATATCCTCATGGCATTGCATGGAGTCACTTTGTATATCAAGGATGACGCGTCACTTTTGGATTTCATGCACTTTGAACTATCGTTTGATTGTACTAAACTTGTTTCCTTAAACCTTTTCCAACTTTTGGGACCTATGTCTTTATAACTCTGAATATTTTGAATGAATCAAACGATGTATTTTATAAACGACACTTTAGGTCGTTCAATATTTCCTTGCTTGTGTGCTATGATCCGTTACACCCTCAGGTATTCCATTCCGCTGCCATTCAGGTATTTTGGGGGTGTTACAGATTGGTACCAGAGCTAAGGTTATAGCGAACTAGGTTGCATCATTGACCCTAGACTATAACCACACTATCATAGCATATCATCATTTCATCATAAGTGCATATTTACTTATTTCTAGGCAATGCCATTATGAGAGTTATTTATTTTATTTCACCTTGATTATCACAGAATCATGTCTTCGAATTCCAACACTGTTGTACTTTACACTATATCCGATTCTGATGATGAGGGCTCTATGTCCTCTACTGCTGTTTCACCACTTGTTTCTCCTACACCTGAGTTGCCACTCTTGGCATCTGATGGTGACACCGAGCCTTTCGAGGAGGAGGAGACGGCTCCTACTCCCCATGTCCATCCTACTATACCTACTGACATACCATCATCACCTACTACTACTATCCATTCAGAGCCGAGACTTATGTTTCCTAGGGAGAAGACTGTTCAGGTCCCTAGGAAGAGGGTTTGCCCAGCTACATGTACTTATAGGAGTCTCCCTAGTCCTACTATGCCTACACCACCACCACCAGCCATACCCACTACCACTCCTATGCCTACCTCCCTCTTGCCGCTTCGGAAGCGTGCAAGGCTTACCACTCTAGATTCACCCATTACCGAGACTGATGACTGTTCACCACCACCAGAGTACCACATAGGTGAGAGTTCTAGAGCGGCTGCAGCTAGGGATCCTACAGCCGTTACACTAGAGGATCAGTTGGATGCTCAGCAGGAGCAAGTTGATAGCTTGGGGTATAGAGTTGATGAGATCATCACCACTAGACTTGAGACTGTTGAGGAGCAGGTTGAGGATTTGATTCAGGGCAGGGTTAGTATTGATGTGTCTTACCATGGGCTCGAGGCACGACAGTTGAGGCACCAGGAGGAGATTGAGCTACTTAGGGATGAGTTACCTGAGATTCGAGATAGAGCTCAGGCGACACAGGAGACCCAGTGGGAGCAGGTAGACCAGTTGACATTGCTTCGAGAGAGGGTAGTTGTTTTGGAGCGTAGGGATGCTTCTTCTCAGTTACGACTTGAGCATCTTGAGGAGATTGTGGTGGCGATGGATCGTGAGATTCGCCGCTTGAGGGGAGAGCCTGGACCATCTAGAGCACCGAGAGGAGCCTAGACGTAGACTGGTATTATATTAGCTTGTATTATTTTCCTAGTCCCGGGATGTGGGACATAGTTCAAGAACTTGTAGTCTTTTGATTGTTGTACAAACAAATATTATCAAGTGCGACTCTACTATGTGGAAATGTTGTGCTATATATTATATCGGTCCATGTAGGCCGAAATTTTCATGTATTATATTCATGTGTTGTGATTATATTTATGATGTTTCGTGGTTGCTCTTTATTATTATCGCATTTATACAGATTGTGGTTGTATTCGTACATGTTGTGGTTGTATCGACACAGGTTGTGGTTATATATATACGTGACGTGGTTGTTGTGGTTGTATATATATACTTGTCGTGGTGATGTCTAGACAGATTGTGGTTGTGTTCGTACATGTCGTGGTTGTATTTATATTTGTTGTGGTTGTATATTTATATACGTGTTGTGGGTGTATATCTTTGGTACGATGACTATTTCTATTATGATTTTTCTCATGGTTATTTCCATTGTGATTTATCAGAAGTATGGCACCAAGGAAGAGTAAGACTGCACCAGAAACCCCCACTATGACTCAAGCCGCTATCCGCAAGTTGGTCAGGGATAGTATTGCAGAAGCTCTAGTGATTGAGAGAGCTGAGGTTGCTGCAAGGGCTGCTGAGACTGCTTCTAATACAGGGACGGTTGAACCACCCACTAATAAGAGGGAATGTACATGGAAAGATTTCAAGATTAGCGATCCTATCAAATTTAAGGGCACTGAAGGAGCGGTTGCTTTAATCCGCTGGTTCGAAAAGACTGAGAATGTATTTCTCATGTGCGGATGCCCGGATGTCAGCAAGGTGAAGTTTGCTACAGGTATGCTTCTTGATGAAGCTATGTCTTGGTGGAATTCGTATGCTCAGCCGATTGGTATGGAAAATGCTTACAAGCTTACTTGGGAGGAATTCAAGAAACTGATGACAAAGAAGTTTTGCCCTCGTACCGAGGTGCAAAAGATGGAAACGGAATTTTATGAGCTTGTGACTAAAGGTGATGACATTGAGACTTATTTCAGGAGATTTCAGGAGTTGGCTGCACTATGTCCAACTATGGTTCCCGATGATGAGAAAAAGATGGAAAACTTTGTTGGTGGATTGCCTGAAAGTGTTCGAGGAGATGTGATTTCTTTTGACCCTCAATCAATGGAAGAGGCTATTCGTATAACTCAGAAACTCATGGTTCAAGTGGTAAAAGGGAAATCTACTGTCAACAACAATAACCGATCAAACAACACCAACTACACCAACACTCGAAACAACAACAACTATAACAACAATCGGAACCGCAACTATCCCAATAACCGAAACAACAATCCAAACAACAATAACAACAACAAGAGAAGGTTTGACTACAACCAAGGTGGAAATGCTGTTCAGCCGCCACCTAAGAGGCAAGAAGTGGCAAAGGCCTATGCTGCAGGACCGACTGAAAGGAGGGGATATGAGGGTAATTTACCCAAGTGCGAAAGGTGTCAGAGGCATCATAACCCAGGACGTTGCCCAAATACATGTGGTAACTGCAAGAAGGTTGGTCATCACATCAAAGATTGCAAATTTCCAACCTTGGGTAACAATCAGAAGCCACCGGTAACATGTTTTGGCTGTGGAGAAATTGGACACTTTAGGGGTGAGTGCCCACAGAAGAAGAATCAAGGAACTGGAAATCAAGATGGAAGGGCTCGAGGAAGAGCTTATGTCATGGGAGGAGACGATGTCAAAGAAGACCCGAATGTTGTTGCGGGTACGTTCCTCGTTAATAATCGTTATGCATCCATTTTATTTGATTCAGGAGCGGATAGAAGTTTTGTTTCTATTGCATTTGCACCTTTACTTAACATAGAACCAACCCCATTAGACATTTCCTATATCGTTGAATTAGCCGATGGGTCTTTAGTTAACACCAACACCATTGTTCGTGGTTGCACCATAAATTTTCTAAACCATCCATTCAATATAGACCTTATGCCAGTAGAACTTGGAAGTTTCGATGTTGTGATCGGTATGGATTGGTTATCTCGGCATCGAGCGAGAATTATTTGCGATGAGAAAGTTGTTCACCTTCCTTATAACGGTGAAACTTTGGTTGTTCGCGGAGAGTGAAGTGGAACTAGACTCAGTATTATATCGTGCATTAAAACCGAGAAGTACATAAAGAAGGGTTGTTATGCATTTTTGGCTCACATCACGGAGAAGAAGTCGGATGAGAAACGACTTGAAGATGTGCCAATTGTTAAGGAATTTCAAGAAGTTTTTCCGGAAGAATTGCCAGGACTTCCGCCTACACGCCAAGTTGAGTTTCAAATTGAATTAGTGCCAGGAGCTGCACCAATTGCACGAGCACCGTATAGACTTGCACCTTCGGAGATGCAAGAATTGTCGAATCAATTACAAGAACTTTTGGACAAAGGATTCATTAGACCGAGTTCCTCGCCTTGGGGAGCGCCGGTTTTGTTTGTGAAGAAGAAGGACGGAACTTTCAGAATGTGCATCGATTATCGTGAGCTGAACAAGTTAACGATTAAGAACCGTTATCCACTCCCAAGAATTGACGACTTGTTCAACCAGTTACAAGGTTCTAGTTTTTATTCCAAGATTGATTTAAGATCCGGTTACCATCAACTTAGAGTTCGGGAAGAGGATATCCCGAAGACGGCATTTAGAACGCGCTATGGTCATTATGAATTTCAAGTGATGCCTTTTGGATTAACCAACGCACCTGCGGTATTTATGGATCTCATGAATAGGGTGTGCAAACCGTATCTCGATAAGTTTGTGATCGTATTCATTGACGATATCTTGATTTATTCCAAGAGTAAGGAAGATCACGAAGAACATCTCAGAACAATCCTGGAACTACTCAAGAAGGAGCAATTGTATGCCAAATTTTCAAAGTGTGATTTTTGGATACGAAGAGTTCAATTTCTTGGTCACGTCATTGATAGCCAAGGTTTACAAGTCGACCCGGCAAAGATCGAGGCAGTTAAGGATTGGGCTACGCCCAAGTCTCCTACGGAAATTCGTCAATTTCTAGGACTTGCCGGATATTACAGAAGGTTTATTGAAGGGTTTTCCAAGATAGCGAAGCCATTGACGAAACTGACACAAAAGAATGAAAAGTACGAGTGGGGAGAAAAACAAGAGTCCGCATTTCAATTATTGAAACAAAAGCTTTGTAGCGCACCGATTTTGTCACTACCAGAAGGTATTGAGAACTTTGTGGTATATTGCGATGCTTCGCATAAAGGACTTGGAGCTGTGCTAATGCAAAACGAGAAAGTGATAGCTTATGCATCTAGACAGCTTAAGATACATGAGAAGAATTACACTACACACGACTTGGAATTGGGTGCGGTAGTTTTTGCACTCAAGATTTGGAGACACTACCTTTATGGTACTAAGTGTGTAATTTTTACCGACCACAAGACCTTACAACATATACTCGATCAGAAGGAACTTAACATTAGATGTTCAACGGATGAGTCTATATGTTTTGGCTACACAATACACATTAGATGTTCAACGGATGAGTCGCTATTTTATGGTTACACATTAGGGTTACTCATTAGACGTTCAACGGATGAGTCGGTATGTTAGGGTTGGACATTAGACGTTCAATGGATGAGTCTATATGTTATGGTTACACATTAGACGTTCAACGGATGAGTCTATATGTTATGGTTACACATTAGACGTTCAACGGATGAGTCGCTATGTTATGGTTACACATTAGACGTTCAACGGATGAGTCGATATGTTAGGGTTGGACATTAGACGTTCAACGGATGAGTCTCCATGTAATAGTTACACATTAGACGTTCAACGGATGAGTCTCTATGTAATAGTTACACATTAGACGTTCAACGGATGAGTCGATATGTTAGGGTTGGACATTAGACGTTCAACGGATGACTCGCTATGTTACGGTTACACATTAGACGTTCAACGGATGAGTCGCTATGTTATGGTTACACATTAGACGTTCAATGGATGAGTCGATATGTTAGGGTTGGACATTAGACGTTCAACGGATGAGTCTATATGTTATGGTTACACATTAGACGTTCAACGGATGAGTCTATATGTTAAGGTTACACATTAGACGTTCAACGGATGAGTCGCTATGTTATGGTTACACATTAGGGTTACACATTAGACGTTCAACGGATGAGTCGGTATGTTAGGGTTGGACATTAGACGTTCAATGGATGAGTCTATATGTTATGGTTACACATTAGACGTTCAACGGATGAGTCTATATGTTATGATTACACATTAGACGTTCAACGGATGAGTCACTATGTTATGGTTACACATTAGACGTTCAACGGATGAGTAGATATGTTAGGGTTGGACATTAGACGTTCAACGGATTAGTCGATATGTTATGGTTACACATTAGATGTTCAACGGATGAGTAGATATGTTAGGGTTGGACATTAGACGTTCAACGGATTAGTCGATATGTTATGGTTACACATTAGACGTTCAAAGGATGAGTCGCTATGCTATGGTTACACATTAGGGTTGGACATTAGACGTTCAATGGATGAGTCTATATGTTATGGTTACACATTAGACATTCAACGGATGAGTCTATATGTTATGGTTACACATTAGACGTTCAACGGATGAGTCGCTATGTTAGGGTTACACATTAGACGTTCAACCGATGAGTCGATATGTTACGGTTGGACATTAGACGTTCAACGGATGAGTCTCTATGTTATGGTTACACATTAGACGTTCAACGGATGATTCGCTATGTTAGGGTTGGACATTAGACGTTCAACGGATGAGTCGCTATGTTACGGTTACACATTAGACGTTCAGCGGATGAGTCGCTATGTTATGGTTACACATTAGACGTTCAACGGATGAGTCGATATGTTAGGGTTGGACATTAGACGTTCAACGGATGAGTCTCTATGTTATGGTTACACATTAGACGTTCAACGGATGAGTCGATATGTTAGGGTTGGACATTAGACGTTCAACGGATGAGTCGCTATGTTACGGTTACACATTAGACGTTCAGCGGATGAGTCGCTATGTTATGGTTACACATTAGACGTTCAACGGATGAGTCGATATGTTAGGGTTGGCCATTAGACGTTCAATGGATGAGTCTACATGTTATGGTTACACATTAGACGTTCAACGGATGAGTCTATATGTTTTGGTTACACAATACACATTAGATGTTCAACGGATGAGTCGCTATTTTATGGTTACACATTAGGGTTACTCATTAGACGTTCAACGGATGAGTCGGTATGTTAGGGTTGGACATTAGACGTTCAACGGATGAGTCTATATGTTATGGTTACACATTAGACGTTCAACAGATGAGTCTATATGTTATTGTTACACATTAGACGTTCAACGGATGAGTCGCTATGTTATGGTTACACACTAGACGTTCAACGGATGAGTCGATATGTTAGGGTTGGACATTAGACGTTCAACGGATGAGTCTCTATGTAATAGTTACACATTAGACGTTCAACGGATGAGTCGATATGTTACGGTTGGACATTAGACATTCAACGGATGAGTCTCTACGTTATGGTTACACATTAGACATTCAACGGATGAGTCGGTATGTTAGGGTTGGACATTAGACGTTCAACGGATGAGTCTATATGTTATGGTTACACATTAGACGTTCAACGGATGAGTCGCTATGTTATGGTTACACATTAGACGTTCAACGGATGAGTCGATATGTTAGGGTTGGACATTAGACGTTCAACGGATGAGTCTCTATGTTATAGTTACACATTAGACGTTCAACAGATGAGTCGATATGTTAGGGTTGGACATTAGACGTTCAACGGATGAGTCGCTATGTTACGGTTACACATTAGACGTTCAATGGATGAGTCGCTATG
The DNA here is from genome assembly GCA_030686995.1 of Artemisia argyi. Lineage (NCBI taxonomy): Eukaryota > Viridiplantae > Streptophyta > Magnoliopsida > Asterales > Asteraceae > Artemisia > Artemisia argyi. The sequence continues at coordinate 8,444,146 of CM060705.1, forward strand.
TTATGGTTACACATTAAACGTTCAACGGATGAGCCGATATGTTAGGGTTGGGCATTAGACATTCAACGGATGAGTCTATATGTTATGGTTACACATTAGACGTTCAACGGATGAGTCTATATGTTATTGTTACACATTAGACGTTCAACGGATGAGTCGCTATGTTATGGTTACACATTAGACGTTCAACGGATGAGTCGATATGTTAGGGTTGGACATTAGATGTTCACCGGATGAGTCTCCATGTTATAGTTACACATTAGACGTTCAACAGATGAGTCGATATGTTAGGGTTGGACATTAGACGTTCAACGGATGAGTCGCTATGTTACGGTTACACATTAGACGTTCAACGGATGAGTCGCTATGTTATAATTACACATTAGACGTTCAACGGATGAGTCGATATGTTAGGGTTGGCCATTAGACGCTCAACGGATGAGTCTATATGTTTTGGTTACACAATACACATTATATGTTCAACGGATGAGTCGCTATGTTATGGTTACACATTAAGGTTACACATTAGATGTTCAACGGATGAGTCGGTATGTTAGGGTTGGACATTAGACGTTCAACGGATGAGTCTATATGTTATGGTTATACATTAGACGTTCAACGGATGAGTCTATATGTTATGGTTACACATTAGACGTTCAACGGATGAGTCGCTATGTTATGGTTACACATTAGACGTTCAACGGATGAGTCGATATGTTAGGGTTGGACATTAGACGTTCAACGGATGAGTCGCTATGTTATAGTTACACATTAGACGTTCAACGGATGAGTCGATATGTTAGGGTTGGACATTAGACGTTCAAAGGATGAGTCGCTATGTTACGGTTACACATTAGACGTTCGACGGATGAGTCGCTATGTTATGGTTACACATTAGACGTTCAACGAACGAGTCGATATGTTAGGGTTGGACGTTAGACGTTCAATGGATGAGTCTATATGTTATGGTTACACATTAGACGTTCAATGGATGAGTCTATATGTTATGGTTACACATTAGACGTTCAAAGGATGAGTCGCTATGCTATGGTTACACATTAGGGTTGGACATTAGACGTTCAATGGATGAGTCTATATGTTATGGTTACACATTAGACATTCAACGGATGAGTCTATATGTTATGGTTACACATTAGACGTTCAACGGATGAGTCGCTATGTTAGGGTTACACATTAGACGTTCAACCGATGAGTCGATATGTTACGGTTGGACATTAGACGTTCAACGGATGAGTCTCTATGTTATGGTTACACATTAGACGTTCAACGGATGAGTAGATATGTTAGGGTTGGACATTAGACATTCAACGGATGAGTCGCTATGTTACGGTTACACATTAGACGTTCAACGGATGAGTCGATATGTTAGGGTTGGCCATTAGACATTCAACGGATGAGTCTACATGTTATGGTTACACATTAGACGTTCAACGGATGAGTCTATATGTTTTGGTTACACAATACACATTAGATGTTCAACGGATGAGTCGCTATTTTATGGTTACACATTAGGGTTACTCATTAGACGTTCAACGGATGAGTCGGTATGTTAGGGTTGGACATTAGATGTTCAATGGATGAGTCTATATGTTATGGTTACACATTAGACGTTCAACGGATGAGTCGGTATGTTAGGGTTACACATTAGACGTTCAACGGATGAGTCGGTATGTTAGGATTGGACATTGGACGTTCAACGGATGAGTCTATATGTTATGGTTACACATTAGACGTTCAACGGATGAGTCACTATGTTATGGTTACACATTAGACGTTCAACGGATGAGTCACTATGTTATGGTTACACATTAGACGTTCAACGGATGAGTAGATATGTTAGGGTTGGACATTAGACGTTCAACGGATTAGTCGATATGTTATGGTTACACATTAGACGTTCAACGGATGAGTAGATATGTTAGGGTTGCACATTAGACGTTCAACGGATTAGTCGATATGTTATGGTTACACATTAGACGTTCAACGGATGAGTCGATATGTTATGGTTACACATTAGACGTTCAACGGATGAGTCGATATGTTATGATTACACGTTAGATGTTCAACGGATGAGTCGATATGATATGGTTCTACACGAGATGTTAAATGAACGAGCCGATATGATATGGTTATTCATAATATAATGGATCAACGCATACGCATAGTATGTTTATATGTTAACAAGTAAACAAACGAGGCGAGATGATATGGTTATACATGATTCTACCACACACGCGCCAACACAGCCTATCCACCACTCACAACCACTAATTAGCACACATTGTTCTTGTTATCATTGTGTTTATGTATAACGATATCACCTTAAAAACGTATATATATATATTTTGTTAAAATATATGAAATATCGGACCGAAACAAACCTGAAAAACGTAGTTTCTTTGAAAGTCAACGAAGGCAAACACAATCCCCGGCGACATCTCGCTGGGGAGAATGTCCAATAAAAACATAAGATGGAGTTTCCTTAATACGAAAGCCCAAAACTTAAGCCCTATTGCGAAACTTAAAGCCCAAATTGGTATCCCCGGCGACATGTCGCTGGGAAAGAATTATCCACGTCACCATAAGAGTCATTAACACTAATTTCAATTTCTTAAATAAACAAAAGTATCCCTGGCGACATGTCGCTGGGGAAACATGAGCGGGAAAAGTTCCCGCCACGTTTTACGAAGAAATATTTGGTCAAAACATAATGGTTTTATCTCCGGCGACATGTCGCCGGAGAAATGTACACAATAATTTATTTAACTTTTCTACGAGAATTTGTGCAACGTAGGATCTATTTTTGTCGTTTAGGGCAGATACCCCAGCGACAAATGTCGCCGGGGAAAATGTCGATGGGGAATCGGGTAAATGTTGTATTGTACGCCTAAAACAAGGACACACCAAGGCATGAGATATAATTACTCAAAAAAATAAAAGATAAGAACCAATCAAGGGTGTATATCTCTAAAAAAAATAAGAAGATTTCCTTTGCCTCACCTAGCCTCATTCCCACGACACTCCTTTGGGATATTGATGCAGTATTAATTTCTTTCCAAAAACAAAAACACGCTCTCCCCATCTTATATATCATTCGGCCTTTCTTCATTCTTTTCATACGACACAAAAACAAAAACGAGTTCCTAGTTATTATTTTCTCTCAAGTTTCAAGAAGGGTTGAAGGTTGTTGCTGTGGTTATATCAGTGGGGTTTGTTCTTTGTTCTCTGGTTCTGTTGTCTCGTCTATCTGCCAAGAAAGGTACCACATCGCCCGTTGTTTTCTTTTTCCATTCGACACATAAACGTATGTATATAATCAGATATGGTCTTTTGTTTTGATTTCTGTTCCATTGATATTTTACACATAGTTGTACGACTAAACCATAACTAAAAATATTCAGAAACATGCTTTAACTACTCTTATTAATCTTCTTGATCCATTTGTTGTCTCGTTAGCATGTAAACGTATGTATATAAAAGATTATTCGCCACATAAAATAATGAAAACTAGTTGCGAACTAAACTTATAATAACAGGGCGTGTGTGGTAGTGTTTTTTTTCCCCTGAATGTTGTCGTGGGTTTTAGTGTGGTATGGAGGGGTCTTTGGTCTGTTGTGGTGTCGTTTTTGCATGTTATTTAGAGTATTGAATCTGTGGTTAAATCGAGTATTGAGTTTGTGTTTATGTGTGATTCGATGTGTTTGATTTGTGTGTCGACATAGGGCTGTTGTACATGTATAATATTGACTAAATAACCTATAAAACCTGTGTTTGCAATCAGATCTAAAAGAGGGTAGACTTAGGTTGTTTTTTGTCTCGTTAAACTCCATGGTTGTCTTGATAAAGCTGAGGTCGTGTGTGTATGTATGCATGGTTGCGTACGTGTCGTTCTTGGGGCGGTTAGTAGGGGTGTCATCTTGGCTAAATAACCTGTGAAACCTGTTTCGTAATCAGATATAAAAAGGAGTAGACGTAGGACTTATTTGGTCTCGTTACATCATGACTTGTGTCTCGTTAATTGTATTTTCAAGTGTGCATGCGTTTAAATAAGAAGCTATGGACTGATATGTGGGACGTGGGTAGTAAGGCTGGTGTTGTGTGAGTTCTGCATGTGAGCTAAATATTGTTTAGAGGGAGAGGTGTGGTGAGGAACTTATACCTCCTCATTTGGGGCTCACGGGTGCCACATCACCCCAAAACCTCTTCACAACTAACCCCTCCTCACTCATAACTAACCTCAACTTACTCATTTGGGGCCCACCACATTACACAAAAATTAAAAATAACACACCAAACTAATATTTTAATACATTGCATCTCGTCTTTTTCGGTTGGTGTCAGAAGCTTTGCTTCGTCGTCTGGGTGACGAGGAGACCTCCAACGAGCAATGGCGAGCTTCCCCCGGTGTGGTGGCGAGCCTTAGCGAGCTCCACGTCGGATGACGAGCTGCCATGGCGAGCCCACACCTCTCCCTCTTATAGTTGTGATTGCATGTGTGGATGTCAAGTTGTAATATGTGTGTGCATGCGTTAAAATAAAAAAGGGAGTTGCGTTTGTTTTTTTTTTTCTTTTATAAAACAAGGGTCACGCTTGGTTTTAAAATGAAAAAGGTTGTGTTGGTGTATGTGACCCGAAAGTGTGTAATTAGTTTCGAGATAGGTTCGTCAACTTGTTCGAGATTTGTCGTATGTCTAATCTATTGGATTCCCTTTATGCTCTTAATGATGCTACTAGTTTTGTTACCTTAACCTACCTTCTAATTCGGTATAACCCTAAACTTCAAATTCGACCAAACCTAATTTGGAATCACATTTATAATCTAATTAAGTTATGCATTAATTAATGGAACCCTAAACCTATGTTTTGAACATTTTAACCTAAATACACCCTAAATAAGAAGACGTAATTATAACAAGCATTAAAAATCCGTTATGATATTAAATAAGCGTATAAATAATATGTAATTATAATTCGTGTAGATTCGGTGAAGGAGTGATCCACCTTTCCTTGTGTTCATTTTCCGTTTGCTTTCATTTCCTAAGGTACATATATTCTGCCTTTTCAGTAAAGGCCTTCTCTCTCTCTTTTGATTATTACTTTGATTATGATCCCTTCAGTTAAGCCATTGCTATTCCCTTTGTATGATTCCTATTTGTTGATCTTTGTGATTTGATGTAAGTTGATATTCGTTTGCATGCTATAGTTTCTTTCCTTATAGCATTCCCTATTTTCATGCCCATTATATGTTTTGCCTTTATGTGTTAGAATTATTAGCCAGTCATGGGGAGTCCATGGCCTTGCCACTAATGCACCAGTGGTATTGACACTATTTGTGGAGGTGGGTTTTTGTCCACAGCGTTCCCTATTATGCTATAGCGCCATGGCCATTATTATTATTATTATTATTATTATTATTATTATTATTATTATTATTATTATCATTATTATTATCATTATTATTATTATTATGCTTAGCCTAGAGCTTGGTATATTGATGAGATTCCATGAAGTTGTTGTTGGCTAATTATCCCGAGATCATGGCGTTCCATGAAGCGGAAGTGGAATCGCATTGGCTGTTGCGCATGAAGCTGGTGATGTCTGTGTTGCATTTGATTGTTTTTTTGGGGGGCGTTTGGGGTTGAGTTTTAAGATGGAAATTTATTGGCCTTAATTTATTGGTTATTTTTTTTTAAAAAAAAAAAAAGTAAATTTCACCACTTAGTACGGAGTAGCATTTTTTTTAAGTTTTATTTTTTGTTTTTTTACAAATGAGGGGACCTACTTTTTTTGCTAGACCATGTTTTCTTCTATTTCCAAAAATAACAATAAAGGTTTATTTTTTTTCAATATATATATATATATATATATATATATATATATATATGTGTGTGTGTGTGTGTGTGTGTGTGTGTGTGTGTGCGCGCGCGCGCGCGCGCGTGTGTGTGTACAAATTCTACCCTGCAACTTTTTTTCTCGCTTTTCTATTTAATTGCACTTTTCTCTAGAACCCTACCATATATATATATATATATATATATATATATATATATATATATATATATATATATATATATATATATATATATATATATATATATATATATAATTTTCTTTATTATTTTTTTTTTTGCAGAAGACAAATGGTGGTTGCACAAAAGTATGATCTAGCAAAAAAAACATAGTTGTCGGTCTAGCAAAAAACCACCAACCAAATACTCCCTTCTTAGACCCATGTCAAAAAACTAATGGAGTCGCACAATCTAACGATCTATTAGTTTAGCAAGACTATTTTTGAGAATGGTTTTCTTTTACTATTTATTGAACCTAAAAGTAAAAAAGATGACTAAATTTGAAATTTGATCTTATTTTTAAGCTTTAAATAAAAATAAAAAATTAATAGCCCCCATTGACAACAAATCAGTTCTATATTTTAGAGGTGGCAACATAGATTGCTTTTCTTTTTTGGGAAAAGGGGAACTAATAGCCTGACAAATATATTAAACACAAAAAAAATAAAAAATAAAATAATATATATATATACAAAAAATACAAAAGACTTATATATGGACATACCGATATAAGCAAGACCAAATTACATGCCTAAAATATGCTTTGGGTACATGCACAAACATGCACAAAACAGCACTACATAATATGTTAAAATGGGTTATTTAGTTACTCGTATAAGTCATAATGATTTTTGATTAAAAACAAGTAACCTTTTGTAAGAGTGACTTTAGCTCATGTCCACTGTTGTTTACTTTTAAAAAAATTCATACATTCTTTAGTTACAACGAGGAATTAGAATCTCGCGCTCTACAATGGGGTTCAATCATAGATCCTTAGTGTGTTTTATAAAAATAACTAGACAACAGACCCACGAAATTCGCGGGTGGCAAAAAGAAATCCCATAATATGTAAGATAATCAAACAAAGTAAGTTGCGTATTGAAGTACCAACATTACATGTTCTACAAAGAGAGTGTACACTTTACTTAGAAGCATAAGTATCTCATAATCAAACCATGTAAAGCATGTATTTTCATATGATATACAGATTTCAGGGTACATAGTGGACTTTTTTTAGACAACCACTCTATGAAAGGGTTGCATTTTAAAGGTCTACTTCAAATAAAGGATGAGTAATTGCGTGAACTTGTCGCTTTGGTCGATTTCCTTAGGTTTGTACAAGATCAGCCATACCCACTTTCATACTTGGTCGAATTCCTTAGGTTTGTGCAAGATCAGCCATACCCATTTTCATAGCCTGAAATGTCGGAATAGACAAACATCATTATATAGGCCTCTTATTTTTTGTTTAATTGAAATTTGTTCATCCTAAGATATAAAAAAACAACAATAGATTTAATATTAGCATGGAAAGAATTTTTTTTACAAATCTATAAACGATTCTTGAGACATCCCTCAAATAATATTGCTTGTGTCATGTAAGTAGTAAAAACATAAACCATCAGCAGCATGAAACTTACATAATGAGATAAGAGTGTTGGCGGGTTGCATACTCGACCCGGTTTGACCTGCAAACAAAAGTACCTAAATCAACCTCTAAGTTTCGATCAAAATAAGTAATCATGAGTTGATAGATGGGAAATAGTACTTACGCCTCAACGATTGGTGAAAGCAAACTAATTAACTTAGGAAGTGAGCTGAGAAGAGGCTCCTGCACATAAACATGATGCATCACACACTTAAAGCTTAAAAATAAAAAAGTTCTCTTATTTACCTTCTTTATTCATTACCCAATCATGTCGGTCGATTCAATTAGAATTTCATCTTGGTAACCTGCATCCCCCTGGAAGTTGTACAAGAATCACACACAAACTTCATGAACCATGAACTGAATCAAACCAAACTGCACAAGACCTTGAACCGTTTATGGGAACACGTTTCACAGCCAACATGAATTTAAAACCCATGTCTCAAATAAAAGTTACCGTTGCTGCATTTGATTGACCAGCAAGAGCCTAAGAGGTTGCATTTTTTAAGCAAGTATAATACATTTAATTGATTTTATTAATTATAAGAAAAAGTTGTATAGATAACATACCGTTTCAGATTTTTCTAATGTACGTTTGCAATAAACAACGGTCGCAGCTGCAACCACGTTTTTAGTAAATGCTCCTGAAGTAAGGTTGTCATAAGAAAGTCAGAGGATGATACATCAAAGGTAAGTTAGATGGCAAATGCTTGCTAGATTATTTTCACTCTAATAGTCTAATTAATCAAAGCTTTTTGAAGCTGGAATTTAGTTGAAAAAACAACGAAAGGTTTACATTCATAACTGATTAGCTAATCATTGCGTTTCAATAAGCAAATGCATATCTTGTATATTGCATTTTGTTGCATGTGATTATGACATTCACATTATTCTAAAGACCATAATAAGCAGGTTAATTAACTAATACCAAACAGCCCAAAAGTTAACTGAATTAGTTTTACCACTTCGTCATAGCTAATTACAATAGGGTGTCATCCATAAATACTGACCAATAAGTACAGATATCTATAAAAACGGACCCTTAAGAAGACATTATCTATATTGATTTTCTTTCAGTATACATAAGTGTCTATTAGAGGACGCCTAATAGACATTATCTATATGTTCAAAGTGTAAAAGAAAACAAACAATTGGAATAGGTATACTATATAAACTGACCCTTAAGTACAGATAATCATAATCAAATTCCCTTGTACCCAAATTCACTTTTTTACACAATGCCAAACACCCTCTGATGTTTGTTATCATTCTGACAATCCGGTAAGTTGCTGCTATCTTCGGTACGAAACTCCTCTTAGCCAGAAAAAACCACCTGTCCCTAAGTTGACCTGCTGCAATGCCTTATGACGCTGCTCCTCTAAGGGATGGGGACTCTTCATCACTATCGAAACCGAAATATTTTCCTTTTGATTTCTTCTTTCCTAAGTTCTTAGATTTTGCTCATCTTCATCCTTATAAATAATCAACAATGTTTAGTCATAGTAACTTGATCGTGATCATAACAAAGTCCTAAAATTATGTGAAAGTTGTTTAGTAATGCCAGAGAATTCAACATCTACAGCAGTGAAGGATGGAAAAAGCCCGCAACTACTGGCGATAAGCACACACCTCAGTTCAATGTAATACATTCTCCAATCACCATTTATTTACGAATGGGTCATTGGCATTTTATTTTATTTCTAGCGAGTGAATGGGTTAAAAGTGTAGCTTTAAAGGAAATGGTTGTAATGGGTGAAAGTCACGGAAGGTGTATTTACAATGCATAAAAACTCCCACATCATTTCATCATATAACTGAGAGTAGTATTGAAATAACATAATTTTGGTAATCATACTAACTCGCACTAATTCCTGAAAGTGAGTCGTTTAACCAAAATACCCAATCCGACCTGACCTGCCAAATTATGTACCCCTAAGCAAATATACAAAATCGTATTGTTATTAAATGTTTACCTTTTCATACTTAAAGCACTAATTCTTGATGAAAACTTACTAATTATGGACAAAAAGTGAATCTTGTCAACCCAAATACCCAATCCTACCTGACCTGCCCAATTATGTACCCCTAAGCAAACATACAGAATCCTATTATTATTAAAGGTTAACCGTTTTTCCTGAATAGCAGTGTATAATTATTTTGCACAAATTTAACCTAAACAATTCACTTAGTTGTTCAACATGAACTATGATCTTTGAAATGTAGCTATCCAATATCACATAATCACTTTGAAAAAGCACATCCAAACACCCTCTAATCAGGAAATTCCATCAAAAGAAAGTGCAAACGATCTTACCGAGCCTATCATCAATTCGTATGCTAAATCCCGCTGTTGCAGATTGTATCCTGTAAAGTACAGACCAAGAACATATAAAGCTAAGCCCATATTCAAAGTACAACTTGCTAACATGATCAATTTTTTCCAAAAAAATGTTACCACTCACTACCCTGATATAGTGGATCCGAGAGATGGTGTAGCAGGTGCAAATCTCTGATCATGATGATATCACAATTATCCCTTTCTGGAAATGTTCTCTGTCAAGGAGCTGGTGCCTAAAATCGAAAACCAATCAACATTTGAATAATCCCATGCATAACACATAGGACTATGTCTCACCATCATAATTCAATTAAACATAATTGAATTGAATAAAAGTTATTGAATTGAAGATTAAATATTGAATTCATACCTCGAAGATCGTGATTTTTGAACAAAAGATTTGTGAATTTAGAAATTATGATTTTATTCTTGAATTTAAAGAATACTGATGATATAGAAATTTGGAGTAAATATTGAACCATTATCAAAAGGGGAGATACGAGGGTAGCAGAAAGAGCGGAATGAAGTCGAAATGTAATTAGAAATACGATGTGTGGCATTATGACGGATGACGTCATAAGTGGGCTTACAGCAATCAAAAAACTTTTCATTTATTATAGATAAAGATAGTAATGCAATCATGTATCTTAGTATCAAGGGGAGGGAGTGGTCACGAGAAGGCACGACATGGGATTGATATGGCGCGGGAACACCGCCGCCGCCCCCATGATCACGCACGGCAAGCTTCTTGTGGGTGAAAGTTTCACGCACGGCATCCAGCAAGAAAAGTGAACGTTGCATATTAATTTTGGGACCGTTGGAGGAGGAGCCAACGGTTGTATTTTTATTTATTTATTTTTTTTTTTTTTGAGTTTATATATTGGACAAGATGGAATGCATAGACAATCAAAAAACATACAAATCGAGAATCAAATTAAATTTTTGAGCAAAAAAAAAATATTCATACCGAGAATAAAAAATGGAGCCTGGCAACATAAATAGAGATCCTAAAAAAAGTGGATCGAGAGGCGCAATTCTTCCTTGAATTCAATCACAACCCGGTCACGAATCATCTTCTTCACAACCCGGTTACCACGCACAAATGTACCCTCAATCTCCCCCATTTTTCTACACCCAACAACCCCTCCTGCAAATTCCTACTAACTTCGACCCGTTTAATTCGCACTATACCCAACAACCCCCACTGCAAATGCCTACTAACTTCGACCCGTAAGAGCCGCGCTATACCCAACAAAAAAGGCGTGAACGGGTTAGTGAACCGTTACCTATTCGTGATGATACCGATGATGATGAATATTTCGACCATGTTGACGTGGTACTCGAGACACAACCAATTAACGCGTCCTTAAAAAAGAGTCAATAAGATTTGGACGCCCGATGCGGAGGAGGCGTTAGCTAAGGCTTGGATTAAAATTTCGGTGGACAAACAAGTTGGCGACCGTCAAACAAGGGAAGGATTTTGGAAGCGAGTTCTAAAGCATTTTAGAGCCCTTATGCTGAGAAACCAATGCACTAAAGATCAATTGAACTCGAAATGGACTCCTATGCACGCGTCTATCGCTGTGTTCAACGGTTACTACACACAAGCGGTATATATATATATATATATATATATATATATATATATATATATATATATATATATATATATATATATATATATATATTTTACATACTTTATATATTTTTTTTACATACGTACGTTATATATATATATTTTTTTGGAAGTTTTATATATATACTTGTATTACATTGTTTTATATATACTTGTATTATATTGTTTTAAAAATATGTAGGTGCGCTTGAAAGAAAGTGGGTGCGACGATCTTCAAGTTTATGAGTGTTGGATCGATATGCTCTGATCAAACTACTTTGTAGCTTGTAAGGTTTAACAATATTGAGTGAACTCAACACTATTAATAATGAAACACTGTGTTAACTTTGTAAAGTATGCGGAATCTACTAACACAAAGCTTAAGAAGAAATTTTATATTAATAAACTTTGAACCTGCTTTGTTACATAGATTCACTAACAATCCCTAACTATTATCGACTTGTAAAGCTGTAAAACTCTTAGAACTTCGGCTAAAACTTCTATCTCTAATACCATCATAAGGCTCCTTATATAGATAACCTTAAGTCCGTTTACATCATCTACTTGAACGGCAAGTAATTATCTCTAACTTATTCTAGAATATTCATACAATATTACATAATAATCCTTTAATCAATATTGCACTTCAATCCTTATTCTCTTCGAAGTACTTTGAATAATCTTCAATATGCAACAGTACTTTGACTATATTTGACTTTGATCTTCTAGCAGCACTTTGACACAGCAGTACTTTGAAATACAAAAGTACCTTGAACTTTATATCCCAATAATCCTCCCCTAACTTGAACTCAACTTGCTTGATTTCAAGTTTCTTTGTTATCTTTGATCTTCAAAAATCTTTAATCATTCAGAAAGATTGTTTCTTTATCTCTTTATCTTTTATCTGTCATGTGTCAAAGTACTCTTTATCAGCATCAGTTAATATCTTTTCTGCAACAAACTTCCTCAGCTACTCAGCAACATTTTGACAAAATGTACATCAAATCTTTTAAAGTTTCATGCTATTCTCATCATTTCCAGGTGTGAAAACTCCTGTGAGAGGTGAATCATTGAAAATTAATGGATTTTGATGTCTCTTTACCAAAGCCATTAACTCTGGAGTAGCCAATGTTTAGGTTAGAACAACCATGGTACATTGATAACCATATGATTTTTAGCAAATCATCAGCTATCAACGGATTTGAGTAGTCTTTAACAAGAGCCGTTTGCTTTTGGACTAGTTAGTTCTTTGATCTCAACCATGGTGAACTAATTACCATAAATGGATTTTCCACAGCCTTTACCACAAGCCATTTTTCCTTGTGGGCTAGCCAACTCTTCACTTTTTCAGATATGGTGAGTTGAAAACCATACAATTTTTAGTAAATTGTCAACTAAAAACGGATTTGATTATCACATCAGAGCCGTACCCTCATGATGAGTCAAACTCTTTCTTGTATGTTAAACATGGTGAGTTGATTACCATTTGTTGTGCAGTATAAATACTAACACCATGTGTTTCTCTTCAAATCCTTTTATTTTCTTCACTTTAAACATCAAAACTTTTTATTTTATTTTACAAAGGACTTATACTGGTTTTATGCAGTAAGCAGTACTTTGATCAAGTACTGTTTGTCATTGCAGTACTTTAAAAATACTTATTATACAAAACAAATCATACCAGTACTTTGCAATATTATTCTTCAGATTTAGTCCATCTGATAAATAGCTTAATCACATCCAAAGCTACATCAGATTCATCTTCAAGTTCCATTCCATGATCCAACATCCTGAGCATAATTTCTCTTATCAATGGATATCTTCTCTCAGCAAGCATGTGAATCATGGTACCATCTTCCATCTCAAGTGAATGAACTCCTGATGACTCAAAGAATCTCCATCTTGTAATTTCCCAATTTTCTTGATCATTCTACATAGTATTAACACTTGTTGCTTCTGTTTCCCAGATGGTTATCAAATCTCCAAGCAAGATTAATCCCACTCCTGTTGCTTCAATCTCCTCATAGTATGTTTGCACTTGCAAGTATAAATCATAAAGATCTTCTCTGGTAATAAAGTGCAGAACATCCCATAGCTTATTCAATACTGTGAAGCTTCCATCTTCTCTGTTGAACATAAGATAATTCCCTTCTTTTGATTCAACCATAGAGAATGAGATAATCTTTGATTTTTTTCCAGAGTCTTCTGTTTTCTTATCTTCAAAATCAACTACTCTGAAATAGTTCCTCAGTTCATCAACTGTATCTTCATGTATCATTTTAAGCTTCTTTGACAGTTGATCATCTTGAACTGCTTTCTTTCTTTTTAACTTTCTCTGCTCAACTTGTTCTTTCCTTATATCTTCTAACTTCTTTCCCTTGTCAGCATCCATGGGCACAAAACTTTTTAACTCTTTCTTGATAGACTCTTGTTCTTGATCCCATATAGCTTTCACTTCTGGATACCTCAATTTTTGCAAATTCTTATATCCTCTTTTCTTCAAGAAACTAATCATCCAGTTTCTTTCTTGAGCAATTGTCATTGGCTTTCTTGTAATTGGCTTACTTATTTCTTCCAAATACTCAGCATGATACTCAGCTTGTTGCTTTCTAGCCAACTCTGCATCCTCTGCAATCTTTATTTCTCTAAGTTGTGCAAGAGTAAATTTCTTCTTTTTCTTCTTGATCTTCTGTTTCATGATCCCTTTCCCTTTGTCTTTAGGATCTAACTCCTCAGTTTCAAAAGAAGACTCAGAAACTTGTTGTGCAGGCTCAGAAATATGTATACCTTTTGAAGGTCTATCCAAATTGAGCATTATCTGAGCTATAGTTTCATCATCACTTGCAGTATGCACCTTAACTTCTTCTTGCTGTATAGGATTGGAAGGACCAGCTTCATCTTCAAAAATCTTTGTAGAAAGTCCAGCTGTAGAGGTTCCAACTCCTTCAATATTCAAAGCAGCAGTACCTTGCTCAGCAGTACCTTGCAGACCAGTACTTTTATCAGCAGTACTTTGAACATCAGTACTTTGATTTTGAGTACTTTGAATATTTTGTGCATTAGCATCTTGCTCAACAACTTCTTCTTGTGCAATATTCATATCCTTTTCAACATTTTTCTCTGACACAAAAGTCTTTGGATCTTCTGGATAGTGCCAAAGATGAGCATCTTTATCTTCTGAATATTGAATCTCAGCATCATCTCTATTCAAATTATCATCTTGATTCCTCCCCAATTTGATAGATGATGACTTCTTATGCTTCTTCTTGGATTTAGAAGCTTTCTTGGATGATTTAGACTTTTTCTTTTGAGATTGTTTCTTTTCTTTCACATAAAGTCTAAAATTTTGTACAAGAGGCCAGACAAACTTCTTTAACCTTCTGAACTTCTTTCTTAAACTCTTAATTTCTGCAGTCTGATCAGCCATAGCTTTCTTTATCCTCTTCAACTCTCTAGTCAAAGCATAATTATTCATAGAACCTTCAACTCCCTCATCTCCTCCAGGTGTTTGAAACCCACCTGTGGAAGTATAATCATTGGGAGAAGGTACTGGTGTATGCTTTGAAGCAGTATCTGGTAAAGAAGTACTTGGTGGAGAAGTACCTTCAGCAGAAATAGGTTTTTCCAAAGAAATAGAAACTGAAGCAGTTCTTTCACTCAAATCATCAGGCTGTGGTGAAACAATAGGTGGTGTAGGTGTATGTACGGATGCAGAATGTTCATAATGATTTGATTGACCAGCATCATCAGACTTAGCAGAACCACTAGCATTATCATCATCATCCCTAACAGCCTGTGCTACCTCTAACATGTAAGCATTGAGAGGTGTATTGGCACCAGAAAAATTAACTCCTTTGTTAGACATAAAGGTGAACACCTTAGGTGGCATCTTAGTAGTAGGTATATAATCCTTAGGTTTGTGGATCCCATCTAATGGATTCTCTAAGATAAGCTGAATAAATCTAGGATACAGCAAAAAAGGTGATCCAGCCTTAATATGAGTGATCATACCATCAAGGAGCATATAAGAAAAATTGAAGGGTTGATTGGTAATGAGGCCAACAAATGCAGAAGCTATAGCATGTCCAAATTGATCCCAAGCAGTACTTTTTGGACTTAAGCAATGCAATAAAACATGAATAAGAAACTTCCAATGAGGACTTACCATTGCTTTCTGAAAAGTAAGCCTGTTCAAAGGTCCTTCATACCCAATATCTCTCAGTGCATTCCAAATATCTTGTCTAGCAAATAGAACAGAGCCTCCTTCTTCTTCAAACAAGAAAACCTCCCTGATTGTCGCTTCAGTTACACGAATAGCTCTCCCAGCAACTGTAGCATGAACAACATCCTCTCCATCTTCAATCATAGCCCTTGCCGTAGCCCAAAATGCCTGTATCCAAGGTCCAATGATCTCTGGGTTGACTAAGAGTGAATAGGTGATGGTGGTTCCGGTGAGAAAATCAATAATGCCATGAAAATCAATGTTATTCTCCATTTTCTCAAGGTTTGCAATCATGTTGTGCTTGTTGATGGTAGGTCAATGTGCCATTGTGATAAGGATTGGTAATCATTGATGATATTGATGAATGAGAATGGCGAATGAATACGGGTGTATAAAAATGAAGAAGATATGAATAATGATGGAAAATATTCAAAGAATAATGGTAAATAAATATTTTACCGTTATTCTTGGAAGTGATATACCCCATATCTTTCGAGAGTTTGTTACTCGCAAATTCGACCGTTGGAACAGTATTCTGACACATCAGCGTATCATTCATATCACCAAGCAGTACTTTCCATAGAATATGGAGCAGTACTTTCAGTTGTATACCCAAGCAGTACGTTGACCAAAGTACTTTCCAAGCAAATTCTCTTTATAGTTGACTGTTTGACCAAAATATCTTTGAAAGTCAACCCGAAATAATTACTACCTTCCCAAATTAATTCCCAAAACTACCAAGGCAAGTAGAGTTTAATGAACTTCATTTATTACCCTCATACCTTTCCTTGCCTATAAAAGGAACTTTTCCACGAACATACTTCATTCATCCATACTTGCAATACACCACAAAAATCCGAGTTAAAACCATGAGTCACTTCCCATTGGTGTACATCTCCTCTGATTCAGATGCCTCCACAGACTCAGAGATCAGTTACCATTCTGACTCTGATTTTGAGGATCCAGGATGGAGTAGGTACTTTCCTCCTAATGTATCATCCTCATCAATGAGTGTAGCAAACTCTACCATTACAGATGCAGCAACCACTACTAATCCAAATCCCAAGAAGAAAAAGGTTGTCCCTGGTTCATCTCTGGTTAATGAGCTTCCACATACTTTGACCCAAGCCCTAGAATCAACAATACAGAATATGAAGTGGCCTGCTCCTAGAAAAGAGAGATCTCCCAAACAAGTTCTTGGCCTGACTTGCCCAAGGAAGCAAGCTTCTTTTGATGACCAAAGAAAGGCTGCTCAAAAGGGAAAGCAGAGCTATGAGGGCAAAGGAAAAAGGCCAATGGAGTAGGTTGTAGGATAAGTAGGTTTGGTGTAGGATGCTTGTGGTAGTTGTCTTTGTGTCATGTTAGTGTCTGTGGTTCATCGTTGTCTGTGTCATGGTTGACTGTTTCTTTTTCAAGAATGAATGTAACTCTCTGAATCATGAATATAAAAAACTTTATCCTTTGTAGCCTCCCCTTAACTAATGACTAACTACTAATGCCTCCCCTCAAAAATAGCTTAGTTATTAATCATACCAATACTCACATCTAAAAAGGTAAATCTTGAAACATCAAAGCCTTTTGTGAATAGATCTGCTACATTATCATCTGTATGAACTTTAACCACATTGATAAGCCTATGTTCATAGCAGTCTCTAATAAAATGATGTCTGATTTGAATGTGCTTTGTTTTGGAGTGGTAGACTGGATTCTTCACAATACAAATAGTACTCTCATTATCAATGTTGATAGGAGTATTCTTGAAGTTGAATCCATAATCCAAAAGCTGATTTTGCAACCAAAGTACTTGTGCACAACAACTTGCAGCAGCTACATACTCTGCTTCTGTGGAAGATGTGGCTGCAATTGTTTGCTTTTTGCATTTCCATGAGACTAATCTACTTCCAAGGTACTGGCACTCACCAGTTGTGGATCTTCTGTCATAGTTATCTCCAGCATAATCACTATCTAAAAAGGCGTGTAGATGAAAAGGGGACTCCCTAGGATACCACAATCCTAGCTTAGGTTGTTGCCTAAGATATCTAAAAATTCTTTTGACAGCATTCAAATGAGATACCTTGGGTTGAACTTGATGTCTTGCACACAAACACACAACAAAAGTAATGTCAGGCCTAGATGCAGTTAAATACATGAGACATCCAATCATAGACCTATATAATTTGACATCAACATCTTCTCCTTCTTCATCTTTTCCCAAGGGCTTGTTAGTATCAACAGGTGTGGATGCTGGCTTAATAGTTGTGAAGTTGAATCTCTTAAGAATGTCTGCAACAAACTTATCTTGACTTATAAATAGTCCATTACTTGATTGTTGCACTTGAAGTCCCAAGAAGAATGTTAACTCTCTCATTGAACTCATTTGAAATTCTTTTTGCATAAGATCTTCAAATTCCTTCACCATAGATTGCTTAGTAGCTCCAAAAATAATATCATCCACATAAACTTGGACAAGCATGATATCCTTCTTATCTCTTTTGATGAACAAAGTCTTGTCAATAGCTCCTCTCCTATAACCATGTTGTAATAGAAAATTTGAGAGTCTTTCATACCATGCTCTTGGAGCTTGATGAAGGCCATATAAAGCCTTGATAACCTTGTAGACTTTGTTTGGGTGTGCATGATCTTCAAAACCAGGAGGCTTGATGAGGCGAAAAATGAACCACTTTTAGGGGGTCATTTAAGCCGGAATTCGAATTTATTTGATCAAATATTGCCCTAAATCGTTCCTTTTGTGATTTTAGGTACTTTGGGAGTGAAATCTGGAAAAGGAAGCAATTCGGACGTTTTTGGAGCATAAAAGTGAAGAAAACGCCAAAGTCTTATTTTTCCTTGCTGGGAACAGTAGGTGACGGCGTCAAGAGCAACACCCTGACGGCGTCAAGAGAAAATTCCATGACGACCCAGTACATATTGGACGGCGTCAGGAAGTAGGGCGTCAAGAGTAAAAGTCATGACGGCCTGGAAATGCATAATACATGACGGCGTCAGAAGTAGATCAAGACAGTCCGAGAAGAGTTTTGGCGGCGAGGTGACGGCGTCACAAGATTGGTCTTGACGCCGTCAGACCCTATTTCCTATATATAGTTTTCTAATTTTCACATTATAAAAGGGAGAAGTTTTGGAGAAACCCTAAGTACGAACTTGGTGCGAATTTTACAGGTTTTTCAAGGGTTCCAAGCCCTTGATACCTTTCATGTGTAATTGAGATAAGTATTCTTTTAATTCAATCAATATGTCTATGTGTTGGTTGTCTATATCTTGTTCTTGTCTTAATTCCATCATGCTAGGCTAGATCTATCTTGTGTTTGCTTGGATCTAATGAAACCTAGATGTTAATTATGTGTTGATTACTTGTTTATAATTGTCTTGGATGAATGAATTTATATGTTAGGCTTAAGAAAACTGGCAGATCTCCAAATGGTAACATGCTTGAACGTCTTAGGAAACATGAACCGATTGCACTAAGGTCTTTATTGGTTGTATTTAATGCATGAGCCACTGTTTATAATCCCTATGGTTGTGCTGGGCATGGTATAGGAGGAGATAAGAGCTCATAGAATTGGGGAGTTATGTGCGATACCCCATGAATGGTATTAAGGAATACAATCCGTCATCCATGCAACTATAACAAGTAATTAACATGTAAAAGATGTCTAGGGAGTAGTGAAATCTAAGTAAATACATTTTCTCCACTTATTGCTCACAACCTTAGTATAATTTAGTTTATTTTCATTTCTAGTATTTTATTTTGATTGCATCTTTAGTATTGGGTTAGTTGACTAGCAACTAATTCCGCCCAAATCCTTCAAACCCGAGATTTTTACTTGCTTTCAAAAAAATATAAAAATACAAAAAGAATCATCTCTCACCTTTAGAACTAGTATTTAGGTTTTCTAATCCTAGCGACACTATTCCTAGCTGAACAATCAATCCCCCGGTACTTGTCACTATACTATACTACAACGATCAGGTACACTGCCTGGTGGGGGTTGTAAGCTTCTCAAGATCCCTTGAGAGGTAAAGCCTGGTGCGATTCCAACGTATCAAGTTTTTGGCGCCGCTGCCGGAGAATAGTTATTGTCTAGGTTAGAATCTCTTTTTATTAGGTCTACTTGCTAGATTCCTTTCTAGTAAGATTTTATTTTTTATTTTTAGGTTCTCTTTAGTCTATCTTTTCTTTGTGTCTTTGTTTGTAAAAACCTTTCCATTGACTATTCCGTTAGCCATTATGGAGAACGCGAATCCACCATACTACAAACCACGAAATTCACCCACTCCAAATGACATCTTGATGTTTAAACAACATGAGGATGAACCTATCTATGATGCATGGGCTCGTTTTAAATATTTACTCCAAAAAGTCCCTCATCATAATTTTGATCTGTGGTCCTAAATTGAAATATTTTACCATCGTGTCGACCACTATACCAAAATGGACATTGACCATACCGCACATGGGGACCTTTGGGGATTAAGTGCTGATGAAGCATGGGAAACCATAGAGAATTGTGCCATACTTGCCAAAAAAATGGACAACCCAACAAACGTTGTTACGGATCAATTTATAGCAAGTTTAAGAGAACAAGCAAGAAGACTGTTTGGGGATAAAACTATAGATGAGATAACTGGGCATACGGGGTGGTATGATTTCACCACAATACAAGCTGAACACATAGGTGATATTGATGTGATGGAAGAGATAGTAGAAAACCCAAGCCCAATAAGTACCCCACAAGTCCTACCATCACTTGAGGAATACACACCACCCGTGACTTACCCGGAAGAAGTAGAAGAGACTATAGGAGCTCCAATAGAGGTAGAACCCTTGTACCAAACACCACTAGAGGATATAGGTTTGAATACTTATAATGATAACCTTACTCTTAGTTCTAGGGAAGTTCCTAGTTTTGATGAACCGGAGCCTCAACCAAAACCGTTACCTAATCTTCCATCCTTGAATGAAAATTTAGGAATTGAAATAGGTCTCGATCCACCAATCAAACCATATAGTCCGATTAGTCTTAGGATAAAGGTAGTGGACTCTAAGCCTTTTAGAGAGGAAACCAATATAAGAGTGGAAAACGACCTTACATGCTTACATCACCCATTTATGATTGATCACAAGACACATTATGGGTTTAAACCGGGTTTATTAGGTCAAGATGGATTCCCAACTAGGAGTCTCTTGAAGTTGATAGAAAATGATCCCTTTCTAGGAGAAAATCTTAATCCACCCATTAACCCGATTGAATTTGTTAAGGTTATGATGATAGGAGCACACCCCTTTGAGCATATTATTCGTCCACCACTCTTACCTCACGTGGCATATTTTCACCCTAAGGGTGTGTATCGCTATTTCCACCCGCACTTAATCCTAAGTGTAGGGAAAACCTCCCCTATTTCCGTTAAATAAGGGAAGAGTCAGGCTCGTGACTCGAACAAAAACAAGCGCTTATTGGGAGGCAACCCAAGCTTTATTTATTTATTTATTTGTTTGTTTGTTTGTTTATTTGATTTTATTTGTTTCCGTATGCATGCTTTATTTTTATTGTTGGTAGATCATGTTTCAAAACTAAAATGGTGAAAATACTTTACCTTGTTGTTTGGCTTAGTCTTAACTTCATCCAAATGTATTTTTGCAAAAGATAAGTGTAAGGGGAAACCCCAAATATGTTTTTAAGAAACAAACCGATCATGATTCTCCACAATATTAAGTGAACATGTATATTCGTATTTGTTAAAGTCAAATGCTTGTATTGAGTCATAATGAAGTTTTGCAGGATTTTCCAGGAAGTAGGACCAAGTTTTTCCAGAAATTTTCCGGAAACTTAACATACGAATTTCTGCAGGTCACTTCTGACGGCCTCAAGAATTAATTCTTGACAGCGTCACGTGTAAAAATCTGGAAATTTTACCAGTTTTGTTTTTCTAACCGAGTCTTATGGTTTTTGTGAATTATTAAGTTTTATAATCTCCAGGAAATCTGCAAACTTCATTCCACAAGCATTATATCTTACTTTGTTTTCTAGGATTTAGTAACTTATATAGGATGCCACCGATTTTATGCGAGGTTGTCTTGTCTATTTTCTCAGGATTTACAGGTTATGTATGACAAGAAGATGATTTATATTCTGGAAGGGAAGCTTTGATTGTTCATTTTCTTGGAGGAAGATCTAACCTGGCCACCTATTATCCATACCGAGCGAATCAGGGGAGTATTTGATTTCATTCGTTTTACTTATTTCACTTTTACATTCTTTACTTGAACATTGGGGACAATGTTCATCCTAAGTGTAAGGGGAGGGTAAAATGATGATACCTTACAGATACACTTTCGCTTGAGTTTGTTTGTTTGATAGTAGATGTGTAATAAAACTATGATAAATACTTGTTAGTGCAATTTTAGCACCAAATTTAAAATTTTTTACAACATTTAGGAGTGAAACTTTAGCTATAGCAAGCGTCTCATGGATAGGAGATTGTATGACTAGCACATAACCGTACTTTCAGAAAAATTGTCCACCCAAATATGTGAGGTTCGCCTTTAGATTTGATAGGAAAAGCATTTACTATTAGTGCTTATGAGTGTACCGGTAGCATTTAGATTCTAGAACTTGCGTTAGTGATGCATCCCGAGACCGCTAGTGAGACTACATTCGTGTAGTAGGATTTACTACATGATAAGAGGCATTAGGATTACCCTTGTGTTAAACCCGTATTATAATTACTTGACCATTTAAGTCATATTACTTGGCTAGTTAAGTCAACTAATTTTTCCCACACCCTTAGCGTTGTACTCATTTTTAGTACACGATACCCCTAGTACACCCCTCCGAGCCTATCTTTTCGTTTCTAACTTTAAGCATCTTACTTAAAGGAAGAATTTGTTACACCCCACTTAAATGTACAACCAAATCGCCTTAGCCTTCCGTGTATGCGCTCATTTTTAGTGCATTATTGTTATTTGTTAAACCCTAAGTTAACTATCTAATTGATTACATGGTTGCTAAGTCGAGTCATATCCTTGTACATATTGTTTTGGGACGATTGGGACTCATGGGTAAGTACTTATTTTATGGAGTAATGGGGAAGAACATCATTTATTACCCCCATATGTACGTTAATCTTAAAAGTGCTCCAAGTGTTTTGATTTTCTTAATTTGAGTCATTAGATTAGTTTATTGTAAAGTATGTAAAGATTCAAGTGTAAGGGGAATTCTCATCCCCTATGATGTATTATTTTGGATGGTAGGGTAAGAGTGTATGCAAAAAAAAAAAAAAAAAAAAAAAAAAAAATCGAAAAATCAAGAAAAGAAAAGAAAAAAATAGAAAAAGAAAAAAAAAAGAAGAGAAAAAAACATACGGACTACCATCCCTTTTTATTCTATGTTCATTTTATGTTTTTGTTATTTTTCATTTATTAGCTTAAGTCGAGTCTAGTCTTGGCTTAGCAACGCCATATTGTACATGTAATTGACTAAGATTGTTAACTCGCCACCAATAAAACTTCCTTTATCCAACAAAACCGTGTATTTCATATCCCTACACCTAACGTTACAACCCTTTAAAAGACCTCTTTGATTGTTTATCCTAGGTGCTTACGCCATGTGGTGGAGGTTTGATCCTTTCCCAAGCCTATGGTAATCTATTTTGCTATGACAGGTAGTGAGAGATATCTTCCGTTTCCATATTGTAATTTACACTTTATTACACCCGAGAGATGTGAGTATCTAAACACTATTTGTGAGGTGCTTGTGTATGACCTCCGTGCTTGTCTATTGGTCTTTAGTGGAACGATTATTTGTTGTAATTACTTTTATATTAGTGTTAAATGACCCCTAACTTGTATTTTGAGTAGAATAAAAGCGCATTTGCTTGAGGACAAGCAAATCTCAAGTGTAAGGGTATATGATGAGGCAAAAAATGAACCACTTTTAGGGGGTCATTTAAGCCGGAATTCGAATTTATTTGATCAAATATTGCCCTAAATCGTTCCTTTTGTGATTTTAGGTACTTTGGGAGTGAAATCTGGAAAAGGAAGCAATTCGGACGTTTTTGGAGCATAAAAGTGAAGAAAACGCCAAAGTCTTAATTTTCCTTGCTGGGAACAGTAGGTGACGGCGTCAAGAGCAACACCCTGACGGCGTCAAGAGCAAATCCCATGATGACCCAGTACATATTGGACGACGTCAAGAAGTAGGGCGTCAAGAGTAAAAGTCATGATGGCCTGGAAATGCATAATACATGACGGCGTCAGAAGTAGATCAAGGCAGTCCGAGAAGAGTTTTGGCGGCGAGGTGACGGCGTCACAAGATTGGTCTTGACGCCGTTAGACCCTATTTCCTATATATAGTTTTCTAATTTTCACATTATAAAAGGGAGAAGTTTTGGAGAAACCCTAAGTACGAACTTGGTGCGAATTTTACAGTTTTTTCAAGGGTTCCAAGCCCTTGATACCTTTCATGTGTAATTGAGATAAGTATTCTTTTAATTCAATCAATATGTCTATGTGTTGGTTGTCTATATCTTGTTCTTGTCTTAATTCCACCATGCTAGGCTAGATCTATCTTGTGTTTGCTTGGATCTAATGAAACCTAGATGTTAATTATGTGTTGATTACTTGTTTATAATTGTCTTGGATGAATGAATTTATATGTTAGGCTTAAAAAAACTGGCAGATCTCCAAATGGTAACATGCTTGAACGTCTTAGGAAACATGAACCGATTGCACTAAGGTCTTTATTGGTTGTATTTAATGCATGAGCCACTGTTTATAATCCCTATGGTTGTGCTGGGCATGGTATAGGAGGAGATAAGAGCTCACAGAATTGGGGAGTTATGTGCGATACCCCACGAATGGTATTAAGGAATACAATCCGTCATCCATGCAACTATAACAAGTAATTAACATGTAAAAGATGTCTAGGGAGTAGTGAAATCTAAGTAAATACATTTTCTCCACTTATTGCTCACAACCTTAGTATAATTTAGTTTATTTTCATTTCTAGCATTTTATTTTGATTGCATCTTTAGTTGGGTTAGTTGACTAGCAACTAATTCCGCCCAAATCCTTCAAACCCGAGATTTTTACTTGCTTTCAAAAAAATATAAAAATACAAAAAGAATCATCTCTCACCTTTAGAACTAGTATTTAGGTTTTCTAATCCTAGCCACACTATTCCTAGCTGAACGATCAATCCCCCGGTACTTGTCACTATACTATACTACAACGATCAGGTACACTGCCTGGTGGGGGTTGTAAGCTTCTCAAGATCCCTTGAGAGGTAAAGCCTGGTGCGATTCCCACGTATCAAGGCTGTTTGACATAAACTTCTTCTGTGATAGTGCCATATAGAAAAGCACTTTTAACATCCATCTGATAGACAGGAAACCCCATATAAGATGCAAAAGCCAAAAATAGCCTTATGGCTTCAATCCTGGCCACAGGAGCAAAGACTTCATCATATTCTACTCCTTCTTCTTGTCTATATCCTTGAGCCACTAACCTTGCTTTATTTTTGATTACATTCCCTCTTTCATCTCTTTTTACCCTGAAGACCCATTTTGTTCCAATCAGTCTCTTATCATCATGTAAATCACACAATACCCATACTTCTTGAAGTTTAAACTATAAGAGTTCTTCTTGCATAGCTTCAACCCAACTTTCCTTGGCTAATGCTTGTTTAATTGTCTTAGGTTCTTCCTGAGACAAGAAGCAAGCAAATAAACACAATTTTTGATCCTGGTGATTCACCCTATTTTGCTTGTAAATAAAGCTAAGTAAAGAAGTATGTTGTTGAGACATATTCTTAGCTTTAGTTCTTGTGAGCACTCCTGAATCTGAAGGTCCAATTATCTTGCTGACAGGATGATCATTGTGAATTCTTAGAGTAGGAGTTGGTGACACTTCAAGATTTTCTTCCAAAATAGTGAGATCAGGATCTTCATTAGAATTTGAGAAAATGCCTTCTTGTTCCAATTCATCATCAGTATCTTCTAAGGCAGGCATGGTTGGATCATGCGAATCATCAGCATTGATCCAATTTGAAGTATCTAAAGGTTGAAAAGTACTTTCAGTACTTTGGGGTAAGGTACTGTCAGTGCCTTTAGCCTTCTTCTTTTCTGCTTCAAAAGCTCTCCTTTGATCATCTTCATAGGACTTAGCCATTGTTTCTTGAGTAAGCATTCTATTAAGTTCATCTTGGATGGTTTGGTCTTCATCAGATACTGTGGTCTTTGGTTGAGCAGTACTTTGAGGATTAACAGTACTTTGAGGCTCAGCAGTACTTTTCATCTCATCATTGGGTGCATCATTAGAATCATCTTCAGATCTTATGTTAACATCATGAACAATGTACTGTGTTTCTTCTTTAGTGGGAACAACTTGATTTTCTTCTCTAACAGGTACATAATTCATGGATGAAGCCATTAAATCAAGATCAAACATCCAATCAGGACCTTTTCCTTTATGATTTCCTTGCTCTTCTAGAAATTCAACATGAAGACATTCTTGAACCTTCTTTGTAGCCCTGTTGTACACTCTGAATACTTTGCTATTGGTACAATATCCCAATAAGTATCCTTCATCTGACTTCCCATCAAATTATCAGCAGTGTTCAAAATAGTTAAGGGACATCCAAAAGGTTTCATAAACTTAATGCTAGGTTTCTTTCCCATGAGTAACTCATAAGGTGTCTTCATTTGAGGTTTTGTCACTGATACTCTATTCAACACATGACAAGCAGCACTTACAGCTTCAGCCCAAAATGGAACAGGTAATTGGGAATTTGCAAGCATTGTCCTTGCTGCTTCTATCAAAGTTCTATTCTTTCTTTCTGCAACTCCATTTTGCTGAGAAGTTCTGGCAATACTGAATTCTCTTCTAATTCCTTTCTTGGCACAAAAGTCATCCATTAGCTGATTCTTGAACTCAGTCCCATTATCACATCTAATGCCTCTAACCTTGAGTCTTAACTGATTTTCAAGTGCTATTATGAGATCATGAATATCATCAAAAGTTTCATCCTTGAAACATAAGAAAAAGACCCAACTAAATCTGCTACAGTCATCTGTCACAACCAAACAGTACTTCTTCTTGTTCAAGCTAAAAACTGAAACAGGTCCAAACAGATCCATACGCAGCAATTCCAAAGGCTCTCTAATGGTTTTCTCTTCAATCTTCTTACATGAAGCCTTGTGTTGTTTACCCTTTTTGCAAGTAAGACATGAGTGATCATTCTTGAATGTTTTAAAAGGTAAACCTCTAACTAAATTTCCTTTGACCAGCTTGTTGTTGTTCTTGAAATTCACATGTCCTAATCTTCTGTGCCATTGATGTGCTTCCTCCATTGTTGCTCTTGCAATCAAGCATGTTGCTCTTTCAGCAGAATTGATGTTCTTCAAGTCTATGCTATACACATCATTAGTTCTTGGTGCTCTCAGCATCACCAAGTTTCTATCTTCTAACTTAAACTCAGGAGAGAGTATAAGACATTCTATGTCAAAGAATAACACAGGATACTTCTTGTCACAGATCTGAGAGACTGACAAAAGATTCTCAAAATCTAACATTCTCAAAATCAATGTTTCCAGCCTTGATAGTTTCTTTGCCAGTGATTCTCCCTCCATCAGGATCATTCCCAAATGCTACTTTTCCTCCAAAATAACCTTTAAAATCTGACAAGAGCTCCTTTTCTCCTGTCATACTTCCAGAGCAACCACTATCAACAATAAGATGATCTTTAAGCTCCTTCTCTGGGTTGCCCTACATACACATGAAAAAGGTTAGTTTCTTTTAGGAACCCAAGCCATTACTGTTCCCCTTGTGGAGTGACATACTCAAATTCTTTGAGTATGTAATCACCACTATCTTTAAAAACATGATCAAGAATTAATGTTTTTGTTTCCAAAACTTTTGGTTCATTCTTATCAAAACTTCCTTTTTTACCCTTATCCTCTGAAAGTACTGGTTCTTCCCCAGCAGTACTTTCTTTCTTAACCCACTTAGATGTAACTTTTGGAGTTGGGTTCTGTGTTCTAGCATCTTTTCTTGTGTTGTAAGGCCTTCTAGGTTTGTAGTAATTGAATCTCCTAGGTCTTACACTTGTGTTTTCGCTAGCAGCACCTTGGTTAGGGGACTTTCTATCAGTACTTTGAGAAGGTACTGTGGGTTTAGAGAATGGTCTTTTCTGATGAGGGTACCTATAGTCTTTTGAGAAATTACTATGGTTAACCCTATTTGTGTAATTCCAAACTGGTTTTTGATCCCTTGGCTTATTCTCTCTGTGACTTTGATTTGCAGATCTGGTCTTTGGGTATTTGCTTAAGTATTCTGAGTGATGATCATAGTCCTTAATCAAATGGTGAGGACTATAACATACATAACAGACCTTTGGACCAATATTCCCAAATCCTTGTCTAAAAGGTTTTCTAAAATTAGAAGTATTTTGAAAATATTTTCTTGGAGGTACTGCTGAGTGATCAGCAGTACTTTGAAAAGTGTTTGAAGGTACTGCTTGTTTTGAAAACTTTTTCTCATCAACCCTAGGTGCTTCAACAGATTCTCCTAAAGTCTCAGGATTTGATTGACCTTTAAGTTTTTTTCTAAACTCTAGGTTATCTACCCCATAACAAGAGACATCTGTCTTAGGTAGTTGAAAACTACCTAGGGGATTAGGAACTGCATTGTATCCCTTATCATTCTTATATTCAGGAGGTGCTGGACTAGGGGATTCCTCATCACTAGATGTGTTTTCATCCAAACTTATGAATTCTTCATCACTAGTTGAGGTATCTTCTGTAAGATTTAGTTCCTTACTCTTAAATGGAAAACCTCCTGTGCTATCATTATCATAACCTAGGCCAGTTTTAATGTTTGATGTTCTTTGTTTTTCAACAAATTGAACATGTGACAGACCTGATTCATTCCAAACAGCAAGTTTTTCCAACAACTTATTCCTCTCATTAGTAACTTTCTCTAGTTCAGTCTCCTTACATCCTAGTTTCCATTTACTTAACTTTACTTGGTACTCTTGTTGCTTATATTTTTCAGCCCATGCTACTTCATTGTTTTCATGAGTTATTATCTTGGCTTCCATTGACTCTAAAGTTAATTGGTAACTGGCTATCTCAGACCTAGCCCTTTGAAATTTATCTCTTTCAGCTACATATTCACTAAGTAACTTTTGATACATATTATTGCAGTTAGAGCATACCTCAGAGATAGTGGATGAACTTGGTGAAGTAGCTACCATAGCAAGCTGAACAGGATCTTCTTCAAATTCCATGCTCCAATCAAAGCTTCCTAGACCATCTCTTGACTCCAAAGCAGCATATCCAGGTTCTTCATCAAAAGTTGTGCTCCAATCTTCCAATGCAACCATTGAGTAGGTTACAGGTTCATCATCAAACTCATTGGACCAATCAATCTCTGACAGATTCTCCTGAGCAACCAAAGCTTTTGGTTTTGGTTCAGTAATAGGAACCTCTTTTCTTTCAGTCTTGGGCTATTCAATCATCTTGTTTGCTTGATACTTTGCAAATTTGCATTCCCTTGCAAAGTGACCAGTCCTTTGACAATTGAAGCACTCAATTTTGGACTTATCAAATGTTATTCCCTGCTTAGCTGTGAAATTAATGCCTCTTCCTGTTTTATTCATGAACTTTTTGATCCTTACAGTGATCATGGCAACTTGCCATCCGATATCAATCTCTTCCATAGCCTCATCATCAATTTACAAGACATCTTCTTGATAGGTTACAGGCAGAGATGCTTGTTGAGCAAAGAATGAACATAGAACATCATCTGAGGTGGGGGTTGTTGATTGTGATGAAGTGGTAGTGACCATAGTTGTACATGGAAGCTGAGTTTCAGTCACAGTACTTTGGACAGGGTAAGCAGTACCTTTATTGGAAGTACTGCTTCTGTTTTCAGAAGATACAAAAGCAATGTTGTGGGGTTTCTGATGTGTGCTTGAACCTGTAGTACCATTCATCTCATGCTCATACACCTTCAGATTGTTGTAAAGATCATCAAAGTCCATTGTGTCTAAACCTGGTTGTCCTCTGATCATAGTGGCAACTACATGCCATGCTGATGGTAAGGTTCTTAAGAACTTCAAATTAGCATCTTCAACCGTTGCCTCAGCTCCATATAGTTCTAGCATACTCAGAAGATTTTGGAATCTCTCATAAGCAGAATCAAGACCTTCTCTTTCACCAACAATGAAAGTTTCAAATTGTTGCTTTAACAAGTTCCTGTGCATCTTCTTAGAAGCATCATTACCTCCAAACTTTTTCTTAGTTGCTTTGTCTTGATTTCTCTTTGTAGTAGCTGGGACGGTTGGTTGAGGTGGTTTAGGTTGTCCTGGGAGCTCTATTGGTTCATCAAGTACCATATTTGTGGAAAACTAGAAGGGGGGGGGGGTTGAATAGTTTTACGTCTTTTTAATTTGTTATAAAAGATTGTTTGAAAGTTTTCTTTGTTTTCAAAAATATAGATTCGATGCTATATGAAATCAAGTCATGCACAATATGAACAACACTAAATATATACGATAAAGCAATAATAATGTAAGTAAAGAAGTAGATGAGAGTTGGAAAGATCGAACCGCGAGACAAGAGATTTATAGTGGTTCGGCTACAAGGTCACCTTCCTTGCCCTACTCCCCTCCCCGAGCACCTAACTCGAGAGTTTTCTTCACTATGTCAACAAGCTCCCTTATGGCGGAGAAAACCTTACACACCAATTTACACACCACAACTACGTCACAACTTATTCACACCTTCTACACAACTATTTCACACCTATTCACTACTTAATCACACCACTTCTTCACACCTATCTTCTACACACCAATCTTCTTCACAACTATCTTCTACACACCAATCTTCTTCCTAACTATCTTCTACACACCAATCTTCTTCCTTTCTTCTTCACAACTAACAACTAACCAATCACACTATATATATATATATATATATATATATATATATATATATATATATATATATATATATATATATATATATATATATATATATATATATATATATATATATATCTAACTAAACTATCTTCTAACAAATATTCACAACTAATCACACAATGAGATGAATATAATGATGATGCTCTAACAACTTAGATGTGGAGATCACAACAAGTTGTAATACTTCTTGTCTTGAGGGATAGAAGTATTCTTCTCTTACACTTGATAGGATGATCTTTGGATCACTTTGAAATAAAGATTTAAGAATGTATGATCAAAGGATTTAGAGATTGGAAATGGAGATCTAGAACAGAAAGTTTAGGAGTGCAAAAGGTGAGAAAAATTTCAGATTTAAGGTGGTACTTATAGGCAACAGATTCTGACAGAGGAGCGTGGCCGGTCCCCTTAAATCAAGGCCGGCCCCCTTAAAATTAAGGGGACCGCCCTTTATAATTAAGAGGGCCGCCCAGCTGTAACGGCCAGAATTTTTGTTTTTTAGTAGGGAAAGTTTATTTGGTGAAAAACTAACTGATTTTGGTTAAAATTTTGAATTCATATATTTTGTTTATTCATACCTTAAGTGATTTGGATGTAAAGAGAATGTTAATCACTAAATACTTGTTTATGTCACAAGTTTTAGTTCTATGAGTTTATATTTTGTAATAATCAAAACATAGAGATATTGATAATATGTTAATAATGTTTTTAGGCATTATTTATGTCCACAATCTCCCCCTTTTTGATTATTACAAAACCTTAAACTCAATAAATCTAAAACTTGTTTTTTGACAAGTATTATAGAGTTTACATTTCTCTTCTCCCCTTTTTTGTAAAATCAAAAAGGTTAAGCCGAGTAAGCTTTGTGAAAGAAGATTAAACGGGTAGAACGCTCACCCTTGATGTATGCTCCCCCTCATTTGAGAGCACCAAGGGAACGAGGTTTGGAAGTCTTGGCTACAAAAATATTTGAATAGAACAAGACACATATACATGCAAAACAACAATTATGCAAATAGATTCATTCACGCATCATAGAAATGATTAGCATTACAACATTCAATATGTTTGAAGCATATTGATTACAATAAAACAAAAGAAGAGACATAGTCCTATATTGCCTAAGAGAGCACTTGGACTTGCTTGCAACCCATGGTTGATTGTTTTATTTTGCTTGAAGGGGAACATAAGCATAAAGCTTAGTTGTTAGATGGAGAGGGATATGGAGTGGGGTATGGAGCGGAAGAGGTGGATCTTACGATGTTGTATCGTGTTAAGGGTGGTATGGGATGAGGACGAGTGAGGAGATATTCAATCCAAGAAATATCTTCACTCAAGTATAGAATTTGTTTTTGAAGGAAGATGCAACAAGGGCGATAGTGAGTGTGGTTTGTAACTTGATCCAAGTTGAGAGAGTGAGGTAGGCAATTGTTGTAGGGTGATGATGGAAGTTTCCCTTTGTTGAGTTGTGCAAGATGCATGGCATTGAGATCACTAAGATCATGGATTTGGGATATTTCATCACGGAACTTTTGCTTTTCCGTGGCAATGCGGAGAGAGTCATTGTGTTGATATGGATGAATTGGGTTTGTGTAGTTGGAATTGTAGTTGGATGGTTGATCAAACTTGTATGGATCATTATAAATGGTTGGAGGATGAGATGAGTGGTTTGGCATGAAGGAAGATGTTTGGCCATTGTTGTATGGTTTGTAAAGAGGATCAAATGAATGTCCTTGTGAATTTGGTGTAAAGTTTGGGAAGTAAGTGGTTGGAGGTGTTGAGTGATTTCCAACTTCATTGGTTATGATGAATTTGTTTTGAGGGCTTTTTCTTCGCCAAACGGGTTTTTCCGTCATCCTTGCAAGCCTTGAGGCTTTTGGTTTTTGTTTGTTTGGAGAAGTTATGAAGGGATGAATAGAGAGTGTGGAAGATTTGGGATATTTATAGTGTAAGATTTGTGTGTTTATGGATGGATGAAGTTTGTTTGGGAGATTAGGACAAAATATGTTGGTGAAAAATGGGAAATGTAGGTTGAAATGGGCTAAAAAGCAGAAAAGATTCTGTAAATCCGTCCAGCAGATGGCCGGTCCCCTTAATTAGGGGGCGGTCCCCTTAAAATTAAGGGGGCCGCCTTACATAATTAAGGGGGCCGCCCATCTGATGGTTCCCAGATTGCCAGAAATGGGATTTTGGCAGGAAATTTGCAGAAAGGATGTGTTTTTGGATTTGGATTCAAGCAAGTTCAATTCCTTTAGGCAATATAGCATCTAATCTAATTAAGATATAGCAAGCATGCAAAAACACTTAAGCAAAAGAGCAAATAAGCAACATATATTAAGCTAAAAGAGACAAATACAGGCAAGAGCACTTAAGCTTGCTAAGGCAACTATCTTAGATCAAAGGCAAAGGCAACTAGTAAGTCAAAAATCTAGTGATGAAACAAGATGACAATGTTATGAATGATTTTGTCCTAGTGTGTGCATATATGCAAAAAATGTGGAGTTGTGATTGTTTCGACTTCTAAATGCAAAAAAAAAAAAAAAAAAAAAAAAAAAAAAAAAAAATTCTTAAGAAACAATCCAAAATCTCCTTTATTCGATTTTTGCTTGATCATGAATGTCAAAGAAATATATTAGATTATATACCTTGACGATTTATGTGAGAGTTTATGCATGATTTTGGAAGAAAAATGTTTTTAGCATTAGTCAACAATGCAAGGAAAATGATGTTCATGTAATTCCTAGATGTGAGAATAATTTAAAAAAAAAATTTGATTGGGTTTTACAAAAGAGTATATGCAAAGAAAATAGTATTTCCCAATCTTTAATTTTGTGCGAAATAGATTCCTAGACTCAGAAATGGAGAAGTGGAAGAAAAGTAAATCTTATGCAAACCTAAAAAAAATTTCTAAATGCAATAGAATTTAGTCAACTTGTTCCATCATTCCTAATCCTAGACGCAAGTGATTGAATAATTCACGCTTAAGGGGTTTAGTAAATATATCCGCAATGTTAACTTCCGATGCAACCTTTTCTATAGATATGTTCCCTTTTTGTACATTATCCCTAAGAAAGTGGTGGCGTATTTCTATATGTTTCGTCCTAGAGTGTTGCACCGGATTTTTACTTAAATCTATCGTACCTTTGTTATCGCACATAATGGGAACGTTTTCTAACCTAATGCCATAGTATATAAGAGCTTGTTTCATCCATAGTGCTTGTTGACATGCCTTTCCAGCGCTTACATATTCGGCTTCGGTGGTAGAAATAGCAAGAGCGGTTTGCTTCTTCAAAAACCAAGATGTTAAACAACATCCCATAAACGTGCAAATACCGCTAGTGCTTTTTCTATCTACGTAGTCTCCCGCATGATCCGAATCCGCATAGACGATGGTTTCTATGCCGGATCCCTTAGGATACCATAATCCTAAGTGTATAGTGCCTTTAATATATCGGAAGATACGCTTAACCGCTTCTAGGTGAGAGGTTTTGGGATCCTCTTGAAAACGGGCACAAAGGCAAACACTAAACATGATATCGGGTCTACTAGCCGTCAAGTATAGTAAACTACCTATCATTCCTCTATACTTGGTGTTATCTACGGACTCACCTTCATCATCCTTTGTGAGTTTTACTTCCGTAGACATGGGAGTTTTCATGGGTTTTGAGTCTTCTAGGCCAAATTTCTTAAGCATTTCCTTAATGTACTTAGATTGGTTAAAGAATATTCCATCTTCTAATTGTTTTATTTGTAATCCTAGGAAGAAGTTAAGTTCACCCATCAGACTCATCTCAAACTCATCATGCATGATTTTGGCAAATTCATCACACATGTCTTGACAAGTCGATCCAAATATAATGTCATTAACATATATTTGAACAATGATGAGATTTGGGTCTTTCCTTTTAGTGAAAAGAGTGTTATCTACCATTCCCATGGAATAATCATGTTTAATAAGGAAAGCTTTTAATCGATCATACCAAGCTTTGGGAGCTTGTTTGAGTCCATACAAAGCTTTCTTTAACTTATAAACATAATCAGGTTTTGCGAAGTCAATGAATCCTGGAGGTTGTGCCACATATACCTCCTCATTGATAAAACCGTTAAGGAATGCACTTTTAAAGTCCATTTGGAATAACTTAAAATCTAGGGCGCATGCATAGGCAAGTAGTATCCTAATAGATTCTAATCTAGCTACGGGGGCATAAGTTTCGTCATAATCAATTCCTTCTTGTTGATTATAACCTTGGGCAACTAACCTATCTTTATTCCTAGTAACTACTCCATTTTCATCTAATTTATTCCTATATACCCATTTAGTTCCTATGACGGTCATATTCATTGGATTTGGGACTAATTCCCAAACATCATTTGCCTTAAATTGATTTAATTCTTCATGCATAGCTATAACCCAACTTTCATCTTTTAAAGCCTCATTAATATTCTTAGGTTCTATTGCTGAGAGGAAATAAAAGAAATTATTTTTATCTTGAGCTTGTGACCTAAGGGTTCTTTGGTTGAGATGTCCTATTATATTATTTAGTGGATGTGATCTAGATTCTGTTGGTCCCTTTTACTTGGTTATCAGTAACTACAAAGCTAAAATAACCAAGTTGTATGACTTTAAACAAAGATGTATAAAACATTAACAATAAAGAAACGTAAACATAAGAGACAATATTTTTCCAACGTTTAATTCTTTATTAGAAGTTAATCAAAAAGAATCATACCCAAGTGTTTGCGGAATAACACTAGGGATTGAAAGCGATAAGTATTGTATGGACTCCTCACTAAACTCAATCTTGTTGAGTGACAACTTTCAAGACCCACTGAGCTATCTCAGGGGTTGTGTTGTTCTTTGGAGGAGTAAAAGTGGTTTGTGAATGCTTTGCATTAATTGCACAAACTTGTCAACTTTTACTCCTCACATATGCTTCCTATTTATATACAAGTATAGAACAACTAGTTATACATTGGACATAAAGCTTCCCTAACAATATCTTGAAAGATATTATTCTTCTGGCAAGGAACCTTCGTTGAGTTAAGTCCAAAAGGCACTTTCTGATGACAGACTGGTTTTAACCAATTTGGGAAAGTTTGACATTAAAGTGATAAAGCACTTTAATAATGCAGCTCAGACTTTCCCGCCCAGTCCCGCCAAAACTTCAGTCTTCATGTCATCAGTCTTCAGTACTATGAAGTTGTTGAGGAGTCATGGGGTTCAGTGAGTTATTGTCATCCTCACTGAACCCATCACCTTCTTCTTGGCTTAGATCACACTTCACTGAGTTCCGCCTCATTGAATGGAGAACCTTTCTTCTTAGGCTCGGTCTTAGCATCCTGAAGGTGACTCACTGAGTTACTGTTCACTCAGTGACTTGTTTACACTTAGGGGATTTTACGTTCAAATCCTTGTTAGAGAAAGATTGGGGAATTCAGTGACCCAACAATCTCCCCCTATTTGAACTTACAAATAACCTAAGTGTTTCTTGATTCAGCATAAGTTGTTAGGGTACTTCTTCTCTAGTTGAATGTTTGTTGTAATTGAAGTAGGACATAACTTTTTAAACAAAACATCAGTTTATTCATTATTATTACAATTCCTACAAATTACAAAAAAAAGATAGTTGTTGCAGATCAGATATTCAGATGATAGCCAAGTGCCTCAAGCTTAGCTTTCTTTGATCTCAGCAGGTGTCTCTCAGGATGCTCCTCAATCATAGCCCTTAGGTCCTGACAGAACCTTTGGTTTTTAGCACATCTTACAGGAGAAGCTAACATCAGGTACGTTAACATTTCCTGGACCCCTGCCCTGTCCATATCGGACCATCTTTGGAAAGCAGGGTCTCCATATTCATCCATAAAGCATAGACCTCTTTCAGGGGCTTCAAGGACCGCATTGTTTACGAACGTGATCCCTTCAAGAAGCGACCTGTCACACTCTAACCCTGGAACCTTGATCTCAGGCTCGGATTCAATGTGCTTCCTTTTTCTCCTGGTGGCTTTTGATGGAGCAGTTTCTGTTGTTGGATCAGGAAGAAGGGAGGGAATATTGAGGGCTTCAGGCATTGCGCTCAGTCTGTCATACCTTTCCTTCAGTGACTTGAGAAGGTCGGGTACTACAACGTTTTTCTTCTTGGCAATGATGGGTCGAAGTTCATCAAGTTCAGTAATCCCAAAGTCAGCAAATCTGAATGGATTATGGACGTCAATAACTCTTTTATCAGCCCCCTGAAGACCGTGACCATTGCGGGTTTGGTGTTCCTGTGGATTTTAATGTCAGTGATGGTTTCAGGCTTCAACCTTTCCTTCATCACCCAATGATATCTTTCAACCCTGGTCTTTCTGATTTGAGCATCCCTTTTCAGCTTTGCTTCCCTTTCCCTTTTAAGAGCATTCATCTCTTCTTCCTGAGCCTTTTTAAAGGCTGCACCAGCTTGCTCAGTAGCTAGTGCCTCAGCATCCAGACCAATCTTTTCAGCTTCCTCATGAACAACCTGTATCAGTTCAGGCTTGCTCAATCTCTCTTCTTCAGCTACCTTTGCCAGTTTCTCAACTC
Organism: Artemisia argyi; assembly: GCA_030686995.1. NCBI lineage: Eukaryota > Viridiplantae > Streptophyta > Magnoliopsida > Asterales > Asteraceae > Artemisia > Artemisia argyi. The sequence goes on from CM060705.1 coordinate 8,481,400, forward strand.
TTTCCATATGGGCTTGTATTTGGTCGTGGGTGAGTTGATAGACTTGTCCATTGACTATATACGGGACCCTGATTGGTTCATCAGGATCAACTCTGATCATTGTGGAGGCAGGCTGGAGCACAGTTGTAGGTTCAGAGGTGGTGGCAATACTTTTTCCTCTGTCCTGAATGAGAGTGGAGGAGACTGGTTCCTCTTGAGGTGGAACTTCGGTGATTGGTGTGGCTTCAGTGACATACTCCCCCTCAGTGTGAGAGGGCTGTCCAGCTTCTTGTTCATCAGTAATGGGGGTTTCAGGAACATTCTCCCCCTCAACAATTGTCGGAGCTGCAGTGATGGCAAGTGTTGGAGTTACTGAAGATGAAGTAGAGGTACCCTTGAAAACTTGAAACATTTCCATCATCATAGACTTGATCTCTGCAGTATCCTGATGGATGATAGATACCTTGGAGTCAAGTGCAGCCTGAGAGCTTTCAAGGGCAGTCATTCTGGATCCCATGGTCCATGCCAGAGAAGTGGACTTCATGGAGTAAGCTGTCACTGAGGCTTCCAACTGTGTGAAGGAAGACTTGAGATGGCGAAGCTTGGATTTTGTAAGTGGGGGGTCGGGATCTAAATTTTTTTTTTCCTAAGGCTATATTTCAGGTATACCGAAATTTTTGGGGGGTCGAAACCGAATATACCGAAATTTTTCTACACGAAAACTATATGCCCCTACATCGCAAAAAAAATTTCGGGGGGTCGGGCGCCCCCCCCGGCCCCTATGAAGCTTCGCCCCTGTTGAGAGACTCCACCGTGGAGCTGAGATTCTGAACATTGGAACCCTTTATCAAACCAAGTAACTCAGTAAGAGCCACCGTGTTTACCTGGTATGTCTCAGATGCCTGAAGAAGTTTCTTATTGAGCTCAGGATCATCCTTGACTGATTCTTGAACCGACTTAACCCTGGCAGTCAATTCTTTAAGGGATTCCAAAAATGAGTTGATGTGAGAAGTCATTTGTGTCAGGGAGTAGGTGACACTGGAGTTTTGCTCCCTGACATCATCATTGTATTCTTCAACAGCATCTTTGAGGAGGTGATAGTGGACTGACACCTCGTCAGTGACCCCCCTGTACAAAACATTGGTCATTTTCTTGATGAATCTTTTGAAGGCTTTTTCAGTGAGAGGAGTTTGAGCGTCTTCTGAGATTTCCGGCTCGGAATGTGTTTCATCTTCATCATGGTTAGAGGTTTGAGGAGACTGAGTAACATGTTCAGGGACTGTCTCCTCAACCTCCATATCATCTCCGGCCGTGAAGACTTCCTCGTCACTGTTAAATTCATCATCAGAAAATAAGACAGCCTGAGCATCTGCCAGGGAGGTAATCTGCAACAATTGGAGGTTATCCGACTCCTCTTCATAAGAAGATTTGCCTTCGTTTTGGCCAGGTCCTGACCCCTCAAATCCGGTAGGTTGGGTTTTACCTACCTGGTCTTTAAGGCCAGTTCCCAAGTAATGTGCACCTCTGGGAGTGGTTATGGGTTCCATATCAGCGGGTGGTTTATATCCCTCTGAATCTTTGTCCCCCGTGACCCCTTCAGACACAGATGGGTTTTGCTCAGTGTCATCCTGAGAAGTCGTGAATGTTGTGTCCCTATCAGCGGGTTGTATGTTTCCCTCTGAGTCTTTGGGATGAGTTTTTGTACCCTCGGACAAAAGCGTTGTTTTGCGAATGTCCTCATCAGGCACATGAGTGGTTATGTCCCCCTTTCCAACAGGCTTGTTCTGGCCTGTCGAAGATTTAGGAACGTGAACTCCTTGATGCTTGGGTTGTGATTGACCCGAGCCTTTGGTGGGATGTGATTGTTTGTGGACCCCCTTCTCAGTGGAGTAGTGCTGCCCCACCAAGGATTTAGGATCCCTTACTCCCTGAGACTCTGGTTGTGATTTGCCAGAGCCTTTAGCAGGATGTGAAGGTTTGGTTAGTTCCGGCTCCACTGTCTTGTTTATGATAGTAGAGTCTTTGGGAACGGGTATGCCTGAGGATACTGAGTGTGATGTCTCAGTGCCCTCCGTTGGCTTTTGTTGCAGGCCTAGTGACTGGGTTATTATTCTCATGGTGTCAGCAGTCAAGGGCTGTTGTGGTTGCCTCCTTATGGTAGGCTTGGGATCAGAGGTATCAGTGTCGAGTGGCTTGGGTTGAGCCACCTTCCTGGACCCCTGTCCCTTCTTCCTCTTTACCTTCTTGGTGGGAGAGGGAACTGGTGAAACTTTATTGTCACCCTGGATAGTAGAACGCATATACATTGTCAGGGTGACAGGTGTAACCTCAAGAGGATCACGAGAGTAATTTTCCTTGTGTAGGACATCAGGCTCAAAACCTGCTATGTCAGGCTTAACATACTCAGACCCAAGCAAGTCTTGTAGGGCACAGGAAACGAATCTAGGATATGACATGTGTTTTTGCCTAGACTTCCCCCTTAACTTTGCTATGAGGTCCCTGAAGATGATTTCTCCAAGGTCAATCATTTTACCCTCAATGAGACAGAACACTATCATTGCCTGAGTAGTGTTCAACTGCTCAGTAGAGGATTTATTTCCCCAGAGAACCTGAATGACAAAAGTCATTAGAATCCTCCAGGGAGCTGGGAACCAGGTCTTTATTATAGGGGCTTTGGATAATAGGGACCCTGGTGTCACCTCAGGGTGATTTTTGTCATAGGGTCCTAGTTCCAGTAAGACCTCCTTCACCTCTTTCTCAGAGGGTTGGGCAGTGAAGGTCGTGGTGTAGTCAAGGCCTGTGGCTTTGACAAAAGTTTTATAGTCAAGAGTTAGGGACTTGGTTCCATTCTTGACTGTAAACTTTATTTTGGCCTCTTTTGGTGCATCAGGGTTTTCAACCACCGCAGTGCACCAAAATTCCCTCAAATAGTCATGATAGATGACTGAGGGGGTTTTTGTGAATGAGATGGTCAGGAAGCAGTTTTGAAGGAACTTCACCACATCCCTGTATTCAGGGTACCCTTCAGGGTAGGCAAAGTTCCCCACCACATTGTTCTTGGTAAGGTCTACACTTTCCATTTGGAAATCCACATTGGGTGCGTATTTTACGACCTTAGAAGAAGCCATTTGGGTTAGATAAAAGCCTGGTTTTTTTGAAAAATAGGTATCAGTGAGGGAAACACACGCAGTTTTGAAAATGATTTGCAAGAGTTTAGTTATGATTTTAAAAGCGTGTGTGTGTTCCCTTTTTTTGTGGGGGTATTTATAGGGTGAGAATTAGGGTAGTGATGTTGCGGATACCAAAGGTTAATTTATTTAACCGAAACGGCATAATAATTTTGGTTTGATATCCGCATTAAATATCACGATTCCCATTACCCTATTTTCTCTCACATCGTGGATGAACAGTTGTGTGGCTCTTCAAATAATGCACTTTTGCAAAGTAGAAATCATCACAACTTTTGTGTGTGAGGGAGCATTTAATGCTCAGTGGTGTTTGGTGAGAGAGATGTGGGGGCCCAAGGAGTGGATGCCAGTTGTGTAAGTGACATATATTCCTATATTTAATACGATTCAGTTACCTACCTGGGACATTAACTAACTAAGTACTTAGAGCATTTAGTTAGGGTATTCAATGCCATTTTTCATCCTGAGCCCCCTGAATGATTTTTCATTCATTAAAAATTGGTTTTTCTGGAAGGGAGTGATCAGGGACCTAGAGAATTTACATCAGGTTGGAGCACTTTTGATCAGTTTCCTGATTCTATGTCCAACATGCCCAATTCAGCTTTCAATCTTGTGAAAGTGGGTTCATCCAAAGGTTTAGTGAAGATATCAGCTGGCTGATATTCAGTGGGGATGAAATGTAGTTCAATTTCTCCATTAGAGATGTGGTCCCTGATGAAGTGGTATCTGATGTCAATGTGTTTGGTTCTTTGATGAAGTACTAGATTGTTTGAGATGGCTATGGCACTTGTATTATCACAAAAGATAGGTACCATCTTATACTGAATGCCATAGTCAGTCAGTTGGCTCTTCATCCATAGTACATTTGCAAACATCCTGCAGCAGCCATATATTCAGCTTCAGCTGAGGACATGGCCACTGACTGTTGTTTCTTTGTACTCCAACACACAAGTTTACCACCAAGGAATTGGCAGGATCCTGAAGTACTTTTCCTATCCATGTTACATCTTGCATAGTCAGAGTCAGTGTACCCTTTGAGATCAAATCCTGAACATTTTGGGTAATACAAACCAAGGTTTGGAGTACCTTTCAGGTACCTGATGATTCTCTTGACAGCAGTGAGATGTGATTCTTTAGGGTCGGCCTGGTATCTGGCACACAGGCAGACTGAGAATTGGATATCAGGCCTTGAGGCAAGTAAGTACATCAGGGAGCCAATCATTCCTCTGTACTGGGTTTGATTCACTGATTTTCCAGTGAGATCAGGGCCAAGGTTGTTTGGAGGAACCATAGGAGTTTTTACTGAAGAGCAGTCAGTGAGCTCATACTTCTTCAGTAGGTTCATGAGGTATTTTTCTTGGCAAATGTATATTCCTTTCTCAGTTTGTTTAATTTGGAGTCCAAGAAAGTATGTGAGTTCACCCATCATGCTCATTTCAAACTTTGTGGTCATCAGTTTCTCAAACTGTTTGCAAAGTTTGTAACTTGTTGAGCCAAAGATGATGTCATCAACATATACTTGGACAAGAATGACATCATCCTTTGTTCTGTAGATGAACAGTGTGTTGTCAATTCTTCCTCTGACAAACTTGTTTTGGATCAGGAAGGCTGAAAGAGTTTCATACCATGCCCTGGGTGCTTGTTTCAGTCCATAAAGGGCTTTGTTAAGCTTGTAGACATGGTTGGGGAATTCACTACTTTCGAAACCAGGAGGCTGTTGCACATAAACATCTTCTTTGATGTTACCATTCAGGAATGCACTTTTAACATCCATTTGGTAAACTTTAAAGTTCATGTAAGTTGCATAGGCAAGGAAGATCCTGATGGCTTCCATTCTTGCAACAGGTGCAAAGGTTTCCTCATAGTCTATACCTTCCTGTTGATTATATCCTTTGGCAACCAGTCTTGCTTTGTTTTTGATGACTGTGCCATTTTCATCGGTCTTGTTCTTAAAGACCCATTTAATACCAATGATTAAAACACCCTGGGGGCATTCAACAAGGGTCATGACATCATTTCTGTCAAATTGTTCCAATTCATCTCTCATGGCCTGAACCCAACTCTCATAATTCAGGGATTCTTTGACATTTTTAGGCTCAATTTCTGAGAGATAGTCAGCATAAAGACATATATTGGCAGTGGCAGCCTTGAGTTTAGCAGCCTTGCTTCTTGTGAGCATGCCTTCAGTGGGTTCACCAATGATGTTCACAAGCTCAATGATTTTGGATCTAGTCCAGCTATCCTGAGGTTTGGGATAGGAATTTGAGCTTGTAGGAGCCTGATTAGGATCAGACTTATGAACATATGGTGACTCATCAATATGTGCTTCAGTGACTACTGTAGGAACAATTTGTTCTGAGGGTTCCTGAACAATTTGTTCAGTTGTGTCAGTCTCATTTGAGACAGGCTGAGTTTCAATGAACTCACTGATAGGTGGTTGGGGTAGGTTGTGAGGGATGATGTAATAGGAGACATCAGCATTAGCTTGGTATTGGGTTGAGGGATTGTACTCAGGATGATACTCATCAGGAGGGTATCTTGATGAGTCATCAATACCAATTTCTTCTACTAAGGAATTTGAGAACCTGATGGATTCAGTGCTCTCATCAACAGTAATGTGATAAGTTTCCTCAGTTTGTTGTCTCCTTGTGTTGAACACCCTGAAGGCTTTAGAGACCAAGGAATATCCCAGGAAGTATCCATCATCAGCTTTGGCATCAAACTTACCCAAGTGATCCTTGTGATTATGTATAAACACAGGACACCCAAATACATGAAAATAGCTGATGTCAGGAATCCTTCCTTTGAATATCTCATAAGGAGTCTTATTATGCCTTTTCACAATGATTCACCTATTTTGAGTGTAGCATGCTGTTTTAACTGCCTCAGTCCAAAAATGTTTTGAGAGGACTGAGCCATTTAACATTGTTCTTGCTGCCTCAATGAGTGTTCTATTTCTCCTTTCAGCTACTCCATTTTGCTCAGGAGTATAGGGAGAAGTGAAATTTTGAGAAATTCCTTTCTCATCACAAAAACACTCAAGGTCTTGGTTTTTGAATTCAGTGCCATTGTCAGTCCTGATCTGTTTAACTTTGACATCATTTTGATTTTCAATGTTCCTGACAAATGACATGATGGTTTCAGCTGCCTGACTCTTTTTGGTCAGGAAGTAAACCCAAGTATATATTGAGTATTCATCCACAATGACCAGAGTATACTTCTCATGGTGGATGGACATTGGACTTACAGGTCCAAAAAGGTCCATATGAAGAAGATGCAGGCAGCTTTTGATGGAAAAGGTTTGTTTGGTTTTGAATGATGCCCTGTGGTGTTTTCCTTTTTCACAAGCAGAACAAGGCTTGTCTTTGGTAAACACTAGGGATGGAAGGCCCAGAACTTTGTTCTGTTTGGCCAGGTTGTTGATGCTCTTGAAGTTGAGATGAGAGAGTCTCCTATGCCATAGCCAGTTGATTGTCTCACTTGCCTTTGAGAATAGACAAGTCCCATTCTGAGTCAGGGATGACATGTCAAGAACATATACATCATCCCTTCTAGGGGCAATTAACACAACTTCCTTATTGTCATTAAAGATGGTCCCTCTCTTGTCATCAAACTGAACTATGTATTTGGCATCACATAGTTGGGAAACACTTATCAGGTTGTACTTGAGACCATTAACATAAGCTATTCTTGTAAAAACTATACCATTGCAGTTTACTGAACCATAACCTTCAGTGGGAGCTGATGAGTTATCACCAAATACTACTTTGGGTCCTGGTTCTTCCACATATTTGTGCTGAAAACTTTTCACACCAGTCATACTTCTGGAGCATCCACTGTCTAGATGTCAAGTAGGATCCTTGATGTGTTTCTACACAAACAGTAAACTGGGTTAGTTTTTCTTGTTGACCCACTTTCTAGTGGGTTTAGTCCTCAGGGACTTTTTGAACTCAGTTAGTGAATCATGGTCTGAAGTTGTGTGACCTGAGCTTCCACATGTTTTACATTTTGTGGAGGTTGATGCCTCAGGTGACTGAGAAGTGTTGGTTTGGTTTTTCCTTCTGGACTGAATCACTTTGTCATGTCCCCTGGTTTCATAGGAGGGATCTCCACAGATGTCACAGCAATCTTTCATCATACAATCATCAGGAAGATGATCATTGAAACCACAGTGAGGACATGGTGAGAAAGGCTTAGCCTTCAGTCTTTGTTTGGAAGGAGTGGCATACTGATAGCCTTGGTTTTTGTATAGACCCCTTGCTTTTAAAGAAGCAATGTGGGGGATGTGATCACAAGTTCTGTGGTCCTCTTGTTTGCATATCATACAAAATAGGACTCTGTAGCATTTATCAGTGCTGTGATTTGGATAATTGCACAGCTCACATATCCCTGAGGGTCTGGGTGTGGTTTTTGGTTTGGAAGAACTTGAGGATACTGAGGGCTTTGTTGATTTTGAGTCAGAGTTTTTCTCAGTAGACCCAATTTTCTCACTCAGCATCCTGACAAGTTCAGCAAGCTGATCAACCTTTGAATCAGTGCTTTCAAGCTTCACTTCAGTGGTTACTGAAGGTTTTTGGTGTTCAGTGGGTGCAGGAGTAGGTCTTTTCAGAATAGTCCTTCCTAACCCTGATTTCTCTTTTGGAGAATGTGGTTGAAAGACTAATGGTGCAAGGTCAGAATTAGGTTCTGCTCCCTGAAGTTGTTTCAGTGGAGGGAGTGGTGAATCAGACTTAGACTCAGTGATGGACTCAGTAGGACTAAGTTCATCAGTGACTCCTAGCAGCTCCTTGATAGCCTGACTTTCAGGCTCCAGGATTCTTCCAGTGTTAAAATTTGGCAATTTACTATCAGGATTGTTTCTTTCAATCCACTACTGGGTTTGGGAGCTAGTTCTTTGCTAGAGAGTATGTTGGTTAAAAGAAAAGTTGTAGAATGGCTACTCTCCCCAGAAACTTCAGTGAGTTGATCATCACCCAGACCAGCCTTTTTGGGGCTGGGTGAGAGACTCAGTGTTTCATAAAGTTTGGGGTTTTTCTGAGTCCATTTCCAAATAATTTCCTTTTCTTTCTTAAGTTCTTCCTGAAGAGCTTGATTTTGTTTTACAAGTTCAGAGTTTGGAATTTGAAGTGTAACACTTTCAAGCTTGGCTTGTTTTAAGGCAAGTAATTCATCTCTACAATGATTTAATTCAAAACTCAGTTTGTTAAATTTTGAAAATTGTCACACCCCTAAAAATCGGGTCCAGCGGAAGCATACAAGTAGCTGGGGTGTAACTCAATTGGTATTACAACACAAGTTCAAAAACGGTTTTCGCTTGACTCATTTAGAATAAAATAGCTTAATCAAAAATGTTGAATTTACATTTTTAAAAGTAGTGCGGAAGTAGGCCCTTTAAATAGTTTTAAAACGGTCCCCGTAAGAATATCAGAGTCTTCTATGACCATGCCATGCCCTGCCAAAACCTCCAGTAGCGTGCCATTGCTTAGAACCTGAAAATACATGCTAAAACGTCAACACGAGGTTGGTGAGTTCATAGATTTTAGTAATAAGTATTTTTCCCGTAATTAAGTATTTCCAGTAAACAAGTATTTTCGGTAAACAAGTCTTTTCCAGAAATCAAGTATTTCCCAGCAAAGGCATCGTAAATCCACTCAGTTACAAGTCCCGCCATAAGAGACTTGTAACCTGTGTGTTTACAACCCACTGCCAAAAGTAATATGTTTAAGTAAACAAGTCATTTGCGGAACACGAGATTTTCATTAGCAAGACAATATAACAAATACCATGTCACAGCTAAAAATAAGGTATACAGTGCCTAAAGCTCATGACCCCGAAGCTCGACGTAATCGTATGCAATCAAGCATAAAATGCCCCAATAAGTGTTTGCCAGACACTCGGAAATAATCCGAATGATATGCGTCCGTTTGACAGGTTGGCGCGACCAACTCGGACGGGGTGTCAACCCAAATAGATCTATCCACAGCATTCGCGCTCACACGCATGTAATTAACGGTTCATGATAAAGGGGACTTCAGTGGCAGTAATAGGTAACTCAGGCAAAGTAACAGTTTTGTATTTATATCCGCAAAAGCAAGAACTTGTTTTCATAAGAAAGTAATCAAGGATGGAATAAGTAATTCATAATGTATTCAAGTAATAAATCAAGTATTTCAACCATCCAGTAATGTTTGAGAAAATGAATCGCGTTAAAGTAAAACAAGCATTGAATTTAAATAGTAATGAGCATGTATCTTCCCCCAAAACAGTTGTAAAACAAGTAAAAGTAGGGGTTATGAACTCACCTGGAACAATTGATATGATAATCAAAAAGGAAAAACGCACGAAAATCGAGGCACAAACGCTCTAACCGCAACCTAAATGATTCATATGTCTTAGGTTCGAAAACGAGGTCAAGCATGCAAGTCATACACTATACTATCACTTGTACATGTCGTCGTAGTATTCGTCATAAAAAATGTATTTAATCAAAGTGATCTCGAGTTTAAGTCATCCACCATTTTAGAAAACGTAGCTTGTAAATCTCACAACCAAATATTAGTCGTCTTGTAAATATATATTTTGAAAAATCTCTAACGTACCTAATAAGTATACGTAATGTTCTACCATTTTTTTTTATTTACGTCATTTTAGCCAGTTTACACTCTAAAATGTCCAAAAACTCATTTTAGTACTTTCCATCAGCTTTTATTATAACACAAAAGCTGTCAAAATTTACATGTTTCGTCACAACTTTCCTAGTCCATAACTTTTGCGTCGTAGCTCCGTTTTTCAAGTTCTTTATATTCCCGCGAAGGTATTCAAGTATACTTTAGGTTTTTCAAGGTCTCGGCTAGTCTAGATGTCATTTAACCTCAGTTTTTCTTAACTCAAAAATCTGGACAGAAACATTTTTCAGAAATTGTAGTTTTCGTCGTAAATCTTGAAAATAGCATAACTTTTTCGTTATAAGGCCGTTTCAACCCATTCAAGCGGCTATGTTTTCATTATTAAGTCTATTTTCTATATTTCATGTCCAATATGGCCAACCAAGTACTGATTTTCCACAGGGGGTCGAAAAGGGACAGATTCATCATAATAATGTCAAGTTATTCTTCCTAGTATTTTCTTGGCTACAATATTTTACCAACAACTCCAATTCTTGTCCTAGGTCATCCCTCAACTAGAAAAATAGTGATCTAAACATAAACTTAACAATGTTCAAAGTCCATGTACAAGATCATCCAAGTATTTAAAACTTCAAATCTACTAACATATATGTATATATAAAGTTTTCATCATCTTCTTGTAAAGATTTTTACTAGTAATTTTCTTGTGATCAAAACTTGTTCAAAACATATTTTCTTGTTAAGAGATCAAGGTGGATGTAAAGTTTTATCAACATGTACCAAGTGATACTAAGTATATATACTAGACAAGCACTAAAATCATGAAAATCATGAAGTATTAGTAGTGTAAAAGAAAAGATTACTTACAAAGGTGATTAGTGAGATGAGGGTTGAAAAACACTAATGTAACCCCAAGATTAGTACTCCAAACCCTTGTTAATCTACCCTAAGTACTCTAGATAGTAACCAACAAACCCTTTTTCTTCCTTGCTCCTTGTGGATGTCGAATTGTGTGTAAGAGTGGGAGGTGAGTGTGTTTTCTTTTTAACCAAAATGAAGAACTAGTTTTTAGGTATACACATATATATAGCAATGTGGTCAAAGTGGTCAAAAATATCACAAGGACTTGGTCCTTGTGATGGCCGGTTTTCATGGGAAAGGAGGGGGGCAAAAAGTTGCCTTAGCCACCCTCATTAATTGCATGTCTCTAATGATAATAAGGTTGAAATTTGATTAGATTTTGTAGTGCTAGTTTTATACATTGTAGGGGGGGGGGGGCGGCTCATATGTCTAGGATAGGAAGAAAATGGTTTTTATTTGTATAAAATGTATATATTGAATGTATTGGGTATTAAAAATATGTATTGGGTATTAGTTTGGTAGTTAACGGAAGTTATACGTAATTAAACGTAAGATATAAAGAATTTATCTTGGACATCGAAAAATATTTTTAGGACTTTTGTAATAGTTTTGGAAGTATAAAAATACCCTAAAAATAATTGTTGAGAAAGTCGGGTATGTCGAGTGTTACATTCTTGAATAAAAATTGACGTTATGTAGGATTTAAAAACCGTAAGTATTTAAAGAATAGAAATTCGTTTTATAGAATAAAATGGTGAACTGGGGAAGGAGCAAGGTACCGGAGCGTTGTGGACTAAAATTAACCTAAGTCCTAGAGTACTTAGGATTTAATTAGAAATTCGCGTCGATTCAAGTAAAAGTCTCATGTAAAAATGTTTCAAATCAAACGTCAAGAATTTAAATTCTAGTTTAGAAATTAGTATTGACCTGGGAAATAGCGGGTTGTGATATTAGCTGCGAATTTGAAGACCCTCAAACTCAGTTTACGTAATGATGAACGATAATCGTGAATAGTGATTTCCTTCCGGAAATGAATAGTGTCACCTGAATAGTAAAATTTCTGAACGCTTCTCGGAATCACAAACTGACTCCGAAAACGATGAATAGTAAAATGATGAATAGTGACCGGTGAATAGTAAACGGTGAATAGTAACCGTTGAATAGTAAAATTGTCGGGATTTGGAAAATGACCTGAAATTACGAGTTGTGACATTCTCACCCCCTTAAAAGGAACTTCGTCCCGAAGTTCAGTTTGTGTTGGTCTCTAGAGTGGTATTGGTTAAAAGATGATGATATAATCGTGTAAGCTACTGAGCTCTAACAAGGTTCAAGTCTGACGGCCACTAGGCCTACTCTGTCAGAATTCGTAAATGGTTCAGTGTATATCGAGTTTAACTTTATGAAGTTTTCTGAATGGTATTATGCCTTTCCTAGGCAGAACTTTCAACATGATCTGGCTACCAACTTGAAGTTGTAAGGGCTTATAGCTCATTGAACTTGTAATTGATTCTTGATTTGTAGGAAATTCCTGGTTATTTCATGAATGCTTACGGGACTAGTGAGTTGTGCTTTTCCAAGTTTTGATCCGTCAATGGATGTTGGCACTACAACCATAGAGTGCTTCAAATGGTGTAGTCTCTATGCTCGCGTGATAACTATGGTTGCAACTGAATTTGATTTATGGCAAACGGTTAATCCAACCATTTCTAGTGTCAATCACACCCGATTTGGGCATATCTCCCTAGGTTTGAATCAATCTCAAATTCTGACCATTGGTCCACAGATGATAGGTGGTGTGGTTCCAAAGAGATCTTAATGAAATCGCTAGGAGTTGAGGTGAATCAAATTCCTTTATTGGGAATAATTGAAATGGGTATCATGAATCTTGTTTTGAAAGACTTACAGGGTTAAATCCGTAAAAGGGTGTTGTTGAAAATAATAGATTAGGATAAGGTTGTGATCCTCCGCAGGATGTCAGGAATTGAGTCTTTCTCCACCTACGGTGCTTAGTCTCCATTACTAAGATTTTCCCCAAGTTATAGATCATCAACTCACAAACTCCTAAAGGTATGAGTGAGGTAATATAGTGATTGATTTTCAAAGTTTGTTTTGAGATTGTGTGTTTTGTTCATAAACCTTTCCTGAATAAATGAATCTACAAGTTTAAGCAAACAGCTTTTTAGGTAACATCCTTCTTGATGTTTCAAAATTTAGTAGTTATGCAATATAGGAAAATTTTCAACATAAGGTGGATAATATGGTTTACCAAAGATCGATGTTTGAAATTTTGTAATATTCAATAGTTTTGTAAAAGATTAGCCAAAAGGAATTTGCTTGTCAAAATAAGAGCATCAGAAAAGTATTTCTTACAAGATATATGTTTTGTATAACGGTAGTTTGGAGAAAAATCCATTTTAAAGTGAAAGTATTAAGAGGATAAAATAGCCAGGTAGGTATGTCTGCACAAATGCATAGGTGTCTAACATGTTCGAATAAAGTCTATTGGTGAGGACATGTTCAATTTATAGTCTTGGTTAAAAGGTTGGATTTATCTCTATGGTGTGGCTTAGTGAGCACTCGTATCGAAACAAATCCTGTAATTCAGTCAAACCAATACTTTCTAGATGGTAGAATTTTTGGTGATCAGACCAGTGATAGTGGTTCGAATGGTTTTGTGATATCTTGCGGTTTCTATTGAGTTTTGAATGGTCTTACTGTACCGAGGTATCCTCCTCATAGAAGGTATGGAAAGTCTTTCCTAGGGAGGTCATTGATAATATCCACTTATCAATATAGGGGGTAGTGAGGGATGAGTGACATCGGAATCTATAGAGTGTCACCTAATTCTTTGTATATATGGGGGTGGGGAAAAGAAATGATAGTGATGGTGAGAAGGGAAGAGACTGTGACAACTGCAACAAAATGAGATTGTGACAAAAGAAAATACTGTGATATGAGTGTATTGTGCATAAATATGAAAGTTCATGAAATAAAATGACTAGCTGACATGCTTCCAATCGGTGGTTTACGAAGTGATGAAAAGTATGAAGGTTCCAATAACGAGAGTATACACACACATGAATGAAACATTTGGAAATGAGTTGAGAATTCAATCCAGACATAATCTTATTATAACCATTCTCAGTGTTGCAAAATTCACTTCTGAGTCAGACATAGGTGGTCAGCCTATACCTCACTATCCCGGGTCGAATATAGATGACCAGTCTATATTCCACCGAGGTTCCATGAATTTTAAAATACTCAGCTCAGTTATACTAATACCATGTCCTTCACAAGTACCAAGACGTTCTGAAAGACAAAAGCAGGTGACCAAACTCGAGGTCAAATGATGAAACTATGCAAGGAAAAACATAACGCGGTGAAATATATGATACATGAACATGCTTATATGAAAGATAGTTATAGAAATCAACTATGATAAATGAATATAGTATATCAGATAATGAGACACAAATCTCATCACCTAAGTCAGCAACAAACTACAAATGAGGCATCATCTTGGCAGGCAGGCACGTGACGGTCATAGGGTTAAGTTTTCGTAAAAGTAGCTATAGTCTAGGTTTTAAAAACACTTAGTTCGCTATAGCCAAAGCTCTGATACCAATCTGTCACACCCCTAAAAATCGGGTCCAGCGGAAGCATACAAGTAGCTGGGGTGTAACTCAATTGGTATTACAACACAAGTTCAAAAACGGTTTTCGCTTGACTCATTTAGAATAAAATAGCTTAATCAAAAATGTTGAATTTACATTTTTAAAAGTAGTGCGGAAGTAGGCCCTTTAAATAGTTTTAAAACGGTCCCCGTAAGAATATCAGAGTCTTCTATGACCATGCCATGCCCTGCCAAAACCTCCAGTAGCGTGCCATTGCTTAGAACCTGAAAATACATGCTAAAACGTCAACACGAGGTTGGTGAGTTCATAGATTTTAGTAATAAGTATTTTTCCCGTAATTAAGTATTTCCAGTAAACAAGTATTTTCGGTAAACAAGTCTTTTCCAGAAATCAAGTATTTCCCAGCAAAGGCATCGTAAATCCACTCAGTTACAAGTCCCGCCATAAGAGACTTGTAACCTGTGTGTTTACAACCCACTGCCAAAAGTAATATGTTTAAGTAAACAAGTCATTTGCGGAACACGAGATTTTCATTAGCAAGACAATATAACAAATACCATGTCACAGCTAAAAATAAGGTATACAGTGCCTAAAGCTCATGACCCCGAAGCTCGACGTAATCGTATGCAATCAAGCATAAAATGCCCCAATAAGTGTTTGCCAGACACTCGGAAATAATCCGAATGATATGCGTCCGTTTGACAGGTTGGCGCGACCAACTCGGACGGGGTGTCAACCCAAATAGATCTATCCACAGCATTCGCGCTCACACGCATGTAATTAACGGTTCATGATAAAGGGGACTTCAGTGGCAGTAATAGGTAACTCAGGCAAAGTAACAGTTTTGTATTTATATCCGCAAAAGCAAGAACTTGTTTTCATAAGAAAGTAATCAAGGATGGAATAAGTAATTCATAATGTATTCAAGTAATAAATCAAGTATTTCAACCATCCAGTAATGTTTGAGAAAATGAATCGCGTTAAAGTAAAACAAGCATTGAATTTAAATAGTAATGAGCATGTATCTTCCCCCAAAACAGTTGTAAAACAAGTAAAAGTAGGGGTTATGAACTCACCTGGAACAATTGATATGATAATCAAAAAGGAAAAACGCACGAAAATCGAGGCACAAACGCTCTAACCGCAACCTAAATGATTCATATGTCTTAGGTTCGAAAACGAGGTCAAGCATGCAAGTCATACACTATACTATCACTTGTACATGTCGTCGTAGTATTCGTCATAAAAAATGTATTTAATCAAAGTGATCTCGAGTTTAAGTCATCCACCATTTTAGAAAACGTAGCTTGTAAATCTCACAACCAAATATTAGTCGTCTTGTAAATATATATTTTGAAAAATCTCTAACGTACCTAATAAGTATACGTAATGTTCTACCATTTTTTTTTATTTACGTCATTTTAGCCAGTTTACACTCTAAAATGTCCAAAAACTCATTTTAGTACTTTCCATCAGCTTTTATTATAACACAAAAGCTGTCAAAATTTACATGTTTCGTCACAACTTTCCTAGTCCATAACTTTTGCGTCGTAGCTCCGTTTTTCAAGTTCTTTATATTCCCGCGAAGGTATTCAAGTATACTTTAGGTTTTTCAAGGTCTCGGCTAGTCTAGATGTCATTTAACCTCAGTTTTTCTTAACTCAAAAATCTGGACAGAAACATTTTTCAGAAATTGTAGTTTTCGTCGTAAATCTTGAAAATAGCATAACTTTTTCGTTATAAGGCCGTTTCAACCCATTCAAGCGGCTATGTTTTCATTATTAAGTCTATTTTCTATATTTCATGTCCAATATGGCCAACCAAGTACTGATTTTCCACAGGGGGTCGAAAAGGGACAGATTCATCATAATAATGTCAAGTTATTCTTCCTAGTATTTTCTTGGCTACAATATTTTACCAACAACTCCAATTCTTGTCCTAGGTCATCCCTCAACTAGAAAAATAGTGATCTAAACATAAACTTAACAATGTTCAAAGTCCATGTACAAGATCATCCAAGTATTTAAAACTTCAAATCTACTAACATATATGTATATATAAAGTTTTCATCATCTTCTTGTAAAGATTTTTACTAGTAATTTTCTTGTGATCAAAACTTGTTCAAAACATATTTTCTTGTTAAGAGATCAAGGTGGATGTAAAGTTTTATCAACATGTACCAAGTGATACTAAGTATATATACTAGACAAGCACTAAAATCATGAAAATCATGAAGTATTAGTAGTGTAAAAGAAAAGATTACTTACAAAGGTGATTAGTGAGATGAGGGTTGAAAAACACTAATGTAACCCCAAGATTAGTACTCCAAACCCTTGTTAATCTACCCTAAGTACTCTAGATAGTAACCAACAAACCCTTTTTCTTCCTTGCTCCTTGTGGATGTCGAATTGTGTGTAAGAGTGGGAGGTGAGTGTGTTTTCTTTTTAACCAAAATGAAGAACTAGTTTTTAGGTATACACATATATATAGCAATGTGGTCAAAGTGGTCAAAAATATCACAAGGACTTGGTCCTTGTGATGGCCGGTTTTCATGGGAAAGGAGGGGGGCAAAAAGTTGCCTTAGCCACCCTCATTAATTGCATGTCTCTAATGATAATAAGGTTGAAATTTGATTAGATTTTGTAGTGCTAGTTTTATACATTGTAGGGGGGGGGGGCGGCTCATATGTCTAGGATAGGAAGAAAATGGTTTTTATTTGTATAAAATGTATATATTGAATGTATTGGGTATTAAAAATATGTATTGGGTATTAGTTTGGTAGTTAACGGAAGTTATACGTAATTAAACGTAAGATATAAAGAATTTATCTTGGACATCGAAAAATATTTTTAGGACTTTTGTAATAGTTTTGGAAGTATAAAAATACCCTAAAAATAATTGTTGAGAAAGTCGGGTATGTCGAGTGTTACATTCTTGAATAAAAATTGACGTTATGTAGGATTTAAAAACCGTAAGTATTTAAAGAATAGAAATTCGTTTTATAGAATAAAATGGTGAACTGGGGAAGGAGCAAGGTACCGGAGCGTTGTGGACTAAAATTAACCTAAGTCCTAGAGTACTTAGGATTTAATTAGAAATTCGCGTCGATTCAAGTAAAAGTCTCATGTAAAAATGTTTCAAATCAAACGTCAAGAATTTAAATTCTAGTTTAGAAATTAGTATTGACCTGGGAAATAGCGGGTTGTGATATTAGCTGCGAATTTGAAGACCCTCAAACTCAGTTTACGTAATGATGAACGATAATCGTGAATAGTGATTTCCTTCCGGAAATGAATAGTGTCACCTGAATAGTAAAATTTCTGAACGCTTCTCGGAATCACAAACTGACTCCGAAAACGATGAATAGTAAAATGATGAATAGTGACCGGTGAATAGTAAACGGTGAATAGTAACCGTTGAATAGTAAAATTGTCGGGATTTGGAAAATGACCTGAAATTACGAGTTGTG
Organism: Artemisia argyi; assembly: GCA_030686995.1. NCBI lineage: Eukaryota > Viridiplantae > Streptophyta > Magnoliopsida > Asterales > Asteraceae > Artemisia > Artemisia argyi. The sequence goes on from CM060705.1 coordinate 8,499,158, forward strand.
ACAAAAATAAATTAAGTCTTTGCTCTTCAACATACTTAAGATCAACATTAATATAATCTAAGTAAGATTTCCAATCATCATTATCATCCATAGAGAGTAAAATATTTACCTTCCTCATAGTGATGTTGACCCATTCACCATTTCTTGCATGACTCTTCCCCACAGCAAGTTTGTTGTCATCTGACAGAGCCATCAGGGCACTGATGTGAACTTCATCATCATCAGAGGACACTTCAACCTCATCCCAGTCATATGTTTCAGCAACAAGCCCTTTGTTCTTGGCTTGAGTAGGCTTTGGAGCCTGAGGAGGCTGAGAGACTGTTGAGGATGATTCAAGAAGGGCAAGTTTAGCTTTTATTTTTCTGTACTTGGCTTCAAAGTCAATTTGAGGGAGTTTTTCAAATCTTTGACTAGACTGAAGCATTTTAGGTTGAAATTTGCTGGGGCCTGAAAAAGAGTTATTTCCTGAAAACTTGAAGGATGGGTCTGAGGTTGTTTTTGAAAAACAATCTTTTGCAAAATGATTTTGCCACATTTAAAACATTCAGTGTTGTCATTTGCTTTAGAAGGAAATTTGTTTTTCTTAAAAAACCTTTTTGAATTAGCAAGGAGTGCTCCTTCATGAAATTCAATTTGAAGATCATTAAGATACTCCTCACTGGTTCTCTGGTCAACCTCATCATCAGATCCATCCTGAAAATCCTGCACAACACCTTTTGAATAGAAAGCAGTTGATATGGGTGAAATTTTCAAGGCCTTTTTGGTCTCCTGAGCTTTACCAGGGTATCTCCTGGTGATAAGATTGTCTTCATAGACAAACTTCCCATAGATGTCAGGGAGCTCAAGGTTTTGAATGTGGTTTGCATTTCTCAATCCCTGAGAGAAGTTTAACCACTTCTCAGGGAGACTATTGACAAAGCCAACATTTATCTCATGTTTTGACAGTATAACACCATCATTGGTCAGCTCATTCAGGAGGGTCTTATACCGAGTATAAGTCTCAGAGAGACTTTCAGAATCCTTGGCCCTGAAGGTATTGAATTCAAGCTTCAGGTCCATGATTCTATTCTCTTTGGTATCAGAAGGCCCTTCATAGCTATGAACCAGGTCAGTCCATGTCTGCTGGGCAGTGGGACAGTTGATCACTGATTCCATTATATCATCAGGAAGGCATGATATAATGATGCTTTTCAGGCGCTGGTCTTGATTGACCACCCTCCTTTCATCTGGGGTCCACTGAGCTTCAGGTTTAATTAAACCTTGGGCAGTTGTTGGGACATATGGACCATCATTAATCAACTTAATGTAATATGGTTCCATCCCAGTTAAGTAGCAAAGCATTCGCTTTTTCCACTTATTAAATTTGCCAGCTTCTAGTCGAGGGGCAGTTGCTGAATAACTTCCACCCTTTTTTTCGACAAGCTGGGGAACATCTATGTCAGTCATAGTGGGATCTTGATTTTAAAAACTTGAGCACTCTTAAGTTTTGAAAACAGGTTTAAGTTTTACAAATCAGAGGCTCTGATACCACTTGTTGGTCCCTTTTACTTGGTTATCAGTAACTACAAAGCTAAAATAACTAAGTTGTATGACTTTAAACAAAGATGTATAAAAGATTAACAATAAAGAAACGTAAACATAAGAGACAATATTTTTCCAACGTTTAATTCTTTATTAGAAGTTAATCAAAAAGAATCGTACCCAAGTGTTTGCGGAATAACACTTGGGATTGAAAGCGACAAGTATTGTATGGACTCCTCACTAAACTCAATCTTGTTGAGTGGCAACTTTCAAGACCCATTGAGCTATCTCAGGGGTTGTGTTGTTCTTTGGAGGAGTAAAAGTGGTTTGTGAATGCTTTGCATTAATTGCACAAACTTGTCAACTTTTACTCCTCACATATGCTTCCTATTTATACACAAGTATAGAACAACTAGTTATACATTGGACATAAAGCTTCCCTAACAATATCTTGAAAGATATTATTCTTCTGGCAAGGAACCTTCATTGAGTTAAGTCCAAAAGGCACTTTCTGATGACAGACTGGTTTTAACCAATTTGGGAAAGTTTGACATTAAAGTGATAAAGCACTTTAATAATGCAGCTCAGACTTTCCCGCCCAGTCCCGCCAAAACTTCAGTCTTCATGTCATCAGTCTTCAGTACTATGAAGTTGTTGAGGAGTCATGGGGTTCAGTGAGTTATTGTCATCCTCACTGAACCCATCACCTTCTTCTTGGCTTAGATCACACTTCACTGAGTTCCGCCTCACTGAATGGAGAACCTTTCTTCTTAGGCTCGGTCTTAGCATCCTGAAGGTGACTCACTGAGTTACTGTTCACTCAGTGACTTGTTTACACTTAGGGGATTTTACGTTCAAATCCTTGTTAGAGAAAGATTGGGGAATTCAGTGACCCAACAGATTCTTTAACATTTACAATTTCGTTATTTCCTAAGTTAATGTCTTCATCATCATTTCCTATGGGTTTTGTTTTACTAACCTCAATAGCTTCTTCTTCGGCTAAGTCATCATCTTATAAAGGTAAAGTTTTAGGAGGTGGTGGTCTTTCATCAAATGTTACATTTAGTAATTCTTCTACTTTCATGGAGTGTTTGTTAAGTATTATATATGCTTTACTATTTTGTGAGTATCCTAAGAATATTCCTTCATACGATTTTGGATCAAACTTAGTGAGGTAATCCTTAGTGTTTAGAATGTAACATTTACTTCCAAATACCCTAAAGTAGCTTAAGTTTGGTTTTCTACCTCTTAGTAACTCATAAGGAGTTTTTCCTAGAATTCTCCTAATTGATACCCTATTAATAATATATGTTGAAGTATCTACAGTGTGACACCAAAATTTTTGTGGGATGGATTGTTCATTTAACATTTTTCTACTCATTTCTTGTAGTGACCTATTTTTTCTTTCTACTACGCCATTTGATTGAGGAGTACGAGGAGCGGAGAAATTGTGAGATATTCCATTTAAATCACAATATTTTCCGAATTGTACTTCATTGTCAAATTCCCTGCCATGGTCCGTCCTAATGGCTACTATTGTGCATCCTAATTTATTTTGAATCATTTTACTAAATATTTCGAATTTTTCAATGGCTTGGGTCTTGTCACTTAAAAACCTAGTCCACGTGTATCGTGAGTAGTCATCTACTATTACTAAGGTATATTTGTTTCCTCCATAGCTCCGCACAACGGATGGACCAAAAAGATCCATATGTAATAGTTCTAGGCACCTAGTAGTGGTTACTATTTTCTTAGCTTTGTGACTAGCATGAACTTGTTTTCCAATTTTACATGCATCACAAAAATGTTTGTCATATTTTAGATTAGGCAAGTTTCTAACTAGTTATTTAGAGGCCAAAGATTGTATTTGTTACATGTTAGCATGTCCTAATCTCCTATGCCACAATGTGAAGTTTTCGTCTAGGGTCGTTAGGCATATCCTATCCTCAGGTTTGTTACATAGTTTCATAACATATATGCCTCCTTTCCTAATTCCTCTACCTATAATTTTTCCATTCTTAACTATTTCGCTATCCTCTTTGGTAAAGGTGACTCTACATTTATTATCACATATTTGTCCTATACTAAGCAAGTTATATGTTAAATTATCTACATGCTCTACATTTTCAATAGTAAGTGAGTCTTGAGAAATCGTACCTTTGCCAATGATTTTTCCACGTAAATCACTACCGAAAATAACGTTACCTCCATTGTATGCCTTGTATGTAGAGAATAGCTTGCGGTTCCCCGTCATGTGCCTTGATCCATTCGTTAGGCTCCAAGTCAATTCCTAAACATATTTCGTCGGTTCCTTTTGCCATAAAACACTTTTCGTCTCTTGGTTTTTCCACTTCAGCTTTGTCACTATCACTCCATGTTCCACTAACAAATGCGCCTTGATTTTCATAACCCGGCGGCTTTAGACATTCGTCAATGAGATGATTTGGACTTCCACATCTAAAGCACTTTCTCTTCCCGTAATTGTCACATCTATTTCTTTGGAATGGTTTTCTTTCGTCTTGTGGTGATCTAGTAAATCTTCCTCGTCTCTTGAAGAATTTCTTGAATTCTCTTACGGCCATTGCATATTCTTCGTCTTCACTTTCGTCACTTGAATCATCATCGTCACTAGGTTCCTTTTTGGCTTTTAGAGCAATGGATTTGGTTTGTTCTTTCTTGACTTTGACTGTCTCCGAATCTCTTCTTATAATTTCTTCATGGACCTTCAAGTTGCCAATTAGTTCATCTAGTGACAACGTCATCAAATTCTTTGATTCTTCAATAGCCGTGACCTTAGCTCGCCATTTCGGATGCAATGCCCTAAGAAATTTCCTAACACAATTTCTATTAGAAAATGTCTCATCAAGTGCTTTTAAACATGTGATAATGGTGTTAAATTTAGCAAAAGCATTATCAATTGATTCCTCTTCTGGAATCGTAAATTGTTCATATTGTTGTACAAGTAGATCTATTTTGTTATCTTTAACTTGACTATTACCTTGGTGAGTAATTAGTAAAGAATCCCAAATTTCTTTTGCGGTTTTACACATAAAAATTCTTTCATATTCTTTGCATGGTAACTCATTATAAATAACCATTTTAGCCTCATTATTTTTTGCTAATTTCTTTTTCAAATCATCATTTTGTTTTTCAAAAGGTACAATTTCATCCATTTTAGTTTCAACATTATATTGAATAGGGGGAAAGTCACCAAAGGTAATAATATGCCAAAGATCAAGATCTTTTGATTTCACATAAGTTTCGAATCTATTTTTCCAATATAAAAATCCATCACTTTCAAATAGTGGTGGTCCTTGCATAGATTGCCCTTCTAAATATTTTAAAGATTCCATAGATCGTTACAAGTTTTAAAATACAATATATTTTAAAAAATCTTGTTAGATGTGGCTCTTGATACCAATTGTCGAAAACTAGAAGGGGGGGGGGGTTGAATAGTTTTACGTCTTTTTAATTTGTTATAAAAGATTGTTTGAAATTTTTCTTTGTTCTCAAAAATATAGATTTGATGCTATATGAAATCAAGTCATGCACAATATGAACAACACTAAATATATACGATAAAGCAATAATAATGTAAGTAAAGAAGTAGATGAGAGTTGGAAAGATCGAACAGTGAGACAAGAGATTTATAGTGGTTCGGCTACAAGGTCGCCTTCCTTGCCCTACTCCACTCCCCGAGCACCTAACTCGAGAGTTTTCTTCACTATGTCAACTAGCTCCCTTATAGCGGAGAAAACCTTAGACACCAATTTACACACCACAACTACGTCACAACTTATTCACACCTTCTACACAACTATTTCACACCTATTCACTACTTAATTACACCACTTCTACACACCAATCTTCTTCCTAACTCTTCTTCTTCACAAATAACAACTAACCGATCACACTATATATATATATATATATATATATATATATATATATATATATATATATATATATATATATATATATATAACTAAACTATCTTCTAACAAATATTCGCAACTAATCACACAATGAGATGAATATAATGATGATGCTCTAACAACTTAGATGTGGAGATCACAACAAGTTGTAATACTTCTTGTCTTGAGGGATAGAAGTATTCTTCTCTTGCACTTGATAGGATGATCATTAGATCACTTTGAAACAAATATTTCAGAATGTATGATCAAAGGATTTAGAGATTGGAAATGGAGATCTAGAACAGAAAGTTTAGGAGTGCAAAAGGTGAGAAAAATTTCAGATTTAAGGTGGTATTTATAGGCAACAGATTCTGACAGAGGAGCATGGCCGGTCCCCTTAAATCAAGGCTGCCCCCCTTAAAATTAAGGGGACCTCCCTTTATAATTAAGGGGGCCGCCCAGCTGTAATGGCCAGAATTTTTGTTTTTTAGTAGGGAAAGTTTATTTGGTGAAAAACTAACTGATTTTGGTTAAAAATTTGAATTCATATATTTAGTATGAATAAAACATTTTTCTTTATTACCAAAAGTGTTTTTCAAAAATATATAATATGTTTATATAATTAAATAAACTTTGTAATACTTAATTAAGTTTTCCTTTGATCATAAATTGCACTAAACACTTTGTTTATTCATACCTTAAGTGATTTGGATGTAAAGAGAAAGTTAATCACTAAATACTTGTTTATGTCACAAGTTTTAGTTCTATGAGTTTATATTTTGTAATAATCAAAACATAGAGATATTGATAATATGTTAATAATGTTTTTAGGCATTATTTATGTCAACAATATTGCCATTGACAATCACGTCTCATAAAGCATGGTCTGTGATGGCAATGTAATGCCTCATCTTCATGGCCCATAAATCATATTCTCCCTTCTGGACAATAGGAATTCTAACAGCAGTGATGGATGGAGCAGGTGGTGCAGCTTCTGTCGACATCTTGAAGGGTTTGTATTTGTATCGGTTTAAAAGATTTTCTTCTTAATCAGAGTTTCCAACACAAGCTCTGATACCACTTGTTGGATCGATATGCTGATGAGGCGAAAAATGGTCCATTTTTAGGGGGTCATTTAAGCCCGAATCCGAATTTATTTGATCAAATATTGCCCTAAATCGTTCCTTTTGTGATTTTAGGTACTTTGGGAGTGAAATCTGGAAAAGGAAGCAATTCGGACGTTTTTGGAGCATAAAAGTGAAGAAAACACCAAAGTCTTAATTTTCCAAGCTGGGAACAGTAGGTGACGGCGTCAAGAGCAAAACCTTGACGGCGTCAAGAGCAAATTTCATGAATTCCCATGACGGTCCAGAACAGATTTGACGGCGTCAAGTAGGAAGGGCGTCAAGAGTAAAAGAGTCATGACGGCCTGGAAATGTATAAGTCTTGACGGCGTCAGAAGTAGATCTAGACAATCCGAGAAGAGTTTTGGCGGCGAGGTGACGGCGTCACATTGTTTGTCTTGACGCCGTCAGACCTATTTTTCTATATATAGTTTTCTAATTTTCACACATTAAGAGAGAAGTTTTGGAGAAACCCTAAGTACGATTTTGGTGCAACTTTTACAGGTTTTTCAAGGGTTCCAAACCCTTGATACCTTGCATTGTAATTGAGATAAGTGTTCTTCTAATTCAATCAATATGTCTCTGTGTTGGTTGTCTATATCTTGTTCTTGTCTCAATTCCATTATGCTAGGCTAGATCTCTTTTGTGTTTGCTTAGATCTAATGAAACCTAGATATTGATTATGTGTTGATTACTTGTTTATTCTTGTTTTGGATGAATGATTTATATGTTAGGCTTAAGAAAACTGGCAGATCTCCAAATGGTAACTTGCTTGAACGTTTTAAGAAACATGAACCGAGGCGTACTAGGTCTTTATTGGTTGTATTTAATGCATGAGCCACTGTTTACAATCCCTATAGTTGTGCTGGGCATGGTGTAGGAGGAGATAAGAGCTCATAGAATTGGTGAGTTATGTATCCCACCCCATGAATGGTATTAAGGAATACGATCCGTCATCCATGCAATTATAACAAGTAATTAACGTGTAAAATATATCTAGGGAGTAGTGAAATCTAAGTAAACACATTTTCTCAAATTACTGCTCACAACCTTAGTATAAATTAGTTTAATTTCATTTCTATTATTTTATTTTGATTGCATCTTAGTTTTGGGTTAGTTGAATAGCAACTAATTCCGCCCACTCTTCCAAAACCCGAGATTTTTACTTGCTTTCCATAAAATATAAAAATACAAAAATAATCATCCCTCACCTTTAGAACTAGTATTTAGGCTTTCTAATCCTAGCGACACTATTCCTAAGCTGAAAGATCAATCCCCCGGTACTTGTCACTATACTATACTACAACGATCAGGTACACTGCCTGGTGGGGGTTGTAAGCTTCTCGAGATCCCTCGAGAGGTAAAACCTGTTGCGATTCCCACGCATCAAGTTTTTGGCGCCGCAGCCCGGGGAATAGTTATTGTCTAGGTTAGAATTTCTTTTTATTAGGTCTACTTGCTAGATTCCTTTCTAGTAAGATTTTATTTTATTTTTTATTTTTTTTTAGGTTTTCTTTAGTCTATCTTATTTCTTTGTGCTTTTGTTCGTGACTCTTCACCGTCCGCCATCAAGGCAACCAACGAATTCTCCAACCTTAGGATCACTAGGAGTCGTAGTACCACTAGAGACCTTGTCTTGCCTTATGCAGAACCCGAAATAGAAATGTGTAGGTTAAGACGAACTCACTCAACTCCTGAACCATCCAGCATTGCTATCGACTTTGATGTACCTCTTTCTGAGGAAAATTCAGAAAATCACATCACAACCCCTAGCTCCCACAACGAGATGAGTACCCCTATAATACCTCCTCCTAAGCGTCTCAAGGACTACTCTTCCCCAACTCCTCGTGGCTTTTCAAATGCCATTGTCTACCCGAACGAACACACCAGTGAGGTCCTGCATGCACCCGATGTTTGGCTTGTCAAAAGTGTGTGTAAATTCAGCGGACTAGATGAGGAAAATCCAATCCAACACATCAAGGACTTCCTAAAAATAGTAGACACCCTCCATACGGATGGGGCTACTAGAGACACATCCCGATTGCGATTCTTTCCTTTCACCTTATATGAAAAAGCCCAAGAATGGTATGACAAACTCCCTTCTGAATCTATCTTCACATGGGAGCAACTCATATCCAAGTTCTATGAGAAGTTCTTTCCACCTGGAAAAACCTCAGCACTTAGAGATAGGATCCTCCGTTTCCGGAAGGAGAAGGACGAACCCTTCTATAAATCGTGGACTAGATTCAAAGATTCAATAAGACAAGTTCCCCATCATGGCATTGAGCTTTGGCTCTTGGTCCAAATCTTCTACGAAAATATCTCCTCTAATGACCGAAACGGAATTAACCAATCTAGGAAAGGAAGATTGTCCAATCTTAGTGCCGAGGAAGGATGGGATAGGATTGAAGAATATGCTCAAGACCAGGATGACACTTGGGATGAACCTGAGTCAACTGTCAGCATTTCTGAGATCACCTCGGATCGGATGAGCAAAATTCACAAAAGAGTGGAATACCTAGCTGGATCGCAATTACCTAAACAGCTGTCGAATCCTTACTTGATCTGCGATTACTTTGGAGGCCCGCATGAGGTAGAAGAATGCGGAGGAGCAGCCACAACTGAACATGCGTGCTTGTCAGGAGGGGACATTTATGCTGATCCCTCCCTTTTGCCTTTTTACCAAAATGACGATTACACCCTTTGGGGAAATCTGGTAAAGAATAGAGAAGGGGAGGAAGGCACTGAATTCAAAATCAGGAGCAATTTCGAAGATGACCTTGGTCACTTCACTCAAGAAAAAGACTTGCAAATGAAAGGCCTTAATGAGCTTTTCGACGAGCGGCAGGAGGGTATTGGAGAATTTTTCAACAAGCTTAACTCAGCCCTAGATAATCTTCAAACACCATTAGTAAGAAAAAAAGACCCCACGCTCGCGATAACCACACGAGCTGGAACGACAACCAAAGACCCTCCTTACCCAAACTCGTCCCCCATCACCCTCGATCCAGACAAACCTGGGGAGGAGGAGGAGGATGTCGGCATTAGCACCCCAGACCAACCGCCCGTGACGACCCCTTCCCCATCGGCCCTTCCTAACCCACCTGTGAGAATTCCATTCCCATCCCGGTTAAGGAACCAGAAAACTGAGAATGATAACAAGAGGTTCTTGTCATACCTAAAAGACTCAGTTGTCACCATACCTCTCCTTGATGCTTGCTATCACATGCCAAAGTATAGCACGTACTTCAAAAATCTGCTCGCTAACAGGAAGAAACTCGAGGGTCTTGTGACCCTGGGGGAAGAATGCTCAGTGGTAACCCATCGAGGGCTACCAAAGAAGGTAGACGATCCAGGCAGCTTCACCTTGCCTTGCTCCATAGGACCTCTATCAATCAAGAATGCTCTTGCTGATTTGGGAGCGAGTATCAATCTCATGCCTCACTCTATGTTCCGTAAACTAGGATATTCTGGATTGAAGTCTACCTGTATGAACATCCAACTAGCCGATAGATCAGTCAAGTACCCCGTAGGGATATGCGAGAATGTGCTAGTCAAAGTTGGGAAATTCAAATTCTCGGTCGACTTCGTAATCCTGGATATGGAGGAGGATGACTTGGTACCTATCATCTTAGGTAGACCATTTCTTGCTACCGCTCGTGCAGTCATCGATGTCTACGATGGAAAATTGACCTTACGAGTGGGAGACGATAGCACAACCTTCGACATTAAGGATTCTATGGACCTCTCCCTCGAAGCAGCCAACCGGCTCTACTTTATCGGGGAAGTAGATGAACTCACAGATGTCATTGATAGTTGCGTCGATGAACAAATCGATGAAGGCTGGCTACGGGACGAGAGTTTTCTGCCTTTGCTAGAGGTGGAAAAGACGGAGGATGTTAATGCAGTCTCCTTCTACCCCAGACAAGAGGCAACGGAGCATCTCGAGCTCCGAAAGCCCGAAAACAAGCTCAAACCTTCTATTATCAAACCTCCTAACGTTGATCTTAAAGAGCTTCCTAACCATTTGTAGTATGCCATCCTTCAGGGGGAGGACCAACTCCCGGTAATCATAAACTCTTCCTTGGAACAAGAACAAAAAGTTAAACTCTTAGAGGTCCTAAAAAAATACAAGGGGGTACTCGCATGGAGTGTGGCCGACAGTAAGGGGATTGACTCAACTTTTTGCACACATAAGATTCTTATGGAGGAAGATTATAAACCTACTGTGCAACCCCAGAGGCGAGTGAACCCTAACATTAAGTAAGTAGTAAAGAAAGAAGTTATCAAACTTTTGGATGCAGGACTGATTTACCCGATCTCGGATAGCCCATGGGTCAGTCCTGTGCAGGTTGTACCTAAAAAGGGTGGAATGACTATAGTAAAGAATGACAAGGGTGAGATGGTGCCCCAGAGAACTGTCACTGGATGGCGGGTATGCATCGACTATCGAAAGCTCAATGATGCCACGAGGAAAGATCACTTTCCCTTACCATTCATTGATCAGATGTTAGAGAGATTATCTGGACACGAGTACTATTGCTTCTTGGATGGATTCTCTGGATATTTTCAAATCCCCATAGCACCCGAGGACCAAGAAAAGACCACGTTTACTTGCCCCTATGGAACATTTGCCTACAAAAGGATGCCTTTTGGGCTATGTAATGCCCCCGCCACTTTCCAACGTTGTATGACCGCAATCTTTCACGAACTCATGGAAGACAGCATGGAAGTGTTCATGGATGACTTTTCAGTCTTCGGAAACTCCTTCGACCGCTGTCTTGTTAATTTAGAAAAGATGCTTAAACGTTGTGAGGAAACCAACTTGGTGTTAAACTGGGAAAAGTGTCATTTCATGGCAAAGGAAGGGATTGTGTTAGGGCATAAGATCTCAGGGAACGGAATAGAGGTGGACCAAGCTAAAGTTGAAGCTATATCTAAGTTACCATACCCCACGACTGTTAAGGCAATACGCAGCTTTTTGGGGCACGCCGGATTTTATCGGAGATTCATCAAAGACTTCTCCAAAATTGCCCGGCCAATGACTCAATTGCTTGTGAAGGATGCTCCGTTCGATTTTTCCCAAGAATGCAAAGATGCTTTCGATCTCTTAAAAAGGGAACTCACTCAAGCTCCAATCATGATCACACCCAACTGGGAGTTACCATTTGAAATCATGTGTGACGCTAGCGACTTCGCTGTCGGGGCTGTATTAGGTCAACGACGTGACAGGCTTTTCCAACCTATTTACTACGCTAGCAAAACCATGAATCCCGCTCAAGAGAACTACTCCACCACCGAAAAAGAATTATTAGCCGTAGTGTTTGCATTCGACAAATTCCGACAGTATCTTGTCCTTTCAAAGACAGTCGTCTTCACTGATCACTCAGCTCTTCGATATCTGTTTGCGAAGCAGGATGCCAAGCCACGACTAATTCGGTGGATCTTGTTGTTACAAGAATTCGATGTTGAGATTCGCGATAAGAGGGGGGCAGAGAATCTAGCCGCAGATCATCTATCTCGTCTTGAAAACCCCTTGGATAAGCACGATAGAAGTGAGATTAGGGATTTGTTTCCTGACGAACAACTGATGTCAATGATTGATTCAGAGCCATGGTACGCCGACTTTGCTAATTACTTCGCAAGTAGATGTAGACTTGTTCCAGAACACCTAACTAAGTACGAGAGGAAGAGGTTCTTTTCCAAGCTAAAATACTACTTCTGGGATGAACCCTTTTTATTCCGAAGGTGTCCTGAGCACATTATAAGGCGTTGTGTTTCGGAAAATGAGGTAGTTAAGATTATGAGGGAATGTCACTCTGGTCCCTCTGGCGGGCATCATGGGATAAACGTTACCGCCCGAAAGATTCTCGATGCGGGATTCTATTGGCCCACAATTTTCCGTGATGTAAAAGAAATGGTGCAGGCGTGCGATGAATGTCAACGAGCCGGAAATATATCACATAAGGATGAAGCACCTCAGAACTTTATACAAGTTTGTGAGGTATTCGATGTTTGGGGGATTGACTTCATGGGACCCTTTCCATCCTCAAGGGGAAACGAGTACATCTTAGTCGCCATTGACTATGTTTCAAAATGGGTTGAGGCACAAGCCCTTAGGACCAATGATGCAAGAGTAGTCATTCATTTCCTGAAAAAGCTTTTCGCAAGATTCGAGATTCCGAAAGCTCTCATCAGTGATGGGGGACACATTTTTGCAATGCACAAATGGAAAAGGTCATGAAGAGGTATGGAGTACCCCATCGATTCTCCACCGCCTATCATCCACAGACCAATGGCCAAGTCGAAAACACCAATAGAGCTATTAAAAGAATACTTGAAAAAACGGTTAGTCAAAATAGAAAGGACTGGTCATTCAAACTCGACGAAGCCTTATGGGCATTCCGAACTGCTTACAAAACACCTATTGGAACGACCCCATTCCGCATGGTGTATGGTAAGGCATGTCACTTACCGGTAGAATTAGAACACAAGGCTTATTGGGCGCTTAAGGCATGCAACTTAGATTACACAACTGCTGGGAATAATAGGTTTTTGCAATTACACGAGCTTGATGAGCTTAGACTAGAAGCCTACGAATCCTCCATCACATATAAAGAAAGAGCTAAGAGATGGCATGATCAGAGAATTAAGAAACCCAAAGAATTTTCAGAAGGAGACAAGGTCCTATTATACAATTCTCGGTTGAGATTATTTCCGGGAAAACTTAAGTCTAGATGGTATGGGCCGTTCACGGTAAAGAATTCTTCTAAATTTGGAACGGTAGTGTTAATTGATGATGAAGGTATGGAATTCACGGTTAACATACAACGTGTACAACACTACCAAGAAAATAACAATGAAATGATTAGTGAGGAGGATGTGACGTTTGATGATGAAGTCACGTAGTAACCCATGACCTTGAGTCTAGCTACAAGACTCGTAAATAAAGAAAAGCGCTTCTTGGGAGGCAACCCATGTTTTGTGTGATTTTATTTGTTTGATTGTTATTTGCTTCCGTAAGCATGCTTTATTTTTATTGTTGGTTGATCATGTTTCTAAATTAAAGTGTGGAAATACTTTACTTTGTTGTTTAGCTTAGTCTTAACTCCACCTAAAAGTATTTTTGCAAAAGATAAGTGTAAGGGGAAACCCCAAATATGTTTTTAAGAAACAAACCGATCATGATTCTCCACAATATTAAATGAACATGTATATTCATATTTGTTAGAGTCAAATGCTTGTATTGAGTCATAATGAAGTTTTGCAGGATTTTCCAGGAAGTAGGACCAAGTTTTTCCAGAAATTTTCCGGAAACTTAACATAAGAATTTCTGCAGGTCCATTCTGACGGCGTCAGAGGATTACTCTTGATGGCGTCAGGAGTTAAAATCTGGAAATTTTACCGGTTTTGTTTTTCTAACGGAGTCTTATGGTTTTTGTGAATTATTAAGTTTTATAATCTCCAGGAGATCTGCAAACTTCATTCCACAAGCATTATATCTTATCTTGTTTTCTAGGATTTAGAAACTTATATAGGATGCCGCCGATTTTACGCGAGGTTGTCTTGTCTATTTTGTCAGGTTTTACAGGTTATGTATGACAAGAAGATGATTTATATTCTGGAAGGGAAGCTTTGATCGTTCATTTTCTTGGAGGAGGATTTAACCTGGCCACCTAATAATCCATACCGAGCGAATCAGGGGAGTATTTGATTTCATTCTCTTTACTTGTTCACTTTTACATTCTTTACTTGAACATTGGGGACAATGTTCATCTTAAGTGTAAGGGGAGGGTAAAAAGATGATACCTTACATATGCACTTTCGCTTGAGTTTGTTTTGTTTGATGGTAGATGTGTAATAAAACTATGAGAAATACTTGTTAGTGCAATTTTAGCGCCAAATTTAAATTTTTTTACAACATTTAGGAGTGAAACTTTAGCCATAGCAAGCGTCTCATGGATAGGAGATTGTATGACTAGCACATAACCGTATATTCAGAAAAATTTTCCACCCAAATATGTGAGGTTCGCCTTTAGATTTGATAGGAAAAGCATTCATTATTAGTGCTTATGAGTGTACCGGTAGCATTTAGATTCTAGAACTTGCGTTAGTGATGCATCCCGAGACCGCTAGTGAGACTACATTTGTGTAGTAGGATTTACTACATGATAAGAGGCATTAGGATCACCCTTGTGTTAAACCCGTATCATAATTACTTGACCATTTAAGTCATATTACTTGGCTAGTTCAGTCAACTAATTTTTCCCACACCCTTAGCGTTGTACTCATTTTTAGTACACGAAACCCCTAGTACACCCCTCCGAGCCTATCTTTTCGTTTCTAACTTTAAGCATCTTACTTAAAGGAAGAATTTGTTACACCCCACTTAAATGTACACCCAAATCGCCTTAGCCTTCCGTGTATGCGCTCATTTTTAGTGCATTATTGTTATTTGTTAAACCCTAAGTTAACTTTCTAATTGATTACATGGTTGCTAAGTCGAGTCATATCCTTGTACATATTGTTTTGGGACGATTGGGACTCATGGGTAAGTACTTATTTTATGGAGTAATGGGGAAGAACATAATATTATTACCCCCATACGTACGTTAATCTTAAAAGTGCTCCAAGTGTTTTGATTTTCTTAATTCGAGTCATTAGAATAGTTTAATGTAAAGTATGTAAAGATTCAAGTGTAAGGGGAATGCTTAATTCCCTATGATGTATTATTTTGGATGGTAGGGTAAGAGTGTATGAAAAAAAAAAAAAATAAATAAAAATAAAAAAAAAATCGAAAAAAAGAAAAAAAAATAAAATAAAAAAAAAAGAGAAAAACATAAGGACTACCATCCCTTTTCATTCTATGTTTATTTTACGTTTTTGTTATTTTTCATTTATTAGCTTAAGTCGAGTCTAGTCTTGGCTTAGCAACGCCATATTGTACATGTAATTAACTAAGACTGTTAACTCGCCACCAGTAAAACTTCCTTTATCCAACAAAACCGTGTATTTCATATCCCTACACCTAACGTTACAACCCTTTAAAAGACCTCTTTGATAGTTTATCCTAGGTGCTTACGCCATGTGGTGGAGGTTTGATCCTTTCCAAAGCCTATGGTAATCTATTTTGCTATGACAGGTAGTGAGAGATATCTTCCGTTTCCATATTGTAATTTACACTTTATTACACCCGAGAGATGTGAGTATCTAAACACTATTTGTGAGGTGCTTGTGTATGACCTCCGTGCTTGTCTATTGGTCTTTAGTGGAACGATTATTTGTTGTAATTACTTTTATATTAGTGTTAAATGACCCCTAACTTGTCTTTTGAGTAGAATAAAAGCGCATTTGCTTGAGGACAAGCAAATCTCAAGTGTAAGGGTATATGATGAGGCGAAAAATGGTCCGTTTTTAGGGGATCATTTAAGCCCGAATCCGAATTTATTTGATCAAATATTGCCCTAAATCGTTCCTTTTGTGATTTTAGGTACTTTGGGAGTGAAATCTGGAAAAGGAAGCAATTCGGACGTTTTTGGAGCATAAAAGTGAAGAAAACGCAAAGTCTTAATTTTCCAAGCTGGGAACAGTAGGTGACGGCGTCAAGAGCAAAACCTTGACGGCGTCAAGAGCAAATTTCATGAATTCCCATGACGGTCCAGAACAGATTTGACGGCATCACGTAGGAAGGGCGTCAAGAGTAAAAGAGTCATGACGGCCTGGAAATGTATAAGTCTTGACAGCGTCACATTGTTTGTCTTGACGCCGTCAGACCTATTTTTCTATATATAGTTTTCTAATTTTCACACATTAAGAGAGAAGTTTTGGAGAAACCCTAAGTACGATTTTGGTGCAACTTTTACAGGTTTTTCAAGGGTTCCAAACCCTTGATACCTTGCATTGTAATTGAGATAAGTGTTCTTCTAATTCAATCAATATGTCTATGTGTTGGTTGTCTATATCTTGTTCTTGTCTCAATTCCATTATGCTAGGCTAGATCTCTTTTGTGTTTGCTTAGATCTAATGAAACCTAGATATTGATTATGTGTTGATTACTTGTTTATTCTTGTTTTGGATGAATGATTTATATGTTAGGCTTAAGAAAACTGGCAGATCTCCAAATGGTAACATGCTTGAACGTCTTAAGAAACATGAACCGAGGCGTACTAGGTCTTTATTGGTTGTATTTAATGCATGAGCCACTGTTTACAATCCCTATAGTTGTGCTGGGCATGGTGTAGGAGGAGATAAGAGCTCATAGAATTGGGGAGTTATGTATGCCACCCCATGAATGGTATTAAGGAATACGATCCATCATCCATGCAATTATAACAAGTAATTAACATGTAAAAGATATCTAGGGAGTAGTGAAATCTAAGTAAACACATTTTCTCAAATTACTGCTCACAACCTTAGTATAAATTAGTTTAATTTCATTTCTAGTATTTTATTTTGATTGCATCTTAGTTTTGGGTTAGTTGAATAGCAACTAATTCCGCCCACTCTTCCAAAACCCGAGATTTTTACTTGCTTTCCATAAAATATAAAAATACAAAAATAATCATCCCTCACCTTTAGAACTAGTATTTAGGCTTTCTAATCCTAGCGACACTATTCCTAAGCTGAACGATCAATCCCCCGGTACTTGTCACTATACTATACTACAACGATCAGGTACACTGCCTGGTGGGGGTTGTAAGCTTCTCGAGATCCCTCGAGAGGTAAAACCTGTTGCGATTCCCACGCATCATATGCTCTGATCAAACTACTTTGTAGCTTGTAAGGTTTAACAATATTGAGTGAACTCAACACTATTAATAATGAAACACCGTGTTAACTTTGTAAAGTATGCAGAATCTACTAACATAAAGCTTAAGAAGAAATTTTATATTAATTAACTTTTAACCTGCTTTGTTATACAGATTCACTAACAATCCCTAACTATTATCGACTTGGAAAGCTCTAAAACTCTTAGAACTTCGGCTAAAACTTCTATCTCTAATACCATCATAAGGCTCCTTATATAGATAACCTTAAGTCGGTTTACATCATCTACTTGAACGACAAGTAATTATCCCTAACTTATTCTAGAATATTCATACAATATTACATAATAATCCTTTAACCAATATTGCACTTCAGTCCTTATTCTCTTCGAAGTACTTTGAATAATCTTCAATATGTAGCAGTACTTTGACTATATTTGACTTTGATCTTCTAGCAGCACTTTGACACAGCAGTACTTTGAAATACGAAAGTACCTTGAACTTTATATCCCAACAATGAGAGAGCCAATATCGATTTTCAAAACAATTTAGGAAAATTTTCTCGCATTCTAAAGCGTGGTACATTCTCAAAGATCAACCAAAGTGGAAAGAACAACCATTGGTTAGTCAGACTCAAGAATCCATGGGATCGAGCAAGAAAAGAAAGTCGTCGGAGTCAAGTAGCGCTCAAACGGCAACAAACGAGACGCCAATAAACGTGGAAGGTTTTGAGTGTGACTTACCGAACCTCAACGAGAACCCAACTTTGTCACATCAATCGAGAGGCAAAAAAAAGGTGAATTCTGAAGATTTAATCCGAAGTTCGATGCGTGATACCCTTTCAAGTTACACGGCCGAAAAGAAAAGTTTAATGCTTGCGCAGTTGGAGGTTCAAAAGAAAAAAAGACAAAGAATATTTCAACTTGGACCCCACGACAATATCCCAGACCCGGCTTTTATGCAATTTGTCATCACACGGAAACGCGAGATATGCGCCAAATATGGGTGGCCTTGTAGTTTGTAGGATTTATTGTTTTTAAGTTTAGTTTTAATGGAATTTTAGTTATTTTATGTTTTTTAAAAATATTATCTAATGTTTTTTTTTTTAATTTTAATGGAATTTTAGTTTTTTTTATAATTTTAATGGAGTAAAAAAAAAAAAAAAAAAAAAAAAAAAAAAGTGAGTGAAGTGTTGCCTGCAAAAATATGGGTGAGTGATGTGGCATAAGGGAATTGGTTGGGAGTGAGTGATGGGAGAGAGAATGGGTAAACCACTCCCTCCCCCCTCATACTAAAGCATTGATCTTATGAATTACAAGTTATATATTCCCTCCGTCCCAATTTAATTGTCCATCTTTCCTTTTTAGTATGTCCCAAATTAATTGTCCAATACTAAAAATAGATAGGGGAGTTTGGTCAAGTTAACTATATTACCCTTAGTTGAAATTAATATTACAAACTTTAAAGAAGTGTTAATTAATTGGTTAAGGGTAAATTTTTTTCTTAAACTGTGTGTTTTTTGTCGGGGGACAATAATTTTGAGACGGAGGGAGTATATTTTTAGTTTGTGTTTAGTTATAAAAAAATTGTGTGTTTACCATGTTTTCCTTCAATTCTAATGTTAAAAAGATGTTTGATATGCGAACTTAACAAACATGATGTGATTTAATAAGAACTTAGTCAGTTTGTAAACTTCTTTTGATAAAAAAAAAAAAAAAAAAAAAAAAAAAAAAAAAAAAAAAACCGTAAACATTTGCCACTATGCTAAACTCTGACTTGTGTTTTATCTTACTAAAGTAAATATATAATACAGTACTAGCTCATAAATTGTGTTCAATACTCACATGTAAAGGGAATCAGTAATCGCTAACGAGCTAAACGCTAAATTATGGAGCTAACCGCTATTAAGAAAAACACCACAGAATAGGTAACCGCTAACAAGAACTCGACCCAAAATCAATCACAACTTCACACCACTAATCACAAAAGTACACCCTTAACACATCATACAACACTAGAAAGATCAAACAAAGATGTTTTCAAAGAAAAACTCTTCTAACTAACAAAAAACCACAAAAACCACACCAAATCCGAATTTTCAAGGCCCTAAGATGAAACCTTGGCTCTTGATACCAATTGTAGGATACACACTAAGTTACAAACATGATGAACATGATGGTTATGTGGCGTTGGAATTAGAAGAGGAAGAAGAAAATGGGAGCCTTTAGAGAGAATGAGAGAAAAAGAGAATATTAGATTTCTAGCAAATGAAAGGTCCAACCCTCTCTCTTGGTGGGAGAGGGGTATTTATACTTACAACATAAACGCCCACTCCCGGGCTGTGGATCAGGTATACAGTGGGTAAAGACCCGTCCTTCCTCCACGATGTTACTTAATCTAAACTACTACTAACTAAATATTAAACTAACTACGAGCTATCATAATGCTATTACATCATTCGGATGACCGAGTCTTCCATAGGAATATTTGTATTCCTAACAACCTCCCCCTAAGTGAGGTCACATTAGAAATTAAGTTCTTATTCTTTAAGCATTCTTTTGATCTTGTAGCTCGTAGGTTCTGATTCTTCACTGTTGACTCACTTTGTACATTAAGCAATGATTTTGTGATCCAAGTTCCTTTGGAATGTGTGATCTTTGAGCATTCTTTGAGATCATCAACCACTATAAATCTCCAAGCTCATCCTTAGTCGTATTGCCTTCATGTGACGTAGTGACTTTTGGACCATCATGCTCACACCCTTCTGGATCAGGAGACTTTTCATCAGAGTTGCGGAAACGTTGTTGGTAGTATCTCAACATGAGTCTCTCATCATTCATGATCTTCATTGATAGTAATTAGGATGTGTGAGCATGAGGTGTGGATTGACACGATTCAGCTGGAGTTGGGTATCACCGTCGCCATCTTTATATGTTCCTAAAACAAAACAGTTAGCAATAAAGATAGAGAACGAATATGGCTTTGTCATTCGTTCTGCGACGACAGACTACCCTCCGGTTATGTGAGAACCGACCTGTGATCAGGTAGAGTTTCTGTTAAAAAAGACTCTCCTTGACAGGAATTTCTAGCTTGTAGTAATGAATCTTCCAAACAATCCACTTCTGAATCTTCATACTAAGCATGTTCTCATACCAGAACGTCTCAAAGCAGACAGCACGATAGAGTGAATCGGTGAATTCATATTCACTGATTGAGGAGAAATAGATTTATAGAAATCACTCGCGTGTCACTTAATAAATATTTTTGAGACACGACGAGAGTTTTATACTTTGAATCACATTTCCATTAAAAATACTTTTGTTTGAAAGATTATACACAATCAATGAGCTCAAAAATTAGTTTGTGAGCACATTGAAAGGTTTTTTTTGCAAAAGTATCCGTCAATCCATTTCCTGGAACAAGATTGATTCAATGTTGAATCGCCCCATCATTGCTTTCCAGTTGTCACTTGATCATTGATCCAAGATGGATCTCACATGTCACCTACCAAGAGCTTGAATGATGTTCACTCTAGAAGGATTTCCATCTTCATTGTGAATACTTTTCATATCACTCGGATATTCTGGCAATACCACAAGGATAATGCGTAGGAATCTAAATATTTTATCTTACTTTCCATCTTCATTGTCTTCAATACCGGCGTTACCTTAGTAACCACCAGTAGCATTTGAATTGAACCTGGTTTCTGCCCTAAGGTTGAATAAATGGAGGGCTATTTCTTTTCACCCTTTCTCATTTCATTTCTTTTTAATTTTTCAACCCCTTCAGTGCTTACCGAGACTTCATCACTAGAACCTTGTTGGGTTTGTTCCAGTCCTATCTCTATCTCTGTCGGCACTCTTCCCTTTCTCATTTTTCTCCTTTTTTCAATCCTTCCTAAGGACTTCTAATCTATCTAGAGGATTGTCCCTGGGAAGATCCTTCCAGTTCTGGTGGATCACGGGAACTCATACCTAACCTTAACCATCCTTATAAATCCATGCATAAAGATAAATGGCCGGTCTTAGATATTTTTCCACAAACGCCTTTTGCTCCCCCTCAATATGTGCATCAATATTCAAAAGAGTTTAGCACATATGTGGGAGCCTATTATTGAGTCCAAAAGATCACGTTTGATTATCATATTTCATATTTAAATCACATTCTCTCCCCCGATCAAAAATTTCAAACCTTTCGAGATTTTGGATCTCAATTGATTTAAATAAGTTAGAAAACGTTTGGGAGAAAATGCGGTCAGTTTTAATATTTTCTGATAAAAGGAACTTTATTATGCTCCCCCTCAATCTGTGAGGGAGGTTGTTATGTGTCAGAATTGATGAGTTTACAAAAGATTTGAAGTTTTAACGAAAAACACTTTGAAAAATTCTAATACTGACACATAACCATCACAAAATGTATTATTGCTTATTATGTACAAAGTGGACATAAAATTTTGAAATCACTCTCCCCCTCAATCAATGACCCATTTATATTTTTGAAGAAAATTGTTGTCATTGATTGAGTGATGAATTTTATGAAAAGTTTCAAGTTTGACTGATTTTCAAAAGTTTCATGGTACCACCAAGTTTTGTACAAATACTTTCCGGAAGAATCATAGAAGGAAAAGTATTTTTGATAAAAAGAAGACTTCTCTTCTTTATCAAGAAATAATGCACTAAAGCGTACATTAGATCGAGGAAACATGGATATAAAGTAATCCATGCTCAGGTGAACTTCACCCGGTAAAAGGAACAACCGTCTTTTTGGCGACGTGTTTTCCCCATTTTGAAAAATGGGTTGCTATCTGAAGTAATAGCAAGCCATAATTTTGAAGTCCGGGTTACAGCCTGAAATGACTGCAAGCCATACTTTTAAGAATGTTTTGAGAAATGACATGTTTCAGAAAAACATTATTTGAAATTAAAAGAAAAACTCTTGCTCAAGCATATGTATGTTTCCATGTCATTATTGAATGACATTTCTAGAAACGTACATAATATTGATTACACAAGAGACATGTCGTGAAAGGAATATTTTTGGATTTTTTTGTAGTTTTTCATATTTTTATGGTTTTTATAGGTTTTATGATTTTCTATTTTTTTTTATTTAAATTATGTACAAAGGATATGTGGAAGCAATCTTTCACTCCTCATTTTCTTCCTGAAGACACTTAAGAGTTTCTGGTGTGAGGCTCTTCATCCCAAGTCGTGGAAGAACGAACTGGAATCTTTCACGAGAGAGAGCCTTTGTAAGATATCCGCCAGTTGAAACTCTGTCCTCACGAAGTAGAGTTCCACTACCCCTTTCTCCACTTGTTCTCTGATGAAGTGATGACAGATGTCAATATGCTTGGATCTGGAATGATGGACATTGTTGCAGCACAAAGCAATGGTACTTTTGTTATCACAATACATCGGGATTTTGTTGAAGTCAAACCCATAATCTGATAGTTGAGATCTCATCCACAAAATTTGAGCACAGCACGAGAACATGGCAATGTATTCAGCCTCTGTGGATGATATCGATGTGAACATTTGCTTTTTAGATGACCAGCTTACAAGCTTCTCACCCAAAAATTGAGCACCTCCTGATGTACTTCTACGAGTATCTTGACACCCCGCATGGTCAGCATCTGAGTAAGCCATGAGAGCCATTGCATTGTCTTTCGGGTACCAGAGACCCATGTGAATGGTCCCTTGAAGATACCTAAATATTCTCTTGACTGCTTCTAAGTACTTTTTGGTAGGCTTGGATTGATACCGAGCACACATACACACTGCAAATAGAAGATCTGGCCTGCTTGTTGTGAGATACATGAGAGATCCTATCATGCTTCTGTATTTGATTTGATCAACAGGTGAGCCTGCTGGATCGTCATCAAGTTTGGATCTTTCAACCATTGGTGTGTCAACTGAGTCACTTGAATCAAAACCAAATTTCTTCAGAATGTCATTAGCATATTTGGCTTGATTAATGAAGATGCCACTTGGATTTTGTGAGATTTGTAACCCCAAGAAGAAAGACATTTGTCCCATCATAGACATTTGAAACTTGGAACTCATTTCTTTTGCAAATCGATCACATTCATTGGAGTCGGACGATGCAAAGATGATATCATCTACATAAATTTGAACATGGAGCAGATGGTTTCCTGTCTTCCTCGTGAACAAGGTAGGATCAACAACACCCTTGGTGAATCGGTTTGCAAGAAGAAACTTGGACAAGGTGTCGTACCAAGCTCTAGGAGCTTGTTTTAGACCATAAAGTGCTTTCTTCAAACGATATACATGATTTGGTCGTTCAGGGTCCACGAAGCCTTCAGGCTGAGTAACATATACCACTTCTTTTAAATCTCCATTCAGGAAAGCAGTCTTAACATCCATCTGATAAACAATCATGTTACTGCTAGCAGCACTGGCAAGGAAGATTCTAATGGCCTCGATACGAGCAACCGGTGCAAACGATTCTTCAAAGTCAATTCCCTCTTATTGACTGTAACCTTTTGCAACTAGCCGTGCCTTGTTTTTCAAGACATCACCATGCTCATCAAATATCACTTTGAAGATCCACTTGAGAGCAATGATCATTGTGCATTATGGTGGTGGCATCAATTCCCATACATCAAGTCGATCAAACTCATGGATTTCTTCTTGCATTACTGTGAACCAGCATTCTTTAGATAAAGCATCCTTAAAATCTTTGGGCTCGGTTTTGGATAGAATGGAGTTGAATAAGCACCACAAGGCATCGGTAGCAAGTTGTTTTCTAGTGGACACCGGTCGTGAGGGATTTCCTATGATGTTGTCAATAGGGTGATCATTGGTCCATTTTCTGAGATGTTCATGAGGTTGAGGGTAGTGAACCGATATAGCTGTGTTGGATTCTCCCGAGGATGATGCTTCGTTGGAGAATTTAGGAGCAAATATATTTTCAAATGGTTCATCATCAGGTGGAGCAAAAGGATTAAATTCACATGACTTATCTCCTGTCGTTCCTTGATGTTCTGAAGATGATTGTACATTTGACGCCAGTTGAGAGTTGCTAAGTTCTGGAGCATCCCGATCAAGGGAGATGGAAGTGGATGGATCATTAGTAGCATGAGGAGTATCTACAACTATAGCATTAGGATCTTCAGCCTGCTGTTTAGGTTCGTGAGGTTGCTGTAACTCGAAGTACTCATCAAACATGAGGTCAAATAACTTCTTCAATTCTTCACAAGTGGGAGGAACATAAGGAGTGACTGGGTTGTGATTTTGTACAAGTCCCGAACTAATTGGTCCAGGAGATAAAAGATTTGGTGAGGGTCCAGAACTGGTGTGTCCTGAAGCCGTATGCTCTGTCAGCTTATCAAACATGACATGGATTGTTTCCATGATTTGTCGGGTTCTTTTGTTGTAGATTCGGTACCCCTTTCGATCTGGCGCATATCCAACAAATACTCCAATATCAGCCTTAGCCTTAAGCTTCCCCAAGTCTTCACTATTGTTAGTTGGATAGCACAGGGCTCCAAACATACAAAGAAAAGAGAGATCGGGCTTTTTGAGATGCACCAGCTCATAAGGTGTCTTGTTGTGGAGAGGATGTATCAATGACCGATTTTGAGTGTAACATACAGTAGCAATAGCTTCAGCCCATAGAAACATTGGTGTTTTAGAGAATATCAGCATAGTGCGAGCAGCTTCAACTAGTGTACGATTCTGTCTTTCAACAACTCCATTTTTTTGAGGTGTTCGAGGAATACTCTTTTGATGACTGATGCCAATACTTTCACAAAATTGAGTGAGTTTTTGGTTGACAAACTCAGTTCCATTGTCAGTGTGAATGATTCTAATGGTCTTGTTAAGTCTTACTTGCAGTTGTTTGATGATTTTGATGATGATTTCGGGAGTTTCATCCTTGAATCTTAAAAACTTCACCCATGTAAATCGTGAGTAATCATCCACAATTACAAGAATATATCTTTTCCCATTGAACCTCTGCACTCTCATAGGTCCACACAGATCCATGTGAAGGGTATGGAGGACTTCAGTGTTGGAGTTGGCGGGTTTCGGTTTGTGAGTGTGCTTCTTGCTTTTACCCAATAGACACGTTGAGCAAAGATGGTCTTTTTCATACTTCAATCTGGGCATGCCTCGAACAAGATCTTTGCGAGAAAGTTCATTAATGGTGCCGAAGTTCAAGTGGTTCAAACGATGGTGCCATAACCACGATTTGTTCTTAGAGGCCTTAGAGAGCAAGCAAATAGGAGAGGACCGCATCATGTCTTCGATAGAGATAGTATACAAATTAGTGCCTCGACTTCCTTTAAGAAGATCAATTCCATCCAATTCTCTAACAAAACATGTGTGCTTTCTGAAGGCCACTTCGAGATCGGAGTCACAAAATTGTCCAACAGAGAATAGATTATGCCCAAGTCCTTCCACATAGTAGACTCTAGAAATCACACTGCCACCAAACACATAATCACCATACCCCATAATGGCTCCAAAATAGTCGTTTCCGAATCTGACAGTCCCGATAAAGTTTTTCACGAAATTTCTTAGCCGAGAGCGATCCCCAGTCATATGTTTTGAGCAGCCTGAGTCCAAATACCACAGGGCGATTTGTACGACCTGCATTTGAAACCAGACAGATATGGATAACTGAAAAAAATGGATCCCCAAGTGTAATTGGGATCCAATTGGTTAGCACAAGCATACTTAAGAGAAGTAGGATTAGTATTTACACTGGCTTTCTTAAAGGAAATGATACTAGTGGGTGCTACTGACTTATCATCAAGGTATTGAGTCACTAAAGGGAATTTTCTACCAGTTTCCTTCCATTTCTTAACCGCTAAATATTTGGGATCGGGTATTCTTGTTAATGGACACTGCTTCCTAAAGTGAATTTTCTTCCAGTAGGTTTCCACTGATATCCTACATTGGTAAAAATCTTTTCTGTAGCTTTCCAAGTATGGTTTTCTAGTTTATGTGTCTTAGCAAACTTAACTGAGGATTTGTAAGAAGATTTCAAAAATGACACAACACAATCATCATGATTACCAGAAATAAAACAACTATTACAAGTCTTACAAGTAGCATTAGAATTCGAATTAATTACAGTATGCTTAACGCAAATACTAGAATCAACATGATTCTTTTTACTCAGATCAATCTTATTGTTCCTAAGGTGGTCTTCTACTTTCTTCCCTTGAGCACTCTTAGCTGGTGAAGTCCTATCATTCCTTGTATTGCCTTTAGGCTTTGACCCGCTAGTTTTAGTTTCATTGCTTACTCCTGTAGAATTGTTGATGGGAACATTAGATTGTTGCATAGTTGTTTGGTTTCTAGGTGGTGATGTGCTATGATCAGAACTAGCCAACGGTATATCAAAGGTAACACGCTTTTTCAAACTCTTAGATGAGGATGTGACCTTTCTATCTCGCATGTTGAGAATCTTGGGGCATGTACCTATGGCATATTCTAACAATTCTTGTGACCGTTTGGTGAGAAAACTAATGTCTGGTAATGTGTTATCAGAGGGTCTCACCATTCTATCTTCTTTAATGGTCTCACGGGTCATGTCAAGGCAATCCTTAAGGTGTCTAAGTTAATCACTATGGACTAACTCATTGTTCCTAAGGGGAAGCGGTATGTACACAGCCTCACATGCATATTTTTTACATTCACATACCTTTGAATTGACATTGTCACCTGCAATGACCGGCATTTTCCCTTTCACCTTGGTCTTTAGATTCTCAATTTAATTTAGCAAAGAAGTTATCTTTTCATTGGTTTTATCACGAGTGATCTTAATTGAATCATATAACTCTTTGTAATGTTGTTTTACTTTAGAATTTTCAGCTTGAAAACAATCATTTTCATATTTGAGCTTGTTGATCATGTTTTGAAGTTGAAAGTCCTGAGAATCTGCAGACTGTGGTTTATGGGTGTCGATCACATCATACATGGGAGATTTCAATTGGGCAATTTGAGCCCCCAATTTCCAAATCGTGTTCGTGTGAGCTTGAATTTTTTCATCCCATTTTGCTAATTCAAAATATGTATCAAATTCAGGAACATCAGAAGATGTCTTGGCCTTTGATATTTTAATCCTTTCTTCTAAATGTTGATATTTTAATTGTAAGTTAAGATTGTCAACTTCTAGTTTAGAAAAGTGCTTGACCATGTTGTCATGATCATCATTTTGAATTTTTTCATGTTGTTTTAAATTCTCCCCCTCAAGCTCAACAACACGATTTTGGAGAACAGTCAAAGCAATAGACATTTCATGAAATTGACAAGCATTTAATGTTGAATCTGTGGCAGTGTAGAACACATATTAAGCAATACATTTAGCAATCAAATTGTCATTCAGGATAAGAATGTTTTTCCTGGCTATCTCACTATGTTGAAGATCTATTGCAATTTGTTTTCCCTTATTTTCCACATTTTTAAACACCTCTTTCATTTCTTTCAGTTCAATTTCAAGGGACTGTTGTAAACCCTCAAAGTGTTCTTTGATAAGTTTAAAAAATGGGATAACTTCAGTTAAGAAACACTCTTTTGTAAGCTCAAAACCCCTTTCACCCTCAGTAATTCCCGTTGGCGTAATTCTCTTTTTGCATGTTTTATCAAAATCAGTGAACATTTGACAGAGGACATATATGCTAATAAGAGTTTTACATTGTGTAGGAAGTGACAACTGAACTACGCACATTGGTGTATTGGAGGGATACACCGTTGGGGTAGCAAACTTTTGGGGACTTTTGGCCTTAAGTTCATCAGCTTTCCTTTTCTCAACATCTAATGGCCAAAATACCTGCTCTGGTGTTAACTTAGTTTGAGGTGCAAAAACAGTCACACGGTTTTGTTCATAATAATCATGGGGTTTAACAATGGCACGGTGTTTAATGCACTTGGGATCCTTCATTTTATTATCAAATCTTTCTCTATTGGCATATTAAGATCATCCATTTCTTTATCAGACCAACTATTTGGGGGGGGGGCATGATTAGGTGTAAGCATAACCTTGGCATCATAAAGGGTAGGTTGAGAGGCACTAACACTCTTAAGGAAATTCGTTTTAGGTACACCTAAATCCTTGTCACTATGCTTATCCTTAAGTTTAATGTGCTTTTGAACCATATGAGTTGTTTATATGGTTTGGCCTTGCATGTATAACTTGTTTTCAAGCTTTTTTTTCAACTCCTTAAGGTTGGAAAATTCATTTAATAGTTTAGCTTCTTTTTCTTGAAATTCACCTTTTAGAACACTTAAACTCTCTTGAATTTCCAGTTTTTCCTTAACAACTTGATCAAGTTGATTTTGAACAGATTTTATTTCTTGTTTTAATGCTTCTTCCTTTAAATTATGTTCAGTTATGTATGCCCGCATTTGCCAATCCATCTTTTGTTCACGTTCGGTTAGCTCAAATTTTGCACGTTGTTCATAACACATTACTTGATCCTTAAGAATATTAATCCTAGTGATCAGAGTGTCATCAGGTGCATTAGCTGTGTACTCATCTAATTCACACACATTATCATCAAAAGGGGATGCATCACTTGATACAACAAATTCGGCGCTGTGCTTTACATATTGTTCATATGGGACAACATTGCTATTTCCCATATTGGCAATATCTAATTCTGCAACGTTTGTTTGTTGTGCTTCGTTATAAATCCTTAGTTCAAGCATCACATTATTGTCACAAACAACAGAAGACGTTCTACTAGATACGTCATAATTAATGATGTGATCCGATTGTTGCTCAGTTGGAATAACATTATTGTTCTCCAATTCAACCTCATTTGGTTCGCCAACATTAATTTGTCGTATATCGTTGAATGTCTTCGGTTCACCATCAATATTGCATTCATCATATAACTTCAGTACCTTAGATATGATGGATGATTTGGAGGGACTGGATTGTTGTGGTGCTGAGACATTTGATGATAAACAGAGTCAAAGGCATCATAATCATCAGCTTGGAATATGTTTGGATCATTAAGGGCTAGATCCTGGACTGGTTAATCATCCACATCAGCATCAAATGTATTCCCTTCATCCCCAGTAAGAAACGCCAAGTCTTCCTCATTCGGCATAGCTCCATTCTCTTGAGCTTGCATGAGCAACATTTTGTCCTTGAAGTAGTCTGAGTTCTGAGGACGTTTTGGCTGCGTACAGTTTCTTGCGATGTGACCCAGACCTCCACAGTTGTAACATTTGATTTTCCTTCCTTGTCCCTGATTAACATTCCCAATCCTGTTCTGCATATTGCGTCATGTAGCATTCCTTTGATTCACATTCTGTCTGCCCTGAACATTTTGTACCATCACTCTTCCATCTTCCACAATAGCCTGATTTCGTGGATTAGAGGAAGCCTTGAGTTGGTTGTTGGTCTGGGGAAGCGCAGCTCTGAAATGTTGGACGAGTAAAGACACTTGGTTGGAAAGATTGTCAATCATCTTATCAGTATGAGAATACCCTGAGTCAAGATGGGTGTTCAAGGCGGCAGGTGCTTGCAGTGATGATTGATCCACGGATGAAAAGGATTGATTACTCGGCAATATACTAGTCATGAATGCAAGTGAGTCATTAGTAGTTGTTGGATTGAGTTTTTCCCTTAATTGACGATCAAAAACTGCATGCTTCTCATGTTGTTGTAAGTAGGCAAACAACTGTTCATAGTTTGTATTTCTCAGTCCTTTGTTGAGCTTCACTGCAGTAACAAAGCGATCCCACTCGGGTGACATGTTGTTGACAAACTTAGAGTTGAGTTGGATGTTAGGCATTGTCATTCGGATCATTCTCATGTCATTAACAAGCTTGTGAAATTTGACATAGTAGTCTGTAATGTTTTCACCAGGATTCATCTTGAAATGCTCAAATTCATTATACAACTGAGACTTACGGTCTTCTTTGGTCAGCTCCGAGCCAGATAGAAGCATTTTGACATTGTCCCAAACTGCCTTTGCTTCAGTATTGAAGTTGATTAGCTTGTAAACATCTTTGGGTAAACCTTGTATCACAATGTTGGAAGCTCGAATATCTACATCATAGCGCTTCTTTTCAGCATCACTGAGGTCATTGTAAGTACGTGGCCTGTCAATTCCAAAGGTGGCGGTTCCATCATCAGCCGTGGAGATAACATCCCTGGTTGTACCCATCTGCAGTGGACCTTCATCAATTGATCGCAGAATGTTCTCACCATTTTCCTTACCCTGGCAATAAAGTCTGATTCTTTGTGCCCATGATTCATAGTCAGTCCTATCTAGCATAGGAGGTCGAGTATCGGACCCTGCAGCTTGAATGTCATCAGAAACAGTTGCCATGACAAAGTCTTCAAACGGGATTTTACAGCTCTTGTGACTTAAACCGATAAATCGATTCTTTCCCGGGATTTTACTAAAGTCAACAAAAGAAACCAAAATATGTACTCAGCGAGTTAGACTTAGAGTGAGATATCGGATGGGTCACAATTTGCACTAAGTGTCAAGTCGCGACAAGTCAAGTTACAATATATCCGATTGAAATAAGTCAAGTCGTAAGAATTAACTCACAACGTCATATCACAATCAAATTAATCGAAATGACTTAAGTTACAACAATTCACCAAATACAAATGATTAACCAATCACTAGAACCTCACCACTTAGTTAATCGCTAAAAAGGAGAGGTAATCGCTAGCTTGAGATAAGCGCTAGTTGGAGCAAACCGCTATCTTCAGGTAATCACTATTCTGAGGTAATCGCAGAGAGTAGTTAAACGCTAGACCTGGCAAGGTAAACGCTAGATGGAGCAAAACGCTATCTTCAGGTAAACTCAATCTGGAATTAACCGCTATCAGAGTAGCAAACCGCTAGATGAGGTAATCGCTAAAATTGGCAAATCGCTGAACTGAGTTAAACGCAGAAACTAACCGCTAACACTAACCGCTAACATTAACCGCTAACATTAACCGCTAGATCTAATCGCTAACCACAATAGTCCAAACCCGTCACTATCTAGCGTTTTGTCTGTATATCCCAACGTAGTAATCGCTAACGAGCTAACGCTAAATTATGGAGCTAACCGCTATTAAGAAAAACACCACAGAATAGGTAACCGCTAACAAGAACTCGACCCAAAATCAATCACAACTTCACACCAACGTATGATATAGCATATCCAATAGAAAAACTAAGTAGTTCTAACACCACTAATCACAAAAGTACACCCTTAACACATCATATAACACTAGAAAGATCAAACCAAGATGTTTTCAAAGAAAAACTCTTCTAACTAACAAAAAATCACAAAAACCACACCAAATCCGAATTTTCAGGGCCCTAAGATGAAACCTTGGCTCTTGATACCAATTGTAGGATACACACTAAGTCACAAACATGATGAACATGATGGTTATGTGGCGTTGGAATTAGAAGAGGAAGAAGAAAATGGGAGCCTTTAGAGAGAATGAGAGAAAAAGAGAATATTAGATTTCTAGCAAATGAAAGGTCCAACCCTCTCCCTTGGTGGGAGACGGGTATTTATACTTACAACATAAACGCCCACTCCCGGGCTGTGGATCAGGTATACAGTGGGTAAAGACCCGTCCTTCCTCCACGATGTTACTTAATGTAAACTACTACTAACTAAATATTATACTAACTACGAGCTATCATAATGCTATTACATCATTCGGGTGACCGAGTCTTCCATAGGAATATTTGTATTCCTAACAAGCTTTATAACAACAATATCACACATCATCATTCAACTTACCAAATAATAGGTAGTCAAATTGGCATTGCATATTCTATGCAAACCAATGTTTTAAAACCCGGTTAGACCTGACTGGGTTGAACCGGTTCCAGCAAAAAAAAGGGTCATATTAAGCTCAACTTCAACAACAAAATCAACATAATAAAAATAGATTTTCACTTATTCATTTCATCAAACACATGACATGCATATTTATAAAACTTACATTTCAGGATTTGCCCCCAAAACACTCCCCCAAATTACTGTAGCAAGTATAATGTGAGGGAATGCATAGTAGAACGCACAGGAAAACAATGTTTTGTTTTATATATATATATATATATATATATATATATATATATATATATATATATATATATATATATATATATATATATATATGGCATGGGTTAACGGAACGGAGGCTATTTTTGTTAGTAAAATGGGGCTACAAAAGTAGGTGTACTTGTTTTTGTTTTTTTTTGGTTACTTTTGTTTTTTTGTCGTTTTGTGCTTCTTTTTTTTTTAATGTATTTGTTTGTGTAATGTTTTGTTTTGTTTATTTGTTACGTTTATATACGTCTAATGCGTTTTTATTTAATTAACAACATCAACAATAGCACGTTAAATGTTTGAGTGGTATACGACTATAACAACAAATGTTATCATTCAATTAAACAACAACGTTAACACATTATTTAAAAACAACAACATCTACGACATATGAAGATTATTCATTTCATTTGAAAGATCATGTAGCCTTGCACCCGACTGACAAGCATGATCCTCAGGATTCCTTGCCAATTCTAACTCCATCTCCAGCGTCTTTATTCTTGTCATCAACAGCTTGTTTCTTGCTTCAAGCGCGTCAATCTTATTATCTTTCGCAACGCAGTTTGAGCACTGCGTTGAAGAAGAGGCTTGATTAAAGTACCTCCTTTCAAATTCATCTTTCCACATGAAGTATCGACACCCATAGTTAGTTGTACCTGGCTGTTACATGTTAAGAAAATTATAAGATATTTATTTTTAACAAACAAACTATTTACATAAGTAAGCAAACGTATGATTATTTACCACTGAATCAGGACATGCATAATACAGTTGACCACGAGTATCTGGTTTCCAGGACTGCCGTTCTATAATGAATCCTCTCTCACATCTACACAAGAAAGGATTTCTTCGTCCCACCTGACAAAAGAATTTGCATAATAATTTACAATATCAATCAATAATGTTATTTACAACATAAATCAGTAATCATTCACAATGTTTTGTCGGTGTAATTATTTACAACATAAATCAATAATTATTTACAATGTTTTGTCGGTATAATTATTTACAACATAAATCAGTAATCATTTACAATGGTTTTGTCGGTATCTCTATTATTTACAACATAAATCAATTATGCATTAGTCGATTTTGATAGAAATTTTCCCATTCGGTTGCAACTGGCTCTCTGAAAGTCCTCCATTGTGGGTGGATATGGGGAAGTGGAGAATCTCTGTCTAGCATCAGTAAAATGTAGTGAGCACCCACACGGGCAATCACAAGGGGGTCGGTTCCATGTGATAAGTTTGGCCTGGTAAAAAGTGGAAAGCATGTGTTCCAACCTTGGTCGGATATAAATACAACAGGCCGGTGAATTACTGAAGCGATAACCAGCCCCGTGATTGGCATCAGCGTCCAGCAATCATTAGGTGCGGGTCCATTGGACCAGTCTATTGTTGCAAGAACGTACTTAAGTACGTTCGCCTATGATAATCTAACTCTTGCAATAACATACGTCTGACTTCGGCCCACCTATTTTCGTTTTCAGTAAGACTGTGGGCAACGCACCGAAACCCACAATTTCCATCACCCAACACATTATGTATGCTTATTACGTGTGGACGGAAAATAAGTGGAATATCCTCAATAAAATAATTGCTCACACTATCTCCAGCATAAAATCTGTGGCGTAGACTTTCACCCGTGTAAGAACTATGTGTTGGAGGTTCTTTCCGCAAGTTCGGGACTTTTGTAGATCTTGAATTTGTACTTCTTCGGTGATCTACGATTGGTACTTCATCCAAGACAGGGACTTCATTCAAGTCCGGGACTTGCGTAGCCTTGCCCTTTTTGTCCTTTGCGCTCGGACGTCCACGGGTATTTTTCTGAATACCAGGTTCACGTGTGTTAATAGATTCAGGCTGGTATATCTCTTTCAACTTCGTTATCATCATCATCATCATGAGGTTCGCTGGAAGAGCCATCTTCTTCAGGCGGTGGCCTATTGATAACAGGCCACGGAACAGATAGGGTTCTCCAATAAATAGGAATTTCATCCAGTGGAATGGGGCGTCCTGAATTCATTAAAAGTGACTTATATAAATTACTGATAATAATGGGGAAAACAACTTGATAGTTATAAATTTAATATACTTACCATGATATGCATAGTATTGCATGATGTGAAAGCATGGTAGTCCATAAATTGACTGCAACTTATGGCTACAGGCATCTAGGGTGATTGACAGGCGGAGTTCTTTGAACATCTGATTGAAAGCATGCATGGAAACTTTATACAACAATTCTGAAAATAGTGGTATCTCACAATGATTTAGTTTCTCGTTGATGCTTCTATTAAAACTCTCTTTTATCGCATTTTCTTGCGAAATGAGAATCTTATCGACCGACCACAACAACCTGTCTAATTTGGACTGTGTGCCGTCCAAATATAATTTCAACAACGTGTGGTGAGCCTCAACTCTGCACGTTGTTGTCTGGCCGTATGAGTGATATTGGTCGGTAATATACGAGACAAACATGTGTGAGTATTGTCGCAGCCAGGTGTTATACAGATACTCACCGATATCTGAAAAAAAACAATGAATTAATAAAAGGTCCTTCGGGTGTTTTTTTATTAAAATAATAAAAACCAATGAATTAATAATTAAATACCCGCATGGTTGACCAATCGCTGTTGTAGGCATTGATAATGATGCTCGTACCTTTTGAATGTCGGAGCTTTTATCATCCAATCCCATCTGCGTTTAATATGCACATAGTCATCTCCACTGCATCTATTTTTGCAGTACTTAAGCAGATTTTGCTCTATATGCCATCGACAGAGTAAGTGGTGAGCGTTAGGAAATTCTGCTCTACATGTCCCAACCAACGCTAAATCTCTGTCAGTGACGATAACACGTAGGTAATGTCTTTCGTCTATGACATCCTTCACACGTTGCAATACCCATCGAAAATAATGCCCTTGTTCACTATTTATAAAGCTATACGCCATTGAAAATGTTTTATTTGTTGAAGTTACTCCAACAATTTCCAACAACGGAAATTTAAACATCGTGGTATTGTACGTGGAGTCCATCAGCATGATTTCAGCGAATGTACACCATATAGCATACGACGTGGGGTGCACAAAAAATAGCTCCTCAAGCTCGTTGTTATGCTCATTTACCCTCGGGTACCATGTATACCCTGAATCCATCAAATGAGAGTAAAGGACTTGAATTGGAGTTTTATCACCTACTCTGGCTCTCCGCATCTTATTTCGTGCGTTATATATAGTTCTAACGCTAGACACGTTATCCGGATTACGACCCTGTATTGTCGAAAGTATATTACGTGGTCGTACGCAATAATCTATCAATTCGTTGACCAAACCGTCCTCATCATTCTTTAATAGCATTACATATGGCACACCATGCAACGACTCTAGCATATCATGATTATGCGTATCATCCTTCACCCTCAAAATCCAATAATTTTGTGTTCGAATGTATTTCGCAACTAATCTGAATGGACAATTGGTTTTACATGTTTTGGTTTTCCGTTTTCCACTACCTTGAGGTTCATACTTCCCACCCTTTGTACACCTACAATTGACTTCGTTCATCTGACCATATTCTGATTTGGTTCTATTTTTAACAATTACAAAACCGAGCTCCCGAGCTATATTTTGCACCCACTCAGTTACTTGCTCGTGAGAACCGAAAACCTGAAAATACATAACATTTTTTATAACATACTTTTTTTAACTAATACTTTTATAACTAATTTTTTTAACAAAATAATTTTACATTTTTAAAACTACATTTTTACAACTTTTACATTTTAATAAATTTTATTTAACTTTTTTTTTACTAATGATATATATCTTTTTTTTACACAATACCTTTTTTTTACAAAATACCTTTTTTTACAAATATAACTTATACATTTTTATAACTTTTTTTTTTTTAGATTTTTACATTTTTAAAATTTATAACTTACATTTTTATTAAAACACTACACTTTACATTTTTATTAAAACAATACCTTTTTTTACACAATATTTACAACAAATAAAAAAAATAAAAATAAAACCGCGTTTAACGCGTATACACTACCCACCCCACACAATTATCTCTCTCTCTCACATTATGTGTGTGTGTGTGTGATAATCTCATTCTCTCTCTTTTCTCTCTCTGGTAAAAACGTTTAGATCTAACATTTTTAGATTTAAATCACTTGTTCTATGTTTGTGATCTGTGATATGTGATATTATGTTTTAGATTTTTAGTTCTAAAATATTTTGTTTAAACAACGATTTCAAAAAAAATTAGGGTTTGGGTTTATTGGTTCTGTGGTGGGTGATTATTGGATTATTTGAGATGTTTATGTGATTATTTGAGTTGTGTGTTGTTTAATTAAGCAGATCTATCTTAAAAATAAAAACGCCTAAATTTTAAAAATTAGGGTTTGAGTTTATTGGTTCTGTGGTGGGTGATTATTTGATTATTTGAGATGTTTATGTGATTATTTGAGTTGTGTGTTGTTTAATTAAGCAGATCTATCTTAAAAATAAAAAACGCCTAAATTTTAAAAATTAGGGTTTGGGTTTATTGGTTTTGTGGTGGGTGATTATTGGATTATTTGAGATGTTTATGTGATTATTTGAGCTGTGTGTTGTTTAATTAAGCAGATCTATCTTAAAAATAAAAAACGCCTAAATTTTAAAAATTAGGGTTTGGGTTTATTGGTTCTGTGGTGGGTGATTATTGGATTATTTGAGATGTTTATGTGATTATTTGAGCTGTGTGTTGTTTAATTAAGTGGTGGGTGGTTCTGTGGTGGTTGATTAAGTGTTGGTGGTTCTGTGGTGGGTGATTAAGTGTTGGTGGTTCTTTGGTAAGTGTTACTGCTTATGTTTAAGCATTTTGTGATGAATACATGTGGTTGTGGGTAGGTTAACACCTTGATCTGCCACCTTTGAGTGGTATGAAAACCTGCTCTGGCCTCCCCCCCCCCAGTCCACAGGCTCTAGTATATAGGATATTACGGCGATGATGATTTTAAAAAAAATTGATTTCGGCGTGGCATTTCCAAATGGACAACAATAAAAACTTGATTTTGCAACATTTGAAGTTGCAGCCATATATGATAATAAGATTTGCTTATGTGAATCTGCTTATAATCTGAGCCTAATGTTATTACCTCATTTGTGTAAAATCGTGAACTAGACATTTCGGCAGACTTGTGTACTTGTTGTGATACTCTGATTCTTGTGTTAACCCAACGGGGTCTACCCCAAATAGCTGCAGGCTAAACCTGCAAAGGGATGGGTTATAATGACGGGGGCTATATTTGTTATATTAACGGGGGCTATTTAGTAGGTGTACTTGTTGTGATACTCTGCTTCTTTGTGAGACTTGTGTAGCCCAGAATTGGTTAACACAACCCTTGTGTGAAACTGTTGCCCCTTGTGTGAAACTGAGTGTGGTTGAGTAGTGTTTGTTGTAATGGTTGTGGTACTTGTTGCCCCTTGTGTGAAGCTGAGTGTGGTTGAGACTAGTGAAACTGATTGTGGTTTGTAGCTGATTGTTACTTGTTGCCTTTGTGGTTTGTGATTGAGAGTTGGTTTGTTTATAATGGTTTGTAGTTTGTAGCAAGAATATTACTGTTGAGTTTGTGAGTTTTCCACATGCTT
The DNA here is from genome assembly GCA_030686995.1 of Artemisia argyi. Taxonomy (NCBI): domain Eukaryota; kingdom Viridiplantae; phylum Streptophyta; class Magnoliopsida; order Asterales; family Asteraceae; genus Artemisia; species Artemisia argyi. The sequence goes on from CM060705.1 coordinate 8,537,180, forward strand.
TTGATACCACTGTTCTTTGTGATTTGAGGGTTGCTTTGTTTATAGTGGAGGAAAGCTGCAAAAGCAAGAATATTGTTGTTTATAGGCTTGCGATATTACTGTTCTTTGTGATTTGAGGGTTGCTTTGTTTATAGTGCCGGCTTGTGATGCTTTTTACAGACTTCTGATACTTTTGAGCTTGTTTATAGTGCAGGCTTGCAATCTGCACTTGTGTTTGCGTGAATATATGGCGATGACGAATATTTGAGCCTATAAGGTGATGACGAATATTTCTTGTGTTTGTGTGAATTTGCACTTTGTGGTGTTTGTGTGAATCTGCACTTTGGACAAAAACCGGAAAATACTTGGACAAAGGTAATGACGAATGGTTTTATAAAAACCGAATGGCATGGCAAAGTGATATTTTTATCACTTTGCAACCTTCATTATCCTAGCCTTACTAAAAATCTGAGCCTATAAGGCGAGAGATGAGATTCCTGTAGACTACCAATTCTCCATAGATCTAGTCCCATCCCAACCATCCATTTCAATATAATCCAAAGGCTTAGATCAAATTTGATAATTACACATCAAGGGCAAAATAGACAAATATATAAACACAAAAAAAGAATCGGATTTCATTTCCCCCCCCCCCCCCCCAAAAAAAAATTAGGGCAAAAACACACACACACAAAAAACACTCTCCGATTCAATTCTGATTCCATAAAAACACGGATTCCATTCCGATTTCACTCCGATTTCATCTCCAAAAATCACGATCTGAGATCTTAATCGTTTAAAATCGTTGATTTTGATTGACTTTTTGTTCGATTGAACCATAAATCACAAGGAAACTCGTAAAAAATGGATGATAATCAGGTAAACGAAACAAATTTAGTTGATGTTCAAGTTACTAATGCTGAAAATCGTGTGGTGGATTCTGAGATCGAGGTTATGGATGAAGCTGTTGATTATCCAGATGCACACCATGTGTTTGATGAAATGCGTTTGTGATAATCATATGTGATTTTGAAGCAAAATCACATGTGATTCTGTAACAGGTAATTCATATGAGAGGTAAGCACCCATCTTATATCGTTATCTGTTTCATACTTGCTGTAGTTGTTGTCGAGAGTACGAACTCTAAAAATGTTTTTCATTGGTTATTACCAAATCACATTGTAGAAGGTAAAAAAAATGATCAACATAATTTAATCTAGACGAATTGGAGGTCTGTAAAATGGGAAAAAGAATTTAATTACGATCATATTATTAATCCCTTCTTACATATACTGGGGTAATTATTAGGTAAAACTTGGAGAACTTGGGGTCTGATAGATTGTTAGTAAATTTAACCTGAGAAGTTAACACTAATGAGAACATAAGCATACATGACCATCAATTATCCCAAGCTTTCATCTACTACTGTTATTTATAGGAGAAAGGCTCATCACAAAATCTTTGTCAGCAAGTTATATAGAGGAAAGTGTTGAATATATGCCAAACAACACATTTTGGCTCTGTATATATGTACCCTTACTATAGTCAATCTATTTTGCTGGTTAGTGATACTAGACGCATACTTCTGCTTCTGACTTCCATAATATGTCTTTTTAATATATAAAGTTGGCTCCAATAACGAACCTTTAAAATATAGGGTTGTCTTGCACTAGCTCTTTAACTGTATCCCAAAATTACTGTTGAGAATTCATTCTGAAACCCTTTAATTCATTTTGTCTGCTATTTGAATATCTTTAATTTGCTTCATCAAAGAAACTTTCCTGATATAGATTAAAAGATGTGGGGAGATGGCGCGCAAACTATGGTTTTTTTTTCCTTGTGACAATGGTTACTCAGTTGAGGACCTTATAATTCAACTCAAAGAATGTGAAAATGTAGCAGTTATCCTCTGTTAAAATAATCACATGTGATTTTGATATAAATCACATGTGATTCCGGCATAAGTATTACTTTTATTTACTTTTTTTGTTCTGTAATAAGGTTCTGCACTTCTGCGTTCTCTTGAAGATGGATCAGTGGAATGTACTTGCACACATTTTCTTCGGTTCAGATTTCTATGTGGAAGAGAACATGTCGTTGAATCCAAAATTTTCCATATATGTGATTGATGATATTTATGCAATTGAGAAATCTAAAGATACCAGGGTCAAAAATGCATCTGGGCTCTAAACAAAGATGGTGTGAAAGGACCACGTAGAATGAATGGAAGAGAAATAGCACTTTAAGCAAGAGCTAAGCCAAGAAAAAAAATTTGGATGCTTTGGGGAGAAGACTAACGAGCACACCAAATCTACATGTCCGTTAACTCTAAATTCGTTGCAAAATAAATTGAAAATGGCTAAACAAAGTGGCTAATGCTTCTTGAATTTCATACTTTTTTTAATATTTGGTTTTTTCATTTTTCTTTTGAACTTCTGCAAAAGTGTTATATGGATTTTAATTCGAATATACGGAATTTTACTTTAATATAATTTTGTTTGATGTTCTAGCAGATTTGGTATTACACTAAATAAAATCACTTGTGATTCATCTCAAAATCACATGTGATTCATGTCAAAATCACATGTAATTCATCTCAAAATTACATGTGATTCATCTCAAAATCACATGTGATTGTTGTTGAATCACATGTAATTTATTACTCCTGTTTTATGTGACTTCTAAATTCAGTTATATCAGATTTTGTAACAGATTTTATTAGCACTTCAAGTTAGATCTAAGCAGAAAAATAGCAATTCAAGCTAGATCTAAGCAGAAAAAGAAATGTGGATGCTTTGAAGCACACCAAGACTACATGTCCATGAAATCCAAAATATACTACAAAACTAGCAAAAATTGCTTCTGCTGAACAAGCGGCTAGAATTGATGCAGGTGAACAGGCGATGAGAATTGATGCAGCTGAACAAGTGACTAACGCTTCTTAAATATCATACTTTGTTTAGATTTGGTATTTTCTTTATTTTTGTTGCACCGTTGGAAAAGTCTGATGCGGATCTTAATTCAACTATATTTAATTGAATATTTTTTGTTTGGTGTTCTAGCAGATTTGATATTTTTAACTTAATATAATTCAAGTTGTAAAGTTACATCACTAAATCACATGTGATTTGTGAACAACTCGCACGTGATTTTGAAAAATCACATGTGATTTTAAAAAATCACATGTGATTTTAAAAAATCATAAGTGATAATGTGTGATTCAAAGAAAAACGTTGTATTTTCATGTGTAACCATTACTTTTTGGATGTTATACCATCTTTAATATCCGAAAAAATTAACTTGAAAAAGTGATTTGAAGGATAATCTGCCATGGTTGATTCACAGCATTGTATGCTATAAAAGTGTGAGTGTATATATATATATATATATATATATATATATATATATATATATATATATATATATATCATGTGATTTTTGAACAAATCACATGTGATCTATATTTAAAAACTAAACCATCAGATTATGACATTTAGAAAAAAAAAAAAAAAAAAAAAAAAAAAAAAAAAAAGAAAAAAAGAATACAGATATTAAAACATTCATCAAAATAGCAGGTAAAATCCATTTCATACTTATAATGAGATACTAGCATTAGCTTTACCAAAAGACTACCATCAGTACTTGTTCAGTACTACATCAGTACTACGACCATCAATAATTACCAAAAGACTACCATCAACATATAAACTTGTTCAGAAAACGAACTAAAAACATAAAACAATAGGTATCCTTTCACAATAGCTGGCGCCTTAGCCTGCACCTTGTCCGAAACCACACCAACTACTAGTTTATCCTTCACAATAGTCGATGCCTTATCCTTTACCACATCAGCCTGCACATTATCTGTAACAATTCGCATTTTTCAGGATAATTACTATTCCCGGAAAATTTCACTATTCACTTTTACTATTCATTTTTCCCGAAAATTTTCCCGAAACTTGATTTTTGTTTCTTGGCCTCGAGTGATAAATCATTTTCATGACAAATTAAAAGTTTGACATTCATAAGCTCATTTTCGTGAAAGTTATTAAGGAATTACACGTTTTAGGGTAAAACGTCATTCAGAAATTCTACGCACAACGAAACTCGACCGCGTTAAGTGACCCCGCATCGGAAAAATGTTTGACACACTCATGATTTATTTGAGAATTAATCGTGACTGAGAAAAACATGACCAAAAATAAGCATCGGCCGTGAAAAACTGGAATTTTCAGTTTTAAGCGTTTTTACTCAGCCGTAACCATAGCCTATACCTGCATAGCATTTCTAAGACGATTTAAGTTTTCAACTTATTTGAAAAAGTCAACATATTTTTCCCTCCTCCTTTGACCAAAAATCATTCCTTAATTTTATAAGTCATTCGTTGATTTTTAGGCTTACGGTTTTATGTCTAAAAGACATTAAATACTAACCGACACTAGACTGAGCCCAGTCTAGACATTGTAAGTCATTTTAAATCATTATTATCATATTAGAAAAGTAACATTTTACTTTTCTCAATTTTACACAATATTCGTACGTTTTACGTATTACGTGTTTTAGACCTGTGTTTCTAGTTTTAGCAGGGTTTGAGCACCCCAATGGAACCTACCACTCATTTTATATTTTATTATGGAGTATATGGGCAAGTTTAGTCATTCTTCCAAGTTTCACATTTTTACGATACCCGGTTTTACGTTTAGTGGCTTAACAACTTACGGTTAGCGATTAACGGGACCAAAACTCACTCCATAAATCAAGATAATATCAAAATGACCAACCAAGTCATCCATATAACCATATGGACGAAATTTATGCACATCACCATGCATTGGTGGCTTGGTGATGAGCCTTGGAAAGTTTTGTGGTCAAAATACTTACAAGTATAGAATTTCTAGGTTTCATGTGTTACATTTTGAACCATGTATTAGTATAAACCTAACCTCTTCATCCTAGTATAAATATAAGCTCATTCCTCTTCATTTTAATACCAAAAATCCAGCCATATGTATATTCCAAGAGAGATTCATCTTTGATTTCAAGCTACAAAGTTTATATCATTGTTGAAGCTCTTGTAAAGTTTCACATGATCCTTGTACTAGTTTTCTCATTCTTTTGGTGATCTTCCATCCACACAAGAAGTGTTCTAGTAGAGACTTCAAGTGCCTTCTCAAGTAGTCACAAGTTGGTGTCAAGAGATTAGAGAAGTTGGAAGCTAAAGATACTAGTTCAATCAAAGTCCTAATCCTTGTTCTTAACTTCCTTTCTTTAGAAAGCCCAAAGTTGTAAGCAAAACCTAATACACTTCCTTGCTTAAATATCATAATCATGTTATTTACATATCATTCATGCTATATATTGTCTTGTTATCATGTCCATGATGTATAAAAATGAGTAAAACAAGTTATTATAAATGATTGTTAACTTATGTTATTTAAATAAGTAAAATAGTGACTTTCTTAGAGAACCACGACCAAAATAGTACAACTATGATATTGGACACTTACTTACTGACTAAAGAGGACCTAACAAGGAAACCATAGCAATTTGAACCACCTAAAACGAGTACACGAGTCAAAAGTTATGACCATTTGAAGTTACCAAAACTTTGCGGCAAAGCTGCCAAACACCTTCTGTTACAGAAACTTTAAACACGCAAAAAGAGGCATTTCTGGTCCGATTCATCAAAAAGTTAAAACATGAAAGTTGTCCGGAACGACGTTTTCGTTTAGGAACCAAGAAGCTCGAGCCTTGAAAACGCTTTCTGAGTGAGATATTTCTCAGTTTCTTAACAGCTATTTACATATATATATATATATAAGTCACTATATTATGGTTATACTTTAAAAGGAACAAGAGGTCTTATGACCTATAATCAAGACCACCACCATGGCTAGAGCCAAGGTTGTGTCTCATGACCTTGGAACAAGGACCAAAGGTCATGGCTAGGCCATGACTTAATGACCATACAAATTTACTTAGGCGAAAACATGAAACAAGGAATTGGCGATAATTTGAACAAGCAATTTGGATCTACTTCACTTAAAAAGGAACCATGAGATATTACAAGGAAAAATGGTCATACAAGACTTATAAAACTTCCCCTAATAACAATCTTCATGTACTAATAAACTTTCCTAAGTTTATTCAAATATCGGACATGTAACTTTTCGGATCAAAACTTATATCTATATATTTTATCAACTACTACAATAGTAGGGAGCCTCATGTGAGGAGTTCATTATGTAAGCCATCGAGATAAGTTGTGGATTTACGAATTAAAGTGTCCTGGCTCCTCGAACGCTTACTAACATGACTTCTGGATTATGTCAGCCCGAACGGTAGTAAACGATATATCAAAACATACATGTTTCATGAATCTTTTCTTTCAAAGACTTACAATATACATCATACCACATCATGGACTAGATGCAAGATATATATATAGGCACTTATTCATATTCTTTACTTCGAGCCTAAGTCGCAACATTCTATTATAGGTTGCTCGTAGAAACCTTCGCGATTCGACCATCACATTCACTACTCACTACATAACTTAAGGTGAGTTCGTAGCCCCACTTTCTATTGTTTAACTATTTTACAAACCCATGGGGGGAATACATGCTATTATTTTTCTACTCGAACACAATGCTTTCTAATGTATGCTTCCCGACTATGTTTTATTGTCACTAAGTAACGATTGCCATGTTCGAAGTCCCTATATCATGAACCATTAGTCACTACCTATAGTGAGCGCGAATATTGTGAATAGATCTATTGGGATTGACGGATCCCATTTGTGTTGAACAACGATGAGTTCACACAAATGCACTATATTTGAGATTTAGCGGTATAATGGCAAAAGTACCTTGATAGGGCTTCTATAATGCCAATTTGTTGGTTCGATGTTAATGTTTTGGTTGCATGAGCTTAGTGAAATAAATAACGATTTTGTTTTCTAACTATGAGTGTGAGTCTATAGCTCACACTACGATTATTGTGTTCAAACGATTTAACTAAACTCTACGAATTCCACTTAACCTTTGTGTTGACCTCTCAAGCATGTATTTCAGGTTCATGACGATAAAGGATGGTACGGAAGGGCACGGATATTCAAGAGGGCTATAAATTTTTACTATCATTCAAAGACTTAATTAATGTAATTTGTAAACATGGAACCATCTGGGACCTCATTTTGTAATCTCTGATATTTATACAATTCGAATGATAAATCTTTTAAAACGACTCAATTGGAGTTCGTTTTTTATTATTGTGACTATTGTGCCGTCAAGTAACACCCAGTTCGAATTCCGCTGCATCCATGAATTGGGGGTGTTACAGATTGGTACCAGAGACATGGTTATAGAGAAACGGGTCTAATTGAGACCTAAACTATAACCACAATTACAAGCAAAAACATTTTATAGCCTTCCGATCTTCGTGCCTTCCATCCTCCAGACGATTATGGACTTATTATGCAAGTTAGGCTACATAAACATATTAGTATATTGCTATATATATGCTTGCCATATGTTGAGCACTCCCCATAAACGATAGAATTATATTAACATTGTAATTCTTCTTATAGAAATCATGTGTGTACCCACTTCTCCCGATTATGTGCCCACTCTACCTAATAACTTCCAAGTCTTACCACCCTCACCCGAGTTCGGATTTGACTTCGTAAATGCCTTCGCTTCTGATGACGAAGAAGAACCTTTCGAAGATTCAACCAACGAAGAAGAGGATGAACCAATGCCAACTAATTTTGCGATGAATATTTCTAATTATTTTGTACAAAATTGGGTTGAGGCAGACTCCGAGGAGGATAATGAGTATGAATATGTACTAGAGCCATTACCACCACCACTGTCACTTCCCTTCGATATCCCTACATGTGATGATTTGGATCACTCATTATGGATCGTACCTCGACCACCATTGATCCAACAAGAAAGTCGACATGAAAACTACAGCTTCTCAAACTTCATCGATTCGTACCTCTATGACACACTAAACCAAGAAGTTGCCGATTAATCAGAGCTGCTCGGACCTTCTAACCCACAATAGACTAGTGTGATGATACTAGTTAACTTTTGTACTACTAAACTGATTAGACTCAGTTAGTAAATGTTACGAAATCTATGTAATAACTAGCGATAGTAAAAACGTTGTAATTACTAAACTGAAAGTATCAGTTAGTAAATTTTGAAGAAGCTTGTAATAAGTTTCGATTTTGTAAATCAACCAACGTTGTATGAATAAAACTCTTGTTTTATACTATCATGTGTTATGCCTTTAAATCTTCAACGTAATTATTCTATCATTTCCTATCAAAAATCATGCTTATTTCACAACTCTCTACTCACGACGTATCTTTTGAACAATAGAATCATGACGCCAAAGAAGAAGACACCATCAGCAATGACTCAAGCTGCTATTCGCAAACTAGTTAAAGATAGTGTAAATGCAGCACTCACAACTGAACGAGCAGCCATAGCAGCAGAAGCTGCAGCAGCCACTGAAGCCGCTACAGCTGCTGATGCTGCAACAGCCGCTGAAGCCGCCATAGCTGTGGAAGTTGCTAGAGCTGCAGAAGCTGCCCGAATTGCCACAGCCACACTTAACACTAGAGGACCAAACCCAACTAGTCCTCTAGTGATAAATGTTGATTCGGTACCTAAGGGTTGCTCATTCATATCCTATTTGAAATACGAACCCACAAAGTTTAAGGGTACAGAAGGAGCCGTAGGTTTGACCCGCTGGTTTGAGAAAGCGGAGTCGGTATATTTGGTCAACAAATGCACCGAGAATGATAAAGTTCAATGTGCCACCGGTCCACTATTGGATGAGGCATTATCATGGAGGAATTTAGTATATCAACCAATGGGTGTCGAAAATAATTATAAGCTTTCTGGGGATAATATGAAGAAAGAATATTGCCCTCGCAGTGAAATGCGGAAATTAGAAGTAGAATTCATGAACCATGTTGTTAAAGGAACCGACATCCTGACTTACAACCGTCGATTCCAAGAATTGAGGATACTATGTCCAACAATGGTTTCAACAAAAGAAAAATTGTTGGAACGGTATATCTGGGGACTCCCACCAAGCATACAAGGGAACATGATTACGTTTGGTCCCAAAACACTTGATGAGGCTACGCGGATGTCTCGCAGCCTCATGGATCAAGTGGTGTGTACGGCAGAAACCCGAAAACAAAACAACACCAACAACTCCAACTACCGTAACAACAATAACAATAGGAACAACAACAACAAGCGACCATGGGATGGTAACCATGGAAGTAACAACAACAACAACAACAACAACAACCAAACCCGAAACAACAACCATCACAATCAGCAAAACAAAAGACAAGGAGCCGCGACGGCTTATGTTGCAGCACCAGCCGGAGGTAAATACGTTGGTACTCTACCACAGTGTACCAAGTGCAACTACCATCATGCAGGTCCCTGCCCGGCCAAGTGCAACAAGTGTCAAAAGCCCGGACATCTTGCCAAAGATTATAGAGGCAAGGGTGTAGCTACTGGGGCTAACACTCAGCCGATAGTTATATGCTTCAGGTGTGGAGAAAGTGGACATTACAAGAATCGATGTCCCCAAAACCAAGGTCAACAAGTTGAAGACAACCAAGGGTGAACATATATGATAAGAGGAGAAGGAGCTTATCAGAATCTCAACAACACTGCAGAACAATGAAGTTTAGAACTTAGCAGTCATATTTATTAATGCACTCTGTTGTACTACGTGTATGTCATCCCTAGTAATGGGAGTTTTATGACTTAAGAATATTTACTGTTCAATAAACAACTCTTTGTGATAATTCTCATCTATTGTACTTTCTATCTCCAAACCAATTTGATTGTTTAGCAAACTATTACCATTCTATGAGATTTACCCAGTTATCTTATAAACCATTCAACAAATTTTACTTCAAGCTATTTTGTTATCACTTCATTGTTTCACATCATTTTACTCCAAGATATTCTACCACCATCTTAGAAAAATCACTTCGTTGATACCACCCTATAAATCAATATCATGCCTTCATTTCCAACTTTCATCACAAACCACTAAATCTCAACATACCAAAATGAAGAACACAAACCTTCTTAACCTTCTCACCATCATCATCTTCACAACCCTTAATCCCACAAGCTCACTTTCTGATCTTGATGCACTTTTAAAGCTCAAATCATCCTTAGTTACACCACAAGCACTCTCATCAGCTTTACGAAATTGAATACCATCTAAAACTTTTAGGAAAAACAATACTACGTAACTAAACCGAACATCACATTATCGGTCCTAAATTATACATAGCCTGATCACCTATGTCTAATTCAGGAGGGATCATGTTATGCTGGGAGCAGTCACCTGTATGTTTTCTTAGAAACAAACTTCTCATAAGTAACCTCATCCTACGTCATACACTGAAACGACAAATCAAACTACATCACTCTAATTCTCTTAAGTAACCACACCTCTTCATCGACACCACTCCAACATATAACACACACAGAACTTCGGGACGAAGTTCCCCGTAAGCGGTAGAGACTGTAACAATTCGCATTTTTCATGATAATTACTATTCCCGGAAAATTTCACTATTCACTTTTACTATTCATTTTTCCCGAAAATTTTCCCGAAACTTGATTTTTGTTTCTTGGCCTCGAGTGATAAATCATTTCCGTGACAAATTAAAAGTTTGACATTCATAAGCTCATTTTCGTGAAAGTTATTAAGGAATTACACGTTTTAGGGTAAAACGTCATTCAGAAATTCTACGCACAACGAAACTCGACTGCGTTAAGTGACCCCGCATCGGAAAAATGTTTGACACACTCATGATTTATTTGAGAATTAATCGTGACTGAGAAAAACATGACCAAAAATAAGCCTCGGCCGTGAAAAACTGGAATTTTCAGTTTTAAGCGTTTTTACTCAGTCGTAACCTTAGCCTATACCTGCACAGCATTTCTAAGACGATTTAAGTTTTCAACTTATTTGAAAAAGTCAACATATTTTTCCCTCCTCCTTTGACCAAAAATCATTCCTTAATTTTATAAGTCATTCCTTGATTTTTAGGCTTACGGTTTTATGTCTAAAAGACATTAAATACTAACCGACACTAGACTGAGCCCAGTCTAGACATTGTAAGTCATTTTAAATCATTATTATCATATTAGAAAAGTAACATTTTACTTTTCTCAATTTTACACAATATTCGTACGTTTTACGTATTACGTGTTTTAGACCCGTGTTTCCAGTTTTAGCAGGGTTTGAGCACCCCAATGGAACTTACCACTCATTTTATATTTTATTATGGAGTATATGGACAAGTTTAGTCATTCTTCCAAGTTTCACATTTTTACGATACCCGGTTTTACGTTTAGTGGCTTAACAACTTACGGTTAGCGATTAACGGGACCAAAACTCACTCCATAAATCAAGATAATATCAAAATGACCAACCAAGTCATCCATATAACCATATGGACGAAATTTATGCACATCACCATGCATTGGTGGCTTGGTGATGAGCCTTGGAAAGTTTTGTGGTCAAAATACTTACAAGTATAGAATTTCTAGGTTTCATGTGTTATTAGTATAAACCTAACCTCTTCATCCTAGTATAAATATAAGCTCATTCCTCTTCATTTTAATACCAAAAATCCAGCCATATGTATATTCCAAGAGAGATTCATCTTTGATTTCAAGCTACAAAGTTTATATCATTGTTGAAGCTCTTGTAAAGTTTCACATGATCCTTGTACTAGTTTTCTCATTCTTTTGGTGATCTTCCATCCACACAAGAAGTGTTCTAGTAGAGACTTCAAGTGCCTTCTCAAGTAGTCACAAGTTGGTGTCAAGAGATTAGAGAAGTTGGAAGCTAAAGATACTAGTTCAATCAAAGTCCTAATCCTTGTTCTTAACTTCCTTTCTTTAGAAAGCCCAAAGTTGTAAGCAAAACCTAATACACTTCCTTGCTTAAATATCATAATCATGTTATTTACATATCATTCATGCTATATATTGTCTTGTTATCATGTCCATGATGTATAAAAATGAGTAAAACAAGTTATTATAAATGATTGTTAACTTATGTTATTTAAATAAGTAAAATAGTGACTTTCTTAGAGAACCACGACCAAAATAGTACAACTATGATATTGGACACTTACTTACTGACTAAAGAGGACCTAACAAGGAAACCATAGCAATTTGAACCACCTAAAACGAGTACACGAGTCAAAAGTTATGACCATTTGAAGTTACCAAAACTTTGCGGCAAAGCTGCCAAACACCTTCTGTTACAGAAACTTTAAACACGCAAAAAGAGGCATTTCTGGTCCGATTCATCAAAAAGTTAAAACACGAAAGTTGTCCGGAACGACGTTTTCATACAGGCAAAAAGAAGCTCGAGCCTTGAAAACGCTTTATGAGTGAGATATTTCTCAGTTTCTTAACAGCTATTTACATATATATATAAGTCACTATATTATGGTTATACTTTAAAAGGAACAAGAGGTCTTATGACCTATAATCAAGACCACCACCATGGCTAGAGCCAAGGTTGTGTCTCATGACCTTGGAACAAGGACCAAAGGTCATGGCTAGGCCATGACTTAATGACCATACAAACTTACTTAGGCGAAAACATGAAACAAGGAATTGGCGATAATTTGAACAAGCAATTTGGATCTACTTCACTTAAAAAGGAACCATGAGATATTACAAGGAAAATGGTCATACAAGACTTATAAAACTTCCCCTAATAACAATCTTCATGTACTAATAAACTTTCCTAACTTTATTCAAATATCGGACATGTAACTTTTCGGATCAAAACTTATATCTATATATTTTATCAACTACTCATGTGAGGAGTTCATTATGTAAGCCGTCGAGATAAGTTGTTGATTTACGAATTAAAGTGTCCTGGCTCCTCGAACGCTTACTAACATGACTTCTGGATTATGTCGGCCCGAACGGTAGTAAACGATATATCAAAACATACATGTTTCATGAATCTTTTCTTTCAAAGACTTACAATATACATCATACCATATCATGGACTAGATGCAAGATATATATATAGGCACTTATTCATATTCTTTACTTCGAGCCTACGTCACAACATTCTATTACAGGTTGCTCGTAGAAACCTTCGCGATTCGACCATCACATTCACTACTCACTACATAACTTAAGGTGAGTTCGTAGCCCTACTTTCTATTGTTTAACTATTTTACAAACCCATGGGGGGAATACATGCTATTATTTTTCTACTCGAACACAATGCTTTCTAATGTATGCTTCACGACGATGTTTTATTATCACTAAGTAACGATTGCCATGTTCGAAGTCCCTATATCATGACCATTAGTCACTACCTATAGTGAGCGCGAATATTGTGAATAGATCTATTGGGATTGACGGATCCCATTTGTGTTGAACAACGATGAGTTCACACAAATGCACTATATTTGAGATTTGGCGGTATAATGGCAAAAGTACCTTGATAGGGCTTCTATAATGCCAATTTGTTGGTTCAATGTTAATGTTTTGGTTGCATGAGCTTAGTGAAATAAATAACGATTTTGTTTTCTAACTGTGAGTGTGAGTCTATAGCTCACACTACGATTATTGTGTTCAAACGATTTAACTAAACTCTACGAATTCCACTCAACCTTTGTGTTGACCTCTCAAGCATGTATTTCAGGTTCATGACGATCAAGGATGGTACGGAAGGGCACGGATATTCAAGAGGGCTATAAATTTTTACTATCATTCAAAGACTTAATTAATGTAATTTGTAAACATGGAACCATCTGGGACCTCATTTTGTAATCTCTGATATTTATACAATTTGAATGATAAATCTTTTAAAACGACTCAATTGGAGTTCGTTTTCTATTATTGTGACTATTGTGCCGTCAAGTAACACCCAGTTCGAATTCCGCTGCATCCATGAATTGGGGGTGTTACATTATCCTTAACATTACCAGCAGACTTCACAACATGACTAATGGTAGGATTAAATTCAGACAACAACTTCGGATTCAACATTTGATAGCCAGGTTTAATTGAATGAATTATATCCCTCGTAATCCACTTACTCCTAGGAGAACCACTACCAATAACGTTAGCTTTATGAGCATCTAACATCAAACAATATATATATATATATATATATATATATATATATATATATATATATATATATATATATATATATATATATATATATATATATATATATATATCATGAGTAACACATATACTTTATTAGTAAGTTCTTATATCCAAAATAACACTAACAAATTACATGTGATTCATCACTAACTCATGTACTTTAATAATCAATAATTATCCTTCACATGTTGAATAACCTAACACATCATCAATTAATATACACAAATCGTAGGGTTGTAATCGTAGGCTAAATCACGTGTGATTATCACAGTCTCATTTCATCAAACATATAGTGTACATCAAAAACCATAACAACAACTACCAAAATAAGCAACAAAAAGCTAAAAACCTAAATAAGCAACATCTACTACTTGTATCCAAAATAAGCAATAAATAATCAACAAAATAAGAACATCTATTGATAATATAAAAAACAAGCAACAAAACCTTAAAAACCTAACTAAGCACCAAAATAAGCAACATCTATTTATTATAAAATGCTAATAACAATACCAAATCCACCATAGAACTACCACCAACAACCATCAACAACTGTCACCATCAAACACCAAACCCAGCACCAAACCCTCAAATAAATTACAAATTACCAGAAATGCTACAATGACAGAAGTTACAACTGTGGCACAGCAGTTACAACGGCGGTTACAACAACCCTTGCCGCAACAACAACATCTCCCCGTGGCTGGGAAAAAAAAGATGATACATGCAATGGTTCACTTTTGGATTGTGCTACTTCTTCTTGTACATCCATTATTTAGAAGATATTTTGTTAATTTTGCATTTGATTTTGATAGAAAAAAGTTAGGGTTTGATTTAGGGATGGGGGAAAGAGGTTGGTGAGAGAGAGAAATAAATGATGAGTGTGTGTTATAAAATAAAAAAATGAAGGAGATGTGAATGACCCCAACGGGGTGTATTACTTTTAAATGTGTAGTTACAAATTTGCCCTTCAGTAATTAATAAAATTAAAATAGCAATTAATCTCAGCCATTAGATGATAAAATGATGGATGGTTGAGATCAACCGGTTTGATCTTTAGCAAAAAATGGTTATATACGGAACTTTTGTCTATAAGGCGATGACGAATATTTCTTGTGTTTGTGTGAATCTGCACTTTGTGGTGTTTGTATGAATCTGCACTTTGTAGTTTTGTGTGAATCTGCACTTTCTGGTTTTGTGTGAATCTGCACTTTGGACTTAAAGACTTGGACAAAAAAGAAAAAATAAATAAATAAAGATATTACTTGTCTTTTAAAGACTTAAAAGACTTTGAAAAAAAAAAAAGAAAAAAAAAGAAAAATACAACTAAAAGACAAAAACAGTAAAAAAAAAGTACACTTTGCAGGTTTTTTAGCCTGCAGCTATTTGGAGTAGACCCCGTTGGGTTAACACAACCCTATATATATATGGCCCACGTTATAAAGACGGGGGGGGGGGGGGGGGGTGCTTTTGTTATATTGACGGGGGGTATTTTTTTGCTTTTTTTATTTTTATAATTTTGTTTATATCAAAAAGCTATACACCTGTAAGTCCTAAAAAGAAAATATAAAGTTTAATATGTCAAACGCTTAAAACTGTCAAAAATACGGAACATAAACTGACAAAAAACTGTGCTGTACTAAAAATAAAGGGGGAAAGTGGAAAAAGTCAAAGGGGGCAGGGTGGGTCACCCCCGTCCCGTTAACAGTACCCTATATATATATATATATATATATATATATATATATATATATATATATATATATATATATACTAGCTTCAAGACCCGCCCGATGGGCGGGCTAGCTCCATTAGTTTATTTCAATTTATATTAATAAAATAAAACATCAAAATACCATACGAATACGCATTCAATTTTAAAAAAAATGCATAAGAGGTCAAAATAATGTATACTAAAATACGACTAAATAAAAAAGCGTCTAATACAGATAAAATAAAAAAGTAATATGTTTAGAGATGATGCAACACTTCTTTGTAGACAACGTTAGGCGTTTCATCGGTGTAGTTGTCATTTCTATCACAACTTTCACACTTGCATTCTCAGCAACTGATGCGCCTTATGCTCGGTTTTATACCATACTATAGCATACCATACTATATAGTATATCGTAAATTCAAAGAACCTTGTTCATGAACACCAAGATTTGCATTTGATTGTATCACGGATCCTCCTTGACACATTAGATTATTGTTACAAAAAGATTCTGTTTACTTAAACAACAACTTAACGAATTCTAATAACATCAAGCAGTGGATCAATCGGGTTCGCATCTTCCGTATACCTTTAGCCCAGTATTTCGTGCACCATTTTGTCCAAAAAGAAAGTTGTCACTTGTCAATCATAAGTATCCCACCATTCGCATTATTTCAGCTTCAAAATCCATCAAAATTCCATGTGGGGCGTGTCGTCCACCAGAGGCACATTTATAAACAATCTTTTAGACGTTTTTGGTCCGGATATGGAATACATAAACTCTTTGAAGACCTTCACACTTTCACAGTTTGCTCTGCAATCATGAGAAAATTGATAAATAATCAAATAGAATAAAATGTACTAAAGTAAAGGGTGATCAAGTGGCATTTTAATTATTCACATTTGCCGCTTAAAAGTTTGTTAAAGAGTGTAAATGCAGTTGCTTATTTTTTTCCTAATCTCATTACGTTGGATCAGAATAAGCATTTTTAATAAGTAAGCAAGCAGGAAGATGTCATTTCAAAATTCTTGTTTGAAATAAGCATATGTTCAATAAAAAAAAGGAAAAATAGGCTTCTTATCTTATAAACATTTTGCAGACTAAGCGCAAGTGTTTTGATTACCTTATAATAACAATAACAATAACAATAATAAAAGGAAAAATAGGCTTCTTATCTTATAATCTTATATAAGCCAATAAATCACAAAAATAAAAAAAATAAAAAAATAAAAAAAAAGGTTATTACATAAGCTCATAAGCTTAAGCTTATCCAAATACTGCAAGCCTGCAACGGGCTTATTTTGACTATATCATCTGATAAGCCCCATAAAAGAGCTAAGACAAACACTCCCTTAGACCTCTACATCTAACCTAAAACCTTGAAATACACGCAAATGAGCCGCCTCATTATCTACTTATTCTACATATCAACTTATTTTTTACCAAATAAGTAAATCTGATATATAGCACAACAAAAACTTATTTAAGCCTCCCAAATTCCGACATGAGGCATAGCATATATTTGTCATTTTTTAATGTCATGTTCGGTTTCACAAGTTGATAGGTTGTGTAACAATTCGCAATTTCAGGACAATTACTATTCCCAGAAAATTCACTATTCACTTTTACTATTCATGTTACTATTCATTTCTTTCCGAAATTTTCCCGAAAGTTGATTTTTATTTGATATTCTCGAGTGATAAATCATTTCCATGGCAAATTAAATATTTGACATTCGTCAGATCATTTTCGTGAAAGTTATTAAGGAATTACACGTTTTAGGGTAAAACGTCATTCAGAAATTCTACGCACAACGAAATTCGATCCCGTCAGGTGACCCCACATCGGAAAAATGTTTGACACGCTCATGATTTATTTGAGAATTAATTGTGACTGAGAAAAACATGACCAAAGACTTCCCGGCAGGTCACCCAAGCCAGTACTACTCTCGCATGAGCACGCTTAACCGTATGGGCGATTAACCGTTAGACCACAAAACGCGTTTCTAAGACGATTTGAGTTTTCAACTTATTAGAAAAAGTCAACATATTTTTCCCTCCTCCATTGACCAAAAATCATCCCTTGATGTTATAAGTCATTTCGTGATTTTTAGGCTTACGGTTTGATGTCTAAAAGACATTTAATACCAACCGACACTAGACTGAGCCCAGTCTAGACATTATAAGTCATTTTAAATCATTTTTATCACATTAGAAAAGTAACATTTTACTTTTCTCAATTTTACGCAATATTCGTACGTTTTACGTATTACGCGTTTTAGACCCGTGTTTCCAGTTTTTAGCAGGGTTTTAGCACCCGATGGAACCTACCACTCATTTTATATTTTATTATGGAGTATTTTGACAAGTTTAATCATTCCTCCAAGTTTCGTATTTTTACGACACCCGGTTTTACGTTTTGAGGCTTAATCATTTATGATTGGCATTTCCCGGAGTCAAAACTAACCAAGTATCTTGGATAATACCAAGAAAAGTCTAACCCTTGCTCTCCAAGCACTCCAAACCGCCACTAGGAGGGGGGGTTCACACTATGTGGCTTCATCTCATGAATTTACCCCTAAATCAACACTTAATTACAACTTGGTCACCAAGTTGTAACACTTTCCTAGTAAGCTTCCTAACCTCCTCATTTGGACTATAAATACTCCCTGCCATCCCTTCCTTTGTACGCCACCATCACAACACACCAACACCATCTCCTTTGCTTGATCTTCTTCCAATTCTATGCAAGATTCAAGTGCAAGTTCAAGGTTGAAACCCTAGTTTCTTTTAGATAATCAAAACACTTCCATAACCTCATAAACTTTGGTGATTTCTCTTGAGTTTAAATCTACTCAAGTCACCTCAACCTTCATCATCCATCTTTCAAGATTACAAGAGTAGAAAGATTGCATGAAGTGAAGTGGGTTGAAGCAAGTCTATCAAAGTCCTATCCTTACATGTTAACTTCCTTTCATCTTTGAAAGCCAAAAGTTGTAAGCCAAACCCTAACATACTTCTTGTTGAATAATCATGTTCATGTTATTTACATATTATTCATGCTATATTATGTCTTGTATTCATGTCCATGATGTATAAAAGTGAGTAAAACAAGTATTGATACATATATGTAACTTATGTTATTCAAACAAGTAAACTAGTGACTTTCTTGGAAAACCACGACCAAAATGGTAAAATTATGATAGTGTATCATTACATATTACAGTAGAGGACTTAACAAGGAAACCATAGCAATTTGAACCACCTAAAACGAGTATACGAGTCAAAAGTTACGCCCATTTGAAGTTACCAAAACTTTGCGGCAAACTGCCAAATACCATTCTGATCAAATTTGGGTTTTGAAAGTCCCACTTCTGCTCCGATTCATCAAAAAGTTAAAACACGAAAGTTGTCCAGAACGACGTTTTCGTTCAGGGACAAAGAAGCTCGAGCCCTGAAAACTCTTTCCGAGTGATAAATTTCTTCAAATTCTAAAGAGCCCATTTTTAGACAAAGTCATTACATATAGGTTATGGTTTATGAAGACCAAAGGGGTCTTATGACCTAGAATCAAGACCACAACCATGGCTAGAGCCAAGGTTGAGTCTCATGACCTTGGAACAAGGACCAAAGGTCATGGCTAGGCCATGACGAAATGACCAAGTAAACTTACAAAGGCGTAAACATGAAACAATGAATTAGGCGATAACATGAACAAGCAATTTGGATCTACTTCACTTAAAAGGAAACCATGAGATTTTACCACGACAAATGGTCATACAAAACTTATGAAACTACCCCTAATAACAATCTTCATGTACAAATAAACTTTCCTAAGTTTATTCAAATATCGGACATGTAACCTTTCGGATCAAAACTTATATCTATATATTTCATCAACTACTACAATAGTAGGGAGCCTCATGTGAGGAGTTCATTATGTAAGCCGTCGAGATGAGTTGTGGATTTACGAGTTAAAGTGTCCTGGCTCCTCGAACGCTTACTAACATGACTTCTGAATTATGTCGGCCCGAACGGTAGTAAACGATATACCAAAACATACATGTTTCATGAATCTTTCTTTCAAAGACTTATACTATACATCATACCACATCATGGACTAAATGCAAGATATATATATAGGCACTACTTCATATTCTTTACTCCGATCCTAAGTCGCGACATTCTATTATAGGTTGCTTGTAGAAACCTTCACGATTCGACCATCACATTCATTACTCACTACATAACTTAAGGTGAGTTCGTAGCCCCACTTTCTATTGTTTAACTATTTTACAAACCCATGGGGGGAATACATGCTATTATTTTTCTACTCGAACACAATGCTTTCTAATGTATGCTTCACGATGATGTTTTATTATCACTAAGTAACGATTGCCATGTTCGAAGTCCCTATATCATGAACCATTAGTCACTACCTTTAGTGAGCGCGAATATTGTGAATAGATCTATTGGGATTGACGGATCCCATTTGTGTTGAACAACGATGAGTTCACACAAATGCACTATATTTGAGATTTAGCGGTATAATGGCAAAAATACCTTGGTAGGGCTTCTATAATGCCAATTTTGTTGGTTCGATGTTAATGCTTTGGTTGCATGAGCTTAGTGAAATAAATAACGATTTTGTTTTCTAACTATGAGTGTGAGTCTATAGCTCACACTACGACATATTGTGTTCAAACGATTTAACTAAACTCTACGAATTCACTCAACCTTTGTGTTGACCTCTCAAGCATGTATTTCAGGTTCATGACGATCAAGGATGGCACGGAAGGGCACGGATGTTCTAGAGGGCTATAAATTTTATTATCATTCAAAACTCAATTAATGTAATTTGTAAACATGGAACCATCTGGGACCTCATTTTGTAATCTCTGATATTTATACAATTTGAATGATAAATCTTTTAAAACGACTCAATTGGAGTTCGTTTTCTATTATTGTGTCTATTGTGCCGTCAAGTAACACCCAGTTCGAATTCCGCTGCATCCATGAATTGGGGGTGTTACAGATTGGTATCAGAGCCATGGTTATAGCGAAACGGGTCTAATTGAGACCTAAACTATAACCACAACTACAAGCAAAACCATTTTATAGCCTTCCGCTCTCCGTGTCTTCCATCCTCCAGACGATTATGGACTTAGTAAGCATGTTATGATACACAAACATACTAGTATATTTATATATACATTCGAGTTATTTTCAATCATTTTATCTAAACATATCTACACATGCCTATTCTATGGCATTTCGACACAACCACATTCTCCCAACTATGTTCCTACTCCAACATTTTATATCCAAGATATTGTAACGAATTACGATGGTCTTTTCTATTTCCCGAACATTGTATGACACAATGGTCTAATCTACTTCCGAGACATTGTGATTTGTGCAATGGTCTCTCGAATTATTCCACCACCTCATCAATATCATTTCATATGATATCAAAAACTCATCACAATCTATTATGAGATTTCTAAAGGATAAACTAATCCATCACCTACGAAAGCTGAAGTTTCTCTACATTCATCAAAGTTTTCTTCTGAAACCTTCATTGTTAAAAGCTCGTGATCCTGGCCAAGTATGGACTGTTACTTAAAACTTCCTTTCCACACATACCTACCCGTACTATCTTCTATGCGATGGAATGTGAAAACATAGGTTACAAGTCTTGTATGGGCGGGACTTGCAACTGAAGGGTTTGACATCGCCTTTGTTTAGTGGACTGTTTCCCGAAAGCAACGAACATATCACAAGTATACCTAATTTAGGTATTTGAAAATTTTATCGAACCTTGGCTAAATATAGACTAGTCACCTATATTTAACCTAGGGACAGTGGAATATAGTCTGACTAACTATATTCGACTTAAAATTTTCAAATACTGAGAGTAGTTGTACTAGGGTTATGTTTAGGTTGATTTTCTACTTGAACTCGATAAACCACCCGAATTCTTTAAAACGATCTAGAGACACGATAGTGTTTTACCACTCAGCGAAATCTTAACACCTTATTTGTACTACCTAACTTCATTTTTGAAAGTTTTCATTTATGAGATAATCCGAACTACTATCTTGGGATAGTTATCAATTCTTCTCTTCATCCTGTAGAAGTACTATCCTGTTTAGGTCCTAAGGATACCATTCCATCATAAACTTTTAAAATCTCTTAAGATTTTTAAAGCAAATTCAACATCTATACCTAAGAGTATTAATGTTAAGCATACACTACACACTTTTGTCCATCAACATATCACATCATTATCTTCACAACCGTTACAAACACAAGCTCATTAACAGATCTTGATGCACTTTTAAGGCTCAAATCATCTATAGTTACACCACAAGTACCCTCATCAGCATTACACGATTGAATATTCATCTTGTACTTTTGCAACACCAGTATCATCTCGTAATACCCTACCTTGTAACTCACCGACTAAGTATGAATGTTGTGTAGGATGATTTGTAATTATTTGAATGGATTGGGATGCCTTTCCATTTAAATAAAGACATTGTAAATCACTAAACCATAAGTTTATATTTCCTTATCTACATTGTTTGGGATGCCTCTCTATGTAAATAAAGAATTATAAACAAGTGGGCTTATTTGTATCCGAAATAACATAAGTATGACGTCAATAAACACTAGGTACAACAACCAATTACTTACTAGGCTATAATTGCAACTACTATATCAATTCCTATTAATATTCGACTGCTATATCAATTTCCTTTGATATTCGACTATTACCACACCTGTTCATCGACACACGACGCAGACCCCTAGAATTCCAAGTCGGAGATAGGGTTATGCTAAAGGTATCGCCTTGGAAAGGCTTGATACGATTCGGTAAACGAGGAAAATTAAACCCAAGATACATCGGACCATTCAAAATCCTAGCCAGGGTTGGCCATGTGGCGTACAAACTTGAGCTTCCATCAGAACTCAGTAGTGTACACCCCACTTTCCATGTATCTAACCTAAAGAAATGCTTGTCAGATGAATCACTCGTGATTCCACTCGATGAAATTCAACTCAATGACGATCTTCAATTTATTGAGGAACCCATAGAAATCATGGACCAAGAGGTTAAACAACTCAAGCAAAGCCGCATTCCAATTGTCAAAGTTCGTTGGAATTCACGACGTGGTCCTGAATACACATGGGAACGAGAGGACCAAATACCTAAGAAATACTCACATCTTTTTACCAACAAGTTTTTACTCCCAACGCAAATTGATCTCCGGGACGGAGCTCTCATATGGGGTGGAGACTGTAACAATTCGCAATTTCAGGACAATTACTATTCCCAGAAAATTCACTATTCACTTTTACTATTCATGTTACTATTCATTTTTACTATTCATTTCTTTCCGAAATTTTCCCGAAAGTTGATTTTTATTTGATATTCTCGAGTGATAAATCATTTCCATGGCAAATTAAATGTTTGACATTCGTCAGATCATTTTCATGAAAGTTATTAAGGAATTACACGTTTTAGGGTAAAACGTCATTCAGAAATTCTACGCACAACAAAATTCGATCCCGTCAGGTGACCCCACATCAGAAAAATGTTTGACACGCTCATGATTTATTTGAGAATTAATCGTGACTGAGAAAAACATGACCAAAGACTTCCCGGCAGGTCACCCAAGCCAGTACTACTCTCGCATGAGCACGCTTAACCGTATGGGCGATTAACCGTTAGACCACAAAACGCGTTTCTAAGACGATTTGAGTTTTCAACTTATTAGAAAAAGTCAACATATTTTTCCCTCCTCCATTGACCAAAAATCATCCCTTGATGTTATAAGTCATTTCGTGATTTTTAGGCTTACGGTTTGATGTCTAAAAGACATTTAATACCAACCGACACTAGACTGAGCCCAGTCTAGACATTATAAGTCATTTTAAATCATTTTTATCACATTAGAAAAGTAACATTTTACTTTTCTCAATTTTACGCAATATTCGTACGTTTTACGTATTACGCGTTTTAGACCCGTGTTTCCAGTTTTTAGCAGGGTTTTAGCACCCGATGGAACCTACCACTCATTTTATATTTTATTATGGAGTATTTTGACAAGTTTAATCATTCCTCCAAGTTTCGTATTTTTACGACACCCGGTTTTACGTTTTGAGGCTTAATCATTTACGATTGGCATTTCCCGGAGTCAAAACTAACCAAGTATCTTGGATAATACCAAGAAAAGTCTAACCCTTGCTCTCCAAGCACTCCAAACCGCCACTAGGAGGGGGGGTTCACACTATGTGGCTTCATCTCATGAATTTACCCCTAAATCAACACTTAATTACAACTTGGTCACCAAGTTGTAACACTTTCCTAGTAAGCTTCCTAACCTCATCATTTGGACTATAAATACTCCCTCCCATCCCTTCCTTTGTACGCCACCATCACAACACACCAACACCATCTCCTTTGCTTGATCTTCTTCCAATTCTATGCAAGATTCAAGTGCAAGTTCAAGGTTGAAACCCTAGTTTCTTTTAGATAATCAAAACACTTCCATAACCTCATAAACTTTGGTGATTTCTCTTGAGTTTAAATCTACTCAAGTCACCTCAACCTTCATCATCCATCTTTCAAGATTTCAAGAGTAGAAAGATTGCATGAAGTGAAGTGGGTTGAAGCAAGTCTATCAAAGTCCTATCCTTACATGTTAACTTCCTTTCATCTTTGAAAGCCAAAAGTTGTAAGCCAAACCCTAACATACTTCTTGTTGAATAATCATGTTCATGTTATTTACATATTATTCATGTTATATTATGTCTTGTATTCATGTCCATGATGTATAAAAGTGAGTAAAACAAGTATTGATACATATATGTAACTTATGTTATTCAAACAAGTAAACTAGTGACTTTCTTGGAAAACCACGACCAAAATGGTAAAATTATGATAGTGTATCATTACATATTACAGTAGAGGACTTAACAAGGAAACCATAGCAATTTGAACCACCTAAAACGAGTATACGAGTCAAAAGTTACGCCCATTTGAAGTTACCAAAACTTTGCGGCAAACTGCCAAATACCATTCTGATCAAATTTGGGTTTTGAAAGTCCCACTTCTGCTCCGATTCATCAAAAAGTTAAAACACGAAAGTTGTCCGGAACGACGTTTTCGTTCAGGAATAAAGAAGCTCGAGCCCTGAAAACGCTTTCCGAGTGATAAATTTCTTCAAATTCTAAACAGCCCATTTTTAGACAAAGTCATTACATATATGTCACAACTCGTAATTTCAGGTCATTTTCCAAATCCCGACAATTTTACTATTCAACGGTTACTATTCACCGTTTACTATTCACCGGTCACTATTCATCATTTTACTATTCATCGTTTTCGGAGTCAGTTTGTGATTCCGAGAAGCGTTCAGAAATTTTACTATTCAGGTGACACTATTCATTTCCGGAAGGAAATCACTATTCACGATTATCGTTCATCATTACGTAAACTGAGTTTGAGGGTCTTCAAATTCGCAGCTAATATCACAACCCGCTATTTCCCAGGTCAATACTAATTTCTAAACTAGAATTTAAATTCTTGACGTTTGATTTGAAACATTTTTACATGAGACTTTTACTTGAATCGACGCGAATTTCTAATTAAATCCTAAGTACTCTAGGACTTAGGTTAATTTTAGTCCACAACGCTCCGGTACCTTGCTCCTTCCCCAGTTCACCATTTTATTCTATAAAACGAATTTCTATTCTTTAAATACTTACGGTTTTTAAATCCTACATAACGTCAATTTTTATTCAAGAATGTAACACTCGACATACCCGACTTTCTCAACAATTATTTTTAGGGTATTTTTATACTTCCAAAACTATTACAAAAGTCCTAAAAATATTTTTCGATGTCCAAGATAAATTCTTTATATCTTACGTTTAATTACGTATAACTTCCGTTAACTACCAAACTAATACCCAATACATATTTTTAATACCCAATACATTCAATATATACATTTTATACAAATAAAAACCATTTTCTTCCTATCCTAGACATATGAGCCGCCCCCCCCCCTACAATGTATAAAACTAGCACTACAAAATCTAATCAAATTTCAACCTTATTATCATTAGAGACATGCAATTAATGAGGGTGGCTAAGGCAACTTTTTGCCCCCCTCCTTTCCCATGAAAACCGGCCATCACAAGGACCAAGTCCTTGTGATATTTTTGACCACTTTGACCACATTGCTATATATATGTGTATACCTAAAAACTAGTTCTTCATTTTGGTTAAAAAGAAAACACACTCACCTCCCACTCTTACACACAATTCGACATCCACAAGGAGCAAGGAAGAAAAAGGGTTTGTTGGTTACTATCTAGAGTACTTAGGGTAGATTAACAAGGGTTTGGAGTACTAATCTTGGGGTTACATTAGTGTTTTTCAACCCTCATCTCACTAATCACCTTTGTAAGTAATCTTTTCTTTTACACTACTAATACTTCATGATTTTCATGATTTTAGTGCTTGTCTAGTATATATACTTAGTATCACTTGGTACATGTTGATAAAACTTTACATCCACCTTGATCTCTTAACAAGAAAATATGTTTTGAACAAGTTTTGATCACAAGAAAATTACTAGTAAAAATCTTTACAAGAAGATGATGAAAACTTTATATATACATATATGTTAGTAGATTTGAAGTTTTAAATACTTGGATGATCTTGTACATGGACTTTGAACATTGTTAAGTTTATGTTTAGATCACTATTTTTCTAGTTGAGGGATGACCTAGGACAAGAATTGGAGTTGTTGGTAAAATATTGTAGCCAAGAAAATACTAGGAAGAATAACTTGACATTATTATGATGAATCTGTCCCTTTTCGACCCCCTGTGGAAAATCAGTACTTGGTTGGCCATATTGGACATGAAATATAGAAAATAGACTTAATAATGAAAACATAGCCGCTTGAATGGGTTGAAACGGCCTTATAACGAAAAAGTTATGCTATTTTCAAGATTTACGACGAAAACTACAATTTCTGAAAAATGTTTCTGTCCAGATTTTTGAGTTAAGAAAAACTGAGGTTAAATGACATCTAGACTAGCCGAGACCTTGAAAAACCTAAAGTATACTTGAATACCTTCGCGGGAATATAAAGAACTTGAAAAACGGAGCTACGACGCAAAAGTTATGGACTAGGAAAGTTGTGACGAAACATGTAAATTTTGACAGCTTTTGTGTTATAATAAAAGCTGATGGAAAGTACTAAAATGAGTTTTTGGACATTTTAGAGTGTAAACTGGCTAAAATGACGTAAATAAAAAAAAAATGGTAGAACATTACGTATACTTATTAGGTACGTTAGAGATTTTTCAAAATATATATTTACAAGACGACTAATATTTGGTTGTGAGATTTACAAGCTACGTTTTCTAAAATGGTGGATGACTTAAACTCGAGATCACTTTGATTAAATACATTTTTTATGACGAATACTACGACGACATGTACAAGTGATAGTATAGTGTATGACTTGCATGCTTGACCTCGTTTTCGAACCTAAGACATATGAATCATTTAGGTTGCGGTTAGAGCGTTTGTGCCTCGATTTTCGTGCGTTTTTCCTTTTTGATTATCATATCAATTGTTCCAGGTGAGTTCATAACCCCTACTTTTACTTGTTTTACAACTGTTTTGGGGGAAGATACATGCTCATTACTATTTAAATTCAATGCTTGTTTTACTTTAACGCGATTCATTTTCTCAAACATTACTGGATGGTTGAAATACTTGATTTATTACTTGAATACATTATGAATTACTTATTCCATCCTTGATTACTTTCTTATGAAAACAAGTTCTTGCTTTTGCGGATATAAATACAAAACTGTTACTTTGCCTGAGTTACCTATTACTGCCACTGAAGTCCCCTTTATCATGAACCGTTAATTACATGCGTGTGAGCGCGAATGCTGTGGATAGATCTATTTGGGTTGACACCCCGTCCGAGTTGGTCGCGCCAACCTGTCAAACGGACGCATATCATTCGGATTATTTCCGAGTGTCTGGCAAACACTTATTGGGGCATTTTATGCTTGATTGCATACGATTACGTCGAGCTTCGGGGTCATGAGCTTTAGGCACTGTATACCTTATTTTTAGCTGTGACATGGTATTTGTTATATTGTCTTGCTAATGAAAATCTCGTGTTCCGCAAATGACTTGTTTACTTAAACATATTACTTTTGGCAGTGGGTTGTAAACACACAGGTTACAAGTCTCTTATGGCGGGACTTGTAACTGAGTGGATTTACGATGCCTTTGCTGGGAAATACTTGATTTCTGGAAAAGACTTGTTTACCGAAAATACTTGTTTACTGGAAATACTTAATTACGGGAAAAATACTTATTACTAAAATCTATGAACTCACCAACCTCGTGTTGACGTTTTAGCATGTATTTTCAGGTTCTAAGCAATGGCACGCTACTGGAGGTTTTGGCAGGGCATGGCATGGTCATAGAAGACTCTGATATTCTTACGGGGACCGTTTTAAAACTATTTAAAGGGCCTACTTCCGCACTACTTTTAAAAATGTAAATTCAACATTTTTGATTAAGCTATTTTATTCTAAATGAGTCAAGCGAAAACCGTTTTTGAACTTGTGTTGTAATACCAATTGAGTTACACCCCAGCTACTTGTATGCTTCCGCTGGACCCGATTTTTAGGGGTGTGACAGATTGGTATCAGAGCTTTGGCTATAGCGAACTAAGTGTTTTTAAAACCTAGACTATAGCTACTTTTACGAAAACTTAACCCTATGACCGTCACGTGCCTGCCTGCCAAGATGATGCCTCATTTGTAGTTTGTTGCTGACTTAGGTGATGAGATTTGTGTCTCATTATCTGATATACTATATTCATTTATCATAGTTGATTTCTATAACTATCTTTCATATAAGCA
This sequence comes from Artemisia argyi, assembly GCA_030686995.1. Classification (NCBI taxonomy): domain Eukaryota; kingdom Viridiplantae; phylum Streptophyta; class Magnoliopsida; order Asterales; family Asteraceae; genus Artemisia; species Artemisia argyi. The sequence goes on from CM060705.1 coordinate 8,566,076, forward strand.
TGTTCATGTATCATATATTTCACCGCGTTATGTTTTTCCTTGCATAGTTTCATCATTTGACCTCGAGTTTGGTCACCTGCTTTTGTCTTTCAGAACGTCTTGGTACTTGTGAAGGACATGGTATTAGTATAACTGAGCTGAGTATTTTAAAATTCATGGAACCTCGGTGGAATATAGACTGGTCATCTATATTCGACCCGGGATAGTGAGGTATAGGCTGACCACCTATGTCTGACTCAGAAGTGAATTTTGCAACACTGAGAATGGTTATAATAAGATTATGTCTGGATTGAATTCTCAACTCATTTCCAAATGTTTCATTCATGTGTGTGTATACTCTCGTTATTGGAACCTTCATACTTTTCATCACTTCGTAAACCACCGATTGGAAGCATGTCAGCTAGTCATTTTATTTCATGAACTTTCATATTTATGCACAATACACTCATATCACAGTATTTTCTTTTGTCACAATCTCATTTTGTTGCAGTTGTCACAGTCTCTTCCCTTCTCACCATCACTATCATTTCTTTTCCCCACCCCCATATATACAAAGAATTAGGTGACACTCTATAGATTCCGATGTCACTCATCCCTCACTACCCCCTATATTGATAAGTGGATATTATCAATGACCTCCCTAGGAAAGACTTTCCATACCTTCTATGAGGAGGATACCTCGGTACAGTAAGACCATTCAAAACTCAATAGAAACCGCAAGATATCACAAAACCATTCGAACCACTATCACTGGTCTGATCACCAAAAATTCTACCATCTAGAAAGTATTGGTTTGACTGAATTACAGGATTTGTTTCGATACGAGTGCTCACTAAGCCACACCATAGAGATAAATCCAACCTTTTAACCAAGACTATAAATTGAACATGTCCTCACCAATAGACTTTATTCGAACATGTTAGACACCTATGCATTTGTGCAGACATACCTACCTGGCTATTTTATCCTCTTAATACTTTCACTTTAAAATGGATTTTTCTCCAAACTACCGTTATACAAAACATATATCTTGTAAGAAATACTTTTCTGATGCTCTTATTTTGACAAGCAAATTCCTTTTGGCTAATCTTTTACAAAACTATTGAATATTACAAAATTTCAAACATCGATCTTTGGTAAACCATATTATCCACCTTATGTTGAAAATTTTCCTATATTGCATAACTACTAAATTTTGAAACATCAAGAAGGATGTTACCTAAAAAGCTGTTTGCTTAAACTTGTAGATTCATTTATTCAGGAAAGGTTTATGAACAAAACACACAATCTCAAAACAAACTTTGAAAATCAATCACTATATTACCTCACTCATACCTTTAGGAGTTTGTGAGTTGATGATCTATAACTTGGGGAAAATCTTAGTAATGGAGACTAAGCACCGTAGGTGGAGAAAGACTCAATTCCTGACATCCTGCGGAGGATCACAACCTTATCCTAATCTATTATTTTCAACAACACCCTTTTACGGATTTAACCCTGTAAGTCTTTCAAAACAAGATTCATGATACCCATTTCAATTATTCCCAATAAAGGAATTTGATTCACCTCAACTCCTAGCGATTTCATTAAGATCTCTTTGGAACCACACCACCTATCATCTGTGGACCAATGGTCAGAATTTGAGATTGATTCAAACCTAGGGAGATATGCCCAAATCGGGTGTGATTGACACTAGAAATGGTTGGATTAACCGTTTGCCATAAATCAAATTCAGTTGCAACCATAGTTATCACGCGAGCATAGAGACTACACCATTTGAAGCACTCTATGGTTGTAGTGCCAACATCCATTGACGGATCAAAACTTGGAAAAGCACAACTCACTAGTCCCGTAAGCATTCATGAAATAACCAGGAATTTCCTACAAATCAAGAATCAATTACAAGTTCAATGAGCTATAAGCCCTTACAACTTCAAGTTGGTAGCCAGATCATGTTGAAAGTTCTGCCTAGGAAAGGCATAATACCATTCAGAAAACTTCATAAAGTTAAACTCGATATACACTGAACCATTTACGAATTCTGACAGAGTAGGCCTAGTGGCCGTCAGACTTGAACCTTGTTAGAGCTCAGTAGCTTACACGATTATATCATCATCTTTTAACCAATACCACTCTAGAGACCAACACAAACTGAACTTCGGGACGAAGTTCCTTTTAAGGGGGTGAGAATGTCACAACTCGTAATTTCAGGTCATTTTCCAAATCCCGACAATTTTACTATTCAACGGTTACTATTCACCGTTTACTATTCACCGGTCACTATTCATCATTTTACTATTCATCGTTTTCGGAGTCAGTTTGTGATTCCGAGAAGCGTTCAGAAATTTTACTATTCAGGTGACACTATTCATTTCCGGAAGGAAATCACTATTCACGATTATCGTTCATCATTACGTAAACTGAGTTTGAGGGTCTTCAAATTCGCAGCTAATATCACAACCCGCTATTTCCCAGGTCAATACTAATTTCTAAACTAGAATTTAAATTCTTGACGTTTGATTTGAAACATTTTTACATGAGACTTTTACTTGAATCGACGCGAATTTCTAATTAAATCCTAAGTACTCTAGGACTTAGGTTAATTTTAGTCCACAACGCTCCGGTACCTTGCTCCTTCCCCAGTTCACCATTTTATTCTATAAAACGAATTTCTATTCTTTAAATACTTACGGTTTTTAAATCCTACATAACGTCAATTTTTATTCAAGAATGTAACACTCGACATACCCGACTTTCTCAACAATTATTTTTAGGGTATTTTTATACTTCCAAAACTATTACAAAAGTCCTAAAAATATTTTTCGATGTCCAAGATAAATTCTTTATATCTTACGTTTAATTACGTATAACTTCCGTTAACTACCAAACTAATACCCAATACATATTTTTAATACCCAATACATTCAATATATACATTTTATACAAATAAAAACCATTTTCTTCCTATCCTAGACATATGAGCCGCCCCCCCCCCCTACAATGTATAAAACTAGCACTACAAAATCTAATCAAATTTCAACCTTATTATCATTAGAGACATGCAATTAATGAGGGTGGCTAAGGCAACTTTTTGCCCCCCTCCTTTCCCATGAAAACCGGCCATCACAAGGACCAAGTCCTTGTGATATTTTTGACCACTTTGACCACATTGCTATATATATGTGTATACCTAAAAACTAGTTCTTCATTTTGGTTAAAAAGAAAACACACTCACCTCCCACTCTTACACACAATTCGACATCCACAAGGAGCAAGGAAGAAAAAGGGTTTGTTGGTTACTATCTAGAGTACTTAGGGTAGATTAACAAGGGTTTGGAGTACTAATCTTGGGGTTACATTAGTGTTTTTCAACCCTCATCTCACTAATCACCTTTGTAAGTAATCTTTTCTTTTACACTACTAATACTTCATGATTTTCATGATTTTAGTGCTTGTCTAGTATATATACTTAGTATCACTTGGTACATGTTGATAAAACTTTACATCCACCTTGATCTCTTAACAAGAAAATATGTTTTGAACAAGTTTTGATCACAAGAAAATTACTAGTAAAAATCTTTACAAGAAGATGATGAAAACTTTATATATACATATATGTTAGTAGATTTGAAGTTTTAAATACTTGGATGATCTTGTACATGGACTTTGAACATTGTTAAGTTTATGTTTAGATCACTATTTTTCTAGTTGAGGGATGACCTAGGACAAGAATTGGAGTTGTTGGTAAAATATTGTAGCCAAGAAAATACTAGGAAGAATAACTTGACATTATTATGATGAATCTGTCCCTTTTCGACCCCCTGTGGAAAATCAGTACTTGGTTGGCCATATTGGACATGAAATATAGAAAATAGACTTAATAATGAAAACATAGCCGCTTGAATGGGTTGAAACGGCCTTATAACGAAAAAGTTATGCTATTTTCAAGATTTACGACGAAAACTACAATTTCTGAAAAATGTTTCTGTCCAGATTTTTGAGTTAAGAAAAACTGAGGTTAAATGACATCTAGACTAGCCGAGACCTTGAAAAACCTAAAGTATACTTGAATACCTTCGCGGGAATATAAAGAACTTGAAAAACGGAGCTACGACGCAAAAGTTATGGACTAGGAAAGTTGTGACGAAACATGTAAATTTTGACAGCTTTTGTGTTATAATAAAAGCTGATGGAAAGTACTAAAATGAGTTTTTGGACATTTTAGAGTGTAAACTGGCTAAAATGACGTAAATAAAAAAAAAATGGTAGAACATTACGTATACTTATTAGGTACGTTAGAGATTTTTCAAAATATATATTTACAAGACGACTAATATTTGGTTGTGAGATTTACAAGCTACGTTTTCTAAAATGGTGGATGACTTAAACTCGAGATCACTTTGATTAAATACATTTTTTATGACGAATACTACGACGACATGTACAAGTGATAGTATAGTGTATGACTTGCATGCTTGACCTCGTTTTCGAACCTAAGACATATGAATCATTTAGGTTGCGGTTAGAGCGTTTGTGCCTCGATTTTCGTGCGTTTTTCCTTTTTGATTATCATATCAATTGTTCCAGGTGAGTTCATAACCCCTACTTTTACTTGTTTTACAACTGTTTTGGGGGAAGATACATGCTCATTACTATTTAAATTCAATGCTTGTTTTACTTTAACGCGATTCATTTTCTCAAACATTACTGGATGGTTGAAATACTTGATTTATTACTTGAATACATTATGAATTACTTATTCCATCCTTGATTACTTTCTTATGAAAACAAGTTCTTGCTTTTGCGGATATAAATACAAAACTGTTACTTTGCCTGAGTTACCTATTACTGCCACTGAAGTCCCCTTTATCATGAACCGTTAATTACATGCGTGTGAGCGCGAATGCTGTGGATAGATCTATTTGGGTTGACACCCCGTCCGAGTTGGTCGCGCCAACCTGTCAAACGGACGCATATCATTCGGATTATTTCCGAGTGTCTGGCAAACACTTATTGGGGCATTTTATGCTTGATTGCATACGATTACGTCGAGCTTCGGGGTCATGAGCTTTAGGCACTGTATACCTTATTTTTAGCTGTGACATGGTATTTGTTATATTGTCTTGCTAATGAAAATCTCGTGTTCCGCAAATGACTTGTTTACTTAAACATATTACTTTTGGCAGTGGGTTGTAAACACACAGGTTACAAGTCTCTTATGGCGGGACTTGTAACTGAGTGGATTTACGATGCCTTTGCTGGGAAATACTTGATTTCTGGAAAAGACTTGTTTACCGAAAATACTTGTTTACTGGAAATACTTAATTACGGGAAAAATACTTATTACTAAAATCTATGAACTCACCAACCTCGTGTTGACGTTTTAGCATGTATTTTCAGGTTCTAAGCAATGGCACGCTACTGGAGGTTTTGGCAGGGCATGGCATGGTCATAGAAGACTCTGATATTCTTACGGGGACCGTTTTAAAACTATTTAAAGGGCCTACTTCCGCACTACTTTTAAAAATGTAAATTCAACATTTTTGATTAAGCTATTTTATTCTAAATGAGTCAAGCGAAAACCGTTTTTGAACTTGTGTTGTAATACCAATTGAGTTACACCCCAGCTACTTGTATGCTTCCGCTGGACCCGATTTTTAGGGGTGTGACAATATAGGTTATGGTTTATGAAGACCAAAGGGGTCTTATGACCTAGAATCAAGACCACAACCATGGATAGAGCCAAGGTTGAGTCTCATGACCTTGGAACAAGGACCAAAGGTCATGGCTAGGCCATGACGAAATGACCAAGTAAACTTACAAAGGCGTAAACATGAAACAATGAATTAGGCGATAACATGAACAAGCAATTTGGATCTACTTCACTTAAAAGGAAACCATGAGATTTTACCACGACAAATGGTCATACAAAACTTATGAAACTACCCCTAATAACAATCTTCATGTACAAATAAACTTTCCTAAGTTTATTCAAATATCGGACATGTAACCTTTCGGATCAAAACTTATATCTATATATTTCATCAACTACTACAATAGTAGGGAGCCTCATGTGAGGAGTTCATTATGTAAGCCGTCGAGATGAGTTGTGGATTTACGAGTTAAAGTGTCCTGGCTCCTCGAACGCTTACTAACATGACTTCTGAATTATGTCGGCCCGAACGGTAGTAAACGATATACCAAAACATACATGTTTCATGAATCTTTCTTTCAAAGACTTATACTATACATCATACCACATCATGGACTAAATGCAAGATATATATATAGGCACTACTTCATATTCTTTACTCCGATCCTAAGTCGCGACATTCTATTATAGGTTGCTTGTAGAAACCTTCACGATTCGACCATCACATTCATTACTCACTACATAACTTAAGGTGAGTTCGTAGCCCCACTTTCTATTGTTTAACTATTTTACAAACCCATGGGGGGAATACATGCTATTATTTTTCTACTCGAACACAATGCTTTCTAATGTATGCTTCACGACGATGTTTTATTATCACTAAGTAACGATTGCCATGTTCGAAGTCCCTATATCATGAACCATTAGTCACTACCTTTAGTGAGCGCGAATATTGTGAATAGATCTATTGGGATTGACGGATCCCATTTGTGTTGAACAACGATGAGTTCACACAAATGCACTATATTTGAGATTTAGCGGTATAATGGCAAAAGTACCTTGGTAGGGCTTCTATAATGCCAATTTTGTTGGTTCGATGTTAATGCTTTGGTTGCATGAGCTTAGTGAAATAAATAACGATTTTGTTTTCTAACTATGAGTGTGAGTCTATAGCTCACACTACGACATATTGTGTTCAAACGATTTAACTAAACTCTACGAATTCACTCAACCTTTGTGTTGACCTCTCAAGCATGTATTTCAGGTTCATGACGATCAAGGATGGCACGGAAGGGCACGGATGTTCTAGAGGGCTATAAATTTTATTATCATTCAAAACTCAATTAATGTAATTTGTAAACATAGAACCATCTGGGACCTCATTTTGTAATCTCTGATATTTATACAATATGAATGATAAATCTTTTAAAACGACTCAATTGGAGTTCGTTTTCTATTATTGTGTCTATTGTGCCGTCAAGTAACACCTAGTTCGAATTCCGCTGCATCCATGAATTGGGGGTGTTACAAGTTGGAATTGATATCCATGGCCACACCCATACTACCCCTGTTGCACTACTATATGAATTAAATAAAACTCTTAGTCATATAAGTTTATTATAGGAAGTTTATAACCTGCATTCCTTACCTTTGCTTCCTAGGGGCTCACACATCAACTTAAAAGGATTTTTCACATTAATAGCATAGTTTGCACCAACCTCTTAGAATAGCAGGTGGATTACCTACATGCTCTGTCATTTAAAGAGATGTCTTTTGACGTCAAGATACGAACATATAACACATAATTTAAACTAACTTCTCTACTTATAAACCAAGTCCAGTTAAAGAAATTAAACTTCGATTCAAACATATGCACTATTTTATTTTAATATCTAGTATCCTCTTGAAGCATTAACATCTCTTTTTATTGTTTAATTTGGAGTTCTTGATTTAACTATCGGTTCTCGCATAGTAAATTATAGAGCTTTTGATCTTCACACAAATTGGTCAAGAAGTTTCAATAAAAAAAAAACTTAAAAAGTTACATGTTTAGGATTTCAGAAATGGATCTCAACATAATATACTCTACTGGTAACATGTTAAGCCCTACACTCGAAATCCTAAACATGAAACTAATATCAGTCATGTACCTTGATAAGTTTCATGTTTAGGATTTCATGTTTAGCCCGTGTCAATAAATTCTGTTATAGAGCAGTTGATTTTGAGTAGAAAAGATTAATCAGGGGCGGCTTACCTAATGATTCTGTAGTAACCAAGTCTGCAAAATGTTTCTGAAATGGACCAAATACATCCGCAAGACTCTGGTCCTAAGACATCAAAAGTATAATTTTCATCGGTTACAATCTCACTACAATAAAAACGCTTACACTTAATAGTTGCACTCAGAAGTTTACATAAATCATGTGAAACACGTATTTAAAACATGGGCATGCCATACTTGAACTTTAACCTAACGGGTAGTATTTGGATACTAAATTTGGTCGGTAAGGAAATGGACCAAGAGGAGAAGAGGTGATCCTATAGAATCCTACCCTTACGTTCCACACAACTCCCGCATAAAACTTGAATATGATAGGTTTGTAATAGAGGTGTCAAGTTCAATCTATTATTCTATTTGTATGAAAATGGGTCAATTTATGTTGTAGTTCATTGGCTCATTGCTAACGGGTCAAATGGGTAACATATAGAAAAATTAGCTACTAAAATTAATTGGGTCAAATAAGTTTGACATTCAAAGTTGCCAAACATGTATTCAAGTACTTATAATGTCCTAATTCCCTCTATTTAGAATGAAATCATATTATTATTTTAATTGCATATGATATGAGGGAACATTATATTGAGGTAAAGGTAACATTTGTCTTGAAAAAGCCTTAAATAACCTCATAATCAACAAAAAGTAAGACATTGTATGGAGATTTAATTAATCCAAAAAATGTGTCATTCATTTAATAACTTGAAAGGTTAAAGATAACTAACCTCATTTCAAGAATTTTGTGTTACAGTAGTAGAGTCGGGATGGTGCATATGCTTCATCAAGACTTCCTTTTGGTGCTCCAGGGTTATTAACTGTTGCACCAACCTGAGCTGTCAACTTAGAAGTCGAGCATAAACCATCAAGGCCCTTTTTGTGATGATTTGAATTAAATCAAGATGCACATGTGTTCATGTAAGGCCCTGTATCATAATCAGGGTATCAACTGCATCATTCACATTAAATATTTAGGAGACATCATTCAACTTGCTTCTATTTTTTAATATTTCCTTAAGGTACATAACATGTCTCGAAGTATTTATTACTACTACTAACTAAACGACTACCAAATCAGCTTTCAAAAAAGTTAACAAAACTACCCACTGCGGCAAAAGTGATAACGGAACAACTTATTGGACTGGTTAATTAATCGGATGATGCTGTGATTAAGAGTCCAACCATTAGGGGGCCAAAACTTTTAGATAAGCCTAAGCACGACACTTTTATCCAAACATTATACTACGTACTTGATAATGTTAACCCCAAATGAATGATGAAACGGAAAAGTAAAGCAAAATTGTCTTACTGGAATTGTTGGTGGTTACAACAACTGCTCCTAAAAAATTATAGCTTATTAAGACCTACTAATTCAATTCCTCACCTCAGCAAAGGTTGTTGGTTCAAGATGGTAAACTTGGACAATGCTCATAATAAGGTTTGTCATATCATATGAAATAATAATTCGAACAACACAATAAGGTTTTTCATATCATGCGGAATAATTAAAAGGTTTTTCATAGAATGCACACAATTCAAAAATTTATTTAATACATCTATGCTTTTTTGAAGAAAGAAATTTTCGCCTAAACGGGATTAACACAATTCAAAGTCATAAAAGAAAAAGTTAGGCCACTGTAGCTTTAACTTAATTGAAAAATTATTTTATGGCATCTGAGAGTCTACAAACTGATAAAACCAAATTTATAACAACCTTTCATAATAGTAATGAAAATTATCACTAAATAGAAATGACCAGATGAAAGCTCTTAGTCACTGCTAATTACCTGATCATTTATCAGGGGAGCACTTTATGCAAGTCAAGATGTGTCACAAACATACTAATGAAAGCTGATGAGATCCCCTTTATACGTAGCAGTTTTTGAATATATAGCAAAGATGTGTCACAAACAAACTAATGAAAGCTAACGGTTATGCACAAAGCTAATAAGGTGTGTTAAGTGGTTTAAAAGTGAGAGAACCTTAGAAATGTTGAAAAGTAGAACAATTTCCGATCATTTTCAAAAGCCTGTGAGCATCTTTGTGGATATTTTCAGCTTTCCTTCCATAGTCCATCATCTCCATCATCACTTATACCGAGTGATTGGGCAGCCTACACCAGCGATATAATTCATTGTTGAGTAACTTTTAACTATAAAAAATGTACATCAAGTTTTTCAATTCACAAGTAAATGGATCAAAAGATTGCCACCTATACTATACTTGCTTTCAGAATGTTGTCTAAGTGCTATTTTTCTATATGCTTTTTGGATGTTGTCTAAGTGCTACTGTTTTTATATGCTTTTCTGATATTTGGTGTAAAAGAACCTGATTCAACTCCCCTGCTAACTTCAAAAGATGAGAATCTAAGGGTGTGTTTGGTAAAGAGAAATGGAGCCCAAGAAAAGGAATTTAGTCAATTTCTCATGTTTGGTAAAACAAAGAATTGAAAAAGCGGAGATATGTAAACACTCGGGAAAAAGCCCCTTTGTATTTTGGTTTCCATTCGGTTTGGAGTGGAATTGGGTGAGAAGCGGAGAATTACATTTTCAAGCTACAAAAGTAAAAGTAAAATCAAAATAATTTAATGGGGTATAAAAAAGAAAGTCACGTGAGGTGCACATTCTATCAAACTTTCAAGATACACTTCATAGTTCACACCTCTCAAAAGGAGATCCCAACCTTATCTTTCTAAAAAAATACCTCCCAAAAGCAATTGTGGGTATCATCTTTAGTAATCGTGGGATCTCATCCTTATTTTGTTAAAAATATATATATGTGTTCTTCATCATGACTGGAATCTCATTTTTTTTCTTTTTTTTTTCATCAACGATATTTGATTAACAGGTTTGTGTTAGATTAGTTTGAATTTTTTTGATCCATGTTCATGGGGATGGTCTTCTATGTTGTTGTTTGATAATTTGTATTAAGCTTTTCATTTGACATCTTGAGCAATTGAGTTAGTCAAATAAATATCTCTTTTGTTATCATCAATAAACTGGATCTGTGGTTCTTTAATTTTGCTTGTGCAATGCAAACTATCATCATGAATTTTTGTTCTTTGTTAATTGAACCTGGCAAATGACCCAATTCACCTTTTCTTTAATTTTTTTTTTAATCTTTTTAATTCTTAATCAAACAATATATTGATTTTTATTTAATTCTCAAAGTCATTTCTTTAATGTTACCAAACAATAGAATTAAGAATAAATTCTCTACTGATTTCAATTCTCTGAATTTCTAATCTCTACTCCATTTCATTACTCTGAATTTCTCTCTACCAAACGCGCCCTAATACTCACAATTTTCCCAACATTCAAAAATAGCAAATATGTTTATCAAGTTTATTTTATAGCCTAAGCAATACAATAAACTACATATCTTTGCAGCTTATGAGACAAAAGGCCAGTAAACAGCAAGTCCAAAGATCGGCATCATGACCCCCACCACACCACACCTTTCTCTCTCTAAACCCCCTCTTTCTCTCTCTAAAATCCCACCATTTTTCACAAATCCAACCTAAAATTCATCCAATTCGTTATCTTAATTTCTTCAAAATGAATTTCTTCCACCATTAAAATTCTCTTAAAACCTTCAATTAACCTTCAATTCTTGCCTAATTTTCAAATTTAAACCGTGAATCTTGTTCGGATTACTGTTTTACAGTGTTTCGCTAGGTTTAATTTTGATTTTGTTGATTTTTCAAAACCCTAATTTTTTCCCCCAATTTCGTTTCATATCAGAAAAATCAATAAAGAGTCAATTGATGTGTAGATTTGATGTTTCGATGAACATGTATTGCTCATTGGATACTAATTGATCGTTTTCTTGTTTCAATTGTTCATTTTATCCATTTTCGTTTTCTAATGACGACTAAGAAGAAATTGAAAAGACAAGTGAAACGGCCTAAGAAGTTTGATGATCATGTGGTGGAAGGTATGAGTCAGAATAGGGTTGAATTGAGTGATGAGGATATTGAAAGTCAAATTAGGGCTGATTTGGGGATTGATGAGTTACAGTTAGGAGATAATGAGAATGTGATTGATAAGGGGGTGTTTGGAAATGAGAATAACTCTGAGAATGTTCATGTTACTCCCAAGGTTGGAACTGATACTAGTGGAAACAAGGAAGTGATTGTTGATAGTCCTACTAGTTCTGAAAATGGGATAATAGATGGTTTGGGTAAGTCTACAACGAATCCTGGAAGCCCCAATGTAAGTCCTCTTGATTGTAATAAGACAGCTAATGTTGAAGTGAATAATGAGAACAATTCTGAAACACCAAAAGCTCATACACCTAACACCAATAGCATACCTAATGCTAATATGTCATATGCAAGTGTTGTCAATAATAATGTTGAGAAGGATGACAATAAGCTTGATTTTAAACCAACTGTACTCAATGAAGATGGAACTGAGTTTGTTATTTTTTATGAAGAATTGGTTACTAAAGGTTGTGTAAAGTGGAATTCAACTGTTTGTGGGTACTTTGTGGGGTGTAGAATGAGTGTAAATGAACTTAATTACCATTTGAGGAGAATGTGGAGCAAATATGGATTAACAGATGTAAAAATGAATGCTAACGGGGAATGCTTTTTCAAGTTTAAGAAAGAGGAAGCTATGCAAGAAGTGCTCAGGTTAGGTCCTTGGATGGTGAATAATAGACCTCTTTTTGTTCAAAAATGGGATCCTATTATGGGAATGGAGATAAAGGAAATGAGTAAGATTCCTATTTGGGCAAAATTGTCTAATGTTCCGCTAGAAGCTTGGAGTAAGGAAGGAATAAGTGCTCTTGCTAGTAGCCTTGGTACTCCATTAATCATGGATAGTATGACTACTCAAATGTGCAAAACTCGTTTAGGGAAAGTGGAATATGCTAGAGTGTTAGTTGAATTTGATGTGAATAAGGGCTTTAAAGATAAAATTCATATTCAGTATACTAGTAAGGATAATGTGGTAAAAGGGACAAAAACTGTGAATGTAGAATATATGTGGAAGCCTGATATATGTAGTCATTGTGTTGTATTTGGGCATAGTACTAAAGATTGTGGAAAGAGACCTAAGACTGAGATTGAAATAGAGGAAGAAAAGAGGAAGAATGAGAAAAAACAGACAAGTGCTAATGAGTTCATGGAGGCATATTACAATAGAAGAGGGGGGAGAAGAGTATATAATGGTGATAAAAGGTATCAAGAGGGGCATAATAATGGTGCAGATAGGAATGCAAATGTGTGGAAAAAGAAGAATGTGAGTAACATAGAGCAAAATAAAGCAGCAAAAAGTAATATTGACCCAAGCAAACCAACTAAGAAAAAGGATAATCAAAATGGAAGATTGTATACTTTATCCAAAGAGAAATTTAATGCAATGAAGCAAACTGCTAACCAATATGCTGTTCTGAGTGACTTGGAAGGAGAAGAGAGGAATGAATTGAATTTACTCAAGGATAAAATCATTATAGATCAATTTCTGAATAAGAAAATACAACCTTCTGCTCAGATTTGGAAAGATTGGAGTAAAGACATGAAAGAGTATTTTAAAGTAAAATGGGAGGAAGATAGATCAAAAGAAATGGAAAAGCAAAAAGAGAATGCTGAAGAGGTTCTAGAGAAAGGGAATAATGCTGGCCAGGAATGGGTAGCAAATGATATTAGAGGTGGTGATGCCTCTGTTCTGAATTGACAAATTCATAATTGGTATTAATGGACTTTAAAATTGCAGCATGGAACATTAGAAGTATGAATCAGTTGAAAAAGAAGAATGAAGTTGTTCAACTAATTAGAGAAGAGCAGCTAAGTGTGTGTGCAGTTCTTGAGATTCATGTGAAACAGAAGAAATTAGTGGATACTGCTAATAAAGTGTTCAGGAACTGGAATTGGTGTTCTAATATTGCATCTAGCCAGAATGGTTGTAGGATTCTTATTGGATGGAATCAAGATATTGTGAACCTTATGGTCATTAGTATGACTAGGCAAACTGTTCTATGTCTTATTAATGGAGTTAATTCTAATATTAGATGTTTTTACAATTTCATTTATGCTGCTAATGGTGGAAAGGAGAGAAGACAATTATGGAGGGATCTAAGAGCTGCCAAAACTGTCATTCAAGATAATCCATGGATGCTTATTGGTGATTTTAATGTCACTCTAAAGACTAATGAACATTCAGCTGGCAGTTCTAATACAACAAATGATATGCAAGACTTTATGGAATGCATTAATGAGATTGAATTTGAAGATATCTGCAGCGCTGGTCTATTCTATACTTGGTTGAAATCTCCTCTAAAGCCTACAACTAGTATTATGAAGAAACTTGATAGAATTATGGTAAATGAAGATTTTATAAAGACTTTTCCTGCTGCTCATGATCACTTCCTTCATTTTATGACATCTGATCATAGCCCTGTTGTTCTGATTATTCCAAAATGTGTTCCTAAGAAGTCTAAAGCTTTCAGGTTTGCTAATTACATTACAGATAAGACTGAATTCCATACTGTGGTTAAAGAAGGATGGGATAAAGAGGTGTTTGGGTGTAACATATTTAGAGTGGTCAAAAAGCTTAAAGCTCTTAAAAAACCTTTAAACAACTTAAACTGGAAAAATGGGGATCTTTTTGAAAGAGTTTTGAAGCTAAAAGAAGAATTAAAGCAATTACAGTTTCTGATGGAAGCAAATCCTCATTGTAATCAAATTAAGGAAAAAGAGGCTGAGTGTTTGGCTAAGTATATGGAAGCTGTTACAGATGAAGAAAAGTTTCTGTTTCAAAAAGCTAAGATTGAATGGTTGCAAAATGGGGACAAAAATAGTAAGTTCTTTCATAAAGTCATACAAAGTAAAAGACAAATGACAAGAATCCTGAGTATTAATGATGCTGATGGGAACACTGTTGAGAGTAACTTGGTTCCTAGTAAATTTGTTGAGCATTTTCAAAAATTCTTGGGCTCTGTGGATAATGCCTCCCCTATTAGTGATGCTGAGAGTTTATTTGACAAGAAACTTTCTAAAGATGAGTCCTTATCCATGATTGCTGAAATTACTTCTGAAGAAATCAAAGGAGCAATGTTTGATATTAAGGATGAAAAAGCACTAGGGCCTGATGGGTATACAGCTGCATTTTTCAAGAAAGCATGGAGTATTATGGCAGAGGATGTTTGTGATGCTATAAAAGATTTCTTCAATAATGGGAAGTTGCTTGTTGAGGTTAATTCTACATTAATTTCTCTTATCCCTAAAATCAAAAACCCTACAAGAGTATCTGAATATAGACCTATTGCATGTTGTAATGTAATTTACAAATGCATTAGTAAAATCCTCACTAACAGAATTAAGGCCTCTCTTAATAAGCTGGTTAACCATAATCAAAGTGCTTTTGTACCTGGAAGGTTAATACAAGATAATCTGCTTCTCACTCAAGAGTTACTGAAGGGGTATAATTGCAAGAATGGGGCTAAAAGGTGTGCTTTGAAAGTGGATATAGCAAAGGCTTATGATACAGTGAATTGGTGTTTCTTAGAAAGTGTATTAAAATAGTTTGGATTTCATGAGAAAATGGTCAAGTGGATAATGACATGTGTAACTACTGCTTCTTTTACTATATGCATCAATGGAGAGAGGCATGGTTATTTCAAAAGTGGTAGGGGTCTTAGGCAAGGGGACCCTATCTCACCATATTTGTTTACTTTAATCATGGAAGTTTTTTCAAATAATGATGGCAAGAAGAGTTAATCAAAGTCAGGGCTTTAAATATCACAAAGGGTGTAAGGAAATTAAATTGACACATCTATCATTTGCTGATGATTTACTGATTCTTTGTCATGGTGATTATAATTCAGTGAAGATTATAAGAGATGTATTAAATGAGTTTAGTGGTTCATCTGATCTGAAACCTAATATTGGGAAGAGTACAATCTTTTTTGGCAGTATGAATGAAGGAGAAAAACAAAGAATTATAGATATTTTGCCTTTTAGTATTGGAAAGCTTCCTGTGAAATATCTTGGAATTCCTTTATTAGCTAAGAATATTGGAATCAATGATTGTAAAGTGTTAGTGGACAAAGTGAGGAACAAGATAAGTGATTGGAAGAATAAAGATCTGTCCTATGCAGGTAAACTTCAACTCCTTGCTTTTGTGTTAACTGCAATGCAAACATATTGGGCTGTTGTTTTGAAATTACCTAAAGCTGCTGTTAAAGAAATTAATAGTCTGCTCAAGAATTTTCTGTGGAATCAAGGGAAATGTAGTAAAGGTAAGGCTAAAGTGGCTTGGTCTGCAGTTTGTTGCTCAAAAGAAGAAGGTGGTCTTGGATTGAAAAGGTTGGATCAATGGAATGAGGTGCTTCTTGTCAAACACATTTGGAAATTAATGACTAACGCAGACAGTCTTTGGGTCAAATGGGTTAACAGGGTGAAACTTAAGGGGGGATGTTTTTAGGATGTGAAAGGTGAAAATCAGGATAGTGGAACATGGAAAGCTTTGTTGGATTTGAGAGTGAAATTCAGGCCTTTTATTACACATGTTCTTGGCAATGGCAAAAATACTCTACTGTGGTATGATTTCTGGCACAGTTCTGGTCCTTTATCAAATAGAATTTCTAACAAAAGTATATATGATGCAAGATTAAAATGTGATGTGTCTATGGCTGATATGATTGAGGGAAATAATTGGTGTTGGCCTAATGAATGGTATAGGAAATTTCCTTTCCTTAACCATGTTCAAGTGCCTACTTTAGATATTGCCAAAAATGATGCAGTCAAATGGAGAGACAAAAATGGAAAGATGGTTAATTTTTCTACAAATGAAGTTTGGAGAGACTTTAAGGAGGATCTTCCGGTTTTGAAATGGTGGAAAGCTATATGGTTCTCACAGTGTAATCCTAGATAGGCTTTTACTCTATGGATGGCTGTTAGAAGAAAGCTACTCACCCAAGATAGAATGTTGAAATGGACAAATGATAATCTGCTATGCCCATTATGCAAGAAAACATATGATTCACATAATCATTTGTTTTTCTAGTGTGATTTTTCAATTGAAGTTTGGAAAGGGCTTAAACAGAATATCAAGATCTCTATTATTCCTGATAGCTGGGAGCAAATTGTTGTTATGATGGAAGATATGGACTGCTCAAATTCTATCTGGAGTATGGTAAACAGATTTCTTCTTGCTGCTTCTGTTTATCATATCTGGAAAGAAAGGAATGAAAGACTTTTCTCACAAAATCACAAGAGCTATGATATAGTGTTGCAGAACATAAAGGAGCAAGTAAGGTGTCAGCTTATGAGTTTGAAGGTGAGGAAAACTGTGAATACAGTGAAGGTAGCAGAAGTATGGAACATTAAATTTCAATATTGATTCTCTTCTTTGGTATATCTGCTGCTAGCATTTTAGGTGAATGTGAAGGCTAGTATGTTGCTGCAAGGGTGTTTGGATAAAAGTTTTACCCAAACTGTTAATGAGTATTTTGACTTTGGCTGTTTCAAAAGTCAAAATAATAGATCAAACCATAACAATGGGTTGTTACTAGTACCATGGAGTTCATTTGGTGTGACTGTACTTGCTTGAACCTCAAAGTTTCTAACCATGTTTGGCCTTGGGAGGAAACTGGTTGGCTTTGACTGCTCAAGTAAGAGGTCTAATTCATTTGAATGTACCATAATGTAGGTTACCCATTCTGAAGGGTATATGGTTTTGGAGGACAATGTATGATGAGAGGAATAGCGAGGAGTGAAAGATGAACCTGCTTGGTCCTCTCAATACATTGTCATAGGAGGAATGGTTGGCATCATTGAGGGTGAGTGTTCCCAAGTAACCGAAGCCCTTCTTTAAGAGGGAAATGTAGGTTACTTTGGCAGAGCCCCTCCATGGATGGCTAAGTGTAACAATTCGCATTTTCAGGTTAACTTTTATTCCCGAAAATTTTACTATTCACTTTTACTATTCACATCCAAAATTTTTATTTCATATTCTCGTAAGTTAAGCTATTTTAATGATAATCCGAGAATTTCACACTCGTCGGATCATTTCTGCAAAAATCACGAAGCCGTGTCCGAGATTTACTTTTAGGTTTAAACGTCATTCTAGCATCCTGATATGTCCATAAAACACTATAAACAATAGAAATATGATTTTCTCTCATTTTAGGACAATTCCAAAAGTTTTGGAATTTTACGTTTTTTAGTTCAGCGTTTTACGCGAATTACGCGTTTTAGACCCGTGTTTCCAGTTTTTAGCAGGGTTTTAGCACCTGATAGAACCTACCACTCATTTTATATTTTATTATGGAGTATATTGATAAGTTCTAGCATATTTATAAGTTTCATATTTTTAGGATACCCGATTTTAAGTTTCATGACTTAATAACTTACCGTTAGCGATTACCGGGACCAAAACTCACTCCGTAAGCTAGATAATACCAAGTTTAAGTACCTAGTCACTCCTCCCATCATATGAACGTGCATATGATGATTCACCAAGCCTTGGTGGCTTGGTGATAAGCCTTGGACTTTAGGATACTTGTATATTAAGCAAACTTGGTCACCAAGGGTTCATTAGATCATTACAAGTGTACATCTTGGCCTCCAAGTTTAGGCAACTTCCTAACACCTTCCTAGCACCTCCTCAAGGCCCTATATAACCCTCCTACCCCTCTTGAAGTCGTTCACAACACAAAACAAACACAAACACTCTTATTTTGATTTCAATCTTCAAGTTACACACCAAAGTTGAAGGCCTAGTTAGTGTCTACATGAATCAAGAGTTTGTTTGGTGATTCCATGGTTAAATTAAGAGCTACATAAGGGTACTAGGGCTGAATTTAATGGGTTTTCACAAGGGTTATATCAAGGCTAGCAAGGGTTACAAGAGTTATGGTGAAGGGTTTACAAGCTTAGGTTTAGTGTCCTAGTTCTATACTTGACTTCCTTTCTTTAGAAAGCCAAAGGTTGTAAGAAACTCTTATACACTTTATTGCTCAATATCATTTTCATGCTCTTTGTGTTCCTTTCATGCTATATATGTTCTTGTTATTGTGTTCATGATGTTTAAAAATGGATAAAACAAGTATTGGTATACATATGTTAACTTATGACAAGTAAACAAGCAAACTAGTGATTTTTATGGAGAACCACGACCAAAATAGTATAACTATGATATTTGAAACTTACTTACTGTTATAAAGGACTTCAAAAGGAAAACATAGCAATTTGAATCACCCAAAACGAGTACATGAGTCGAAAGTTATGGCCATAAGAAGTTAGCGAAACCAAAACGCTGAAACTGCCAATACCCTACTGTTTGCATTCTGCCATTTTGAAAGTCACCCTTCTGGTCCGATTCATCAAAAAGTTAAAACACGAAAGTTGTCCAGAACGACGTTTTCGTTCAGGAGTAAAGAAGCTCGAGCCCTGAAAACGCTTTCCGAGTGATAATTTCTTCAAATTCTTAACAGCCCATTTTTAGACCAAAGTCACTATATTATAGTTATGAATTACTAAGACCAAGAGGTCTAATGACCTAAAGCCAAGACCACAACCATGGCTAAAGCCAAGGTTGAGTCTCAAGACCATGGTAACAATGACCAAGGCCATGGCAAAGCCACGGCTAAAGACCATATAACTTTTAAAGATCAAAACTTATATATATGTTATCAAATACTACAATAGTAGGGAGCCTCATGTGAGGAGTTCATTAAGTAAGCCGTCGAGATGAGTTGTGGATTTACGAATTAAAGTGTCCTGGCTCCTCGAACGTTTACTCCATGACTTCTGAATTATGTCGGCCCGAACAGTAGTAAGAGATATACAACCTATACATGTTTCATAGACCACTTATATTCAACGACTTACACTATATACTAAGTACTACATCATGAACATTATGCAAGACATATATAGGCAATTCTTCGTATTCTTAGACTTTACTCCAAACCTAAGTCGCAACATTCTATTATAGGCTGCTCTTAGAGACTTTCGCGATTCGACTATCACTTTCATTTCTCATTACATAAGCTTAAGGTGAGTCATAGCCCCTACTCTTTTCATACTTGTTTTAACTCTTGGGGGGGATACATGCTCAACTACTTGCTTACTTGTACAAATACTCAAAACATTTATACTTGATTGTGTTATACTTGATTGGCATTATACTTGAATGCGTTATACATGATAATTATACTTGATTGCGTTATACATACTTGTTACACTATACTTGCTTAATTTAAATACAAGATTTGTATTTACGTACATACACAATACTCTATGCTGTCAAAGGAGAGGTATTAATAGTACTAGTATGGGCCTACACCCCCCACCCAAGTCCAAGATTCGAGACGTTGGGTGACATGTACTATTTGGGATGGTGGTTCCCCGCCTATGGGTCCAAAATGACGTGACCATGGGTGAATATAATCCTGAGAAACTATATGTTAGCAGTGGGTTGTGAACACACAGGTTACAAGTCTCTTATGGCGGGACTTGTAACTGAGTGGATTCACGATGCCTTTGCTGTGCGAATATTCTTTTTAGGATTTTTCAACTGTTTTAAGACAAACTCTATGAACTCACCAACCATTGTGTTGACACTTTAGCATGTTTATCTCAGGTTAGTAAGGCGATAGCTAGTGCGTGGAACTTAGAGTCAAGCTGCATATTCTGAAGACTTACGCTTTTATCATTTACCATTCAAAACTTTGTATACATTTATGTATCATACTTTGGAATCTCATGTTTGTAACTTCGAGTTCATTAATCGAATGGTAACTTTTCAAAACGTCTCATTTAGAGTTCGTTTTCTATAACTTGTACTTTGTATTATGAAGTAGCACCCCTGTGACACAGTCTTCCGCTGCGGTATTTTGGGGGTGTTACAGTAAGAGTTCCTAGTGATGCCATTTTTCATTTCCACTTAAGCTACTGTGGTGGCAGGTTGAGTGGTTAAGTGGAATGAAGAATGGAAATGTAGCTAGATGGTTGGTGTAAAACAAAATGTGAATTAAGTGGTTGGTAATGGATACAAGTGAAGAATTATGATGACTCAGATGATGTTCCTCTGTTTTGGTTATGTAGCATAGAATAGAGATGTCAAACATAGTTTGTTAGTCTTGTCTGATATCGGATATGAAAGATAGAATAGTATATGGTTATTTCTTTAGTATCTGATATGGGCTTGTCCATTATCAGTATGTTATCTTCATGATGTAAAGTGTTTTGATATTAATATAATTCACATTTGCACCAAAAAATGAGACAAAAGGCCAACTACAATTGTAGAAATACTTTCGATAATTCTGGATGGCCATTACTATTATACGAATTAAAGGCCAGCTCCAAGGCTCCATAAAATTATGGAACATAAAAAAATAAAAAAAAAAAAAAAAAAAAAAAAGGTAAGGTATAACTGACAGGGAAATTATGGAGAATTTAAATTATGACAAAGTTTTCACTGCTACATCGACTAAACTAATGTCCTCTAAACCGTTTTATATTATGTATATGCTTATTTCAATTAGGAATGCTTATTTCAAACTGCATATACTCCTCGAAATTGTTAAATAAGTAAGTTTAGAGATTGAAAAACCCAAATAATCATATAAACATGACCAAAACACTCTGAGGTTATAAAAACCTTCTTATCCCAAACATCTCCATTATCTATCAAAAACAGTTTCATACATAATTCAGCCAAGCTTTTTAATTTATTTATCCACTAAGCATATATTTAGGTATCATGTTGAAAGTAAACAAATTTAAACATAGTTTCCTACATTATTATTTAGTGCCAAATTGATCTCCTTTGATATCTTCCTGAATTTTGAAGTATTTTTTGTACACTTTGTAAAAATCTTCATGTAGACATTTAAACTATGTGGAAATATAATAATAAACACGTCCATGAGTGCTACTTTTGAGACACAATATCAGCCATGGACTACAACTATTGATCCAAATGATGTCCATTCTGGTGACTTTAGCCATGTCAAAGATTCGTCTACGATGGGGTGGGTTTAAAAGATTAGAGAAAATGGGTTACCGAGGAAATTTAGTGGTCATACAGCCGTTTGTATGAAGGATGACCAAGGAAATATTTGGGTTGGTGAATCAGGTCACGAGAATGAGAAGGGCGCAGAGATGATTGTCGTAATTCCATGGGGTGAATTGGCACTTAGAAATGATTCTAACCCACAAATAGCTTTGTTATCTTTACATTAGATACGTGCAAAGTGGAACAAAACCGCGACGTAGGAATATGATTTGAGCATATCAGGGAAGCCTTATGATTATCATAACATGATTTTTAGCTGGATTGACACCATTGGTGAAAATTATCCACCACCCATTGATGCTCACTTGGTAATTTCTGTCATGTCTATATGGGCTATATTTGAAATAAGACTAAAGACTTATCCTTCCTTGAAAAGAAGCATGAGTGGTCCTTTGTAGTTTCCATCATTGTCGCAAACCAGCGTATGCTCAAACACCATTGTTGATTCAGATAGAAGAATTGAAGAGATGGGTTGCTCAAGATGCGGTGTTTTCAAGAAAGGTTGTGAAAACTCACCTTGTATACAACATATATCAGATTCATGTTCACTATCATATTTATGACTGGAAAGTGATTAAAGAATGTCAAATTGAATTATACCTCATCAAAAAATTTAATAATGCAACTGTTTGGTCGTCTACTCTAAAAAATCAGGTGATATTGAGTTATATGGTCAATGACACCTTCAAGAGGAGCATGGATTTTCTCGATATTTCCTATAAACATAATAACACATACACAGTCTTAATATTATAGATCCAAATATGGAAGCACAAGATGTATGGAAAACACGATGTTTGTAAAGTAGTTTTGACTTTTGAGTTGTGACTATTTATATATTCCAGTATGTCGTTGAATCTCAAAAATGAAATAGAAAGCTTATACACTTTAAAGTTAAATGAAGTCAATAGTTGCTAGTGTTTTATAAATAACAAAAAGAAATATGTGCCCGAATTGATTAATTGGTCTAACATGATCAAGTAAAGCAAGAATGACATGGATTTTACAAAGTCATTCTCTTTAATCAACATAGACATTTATTAAATCATCTTGATCTGTATTGTCTAGTGCATCGCTTAGTTAAAATATATATAGTAGTAGGCTAGTGCATTGTGTTCTATTGCATTTTTCGCAATCTCTATTATTCTAAAAAATATTTGTGAGAAATCTATACTTGGAGGTGTTATATGGCCCTGCAATATTCTCAATCACTGTTCTGCATAAAATTAAAGAGGCCAAATGAATATAAAACCTATAATATGCACTATCACAAATATACACTTAGGGGTGTTTGGGATTGCACATTTAAACTAATTACTCTTACAGTATTTGCTAAAAAGGTTTTAATAGCAAATAAACACATGATGCGGATGCATGGCTAATCTCCTCAACCAAGGCTTTTCATAATCTAATATAGCAAAATGAACAAATATATCATCCAAATATCACCCAATAAATTTATAAAGAATATCATTTTTCTCATGTAATACCTGAGCTTGCTTAGCAGCTCCTAAAAGTGCAGCCTCCGTTGTCTTCCTTTCCTTCTTAAAATTCTTCAATTCGTGAATCTGCATTTTCAAGTAGATTGCTTATCAAACTCGCGTTACCTGCAAAATGAATTAAACTAAACTAATTTTTTCATTTCATATTGTAAAGGTAGGAAAGAAAATTTAAAAAACATTGGATTTTCACATTGTTACCAACAACACATTGTAAGACGATCCAAATTGTCGGTAATTTAATAAATAATAATTAAACTGTGCCGATAAACTTATTTTTTCGTTTAAACATTTCATCAAACAATTGGTGTCAATAAAGTAATTATTATAGTTTTTCAAATAAGCTTTGTAGACCTGATGTTAAAAAAGAACATCAAACTACGATACCTTTAAAATTAAGATCATAGTGTGTCATAATTTTTTCAATTGTACACCTAAAATCAAATTGGAAAATTGTGAATTATATTATTTTATAACATAATTATGGAATCCAATTAAACCACACACCACAATCATATCTTCTATGAACCCTAATCTCATAATACAAAATGTGTATGCTCCAATTAGACATATCAACAAACACTTTGTGGGCATAAAAGAATACTACTCCAAATAAGGCATACAAACACATGACTCTGCACATATGACACTAATGAATCCACCAAGTCTAAAACTCACAGTATAATAAATTCTAACCATCACTTCAAATGTTTTAATCATACGAACCTGATGAATTTTATCCGATCGGTTTGGTTGATTTTTGATCTTCAATTGCTTAGCTTCAGATTGTGGGTCTCTCTTCATGGGTTTTGGGATGAACTGGTTTAATGAATGAGATGATATGGCGGTGAAGGTATAATAAAAAAAGATATATGCTTTAGAAGTTGGTTCTGATCGATTCCTTATTTTCAGGGATTGATGATTTGAATTTTTCTTCCGAAAATCTTTTCAAATTTTTTGCAATCTTTCTATTTCGGGGGAGGTTTACAGGTGTAGTTTTTATAGAATTTAAGAAGAGTTTTTTATGCTAAAAATAGCAATCACACTTGTTCTATATATAGGTTGAGATAACCCATTTACATCTACTTCTTACTGAGGCTGTGTTTGTTTTTGCAAAATATGTCTGAATCGCATCTGAGTCTGACCAGTTAGACGCGGTCAGACCTTTTTGTTGTTTGTTTATTCATCATGAGTCAGACACGGGCAGATCTTGAACGTCTTACTTAGTTAGAGGTGGTGATCATGTCTTAATGCCTCTTACTCCTGCATTAGAATAAAAAGAATTATGGATGAGTAGATAGAGTTTTGAAGAAGAAAATGGAGTTCTGTTCTTTTAATGAAGAAGATGACTTTTTTGGAGAGAGGAAAATAAATAAAATAGAATATAATTATCAATGATTGTTAGTGGGTCACGTGGGTGAGGGTTAAATAAATTTATTTGTTCCTTTTACAAGCAAATTCCTCATTAAAATATTTGCAAAATGCATGTGCTTTGCTCAGGCTTACGAGGATTTTACTACAAAAACAGAGCACTTAAAAAGAAAATTACAAAATACACCCTCAACTTTTCACTATTGACAACTTTTTTATACAAAAATTTTATTTACCTAGTATCAAACAGATATCTCCCGATTTGTTGAATAAAAAAATACCGGTAAAAAGGTCTCTCGATAACGAACAAAACGAGCCTAATATTGATATTCTTTTGACTTACGTACAATTTTATAAAAAAATATTGAAGTTTAATATATATAGTTTTTAAATAAAAAAACCAGCACAAAAAATATCGACATTACTTAAAACCAGAAAGTTGTAAGAAAAACGTACAAAAATCCCTTTTTTCTTACCCAAATATTTGTTGACACGCAAGAAAAACGTATGAAAAAACACTTGCAGCGGGCGCCCCATCCTTGTTTGTAATATAGAAGCAATAAGTACACGTAAGTAAAGGAAACATATTTTAAATATCAATGATTTCTTGCGAAATTTTCAAGTGTTAAAAGTTCATACGATTCTTGTTACGGAGTACATCCAATAATTGGTAACATCAAATACTTTTTCATAACAAATGTTCGCTCCAATATTGCTAAAAATTAAGATTTATTTTAAGAATAAATCTTTGTAATGAAGAGTATAATTTAGGAATATGTGTTAATCACAACAAGTAGAGCAATCATCGTATTGTTATAGTTTAATATATGTTTAAAAAATTGGACAATTAAAACCATTCAAACTATTATACGAAAACAAACAACATTATTTCATTCAGATTCAGACTTTACAGCCACATCTTACTAGTAAGATGTGGTAGTCAGATTCAGACACAAATCATCTTAATGAAACAAACGCACCCTTAATCTTCCTGATCTACCCACAAAACACACACACCCACAAAGATCGGCTTAACAGGATCAGGAAGAAGGAGGGGAATCCTGAAACTTCTTCCCACAATCTAAATCCCAAATCAGTAAATCAGAGGTTGATCGGTTAGCTTTACCCTTCATATTTGTTGGATATAAATTAAAATTTTGGCCTTTCTGAGTATTTTTTCTTATGATTTTTAATTTGGAAAAAAAATTAGATGGTCGTAAACATTTGATTTCGTTTAGAGGTTCCATTTTGGAGTTTGCTTCTGAAGCTTCGGTTTGGGTGCATCGCCAGCTGTAAACAAATTAAAGGTATGTTTTTGTTAAAGAATTTGGTTTCGGTTTGGGTGTTTTTATCATGTCTTTAAGTGCAGTTATGAAGAGCCAAATGAGCGCAACTCACCTATTCAAACAAATAAATTAGTCTAGCTCTTTTTACTTGAATTTATTTTTATAACAAATGTTGGGATTTCTTGATACAGACGCAACGTTCACATAAATGGTGTAAAAATGTTTTTCGATTTTTTTAACTTGGTGTTCAAGTTAGTTATTTGTTCAGCTTCAGCTTGAAAATAAGCACTTATAACTACTAGGATAAGTGTATATTATTAACTTTAAGCTTATTGGTTGAATTAACTTTTATGTCAGTAAGACAGTAACAATTCTTATATAAACTTACATAATGGTTGCAGCTAGAAGAATGAACTATAAACTGACCACTAGACGGAACCATTCACACTAAGTTGGAAAAATGTCAGTAAGTTGGAAGAATGCACATGTCAGTACCTTTTACGAGCAAATAGCAGAGTTAATGTAGGCTTAACTTGAGTTCATTGTCAATTGCAGTGTCACACAGCAAACTTACACCTGCAAATGAAAATGAAAAGCAGCAATTGTAGTGGTTTTTCAACGCTTGCATAGGAATACGTCAGGTATAATCATCTTCTTAATACATGACTATCTACCATAGTCTTGCTTAAATATCCATTTCAAAGATTTGCTTAAATGTCAGGTAGACAGTCACTAAAAAGATTTGCTAATGGAATTCCTTCGCTAATGGAATTCCTTATCTCACCATAAGCAGATTTGCTAATGGAATTCCTTCGCGCGCCTTCTTTAATTTTTTTGCCTTTACTGGTATAAGCCGCGATCCCACATGCACTTTTTAGTTATCATGCTTAGTTTTCTTAACTTCTTATATCTTGGTGAAACAGCGTGTGGGTTTGGTTGCTGAAATGGGACTTGAGGTGGGTCAGTTTAGGTGCTTAAATGGGGCTGAGATTAGAGTTGTTGTGTAGATGAAGATGAGCGGATAATGGTGTATTGGTGTGTATGTGAAGGAGTACTTGGTGGAGGCATCGACACCCCGGAGATGCATTTTTTAGGCTTTTGCAGGTATGATGTACATACTTTTATTCACAGTCGCCTTAAAAATAGAAATATATAGCGCTATCACAATTGTGTCATGATGGGTTGCATTACGTTATATTGATGTAAAGATTTTATGTTTTGCTTATAAAGCCATTTGTGGAACGTGCAGGGTTGGGCGTAAATCAGAAGCTGAAAATATTGCAAGAGGGGCACTAAAGTCACCATGCTGGACTTTAAGTGCTCGATATCACCATTAGCACAGGTATGTAAAAGTTTATGTGTATGCGTATCCATATCACATTTTAAATCATTTGAATAATCTCCATGTTTTATATGTTTATATTTGTTGCTTAAATACTGAGACAGAGTCGGTGTTTGTTTTCCTTTGAACATTTTCTTCCCACCAATTATTAATGTATACAGCTGTATTTAATTTTCATAGCTACCAAATACAAAATATAATTAGCCATTGTTGCCACTTTAGCTTACAGTTTTGTTGGGTTGGATAGGTACGAGATGAATGGAACCTATTGACTAGGTCAGGCTTTGCTCTTCCAGGGGTAGATGTAATAGTGTTGGCCATTTTATCAAAAATTCTTCATTTTTTTAGCTGGGCGACGTTTCTATAATATGCTTAACTTCAGGCCTGATTACAAGGGAGCTAGCCAAGCGGGAACGTGCTCCTAATGACATCAAGCCCACAATGGTCAAGAATTCCAGTGAGCCTCTACTCACTACAACAAATGGATTGTGTGATAATGGGTATGTATAAGAAGTCACATTTGTTATGTTTTTGGTTATATGTGGAAGTCACATCATTTACATTTGTTTCGTGTGCTTTCAGATATGAGCGTATAAACTGTTGGAAAGTAATGACGTGGTACTAAGACCGCAGCCAGTGGTGGTTGAGAATAGGAGCGGGTAGTTCAAAATCAAAACGGGTGCGTTAACTGCATATCAACAAAACCATTATTCCCGGAAGCAGAAGACACAACACTGGCAGAACCACATACCAAAGTGCAGCCTTTTGTAAGTTCTAATTAGTTGGTTCACGCGGTTTGGTTAATGGGTTTTACTCTACCGTTTTGTTGCTTCTACTCAATCCTAAACACAGTATTAAATTTAAATATAAAATCTTACTTTCTAAGATTGGGAAGCATAAACCACTACTTTCATTTTATATGTCAAAAAGTTACTTTCAAAAAGTTGTGGACTTAAGATATATTAGGATCACGCTACTACTACTACACAAAAAAAAAAAAAAAAAAAAAAAAAACAAAAAACAGATAAGGTGTGTTCGGGATATTTGTGACACTGAAATGTTGGTAAATACGATTTACAAATTTAGTCAAATAAAAGTCGTCGATTTCGTCTCATATTCACAACTTTTGTGTTATGCTAAATTTATTGACTTTTATGGAGATTTCGGATGCGTGCATAAATAACAATATATGGATATATTTTAATACTATTGACTTTTATGGTTTTTGTAGTTTCATTGTTTTCGTACCTACTGTTACTTTTCAGAAGCAGATATTGCATATGCACTTCAGTCAACAAAATTTATGTGTTTTCACCCCAAAACAGTTTTTACATGTCACTCATTCTAATGGAAGAGATAACAACACATGATGGTCAAGATTTGTGACTATTATCTTTTATAGCAGGTTTTAATGTGGAAAAAGTCCAATATAAGAATGTGGTCTTCACGCCTTGGGAATTGGGATGTTGGTGACCAACAAAAGGCATGGCCATTGTGGAGGCGTTACTTTAATGACAGAATAGGACTGGTAAGGACAACCCAATTTTTTATGCATTTAACATCTGCAATTTTACATTTCAACAACTTTAGTG
The DNA here is from genome assembly GCA_030686995.1 of Artemisia argyi. Lineage (NCBI taxonomy): Eukaryota > Viridiplantae > Streptophyta > Magnoliopsida > Asterales > Asteraceae > Artemisia > Artemisia argyi. Next base: position 8,595,124 of record CM060705.1, read on the forward strand.
CGTTACTCTCTTTTAAATATAGTAAAAAAAAAGTAACAAACAGCGAGATAAGTTATCTCTTTTTGCTGTTGTGATGTAACATTAATCTTTGAAATATGTTATGTTATACATAAATGTATAGTAGTTATTTTAGTTGGTTCTTAATATTATATAAAATTACAGATCAATGCAACAGACCCTACTGTATGCAACACAGACGTCCTACGCTACCCACCTCAGTTGATCCACAACGGCAAAGATCAACATAACTTGATCTTCTTTATTGGCGAAAATATAAGGTATTTTGTCAGCTTATTTTGTGAGCAGAAAGTTTTTTATTTTTATTTTATTATTATTATTATTTTCCTCTGAGACTCTAGACTATAAACTACGACATTTATATATAGGTCTAATGCAACAATCACATTCAGATACAATCATACTAACTCAACATATATAGTCTCGAATCATGAACACAAAGTTATATTAAAAAGTGTCATCCGTGGTGCCTATTAGAGCCTATGCTTGGGCTTATCAGCTTATTTCATTTACCTTATATAGCATAAGTTTGTAACTTCCAGCTTACAGGTAACATGATGAAAAATGGACGGGTTGGGTGACGGGTCTTTTTTCTGCAAGTCCTAAATCCTAATGGGTTGAATTGACTAAACAGTCAAACCACTTTGTCTTAATTTTTTTATTTACAGTTAATTTCATATTTGACCCGTTCAATCCTGTGAGACGAAATATTACAAAGCCCAACGACGAAAATATGACTTGCCATCTTGAGATGGTTTAAGTTACAATTAACAATTTTTCGTGGTTGGATGAGGAGGACTTGAAACACTTTAGTCCGAGTTTTTTTTAGATGGTCAATACACATTTGGCAGCTTTGAGGCATAGCAACCTAAATCAACCCGCTCAAACTTGCCACCTCTTACACTAAAATTTGTAGCTACTTTTTTCGACCTAATATAATTATGAAATAGTTAATTTAACTGATATAATATTCTTGCTAAGGGTATTGAGTGTAGCAATTTTTTTTCAGGCAACGAGGATTGTATTGCTTTTGTGCTGCTGAAATATGATGGGTGAAAGCGGCCCGTGTCTTGACACTAAAAATGTAAAAGAGGGTCTCGGGTCTGTCATATGGCAGGCATTTTAGAAGGCCAAATAGGGCAGTAAAGGGACAATGGAGTGGGATAAAGAGAATACAAGAAAAGGAACAATGGAATGGGCAGTAAAGGGACGATGGAGTGGACCAAGTTCTTGAAGACTTGGCATATGAAACACCCTTTTTTAAACTGTATAATTCAAGCCAGTTAAGTTCGTTTGACTATCTATACTACTTGCCACTCATATATATTTTATTTGTAGGAGCTCTCTACATCTCATGGTCACTTTCGTTCCATGTTTTGAATTCGATTCTTCTTTTGATTCTCAGATTTGATTGCTATGGTACAGGGAGCTACTGGACGTTCCTTTGTAATAAGATCGAGTAGGTGGATGACAATATGTGATCATGCTAGGCTGTCTCCCCATGAGCTGTGCACAGGTGAGTCTCTATGAATATTATTTTTGCCAACACCCGTGTCCCTTTGGATTGTTACTTCAATCGCTAAAGTTTCTGGGTAGGAATATGTCTTTGTACTTAGCTGTTGCAAATAGGCCTCTGCATTTAACATTCTTTATTTTCCCATTAACATTGATGATAATACACTATAATGAAAATTGTTAATTTTATCATTTAAGATGTATTGAGAGGCCGGGGTTTGTTTCATTCACTTTTAAATGGGTCGATTCGGGTTCTATTAATTTATAAGAGGTCAAATGCCGTTAATAATTATATTTCAAACCTCAATTATAGATCAAATAAAATAGATCCATTAGCAGTGTTTGTGAGTTGGCCCAGCTTCGCACGCTACCCAATTTGTTCGACCCATTCATTTTGACACCAGTTTGTATTTACCATCAACTGTTTTCCTACGTTCTAATGTATCGTAAATGTTTAGTTCAATCACCTTGCGATTTTGAACAAGGCATAGCAAACAATGGTTATCATAATTCCATTCTTAATATAGTTTAGACTTTTTAGAAATGAACAATAAGCCCCCCAATATAGGGTAACTTAGCAATTCTATGCATTTCGGATAACTGACCCTTATTGGTATCGAAAGAGTAATCGTTGAATAAATATTTTTGTAGCAGAATTCAGGTGAAAGAGTCAGGCAAGAAAGTGCGAAGAAAGCGATCGGATTTATACATGTAACATATAGTTGACCATGTGTCGTCAAATAATCTTGCTGGATGTTGGAGGTTGGTTAGAGGAAATGAAGCTTCCCGGATATGGCTAAACTTTCAAAGAAAAGAGTGTACGGGTAGGTTTGTCACTTTTTAGTTCTTTAAATTGTTTTGGATGATTACATGTATATCAGTAAATGCATATTTTGCTTTTTGATCAGCTGGATTGTGTTGGATAGAATTTCACATGAAAGCTATTTGGATTTCATTTATTACACTGTGTTAAATAAGATTTAAAATTATTTCAGTTTGGTTAATGTGGGTTGTTCGGGTAAATTAGAGCTGTATTAGGTTTCTTTAATTTTGTTTATGCATATTGTTACGCTAAATTGAAGGTGACGATTCTTAAAGTGTGGTCATTTGGGTTAGCAAACATTTTTTTTTACAGACAAAACGGTAGAAAACGCATCAAATAAATTCATCAATTTCCATCTCGAATTAAAATCGTAATATTTCTAAAAACTAAAATTTCCTTTTTATTACACATGACGTTAGTAAAAACAAAACAAGAAAATAACGAGGAGGCTGAAGATAATGAGGGTGATATCATTTGGGCCATATTTGGAGTCTATATTTTAGATATTTAATGTGATTAAACACAAGTCACTCGAAAAGAACAAATAAGCTACTTACCAATTTGAGCTTTACATTTCCTCAACGACACATGCTATAACCTGACGCAACATTATTTATTATAAAAAGTTAACATGCCATGAGCATTCACGTTGAATTGATCTTACACCAACTCTAGCTTTATTAGCAAGGTGGTTAATTTCTTACACAACACATTGTTGAACACGGAAATCAATGATTCTTCACACCGTAAGCTAGTTCTTTAGCAAAACTGCCCGCCGCGAAGCGCGGGTTATCCACCAATTTTATGCAAATTTTAGTTGAAAACCAACCAAAAAGATAAATACACACATGGCATCATACCAAAATAAAGCATCACTAAATTTTAGTTGAAAAACAAGTTTCGCCTTATTGAAAAGAGAATAAATGAAAACTACAAGCAATATTACTTATTTAGTATTCTTGACGTCAAATTACATACCAAAATAAAGCATCACTAAATTTCAGGTATAAACTCGTTGTTTCCTCAGAACTGCAATCCCTGTAGGAGAATAGAAGTATTAATTAATAGAGTGATTCAAACCCCTGATTATGATAAACATGTAAATATCTGAGAGAAATCACGTACCTCTTGTTGTTTGGCCTTTATAAAAGAGGTTGGGTCTTCCGTTGCGTAACACAATCCAAAAGATGTGTCTATTACCTTTAGCTGTGGAGTAGTTGATTGTCCACACGTGAAAACCGTTATCTGTGGACAGTCTTTAATTTCCAAAGTATCTAATGATTGCCATAGAAAATCCTCCATCGCCAAGCAAAATCCCTTGAGCTTTGGAAGGCCACGAAGTTTTATGGATTTCAGAGAACGAAACACAACAACATCAGTAGCTCTAGTGTCAGAATCTTCTGCTTTCTTGACAATTACCTCTATCTTACGGCACCCACTAATTTCAAGCTCATGTAGTTGTAATAGACTGCCAACCATGCAACATGTGAAAACATGTTTAAGAAGGGGGCATCTACTAATTATCAATTTTGTAAGGTTTGGAAAGTTCAATGTTATCCACCTATTGCTCTTCCATATATACCTCATACTATAAAGCCATTCCAGAGTCACTTCTTTTAGCTTTGGAAATACCACAACAGATTGCTTTTCATTCACATCATCATTTTCCAAATCTACTACTTCAAATATCTCCTTTACCCACTTTCTCCTGATATGAAGCTTTTCTAGATTCTGCAGATTTATCAATTCATTGCATGGAAAAATAATGCCGCTCTTCAACAAGTTTGTATCCAATTCTCCATTTACTTCAACTAGATTTGAAAAAGACCAAGGGAACTGAATTTCCTAATGAAGAAACACACACGTAATCATCATCAGGTAGACACACGACCAGAAACAAAATTAATTGCCAAATAATAAAGGAAACAGAAATTGGTATGAACGAATAGACTACCAAATAATAACATACCTCATGTGACGCGTTAGATAATGGAAAGTTGAGACCACATTCAAGACTGTGCTTGCCAATGCCTGTATGTATGTAGAGGAGCTTTGGAGTCATCGAGTGACCAGATGTGAAAGTCATCATTTTTGGGCAACCACAGATCTTAACCTCATCCAATATTGACCATAGGAACTCATTCATCCCCAAGAAGAAACCTTCGACATTTGGTAATTCGGTTAGTGTAAGAGACTTTAGACGGGGAAAGAGAACAGTTTTAGAGGTGTGCTGTCCATCTTCCTTCACAATCACTTGCATTGCATTACACTCTTCTATGGTCAACTCTATAAGTTGCTTGAGGCTATCAAGTGTGGAACTTGTAAATACATGTTCCAAAAGATCACATTTGACAATCCGCAATATCTTTAAGTTGGGCAATTCAAGCAAAGTCATATTTGCAGACCTTGGAATCGTTACTCCAGGAAGTATATCGCCAATTTCATCACCAGCATTAGCACTATCACTACCATTCTTGTTAACCCTTTTTATCTCAAAGATCTCCCTTAGTGACCGGCAATAGTATATTCCCAGACCTTGGAATCGTTACTCCAGGAAGTATACCGCATTTCATCGGACACCCTTCTCATTTCATCCACCATACCTTTCTGCACATAACCAGACACCATAGCCGTCCACATATACACATCTCTAACCGGTGACTCATCAAACAACTTCCAAACATCACATAAATCCCCACTCTAAGCATAACCCGAAATCATAGTATTCCACGAAACCTCATCATGTATCACCATCCTATTAAAAAGCACTCTTCTCATTTCATCTACCATACCTTTCCTCACATACCCGCCAATCAAACAGTTCCACGAAATCACATCCCAATTATCCTCATTATTCGCCTCAAACAAGCTCCTCGGCTCATCCACCCTCCCGTTCTGAACATACGCCGAAACTATCCCATTCCACATAATGGAATTCCTACCACGTGCGGTATCACATCAAAACACTACAACATTCACTGCTTTTGGCGGGGACATTTCAAAGCTTTCGGCAGGGACTTCTCCCCGCCAAACACTTTTCACGAGGACATGTCCGCGCCGAAAGTGCCTCGCCAAAACCCGTTCGCTGTAAGCTTTTGGCGGTGACGGACTTATTTTTTGGCGGGGAAACGTGGGACCCACACTGCCAGCGTGGACACTTTGGTCAGGTCAAACAATGCCAGCGTGATAAATCTTTCGGCGGGGACACGTCACCGCCAAAGGTATTATTCGTTGTTATTATTAATGCCTTAAACCGTAATTTAACTAATAATCCATAGCTTTTTGGCGGGGACAGGTCCCGCTAAAAGTAGTATCCATGGACATTGGGACAAACTTTTGGCGGGGACATGTTCCCGCTAAAAGTGGTACTCATGGACATAGTAACATATTTTTGGCGGGGACATGTCCTCGCTAAAAGTGACTGACCCATTTTGCTGCAAAATGCTGCAAAATGGGTAATTTCCAGATTTTTTCCAGAATTTTTTCAGAAAAAATCTACAAATTCATAACCTGTATATACACTAATTACAGCACCACAAGACACTCGAATCACAAATTCTCCAAACATAATATCATACATATCCAAATTCGCTAAAAATTAACATAATCATGTGTTTGTATCCAAATTCGCCAAAAACGGTTCAAAAACCGTTATCACATGATCATTACATAAGCTAGCTATCTGCCATACGCTACAAAACTATACGCGGGAACAATGTAGCGGGAATCCTAACACATAAACTACATAAACACATAATAATCCATGTAAATCTCCACAAATTTGTCCATAACCCCAAAACAAATATAAACCGACCCAAACAACCCATACGCTACTCCTGAGTCCCCTCACTCCCCCCACTGCCCCCACTAGCCCCACTCCCCTCCTGGTACCTGTAGACTCACCTGCTGAAGCCTCCTGGGATCCCGATGTTGTCGCAAGAGTGGCTAGCTCCTAGGGGAAACCCGACTGAGTCTTAGCCCACCCCACCAACATATCAAGGACGGTCCTTTGCTGGGATACCTCCTGGGTTTGCTTTTGAACAGTTTCGTGGAGCGAGAACGATAAGGCTTGTTCACGAGCTCGTGCGGCGCTGAGGGTCGTCTGACGACCACCGCCGGGTAAGACTGGACCTATGCCAGGAATGTGACCTCGCTGCTTGCCACCAATCACGTGGCGCATAATATCGAGGTCAGACATGGTCATCCCCCCGGAGGTTCTCTCCGTCCGCATCCGTATCATCTGGTTCTGTTTAGTTACAAAAAAACAAGTAAAGTAATATATAAGTTGTGATTTATTATATTTGCATTAATGTGGGTGAGTTTTATGGAAATAAATTATACTTACATATCTAGCCTCGGACAATGTAGACTTAAAGACGCCGTCTCTCGTATGGTTGTGTCTGTACAGCGCGATCAAGTCTCTACCATCCACAGAGTCGGTGGGTTCTCTCAGCTGTTTATAAATAAAATCAATAATGACTCACCAAACACAATATATATAAATTAAATTATTAAATAGTGTCTTACGAAGTTATCGCATATAACAGCTAGTGAATGCAACCCATGAAGGCTAGCAGTCGGATTGGCGAGCCGGTTCTGCCTGTTGGTCTCCCCTCTCTTCAAATTATCCGGGCTTGACCAGTGCTTCACCTGCGTATTATAAATAATAAAAAAAAATTATATAAATCAATTATTATTATTATTGTTGTTGTTGTTGTTGTTGTTGTTGTTGTTGTTGTTGTTGTTGTTGTTGTTGTTATTATTATTATTATTATTATTATTATTATTATTATTATTATTATTATTATTATTATTATTATTATTAGGGTAGTTCATGGATTCTGATATGTTGCTTGCTTGATATTTTGGGTTTTAATGCAAGCTTTGTTAGATGTAATAACCATTAAGTGGCATTATGCATTAAATATTGATATTTTTGTGTTATTTAAGCTGCATAAGTTGTCACATATGTTATAAAAAAACCTAAATGTATAGTGCGCCACATATTTATGAATCCCGCGCCTTGATTTGCGCCTCGACTCAAGGCTCTTTGACCCCCTTTGCGCCTTAGTGCGCCTTGAGCCTTTCAGAATATTGTTTTGGAGATAAGCTTCGATACTCCGGACAATATCTTCTCCACCAGAACTGGCAAGGTTCTCGCCGAGATAAAAAAAATGCTACAATAAAATATAATTAAAATAAATATTCAAATTTAAATAAACAATCAAATTTAAATAAAGAACAAACTTAAAATAAACAAACACAATAATTAAAAAAATAAAAGATAAAAAAACTTACGTGTAGCTGGTCATCGATATGGGCCTTCGCGGTAGCGGGAACAGCTCCCCAGGAATTGTAATGCGTGGGAATTGATTGCCGTAACAATTCCCCGACCAAGTTGGAGAACCACTTCGCGTGCATGCCCACATGCTCCCACATCCCTTTGTCGTTCTTCCGGAATCTGATCGATACCGGACGACCAGTCTCTTTCCTCTCATTGCGGAGCTGCGTGTTCTTTGTGGGACCACGCATCGCCTTCCCGCCTTTCCCAATTTTGGCATTGGGCTTGGGAAGTTTGGGAGGTCTGGATTTAGAGCCTACAAGTAATCAAATTCAAGTGATGATGACATAAAATAACAAGTTATCAATTTCACATAATGATCAAGTTTAATTAAAATAATCCAGAAATTCTTACTCTGACAATTACTGCCTAGCCTCCTTGGACCACGGGGTGGCTCATTGCCTCCATCGCCACCGTGGCTCCTAGCAACAACATCTGCCATCTGTAAACGTACTAGCACAAGAACATATAATTAGTGAAGAAACACATATACACATATACGCATATACACACACATTGAAATAAATAACAATTTATACAAAAAAAAAATAATAAATAAACACATTTAACCACTCGATAATAATTTCATTCAAATAAGTGTCATTCAACAAATTACAGTTTGAGATCAATCTCCCTCATCACTAAAATAAAAACCCTCATTATTAGTGTCAGCTTCATCTTCATGATCGACGTGGTCTTCACCATCAGATGCTAAATCATGAGGAATGTGGTCATCATAATCAATATTATCGTCGTCGTCTTCGACATAAGTGATAATTGGTTGTGGTGGTGCCTTAACTTCCGCTGGCTCAACATCTCTATTTATGGTGTCATAATTCAACGTATCCAACTCAGCAGAGAGTGTGACATGTGATGAGGATTTTTCATGTACAACATCCTGATTGTCTTCTACCACGATGATATCCGGGTTCCAAATCTTTCGATGATAAGAATCTTGGACAGCCTTGACATTACCACATTTACCCGGGAAATCAAGGTAAAAGACTTGTGTTGCTTGTTGTAGGACCTTTTATCTATCAACTTTAATAACAATATAGCATGTAAATGAAGTAAAGATGGTGACTTGGTAATATGTATGAGTGGCGTTAAAACTAGAGAGAAATAAGAGATGAAATAGAAAGCTTTTATTAGTAAACACACACACTTACGCACACAAGCACACACCTCAAATGAGCTTTGAGGTGTTTATATAGTTAGTTACAAGATGCCCTAAAAGGCTTTTCCATGGGCTTGGTCTTGGGCTTGGTTTCCTTTTACATATAAAGACTTACATTACTTAACTCATGACATATTAGCTTACCAAGACCAAGGCCCATTGACTATTCTAATAACAAAAACTACGACACATTACAACGTTACAATAAATGAGTATGACCATCACTTTTTAATATAATATTAAATGCTAACAATCTCCCCCTAAGGGGTGGTCATTCGAATGATGTTCCACGTGATTAGGTCTTCTTTGTTCTTTGTTGTTAACCATTGTGTGTCGTAGTAGAATAGTCTTTAGTCTTTGTTCCTTCATGCTTTGTGATCTTTGATGACTGACTTTTCATCGTTCTTTGTTCTTATGTGATATGGAGCGATCTGCCTTTCGTCACTTCTGCTTCTGTGGTGGTTGTCTGCCATTCCAACATGCTCATACATCTTTTGACTTTGATATTCATATGCACGTAGTTCCCTTTCTTTCACATTGATCTTTAGTCTTTATACTTTGTAGATTCTTCTTTTTGGTGTAGAATCTTTCTTTGAACGCTGTGTTGTATAGATCTTTGAGGGAGCTTTCTTTAACTTCCAGATGTATGTATGAGCATGTGGAATCTGTCGCCATGGAGATGATGTGTAGCTGCATGAAAACAGTTAGCAATAAATCAACCGGTACTTACAGGTTCGAATTAGAGATCGTCAACAGCATAGTGTGAAGACTCCTTCTAACCCTTACCAAGGCCGTTCCCATGTCAGATACTCCTGAGGGAGCTTACAAGACCTACTTAGTAGCTCAATGACTGGGTGAGTCGCTGGGGATCACTCCACCACTGTAGACCTTTTGAAACCACCGCGAACACTAAGCGTAACCCATAAAGAATTACCTAAGTGACCTGCTGTCAGGGCTGCTTGATGTTGACCCTGGCAGGAATTTCCATTCAATCATTGAGAATCACAAAAGTGAATCCTCTCATAAATGTTCTGGCAGCTTGACAAGATCTGCGTAGGACTCTAAAGTTTACATCTGGCGTCCTTAATGATGAACAACCAGTGTAGAAATATCATGTGTTCCTATGAGATCTTTTGATGAATCTCGGGGCTCTAGACTCGATAAGTGCACATTTGGTTTCCTATGCGGAGATTAGGGAGAGGTCTCCTGCTTCAATATCAACCATCTCTAAGAGACAGGTCGATAGATTACACCGGTTCCCCGTGAGAATGAAACAAGCTCTTTTAAGAGAACTTGAGTGGTTAAGAAGGTTTAGTGCAGTGCGTCACTGGGTCCATGACGTCTTTGTCTTCAATACCGGTGTCACCTTAGTAACAACCAGTAGCATATGAATTGTACCAGGTGTCTGCCCTAAGGTTGAACATTTGGAGGGCTATTTCTTTTCACCCTTTTTCATAACTTTTCTTTTTAATTCTTCAACCCCTTCTTTCTCCTTTCTCATTTTCTCCTTTTTTCAATCTTACCTAAGGACTTCTAATTCTAATCTATTGGATTTGTCCTTGGGTAGATCCATCCGGCTCTGGCGGATCATAGGACGGTTTTTCCTAACCTTAGTCACCTTATAACTCCATGACTATCCTATAATTGCCATGAAACCATTTATGAAAAATCTCTCAAAGTGTTTATGATAATAAAACACATTGTTGTTACCACTTTGAGAGTTTTGCAATTTTTTGAAGGACTCCCCCTTCACATGTGCTCATGTAATTTTTAATAAATTTGCACATGTGGGAGGAGTTTGCACTTTTTGAATTGATCCACTTTCAGTGAACATGACCGATTCGAGACACGCTTACATCACTAGTTAGACTAGCTTGAAGTTATTACCCGTCCTGGTCAAGTCCAAAGAAAGTCTCTCGATACGGTACATTCTACTCAGACAAGTCCTATTCGAGACACGCTTACATCACTAGTTAAACTAGCTTGAAATTATTACCCGTCCAGGACAAGTCTTTTCGATTACTGACATTTTAAGATTCGTCAATTCATTGGTACTTACTGAGTCGAGCTCTTTTGAGATTCAGCCACAATCTTTAAACATCTTTGATCACATTTTAATCATGTCTTCTCCCCCTAAAAAATAGCATTTCATGATATTTTTGATATCAACTGATTAAGAAAAAGCATTTGGAAAGATAGACAGATTCTATTTTTGCATGAAATCGGAACATTTTTGTTTTTATGAAATACTACCCCTCAAAACTCGCATATGTTTTTGAGAAATGTTAAACTTTTTAAAGTTTAGAGGGAAGGAGTCTTTTTGAAGCAAAATTCTGAAAGAGAAAGAAATTTCAGATTTGTTGAATTTTGCATCAAGGTTTTTTGAAAAACAAAGACTTCTCTTTGTTTGACTAGGAATGTCGCACTGAGGCGTACAACAGTGTCCAATTTTAGGATAAGTGCACTTTGTTGATGAAAATCATTTTTGCGTAGCACTTTCCTTTCTTTGAAAACTTGAGTTGTGCACTGTAAGGTGTACACAAGTCATTTGGATGATGAGCACCGATTTTGATAGATTTTGAAAATCTTTTTGAAAAATCTTGAAAAGGTGGTGCTCATAATAAAAGAGAATTTTGAAAATCTAATTTATCATTAGATCAACAATCATGGTCTTGAGCTTAAAGATTTTGAAAGTTTTTCTAAAGAAAACTCAAGCCAGATAAGAGTTTGGTTCTCGTTTTAGGATAAGTGCTCGAAAAATATTTGAAATATTTGTTTTGATTAAGCACTTTCCTTTCTTTGAAGCACGGGTCCTAAACTGATGTGTCCAGAAGCCATCCGATTAAGTCCTTATTTGAAATCTTTTCGAGTTGGTATACCCGGACTTAAGTTTTGAAAAGATTTCACTTTGAAGCACGGGTTGTAAGCTGAAGTACTTACAAGCCATCATTATGAAGTACGAGTCCTTAGCTGAAGTACTAAGAAGTCATCATTTAAGTACGGGTTCCGTACTGAAGTATACGAAAGCCATCGTGAAGAAACTTTTAGAGAAACTACATGTTTTAGAAAAGCATTTTAAAGAACTCCCGTTCAAGCATCTGTACATGTCCGTATCATTGTTGAATGACATTTCTAGAAACGTACAGAATATTGATTTATACGAGAGACATGTCGTGAGAAGAATATTTTTGGATTTTTGATTTTATATTGTTTTTGTATTTTTTGAAATTTTATATTTTTGTATTTTGTTTTTGTTGGTTTTTCAAATTTTGTATTTTGTTTTTTTCAAAAATATTTATAGCGAAGCGATTTTGAAAACATTTTTCAAGAAGATTCGAGAAGACGTTCTAGCTCCTCAGGAGTTAGGCTTCGCTTGCCAATTCGTCGAACTAAATAGTCAAACCGTTCTTTTGGAAGGGCTTTAGTAAATAGATCGGCGAGTTGGTAATCAGTCTTAACAAAAAATAATTCAACAGTACCCTCTTCCACTTGTTCTTTGATGAAATGGTAGCAGACTTTGATATGCTTCGTCTTAGAGTGATGTACGGGATTGCACGAGATGGCTATGGCACTTTTTGAGTCACAATACATAGGTATTCTGTCAAAAGTAAAGCCATAATCTGTGAGCTGTGTCCGCATCCAAAGAACTTGGGCACAACACGCAGATAGAGACACATACTCGGCTTCAGCGGTTGATAGTGCAGTACAATCCTGTTTCTTTAACGACCAGCTTACTAGCTTTTCACCCAAAAATTATGCTCCTCCTGATGTACTCTTTGCTGTAACTTGATCACCGGCATGGTCTGCATCTGAAAATGCTGTTAGATTAAACCCCGAATCCTTCGGATACCAAAGTCCCATGTTAATGGTGCTTCGTAGGTACCGAAAGATCCGTTTAACCTCTTTGAGGTGAAGTTCGGTAGGCTTTGCCTGAAACCGTGCTAACAAACAAACAGCAAATTGAATATCGGGTCGACTAGCAGTTAGGTACATGAGAGAATCGATCATGCTCCGATATTTCTTCGGATCAATGGGTTTCCCAAACAAATCAGCACCTATTTTTGGTGAAGTGACCATTGGTGTACCAACAGAATCACAATTTTCCATTCCATGTTTTTTCAAAATCTCTATTGTATATTTAGCTTGATTGATAAAAATACCACGAGGGGATTGATGTATTTGTAAACCAAGAAAGAATTTTAGTTCCCCCATCATGGACATTTCAAATTTACTTTTCATGAGATTTTCAAAATGTTTTGAATGGTTAGGATTGGTTGATCCAAAAATAATGTCGTCCACGTAAATTTGAACGATCAAAATGTCATCTTTGAATTTTTTGATAAACAAGGTGTAATCAACCATTCCTTTTGTGAAATTGTTTTTGAGCAAGAAAGATGATAGTTCGTCATACCACGCTCTTGGAGCTTGTTTTAAACCATAAATAGCTTTCTTAAGCTTGTAGACGTAGTCTGGATGATCTTTGTCGATGAATCCCTCTGGCTGACTCACATACACTTCTTCTTTCAGAGTTCCATTCAAGAAAGCAGTCTTAATATCCATCTGATAGACTGTGATGTTTTTGTGAGCGGCATAGGCTAAGAAAATCCAGACTGCTTCAAGTCTAGCTACAGGCGCGAATGATTCTTCGAAATCTATCCCTTCTTCTTGTGGATAACCTTTAGCCACGAGACGAGCTTTGTTGCGAATAACAGTCATTTCCGCATCCAGTTTGTTCTTCCACAACCACGTATATCAAGTGGTCGTTCAACAAGTTCCCAACTGTCATGTAAATCGTATTGAAGAATTTCATCCTGCATCGCTTCTATCCAAGGGTATTCTGCCATTGCTTCCCGAACGTTCTTTGGTGCTTTGAGGCTGATTGAGCAAATGTAAATGCACAATTCGAGATCAGTGGCAAGTTGTTTCCTTGTCTGAACTGGCTTTGAAGGTTCACCAATAACATGTTCTATTGGATGGTCTTTTGTCCATTGAAACGTAGAAGGGTACCTTGGGTTTAACGAATGTGTGTTAGATGGTTCTTGTAACCTTGAAGAAGATTCAGCAGAGTCTGTTGCAAACGGGTTTTCAAATACTTCTTCTTCTTCTTCTTCATCTAACGCAACATCGTTTGAATTATTTGTAGGTTCTTGAAAATTAGTGATTTTATTTTGCTCATCAACTCTTGGTAGTTCAGTTTCAATTACTGGAGTTGCTTGAGTAGATGTAGATGATGTTGAGGTAGTTGGTGCTTCTGCTTCGATTGTTGTAGATGCATCCTGTGGTGGTGGTGGTGGTTGATGGTTTCGAGCGGGTGCAGCGGAATGTTGTTGAGATGCATTTGTCGAAGTTCCACCATAGTATTCATCAAACATTAACTCGAAGAAATTTTCCAGTTCTTGTTCTGAAGGTTTGTCCGTGTTTGTTGACTGAGCTCCTTGAGGTACGAGTCCTGAACTGATGTGTCCAGAAGTCTGCTGGTTTGGTTCGGGTCCTAATCCGTTTTGATTAGAAGCCATCGGATTAAGCGCGGGTTCTAGAGCGAGTCTCTAAGAAGCCATCTGTGAAATCTCGTCAAACTTCACATTCATCGTCTCCATTATCCTTTTTGTTCTTCTATTATACACCCTGAATGCCCTCGAGTTTTCTGAATATCCAATGAAGATTCCAATATCACCCTTAGCTTTCAACTTTCCTAGATCTTCTCTGTCGTTCGTCGGATAGCACAAGGCGCCAAACACGTGAAGGTAAGAGATGTCAGGTTTATGGTTGTTCACTAGCTCATATGGGGTTTTATTGAATCTTGGATGTACTAGGGATCGGTTTTGAGTAAAACAAGCAGTGGCTACAGCATCAACCCATAAGAATAGAGGTGCACTAGAGAAAATCAACATTGTGCGAGCAGCTTCCACAAGAGTTCTATTTCTTCTTTCAACTACCCCATTTTGCTGTGGAGTTCTAACAACTGATGTTTGATGTGTGATTCCAACATCTTCAAGGTAAGTTCTTAACTCCTGGTTTGTAAATTTTGTGCCATTGTCTGTTCTTATAATCCTTACTGGAGCTTGAAGTAGAACTTGAATACGCTTCAGAAAGGTGATGATGATGCCTGGTGCTTCGTCTTTTGATCTCAAAAACTTTACCCAAGTATATCGTGAATAATCATCAACAATAACGAGAATATACTTCTTCCCATTAATTCTTTCAACTCTCATTGGGCCACATAAGTCCATGTGCAACATATGTAACCTTGCTTCCGAACTAGGTACGGTTTTGGGTTTATATGATGCTCTTTTACTTTTTCCTTGTTCGCATAATGGACATAGGTGTTCCTTGGTGTATTTGAACTTAGGAAGTCCGGTGACGATGTTGTCTTTGGCTAACTTGTTAATGGTGTCGAAATTGAGATGGGATAATCTTCTATGCCACAGCCAGGACTTAGTTTCGGTTGCCCTTGTCATAAGACAAATTGGTGATGTAGAAGCCATTTGGTTGATGTCGATTGCATACAAGTGTGTTCCACGATTACCAGTTAAGAGATCATCACCAACCAAATTTCTAATAAAAACCGTGTTTCTCCTGAATGCAACTTCTAAATCAGCATCACAAAACTGCCCGACTGAAAATAAGTTGTGTCCCAACCCTTCGACGTAATAAACTCGAGTGATTAAAAAATTCCCAAACTGAAGATCTGCATAACCCTGAATAGCTGCTACATGATCATTTCCAAAGCGTACAGTTCCCATGAATTTCCAGACGAAATTGATCAGCAGCTTTAAATTCCCGGTCATGTGCTTGGAGCAACCTGAGTCGATGATCCAAAGACATATTTTGATAACCTGCCAAGAACAGAAGAGTTTGTATTTGGAAACCGCTTTGAATTTGGTTCCATGGGGTTAGGAGTAAGATCTAAATCACACTCATAGACAGTTGCTACTTGTTTAGCTTGAGTTATTTCTAATTTGCCGTTCTGAATAGTGAACTCTCAACCCGTCGGAATCCACATACAAAACTTAAGGTAGTTCCTAGGCATTCGACTAATAGTGTTAGACCTAAAGCGTGCAACTAATCTTTCTATAGATCTAGATCTAGCACTAGGTCTTTTTAGAACATTCTTCTGTTCAGGCGTAACATTCACATTCTTAGAAACACATTTATCATGAACATCATTAATTAAACATTTCTTGCATATTAAACAAACAGAGTCATTACATGCATTAGAACCAATACTTTCGACATTACATTCAGATGAATCATGTTTCTTATTAAAAAGCGATAAATTCCTAGGGTGTTCTTCTACTTTTTCAACTTTATTCTTGCTACTTCTCTTAGAGACAGGCGAGACTCTATTGTTCCTTGTATTGCTCCTAGGCTTTAGTCTGCTGCTCCTAGAGGTGCTTTCTAATCCTGTAGAAGGTAAGGCACACGCGTTAGGATTTATGTTGTTGTCCTTTTTAGCATCACTAGACTCTTTAGAATTATCCTGTTTGCACGCATTTGTCTTAGAAGTAGAGGCAGACGCATTAGTGGGACTAATCCTAAAAAGGCCAGGTGCTATCATTTTTGGTGTTTCGACAACCGCTTTTCCTTTTTCAACAATCTTTTCATTTTTACTTTGCTTGGGCAAGGGTGTTGGAGTGACTGGTTTTGTCAAGTCCTTTTTCTCATCGACTTTTGGAGCAAACCGTGAAATTGACATTTTTGGTTTTTGAACCGTGTTTGAAACATTTGGTTTCTCCGAAGTCAATGGTTTTGCAAACTTAGTTTCCGCACCCTTCCCTTTTTGACTTTCAAGCTGAGTCTTCAAAAGATCATTTTGCTCTTTCATGTTTTTGAAGGCACGCTCATACGACAGTTTGTCATACTTGCATTCTTCTATTTTTTGATCAAGTTGTTTCAAATATGACACATTTTCTTTTTCAAGTTTTATAAGAGCATTTTCATATTTTGAAACAATTTCGGAGGTCTCAGCTCTCAGTCGTTCATCGTCTTGAACAAAATATGTTTGTAAAATGATGGACATAATATCAGTAGTCATAACAGCTTCGAAGAGAGAATCATTTAGGTTTTCCAAAGCATTCATGTTTTCACGAGTATCATTAGCTTCGTTTACCAGGGATTTGTGGTCCTTGACAAAGTCGGCCGTTTCTTTTAAGAAAGCTTGTTCAAAATGGATTACCCTCGCACTGATGTTATTCAGTGGGATAGTAATTTCGTTTTCAAAAACTTTTTTCTACTCAATATGAAAACTGGAATGCCAGTTGTTAATATTGATTGTAGTTTTAGAAGCAACAATATTTTGAAGTTCTTGAATTCTCTTTTTAACGTCATCCAAAATGTTTCTAGCCTCACTTGTATTAAAAGTGTTGTTAGAAGAAATTTGTTCTATTTTTGAGAGAGATTTGGAAGCAATTACTTTCTTATAAAACATTTTTAAGAATGGTCGTTTTATGGAAAACGCAGATGGTTCTGTTTGTGGAACAAAAGTAATTCCCGAAAGTTTGTTCAATTTGTTGTAATCAATGGGTTTCAAATCCTTTTGTTTCATTTTATTTATGCTCTCTTCGACATGTTCTATCGTTAGCACAGAATCCCAAACGACGGGAGGATCATGTTTGGTGTAAATCACATTACCATTATACAAAACATTCTGTTCTTGCAAGCTTTCTTGAGATTACAAGGGGTGTTGTTACCAAGAGCCATTTTATGTTTCGTATGGTAAATCGGATTTGTTTGATTTGAAATCATTTTCATTATTTGACTTGACTGACCCGACTTAACCACTAATTCTTCTAAATGAGCAATCATGTGTTCTGACTCTACGATTTCTTCCAAAAGTTTGTCTTCTTTCTTTGCAAAGTCCTTTTTCAACTCATCCCTTTCTTTTTCAAGATTGTTATAAGTTGTTTTTTGTTTAGAAAGTTGGTTTTGTAAATTAGAAATTTCCGTGTTTAAAGATTTTATCTTTTTGAAAGAATTAACATCAAGTGTATCAAACTTGAGTTGCAATTGTTGTTCCCTTGAAACGGAATTTTGATAACCAGTTTCTAATTCAGACAATCTTTTGTTATGAAATTCAAAAGCTTTAACGTTTTCTTTGTAACTCTCAAGCTCAGCGGTCAATTTAACATTTGCTGCCTTAACATCGCAATTGACCTTTTTCACATTCTCAATTTCAATACGACAATTATTCAATAATGATTCAAACAAAGCACGTGTTTCCTCATCATTCTCAGCATGCTGTGAAACGAAGCCTCCATTATGATTCACATCTGGAGTTGCTGAAGGAGTATTGCTACTACTTGGCGTGTCTAGATATGTATCATAATTGTATGCTTGCTTCTCAGAATGCTGTTCCTCATGAGGAGACATATCAAATATATCATTATTGTGACATGTGTTGAAATTTGATACCTCATATGGTGCATTGGTGTCATAAACTGTCACACCCCCAAAATCGGGTCCAGCGGAAGCATGCGTATAGCTGGGGTGTAACTCAATTGGTATTACAACACCAGTTCAAAAATGGTTTTCACTTCAATCGTTTAGAATAAAATAGTTAAGTCAAAAATATTGTATTTACATTGTTAAAAGTAGTGCGGAAGTAGGCCCTTAAAATAGTTTAAAACGGTCCCCATATAAATAATCAGAGTCTTCTATGACCATGCCATGCCCTGCCAAAACCTCCAGTAGCGTGCCATTGGTTAAAACCTGAAAATACATGCTAAAGTGTCAACACGAGGTTGGTGAGTTCATAGGGTTTGTTTAACAAATAAAGTATATAGAAAAATGATCACACAACAAAGGCATCGTAAATCCACTAAGTTGCAAGTCCCGCCATAAGAGACTTGCAACCTGTGTGTTTACAACCCACTGCTAAAATAGTTTATGTCTGGTAGTCAAGCACATGAGGTCAATAATAAGTCACAATATAAGCACCACATATATAATAAGTCAAGGCCGCTCCGAACAAGGGAGACTTGAAGTCACTCCGCCACCTAGGCAAAGAATTATTAGTCACTCCGCTGACTTGGTGAAGAATTATTAGTCACTCCACCATGGCGAGAATTATTAAGGATGCTCTGAACAGGAGAGACTTTGCACGCTCCACCAATAAGGTGAGACTTTAGGGTTAAGAACGCTCCACCAATAACGTGAGACTTTAGGTCATAGTACATACGGTACATTAAGTTCAAAAGTTCAAAACAAGTTATAAGGTCAAATGAGTTCAAAGAGTCAAGTAGTAATTTATGTAAAAACGAGCATGTATTCTCCCCCAAAACGTTAACAAAACAATTTAAAAGAATAGGGGCTATGACTCACCTGGTGCGATAGCTACGATGACAAAAGTGGATACACAGAAATGAGGTTCGATCTCTAACCGCAACCTAATATGAATGATAGTGATCTACTTAGATCATGAAAGGATGTAATGAATGCACATGCACAATGATACCTATACCACTCGTAACTTGAAAATACTTGTTATAGTCAAAGTAAGGTATTTTCCATACTTAGGAAAAATAAGTCCAACTAGGTTTATAAAAACTTGTCGTAATATATCGTCTATCAAATGTTAGTGTTATATTCCTCGTTTTGAAAACCTTAAGATATCGTCTAGTAGTCGCATAAATAAACCTTGGGTCGTACGTATTTCATTTGTTAAGAATATAGTCCTTAGTAACATTTCTAGAAAATATACCATTTAGTACGTAAGTTATTATTTTTATTTGTGACCAAATATATATATATATATATATATATATATATATATATATATATATATATATATATATATATATATATATATATATAGTTTTGGCGATTTTAAAACATGTATAACTTGGTCGTTTTAAGCTCATTTTACTCGTTCTTTATATCCACGGATTCGTTTTAGTATATACTAATATATTTTCGATAGCTCGGTTCCTCTAGGTTACGTTTAACGCCTCTATTTGCCTGTCGAAAACTGTCAAACAGCATGCAGTTTTTCAGAAAATAGTTTTCGTCGTTAAATTCGGAAAATCATATCTCCTTCGTTATTAACTCGTTTTAATCCGTTCTTTCGCCAAAAGTTTCATTTTTGAAAGTATTTTCTAAATCTTTGATCAAAAATTACCCATCATCCACTGATTTTCCCACGTTTCAAAAATAGGGACAGTAGGCCAATATGTAGTTTCAAAAATCATTTTCCTAGTTTCAAACTTGTTTCAACTTCAACCAAACCCTTTCAATCACCACAAATCTAGTCTAATCTTACCATAAACCTTCTTAGGGTGTCATGGGTTCCTAAACATCATAAATCAAGTGGATCTAATAAGGATCTAACTATAATCTATTTTTAGGGATCAAAAGTTAGATACATATATAAATGAGTGGTATAACTAACATATGCATGTAGATCTTGAATGGAAATCATATGACCATAAAAATAACATGAAGAAATTATGAACAAGAGTTTGACAACTTACATAGAAAGATTATAGAGCTTGGATGAGTAAAACCAAAGAAACCTTGAGTTTTTATCACAAAACCCAAACAAGAACAACTAAAGGAACTAGAAAATGACTTGATCTTGGAAAAATGATGGATTCTTGTTGTTCTTGTTGTGTTAGTCGAGCACCACCAAAGAGAGAAAAAAGAAAGAAAGTTTCTTGAATTATTGGGTGAAATGAGATGAAAAGTAGCTAGTTGTTGTTATATATATTATATGTTAGACAAGCTTATGACAAGAATTTATGAGCTAGTCATATTTCAAAGGGTGTAAGATGATTGGAATGGGGTGAATGAGTATGTAAGAAATTCTTGACTTTGGTGTAGAATTGGGTAGATATTATTAGTTTTAGGTGATACCGGGTACCGAGTTAACTAAAAATAAATTGTAACGAAATAAAATAAAATATAACGAAGTTGTAAAAATTGTAAAATAATATTCCTGATGAGAATCGGAAGTTAAAATAATGATCGGGTTGAAAGCAAACCGACGGAGTAATAAGCTCCGACCGTAAAATGTAGCAATTGATTTGAAAACACCGGGTAAATTAATAATATAATTTTTATATTATTATTATGAGTATAAAAATGTGTTAGGACCATAGTTGGGATTGTCAGATCAATTATTCATAGTAATAGCTCATAAGATAACGTTTATTAGGTAGATAATCGTACGTATACAGAAATAACGCAACTCACGCATAACCGACAAATTTTCTCCGGAGGTGAATAGTGTTTTATGAATAGTAAAATTTTTGAACGCTTCTCAGAATCACAAACTGACTCCGAAAAAGATGAATAGTAAAATGATGAATAGTGATCGATGAATAGTAACTGATGAATAGTAAATGTGAAAGTTCGGGAAAAGACCAGAATTTACGAGTTGTGACAGTCTCTACCCCTTAAGGGAACTTCGTCCCGAAGTTCAGTTAACGTTGGTCTCTGAAGTGTTATAAATGTGAAGATTCATGAGATGAAATGACCAGTTGACGTGCTTCCAGTCGGCGGTTTACGAGGTGATGAAAAGTATAAGCGTTCTGACAACGAGGGTATACACACACATAATAAAACATTTGGAAATTGAGTAGAGGATTCAATCCAGACAGAATTTTTTATTATAACCATTCTCAGTGTTGCAAAATTCATTTCTGAGTCGGATATAGGTAGTCAGCCTATGTCCCACTATCCCGGGTTGAATATAGGCGACTAGTCTATATTCCACCGAGGTTCCATGAATTTTGAAATACTCAGCTCAGTTATTCTAAGACTATGTCTTTCACAAATACCAAGACGTTCAGAAAGACTAAGGCAGGTGACCAAACTTGAGGTCAAATGATGAAACTATGCAAAGAAAACATAACAGGGTGACATATATGATACGTGAACATGCTTATATGAAAGACAATGATAGTAATCAACTAGAATAAGTGAATATAATATACCAGATAATGAGACACAAATCTCATCACCTAAGTCAGCAACAAACCACAATGAGGCTTCAGCTTGGCAGGCAGGCACGTGACGGTCATAGGGTTAAGTTTTCGTAAAAGTAGCTATAGTCTAGGTTTTAAAAACACTTAGTTCGCTATAGCCAAAGCTCTGATACCAATCTGTCACACCCCCAAAATCGGGTCCAGCGGAAGCATACGTGTAGCTGGGGTGTAACTCAATTGGTATTACAACACCAGTTCAAAAATGGTTTTCACTTCAATCGTTTAGAATAAAATAGTTAAGTAAAAAATATTGTATTTACATTATTAAAAGTAGTGCGGAAGTAGGCCCTTAAAATAGTTTAAAACGGTCCCCATATAAATAATCAGAGTCTTCTATGACCATGCCATGCCCTGCCAAAACCTCCAGTAGCGTGCCATTGGTTAAAACCTGAAAATACATGCTAAAGTGTCAACACGAGGTTGGTGAGTTCATAGGGTTTGTTTAACAAATAAAGTATATAGAAAAATGATCACACAGCAAAGGCATCGTAAATCCACTCAGTTGCAAGTCCCGCCATAAGAGACTTGCAACATGTGTGTTTACAACCCACTGCTAAAATAGTTTATGTCTGGTAGTCAAGCACATGAGGTCAATAATAAGTCACATTATAAGCACCACATATATAATAAGTCAAGGCCGCTCCGAACAAGGGAGACTTGAAGTCACTCCGCCACCTAGGCAAAGAATTATTAGTCACTCCGCCGACTTGGCGAAGAATTATTAGTCACTCCACCATGGCGAGAATTATTAAGGATGCTCTGAACAGGAGAGACTTTGCACGCTCCACCAATAAGGTGAGACTTTAGGGTTAAGAACGCTCCACCAATAAGGTGAGACTTTAGGTCATAGTACATACGGTACATTAAGTTCAAAAGTTCAAAACAAGTTATAAGATCAAATGAGTTCAAAGAGTCAAGTAGTAATTTATGTAAAAACGAGCATGTATTCTCCCCCAAAACGTTAACAAAACAATTTAAAAGAATAGGGGCTATGACTCACCTGGTGCGATAGCTACGATGACAAAAGTGGATACACAGAAATGAGGTTCGATCTCTAACCGCAACCTAATATGAATGATAGTGATCTACTTAGATCATGAAAGGATGTAATGAATGCACATGCACAATGATACCTATACCACTCGTAACTTGAAAATACTTGTTATAGTCAAAGTAAGGTATTTTCCATACTTAGGAAAAATAAGTCCAACTAGGTTTATAAAAACTTGTCGTAATATATCGTCTATCAAATGTTAGTGTTATATTCCTCGTTTTGAAAACCTTAAGATATCGTCTAGTAGTCGCATAAATAAACCTTGGGTCGTACGTATTTCATTTGTTAAGAATATAGTCCTTAGTAACATTTCTAGAAAATATACCATTTAGTACGTAAGTTATTATTTTTATTTGTGACCAAATATATATATATATATAGTTTTGGCGATTTTAAAACATGTATAACTTGGTCGTTTTAAGCTCATTTTACTCGTTCTTTATATCCACGGATTCGTTTTAGTGTATACTAATATATTTTCGATAGCTCGGTTCCTCTAGGTTACGTTTAACGCCTCTATTTGCCCGTCGAAAACTGTCAAACAGCATGCAGTTTTTCAGAAAATAGTTTTCGTCGTTAAATTCGGAAAATCATATCTCCTTCGCTATTAACTCGTTTTAATCCGTTCTTTCGCCAAAAGTTTCGTTTTTGAAAGTATTTTCTAAATCTTTGATCAAAAATTACCCATCATCCACTGATTTTCCCACGTTTCAAAAATAGGGACAGTAGGTCAATATGTAGTTTCAAAAATCATTTTCCTAGTTTCAAACTTGTTTCAACTTCAACCAAACCACTTTCAATCACCACAAATCTAGTCTAATCTTACCATAAACCTTCTTAGGGTGTCATGGCTTCCTAAACATCATAAATCAAGTGGATCTAATAAGGATCTAACTATAATCTATTTTTAGGGATCAAAAGTTAGATACATATATAAATGAGTGGTATAACTAACATATGCATGTAGATCTTGAATGGAAATCATATGACCATAAAAATAACATGAAGAAATGATGAACAAGAGTTTGACAACTTACATAGAAAGATTATAGAGCTTGGATGAGTAAAACCAAAGAAACCTTGAGTTTTTATCACAAAACCCAAACAAGAACAACTAAAGGAACTAGAAAATGACTTGATCTTGGAAAAATGATGGATTCTTGTTGTTCTTGTTGTGTTAGTCGAGCACCACCAAAGAGAGAATAAAGAAAGAAAGTTTCTTGAATTATTGGGTGAAATGAGATGAAAAGTAGCTAGTTGTTGTTATATATATTATATGTTAGACAAGCTTATGACAAGAATTTATGAGCTAGTCATATTTCAAAGGGTGTAAGATGATTGGAATGGGGTGAATGAGTACGTAAGAAATTCTTGACTTTGGTGTAGAATTGGGTAGATATTATTAGTTTTAGGTGATACCGGGTACCGAGTTAACTAAAAATAAATTGTAACGAAATAAAATAAAATATAACGAAGTTGTAAAAATTGTAAAATAATATTCCTGATGAGAATCGGAAGTTAAAATAATGATCGGGTTGAAAGCAAACCGACGGAGTAATAAGCTCCGACCGTAAAATGTAGCAATTGATTTGAAAACACCGGGTAAATTAATAATATAATTTTTATATTATTATTATGAGTATAAAAATGTGTTAGGACCATAGTTGGGATTGTCGGATCAATTATTCATAGTAATAGCTCATAAGATAACGTTTATTAGGTAGATAATCGTACGTATACAGAAATAACGCAACTCACGCATAACCGACAAATTTTCTCCGGAGGTGAATAGTGTTTTATGAATAGTAAAATTTTTGAACGCTTCTCAGAATCACAAACTGACTCCGAAAAAGATGAATAGTAAAATGATGAATAGTGATCGATGAATAGTAACCAATGAATAGTAAATGTGAAAGTTCGGAAAAAGACCAGAATTTACGAGTTGTGACATAAACAGGAAGTGTGTCAGAATCCGTGTCATACTTAGCTTCCTGAAGATTCGCCATGAATATGCAGTTCGCATCGATATCCTCTTTGTCTTCCATGTCATCCAGAAGAGCCATAAAATCATTCTCCTCTGCGTTCAACTGAAACCCTGCCTCATTCTTTTGTGCCAACAGTAATGCTTTCTGCAAATACGCTGTTTCTTTCTTGTTCGGCTTAGTAGGACAGTTCCTTGCCACATGACTTACACCTTGGCAGTTGAAACACTTTACCGGATTACCTTGATTCACATTTCCATTAATCCCAACAACTGGAGCTGCAACATTTCTATTCTGATTACCCATTGCCTGATTACCAATATTCTGACCCCTCTGATTTCCAACAAACTGACCCATCTGATTCCCTGCATACTGACCATACTGATTCCCTGCATACTGACCTGCATTCTGCATATTCTGATTACCCATATTAAATCCAGTAGCATATCCTTGCTGATTCCCATAAACTCCAACCATTTGGCCTCCGTTGCCCATATTGAAACTCGGCTAAGCAATCTGCTTGTTGCGAGTGTTCGATGAAATCCTTTGGTTGTTGTTTGTTGGTGTAGAATAACGTCCTTGGAATGCCTTTGACAAAAAAGCAAACGCTTTGGTCAATGCTGCAGTAGCTTCATCATTTTCAGTGAATTCTGGTTCTTGGAATTGTTGGTGTTGCTGTTGTGGAATAACATGTTGTTGTTGCTGTGGGTAGAACTGTTGTTGGTAGACCGGTGTTGGTTGTTGAATGTATGATGATTGCATGTAGTTGTGAGTGGAAGATGATGATGGTTGTTGTGTGTTCACTGATAGCGGTGTTGGTGTAGTAGCAATTAATGCAAGAGGATCATGATTCTTTGCCAATCTTTCTTTCCTTACTTCATTAGCCTCAGCTTGGTTTTGTTTCAGAAAATCATGGAGTTGATCATAATTCACCTTATGTAAATCTTTTGTTTGATTGACAATTGTAACATAACGACCCCATTCTTCTGGAAGGTTATTGATGAATTTGATGTTTGTTGCAATTGTTCAAGGTGTCAACTTGTTTCTGATTAACTCATTCATCAAAGTGCAAAACCTTGTGTAGTAAGATTCAATCTGTTCACCTTTAGTGGATGTAAAGTTCTCCTATTCAGTAAGAAGTTTGTTCTCAACGTCT
The DNA here is from genome assembly GCA_030686995.1 of Artemisia argyi. Taxonomy (NCBI): domain Eukaryota; kingdom Viridiplantae; phylum Streptophyta; class Magnoliopsida; order Asterales; family Asteraceae; genus Artemisia; species Artemisia argyi. Next base: position 8,621,173 of record CM060705.1, read on the forward strand.
TGTTGTCCAATCTCTGTTCCATGACATATCCTTCTAACACGTTCCCACATAGCATAAGCAGTTTCACAACTGTCGACCGCAACAAAGATCTCCCGTGGTAATCCAAGTTGGATTAAATGCATTGCCATATCATCAGCGGTGATCTGCTTCTTGTCTTCCTCTGTGTAATCTGCTTCTGTTTTGTGGAAAACTAGAAGGGGGGGTTGAATGGTTTTCCCCTCTTTTTCGTTTTATGAAAAATCTTCAATTAGAGTTTATTATGAAAACAATATATAATCAATATGATTAATTATATATGTTTACTTTTGAGTTTGTTTTCAAAACTTGGTTTTATGAATAAAGCATTGGTTGATCTTTAAGTTAATATGTTTTCCTTTTGAAATCTTAAAATGTTTTGTATCAAATCATCTATTAAGTTAAACTCAATATGAGGAGTGTGAATAATAATGTAGTCGATCATATTATATAATTATGCACATCTTCACAATATTAACTTGCAACTATAACACAATTAATCATCATGACAATATAAGCAACACCTAACACATATATGCAAGCATAGATATAAAGCGATAAATGCAAGAGTAAATGTAAAGAGATAAGATAAAGAAGATGCAAACCGGACACGATGATTTATAGTGGTTCGGCTACAAGGACACCTTCCTTGCCCTACTCCACTCCCCGAGTACCACACTCGAGAGTTTTCTTCACTACACAACAAGCTCCCTTTTGGCGGAGAAAACCTTACACAACTTTTGCTTACACCATTTAACGACACTAAGCTAAATGTCGAGTTCTAATAGTAGCTAGAACCAATCTCACACCAAATATCACACCACGTGATCTTCACACCTTAATCACACCTTCTTCACAACACTACTACTACACAACTTATCACACCTTCACAACACACCTATTTCTTCACGGCTTCACGACTTCTTCATGGCTTCACAACTTCACGACTTCTTCACTACTTCACAACTTCTTCTATACTCCACTACATACTCACACATCTATTACTTCACACCTACATAACTTCTCCACACTACTACTTCTTCACACTACTTCTTACTCACTCATAAACTCACTACTAAGTAAGATCATCTTGAACCACTTATTACATATACAAAGCTCACAACTTTACATAAGCACTAACTACATCTTTAGCTTTATGATGGAGAGGATTCTTCTCTTGCATTTTGAGATATGAGAGATTGGATCACTTGAAACAAAGATTAATAATCTTATGATCAAAGGGTTTTAGAAGGATGTTTAGAGAGAATTGGATATGAAAATATTTGTGCAAAGAGATGAGAAAAATTCCAGGTTTGAGGTGGTATTTATAGGGAAAAATTTCTGACAAAATCTGACAGGGAGCGTGGCCGGTCCCCTTAATTGTGTGCCGGTCCCCTTAATTATTAAGGGGACCGCCTAGTATAATTAAGGGGGCCGCCTAAGAAAAAAAAAAATTTCTTCAGATTTTTTGTCTTTTTGTGGGGGAGGTTTTTCCTGAAGAATGTGGCCGTTTTTTGGGTAGAAATTTGAATTTAAAATGTTTATTTTGAATAAAACATTTCTTATAAATACAAAAATGTTTTGTATAAGTTTAGAAATGTTTGTCCCATTTTAATAAAATGTAAGGTTTGTAAAAATAAAAATTCCTTTGATCATAAAATGCATTAGACACTTTGTTTATTCATACCTTAAGTGATATGGATGCTAAAGCAAATATTTATGACTAAATACTTGTTTACATCATAATTTGTAGTTCAATGAGTATTCGTTTTGTGATTATCAAAACATAGAGATATCGATATATGTTAATAATGTTTTTAGACATTATTTATATCAACAATCTCCCCCTTTTTGATAATTACAAAACCTAAACTCATTAAGTCTAAAAATTAATTTTTAGACAAGTACTTAGTGAGTTTATATTCACTTCTCCCCCTTTTTGTAGAATCAAAAAGGTTATGCCGTCTAGCTTCATAAATGAAGTTAGACGGGGATGAAAGCTCCCCCTTGATGTGTGCTCCCCCTCGTTCGATGGCACCAAGGGATCGAGAAATGGAATGCTCGCAAGAAAAATATTAGAAGCACAAGCATATATAGAAGAATAACAAGCATAGCAAACAAATATTAAGGATACATAACAAGCATAGCAAACAAATATTAAGGATACATAACAATTAATTCAAAGTGATTATGTTAAAAGATCCTAATTTGCCAAAGAGAGCCATTGGACTTGCTTGTAACAAAAGGTTGGTTGATTCGTATTTGAAAGTGAAAATCATAAGCATGTAGTATGCTTAGATGGTTGATGATTGAGTGTTTGGAATGAAGATGGTTGAGTAGGGTAAGGTTGTTGGATTAATGGAGGTATATGTTTGGGTCTTGAATGTTGGAGAGTTTGGTGGTGAAGAGTTTGTAGCGGAAGAGGTTGATTAAGGTTTTGGATGTTGTTCAAGTGAGGGTATTGGATATGATCTAGTGAGAAGATATTCAATCCAAGTGAAGTGTTCATTGAATGCAATGGTTTTTAGGAGAAAGATGCAACAAGGTCAATTGTTGACATGCTTCTCAAGTTGATTTAAGTTGTGTGGTGATGAGGGTGATCTAGATGAAGGTGGATCCAAATTGCGTTGAGCAAGATGTAAGGCTAAAAGAGCACTAAGCTCATGGGCTTCTTTTAGCGCCTCAACGAACTTCAAGTGTTCGGAGGAAGGTGATGGTGGTGGAGCATGATAATAGTCTTGGGTGAGGGTTTGAACATGCAACATAGGAATGGCATGTGAAGTTGTAGGATGTGGTGGTGATACTCTTGGTGGTGTAGACATGTTTGAGCTTGGGTAATCATGAAAACATGATATGGGTGGAAGAGATGCTTCATGAGTGGATGGTGTTTTTGTTGAATGAGCATCACGTAAAGTGTTGGTAATGAGGTTGGGATTATTGTTTTGGGATTGTGCATGCTCATCATAAGAACGAGCATTAGTGGAAGCACGAATGGATGATATGTTGTTAAATGGATCATTTGTGTGAGAGTGAGGTTTAGGTGTTGGTTGATTATGAACAACATCACTTGAGTTGTGAAAAGATTATGAGGTTTGAGTGTAATGTAGAAGGATATGGGTGAGTAAAGGTTTTTGATATGTAATGTTGAAGACATAGGAGGAATTTGGTGTTGGATGTTTGACAACATCATTTGGTTTGACGGGCTTTTAGTGGAAGTTAGGCTTACTTCTCCAAACGGTTTGGTGGTTTTGGTTTAATGGGAGAGGTCATGAAGAGATGAGAATAGATTGAGAGGAATGAGAGTGTTTATAATGTAGGATTGGTGGGATTAAGGATGTATAGATTTTGATAGAGGGTTTAGGATAAAATAGGTTTATGAATTTTGGGAAGTGTAGGATAAAATGGGCTAAACAGTAGAAAAAGGAAACAACACCTTCGACCATCAGATGGCCGGTCCCCTTAATTGGAGGCCGGTCCCCTTAATAATTAAGGGGGCCGCCTTATGATTTAAGGGGGCCGCCCATCTGGTGATTCCCAGATTGCTAGAAAAGGGTTTTTGGTAGTGAATTGCAGAAAGGTTGTGTTTTTGGTTTCAAACAAGTCCAACTCTTTGAGGCAATTAAGCATATACTAATTTTGTAGGTAATTATGTAGCCAAAGCATGTTAATCAAAGGGATTAAGTGAACAAGAAATTTCATCTAGCATGCAAACATACTCATCAAGCAAGTAAAATATAAGTGCTAGGAAACATTAAGCAACATCAAGTATTTCATAACTACATAACTAGGAGGATTAATCCTAATGTGTATCAATGTGCAATAAGTGGGTAGTTATGATAGCATGGATTTCTAGACTTGTTACAAACAAAGTCTTAATGAACAAACCATGGTCCTCTTGATTTGATTTAGTTCACTTATAAGTGTCATTTATGTAAATATAGATGACAAATATGAGATCACCATGCATGATTTTAAAAGAGATGTTTTTAGCATTATTCAACAATGTTTGAAAGTAAGTTTTCACTTAGATGTGAGAGTTATTTGAATAAAATAGATTGAGTTTTTACTTCAATATGTGTGAATAAATGGTAAAGAATATTTTCCCAATCTTTAGTTTTGATCAAAACAAAATTGTGGGTATTGATAGTGAAAACATGTTATTTAAAAGTGGGATAGTTATTTGAAAAACTATTTTCCAAAATGTGAGGTTTTTGCATATTTTTAGAGATATTAGATTTTTGACAACAAATATCATGAATCAAATATTTAAAAAAAAATGTTTATTAAAGATCTCATGCTCAAGAGGGTTGGTTAAGCCTATTATTATCTCATGCTATCGTTTCTACATATCCTATGATCCTAAAGGAAATGAAGATGATAATTTATATGTTAGATGCGAGAGTGTTGAATGGGGTATAACCTAACATCTATAGTTCCTTTGTTTTCGCACGCTTATCTAACTTAATGCCATAAATCTAGGAATGAAAGAATCTAATGAGAAGCAAAGTTCATAAAAGTAAACTAGCGTTAGGTATATATAGGAAGAGCAATTTAATCAAGTTGGAGAATGAGTATGAGACTATTACTAGTAGTGCTCAATTCAGGCTAAACACGACCATTTTTACGGGTTACACACACCCAACTTCTCACATAGAAGCAATTCAACCGTTAGGTTAAATTGAATTTCTAGTCAATAGATTCTCCAGTAGTCATTCTCTTTTTAGAAGAAATCGAGTTCCTAAATTTACCTATCGAAGATTACCAAATATGAAGTTTGCTTGATTCACTAATACTTGGCTTAATGTGACTCAAACATCATGTTTTTATGAAGGTAAATCTAGATGATATATTTTATTCACGATCCTAATAGAGACGTGTTGAATGTTTAGATAAGAGTAAACAATTTTTTTTTTTTTTTTTTTTTTTAATCCTTTCTTCATGATTTACCGGTTGTTTGGTTTTGATGACATATTACTTGATTTAATAACTGTGCTAGATTTAAGAGTGCACCTTAGCATCTCTTGTGAAATGAATCTCATTAAGATTATTTATCTTAAATGACTTTGTGATTCTCAACTGATATCAAAACTAGACATTAATATATTTTTAAACAAGTATTATTTTCTATGATTTTTGCCAATGTTGTATATCATACTTTAACAAGCATTTGAAAAAAAATAAATTTTACTTGTTTATGGATTGTGACAAGTTATTTTTCAATTCTAATAACTTGTATTATTTAAAAAAAATGTAGTGCATTATCTTGTAACACAACCATTCATGCTACAAAGAAAATGAAATACATAGAATATATAGTGTGTATTATTCTTAAATATGTATTTTATCTTGAAGTGATAATTTTAAGTAGTGTGAGCAAAGTTTACATATGTTGTTAGTTTGCTCATGTTTGGTTTTTCGGATATGACACATTTATCCATTGCATTGCAATGTAAATTGCTTGAATATTTCGGATGAAACATCCAAGTCGTCAATCCTACTTTATTGTATATTTTATGAATGTGTTTAAAATGTTATTCTAATGTTTGGAACACAATTATTGGACAAGTAGATTCAATATGACATTATCAACACAAGTGTGAGTTATGATCCAATGCATACTCTTTTCATCTACAAAGGATGTAACTATTTTCATATCAATCTAGTGTGATTGAGTATGTAGATTCAAGACTATATCTTTTGTTTTAATTTGATATAATCTTGAAGCTAAACAAATAGCAATCCAATTTCTTGTCCACACTAAAAAATGTGTCAATTAGATTTGATAAATATATCAACCATAATTTGAATAACGAATTGATATAATATCAAGATCTTTCTTGACCCTCACGGACACTCATTTGAAATAAATAAACATTTTGATAGTGTGTTCCATTAATCCTAAGATTATTTATTAGTAAATGATTGAAGGTTGACTTATTATTTCATGATTGTTATATGTTTTGTTTTTGTGAAAGACTCTTCATTTTTATTTATTATGAACACACTTAGATTTTGAAAATACTTTTTCTTTTATATAACTATTAATGTTTTATAATGATTCAATTTCTCTTATCAAACATCTTAAGGTAAAACAAGCTAATTTGTAGAAAATATTTAAGTGTGTTGTGAAGAATAGATTAAATTGTTTGAAATGTTTAGGTGACTAGATTGAACTCATTTACAAGATGTTTGAGTAACATTAAGCCATCTATACCTATATGCAATGCAAGCATATTATAACAATCTTAACGCAAGAAATCTAGCATAAGATCTAGTTAAGTATAAATCGGAAAACTAGCTATAAACTAATAGGGCACATATGCATAGATATACACATAGCTAAACTTCTAATAGCAACAATCATTTAATATATTCAATTAAGAAAATAAAATCACAAAGAAGTTCACATAACACATAAAACACTTGTCGTCGTTTTGTGTATTATATACACCAATGTTTACTTAGCTCGAATTTATTTGAAAATAAAATAGTTTCCTCCTCATTCTATAATTTAATTAAGATCAATATTTTGAAAACATAAATACTTAATTTTTCAAAAGTATATTAACTAGGAATGCCCGACTTGAAGGAAAAGGTAAAACAAAAGTTTTACGTTAAAACGAAACACAAATTTTTGACCACCGTATAGTATTTTGACTTTCTTAGTTATTTAAGTTTGTAATGGTTACTTGTAAGTATTTTTAAATGAAAGTAGACACAATTACCTTTAAAACGCCGGGTGGCACGACTTCTACGGAGTTACGGTTAATTTTATATGATTTTTCAAAGTTTTCGAAAAACTGTCGAACAGACAGGCGGACCCCTTAAATAATTAAGGGGACCGCCCAGTATTTAAGGGGGCCGCCCAGACAATTAAGGGGGCCGCCCATCTGGTACTCAAAATTTCATTTTTTTGTAAAAAATTATTTTCTGACCTTTCGGAAAGAGAAGTGATACTTACACCACTTTTTTTTATGCACACACCACAATTATGCATATAGCATGTTATAACATGTGCATTAATGATGTAACATTGTGGTGTGTGCATCAAAAAAAGTGGTGTAAGTATCATTCCCTTTCGGAAAGGTGTGTAACTTTCTGATTTTGATACCTAACATATAACACTTGTTTTAAACATAATCTTATCTCGAGCTAGTATAATTAGTGTATATAGTATCAAAACTAATACAAGTTAATCAACAAAAACACTTTTCATATTTAATCCTCCTTAATGAGTAATTTGATACATGGATCGTACTCAATTTTTAAAACCATTTGTTTTGAAAATTTGAGCAACCTGGCTCTGATACCAATTGTGGAAAACTAGAAGGGGGGGTTGAATGGTTTTCCCCTCTTTTTCGTTTTATGAAAAATCTTCAATTAGAGTTTATTATGAAAACAATATATAATCAATATGATTAATTATATATGTTTACTTTTGAGTTTGTTTTCAAAACTTGGTTTTATGAATAAAGCATTGGTTGATCTTTAAGTTAATATGCTTTCCTTTTGAAATCTTAAAACGTTTTGTATCAAATCATCTATTAAGTTAAACTCAATATGAGGAGTGTGAATAATAATGTAGTCGATCATATTATATAATTATGCACATCTTCACAATATTAACTTGCAACTATAACACAATCAATCATCATGACAATATAAGCAACACCTAACACATATATGCAAGCATAGTGTAACCATTGGTAAATTTCGCCTTGTAATTAAATTAATATAATATTCAAATGAAAGAATACTTATCCATTTTCTACGTTTTTTTTTTATTTACCAAGAGAATCTAACTGCGTATGTCGTAACGCGTGCCCGTAATTTTTCGGAAGCATTTTAAATAATAAATTATACTTATTATTACTTATATTTCATTTTTGAATTGTTCCGAACTCATTCGATTTGAAAACGATAAATTATCTCGCAATAAATGAAAAACTACACACAACGCGTATTGACATGATAATAATTAATTTTTATATTTAATTATCATAAAATATTTTAATAAACATATTAAAATAAGTTATTTATTATTTTATAAAAACGTTTTCTATAAATGCAAATTCTCGAGTTTCTTTTATATTTTTACGGACCAAGCATACCCGTGATACCGTGTATACACTTAAAAAGAAAACAAAATAAGATAACCTAACAATTTTAATTATTTTAAATGTTGGTTCGGATATTTATATTTTTGGAACGTATCGCGAGATTTTTGATTATATTTGGAATGAGCTCGGTTCGAGAGAGTCGTTTTACTTTAAATGAGTTTCGGGTTTGGTCCGTGTATTTTACACCTAGCCACCTTACCCTAAATATTAATAATACTCTTATTATTATTATTCTTATTAGTATTATTATTATTATTGGTAGAGAAAGAAAGAAAACAAAATAAAAATGAAAAGAAAGAGTAATAAAAAAAAAAAAAATCGTCCTTGTGTGTCTCCTGGTTCACGAAAACAACACACAAACACAACATTCATCTCCACCTTTTATCTTTCTCTCTCTCTCTCTTCAAAACACAACCATCGCCGCCCCTTAAACGGCCTCCACAGCCACCACCGCCACTCCTACATCTAAAATAACACCACCATCTTAACCATCTCTTCACGATCTATCTTTTGGTACAAACCACGCGCGTTTTGGACCACTCTAACATTTCGAAATCATCACCACCGCCCCTAAACACCATCCTTTTCATCTTTATCTTGTTGGGTTTTTGAAGAAATCAAGTTTTTGGGTTCCTTTGTTCCTCCTTGTGCTCGACCGAATCATCAAAACCACAAGGGTTTGTGGTTTTGATCATCTTCTTGTTTCTACACCTCTTTTGTAAGTATTTTCTTTGGTCTTAATTTGATTTTTGTTATATTATGCATGCATGTTTATAATCTAGTACTTAGAATCCATGTGGTGATGTGTGAAATATTATTATTAAGGTTGGATTAATAGTTGGAATGATTAGTGAATGGGGTTAGGCTAGTTAGAGGTTATGGTGATGTTAAATATTGCGAAAATTGAAGTTTGAAGGGGTTTAAAGCTACCCATTTTAGACCAGAAAGTTGAGGCCTGTTTCGCCTAGGTTGAAATTTTTGAAACTGATTTTTGTCTTTTGAATATGATAGAGGATGTTAATATGAACGTTTTGATATAAAATTCGGCTTCTAACTCTTAATAACGAACGTTTGGCGGTCATTTGAAATTTAGAAAAATTATAAATTTCCAAACACCACTTTTATAAAATTTAGTTGCTGTCAGATCTGAATAAGGGCATTTTCGTCATTTTCTGGCCCGTTTCGGCCTTCGGCCAAAACACGAAAGTTGTCCGAAACAATGTTTTTAGGTTACCGCGAGGAATTGGGGTGTGAAAGTGCGAAAATGAGGGAAATTTTGATTAAAAATCAGTTCTACATTTTCTTTTTAAAATGATAACACTTATTTTATAAAAAGTGAGCTCATGCAGTTTTCAAACGGGGTTTTGAGCCTTTTCTGGTCCGAACCGGCTTTCCGTTAAAACACGAAAGTTACTCGGAATGTCGTTTTGCATTAAATCTCTTTAGAGTCCGAGTCACGAAAGTGTAATATAACGGGTCAAAACGGAAAGTCAAACTACTGCAGTTTATTTAAAAAGTCAAACTACCAGCTGAAACTTGCAGGGGCATTTTGGTCATTTTATGTTGAGATTCAGGTCTCGGCTATAACTAAAAAGTTTTCCGGAATGTCGTTTTACACAAAATCTCTTTTGAGTCCGAAACGTGAAAATGTCATCTAGCGGGTCGTTTCGGACGGGTCAGATTTGGAGAATATATTACAAAAGTCAATCTTGACAAAACTCTTCTAATAGTCTAATAGCATTATGAAATTGTTTTAGCGTGAAACTTAAGTAAAACTAAATATTTTGCGACTAATAAATTAGTCGTTGGCTTTGTTTATGTCTAAGTCTTAATCTTGGTAATGGGTCAAAATGGGAATTTTTACTAAAAGTTACATATTAGGCGGAATGAATTAAAACAAAGTATAGTTGTTATGCGAAACACTTAATGAGTCTAATTAAGAGAGTTTAGATGTGTACATGGATTCTAAGGAATATGATTATACATGTCGATTAATTGTATACATTTTATATGTGTATGCAATTTATGCATTTTCTTTATCGCTTCTATTTCCTTAATCGCAAGCCACCTTTGTCACACAAAACCATTTTTTTTATTCGATATTGTTTCAAATCATTATTCACGATAATTCAAGCTTAAATTATCGACATCTTAGACTTTCTTATTATTCAGGTTGCCTCTTTGGAGCCATTCCCCCTATAACTATTGACATTACATTATCCTGTCTACCGTATCATCAAGGTGAGTTTATAGCCTCGCCTTTACTCATTTAATGTTTTATAAACCTCGCGAGGGGGATACATGCTAGTTTTTACAAACTGAATACAAGTAGTTTTTGGTATGCTGGACCCGATCATATGATCATAGATATTGAATGCTTTTTGCCAATTAAGTCCCCTCATGAACCGTTAATTACTCGAGTAGTAAACGCTAGTATTATGGATATGCATATTAGGCTTGGCGGGCCTTGTTCGGGATACGGACACATAATAGTTAGAATTGTGGTAAATGGCAAAATTTACCTTTCCGGGGCATTATTAAAAATCGTCAAGGTTCGGTTACATGAACTCAATACTATAATCAAATAAACCGACATGTAATTGCAATACTTGTCGCCCGATAAATAATGCTTGTATTCAACTTATTACTTATTAAACTCTATGAATTCACTCAACTTTATGTTGACTTTTTAGCATGTATTTTCTCAGGTATTATTTGCTAGCTGAGCATTGGGAGCAATCGGAGTCGCGTGGATATCAAACATTGAAGGACTTGTTTTCTTCACATTCGATAATTATTTTCTTTAAATATGCAAATGAGTCATTTTTGAACTCTTGTAACTTAAGTTTTAAATATAAATTGTTGAGACCTTTGTACTCTGATTTATCAAATCGAATGTGACATTTTATTAAACGTCTCTTTTGAGGTCGTTTTATGTAACTTGTTTTTATGAACTATGAAGTGACACCCAAATTGGTATTCCGCTGCGTTGTAAAATTTTGGGGGTGTCACACATAGATATAAAGCGATAAATGCAAGAGTAAATGTAAAGAGATAAGATAAAGAAGATGCAAACCGGACACGATGATTTATAGTGGTTCGGCTACAAGGACACCTTCCTTGCCCTACTCCACTCCCCGAGTACCACACTCGAGAGTTTTCTTCACTACACAACAAGCTCCCTTTTGGCGGAGAAAACCTTACACAACTTTTGCTTACACCATTTAACGACACTAAGCTAAATGTCGAGTTCTAATAGTAGCTAGAACCAATCTCACACCAAATATCACACCACGTGATCTTCACACCTTAATCACACCTTCTTCACAACACTACTACTACACAACTTATCACACCTTCACAACACACCTATTACTTCACGGCTTCACGACTTCTTCATGGCTTCACAACTTCACGACTTCTTCACTACTTCACAACTTCTTCTATACTCCACTACATACTCACACATCTATTACTTCACACCTACATAACTTCTCCACACTACTACTTCTTCACACTACTTCTTACTCACTCATAAACTCACTACTAAGTAAGATCATCTTGATCTACTTATTACATATACAAAGCTCACAACTTTACATAAGCACTAACTACATCTTTAGCTTTCTGATGGAGAGGATTCTTCTGTTGCACTTTGAGATATGAGAGATTGGATCACTTGAAACAAAGATTAATAATCTTATGATCAAAGGGTTTTAGAAGGATGTTTAGAGAGAATTGGATATGAAAATATTTGTGCAAAGAGATGAGAAAAATTCCAAGTTTGAGGTGGTATTTATAGGGAAAAATTTCTGACAAAATCTGACAGGGAGCGTGGCCGGTCCCCTTAATTGTGTGCCGGTCCCCTTAATTATTAAGGGGACCGCCTAGTATAATTAAGGGGCCGCCTAAGAAAAAAAAATATTTTTTCTTCAGATTTTTTGTCTTTTTGTGGGGGAGGTTTTTCCTGAAGAATGTGGCCGTTTTTTGTAACACCCCCAATTCATGGTTGCAGCGGAATTCAAACTGGGTGTTACTTGACGGCACAATAGTCACAATAATAGAAAACGAACTCCAATTGAGTCGTTTTAAAAGATTTATCATTCAAATTATATAAATATCAGAGATTACAAAATGAGGTCCCAGATGGTTCCATGTTTACAAATTACATTAAATGAGTTTTTGAATGATAATAAAATTTATAGCCCTCTTGAGTATCCGTGCCCTTCCGTGCCATCCTTGATCGTCATGAACCTGAAATACATGCTTGAGAGGTCAACACAAAGGTTGAGTGATATTCATAGAGTTTGTTTAATGTTTGAACACAATGTGTTGGTAGTTAAATCGTTGAACACAATAATCGTAGTGTTTGTATTTAAATTGTTTGAACACAATAATCGTAGTATTTGTAGTTAAATCGTTTGAACACAATAATCGTAGTGAGAGCTATAGACTCACACTCATAGTTAGAAAACAAAGATGGGCTACGTTGTTATATGCCCGGAAAGGTTATTAATTCACTAAGCTTATGACACCAAAACGTTAACGTGTACCAATATCGATCGGCAGATTTATCCCGGTAGGTACTTTGCCGTCATACCTAATGTCTCAAATATTAATGCATTTGTTTGAACTTAGTCAATACAAATGGGATTCGTCAATCCCAATAGGCCTATTCACAATATTCGCGCTCACTTGCAAGTAACCCTCGCAAGTGATTAAATGGTTCATAATAAGGGATCTTGGTTTGGCAAGGATGTTACTTAGTGATAATAAAACATAGTCAAATAGCATACAGTAGAAAGCATTGTGTTCGAGTAGAAAAATAATAGCATGTATTCCCCCCAAGGGTTTGTAAAACATTGAAGTAATGTAAAGTGGGGCTATGAACTCACCTTGAGTTGGATGATGTATAATGAGAATGATGGATATGCCGTAAGAACTTCTACGAGCAACCTAGAATAATTGTTGTAACTTAGGTTTGGAATAATGTCTAAGGAAACATAAACACGCCAATATATATATCTTGCATCTAGTCCATGATGTGGTATGATGTATAATGTAAGTCGTTGAAAGAAAAGATTCATGAAACATGTATGTTTTATATATCGTTTACTACCGTTCGGGCCGACATAATTCAGAAGTCATGTTAGTAAGCGTTCGAGGAGCTAGGACACTTTAACTCGTAAATCCACAACTCAACTCGACGGCTTACATAATGAACTCCTCACATGAGGCTCCCTACTATTGTAGTAGTTGATGAAATATATAGATATAAGTTTTGATCCGAAAAGTTACATGTCCGATACTTGAATAAACTTAGGAAAGTTTATTTGTACATAAAGATTGTTATTAGGGGTAGTTTCATAAGTCTTGTATGACCATTTTCTCTTTGTAATATCTCATGGTTCCTTTAGATGAAGTAGATCCAAATTGTATGTTCAAGTTATTGCCAACTTCTCTAGTTCATGTATTTGCCTTGGTAAGCTTGTATGGTCATTTCGTCATGGCCTAGCCATGACCTTTGGTCATTGTTCCATGGTCTTGAGACTCAATCTTGGCTCTAGCCATGGTTGTGGTCTTGATTCTAGGTCATAAGACCCCTTTGGTCTTCATAAACCATAACTTATATGTAATGACTTTGGTCTAAAAATGTGCTGTTAAGATTTTGAAGAATTTATCACTCAAAAAGCGTTTTCAGGGCTCGAGCTTCTTTAGTCCTAAACGAAAACGTCGTTCCGGACAACTTTTGTGTTTTAACTTTTTGATGAATCGGACCAGAAGTGTGACTTTCAAAACCCAAATTTGATCAGAATGGTATTTGGCAGTTTCCCGCAAAGTTTTGGTAATTTCAAATGGGCGTAACTTTTGACTCGTATACTCGTTTTAGGTGGTTCAAATTGCTATGGTTTCCTTGTTAAGTCCTCTACTGTAATATGTAATGATCCAACATCATATTTTTACCATTTTGATCAGGTCTTACCAAGAAATTCACTAGTTTACTTGTTTTAGTAACTTGTTGTAACAATCAATAACAATAACTTGTTTTGCTCACTTTTATACATCATGGACATAACTACAAGACATAATATAGCAAGAATAACATGTAAATAACATGAACATGATTATTTAACAAGAATCATGTTAGGGTTTGGCTTACAACTTTTGGCTTTCAAAGATGAAAGGAAGTAACATGTAAGGAAAAGGACTTTGATAGACTTGCTTCAACCCACTTCACTTCATGCAATCTTTCTACCCTTGTAATCTTGAAAGATGGATGATGAAGGTTGAGGTGAATTGAGTGGATTCAAACTCAAGAGAAATCACCAAAGTTCATGAGGTTATGGAAGTGTTTGATGAATGATAACCTATCTAGGGTTTCTACCTTGAACTAGCACTTGAATCTTGCATGAAACTTGGAAGAGAATGAACAAATGAGATGGGTTTGGTGTGTGGTTATGGTGGACGGCCAAGGAGAGGGAGGGGGGTATTTATATGGCTTGGAGGAGGTTAGAAAGGTTGACTTGTCAACCCTTGGAGGCCAAGGTTAACACATGGATGAAATCTAAGGGTTCAATGCATAAGATTGAGCCACATAGTGTGAATCCCCCCTCCTAGTGGCTGTTCATATGCTTGGGGAACAAGGTGTGGACTTTTGATGATATTATCCAAGATATCTAGTATGTTTTGACTCCGTAAAATGCAAACCGTAAGTTGTTACGTCACAAAACGTAAAATCGGATATCGTAAAAATACGAAACTTGGAGGAATGATTAAACTTGTCAAAATACTCCATAATAAAATATAAAATGAGTGGTAGGTTCCATTTGGGTGGTAAAACCCTGCTAAAAACTGGAAACACGGGTCTAAAACGCGTAATACGTAAAACGTACGAATATTGCGTAAAATTGAGAAAAGTAAAATGTTACTTTTCTAATGTGATAAAAATGATTTAAAATGACTTATAATGTCTAGACTGGGCTCAGTCTAGTGTCGGTTGGTATTAAATGTCTTTTAGACATCAAACCGTAAGCCTAAAAATCAAGGAATGACTTATAATGTCAAGGAATGATTTTTGGTCAAAGGAGGAGGGAAAAATATGTTGACTTTTTCTAATAAGTTGAAAACTCAAATTGTCTTAGAAACGCGTTTTGTGGTCTAACGGTTAATCGCCCGTACGGTTAAGCGTGCTCATGCGAGAGTAGTACAGGCTTGGGTGACCAGCCGAGAAGTCTTCACATGAGGGCCACAAGAACAAAGCCGTGAGCCTTCGGGCAAAGCGGACAATATTGTAGTCTATAAGGCGGGGTGTTACACTAAAGCACTATTAGAAAATTCCAATTTTTCACGGCCGAGGTTTATTTTGGTCATGTTTTTCTCAGTCATGATTAATTCTCAAATAAATCATGAGTGTGTCAAACATTTTTCTGATGCGGGGTCACTTAACGCGGTCGAGTTTCGTTGTACGTAGAATTTCTGAATGACGTTTTACCCTAAAACGTGTAATCCCGTGTAATTCCTTAATAACTTTCACGAAAATGAGCTTATGAATGTCAAACATTTAATTTGCCATGGAAATGATTTATCACTCGATAAAATCAAATAAAAATCAACTTTCGGGAAAATTTCGGAAAGAAATGAATAGTAAAAATGAATAGTAACATGAATAGTAAAAGTGAATAGTAAATTTTCCGGGAATAGTAATTAACCTGAAATTGCGAATTGTTACAGTCTCTACCCCTTACGGGGAACTTCGTCCCGAAGTTCTGTGTGTATCATATGTTGGAGTGGTGTCGATGAAAAGGTGTGGTTACTTATGTGGACTAAAGTCTGGAATTACCAGTGATATAATTGATTTGTTTCAGAATACGGTGTGTCAATAGAAATTGATAACCTAGTTGAATATCAATAGAGATTCATATAATAATCGAATATCAAAGGAAATTGATATAGCAGTCGGATATTAATAGGAATTGATATAGTAGTTGAATATCAAATAGAACTTGATATAGTTGTCAAGTATCAATAGCAATTGATATAAGAATCGAATCATGGAATAAGCGTTGAACATGTGGTTGGACCAAGTCCTGTTTGAATTGTACGGCTGCCCATGCATATGGCTACATGGCTTCACAATGAGTTCGGTATGACTGCCCATGCATATGGCTACATGGCCTCGCAATGAGTTTGTTTGTTATTGCACTATCATTATGAAAACCAAAATGAAAACCTCGTACTAATGGAAATTGGGATAGTCGTTGCAATCATAGCCTAGTAGGTAATCTGTTGTTGTATCTAGTGTTTATTGACTTCATACTTATGTTATTTCGGATATAAATAAGCCCACTTGTTTATAATTCTTTATTTACATAGAGAGGCATCCCAAACAATGTAACTAAAGGAATATAAACGTATGGTTCGATGATTTATAATTTCTTTATTTAAATGAAAAGGCATCCCAATCCATTCAAATAAGGACATTATAAATCATCCTACTCAAGAATTCCCAACACAACATTCACAATTAGTAGGTGAGTTACAAGGTAGTGTATTATGAGATGATACTGGTGTTCCAATAGTACAAGATGAATATTCAAACTTGTAAAGCTGATGAGGGTACTTGTGGTGTAACTAAGGATGATTTGAGCTTTAAAAGTGCATCAAGATCTGTTAATGAGCTTGTGTTTGTAACGGTTGTGAAGATAATGATGTGATATGTTGATGAACAAAAGTGTGTAGTGTATGCTTAACATTAATACTCTTAGGTATAGATGTTGAGTTTGCTTTAAAATTTTAAGAAATTTTAAAGGTTTATGACGGGATGGTATCCTTAGGACCTAAACAGGATAGTACTTCTACAGGATGAAGAGAATAATTGATAACTATCCCAAGATAGTAGTTCGGATTATCTCATAAATGAAAAATTTCAAGAATGAAATTAGGTAGTACAAATAAGGTGTTAAGATCTTGTTGAGTGGTAAGACACTATCGTGTCTCTAGATTGTTTTAATGTATTCTGGTGGTTTATTGTGTTCATGTAGGAAATCAATCTAAACATAACCCTAGTACAACTATTCTCAGTATTTGAAAATTTTAAGTCGAATATAGTTAGTCAGACTATATTCCACTGTCCCTAGGTTAAATATAGGTGACTAGTCTATATTTAGCCAAGGTTCGATAAAATTTTCAAATACCTAAATTAGGTATACTTGTGATATGTCCGTTGCTTTCGGGAAAACTGTCCATTAAACAAAGGCGATGTCAAACCCTTCAGTTGCAAGTCCCGCCCATACAAGACTTGTAACCCATGTTTTCATATTCCATTGCATAGAAGATAGTAAGGGTAGGTACGTATGGAAAGGAAGTTTTAAGTAGTTCTAAAATAGAACATACTTGGCCAGGATCACGAACTTTTAATAATGAAGGTTTCATAAGAAAACTTTGATGAATGTAGAGAAAGTTCAGCTTTTGTCGATGATGGATTAGCTTGTCCTTTAGAAATCTCATATTTCTTGTTTTGAAATCGATAGATTGTGACGGGTTTTTGATATCATAAGAAATGATATTGATGATGTGATGGAATAATTCTAGACACCATTTGCACAAAACACAATGTCTCGGAAGTAGGTTAGACCATTGTGCAATTCACAATGTCTAGGAAGTAGGTTAGGTCATTGTATGACTCAAAACATTTGAGAAATGGTTAAGACCATTGTATAATACAATGTCTTGGAAAATGAATGAGACCATTGTATCTCACAATGTCTTGGAAAATGAATGAGACCATTGTATCTCACAATGTCTTGAAAAGTGAATGAGACCATTGTATCTCACAATGTCTTGGAAAATGAATGAGACCATTGTAATTAGTTACAATGTCTTGGACATATAATGTTGGAGTAGGAACATGATTGGGAGAGTGTGGCTGTGCCGAAATGCCTTAGAATAGGCATACACAGATATGTTTAGTCCATTGTTTAGATAAATGATTGAAAATAAACCGAGTTTATATATCAATATACTAATATGTTCATGTAGTATAGAATGCCTAGTGTGTATATATCAATATACTTATATGTTCATGTAGCATAAAATGCTTACGGGGAAATGCTCAATTATGTTAAGGGTACATATATCAATATGCAATTATGTTTGTGTAACATAAAAATGTCTACGGGGAAATGCTCAAAATGGGTATATATCAATATACTAATATGTTTGTGTAGCATAACATGCTTAATAAGTCCATAATCGTCTGGAGGATGGAAGACACGGAGAGCGGAAGGCTATAAAATGTTTTTGTTTGTGATTGTAGTTATAGTTTAGGTCTCACTTAGATCCGTTTCTCTATAACCATGGCTCTGATACCAATCTGTAACACCCCCAATTCATGGTTGCAGCGGAATTCAAACTGGGTGTTACTTGACGGCACAATAGTCACAATAATAGAAAACGAACTCCAATTGAGTCGTTTTAAAAGATTTATCATTCAAATTATATAAATATCAGAGATTACAAAATGAGGTCCCAGATGGTTCCATGTTTACAAATTACATTAAATGAGTTTTTGAATGATAATAAAATTTATAGCCCTCTTGAGTATCCGTGCCCTTCCGTGCCATCCTTGATCGTCATGAACCTGAAATACATGTTTGAGAGGTCAACACAAAGGTTGAGTGATATTCATAGAGTTTGTTTAATGTTTGAACACAATGTGTTGGTAGTTAAATCGTTGAACACAATAATCGTAGTGTTTGTAGTTAAATCGTTTGAACACAATAATCGTAGTGTTTGTAGTTAAATCGTTTGAACACAATAATCGTAGTGAGAGCTATAGACTCACACTCATAGTTAGAAAACAAAGATGGGCTACGTTGTTATATGCCCGGAAAGGTTATTAATTCACTAAGCTTATGACACCAAAACGTTAACGTGTACCAATATCGATCGGCAGATTTATCCCGGTAGGTACTTTGCCGTCATACCTAATGTCTCAAATATTAATGCATTTGTTTGAACTTAGTCAATACAAATGGGATTCGTCAATCCCAATAGGCCTATTCACAATATTCGCGCTCACTTGCAAGTAACCCTCGCAAGTGATTAAATGGTTCATAATAAGGGATCTTGGTTTGGCAAGGATGTTACTTAGTGATAATAAAACATAGTCAAATAGCATACAGTAGAAAGCATTGTGTTCGAGTAGAAAAATAATAGCATGTATTCCCCCCAAGGGTTTGTAAAACATTGAAGTAATGTAAAGTGGGGCTATGAACTCACCTTGAGTTGGATGATGTATAATGAGAATGATGGATATGCCGTAAGAACTTCTACGAGCAACCTAGAATAATTGTTGTAACTTAGGTTTGGAATAATGTCTAAGGAAACATAAACACGCCAATATATATATATATATCTTGCATCTAGTCCATGATGTGGTATGATGTATAATGTAAGTCGTTGAAAGAAAAGATTCATGAAACATGTATGTTTTGTATATCGTTTACTACCGTTCGGGCCGACATAATTCAGAAGTCATGTTAGTAAGCGTTCGAGGAGCCAGGACACTTTAACTCGTAAATCCACAACTCAACTCGACGGCTTACATAATGAACTCCTCACATGAGGCTCCCTACTATTGTAGTAGTTGATGAAATATATAGATATAAGTTTTGATCCGAAAAGTTACATGTCCGATACTTGAATAAACTTAGGAAAGTTTATTTGTACATGAAGATTGTTATTAGGGGTAGTTTCATAAGTCTTGTATGACCATTTTCTCTTTGTAATATCTCATGGTTCCTTTAGATGAAGTAGATCCAAATTGTATGTTCAAGTTATCGCCAACTTCTCTAGTTCATGTATTTGCCTTGGTAAGCTTGTATGGTCATTTCGTCATGGCCTAGCCATGACCTTTGGTCATTGTTCCATGGTCTTGAGACTCAATCTTGGCTCTAGCCAGGGTTGTGGTCTTGATTCTAGGTCATAAGACCCCTTTGGTCTTCATAAACCATAACTTATATGTAATGACTTTGGTCTAAAAATGTGCTGTTAAGATTTTGAAGAATTTATCACTCAAAAAGCGTTTTCAGGGCTCGAGCTTCTTTCATGTTATTCCTGAACGAAAACGTCGTTCCGGACAACTTTCGTGTTTTAACTTTTTGATGAATCGGACCAGAAGTGTGACTTTCAAAACCCAAATTTGATCAGAATGGTATTTGGCAGTTTGCCGCAAAGTTTTGGTAATTTCAAATGGGCGTAACTTTTGACTCGTATACTCGTTTTAGGTGGTTCAAATTGCTATGGTTTCCTTGTTAAGTCCTCTACTGTAATATGTAATGATCCAACATCATATTTTTACCATTTTGATCAGGTCTTACCAAGAAAGTCACTAGTTTACTTGTTTTAGTAACTTGTTGTAACAATCAATAACAATAACTTGTTTTGCTCACTTTTATACATCATGGACATAACTACAAGACATAATATAGCAAGAATAACATGTAAATAACATTAACATGATTATTTAACAAGAATCATGTTAGGGTTTGGCTTACAACTTTTGGCTTTCAAAGATGAAAGGAAGTAACATGTAAAGAAAAGGACTTTGATAGACTTGCTTCAACCCACTTCACTTCATGCAATCTTTTTACCCTTGTAATCTTGAAAGATGGATGATGAAGGTTGAGGTGAATTGAGTGGATTCAAACTCAAGAGAAATCACCAAAGTTCATGAGGTTATGGAAGTGTTTGATGAATGATAACCTATCTAGGGTTTCTACCTTGAACTAGCACTTGAATCTTGCATGAAACTTAGTAGAGAATGAACAAATGAGATGGGTTTGGTGTATGGTTATGGTGGACGGCCAAGGAGAGGGAGGGGGGTATTTATATGGCTTGGAGGAGGTTAGAAAGGTTGACTTGTCAACCCTTGGAGGCCAAGGTTAACACATGGATGAAATCTAAGGGTTCAATGCATAAGATTGAGCCACATAGTGTGAATCCCCCCTCCTAGTGGCGGTTCATATGCTTGGGGAACAAGGTGTGGACTTTTGATGATATTATCCAAGATATCTAGTATGTTTTGACTCCGTAAAATGCAAACCGTAAGTTGTTACGTCACATAACGTAAAACCGGGTATCGTAAAAATACGAAACTTGGAGGAATGATTAAACTTGTCAAAATACTCCATAATAAAATATAAAATGAGTGGTAGGTTCCATTTGGGTGGTAAAACCCTGCTAAAAACTGGAAACACGGGTCTAAAACGCGTAATACGTAAAACGTACGAATATTGCGTAAAATTGAGAAAAGTAAAATGTTACTTTTCTAATGTGATAAAAATGATTTAAAATGACTTATAATGTCTAGACTGGGCTCAGTCTAGTGTCGGTTGGTATTAAATGTCTTTTTGACATCAAACCGTAAGCCTAAAAATCAAGGAATGACTTATAATGTCAAGGAATGATTTTTGGTCAAAGGAGGAGGGAAAAATATGTTGACTTTTTCTAATAAGTTGAAAACTCAAATTGTCTTAGAAATGCGTTTTGTGGTCTAACGGTTAATCGCCCGTACGGTTAAGCGTGCTCATGCGAGAGTAGTACAGGCTTGGGTGACCAGCCGGGAAGTCTTCACATGAGGGCCACAAGAACAAAGCCGTGAGCCTCCGGGCAAAGCGGACAATATTTTAGTCTATAAGGCGGGGTGTTACACTAAAGCACTATTAGAAAATTCCAGTTTTTCACGGCCGAGGTTTATTTTGGTCATGTTTTTCTCAGTCATGATTAATTCTCAAATAAATCATGAGTGTGTCAAACATTTTTCTGCTGCGGGGTCACTTAACGCGGTCGACTTTCGTTGTACGTAGAATTTCTGAATGACGTTTTACCCTAAAACGTGTAATCCCGTGTAATTCCTTAATAACTTTCACGAAAATGAGCTTATGAATGTCAAACATTTAATTTGCCATGGAAATGATTTATCACTCGATAAAATCAAATAAAAATCAACTTTTAGGAAAATTTCGGAAAGAAATGAATAGTAAAAATGAATAGTAACATGAATAGTAAAAGTGAATAGTAAATTTTCCGGGAATAGTAATTAACCTGAAATTGCGAATTGTTACATTTATTGGGTAGAAATTTGAATTCAAAATGTTTATTTTGAATAAAACATTTCTTATAAATACAAAAATGTTTTGTATAAGTTTAGAAATGTTTGTCCCATTTTAATAAAATGTAAGGTTTGTAAAAATAAAAATTCCTTTGATCATAAAATGCATTAGACACTTTGTTTATTCATACCTTAAGTGATATGGATGCTAAAGCAAATATTTACGACTAAATACTTGTTTACGTCATAATTTGTAGTTCAATGAGTATACGTTTTGTGATTATCAAAACATAGAGATATCGATATATGTTAATAATGTTTTTAGACATTATTTATATCAACATGTTTGTTCATGCACGAATGGTTGAGTAGGAGGTGTTGTATTTGGATTACCTTCAATTTGAACTTGTCTTGGCATAAATGGACCATTTGTAATGGAGTTGATCATTAATTTACCACAAGGCTTTGTTTTGATGTAACGAAGCATGCGGCTTGTCCATGGGAGATATCCACCTTTTTCAAGCATTGGAGGTCGGTTTTCCGCACCGGCTGCATGAATGTCTTGCTGAGTTGCCATTGATGGAGTGTAGATGGATAAAGTTGATTCTTTGATCGTTCCAACGAAGTAGGAGTGGTGATTAGTGTAAGTTGATGCAAGTTTGGATGGAGAAAAATTTGATCTAAAACCTTAAAACCTCAATAACTTCTTCTCGGAGCGTTTTTAGGCCTCGAAGCTTGGGTTGAATGAATAAAGTATCCAACGTGTCCTTCTTCTCTGTTTCACGTTCGTTTTGACAGCTGATTCGTCGAAAACGGAGTTACGGTTCAAAAGTTATGGCCTTTTGAAGTTTGGTTGTCAAAAGTCAAAAACTTACGCGTAAACCTTTGATCTTATGCGTAAACAGTAATCTTAAGCGTAGACTGAAACTTATGCGTAAACCGAATCTTATGCGTAAGGCAAATGTTAGGCGTAAACAAAAAGTTATGCGTAAACAGTAATCTTATGCGTAAGAAAATACTTATGCGTAAGATTAGTAGTTTATGCGTAAGCTTTGTGTTTATGCGTAAGATATATGTTACGCGTAAGGTTTAGCTTATGCGTAAGATTTTTACGCGTAAGGTTTACAAACCAAACTTATCTCTCAAACTTATCCAAGCTTGAAAGATATCCCGTGTCGAAGTATTCCACAAACTTATCCAAGTCAGGGAAGTATTGAGTAATCTCTGATCGTTGAAGAAAACTTATGCGTAGGATCTTAAGCGTAGATCTTTTGCGTAGGATTTCACCTTTTGCGTAGGATTCCAACTTGAGCGTAGAAAAAGGGTTTTAAGCCAAAACTCACGCGTAGAAAGTTGTGTTACGCGTAGAAAAAGGGTTTTAAGCCAAAACTCACGCGTAGACTTGCCAAAAAGTACTGTAGACAGCTGTAGACTTGTACTATGCTCAAAACTTACGCGTAAGATGACCAGAAAACCTGAAAAATCCGATTTTTTCAACCAAAAACACTTTTTCCACTTGTTTCTTTTGATCAAATCTTTCCCAAAACACTTAGAATCACCAAAGCTTCAATAAAGTTCACAACTTTAACACTAAAACCGCGTAAAAATCAAAACTTTTTGAAGAAAAAGTGCACAAATGAATGAAAAATGCAACTTTTTAACAAAAACTTGATAAAAACACTCCTAAATCATTGTTAGGCGATTGATACCACTTGTAGGACCTTTTATCTATCAACTTTAATAACAATATATGTAAATGAAGTAAAGATGGTGACTTGGTAATATGTATGAGTGACGTTAAAACTAGAGAGAAATAAGAGATGAAATAGAAAGCTCTTATTAGTAAACACACACACTTACACACACAAGCACACACCTCAAATGAGCTTTGAGGTGTTTATATAGTTAGTTACAAGATGCCCTAAAAGGCTTTTCCATGGGCTTGGTCTTGGGCTTGGTTTCCTTTTACATATAAAGGCTTACATTACTTAACTCATGACATATTAGCTTACCAAGACCAAGGTCCATTGACTATTCTAATAACAAAAACTACGACACATTACAATGTTACAATAAATGAGAATGACCATCACTATTTAATATAATATTTAATGCTAACACTTGTGTTGCAAGAATGTATGGTTCAATTTCAAACGATACACGATCTGTCATAATTTGTGTAATGTTGTTTCTATAGGTACAACGTTTTATGCGACCATTGTTATTAGTGTCGAACCATTTAACTTTGAACAACACAACCTTGAACGGAATATATTCAAGCTCGAGAATTTCTTCAAACTGGCCATAATACATTCCTCCGCTAGGATTAGGAGTTGAAATTCTGCCCGTTTTAGGTTGAACGACGTAAATCACGGTCGTGTACGATAAACTTCACACTATTCACTATGCAAGAGTCGACTGAGAATGCAGTACATGATGGTCCACAAGCCAAAGCGAAAAACTCAGAAGTACAACTTGGGTCGTCCTTTACTTTCAATTCACGAATCTAAGAAAAAAAGTTAAGAATAGATATAGATGAGTAATAGTCGTTATTTTTATAGGGTAACACATACAATAAGTCTACCTTGTTCCCAAACCCAGCGAGGAAATCTTTCTTGTATGTCATTGCCAGGAAATGCCCTGTAAATGTTCATGATATTAGAATAAGTCATCGAATAATAACTTACGTAAAACAAAATTTTGAAATAAAACGTGTACCTCTTGTACTCGTTCATGTACGGGTCGATTTCATGACTGTTGTGTAGTACATACCTGATGCGTGGGAATTGCACCAGGCTTTACCTCTCGAGGGATCTCGAGAAGCTTACAACCCCCACCAGGCACTGTACCTGATCGTTGTAGTATAGTATAGTGACAAGTACCGGGGGATTGATCGTTCAACTCAGGAATAGTGTCGCTAGGATTAGAAAGCCTAAGAACTAGGTCTAGAGATGAGGGATGATCATTTTTGTATTTTTTATGTTTTATAAAAGCAAATAAAAATCTCGGTTTTTGAAGGAGTGGGCGGAATTAGTTGCTAGTCAACTAACCCAATAACTAAGATGCAATTAAAATAAAATAATAAAAATGAAAATAAACTAAATTTACTAGTGGTGTGAGCAATATATGGGAGAATTGTGTTTACTTAGATTTCACTACTCCCTAGATATCTTTTACAGGTTAATTACTTGTTACAGTTGCGTGGATGACGGATTGTATTCCTTAATACCATTCATGGGGTGGCGTACTTACTTCCCCAATCCTATAAGCTCCTACTTCACTCCTATGTCGAGCCGGCTAAGAAGCTCCTAACATGGGATCCCTAAAATTCGCTCATGCATTAAATACAATCATAAAAACCTAGTACACATCAGTTCATGTTTCTTAAGACGTTCAAGCAAGTTACACAATGGAGATCTGCCAGTTTTCTTAAGCCTAACATTGAAATCATTCATCCATTACAACTATAAACAAGCAATCAACCTATAATTAACATCTAGGTTTCATTACATCTAAGCAAACACATGAAAGATCTAGCCTAGCATGTTAAAATCAAGACAAGCATAAGATATATTCAAACAACACATAGACATATTGAATGAATTGAAAGAAAACTTATCTCAATTGAACACGAAAGGTTTCAAGGGGTGAAAACCCTTGAAAATACTGTTACAAACGACCTAGGGTTTATTAGGTTCGGCCCTAGTATTCTCCACACAAGTTCCTCTCTAATGAATGAAAAATAGAAAAGTATATATAGATTTTGTGAGGTGACGGCGTCAAGAGGAAATTTCTGACGCCGTGATCTCGCCGCCAATAAAGTTCTCGGACTGCCTAGATCTGGATCTGACGCCGTCATGTGTATTTTTGCTCCAGGCCGTCACCAAAATAACTCTTGATGCCCTACTTCTGATGCCGTCACGTTTTCTCTGGGTCGTCATGCATTTTGCTCTTGACGCCGTTAAAAAATCCTTCTTGACGCCGTCAGGTACTGTTCCCAGCAAGGGAAATTAAGTCTTTGCCGTTTTCTTCACTTTTATGCTCTAAAAATGTCCAAAATGCTTCCTTTTCCAGAATTCACTCCCAAAGTACCTAAAATCACAAAAGGAACGATTTAGGGCAATATTTGATCAAATAAATTCCAATTCTGGCTTAAATGACACCCTAAAAACGGTTCATTTTTCGCCTCATCATATACCCTTACACTTGAGATTTGCTTGTCCTCAAGCAAATGCACTTTTATTCTAGTCAAAATACAAGTTAGGGGTCATTTAACACTAATATAAAAGTAATTACAACAAATAATCGTTCCACTAAAGACCAAAGACAAGCACGGAGGTCATACACTAGCACCTCACAAATAGTGTTTAGATACTCACATCTCTCGGGTGTAATAAAGTATATATCACAATATGGAATTGGGAAACATCTCTCACTACCTGTCATAACAAAATAGATTACCATAGGCTTGGGAAAGGATCAAACCTCCACCACATGGCGTAAGCACCTAGGATAAACTATCAAAGAGGTCTTTTTAAAGGGTTGTAACATTAGGTGTAGGGATATGGAATACACGGTTTTGTTGGATATAGGCAATCTTTACTGGTGGCGAGTTAATAATCTTGGTTAATTACATGTACAATATGGCGTTGCTAAGCCAAGACTCGACTCGACTTAAGCTAATAAATCAAAAATAACAAAAACATAAAACAAACATAAAATGAAACGGGAAGGTAGTCCGTATGTTTTTTCTCTTTTCTTTTTCTAGTTTTTTTCTTTTTCTTGATTTTTCAATTTTTTTTTCTTTTTTTTTTTTTTTTTTTTTTTTTTTTTTTGCATACACTCTTACTCTACCATCCAAAATAATACATCATAGGGAATGAACATTCCCCTTACACTTGAATTTTTTACATACTTTACAGTAAACTACTCTAATGACTCGAATTAAGATAATCAAAACACTTGGAGTACTTTTAAGATTAACGCACATATGGGGGTGATAATATAATGTTCTTCCCCATTATTCCATAAGATTAGTACTTTACCCATGAGTCCCAATCGTCCCAAAACAATATGTACAAGGATATGACTCGACTTAGCAACCATGTAATCAATTAGATAATTAACTAAGGGTTTAAACAAATAACAATAATGCACTAAAGATGAGTGCATACACGGAAGGCTAAGGCAATTTGGTTGTACATTTAAGTGGGGTGTAACAAATTCTTCCTTTAAGTAAGATGCTTAAAGGTAGAAACGAAAAGATAGGCTCGGAGGGGTGTACTAGGGGTTTCGTGTACTAAAAATGAGTAGAATGCTAAGGGTGTGGGAAAAATTAATTGACTTAACTAGCCAAGTAATATGACTTAAATGGTCAAGTAATTATGATACGGGTTTAACACAAGGGTGATCCTAATGCCTCTTATCATGTAGTAAATCCTACTACACGAATGTAGTCTCACTAGCGGTCTCGGGATACATCACTAATGCAAGTTCTAGAATCTAAATGCTACCGGTACACTCATAAGCACTAATAGTAAATGCTTTTCCTATCAAATCTAAAGGCGAACCTCACATATTTGGGTGGAAAATTTTTCTGAATGATACGGTTTTGTGCTAGTCATACGACTCCTATCCATGAGACGCTTGCTAAGGCTAAAGTTTCACTCCTAAATGTTGTAAAAATTTTTAAATTTGGCGCTAAAATTACACTAACAAGTATTTCTCATAGTTTTATTACACACCTACCATCAAACAAACGAACTCAAGCGAAAGTGTATACTATAAGGTATCATCATTTTACCCTCCCCTTGCACTTAGGATGAACATTGTCCCCAATGTTCAAGTAAAGAACGTAAAAGTAAAACAGGTAAAAAGAATGAAATCAAATACTCCCCTAATTCGCTCGGTATGGATAATATGGTAACCAGGTTAGATCTTCCTCCAAGAAAATGAACAATCAAAGCTTCCCTTCCAGAATATAAATCATCTTCTTATCATACATAACCTGTTAAACCTGAGAAAACAAACAAGGCAACCTCGCGTAAAATCGGCGGCAATCTATATATGCTAACAAATCCTAGAAAACAAAGTAAGATATAATGCTTGTGGAATGATGTTTGCAGATTTCCTGGAGATTATAAAACTAAAGATTCAACAAAAACTTTAAGACTCCGTTAGAAAAAAAAAACTGGTAAAATTTCCAGAATTTTACAGGTGACGCCGTCAGGAATTTCTTCCTGACGCCGTCAGAAGTGACCTGCAGAAATTCTTATGTTAAGTTTCTGGAAAATTTCTGGAAAAACCTTGTTCTACTTCCTGGAAAATCCTGCAAAACATCATTATGACTCGATACAAGCATTTGACTCTAACAAATACGAATATACATGTTCACTTAATATTGTGGAGAATCATGATCGAGTTTTGTTTCTTAAAAACATATTTGGGGTTTCCCCTTACACTTATCTTTTGAGAAATACCTTTGGATGAAGTTAAGACAAAGCCAAACAACAAAATAAAGTATTTTCACCATTTTAGTTTGAAACATGATCTACCAACAATAAAAATAAAGCATGCATACGGAAACAAATAACAATCAAACAAAATAAAAATCACACAAAGCATGGGTTGCCTCCCAAGAAGCGCTTTTTCTTTATTTACAAGTCTTGTAGCTAGACTCAAGGTCATGGGTTACTATGTGACCTCATCGTTGGTTTCACTCTCTAGGTCATCTCCTATACCAGTTTTGTATTCCGGACCTAGTTGCAAGCATTCTTTGTAGAAACCAAGCATCCTATTCTTCACATACTCTACTCTTCTACGTCTATCCTCATCATTCCTATAGTAAGCCGCTTGTTTGTGTTCCTTTTCTATGTTTGACAGGAGGCGGTACTGCTCAATCTTATAGGGCATTTGGTAGGCAATCTCATCATTCTTTTCCTTGAACCTGACTATCCCTAAAGTCGGATCATAACTCATCTTAGTGGCCTCAACGAATGGTTTTCCGAACACTATTTGACTTAGGCAAGCATCTATCACCGGACGAGTATCCTCTACTATCATAAAATCGATCTCATAAGTGAAATTTCCGATAATCACATGCAATCCTTTTACTCTACCTACAAAATTACTTATCAAATTCTTACTGGGCATCATCCTATAACCAAGTTGTTTCTTCATTGCCCAATTATAATAAGTCCTAGTCATGATGTTTATAGGAGACCTAGGATCGATATAAGCTTTCCATACATGTATATGCCCAATGTTGCATGGTATGTTGATGTTAGAGGGGTCTCCCATTTTGATAAGGGGTGAACCAAGGATATATGGTGTCTCGGGATCATCGAATAAATCCTTGTGATATTCCCGTTCTTCCTTGGTGGGCAACTTATCAAAGTACTCTTCTACAATCTCGACTTCCTCTAACTTTTCTCCCTTATTAACCTCAACTTCCCTAATTTCATCCCTATTCTCGGTTTCTACTCCAACTTCATCCTTGTCACTTTCTTCTATATTCTTATCAATTGGTTTAACGGTGACAACATTGACAAAGTGGACGTGTTTGGATGACGAGGGGTCCTTAGTTTGGATTCTGCTATTGGCGTCCCTAGTGTCCTTCCTTGGTGTGGTTAATGCTTGGTTGTTGAGGGCTTTCAACAAGTTGTCAATCTTATTGGTCATCTCCGCTTGTTGTTGGTTGAATTCGGTTTCAAACCTAGCTATGCGAGCTTCTTGAGATGCCATAAACTTGGACATCAATCCTTCAAGATTGTTGGTACTACCATAATTGTTAGAAGGATTGTTGTTGAAAGTACGGTTGGAGGGTGGACCGTTTGGTTGGTAACGATTAGGCGGACTCGAAGAATTGTTTTGATTTTGTTTCCACCTAAGGTTTGGGTGATTTTTCCAAGAAGGGTTGTAGGAATCACCATAAGGGTTAGGCTCGGGTTTGAAAGTGTACCACTTATCTCCCGCTTCGTCGGTACGCGAGGATGCGTAATCCGCAAAAGCTGTTCCGGGGAGTTCCACGCACGAGTGTCATGGGGACCACTACATAATTCGCATGAAGAAGTTATTTTGTTCACTTGGCTTGAAGGCTTAGGAACTTCGTAAGATTTCATGAGAAACTTGACTTGATCCTCAAGTTCCATGATCCTACGGTCGGGAGTGCTAGAATTGTTCGAAGGCAAAGATATTGCCTTGACCGTTTTGTTCAAATCACGGAGATCATTCCAACTTTCGTTGTCATAGAGAGAAAGATCTTCTATGAGTTCCCATGATTCTTCCGTAGCTTGCCACCGGTCGATTAGTCAATGGTTCGCCTTGTGGAGAGATCGATATGGTCATAGAAGATTTGGACTTGGAGCCAAAGATCTATGCCATGATGAGGGACTTTTTGGAGTAAGTCCTTGAAACGAGTCCATGCTTCATATAGAGTTTCACCTTGACGTTGTTGGAACATCAAGATATCATTTCTAAGCTTGGTAGTTCTCCTCGGTGGGAAAAATTGAGCAAGTAAACGAGTGGTGAGATCATCCCATGAGGTGATGGATCCCGCGGGTAAATGTTCAAGCCATTGACTAGCTTGATCACGTAGAGAGAATTGGAATAGGCGTAATCGGGTTGACTCTCTAGTTGTAGCATCAAGGTCTATAGAATCTATGATTTTAAGGAAGTCCTTGAGATGTTGATTTGGATCTTTGGAACGAAGTCCATGGAATGCACATCCACTTTGCACCAACCGGATGGTGTCGGATCGCAAGGGAGACACATTGGCTCCTTGGGTGAGCTCAATGGTGTTTCGATAGCCTTGGTGGCTAGGTCGGGAATTCTCTCCTAGGGTTCGGGGCCTAAGAGGTTGGTTAGCTAGTGGTGGGTTTTGTGGGTGGTCTTGTTGATGAGGCGAAAAATGAACCACTTTTAGGGAGTCACTTAAGCCGGAATTCGGATTTATTTGATCAAATATGGCCCTAAATCGTTTCTTTTGTGATTTTAGGTACTTTGGGAGTGAAATCTGGAAAAGGAAGCAATTCGGACGTTTTTGGAGCATAAAAGTGAAGAAAACGCCAAAGTCTTAATTTTCCTTGCTGAGAACAGTAGGTGATGGCATCAAGAGTAACATCCTGACGGCGTCAAGAGCAATTTCCATGACGATCCAGAACAGATTTGACGGCGTCACAAGGAAGGGCGTCAAGAGGAAAATGCATGACGGCCTGAAAATGCATAACACATGACGGCGTCAGAAGTAGATCAAGGCATTCCGAGAATTATTTTGGCGGCAAGGTGACGGCGTCACAAGATTAGTCTTGATGCCGTCAGACCCCTTTTCCTATATATAGTTTTCTAATTTTCACATTGAAGGGAGAGAAGTTTTGGAGAAACCCTAGTACGATTTTGGTGCGAATTTTACAGGATTTTCAAGGGTTCCAACCCCTTGATACCTTTCATGTGTAATTAAGATAAGTGTTCTTTTAATTCAATCAATATGTCTATGTGTTGGTTGTCTATATCTTGTTCTTGTCTTAATTCCATCATGCTAGGCTAGATCTATCTTGTGTTTGCTTGGATCTAATGAAACCTAGATGTTAATTATGTGTTGATTACTTGTTTATATTTGTATTGGATGAATGATTTATATGTTAGGCTTAAGAAAACTGGCAGATCTCCAATTGGTAACATGCTTGAACGTCTTAAGAAACATGAACCGACGCGCACTAGGTCTTTATTGGTTGTATTTAATGCATGAGCCACTGTTTATAATCCCTATGGTTGTGCTGGGCATGGTATAGGATGAGATAAAAGCTCATAGAATTGGGGAGTTATGTGTGCCACCCCATGAATGGTATTAAGGAATACGATCCGTCATCCATGCAATTATAACAAGTAATTAACGTGTAAAAGATATCTAGGGAGTAGTGAAATCTAAGTAAACACATTTTCTCCACTTATTGCTCACAACTTTAGTATAATTTAGTTTATTTTCATTTCTAGTATTTTATTTTGATTGCATCTTTAATATTGGGTTAGTTGACTAGCAACTAATTCCGCCCAAATCCTTCAAACCCGAGATTTTTACTTGCTTTCTAAAAAATATAAAATACAAAAATAATCATCCCTCGCCTTTAGAACTAGTATTTAGGTTTTCTAATCCTAGCGACACTATTCCTAAGCTGAACGATCAATCCCCCGGTACTTGTCACTATACTATACTACAACGATCAGGTACACTGCCTGGTGGGGGTTGTAAGCTTCTCGAGATCCCTCGAGAGGTAAAGCCTGGTGCAATTCCCACGCATCACGTTTTTGGCGCCGCAGCCCGGGGAATAGTTATTGTCTAAGTTAGAATTTCTTTTTATTAGGTCTACTTGCTAGATTCCTTTCTAGTAAGATTTTATTTTTATTTTTTAGGTCCTCTTTAGTCTATCTTATTTCTTTGTGCCTTTGTTCGTAAAATATTTCGATGGATCACAATAACATTGATCGGTTGATTCCTGTTATTCGTGTTTTTCGTCGTAGGATCTTCCAAATGCCCGCCCCACTTCCTTTAGCAGAAAATGAGAACCCACCTCACCTCTCACCCAACCACCACTTTGACAATAATTCTGAGTTAGAAGAGTCTGATCATGATGATGACCGTAGGGCTAGTCCTTTTTACTATTCAGACTCCGATGAGGATCTTGATGATGGTGATGTGATTAATGAGAATAGAATGGAAGAAGAAATAAATCCCCTTAGGTATGTCGACCCTAGAACCAGGATTGAGTGTGATAGTTCGTTTAACATGCAATTTCCTTGTAAGATCGGATTTAAGAGCTTCAACGCCTATCTTAACTCATCTCTCCCAATGAACATAATTTCGCGTAATGAATATAATAAAATCATGGTAGATGAGTTAGAATACAAAGGAGAAAACATTATTGCTAGGGCAATACCATTACATGTGTTTGTAGGAAGCTTGGTTTATCTTGTTAAGTTCATGGTTATCGAGAATCTAGGAGAGTTTATTGATGATAAGTTGACCCAAGTTGTGTTTGGAAAACCTTTCAAACAGTTGACCAACCTTGATGAAAAACTCATAGAAGGGTTAATTACATTCTCGGATGGGGAAAAAGATTTTGTCTATCAAATGCCCCGCACACACCCTAGGTTCAAGGATTTTTCCATGGAAAAGTGTAGTAGGTATCCGCCCATAGAGATGCTAAGTGATAATGATAAGAGAAAAGGACTTAAGTATACCCATGAAAAGAATAAAAGATACTATCGCGGATGCTTAGAATTAGGAGATGATTATAAGAAAGATGAGGCGACTATTAGATGGCTCACACTTGGTTATGTGAGCATAAGCGATACACGTTAACCCATGACCTTGAGTCTAGCTACAAGACTCGTAAATAAAGAAAAGCGCTTTTTGGGAGGCAACCCATGCTTTGTGTGATTTTATTTTGTTTGTTTGTTATTTGCTTCTGTATGCATGCTTAATTTTTATTGTTGGTAGATCATGTTTCTAAACTAAATAGTGGAAATACTTTACTTTGTTGTTTTGGCCTAGTCTTAACTCCACCTAAAAGTATTTTTGCAAAAGATAAGTGTAAGGAGAAACCCCAAATATGTTTTCAAGAAACAAACCGATCATGATTCTCCACAATATTAAATGAACATGTATATTCGTATTTGTTAGAGTCAAATGCTTGTATTGAGTCATAATGAAGTTTTGCAGGATTTTCCAGGAACTAGGACCAAGTTTTTCCAGAAATTTTCTGGAAACTTAACATAAGAATTTCTGCAGGTCACTTCTGACGGCGTCAAGAGTTTACTCTTGACGGCGTCAAGTGTAAAAATCTGGAAATTTTACCAGTTTTGTTTTTCTAACGGAGTCTTATGGTTTTTGTGAATTATTAAGTTTTATAATCTCCAGGAGATCTGCAAACTTCATTCCACAAGCATTATATCTTATCTTGTTTTCAAGGATTTAGTAACTTATATAGGATGCCGCCGATTTTACGCGAGGTTGTCTTGTCTATTTTATCAGGTTTTACAGGTTATGTATGACAAGAAGATGATTTATATTCTGGAAGGGAAGCTTTGATTGTTCATTTTCTTGGAGGAATATTTAACCTAGCCACTGATGCGTGGGAATCGCAACAGGCTTTACCTCTCGAGGGATCTCGAGAAGCTTACAACCCCCACCAGGCAGTGTACCTGATCGTTGTAGTATAGTATAGTGACAAGTACCGGGGGATTGATCGTTCAGCTTAGGAATAGTGTCGCTAGCATTAAAAAACCTAATTACTAGTTCTAAAGGTGAGGGATGATTATTTTTGTATTTTTATATTTTTATGAAAGCAAGTAAAATCTCGGGTTTTGGAAGAGTGGGCGGAATTAGTTGCTATTCAACTAACCCAAAACTAAGATATAATGAAAATAAAATACTGAAAATGAAATTAGACTAATTATTACAGAGGTTGTGAGCAGTAATTGGAGAAGATTGTGTTTACTTAGACTTCACTACTCCCTAGATATCTTTTACACGTTAATTACTTGTTATAATTGTATGGATGACGGATTGTATTCCTTAATACCATTCATGGGGTGGCATACATAACTCCCCAATTCTATGAGCTCTTATCTCCTCCTACACCATGACCCAGCACAACTATAGGGATTGTAAACAGTGGCTCATGCATGAAATACAACCAATAAAGACCTAGTACGCCTCGGTTCATGTTTCTTAAGACGTTCAAGCATGTTACCATTTGGAGATCTGCCAGTTTTCTTAAGCCTAACATATAAAATCATTCATCCAAGACAAGAATAAACAGGTAATCAACATATAATCAACATCTAGGTTTCATTAGATCTAAGCAAACACAAAAGAGATCTAGCCTAGCATAATGGAATTGAGACAAGAACAAGATATAGACAACCAACACATAGACATATTGATTGAATTAGAAGAACACTTATCTCAATTACAATGCAAGGTATCAAGGGTTTGGAACCCTTGAAAAACCTGTAAAAGTTGCACCAAATTCGTCTTTAGGGTTTCACCAAAACTTCTCTTCTTTTTTATGAAAAAAACTAGAAAACTATATATAGGAAAACTGGGGTGACGGCGTCAAGAGCAATGGTGTGACGCCGTCATCTCGCCGCCAAATACTTCCTCGGACGGCCTTGATCTACTTATGACGGCCTATGTGACGCCGTCAGCAACCACGGTATTTTATTCATGGGACTTTGACGCCGTCAAGAGCAAGTCTTGACGCCTTCATGCACTGTTCACAGTATAGAATTTTGAGACTTTGCCGTTTTCTTCACTTTTATGCTCCAAAAAAGTCCAAAATGGCTTCTTTTCCAGAATTCACTCTCCAAGTACCTAAAATCACAAAAGGAACGATTTAGGGCAATATTTGATCAAATAAAGTCAGATTCGGGCTTAAATGACCCCCTAAAAACGGATCATTTTTCGCCTCATCATATACCCTTACACTTGAGATTTGCTTGTCCTCAAGCAAATGAGCTTTTATTCTACTCGAAAGACAAGTTAGGGGTCATTTAACACTAATATAAAAGTAATTACAACAAATAATCGTTCCACTAAAGACCAATAGACAAGCACGGAGGTCATACACAAGCACCTCAAAAATAGTGTTTAGATACTCACATCTCTCGGGTGTAATAAAGTAATATAACATTATGGAAATGGAAGATATCTCTCACTACCTGTCATAGCAAAATAGATTACCATAGGCTTGGGAAAGGATCAAACCTCCACCACATGGCGTAAGCACCTAGGATAAACTATCAAAGAGGACTTTTAAAGGGTTGTAACGTTAGGTATAGGGATATGAATTACACGGTTTTGTTGGATAAAGGAAGTTTTACTGGTGGCGAGTTAACAATCTTGGTTAATTACATGTATAAGATGGCGTTGCTAAGCCAAGACTAGACTCGACTTAAGCTAATAAATGAGAAATAACAAAAAACATAAAATGAACATAGAATAAAAAATGGGATGGTAGTCCGTATGTTTTTTTCTCTTTTTCCATTTTTTTTTCTATTTTTTTTTTCTTTTTCTTGATTTTTTCGATTTTTTTTTTTTTTTTTTTTTTTTTTTTTTTTTTTTTTTTTTTAGACATACACTCTTACCCTACCATCCAAAATAATAAATCATAGGGGTATGAACGTTCCCCTTACACTTGAATCTTTACATTCAACTATTCTAATGACTCGAATTAAGAAAATTAAAACACTTGGAGCACTTTTAAGATTAACGTACATATGGGGGTAATAATATTATGTTCTTCCCCATTACTCCATAAAATAAGTACTTTACCTATGAGTCCCAATCGTCCCAAAACAATATGTACAAGGATATGACTCGACTTAGCAACCATGTAATCAATTAGAAAGTTAACTTAGGGTTTAACAAATAACAATAATGCACTAAAAATGAGCGCATACACGGAAGGCTAAGGCGATTTGGGTGTACATTTAAGTGGGGTGTAACAAATTCTTCCTTTAAGTAAGATGCTTAAAGTTAGAAACGAAAAGATAGGCTCGGAGGGGTGTACTAGGGGTTTCGTGTATTAAAAATGAGTACAACGCTAAGGGTGTGGGAAAAATTAGTTGACTTAACTAGCCAAGTAATATGACTTAAATGGTCAAGTAATTATAATACGGGTTTAACACAAGGGTGATCCTAATGCCTCTTATCATGTAGTAAATCCTACCACACGAATGTAGTCTCACTAGCGGTCTCGGGATGCATCACTAACGCAAGTTCTAGAATCTAAATGCTACCGGTACACTTATAAGCACTAATAATGAATGCTTTTCCTATCAAATCTAAAGGCGAACCTCACGTTTTTGGGTGGAAAATTTTTCTGAATATACGGTTATGTGCTAGTCATACAACCTCCTATCCATGAGACGCTTGCTATGGCTAAAGTTTCACTCCTAAATGTTGTAAAAAATTTTAAATTTGGTGCTAAAATTACACTAACAAGTATTTCTCATAGTTTTATTACACATCTACTATCAAACAAAACAAACTCAAGCGAAAGTGCATATGTAAGGTATCATCTTTTTACCCTCCCCTTACACTTAAGATGAACATTGTCCCCAATGTTCAAGTAAAGAATGTAAAAGTGAAAAAGTAAAGAGAATGAAATCAAATACTCCCCTGATTCACTCGGTATGGATTATAGGTTGGCCAGGTTAGATCTTCCTCCAAGAAAACGAACAATCAAAGCTTCCCTTCCAGAATATAAATCATCTCCTTGTCGAACATAACCTGTAAATCCTGACAACAATAGACAAGACAACCTTGCGTAAAATCGGCGGCAACCTATATAAGTTACTAAATCCTAGAAAACAAGATAAGATATAATGCTTGTGGAATGAAGTTTGCAGATTTCCTGGAGATTATAAAACTTAATAATTCACAAAAACCATAAGACTCTGTTAGAAAAACAAAACCGGTAAAATTTCCAGATTTTAACTCCTGACGCCGTCAAGAGTAATACTCTGACGCCGTCAGAATGGACCTGCAGAAATTCTTATGTTAAGTTTCCGGAAAATTTCTGGAAAAACTTGGTCCTACTTCCTGGAAAATCCTGCAAAACTTCATTATGACTCAATACAAGCATTTGACTCTAACGAATACGAATATACATGTTCATTTAATATTGTGGAGAATCATGATCGGTTTCTTTCTTAAAAACATATTTGGGGTTTCCCCTTACACTTATCTTTTGCAAAAATACTCTTAGGTTGGAGTTAAGACTAGGCCAAACAACATAGTAAAGTATTTCCACATTTTAATTGAGAAACATGATCAACCAACAATAAAAATAAAACATGCATACGGAAGCAATTAACAATCAAACAAATAAAATCACACAAAACATGGGTTGCCTCCCAAGAAGCGCTTTTCTTTATTTACGAGTCTTGTAGCTAGACTCAAGGTCATGGGTTATCGCGTATCGCTTATGCTCACATAACCAAGTGTGAGCCATCTAATAGTCGCCTCATCTTTCTTATACTCTTCTCCTAACTCTAAGCACCCGCGATAGTATTTTTTATTCTTTTCGTGCGTGTATTTAAGCCCTTTTCTCTTATCATTCTCACTTAGCATTTCCATGGGCGGATACCTACTACACTTTTCCATGGAAAAATCTTTGAACCTAGGGTGTGCGCGGGGCATTTGATAAACAAAATCTTCATCCCCATCCGAGAATGTAATTAGCCCTTCTATGAGTTTTTCATCGAGGTTGGTCAACCGTTTGAAGGGTTTTCCAAACACAACTTGGGCCAATTTATTATCAATAAACTCTCCTAGATTCTCCATAACCATGAACTCAACAAGATAAACCAACCTTCCTACAAACACATGCAATGGTATTGCCTTAGCAATAATGTTGTCTCCTTTGTATTCTAACTCATCTACCATGATTTTATTGTATTCATTACGCGAGATTATGGTCATTGGAAGAGATGAGTTGAGACAGGCGTTAAAGCTCTTAAATCCGATCTTACAAGGGAATTGCATGTTAAATGAACTATCACACTCAATCCTGGTTCTAGGGTCAACATACCTAAGAGGGTTTATTTCCTCTTCCATTCTATCCTCATTAATCACGTCACCGTCATCAAGATCCTCATCGGAGTCTGAATAGTAAAAAGGACTAGCCCTACGGTCATTATCATGATCAGACTCCTCTAGCTCAGAATTATTGTCAAAGTGGTGGTTAGGTGAGAGGTTAGGTGGGTTCTCATTTTCTGCTAAAGGAAGTGGGGCGGGCATTTGGAACATCCTACGACGAAAAACACGAATAACAGGAATCAACCGATCAATGTTATTGTTATCCATCGAAACAGTTTATGAACAAAGACACAAAGAAATAAGATAGACTAAAGAAGACCTAAAAATAAAAATAAAAATCTTACTAGAAAGGAATCTGGCAAGTAGACCTAATAAAAAGAAATCCTAACCTAGACAATAACTATTCCCCGGGCTGCGGCGCCAAAAACTTGATGCGTGGGAATCGCAACAGGCTTTACCTCTCGAGGGATCTCGAGAAGCTTACAACCCCCACCAGGCAGTGTACCTGATCGTTGTAGTATAGTATAGTGACAAGTATCGGGGGATTGATCGTTCAGCTTAGGAATAGTGTCGCTAGGATTAGAAAACCTAATTACTAGTTCTAAAGGTGAGGGATGATTATTTTTATATTTTTATATTTTTATGAAAGCAAGTAAAATCTCGGGTTTTGGAAGAGTGGGCGGAATTAGTTGCTATTCAACTAACCCAAAACTAAGATATAATCAAAATAAAATACTAAAAATGAAATTAGAATAATTATTACAGAGGTTGTGAGCAGTAATTGGAGAAAATTGTGTTTACTTAGACTTCACTACTCCCTAGATATCTTTTACACGTTAATTACTTGTTATAATTGTATGGATGACGGATTGTATTCCTTAATACCATTCATGGGGTGGCATACATAACTCCCCAATTCTATGAGCTCTTATCTCCTCCTACACCATGACCCAGCACA
The DNA here is from genome assembly GCA_030686995.1 of Artemisia argyi. Taxonomy (NCBI): domain Eukaryota; kingdom Viridiplantae; phylum Streptophyta; class Magnoliopsida; order Asterales; family Asteraceae; genus Artemisia; species Artemisia argyi. Next base: position 8,660,982 of record CM060705.1, read on the forward strand.
ACTATAGGGATTGTAAACAGTGGCTCATGCATTAAATACAACCAATAAAGACCTAGTACGCCTCAGTTCATGTTTCTTAAGACGTTCAAGCATGTTACCATTTGGAGATCTGCCAGTTTTCTTAAGCCTAACATATAAAATCATTCATCCAAGACAAGAATAAACAAGTAATCAACATATAAGCAACATCTAGGTTTCATTAGATCTAAGCAAACACAAAAGAGATCTAGCCTAGCATAATGGAATTGAGACAAGAACAAGATATAGACAACCAACACATAGACATATTGATTGAATTAGAAGAACACTTATCTCAATTACAATGCAAGGTATCAAGGGTTTGGAACCCTTGAAAAACCTGTAAAAGTTGCACCAAATTCGTCTTTAGGGTTTCACCAAAACTTCTCTTCTTTTTTATGAAAAAAACTAGAAAACTATATATAGGAAAACTGGGGTGACGGCGTCAAGAGCAATGGTGTGACGCCGTCATCTCGCCGCCAAATACTTCCTCGGACGGCCTTGATCTACTTATGACGGCCTATGTGACGCCGTCAGCAACCATGGTATTTTATTCATGGGACTTTGACGCCGTCAAGAGCAAGTCTTGACGCCTTCATGCACTGTTCACAGTATAGAATTTTGAGACTTTGCCGTTTTCTTCACTTTTATGCTCCAAAAACGTCCAAAATGGCTTCTTTTCTAGAATTCACTCTCCAAGTACCTAAAATCACAAAAGGAATTATTTAGGGCAATATTTGATCAAATAAAGTCGGATTCGGGCTTAAATGACCCCCTAAAAACGGATCATTTTTCGCCTCATCAGCCACCTTATTATCCATACCGAGCGAATCAAGGGAGCATTTGATTTCATTCTCTTTACTTTTTCACTTTTACATTCTTTACTTGAACATTGGGGACAATGTTCATCTTAAGTGTAAGGGGAGGGTAAAAAGATGATACCTTACATATGCACTTTCGCTTGAGTTTGTTTTGTTCAATGGTAGATGTGTAATAAAACTATGAGAAATACTTGTTAGTGCAATTTTAGCGCCAAATTTAAATTTTTTTACAACATTTAGGAGTGAAACTTTAGCCATAGCAAGCGTCTCATGGATAGGAGGTTGTATGACTAGCACATAACCGTATATTCAGAAAAATTTTCCACCCAAATATGTGAGGTTCGCCTTTAGATTTGATAGGAAAAGCATTTACTATTAGTGCTTATGAGTGTACCGGTAGCATTTAGATTCTAGAACTTGCGTTAGTGATGCATCCCGAGACCGCTAGTGAGACTACATTCGTGTAGTAGGATTTACTACATGATAAGAGGCATTAGGATCACCTTTGTGTTAAACCCATATTATAATTACTTGACCATTTAAGTCATATTACTTGGCTAGTTAAGTCAACTAATTTTTTCCCAAACCCTTAGCGTTGTACTCATTTTAGTACACGAAACCCCTAGTACATCCCTCCGAGCATATCTTTTCGTTTCTAACTTTAAACATTTTACTTAAAGAAAGAATTTGTTACACCCCACTTAAATGTACAACCAAATCGTCTTAGCCTTCCGTGTATGCGCTCATTTTTAGTGCATTATTGTTATTTGTTAAACCCTAAGTTAACTATCTAATTGATTACATGGTTGCTAAGTCGAGTCATATCCTTGTACATATTGTTTTCGGACGATTGGGACTCATGGGTAAGTACTTATTTTATGGAGTAATGGGGAAGAACATCATTTATTACCCCCATACGTACGTTAATCTTAAAAGTGCTCCAAGTGTTTTGATTTTCTTAATTCGAGTTATTAGTTTAGTTTATTGTAAAGTATGTAAAGATTCAAGTGTAAGGGGAATTCCCATTCCCTATGATGTATTATTTTGGATGGTAGGGTAAGAGTGTATGCAAAAAAAAAAAAAAAAAAGAAAAATCGAAAAATCAAAAAAAAAAAAAAAAAAAAAAAAAAAAAAAAATCGAAAAATCAAAAAGAAAAAAAAAAAAAAAAAAAAAAAAAAAAAAAAAAAAAAAAAAGGAGAAAAAAACATACGGACTACCATCCTTTTCATTCTATGTTTATTTTATTTTTTGTTTTTGTTATTTTTCATTTATTAGCTTAAGTCGAGTCTAGTCTTGGCTTAGCAACGCCATATTGTACATGTAATTGACCAAGATTGTTAACTCGCCACCAGTAAAACTTCCTTTATCCAACAAAACCGTGTATTTCATATCCCTACACCTAACGTTACAACCATTTAAAAGACCTCTTTGATAGTTTATCCTAGGTGCTTACGCCATGTGGTGGAGGTTTGATCCTTTCCCAAGCCTATGGTAATCTATTTTGCTATGACAAGTAGTGAGAGATATCTTCCGTTTCCATATTGTAATCTATACTTTATTACACCCGAGAGATGTGAGTATCTAAACACTATTTGTGAGGTGCTAGTGTATGACCTCCGTGCTTGTCTATTGGTCTTTAGTGGAATGATTATTTGTTGTAATTACTTTTATGTTAGTGTTAAATGACCCCTAACTTGTATTTTGAGTAGAACAAAAGCGCATTTGCTTGAGGACAAGCAAATCTCAAGTGTAAGGGTATACGATGAGGCGAAAAATGAACCACTTTTAGGGGGTCATTTAAGCCGGAATTCGGATTTATTTGATCAAATATTGCCCTAAATCGTTTCTTTTGTGATTTTAGGTACTTTGGGAGTGAAATCTGGAAAAGGAAACAATTCGGACGTTTTTGGAGCATAAAAGTGAAGAAAACGCCAAAGTCTTAATTTTCCTTGCTGAGAACAGTAGGTGACGGCGTCAAGAGTAACATCCTGACGGCGTCAAGAGCAATTTCCATGACGATCCCGAACAGATTTGACGGCGTCACAAGGAAGGGCGTCAAGAGGAAAATGCATGACGGCCTGGAAATGCATAACACATGACGGCGTCAGAAGTAGATCAAGGCATTCCGAGAATTATTTTGGCGGCGAGGTGACGGCGTCACAAGATTAGTCTTGACGCCGTCAGACCCCTTTTCCTATATATAGTTTTTTTAATTTTCACATTGAAGGGAGAGAAGTTTTGGAGAAACCCTAGTACGATTTTGGTGCGAATTTTACAGGTTTTTCAAGGGTTCCAACCCCTTGATACCTTTCATGTGTAATTAAGATAAGTGTTCTTTTAATTCAATCAATATGTCTATGTGTTGGTTGTCTATATCTTGTTCTTGTCTTAATTCCATCATGCTAGGCTAGATCTATCTTGTGTTTGCTTGGATCTAATGAAACCTAGATGTTAATTATGTGTTGATTACTTGTTTATATTTGTATTGGATGAATGATTTATATGTTAGGCTTAAGAAAACTGGCAGATCTCCAATTGGTAACATGCTTGAACGTCTTAAGAAACATGAACCGACGCGCACTAGGTCTTTATTGGTTGTATTTAATGCATGAACCACTGTTTATAATCCCTATGGTTGTGCTGGGCATGGTATAGGAGGAGATAAGAGCTCATAGAATTGGGGAGTTATGTGTGCCACCCTATGAATGCTATTAAGGAATACGATCCGTCATCCATGCAATTATAACAAGTAATTAACGTGTAAAAGATGTCTAGGGAGTAGTGAAATCTCAGTAAACACATTTTCTCCACTTATTTTGATTGCATCTTTAGTATTGGGTTAGTTGACTAGCAACTAATTCCACCCAAATCCTTCAAACCCGAGATTTTTACTTGCTTTCTAAAAAATATAAAATGCAAAAATAATCATCCCTCACCTTTAGAACTGGTATTTAGGTTTTCTAATCCTAGCGACACTATTCCTAAGCTGAACGATCAATCCCCCGGTACTTGTCACTATACTATACTACAACGATCAGGTACACCGCCTGGTGGGGGTTGTAAGCTTCTCGAGATCCCTCGAGAGGTAAAGCCTGGTGCAATTCCCACGCATCACTTGTTGTGGTGGATTGATGGGTTCAAAGATGTTACCACCTTTCATGATGTCGGATGGTAAAGACTACGAACAAAGACACGAATAAATAAGATAGACTAAAGAGAACCTAAAAATAAAAATAAAATCTTACTACAAAGGAATCTAGCAAGTAGACCTAATAAAAAGAAATTCTAACCTAGACAATAACAATTCCCCGGGCTGAGGCGCCAAAAATTTGATGCGTGGGAATTGCACCAGGCTTTACCTCTCGAGGGATCTCGAGAAGCTTACAACCCCCACCAGGCAGTGTACCTGATCGTTGTAGTATAGTATAGTGACAAGTACCGGGGGATTGATCGTTCAACTCAAGAATAGTGTCGCTAGGATTAGAAAGCCTAAGAACTAGGTCTAGAGATGAGGGATGATACTTTTTGTATTTTTTATGTTTTATAAAAGCAAATAAAAATATCGGTTTTTGAAGGAGTGGGCGGAATTAGTTGCTAGTCAACTAACCCAATAACTAAGATGCAATTAAAATAAAATAATAAAAATGAAAATAAACTAAATTTACTAGTGGTGTGAGCAATATATGGGAGAATTGTGTTTACTTAGATTTCACTACTCCCTATATATCTTTTACAGGTTAATTACTTGTTACAGTTGCGTGGATGATGGATTGTATTCCTTAATACCATTCATGGGGTGGCGTACTTACTTCCCCAATCCTATAAGCTCCTACTTCACTCCTATGTCGAGCCGGCTAAGAAGCTCCTAACATGGGATCACTAGAATTCGCTCATTTATTAAATACAATCATAAAAACCTAGTACACATCGGTTCATGTTTCTTAAGATGTTCAAGCAAGTTACACAATGGAGATCTGCCAGTTTTCTTAAGCCTAACATTGAAATCATTCATCCATTACAACTATAAACAAGCAATCAACCTATAATTAACATCTAGGTTTCATTACATCTAAGCAAACACATGAAAGATCCAGCCTAGCATGTTAAAATCAAGACAAGCAAAAGATATATTCAAACAACACATAGACATATTGAATGAATTGAAAAAAAAACTTATCTCAATTGAACATGAAAGGTTTCAAGGGGTAAAAACCCTTGAAAATACTGTTACAAACGACCTAGGGTTTATTAGGTTCGGCCCTAGTATTCTCCACACAAGTTCCTCTCTAATGAATGAAAAATAGAAAAGTATATATAGATTTTGTGAGGTGACGGCGTCAAGAGGAAATTTCTGACGCCGTCATCTCGCCGCCAATAAAGTTCTCGGACTGCCTAGATCTGGATCTGACGCCGTCATGTGTATTTCTGCTCCAGGCCGTCACCAAAATAACTCTTGACGCCCTACTTCTGACGCCGTCACGTTTTCTCTAGGTCGTCATGCATTTTGCTCTTGACGCTATCAAAAAATCCTTCTTGACGCCGTCAGGTACTATTCCCGGCAAGGAAAATTAAGTCTTTGCCGTTTTCTTCACTTTTTTGCTCCAAAAACGTCCAAAATGCTTCCTTTTCCAGAATTCACTCCCAAAGTACCTAAAATCACAAAAGGAACGATTTAGGGCAATATTTGATCAAATAAATTCCAATTCCGGTTTAAATGACCGCCTAAAAACGGTTCATTTTTCGCCTCATCAATACCATACTACTTTCTGCACTGTGTCCGGTTCAATCCGAATTAATGATTGTTTACCATTCAGTTTATAGGCTGATCTAAACACTTGAAATAGACTTGTTGGGCTTGGACCGTCCTCATTCCGGTCACGACGATTAAATCTCTTCTCAACACCCCAAAAATAATGCGAACAGAAAGTCAATGCTTCATCAGCAATATAACCCTCCGCTATTGAACCTTCAGGCTTAGCTTTATTTATGACATAATTTTTGAGCTTTTTCATGTACCTTTCAAATGGATACATCCACCTCATGTAAACAGGCCCGCCTTGAATAGCCTCTTCAGGTAGATGAATAACCAACTGAATCATATTGTCAAAAAAAGCTGGAGGATAGATTTGCTCGAAACTGCACAAAATATTAATGAGTTGTTCTTTAGCTTTCAACATATCATCCACCATCAAAGTTCGAGTGCATATTTGTTTGAAGAATGAACAAAGCCCGATTATTGGTGTTGTGGTGGTTTGGTCCTTCAAGTAATTTTGAAGTCCAGCAGGAACTAACCGTTGCATCATTATATGACAGTCATGAGCCTTTAAGCCTGTTATGTTGTTATAATTGTCTATAACTTTATGCTTGAAGTTAGATCCGAACCCATCGGGTAGATTAACACCTTTGATCAATTTGCAAAAAAAATCATGATATTAGAATAAGTTTTCGAAATGAATACGCGAATTGAATCAGAACAAATAAATTTTGAAATAAAACGTGTACCTTTGATGAATTGACAAAAAAGTTTTCTTTCTTCAGTTGTGAAAGAGTACGTGGGATGAGGCTTAGAGCACTTCCCGTTTCCTTTGTTGACGAGCCACAAAGCATCACGAATTTTCAAATTCTGTAAGTCTTGTCTTGCCTTGTTGGTGTCTTTTGATTTTTCATTCATTAACAAAGTACCCAACACACTTTCACACACATTTTTTTGGATATGCATGACATGTAAATTGTGTTTTAGTGTAAGAAAAGACAAATATTGTAGCTCGTAGAAAATAGATACTTTCGTCAAATTTAATTCGCGATCATGATCACGTTTTTTCTTCGCACCCCCAAAACTTGGATGTTTCCCTGGGATACGTATAGACAATCTCCCAAGTTGAGTCAAGATGTCATCACTGGTAAATTTTTTAGGAGGTGGTCTATCTTCTATCGGAGTATAGAATGCCCTTCTGTTCTTCCGCCATCTATTGGTCGGTTTTAAGAATCTTCTGTGACCAACATAAGCGGTTTTGCTTAACACGCGAATAGCTGGAGCGTCTTTATTACAGGTCGGAGATGCCATGTAACCTTTCCCACTCCACCCAGACAAACTTCTTCGAACGGGAAAGTCATTGATAGTCCAAAAAAGCGCTGCTTTTATACAGAATTCAGTGCCTGTAACAGCATCCGTAGTCATGACCCCATCTTTCCATAAAGTCTTAAGGTCTTCAATCAAAGGCCTTAAGTAAATATCTATGTCCTTCCCAGGTGATTTAGGGCCCGGAATTAACAACGTCAACATAAGAGAAGTCTCTCTTATACATATCCAGGGAGGCATATTGTATGTTGTTAATATTATCGGCCACATACAGTAAGACTGACTAAGGTTGCCGTACGGATTGAAACCATCAGCAGCCAACCCTAATCGGACATTTCTTTTTTCATAAGCAAATTCTTTCTTATACTTGATGTCAAATTTCTTCAATGCTTCACCATCAACCAGGTGTTGCATCTTACTGTTCTCCGTAGACTGCCCAGAAGCATGCCAAGTCTTATGTTTTGCAGTGTGTTTAGACTTGTACAAACATTGTAGTATTGGAATGATAGGAAACTAACACAACACCTTGTTAGGAACTTTCTTCCCCAGTGTGTTCTTGTCTTTCCATTTACTAGCATCGCAGATGGGACAATTCTGCAAATCTTCGTTACCCACCCCCCGATATAAAAAACAATCATTTACACAAGCATGTATAGATTCGTATCCTAACCCGATCGTTTTATATGTCTTCTTTGTTAGGCCACCATATTGATTTCACATAAACAAGAATGAGATAGATATAAGGATGAGATGAATATTTGAATGAGAGAAATGTAATTGCAAGAGTTTCCTTTAGATTTCAAATAAACAACCAAGTTTTACAATGGCCTAAGACTAGTATATATAGGTGAGGAGCTAGGGCAACACTCCTAGTCCTTCCCTTCATGGATTTCGTATGGGCTTCTAAGCCCATGGACATAATATCTTAAGCCTAGTAAACTTATAACATAACATAAATGAAAGTAACTAATAACTTAAGCAACCTATTATTACAAATGACCGAGACTTGATAAAATAGTAAAACTTTGATCCCAACAATCTCCCACTAAGGGTCGGTCATCATGGTTGCCCGACGTCTTTGTCATATCTTCATCTTTGACTTTCATAGCTTTAGACGTCTTTCAATTATCATGAGATAAGAATCATTCATCGTTCTTTGTGCTCTGTTCATTGTTGTTGTGATAGTGATCAAGTAATGAAGTTGTCTGCCTTTCGTCACTTCCGCGTCTGTGGTGGTAGTCCGCCATTCCAACATGCTCATACACCTTCGAATTCTGACTTATACATGCATGTAGTCCCTTTCTTTCACTTAAGATCTTTAGTCTTTATACTTTGTAGATTCTTCTTTTTGGCGTAGAATCTTTCATTGAACTTTGTGTTGCTTTGATCTTTGAGGGAGCTTTCGATGACTTCAAGATGCATGTATGAGCATGTGGAATCCGTCGCCATGGAGATGATGTAACCCTGCATGTAAACTGTTAGCAACAAAACATCCGGTACTTACAGATAAGGAATTAGAGATCATCAACAGCATAGTGTGAAGACTCCTTCTAACCCTTATCAAGGCCGTTCCCATGTCAGATACTCCCGAGGGAGCTTACAAGACCTACTAAGTAGCTCAATGACTGGGTGAGTCGCTGGGGATCACTCCACGACTGTAGACCGCTAATAAACCACCGCAAACACTAAGCGTAACCCACAAGGAGTTACCGAAGTGACCTGCTGTCAGGGCTGTTTGATGTTGACCTTGGCAGGATTTCTGTTCAATCATTGAGAAATACTTATGTAAATTCTCTCATAAACGTTCTCGGCAGATTGCTAAGATCTGCGAAGGACTCGATAATTTACAGCTAGTGTCCATTGATGTAGAACACTAGTTGTAGAAATACTAAGTGTTCCTAAGAGATCTTTGATGTATCTCATGGCTCTAGACTCGAAAAGTGCACACTTAATATCAACCATCTCTAAGAGATAAGTCGATAGATTACATCGGTTCCCCGTGAGAATGAAACAAGCTCTTTTAAGAGAACTTGAGTGGTTAAGAAGGTTTAGTGCATTGCATCACTGAGTCCATGACGACTTTATCTTCAATACCGGTGTCGTCTTAGCAACAACCAGTAGCATATGAATTGAACCCGGTGTCTGCCCTAAGGTTGAACTTATGGAGGGCTATTTCTTTCACCCTTTTCTTTACTTTTCTTTTTAATTCTTCAACTCCTTCTTTCCCCTTTCATTCTTTTCTACTTTTTTGTATCATACCTAAGGACTTCTAATTCTAACTATTGGTGATGTCCTTGGGTAGATCCCTCCGGCTCTGGTGGATCATAGGACTGTATTTCCTATCTTAATCACCTTATAACTCCATGATTATCCGTCAATAGCCAAGAAACCTTTGATTGAAAATCTCTCAAAGTGTTTGTGATAATCAAACATTTTGTTTAACACTTTGAGAGTTTTGTGTTTACTTTAGAAGGGCTCCCCCTTCACATGTGCTCATAAGTGTTTAAATAAATTTGCACATGCGGGAGGAACAAGCACTTTTTGAATTGATCCACTTTCAGTGAACCTGACCGATTCGAGACACGCTTACATCACTAGTTAGACTAGCTTGAAGTTATTACCCGGCCTGGTCAAATCCACAGAAAGTTTCTCGAAACAGTACATTTCTACTAGGACAAATCCTTTTCGAGACACGCTTAAATGTCTAGTTAAAGAGTTACATTGTCAGCTTTTAGGTGACAACTAGCTCTAGTAACTAACTTGATGTTATTACCCGTCGAGGATAAGTCTTTTCGAGATTACTAACTTTAATGTTTCGTCAATTCCTGGGTCAATTCTGAGTCTAGCTCGCATGAGATTTGACTTAAAGCAACCTTGAACTTTCATATTTTAACCACTTTCAGTTTTCTCCCCTTCAAAAATAGCATATGAGATGTTGTTTTTGATAAACTTTTGATTAAAATATGCTTTTTGAGTCTTATGGGGAGATATCAACAAGAACTTGTGGTTTTCAAACGATGAAATTTTTCAAGTGCTCCCCCTCAACAAGTGAATACTTATTGAGGAGAAATACTTGTCTTTTGAGCAGAGTTGTGAAAATCATAAAATGTTTGATTAACTCTACTCAAAAGTAAGAAGCCTTTGCTCCTTATATAAGGATTGAAGCACTGATGCGTACCTCAGGGTCCTTTCATTAAAAGTGCGGGTTGTACACTGTTATGTGTGCACAAGCCATAAAGAAAATAATTCAATCAAATGAAACAACTGATATTGAAAAGTTGATAATCAAATGTACCAATTTAATCTTCATCAGGAAGTGGAGCATCAAAGTCAGTGAACTTGTGTTCGGGTCTTTCGAAGAGTCTGATAGGAAATGATGGTCTGACACCGATATAGCTTTCCAGTCGTCTGATCTGTTCCCGTTGAAATAGCCTTTCTTCAATCTTCAAGACAAAGTTACGAACTTGTCTTCTTGAGCTGGATTTCCATCTAGGTTGTTCCCCTTTAGCTATCTTTCGGCAATCATCATTCAACCTTTTGACAAGCCCATCACGAACGGATTTAAGTGTAACATCACAGAATTTATGTATTTCATCGAACCGCATGAAGCTTTGTAGCCTTTTGCTGTTGATGTAGGTGAAACTAAATGCAGGTTCTTGGATGAGAGTAAACTGTGACGTTTGATAGATTCCATCAAATTTGAATTGCGGCTTTGTCAAATTGATCTTCTATTGGTAACTTTCCACTCTAAGCTGAAGATCTTCCACTCTTTCTTGAACTATCAATCGTCAGATGAATAGAAGTAGTGATGCCATGAAGTTGTACTGAATTTCTCTCTCGAATCCACGCATTCTTCCTTGAACCTTTTCGAGATACATGTCTTCGATGTCATTGAGATTAAGGTCTGGAAAGTCTGCTTCGGAGAACTTGTACTTCTTTTCATCTTGTCATTTAACAACAATCTCACGCATGAATATGTAGTTAAACCGTTGCGACTTTTGAATCTCCAAGATAGCAATGATCTTAGATTTATGCTTCACATTTTCCAATGATTTCTCTCCTAATCTGCTGGTATAACCGAGACGACGACGTTCTGGCCAGTGTTGAATCCCGTGTAGAGCATCTATGTCATAAGCTACGATGGAGTTGCTGAAAACTCGAGTAGTTTATTCAATTGCAGGAACTTCGGATCTTGCGGCTGGTACTGAGATTGTGAGTGAGGAAGCATATTTCTTCTTGGATGTCTCTTGGGTGAGTTGGATGTTACGAAGATCTTTGTTGAAGAAGTAGCTGTAAGGTAACTTAGGTTTATCTGGAAATCCTGTCAAAGGTAATGGTTTAGTCCAGTCAGTGAAGTAAGGCTTTTCATGGTTTTTGGAACTGAGATCGATATTCATTTCAGGATTTAGCCAGTCAAACTCGACAGACATTGCACTGGCTATATTCTACATATGATACTCGTATTCCACTTTGTTTCCAGATCTGGACTTAAGGAATTCCTGTGCATCCCTATTGATTCTTCTGAGCTCCGTCTTCGTGAGTTTGTTAATCTGAAGATCCTTCATTATGACTTGGGTGAACTGTAGAGTATTACCAGGAAGGGGTTCTTCATCTTCGAGAGGAGGTTGAGCTTGAACCATTTCTGTCAACCAATCATTCTGAGGTGTGTCATCATTGTCGAGCCATGAATGACGTCTTTTCTTCTTTGATTTCTTAGACTTAGATGTAGCATCCTTGTCTTTAGCCTTGGATGGTGACAATGGTCCAGCATGAGAATCGGGAATAGGTGAGGCACGGTAATCGGTGTCAGGTTGACCTTGGTAGTCATCAGTTGGTTCCATGAAAGTTTCTTCCTCTTCAGTTGGACCTTTACCGGTAGCCGAGGTGTGTTGTTGATTACCAGGAGGAGTGGAGTCCTTTTGTGGTTGTAGAGAAGATGAGGGACCGGTTCCAGACTTGTGTTTCTTGCCTTTTGAATTCGGGTCTGGGTCGTCATCTTTCCTTGACCTCTTTAAGGTTCCAGCAGCATCTTTGCATGACTCTTTCGACAAGTTAACAGATATAGCATCAACAAGTGCCTTTTCTTCAGTAGTCTGTGTGGTATTGTAGGCTACCTTGTCGTAGAGTTTAGCAAGTAGGTCATCGAAGGATAATTCAAGGACGGTTGGAGTTGCAGTAGAAGCTTTAGCAGTGTGAAGCGTGAATGGTGTGGTTGACAACATTTTCTTTACTACACTTCTAATTCTGTGATCCAAGTTGTCCTTGATAGGTTCAATGAGGTTTGCTACTTCAGGAGTGACAATCTCAACTAGATTTTCAGTAAGATAATCTTGTGTGACAGTCTTAATAAATCCTGTGTAGTCAGAGTTCAAGAACTTATCGATCAGCTGCTTTGACTCCTGAAAATCTTCAACTTGTTTGGCAAGACCGGTAACCATGGTAGTAAGTTTGGTGACTTGCTCCTGAAGATCATCTGGTTTAGACGGTTCATTGATTGAATGTTGCTTTGATGCGGTTTCAGAAGGTGTGGGAGATGAATGCTCAGGTGATGATTCGGATGAAGACTCGTTGTGAGAGCTTGAAGAAGAAGCAGGAGGAGTCGGATCCTTTGGTGGAGAGTCTTGGGGAGGTGGAGGTTGCGCTGAGGAAGTCTGCTGAGAAGATGATTTAAGAAATATGTTGGTGTCGAACGCGTTCTTCTCTTCATTTTCTTTCCTTCGACGTTCCTCTGCTTCTCGGGCAAGAAACTCTGGAGTAATGAGGTATTCATGTTCCTGATCCGTAGCAATATTCTCTTGTCTGCCAACATTCTCTTGTACATAAGCAGTCTCAGTCATATTGATGTCTCCTGTGTAATCTGTGTCTTTGACTATGTCATCAGGTTGTGAAGCTGATTCTAAAGTGGTGGACACAGTGGGAGGAATCATGCTGCTTGTAGCTCCTTCGTGTTCTGACTGATCGACAGGTGGTGGTGTTGAAGGTTGAGGCATAAGTCGGCTTTCGAGAGCTGCTTTCCTTTGTTCTTTGAGGAGTTGCTTTTCTTTAGCTCGTGTGTCGACAACTATACTTTTCAGTTTGCGTTTATCGACCAACAGTTCAACGATTGGTTCGTCTTCATCATCATCATTAGGCTCATTAATCGTAATCCCTTTTCTTTTTCTAGACTCTGCTTCAAACGTTTCAAGACTTTGTTGTATGGCGATCTCCGTTGCAGGAAATGCTTCTTCAGGTACTCTAACTCTTCTTTCAAAGTCTTGTTCTTCTTCTTCAGATTCCGTGTCGAACTCAGATTCACTTTCAGAAGGCGGAGGTGTAGGTTCATCCTGAAGAATGTATTCAGGAGTTACCTTTTTCTTTGGCTTGGTTGCAGGCTTAGGTTTGGATGTCGGTTTAGGTTTGGCGGAAGTCTTGGGTTTAGCAGATGGTTTTGTCTTGGGAGCAGCCTTAGACTTAGTCTGAGGTGAGCCAGTGGTGCTTGTAGTACTCCCAGACTTCACACTTCCTTTGCTGCGAGTATGTATAGTGGCTTCTTCCTGTACTCCTTTGTAAGCATTATCATAGAATTTGTAGTTCAGACTTTTCTTGATTTTGTCATCAAGAAGATATTCGGGAAGCCTCATTCCTTTGATCTTGGTAGAGGAAGTGGTCGTTTTGATGAAAGATGTGGTGACGTCGTCCTCAAAGAGGTGCTTCGGCTCATTAGGGTCTGCCATCCTTTTGATAAACTCTGGAGTGTCTTTGCAGAAATGTTCAATGAGAAGCTTGGTGAATCTTGTGAACGGGATTATAGTCTTTACACGTTCGGTTTGAATGCTGTAGACTATATCGTTCATGATTGGGACTGCAAATTCAATAGGTGTCAAAGTCACCATTCCCTAAAATGTTTGTAAATGTTCAAGCCTAGGATGTTCGTGACCACTTTTTCTTCCTGATATCGATCTTACAACCAACAGACAGAATGTTCTCCAGGGCTGAGGTATATTCTTGGCATTGAATCGGGAATGTTTGACCAGAGGTAAGTCATCATCAACATCATATCCCAACTCAATAAAGAAATCAAGAAGATCCAGTTCAGGTAGTATTGGAGCAAATTCGTTGTCAGTTTGAGGCAGGAGAAGGACTGTACGAAGGACGTCGTGATCTACAGTGTAGACTTGTCGATCCAGCGTGACAGTGAAAGACTCATCATCCAAATTTGCCTTAGCCGTAAGCCAGAACTGATGAAGGTAAAATAGAGGAACTGAAGTAGAACCGTTGAGCAGATGTTTGCATGGATGTGCAAGAAGAATATCTTTAACAATCTTGCACGAGTTCTCAGTAATTCTCAATTTGTCGAAATCAACTCGTGGATTGTTGTTGCCAATCATAACGTTGTAGTTAGCGGGAGTGATATCATCCATGGTGAGTAATGGAAGAGCTTGTTCGGGGACATTCTCGTTGTGTTCAGCCATGTTATACTGAAAAGCATTATCATAAAACAAACATCGAGATTTGTTACGAGTTAGTACGATTGCAATGTTTGATTATGGATAAGCATTTAGAATCATGTAAGCACGTATGGTTCAATTATTGCATGTATATTTATAAGTGACGTATACATAGAAAGTCTATTGTAATTATGAATTACTTATGTGATTACAGATGCACAAATAATCAACACAAATAACATCACAATATATATATCAATGAAAGACCAATATCACTAGTTACATGTTTTCGAAATCACATGATTACAATCATCTCGAAAGAATTCATAATGACAACTATATAGTAAACACTTAAATGTACAACACATTCTCGAAACCAAGTCACAAGTTCCAATAATTTTCGAAAATCAGACATTAAGTAACATTTTCGCAATCCTGTATACTAAGTGTTTTCGAAAAACAAATGCAAGTGTGTTTTCGATAAAGAGTTATCGAGAACAGACCACTAGAAGAGTTTTTCGAGAATACTTATTATAAGGGTTTGCGAAATTATTAATTTGAATGGTGATTTCGAAAATATTTGGTCAGAGATGAAATAAATTTCGCAATCACTTAAATATTTTCGAGAAGATGACAAAATGGGTATTTTCGAAAAAATACAGCATTTTGAGATTTCTCGAAAAAGTTGTGATTGCGAAAAAATTTCAATATGTTTGCGATAAGGTTTTCTCGAAAATTCTTATACAAGAATTTCGAAACCATGCCAACGTACGTTTGTTGTGAGAGCAATAATGATCCAAATGATGTAACCTGTTGAAAAATGATGATATGCAATGATTAGAAACAAGCTACACACTCGAATAAAGTGATTTCGAAAATGTTTCAAGAACGTGTTCTCGATAAAAATCAAAATCATGAATCAAATGAGGATAACAGGTTCTAGTACATCACAAACATACAATAGAAACATATAAGCACAACAAGTCAGCTCACATAAACACAAAACGAGAGAACCCAATTTATAGAACGAAACCTTATATTTCGAGAATCATGCATACATGGAATATGTTCGAATTAATAAGCATAAACATGATACACATACACATAAGATCATATCCCACCAAGAAAAAATAACAAAAACATAAACAAATCAATAAAACCCAATTCGTACCAAACCCTAGGTATCGAGAATTACTCAAACATGTGTTTTAGAGAGATTAAACGTAATAGGTAAGTAAGAAACATGTTTTAGCACAAAACCCCTATCAATAATTAACCTCTTAAACATGAATTGATTATTTTCGAAACACCTTAAACCCTAGCTTTTCAAATATCAATTACAAGAGATCTAGCCGTTAGTTTCACAATTAATCAAAAACCATTATTAGAAATCTCCTAATGATCATGTAGTAACTTACGGTTTGACGATTGGTAGCTTAGATTTCTTGTTTGAATGTAAGTCATGGATCTCGATAGGGTTTAAGCTTTTGAAATGTTATGTGTGGTTTCTTGAATAGTTCACAGAACTGGGGGGGGGGGGGGTGTTTGTTTTGTTATTTTTGGAATTTTTGATATTAGACACATTTAGTCCCCTAACTATCAATTTTGCAACATAAGTCCTAAAGTAAGATATAAGTGAGGACTCAAAGAAATTCTAACTTACGACACCATTTAGAGAAAAAGGATACGATATATCTTATGAGATTCCGAAACAACCCATCAAAGGAAATATGCAAGTATATCGTTTTTGAAAAAAATTTATAAAATTTAGGCGAGTCTCCCCCTCAACACTTGTAAAATAACAAGGTGTTGAAAGAGAGCGATATACTTGCAGTTGTTTTTTTTTTTTTTTTTTTTTTTTATTTATTTTTTTTTTTTAAAGTCCAAGTAGAGAAAATATTTTTGTGTTTTTGAGGTTTAATAAAAATAAGGAAAACATTTATTTTACAAAGATAGTTAAATTGGTGATGTTTGACACTTTACTTTTGTTTTAAAAACTTTTGCAAATCAAATGGTGTCAAACATCGCATACCAATTTGGTGAACTAGACTTGCAAACCTTGATGGAGCTAAAGGTTTTGTAAGTAAGTCCGCTAATTGGTACTCAGTGCCCACAAAATATAGTTTAACTGTACCCTTCTCGACATGCTCTTTGATGAAATGATATCGGAGATCAATGTCTTTTGATTTGCAATGATGAACTGTGTTGCAGGAGATTGCAATGGCACTCTTGGAATCGCAGTAGATCGGAATCTTGTTGAATAAGTAGCCATAGTCTTTAAGTTCTGATCTCATCCAAATGACTTGAGCGCAACAAGCAGACATAGCTACGTATTCAGATTCTGTAGATGACAGTGATGTGCAATCCTGCTTCTTTGATTGCCAAGACACAAGTTTATCTCCAAGAAAATGTAAGCCACCTGATGTACTTTTTCGCGAGTCTAAGCATCCTGCATGGTCAGCGTCTGAAAAAGCTATTAGTTCAAAACCAGAATCCTTCGGATACCAGATCCCCAAGTGGATGGTTCCCTTTATGTATCGAAGGATTCTTTTTGCCTCATTGAGGTGTTTTTCAGTTGGATTAGCCTAATAGCGAGAACACATAAATACAGCAAATACTGTCACACCCCCAATTTACCTGACTTGCAGCGGAATGGAATACCTGGGGGTGTCTGTCATAGCATCACAATTACGGTTACATTGAACGACCTAAAGTGTCGTTTGGAAAATACTTCGTTTGATCATTGAAATAATCCAGAGTTTACAATATGAGGTCCCCAAAAGGTGTTGCATGTTTATGAAAAACAAGTCATACTAGATCAAACATTTACATAAGTGCATGAAATAATGGTGAGACGCGTCGACTCCGCGACTCCATAAAGGTCCAAATGCATGTCACATGAGCTACCTTAATAACCTGAAATACATTGCTAAAACGTCAACACGAATGTTGGTGAATTCCATAGGTTTATAAAATGTAATGTTGTACGGCCACCACAAGTAAAAGTGCATAACAAAAGTCAAGTAAAATAGTACAATAGACTTTAAGCTCATGACCCCGAAGCTAGACTGATGAAATTTATATATATGCCCCTCCTGAATGTTTTACCAGAACACTCCCAAAATGTCAGACATGAAATGCATCCGCTTACTGTTGGTAATAACTACTACGGATGGAGGCGTCACCCGCAATAGATCTATCCACTCACTCTCGCTTAATCGGCAAATTAACGGTCCATGATAATAAATAGGGGACTTTAACAGGTTGGTAAGGCAACTTAAGCAATGTACATATGTTTTGGTACTTGGGCTCGTACTAAAATAATTGATGCAATGTATTCCCCCGTGGGATTTGAAATCAAAATATTGTATTGAAAACGGGGCTATGAAAACTCACCTTAAACTGATGATATTGTGATGAAGTGAAATGAACAACAATGAACGGTTAGCTGCCTCAACCTAATATGAATGATGAACGATCTAATTTAGATCACAAAATGATGTTACGAATGTCCATGCACATGTTTCCTATACCACTCTACTCTTTGGAAAAATACTTGTTGTTATAAAAAATATACATTTTCCAAGACTTAGGAAAATAAGGCAACTAGAAAAATAAAACTAGTTGAAATGTATATATATATATATATATATATATATATATATATATATATATATATATATATATATATATATATATATATATATATATATATATCGTATGTATCAATGTTAGTGTTGAAATCCTCGGTTTGAAATCCTTGATATAACGCCTTGTAGTGATAAAAATATACATGTAATCACTAATACTTCATTAGTTATGAATTTGGGTACTTGGTATTATTTCTAGAAATCTAGAGTTACTACGTAGTTTTAGTGTTATTATTTTCAAAAGCTGTCAAAATAATATAAGTTTTGCCGATATTGAAACGTGAATATCTTTGTCGTTATAAGTCCGTTTTACTTGTTCTTTATATCCACGGTTACGTCTTAGTATGTAGTAATATATTTTGGAAAGCTTGGCTCCTCTGGGTTACGTCTAAAGCCTCGTTTTGTCTAACAAAAAACGTCCAACAGCATGTATTTTCAGAAAATATACTTTTCGTCAATAAACTTGCAAAAATCATAACTTCTTCGTTATAAACTCTTTTTAATCCGTTCTTTCGCCTACGGATTCGTTTTTGAAAGTATTTTCTAAAAATTTTGACAAAGTTTCCTTTATATTTACTGATTTTCCTGGATTTACAAAAATAGGACAGAATGTATAAATACTTGTTACAAATCCATTTTTCATGTTCAAAACTAGTTTCTACTTCAACCAAATCTCTTGCAAACACCACAAAGCTATACTAATCCTACCATACACCTTCTTAGGGTGCCGTGGGTTCCTAATCACTACTAATCATGTTAATTTAACAGAGGAACACCTAAATCAAAATCTAGGGTTTGTATGTTCAAAAAGTTAACAAAAATAATGTGGTATAGCTAACTTGTACATGAAATTAAACATGAAAACCATAAGATACAAGTATTAATTTGATGAAATCATGAAAATAAATTTGATAACTCACTTTGAAATAATAGGTGATTAGATGATGAGAAATCTTGTGTTACTTGTGTTTTTGTTGCAAAAATCTTGATTAGAATGACAAAAGGAACAACTTTGTAGCTTTGATCTTTGAAAAATAATGGATTTTGGTTATGGATTGAAGTTGGGTCGTGGGTTAGAGAGAAAGAAGGAAGGAAGAAAACTTTTTTGATCTTAAAAAGGTGATGAATGATTTTGGTTTTAGTTTTTGATATTTAGTTTAGAGGTTTATTATTAAGATAATAGATAATTAAGTCATAAGGTTAAAAAAAATGCATACGGAGTCTAGGGGTGGTCTTGTGGCCGGTTTTCAAAGGAGTAAGGGGTAGCAAAATGAGTTTTGATCACTTAGGAAATGTAGTGTAATATTAATTGTAGTTTAGTGTAAGTATTAGTTATAATCGGCTACCGGGTTTGCTAGAAATAAATATTAACGAAGTTAACCGGGACTTAATAAAGTCATAAAAATGTTAAAAATATGTTGGGTACAATTACTGAGTGTTCGGGTGATTATTGTTTAGTTTTCACGAAAACCGTCGTAATATTTATAAACTTACGTTATAAATAAAATAAATTTCCAAAATACAGGGTAAATGAATGTAATAACTTTCATGATGATATAATGGATATAAAAATATGTCGGGACCATTGTGGGAATATTTAAATATATTCATCGTGTTTATTAACCGTGTGTTAACGTTTATTTATAAATAATTATACGTAAACGTTAAATATATCAAATATATAAATTTGAAAATCCTAAGAGTGGTATAACATGAAAATGTTGTTATGATGATATGCAGACTGTCTCTAGTCCGTATGCAATGTCCTTACTGATAATGAAATGAATTCGCACCTAAACCCATACGGTTACGCGAATTTTAATACCCGTAAACTAAATTTACGATGAAATGAGTAATGCAAGTGAATAGTGAAAACTTTTCCGGAAATGAATAGTGTTCAGTAAATAGTAAAATTCTCAAATGTTTCTCAGAATATCAAATTGACCTCGGAAATGATGAATAGTGTTTCGATGAATAGTGATTGATGAATAGTGTTTTCTAAAGTTTGGGAAATGACCTGAAATGGTGAGTTGTGACAGTCTTCCCCTCTAAAAGGAACTTCGTCCCGAAGTTCAGTTTATGTTGGTCTCTGAAGACGTATTGGTGAAAAGGTGATGATATTCGAGAATTCCAGCGAACTCTCACGATAGGAATTCGACTATGCTTCAACTGTTCGACCTAACTGTCCATGATTTCTACTTGTTCTCCTACAAGGTTTATGTTTGACTTTGGGTTGGATTCCTTTCCAAATTGAATTATGAGTGACTAATCTGAAAAGATGATAATACATGGTTGTGTAATCCTGTTGTTCTCTATCAAGGCTCAAGTCTGACGGCCACTAGGCCTACTCTGTCTGAAATATTACATGGTCCAGTGTATATCGGGTTTAACTTTCCAAGTTTTCTGAATGATATCATGCCTTTCCTAGGCAGAACTTTCAACTTAACTCTGCCTACCAACTTGAAGTTTTAATGGTTTACAACTTATTGAACTTGTAACTGATTCTTGACTTGTAGGAGATTTCTGGTTATTTCATGAATGCCTACTAGACTAGTATGTTGGGCTTTTCCAAATTTTGATCTGTCAATGGATATTGGCACTTCGACCATAGAGTGCCTCAAATGGTATAGTCTCTATGCCCGCGCGATAACTATGATTGCAACTGAGTTTGATTTATGATAACTGGTTAGTCCAACCATTTCTAGGGTCAATCACTCATGCTCTGAGCATACTTTCCTATGTTTGAATTGTTCTCTCGCTTTGACCATCGGTCTGAGGATGATAGGTGATGTTTACATCTAAATGGGTTTCTGAAGGAAATCCTGAAATGATTGCTTGAACTCCAAGGTGAATCGGTTTCCTTAACAGGAATAACTAATATGGGTACAATAAACCTTTGTGACTAATTCCACAACGTTCGGTCCTTCGAACTTGGCGTTATCTGAAAGGGATAGAATATAAGTAACAATTTGATTCCTTGTGTTTTGTTCCAACGGATGATAAGACATATGTCTTTCTTTGTCTATTGGGTTTGGTCTCCACTACTGAAGTTCGTGATTAATTTGTGATGTTCCTCCTAATTCCTTCATCACATATTCCAAATATTCTTTATTGTCAAGTAACAAATCCTAAATGCATAAGCGATGTTGTAGGGAAATTGGTTCTGGAAATTTGTCTCGCGATTGTGAGTTTTGGTTGAAATCTTTTTCTGAATAAACGAATTTAGAAAATGAAGCAAATGATTTACTAAGTAATATTTTTCCTGATGATTCAAAATTTCAGTAGTTATGAAGTAGAAAAATGTTTTCAAACATGTTGTGATTAAGACTGCTTACCAAAGTTTGATGTCAATGTATATTTCTCATTGTACAATAGTGTTGCTAAAGATTGACCAAAAAGGATCGTACTTGTTCAAAATAGGAATTTCAGAAATCATTTTTCCACAAGGTATGTGATTTATGTAAACGCATCAACTTTATTTAAATGTGAAAACACTAACAAGGATAAAATGGTAGAATAGGAAATGTTCGCTTAAATGCATAGATGTTTAACATTTAGTTCCTGAGGTTGGATAATGTCTATTGGTGGTTATCAGGCATAACTACAAGCATAGGTATTTAGACTAACTTAAGTCCTGAAATAGTTTATCGTTGTAATTGGCAAGGCGAATGTATCACTTGATGTTGTGTCGATGAATGTCTATTCTGTTTTCCCATGTAGATGAGGAGATATGTTCCGGTTTGATCCCTTGCTTGATATGAAGGTGAGGTTGTCGGAAATTTCTAGTGACATAATGCCTTAGGGGAATCTACATCGATATTCTTGATTCAAACAATTGTCCTTTGTGAAAACTTACTGCAGGAAAGTTTATGTATGGATGAGGCCATGTTTAAATGAAATGCTCTACAATCTCAATTAGAAGCTTGGTTTATTTCTATTGTGTTGTCCTGCTGACATTAATATTGAGTTCAATCCTGTAGCTCAGTCTAGCTAGTACTTTTAAATGATAGAATTTGACAACTAAGTCAGAGATAGTGATTCAGATGGTCTCGCAGTATCTTAGAATTTGTTGTTGAGTTATGAATTCTTTCACTATATACTTCTAGTTCTGTTTAGTAGTTCTGTAATCCTTTCATTGCTTTTCTTGTATCGAGGAATCCTACTTGTAATTGATATGGAAAGTCTCTCCTAGGGAAGTCAATGGGAAAATCCAACTTAATGGCTAAGTGGGTGACAGGTGGGGTAAGTATCCAGGGATAGTTCGGCAAAAGGGATGTTTATGGAAGAGTTCCTTTGTTTACAAAACTTTTAAATGAAGATTGTTATTAACAATCCTTTGAAAAGGTAATTATTTCCTTCATGGCATAATCCTTCCTGAATTTTACATAGGTGACCAGGCTATGTACAATTGAGGACTAATGATGCGATGTTAGATTTTGTCAAAATATCATAACTTTTCTCAAAAGTTTTAGATGGTGTTCAACGCATTGTTATTAAAATGGTATCCTGATGTTTTCTTTCAAGTAACATGAAAATTGCCTCGCGTAATAATAGTAAATACTTGGTGTAATGACAGAAAAATCAATTTATAGGATGGTAATAAAATAGCTTACTTCAGAAATTTTTCTGTAAAACAATTTCCCCATATGATAGTAAAATAGCTTAAATGGTGTATTGGATACGTGGGTGAATCTTGTCGAATGGTAATAGTCTACTAATTCATCAAAAACGAAATCAGCCTAATCCCTGATAAGACAATGCTAAAATGTTGCGAAACGATTGAAGTTTGAGCAATTGGGATAGAAAATGGAGTAAACGAAGGTTATGATTATCACAGAGGCAACAAAGGATAGATATTACATTGGATAGAAAAGTGCTTAATACAACTAGGTTATGTCATCGTACCAACGGTAAGTACAAAAGGAAAGATACAACCCTTAAGGGGATCGAACTACGGTTTATATATTAAAACAAGGCTCCTTCTGCTGAAACATTGTTGTTATCCTTGATGTTGCTAATATCCTGACGGTTCTCTTTCAACAGTTCACGCTATTCCTCGAGCGATTCAGTCTTGATTCCAAGTTCCTGATTTTCCTTGTTCCTTAGCTCCGGGCAGTCATTCTTGAAATGCCCTAAGTTTCCACATTTGAAGCAACTCCCTGGGGTCTTCTGATTTGTGAGTTTCCTATAGTCTTCAATTCGATGACCCTGCTTCTTGCACACTCCACACGTTTTACTGCAATGATCTCGGTGATGTTGATTACACAGGTTGCAGTAAGGTAACTTTCCAATATACCTTCTCTTTGTGTGCGGTTCTGCAGCAAAGGCTCTATTCACTTCTTGTCCTTTGGGTGATTGTTGAGCAGCATTGCAACCTAGATTGTTGTTCCACTTCCTTTTATTGTCACTATTGTTTCTGTTAGGAATACAAATATTCCTATAAAAGACTCAGTCACCTTAATATTGTAATAGCATTAAGTTAGCTCATTGTTAGTCTAGTTATTAGTTAGTTTAATATTTAGTTAGTTTTAGATTAAGTAACACCGTGGAAAAAGGACGGGTCTTTACCCACTGTATACCTGATCCACAGCCCGGGTGTGGGTGTTTTATTAGTTATCTTGTAGGGACTATATATATCCCTCTCCACATGTGGAGAGGGTGAGCCTTTCATTTAATCTAATTTTTCTTTCTTCTTTTTATCTCAAGGTTCCAAACTCTCTCTCTCTCTAGTTCTTGAATCTAACTCAAACATGGATATCATCTACCATGAATTAAGGCCACCCGAATCTAGATGTTCATATTCTACAATTGGTATCAAGAGCCAAGGTTTCATCTTAGGACTTGGTGTTCTCGAATTTGCACATGCTTTTGCGGTTCTATTTTTTTCATTCGAATTGTACATCTTGCTTGGTTTGGTTGTAATTCGTGGTGTTTGTGTGCTTTGGTGATTCTTGTGGGCTGATATTGGGCTTTGTTTTAATTAGTTGCACACTTGGTCTTTGTATCCGTATGTGTATACACATACTATTTCGTGGTTGCGGTTTGTTTTTTCTGATAAAGGACAATACATTCTTGGTTGCGTTTACACACATATCGGGTAAAAGACAATATGGTTGACAATGATAGTTTCGTTTTTTTCTGTTGCGGTTATCTCCATTTTGTTGCGATTAATTTCAACTTAAAAAAACTGCGGTTAACTCATTTTAGAGTTTACCTATCTTGCGTCTACCAAAATTTGCGATTCATTTTGTTGTGGTTAATTCCAAACTGAGTTTAACTCTCTTTATTGCAGTTAGCTCAGACTTGCGGTTAGCTCAATTTTGCGGTTAGCTCAGATCTACAAGAGTGATGAAGATGACAGACCAAACTGTTGACCAATATCAAAATACAATTCACTCTTAAACATCATATCCTAACTGCAACAAATCCTAAACCTCATCACCACAAACATACAACAAATATCAAAGATCTCAGCTTACATTCTTTCGTGCTAATAAAAGATCACAAGACTCGGAGGTCAAGCAAACGAAAGAAAAATGTCATCATAGATCTATCTACGATATAATCCTTTTGAAATATAAAGAAAGAAGTATAACATTGTGTCATTTTTTTTCTCTGTTTCGTTCCAACTCTCATCTAACAACTTGGACTCAGACGAAAAACAAATGGAGAATCAAGATCTCAGAATGATTCAACGATGTGTATAATCTTTTAAAGATTGTTTTCTTTCTTTCGATTGAACCGTAATCATCATAGATCCGTGTGCAAATACACTTTTGTCAAATATTCGAAACATCTTTAAGAAGAGAACAAGAACAAAAGCGTCCATATTCTTTCTTAGTTTCGATTTACAAACAATAAAACGGAAAATGCACCCTACCTGAGACCCCTCAAGGATCTTGATGCCTTCTTGACCCGTGCTTAACCGACTGAAACAAAAGGTTTACCTTTTTTTTCAAATTCGTTTACCACAGGGAGATTGAAGGATGGGGTTTTTGTTTGTTGTTAACTGATGATGATAGAGATTATATCGATTTGATTATCTTGATGAGAGAAGGGAGGTGACTGCAAGTGTTAGAAAGTGATGGGGGCGGATTATTAGTGATTAGGGTTGGGTAATGAGAGTTAAATTAGGGAATTGTGAGTTTGTGACTTATATATCTCTAATTTAGGGTAATGGATTTATGATTGTGTTTGGGCCGGTTATCACCTACACAGATTTGGGCTTGATAAACCTATTATAGATAAAATTATTATTGGTTGGACTGGATCATTGTGACATCCGAAATTCATGGGCTGCTTTGACGTATCACATGAATGAATATTAGATTGGGCCTACAATTATAAGATCCGAACGTTATATCAAAAATTTTGAGCTAAAATAATTTATTTTCCAATGTATTTTAATACATTGTGTCAATTTTTGGTATATTCGTTGGCAAATAGAGTGGTATTTTGGTCACACATATCTTCACAAGGTTTCACAAAATGATTGGTGTCTTGTCAAAACTTAACATACAAAACCCTAGTTTTCAAACCTCAATTTACCGAAAAATTCTAAAGAATTAGGGCGTATTGGGTACAAGAACCTCATCAAGATTCACCAAAACGTCAAGATGGCTGAGAATTTGGACTTAGAATGTCAAAGTGATTACGAAGTTGATCAGGTATCACTTATTTGAGATTGAAGTGGAATTTCACGAAGGCGCGTACTTATTTTATATTGAAGTCGGGGTTGGTTGGATGCATGACTTTCAATGATAACTTGCTCGTGCTTATGATTTAAGTTGAAGACTTGGGTTATCTAGTTTCCAGAAGTCGGGGTGGATGGTTGAAGACCTGGTTAACTATCACTTAAAGGAGTTACATTATAGTACTCAGTGTCACATGCATATGACGTTGTGGATAATCGCAAGAGGTGATGATAGTCTCATACTTTGTCAGGATAGTATTGAGTACTTAGAGATCTGCATGGTGCACTAATTCTCTACACCATTCTTCCAACAACAGTGCAAGCTTAAGTAACAAATTTGGGGAATTCTACTTCATTTTCAAATTGGGTATATCGGGTTTACCTCGCCAAGTGGTCACTGAAATAGCCGACAAAATCCGAGGTTGGGTTGTTAGCCAAAGTGTTCAAAGGTTGAATTGTGATCAGCAATCCTCATGGGATATTTGATGCTACAGAATGTCTCCACAAGAGCTTCTCGGGTATATGGTCGTACACGTCAAATGATGCTTCCGAAAGCTCGAAACCATAATTGGGGGAGAAACGTGAACTTTGATGATATAAGGTCAACCTCCAGCGGTTTGCTCTACTCAGCGGTCACCTATATTTCCAGCGGTTAGCTCTTGTATTGTGGTAACTATGCAGTGAGTTTTTTTTTGTGATTTGTTAACTACTTGTGCTTGGTGAATTGTTGCAACTTAAGTCGTTTCGATTAATCTGATTGTGATTGGACGTTGCGAGTTAACTCTTACGACTTGACTTATCACGATCGGATATATTGTTACTTGACTTGTCGCGACTTGACATTCAGTACAAACTGTGACTTATCAAAAAATTCAATGATGTGGTGGTGTCCAGCGATTAACTCAGTTGTGAGATTCTAGTGATCTGTTAACTACTTGCGCTTGGTGAATTGTTGTGACTTAAGTCGTTTCGATTAGTCTGATTGTAATTTGACGTTGTGAGTTAATCTTCACGACTTGACTTATTACGATTGGATCTATTGTAACTTGACTTGTCGTGACTTGACACTTAGTGCTAATTGTGACTTATCTAAGTTCTCATTCTAAGTTTATTCCGCATATTACGTCTTTCGGTTTCTTCTGTTGACTTTAGTAAAATTCCGGGAAAGAATCGATTTCTCGGTTTAAGTCACTAGAATTGTAAAATCCCGTTTAAGACTACATCATGACAACTACGACTTCAATTGATGACATTCAACCTGCTGGGTCCAATCCCCGACCTCCTATGCTCGATAAGATTGATTACGAATCGTGGTCACAACGATTTTGACTTTACTGTCAAGGGAAGGAGAATGGGGAAAATTGTCTGAAATCAATTGATGAAGGACCGTTTCTGATGGGCACTTCTAGAAGCACAATTTCTACCAATGAAGATGGAACTATCCAGAACAAAGTAAAATGCATTTCCGGATCTTAAGTGATTCTGGTGCTACGGCTGCAACGTCAAAAGAAGGATAATGGGTTTACTTCATGTATTGGATGAGTTTGACATTCTTCATGGCATATTGGTTACAACAAATTTTTATGGGGTTATGTGTGTTTGACAAGATCGGGATAAAACCATTATCAAAGTTCATTCATAACATCAAAGAGGCTAGATTTGGGCAGTCAAACCACAAGATGTGACTACGGCGTCAATTCATTATTATTTATTTGAGGTTGAAGTGAAATTTCACGGGTGCGTGTACTTAGTATCTGAAGATATTGGGGTGGTTGGATGAAGATTCTTCGAGATCCTTGTTCGAGCTTTTAAGCTTTACAATGACGAAGACTTGGATATCTAGTTATTTTTGGGATTCTTCCTTCTATTACCACAAAATAACTATCATTTTAAGGAGTTACGTTGTAGTGCTCAGTGTCACACGTAGTTGTGGATATTCAAGTGGTGATGTACGTCTTATACTTGATGGTTGGTTGGTTGAAGAGTATAAAGTACTTAGGGATTCGATGTTGCACGAACTCTCTACACCGCTCTTTGTCACACGTTAGTGCAAGCTTAAGTCACAAGTTCGGGTTATTTTACTTCAGTCTCAAGTTCATCATATTGGGTTTTTCTCCATCAGTAGTCACGACATATAGCCGACAGAATGATAATGGGGTTGGTAATGAGTTAGCAGAGAGAAGAAGAATAGAGAGAGATGACGTCTGAATACTTCTGTTCAGGCCTCGTTCTTCAACGACTGTGATGTCTGTTCACATCAGTTCAGGCCTCGTTCTTCAACGACTGTGATGTCTGTTCACATCAGTTCAGGCCTCGTTCTTTAAAGATTATGACGTCTGTACACTTCAGTGCAGGCCTCGTACTTCAACATAATGACGTCTACACACATCAGTGTAGGCCTCGCTCTTCAACATAATGGCGTCTGCTGACATCTCTTCAGGCCCCGTTCATCAAAGAAAAGAAAAGTGTATGCTTGAGTGCACTTTATCTTCAAAAGAAGAGGAATCTTCTTATTTATGGCCATTCTCATCAACAAGTTCATGCTCTTTCCGTGCTTATTCTGGTTTCAAGTGAATCGGCGCATATTGGAGTATTCTATTATTCACTTATTCAACCAAAAACTGCATTTGACAGGCATATGCAATTTTTGAGGGGGGAAAGGTGAATATTAATCTACATGTTGGTTGATGATTGAGAATTGGTCATACGACTCCTGAATACGTCAGTTCAGGAGTCGTGCAAACCATGGTTCTCCAACACTACATCTTCCTCTCTATCAAGGTGTTGAAGAACATGGTCATGGAATGCTAATCGACTTCGTCTCACGGGCTGATACAATCAATAACAAAGGGTTTCTAGGCAATGCTTCATGTATTCGTCTTTAGGCTACATGTACACATTGTGATGATGATTCCGATTAATAGTAACCATCATGGGGGAGAGAAATGTGTACACCAAGGACGCATAAAAGGTTCACGTGATCGGGCTTAATCGTGTATTCCGGTCTTGAAAAGCCGCAGAGATGATCAGTGGTTCAACTTGTCACCTTGGTATTAACGTTTCACTGTTACGTTATGGGCTGATTAATCGTAACCATCAGGGGAGAGAAAATGTGTACTTCAAGGACGCAGTCTATTCTTCATTCTCTGCTGGGTGTTATCATCTCATGTGTATAAGGGTTTAATGGGTTACATGTAAGGTTACTGGAAGGCATTTGGTGAGATGAAGATGGTTGGTATTCTGTTCCTCCATATTGGGCAATCTTGAAGAAGGTCGTGTCTACAGTCTTCTCTACATTCTCCGCTATGTGATTAGAAGACTAAAAGACGGCATGTATTTGGTTATCAAAAGACTTCTTCATATTATGGGTGTTCATCCAAAGTCTTCCTTCTATTGTGGGTGTTCATCAGAAAGGTTGTCAGGATTGGGGGAGAGCACTAATTAGGGGAAAGTGAAATGCCTGAATTAATCCCTGGTTAAATGTGCTCACGTTACTCTTCAGCATGTCAAATGATGGAAGCGGAGAATTTTCTGGAAGCTGAGGAGTAATAATTTTGGTTCGTATCCTTGTATATATTTTGCCTCACATATCCTTTGTACATAGTTTAAAACAAAAAGAAGATAGAAAAATATAAAAACCTATAAAAACCATAAAAATTTTTGAAAAATCCTTAAAAAATTCCAAAAATATTCTTCTCTCGACATGTCTCTTGTGTAATCAATATTATGTACGTTTCTAGAAATGTCATTCAACAATGACACGGAATCATACATATGCTTAAGCAAGAGTTTTTCGGTTTCAAATAAATGTTTTTCTAAAACATGTCGATCATCAATATATTCTTTAAAAAAAAATAAAAAATAAAAAAAATAAAAATGGTTTGCTATTACTTCAGATAGCAACCCGGTTTTCAAAAATGAGGAAAACACGTCGCCAAAAAGACGGCTGTTCCTCCAACTGGGTGATGTTCACCCAGGCATGGATTACTTTATATCCATGTTTCTTCGATCTGGTGTACGTTTCAGTGCATCATTTCTTGAAAAAGAAGAGAAGTCTTCTTTGTATACAAATAGTTTTCATTCTATGATTCTTCTGAAAATTATTTGTTGAGACACTTGGTGAATATTTGTTGTATGAAATTTGTTTGTCTTGGATTTGCATAAAATATTTTTTTCACTCAATCAACGACTAGAAATGGTCATTGATTGAGGGGGAGAGTGAATTAAAATTTTACACCATTAAACGAATTTCGTGGTTAACTCATACTTGGTTTTGTGGTTAATGGGGTTTAGTTGAAGAGGATCTTGCTAAAATTTATATCAAATGGCCAAATGTGTTAGTTGCTAGAAAGTTTAGGACATTATGTGCAACTTGCTTATAGTCTCCTAGCTTTATGTACCTAGAAGGTTCATTTGTGTTACTTTGGTATCCTCGTATAATCCCCTAAATACGTTAAGACTCAAAACCTAGAAGAAGTTTGAAAACCAATGGTGTTTGATGTTCTTGAATTCTCCTATGACATTTGTATGTTCTAAGTGAATGAGTTTCAAATGTTGCTTGTTTCGGCTTAAGTGTTGTTGATATTGTGCATATGTTCTTAGAATTTGCTTAGGTATAATGTTATCATGCTTGAATCATGTTCCTAAGATCCTGAGTTGAATATTGATATCTGTATGAATTGCCATGTGCATGATTGCTATCTGCTCATCATGCTAGATAGTAGTTTGACGTATTTCCTGACTATGATTCGATTAAATGAATTTGGTATTATTATGTGGCAAGCTGCTGAATGGTAGCTATTAAGGTATAGTGTATCTGTATGTATGTATATCTTTGTTGATATTCTTATGCAGATTCCATAGCCAAAATGAATGTGCCAGTTCCAGCTCGAACCATGTGTTCAGACGTTCAAACTCTATTGATTGGCTCAGAATTCATCACAACAACAACATCGGCAACAACAACAAGGACAACACTTCACCTCCACCACCTTCAGTAAAACATAGCAATACTTATTCCGATCTCGCCATGTGGGGATCTACAATATTTGGACGTTTTGCTGGTGGTGCCCTAAATGTTGTCTTGTGCAAAATAAGCAGTGAATCCCCCTCTTAGTTTAAGGGGGAGCAAAGTATGTTCCATTATCAGAAAACATTAAATTGGACACATTTTCTCCCACATTTTCTAACTTATTTAAATCAATTGGGATCACAAATCTCAAATGGATTGAAATTTTTGATCAGGGGAGAGAATGTGATTTAAATATGAAATCTGATAAAATGTGATGTTTGGACGAAAATGTAAGCTCGCCCATATGTGCTAAACTCTTTTGTATATCGATGCACATATTAAGGGGGAGCGAATTGACTAAAAGGATTTGGCAAGCATCTTGTGTGAGCAAGGCTCAGACTTCACCAATGAATTGACGAAACAAAAACAGTCATCAATCGAAAGGACTTGTCCTGGCCGGGTAATAATTTCAAGCTGGGTTAACCAGTGATGTAAGCGTGTCTCGAAGAGGACTTGTCTGAGTAGAGTGTACCGTTTCGAGAAACCTTTGTGGACTTGACCAGGCCGGGTAATAATTTCAAGCTAGTCTAACTAGTGATGTAAGCGTGTCTCGAATGCCTGTTCATGTTTACCAAAGGTGGACCAATTCTAAAGTGCAACTCTTCCCGACATGTGCAAATTTATTTTCAAAACATCGGGGCACATGTTAAGGGGGAGCATTTGAAAATGGAAAAACTCTCAACGTGTTAACAAAATGTGTTTTTCACTCATAAACACGTTGAGAAAATTTTCAATGATTTGGTTTACGGCAACATAGGATAGTCATGAAGTTATAAGGTGGCTAAGGTTAGGAAAACCGTCCTATGATCCGCCAGAGCCGGAGGGATCTACCCATGGACAATACCATCTATATGAAAAAAGGAGAAATGTGAGAATGGAGAAAGAAGGGGTTGAAGAATTAAAAAGAAATGAAATGAGAAAGGGTGAAAAGAAATAGCCCTCCATTTATTCAACCTTAGGGCAGAAACCGGGTTCAATTCATAACCTACTGATGGTTGCTAAGGCAACATCGGTATTGAAATCAAGACGTCATGGACCCAGTGACGCGCTGCACTTAACCTTCTAAGCTACTCAAGTTCTCTTAAAAGAGCTTGTTTCATTCTCACGGGGAACCGGTGTAACCTATCAACTTATCTCTTAGAGATGGTTGATATTGAAGCAGGAGACCTCTCCCTAATCTCGGCATAGGAAAACGAAATGCACTTATTGAGTCTAGAGCCTCGAGATGCATAATAAGATCACATAGGGACACGAATTATTTCTACAATGGTTGTTCAACATTAAGGACACCAGTTGTAATCTCATGAGTCCTACGCAGATCTTAGCAATCTGCCAGAACATTTATGAGGGATGTTACTCATGTAACTCCCAATGATTGAATGGAAATTCCTGCCAGGGTCAACATCAAGCAGCCCTGAAAGCAGGTCACTTAGGTAATTCCTCGTGGATTACGCTTAGTGGTCGCGGCGGATTCAAATGATCAACAGTCGTGGAGTGATCTCCAGTGACTCACCTAATTGTTGATATACTACGGTACGATCTTAAAAAACCCTCTGTGGGTTTTCGATTAGGAACGGTCTTGGTAAGGATTAGAGAAAGTTTTCACACTATGCTGTTAACAATCTCGAAGTCCAAACCTATAAGTACCGGACGTTTTATTGCTAACTGTCGTATGCAGGAACTTCTGGCAGTTGTAACTGTGGAATGCTGTGGCAGGTTGCGGGTTCAAACAGTCTACAGTCGTGGAGTGATCTCCAGCGACTCACCTAATCGTTGATATGCTACGGTACGATCTTAAAAAGCCCTCTGTGGGTTTTCGATTAGGTGCGGTCTTGGAACTTCTGGCGGTTGTAACTGTGGAATGCTGTAGCTGGTTGCTGAAGTAGCTGGTCGCAGAAAAGATGCCAATCCTATACCACATGTTCACACTACATCATCATTGCAATTTAACAAAGTCATGATCAACCTAAAAGACCGTTTACACGGCTTCTGTAAACTCTGATGCTAAGGATCATGACACCAAATAGTGTGAGCATGTCGGCTCAAAGATTATCACATCACAAGGAAACATATTGCTGAAAAATGACTTGGAAACAAATATTGGATGACAAAGTCGAAGAATACTCAAAGATCATCCAAGACGATCAAACAGTCATCATAATAACTCTGCTGAATGCACAAAGTTTCTAGACATTGAAGAATCAAAGACTACGAGCTATTAAGACATGTTTTGAAGTCAAAATGATAGAAGATCAAACAGCTTAATTTCCAAGGTGACCTCGTGATGAGTGCTAAAACACTCATTATTTTTATCGTATCTGGACTGCCAAAACATCCAAAAATACCCAAAAACGCATCAAAATACACAATTTATTCCAAAAGTGTGTTTTATATGTTTTAGATGCAAAATGTTTGAAAACAAATGAAAAACGAACAAAGTTTGCACAATTGGCAGTTTCAGTCCCTCAAGTTTCAAAATTTGGCAAAACTAGTCCCTGGAAGTTTAAAATGAAAGAAAAGTCAACCCAAGGCAAATAAAAGTCAAAAATTATCAAAATAAGTCCTTGGGAGATAAAGTTTGAGAAAATTACACTTTTACCCCTTAAAATCCAAAATTGACAAAAATGGTCCCTGGAGTTTTGGAAATTGACAGATTTGGTCCCTGGTGGAATAATTTTGAATGAAAAATCATCTAGGGTCCTTGGAAAATCATAAATTGTCAAAAATGATCCTTTGGTGTGAGTTTGAGGAAATTACAACATTGGTCCCTCAATTTTGGAAACTTGTCATTTATGGCCCCCGGGAATTTCAAAAGTGCAAAAATTACATTTATGGTCCATGGGAATTCAGACTTGGCCAATTACACCCTTGGGATATTTTGGAAAAATGGCAAAACACACCCCTCATGGTTCGGTAAATTACATGAATGGTCTTTGTGATTTAAAAGTTACTAAAACCAAACGGACCTAAAACTAAACCTAAACCAAAACCAAACCCACCAAATCCCCAGGCCCATTCTTTTTTTTAGCCCACTCCACATTACAGCCCATTCACCTTCACCCCGTTTAAAAATAAAACTAACACCCCAGGTTTGACCCGCGTTGACTCCCTCCTTCCACTTCCCAGTCAACCAAAGTCAAACCCCCCTCCAACTGGCAACCTGCTCCCCCCTCCTCCACCTCAGCCTGACACAAAAGAAAATGGCGCCAAAAGCAATTGAAGGGCCATGATTAAAGTCAGTCATCCAATGGTTCTAAATCATGGTGAGAAGTGATCATGGACTTGAAGAAACCCTAGTGAGTCCCTATAAGAAGCAAGAGAAGAAGCAGAGGCATGAGTGTGGTCTTTTAGCTTATTTTGTAATTTTTTTACTTATTGTAAAATTTAAATTCCAAGTAATTTTTAGCTTTTAAGTTGTATTCTAAGTCTTATCAGTGTAATCTTCAACTTTCTATTTGAATGAAATCAAAGTTTTCTTTTAAATTCAACTTCTTTATATTTCATTGAAAATCTGAGGTTTGCATGAATTAATGATTAGCACTTGTCCCTATTGTTCCATAAGCTCATATGTGGTCTCATTTAAGTTTGTGTAAGATATTTTGAGCATTAAGCCTTTTCCAGTATCAAGTTTCAAATAGCCAAGAAAAATTATTAAAAATAAATTAGAAAGAAAAAAAAAACAAGAAGAAAAGTGAGCAGTGATGGATTGTAGTTGAGCTTGGATGTAAATTGGGTAATAGAGGTCTGTGGAGACCACTTAGGATTGGTTCTAGTTCTTGGTTCTTTGATTTCGAGTGGACACTCTTGTAAGCATTTTCTTAAATTTTGGCATTTGACTGTTTATATAGTTAATTGCTTTAATCTTTGTTGTTTATTACTTGTTTTGTGTTGTTTGATGTTAGCATAATCTAAAATCAGTAGCTTGTTTATTGTTTTTGAAAGTTGATTAGTTTTCTAAAAAACAGTCAAGTAGTGTAAATGTGAATTGTGTGTTCTTTTGTTGTTATTACAGTTTATTTGTGTTCAAATAGATCTATTATTATGGTATTATGGAGTATGAATCAGATTAGAGGTCCATTTCATAGAGTGGCTTTGAAAATCACCAAGTGAGTTTATATAAAGGGGTGTTTGGATCAGTGGATTCAACCACTGAATCCTTAGTTGTGGTTGGTGTTTGTTGTTTAGAAATATTACCTAGGTCTGTTTGTGCTTGAATCAACCCTCAAATTGGACCCTAGTAACCTAAAAGTCAAAATTGCAAAGTTCCACCACCACAGTTAACTGTGGTGGTTTTTGGAGTCTTAAATCTTTTCATTTCAATAGATAAGTTGGAGTTTTAACATAATTCAGTTTAAATTTAACTTACAAACATGATTTGAATTAGTTAGATCAAGCCAAATCTCATAAAAGTCAAAGAAACAAGTTTTATTCTAAAGTCAAAAAGCTGAGTAAGAAATTTTGCTCAAACTTTGGAGATCTGCAAATTGCTTAATATTAGGATTCAAGGTCTAAAATTTAGCATGCTTACTCTCTACCACTTGGTTGATTTTTGAGAATTTTCATAGATTTTTGTGATTTTATTTGAGGGCCCCACAGTCCTTGGAAGTAACCTGCAGGGCATACTCCTCCCCTGTTCTCAGCAGACCACCCTCATACCACCACTTTTTGTGGTGGTTTGTGGCTAATACAGTGGTCTAGGCCTGTTGTTTTTGGTTTCCCTCAACCCCCTCCTACCAGGGTGTGTTTGTGAACCATTTGTTTGACCCCTAAGATAGTGGACCCCACCTGAAATTGAACCTTAACCTTGTCCCATAATCTGCTCAGTTAACAATAAGCTTGTGCTTATTTTTGATCTTTTTGGCTTATTCAGGCAAATATTTTGCTCAAAAGTTGCTTATTATTGATCATTATACTCAGAGAAACCAAGTTTGATCAGTGTGGACCCCACACCTCCCCATTTGAGCTAAAAACACTCCACAGTCAACAAAAGTCAACTGTGGGTGTAATAAGCACTTCAATTGCTTATTCCTTGGGTTAAAACAAAAGTGTCTTTGTTAAAATTAGTTGTTTTTAGTTTATTATTAGTTTAGAAAAAGAAAAATAAAAAAAACCAATTTTAAAAATAGTGATAGCTTCTATTTAATAGGATTTATCAATTTAATTTTCTTTTTAATTTATTTCTAAGTAATATATCACTTTTATATTTTTAGAAATTATATTTTAGGTTAAAATAATTTTACAAATTTTTCC
Source organism: Artemisia argyi (assembly GCA_030686995.1). Classification (NCBI taxonomy): domain Eukaryota; kingdom Viridiplantae; phylum Streptophyta; class Magnoliopsida; order Asterales; family Asteraceae; genus Artemisia; species Artemisia argyi. Next base: position 8,696,992 of record CM060705.1, read on the forward strand.
AGATTTTCATTTTGTCTTTTAGTGGTACTTCTAATTAATTTTAGTTTAATTTAGTTTTAATTAATATTAATCAATTAAATAGCATAATTAGTTTTTATATAGTATAACCTAGTTTTTATAATTTTTATAGTTTTTATTTTAGTTAAAATATTTTTATAAATTATTCTAGAATTTTTACTGTTCATTTAATAGTTTTCATAATTTAAATAGTTTAATTAGATATTAATTAATAAATAGAATAATAATTAGTTAATTAGTTTAAAAGTACATAAAATTAACTTTTTATAATTTTTTAGGATTCCTGTAATGGTTAATTAGATTTATAAAAATTTTCTTAATTTTCTAAGCCTTTTTAGTATTCTTAATAATTCTAATTAGTTTAATTAGTATTAAATAGATAATTAGTAATTAATTAATAATAAATAATTAAATAGTGTAAGAATAATTTTTATTTTTCTTAAAATTTTCTTTTATTATTAGGATTGTAAAAATATTAAATTTACACTTTTAACTCTTCCCGCCCTTCAGTTGTACTTTTTGTTTTGTGCGTCTGTATACGTTTTTTAATTAAAACGTACGTTTTTAGTTTTTAGCTCAAATCTTCGTAATCTAAATTCCCGTAATCAATCACGTAGCTTTCCTAATCTATATTTGTTAATAAATTCCAAATAATTCTGATCATAACCTTTTCCTGTGAATAATTACCCGATCACAAATACGCCAAAGTTACAATTCACACTTTAACGGGACTTAACGACCTGGTGATACCCTATATTACCCGGAGCATTGACCTAGGCTATTTGACTTTGTTGACCTTTATTTGGTTAATATAAGTTAGGTGGTTCGGGCTCAATCAAAATTTGGCGCCGCTGCCGGGGAAGTGTGCGCGTTTCTATAGCGTTATTTGAGATTAGTGTTATCTCACCTCACTCACTGTATAAATACCACCACTTGTGTATATTTTCATAATCAAAATACAAAAAAAAAGTCATTAACACTTTTCCTAAAGTGTTAAAACACCAAAAAAATTAAAAAAACAACAAAACAAATCATAACGTTTTCTGATTCGGTTTTCTTTTAAGGTGATTCTTGAAGAGAAACGATTTTGGTAAACGAAACGATACCAAAAATATTCTCCAAAAGTTTTTAAACCCATACACAAAAACACAAAAACATCCGTCTTTTCTTGTGAATAATAATTCTACATAAAAATAAACCGTCGAAAACCAAGACAGAACACCTTCCAACTGGGGGTGTGAACAAATAAGTTCCCAAACCAAAAAGATTAAAACTTGCCTTTGTATCCTTGTGAGTGGTGTACCTTTTCTAAAGAAGCCACTCACTTGTGATTATTGGTTTAAGTTCACTGTGGTTTTGTCTCAACTTTGTTTTGATTGATTTTTGTTCCTAGTGCATGCGCACTCGTTCTTCTAGGTCTACTAGCCCATTACGTGAGCTTGTACGAAAACCTAGAAGACCTCGTAGACGTTCAGCACCAACATTCGGATCTGAGATCCGTACTGTTGCCACACCCACTGTCACCATGGCGGAAGACCGCCCCATGTGTGAGCTTCTCCAAGTACCCATCGAGGGTTACGGAGATGCCATTATTGTCCCAGCCATCGTGGCTGATAGTTTTGAGCTCAAAACCGGGTTACTCAATCTTGTAACCTCAAGTCAATTCTACGGTTTTGAGAGGGACGATCCTCATGCTCATATTCGATGGTTCAATAAAATCACATCGACCATCAAGTACAAGAATGTCCCATGTGAAGCAATAAAACTTCTTCTCTTCCCATTCTCATTGGAGGGACAAGCTCGGATTTGGCTTGAAAAACAACCTCCACGATCTATTGAGACTTGGGAAGATCTTGTCAAAAAGTTTGTGAATGAATTCTTCCCACCTTCCAACACCACGAGTCTTAAGAACGAAATCACCAAGTTCACTCAAAAATATGATGAATCTTTTGGTGAAGCGTGGGATCGTTTCAAAGAATTACTTCGCAAGTGTCCACATCATGGTTTCTCTGAGTTGATGCAACTCGATACGTTTTACAATGGCGTGAGCCAAGCTGATCAGGATTCACTCAATGCCTCCGCGGGAGGCAACTTTTTGAGTAAAACCACAAAAGAAGCTTTGCAAATCATAGAAAACAAGTCTAAGGTCCGCTCTACACGAAGCAAACCGATTGTTTCCCAAATTAATGCGGGTCCTTCCACTTCATCTTCTGTGAGTCAATCTAGCACGGATGCTAAGATTGACAAGCTCTGTAACAATTCGCAATTTCAGGTTAATTACCATTCCCGGAAAATTTCACTATTCACTTTTACTATTCATTTTTCCCGAAACTTTCCCGAAAGTTGATTTTTATTTGATATTCTCGAGTGACAAATCATTTCCATGGCAAATTAAATGTTTGACATTCGTCAGATCATTTTCGTGAAAGTTATTAAGGAATTACACGTTTTAGGGTAAAACGTCATTCAGAAATTCTACGTACAACGAAACTCGACCGCGTTAAGTGACCCCGCATCAGAAAAATGTTTGACACACTCATGATTTATTTGAGAATTAATCGTGACTGAGAAAAACATGACCAAAGACTTCCCGGCAGGTCACCCAAGCCAGTACTATTCTCACATGAGCACGCTTAACCGTATGGGCGATTAACCGTTAGACCACAAAACGCGTTTCTAAGACGATTTGAGTTTTCAAATTATTAGAAAAAGTCAACATATTTTTCCCTCCTCCATTGACCAAAAATCATCCCTTGATGTTATAAGTCATTTCGTGATTTTTATGCTTACGGTTTGATGTCTAAAAGACATTTAATACCAACCGACACTAGACTGAGCCCAGTCTAGACATTATAAGTCATTTTAAATCATTTTTATCACATTAGAAAAGTAACATTTTATTTTTCTCAATTTTACGCAATATTCGTACGTTTTACGTATTACGCGTTTTAGACCCGTGTTTCCAGTTTTTAGCAGGGTTTTACCACTCAAATGGAACCTACCACTCATTTTAAATTTTATTATCATTCAAAAACTCATTTAATATAAATTGTAAACATGGAACCAATTGGGACCTCATTTTTGTAATCTCTGATATTTATACAATTTGAATGATAAATCTTTTAAAACGACTCAATTGGAGTTCGTTTTCTATTATTGTGACTATTGTGCCGTCGAGTAACACCCAGTTTGAATTCCGCTGCATCCATGAATTGGGGGTGTTACAGATTGGTACCAGAGCTATGGTTATAGAGAAACGGGTCTAATTGAGACCTAAACTATAACTACAACTACAAGCAAAACCATTTTTATAGCCTTCCGCTCTCCGTGTCTTCCATCCTCCAGACGATTATGGACTTAGTAAGCATGTTATGCTACACAAACATATTAGTATATTCATATATATACCCCTTTTGAGCATTTCCCCGTAGATATTTTATGCTACACAAACATAATTGCATATTAATATATGTACCCTAAACATAATTGAGCATTTCCCCGTAGGCATTTTATGCTACATGAACACATATAAGTATATTGATATATACACACTAAGCATTTTGTGCTACATGAACACATATAAGTATATTGATATATACACACTAGGCATTTTATGCTACATGAACATATTAGTATATTGATATATAAACTCGGTTTATTTTCAATCATTTATCTAAACAATGGACTAAACATATCTGTGTATGCCTATTCTAAGGCATTTCGGCATAGCCACACTCTCCCAATCATGTTCCTACTCCAACATTATATGTCCAAGACATTGTAACTAATTACAATGGTCTCATTCATTTTCCAAGACATTGTGAGATACAATGGTCTCATTCATTTTCCAAGACATTGTGAGATACAATGGTCTCATTCACTTTTCAAGACATTGTGAGATACAATGGTCTCATTCATTTTCCAAGACATTGTGAGATACAATGGTCTCATTCATTTTCCAAGACATTGTGAGATACAATGGTCTCATTCACTTTTCAAAACATTGTGAGATACAATGGCCTCATTCATTTTCCAAGACATTGTGAGATACAATGGTCTCATTCATTTTCCAAGACATTGTATGATACAATGGTCTTAATCATTTCTCAAATGTTTTGAGTCACACAATGGCCTAACCTACTTCCCAGACATTGTGAATTGCACAATGGTCTAACCTACTTCCGAGACATTGTGTTTTGTGCAAATGGTCTCTAGAATTATTCCATCACATCATTAATATCATTTCTTATGATATCAAAAAAACCCGTCACAATCTATCGATTTCAAAACAAGAAATATGAGATTTCTAAAGGACAAACTAATCCATCATCGACAAAAGCTGAACTTTCTCTACATTCATCAAAGTTTTCTTATGAAACCTTCATTATTAAAAGTTCGTGATCCTGGCCAAGTATGTTCTATTTTAGAACTACTTAAAACTTCCTTTCCATACGTATCTACCCTTACTACCTTCTATGCAATGGAATATGAAAACATACGTTACAAGTCTTGTATGGACGGGACTTGCAACTTAAGGGTTTGACATCGCCTTTGTTTAGTGAACGGTTTCCCGAAAGCAACGGACATATCAAAAGTATACCTAGTTTAGGTATTTGAAAATTTTATCGAACCTTGGCTAAATATAGACTAGTCACCTATATTTAACCTAGGGACAGTGGAATATAGTCTGACTAACTATATTCGACTTAAAATTTCCAAATACTGAGAGTAGTTGTACTAGGGTTATGTTTAGGTTGATTTCCTACATGAACTCGATAAACCACCAGAATACATTAAAACAATCTAGAGACACGATAATGTCTTACCACTCAGCGAAATCTTAACACCTTATTTGTGTTACCTAATTTCATTCTTGAAATTTTTCATTTATGAGATAATCCGAACTACTATCTTAGGATAGTTATCAATTATTCTCTTCATCCTGTAGAAGTACTATCCTGTTTAGGTCCTAAGGATACCATTCCATCATAAACTTTTAAAATCTCTTAAGATTTTTAAAGCAAACTCAACATCTATACCTAAGAGTATTAATGTTAAGCATACACTACACACTTTTGTTCATCAACATATCATAACATTATCTTCACAACCGTTGGAACCACAAGCTCATTAACTGATTTTGATGCACTTTTAAAGCTCAAATCATCCTTAGTTACACCACAAGTACCCTCATCAGCTTTACAAGTTTGAATATTCATCTTGTACTTTTGGAACACCAGTATCATCTCGTAATACACTACCTTGTAACTCACCGGCTAAGTATGAATGTTGTGTCGGGAATTCTTAAGTAGGATGATTTATAATGTCCTTATTTGAATGGATTGGGATGCCTTTTCATTTAAATAAAGAAATTATAAATCATCGAACCATACGTTTATATTCCTTTAGTTACATTGTTTGGGATGCCTCTCTATGTAAATAAAGAATTATAAACAAGTGGGCTTATTTATATCCGAAATAACATAAGTATGAAGTCAATAAACACTAAATACAACAACAGATTACCTACTAGGCTATGATTGCAACAACTATCCCAATTTCCATTAGTACGAGATTTACATTTTGGTTTTCATAATGATAGTGCAATAACAAACAAACTCATTGCGAGGCCATGTAACCTTATGCATGTGCAGTCGTAACAAACTCATTGCGAGGCCATGTAACCATATGCATGTGCAGTCGTACCAAACTCATTACGGGGCCATGTAACCATACGCATGCGCAGTCGTACCAAACTCATTGCGAAGCAATGTAGCCATATGCATGGGCAGCCGTACAATTCAAACAGGACTTGGTCCAACCACATGTTCAACGCTTATTCCATGATTCGATTCTTATATCAATTGCTATTGATACTTGACAACTATATCAAGTTCTATTTGATATTCAACTACTATATCAATTTCTATTAATATTCGATTGCTATATCAATTTCCTTTGATATTCGACTATTACCATACCTTTCCTACATAAAAGTAAGCCTCATCCTACAACATACACTGAAATGACAAATCAAATTACATCACCGGTAATTCCAGACTTTAGTCCTCATAAGTAACCACACATCTTTATCGACACCACTCCAACATATGACACACAAAGAACTTCGGGACGAAGTTCCCCGTAAGGGATAGAGACTGTAACAATTCGCAATTTTAGGTTAATTACCATTCCCGGAAATTTTCACTATTCACTTTTACTATTCATTTTTCCCGAAACTTTCCCGAAAGTTGATTTTTATTTGATATTCTCGAGTGATAAATCATTTCCATGGCAAATTAAATGTTTGACATTCGTCAGATCATTTTCGTGAAAGTTATTAAGGAATTACACGTTTTAGGGTAAAACGTCATTCAGAAATTCTACGTACAACGAAACTCGACCGCGTTAAGTGACCCCGCATCAGAAAAATGTTTGACACACTCATGATTTATTTGAGAATTAATCGTGACAGAGAAAAACATGACCAAAGACTTCCCGGCAGGTCACCCAAGCCAGTACTATTCTCACATGAGCACGCTTAACCGTATGGGCGATTAACCGTTAGACCACAAAACGCGTTTCTAAGATGATTTGAGTTTTCAAATTATTAGAAAAAGTCAACATATTTTTCCCTCCTCCATTGACCAAAAATCATCCCTTGATGTTATAAGTCATTTCGTGATTTTTAGGCTTACGGTTTGATGTCTAAAAGACATTTAATACCAACCGACACTAGACTGAGCCCAGTCTAGACATTATAAGTCATTTTAAATCATTTTTATCACATTAGAAAAGTAACATTTTACTTTTCTCAATTTTACGCAATATTCGTACGTTTTACGTATTACGCGTTTTAGACCCGTGTTTCCAGTTTTTAGCAGGGTTTTACCACTCAAATGGAACCTACCACTCATTTTAAATTTTATTATCATTCAAAAACTCATTTAATATAAATTGTAAACATGGAACCAATTGGGACCTCATTTTTGTAATCTCTGATATTTATACAATTTGAATGATAAATCTTTTAAAACGACTCAATTGGAGTTCGTTTTCTATTATTGTGACTATTGTGCCGTCGAGTAACACCCAGTTTGAATTCCGCTGCATCCATGAATTGGGGGTGTTACAAGCTCACTGAAGCAATCCAAGCTTTGGTTCTCGCCCAAACAAAGAAAGTTTCATTTCCACAACATCCTCCACCTGCTGAGGTTAAAAAAGTGGAAGTCTGTGTAACTTGTGGTGGGCCGCATGCCTACTACAATTGCACAGCTACTGATGGTACTCTATATGAAGCTCATGTTTTAGCAGGGTCCCAAAATCAAGGAGGCAATCAATATCGCCCTCCTATGGACCCTAGCTATCGTCCTCAACATCATTATCCTGGACCTCCTGGTTTTAATCAAAACCAAAATGTCCAAAACCGTGACCAAAATCAAAATAGAGCTAACCAAGGTTATCAAAACCAAGGTTATCAAAACCAAAGTAACTTCAATCAGGGCCACGGTTTTCACAATCAAAACCAAGGATTCCAAAATCAAGGTTTCCAACAACAAAATCAAGGAAACTTTAATCGGAACCAAGGTCAGGGTAATTTCAATCAGGGATATTTTCATGGAAACAACAACCCTAATCAGGGTAATTTTCAAAATCAAGGTCCCAATCCGAACAATCGAGCTCCAAATATTCCTAATCCGAATCAAGCCATTGTTCCAACCGGGCCTTCATCTGACGAGTTGTTAAAACAATTCATGAAGTCCCAAGAAGAGTTGAACAAGTTGCTGGTCAGCCAGATTTCTAACATCAAGAAGTCTTTAAATGATCGACCCTCGGGATCAGGTACTACTTTACCGAGCAACACGATCGCTAACCCGAGGGGCGATGCTAAGGCTATCACAACACGAAGTGGTGCTTCATATGATGAACCCGCGATTCCTACTACCTCTTCTTCTCCTCCAAAGGTAGTGAATCGTGAACCTGAGGTGACAAAGGACAAAGTGCAAAATCCTAGCCCACGAAGTACAGCACACGTCCAACCTCAGGTTATTCCTGAAACCAGATGCAAGCCTGGAGTTGTCTTTGAACCACCAGAAACTCCAGTGGACAGCCCTAAATCCAAAACTTCTATTCCCTATCCATCACGTCTCAGTGAACAAAAGCTCCGCGAAAAAGCTAATCACCAAATGGATAAATTTTTCCAAATCTTCCAAGATTTGCATTTTGATATCAGCTTCGCGGATGCCATTCTCTTGATGCCCAAGTTTGCATCGACAATCAAAAATCTGTTGAGTAACAAAGAAAAATTATTTGAGATGGCAAGAACTCCTCTGAATGAGAACTGCTCTGCGGTTCTTTTGAAAAAGCTTCCTGAAAAGCTTGGAGATCCCGGGAAATTTCTCATTCCTTGTACTTTCCCGGGTATGGTTGATTGCTTCGCCTTGGCCGATCTAGGTGCTAGCATTAACCTAATGCCATATTCTGTGTGGAAGAAACTCTCTCTTCCCGAACTTACCCCCACGTGCATGACTTTAGAGCTTGCCGATCGTTCGATTTCTCGTCCCATTGGCATTGCCGAGGACGTATTCGTTAAAGTGGGGAAGTTCCATTTTTCGGCAGATTTTGTGATTGTTGACTTTGATGCCGATTCAAGGGTCCCTCTCATTCTTGGGCGGGGATTCCTTAGAACTGGGTGAGCTCTTATCGATGTATTTGAGCATGAGATCACATTACGTTTTGGAACGGAAGCCATAACCTTCAACCTAAATCAAACTTCGAGATACTCCTCCAATTATGATTGTGAGTCGGTGAATCAAATTGATGTCATCGATGTTGCTGCTGAGGAGTATGCTCAAGAGATTTTAGGTTTCATTGATGATTCTTCGAGTGAAAACCTCACTCAGTCTTCTCACCCCATCATAGCCAATTCTTCTCCTTCCCTCACTCCGTTTGAGGGAAGTGACTTCATCTTAGAAGAAATGGAGGCGTTTCTCAAAAGTGATTCAATTCCCGATGGAGTTGATAACCAAGAGATCGACCTCGAGAGGGATATTCTCATGCTTGAAAAATTGTTAAACGAAGATCCCTCTCCTCTTCCTGTTCTACCACAACAACTTCATAAAGAGGAGGTCAAAAATGTTGAGAAAACTGATGACTTTCCCGAGGTTGAACTTAAGGACTTGCCTCCTCATCTTGAGTATGCATTTCTGGAGGGTGACGATAAATTACCCGTCATAATTGCCAAAGACTTAAGTGATGAGGAAAAGGCTGCTCTCATAAAGGTTTTGAAGTCTCATAAACAAGCAATTGCTTGGCGTCTCTCCGACATCAAGGGCATTGACCCTGAATTCTGTACTCATAAAATTTTAATGGAGGACGACTTCAAACCTGCAGTCCAACAACAAAGAAGGGTGAATCCAAAAATTCACGAGGTTATCAAACAAGAGGTTTTAAAACTTCTTGATGCCGGATTGATTTACCCTATCTCGGACAGTCCTTGGGTCAGCCCAATCCATTGTGTTCCAAAAAAGGGTGGCATTACTGTTGTCACAAATGAGGAAAATGAGTTAATTCCCACTCGTTTGGTTACGGGTTGGCGTGTCTGTATTGACTATCGCAAGTTAAATGACGCCACCCGTAAGGATCATTTTCCTCTACCTTTTATGGATCAGATGCTCGAGAGATTAGCGGGGAATGAGTACTATTGCTTCCTCGATGGTTTCTCGGGTTACTTTCAGATTCCCATTGACCCGCAAGACCAAGAAAAGATCACTTTCACGTGCCCCTATGGAACTTTCGCATATAACGTATGCCATTTGGCTTATGTAATGCTCCGGGCACGTTTCAAAGATGTATGATGGCCATTTTTTCCGACATGATCGGAAAAACTATGGAGGTCTTCATGGACGATTTTTCGGTCATTGGGGATTCGTTTCAAACATGCCTCTCCCATTTAGACAATATGCTAAAACGTTGTGAAGACACAAAGTTGTGTCTAAATTGGGAGAAGAGTCACTTTATGGTCAAAGAGGGCATTGTCCTCGGCCATAAAATTTCAAAAAACGGGATTGAGGTTGACCGTGCCAAAGTGGACGTCATTGCGAAATTGCCTCATCCCACGACTGTGAAAGGTGTTAGGAGCTTTTTGGGTCACGCCGGTTTCTATCGTAGATTTATTCAAGATTTTTCTAAAATCGCCCGGCCTAGGACCCATCTCCTCGAAAAGGATGCTCCTTTTATCTTCTCCCCTGAGTGCATCGAAGCCTTTGAAACATTAAAGAAAAGGCTTACCGAGGCACCGATTCTTGTTGCCCCCGATTGGGACTTGCCCTTTGAGCTCATGTGTGATGCGAGTGATTATGCTATTGGGGCAGTCTTGGGGCAACGAAAAACAAAACATTTTCAGCCTATACACTATGCCAGCAAAACTATGACCGAGGCTCAAAGCCATTACACCACCACTGAAAAAGAATTGTTAGCTGTGGTGTATGCTTTTGAAAAATTCCGGCCATACTTGATCCTGACAAAAAGCATAGTGTATACGGATCACTCGGCTTTGAAGTACCTTTTTGCAAAACAAGATGCAAAGCCGAGACTTCTTCGTTGGGTTCTCCTCCTTCAGGAATTTGATATCATTATTCGTGATAAAAAAGGAGCTGAGAACCTAGCTGCTGATCATCTCTCCCGTCTTGAAAACCCCCACCAAGATGCTTTCGAGAAAAAGGAAATAAATGAAACATTTCCTCTTGAAACCCTAAATGCGGTTTCATTTCGTGGAGACTCTATTACCCCATGGTTTGCCGACTTTGCAAACTACCTTGCGGGTAATTTCATTGTGAAAGGGATGTCGTCCCAACAGAAAAATAAATTTTTCAAAGATGTCAAACATTACTTTTGGGACGACCCCTACTTGTTCAAAATCTGTGCGGATCAAGTCATCCGGCGGTGTGTATATGGTCAAGAAGCCGCTGAAATCTTAAAGGCTTGCCATGCTGGTCCCACGGGGGGCCACCACAATCCAAATTACACCGCCAAAAAGGTGTTTGACTCCGGTTTCTTTTGGCCCACAATCTACAAGGATGCCCATGAATTGGTCAAATCCTGTGACGCTTGTCAACGTCACGAGAATATCTCACAAAAAAATGAAATGCCACAAAATGCAACTCAAGTTTGTGAAATATTTGACGTTTGGGGTATTGACTTTATGGGGCCATTCTCGTCATCTCATGGAAACAAGTATATACTCGTGGCAGTTGACTATTTGTCAAAATGGGTCGAAGCAAAAGCTTTACCCACAAATGATGCCCGAGTAGTTGTGAAGTTTTTGAAAGCTCTCTTTGCTCGATTTGGAACTCCACGTGCTATAATTAGTGATCGTGGTACGCATTTTTGCAATGACAAATTCGATAAAGTCATGCAAAAGTATGGTGTAACTCACCGTCTTTCTACTGCGTACCACCCTCAAACAAGTGGACAAGTAGAAGTTTCCAATCGAGGCATTAAGAGAATATTGGAAAGAACCGTTGGGGAAAATCGTGCATCTTGGTCGGATAAATTAGATGATGCACTTTGGGCTTTCCGTACGGCGTATAAAACACCCATTGGGTGTACGCCATATAAGCTTGTGTACGGGAAAGCGTGCCATCTTCCGATCGAGCTTGAGCATAAAGCCTATTGGGCTCTCAAGCATGCTAATTTCGACCTCAAAACGGCGGGTGATCATAGGAAAGTTCAACTGAATGAATTAAATGAACTTCGTGATCAAGCTTACGAGAACTCTTTGATCTATAAAGAAAAGACAAAGAAGATTCATGACTCCAAGATCAAAAACCGCGTTTTCAACGTTGGTGATCGAGTCCTTCTTTTCAACTCTAGACTCAAGATCTTCTCGGGAAAGCTCAAAACCCGATGGACTGGTCCATTCACTATCGTTAAGGTTTATCCTTATGGCACCGTCGAGTTATCACAAAATGACGGACCTAATTTCAAAGTGAATGGACATCGGTTGAAACATTACTTTGGAGAGGACATACCATCCATGGTTGTCCCGGATCTCCAAACTTTCCCCAAGAACAATTAAATTCGGGGATCGAGTCAAGCTAGTGACTCGGTGAACAAAAATTAGCAAACATATATGGGTTTTCACCCGTATTTCTGACTTCCTTCTACTTTCTACCACCCTAGTGTGGGGGAATGGCCAACCCCCCGCTATTTGAAAAATGTTTATATGTATATAAGTTCAAAAAAAAAAAAAAAAAAAAAAAAAAAAAAAAAAATGTGTGATTGTATGTACAGTTAAATAAAGTGAAAAATACAAAACAAAATTCCACAGTTAGCTTCGAATTTTATCTTTTTACGTTCATAGATTCGGCATAATAGCCGGGACTTTGAATATTGAGGACAATATTCATTTCTAAGTGGGGGGGGGGGGGGGGGGGGAATTCTAGCGAATTTTATCGTAGAACACTTTCAAATACCCCCATTTTGGCCCAAATTTTTCAAAAATTTTTCACTTTATTTCAAAATTTTTGTGGTAATCAGTCCGCCTTGTCTAAGCGACACAAGGGATTGGCTAGTCCAGGAGCAAACGGCTCTTGGTAAAGACAACTCAAATCCGTTCACGGCTTGCAATTTGCCCAAAATTGTCCGGTTCCTCAACTCCCCAAAAACAAATGAGTTGGCTAGCCCGCAAGATTATGGCTTGTGGTAAAGGCCGTGGAAAAACCATAATTGGTAATCAGCTCACCAAGATGTTGACTATTCCATCAAGAGCTGGCTAGTCCATAAGCAAACGGCTTTTGGTAAAGACTACTCAAATCCGTTGACAGCTGGTGGTTTGCTCAAAATCACACGGTTATCAGGTGTGCCACAGTTATTACACCTGGCTACTCCAGAAGTGATGGCTTTTGGTAAAGAGTTTAAAATCCATCAAGTTTTTCTCAAAAGATTGCTAGGGACTAGCAATAGCTTAGTGTGGGGATTGATGAGTGCTAAAACACTCATTATTTTTATCGTATCTGGACTGCCAAAACATCCAAAAATACCCAAAAACGCATCAAAATACACAATTTATTCCAAAAGTGTGTTTTATATGTTTTAGATGCAAAATGTTTGAAAACAAATGAAAAATGAACAAAGTTTGCACAATTGGCAGTTTCAGTCCCTCAAGTTTCAAAATTTGGCAAAACTAGTCCCTGGAAGTTTAAAATGAAAGAAAAGTCAACCCAAGGCAAATAAAAGTCAAAAATTATCAAAATAAGTCCTTGGGAGATAAAGTTTGAGAAAATTACACTTTTACCCCTTAAAATCCAAAATTGACAAAAATGGTCCCTGGAGTTTTGGAAATTGACAGATTTGGTCCCTGGTGGAATAATTTTGAATGAAAAATCATCTAGGGTCCTTGGAAAATCATAAATTGTCAAAAATGATCCTTTGGTGTGAGTTTGAGGAAATTACAACATTGGTCCCTCAATTTTGGAAACTTGTCATTTATGGCCCCCGGGAATTTCAAAAGTGCAAAAATTACATTTATGGTCCATGGGAATTCAGACTTGGCAAATTACACCCTTGGGATATTTTGGAAAAATGGCAAAACACACCCCTCATGGTTCGGTAAATTACATGAATGGTCCTAGTGATTTAAAAGTTACTAAAACCAAACGGACCTAAAACTAAACCTAAACCAAAACCAAACCCACCAAATCCCCAGGCCCATTCTTTTTTTTATCCCACTCCACATTACAGCCCATTCACCCTCACCCCGTTTAAAAATAAAACTAACACCCCAGGTTTGACCCGCGTTGACTCCCTACTTCCACTTCCCTGTCAACCAAAGTCAAACCCCCCTCCAACTGGCAACCTGCTCCCCCCTCCTCCACCTCAGCACACCATCCCTCCCCCTTGACTCTTAAGCTAAGCTCCAAAATTCTTTAATTGTTCTCCTTTCCCCCACTCCACCTCAACCTGACACAAAAGAAAATGGCGCCAAAAGCAATTGAAGGGCCAGGATTAAAGTCAGTCATCCAATGGTTCTAAATCATGGTGGGAAGTGATCATGGACTTGAAGAAACCCTAGTGAGTCCCTATAAGAAGCAAGAGAAGAAGCAGAGGCATGAGTGTGGTTTTTTAGCTTATTTTGTAATTTTTTTACTTATTGTAAAATTTAAATTCCAAGTAATTTTTAGCTTTTAAGTTGTATTCTAAGTCTTATCAGTGTAATCTTCAACTTTCTATTTGAATGAAATCCAAGTTTTCTTTTAAATTCAACTTCTTTATATTTCATTGAAAATCTGAGGTTTGCATGAATTAATGATTAGCACTTGTCCCTATTGTTCCATAAGCTCATATGTGGTCTCATTTAAGTTTGTGTAAGATATTTTGAGCATTAAGCCTTTTCCAGTATCAAGTTTCAAATAGCCAAGAAAAATTATTAAAAATAAATTAGAAAGAAAAAAAAAACAAGAAGAAAAGTGAGCAGTGATGGATTGTAGCTGAGCTTGGATGTAAATTGGGTAATAGAGGTCTGTGGAGACCACTTAGGTTTGGTTCTAGTTCTTGGTTCTTTGATTTCGAGTGGACACTCTTGTAAGCATTTTCTTAAATTTTGGCATTTGACTGTTTATATAGTTAATTGCTTTAATCTTTGTTGTTTATTACTTGTTTTGTGTTGTTTGATGTTAGCATAATCTAAAATCAGTAGCTTGTTTATTGTTTTTGAAAGTTGATTAGTTTTCTAAAAAGCAGTCAAGTAGTGTAAATGTGAATTGTGTGTTCTTTTGTTGTTATTATAGTTTATTTGTGTTCAAATAGATCTATTATTATGGTATTATGGAGTATGAATCAGATTAGAGGTCCATTTCATAGAGTGGCTTTGAAAATCACCAAGTGAGTTTATATAAAGAGGTGTTTGGATCAGTGGATTCAACCACTGAATCCTTAGTTGTGGTTGGTGTTTGTTGTTTAGAAATATTACCTAGGTCTGTTTGTGCTTGAATCAACCCTCAAATTGGACCCTAGTAACCTAAAAGTCAAAATTGCAAAGTTCCACCACCACAGTTAACTGTGGTGGTTTTTGGAGTCTTAAATCTTTTCATTTCAATAGATAAGTTGGAGTTTTAACATAATTCAGTTTAAATTTAACTTACAAACATGATTTGAATTAGTTAGATCAAGCCAAATCTCATAAAAGTCAAAGAAACAAGTTTTATTCTAAAGTCAAAAAGCTGAGTAAGAAATTTTGCTCAAACTTTGGAGATCTGCAAATTGCTTAATATTAGGATTCAAGGTCTGAAATTTAGCATGCTTACTCTCTACCACTTGGTTGATTTTTGAGAATTTTCATAGATTTTTGTGATTTTATTTGAGGGCCCCACAGTCCTTGGAAGTAACCTGCAGGGCATACTCCTCCCCTGTTCTCAGCAGACCACCCTCATACCACCACTTTTTGTGGTGGTTTGTGGCTAATACAGTGGTCTAGGCCTGTTGTTTTTGGTTTCCCTCAACCCCCCTCCTACCAGGGTGTGTTTGTGAACCATTTGTTTGACCCCTAAGATAGTGGACCCCACCTGAAATTGAACCTTAACCTTGTCCCATAATCTGCTCAGTTAACAATAAGCTTGTGCTTATTTTTGATCTTTTTGGCTTATTCAGGCAAATATTTTGCTCGAAAGTTGCTTATTATTGATCATTATACTCAGAGAAACCAAGTTTGATCAGTGTGGACCCCACACCTCCCCATTTGAGCTAAAAACACTCCACAGTCAACAAAAGTCAACTGTGGGTGTAATAAGCACTTCAATTGCTTATTCCTTGGGTTAAAACAAAAGTGTCTTTGTTAAAATTAGTTGTTTTTAGTTTATTATTAGTTTAGAAAAAGAAAAATCCAAAAAAACCAATTTTAAAAATAGTGATAGCTTCTATTTAATAGGATTTATCAATTTAATTTTCTTTTTAATTTATTTCTAAGTAATATATCACTTTTATATTTTTAGAAATTATATTTTAGGTTAAAATAATTTTACAAATTTTTCCAGATTTTCATTTTGTCTTTTAGTGGTACTTCTAATTAATTTTAGTTTAATTTAGTTTTAATTAATATTAATCAATTAAATAGCATAATTAGTTTTTATATAGTATAACCTAGTTTTTATAATTTTTATAGCTTTTATTTTAGTTAAAACATTTTTATAAATTTTTCTAGAATTTTTACTATTCATTTAATAGTTTTCATAATTTAAATAGTTTAATTAGATATTAATTAATAAATAGAATAATAATTAGTTAATTAGTTTAAATGTACATAAAATTAACTTTTTATAATTTTTTAGGATTCCTGTAATGGTTAATTAGATTTATAAAAATTTTCTTAATTTTCTAAGCCTTTTTAGTATTTTTAATAATTCTAATTAGTTTAATTAGTATTAAATAGATAATTAGTAATTAATTAATAATAAATAATTAAATAGTGTAAAAATAATTTTTATTTTTCTTAAAATTTTCTTTTATTATTAGGATTGTAAAAATATTAAATTTACACTTTTAACCCTTCCCGCCCTTCAGTTGTACTTTTTGTTTTGTGCGTCTGTATACGTTTTTTAATTAAAACGTACGTTTTTAGTTTTTAGCTCAAATCTTTGTAATCTAAATTCCCGTAATCAATCACGTAGCTTTCCTAAGCTATATTTGTTAATAAATTCCAAATAATTCTGATCATAACCTTTTCCTGTGAATAATTACCCGATCACAAATACGCCAAAGTTACAATTCACACTTTAACGGGACTTAACGACCTGGTGATACCCTATATTACCCGGAGCATTGACCTAGGCTATTTGACTTTGTTGACCTTTATTTGGTTAATATAAGTTAGGTGGTTCGGGCTCAATCACCTCGCTTAGGGGGAGATTGTTAGGAATACAAATATTCCTATAAAAGACTCGGTCACCTTAATATTGTAATAGCATTAAGTTAGCTCATTGTTAGTCTAGTTATTAGTTAGTTTAATATTTAGTTAGTTTTAGATTAAGTAACACCGTGGAAAAAGGACGGGTCTTTACCCACTGTATACCTGATCCACAGCCCGGGTGTGGGTGTTTTATTAGTTATCTTGTAGGGACTATATATATCCCTCTCCACATGTGGAGAGGGTGAGCCTTTCATTTAATCTAATTTTTCTTTCTTCTTTTTATCTTAAGGTTCCAAACTCTCTCTCTCTCTCTAGTTCTTGAATCTAACTCAAACATGGATATCATCTACCATGAATTAAGGCCACCCGAATCTAGATGTTCATATTCTACAGTTTCCTGATGTCTCAGCGTGAACTATGAGTTCCTTTGCTTCGATCGCCATTTTGATAGCTTCAGACATGGTATCGGGTTCCCATGCGATGACCAACATACGAATTTCATGGGAGAGTCCCCCGATGTACCTTTCAAGTTTCTTGCTTTCCGGTTCATCCATTGCAGAACCTAGTCGTGTTAGTTCATAAAAATGAGTAGTGTACTCGTCAACATCATTTCCTACCATGGTAAAGTTTAGTGTTCCTGTTGTTTTGCTCGTAATTCATTTCCTACACAAAATGTTATACTCATCATCCTTCTTAGTTTCTCCCAAGAGTGTGAGTAGGTAGCATCAACTCCCACCATCTTAATATGTTTGGTCCACCATTCCTGGGCATGATCCTAAAAAGTGCATGTGGCGAACTTAACCTTGTCTTCCTTACGATAGTCGCCACATTGAAATATTGTTTCTATTTCTTCGAACCATTTGAGAAATTCCTTTTTGTCTCTAGTTCCGCTAAAGGAGGGAGGATTGCACCCCATAAATTCCACGTGAGTAAGTTCCTTAGTGAGGGCGGTGGCTATGTTCTTGGCAATGACTTGTCCAACAGCAGCTTGCGTCTTGCTTGGAGTGGTTTGCTTAAATCTCTCTTCATCAAATAATAAGAGACCATGAGGATATAGTTAATAAAAGTCATCATATTCACAACACATGAATATAATACATGAAAATTTCGGTCTACGTGAACCGATATCACAAATAGCACAACCATTCCTTACATAGTAGAGTCACACTTGATATATTTGTTTGTACAACAATCAAAAGACAACAAGTTCTTTAGACTATGTCCCACACTTTCTGTGGCTAGGATAATAGTAAAAGCTAGTGAGGATATAAGTCTGGTCTAGGGACTTCCTGGTGTCCCTCTGTCTGAAATCAGGTTTGTGGCATCATAAGGTCGAGATAGTCCTGAAGTGGTGTCTGAAGTTGTGCATCTATCAAATCTTAGATAATGTAGGTTCTGAACCATTCCTGAAGAATCTGCGGATGTTCCTGTTGAGTCCTTGATATTTGTATTATCTACTAGATGTTATCTAGTTCATGGCAAGTGGGAATAGAAAAGGAAAATGACAATGGTGGTACTAGTGAATGGAATACCATCCTCTTTCGCGCTACTTCGCGACATCTAAAAGGTAAAACTAAAGTACGCACTGTGGGACGACCAATAGTGTAATAAGTAACTGATGGTGGTGGTAGTACCTGAGTAGTGAGTGTTCTACTAGTGATGGAAAGAAACATACTATCTTCCTTGCAATAAACATCCTAATAAGTCCATTAAGATTAAGTCTGAATACTCTACTAAAAGGCATTCTATGTATGGGCTGAATGATAGGAAAACCCTGTTCCTATGGCAAATCAATAGTGCTAATGGTGGTGTAAGTGCAACTGGTGGTATAATTGTAGTGGAAGATGACAAGGCATCTTCAATGTCGGAATCCGATAAAAGGATGCCAGGGTGAGTATCTGAAGACATGTCACTTGTGAACCAGGTCAATAAAATGATATATATATATACAAATATGAGTATAAATAACTCGCACAGGGTATGCATGAAACAACATGTATCATGATTATGCACTTATGATGAAATGATGAGATGCTATGCTGATGTGGTTATAGTCTAGGGTCCAAGATACATCCTAGTTCGCTATAACCTTAGCTCTGATGCCAATCTGTCACACCCCCAATTTACCTGACTTGCAGCGGAATGGAATACCTGGGGGTGTCTGTCATAGCATCACAGTTACGGTTACATTGAATGACCTAAAGTGTCGTTTGGAAAATACTTCGTTTGATCATTGAAATAATCCAGAGTTTACAATATGAGGTCCCCAAAAGGTGTTGCATGTTTATGAAAAACAAGTCATACTAGATCAAACGTTTACATAAGTGCATGAAATAATGGTGAGACGCGTCGACTCCGCGACTCCATAAAGGTCCAAATGCATGTCACATGAGCTACCTTAATAACCTGAAATACATTGCTAAAACGTCAACACGAATGTTGGTGAATTCCATAGGTTTATAAAATGTAATGTTGTACGGCCACCACAAGTAAAAGTGCATAACAAAAGTCAAGTAAAATAGTACAATAGACCTTAAGCTCATGACCCCGAAGCTAGACTGATGAAATTTATATATGCCCCTCCTGAAAGTTTTACCAGAACACTCCCAAAATGTCAGACATTAAATGCATCCGCTTACTGTTGGTAATAACTACCACGGATGGAGGCGTCACCCTCAATAGATCTATCCACTCACTCTTGCTTAATCGGCAAATTAACGGTCCACGATAATAAATAGGGGACTTTAACAGGTTGGTAAGGCAACTTAAGCAATGTACATATGTTTTGGTACTTGGGCTCGTACTAAAATAATTGATGCGATGTATTCCCCCGTGGGATTTGAAATCAAAATATTGTATTGAAAACGGGGCTATGAAAACTCACCTTAAACTGATGATACTGTGATGAAGTGAAATGAACAACAATGAACGGTTAGCTGCCTCAACCTAATATGAATGATGAACGATCTAATTTAGATCACAAAATGATGTTATGAATGTCCATGCACATGTTTCCTATACCACTCTACTCTTTGGAAAAATACTTGTTGTTATCAAAAATTTACATTTTCCACGACTTAGGAAAATAAGGCAACTAGAAAAATAAAACTAGTTGAAATGTATATATATATATATATATATATATATATATATATATATATATATATATATATATATATATATATATATATCAATGTTAGTGTTGAAATCCTCGGTTTGAAATCCTTGATATAACGCCTTGTAGTGATAAAAATATACTTGTAATCACTAATACTTCATTAGTTATGAATTTGGGTACTTGGTATTATTTCTAGAAATATAGAGTTACTACGTAGTTTTAGTGTTATTATTTTCAAAAGCTGTCAAAATAATATAAGTTTTGCCGATATTGAAACGTGAATATCTTTGTCGTTATAAGTCCGTTTTACTTGTTCTTTATATCCACGGTTACGTCTTAGTATGTAGTAATATATTTTGGAAAGCTTGGCTCCTCCGGGTTCGTCTAAAGCCTCGTTTTGTCCAACGAAAAACGTCCAACAGCATGTATTTTCAGAAAATATACTTTTCGTCAATAAACTTGCAAAAATCATAACTTCTTCGTTATTAACTATTTTTAATCCGTTCTTTCGCCTACGGATTCGTTTTTGAAAGTATTTTCTAAAAATATTGCCAAAGTTTCCTTTATATTTACTGATTTTCCTGGATTTACAAAAATGGGACAGAATGTATAAATACTTGTTACAAATCCATTTTTCATGTTCAAAACTAGTTTCTACTTCAACCAAATCTCTTGCAAACACCACAAAGCTATACTAATCCTACCATACACCTTCTTAGGGTGCCATGGGTTCCTAATCACTACTAATCATGTTAATTTAACAAAGGAACACCTAAATCAAAATCTAGGGTTTGTATGTTCAAAAAGTTAACAAAAATAATGTGGTATAGCTAACTTGTACATGAAATTAAACATGAAAACCATAAGATACAAGTATTAATTTGATGAAATCATGAAAATAAATTTGATAACTCATTTTGAAATAATAGGTGATTAGATGATGAGAAATCTTGTGTTACTTGTGTTTTTGTTGCAAGAATCTTGATTAGAATGACAAAAGGAACAACTTTGTAGCTTTGATCTTTGAAAAATAATGGATTTTGGTTATGGATTGAAGTTGGGTCGTGGGTTAGAGAGAAAGAAGGAAGGAAGAAAACTTTTTTGATCTTAAAAAGGTGATGAATGATTTTGGTTTTAGTTTTTGATATTTAGTTTAGAGGTTTATTATTAAGATAATAGATAATTAAGTCATAAGGTTAAAAAAATGCATATGGAGTCTAGGGGTGGTCTTGTGGCCGGTTTTCAAAAGAGTAAGGGGTAGCAAAATGAGTTTTGATCACTTAGGAAATGTAGTGTAATATTAATTGTAGTTTAGTGTAAGTATTAGTTATAATCGGCTACCGGGTTTGCTAGAAATAAATATTAACGAAGTTAACCGGGACTTAATAAAGTCATAAAAATGTTAAAAATATGTTGGGTACAATTACTGAGTGTTCGGGTGATTATTGTTTAGTTTTCACGAAAACCGTCGTAATATTTATAAACTTACGTTATAAATAAAATAAATTTCCAAAATACTGGGTAAATGAATGTAATAACTTTTATAATGATATAATGGATATAAAAATATGTCGGGACCATTGTGGGAATATTTAAATATATTCGTCGTGTTTATTAACCGTGTGTTAACGTTTATTTATAAATAATTATACGTAAACGTTAAATATATCAAATATATAAATTTGAAAATCCTAAGAGTGGTATAACATGAAAATGCTGTTATGATGATATGCAGACTGTCTCTAGTCCGTATGCAATGTCCTTACTGATAATGAAATGAATTCGCACCTAAACCCATACAGTTACGCGAATTTTAATACCCGTAAACTAAATTTACGATGAAATGAGTAATGCAAGTGAATAGTGAAAACTTTTCCGGGAATGAATAGTGTTCAATGAATAGTAAAATTCTCAAATATTTCTCAGAATATCAAATTGACGTCGAAAATGATGAATAGTAAAACGATGAATAGTGTTTTGATGAATAGTGTTTTTCTAAAGTTTGAGAAATGACCTGAAATGGTGAGTTGTGACAAATACAATATCAGGTCTACTGGATGTGAGATACATGAGGGACCCAATAATACTTCGGTATTTGGTAGGGTCAACTGGAGTCCCATGTATATCAGCATCTAGTTTAGTAGAGTTGGCCATCGGTGTGTTCATAGTATCACTACTTTGCATACCAAGTTTCTTTAAAATCTCAAGAGCATATTTGGACTGATTTAGAAAAATTCCACGGGGTGATTGATGAACTTGTAGTCCTAGAAAGAATGTAAGTTCACCCATCATGGACATTTCAAAATTATCTGTCATTAATTTTGCAAAATCCATTGAGTAATTTTTGTTGGTTGAAGCAAAAATAATGTCATCGACATAAATTTGAACGATTAATAAGTCCATCTCGTATGTTTTTGTAAATAGTGTTGGATCCACCTAGCCTACAGTAAAATCATTAGCCAACAGGAATTTAGAAAACTTGTCATACCACGCCCTGGGGATTGCTTAAGACCGTAGAGAGACTTCTTAAGCTTGTAGACATGATTGAGACGTTCTGGATCAACGAATCCTTCAGGTTGACTGACATAAACCACTTCTCGGAGTTGACCGTTCAGAAAAGCCGTTTTCACGTCCATTTGGTAAACAATCATATTCCGATGAGCAGCAAATGCTAAGAATATCCGTACAGCTTCAAGTCTAGCTACAGGAGCAAATGATTCTTCAAAATCGATACCTTCTTCTTGAGAGTAACCTTTTGCTACCAAGCGTGATTTGTTGCGTATGACTGTGCCTTCTGCATCCAGTTTGTTTTTCCAGATCCATTTTAAACCAATGACGATGATGCCTTCAGGTTTTTCAACCAATTCCCATACTTCTAATCTTTGAAAGGTTTCGAATTCTTCTTGCATAGACTCAATCCAGTTTTCATAAGTCATTGCTTCCTTGACGTTTTTAGGTACGGTTTCACAAACTGTGAGTGCATAAATGCAAGTTTCACCGTCTGTGTGAAGGCGTTGTCTTGTCATGATGCGTGCATCTGGATGGCCAATAATTTGAACTAAGGGGTGATCTCTAGTCCATTTGTGTGTCGAAGGATGAAGTTGATAAGAATCTCGCAAGTGAGCAGGACCCAAATTGCGTGTAGATGACTCAGCAATGTCGGGGACAGGTTGAGCATACGCAAATGGGTTAATGAATGGTTCTGGGTCATGCTCTGCGGTTTATGGAACTGATAAAGGTATGGAGTCTCCAGCTGATTGTAGTGAGTTGGACCCGGTTTGTTCTATTGTTGTAAGTGATATGACTGGAGGACCGTCTCTTCCAACAGTAGTTGTTGTTTGTTGAGGTGTATCAGGTACTTGATGTTGATCAAGGTGTGCAGCTGAATTTGGTGTGGCCTCAGATGGACGGTTAACAGGCGTATCATCAAACAATGGAGCAAACAAGGTTTCCACTTCTTTACGAGAAAGTGACACTGGTTCAGCCGAAGAGACCGGAAAGTTAAGACGGTTGGTTGCAGGTCCTAATCCGTGTTGCTCATAAGCCATTTGAGTGAGTTCATCGAAATTAGCGTGAATAGTTTCTTGAATTTCTCGAGTGCGACGATTCCATATCCGATAGCCTTTTGAATTTTCACAGTATCCTATGAATACTCCAATGTCAGCCTTTGCTTTAAGTTTACCTAGATCATCACAATCATTGACTGGGTAGCATAAAGCTCTGAATACATGAAAGTGACTGATGTTTGGTTTCCTTTTGTGAACAATCTGATATGGGGTTTTGTTATGGCGTTTTATGATCATGCAACAGTTTTGAGTGTAACAGGCGGTTGAAACAGCTTCTGCCCATAAGTAATCTGGTAATTGAGCATTGATTAACATCGTTCGAGCAGCTTCCACTAGCGTTCTGTTGTGTCTTTCGACTACTCCATTCTGTTCGGGAGTGCGTGGAATAGATGTTTGATGTTCAATTCCCACTTTCTCAAAATACGACCTTAGAGTCTGATTCTTAAATTCTGTACCATTGTCAGTTCTTACTATTATGACTGTGTTGCGTAGCCGAACTTGTATTTTGGTGAGAAAGGTGATGATCATTTGAGGAGCTTGATCTTTACTTCGAAGAAAATAAACCCAAGTCCAGGGAGAGTAATCATCAACAATTACTAAAATGTAGCGTTTACCATTGATTGTTTGAACACGAATCGGACCACACAAATCCATATGAAGCAATTGTAAAACATGATTAGTACTGTGTTCAGGTTTTGAGGGAAAATGAGCACGAGTACTTTTTCCTTGTTCACAGGCTGGACATAGATGATCTTTGGCATAACGGAATCTTGGAAAGCCTTCAACTAATTTGTGACGAGCGAGATCAGTCATCGTTTTGAAATTCAAATGAGAAAGGCGTTTGTGCCATAACCAAGATTTAGTTGATTCAGCTTTGGATAGAAGACAAATTGGAGATGAAGCGATCATGTCTGACATTGAAATAGTGTAAAGATTAGTGCCACGTTTGCCAGACATCAAATCATTGCCTTGTAGATCACGAACAAAACAGGTTTTCTCGCGAAATGCTACTTCTAAATCTCCATCACAAAATTGACCGACAGAAAAGAGGTTGTGACCCAAGCCTTCAACATAATAAACTCTGCTAATTTCAATGTTCCCATGCATGTAGTCTTCGTAACCCATGATTAAAGCGTATTGATCATTCCCGAATCTGACAGTTCCAATAAACTTTGAGACAAAGTTTTTTAACAGTTTGAGATTGCCTGTCATATGTCGGGTGCAACCGCTATCAACAATCCAGAGAACGATATGAACCACCTGCATCAAAAGAAGATGACAGAGATGGAACAGAAGAAAGGGTGGAACCCGAGGAAATTGTGGGTTCCTGTTGGTTAGAAACACAAATATTTAACAATTTAGGAATCCATTTAAAATTTCGTTTTTATTGTAACCAACATTGCCAGTTCCAACTAGTTTTTGCTTTGTTTTTAGTGAAGGCACTAGCTTTTGGCGTGTTCCTAGAATTGTTGATTGCTGCTTTTCGGTTGACTACAACATTATTTGAAACTGTAGTAGGCGTTTTTCTTAAGGTAGACTTAGAGGCATTAGTGGACCTAGAAGAAGAGCCGGATCTACATTTCTTTTTACAGTGTAAGAGATGATTAGCTACACATTTGGTATGATCACCAGATAACACACTTTTACGACAAAACACACAAGATGCATTAATATTCAAAACATTAGAAGGTTCAGCATTCGTTACATTAAGATTTGGATTACAATTTGCCACATTAGAATCTAAATCAGATGCAACATGAGTTTTATTCGAGTTCCTAAGGTGAGCTTCTACTTCTTGCACTTCTAGTGTTCCAGTCTTACGTTGTGAAAGCCTAGTCTTTTTAGTCTTCTTAACGCTTTTTGGCTTTGGGCTTCTAACACTCTTAGGGGAAACTAGACCTGTGGAAGTGAAAGAACTAACGTTAGAACTCTTAGCATGCTTGCCCTTATCTGTTCTGTCTATTTGAAACATTCCTGGTGCTATCACAGTGGTGTCAATGAACTTTCCTTTTTGAAGTAGCTTAATTTTCTCTTTCAAATAAATGATGATGTGTTTTTTGTCCTGAATATCAGACTCAAGTAAACCATTGCAATAACGAATGTCATCGCGGTTTTGTTGCCATTCGGCGTTTTCAATTTTTAATTCCGCAATTTCATGTTTAAGTAGACGACATTTGTTTTTACGAGACTCAATCTTGGTATATAATTGCAATTCTGTTTCAATACTTTGAGCTTGACACCAATCAATCTTTTGTTTGAGTTGACAAATTTCGTTTGAAAGTTTGTTTATCACATCATCACTGTTTTGACGCAACGTTTCATATTGATGTTTCAATGTTTCATTTTGTGTCTTCACCGAAACAATTTCTGCACAGTATTCTGCAAAAACTTGAGCATTGCTGGAATAATAGAGTTCATTCATTAGAAAAGTATGAATATCAGCTTGAAGAAGTTGTTCCAAGAGTCGATCTGAATCTGTTTTTAAAAAACGGTTTTTGCGTTGTTGAACCAAAATTGCATTTTCATTAAGAGCGAAAATTTCTTTCATATCTTTAACTTCTTTTTGGAGTTCCTGTTCCCAACGAGTAGCACAATAACGTAAATTTTGAACTAAAGGCAGGATTTGTTTTTGAAAAATGTCTCGCTTTTCCCGCTCGTAAGCTGATTGAAAAGTAAGAATTTTAATTTGCGAATGATGTTCAATTTCGTTTTCCAAATTCTCGATGCCTTTCATGAATGTTTGAAAATAGTCTAAAACTTTACATCGTGTAGGTAATGGTGTCACATGACCAGAAGATGGTAATGGACCATTAACCTGTGCCACGGGTTTAACAGGAGCTCCATCAGAAGATGAAACATATGACTCAGTAACATACCATGATTTCTCAGTTATTTCTCTTGACGGAACAAAAGATTTAGAAATGTGAGGAGCTTTTGAGTAATCATATGGTTTGCAATATTCAACTTTACTCATTTTTGATCGACTCTTCTCTTCAAGTTCGTATTCTTCCTCAGTATCATGTACAATAACACGCACAACATTATTATCCATCAATTGGTCCATACTGTACAACTTAGGATTTGTTTTGAACGCAGTGCGAAGAAAAGAGGATCTGTAATCGCCGAGGCCAAAGCCTTTACCTGGTCTAGGTTTTAAAGAAAACTTTTAAATTGTCATTACAGATTCCCCATGTTTATAAACGATGTTTTGAAAAGCTTTAATTTGATTTTCGAGAGCGATATTATCATCAAGTAAAGAATTTTCTTTTTCTCGTTTTTGCATTTTATGTTCATAAAATTCCTGTTTGCAAGTTATCACCTCTTTTTGTGTTTTTGAAAGTTCCTGTTGGAGTTGAACAACTTGTTTTTGAAGATCATGTTTTTCATTTTCCAGTTTGGAAACCAATTTACCGTTTGACTCAACAATGTCATAAATTTGCTTTTGAAGATTTTGTTCTTTGACATATGATTCTTGAAATGACTTTTCAAAGCTTTGTTCACGATGAACGACATATTGAAAGTTTGAAAGTTGCTTTTTATAACATTCAATGTCCTTTTTTAAATTGGCATTTTCTTTCAAAACTTCAGTTTGCTCGTCCGTTATGTGATTAGAAAGAAGTTGATCATTAAGTTGTTTGGCCGTAACTGTACAGTCAGGAGCTGGATCAGAAGGAGGTTCATGTTGTTCACTAAAGTCATTTTCGTCTTGCTCAATAGGATCATCAAATGAGACGACAGTGTCATCATCAAATATAACAACTGTGTCTAATTGTTCATCCTCTTGAGAAGAGAAAAATGTTTCAGAAGGAACAACTTGCGCCTGATCTGATTCAGAAACAGAGGGTGATGCATTAAATTGTATGGAGCTTGTGGTTAGGTCATTTACCTGAGACAAGCCATCAGTGGAGAACACTGGACCTGAATCATTCAACTGATGTTCCTGCATGTTGGCCATAAGCATCACAGTTGCATTGGCTTCAAGATCTTCTATTTCATCATCGTTGTAAGCATTAGCAAAGAAACTATTCTCATGAGCATTGAAAGTTCCTTCCTTTTCATCTTTGAGAGTCATAAGTAATGCCTGCTTGTGAAACTGACTACCTTTTCTTGGGTGAGGGCATGCAGTTGCAATATGACCTTTTTCGTTGCAGTTGTAGCACCATATCGCATTCCTAGAGACTGTGTTGTTACTAGCAGCATTGTCATTACTTCACTGAGGAGCACCTGGATTGTTTCTGAATCCCCCATTGTTGTTGACTCTTTGTCCATACCCAGAATTTCCATTATACCCACCTGAACGTCCTGAATTACGATTCTGAATCTCAACTCGACCATCTTGAATGACAGCTTGGTTTCTTGTATTTGATGAAGAACGAAGACGGTTGTTTGTTTTGTTGGAGAATTTGCTAAAAGCACGAGCAACAAGAGCAAGTCCTTGATTCAACGTATTGACGTCATCATCATCATCTTCAATCTGATTAGAGTAATACATGCTATCATTGTTGTCATATGGAGCAAGTTGAGTAGAAGCGTGTTGAGAAGTAGGAGGTTGCTGGTGACTGAAATAATTCTGTTCCTGATCATAAGCATGATTAGACATCGGAGGATGTGAAGCAGGAGTTTGAGCAACGAGTTCAAGAGGATTAGAAGTAGGTGGTGATGTATATCCTCCTCGGGTGAGTTTGTCTTTTTCAACTTCAGACTCATAGTGCTTGAGATAGTCGTACAACAAACCATATGGATCTCTGTGAAGATTCTTAGCTTGTCGCACAAATGTCACATACTTTTGCCACTCAGGACCCAGACTACTAACAAACTTTGTATTGACAGCGATTCTTGGAAGAGGTATATCATGTCTCTTTAAATCATTGACGACATTAGTGAAACGATGAAAGTACGACTCAAGAGATTCCCCTGGTTCGATCATGATGTTAGTGTATTCCAAGTAAAGTTTAGATTCCATGTCTTCCTTGTTCAGTTGTGTGCCTTGCATCAGTAGATGGACGTGTTCCCACATAGCTTTTGCAGTTGTTTGAGCATCAACACTTCTGAATATGATATTTGGTATTCCTTGAAGTATGTAAGACATATCAGACTCATCTGCTTCACGATGGTGATTTTGTTCAGCAGTAAGTTGAGACTCATGAACACGCACAGCAGTTGGAGCTACTGGAGGATCAGCCTGTGGGTCACCGCCAACGTAGTTAACAGGCCAAGGAAATGGTCCTTCAAGGATAACTTGTTTCATGTACTTACCATTGGGTTTTTTGAGTTCAATAAACCTTAAGAATCGACTTGCCCATTGAACATAATTACCCGGTGTTAGCATTGGTGGGGTGTCAGGAGAGCCTGCTTCATGTCTGGATTGTTGAGTTGAAATGACTTCACACATCCTGTCAAACCAGTGAGTAGGTTTTGGTGGAAGTTGGCTTTGTTGTTGTGACATCGGATAAGATTGTTGTATCGGAACCATTTGTTGCATGAAGTTATGTTGTTGTGAGTAAACCGGTTGATGATAATATTGTGGTGATTGTTGATATTGTTGCTGTTGCTGATGATACTGTTGATACTGATGTTGCTGAGGATTGTTAAAGTTGTAGTACGGTGGTTGAGACATTATGAAACACTTGTGTGAAAAGATGGATCTTGTAGAAGGTATAGGTTTACCAAATCTCGAAAAATTTGCCCAAGTGTGTGATTGCGAAAAGATGCTCTTAAATAGATTGCGAAACTTTGTCACCAACCTTTGTGATTGCGAAATATGTAACTCAAGGATTTCGAAAGTTTGAGATTTCGAAAGAAAGTTTCTCGAAACTTAGTATATTTTCAAAAATCTTAGAGATTTCGAAAAAAAAAAAAAACCAAAGAAGTTTTTGAAAACTTTGTGATTTCGAAAATAAGTGAAATTTTCGAGAACACAAAAAACACTTTCGAAATTATACAATTTCGAAGGTTAACCAAAAGTCGAAGTACTTTTCTTCCTTATACAAGAGAGAAAAGACTGAGTCCGCAATTCGTAAGGCGATTAGAGGCACTAGAACACGATCTCGAAACTTGGTCAATAAGGTGTTTTCGAAATTATGCAAAACTTTGTTTTTCAAGGAAAGCAATCCAAAAACGAGTTTTTAATGCAAGATTTTTGTACTTCAAGTTGTAAAATGATGAAATCTTGAAGAAAGCTATAAACTTGACAAACTTTTTCAAAAATTTAACAAATTTCGAAAAAGGTACAAAAAATCCAACTCGTGATTTTGATGAAAAGATTGATACTTTTGTGTTTGAAATGATTTGTAGCACAAATTTGTAAGCAAATATGTGATAAAAACCAAAAGAACAAACAAGAAAGTACAAATTTTGACACAAAATAACGATTTAAAAAAAACGGTTTGAGGATAGATTTCAAAGAAGCAAAACAATAACTACACCTTCATATGGCGAATGATACCACTTGTTAGGTCACCATATTGATTTCACACAAACAAGAATGAGATATATAAGGATGGGATGAATATTTGAATGAGAGAAATGTAATTGCAAGAGTTTCCTTTAGATTTCAAATAAACAACCAAGTTTTACAATGGCCTAAGACTGGTATATATAGGTGAGGAGCTAGGGCAACACTCCTAGTCCTTCCCTTCATGGATTTCATATGGGCTTCTAAGCCCATGGACATAATATCTTAAGCCTAGTAAACTTATAACATAACATAAATGAAAGTAACTAATAACTTAAGCAACCTATTATTACAAATGACCGAGACTTGATAAAATAGTAAAACTTTGATCCCAACATTCTTTATTTCATAGTATGACGGTGGGATTTTGTATCCTAGAACGGGCGGGAAGCATTCACGTAGAAATTTTAGTGTTTCGTAAAATGTGGTGTCACTCATTTTACCTTTGACCTTAATGTTCGTAAACTTTGCCATAAAGTCCAATGAAGACATCCATGTACAGCCTGGGTATAGTGGGTCGTTAGCAGTGGCAAGTAATGCTTCAAACTCGTTACATTGAGGAAGTGTTGTTGCTTGAGTTGGCTCGTTACTTGTCTCGCCAATATTTTCTTGAGTTAGCTCATTCGGACACATATCATGAAGGAAATCAGCCATGTCACTCGTCCCGGGATGATTTGTGTTAGGTACCACTGTTCGGGTATCCGGTTCACCGTGATTATACCATTTCGTATAACTTTGGTCCCAACCATTTGAGTGTATGTGATTAAACAAATCTTCGTACTTTATCCAACCATTGTTATAACAATGAGCACATGGATACCTTACATTCCCATCAATATTCACAAAAGACTTGGAATACTCGCAAAAAGCTTTAAGACCTTTTAAAAATTATATGCTAGCACGAGATAATGAGACCCAACTCTTATCAATTGGCATAACTGCGTTTTAATTATGCAACAAAAAATTATATAGAATTAAACATGTTCACGAGTTGTGCGTTTTAATGATGCAACAAATAATGACATAGGTTTAAGTTGAAAAGCCATAAACACATATATAAAGGTGGAATTATGAGTTGTGCATTTTGTTCACCTAATCCAACTTTGGAAGGCAATCCTAACCCACTCTTTGAATGTTTCGTCTCATATATGAATGCGAATAACTGAATTTACTATTTGAGAAAATTTCGGCAGCATTTCCCCTCAACTCCCCAAATATGTGCATTAAAGACATATTCGTAGGAGTAAAGGGGAAACATTGTCGAAATTTTCACAAATAGTAAATCAATTATACGCATTTATATCCTAAATGAGACAAAACATTCAAAAAGCAGTCCCAAACAAGGGACTTTCCGAAATTAATTTCTAATAAATTAATTTCGGACGGTGTAACACCCCCAATTCATGGATGCAGCGGAATTCAAACTGGGTGTTACTCGACGGCACAATAGTCACAATAATAGAAAACGAACTCCAATTGAGTCGTTTTAAAAGATTTATCATTCAAATTGTATAAATATCAGAGATTTATAAAATGAGGTCCCAAATGGTTCCATGTTTACAATGTATAATAAATGAGTTTTTGAATGATAATAAAATTTATAGCCCTCTTGAGTATCCGTGCCCTTCCGTGCCATCCTTGATCGTCATGAACCTGAAATACATGCTTGAGAGGTCAACACAAAGGTTGAGTGATATTCATAGAGTTTGTTTAATCGTTTGAACACAATATGTTGGTAGTGTGAGCTGTAGACTCACACCAATGTTTGGAAACAAAACAGGTAGGCTACGTTATTATATGCCAATAAAATGTATTATACACTAAGCTTATGACACCAAAACGTTAACGTGTACCAATATCGATCGGCAGATTTATCCCGGTAGGTACTTTGCTAACATACCTAAATCTCAAATATTAATGCATTTGTTTGAACTTAGTCAATACAAATGGGATTCGTCAATCCCAATAGGCCTATTCACAATATTTGCACTCACTATTGCTAGTGATTAAATGGTTCATAATAAGGGATCTCGGTTTAGCAAGGTTGGTACTTAGTGATAATAAAACAATCAGGCAAGCATACAATTTAAAAACATTGTGCTCGGTTAAAATAGCATGTATTCCCCCCAAGGGTTTGTAAAACAATTAAGTAATGGAAAATGGGGCTATGAACTCACCTTAAGTAAGATAGCAAGTAATGAATGTAACGGTTGAATCGTGAAGGTTTCTACGAGCAACCTATAATCGAATGTTGCGACTTAGGTTCGGAGTAAAGAATATGTAGTAGTGCCTATATATATATCTTGCATTTAGTCCATGATGTGGTATGATGTATAATGTAAGTCTTTGAAAGAAAAGATTCATGAAACATGTATGTTTTGTATATCGTTTACTACCGTTCGGGCCGACATAATTCAGAAGTCATGTTAGTAAGCGTTCGAGGAGCCAGGACACTTTAACTCGTAAATCCACAACTCAACTCGACGGCTTACATAATGAACTCCTCACATGAGGCTCCCTACTATTGTAGTAGTTGATGAAATATATAGATATAAGTTTTGATCCGAAAGGTTACATGTCCGATATTTGAATTAACTTAGGAAAGTTTATTTGTACATGAAGATTGTTATTAGGGATAGTTTCATAAGTCTTGAATGACCATTTTCTCTTGGTAATATCTCATGGTTTCCTTTTAAGTGAAGTAGATCCAAATTGCTTGTTCATGTTATCGCCTAATTCATTGTTTCATGTTTACGCCTATGTAAGTTGTTATGGTCATTTCGTCATGGCCTAGCCATGACCTTTGGTCCTTGTTCCAAGGTCATGAGACACAACCTTGGCTCTAGCCATGGTTGTGGTCTTGATTATAGGTCATAAGACCTCTTGTTCCTTTTAAAGTATAACCATAATCTAGTGACTTTCGCCTAAAAATGGGCTGTTTAGAATTTGAAGAATTTTATCACTCGGAAAGCGTTTTTAGGGCTCGAGCTTCTTTGTTCCTGAACGAAAACGTCGTTCCGGACAACTTTCATGTTTTAACTTTTTGATGAATCGGACCAGAAGTGGGACTTTCAAAAAGTCAGAATGCGATTCAGTAAGGTTTAGGCAGTTTTGCCGGAAATTTTTGGTAACTTCAAATGGGCGTAACTTTTGACTCGTATACTCGTTTTAGGTGGTTCAAATTGCTATGGTTTCCTTGTTAAGTCCTCTACTGTAATATTTAATGATCCAATATCATAATTTTACCATTTTGGTCGTGGTTTTCCAAGAAAGTCACTAGTTTACTTGTTTGAATAACATAAGTTACATATATGTATCAATACTTGTTTTACTCACTTTTATACATCATGGACATGAATACAAGACATAATATAGCAAGAATAACATGTAAATGATATGAACATGATAAATTAACAAGAAGCATGTTAGGTTTAGGCTTACAACTTTTGGCTTTCTAATAAAGAAAGGAAGTAACAAGTAAGGAAATGGACTTTGATAGACTTGCTTCAACCCTTTGCAATCTTTGATAAACCAAGGTTATTTGAAGATTATAACGACGCCTTCTTGAAGTCCAAAGCTATTTGAAGATTATAACGACGTCTTTTTGGAGACTTTAAAGTTATAACAACTTTTCTTAGAAAATTTCCAAGATTGAAGATCAAACACTAGTTTTCTTTCAAAAACTAGTTAACTTTCTTACAAAATATAAGAAAAGTGCCTT
Organism: Artemisia argyi; assembly: GCA_030686995.1. Lineage (NCBI taxonomy): Eukaryota > Viridiplantae > Streptophyta > Magnoliopsida > Asterales > Asteraceae > Artemisia > Artemisia argyi. The sequence continues at coordinate 8,730,772 of CM060705.1, forward strand.
AGGTTTTAGGACTTGAAGGTTATAAGAAGGTGTGGTGCAAGATTTATATGTGTTTTAGCTTTGTATTTATAGGGTAGGAAAAATAGTTAACCATATATTGGGTTAGAATTTAACCATGGTTAGTTTAAGACACTTGTAACTATCCTAGAGATCAATGGTCAAGATTTAACCACCCATGGTGACTCCCCCCCCCCCACATTGGCGGTTTGGAATGGGATAAGGTGACTAGATGATGACTCTTGGTGTTTGGATGATAATATCCTAAGTATGTAGCTAGTTTTGACTCCGTAAATCGCTAACCGTAAATGATTAAGCCTCAAAACGTAAAACCGGGTATCGTAAAAATATGAAACTTGAAAGTATTGTTAAACATGTCAATATAGTCCGTAATAAAATATAAAATGAGTGGTAGGATCTATCGGGTGCTAAAACCCTGCTAAAAACTAGAAACACGGGTCTAAAACGCGCAATTCGCGTAAAACGCTGAACTGAAAAACGTAAAATTCCGAAACTTTTGGAATTGTCCTAAAATGAGAGAAAATCATATTTCTATTGTTTATAATGTTTTATGGATATATCGGGATGCTGGAAGGACGTTTAAACCTAAAAGTAAATCTCGGACACGGCTTTGTGATTTTTGCAGAAATGATCCGACGAGCGTCAAACTCTCGGATTATCGTTAAAATAGTTTAACTTACGAGAATATGAAATAAAAATTTCTGAGATGAATAGTGAAAAGTGAATAGTAAAAAGTGAATAGTAAAAAGTGAATAGTAAAATTTTTCCGGGAATGGTAATTATCCTGAAAATGCGAATTGTTACAGTCTCTACCCCTTACGGGGAACTTCGTCCCGAAGTTCTATGTGTGTCATATGTTGGAGTGGTATCGATGAAAAGGTGTGGTTACTTATAAGGACTAAAGTCTGGGATTACCGGTGATGTAATTTGATTTGTCATTTCAGTGTATGGTGTAGGATGAGGCTTACTTTTATGTAGGAAAGGTATGGTAATAGTCGAATATCAAAGGAAATTAATATAGCAGTCGTATATTAATAGGAATTGAGATAGTAATTGCAATCATAGCCTAGTAGGTAATCGGTTGTTGTACTTAGTGTTTATTGACTTCATACTTATGTTATTTCGGATACAAATAAGTCCACTTATTTATAATTCTTTATTTACATAGAGAGGCATCCCAAACAATGTAAATACGGAAATATAAACTTATGGTTCGGTGATTTACAATTTATTTATTTAAATGAAAAGGCATCCCAATCCATTCAAATAATTACAAATCATCCTACTTAAGAATTCCCAACACAACATTCACAATTAGTCGGTGAGTTACAAGGTAGTGTATTACGAGATGATACTGGTGTTCCAAAAGTACAAGATGAATATTCAATCTTGTAAAGCTGGTGAGGGTGTTTGTGGTGTAACTAAGGATGATTTGAGCTTTAAAAGTGCATCAAGATCAGAAAGTGAGCTTGAGGGATTAAGGGTTGTGAAGATGATGATGGTGAGAAGGTTAAGAAGGTTTGTGTTCTTCATTTTGGTATGTTGAGATTTAGTGGTTTGTTATGAAAGTTGGAAATGAAGGCATGATATTGATTTATAGGGTGGTATCAACGAAGTGATTTTTCTAAGATGGTGGTAAAATATCTTGGAGTAACATGATGTGAAACAATAAAGTGATAACAAAATAGCTTGAAGTAAAATTTGTTGAATGGTTTATAAGATAACTGAGTAAATCTTATAGAATGGTAATAGTCTACTAAACAATCAAATTGGTTTAGAGATAGAAAGTACAATAGATGAGAATTTTCACAAAGAGTTGTTCATTGAACATCAAATATTCTTAAGTCATAAAACTCTCATTACTAGGGATGACATACACGTAGTACAACATAGTGCATAAATAAATATGACTGCTAAGTTTTAAACTTCATTGTTCTGCAGTGTTGTTGAGATTCTGATAAGCTTCTTCTTCTCTTATCATATATGCTTTCCATTGGATGAGCCATGGTTGTGAAGGTAATGTTGTGATATGTTGATGAACAAAAGTGCTTAGTGTATGCTTAATGTTAATACTCTTAGGTATAGATGTTGAGTTTGCTTTAAAAATCTTAAGAGATTTTAAAAGTTTATGATGGAATGGTATCCTTAGGACCTAAACAGGATAGTACTTCTACAGGATGAAAAGAATAATTGATAACTATCCCAAGATAGTAGTTCGGATTATCTCATAAATGAAAATTTCAAGAATGAATTTAGATCATACAAATAAGGTGTTAAGATTTCGATGAGTGGTAAGACACTATCGTGTCTCTAGATTGTTTTAATGTATTCTGGTGGTTTATCGTGTTCATGTAGGAAATCAATCTAAACATAACCCTAGTACAACTATTCTCAGTATTTGAAAATTTTAAGTCGAATATAGTTAGTCAGACTATATTCCACTGTCCCTAGGTTAAATATAGGTGACTAGTCTATATTTAGCCAAGGTTCGATAAAATTTTCAAATACCTAAACTAGGTATACTTTTGATATGTCCATTGCTTTCGGGAAACTGTCCACTAAACAAAGGCGATGTCAACCCTTAAGTTGCAAGTCCCGTCCATACAAGACTTGTAACGTATGTTTTCATATTCCATTGCATAGAAGATAGTAAGGGTAGGTACGTGTGGAAAGGAAGTTTTAAGTAGTTCTAAAATAGAACATACTTGGCCAGGATCACGAACTTTTAATAATGAAGGTTTCAGAAGAAAACTTTGATGAATGTAGGGCTGAACTTCAGCTTTTGTAGGTGATGGATTTGTTTGTCCTTTAAAAATCTCATATTTCTATTTAGAAATCGATAGGTTGTGACGGGTTTTTGATATCATATGAAATGATATTGATGATGTGATGGAATAATTCTAGAGACCATTGCTCAAAACACAATGTCTCGGAAGTAGGTTAGACCATTGTGCAATTCACAATGTCTGGGAAGTAGGTTAGGCCATTGTATGACTCAAAACATTTGAGAAATGATTAAGACCATTGTATCATACAATGTCTTGGAAAATGAATGAGACCATTGTATCTCACAATGTCTTGGAAAATGAATGAGGTCATTGTATCTCACAATGTCTTGAAAAGTGAATGAGACCATTGTATCTCACAATGTCTTGGACAAAAATGTTGGAGTAGGAACATGATTGGGAGAATGTGATTGTGTCGAAATGCCCTAGAATAGGCATACACAGATATGTTTAATCCATTGTTTAGATAAATGATTGAAAATAAACCGAGTTTATATATCAATATACTAATGCTTACGGGGAAATGCTCAATTATGTTTAGGGTACATATATCAATATGCAATTATGTTTGTGTAGCACAAAATGTCTACGGGGAAATGCTCAAAAGGGGTATATATGAATATACTAATATGTTTGTGTAGCATAACATGCTTACTAAGTCCATAATCGTCTGGAGGATGGAAGACACGGAGAGCGGAAGGCTATAAAAATGATTTTGCTTGTAGTTGTAGTTATAGTTTAGGTCTCAATTAGACCCGTTTCTCTATAACCTGGCTCTGATACCAATCTGTAACACCCCCAATTCATGGATGCAGCGGAATTCAAACTGGGTGTTACTCGACGGCACAATAGTCACAATAATAGAAAACGAACTCCAATTGAGTCGTTTTAAAAGATTTATCATTCAAATTGTATAAATATCAGAGATTTATAAAATGAGGTCCCAAATGGTTCCATGTTTACAATGTATAATAAATGAGTTTTTGAATGATAATAAAATTTATAGCCCTCTTGAGTATCCGTGCCCTTCCGTGCCATCCTTGATCGTCATGAACCTGAAATACATGCTTGAGAGGTCAACACAAAGGTTGAGTGATATTCATAGAGTTTGTTTAATCGTTTGAACACAATATGTTGGTAGTGTGAGCTGTAGACTCACACCAATGTTTGGAAACAAAACAGGTAGGCTACGTTATTATATGCCAATAAAATGTATTATACACTAAGCTTATGACACCAAAACGTTAACGTGTACCAATATCGATCGGCAGATTTATCCCGGTAGGTACTTTGCTAACATACCTAAATCTCAAATATTAATGCATTTGTTTGAACTTAGTCAATACAAATGGGATTCGTCAATCCCAATAGGCCTATTCACAATATTTGCACTCACTATTGCTAGTGATTAAATGGTTCATAATAAGGGATCTCGGTTTAGCAAGGTTGGTACTTAGTGATAATAAAACAATCAGGCAAGCATACAATTTAAAAACATTGTGCTCGGTTAAAATAGCATGTATTCCCCCCAAGGGTTTGTAAAACAATTAAGTAATGGAAAATGGGGCTATGAACTCACCTTAAGTAAGATAGCAAGTAATGAATGTAACGGTTGAATCGTGAAGGTTTCTACGAGCAACCTATAATCGAATGTTGCGACTTAGGTTCGGAGTAAAGAATATGTAGTAGTGCCTATATATATATCTTGCATTTAGTCCATGATGTGGTATGATGTATAATGTAAGTCTTTGAAAGAAAAGATTCATGAAACATGTATGTTTTGTATATCGTTTACTACCGTTCGGGCCGACATAATTCAGAAGTCATGTTAGTAAGCGTTCGAGGAGCCAGGACACTTTAACTCGTAAATCCACAACTCAACTCGACGGCTTACATAATGAACTCCTCACATGAGGCTCCCTACTATTGTAGTAGTTGATGAAATATATAGATATAAGTTTTGATCCGAAAGGTTACATGTCCGATATTTGAATAAACTTAGGAAAGTTTATTTGTACATGAAGATTGTTATTAGGGATAGTTTCATAAGTCTTGAATGACCATTTTCTCTTGGTAATATCTCATGGTTTCCTTTTAAGTGAAGTAGATCCAAATTGCTTGTTCATGTTATCGCCTAATTCATTGTTTCATGTTTACGCCTATGTAAGTTGTTATGGTCATTTCGTCATGGCCTAGCCATGACCTTTGGTCCTTGTTCCAAGGTCATGAGACACAACCTTGGCTCTAGCCATGGTTGTGGTCTTGATTATAGGTCATAAGACCTCTTGTTCCTTTTAAAGTATAACCATAATCTAGTGACTTTCGCCTAAAAATGGGCTGTTTAGAATTTGAAGAATTTTATCACTCGGAAAGCGTTTTTAGGGCTCGAGCTTCTTTGTTCCTGAACGAAAACATCGTTCCGGACAACTTTCATGTTTTAACTTTTTGATGAATCGGACCAGAAGTGGGACTTTCAAAAAGTCAGAATGCGATTCAGTAAGGTTTAGGCAGTTTTGCCGGAAATCTTTGGTAACTTCAAATGGGCGTAACTTTTGACTCGTATACTCGTTTTAGGTGGTTCAAATTGCTATGGTTTCCTTGTTAAGTCCTCTACTGTAATATGTAATGATCCAATATCATAATTTTACCATTTTGGTCGTGGTTTTCCAAGAAAGTCACTAGTTTACTTGTTTGAATAACATAAGTTACATATATGTATCAATACTTGTTTTACTCACTTTTATACATCATGGACATGAATACAAGACATAATATAGCAAGAATAACATGTAAATGATATGAACATGATAAATTAACAAGAAGCATGTTAGGTTTAGGCTTACAACTTTTGGCTTTCTAATAAAGAAAGGAAGTAACAAGTAAGGAAATGGACTTTGATAGACTTGCTTCAACCCTTTGCAATCTTTGATAAACCAAGGTTATTTGAAGATTATAACGACGCCTTCTTGAAGTCCAAAGCTATTTGAAGATTATAACGACGTCTTTTTGGAGACTTTAAAGTTATAACAACTTTTCTTAGAAAATTTCCAAGATTGAAGATCAAACACTAGTTTTCTTTCAAAAACTAGTTAACTTTCTTACAAAATATAAGAAAAGTGCCTTAGGTTTTAGGACTTGAAGGTTATAAGAAGGTGTGGTGCAAGATTTATATGTGTTTTAGCTTTGTATTTATAGGGTAGGAAAAATAGTTAACCGTATATTGGGTTAGAATTTAACCATGGTTAGTTTAAGACACTTGTAACTATCCTAGAGATCAATGGTCAAGATTTAACCACCCATGGTGACTCCCCCCCCCCCCCCCCCCCCCCACATTGGCGGTTTGGAATGGGATAAGGTGACTAGATGATGACTCTTGGTGTTTGGATGATAATATCCTAAGTATGTAGCTAGTTTTGACTCCGTAAATCGCTAACCGTAAATGATTAAGCCTCAAAACGTAAAACCGGGTATCGTAAAAATATGAAACTTGAAAGTATTGTTAAACATGTCAATATAGTCCGTAATAAAATATAAAATGAGTGGTAGGATCTATCGGGTGCTAAAACCCTGCTAAAAACTGGAAACACGGGTCTAAAACGCGCAATTCGCGTAAAACGCTGAACTGAAAAACGTAAAATTCCGAAACTTTTGGAATTGTCCTAAAATGAGAGAAAATCATATTTCTATTGTTTATAATGTTTTATGGATATATCGGGATGCTGGAAGGACGTTTAAACCTAAAAGTAAATCTCGGACACGGCTTTGTGATTTTTGCAGAAATGATCCGACGAGCGTCAAACTCTCGGATTATCGTTAAAATAGTTTAACTTACGAGAATATGAAATAAAAATTTCTGAGATGAATAGTGAAAAGTGAATAGTAAAAAGTGAATAGTAAAATTTTTCCGGGAATGGTAATTATCCTGAAAATGCGAATTGTTACAGACGGGTTTTCTATGGGATGATTAACTTCGGATGGGGACTTTCCGAAATTAATAACTAAAGTCCTATAATCATTTACAATATATGAAACGATCAAATACCATATAGTACTAACATATTCACATTGTCAATTCCGGCTTATATATCATAAGACTGAATTTTCTGGCTTATTTGGAGACTTGTGAGCTTATATAAGTTTATTATATCATAATATGCTTATATCAGCCCACAAGTCTCTGAATAAGCCGGAAAATTGAAGCTTATTAAATATAAGCCGAAATCAAATAAGCTCATAAGCCCATGTATAAGCGTTCATAAGCTCATAATTATCAATTTATAAACAAAAATAACAACAATCATAAAACACATTGCAAAAATTAATAAAAACTACACGTCACAACCACATGATTGTTTACCTATAAGGCCTTAATGTTCAGAAGGCTTCAAAAGACAAATGGACACTATCACAACCACATTATCCAACTACAAACTACACGTCAGTATCAATCCATTTTTTAGAACAATCACATTTCCAAAATCACAACTAATTGATACTAACAAGCTTTTACAGATTAAAGGTTCAGGGTCTCAACGCAAATCAAACAATAGAAATTTTTAGAATTCTCCTACACGCGTAACATCTAGCCCTCCCTCATATACCCTATTTCTACTGCCTCACTCCCACATATATGGCTACTCTTAGCATATACCCTATATCTACAGCCTCAATTTACTGCCTCAATCTTAGCATTCAAATTTCAACAATACAAACGGCCAAAAAAAACACGTACTGAATATGGCTGTTGTCGGTTGTGGTCTCGACAGCAAGTGGTCTCGGTCTCAACAGGGAGCTAAAAAATATATACAAACACAAATTAATGAATATAAACTTTCGGCGGCGACATGTCCCCGGTACAAACATAAACAAAAAAAAAATTAAACACAAATAATCACTATAAACCTGTGGTCTCGGCTATGGTTCTCGGCTTCGGGTCTCCGCTTCCCTCAGCAGCAACTATACCCAAAAAAAATTAACAAAAAATTTAAAAAAATAACAAAAAACATAATAAACATTGCAAAAATTAACACAAATTGCAAAAATTAACGCATATAAAAAAACTTGACAAAAACTAACATATAAAAAAAATTAACAAAAATCATGAAATTAACAAAAATTATTACCTGGGTCTTCTAAACGAGAGGGATAAAGGAAGAAATGAGATGAGAAAAAGAAAGAATTAATCAATCAGAGGTTTTGAGGAAAGAATTAATCAATCAGAGGGGAGAATTAACGTGCACAGTGGTGCGAGTGTGGGTTGCGGTGGTGGAGATGGTGGTACGGTGAAGTAGTGGTGGTGCTTTGGTGGTGAATAGTGGTGGTGGAGTAGTGGTGGTGTGGTGGATGCTGAAAAACGAGAGGAAGCAAGAAGTAGATATGGGGTTTTTTTTACAAGTGTTTCCCAGATCTGTGTTAATAATTGGGGTGAGTTTGGTTATTACATTCCGCTAAAAGAAATTTTGTCATTTAGCCAAAACTTTTGGCGGGGACATGTCCCTGCTAAAAGTTTTTATCAGTCGCCAAAAAGTTTGGCTGGTTAAAGTAAATGCGGGGTGGGAAATACAAAATAAATCGTGAAAACTATTAGCGGGGACATGTCCCCGCTAAAAGGTACTTTACAAAAAGAATAACTTTTTATCATTTTGATTAACTTAAGTAATTATTTTTAATTACTAATAAAAAAGAACTTGTAAATCACTAATAAAAAAAACTTTGACATTATTTTTAAGTTTTGAAACTCGGGTCGACCCGGCCGGGTTAACCGGTTCAACTGGACCCGGCCGGGTTTACATCACTTTTTAAAATTATTTATGTCACTTTTTAAAATAATTTAAATCATTTTAATTAAGTTAAGTCAATATTAAATCTTTTAATTTTAATTAAATTTTTTAAAAATCATCTTTAATTAACTTAAGACTTTTTACAATTATTTACATTACTTTTTAAATCATTTAAAATTATTTTTGATAGGTCCTTGGTTAGTGTGTAAAATTATTTCTCACCTCCCTTACTCGTTATCATTAGTTTTCCTGCAAGATTACTCACATCACCTCGTTATCATTCGTTTAACACGAGATGTTAAACGAATGAGTCGAGATGATATGGTTATACACAAGATGTTAAATGAATGAGTCGAGATGATATGGTTATACACGAGATGTTAAACAAATGAGTCGAGATAATATGGTTATACACAAGATGTTAAACGAATGAGTCGAGATGATATGTTTATACACAAGATGTTAAATGAATGAATCGAGATGATATGGTTATACATGAGATGATAAACGAACGAGCCGAGATGATGTGGTAATACACGAGATGATAAACGAACGAGCTGATATGATATGGTTATACACGAGATGTTAAACGAACGAGTTAAGATGATGTGGTATTACACGAGATGTTAAACGAATGAGCCGAGTTGATGTGGTAATACACGAGATGTTAAACGAACGAGCCGAGATGATCTGGTATTACACGAGATGTTAAACGAACGAGCCGAGATGATGTGGTATTACACGAGATGTTAAACGAACGAGCCGAGATGATGTGGTATTACATGAGATGTTAAATGAACGAGTCAAGATGATATGGTTATACACGAGAAGTTAAACGAATGAGTCGAGATGATATGGTTATACACAAGAAGTTAAACGAATGAGTCGAGATGATATGGTTATACACGAGATGTTAAACGAATGAGTCGAGATGACATGGTTATACACGAGATGTTAAATGAATGAGTCGAGATGATATGGTTATACACGAGATGTTAAACGAATGAGTCGAGATGATATGGTTATACACGAGAAGTTAAACGAATGAGTCGAGATGATATGGTTATACACGAGATGTTGAACGAATGAGTCAAGATGATATGGTTATACACGAGATGTTAAACGAATGAGTCAAGATGATATGGTTATACACGAGAAGTTAAACTAATGAGTCAAGATGATATGGTTATACACGAGATGTTAAACGAATGAGTCGAGATGATATGGTTATACACGAGATGTTAAATGAATGAGTCGAGATGATATGGTTATACACGAGATGTTAAACGAATGAGTCGAGATGATATGGTTATACACGAGATGTTAAACAAATGAGTCGAGATGGTATGGTTATACACGAGAAGTTATACAAGAATAAGTCTATTTCCCACCAGATTTGCTCTTATATAAACACACACACACACACACACACACACACACACACTCATCTCACTATTATAAACACACACACTCATCTCACTATCTCTCTCTCTCTCTAGCAGTTTTCATTTTCCGGCGACACCAGCAGTTTTCGGCCACCAGAATCTTTTTCCGGCCACCACCTTTCATCACCTCAACTTGTAGATCGGGCCACCTCGGTCACAATTCCACCACACATGCGACTCACAACCACAAACACACACTGTTATCATGAAGATGGCGGAATTTGAAGCTTTTGCTTGTCCTTGTGGACGTGGAGGCGTAATTCTGCGAGAATCGCATAAATCTTACTCCTTTGGTAAACTATACTATTCGTGTCCTGCATCAAAGGGCGGGACAACGGATTATGGATGCGATTTTTTTATGGAAGGAGGAACGACTCTGTAATATGATCGGTTCTCCTGGAGCTTCAACGCCTCCAACTCATTCTGCAGGACCATCCATAACTCCAACTCGTTACACTACAGGACCTTCAACATCGAGTCCTGTAAATACAGAGTGCTCAAACTGCATAAAATTGAATCACCAGATAATGGTACTCAATAAATTGCTAGAATTGTATCAGCATCCCAACAACCACACAATTGATTCAGCTGCCTTGTTTCACGAGCTTTATAATGAGATGCTAGGTGATATGGGAAATATTCGTATGTAGTGTTATTGTTGTTGTTTGTTGTGTTATTGTTGTTGTTGTTGTTGTTGTTGTTGTTGTTGTCGTCGTCGTTATTGTTGTTGTTTAATAAAATGTTGTTGTTGTTGTTGTTGTTGTTGTTGTTGTTGTTGTTGTTGTTGTTGTCGTCGTCGTTATTGTTGTTGTTTAATAAAATGTTGTTGTTGTTGTTGATGTTGTTGTTTGTTGTTGTTTAATAAAATGTTTAATGTTGGAGTAACAATATCAACATAAAACCACGATCCTACAATATCACAATTAACAAACACGAAGGCAAACCGTTTATTTAAAACATGCAAGTGTTCTCAACCACATAGATTTCATACAGACTCAAATAAAACAACTTGACAACCAAACGAAACAACTCAAACTAAACAATGCGACAACCAAACGAAACAGATAAAACGAAACAACAACTCGTTTATTTTTTTGCGGTTACTTCCCGCTTTGCTTGAACTCGCACCATCTTTTCCTTTCCTTGCTCTCATCTTGAGATGTGCAAACGTAGCTTCTAGATCTGTTATTCTATTTTCTAGATTATCAATTCCGGTGTTGATGTCAAACGTGCTTTCAGCTTCATCTTCAGCTCCAACAGTAGCAGCTTGAGCTTCAGCAGCACGTTGAGCTTCAGCAGCATCTAGCTCTTCCAAATACTCTCTTTAGTACGGCTTTTTCCTTAACCATGCCAGAATCTGGTCTCTCTGCCACGGTTCACAGTTCGCATATGAACCATATTCATCAAAAATTCCCCAGCCCTAATGATTTATAATTTCATTATACAGGAGCTCGTGTGATAAAGCTTTTGCTCACTCCTGTTCCGGCGTTAAATCATCCATTATTATATGTGTTTTGTGTCGATTGAGTGATTTGTGTTTTTTGCCGAATTTACGATAGTTAATATGTGTTATGTGTATGTTGTAATATATATTAAACGTTTGGCCAAAAAAGTTGCAGTTTGGAGGGAAAATTGGCGCCTAAACTTTTGGCGGGGACATGTCCCCACCAAAAGGTACTATTGGCACGAAGTTTGGGCGGGATAAAATTAATAATGCGAGAGAAATTTGCAAAGGCTTTTTGGCGGGGACATGTCCCTGCGGAAAGTAAGGGCCGGAATATATCCCGGGAGAAATTACGAGTCTTAATATTGGTCAAACTTGACCAATTTTAGAAGCTACTTTTGGCGGGGACATGTCCCCGCCAAAAGTCTGTGTTGAATATTTGGTTTCTGGTCAGCGAATTGGTGTGCCAGCTCAGCGTGGTTTTTGTCATCTAGCGACTTTCGGCGGGGACAAGGTGTCGCCGCGAAAGTCTCCTCGCCCGTCCTCTTGATTGTTGTAGTGAAATCCTTTCGCGCCTCTTCGACGTACTGACTCTGAGCATAGCCAGACAACAAAGCATTCCAAGAAACCGCGTCTTTGAAGGGCATTTGATCAAACAACTTCCTAGCAGCAGGTAGATTACCATTCCTGACACAGCCAGTGATCATGACGTTCCATGAACCAAAATCTCTGTAAGGCATTTGATCAAACAATTGGCGTTCCATGAAACGGAAGTGAGTCATGGTTTGGAAAATGAGTAAAGTGTAATCACATTGGCCGTTGCGCATGAAGGTGGTGATGTCTGTGTTGCAGCATTGGATATTTTTTGTTTTTGTTTTGTTTTGTTTTTTTTTTTTTTTTTTTGGTGGGGTGGGAGGGGGGGAGGGGGGGGGGGTTGGTTGTTTGGGGTTTCGTTTTATGGGAATTTATTGGCACCACAAAGAGAAAATGAAGAACATGCGGAGGCTATTTTTTTTTTTTTTTTTTTTTAAAGAGTAAATTGCACCACTTTTTATCAATTTTATTCATTTATTTATTATTATTATTATTATTTTAATGTTTGTGGTAAATTAAAAAAATGAAATGTGTTTTTACAAAAAGTGTCGCACAGAAAATACAAATAAGGGGACCTACTTTTTTTGCTAGACCGTGTTTTTTTTCTTATTTCCAAAAATAACAATAAAAGTTTATTCTTTTTCCAAAAATTTAAAAAAAAAAATTTTGTTTTTTTGTTTTTGTTTTTTTTTTTTTTTTTTTTTTTTTTTTTGCAAAAGACAAATGGTGGTCGCACAAATGGTACGATCTAGCAAAAAAACATAGTTGTCCGTCTAGCAAAAAACCACCAACCAAATAATCCTTTCTTGGACCCATGTCAAAAAACTAATTGAGTCGCATAGTTTACTGGTTTAGCAAGACCATTTTTGAAAATGGTTTTCTTTTACTAGTTATTGAACCTAAAAGTAAAAAAGATGACTAAATTTGGAATTTGCTCTTATTTTTAAGCTTTAAAAAAAATATCAAAAAAGAATTAATAGCCCCCTTTGACAACAAACCAGTTCTATATTTTAGAGCAGGTAAAATAGATTGTTTTTCTTTTTTGGGAAAAGTGGAACCAATAGCCCGACAAATATATTAATCAAAAAAAAAAAAAAAAAAAAAAAAAAAAAAAAAAAAAATTACAAAAGACTTATATGGACATACCCATATAAGCAAGTTCAAATGACATGCCCAAAACATGCTTTGGCATGCACAAAAACAACACTACATAGTAAGTTAAAATGGGTTGTTTAGTTATAAGTCATAATGATTTTTGGGTAAAAACAAGTAAACTTTTGTAGGAGTCAACTTAGGTCATGTCCACTATTGTTTATTAAAAAAAAAAAAAAAAATCTTTATTTACAACGAGGAATTAGAATCTCTCGCTTTACAATGGGGTTCAATCATAGATCGTTAGTGTGTTTTATATAAATAATAGTAATGCAATCATGTATCCTAGTATGATACTAAAGCATTGATCATATAAATTACAAGTTATATATATTTTTAGTTTGTCTTTAGTTATAAAAAATTGTAGGTTTACCATATTTTCTTTCAATTCTACTGCTATTAAAAAAGATGTTTGATATGCGATAACAAACATGATGTCATTTTATCGAATGCTGGCTCCTCATACCCTTGCAATCAAACATTTGCCACTATGCTAAGCTTTGACTTGCGTTTTATTTTACAAAAGTAAATATATTGTAGTATATATTAAACCACAACGTAAATGACGCCGTTTTGCATCTATTTTTCCCGCCAAAAAATAAGGCCCATCTTCTTAGCCTTTTTGCCTAGCCCATGTGATCCAAAGAATGTGTATTGCCTAGCCCGTTTACCATAAAGATCTGGAGAACCCTAGAAGCTCTCACATATGCCTCAATTATTATCATTTACTAGAGGATGGGAGGAGAGAACGTCGACCATCCATCTCCCATTCGCTAATGCTACTAATTTGCTCATGTACAAAGATACTTCGTAATTACTAATTCACAACTGAAGCTTTGTGTCACTGAGGTAATAATTATGTTTTTGAGGCAATTTTATATGATTGTTTGTTATATAAAAATGTACTTGGGTCTTATTTTTTAGAGGTGGTAAAATAGATTGTTTTTCTTTTAGAAAATGATTGGAAGACCTAATTTGCGTATCTAACTTAATGTCTAAACATATGTTGCATGATCCTAATGGTTGTGAAAAAGTAGGTCCCCTGACAGCAGCTATCAAGAATATGTCATGTAAGTTAGGCATGAATTTAGGCACATCTTTTAGGCCGCCCAATCACTACTCTTTTCTTTTTTGGGAAATGGGATCTAATAGCCCGACAAATATATTAATCAGAAAAAAATTACAAAAAAACTTATATGGACATACCCATATAAACAAGTCCAAGTGACATGCCCAAAACATGCTTTGGGTATATGCACAAAAACAGCACTACATAATAAGTTAAAATGGGTTGTTAGTTATAAGTCATAACGATTTTTCGGTAAAAACAAGTAACTTTTTGTAGGAGTCAATTTAGGTCATGTCCACTGTTGTTTACTTTTAAAAAAATTATACATTCTTTAGTTACAACAAGGAATTAGAGCAAAAGGGTATGGTGGCAAGAGCGCTCACCGTTTCCGACGTGGAACCCCACCCTCTCTCACCAGTTGCTCGCCACCACACCAAGGGGGCTTGCTGTTTGGTTACTCGTCGGGGAAGTGAGGAAGTAAACGAAAAATCTGTGTTGCATTGTTTGTGTTTGTTTTTTCTTTTCTTTTTTTCATCCGATTTATAATCGGTTGTGTGTGTGCGCGCGTGTATGTATGTGGGTGTGTGAACTGTGTGCGTTTGATGAGGAAGAAGACGAACCAATGAGATGCAACATTTTTTTATACCTTTTAAATAGAGAGTTAGGATCAAATAAGAATAATAAAAATAAGAAGGATAAGAGTAATCACAACCACACAATCTAGATGCACTTACAAAAATGAATGCATCTTCATTCAAATTTTCCCTCTCAAATTAAAATGTGTGTCTAGATTTACTTTTTACCCTTCTCATTTTAATTATTTTCTTATTGGATCCATTCCCTTTAAATAGATACAAGTGTCAATTCATACCCTTAGACATTTAGAAGTTTTCATTTATACCCATAAAAGATTTAGAAAGTTTTAGTTTAGGGATAAATAGTAAAATAGCCCGGTTGCCCTTGGTCTAGGCATATTTAGCCCGATTTTGAAATATTCTCGTTTTAGCCCAGGTTGCCCTGGGCAACAAGCGTATAGCCACCCGCATGATGACAAGTGTCATTTTTTGGGTAGCTTTTGTGTTTTTTGGGCAACTTTTGTAATTTTTGGGCAACTGGAGGACACGTGTCATCATGCAATTGGCTATACGCTTTGTTAGCAGGTGACTTAAACTTTAAGGGTTGTTTGGTAAATTGTAACTTGTCCTGCAAGTTTGTTTAGAATTTGGAAACTATTCTATGACAGTTCGTTAGTCTATAAATAGAGATCATTAGCATTAGAATTCTTTGTACCTTTTGAATCAGGGTTTGATACCTTTGAATTTGAATTTGTCTTTTGAATTTGGTTTTGTAATTTGGTTTGGTATTTGAATAAAGCTTCCGCTTCATTTGTTTGAATTTGTTATTTGTTTCGTGCTTTGAGTTACCAATAAGTGGTATCAGAGCCACGTTCGTCATGAAGAAAAAGAATAAAAAAAGGAGAAAAAGGTTCGATTGTTTTGTTTGCCGATTCGTCTTCGTGGATTTGAATTCGTTTGCATTTGAGTGTTGGTCGACTTTTATGGGAATTTTGTTTATAGTTAGAGTTTTGAAGATTCACTTTTTTCTTGACTGGTATTCGCTATAAAGAATTTGCTATTAAAGGTTTGTTTGACTTTTTGGGTTAAGATCATTCGTTAAGTATTATTTATTTTGGGCTTTAGTTTGAATTTGTTTTATATTGGTCCAAAATTTGAATTGTAGGTGTTGATTTATATAATTAGTTTTTATTATACTTTTTGATCTCAAGGGTATAAATTCGAAAAACATGGAGACTTGGTTTGGAAGAGATTTGGTGTCTATCGATTCGTTTTGATATGTACTGATTGTTTGTTTCGAAGACTAACCTATGATTAGGTTATTTGGATTCGTTTGTTTGAAATTTGGACCATAATCCTTATTATATAAGTGGGTCGTTAGAATTATGTCATGTATTTTATTTGAGGCGTTTGAATTAGAGTCCGTTTGTCAAGTTATTTATTAACTTGAATTTGGTTGATACTTAGATAATAAGTTTGATGTTGGAGCGTAATACTTTTCAAATAAGTGGGTCATTAGAATTTGAAATTGATATTTGGGTCATAATTCTTATTATATAAGTGGACCATTGTGTTTAAATTTGGTATTTGAAATTTGAAGATCGATTTGGTGTTTGAAGACTTGGTTCAAGTCGTTTGAATTTGTTCGATCGTTTGAAGTTTGTTAGTTTGGAAAATTTTGGATCTTCGTTTGTCGGGCTTTTGAAGTTGGTTACCCGAATTTGATTGTCTTTGTTGAAGATTGTTTGAGCCGATTTGTTTGTTTGGTTAACTGAGTTTGAATTTCTCGGTTAATGTTTGATTGTTCATTTTGAAGAATATCGGCGTTTTTATTTGTTCAGTTTGTTTTGGATCATTTTTGGGAATCGACCGTTCGCTTTGAATTAGGCTAGTATCTCTAGCGTTTGGAATTTGGAAATTTGAATTTGAAGATGAAAGATTCGTTTGGTTTGAAGTTTCGAGTGGAGTTGAAGTCACAGTGGAGATTGTTAGAAGGTGACTTAAACTTTAAGGGTTGTTTGGTAAATTGTGACTTGTCCTTCAAGTTTGTTTAGAATTTGGAAACTATTCTATGACGGTTCGTTAGTCTATAAATAGAGATCATTAGCATTAGAATTCTTTGTACCTTTTAAATTAGGGTTTGGTACCTTTGAATTTGAATTTGTCTTTTGAATTTGGTTTTCTAATTTGGTTTGGTATTTGAATAAAGTTTTCGCTTCGTTTGTTCAAATTTGTTATTTGTTTCGTCGTTTGAATTACCAACACGCTTGTTGCCCAGGTCAACCCGGGCTAAATTAAGAATATTTCAAAATCGGGCTAAAAATGCTTAGACCGCAGGGCAACGGACCATTTTGATAATTATCCCTTTAGTTTATATTCTTAACATTTAAAAAGTTTCAATTTATACATTAATATTTAATATGTTTATTTTTTAGTTTATATAATCTGTATTCTTTTTTTTTTTGTTTGGAAAAATGAAAAAGAAAATAAAATTGATGGGTGGGTGGGTGGGTGTAGGGGTGTTATCGGGTCGGGTTATAGGGTTGTCGGGTTTATTGGGTCGGGTTTTGAGTTTTTAAAAAGTGGCCCGCAACCCAACCCGTTAAGAAATCGGGTTACCAGGTTCGGGTGTTTATCGGGTCGGATTAAATCGGGTCGGTTGATTCGGGTTGTCGGGTTATGAGATAAATCTAACTCTACTCGAAGTATATATTAGCTCATAGTACAAGAGATTCATATAAAAAAGAATTATTTCCATTGAGAAAATTATATTCGAATAAGAACATGCATAAATTACACAGATGACTAAATTTTAGAACAGTATACTAAATTTTCCAGTGACCAAAATTTCGAAGATAATCCACCCATCTTACAAATATGTATAAGAACAGTACACCAGATCCACCTAAGGAATAATTTAAAAATAATCTATTGTATTCTTTCTAATATAAAATATATTTAAAGTTTATAAACATGCAATTTACCACCTATCTACATGATCGAGCCTAATTGCTGACAAAGTTTTATTGGAAAAAGGAAATAAATAGAATTTTTGGGTCTTATCGAGTTGACCCGATAACCCGATAAGAAAAATAATTCAACACTAACCTGACCCGATAACACTATCGGGTTATCGGGTTCGGGCTAAAATAACCAGACAAGATTCTTCAACCAGATTTAACACGACCCGATAAGCCTTATCGGGTTCGGGTCGGGTCAACCCGACCCTACGGACACCCCTAGGTGGGTGGTTGGGTGAGGCCTAAATTGCTTGTTGAAACTTTTTATGAGTGAGAGAATATTTTAAAGTGTGAGTGTTGAAATGAGATGACACCCAGTGGTGCTTAAATGAGGAGCAAAACACCTCTAGTCTAGGTTACACAAATATTACGGATACACTCCAACTCACATCAATGGATGCCGAGACCAAAACAAACAAAGAGCACACCATGAAAAGCTTTTTGCTTATGAAACACATTTTAGACCTGTTGATACATAATCTGGCGCGGACTGGATTTGACGACTCTCCTTGGGCCATTAGTCGTCTTCTCTAGCCCTGAGTAGACCTGTTCAACAAAGAGAACCCGTTAGGAGTGGACCCGAGGCAGTAGCCCCGGGATCCACCTCCGACGGTCAAGTTAGTGTCGATGCGTAGTAGCATATATGAGAATTAGGTTTAGAGTAACCTGTTATATTCTGCTGTGAATGGAATCCCAACCCTATATTTATAGGACATGGATTAGGGTTTAGGCGTAGAGTGGGCCGCTGTCTGCCAGGCCTGGCCCATGTAGGGTCCAGTCCGGACCATACGTCCACAAGCCCCCCAAGTTTAGTATGACATAGTGCGTTGCTATGTTATGCTAAACTTAAGTTCTGTTCATGGCCGCGTAGGCTCAATCAACCATGACAACATGGCCCATGTGTGCGCATCTCAGGTGTGCACATGGGACGGACCATACTGCGCAGCCCACATGCGACAGTGCGCACTGGGATTGCGATTGTGATTGTCTCACAATGGTGAAGGTGGATCTCGTATGCTGCATCCTGGGTAAGGGCGTACCTTTTGTACCAGTAGCGATGCAGCATGGTGCGACAGAAGACGTGCTTATGTGGCAGCGGTGCGTGCTATGCGGGACAATGATGCGCGTTGTGCGCGACAAAGGTGCGCGCTGTGCACGGACATTACATTCGTCTTTACAACCGACAGAGGACGTCTCCCCTGCGGCAAGATAGTGCGAATATTTAAATCCGTCTTTGTACCGGGCTTGCAATACCTCTTACATACGATCTGCTTCCAAATATACCTGCGTGACTTGTACGGAAACAGTGGTATTATATACCCTGGTAGCCCCCCAAGTTGGATGGTGCTACTCTTGTAGGAGCATTAAACTTAGTTATTCAAATCCTGAAAAACACTTAATGCAAATATTAAAAGTATATGCCGCGAATCGCAACATATAAAACTTAATGAAGTAAAAGATTAAACTTAGCAATATATAGCACGTAGCATATGAAATTAACACACAAGAGAAGTAGCAGTGCGAATTACGCCTATCGTAAGGTTTTACAAACTATATAAGAGAAGTAGCACGTAGCTAATAATAAAAACAGTGCGCGCATGGCGATTAAGGTGATCTTTTTCTTTTTTATTATAATAAAAACAATGGCGCGGATGGACGTACCATGACTGCGACTAATAGTTTCTGTTGCACGCACAGACGCAGATAGATTTATCGTGACCGCATAGACTCTAACGTTTGTGGATGATCGCAGATGACCACGGCTTTTTGTCTCGTGAGCTCATGGCGATTAACTAGCATCGTGGTGCCTGTACGTGACAGTGCGCTCATGGCGCCAATCTGCGAAGATTTCCGGATGCATGGCCTAACGCGGTTAGATTTATCCTGACTGCGTTGTTCGCGGCTAAAAGATTAAGTAGGTCCGATCGTGCGGACTTAGTGCGGCTATAGGTAAAATCGTGTTTACCAAGTTTTAAAAGATTTACATAAAATCTTCTCAATATTTAAAAAATAACATATCTTAAAAGATATGCACAAAAAATATTGGAGATATTTTTTTTAAAGTTTAGAGAATATATTAGTAATATGTTATTACCAATTTAGTCAACTCTTACTCATGGCAGAATACAATGAGTACCACGGATGCTTTTAAAGTGATATCAAAATCAGAGAGCAAAGTGATATTAAAATATTGCGATGCTTTTAAAGTGATATTAAAATCACATGACGTTTACTGATTTAGTAAATCAAGTCTTACGCAAGGGTTTTAGAGTTACCGACTTTAGAAACTGATTTCTGCTTTTCGATAATATGAGAACACGAAACATAGTTTATTCGTGGTCCCACGGATGGCGCCACTTGTTGATACATAATCTGGCGCGGACTGGATTTGACGACTCTCCTTGGGCCGTTAGTCGTCTTCTCTAGCCCTGAGTAGACCTGTTCAACAAAGAGAACCCGTTAGGAGTGGACCCGAGGCCGTAGCCCCGGGATCCACCTCCGACGGTCAAGTTAGTGTCGATGCGTAGTAGCATATATGAGAATTAGGTTTAGAGTAACCTGTTATATTCTGCTGTGAATGAAATCCCAGCCCTATATTTATAGGACATGTAATAGGGTTTAGGCGTAGAGTGGGCCACTGTCTGCCGGGCCTGACCCATGTAGGGTCCAGTCCGGACCATACGTCCACAAGACCAATGACAAATATTTACGTATCTAGAATTACATCTCTATATATGTTACGCACCATTTGGTAGGTCGCTCAAGATATTTTAAGAAATAGTCTCACCTGACTAATGCAACATACATCCAAACCATAGTATTTTAAGCAACAATGCTGGTGCAACGTAGTAGTAGTTTTCAAGTTCCAACAACATTTATTAGAGCTTGCCTAAAAAAAAAGCCTGCTATCAAGTGAAACATTTTTACAATAATGCAAGGTAATAAAAAACACAAAATAATATACCAACAATAACATAGTTTGTGTTTCAAAGCACCAGATTCAAACATCAGTTAAGGATTTTCATCCTTTCAAAAAGTACTAACAAATGCTTGCTAATAACTGATTGTTCTATGGATTAGCATCCTTTATGAATGACAGCCTCAAAAGTTTCAGATCAATTAAAGATACAACACAACACACAAAGTCTTAACTTGAAGATAACATGAAATTTACTTTATATACCAAGTTTAGTTTGAGAAACAAATGTATTTTTATACTCGTGAGCTAGTATTTCTTTTTCCCAAATCAGTTTCTAAAACACAATTTACATTTCTTTGTTCTATTGATAAATTAAGTACCTCTGTTAGATTATCCCTACAATAATGAATAGTATTTGTAAAACAATAATATACAAAAACGCCTAACCCAAATCCAAAACTAAAACCCTGACATGAAAGTCATACTCACATTAGCTTCAAATATGCCCTTCATCAGATTAAATGTCGGATTGATAAACTGCAACCGAAATATGTTCACAACCTCTACAAAAAAAAAGGGCACACCTTATATTGGGGAATAAAATGGAGTTAATATCATTTCTATCTTCAAAAAAAGAGAAAAGTAATTCCATCGCACTAACCTTGCTGCTAGTGATAAATGTGAAGAAAGAAATGTTTGTCATAGATGAGTGATTTGAATTTCAAACTATTTGTTAAAAATTAAAAACCCCACTCCTATTTTCATGAACCTAACCATGGACCTTGCGAAATCATTTTTTCATTCAGACCCATATTTCTTGTCATTCTTTTTTCACATGTGTACTGAATTAACAAAGTCCAAATCATGATTATGACCAATACAAATGAAGATATACATTAATTCTAACATGGGCAGAAGAGGTTGATCAATTAAGGATGATATCTTCCATGCCAAACCTTATAAATCATATAAATGAGAGTACGTGTTACACAAACACTTAGGGTGCATTTGGTTCGCCGAATTCGTTGTAATTTGACGTAATTGTAATTCAAATTCCAATTACATAGGGTGTTTGGTTGTTTAATGAGCGGCATTGTAATTATTCAAATTACATCAGGCCCACTTTTTTGATGGAATCTCAATTACATCCATTAAGTGAAGGAAAGTTTCAACAATACAATGGAATTACACAAATTTACAAAAATAACCGAAACACATAACAAACCCTACTCTTTATCTTTTGTCGTATCATTACATCTTCACTTTCATCTCTCATGTCTCACCTCTGCTATGCTTCTTACCCACTTTCTGGGTTGTATCGGGATAAGGCACCACTTTTAGCGTGTGCGAGCTCCTTAAGAAAATAGAGAAGAAAACTAGAGATATTTTTATTAGACAAATCATACCTTTCAGAATGAATGATGCGGTATATAAATACCGAATAAACCCTAACTTGTATTACAAGTCGATTACAAGATAAACTCACAAAATAAAAGACAGTTTCCTAAATAATGACTCACATTACTCTTTCCTAATATGACTCGAATACGACTAAACAAAATATAGTTATCCAAAGGTGTATCAATCCCTACTCCTTCGAAATCACCTTGTCCTCAATGTGTGTTCTTGAAAAATTCTCTTGATTCCGGGATCCCATATCCTAATCCTATCTTCCACTCCCGTAGTTCTCCTGCTTTCCACTACTGCAACCAACACCTTTTTCCTATTCCGCCTTCCACTACCTTGGACATAACACAACACCTTCGCTACCCATGCCGTAACACTCCTCACTCCTTTAAAAATCACATTGCCCTCAAGGTGATACGAAGAATATGTAGATTGAAGCTGACGCCTCCGCTGTGGGAATTGGTGTTGTACTACTTCAAAAGGGAAAACCACTAGGCTATTTTAGTCGCAAATTGGGGCCTCGCTTGAGGGTTGCCGCGACTTATCAAAAGGAACTCTTTGCGATTGTTGAAGCTATCTATTAGTGGCGTCAATACTTGGTTGGGCGTCGGTTTACCATTCGTACCGACCACAGGAGTATCAAGGAGCTCATGCAACAAGTGATTCAAACACCTCTTGAGCAAAAATATGTAAGGAAACTTATGGGGTTTGATTTTAATATTGAATATAAGTCGGGGGCATCGAATGTTGTAGCGGATGCGTTGTCCCATGTGTATTTTTTCTTTAATTTCTATAAACCTGCTCATATCCATTACGTATAAAAAAGTTAGATTTTGTTTTTTTTTTTAATTGTTTTGCTAAAAAAATTAAAAAGAAAAAAAAAAAAAAAAAAAAAAAAGAAAAAAAAAGTTAGGTTCCGTCCATCTGTATTTTTTCTTGTGATTAATATATGTATCTTTTTGTTATGGTTATATGGTTATTATTTTCATTGTTTGAATTTCATCTTTTAAGTTTGAACCTCTGTATCAGGAAATGACTCGACTTAGTTTAACAACTCGCAAACGTAAGGAAGGAGACAAACACTCGTTTTGACATGGTGGAACCAATTAAGTTACTACAATTGTTATTTGGTTTGTTATCACTATGTTCATGTTGGTACTGAAATGCGACATAGATAAGCCACGTATTCGATACTCTTCGAGAAAAATCGATCGTTATTCTATATTGCATAGGTATGTTTATGAGAGTGACACTATGTCCATATCGCAAGTTAGGATGACTCGAGTATGTTTTATAAAGTTGTGTAATATGCTTGAAACATTAGGAGGACTAAAAGCAAGTAGGAATGAGTTTGACTATGGTAATGTGTGGTAATGATATGTGGTGTTGTTAGTATAACTTGTTATGTGTCTTTTTGGGTGTTTAAGTACGTAATGCGTATGAATGATCAGTAGTGTTTAAGTTGGTAGTGTTGTTATTAGAACTTGTTATGTGTCTTTTTGGATGTTTAAGTTGCACTTTGTAATATGCAGTTGTGTTTATGAAAGTTTGTTAACTAAACTTTGAATTCATTTTGTTAATCAAGGACATATCTTTATCTATAAAATAGTTAAAGAAAGGTGTAGTTTGCTATTATGTGATGTTACTTTATGTTAAGTAATGCCATAGTTTGTACAGTTTAGCTTTGTTAATTTATCTCACTGGTTATTTGTTTATTTTAACCTTTCGTGATTCGTTGCATGCGTGACTGGTCTGTATCGTGGTTTAGTGCAGTGAGGTCCTAAAACACCATATATATCTTTCTATTATTGACATAGTTTGTATGTTTTTATAATCATATATTGATATTTATATCGGTTTAACTATTATTAACATATATGACAAACACAAAAAATTACAAACATCAATGGTAACTATGTCAATTTTCAAAATTTAAATTACATTCCCTTCTACAAACCAAACAGGATTATGTAAAGGAATTTAAACTGAATTAAATTACATTCGGCCAACCAAACACATGACATATTTCAACAATTCAGATTACAATTCCTTTGACAGATTACAATTCAATCAAAAAACATTCGGCGAACCAAACGCACCGGATCTAAAAAATCAAGGCAACAACAAAAGAGCCTTCTTCAAAAACTCTTATACTCATAGAACACTCAAGACCCTCAAAGAAGCAAAAAAACAAACACCTAATAGCAAATTTAACAATTAATAAATAGTAACTTATTTATTATAAGCTCAACTTCTACAACAAAATAAACTATCAAAATAAAAAAAATATTTTAACTTATTCATTTCATCAAACACTTGATACGCATATTTCTTCACAAAACCCATTTTATGCAAAACTTTAGTTGAAAACCAACCAAAAATTGTATTGAACTAAAAATTAGAGACACGTATCAGTAAAATTAAAAAGATAAATACACACATGGCATTATAAATAGGTTCATTGATGGCCCAATTGAATGACACCTCATCAATTTTCTACAGAAATTCATTCACCACAAATAACAGATGTTCGAACTCATTAAATCCTATTTACATTAGTTGATCGATATTGAACAAGTCAAAGTTCAAAAAAAAAAATAATAATAATAAAATAAAAAAAATAAAAAAAAAATTGAACAAGTCAATTCATTCGCATAAAGTTGATTAACAAGTTTCGGCTTATAGAAAAAAGAAACAAATGAAAACTACTTATTCAATATTCTTGACGTCAAATTACATATTTCTTCACAAAACTTGATATGCATATTTCTTCACAAACACTTGATAAGCTCAACTTCAACAACATAATCAACAAAATAAATTATCAAAATAAAAAAAGATTTTCACTTTATCATTTCATCAAACACTTGATATGCATATTTCTTCACAAAACCCATTTTATGCAAACATTAGTTGAATGAAACCTCATCAATTTTCTACAGAAATACATTCACCACAAATAGTAGATGTTGGAACTCATTAAATCCTATTTATATTAGTTGATCGATATTGAACAAGTCAATTCATTCACATAAGGTTGAGAAACAAGTTTCGGCTAATTGAAAAACGGAACAAATGAAAATGAAAACTACATGCAAGGTTGAGGCATGGCATGGAGCCTCTACACAAGTGCAATATTACTTATTCAATATTCTTGACGTCAAATTACATACCAAAATAATGCATCACTAAATATCAGGTATAAACTTGTTATTTCCTCAGAACTGCAATCCCTGTAGGAGAATAGAAGTATTAATTAATACTTTAATAGAGTGATTCAAATCCCGAATATGATAAACATGTAAATATCTGACAGAGATCACGTACCTCTTGTTGTTTGGCCTTTATAAAGGAGGTTAGATCTTCTGTAGCGTAACACAATCCAAAAGATGTGTCTATTACCTTTAGCTGTGGAGTAGTTGATTGTCCACATGTGAAAACCGTTATCTGTGGACAGTTTTTTATTTCCAAAGTATCTAATGATTGCCATAGAAAATCCTCCATCCCCAAGCAAAATCCCTTGAGATTTTGAAGGCCACGAAGTTTTATGGATTTCAGAGAACGAAGCACAACAACATCAGTAGCTATAGTGTCAGAATCTTCTGCTTTCTTGACAATTACCTCCATATTACGGCACCAACTAATTTCAAGCTCTTGTAGCTGTAATAGACTGCGAACCATGTCACATGTGAAAACATGTTCAAGAAGCGCACATTCATTAATTAACACTTTTGTAAGGTTTGGAAATTTCAAAGTTATCCACCTACTGCTCCTCCATATATACCTCATACTATCATGCTCTTCCAGAGTCACTTCTTCTAGCTTTGGAAATACCACAACAGATTGCTTTTCATTCACACCATCATTTTCCAAATCTACTACTTCAAATATCTCCTCTACCTCAGATGACTGCCAAACCCCAATTCTGATATGAAGCTTTTCTAGATTCTGCAGATTAATCAATTCGTTGCATCGAAAAATAATGCCGCTCTTCAACAACTTTTTATGCAATTCTCCATTTACTTCAACTAGATTTGAAAAAGACCAAGGGAATTGAAGTAGTTTTATTGTATTTGGATTAGAGCACATACTTGAGCTATGGAACTGAATCTCCTAATGAAGAAACACAAACGTAATTTATCACCAGGTAGACACACGACCAGAAACAAAATTAATTGCCAAATAATAAAGGAAACAAAGATTAATTGATTTTTGATATGATTATGGTAATAACATACCTCATGTGATGCATTGGACAATGGAAAGTTGAGACCACATTCAAGACTATGCTTGCCAATGCCTGTATGTATGTAGAAGAGCTTTGGAGTCATCGAGCGACCAGATGTGAAAGTCTTCATTTTTGGGCAACCATAGATCTTAACCTCATCCAATATTGACCATAGGAACTCATTCGACCCCAAGAAGAAACCTTCGACATTTGGTAATTTGGTTAGTGTAAGAGACTTTAGACGGGGAAAGAGAACAGTTTTAGATGCGTGCTGTCCATCTTCCTTCACAATCACTTGCATTGCAGTGCACTTTTTTATGGTCAACTCTACAAGCTGCTTGAGGCTATCAAGTGTGGAACTTGTAAATACATGTTCCAAAAGGTCACATTTGATAATCCGCAATATCTTTAAGTTGGGCAATTCAAACAAAGTCATATTTGCGGACCTTGGAATCGTCACTCCAGGAAGTATATCACCAATTTCGTCACCAACATTAGCACTATCACTACCATTCTTGTTGACCCTTTTAATCTCGAATATCTCCCTTAGTGACTGGCAAGAGGATAATTTCAGCTCTTCAAGCTTTTGTAATTTTCCCACTGCACTGAATGGGATCAGAGTTGCTAACGTCTCACATTCAATGATCTGTATCCTTCTGGAATATTGGCATAATGATGGAGAAGCAAAACCCACCTGAGAACACTAATAATTACTCCAATAATTAATGGAATTGACTGCTTTGTGGCTATAATAAATAATAGAACATGTCATCAATTCCAAAGATGATAAACGACAGTTAAAAAAAACACGTGTCACCCAATTAAATGATCTCTACTCAGTATCACATCTTTTATATAATAAAATAAAACCTCTGTCGGAAATTTTGCATTTTAAAAAAATCAATTCATAACTTATTTAATAATAATTTTATTAAAAAAAATATTATTTTCTTATTAGGTATTATTTTATATTTATCTATAACACAAGTAGAAGATAAATACAAAAAATATAGATAAGATATTTAAAAAAAAAATTATTTATTTTATATTTATCCACAACACAAGTAGAAGATAAATACAAAAAAATATAGATAATATGCAATTAACAATAGGATTAAAAATTTTAAATAATTATATCAAAAAATTTAAAAAAAAAACTCGCGCAAACGCGGGCATTATAACTAGTATTTTAAAATGTTCTAATCTTATTTATTTTTTACTCAATTTTGTATCTATACTTAACCGTCAGTCCTTCGCTATTTTGTTTTGGCGGTTAGACCCATTTGCATATGTGTGATCTAATTAGGACATCGAAATTTAATAAAAATGTCAAGAATCAGTTTATCCAAGCAACTATCGAAACTACTATCGTTCACAATGTGTACATACAATGATACGAACGTCTTAACAAGTTCATGTATAAAACTTTACTTAAAAGTATTAGAGACAATTGAAAATCTATATATCGACAAAATCCACCATCTCTCTTTCATATTTATTTCGTTCAAGTTGGTGTTTAGAATTTGTGATTACCTTTTATTATAAACTAGTTATAACCAGAACACGCGCGAGTTTTTTTTTTTTTTTTTTTTTTTTTTTTTTTTGAATGACATATTTTTATTTATTAAAAAACAAATAATTTAATCTTTGTTTTGTTTGTTTATGATTTTTAATTATAGTTTTTTTATTATTAAAGATAATCATTTATAAAGTTTAATCATATTGTTAGTTGAATTTTATCTATACTTTTTGTATTTATCTTCTTTGTATTTATCTTCTACTTGTGTAGTATATCAACAAACCAAATTTATAAATTTATAAATTAAAAAATAATAATTAATTAAAATATTACCTAATAAAGAAATAATCTTCTTTTTGAAATACGAAAGTCCTCACTTGGGTTTTGTTTTATTATATAAAAGATGGAGAAAAGTTAAATATAAATTACAAATTCTTTAAAGATTGAACAAATCTAGCTTAAAAAAAGCTAAAAGGTAGGCAATCCCAAACATGCTCTTAATACATACAATTATAAATAACATCACATAACAAAATATACCTATATCATTTTTATAACGTTATTCTCCCACTCACAATCTTGTCACGAGACCACTTTAGTTTAGCAGTTTATTAATAATTGGAGAATCTTTCAAAAAGATTTTATATAATATCGGAAATGGTTGTGCTTAACGAAGAATGGATATTAAAAAGGTAATAAAAATATAGTTGAATACACATGCGATACATATTTAAAAGAAAAATATACCTTAAAGTGATCATGAATAGAATTTGTACTTGAAATAATATTGTAGACAGTACTATCAATAAGCAATATTGGCCACTTATTTTTCATCCCAAAAAAAAAAAAAAAAAAAAAAAAAAAAAAAAATTTTTTTTTTTTTTTTTTTTTTTTTTTTGAAAAAATAAAATTTTTTCCAAATGGTAAAATCACATGTGACGGCCACTTCAATATACTTTCGATAATTTTTTTTTTCTAGTTTTGTTTTAGTGTTAAAATGAACGTATAAAAAATCACATGTGATTTGTATGTTAGGAATCACGTGTGATTTCACAAATCACATCATATTATTTTAAAATAACAAATCATATGTGATTTTTTTAGACGTAAATTTCAACACCCACAATAAAAGTCCAAAAAAAATTCGTCGAAAGTATATAGAAGTGCCACTCTATAGAAAGATGATTTAATTTTCGCCGTGATGGTATGATTCATTTCGCATAACGATTAACGGTTTGTGAGATATTTAATTAAAAAAATGATGAAAGTAAGTTATTTGTTTTGATATTAAAAAAAAAAAAAAAAAAAAAAAAAAAAAATGAATAGCGAAAATTGGTTCATCCTGTCTTTAGATAATTTGAGGTATGTTACATTACATTACATACAATTAGAAAATAGCATATATCATTGAACAGTTATATTACATTACATACAATTAGAAATAACACACATAACAAAAATAGCATATATCATTTTTATCAAATCATTCTCCCACTCACAATCTTTTCACGAGACCACTTAAAGTGCATAGGATATTAAAAGGTTGTACGTAATGAATAGAATTCGTACTTGAAGAATGGATATTAAAAGAATTAGCATATAATATTTGGAAAAGGTTGTAAATAATGAAGAATGGATATCAAAAGAAATTAAAAAATAAAATAAAATAAAAAAATAGTTGACTAGCATAGGATTAGGATATATATTAAAAGAAAAACATACCTTAAAGTGATCATTAATAGAATTCGTACTTGAAGTAATATCGGAGATGGTACCATCAATAAGCTTTAGGTGTGGTAGACCACGAAGATAGAGATAGTCGAAACGGGGTAAGAAAGTAGTGTTTGTTTGGGAAGATGTAGCTACTTCTTCATATTCGTCATCTCTATTTGAAACAACTTCTTCAATAGCATCACAATCATCTATGTAAATATCCTCTAAGCTTGAAAGAAGTTTAATCATGCAAGGTGAGAGCAAATACTTTATGTTTTTGCACTTGTAAAGATTTATGGTTTTGAGGTTCTGGAAAGAGGATTTCTGTTGTGTCGTAGAACATAAAAATTTATTCCAATTACACTTCCACACATAATTCATATTCTCCATCCTCCGTAAATATAAGAACTCCAAGTAGGGAAGGAGCGGTGATTGTTGATTATCCCTTTGACTTGTTGCTAAATCTTTACTGGTTGCACTCTCTATCTCAAACACCACCTCAACATCAGCACGCCATCTTATATAAAGGTATCTGAGGTGATGAAACGTAGATAAGACATGAAATGGAATTGCAACATTAACATCCGGAATAATATCATCAACTTGCACATCCGGAATAATATCATCAGCTTGCACATCCGGAATAATATCCGGAATAATACCATCAATGGCAAGGTAATCAAGTGCACCCAAATCAAACCTAGCGAAGGTAGGTGTAAACAAATTTCTGAAGCTTTTACAGAAAATTATGTCTATTCTTTCAACTGCTTGAAAGCCACGTATGATGACATCAGGATTACTTACACCTTTCAACCTCCACACCTCTCTAATCTCCCCTGTGCCACATATATCAATGTTTCTCAAGCTGCTACAACCCTCCTCAATCTCACCAACACATCCCACGTCAATATTGAATAAAAATTCAATGGAATCACAACCTCGAACACGGAGATCAATAAGATGATGTAACAATGGCATCGGATTGCTCGGAAAAATATTCACAAGATTATCACATCCACTCACTTCAATTTCTCTCAGTATGCAACTGTTAACTTCCCCGCTGCTGCAAAATTGATAAGGCCATATATTTTGCAATGCCTCCATACTATAAATTCGCAATGTCTCCAACTTAGGGATCTCAACCTGCACAACATATAGGCCTAGCTTGTTAATTCATCAATACATCCGTGCAACTAAGATATATATATTGACACTTATATGTTTGACTGGTACTTAATATTTCAACATACACATATTACCTCTTTGCTTAAGAAAGGTTGAATTGCAGAACTAGACGAAGAAGATGTTGATGATTCATTCTCCGGATAAATGCTCGTGAAATTTGGAAGGCGGTATAGCCTCAACTCTACTAATTGTGGTAGCTCAATTAAACTATTAGTGTTGCAGAAACCTACAAACATCGGTAGATCAGACAAATACAAAAACTTTAGCTGTTGAAACTTGATTACCCCTTGTGCACCATTTTCACTATATGCTACTACTTCCATAACAGGGCACTCCATAATTGTGAGCCGCTCAAGCTTCACCAAACCATTAGCTACTGGGACTGTGAAAAGGTATTTCATGTCAGCACACTTGGAAATTTGAAGTTCTCTTAAATTACAAAACGATTCTTCAGTAGGACACACAGATGCCACCAAAAGTTCGACAAGATCATTCATTCCATTCGCTTTTAAACAAAGCACCTCTGTTTTTGGAAACAACTCATTCAATCTAGATTCCATCAGTTCATCTTTAGTAGTGATCAAATTCAACGTGTTTTCGAATGAGTGCATACTTTTACTGTTTTCTTTTGAATACTCCATCTCACCAACAGATCCTGAATCCTCAATCAAATCAGAATCCTCAACCTCATCAGAATCCTCAATCTCATCAGAATCCTCAACCTCATCAGAATCCTCAATCTCATCAGAATCCTCAATCTCATCAGTACATCCTACGGAGATCCTAAATCTTTCGAGCTTCTTAAACGACATATTCTTCGGCTGAGCCTTGTTATCAAAGAATTCAATCTCTAATGCAGAAAGATTCCTTGAGCACTGTGCCAATTCATTAAAGCTGGCATCCGTGAACCTAATGTTCTTTCCATCGGAGACCTTCATATAAAGCTCCTCAAGCTTCACCAAACCTTTAAAAACACCATCCTCTATATGAAGATCGACACAACCTGTCAAATCCAATTGCCTTAGCTCCTTCAAATTACCAATTGTGGATGGTAATTTTCGGATGCCACAATGTGCAAAGCTCAACACTTCCAAAGTCAAAAGATCTCCAATAGGAGAGCAATCAAACATCAACAAGCATTGATGGAGAATGAGCGTTCGAAGATTGGTGGAGCATTGAAGTGATCTTGGAAGCAAGGGGTACTCCATTTTCTCATACACTAAAACTTCAAGATTTTCCATTTCTTCGTAGAAATCTTCAGGAAACTCAAGTGTTCTATCTCCACCCATAAGTCTCAGAAGTGTTAGGTTCGGGTATTTAAATTCTTTTGGAAACTCGGTCATACCCATGCCGGTCAATGAAATTTTTTGGCAAGACCTGCTAATCTCAGCCCTACTCCACCTCGAAATATCACCATGGTTAATGATCCACGGATGGTCACCTTTAGAAACTTCTCCTTGCACAAAAGCAAGAACAAGATCGTGCATTTTGACACACTCGAGGTAATCACTATCAATCAATAAATTTGCATTTTTGAGTTTGCGTACACAATTTTTTGTCCTGTCTCTAGCATCACCCAAAGTAGGAACACCCTTCAACAATTTAAGCCCCCATGCATATCTTGTCAGCTCCTCAATCGGAATATTAAAGTCATCTGGAAACAAGCCACAAAGCAGAAAAATCGCTTTAACGTCCTCTTCTCGTATAAAAGTGTAGCTAATTTTAATAATTTCTTGCACATTTTCATCAAGAGCATTATTCTTCAAACGGTTACGCGTATCTCGCCATACAGAAATGTCTTGCACATTTATAAGGGTTGTTGCAATGAGTTTGATGGCTAGGGGCAAAAATCCACATCTTTTCACGATTTGATTCCCTATCTCATTGAGCCCCGGATTTGAAACTCCTGTGATTTCACAAAAGAAATTATTTGCTTCGGACTCCTCCATGACATCCACTTTAACTACTTTAACATCCGAATTAGCCTCTACTTTAATTTGTGTGCAAACAGTTTCATTTCGTGACGTTAGCAGCAATTTGAAGCCGGTTGGCAAAGGGCTTAATCCAATATCCTTGAGTTTGACCATCTCCCACATATCGTCCAATATTACTAGAACCTTTTTTCCTTCTTGGGACATCTTTTCAAATGTATTACGAAGACGATCTGGCCTTGCTGTTTCACTCATTTCAGTTAAATTTAGTCCTATATATTCTGCTATGGTTTGTTGAATTGAAAACGTGTTAATCTTCTGCCCAATAATGACCTTTATAATCCAACCAAACACCTTCTTATCCGCGACAGTCTTTTCCAGTTGTTCCATCATCGTGGTTTTTCCAACACCACCCATTCCGCATAGCGCTATCACTTGCATCTTGTGATCTTGTTGAAGGAACCCGAGTGCATCCCCAAAAATCTTCTCTCGCGATTTGAAGTAATTTTTGGCATCACCATTTGACGGTGCAGAAGCAGGTCCTTTTTTAAAACTCACTTTTCCAAGAGGTTTTTGGGTATCGCTCCAAATCATTTCAGTATTTTCCTTAATAAGACGCTCAATCTCCTCAGTTGTCTTGAATGCATTTCTTCCTGCTTGGTACCTCCTCTTCACATTAAAACAGCCATTGTAGTTACTTGAAATTCTTTCAGCATCTTCCTTAATCTTTTTGACTTCTTCCAACCAACCAGGTACCTCAGTAGGTATCTCCAGTTGACCTGTATTGTTTGTTTCCATGTGATTTCTGACATCAATGCTTTTAGCATCCAATTTCTTCAATCTAGTATTCATTTTTCTAACATTGTTTGCGGAGGAAAAGATATAGCCCAAATGTTTCTTGACAGGCTTCATCAAAGATTCAACAACAGTACCAATGATTGGTGATACAAAATCCATTACTCGGAATTTTAGCTTTTAGTGAGACCTACAAAACCACACACAAAAAAATAAAATTAGACAAGGGGATTGAATTTTTGACATTGTTAACTAGTATTCATTCAAGCTTTCATATTTTTACTATTAATTGATAGAAACTGAACTATCTTTTCTTTCCAAATTAGGAGTATCAATTTTAACTATCGTGTAACTTTTTTTTTTGGTAACCATTTTTTCGGACCTTTTTTGGTTGACGCATACCAAACTGTATCAAACTTCTATAAGTTTAGCGCAATGGCATGCTTAATATCAATATCAGGTGGTAGCTATAGGAGCCCAAATGTATTTTTTAGAGTGTTCGCCTAATATGACATTTCTGAAAGTAAGTAGTAGTTCATTTTAGATTTTACCCTTAAACATTTGTATACTTGAAAAGAGAATTGTATAAGAAAAGATTAAACATCTAAAATTAATACTAATGTTTAATAAATAATCACATGTATGAAAATAAATAGTAGACTCAGTGTTGACTAATTTCAACATAGGGATTGAAATTGTTTGAGAAAAGTAATATCAGATCGGATTATATGTTAAGATACTATGATAAAGATCGGTATCTTATAAAATGTGCAAAGATCCTATGTAAGATCGGAATCTTTTTTGTTTTCTAGTATCGTAAAATCATATCAGGATTCTTAACAATGATTTAAGTAATAGATAGTTTTGGAGTATAAAACTTAAACAAAAAGGTACCTTGCTCTGATCTCTTTGAGTGTGCAGCTGTTTTGTAAAGACTTTATGTGAATAATAATATGAATTCAACTATGAAAAGAGAATGGTATATTTGAGAAAGCAATCATTGATTTTTGTGTGTGGCTATGAGTATGGCCATTAACATTATCCACATGGGTATTTCATTTTCTTTCAAAATATATAATACAAAATTGATTGTCATGGATATTTATGATTGATAAAATGTTGAAATGGCTCATCCTTTTAAAGATCAATGTGAATATTCAACAAAAAAATATTTATAGCCCAAAGAAATTTGGAAAATCCTTATGTTAAAAATACGAAATGACTTTGATAACTAAGTTCAACATTTATCATAATGGAGAGCAACTCAATCTTACCTTCCAAAATTCCTTAGATTTAACGTTTAGAAGTAATTGTGTTTTTTCTTCACTGAAATAAAAAACCGATTAGATACACCTTGTTAGAGCGATCGGTACAATAACATATGATGGGGCGTTAATCCGACGTGGCCGGCGTTGAACTGGCGTTGTCATACCAGCTGTCCAACCTTGAGGCCGGCGTTGCAACGTATGTTGCTATACAAACGTAGCGGGCAACGTGCAAAAAAATAAAAAAATAAAAAATAAAAAATAAAAATAAAAAAAACTTACACCCCACCCTTAACGACTACTTTTGGATTTCAAAAAAAATTACAAAATCACCCCTGCTATAGAAACGGCCAGTTTTATTATTATTATTATTATTATTATTATTATTATTATTATTATTATTATTATTATTAATAAAGGAAAAAAAGCATTTAGTAACTCAATATAAAACGAATGGAGTCGCAGATCCTTAGTGTGTTTTATTTAAATAATAGTAATTCAATCATGTATCTTAGTATGATATTAAGGCATTGATCTTATAAATTACAAGTTATATGTTTTTTAGTTTGTGTCTAGTAATAAAAAATTGGTGAGGAATTATCCGGTTCCGAACCGGTTTTTGCGAGAAAAATATGGAACCGGACAGGGGTTGTGCGCAAAAAAAAGTAATGTACAAACAAGACATGCTCCACAAAAGCTCTCAATTGAATGTAATGAAATGAAGGTGAATAGGAAGTGTTCTTTGGAATATAAACCATCTCGGGGTAACTACAACGAATAATGATGTAAAAATTTATTGCGCATGGTATATGAAAGGGATGATTGAAGTGTGTCTTTGGGCTAATTAAATGTTCTACAAAGAATACATATAGTTTGGCAGTTACAAGAGAACATGAAAAAGGGTTTGAGCTCTATAAATAAGGTATAGTTTGGTGATGGTTTGTAGAAAATGTATAGGCTTAGGGTGGTGGCAATGGTCACTACAAAAAAAAACCCATACCTCTCAACCCACCAATAATATCATTCCACATCACTCACACTTTTTCCATACATCCCAACCCTTTTTTAGTGGCAATTGTCACTTTTTTCATACCTCCCAAACCACCAACTTTTTTTTTTCTATTTTCATAAATAAATAATTTAATAAAAACATAATATTTCATTAATAACTAAAATAAAAATACATAATACTTGGAAAAAAAACATAATTAATAGAAAATTACATAATACGTGAGATACCCGGTTCATGATTTGATAAGTATAAACCACCAAGTACCCAACATGAAATACCCGGTTCATGATTTGATAAGTATAAACCACCAAGTACCCTAAACACATAACTTTATAACCAGAGCCTCCATCCTCTCTCTTTGAAGATAACGCCTCTCATCTCCTTTCTTCACTCGTTTGCAGCTTCCTCACCAAAATAATATCATCATCATCAAAACTTAATCATAACCGAATACAAGAATTCTTTATTGAAACCCATAAGCAAAACCCACCAGATCTGATCACCATTCTTGACTTAAAAAAAAACATAATATTTCATTATATGGTTTTATAGAGTTTGATTGTAAGTGTAATATTTATAGGATTTTTTTTTTTTTTTTTTTTTTAAACCAAGGCATCCAACGTATTTTTTTTTTTTGGATTTTACCCCCCAACGTTCACTGCATTAATGGTTCCAACAGATACTTTCTTTCAAACCGCAGCAGTGTTCTTCCCCGCTAGCCCATACCGTTTACCCAAACTGCTGGGGTGGCGGCGGTGTTCCCCGGCGGTTTGGGGCAAACCGTTGGCCAAACCGCCACCATTGCCACTACCCTTACTGTTTGAAGAAGCCTACAACAAACGAAACCCTGAAAACGTTTTGAGGAAACATGCGAAACATCTACAACTGATTAGATGAATCGGATCATCCACAGCAGCCAAGAAACGAACCGGTTTCAAGAGTGAACCCCTAAAACATGAACGAAGAAGATATCACCAACACCCTAGAAAAACAAATCGATTAAATGAGGCAAAGAAGACAACAATCTCGTTACACCAAGAGCCTTGTTTGAACCATTCTCGTTACACCATCAAACACCAAACCATTACCCAGAACCTATTAACGAGAACCAGAAACAAAACGGAAACAGAAACCCACGCTGAAACTTTTAGTTTCAGGAATACAACGCACACCCTTGAACCTTGTTAACATTAGAAGGGTTGCCTAGATAACTTAGGAACACAAGAAAGCGTGTACAACTTTCTTAGTGTTGGATTTTGCAAACAGGAAGGACACCGAACCAAAAGTGGTTCCTTGGTTTGTTGTGATTCGTACGCCACAGCAAAACCAGAAAAGATTGAAGATTTTCTTGTCAAACTATAACAAGAAACGTACTTGTGTGTTCTCTACTACAACACAACAAGGGAGAAGTTTAGACGTCGAAAGATTGTGTACAAATTTTGGTACGCAAGAAGAAGAAGCGCGCAGAGAAAAAAAAACAAAAGGCATTGCTTGGAACAAAGAAGAAAGATACCGGTACATATATACAAAGAATAGGCACGTTGGCAATACAAGAAGCAACAACAAGTTTGAATTACTGAAGCGAATTGATCACTCACTTCACAAAAGAAAGAATACCGATTAGGTATTAGGCGTTGTTGATAAATGGTGTGGACAAAAAAAATGACAAGGAGTATTGTGGAAGCAACGTAGCACAAGAAGCAAGCAATAGCAGGAACGACAAACAAAGAAATTTGTTTAGACGTTGGTTTGTTGATTTTGGTACAACGAGTACTAAAGAAAAAGAAGAAGAAAAGCAATATATATTTGCTACGGTAATAATTTTACCGAGACTCATTAAGAGGCGACTTGGAATAAGAAAACAACGACAACAATTTTGAAGTTGATCGTGGCCAGAAATCACTTCGGGTGGATTTTGGAGTAAGCCAAGACATAACAAGGGTCCGAGGCAAGTAGTAGGAACCAAGTCGAGAAGAAAAAGTAACAACGTGAAGTTTGGTTAGTATACAAATCAGCCGAACTTGGAAGGAGACGTGGAAAGAAAAGTACGTGGTTGATATAATTCATAGTATCGACACACAAGTGGGAACGCAAAAACATACGAGGTCACGTTATCATTATTGGATTTCATTTATACGCTTATAGTATAGATATTCATTTTCATACTATTAGGAAATCCCGAGAACTATATATTGATCCCTGTATTACTAGGATTCCCGGATAACTATTTCTGTTCCCCGTAGTAGTAAGGATATACCATACTAGTTAGATTTCCCATACAAACAAAGAGTGAAGATTGTAAACACATCTAGGATGTCGGGTGAAGGTGATGATACCAATACCAATAACACTATAGTAAAACCCATTACACAATATCAATGCCCTAAACTCAAAACCACAAACTACACTGTTTGGGCTATACAAATTAAGGTCATATTAGAAGCACATGGATTATGGGAGACTATAGAACCCAAAGAAAACACCCAATTAGATGCTAAGAAGGATAAGGCAACTATTGCCCTCCTATATCAAGCAGTAACTGAGGATGTGATATTACAAGTAGCAAGTTGTAAAACTGCAAGAGAATTATGGGAATCATTAAGAAAGAGACACGTTGGAGAAGAAAGAGTGCAACAAGCACGATTACAATCACTAATGATAGGATTTAATGCCCTTCAAATGAAGGATGAAGAGACGGTGGATGCATTTACAGATAAACTAAATGGTTATGCCACGAAGGCAAAAGAATTAGGAAAAACCTTGGATGAATCACTTTTAGTACGAAAACTATTAGATTCCACACCAGATAGATTCATTCAGATAATAGCATCCATAGAACAGACAAGTGATCTAGATGATATCACCTTAGATGAGATCACTGGAAAATTGAAAGCATTCAAGGAAAGGATAAAACTCCGAAAGGGAGGACAAGCAGAAAGCCAGGATAACCTATTATTCGCACAAGGCGAACACTCTAGATATAAGAAACGTATCAACAGGAATAGGGGTAGATCAAACTACACACGAGGAAACTGGCGGAATAAAGGAAATAGAGATAACTCGAATGGAGAAAATTCAACTCACAATGACAAGTACAATAAGAATAGAAGTGAGTGGAAGAAGAAAGTAAAATGTTTCAATTGCGGGAAACATGGACATTTTAAGAAAGAATGTAGAAGTAAACCAACAACTCACGAACATTCAAACCTTATCTATGAAGACAATGAACCATCACTATTAATGACTAAACATGAAGAAGTATTGTTAAATGAAGGACAAATACAACCCGAAAAATATGCTACAACAGATGATAGCATATGGTATTTAGATAATGGTGCAAGCAACCATATGACGGGAGCGAAGAGTCATTTTAAAGATATAGACGAAAGTGTCACTGGACGCGTTCGTTTTGGAGATGGATCGTATGTAGAGATAAAGGGTAGAGGTTCAATAATACTAGGATGTAGAAACAAGGAGCAGAAGATAATAACAGATGTTTACTACATACCAAACCTCAAGAGCAACATACTTAGTCTAGGACAACTTACTGAAATAGGTTGTAAGATCATAATGGACGGGAACAAGCTGACTTTGTATGACAAGAAGAAGAAGTTGTTGATGAAGGTAGAAAGGTCGAAAAATAGACTTTACAGTATTAGATTACAGATAGAAGCACCTATATGCCTCTTAGCAAATGTGAACAACCAAGCATGGTTATGGCACGCTAGATTAGGTCATCTAAACTTTGACGATATCAACAAGATGACAAGAAAGGGTCTAGTAGAAGGAATACCAAGAATAAACCATACTGGACAAGTATGTGATGCATGTTTATTAGGAAAACATAGCAGAACACCATTTCCCAATCAAGCTAAATTCAGATCCAAGAACCCACTAGACTTAGTTTATGGAGATCTCTGTGGTCCCATAAGTCCAACAACACATTCCGGAAAGAAACTCATCTTCTTACTAGTAGATGACTGTACACGTTACATGTGGGCTTATTTTCTAACAACTAAGGATCAAGCATTCAACATATTTAAGGAATTTAGACAAAAGATTGAAATGGAGTTAAGATTGAAGTTAAGAATGCTAAGAACAGATAGAGGTGGTGAATTTACATCAAATGAATTCACCAAGTACTGTAAAGAGAATGGAATAGCAAGACAGTTAACAGCACCATACTCACTGCAACAGAATGGAGTAGTTGAAAGAAAGAATAGAACGGTGTTATCAACTACTAGGAGTATGATGAAAGCGATGAAGTTACCCTTAAATTTTTGGGCGGAAGCAGTCAAACATGCCATTTATATACTAAATAGGGTACCTACACGAGCACTAGAAGATAAAACACCATATGAAGCACTCTACAAAAGAAAACCAAACCTACAAAACCTTAGAATATTCGGATGCACAGCTTATGCTAAGATAACGATACCTCACTTGAAGAAGTTAGATGATAGAAGCATACCGATGGTTTATTTATGAGTAGAGGAAGGATCAAAAGCTTGTAGGCTATAT
Organism: Artemisia argyi; assembly: GCA_030686995.1. Classification (NCBI taxonomy): domain Eukaryota; kingdom Viridiplantae; phylum Streptophyta; class Magnoliopsida; order Asterales; family Asteraceae; genus Artemisia; species Artemisia argyi. The sequence continues at coordinate 8,771,151 of CM060705.1, forward strand.
GATCCAATACGAAAGAAGAAATATGTTAGTAGGGACGTAAAGTTTATGGAAACGAAACCGTGGAATTGGGATAAGAATGGAGATGATACGGGTACACAAGACACATTTTGGGCTAGTTTTGTGGTAGACGAAGTTGATAATGGAAATGTTACACCAATCAACATAGAAAACATTGATAACACGTATCATGAAGAGGATCCAATACCAGATCCAGAATCACCAATTACACCACCAGCATATACTTACGAACCCAACTCAGAAGATGAAGAGGAAGATACTTATAGCTCATTAGGAAGCTCAGAACATAGATTTGATGATACACCAGCACGAGGTTTTAAAGATATAAAGGATATATATAGGACAGCACGTATAGTTGAGACTGAAAGTCTACTATTCATAGAAGAAGAACCCCGTAACTATAAGGAAGCATCAACAGATGAGAAATGGATTTAGGCCATGAAAATTGAATTAGATTCAATCAACAAGAACAACACATGGACTCTTACAGATTTGCCAGAAAATCAGAAGGCAATTGGACTCAAATGGGTTTATAAAACCAAGAGAGATGCACAAGGAAAGATCATCAAATATAAAGCAAGATTAGTAGCGAAAGGTTATGTACAAGAACAAGGAATAGACTTTGATGAAGTATTCGCACCAGTTGCTAGGATTGAGACATTTCGATTAATATTAGCACTAGCAGCATATCATGGATGGCAAGTACACGACTTAGATGTGAAATCAGCATTTTTACATGGAGAATTAAAGGAAGAAGTCTATGTTACACAACCTGAAGGTTTTATTCAGCAAGGAAACCAAATAAAAGTATACAAGCTAACAAAAGCTTTGTATGGCTTAAGACAAGCACCAAGAACTTGGAATGTGAAGCTTGATCAAACCTTGAAGTCATTAGATTTTAAGAAATGTAATCTAGAACAAGCAGTCTACACGAAAAGAAGCAAGAATTCAACACTTATAGTTGGAGTATATGTAGATAATTTAATAATCACGGGCACTCCCAGATGGAAGATAAATTTGAGATGAGCGATTTAGGATTGCTGGCATATTACCTTGGGATAGAAGTTACACAGACAGGAGGAGAGATTACAATCAAGCAAACTGGATACATTAACAAGATCCTAAAAGAGACAAGTATGACGGATAGCAATGATACGAAGATACCATTGGATCCCGGCACTAAGTTGGTCAAGGCGGAAGATGGAGAACCAGTTGACACAACTTATTACCGAAGCTTAATTGGAAGCCTAAGTTACTTATTACATACAAGACCGGATCTTAGTTACTCAGTCGGACTACTCAGCAGATTTATGCAAGACTCGAAGGATCATCACCTGAAGGCAGTGAAACAAGTAATCCGATATGTCAAAGGAACAAAAGAACATGGAATAATATACAAGAAGGAAGGCGGCTGCAAGATTATAGGTTATAGTGACAGTAGTTATGGAATCAATACCGATCAAGGAAAAGGAACTACTGGAGTCGTATTTTACTTTGGAGAGTCACCTATTACCTGGTGTACTCAGAAGCAACCGACAATGGCGCTATCATCATGTGAATCAGAATTCATGGCGGCTACTGCAGCAGCATGTCAAGCCTTATGGTTAAAACGTTTACTTAGTGAACTAACTGGAATTGAAGAAAAAAGGATAACGCTAAGAGTTGACAACGTATCAGCAATAGCACTCGTAAAGAACCCAGTATTTCATGGAAGGAGTAAACATATAGACATTCGCTATCATTTCATTCGGGAATGCGTAGAGAATGGTCATATAAATGTGGAACACGTTAGCGGGGAACTACAAAGAGCAGACATCTTAACGAAAGCTCTGATACCATATTGTAATTTTCACAGGTTCTAATCTTTGGATTTCCAGGATCATTAATAATCAAACAAGCATCATGTATGCATCATCATCAAGAATAATAAGAACAAGAGAATGGGGTTTTGAACCCTTGAATGATTATGATATATTAATAACGAAGGGTTAACCTTTATGTTTACAGGATCCTATTCTATATATACTACATGAAACGGTACCAATGAACATCCAAACGTTGTGTTGTTTGGGTTGTAACCGTTTCCTAATAACTACCCTAACTACCTACAAACGGGCCTGTTTGGGTTAACAGGTTTTGACCCATTTTACAGACATACTAAACTAACCCAAATACAATAACGTATTACATTCTAACTATAGTCTTAAACTTAAATAGATAAACATTTGATCTAACAACATTAAAAGGCTAACAAATCATCAGTATCTATTTTGTGTGAAAATTATATCGTTGTAGCTTTTATCATTTAATATATATATATATATATATATATATATATATATATATATATATATATATATATATATATATATATATATATAGGGTGGGGTTATTCTAAAAAAGATCTTATAATAAAAAGTGTAGGAAGGATTGTGGGAGTGACATGTGTCACCCCCCCGCCAAAAAAAAATTTTTTTTGGGGCAAAAAAAAAAAAAAAAAAAAAAATTCCCGCCAAAAATTTTTAGTGCATCACAGTTATAAAGTTACTGCATCACGGTTATAAAGTTACTGCATCACGTTTACTGCATCACAATTATGATTTTACTGCATCACGTTTACTGCATTCATGGTTTTAATGTTACTGCATCATGGTTATAAAGTTACTGCATCATGGTTATAAAGAAACTGCATTATCATAAGTTTTCTGCATCATATATGTATGTAACTGCATCACAATTAAAATACGATTCTTTTTTAAGTTTTGGTGCATCTTTATTATAAGTTACTGCATCATAGTTAATAGTTTAGTGCATCAACTATGTTGCAGTAACTTATAATCTTAATGCACTAAAATTTAAAACTGTGATGCAGTAACTTTTATAATTGTGATGTAGTAACTTTATAACTGTGATGCACTAAAAAATTTTGGCGGGAAAAAAAAAATTGGCCCAAAAAAATTTTTTTTTTTGGCGGGAATTTTTTTTTTTTTTTTTGCGGGGGGGGGGGGATTTTGGGGGCTGGGGTGACATGTGTCATATGATGTGGCATAGGGGTCACACATGTCGCCCTCACAATCCTTCCTACACTTTTTATTATAAGGTCCTTTTTATTTTAACATATATATATATATATATATATATATATATATATATATATATATATATATATATATATATATATATATATATATATATATATATATTGTTGCCTGAATGACATATATATTTGTTGTAGCCACTCCAAGAATCACTGCCGCAATACACGACTGCCACGAAGTATTTGGCGACTTATGGAGAGATTTAATGAATACATGGTTTAGCAAGTTGGGTTCACAAAATCACGGTGCAATTTTGTTCTTGAAACAGAATGGAAACACAAAACAAGCAAACCTACCAGAGACCTCCATGGTGATGATCTTGAAGAACATGTGCTACGGTTGTGTTTATTATTAAGTTGTTTTAGTCTTCTAAACAAACCTACTGAGACCTCCATGGTGATGATCTTGAAGAACATGTGCTACGGCTGTGTTTATTATTCGTTGGGTATGCAAAGTTGTTTAGTCTTATAAGGTGTGCATGCGAAATATTACATGACTAAGTGTGCTATGCAAAGGTGGTATGCAAGATTGGTATGGTTTGAATTCTAATATGGGCCATGTATTTGATTCTTGCATGTGCATGATGGGTGTTCATGTTAGAGCATGCAAAGATATGCTTACAAAGGAAACACGTTTGTGTTTTGTATGAAATATGTGCAAGTTGTATATATGGACAACAGTTTATATATGTAATCCATGCAACATGATAAGCAAACATGTATATATGCTTTTGCATGAAACGTGTGGAGTGTTTTATGGATAACACGTTTTTCTAACATGAAATGTGTATATCTGTAACGTGATATTTATCTTGAATGGGTTTTGTTGTATTTATCCGACAATTGGTCGATTTTACATCAATATTTTTTAGGGGCAATTCCATATTTACCCAACTTAAACATGATAATGCCATATTTACCCAAAACATGTTTTAATTGCATTATACATCATGCATTCAAAACTTGTATTTTGGGTATATATGACATTTTCATATTTAGATTGGGTAAATATGAAATTATCCCTATTTTCTAATACTATTTTCTTCATGTTTCCATCTTATCCACCATCACCAATATCGGACAACTAATTCATCAAACCTTATCACTACTTACCAAAATTCATCAACAATCAAACAAAACTCAAAACAACATCAAACGCAATTCAAAACACGAATTTAACATCAATCAAAACAAACAAATATACCACACTTCACTTATCATTTTAAAAGATATTTAACAAAATATGTATTTCTAAACATGTTGTCCGTCGTTGTTGCGAATTACAGATTTGAAGATTACAAAACCCACAAGCAGAAATGAAGAAAGAAGAAACAATGAGAACCTAATATGTAATAGTTAGCTAGCTTTATTAGTAAGCTAGGGTTTCTTGTAACTTCCCTCTATTATATAAAGAAGGTAGGCGTCTAGGTTACAGGCACCAATTCATAGATAGTCTCTCCAATGAGAGTCTAGAAACGCATAGAGCATGTAGTGTAGTAATAGTAGTAGTAGTTTATTTATTTTAATAAAGAAAACCTTATTAGTAATGTTGATTGTATTCTTATTTTATATTCTTTTTTGGGTAAAGGGTTTTATACCCGGTGAATAGTTAGGATGTTAATGGTAAAGCATTCTTATTTTATATTCCGATGTGCTTATCAATGTTACTGATCCTAGATGGGCTTGATCCTGGTTTTACAAGTGGTATCAGAGCGGGGGCTCTTGATATCTAGGGATGTACAAGGTTTTTCGAAGAAAAGATCGAAAATTCGAATCTGGTACAAATTTTCGTAACTTTCTGCAGTGCAGTTTTCAAATGCGATTTCTCATTCGTTAACCCTTGGATCGGGCTAAAATTTTTACTGGAGGTTCTCTACATATCAAAGAAGAGTTCCACCGGAGGGATCTTTGATTTGAACTTCAAATAAAAAGATAAAAATTGTCAAAGTCTGCTGCAGAAAAAGGTTTATGTAAGTCGATTTTTAGGATTTCTATGCTTTTCAACTTCATGAATGTATGCTTTCTCGTTTTAAATTCATTGTGGCACTTGGATATATGATGTTTGATGTCTAAAATTCATGAAAGAAAGCGGCTGTGGATGAGTATGATCGATTTTTGATGATTTTAGGGTTTTAGCGACACTTTAGAAGTGTTGTATTTATACCAAGAAAATAATAATAATAATAATAATAATAATTTAAAAAAAAAAAAAAAAAAAAAAAAAAAAAAAAAAAAAAACTAATTGATCTTTGAAGAATTTGATGTTTGATCGCTGTTATACTCATATGGTTTGATGATGATACGATTTTGATTGGTACTGTTAGTTGAAGGATAGTACTGGTCATTCTCATGATACTGCTGCCTTAACTATTTTATTTCTGCTGTTGCACTTAAAGGTTATTGCTGCTTTCACTCGTTACTGCTGCTTGCACTTTGATACTACTATTGAGTATATTTATTAGTACAAAAAAAAAAAAAAAAAAAAAAAAAAAAAAAAAAGCGTTCCTGCTGGTTGATTCGGTTCCTGTTGGTTATTATTTGTTTCCTACTGATCGGTTCCTGCTGGTTGATTTGGTTTGTGCTGCTTGTGCTTGACCGATATATATGATATAGTATTCTACGGCCAAAGACGTCCTTGGATCTTGGACGATGTGATGCTTATGGCTTGGGTACTTTTATTGCTTTGGTTTGGTGTTTACATGTCGTTTAGTACATAACATAATGATGTCGTGCTTAAGGTCTGGGACCACACACATTCTTATATTTTGATTTGATCTGAGATGGATCAATGGGCGGTTATTGTGACGTAGGTCAGGGACCAACGGTGATCCATAACCGAGGTGTAATAAACATGTATCGTTCGCACTAAATCAGTTAAGGATATTCTGAAGACGTTGATGCATTAGCTTTTTAATTGATTATGTAACAAGTTCACCTTGTTGTGAGATGCAACAAAGGATTGACGTAGATCACCGGCTGAGGCAACAGTTACATGAGAGAGGAGGATGTTATTGCACTTTGATGTTTCATTGATACCTTTTATTTCAAGCCAATTAAAGTCCGAGATTCATGAAGATGGTTAGTATACTTTTAAAGGGAAGCTTATTGATCATATACTTATCATCTACATGCATCACTTGAGGGGAAGCGTTTACAAGACACACTAAACCCCTATTGGATGATTACAAAAAGGGGAAGAAGATTTATGATGTGCAACTTATTATTTGTGATGACATGTTTTAGCATTGTTTCTTCATGAAGATTGTTTTGTAATATCAAATAGGGGAAGATTATTGGGAATTACAGATTTGAAGATTACAAAACCCACAAGCAGAAATGAAGAAAGAAGAAACAATGAGGGCCTAATATGTAATAGTTAGCTAGCTTTATTAGTAAGCTAGAGTTTCTTGTAACCTCCCTCTATTATATAAAGAGGGTATGCGTCTAGGTTACAGGAACCAATTCATAGATAGTCTCTCCAATGAGAGTCTAGATACACATAGAGCGTGTAGTGTAGTAATAGTAGTAGTAGTTTATTTATTTTAATAAAGAAAACCTTATTAGTAATGTTGATTGTATTCTTATTTTATATTCAATTGTGCTTATTAATGTTACTGATCCTAGATGGGCTTGATCCTGGTTTTACAGCCGTCATCATAATACTAAAGGGATAATCATTGAATTATAATTTCATAGTTATTTATATAATATGTGCATATATTCAAATTAAGTGAAACGAATAACATAGTGGGTTGTGTTTTGGTAAATCGTCTTTTGAGACTATGAAGTAAAATTATCCGTGCTAAGTATGCCGTATGAAAGGAAAAAAGTAATCATTTAATTACATTGATGTTGTTGACAAAGTTGTGGTGTTAAGAAAGTCAGGTTGTTTCAAAGCTGAATATGATCACACGGGTCAACATGATACTAATTATAACCACACGGGTTAACATATAATTAAAATCTTAAGGATTTATCAGTTCATTCCCATATGTCACAGTGCAACTTATAATTAGCATGAAATTTCATTTGGTCTTTTCACCAGAAAAAGAGAGATTTCCACTTTGCAAATCGAGTGGGGCCGGGACTAATTCTATGATAAACAACAATTGATCTAAAAAAGTATATGTAGGGCTGACAGATAAAACATTACGTGATGAACAATTAAATACAACATTTATGCATCGCACGGGTCAGTTAGTAAGCTATAATTGTCTCATGCTACACATAGTTACATTGGAGCAACTTTTATAGTCACAAACAATGTTTTGCTTCCATGTACGGGATATAATATGTGTTAAAAAAATTTATGTAACTTATTCATATTAAAAGATTACATGTGAAAACATTATTTTAATTATAACTTTTAATGCAAATAAACTAATTTAAATACAAAAGTTATGATAACATCATAATCAAATCAACTAAAATAAATATAATACATTACATATAACTAATTACATTGACTAAAATAAAAGGACAATAACAATAAAAAAACAAATAAACTTATATAGAAGGCATCTAAATTCCGTCATATGCTCATTCAACCGTGTGCACCAACATTACGTACGAAACACGTAGATATTCAATCAAAGACCGTGCATCGCACGGGTTGAATAAAGCCCCGTACATACTATAGCTTATGTGAGGTTGTTTACTTTCGTATACATATGATGAGAACGACAAATGTTTCACTATCTCGATAATACCTACAAAATAAATGCGTCACCACCAGAAATAAAGAAACACGTTTTTTTGGTTAAAGCGATGGAACAAAATTCATATTTCATAAATTTCCTTTGGGTTAAAGCGTTGGAGCAAAAAAAAAAAAAAAAAAAAAAAAAAAAAAAAAAAAAATGGAGGAATATTATTTACATTACCTTTTAGTCTTATGTTTTATTAATCTATATTGACATAAACCATACTTTATATAATTTTGGCCTACCAATCTGTTGAATATTAGTTAAGTACGAAAACATATGAAAACCTGTATAAGGGTGTTTTCACTTGGTTAGTTTATATTTTACATATGCGACTATTTGCGGTTTTTGAACATTGGACTAACATGATTTATTGTTTTGACACCGGTGATCATTGGTGGTTTTGGTAAAATTTTGGACTTAATGCTTGGGAAACGGGTCACAATAATACTTAACGGACTAAATATATTAGACGTTGGAAAAAAATGATTGAACTTGGGATTTATTGGACTATATATTGGATTTAAATTGGACTTATCGGACTTTAAATGGAATTGGTATAATTGGACTTGCAACGAACATAAGATATTGGACATACGTTTGTTTGAGTATTATCGGGCTATAAAGCCCAATAACTATTAAGGACATTTTATTAGACATCTAAAACTAGATTATTAGATGACTTAGTTAAGCGGATTATTATTGTTTTGGAAAAATATTGTTGAAACGTGTTGGGTGAACGAGAAACTAAAATGATGTCGATTTGGAAAACTGTCGGAAGATGTTGTTTTGGGAAAATTGATTTTTATTAAAGTCATATGACATGGAAACGTTGTATAAACGGACGAGTCATGTCAAATTTTTATAAAATCTTCTAAACTTACACTTTTATTTCAAATCTCTTTTATGTTTATAAAACCCGACAAAATGTATAGTTTTATTTAATCTTTAAAACACTTTAATATTTCAATTATTAACTTGCGTTGTTCTTATAAAACCTACTTGTATTTCTAAACTATTTGAGGATTTCTGGGTAAACACCGAAACATACCATTGACTTGTTGTCGTCTTATTCTTCTTACTTATTTTCCTTAGTCATTTTCTTTGATTATTCTTTTGTTTATTTTCTTTTATAATATATATTTGAATACATTATACTTTGGCATGTGTTTTGCGTCGAGATTATTCATGCATTTATTCTTCTTTAGCGCGAGTTGTATTTTGAGTCTATGTTTATATACCACCACATGAACAATGATACAAACTTTTTTACAAATAATGATACAAGTCTTCCACGAAAACTAAAACACTTTGTCTTTTGAAAACTCATATGCATTATAATATTTCCATAGGACATTTTCTGAGATAAACTACATATTTAGGTTGTGCCAAGCTAGTACCGTTGTGCCTTGTCAGTTGATACCGTTTGTGATTTTTTATTCATCAATTGCTAAGGTGAGTTCTCGTAGCCCCACTTTTTATATGTTTTCCTTGGGTGGAAATGGTACTAAATGCTTTTCAAATGTTTTTATATTGTAAACTATTGTTTTACATGATTTTGGACATATTTGTGTGATTATGCGATTATGTGCTATAAAATGTTTTGTTTCGTGTGGACATGCAACTGCGCAACTGTTAACTCTGTTGAAAGCCGAAACAATTGGATAGATCTATCGGGGTAGCTCCCCACAGTGTACTGTTTATGTGTGTGACAATCATTGCTGGCTCAGTTGGCATGTCACTATTTTGTTTTGACTTGTGCTTATAATTGGTTATCATGCTCACTTTGTCCTACAATATGTTATCACAGCTCAGCGGTTTTACTCTTAAACCTACGAGCTCACCAACATTATGTTGACGTTTTCTGGTACCATTTTCAAGTGATCATTGTTAAAGTATTTGAGGGCACATTTATTGGAGTCAGACTATTCGGCACCTTACTACCATGTTTTCAAGGCAATAAGATTTCAAATATGGAGATACTTTTACTTTCAAGAGTTATATAAGAATTGTTTTGTACTAATGTAAACTATTATTGAAGTTGATGTATGGTGTGAACTATAATGTTATGCAATGTGCCTTCTTCATTACATCTCGTGTTTCCGCCATTGACGGGGTGTGATAATAATGTCATCCAAACTAGATTACAAATCTGAATCAAAAACTAAATGAAAGATAACTCCAAATCTAATTAATAAGCAAATGGGTAACTATCGTCAGGGTGGTCCACTAAGAGCTCCTATGCACTCTTCACTCAAATCACAACTTCCATCCTAAAACCTGCCGCAGGAAAAGAAATGAGGTTGAGCTTAAAAAGCCTAGTGAACAGATATAACAAAACAATAACTGGATCTGAATAAGTGAACAAAACGGAATCAAACGAATCTACTGAACAAGGATGTCATATATCATAAGAGTCAAAGTAGATGTGAGTCATAAGTATCATTAGGGAATCAAAGAATCAACGAAATTGTAGAAAGCTACAAGGGGTTGAATAGTTTTTACCGTTATTAGTTGTTTATAAAACTTTAGATTCGATGACTTGATGTGAAATCAACACAACATACAATATATGAATATAAACAATAAGTAATAAGTAAATGCGGAAATATAAAGAAACATCAAACCAATAGACACGGTTGTTTATAGTGGTTCGGCACGAAGCTCTCTTCCTCGCCATACTCCACTCCCCGAGTACCCAACTCGAGAGTTTGCAAGCACTATATCAACAAGCTCCCTTATGGCGGAGAAAACCTTACAATGTCGATTCACTTCTCTACCGATACTAAGCTAGATATCGAGTCTTTCACAAGGCAAGACCAACCTTATCGCTCAATGTATTTTAAGGACTAAAATACTAACTGGACTCTCTAAGTTGTTGTATGATGATCACTACCCAAGTTGGTAGTAGATGGTGACGTACAAAGACACATAAATTATACAACAAAGTATATGATGAGACACTACTTTTTTTGGACGACAATTGTGGCTACATGGCCCCTAGACCAGAAGGCGTAGCGAGCCCACACAACCAGGTTGGGTCCAACCCAGAAGGAAATTGCACCCTTCTATTTACATACGTGGGAGGAAACCCCTATCGCCCAAGACAATACTCGAACTTGAGACTTTGCCCAGGAAGGTAAAACCTCCATACCGCTAGACCAGAGGCCCATTGATGAGACACTACTAACTACAACACTTGAAGGCTTGGAAAGATTCTTGTGTTCTTCACTTGAATTCAAAGTAGAATCGTTGGATCACTTTGAATGTGTTATAGGTCAAGTGGAATAATCAAATAGTGTTATTATGATGTTATAAGATGAGAGAAATGGTAGTAGTAAGCTTAGAATGGATGAAATTCACTAGTTGGAAAGGTTGGACTAAAGTCCTATATATACTACACATTTCTGTCCCTAAACTGCCATTCAGTGGATCTGCTGATCCACAATTTGTGGATCCGTCAGTTATAAAAAAACGGATCCGCGGAGCGTATTCTGGACAACCTATTATCTTTTGATCTTTGAGATGTTTTGTACTAAAATCATTTTTAATTCTAATTCTCCTAGAATTACTTAGGTACAAAGGTGTTAGTTTTTATTCAGTTTTGATTTAAATAAAACACTTAATTAAAATGTCTAGTGAATTTAATTAAGTTAACTTTGTGTGTTTATTTATTAAAAGTGTGTTTAAAAAATATTTGAAGTGTGTTAGAAAATATTTATTACTTGGGATCTTTGATTATTCGACGTGAGGTATAATCACATTATTCATACCTGAAGTGATATACGTCGGAAAGTAAACTTGTAACTTAAAACTTGATTACGTAGACGTTTACTTCGCATGAGTTTATAATTACCATTAGCAAAACCTTTAGAGACCGTAAAATATAAATAATGTTTTTATGCGATATGTGTATTAACAATCTCCCCCTTTCTGATGATGGCAAAACATAAACTCATATTTAGTAAAAGTATACATTCACAAGGTTTTAAGTGTGAATTTACACATTTCTCCCCCTTTTTGCCAAAACAAAAAGTGTAGAGTGGCGTGGCGGAAGCTAAGAGTGGCGTGACGGAAGCTAAGAAGCCATGCAAATACTCCCCCATGTTGTATACTCCCCCTTGTTCGGGGCACCAAGGAATCGAGCTATGGAGTCGTGCTACAAAACAAAGTTAACGTACAAGCACGAATATGGCAATAACGAATTTATCATAACCACGATATGTAAAATAACCACAAGTAATCATAAATCACAACCACACATAGCAAGCAACAATTGAGATCACCGCAAAACATAAGAACACACCAACTAAGTAACCTCATTTTATTATAAGAAGACAAGGTAAAATTTGACTCTTAGGTCATACATCCTAAAAAGTTACAAAAGTAACCAAGAAAGAAAAAAATGATATGCTCCTAAGAAAAGTTATGCATGTGCTAATCAGCATTTGGGATATCTATACTATATATAATGTAGGAATGAATCTCTCTCCTCTTAGTCTTAAAATTTAGGGGTAATTGCATATATACCGACTAAAACTTGCATATTTCCCCAAAACATGCTTAAACATCATTGTACATTATGCATTTAAAACTTGTATTTTGAGGAATATGCCAATATGCAAGTTTCAGTGGGTATATATGCAATTCCCCCTAAAATTAAGACTTACAAGCCATAATGCTTATTGTACAATACACAAAGCACTATTAATGATCTTTCTCATCAATCTTAATTTTAAGACATACCAGCCTTAAAGCTTAATGTACAAAATACAAAGCACTATTAATGTGGTCAATATATTTAATGTAGTCAATTAATTAACGGGTCAATAAATACAATTAATGACGTTATTAAAACACCCCTTACATAAGAAATACAAATTATCAAGCATATTGTACAACTATCTTAAATGCAATTCCTGCATTAAATGTCACTAATACAAATAATAAAGCACATTATATAAATATTCAAGCCCGAACAGACACGGGCCAAACGGGCACGAGCCAGAATGGGCACGGGCCAAACGGGTTAATGTTATACGAATCGCTTTAAAAAATACCCAAAAAGACGAAATAAATTCCTTAAGCGTAACACCCCAGTTATGTTTAAAAAATTAAATATATTATACGTTTTTATTTAAAAACGATTGTAATGTTCTACAATTGAGAGAAATTATGTATCTGTTAGTGCCATTTAACTTTTCAATAGGCAATACATGCCCATTTCAAAAAAAAGGCGAGGGCAAAATATGCCCACATCGTTTACAAATTAGCCCTTTTTTTCTTATTTTGTGCACAAATTGCCACCTCTAATAATTATTATCACAATCGTATAATTAAAAACATTGTCATTAGTTAATGAGTTAAAATACGTCACATGCAATTCTTGATATCAATAAATTTATTATAAAAAAAATAATATACTAAAATACATAATTTACCAAAATTAATTATTTCAGGGTACCCGCCGCTGCAACGCGCGGGTACCCTGCTAGTAATGCTTGGAATATGTATGATATGCATAAGTTATGATGTATTGCGTGCGCGCACACACACACATACACACACACACACACACACACACACACACACACATATATATATATATATATATATATATATATATATATATATATATATATATATATATATATACACACACACACACTAGTGGTCTGAGCCCGCCCGATGGGCGGGCACATTTTTTGATTCTCTTATTTTGTTTGTGTTGTTTGTATGTATTAGGATTATGTAACACCCCAACCCGTCAAGGGTAAAGATATCACAATAAATAGTGTCCAACAGAGCAAAATACAAGCTTAATACTTTAACAATACAATGAATATAAGGATTACAAGGATATTCCAAATTAAGAAAAATACGACAATAAAACAAAATCCATCGTTCAAAGGAAATCTAGGGTTGGTCCACACTCTCTCATCCCCAAAGCTAAACCCCGCATCCTAGCTTAAGTACCTGCCGCATGGAAAAGAAAGCGGCTGAGCATAAAAAAGCTCAGTGAATAGATATGAAGATAACAAGCACATCAAGTAATAAGATATGAGAATACGAAATGATTTTACATATGGTGTCACAATGTATATCAAAGGATTATCAAGGTTAAGTATGAAAGTCATCAAAGTTAAGTATCAAGGATCGTCAAGTGTAATATCAAGGATTAACAAGTTTCAAGGATCATCAAGTATAATATCAAGGGTTAACAAGTTTCAAGGATCATCAAGTATAATATCAAGGGTTAACAAGTTTCAAGGATCGTCAAGTATAATATCAAGGGTTAACAAGGTTCAAGGCTTTCAAGTATAATATCAAGGATTAACAAGTTTCAAGGCTTTCAGTAATAACATCAAGGATTAACAAGGTCCAAGGCTTTCAAGTATAATATCAAGGATTAACAAGTTTCAAGGCTTTCAGTATTTAACCCCCAGGCCAAGCAAGTATCCAAGTAAACAAGTAGTCCAAGATTGGAGTGATCAACTCCCAAGCTGTGAGGGGTTGCAATGCACACAAGCCCAGTCACCAAGTAAATATATAATGTAGTCCATGTCATAATTATAATGGCCGTAGCCCAAACAAGTATCAAGTCAAGACAAATCTAGGATGCATCCATACGCCCCTGCAGGCCAATAATAATACTCATAGCAGTAGTCAATAATCAAGTATCAGGGACGGTGTGGTACATCTCTCCAACCACACTAGAGTACATAACATTGGTGCATCAATGCTATGGTTGTGGCTAATCCACAACAAGTAGCACCTGGGTAAAATACTGAAGGGTCAAGGGTCAAGTTAAGTATCAAGTGTACAAGTTCAAGGTTCATATCAAGTGGTTCAAGTCAAGTCCCATATTAAGTGTATCATATCAAGGTTCAAGTCAAGGTTCAAATGCAAGGTTCAACTCAAAGGTTCAAGTCAAAGGATCATAGCATATGGTTCATATCCAAAGGACAAATATCAGGGGTCAAGATCAATGATCAATATCAAAGGGATCAATGTCAAAGGGTCAAGCAATTAATATAAAGGAGAGAGAGAAAAGTCATGAGAGAAAAGTAGTTGTACTCTTGCTGAAAGAGTACGGAATATCTGTACCTTAAACCGCCAGCGAAACAATATCATAACATAAGAATAGGAAGTCACTCCTTCTTCAGCGAATCTACACGAATTAATAATCGGCTTATTATTAATGGTTATTCTAAATTAGATTGCTCATTTTTGTCGGCTTTCCATTTTTAGTAACTTCCCTTTTTAGTATCTTGACAAAAATAGTAACTTTTCATATTTAGTAAGTTTGATAGTTTAGGTTTACAAATAACAATAAAGTAAACTTAAAGGTTTAATATGACCAATATATTAGCTTAGGGTTTAATATGTCATTATAGCAAAGTTTAGGGTTACATGTATAAATTATCAAAGTTTAGGGTTTGAAACGTAAATTAATTTCAAATAATGACTAACTTAGATTGAAGACTAATTTTAATATATGACCCTTTTACTCCCAAACCCAAATGAAGATGCAACCTCTTCGTATATATAATAAATGAACTGAAATAAGAGCCAACATGACAACTCCTTAACCAAACTAACTCATGACTCTCGACCCCTTTTAAAATCAGTTTACACACCCGTTTATAGACATTATGTGACTCACCACAATTCGCATGCAAACACACCTATCGAACAGACACACATCTAGGTAATCCTATAGATACTCACACGTGTTTCTTTTGTTAAATATTCCTCATGACACACACTGACTCACGCATGTCCTACACACACACACATACACACACACACACACACACACACACACATATATATATATATATATATATATATATATATATATATATATATATATATATATATATATATATATATATATATATATATAATCACACACGACACAAGGACAAACACAACTACAAACAGAATCTTCTAACAATTTAGAACTATATTCTTTCTCAAATGCATGCATGCAATAATTACCCCATACGTACCAAACACAAATAAAAAACTTGACCCCAATATTAGTATACGCATGTATATATACAATTTCAAGTTTTATAATTCATTACATGTTTATTAAGTGGCTCGTCTTCTTGACAAATCGACACCAAAACCCCACACACACATCAAGACCTGATCGACATATATAGAACGCATGCATGCGATGGCAGCCCATGTACTTAACGAGACACAACTCGATTCGAATCAAAGGCACACATGCTAGACAAACAAGGTATCGCGAGACCCAATTTAACCACAAACCCTCACGAGACTCGAACAAGCTTACCGAGACACAACACAGATCATATAGGCGGACATGTTTGTTATTTCATGTGACAAAACTTGTTATGATTTATGTGACTTCTATCTCGTATTCACAACATATATTTAGCCGATCCATTTTAGTTTCATGGGACTTGTATTTGTACATATATAGATCAAGATGAGAAGAAAACAAAACGAATGTGTGTGATACCTTGAGTCGACTAGAAATCAGAATGAGGACAAAGGGAAGCTAATCAAAGTCGAACCAAAACCAACCCTCTTCGAACCAATTATACCCACGATCACTACCACTTTTGAATCAGAATGCCCACAATTGAACCCCCACCTTCGTATCACAATCGAGCCTCACGTTCAAAGCTTCCTTTTGAAATAAACGAGCCACGCCTAGACCTTCTTAGCATATGGTTTGAATATGGAGAAGATTTTGTGGTAGCCGACTAGTTTTGTGTTAGGTTTAGGGTTTTGTTTTGAGTCTTTTGTGTCGTATAAAATAAAGGGTGGGATATCCGGTTAAAATAAAAATGTGAGGCAAGGTTTAGGTCAAAAGGGAAGGTTGCAAAAATCAAGGAGAGATTGGTGGACATGCCAAGTATAAAACAAATCATGCACCTATTTACGGGTTCGCATACGTTATGTACCAAATAAAAGATACCCGGCTATTAAGGGTAGAATTTATGTGACGTTTTAAACGTGTACAATTTATTTGTCATCAGTTTATTATTTGTATAATGCTTCTTGTTCAAATATCAACGCGTTAAATACTTAGGTTAAAATCAGAATATAGTGTTTCAGATTATTCAACGTCTTTCAAAAGTTTAAAATTTATAAGGGTATTTTGGGTATTTCAAATGTTCAAAATCTTCGGGTTTTACAATTCTTCCCATCTAAAAGAAAATTTTCATCCGCGAAAATGGAAGAGGGGATAAGGCAGTGAAACAAAAAGAATACCTACCAGACTACGGCGGAAAATGAGGGTAGCTGGCTCACATAGACTCCTCGGTCTCCCAGGTCGCCTCACATGGTGGATGGTTCTTCCAAAGAACTTTAACAAAACGAATAACTTTCTTTCTCATGACTCTCTCCTATCTATCAAGAATGGCTTCTGGTTTTTCTGGAAGTAACATATCTGGTTGAATGATAAAAAAGGTATGACACCATATGTATAGAATGATAATTGTATCTTCTGGAGAGCTCATATGGGGTATGAACAAAATTTCAAATTGAATTAACTGTATCAAACCGTAGAGATCTTTACAAGAGCTTGAGATTGGTGACAGATGTATCGAGGTCAATATAATGCAAAATCGGGAGTTCAAATTTATCCACTTATCTAATGAACGAATGCAGAGTAAACGCATAGGTAGAATGGACCTAAAGTCTCACCAATCGCAGAAAATTCAACAAAGATCAAATTCTAAGCTTTATAGATACTCCCCAAAATATCCTATGGCCACAATAAGTGCACGTTATATGGTGTAAGTATTATCACATTGGCCAGGCGTCATAATACTAGCATCATATAAATATACCCTCATAATGGTCATACTTTATCACGAGTCATAAACAAACAAGCCAATCTAAGTTCACCTATTACTTCTATCATCCCAGAGGTCAACCGGAATCAAGCGTCATAACCAAGAGGAACATTCAATAAAAAAACAGTGGAAGTCTCAATGAATAACTAAAGGAAAACAAAACTACTCGCAAGAGTAACGAAAATCTAATCATATCAGAAATTAAGGTATGTCATCTCAAAAGCATCAATTTTCCCAAAATTCGTCAAACTTTCCAAACAAGACCATCATCAAACATACGCAGAATGAACACGGAACAGAGATGATATTGGAGAACCTAAATCGTCCAAGGATCACATTGCCAGATAACGAAACTCAAGAATTTAACGAGAGTGAGCATTAGTCATCATTAACTTCATCAACTCATCTAAACAACAAAAAGGGTTTGTTCCAAAAACCATCCATTCTAAACATCAAATCTTTTCAAGTCCAAGTAATCTGTCTTCTTCCGCCTATCAATCTGGGAGTGAAACAAAACTGTGAACTTGATTTATGATTCATCAAGCCTTCTGCAGTTCTTCTTGAAATGCGATGAAGTAATGTGAATTCCTGACATGATCTTTAATTCCTTCATAATCCAGTCTACTTCCGCACTTAATTCATCTTAGTACAACCAAGATGAATAGGGAAGTGAGACTGCATGTCTTCATCAGCTCCAGGTTCGCCATCTTGACTAGCTTTTTGTCCCCTGCATCGCCAACACTTCTGCCTCGTAAGGAGTGTCTTCACTCTTCATGGTAGCCACTGTTGTTGTCAATTCCAGGTCAGGCAGTGAATTTAATCTTCTCATAAGTTTCTAGTTGACGCAATTTAGTAAGCATCTTCCAAGATTCTTCTATAAGATTCAAAAGACTAGCTTTTCAAATTTATTGTCGGTCTTGATCACTTGGTGATAGTTTCAGATCTTGCGGAATTTAAAGAGATATTCTAATCTAAGAACACCGTTGTCCAACAATTATCAATCTCCATGTCCAACAAATATCAATCTCCCAAAATGCACAAGTGGTCGCCAATTTCTAACAAGGTACAAAATAGTTTCCATGTCCTTTCTCGTCTCCGAATGTACTATTGCGTCATACCATGACTGTTTGTCCAAGTATTCACTAGAAAACGCTATTTATCAGATTCACAAGATGGTCTGAGCTTTAGCTAATACTATTAACGTCACTAACCGTCATAGTAGTCCTCACGAATACGGAAGGCGATTCTAAAAATAACCTCAACTCATAACTCCATTTCAAAACATACTACAATGTCATACTATACAATTCTTCCAAATATTCACGAGAACATAATCTCACCATATACAAGGGAATAGTTGACGTGATAGCCAATACAATTGGAGTCGTTAACTTATTATTACGAATACAAAAACGGCTTCAAAATCATCTTAAGGAACCTTCACGTTCACCTCACGTCGTCTCTCCTCTTCTTCACCAATAAAACTGATATACTTCACGGCTTACTCTCAGTTAGTAAACTTATTTCTTAGAAGTTCTTTTATTTGTTTCTTCAGTCTTTCAATGAAGCCATCGAAAACGGATTTTCAAAGGTAGGTCAAGATCATATCAAAGGTAAACGGAATTGTATAACAACTACATTTGCCAAACCAGACGGATAATTCACGAATTAAGATCAAGTGCAAGGTTTGTCAAAAGTCTTTAGGCAGATAAGTTAACCATTCAAGGAGGTTGGGATTTTGTTCAGCTTCTTAGCCCAAATGTGCCTCATTGCGAATACGAACATTGTATTGTTGTCAAAGTTATGCGCGTGGAACACTAGTTGCTAACATCGTCAATGGAGTCAAATGGAAGGATGAGAGTTATCCAAAAGTAACAGAATCTATCAGGTCAATCAATTTAGGGTGCAAAACTATCGTACCAATACTTCCAAGATCCTCACAATTCTCATTACAATTAGCTGATGAACATAAACAAGATTGCCATAACAAAACTTACAGAAGGGAAACTTAATTCAAAACTTCAATATTATCAGTGTATCTGGGAAATGGAAATGAAATTCGAAGTCTAATACAGGCTAAACAGAAGAATAAAAGAAACTAGTTCATGATCACAAATTCCCTTCGTTCAATTTGGATTATAACGGCTGGTCGCCGTAGACTCTAAATCGGAGTCTACATCATTCTCTTCTTTATCTTCCTCCCATTTACTAATCCAACCATTCCTGTTATTCTCATGTTGCGGCAAAAGGCGGCTAGCAAAACCACTTTTGCGATCTCTCTCTTCTTCTTCCACAGACTTCTGGCACTTTTCGTAATACGTGGTGTTAATGCCATTGTTATCATTTGCTTTAGTTCCGCACATCTCTTTCTCCTTGTCATCCATCTTCTGGCAGCCCGTAGCATCAACAGTATTTCCCTTACTCCTTCTTACGCGCTGGATCTGTTTTGAGGTATCCTTAATGGCATGAGTCACCATTTTCTTCGGGTTTTCATCAAGTGGTCCAGAGCGATGAGATTTAACCATCTGAATGGTTATTGTCACACCCCCAAAATCGGGTCCAGCGGAAGCTTACATGTAGCTGAGGTGTAACTCAATTGGTATCTCGACACAAGTACAAAAATGGTTTTCACTTCAATCATTTAGAATAAAATCGTTTAAGCAAAAGTGTTGAATTTACATTGTTAAAAGTAGTGCGGAAATAGGTCCTTAAAATAGTTTAAACTGTCCCCATATGAATAATCAGAGTCTTCTATGACTATGCCATGCCCTGCCAAAACCTCCAGTAGCGTGCCATTGCTTAATACCTGAAAATACATGCTAACGTGTCAACACGAGGTTGGTGATTTCATAGAGTTTAGTGAAAATGAATGCAATGTATGGAATTTAATACTTTGGCATGTACAAAAATAATTGATGCAATGTATTCTTCCCCTCTGGGATTTGAAATCAAAATATTGAATTGAAAACTAAGCTATGAAAACTCACAGAAATGAGCAACTAGGAAACCGCAATATTACGTTTGACATCACAGCCAAGTGGGGAAAACCACAATATTACGTTTGACATCAAAGCCAAGTGGGGAAAAACACAATACGTTTGACATCAAATCCAAGTGGGGAAAACCACAATATTACATTTGACATATATGAACAATTTTCGATAATGAGGTTATATAAACCAATAATGATGTTTAAGAGACAAATCCCATGAAATGCAGGTGATCAAACATACCCATGAAATGCAGGTAATCAAACATACCCATGAAATGCAAGTAATCAACCATGTAAAGCAAGTAATACGTTTAAGTAAAACGAGCATGTATTCTCCCCCAAAGAGTTTACCAAACAATTAAAAGAGTAGGGGCTATGACTCACCTGGTGCGATAGCTACGATGACAAAAGTGGATACACAAAAATGAGGCACGATCTCTAACCGCAACCTAATATGAATGATATGATCTAATGTAAGAAATGAAATGATGCTACACATGCAAATACGTATGTTATCGATACCACTCGTGAAATTTGAAAATAACGTTTATCGTCAAAAAATACATTTTTGACGTCTCATTAAGTTAATAACCACTTTCCATGTAAATACGTTGAAACGGTACTCCACGATCCTCATTTGGTGTTTTATCGGTAATTATAATATTTTCGTCATAAAATGACACTTTTCATAACTTGAAAATATGACCAAAATGGTCTCGCAAAACTAGTCGCGAAATAGTGAATATTAAGAGTTAGGAAAGAAGCTCAGTAGTTTTAGGAAGATTTTCACATTATCTAAAAGTTGTAACACTGAAATTTTGTCTATACGGATCTCGATCATAAAGAAAAATAGCCATGAAGTGAGGTGTTTGGGCTGTTTTGGCAGATTCTGGGTAGTTTTCGGGAAAGTTTAGAAGGCCAAATGTTATTCGTTAGAAATTCTTTTGACAAACGGTTGGATGTTTTGAAAATTAGGCTGGGTGAACTAACTCTTTGTCAAAGATATAAATTTTCCAGAAATGGGTTTATCAATGAGAAAAATGACTTTCAACATGATGTATTACAAAAGTAGTTTTTTCTATACTTAGAAATATTTTGTTATTAGAAGCTGTTAGAATAAATAGAGTTTCGTCGGGTTTCAAACGTGTATATCTTGGTCGTTATAAGCTTGTTTTCTACGTTCTTTATATCCACAGTTTCATATTAATATATACTAATATATTTTTAGTAAATCGGCTCTTATAAAACACGTCTAACACCTCGTTTTGTCCATTGAAAATCGTGCAATAGCACGTATTATTTTCAGAAAATAGTTTTCGTCGTTAAACTTGTAAAAATCATATCTCCTTCGTTATAAACTCGTTTTAATCCGTTCTTTTGCCCAAAGCTTCGTTTTTGAAAGTATTTTCTGAATCTCTAGCCCAATGTTACCCGGAAACCCCTGAGTTTTCTGTATTTTACAAAAATAAACAGCAACTTTCAAATAGTGTTAAAAATAGATTTTTCTAGTTTATAACTTGTTCAAAACTTAACCAAACTACTCCAAATCAACTCCACAATTACACAATCCTACCATACACCTTCTTAGGGTGTCATGGGGTCCTAAACTTTACAAAATATTGTAGGATTTCAAGGGAATGATCATAGGCTTTATATATACTTATAAAAATTATAAAACTTGTAAAGTGGTATAAATAACATAAATACTTGTATGTTTTGCCAATATAACTTGAAAATACATCATGTTACTAGTTAAATGAAAGTATGAGATGATGAAAAATATTACTTGAAGCTTACTTGATATATATGGAGTTTGGAGATGATTTGATTAATAATCTTGAGTTTTTCTTTCAAAACTCTAACAAGGAATACTAGATGAGCTTGTTTAATACTTGAACTTGAAAAATCAATGGTTTCTTCTTGATGACCATCCTTTGGCCGATCCATGGAGAATAGAGGATGAGAAGATGAAGTTTGCTAGTTTATTTTTGTTAGGAAAATAAATATCTAAAGATAAGGTGTAGATATTTTGTTAGGATGAAAACCATGTGCAAGTAACTAGGGACAAGGGGGGGGGGGGGGGGGGGGGCGGCACATGGCAAGGATAAGATGAGTATGTGAGAAGCTTGGTATTATCTCGTTCACGGAGTCAGTTTTGGTTCCGTTAATTGCTAAACGTAAATTGTTAAGCCACGAAACGTAAATCCAGGTATCGTAAAAATATAAAACTTGAAAGAATGACTAAACTTGTCAATATACTCCATAATAAAATATAAAATGAATGGTAAGTTCCATCGGGTTGCTTAAACGCTGTTAAAACTGGAAACGCGGGTCTAAAACGCGTAATTCGCGTAAAACGCTGAACTGGAAAACGTAAAATTTCAAAACTTTTGGAATTGTCATAAAATGAGAGAAAATCATATTTCTATTGTTTATAGTGTTTTATGGACATATCGGGATGCTGGAATGACCTTTAAACCTAAAAGTAAATCTCGGACACGGTTTCGTGATTTTTGCCGAAATGATCCGACGAGTGCCAAACACTCGGATTATCATTAAAATAGTTTAACTTACGAGAATATGAAATAAAAATTTTAGAAATGAATAGTGAAAGTGAATAGTAATAGTGAATAGTAGAAATGAATAGTAACTTTCTGAGATGAATAATGAAATTTTGACGTTTGAAAAAGGATATGAAATTATGAGTTGTGACAGTTATCAACTGGTCAGGATAAGGAAGTCAAGAATAAATATGAAAGGAAAAAGTATGCCGAAGAAAGCCTAATATCTACCAAATCCTCACAGGTTTAAACTTAAGTTCGCCAGGGAAGAATCCTAAATCAAGTTTTCAAGGTGTTCATCAACGTTCCTACAGTGGAAACCTAATGGTCCAAAACTCACAGGTCCAGGTTTATGTATTATAAGTCGTCAGCCTGGTCTCTGATACCATAAATTGTAACACCCCAACCCGTCAAGGGTAAAGATATCACAATAAATAGTTTCCAACAGAGCAAAACACAAGCTTAATACTTTAACAATACAATGAATATAAGGATTACAAGGATATTCCAAAATAAGGAAAATATGATAATAAAACAAAATCCATCGTTCAAAGGAACTCTAGGGTTGGTCCACACTCTCTCATCCCCAAAGCTAAACCCCGCATCCTAACTTAAGTACCTGCCGCATGGAAAAGAAAGCGGCTGAGCATAAAAAAGCTCAGTGAACAGATATGAAGATAACAAGCACATCAAGTAATAAGATATGAGAATACGAAATGATTTTACATATGGTGTCACAATGTATATCAAAGGATTATCAAGGTTAAGTATGAAAGTCATCAAAGTTAAGTATCAAGGATCGTCAAGTGTAATATCAAGGATTAACAAGTTTCAAGGATCATCAAGTATAATATCAAGGGTTAACAAGTTTCAAGGATCATCAAGTATAATATCAAGGGTTAACAACTTTCAAGGATCGTCAAGTATAATATCAAGGGTTAACAACGATCAAGGCTTTCAAGTATAATATCAAGGATTAACAAGTTTCAAAGCTTTCAGTTATAACATCAAGGATTAACAAGGTTCAAGGCTTTCAAGTATAATATCAAGGATTAACAAGTTTCAAGGCTTTCAGTATTTAACTCCCAGGCCAAGCAAGTATCCAAGTAAACAAGTAGTCCAAGATTGGAGTGATCAACTCCCAAGCTATGAGGGGTTGCAATGCACGCAAGCCCAGTCACCAAGTAAATATATATTGTAGTCCATGTCATAATCATAATGGCCGTAGCCCAAACAAGTATCAAGTCAAGACAAATCTAGGATGCATCCATACGCCCCTGCAGGCCAATAATAATACTCATAGTAGTAGTCGATAATCAAGTATCAGGGACGGTGTGGTACATCTCTCCAACCACACTAGAGTACATAACATTGGTGCATCAATGCTATGGTTGTGGCTACTCCACAACAAGTAGCACCTGGGTAAAATACTGAAGGATCAAGGGTCAAGTCAAGTATCAAGTGTACAAGTTCAAGGTTCATATCAAGTGGTTCAAGTCAAGTTCCATATCAAGTGTATCATATCAAGGTTCAAGTCAAGGTTCAAATGCAAGGTTCAACTCAAAGGTTCAAGTCAAAGGATCATAGCATATGGTTCATATCCAAAGGACAAATATCAAGGGTCAAGATCAAGGGTCAATATCAAAGGGATCAATGTCAAAGGGTCAAGCAATTAATATAAAGGAGAGAGAGAAAAGTCATGAGAGAAAAGTAGTTGTACTCTTGCTGAAAGAGTACGGAATATATGTACCTTAAACCGCCAGCGAAACCATATCATAACATAAGAATAGGAAGTCACTCCTTCTTCAGCGAATCTACAAGAATTAATGATCGGCTTATTATTAATGGTTATTCTAAATTAGATTGCTCATTTTTGTTGGCTTTCCATTTTTAGTAACTTCCCTTTTTAGTATCTTGACAAAAATAGTAACTTTTCATATTTAGTAAGTTTGATAGTTTAGGTTTACAAATAACAATTAAGTAAACTTAAAGGTTTAATATGACCAATATCGTAGCTTAGGGTTTAATATGTCATTATAGCAAAGTTTAGGGTTACATGTATAAATTATCAAAGTTTAGGGTTTGAAATGTAAATTAATTTCAAATAATGACTAACTTAGATTAAAGACTAATTTTAATATACGACCCTTTTACTCCCAAACCCAAATGAAGATGCAACCTCTTCGTATATATAACTAGCTTCAAGGCCCGTCCGATGGGCGGCTAGCTCCAAGAATTTTTTAAAAGATAAAAATAGTAAAATGCTTGATACCATAACGTTAAACGAATATAATGTTAAAACGAAAAATAAAGTAATAAAATCATTTAACACTTGAAACAGTTGCTACAAATAAAAAAACATCCAACACTTCCATGTCATACAACATTGTAAAAGTATTACGTAGTAGTATTGTTTTATTCTTTTAATGCGAGATGCAGATTATTAAAAGATAGCAAGCCTCGTTCATATCTTGTGCCATGTTTTTTCAATGTGGTTAAACATTCTGATATCGTATCCAGGCCTTGATCCTATAGAAGATAGAAACATACAGAAAAATTAATGATGAATGTCAGTGGAAGTATTTTTATAAAGGCGGCCATTTCAACAAATAATCAAATATACTTGTAAAGTTGTAATGAGTTAATTTGTGTTATGTTTTATATATTACATATCAACGGGTAATATTAAATGAGCTCAAGTGTTACTTAAGAAAAAGAAGTTTCGAAAGGGTAGAGTCGCCCAAAATGAAATTTTATGCACAGAACACAGAGAATAAAAGAACATACCTGCTTCATTTTTCTCATTTCAAACTCACTCCTGAACTGGCTTGACTCTTGACTTTGCTGGAAGTAATAATGTAAATGGGTTGAAACTACCATCTACACATAATGACCTGGCTACTTATTTGAGCATGCTACCTTTTCAAGCTTCTTTTCAACAGCATGACAGTCTCATTCTTTTGTCAAAGCATCATCAAAATTATGCTTTGTTACAAATAGCTCTTATAATCGAAAGTGAGGAAAAAAAGGTAGATGTTAGGCTTCTACCCACAGTATAAGAAGTAAAATTGTTCATGTCCTTTACACATGCCTGCATATGTGAAAGGAATAGACAAAGTCGCAATATTAGCTCGTTTGCTTATAAATAAACAAATAGAGCGGCCAAAATAGGTAAGAATATAGCACTCAATTTTAATCTCTTCAATATAGAAAACTTGCTTCTTCTTCAAGCTAAAAAATTATTTATAAAGGGTTGAATACTTCCCATATCAATCTACAAAATAAATAATTTGTCTCAGTTTAACTCCTTTGAAGATAACAACAGAAAATGATAAGAATATACATAAACTGAGCATAATTTATTTATCCAAACATTAAATACAGAGTATTGTGACTTCAGTTTGTTACTTTGATGATGTGTTACAGCATAATTCTTTCTATTACTTCGATATTAGCTACCCAGTTTTATCCGCGACAATTCCCAGCATAAGTAAGTATCTTCATTTTAATATAATTTATATAAAACATGAACACTAAGATAATAGCAACTTTCGATAGATTGTTTCAAAGTTTTACCAAATATATTTCACATTCTGAACCTGAAGCGACAATACCGAATAGATACCGGACATGTTTTGGAGTCTTAGTTTGCACAACTATAATTCAAAAATTACTTGGCTTTTAACACGTTATCAAATAGATAGATAAAAAAAGATAAATTGGAACGTGAAAATAGAAAAGAACCAATAAAAATTAGGAATAATATATCGGTACACTGAAATCGTCTTTCGTTTCCTTCTCGTTATAACTTTTTCCCATCAGCTCTTTCAAACATTTATAATACATATCGTCGACAACAAAAACTACAATACCCAATCCCGTCGGGGCTGTGCGAGCTTCATGGATTATACTGTATAAGTAATTTGATTCCTATGTCTTGATACACTTAAAGCAAGACTTGTCTAATGTATGCTAAAGACCTAAATTTCATATCTTGGAATATGAATTGGGTCAAAACTAATTAAAATCAAACAAAAAGAGCTAAATTGAATATGAAACCTATAATAGACACTACAGAATACTATATACTTAGGGGGTGTTTGAGATTGCATATTTCAATACATGAACACTAAGATAAAAAGTTAATGTCACTTCTGTTGTAGTACTTAAACAAATATAAAATACACGGGCCTCGACAACTCATAAACCATTATTCTTTTTTAGTCAAACTCAGTTATGAATGTCATACTCATTCAAAGTCTTTAATTCCATATCAAGATAATTCAAATAATAATAATAATAATAATAATAATCTATAATACGGCTAATATAAGAAAGGGAACCACTTCCATTTGTAAAACTAACACCTTTTATGAGGGTGTTCAGGGATGCTTAAAATTCCTAACAAACATTTATATAAAAGTAAACTATCACCAACAATCATCATACCAACTACCATTTGTAAACTAATGCCCTGGGTGTTTTTTTTTTCTTGCTAATATGCTAACTTCTAAGCAGATTGAAGTGCTTATATAATCCAAACTGTTTATGATGTCTCCTTATTTTGAGGCAAAATTAGCACGTTCAATAACATACATCTATATAAAACTAAACGAAAAAAGCTACTAACCATTTGCATGCCAAGATGCCAATCTGGAAGCTCATAGCTGCATAAAATTCCATTTTCAACAATTTTTATAGTGAAATATACAAAAAGAAAAACATTAAGATATACTTACATTTGGTGTTCCATTCTCAATTGACCAGCACGTCTTACCTTCCGATAACAATACTCAGTTTACTAAATTTTCTTATTGTTAAATCTTAAGACAATATTACTTGTAGATATAATGAAAAGGAAAATGAAGGCCAAGAAAACAGATAATGGCTTAACAGTCATGCTTCTGAAAACAGTTGCAATAGCCATCATACCTGCAAAATTGGTAAGTTAAACATATAAACTTGCCAATGCACCATTTGTGCTTCCAGCATCTTTGATAGTTTCTGCCAGAAGGAATATCACGGGACAGGCTGCATCCATTATGCTGAATTTCACTGAAGAATAAAAGTGGAGTTGATATGAGCAAAATCTATGACGACCAAAGAAACCTCACAGTCAACTCATGTAAATTATCATGATTAAGGAAACTAATGAAATAGTTAAAGCATAATACAACACTAAAGCTCAATTTCATGTATCAAAATGATAGCTCAATCGATATGTAGTTCTTATTGGCATGGCATATTTTTAGTGCAGTGTCCATGTTGGAGATCAAAGTTATTGCTACATGGCACACAAACAGTTAATGTACCTCAAACGTCCATGGATAGGTTCAAAGGTGTGGACGACTTCTGCACCATGCACATATCATAAAGCCTGTCAAAGCACTGAAGTGAATGAGAATAAAATTTAACCTATCAAGCCACATGTAAAGTACTCTTCAGTATCAGGATGAAGAGTTATACATAACATATTTCTTACTTTACATGTGATTTGTATGCTTAATTTGATAACATATTTCTTACTTTACATGTTTGCCATAATGTCGTATCCTATGAGTAATGCATGATCATGGTAAAGTAGATTCAACACAAACTAAAAACATACATATCTACTCGAAACAGGATTTTTGATATGCAATAAAGATCAACAAAGTTAACAAATCTACTCGAAACAGGATTTTTGATATGCAATAAAGATCAACAAAGTTTAGAAGCATTTATTAATCCAACCAGCCAATCCAAAGCCCCCAATTAGTATAAAAAAGAGTCAATTTTTGTTTAGGCATTTTATCAAATAGATTAAGTGCATATCACCATTATAAAATTCAATCCAAAATTTAAAAATATCATCTGGTAATTTATGTGAAACCTTACATTTTAAGATAACAAAAAAGGGAAATTGCTTACAACTAAATCATCAAATAAATATTAATGAATAGTAATCAATAAAATCAAAAATAGGACCTTATTGCAAATAACATCTTGTTCATTCTTGTTATCCCAGAAATACGAAATCAAAAAGAGGAGCTTAGGGCAATCCCTAATTTTTCCAGATCCCCTTTCAGCACGAAATCGAAATGTGAGTAAAACTAAATCATAACATGAAAATTAATAAATAATAAACATAAAATAAAAATAGGACCTTATTGGCAATAATATATGTTCTTTCAATATATGCACGAATTCGGAAATATAAAAACTTGATCCGGAATTGAATGTTGCCCCAAAAGGATCTATTCATGATGATTATTGATTTTTATGTATGGATATTGATTTTTGATTTAGATTAAAGGTTACTTTGAATGGATATTCGGTTTTCATATGCGTTAAGGTTTTGATTTTGGGATAAGGAGAGGATGGTGAGTGTGTGTTTTTTCTCCCAATTGATGAGAAGTAAATGCTTTGTTTGACTGGCGACAAAAAAGGTCTTGCATTTATTGATTTTTAGGCTGAAATGAAATGTAGGCAGTTGATTAAAAGGAATTTACGCGTGGCGAATTTAGAGCAATTTTGGGTTAGAGATTGTTTTGCAAAAACTTGTTTTATATTGTTAGCAGATAAACGAACTGAAATAAGAGCCAACATGACAATTCCTTAACCAAACTAACTCACAACTCTCGACCCCTTTTAAAATCAGTTTACACACCCCTTTTTAGACATTATGTGACTCACCACAATTCGCATGCAAACACACCTATCGAACATACACACATCTAGGTAATCCTATAGATACTCACATGTGTTTCTTTTGTTAAATATTCCTCATGACACACACTGACTCACGCATGTACTACACGCGCGCGCGCGCGCGCGCGCGCGCGCGCGCACACACACACACACACACACACACACACATATATATATATATATATATATATATATATATATATATATATATATATATATATATATATAGTGTAACTTTCTTACGAGAACCACTTTTATCAGCGAGAACTGCGATAACCACTTTTTTACTCATAATAATGCACAATGTATATCATCTAAATGCAAAATGGCAATTTCGAAAATATATGTAACTTAATTTTATGGAAAAAATTAAATTAGGGGCAAAGTGGGAATTTAATTATCCCTTGAAAATAGCATCAGTATCAAAAACGATTTCACAAAAAATCTGTGTTTTATTTTATTTTTTCACAACTCTCTCTCTTCCTCTCAAGAACCCTAGCCGCCGACCCCATCCCATATTTCTCAACCCAGATCGAGCATATGTAATCGAATATGATGATGAAGATGATCCATCACTCTCCGGTAAACAATACATTTATTAATTTATGGGCGAATTCCCTTTGAATGGATTGATCATGCGTGGCTGCATCAAAACGAAGGGAAAAAGGGTACAAAATGCATCTATTAATTGTGGAGACATGGTATTACTAGGTACTATTTTATTTTTTATGACTAACTATTACTTTCACTTTTCCAACTCATGGATCAATAGATTATTTTATTTACGACGCTTTTGATATCAGTTATTCATTTTTGTGATAAGATTTGATATATGACATTTTATATTGTTATGCAAGCAGCAAAACTAATTTTAACGTACTTGAGTTTTATTTGGTTATACATAAGATTAATATGTATTATATACTGAATAAAAAATGATGTTTGATAAATGTTTTGTATGAAAATGTAAATATAGCATTAATGAAAACAAGCATTTTATTTGAACCAAATAAATTAGGAGATGAGTAACATGATAAATTTTGCTCAAAAAAAAAGTAACATGATGAATGAGGTTGCTTCGAGATTAAGAATGTTGGGGTCACGAAGCTTGACTCGTCATCTAGTATATGTATGCGTTTGTTTAGATACCTATGTTTTGAAATCATTTTTTAATTCTTGTTTCAATCATCAATTAATTCAAGTATCAGATTTATTTTTATTGTTTGAATTAAACTGAATATGAACATTATAGATGTTTGGTTAGACAAGTTTGCGAACATATATGCTTGAATTAAACTGAATATAAATGGATACATACATGTTCAAAACATATATGTTGAAAACATGTATGTTTTAAAAAATGATTGCTTATAAATGGAATGCTTAAAACATGTATGTTTTAAAAACATATATGTTTTTTGTATTTAGTAAGTGTAACTATTATTTTTTTCAACGACTTCGTGTTTGCCAAACAAGTATGTTTTCTAAAACATACTTGTACACATGAACATGTATGCATACATGTTCAAAACATATTTGTTCAAAACATGTATGTTTTAAAAAATGATTGTTTATAAATGGAATGCTTAAAACATGTATGTTTTAAAAACATATATGTTTTTTATATTTAGTAAGTGTAACTGTTATTTTTTTCAACGACTTCGTGTTTGCCAAACAAGTATGTTTTCTAAAACATACATGTACACATGAACATGTATAATTTTTAATAATATCATTGTTGCTAATTTTTGTACTTTTCTTTGTATCAGGTGTAATTACAAGAATGTTCACGGCTACAAGTGTGCATATATGTCCCGACTTTTGAAAAAATGTTGACGGCTACTCGTGCGCATATGTCCATTTGTGTTGAATATTATTAGTGCTCACGTGTATACATCGATTAGATTCATGTATTTATGCTTATATAAATTTGGATTTTAATTGTATTTCAATCGATATCAAACTTTGTATATAGCATTTATGTTCTTGGTTTGTTATAAATTTCATTATATTAAAAAACCTATATGCACCTTGAAAAGCAAAAAGAACATACATGTACTTTGACTATTTGGAGAAAAAAAAAACATGAATGCACCTTGAGATTTAAAAAAATAATGATTAGGTACAAAAAACATGTATGCACTATAACTATTTCAAAACATGTTAGTATTAAAAAAAACGAATTTTAAGATTTATAAATAACATGAATTATAAAAAAAATAATATGAAAATGTCTTTTACTATTATACCCTTTTGAATTAAAAAAAAAAAACAAAATGCTATGGAGCATTAAATGATGTACATTGTGTATTATTAGTTGTAAAAAGGTGGTTTTCGCAGTTCTTGCAGATAAAGTGGTTTTCGCAAGAAAGGGACCCTATATATATATATATATATATATATATATATATATATATATATATATATATATATATATATATAGAATCATGTTCATATGGTGTACACTCTTAAAATGAAATACAATAGGCACCAATAATTAGATGACATGTGAAAATTGAATTGTTACACTAAATCAAATTGTTAACTAAGAGCATTCCCATCAATAACTCAAGTTATAAGTTAACGCAGCGCCACGTCAGCGCCACATCAGCTTTTACACTTTAACTTTAACTCAGAAAAAAACACCCACAACAATAACTCAGTCTTAACTCAGGTTTAACTCAAATATTTTCAAATTCTACCCTCAACTAAAACTAATATTTCATTTAATAACTAATAAAAACAACTTATATTAATACTTAAAATTTAAACATACATTAAACTTAAACGCAAGTTACATTAAACATGAAACATAAAGTACGATAATTAAACATAAAACTAAAATAATTAAACATAAAACTGCAAATCAATAGAACGAATCGTCGGACACCCACCCTTCATGACTCGAATAGGAGACACTCGAATCGTCCTCACTTGATGAAACAGATTTGCAACTTCAGGTCGCCTTGAAAATGGTTAGGGAACAAGTATTGCAAGTGTGGGAGGAGAAGTCAGATCTAATCGACAATTACAAAGCTATATAAATCGTATCTGTTGTATTTGTTTCTCGTATCGTTTGTAATTGTATTTTCGTATCGTCTGTGTTTGAATAAATCAGTATCATTTAAGAATTACAAGGGCCAAAATTGTCAAAACACAAACATAAATACATGGACCAGAAGTGTAATTTTTTTTTAACCAAATGTGGCTTAACGCCACGTTAGTGGCTTAACTTGCCACGTTAACGTGGCTCTAACTTGGGCTCCCACATCAATAACGCACGTTAACGTGCGTTAAAAGCACCATAATGCAGCCCTTTGAGTTACGAATGCGCATGCTCTAACTAAGAAGGGTGTTCTCGGTATTTACTTTTTTTTTTCCATCTCCTAAAAATCCTACATACAATCCGTTTTCATCATCATCATCATCATAAATAAAAGGTGCAATTATTTATTTTTCTCTCTCTAATTTCTTAAAAACCTCTCCATCAGATCTAAAAAAAATCTTCTCAATTAAAAAAATGAAAAGCCATTCTCAATTTCATATTTACATCTTTGTGAAAATCTGACAAACAACCACTTGTGTATTATATTTTTTCGCATGCCGGATTACGCCGTGTTTAATTCGCCGGCTATTTGTTGTTGCCGTTTTGCTTGACGAAAATCGACCTATGATGTCGACAAGATCGTAGGGCCGAAATCTTATGTGTAAACATCTCTGTTTCTGTTGTCGGTGATTGTGTTTTTTTTATGTATCTTCCGGCGAGTTGTTTATTTCGCCTGACACATAGCGGTGAGTGGTTTCCGACGAGTCACCGGTTACACTACGAGGCTTTGAGTGATAAACTAATTGTTATCGGGATCCTTGTTTCAGATCTGATCATAATTTGTTTTTGGGATCATTGTAATCATTTAGTATCAACTGGGTTTGTTGTAGTTAATTTCCCAACAACAGATCTAATCATTTTTAGTGACACATATGACCATCCAGTTATTTTAATTTAAGATTTTGGTGTTGTAATTGATTTATAATGTTTCACTAAAAATGTGTAACTAAAAATGTGTCATTAAAAAAATTTTAAAAAACTATGTGTCACTAAAAATATATAATAAAACTATGCGTCTAACTTTTATCACTAAAAATGTATCAATGATACTATATGACCATGTCACTAAAAAAGTGTCATTAAAAATTGTGTCACTAAAAATTGTGTCAAAAATATTAGTGTGGTTTGAGAAGTCATTAAAAATTGTGTCACTAAAAATTGTGTCAAAAATATTAGTGTGGTTTGAGAAACTTCATGTGTCAAAAAAAGTCAAACATGTACCTATCATTTTTATAAATTTGCTATGAAATAATGGGTGTAAAAATATTGCAAATGTATCGTAGTTAATAAGTATATACGAGTTGAAAAGAAATACAACAAATGAATTCAAGAAAAAAGGGAGCATATGTGTAAAAATAATGCAGATGTATCATCAACCTTAATCTATGATCTACGAGTTGGAAAAAAAAAATACAACAAATGAATTCAAGGAAAAAAAAGATAGCAGTGAATTTATGTCTTAAAAAAGTAGGATAAACTATGCCATTCATAATCAATTTAATTACAATAGTGCCATTATCAATTAATTGTTCTAAATAAATGCAAATCTCATTCATTATAAATGATTTAACGGTCCACAAGTGTTCCTATTATAATATACTTTAAGTTGTACACCACAATAACGCCACCCTATATATATATATATATATATATATATATATATATATATATATATATATATATATATATATATATGGGGATAACTTGGCTACAATTTTTTTAGCCAATTGGCTACAATCTTTCATAAAAAATACACTAGCATTGAATCAGGGACCACAGAAAAAAATCAGGACCCACAAAATAAATCAAGGACCTACATTTATAACACAAAATTGTAGCTAATTAGCTACAATTAATTGTAGCTAATATTTTCCATATATATATATATATATATATATATATATATATATATATATATATATATATATATATAATCACACACGACACAAGGACAAGCACAACTACAAACAGAATCTTCTAACAATTTAGAACTATATTCTTTCTCAAATGCATGCATGCAATAATTACCCCATACGTACCAAACACAAATAAAAAACTTGACCCCAATATTAGTATACGCATGTATATATACAATTTCAAGTTTCATAATTCATTACATGTTTAATAAGTGGCTCGTCTTCTTGACAAATCGACACCAAAACCCCACACACACAGCAAGACCTGATCGACATATATAGATCCCATGCATGCGATGGCAACCCATGTACTTAACGAGACACAACTTGATTCGAATCAAAGGCACACATGCTAGACAAACAAGGTATCGCGAGACCCAATTTAACCACAAACCCTCATGAGACTCGAACAAGCTTACCGAGACACAACACATATCATATAGGCGGACATGTTTGTTATTTCATGTGACAAAACTTGTTATGATTTATGTGACTTCTATCTCATATTCACAACATATATTTAGCCGATCCATTTTAGTTTTCATGGGACTTGTATTTGTACATATATAGATCAAGATGAGAAGAAAACAAAACGAATGTGTGTGATACCTTGAGTCGACTAGAAATCAGAATGAGGACAAAGGGAAGCTAATCAAAATCAAACCAAAACCAACCCTTTTCGAACCAATTATACCCACGATCACTACCACTTTTGAATCAGAATGACCAAAATCGAACCCCCACATTCGTATCAAAATCGAGCCTCACGTTCAAAGCTTCCTTTTGAAATAAACGAGCCACGCCTAGTCCTTCTTAGCGTATGGTTTGAATATGGAGAAGATTTTGTGGCAGCCGACTAGTTTTGTGTTAGGTTTAGGGTTTTGTTTTGAGTCTTTTGTGTCGTGTAAAAAAAAGGGTGGGATATAATAAAAACGTGAGGCAAGGTTTAGGTCAAAAGGGAAGGTTGCAAAAATCAAGGAGAGATTGGTGGACATGCCAAGTATAAAACAAATCATGCACCTATTTACGGGTTCGCATACGTTATGTACCAAATAAAAGATATTCGGCTATTAAGGGTAGAATTTGTGTCACATTTTAAACGCGTACAATTTATTTGTCATCAGTTTATTATTCGTATAATGTTTCTTGTTCAAATATCAACGCGTTAAATACTTAGGTTAAAATCGGAATATAGTGTTTCAGATTATTCAACGTCTTTCAAAAGTTTAAAATTTATAGGGGTATTTTGGGTATTTCAAATGTTCAAAATTTTCGGGTTTTACAGATTATTTGTTAT
Source organism: Artemisia argyi (assembly GCA_030686995.1). Lineage (NCBI taxonomy): Eukaryota > Viridiplantae > Streptophyta > Magnoliopsida > Asterales > Asteraceae > Artemisia > Artemisia argyi. Next base: position 8,807,373 of record CM060705.1, read on the forward strand.
ATTGTTGGAAAAACATTTGATACATGTATTTTTTTTAATGTGTATATGAATGTATTTTGTATAAATTATTTATATACATTTTAGGGTTATTTGTTACATTGTTTGCAACATGAGTATATACGTTAACACAATTCTTTAAAAGTTTACATGGTGAAATAAAGTGATGTACGTGTACGTGTATATGATTGTATTTTGTATAAATTATTTATATACCTTTTAGGGTTATTTGTTACATCGTTTGCAACATGAGTATATACGTTAACATAATTCTTTAAAAGTTTACATGGTGAAATAAAGTGATGTACGTGTATTGATATAAAGTTTGTGAGAACAACATATAAAAGGAATGGAATTACACGTCCACTTACATATGCGAAACGAAAAACACTTGATCCATTATAGATCAAATTTTATGTAGGTGCTTATTGGTTCATTGTTTTGTTTAAACACATCATGATTAATTTCGTACACATGTATTTAACTTGTCTATTTTTCTTGGTTTCATTTACACCTAAAAATACTTAATAAAATAAAAAAATAAAAACCTTGACAGGCACTACTTTTGAATATCGTATTTTCCTTATGTTGTTTGAATATAATAGGATTTAGGGTTTAAATATCCGAGAACATTTTGAAATAGTTTATTTTTCTTATAAAAGGAATGGAGTTACACGTCCACTTACATATGCGAAACGAAAAACACTTGATCCATTACAGATCAAATTTTATGTAGGTACTTATTGGTTAATTATTTTGTTTAAACACATCACGTTTAATTTCGTACACATGTATTTAACTTTTCCATTTTTTTTAGTTTCATTTACACCTAAAAACATTGAATAAAAAAAAAAAAAAAAAAAAAAAAAAAAAAAAACCTTGACGGGCACTACTTTTGAATATCGTATTTTCCTTATGTAGTTTGAATATAATAGGATTTAGGATTTACATATCCGAGAACATTTTGAAATATTTTATTTTTCTTATATTTTTATATATTTTATTGTTGCATATCACGTATGAACCTTATTAAGGAAGCCGTGGTGTGAACATTAGTGTGGATGTCGATATGTTGTGAGAATGTTAACTTAAATAATATGTAATTATTTTGACAAATATTGGTTAATGTTTACAACATTAGTTAAGCCTTTTAAAACAAATAACAAAATAGCATGTTACAAGTAAATAAGCTATCATATTTATGAAGATATAAATAATAGTTTTATGCTGGTCCTACAAAGTCTCACTTATTATTATTCCTTTTGTTAAATTTTCTTGGACCTACAAAATCTATCAAACCTTCCATAATACTCCTTAGAGCATTGGGTGTGGCAACAAGCCCCAAGCTCCCCATTCGGGCCTCACCATGCCACATCACCAAAACACCCCAACTTCAACAAATCACAACAAACCCCCCCTCACCAAACAACAAACCTTCACTTCCCCATTCGGGCCCCACCTCTTACACACTTATTTTTTTATTCATTTTTTTAAATAAATTACAAACCAAACAACAAACCAATACATTCTTTTCTTTCTTTCTTGTTCCTGTGACGCAAACAACAAACCAATACATTCTTTTTACACAATTACAAACCAAACCTTTGACATTTTTTTTGTTCCCTAATACATGACATAAAGAACAAACCAAAACCATGTTTCTTTTTCTTTCTTTCTTCTTGTTCGAACAAACAAAGCAACCCAAAACACCATTTTTGGTTTCTTCTTTTCTTCTTCTTCCTTGTCTCGTGCTGTCATCTGCAAACACAAAACCTGCAAAAGTAAGAATTTATTTTCCTTCAAATATAAAACCCAACAAATAAAAAAAAAAAAAAGAGAAAGAAAGAAAGATGCTGACACCTTGTCAGAAAACTTCCTTCGCCGTGGCCACGACGAACTCATCAACGGCGAACAACGGCGAGCGGGGTCCGGTGTGGCGGCGAGCAACGGCTCGCCGTTGGAGTTGCCAGCTCGGACGGCGAACCCCCATTCGTCGACCATACCCAGTGCTCTTAGACGCCACTTTGGAAGGAGGAAAAAATATGGTAATCATTACATTACTGGATATATGTGTCGTTCCATTTATTTACATTAATCCTCTTAATCATCTAGTCGCAGACTTTCAGTTAGAGTTTCAGATTTTTGTTTATCTTCTCAATCAAAGTAATATCAGATTGTTAAATAGGTGACATAATTTGAACGTTTTTATTTTTTTTGAAAGTCTTTACTATTTTTCATGTTGTTCTTGGTCGATCTGCTATCTTATGATGTCACTGATCAAAAGCTTTATGTCATTGTTTATAATCCGATAAAAGATTGCGTGTATCGTTGTTATAAAGTTTTAGATTTGGTTGCATGTACCATTTTCAGAAAGTTTTTGTCTATATTTGGTTTATTACTATGGTTTATTTGATATTGTTTGATTTTATTTGTGTTTAACTGGGCTATGAGCATTGGTTTGGTTTTGGTTATTATAAGAGTAGATTAGTTGATCAAATGCTGGTTATTGTATGTGATATTTGGATAAAGTGCAAATTCAGGGCTTAACGATTTGATCAAACGCGTGTTCATGTTTTTTTTATGATCATAAAATGTATAATTAGGGGTTAAGATTAAAGTTATGTTGTTAAAAGGTTTTGCAGGTTCATGTATTTGTTAGGATTGAAAGTATACAGTTGTGCCTTAACGGTTTTGATCACAATAGTTGCAAATTCAGGGCTTAATGATTTCATCAAATGCGTGTTCATGTTTGTTTTACGATCATAAAATGTATAATTAGGGGTTAAGACTAAAGTTGTGTTGTTAAAAGGTTTTGCGGGTTCATGTATGTGTTAGCATTGAAAGTATACAGTTGTGCCTTAACGGTTTTGATCACAATAGCTTTTTATAGGAGGCAAACAATGGCGCTATTGTTATATTGTGTTTGCATATGTATTTTCATTTGAGATTGTTGTGATTGTGTGGAATAGGCCTGGTCAACCCAAAAACATGTATGCAGGTTATTTTAACCAGTTACTTGTAATGTTTGTTTATTGATTTGAACCTCTTTCTGAAATTTACATACTTGTATGTCACACCCCGTCTACGGCGGAAACACGAAGTGTAACTGAGAAAGGCACATTGCGTAACATCATAGATTCATACCTTATAATTATTTCAACAATAGTTTACAACTTTTACAAACGATTCTTATCCCAAATATGATAGAAAACATGTCGCTTTTGAAATCTTGTTGTCTTGAAAACATAGTAGCAAAATGACAAATAGTCTGACTCCAATAAACGTGCCTTCAAATACCTTAATAACGATTCGCCTGAAAATGGTACTAGAAAACGTCAACATAATGTTGGTGAGCTCGTAGGTTTGAAAGTTAAACCACGAAGCTGTGAAAGATATTAGGTAGGACAATAGTGAGAGAGATAAGCAATTATAGCATGAAATAAAGAAAAGTTTTTAATAGCGCTAAACTGAACCTGCCATGATTGTCACACAAATAAATAATAGCGGGGAGCTACCCCGGATAGTACTATCCTATGCTTCGGCCCCATACGGAGTTAAACAGTAGCGCATGCTCGCAAACGTAATAGTATACCACATAGCATATAATTGAAATCAAACGCACATAATTGTCCAAAACAAAGCATGAAAACATTTAGTCACAGCATGAAAACGATTTAAAAGCATTGAGTACCATTTTCCCCCAAGGAAAAATATATAAAAAGTGGGGCTACGAGAACTCACCTTAAGCAATCAAATATCTGGAATAGTAAGGCAAAGTATTCTGAAAGTGCAATCCAAACCGCGACCTAGGAATATGGGTTGACTTAGGAAATATGGCATGAAATATATGCGTATGAGTTCTAAAATGTGAAATAGCTCTTATACACTTGAAATGAGGTTTTACGATGAAAGATATAGTCAATAAAAGTTTTGACGAAAGATATTCAATTACTAGTAATTATATATAGTTGTTTTTTTTTATAAAGTATTGGGACGTTATAATGAATTCAATTCTCGATGGTTGTACGGAATTTAGGTTCCTATGTGAAGTATGCCGTGAGACAGTAAGATCGTTCAAAAGTTTCTTATTATATTTCGTCCATTTTAACTCCGTGTTGGTTCGTTCAAGCCTCCAAATTTAGCTATTATTGTATACTCTTATAAAAACAAAGGCTAAAAATATTTTAGACAAGGCTATCGAGGTCGTTTGGTCAAATATACGGGCTGCTGTTACAGGGGGTTCTCGATAGCTATTACCGAGTTTCAAAGGTTCATATTTCATCTAATATTAGTCTATTTCAAGATTTTTCTGTTTCTAAACTCACTCCTATATGTATTCTACCTAAAATAAATAGTTACGTTGTAAAAAGGATCGATTTGGTCAAGTTTTCGAGGCCAAAAACATCACACGTTGAAACAGCCCGTCGGGTAATAAAAGTCAACTTGAATGGACATTAAGTTATTCATTTCTCGATGAAATTACGTGTTTTTGGAGTCTAAAATTATCTACATTAAATCTAGTTTTCAAATATCTAAGTCAAATAATTTCCCATGTACCAACTATTCTGAATAAACCGTTTTATACTCGGATGCCAAAGCTGACAGAAAAACTGAAATGTTACTCAACTTCTTTTGGCTGTATTTTACTCGTTATTTATCGTCACGGGTCCACCGAACTCTCAGAGTTAATTTCAATGTGTCCTTCAACACTTTCTAGTTTACCATTTTTAGCCAAAAGGTCTCGAAGTATCTCATTTTTATTGAATGGATTCAGTTCACATAAAAAAAATGCAACAGCAGGTACCTATCTCGCATCACATATTAAAAATAGGAAAACATTTTATAAAATTACGAAAGTTTTTGTGAGACATCCTAACATATATATATATAAGTTTGACTAAACCAGGTTTGTGTGAAAAATTGCATAGCTAATTTTATTTCGACATTTTTGGACAGCAAGGTAAGAATCTGTTTTCAAGTTTTTAAAGCAAGATCTCAACATAACAAGTGTACAAGAACATGAATGATGTATAAATGATATGTAATGTATTGAAATGAGTTTAGAATGCTCACAATGAGGGTGGATGATTTGCGTGTTGAATGATCAAGAAGGCTTAACCAAAACCAAGATTCAAGAACTATAGCCCCAACTTATAATTCGCACCCTTATACCAATAACTAAACCAAGTGATATGAAATGACCCAAGAAACCATGGCTAATGAACTAGCTAAGCCTTCATAACGCCAAACCTTCAAGAAATAAGAAAAATGATGGGTTTGTGTGGGTGTTCATGTCTTGAACGAGCCAAGGAAAAAGAAAACAGAGAGAGTGAAATTTTGTGTTTCTGTTGAGGATGAAATGAGGTTACTAGCATTATATGGATCAAATATACATAAGAAAACAAGTGGTCATTGCACAAGACAAAATACTTACAAGTATGGTACAAGGTTGTTGAGCAAATGGACAAAGAACATGTAATGGGTGTGATGACAGAAGAAAGTGCGATAAATTTAGGTTGAGACAAAGTTCAATAAGCCAAAATGATGTACTAGTTTGTTAGACAAAGGGACAAAGATCAAATGAGACAAGTATGCTAAAGAACAAAGCTTGTATAGTGTGTGTAAGAGATGTGTGTCGTGGGTTTGGAGAGCACAAAAAGGGAAGAAATATTTTATTTATGCAAGTAACAATGCTAGTTGGACTTTGTATTTATGAAATCCTTATAGTGCATGATACCAAAGCAAATCCTAATAAGTACGCATGTATGACTAGCTTGGATTGGTAAGATTTGGAGTGTGGTGTTGGTGGTCCTCATGGGTGATGTCGTATGGTGGAGGAGGATGGTTGTTGTCTTATTAGTTGAAATTTTGAGCTAAGTACAAGTTTTTGAATGAACATGCACATGGTTTTGGGTATAATAGAGGGGAGGGGTTCTTATAACTAGTTCGGGCCAAACATGTCAATACACGAAAGTTCAGGGGCGCGGGTGAACTAGTGTACGGGCAAAATGTGTAACTTTGCTAATCTTTTAATGTAATAACTTTCGGGCTTGATTTAGCTAGTTAAAGAAATTTCCCTATCGTCAATCTATTAATTATTGTATTATTAGGTTTAGACTTGTGCCGACTCGCGTTGTGCTCTATTTTCACGTCTCACGAGAAAAGCTCTCGTTTTCAGTTCAAATGATGTCCAAAAAGCTCAAAATTATGTAATAGGTAATAATAATAAATGAAATTTACTATTAAAACAAGTTCAAAAATTATCGTTTGTCACAAATGATTTCGAGTTTTAATGAAAAGTATTGCCCTAAAATGCCGGTTGCTACAGTACATCCCCGTTAACGGAATTTTGTCCTCAAAATTCAGCTAGTGACATTGCCAAAAAGTGTAGGTACGTAAGTCTCGCGTGGTCTTTTTGTTCCCAAGTAACTAATGTCCATGGACTAAGCTCAAATAAACTTATAATTGGAATATTGTCTAAATTAAGTTGCTCAACTTCCCTAGTGAGGGTTTCTTGGCTCTTCCACAATCACGAAATAAATCTTCAAGCTGACACCTTATTGGGTGATAACTAGTTGATCACCAACTAGGCATTACTTATGGTTCCTTAGGCGTTAACCACTAATTTCTAGACGATGTTTGTAGATCAAGGTGACAAATTTTGTTGGTGGAACTGCTAGTCTGTTGTAAATGACCTAATCCACTATGTTAGAATCAATAATTATGACTGCTCTTACTGAAATAGACCAACGCATGTACATAGAACCTAACGAAGGTTTGAATCATGACAAGAGAACTAGATTTCAAATCAGGGCTCCAATGTCGCGGTCGTAACTTATGTGACAAGGGTAGATACTACTAAAAGTTTGACACGACGAACCAAATTAGTTCCGGTGTATGTAAAGAATCTTAACCATTATGATATCCCGCAGAACATCGAGTATCCTTCGAGAAAAGGAAGATCAATCATTCTCTATCCGGTCTTCATCAAGATCCAAAATGGTTTGTTAGAATTTCACCTCTAAGGATTCGTACTCGCAGTAGAGAGAGCTAATGTCACAAAAATGAGAGGAAGTCACTTAAAGTTAGGCTTTCTTCTATGAAATGAAGTGTGAATAGGGTATGATGGCGTGGATTTGGCACAATCACTTGATACTAGTGTAGTCGATCAGGTCGTTATCGGGAAGATCAACATGTCAAGAAAAATGGAGAATCTAAGGAAACGATGAGCTAAAGAAAATGAGGAAGTAAGGGTAGCACAGGGTGTTGTGTTTGGTATGTTCCTCGTCTATAACATACTTGCTTTCGTCCGACGGCTGGTGCCAAAAAGATGTTTGGTACCTCATAATTCTATCGTGTGAATTGCGAATCAATGAAATCAAGTAGAGTGTTTGTCGTAAAATTTGTGGGTGAAGAAAAAATTGTATTATTGAGGAAATCACTGATATTCTTAGTAGCATGGATAGGGAGAAAAATCTGGTGGGGTAGATTACGGTGTAGTTAGGTGGATTTGTTGTGACTATGGGGAAGAAATTGTTGACCAAAAATCGATAGGAAGAAAATCATACATGATAGAAAGATTATAAAGGTTGTGTTTCCGAATGAAAGAATAATTGCCGTCTATGAAGATTGAATAAGTAAAAATAACGGCTTCCTAATGTGAAGGAAGTTTGTTCCAAGGTAGATGAAAGAAACGATGAGGAATATCCAACTCGTGGCATGGGGTTGGCATTCGTAGTTTTGAAGTCATATCACAAAAGGCGGTGTTTGTATGGTACGCAGTGTCCTATTTGCTCAAATCACAAGAGTCTAATGACTATGTATCATAAAAGGGCTTCTAATACCTAAAGAGTTTCGATGTTCGCGTTCTTACCATGTAGGAAGAGTTTTGTAGTCATCCGAAAGAAAAGGGAATATAATTCGGAAGAATTCGATCAATGAGAATAGATATCATTAAAAGCTTCACAGCGGATAAAAGGCTTGTAAGGAAAAAGCCCTTGGTGTGAAAACATCAGGGAACAACGTGTCGTTAGGTATGCATGAATAATTGAAGGCGATGATCTATGAATCAAAAGGTCAATGGGCAGAACCTGGTGTCAACGATATGGAACGCTCGAAGATCATTACTAGGTGAAACTCTTACGTCTAAGTGCTCGGTTCCTCTAGGCAGGACTATAGTATATAATGGCTCAAAATTGTTGCCAAGTGACTACTATGTGGACAGATCTAGTTACAAGTGAAAGCCAAAGGTCTTATCGACTGGTGCAACTTCTTGATACAAGTGTAAAAGTGTGGACATGCTCCAATGTGACTAAGTTATCTAGGACTCCGAAAAGGATACACTGTCTCTTAAGTAATACTGATTTCCTAATCCAATGCACTTCGATCAACACGAGAGCCTTATCTTCTGGGATGAGTGGGAAGGTTGTACTTCAAAGGAATAGTGTCAAGGCTTAACACATTGCTATTATCAGTCTTAGACAGAGTTGTTCGATTCACTTCTAAGTTCGCATAGTATGTAGGCATTGTGATTGTTCTCGAGGTTTGTCCATGCATGGTACGTGTTCCCTCTTGGAAGCATGGTTTTTGAAATTGTTTTTAGAAATTTATCTGAGTAAGACATTATAAATTTTTGACCATTAGTGTATTTTGAGGCAACTTTGTTTGAAAATTTTCCGATGGTTATAGTCATGTGAAAAGATATGTTTGCAAAATTTGTAATATGAAATAGCGAATTTTCATATAGGGTTTGGATTTTTGGCTTTCAAGAAATTTGACGTTTGGACGAACCTTTGAGACGATTTTTATACTAAAACAATCCAACCGTCTAACATCACAAATTTATTTCAAAGCATTTTAAAACAATTTCGACTATCAACCAAATTTCGTTTTGAAGAAAACATCATAACACGGTCCAATTAACGAAGATTGCCAGTTCATCATTTTTTTATAAATTTTGCAAGAAAATTTTACATTTGCACGAAAATTTTGACAAACAAAATTTGAATTATCTAAATCTGTACCAACTATGGAACATGAACACAAAGACGAACATCGCTATCATGGTCAACACAAACAACTCAGCTAGCAAGCTTGGGGTCACTGCTTTCTCATGTGTCCTATTATCTCACTTGCATTCTCCAAGGTCCAAATCGTACAGCTAAGCCATTAATTTCGACTACGCTAGTTGGCGGGTCATTTCCCTAAGGCAACTAATAGCGTCATCCGACTCATCGACTTATAATGTGGTGTATTCAGGGTTCCTAATAAGGGGAGTAATGTGGGGAGACAAGGCGTGTGGCATAACGGCATAGGGCAATACCAGAGTAGTCATGTTTCCAAAATAGCTTTCAAATAGTATTCCAAAATAGTGTTTCCAAAATAGTATTCAAAATTGTATAGCGAATCCAAAGTAACGTATCCAAAATAGTTTACCCAAAATAACGTATCGCTATATATATTTAGCAAAATATATAGTATGAGTTTTGTTTGCGTATAAGGGTAACTAATATCAAGGGCACGAGTATGGGGGATGGTACATGAAATACTCTAACTCAAAACCATGTCATATCCACTCGAATCACAGAATAACAAAGCAAATTGAATCAAAGCACTTAAGTACGCAGTTGCAAGCTCACATATTGTCCTAGAAGCTAAAAGCTTCAGCACACAGAAGGCAAAGCAACATAAGCACAGATACACATAACACGTAAGGCATATGAACACACGTAGTCCAATGCATTTTCAGGTGACCTAGACTTTGACTCCAACCAAACACGATATAAGGTAACTACCCCCATCATCCCACGATCCCTCCTGAATTAGGCATAGTTGATCAGGCTATGCGTAATTTAGGAAAAACGATGGAATGTTCGGGCTAATCGACTTGTACCATGTTTGGGGTTTTATAAAAATATTAGTCTGGTTATAGTTGAGGTTTTTATTTTCGAAAAACCGGCATTCTCTATAACCTTAAGCTCTGATACCATTCTGTCACACCCCGTCTACGGCGGAAACACGAAGTGTAACTGAGAAAGGCACATTGCGTAACATCATAGATTCATACCTTATAATTATTTCAACAATAGTTTACAACTTTTACAAACGATTCTTATCCCAAATATGATAGAAAACATGTCGCTTTTGAAATCTTGTTGTCTTGAAAACATAGTAGCAAAATGACAAATAGTCTGACTCCAATAAACGTGCCTTCAAATACCTTAATAACGATTCGCCTGAAAATGGTACTAGAAAACGTCAACATAATGTTGGTGAGCTCGTAGGTTTGAAAGTTAAACCACGAAGCTGTGAAAGATATTAGGTAGGACAATAGTGAGAGAGATAAGCAATTATAGCATGAAATAAAGAAAAGTTTTTAATAGCGCTAAACTGAACCTGCCATGATTGTCACACAAATAAATAATAGCGGGGAGCTACCCCGGATAGTACTATCCTATGCTTCGGCCCCATACGGAGTTAAACAGTAGCGCATGCTCGCAAACGTAATAGTATACCACATAGCATATAATTGAAATCAAACGCACATAATTGTCCAAAACAAAGCATGAAAACATTTAGTCACAGCATGAAAACGATTTAAAAGCATTGAGTACCATTTTCCCCCAAGGAAAAATATATAAAAAGTGGGGCTACGAGAACTCACCTTAAGCAATCAAATATCTGGAATAGTAAGGCAAAGTATTCTGAAAGTGCAATCCAAACCGCGACCTAGGAATATGGGTTGACTTAGGAAATATGGCATGAAATATATGCGTATGAGTTCTAAAATGTGAAATAGCTCTTATACACTTGAAATGAGGTTTTACGATGAAAGATATAGTCAATAAAAGTTTTGACGAAAGATATTCAATTACTAGTAATTATATATAGTTGTTTTTTTTTATAAAGTATTGGGACGTTATAATGAATTCAATTCTCGATGGTTGTACGGAATTTAGGTTCCTATGTGAAGTATGCCGTGAGACAGTAAGATCGTTCAAAAGTTTCTTATTATATTTCGTCCATTTTAACTCCGTGTTGGTTCGTTCAAGCCTCCAAATTTAGCTATTATTGTATACTCTTATAAAAACAAAGGCTAAAAATATTTTAGACAAGGCTATCGAGGTCGTTTGGTCAAATATACGGGCTGCTGTTACAGGGGGTTCTCGATAGCTATTACCGAGTTTCAAAGGTTCATATTTCATCTAATATTAGTCTATTTCAAGATTTTTCTGTTTCTAAACTCACTCCTATATGTATTCTACCTAAAATAAATAGTTACGTTGTAAAAAGGATCGATTTGGTCAAGTTTTCGAGGCCAAAAACATCACACGTTGAAACAGCCCGTCGGGTAATAAAAGTCAACTTGAATGGACATTAAGTTATTCATTTCTCGATGAAATTACGTGTTTTTGGAGTCTAAAATTATCTACATTAAATCTAGTTTTCAAATATCTAAGTCAAATAATTTCCCATGTACCAACTATTCTGAATAAACCGTTTTATACTCGGATGCCAAAGCTGACAGAAAAACTGAAATGTTACTCAACTTCTTTTGGCTGTATTTTACTCGTTATTTATCGTCACGGGTCCACCGAACTCTCAGAGTTAATTTCAATGTGTCCTTCAACACTTTCTAGTTTACCATTTTTAGCCAAAAGGTCTCGAAGTATCTCATTTTTATTGAATGGATTCAGTTCACATAAAAAAAATGCAACAGCAGGTACCTATCTCGCATCACATATTAAAAATAGGAAAACATTTTATAAAATTACGAAAGTTTTTGTGAGACATCCTAACATATATATATATAAGTTTGACTAAACCAGGTTTGTGTGAAAAATTGCATAGCTAATTTTATTTCGACATTTTTGGACAGCAAGGTAAGAATCTGTTTTCAAGTTTTTAAAGCAAGATCTCAACATAACAAGTGTACAAGAACATGAATGATGTATAAATGATATGTAATGTATTGAAATGAGTTTAGAATGCTCACAATGAGGGTGGATGATTTGCGTGTTGAATGATCAAGAAGGCTTAACCAAAACCAAGATTCAAGAACTATAGCCCCAACTTATAATTCGCACCCTTATACCAATAACTAAACCAAGTGATATGAAATGACCCAAGAAACCATGGCTAATGAACTAGCTAAGCCTTCATAACGCCAAACCTTCAAGAAATAAGAAAAATGATGGGTTTGTGTGGGTGTTCATGTCTTGAACGAGCCAAGGAAAAAGAAAACAGAGAGAGTGAAATTTTGTGTTTCTGTTGAGGATGAAATGAGGTTACTAGCATTATATGGATCAAATATACATAAGAAAACAAGTGGTCATTGCACAAGACAAAATACTTACAAGTATGGTACAAGGTTGTTGAGCAAATGGACAAAGAACATGTAATGGGTGTGATGACAGAAGAAAGTGCGATAAATTTAGGTTGAGACAAAGTTCAATAAGCCAAAATGATGTACTAGTTTGTTAGACAAAGGGACAAAGATCAAATGAGACAAGTATGCTAAAGAACAAAGCTTGTATAGTGTGTGTAAGAGATGTGTGTCGTGGGTTTGGAGAGCACAAAAAGGGAAGAAATATTTTATTTATGCAAGTAACAATGCTAGTTGGACTTTGTATTTATGAAATCCTTATAGTGCATGATACCAAAGCAAATCCTAATAAGTACGCATGTATGACTAGCTTGGATTGGTAAGATTTGGAGTGTGGTGTTGGTGGTCCTCATGGGTGATGTCGTATGGTGGAGGAGGATGGTTGTTGTCTTATTAGTTGAAATTTTGAGCTAAGTACAAGTTTTTGAATGAACATGCACATGGTTTTGGGTATAATAGAGGGGAGGGGTTCTTATAACTAGTTCGGGCCAAACATGTCAATACACGAAAGTTCAGGGGCGCGGGTGAACTAGTGTACGGGCAAAATGTGTAACTTTGCTAATCTTTTAATGTAATAACTTTCGGGCTTGATTTAGCTAGTTAAAGAAATTTCCCTATCGTCAATCTATTAATTATTGTATTATTAGGTTTAGACTTGTGCCGACTCGCGTTGTGCTCTATTTTCACGTCTCACGAGAAAAGCTTTCGTTTTCAGTTCAAATGATGTCCAAAAAGCTCAAAATTATGTAATAGGTAATAATAATAAATGAAATTTACTATTAAAACAAGTTCAAAAATTATCGTTTGTCACAAATGATTTCGAGTTTTAATGAAAAGTATTGCCCTAAAATGCCGGTTGCTACATTGTAGATATTGTGTATAGCAATTTATAGGGCTGAACACGCTCATATTTTTTGCGTCAAACAATATTCAATACAAAGTATTCAGGGTAAAATATTAAAAATCTGATTAAGAAGTAAGTGAATGTTGTTCCTGGTATCAAGTATTTTATTATATTTTTAACAATTTTGTGCTTGTGTACAGTCAAAGATGCCTATCGAATTTATTACTGAGCAAGATCCAGAACACTTTGGTGAATTTCAGGTAGCTGAAATATCGATATCAGTATCGCGTTTTTTTCATGTATAATGGTTTTGTACACAAAAATTTAATTATATTTGCACATTTTTATGTAGGTTTTACCGGATGTGTACAATGATGAAGCGTACAATGGTAATTCTGAAATATACATCATATTTGCAAATGGTTATCGTTTCAAAGTGGAGTTAGTCAGGCCTCAATGCGGCTTGTGGTATCTAACCGGGCCAAAATGGACATCATTTTGCAACCGAAGCTTGAATGAAGATGTAGAATTATTGCATTTTGTAGAAGAAGGTGAAGACTGTTTCTATGTGACCGGGTACCTGCCAAATGGCCATGAAGTCGGAGGTTATGAAGGAAACAGATCTACTCTTGCAAGGTTCAAGACGGTTGTTTTGCCCGACCCTCGGTTGCCTCAGGTATTGAAGTGTCAATTACTTTAATACTGCTATTCATAAAGTTGACAAATCTTGTTAGTGATAGTTTTGCAATAAAAAATTTTAAACAATTTATACTATAAATTGTGATACAGTCGTTACCTGAAATACTCTCGGGATTTGAAGAGCTTGATGAGCTTACCATGGAAGCAGACGGAGAAGACTACCCTTGTCATGTGAGGCATCTTGCAGTCTAATGTAAGTTTAACTAAGAAGTACACTTTAATGTTTTAGTAATGGTTAACGCTCTTTTTGTATAGGTTGTTAATAATTTGGTTGTCAAATGTTAGTTTGTTTTTGTGAAGAACCAAAAATGTCGTCATTGTTGCATGCAATAAACGTAAGCATGTCAACACACTGCCTTGCTTTTTGAAAGAAAAAATGCTAAGATTTCAGTTGGTCGACATGTTGACACACTACCATCTTTCCAATATTCTTTTGTTATAGATTTTTAGTACCCTCATTCAAATTCTAAACAAAGCCTCTTTATACACAACATTTGTGGTCGAGTTGGTGTACTTTCCTTCCTCATCACAACACAGCACTTTCAATCCTTGTCTGGTTTTGACTCTAGATACCACCACATAAAGTTGGCCGTGTGAAAACACTGGTCGTTGAAGAAACAACCCGACCTGTGTTAGTGTCTGGCCTTGACTTTTGTTAATAGTCATTGCAAAACACAAAGCGAGTGGGAACTGCCTACGGTTAAATTTAAAGGGCATTGTTGTATCTGATGGGCTAAGTATCAAACGTGGTATTGCGCAAATTGTACCAACACAACCTCCAGATATAATCCTGGCTTCAACTGCATTGATTCCCAATCGCAATATCTGAAGTCTCATTCCATTACACAATCCAGCCATCTGGTCAATGTTTCTCATGCACATGACTGGTGCCCCCACTTTCAATGTCAAAGAATGATGAGGAATCCCAGCAATTCGAATGCTATTTAGGAAATCGGTTGTGTATAGAGCCTCATTGAAGTTGGTGTCCTGATCAGCAATACCAACCGAGTCTGAGCTCTCGTATGTATGTTCCTCGCCCGGTATTAATTGAAGAATGCGATCGTTAATTAAATCCACCAGTGCGTGTGTTGGAGCGAGAATTGCCTTTTCCTGGAAATATCCTTTTGTATATAGGTTATCTTTTATGTTCGGGTAGGTTTGTTGAATTATTGTAGCAACTTGATCGTCTGAGTCGGGTATCAACATATCGTCCAGAAATGTAACAGTGTTCTCGTCGCCACCGTCTTCCCCAATTGTACCATTTCCAATTGATAAGATCCAGTCAGCAAAGTCTTGTATTTCTTTTCTCTCGGTGTTATTTGTCCCCGCCTTTAAGCGCATGTTAACCGTCAATTCGAGAACGGTGCAATGTTGCCACTAATACGAAGAATTGATCGCCGCGTGCACGACATCGTGCTTGTTTCCATTTGTAACCACCGGTAATATTTGCCGAAAGTCTCCTCCAAACAATACTACCTTCCCTCCGAATATTTGAGTGGAAGGTTCATTTTCATCCGTTCTACATATGTCTTTTAACATCCTATCAAATGCCTCGTAACAATGCGTGTGTGTCATCGGAGCCTCATCCCATATGATTAGGTTAGACATCCTTATCAAGTCTGCAAGTTCACTATCTGCAGGTATATTGCACATAGAATCATCCACTATATTGATAGGAATAGCAAACCGATAATGGGTTGTTCTTCCACCTTCGAGCAATAGAGCTGCAATTCCGCTAGATGCAACGTTTAACACTATCCCTTGTCGTGACCTTATTGCAGCAGATAATGTCTTGTAAAGATATGTTTTTTCCAGTCCCCCCGTACCCGTACAGCAAAAACATGCCTCCTTGCTGTGCATTAACGGCGTTGATCAATGTATGGTATACACCTTTTTGCTCGTTCGTCAATGTCTTGTACATGTTTATATGCGTTTCATGTAATTTATCAATGTTGTACGCTGTTTCTGACGATATCAACCTATTGTAATTTGACATTGTGAACATCTCATTTGGTAGTATCATGTTTGGTATATGTCTTAAGGTTTTGTTGTTTCGAAGGAGCATGTGTTCGATATATGTTAGGCATATATTCTTCTTCTTGATATCTGATAGTACCAAATCTGCAATTTAAATATCACGGTTAGTACTTGGTTATAATTTTGGGCATTTGAGATAGCTTTATCATGAATACATGTTATTATTCATATTATTAAATACCTAGATTGTTCGTTTTAACTCGCTCTATACGTTCCACATCATCCGACATTACATGCCAGGTTTTTTCATACACCCTTTCCGGATGAGACACGCTATCTGTCATAATTAGCGTGACATAAAATGAACGTAAATAGTGCCCTGACCCCCACGTACTGGCCTCCAACAATCCATCAACGTACTCTTTGTCATCCTCTAACAACCCTCAAGCTTGACAAGCGTCTTTATACGTAGGATATGTAACACCCTCGAACTTTTTAAAGTCCTTCCAATGTGTTGCAGCTCTAACTTTGTTTAGTAAGACTCTCAAATAGAGTAATTCACCATACGCCGGAGGAACGTGATGTACACGGCCAATTGATTTCCCTTTTTGTCTTTCTACCCATATCTTCTCTTCTGGTTTCCATACATAGTATTCAGGAAATTCATGGTATAATAGTTTTCTTGCGTTCTCGTCTACCTTGTTTGTTTCCATCCACTAGATAAACTTCGTGTCATTGACGGATGCCTTTTCCAATGTGAAATCTAAACTCTCTGTCGCCTCGAATATAACCGATTGTTTCCCTTCCTCGTGAAATGGTAGCCTCTTAACCGGAGGGAATCTGTAGTGTATATCAAAGGCGTAAATCCTCCACGCTGCTTCGCATGCTGAAATGTATCTACAGTCATAGTAATCCTTAATTTCATCAACGTCTTCATCTTCAAGAGCAGCTGTGACTCTATCTGGCTCCTTATTTATGTACTTGAAAAGATATTTGATTGTTGCACCATTCGACTTTGATATGTGATTGATAACGTCGAAGCAAACCGGGGTTGTATGGTACAACGTATCCATTATGCAATTCTGTACCATTTTTGGTTATAGTAGAACCATCGTTCCTTCTTTTATAGATTGCGTACCCGCTGTCATCAATAAATATTTTATCATTAAATTCTTTTGGAAAATTCTTTTTGCATTTATTCTTGACCGTGCAAGGGCAACTTGGTCGCTGCGGCCCACATGGACCATGCATCATGTGGTCAGTGACAATTTGATAGAGTTCTGGATCCTCGTTCTTATCTGGTATCTTTGATGATATAAACCGATCTATGTCTGTTGTCGTGATTAATTTAGCCTTTTTTTTGAAAAATAATAAAATGTGTGCGTGTGGGAGGCCTCTTTTCTGGAATTCAACCGTGTAAACCGCTATATTAATAAGATGCCGTTAGTTAGTAAGCATATTGGATTTGGGAGTAACGAAGAACACATTTGTGAAATAAAATATATCAATTTAATGCGTGCTTCTAGCTTCCCAAAATAATGTCCATCTTTGAAATCTCGCATGAGGTTGTCAAGTTTCTGTTTAAAAACCTGTGTTATTGCATCCGGTCTGTCTTCTGATTTCAAGCCCCTTTCATTAACAAAACGTGCAATCTCCGGCCAATTCGGATTGCATGTAAACGTAATAAACAGGTCTGGATATCCATATACTTTGCAGATTGTCATGGCATCTAAGTAGTTCTGGATCATATACCGTGGGCTTCTAGTGAAGGATGATGGCAATATCACTTTTTTGCCTCGCAATTTGACTCCGGATTCTCCATCTTCAACCAGTGGAACTAATCTTGCGTAAGTCTCACTTCTCAGGTCTTTATTTTGTTTTTTTGATGTATTTCATTCTTTCGGCTTCAACCATAGTGTATGCGTCGACTATAAATTGTTGAGTTAACCTTCTCGCATTCAGACACATTGAAGTAACGCCTGGCCTTTCTTGCAACCGGTATGCAAAATACTCCCTCATTGTTAGCCTTGTTTTTTTGTTTGTTGAAGTATGGTCAGTGATACCTCTATGATATATATCTGTTCGATACCCATCTTCAGCGTAAGGAAACAATAAAGGATATTATAGAGCCAGATAGGAAGGATGTAATTCACTGATTCTTCTCACGCCCCCTTCCTGCAGGTGCAAAATAATGTCTCTTTTGTTAATTGTAGCATCAACATCCCCCACAATTAAAGCCACCACCTCATCGGTTGTTGGTAGGTTATACTCCCTTCCATCGCGTTCTCTTGTACCAATGAGACGTAATTTGAACTTGTTCCGGTTCTTTTCAGACACGTATTGTTCACCCGCCATACGAAACTGAGCAACCAATGGGTTGATTGAATCAAGCATGTCTCGTAGCTCAACAGTTAGCTCGTGGTCTAAAACATTGGTTTCTGATGTTGTCGTAGCATCGTTACTGTAAATACATAGAATAATAAGCTATACATTATACCATGATATTAGTTATTAAAATTAATGTAATAATTGTATGTTTATTGTACCTGAAACGGTTCATTCTATTTTATATCTCATTCGCTTTATCATAAATATATAATTGGGCGAATACTGGTTGTTTCCCTCCTTTTGGTAACAAATTACCTATTTGATGGTAATTTTCACCTTGTATTCTGTAATAATATGGTCCATACCCTTGATTTACCGTGTTGTCTTGCTTGGCACCTAATATGTGAAAGCGAACATTGCATTGTAACGTCGGATATTCTCAATGAACGAATTGCTTTTTGGGTTATTTCCACTAATAAGATCGAGTAACAACGGTGGTGGATTCACAATTTCATTTGTTAGCATGACCTTCCCTCTTCCACAACAAATAGAATACGACCCATTACCCGCATGTGTGCTTCCAACCAAACTCTCCGAATGCCATACCAGTGCGTTGCAATCTCCACATTTGAACATTGGATTTCCATGGTCGATGTAATCTGATGATCAATAAATCACGAAAGCACTTGCACTTTATAAATAAAAAGGAACGTAAATGGTTGTAACAATGTATATTTTACTCGTACCTTTAGATATTCCAACGAATGCATTCTCCCACCCATGTTGGTCTAAGAAAACCACCTTCTGATTTCTTAAGCCTAGACAGTTTGGTTTTTCGCCTAAGCCTCTCTGACTTGCGTTTAGAAGAGTGAATATCAGATTGTATGTCGCCTCCGTATATAGGTTGTTTAGCTATTGGTTCAATAATGAATTTTGTGGTAGTAGTATAAATAAACAACAATTATAGTTTGCTTAAGTTACCATAAATATCTTACGATTTTTAGTTGGGTCATTTCTAGGACGTCCTCTTGGTCGTGGAGCCATTTGGTTGTCTTGCACTGGATCACAATAAACATATTGACCATGTGGATGTAATAGACTAAATAAATAACAATTATATTTCGATTAAGCTACTATAAAATTTTTACTTGTGTGAATCGCGTCTTCCATAGTCTGTCCCTCTGTTCGAGCCGCAACTGACGTGCCTTGTATTGGAAGTAGCCTACTATGGTTAGATAGCTGATTCATTGTATGTGTTGTTGGTTGTCCGACAGATTTGCTTTTTTGAGATTGTTCAATAGTTTGAACACCTGCATTCATTTTTCCAAAAAAATAATAAATGTGTTTCTAAATTAAACATTTTTAACAAATGTGGTATAAAAATTATAATTCTCATTTATTGTACCTATTTGTTGTATCGGTCGTCTATCTCCTTGTCTGATAGATAAATCAATCATATCGGCACCATCTATAACAACGAACATGTTTACTAACTATTGTTAGGTAACTATATATAATTCAACACATCTATTTTGTTAGTTATCTATATATATAATTTAACGTGTCTAGGAGCTCACATAGTAATTTTTTTATATCTTGGTTGAAATGTGTGTAACTAATTTTTTAAAAAACGATAAGCAGCATTTATCGTACATACTCGTTGCCCTGGTTGTTTGCCTCCATGTCGAATAGTTAAATCGATCATATTACCACCATCTGCAACAACAACATGTTTACTAAATATTGTTAGTAATTATACATGAAATTTAACGTGGCTAGGAGTCACTATCTGTAACAACCAATGTGTTTATTCAATATTGTTAGTATCTATATATGTAATTTAACGTGCCCAGGAGTTTGCCTCCATGGTCGAACGGCAACTGACGTGCCTTGTATTAGAAGTATTCCACTATGATTAGATAGCTGATTCATTCTATGCATTGTTGGCTGTTCTCTAGGTTCCAAGAAAATAATAAATATAGTTTTAAACTAAACATTTTTAACAAACGTGGTTTAAAAATTATAAATATAGATAAATCGATCATATCGTGGCCATCTATAACAACGAACATGTTTACTAACTATTATTAAGTAACTATATATATAATTCAACACATCTATTTTATTAGTTATCCATACATAGAATTTAACGTGTTTAATGTTTTTAAAAAACAATAAGCAACATTTATCGTACCTATTCGTTGCCCTGGTTGTCTTCCTCCATGTCGAATAGTTAAATCGATCATGTTGCCACCATCTGAAACAACAACATGTATACTCAATATTGTTAGTAACTAAAATCTAACATGCTTAGGAGTTTACATTGTAATTTTTTTTCTACTTTGGTTGAAACGTTTGTAACAAATATTTTTAAAAAACAATAAGCAACATTTAGCGGACCTATTCGTTGCCCTGGTAGTCTTCCTCCCCGTCGAATAGCTAAATCATTCATATTGCCACCATCTGCCACAACATATTTACTAAATAACTAAAGTGTTTATTCAATATTGTTAGTATCTATACATGTAATTTGATGTACATAGGAGTTTAAATATAACCTTTTGTTTGATTATGTTGCCTGTCAGGACGTCGGATGCTTAAATCAATTGTATTCTCACCTTCCATTCAATTAATATTATTATTTTTTTCATCTAATAACATGTTCAGTATTTTTTTTCCTAGTAAAATGTATTTCAATTATCAAAATTGATAATCAGATATCAATTTTAATTAGATATATACGTTTTAAAGTTATTGATATATTATCCACATTAAAAGACCAAAAAGTTGGTTAATAATATTTTTTCCAAATATAATATATGACGATGTTTATACGTTTTAAAATTGAAAAAATATTATATTCTCGATAACTATAAATATTTACTCGACTTATAAGCACTTATAAACCTACAATCTCCTTCCTTATTATGGTAAAAATTCTTATATACTAATCTACATTAGTATATAAATATGGTATATTGTTTAAATTTAGAACATACTAATCTACATTAGTATGTAACGATTTTCAACATTTACATTTAAATAAGTTTGCATAAAATAAATAAATGAAAGATGTTACAGTAATTTACTATTCAAAATTATTATTGGTTATTCATGGGTATGTAAACTGTTTTATTAGTTTTTTTTTTTTTTTTTTTTTTTTTTTTTTTTTTTAATATTATAACTTTTTTTTTAATTGAGCAGAAGTTATCCACACCTTGTTTATTGTTTTTGTATTGTAATTTTATTGTCACAATAAACAAACTAATTTACTCACAGCAACATTTATAAATTTGATTCATATTGCAATTAAAAAAAAACACACACACACATTTATTTGTCTTCTAATGAGAATGCCAAGTGCATCTCATCATATGAATAACACTCTCGATTCTCTACATTTTTCTCGCCATCTTCATCAACAACAATATCAATTTTGGTTTTTCTTTTCTTGGACTTCCTATATTCTTTGACCTCCTTCAACACCTCATTTAGTTTCTTTTTTCCAGCCTTTATTTCAGCCCTTTTTTTGCATGCTTTTCTTCTTTCAGTTCCCATTTTCTCTTCTTCATGGCTGCTGCTTCTACAACCATCCAATCATAGATAAAAGCTATTGGTTCTTCTGCCGCTGCATTATTGTTAACCTCCTCAGCAATTGCATTAACTGATAAAATCAAATTATAAAACACATAGTTAATTATTGGTACTTTAATTTTAGAAATACGAAATGTTGTTATCATACCTATGTTCTGTTGTGCCTGAGCATTGTTGTTGTTTTAAGCCATTTCAATGCTATTGATAATAGTGTAATGTCTGGAAAAAAAAATAGAGTATGTGATAATGTGTATGGGTACTTGGATTAAAAGCACCCTAACATGTATTTAACATTAAGTTTGGAATACAAAGAGTGTAATATTAATTGCAAATTTAATTAAGGAGTTGTGTATATTTTCGAAAAAATTGTATATTGAACGTGTAAGATAAGTGTGATAACTTCTCAAATTGAAATCTGTAAATATATAAGTTAGGATTGATAAATACAAGATCAAATAATAAAGTTTGTTAGAATAATAACAAATACGAAAAATTTATCAATAGATGCTTAAATTGTGTGATGTTTATCTTCTTTTTATTTTCTGTTTGGATACATGTATCTTATCTAAATATATAAATTTTAATTTATCCTTTATACTATACAATTTAAAAAAAAATATAATATACGATAGTTTTTTTTTTTTTAAAAGTGTACATAATATATGATATTACTTGGATGGCCAATGTTGATTTTTTAAATCTTACCACTTTCATCCTATAAATACGCATATCAAATCCACTTTCAAACACAATTCAAACAACAAATCAAACACCAAAAAATGTCTTGTAAACTTCCTCACACTGCCAAAGAAATCCAAGAGTATTTCCAAAAACAAGCTGATAAGGAAGACATGGAACGCAAAGAGGCTATTATCAAAGTGATTGAAAAGTTTGAAGAAGCAAAAGCTCTTAAAAGACGTTTGAGAGAACGATATGCTGAGTGCAACGACATATCGGAAGAACGCAAAGTTGTAATTGATCAGTTTATTTATGATGAATATCGTAAAGATGCTGCAGTTACTGAGACTTTGTGGTCTTGCGTGACTTACATTCAAGATCAAATTTCCAACAAAATACGTTGGAGTTTTCAGGAAAACGTGGAAACTGCTGCCATTGAGCAGCATCAACAACAACAACAACAACACCAACACCAACAACAATATCAACAACAACTACCAGGTGAATCAAGTTCATATGCACCTAGAGTTGATGATGATGGCTGGAATTCTGACAAGGAGTGGGTACTGAGCAAGTTAGAAGCCCAGTTAGAAGCAGAGCAGTTTGCGAGTTACGATCCGTATGATGACGGATACGACTCTAACAATTCTCAAACCTGGGATATTTTATTCTTCGATTGAAGTTTAATTTATATTTATGTTTTTAATTCAGTATTGTAATTTTTCAATTTCATATCGTTTCTATTTTATGTTTATGTAACGTTTTAAAATGTTTATTAATGAAATTTAAGTTTATGTGATTCCGGTTTCAATTTAAACGTATTAACGAATACCTAATTTAAAGAATATTTTAAACCAATATCTAATGAGTTTTATACATACAATGTATTTCAATGGACAAATAATACCAAACACATAAACATTATAAAATAACCATAAATTTTAAGGTTGAATAAGAAAAACAACGCGGGTACTTTAATGCAAAAATTGACACAAAATAAATCTAAAGTTAAAATGATAAAACAATACAAACAACATTAATATGAACCACTTTATTTAACTATTCTAATCCTCTTCATCAGCTTTGATTTCTTAGTAGCCCGTAAAGCAGCAACAATGCTCAACTGAATCAATCGTTCTATATCAGCCAAATCATCTTGTTCTGCCGCCTTCAAAATAGCCAAAGGCTCATCAATAACAGAATCAAATCTATACTCCTGTAGCTCAATAATAATACCACGTCTGTGATCAATCCTAGCTTCCAACTCTTCAATTCTTTGATTATATTCTTTTTCATCACATTCATAGGCTTGCTTTTCTCTTGAATAAATTTCTTTTAGGATCTTATCAATTTTCCTATCGCCAATTTGTTCTGCGATCTCTTGACACTTTGGAAACCTCGGAGCCATGGAATTTCAGTGAACAAAATTTATTGTTTAAAACTTGCAAAATATTTTCAAAAATCTTAAAATACGTTTTCTTAACTTATAAGTGAAAAATTGTGTGATAACTATAAAATATTAGAAGATATGTTAACATAAAAGTCTTATATACATCTAAAACGCGAGAAAATTATATGATAACCATAAAATATTTGAAGATATGCTAACATAACAAATATGATCAGAGTATATATGATAAAAGTTTATAGACTTCTAAATCGCAAGAATATTTCTAAAAACTAAAAAAAAAGGTATTATACTCAAATAATTTATTATTAGGAAATATATATGCATCAAAATTAGAATATTAACATTTTGATAACACATTCGATATTATATATAAGTAGATAAATATGGTATATGGAATTTTGTTCAAATTTAATATAAATCCATCATGAATTACATATCTTGTATATACATATAAATGCTTATTTGATTTCACGAAAACATACAAGTGTTTGATCAAAAACTATTTCAATGGGTCGTGAATATTTATATCCATCAAATGTAACAAACAAACGATCACGAAGTGGTTCTTCATCAGAAGATACATCTACAAATTCAAACAGAGACCCAAGTGTTGTGAGGTATTTTTTACCAGGGGCTAATCTTAGTCAGCTCAATAGGCTGATAAGATTATTGCAAGCAGAAAATGTAAGAGATGAACAAAGAGTGATGGAACTTCAAGAGGCAATCAATCAACAGAATAAGAAAATAACAAAGTATCAAGAGACGATAGTCGATGTTAAAAAGCAAATGGACTATTATAATAGCTTATGATTTCGTTTTTATGTCGTGTTATTTATTACCGTTTTAAAAAACATTCAATGTTAGTATACTTTGATTTTATTTATATGATTTCGTGTTACATTTTAAACTTTTATCATTTCATTGATTTAGATATCATAATATTTTAAATAATTCGATGTTGTATTTACAATGTTATAGAGACATGCCATAATTTAAGGTATTTTGCCTATGAGAGTGCCAAATCGATATGCATCTTACTCTAATTATGTTGTTTAGCTATTGGTAGACGTCGTTTTGGTCGTGGAGCGGTTTGGTTGTCTTGCATTGGATCACAATAAACATATTGACCCCGTGGATGTAATAGACTAAATAAATAACAGTTATATCTTGATTAAGCTACCGTGGTTAGATAGATGATTCATTGTATGCGTTGTTGGTTTGCATAATGATTAAAATACAATGTTATTGGTTATTTTTAACGGTTAAATGTAATTTTTGTTAAAGATAACATGTAACACATGCATAATATTTGTCACCAATTATTACGAATTAATGCATATACAAAGTTACAGAAATTTTTGAGTTAAAATACTTCATATTACAAATATAATGATAATATAACACGATTAACAAAGTAAAATCATAATAAAATAAAGTAAACAAACATATCCCTTTCGAACAAGTACATTGTGCAGCGACAAATAAATAAAAATTTTAAAAAGATAAAAAAAAACTCAGTTTTGATTCATAGCATTCAATCTTTTATAGTCCCACTATCACCATCTTTTTTCAAAGATTATCCGGTTTTATAAGATGACGATTCCAACGTCGAGTGTGGCATCTTTCGAATGCTTCTAGATGATTGCACACTTGACGGGCCATTTTTACTTCACATTTTCCTGCATCATTTGCCAAAGTGTAGTTAGGTTGCTATAGATGTATTGTAAAGCAAATATTTTCACCAACTACACACACAAATGCAATGTTTAATACCTCAACGGCATTAATATGTGTTTCACATACATTCCTAGTAAATTACACTGTCATTCCCTATAATACTTTAGTCATCATATCACTAAACACTATGTCTTTTCCAACAAAAAAAAAAAACCCTTCAATTGCCTAACATTTTTTGTATATAAATTGTAATACTTGCAGCAAAAAAATCATTCCACGGAACTTTATATTTACATTAGCAACAATGGCAGGAAACGCGAACGCAAATGCGCAAGAAGAAACCTTTGAAGAACAAATCCGAAGGTATTGTGAGCACAAGTCAGGGATCCATAAGAAGAGGTTTAAAGAGTTTGAAGAGAAAGAAGCAAAAGCAAAAGCAGCAAGGGAAAAAGCTCTCAAAGATAAAGCTGCTAAGCGGAAATCTACATCTAAATGGAAGCAAATGTGGGCAAATAGAAAATGAAAACTTGATACGGATCAAAAGGAAGACTCATCCGACGATGAGTTTTTCGATTATGACAATCTACACTTGTCATTTGATCCGGAGAAATCCCCTAAATTTAGTTTGTAACTGTTTATAATTCTCATCTTGTTTGCTTTGCATGATATGTTCAATGTAATGTTACTCGTGTCTTACCATGCGAATGAAAAATTAATTTTATGTTAATTCCAGTCTTTAACTTATACATGGTTTACCCTTATAGTTTTAAATATCATACCTATCTTCTTATTAGACAGTCTTCCGCTACGTCGGATGCTTAAATCAACATTATTGTTGCCCCTCATTGATGATCCACCACCTCCAGCTGTGTTTAACAACACATAAGATAATTTATCATATAAAACATATTCATATATTTATAAATAACACAATATGTTTATAACAAATCTAAACAAAAAACAATCACCCTTGGTGCGACCTGTTGGAGTACCACCTTCATAAACAGGCGAATCAAATGTGATTGGATGGTTTTTTGGATATTGAATGAATGCATTTTTGTTAAAAACATAAAGCAATACCAATCAAAAATATATACATTTACAACAATTATATTAAAACATAACTACCTTGTGTCTGTTTTATTGGCGTGCCATCTTCAAACATGCATGGAGTGTTTTCATCTACATCATTTATAGAATCTGTAAACAATTAAATTTGAAAATATATTATACCAAACATGCTTAAAATAAACAACATGTTGGATGAACGTGTTGCAACATTACAACTAAACTAACCCACTGTTGTATCACTTCCAATCGTAGTGGTACATGCCAAGCCTGTTATGATAGTCAAGCCTTTAACAGCTGGAGATTAAAGCATATAATTACAGAGATATGCATATTAGACATGTAACCAAACACAAATAATTGAAATTTACAAATCCAGGCATGCCTAATAACAATAAAACAAACAACAAATCTAAATTGTTAATAATACACACTGTAAACAATTAAATCTAAAAATATATTATACCAAACATGCTTATAATAAACAACATGCTGACAATACATCATAACTGCATATCAAAGAAGCTAATGACATACATGTTATAGTTTTTTTAACCCTTTCCCCCTCTTGCGTTGTAGCTACTACTCGTTGTTTGTTTGCTTGAAAAGCACAAACATTAACGAATAATCAAAATACGTAGTAATACAATAGAGACTTAATCAAAAAAAGCTAATGACATACCTGATTTAATTTTCCTGAACCTTTTTTCATCTTGTGTTTTAGCTACTCCTAGTTGTTTGTTTGCTTCAAAAACACAAACATTAACGAATAATTAAAAAAATACAATAGAAACTATAGCACAACCTTGTAGAATTTAGCACTACAGGTTATTATAAATCCTGCATGAGATTATACCTTTCATACCATTACAAACTGCCTATCAAAGAAGCTAATGACATACCTGTTGTAGTTTTTTTAAAGCTTTCCCCCTCTTATGTTGTAGCTACTACTCGTTGTTTGCTTGCTTGAAAAGCACAAACATTAACGAATATTCAAAATAATACAATAGAGACTTAATCAAAAAAAGCTAATGACATACCTGATTTAATTTTCGTGAACCTTTTTCCATCTTGTGTTTTAGCTACTCCTGGTTGTTTGTTTGCTTCAAAAATGCAAACATTAACGAATAATCAAAAAAATACAATATAAACTATAGCACAACCTTGGTTGAACTTGCTAATCATATACCTCCTGGACAGTTAGTAAAAACAACATATAACATTAATAACAATATATCAAACTACAAATATAACACATGAATAAAGTAAACATCTTATTATAAATCCTGCATGAGATTATACCTTTCATACCATTAGAAAGCCTCAATGAATGTCGTTGTGGCTGCATATTTTCATCTAGGTTTTCGCCGTTTCACCAAAATATGTGAATGAATGATGGCCATGTATATATAGTGAAATTTTAGGTTACTAATATTTAGGACTGTTATAAGTTTGTTTAGAGGATCAAGTCTATACTTATCCTAACAAAAAAAAATGCATCATATATCACAGAATAGTTTACCAAACTTATCTTGTTGCAAATCAAAAATACCGATTTTAAATGAAGCATAATATACACACATAGCTTTATTTAGTTTAATGTCTCAATTCAATCACAAACTAATTAAGTGGTGTAGTGGTTATCATACTTCGTAATTATAATGATGATCCCTAGTTCGAACCATGCTAAAACATTTTTTTGGGCAAACAAAACGAAAATTAAATTAATTGGAATAAAAATAAATTAAAAATTTCATAAATCACAAATTAGAATTAAATAATTTATTAAATATGTATTGCCTATTATGTAGTGCCTATTCATCGATGAGTCATCGAACAGTCATCGATGACTGGATAATGCTGACGTGTCCATCCAGTTATATATATATATATATATATATATATATATATATATATATATATATATATATATATATATATATATATATATATATATATATATATATATATATATATATATATATATATATTATGATGTTATGCGGACTAACCCATGTTGCAAGCATCCAAATGGTTACCTAACCCATTTTGGACTTTCACATGTGATGAATGTTTGTGTTGTTTGTTGATTGTTTTCTTTTGTAGCTAGGACACTGCAAAGGTGAGACTCTTGACCTATGGATCCCCGCCTTAGAATAAAGGGGAGAAACGATCTAGGGGGAGTTATGTTCAAGGGGGGAGCATGTTCGGCTATATTGATGAGCTCCACAATATCCCACAGACCCAAGTTCAAAATCTGGCTTGATATGTAGTCCCGCCTTTTTGATTCGACAAAAAGGAGAGAAGGAAAGCAAGAACTCAAGCTCGGGTGAAGACAGACTTAGTCAAGACAAAGGTCAAGGCTTCACCAAATTACAAGGCAAGTTCAAGACGCAAGCTACAACAATGGCGTTCTTAATCTCCGCTACGTTTTGTAATTTTATTTGCTTTCATAATTTATTTGTCATCATCAAAAAGGGGGAGATTGTTGGGGCAACATTGATTAGGTCTCCTTTATGTTTTAATAATGACAAATAAACCTTCGCAATACATAAAATCACAAACGTTAGCCAAAAACCAAACGACCCAAGAGTTGGGTCTGGGGCGCTGCTGGCGCTCAAACGCGCAGGCAGCGTGCCAGGCTTCTGTCTGGGTCCTTTATGCTTTACATTCATGCAAATCACTTAGCTAGTTTACATCAACATGATTATTGATCACGTCGAATTGTGGAAAGTCATGAATTATGAGATTATTAATACTCGACTTTGAGTTGCTTGAAATTATAAGTAACCTTTGATTTTCTCATCCAACACACAACCCATAATCATCATTGTCAATTCTTTTCCCTCTTAAAGACAATATGATTAATGCTTAATCAATCCTTTGATTATCTACTACACCAAACAAATCCTCCAACTATTTCAAAATCCTCTTAAATCTTATCCCCAACATTCTAAATATTCTTTGTACTTGCATGTACTTCTTGTCCCCTACATTCTCACACAAAATATTCCAAACACTCTTTTCACCACATTCCCTCTTAACCACTACAGTTCAAACACATCACCCATTTTCCTATTCACTCTCTTCTCCAACTCCCTACACGCACATACAACCCTTTTGAATTCAAATTTCACACACATCCTCACAAACCTTCTCCCACATATACACAACTTTATCCTTCATTTGAAATTTGAATTCCATTCTAAGACTCCCCATCACTTCAACATCACATCCCTACAACTCATCATCTCATTCACTCTCACACTCTCTACATTCAAATTCAAAACTCACACACAAACAACCTTCCTTCCCCTACACACTTTGCCAACTCACACCTTCATCCAACATTCAAAATTTCACACACATCCTCTCACAAGCCAAAGGCTCCCCATCACCTTATTTTTACACACATCCCATCCTTATCCAACTCATAATCTTACACTCTTATCCTCACTTCAAATTCAAAATACAAACACTTCCCTCACACACTTGCGAACTCAGTCACTCACAACATTCAAATTATCCAAACCAAGGCTCCCTATCACATCTCCAATCTTATTATTCTCACACAATCCAACTCACCACCTTATCTCTTCACTCTCTCACACTCCAAAAACTAGAATTCAAATTTGAATCCAACCTTAGGCTCTCTTCCATCACATCATTCCAACTCATCCAAATTCATCTCAACCCTTCATCTCACCCTCTTCTCCAAGTTTAGAATATTCCCTTAGATATCCTCTTAATCTAACCATGCTCTCTCTTCTTACCCAACCATGGTTCAACCTTAACCCAACCTCACTCTATTACTTCCTTCACACATCATTTGAATTTCAAATTCAAATCTTCCCTCTCTAACATCCACACTTTCTTTCCAAGCAAAAGAATATTCCATGGTATATTCTTTCTCTCTTATCTATACCATGTGAGAAATACCCAATATACCGTTATCCAATTATCCCTCCTTTCTTTCTCTCCTTGATAATTGTTTTTACCCAACACATTTTCTTAAATACTTCACAAAATAATTTTCATCAAATGGCTACTTACGTTGGTTGACCTTAAGGATGAATAATGGAGAGGTCAAAAGTGTGAAGTACAATTGAGGGTTTAGCAAGGTCGGGTAATTAAAAGACCAAACTCCCACAAAAAATCTTTACAGATTCCTGGCGCGCTGCTGGTGCTCCGACACGTCAGCCAGTGCGCCAGCCTCGTAAAACTTTTTCATGTTTTGGGACTTTGGCCTATAAATACCCCACCTTGCCTATTTTATTCCTCACCCTTGAAAAACATTCTTTCTCTATAATTTCTTTTCTCTCTACCTTCTGAGTCTACTACACATCTTGTGTTCTTAATCTTTCTCTCTTATCATCTTTGAAAGAACACATTCTCCGCATGGGAAGAATCATAAGAACCTAATCCACTCTTGTTATTGTGTCGAAGGTCTTCTTATCTATACCCTTTCTATTAGTATTGAGTCACTAGATTAGGTTAGGGCTTGATTCAAAGAAGCAACATTCTATCATTCGATTTGGTTGTAAGGGAAGTATTGTGTCTTGGTGACCAAGCCTAGATCATTGGGAACCTAGTTGGGGTTTGATACTTCCGGTGGGAAGTCTTTATGGTCTTTGTGGATAAGTCAAATCACGAATCTTTGTGGGTGGTTTCCAAGGGTGGAATATCGTAGGGAGTAGCTCTTCTTAGTGAGCATCGATCTTTGTGCATATCGGTGGAGTGAAGTTGTATACGGTTTGTAATCCACCATAAGGATTATACTTAGTGAATAGTATATGTGTCGTGGATTCGCAGCTGGACGTACGGATGGTATAAACCCCCCATCCCGAACCAGTATATATCGTGGTGTCTCTTTACATGCTATATATACTTTGGTTGTATTTGTGGTTGTGAATATTTTTGTATAACCACTTGGTGTTCTTTGAGGCTTAAAGTCTTTAAACTTCTAAAAGGCTGAAAATACCGTATTCACCCCCTCTACGGTTCTACAAACTGCATTCGAGTGCGTGTATTATGTTCTTTTTGATTGAATTTATGCAACTAGAAATCAACTAGAAATTAACTAGAAATCAACTTGAAAGTATATTCAACTTCTACATTTCCAGTTGATACAAAGCCAATCAAACAAACACAAAGACAATAACATATTACACAAGAGAAAATCGAAGATATCAAAAATATATACATGGAATTAAGTTGGTTAAAAAAGACAATTACATGTTAGTTGTCATTGACTAATATTCCTATACATAGGAACAACCCTCAACCCAACTCCAAACTGTGTCCCAGCAAACACAACCAACCCGAAATTTGTTCCAAATGACCAGCAGTCTCAATACCCATCTAACACAGTCCAATTCCAAGCGTGTCTATTATGTTTTTTGTGATTTGTTTGTGTCAACTGGAAATCAACTAGCAATTATACTCAAATGTTTACATTTTCAGTTAACACAAAGCAGATCACAAAAACACACATAAAGACAATATCAAATGACACAACAGAAAATCATAGTTTTGAAAATAATTGATATAAACATAATTGGATTTTGTAGAAGTGAAAGAGAGAGTGAATGCATGTGTATGAGATGAATATAAATCTCAAAATATGTGTGTTACTTTGATCGGATTTAATAAAGTATGTGCGGGAAAAAAATAAAGTGCAAAAAGTCACTTGTCCAACAGTGTCATTCAGTAGCCATCAAAACGCTTAAGGACAAAAAAAAAATTCGGACAAAACTGCCTTCGTGTGCTTTGCATGTGAGAAATGAGATAACTAGAAAAACTAATGATAATATTTTCAAAATTCTGGACTAACGACGCAAGATTTCACGTTTTTAGATGTAGTATGAAATAAATCTAACACTTTTACAGGGACTAATGGTGTAATTTAATCTAAACAAATAGAAAACTCAACCCTTTTTGGTGTTTGGATTCGGATTTAGGTGGGTTAAACCCGACCCTTTAAACAGTAGAAACTCAAAAGTTTCCATTAATGGTGACATATGAAGCATTTGTGAATACGCTTCTAAAGCAAATGTTTGTTGTTAACGTGGCTAGAGAATTGGTTCTGGTCATTATGGTGTCATTCTTATAAAGAACGTCATTACCTTCTGATGCGCGTAAAAGTTTAACAACCAGAATTCAGGAAAGAATTGTAGCCGTTGTGAATAACAAACAGGAAATCACAAACAAGAAGAAATGATCTTGTATTTGACATTCATGATTCACATTGAGTAACAGAATTGAGAGAGGAAATGTGATGTGCGGGATTGCGCCCTCACAAAAGGTTTTACCTCTCAAGGGATCTTAAGAAGCTTGCAATCCCCGCCAGGCAGTGTACCTGATTGTTGTAGTATAATATAGTGACAAGTACCGGGAGATTGATCATTTAACTCCAGGAATAGTGTTCGCTAGGACTGAAATTAATCTAACTAGGTCTAGAGGTGAGGGATGATTCTTTTTGTATTTTTTATATTTTATGGAAAGCAAGTAAAAATCTTGGTTTTGGAAGGAGGGGCGGAATTAGTTGCTAATCTACTAACCCAAAAGCTACCAATTAAACTAATGTGCAAGAAAAGTAAACTAGGGTTCTACAGGGTAAGTGAAGCGTATCTACCTATGATGTATTACTCCTTGCTAGCTATCCAATTCTACCTATTGGATTGTCACATCCTTGTTTTAATTGACGGGTTGTACTCGTTAATACTAGTCGTAGGGCCGTGTATGATATTCCCTAACTCTATAAGCTTCTACTTCATTCTATGTCGAGCCGACTACGAGCTCCTAACATAGTATCACTAGTAATTACCTATGCATTAAATACAACCATATAATCATAGTACACCTCCGATCATGTTTCTTAAGACGTTCAAGCAAGTTGCCAATTGGAAATCTGCCAGTTTTCTTAAGCCTAACATCGATATCAATCAATCAAACAAGAGACAATAGGAAACAAGAATTATAAGCTAAATCAACTAGACCTATTGAAGTTGTCACACCTTAATTGATGAAGATAGACACAAACATCAATAAAGACATCAATAAGATCTAATCAATTATATACAAGTTTCACACAATCATAAATAGACACAAGGTGAATTAGCCAAGCATAATTAATGAAGAACAAGCAACAATAATGATAATTGAAGACATGAATTAAGATAGAATCAACAAACCATTACAAGATGGTTATGGAGTGATTGAAACCCTCTAAGTTGCTGGAAAAACACCTACCTAAACCCTGGAATCGGCTTTAGGGTTTAGGGCTTACAAATAATGAAGTTATGATGTAGTATTTATAAGTTATTTTCTGCCCGGCCCGTCTTGATGGCTTTAGACTAACCTTGACAGCGTCAAGACCAAATTTTCTTCACCAAATTATAGATCTTTTTGTCCCGATCATTTTCTTTTTTGAATCGCTCAAATCCGAGTTCGTATGCAAAAGTTATGGCCAAAACAGTGTCAGCTACTCCGCGCGTAAGTTATGATTGTCTTGATCAACATGTGACGGTTTTACTAAGGTTTCTTCTTGTGTAAGCTTTCTTCCTGACGTCGTCACTTTATATCATCTGACGTCGTCAGGTTAAATCCTGACGCCGTCACCTTCAAAAGTTTTCTGGGACGTCTCTTGTTGTCTTATAACGTGACGGCCTTAGTGAAATTACACGTGACGCAGTCACGTGTAAATGTGTTGAAAACTTTCTGGCCCGTCAAGTATAAAAGTATCCACCTCTTCTTCAATGAGTGACGGCATCACCTTGTAGAGCTTGACGCCGTCAGGTACTGTTTCCAGCATGGATTCTTGATTTTCTCATTTTCTTCATTCTTGAGCATAAAAACGTCCAAAAAGCTCCAAAATGCTTCATATTCCAGAAATCACGTCCCAAGTACCTAAAATGACAAAAGGAACGATTTAGGGAAATATTTGATCAAATAATCACGATTTAGGGCTTAAATGACCCCCTAAAAGCGGTACACTTTTCGCTTCATCAAATATCCCTACACTTGGGATTTGCTTATCCTCAAGCAAATGAGCTTTTCCACCAACAAAAATACAAGTTAGGGGTCATTTAACACTAATATAAAAGTAATTACAACAAATGATCATTCTACCTTAGTCAAAACAAGCATGAAAATTATAGACTAGCACCTCACATTAAGTATTTCGATACTCTCATCTCTCGGGTGTTGCAAATTTATATCATAATTGGAAATGGAGAAATATCACTCATTGTCTGTCATAGCAAATAGATTACCATAGGTTTGGGAAAGGATCAAAACCTCCACCACTTGGCGTAAGCACCTAGGAAAACTATCAAAGAGGTATTTTTAAAGGGTTATAACGTTAGGTTTAGGGGATATGGAAAACATGGTTTTGTTGGATAAACGGATATTTTACTGGTGGCAAGTCAATTGTCTTAGTTAACTACATGTACAATGAGGCGTTGCTAAGCCGAGACTGGACTCAACTTGAACTAACTATGGCTCTTTTTGGATTTTTTTCAAGACAGTATTTGACTTAAACATAAATAAAAGAAACGGAAGGTAGCCCGTATGTTTTTCTCTTTTCTTTTTCTATTTTTTTTTTCTTTTTCTTTTCTTTTTTTTGCATACACTTTTACTCTACCATCCAAAATAATACATCAAAGGGAGCTCGTTTCCTCCCTACACTTGAACTTTTACATACTTTACAATCAACTATTCTAATGACTCGAATCAAGATAATTAAAACACTTGGGGTACTTTTAAATATTAATGCACATATGGGGGTAATAATTGACGTCTTCCCCATTACTCCATTACAATAGTACTTTACCCATGAGTCCCAATCGTCCCAAAACAATATGTACAAGATATGACTCGACTTAGCAACCATGTAATCAATTAGACAACTAACAAAGGGTTTAAACAAATAACAATAATGCACTAAAGATGAGCGCATACAAGGAAGGCTAAGGCGATTTGGGTGTACATTTGGGGTGGATTGTAAACAAATTCTTCCTTTAAGTAAGATGCTTAAAGTCAGAAACGAAAAAGATAGGCTCTGAAGGGTGTATTAGGGGTATCGTGTACTAAAAATGAGTACAACAAAAAGGTGTGGGAGAATTACTTGACTAATGAAGTCAATGTAATTATATAAATCACAGGTGTAAAAACATGGGTTATCCTAATGCCTCTTATCATGTAGTAAATCCTAACTACACGAATGTAGTCTCACTAGCAGTCTTGGGATGCATCGCTATCACAAGTTCTAGAATCTAAAAGCTACCGGTACACTCATAAGCACTAAGACTTTTCCTAACAGGTCTAAGGGCGAACCTCACATGTATGAACTTAGTAGATCGCTGGCACGAGTTTTTGATGCTTCAACTAACGGATGGTCACTAATGCACTTCTTGGGTCGCTGGCGCGTTATTTGCATAACGGATGGTCACCAAGTCATACACTAGATTGCTGGCACGTTAGTCAATTAATCTAGTACTCGGATGGTCACTACCTTATTCATAATTTTTTTTGAGTGGTACGGTTTTGTGCTAGTCATATAACTCCTATCCATGAGACGCTTATTAAGACTAAAGTTTCACTCCTACATGTTGTAAAAAATTTTAAATTTGGTGCTAAAATTGCCCTAACAAATATTTCTCTTAGCTTTATTACACATTCACTATCAAACAAAGCAAAAATCAAGTGGAGTTATAGTTTCTAAGGCATCCTAATTTACCCTCCCTACACTTAAACCGAACATTGTCCCCAATGTTCTAAATAAAATATGTAAAAGTAAAAATAAATGAGAATGAAATAAACTAATACTCCCCTGATTCGCACGGTATGGACGATGTGATAACATGGTTAAATCTTCCTCCAAGAGAATGAACATGATAAGCTCCACTCCAGAAATGTAATCATCTTCTTGGCCAATATAACCTGTAATCAACAAACACAAAAACCAAAGCATCAAACCGAACAAAGAAAAACCACCACTAGATGTAATTCCAAACTTAGAAATAAAAACAAAACAAAACAATAAAAGGATATGATACTTATGGAATGAATTACAAATATGAACTCATAAAACAAATCCACAAGTATTGACACACAAACAAGATAGAATATATGCTAATCATGAATTGTGAATTTTTCATGTTCGAATTTTGTTCTTTTTAACAAAATATAAACTTCCCTACACTTATCTTTTTGTAAAATACCTTAATATGCAATTAAGACGAGGTTAAAAACAAAATAAAGCATTTTCACAAATTATTCAAAACATGAAAATTTAACAACTATGATTAAGCATATATGACACAAACAAACAAATAAATTAAAAACATCAAACAATTAAAAACATGGGTTGCCTCCCAAGAAGCGCTTGTTTTTATTTGAGTCACGAGCCTGACTCTACCCTTATTTAACGGAAATAGGGGAGGTTTTCCCTACACTTAGGATTAAGTGTGGGTGGAAGTAGCGATACACACCCTTAGGGTGGAAATATGCTACGTGAGGTGAAGGGGGTGAGTGAATGGCTTCCTTCATCCTAAAACTACCCGGATAATATTGGTTGATGGGTGGGTCGATTCCTCTTTTTTCTCCTAGATGTAAATCTAAGGATGGGAAGTTATGTAAAGATTGAGGTTCCGGTTCATCAACACTAGGAAATTCCCTAGAACTAGGAGTAAGGTTTTCATTACAAGTATTCAAACCTATATCCTCTAGTGGTGCTTGGTCCAAGGGTTCTACCTCTATTGGGGTTCCTATAGTCTCTTCTACTTCTTCTGGGTAAGTCACGGGCGGTGTGTATGCCTCAAATGATGGTGGGACTTGTGGAGTACTTAGTGGGCTTGTGTTATTTTCCTCATCATTCCTCGTATCAAAATCACCTATATGTTCATCCAGTATTATGGTAGTGCTTAACCATGACATGCACTTAGGTGGCTCAACTCTACCCTCATGTGTGTTGTATGTTTTGGTGAAATCTATCCCGCTCATGCAACTAGGTAGTTCAACACTAACCATCTCATAATCTTGGTTTGATTCTAAGTTCATGTTCTTAGAAACTAGGTCATCTTGCTCATACAAATCCACCAATTCGTTGAATTTATGGGTCATGTTTAGGAAGCTTTTCTCAAAATTCATCCAACGGGTCTCACTAAAAGGAATTGATCCTGATAATGATCGTCTAATAGAAATCACACATGCATAGAATTCATCAAACCCATCTAACTTCACTCCCAACTCCTCTTGGATGTCACTAAGATCACACAAAAAATCATTGGAATGATAGGAAGCAAATCTATTAGTGAAATATAATTGTTCCTCTATTGTCAGTGATCTAAATGGAATTTCATCCGCCATAGTCACAATTGAAAATGGTTTTACAAACAAAGGGCACAAATAAAAAGATAGACTACAAGAAAGCTAATAAAAAGAAAATAAAAATCTCACTCGATAGGAATCTAATGAGTAGACCTAATCAAAATAAATTTCAACCTAAACAATAACTATTCCCTGGGTTGCGGCGCCAAAAACTTGATGTGCGGGATTGCGCCCTCACAAAAGGTTTTACCTCTCAAGGGATCTTGAGAAGCTTGCAATCCCCGCCAGGCAGT
The DNA here is from genome assembly GCA_030686995.1 of Artemisia argyi. Lineage (NCBI taxonomy): Eukaryota > Viridiplantae > Streptophyta > Magnoliopsida > Asterales > Asteraceae > Artemisia > Artemisia argyi. Next base: position 8,845,655 of record CM060705.1, read on the forward strand.
GTACCTGATCGTTGTAGTATAGTATAGTGACAAGTACCGGGGGATTGATCGTTCAACTCTAAGAATACTGTTCGCTAGGATTGAAATTCATCTAACTAGGTCTAGAGGTGAGGAATGATTCTTTTTGTATTTTTTATATTTTATGGAAAGCAAGTAAAAATCTCGGTTTTGGAAGGAGGGGCGGAATTAGTTGCTAATCAACTAACCCAAAAGCTACCAATTAAACTAATGTGCAAGAAAAGTAAACTAGGGTTCTACAGGGTAAGTGAAGCGTATCTACCTATGATGTATTACTCTTTGCTAGCTATCCAATTCTACCTATTGGATTGTCACATCCTTGTTTTAATTGATGGGTTGTATTCCTTAATACTAGTCGTAGGGCCGTGTACGATATTCCCTAACTCTATAAGCTTCTACTTCATTCTATGTTGAGCCGACTACTAGCTCCTAACATAGTATCACTAGTAGTTACCTATCCATTAAATACAACCATATAATCATAGTACACCTCCGATCATGTTTCTTAAAACGTTCAAGCAAGTTACCAATTGGAAATCTGCCAGTTTTCTTAAGCCTAACATCGATATCAATCAATCAAACAAGAGACAATAGGAAACAAGAATTATAAGCTAAATCAACTACCTATTGAAGTTGTCACACCTTAATTGATGAAGATAGACACAAACATCAACAAAGACATCAATAAGATCTAATCAATTATATACAAGTTTCACACAATCATAAGTAGACACAAGGTGAATTAGCCAAGCATAATTAATGAAGAATAAGCAACAATAATGATAATTGAAGACATGAATTAAGATAGAATCAACAAACCATTACAAGATGTTTATGGAGTGATTGAAACCCTCTAAGTTGCTGGAAAAACACCTACCTAAACCCTGGAATCGGCTTTAGGGTTTAGGGCTTACAAATAATGAAGTTATGATGTAGTATTTATAGGTTGTTTTCTGCCCGGCCCGTCTTTACGACGTCAGACTAACCTTGATGGCGTCAAGACCAACTTTTCTTCACCAAATTGTAGAACTTTTCGTCCCGATCATTTTCTTTTTTGAATCGCTCAAATCCGAGTTCGTATGCAAAAGTTATGGCCAAAACAGTGTCAGCTACTCCGCGCGTAAGTTATGATTGTCTTGATCAACATGTGACGGTTTTACTATGGTTTCTTCTTGTGTAAGTTTTCTTCCTGACGTCGTCACTTTTTATCATTTGACGTCGTCAGGTTAAATCCTGACACCGTCACCTTCAAAAGTTTTCTGGGACGTCTCTTGTTGTCTTATAACGTGACGGCCTTGGTGAAATTACACGTGACGCCGTCACGTGTAAATGTGTTGAAAACTTTCTGGCCCGTCAAGTATAAAAGTATCCACCTCTTCTTCAATGAGTGATGGCGTCACCTTGTAGAGCTTGACGCCGTCAGGTACTATTTCCAGCATGGATTCTTGATTTTCTCGTTTTCTTCATTCTTGAGCATAAAGACATCCAAAAAGCTCCAAAATGCTTCATATTCCAGAAATCACGTCCCAAGTACCTAAAATGACAAAAGGAACAATTTAGGGCAATATTTGATCAAATAATCACGATTTAGGGCTTAAATGACCCCCTAAAAGCGGTACACTTTTCGCTTCATCAAAATGGTTACATTCTATTCTAGTGAATGAATACATATGAAGTGTTAATTTGCTACTTATACAAGTGAAAGCTGAAAAGAACTAAAACAGATTTTCCTGCCAAAAGTCATAACTGACTTTTGGCTAAATAGACCCACATGTGCCAGTCACGTGACTTCTTACTAAATTTGATTTTGGCTTGTATCAAATTCCTTCCCTTTAGCATTTGACTTTCCACAGTCAAATAGAACTTGAACCAGCTTCTTCTGAATCAAAGTTAGGGTACTTTTTGAGCAAATCATTGTATAACTCCCATGTTGCTTCCTCTTCACTGCCATTTGACCATTGCACTAGCACATAAACAGCATGCCTATTGTTTACATTTCCCAATCTTCTGTCAATGATCTTCACTGGAAATACTGATAACAAGCCTTCATTATCACACATAGGGAGAGTTCCAGGCTTATCAACTGATCCTTTACACAATTTTAGCTGAGATACATGGAAGACTGGGTGTATTTGGCTGCCACTAGGGAGTTGTAACTTGTAAGCTACATTGCCAATTTTCTCCACAACTTGAAAAAGACCATAGTATTTGGCTGAGAGCTTGTTGTAAGGGCTTTGTCTAGTGTTGCTTGCCTATAGGGTTGCAATTTCAAGTAGACCCAAACATCCTCTTTAAAGTTTCTATCAGTTCTGTGCTGATCTGCCAAGCTTCTCATTCTGTCTTGTGCTCTTTTCAAGTGAAACTTTAGCATGTTAACCACTTGTTTTCTGGCTTGCATTGTCCTATCCACAGCTTCTACAGAACATTCACTAGGTAGATAAGGCATGTGAATGGGTGGTGTTTGACCATAAAGGACCTCAAACGGTGTAGTTTGTATGGATGTCTGGAAATTTGTCTTGTACCAGAATTCTGCCATAGACAACCATAGGGGAAAAGTGATTTAAGGGATTTAAGGGTTTAAGTGTAAAAAGATAGTGTACGGGAGGAGTTGTAACTCATGACATACAATGTCATGAATTAAGGAATGAAATCAAAATCGAATAAGGTCATAAATAACTTGTCATAACTAGAAGTTTAACAAGAATCACTATTTATGCCATATAGGAAAGATGGAGGTTTTGGGCAAAGTGTCGGGCATGAAAAGGGAAGGGAGTTTTTGTGGGAAAGGGTGATTATAGGGAGTGGATTTATTTTTCAAAGCCCACTTTGTCAGCACTAACTAACTAACTAAAGGGTAATGTCCTAGATTTAACCTTATAATGCCTGAAGTTCAAGAACAATATTCCTAATGAATATCCTTCTATCTTATGAGGTGTTGGGTTCTAAGGTGTCGAAGGTACCTAATCTAAATTCTTAGGGGCTGTCAGTAATACATATCCGGTAGTATTACTTATAGGGTATACTAAAACCTTGAGTAGATCATAACAAGTACCTAACTTGTTATATTTCCTAAGGATGGATAATTTCCTAGGGTTCAAGGTATCCTAAAGTATCTTAATAAGGGATGGTTGGGGAAATAGGGTTTCTATCCTCTAAAGTACTTAAAGGCCTATGACTAGGGCAAAGTATCATAACTTATCTTATATCTAACTAGTACCATTATTTATAGTGCATATCCTAGGGTGGAATTCTAACCTAAAGGTATAGGTGATAAAGGTGTACTAATTGGTGATTCCTTCCTAATAATCCTTAAACTTATGGGCTAGAGTCGGAAGGGCTTCCTATATTTAATCGATGAAGAATCTAATTATCATCGATTATCTTTTCTAAGGTATAAGTCCTATTGGGTTACTATCTAGTAATTGCTATGACCTTTTTCTATCTTCAATAAAAAGGTCAATAAAGAGTTCACCTAAACTATTCAGGATGTTCTCAACCTAATTTTTCCTAGTGTTCTAAGTGTGTCCTATGGTAATCTCTTCTAACCTCAAATTTACAAGATGAGGTGGGAAGATTTGTGGGGATATAGGGAGGTACTAAGGTATAGGGTAGTTTCCTAAATAAGCTAGGTTTACTGGTAGGTAAGTGTGATAAAGGATAAGTGGGTTTCCTAGGTAACATTGATCCTCCGAAAATGAAAAATCCTTGAGGATCAAATGTTGGTGGGTGTAAAGTAGAGTGAAAAGGAATAGGGGTTGGTGAAGGTATAGGTGGAGTGTTTGTATAAAATTCCCTTAAATGTTTTAAGTGTGGGTTGTCTAGAAAAGGTGTAAAACCTAAAAGTGATGGTGTAACTATATTATTCCTAGAGTTTTCTAAAGAGTCAGGGAAATAGTGTTTTGAGGGATAATCTAGTACATTCGGAGAGGAAAGAGCAGTCTCCGGATGTAAACTAGATGAGATGGGGGTAGAGTGGTAGGGTGTAGACATAGCTAAATAATAATAGGGATGATATGCAGCATTTAGCAGTTAAGCAGTTAAGTACTATACTAACCTATAGCCTATGTTGTTGCGGAGGATCGCAGTGGCACTGAGGACTTTCTCGGGCTTAAGAAAAGTAGTTGTAGTTTAGGTTTTGACCTTGTTCTCTACAACTGAGGCTCTGATACCAATCTGTAATACCCCCCATTTTCACTGATCACAGCGGATTTAGGGTTGGGGTATTACTTCATGGAATCACATTCGCAATAATAGAAAACGACTCGAAAAGAGACGTTTTTATAAATAAGTTATCATTCATTAAAATATCAGAGTTTTATTAAGATGAGGTCCCGTAAATCTAAGTGTGAAATATAGTTTGAATGATAATAAGGTTGAAAGTCCTCCAAGTTCAGTGCCGCTTCCTGCCATAGCTCCGTAACGGCTATATACCTAGGATACATGCTTAATGAGTCAACACTAGGTGTTGAGTGAGAGTCAAAGGTTTAAGTAGTAGTAGTGGTAGTAGTGTGAATACAAGTTTAGTAAAGCATGGGCTACGTGGTTATATACCCATGTAGAGTGGTAGAAACCGTATTTAAACAGTTTGTATCTGTCAGTATTGTATGATCAGTACAATACTGAAGACAGGGGGTTATTGCACTAAGCTCATGAACCACACGTTAACAATCCGGGTCATGGGGGATGCAGACCCAACCATGAGGGGATGGGAAGGATAACTTGCCAAAGTTAATCCTTCAGTGAGGGTTCAAATATAATACTTATTGGTACCCTCCAGTGAGAGGTAGTACCAACGGGAGTTGTCAAACTCCAATAGATCTATCTATTATAATCGCATTCACTTGTGTAAAATATCACAAGCGATTAGATTCATGAATTTTGTTGTGTAGGGGTGGCAGATAGTTTACTCGAGCAACAACCAAAGAAAAAGACTTGTATTCGATTTAAAGCATCTATCATGTATCCCCCTCACAGGGTTTGTAAAGCATTTAAAAGATTGAGGCTATGAAAACTCACCTGGGCTTAAGAATGATGTGATTGATGTGAAAAGTGACTCAGGGATTAGACTGCTCACTCACGTATCTTGGGAGTAGGGTTTGGTGTGTGTGTGTGTATATGTATGTCAAGTCTTAGTCTAGGTTTTTAAGTAATTACTCTTAAGGTTTCTAGATATAACATAACACCATTCGTGCCATCATAATTCAGAAGTATATGACTCCTCACATGAAGCTCCCAACTATTGTATTATGTTATCAACATAATACCGTTTGGGCCATCATAATTCAGAAGTTAATACTCCTCACATGAAGCTCCCTATTATTGAGTTATGTTGTTATTAAGTTTTAGTTATAGCATAACACCGTTCGGGCCATCATAATCCAGAAGTACATGCAATAATCGTTTGAGGAGCCAGGGCACTTTAATTCGTAAACCCAGCAAACTCGTCAAAACGAAATATCCACATGGTACTCAACACATGAAGCTCCCTAGTATTGTCTTATGTTTCTAACTCAAAAATAGGTTTTTATACTTATTATGAAAATAGTTCGTTTATACCCTTCAAGTTTACATATCTACACTTTCTACCCTAAACTTATAAACTTATAACATTTAAGCATATAACTTTCTATCTTTTACACAATTAGTCCCTATACTTATATATTTTAAAGAAATGGCAGAAATGGTCCTTAAACTACACTAACTTTCAATATTTACCCTTTATACCCTTAACTTAACAATATTTGCAAAACTAGTCCTTTTAAGTTTATAACTTATTTTACTTTCTATCGTAAGGTTATAGAACTTTGCAAAAAGGGTTATTATACTTATTACTTCTAAGATATGTCAAAAACAGTCCCTAAACTTTATATTTTCAGAAATTTACCATATATACCCCCTATGCATGAAAACTATTGCAAAACTAGTCTAAAATTCAAGTAAACTATATTTTTATGAAACAACTAAGTTTCCTAGCTTATGTTAAGCTAATATATACTTAACTAAGTCTCCTAAATCAGATTATAGCACATAATAAGGCAATTTAGCACATAAACATGTATTTATCTAAAATTAGGGTTTTAAAATGAAAACTTCTAAATGAAAATGATCAAGGCTTATCTAAGGGTTCTAAGGCATATACTAGGAGTCATATATCAGTAATAAGGCTATTATAATCAAGTTTGAGGCTTACCTTGGTCGTATGAGGTGAAACGTAAAGATTAGGGTTTTCTAGGCCAAAACTACAACCCGACTAGTACTAGGGCTATTGTATCCGACTCCTACTGGTCTTAGGGACTTATTACTACATAATAGGTGAGGTAGAGAAGAGAGGGAAGGTGTTAAGTGAAATGGTTAAGGGAGGGGGTATTTATAGGGTTAATGAGGGGTTTAGGTATCATTTTGGGGTGCTAGGTGTCGAGGAGGGGGGGGGGGGCTGACTCATGGCAGCTAGGGGTGAGGTGGTGAGTCTAAGGGATGATAAGGAGCGGCTATAACTAGCTAGGGGGCGCTCCTAGGGTGTTTGTGGTGTAAAACAGCCGAAACACCAAGTAGGTGACAAGGAGGTGATGCACCTCCTTGTATGCTAGCTTGGGAGGTGATAGGGTGCCTAATTGAGGTGCTTAAGCTGCTATGGTACTTTCTTGGGTGGTTTGTGGAACTTTGGTAGCTTAGTTTAAGTGTTAGGTTTAGTTTTAACCTAGTTTTGTCTAGTGAGGGATTTAGGTTTAGCCTAGGGTTTAGTGCCTAGATTAGGGTCCTAAGAGTGATTAGTGACTATTATTAAGGTTTAGGGATCATTTCTTAGGGGGTGGTAGCTTATACTAAAGATTCGGGAAGGTTTTGACCTACTTTCGGGACCTAAATGACCTAATTTTGCTTAGTGAGAGATTAGGGTCTAGCTTAGGGTTTAGTGCCTATATTAGTGTCCTATGAATGTTTAGTAACTAATATTAAGACTTAGGAGGATTATACTAAGTAGTGGTAGCCTATAGTGAAGTTTTGGGATAGTTTTGACCTAATTCCGGGAAGTTATGACCTAGGTAGGGTTTTGTGCTTAAGGGACTTGTACCTAGGTTCTAGGGGATTGTACTATGATCTAGGAAGTCTAATATATCCTAAATTTTCTAATGTAACTTATACCTAAGCCTTGAATACTTTCAAGCTAGTTCAGATAAGCAATTAGGGTTTTAAAGCTAACCGGGAACACGTAGGTGCAATTAGGGTTTTCTGATGAGTATAGTGTACTAGAGTGATAGTTTACTTAGTGTAATGATGTTTAGAACCTAGAATTGACATACCATGATGTTTACAGGAGGTAAACATAGTGGTGTTGGGTATAGGTGGATACGTGAGCAGGTCTAAAGAGTCATGCATGTAATGAAAAGTAAAAATTTACCTGTGAAATTACCTTGTGGTGGAAATGATATTGATGAAATTTTATGGGTTATTACAGAATAGGTAATGGTTGTAAAAGCCCTGGATAAGCACTGAGATCAGGTTTCTGTCTCTGGCACACATCACATTCCCTAACCCATTGCTTGACCATCTTCCTCATTCCTTTCCAATAGCAAAGAGAACTCATCTTCTGCACATTTACTTGCACTCCAGAGTGTCCACCAACTGGTTCATTGTGTATTTGTGAGAAAATTTGCTTCCTAAGTACTTCATTGTTTCCCACTACCAATTTGCCTATTCTTCTCAACTGACCATTGGACCATGTATACTTTGATGATTGAAAGAGTGGATCTTAAAACTATTTGATTACTTTAGCCAACTTCTCATCACTCACCCAACTATCTTCAATTTGTTTAAGCAAACTGTGGAAAACTAGAAGGGGGGGTTGAATAATTTTACGTCCTTTTAAATTTATAAACACAAGTTTGTTTTAAAAACTTCGATTCTAGTTTATGTGAACTCAATACTTGCACTATATGAACAATTGTATGGTAACTAACTAACAAAGCTAATATAGTAGAAGGTAAATAAATAGGTAATGAGAAGAGTTAGAAAGATCAAACCACAACACAAGGATTTATAGTGGTTCGGCTACAAGGACACCTTCCTTGTTCCTACTCCACTCCCTGAGTCACCTACTCGAGAGTTTTCTTCACTATGTCAACAAACTCCCTTTTGGCGGAGAAAACCTTACACACCAATTTACACACCACAACAACTTCACAACTTGATCACTACTTCTACACAACTTCTTCACACCAATATACTACACACCAATCTTCTTCACACCTATCTTCTACACACCAATCTTCTACTTCACACCAATCTTCACAACTAACCTACTTCACTACTAATCAACTTCTACTTCCTACACAACTTCTATATCTTCTAAACAATATATAACAAGCACAACACAATATTCACAAATGAATGTATATATACACTATGCACAACTACTCTTCAACACTTCTTGAACTTGGTTATAGAAAGAGTGTTCTTCTTTTGCACTTTGGATGAGAATGGATGATGAGGGATTGAATCACTTGAAACAAGGATTAATATACAAATGATCAAAGGGTTTTAGAGGATGTTAAGAGAGTTATAGATCTGAAAATTTCGTGCAAAAGGTGGTTAAAAATTCCAGAATTAAGGTGGTATTTATAGGAGAAGAATTATGACATTTTCTGACAGGGGAGCCTGGCCGGTCCCCTTAAATCGTGGCCGGCCCCCTTAAAATTAAGGGGACCGCCCCTTATAATTAAGGGGGCCGCCCAACTGTAACGGCCAGAAAACTTGTCTTTTAGTGGGGAAAGTTTATTTGGTGAAAAACTAACTAATTTTGGTTAAATATTTGAAATCATATATTTAATATGATTAAAACATTTTTCTTTATTACCAAAAGTGTTTTTAAAAAAAATATATAATATATTTATATATTTAAATAAACTTTGTATTAGTTAATTAAATATTCCTTTGATCATAAGATGTATTAAGCACTTGTTTATCCATACTTTAAGTGATTAAGTTGGATATAGTTATATAAACTAGCTTAATACTTGTTTACGTAGTAATCTTACGATTGACGATTTTACATTTTGTGATCGTCAAAATATAGAGATATCGAAAAATATAAATAACGTTTTCATACATTATTTATGTCAACACAAACCAGTGGTCACATTGGTAGCTATTAAAGCAAAAAATTGACCCTGCATTTCTTTTCTGGATAAAGCATCAGCTTCAATATTTTCACTTCCTTTCTTGTACACAATCTCATAATCATAACCAAGCAGTTTAGGTAACCATTTAGCTTGGAATGGTGTGGTGAGTCTTTGGTCTAACAAGTACTTTAAGCTGAAATGGTCAGTTTTGATTTTGAAGTGTTTGTTCATTAGATACCCTTTCCACTTTTCCATTGCCATAATGACAGCTAAAAATTCTTTTTCATAAGTAGATAAAGCTTGGTGTCTAAGAGATAGAGCCTTACTCAGATATGCCAATGGATGACCATCACTGCACCAATTCCAGTTCCACAAGCATCAGTTTCTACAGTGAACTCTTTATCAAAATTTGGCAACCCCAATACTAGTGCTTGAACCATGGCCAACTTCAACTCCTCAAAGGCTTCCTGAGTTGATTGAGACCATTTAAATGAATTCTTCTTCAATAGTGCAGTTAAAGGCTTACTTATAATTCCATAGCCCTTAATGAACCTTCTATAGTAACCTGTGAGACCCAGAAAACCTCTTAATTGTTTCACATTCTTGGGTGTAGGCCACTCTTTCATAGCTTCTATCTTTGAAGGATCTGTAGCAACCCCTTTATCAGTAATGACATGACCCAAATATTCTACTTGTGACACCCTAAAAGTACACTTACTCCTTTTTGCAAACAAGGTGTGAGCCTGCATAGTTTGCAAAATGAGCCCGAGGTGTTCTAAATGTTCTTCAACGGTCTTACAGTAAATCAATATGTCATCAAAGAAAACTAACGTAATCTTCCTCAAATAGGGTTTAAAGATCTCATTCGTCAGTGATTGAAAGGTTGAAGGAGCATTAGTGAGACCAAATGGCATCACTAAGAACTCATAGTGACCATCATGTGTTCTAAATGCAGTTTTGTGAATGTCTTCATATCTTATTCTAATCTGATGATATCCAGACCTTAAATCAAGCTTAGAAAACACCATTGACCCATGTAATTCATCTATCAGCTCTTCTATCATAGGTATAGGAAATTTGTCTTTAACTTTGTGTTTATTCAACTGTCTATAATCAACACACATTCTCCAACTTCCATCTTTCTTTTTAACCATGACTATGGGTGAGGAAAAAGAACTTTGGCTGGATCTAATCACCCCTGCTTCAAGCAATTCATTTACCATCTGCTCAATGGCATCCTTCTGACTTGGAGGATGCCTATAGGGTCTGATGTTGACTGGAGGAGTGTTTGGCATAAGAGGTATGTGGTGATCATGTGACCTTTTTGGTGGCAATGTTGTGGGTACTTCAAACACTTCCTTAAAATCATCCAATATTGCCTCAATCTTTTGTGTTTCTACCATAGTTCTTCCTGCAATGCTACACAATGATACAGGACAGATACACATGGACATAGAATTCAACATAGCACTGTGTTGACCCTTTGGTTGCATCCATTGGAGTGTAGCCTGTTGAGATCCTCTTAACAACACTTTCTTATTTCCCAAATAGAACCTCATTGTCAATTTCTGAAAGTTACACATAATTTCACCCAAAGTAGACAACCATTGGATTCCCAACACCACTTCACAGCCTCCTAATGGCAACACCATGGCATCAATCATATAGGTGTATTCTCCCATTGTCAAAGATAACCCACAACACATTAAAGTACAAGTCATAGCCTGCCTATTTGCCACAGAAACTTGCAAAGGACACATAGTTTTAGTCTCACAACCCAACTTTTTGACAGTCTGCAGGTCAATAAAATTTTATGAGCTTCCATAATCAACAAGCACATGTACTCCTTGTTTACCTACCATACCTTTTACTCTCATGGTTTGGTAATTATACACACTAGTATGTGCATTTAGTGAAATTTGAGCAACCATTTCATTATTGTGTTCAAATTCAACAGGTGGATCATAGCCCTCCATTTGACCCATATCATTAGTACTCAAATCTGGTTCCTCATTTTCATAATCATCATCTACTACCACCTCTAGTGAATGCAATTGACCACTACACTTGTGTCCTGGCACATAATTTTGGTCACAGTAAAAACAAAGATTCTTAGCCCTTTTATCCTCCAATTCTTTTTGAGTCAACCTTTTAAAACCAGTCCTATTCTCACCAACATATGGTGTTCTTGTGGGTGCAGGCAAATTCATGGATCTAGTGACTGGTTTAGCCAAAATTCCACTATCCTTATTAACATAGCCAGTATTCACAGGTTTTGCACTAGAATGGTAAGAATTATACCTTGGTTTTGTAGCAATGAGGGCTGCTTCTTGCATTTTAGCCATTGTAAACAGATCACCCAAGGATATTGGCTTAAACATTCTCACTGGCATGCTAATTTCATCCTTTAACCCACCAATGAACAAACTTATTGCAAGAGACTTAGTTAAATCCAACATATTCAATAGATCTTCAAACTGATCTTGATAAGCTTGTACTGTACCAATCTGTTTCAAATTCTTGAGTTCCACTATAGGATCTTCAAACACATTACCAAATCTCTTCAAAACTTGCTCTGCATAGAACTCCCATGGACAACCATCACCATACTTTTTCAAAAATTGTTGGTGCCAAACCAAAGCTCTATCAGATAAATGCATGGCTGCCAATTCCACCTTCATCTCTTCTTGAACATCATCAATCTTGAAGAAATGTTTGCATCTGAACAACCAACTTTTAACATCCTCCCCATTGAATCTTGGAAACTCAATCTTGGACATTCTTCCATATTGGTTTGCCACTGTACCACCACCATTTCTTCCACCCTGAGCATGAGAACCATTACTTGTTCCTTCACCAGACCTCATCCTCATCATCTCATTATGCATTTGCTCCATCCTTCTTCCCATCTCCTCAATGGTGTTTTGAAGTGACTCCATTGTGGGTTCTTGACTTCTTGATGTATTTCTTGTTTCCACCATTTCCCCAGTAGTATTACCCCGCATCAACAATGATTTCTCACTGCCCAAATGGGATAATGAATACTGGAACTGTTCTGGGTTACTCAATCCAACTGCTGCTTGCCAGCTTGTTCAAGATAAGAGAATTTAACAAGAATTTTGGCTTATCTTGTGGCCGTACAGTTGATTGACACTAACCAAATGTAAATAGAACAGCGAAATCAGTGGTGGCTGATTTCTAAACCGGAATCTTGGTTTCTTGCCGGAATTACGCCGGAGAAGATAACCGGAATCAAGAAATGTCAGGGTAACACTTCTTGCAGAACAATGGTGCCAAGAAAGGGCTCTGATACCGCTTGATGCGAGTAAAATTTTAACAACCAGAATTCAGGAAAGAATTGTAGCCGTTATGAATAACAAACAGGAAATCACAAAGAAGAAGAAATGATCTCGTATTTGAAATTCATGATTCACTTCGAGTAACAGAATTGAGAGAGGAAATGGTTACAATCAATTTTAGTGTATGAATACAAATGAAGTGTTAATCTGCTACTTATACAAGTGAAAGCTGAAAAGAACTAAAATAGATTTTCCCGCCAAAATTGACCCACACGTGCCAGTCACGTGACTTCTTACTAAATTTGATTTTGGCTTGTATCACCTTATGGTGTAAGGTATATATAACTACTTATGCTTAACAAATACTATCTCCATTATGATTTTTTGTTTTTTTATTTTGTGATGGGCCCTAATTAATTTATGAGAAATGATAGGCATGCCTAATGTTATGCCTAAAACTGTGGCAAAACTTTATTGGTTGTATCAGCCGGATCCACTTTTTTACATGTTTTTTATTCATGCCTATATCTTTATTTATTAGGTGAAAATGATATTGAATTTATAATTTTAATTTATTTGTTGGGGAGTAGAAAAGTTTTTTTTTTTTTTTTTTTTTTTTTTTTTTGAATGTTCGATTAAAATACTTTTTATGATTCCAAGTAGCAAAAGTTTGGCTAAAAAGTGTGTAATTATTCTGTTTTGTTAGTTATCAGGGGATCAAAGTACTTGTATTTAGATAATTAGGCGACTCATAATACTAGAGGTGGCAAAACGGGTGGGCCGGGCGGACACGGGCCACGGGTCAAACGGGCTACGGGTTAAACGGGCGTGGGCTAAACTGGCACGGGCTAAATGGAGCATGTGTTAATAACATTTTAGTACTTATTTTTGTTTACCCTTATTGTAATTTTAACTGAAACGCTACTAATCTACTTTAATACATGTGTTTGTCACTTGAGACATTGATAGTTGTTATACATGTTTATGCCATTGAGTTAGTAATTTTTTTTTAAAAAAATTAGTAATTTTAAAAAATATAATGTTCGGCAACGTGCAACAGTGTACTAAAAAAAATAAGAAGCAGATAATTAGAACAAAAACAAGGAATCCTGTTTTACTCCTGTGCTGAGAGGTTGGATGATAGACACTGTTAATGTAGACTGACTGTGTGAAGTCTTACAATTAATTCTTGGGTTATGTTGGGGCTACCCTTACATGTAGGGGACCAATATCTTATGCCAAAACACCCTCTATCACTTACTAAAAGACAAAATTACTAAAAGACAAAACCAATATTTTACAAAGTGCTTTTCATTCAATGTGTATGTAATACAGTTGATACAGTTGTGTAATAAGTACAAATATGTTGTCACTTTCATGAATTAAATTCAGCCTTTATCATGTGGTGTTACTTTCACTATTTATTACTCCCTCCGTCTCAAATTTATTGTCCACATTTCCTTTTTGAGATGTCTCAAAATAATTGTCCACTTTTTTTTTTAAATAAAAACTAGAGAATATTTTAAAGGAATATTCTCATTAAGTGGTTGAGATTTATAGATGTCCCATTTTTATTAAACTTTGTAATTTCTCTCTCATGACAATTAATTTGAGACGGAGGGAGTATGTGTAACTCTTTTTGTGTTAGAAATATTACTATGTAGAAAAACAAAGTGCAGGTGGATGTTTATTTGCAATAAATATTTGATAGTGACAAGTAATAATCACATTAATTATGTGATTTGACGTATATCTAACTCTTTTGATGTATATATGAATATGATTTACTACTCAAATCAATTACAATCAAATAAAATTTTACAAACATAACTTAGCAAATTTATCAAGTGGAGTTAGCTTTGGGTAAAAGGCGTGTATCAAAGTTTGACTAAATATTTTTTAGTTTAAAAATTGTCACACACATCTTTATTTTGCATTTATCAGGTAACATACTTTTTTAATACAATATTATTTATTTTTTTTTTACTTTTAGTGAGTTTTGCATTATGTTAAGTTATTAATTTTTTGTTTTGTTTTAACTATTGTCAGTTTTGCATTATGTTAGGTTGTTAATTTTTTTTTTTTTTTACTTTTAACTATTGTAAGTTTTGCATTATGTTAAATTATCTTTTATTAGCTTACCATAAAGTAAAGAAATGGTTTTACTTTGTTTTACACGTGAATTTTTTTGGCACTATGTATATGGAGAAAGAATGCAACAAGTTTATTTCCATGAGGATAACAGAACATGGTCAGTAATGTTTTCCATTATCTTCTGTTTATCGTCACTTTTTATTTTTATTTTTTGTTGTCTTAATGTTTATTGTGCTTTCAGTGAATAGCAGATATTTTATTTGTACCGATTTAAATGGGTTGAATCAAAACACTTTTATTGCGTTCACAAAGCACATTTATACAACAAAACAACCAACCAAGCATTCTCATAGTTTGCATTCCATATCATTAAAGTACCTACATAAATAGTAGAAAACAAAATATCACCGGTCTTTTAAATCCTAATCTGATGCCATGTGAGTATAATGGCACATTTGCAAATAATACCACATTTAACAACATAAGCATAATATTTGTTGGAGGTGCAATATAGACCAAGATGGTTTCATATGACATCTATGATATACATTCCTGGACACTCTATTTACTTTTTTCCTTGAACCCGTCGTCTTCTGATCTCAATAGGTCCCTACATCCTGAAACAGCAAAAGGTACATTTACTAACCTCTAATATTATTACCGACTCAACGAGATAATCAAACTCCCACACACTGCTGCTCAACTTACTGAAAAGGCTTTGAGATATGAGGTAATACCTTCTTATTTTATTTTGGAAACCTTATATTGGTTGACAAGTTTCATGTACTAGAAATTGACATCTTTTCATATAACATCAACACAGAATTCTCCTCGACATTCTCTTTTGAATGTCGATTACTCCACAATTGGCGAGATAGAGCACTTTATGGATTCTCAAGACAGTTCACATCCAAAGTATTCTGAAGTTTCGGCCCTCCAGTTTCCTATGTGTTCAAGGGATGGCCATGGACAAACAGCACATGCTCTTTCTCAAGTTAGTTTTATATACATAAAAACCTTAACATTGTCAAAGTTATGACAATTACGCTTTCAGTTTATCTAAGTTTTAAGATCTTATATGTTCGATCAAAATTGTTTTCTCTAGGTGGTTGCCAATAATCAAACACTGGCGTTCTTCATCAGGAGAGTATATCTATTTTTGAAACATTTGGGGATCGATGAAAATCAATTACAGTTTAGGCAGCTTCCTCTTAATGAGATGCCCCCCGATGCTGCAGATTGCTGGGTTGTCGAAATAAAGTGGTCTTGTGGTTGGCTTGGTTGTGGTTGGATAATACATAGATCTGCACGTGAATGCAAGGTTAGTGTTTTTCGTTTATTCATTATTTTACATATACGTGAAAAATTGTGAAATAAACCTTACAAATGCATTTAGTCACATTGATTTATACTTTTTGGAAGTTGATTTAAAAACTTTTACACTTTTATAAGCTTTTGCAAATATGATGAATCAAAGGGGTCTTTTGAATCATGAATTTGTCTCTAATCAACTAAAACACATTTTTAAGAAAGCTGCGAAGTTGCTGGGAGATTATTATTTAGTTTGAGTGCTAATAATCCATGTATTTGCAGAAAGCTGTTATAACACCTAATAAGGAGGAGCTGTTCCGTGCATTCAGAGATCACCATAAGATGGTGCGTAGAGCACTTAAGGTAAAGCATTTATGTATTTGATTTGTGAATGAACCTGGAGAACGAAAACCTCATATGTTTACCCTTTTAAGATTGTAATGCCTATTCGCTTGATTTTAAGGACGGTGCGTTGAAATCCTTAAAATACTTTTCCAGAATTGATAAAATCAATACCATAGTTCATTTTTGTAATTACCCAAAACGGTTTGGTGAAAGTTAGTTGCGTTTGCTTAAATACTCCAAATATTTATTAGAGCAGCATTAATACCCCCAGTAACTTATTTTGTTTACTGAATGTTTTTCTTAGGCACTGGATTATAAAAAGGCTGTGAAAATGAAGCATATTTTAGAACAAAAAGGGCAGGTAAAATTTAAAGTTGGGACTCTTCAACAGACTGTATCACTAACGAAAAACATGGTATCAGTATCAACAGAAACGCTTACACCTTCTCTCATTAAATTGTCTTTCTGTATCTCGCGAATCATCTCTTGCCTCTATGAACACTCGTTTTACTTGGGACGGGATAATGAGAATCAGCAGTTACGTGTTTTCCGTTTCACCCCTCCTGTAGCCCCCATAAAATGTACTATCTCCATTATGGACCCGAAATACGAACAATCAGCCGAATCCATCTCTCAAAAGCTGGAAGCTGCTGGTGTGGTGAACGAGTTAGATATTTCAGGTATGTAATCAATATATGCTTGTCTATAATCTTACAAGTAATGGGCCGGTTAGGCAGGTTCACTTATGGGTCTAAACGGCTTTGGGTCAGTTTGTGTTGACCATAAACAGTTTTTGTCCATTTATGGTGAAGATGGTTACAGATACTATACATATATAAGTTAATGTTTTTAATTTGACCCGGTTGACCTTTTAGAGATTAATTCCCAGGATTGACCATTTCCTATGTAAATGTGTTATTGCTACATCCATTTTGTGTCTGTGCGTTTTGTAATCTTTGTCGAGTAAAATGAATTTTTAACAAGCACCACAGAAATTTAAAGGAATTCGTATAATTTTTTATGAGTTTGAGTTTTAAACACGTACATATAGGTTACCTTCTCTGCATTGTTTCCCTCCTGTTATAAAAACGTGATCCAACCCGTACAAGATATTATCCTTTTTTTTCTTTCACACTATCACCAAACAAGTTTTTTGGAACTTGTATAATTTTGGACAGAACCACTTGTTATGGACCACTAGTAAGTAGGATTTAAGCTTGAGTGATACTAATTGGCTTATATGTCATTTTATAGGTAAACCAATGGGGCACATAAGAACAGATGAACTTGGTGTTCCATTAGCTGTTGTTGTCGATTCAGCAACTTCAGTGACGATTCGTGAGCGAGACAGCAATGAAGAAATACAATTGGCCATGGAAGACGCGATAGCTTTGGTAAAGGATCTTACAAATGGCTGTTACACATGGGGTGCATTTATGGACAGGCGACGACTTTACTAAGTGTAATCTTCAAATATCATATGTTTTGTGTGGTTGATGTTGTGTATTCGGTTACCAAGTATGCGTAATGGAAAGGTAAATGACTTATCCTCATATGATTTGTTTTATTCAACATTTTAATTACAAAGATCATTTACGCATGACAAAATGAAAAACTTAGACATGCTATCATTTTATGGGTAGATGTTTAATTACAACATGTTGTCCCTGGCCGCAATAGTAGCCAGCAGCAGACGTCATGGGTTCAAATTTTGTCATTGAGTTTACGCTAATTACATTTCCAATGTTGGCCGTTGATTGGTCGGTGGAGACCGCCAGATGGTCGGTCTTATGAAAATGTTTCTCCTTTTCACTTTGATCATTAAAGAGTCTTGGATCTCTTTCGCATCAAACATAGTAATCAATATATTGTCTATCCAACAACAATATGAAGATGTGATATAAGAGTACGTTAGTTTAGAAGCATATGAAGAAGTTTATATCTTTTGTACAAGTATGTTATCATATCATGATTGTTGAAATTGCACAAAAAAATACTTGAAAATAATCATGTTTTAGTTTTTACGTTGGATTTTGTATATGAACCAAGTAAACAGTCTAGAGTTTAAGACAATGGTAAGATCAATCCCAGGAAGCACTAATGGTTAGGGGTGTTCATGGGTCGGGTAATAAACCAAAAACCGAACCGAACCGAACCGAACCGAACTTGTTAAAACCGAACCGAACCGAATTAAAAATTTGGTTTTCGGTTTGGATATGGGTTTGGCAATCTGAACCGAAAACCGAATTTATATAAAAATATATTTTTTTTTATATATTTATATTATTTTATATATAAAAATATCCATTAAAATTTTATACTAATATAAAAAACACTTTTTTATGCTTGAAATATTTTTTTTTGCCAAAAATATATATAATTAAATTTAAAAAAAATATAAATAGTGTAATTCAAGTATAAAATTCGGTTTTCGGTTTTGACCCATAACCGAACCGAACTTCGGTTCGGTTCTCGGTTCGGTTCGGTTATAGATATTTTCGGTTCGGTTATGACCCAAAATTTTTTTTTAACCGAACAACCCGAACCGAATAAACCGATTAACCGAGAATCGAACCGATGAACACCCCTACTAATGGTACTCAATGATACGATTATGTTCCACGAGTCGGAATTGGACTCTGGTTACACGTCTGTTGCCCATGTAGGGTTATGGTTCAAGTCTGGCTTCGGATTTGGATCCTAGTCAGGCCTAGTAACAGGTTCCCCCAAGCGCTTTTGCTGTTACGTGCATATATGTAATCCTTAACACTGGATAGTTAACATTCACTGTGATGTGCAAATGTCTGATTACTTAACTGAGTCAAAATTCACATTTGCAGCAGATATATATGTAGTTTTCTCTACTATGTTACAGAAAGAACTGATTCTGAACCAGTACAAAAACATGTTTCTCGGGCCACCAATCGAAATAGTTTAAAAAAAAAAAAAAAAAAAACCCTGAAAATTGCTTATGAAACTTACAAAAATCCAGTCGAATTAACAAAAATTCCATAAAAAAATGTTTGAAAGTTAATTATAATATTTCAGTTTAAACAAAAACTTACAATTAACTTACAAATGCACAACAGCCATTGATTTCATCATGCACGAAGACACGTCCATTTCACGAGCCACCTGGTTCTTCGACGCGTGAACCCACTTCATCTTCGGGTTCGAGACATCACACATAGTCAAAAACTCCATCACCTGTCCGAATATCTTAAACATTTCTACCCCAAAAATCAGGTTCTTATCAGCTACAAATAGCGAATTCCAGTCCATGGGTGCATCAGGATGCACCGAAACTTCATTCCAAGTTAGGTAAACGAGATCAAGCTCCCACAACTTCCGAACTGCTTTGTTTCTCCTTCCAATTTCACCATCTCCTTCACACCATGAAACCGACACCAGATACAACCGTTGACCATCACAGGACACTAGCCTCGGGGTGTACTCGTGGACCCTTGGTGGGTGTGGAGTCGTTTGGACTCGAGTCCAGAGACCATGTCCAATGTCGTACGCTGCAAGCTTATCAGTCTCGGAATACACGTAAAAGACCCCATCACAAACGACACCCGAGCAAACAACCCCAAAATCAACTGGTAGCCGTTGAATTTCCGTCCATTTGTTTGACGAAGAATCAAAAATCTCACACGAATTTAAAGCCTCATCCCATGAACCAATTCCCCCTACCGCTATTATAAAGAACCGTCCTCGGTCTTTCACACTACTCGTGTGCTTGGTTTTTTCGTTTCTTGATGTACGTCTAACCGAAATCCTGTGAGGATCCCCGTAAACATCCGATACTCCACCAATCCGCGTCCGTGTCCGGAGTTGACTTTTGATGGTCAAACGATCAGAGTTGGCTTCAAAAACCCCTAGAACGGACTTTGACCTTGCGTGTTTCATTGATGCAACCTTGTTCCACGATTTTGTCATAGGGCTAAAAACCAACACTCCTCTGTGTGTCTTTCGGTCCATTCTTCTGGAGCTCGAACAACCTCCGACAATGAAAATGTTATCATGGACAGTGGCAACTGAGAACAGAAACCGATTCTTAAGAATTTCTGCCTCAACTTTATGCCATTTGTTGAAAGAAACATCAAAAGCATATATCTCACGAGAGCTAAGACCATTTGTAACAGTACCGAAAAGGAACAACCATGGACTCGGGTAATACCCTTCTCGTCTCATCTGCATAAAACGAGGTGGCGTAGTCAAAGATCTCCATTTCTTGCACACGAGCCGAGTGTTCATTAAGCTCGTCAATGGAAGTCTCATGAAACACAACTCAAGAATATCATCAGGAAGCAACACATGCATTGTGTTGTTTCCGTGTGACTCTTCAATATCAAAACTCTTTTTCCGATTATTTCTCTTCCACAGCCTATCCACTCCATATGAGAAACAATCCACACTCGTGTCGTCGGTCCCACACACGGGCTTGTAACCTTTACCCACAACTTCACCGAACTCGTCACTTGTTGCGGCTCCAACCTTGCACCCTCCGCCCCTAGTATACAAACTCAGACACCTTAATGAAATGACTCCCGTGTCATCATCATCAATATCATCATCCATCACACTTCCATGGTAGTCGTTTTTCAACTTTTGGCTAATCACTAGATGTTTCGACACATTGGAAGCCTCATGTTCTTTATGTGATGTTTCACCCCTAAGTTGTTCATGTGTCATCTTGCATTCTAAGCCTGGTCATACAAACATTACAAATGAGAATATGATAAAACAAAATCAAGTACACAGGTTTCAGTTGAACAATCAGGATTCAGGGAAATGCTAAGAGATTGAAACTAGACTAGCACAAAAACATGGCTAATTTGTCCTCAGAAAGTCAAATGACTAATTTCAAACTTTTAAACTTGCATGGTTCAATATGAATTGGACACAGAATTTTCCACATGTTTGCATACAGCACATACTACAGATATGACTTTCAGCGCAAAGAGACATTTGTACATCTTAAACACGGAAGTATAGGGTTGAAGTCCTGAAGTCAATGTGGAATCAAACATTGGGATATCTACATAGAACTCAAAACCAGTGAGCTTGAATTTTAAAGTCAAAGGTAGATGGTTGAGCAGCAAGACGTCCAGACTTTTCATAGTCAAAATGACCAGTCTTGGACACTGAACTAACATGGTGTTGTTACTTATCTGATAATATAAGTTTAGCATTGAAGCATGCACTGCATGATCTTCAGTCGACACTTTTCCAGGTTTGAAAGTAGTTTACATTTAACTCTGAAAAAAAGTGGACTCTCACTTTAAAAGGTTTAAAAGGATATTTAGCTGTATATTTAAGTTGATAATCAAGTTTTAGTGTTTGGTAATAGAAAAATGTGTCTGCAGATCAGCACAGCACAGCCCGTTTTTACATGTTATCAGGCATGTCCACCACACCTATTCTGCCACCTCTAGTCTAAGCAGTGTCAAGAACTTATTTGGCTTGTATAAAGAATGATAGGCTCAACTTCAACTCATGGCCTAGCAAGATTTGAAACTTAAGTTCAGACTTCAGACCTTACACTAGTAAAAAAGATCGCTCTGTGGCTTGTTTTCTATGACTTGTATAAGTTTGAGAAACCATAAAATCTGTGAAGGGGGTACAATTACAAATACATTACAGCTTACTTCTAGGTGTCAAAAGTTAGTTACTGTGTACTAAGGGCGTGTTTGGGTGCGTGTTTTGCAAAAGTGGTTATCTCATATCTAGTGTTTGGATACCTACTTCTTCTGATTATGAAATGTTAAAATTACAGTTTACAACTTTAAGCTACATGAGCACATCAAAACACCATCTATAAAACACAAGTAGTTGATCATCTGATATCGAAGCGCAGATCCAAACATGAAACACCCCCTAATTTCTAATCACCTATAATACGAAACTAGTAACTACATATATCACGAGGGACTGCAACTTGGCGCACCTTCCTTGATTTCTAATCTTCTACATATTTAAAAATTACTCATTTTGAAGGACGACAAATAACAAACAACTTTATGTCATTAACACTATCAGGACGAACCGAGTACACTTTATTTATATTGTACAATTCAGTACATAAAAACAGCACAAACAACAATCAAAGTCTAGAAGTCAAGTACCCATCGATTCAAATTTACATAAATCCATTAAAATACATAGACCCTAGTCCCAAAATCAACAATCATACAAATCATTATCTAGAAACACATTTAACAACCCAATACTAGAAACTTATAAACTGTTAAACCAGATACATTCTTCAGATCAACAAGCCAAAATCCAGTGTCAAACATGAATTTCTAAAATGCTGTGTTTGACCATCTAAAGTCAATATTTAAACCCAATCAAAAAAGGAATACAAATACTAACACCAAACCCATGTACTCTATCAAATATTAGCTAGCCAAAAGCTCGGAAACTAAGGTTACCAACAAGAAAAACAAATAAACATATGAATGTACTAAGTACATAAGAGTAAAGAAAACAAACCTCATGAAGTTTATATTCAAGATTCTTGATTTGAACCCAAGAATCAACCCAGATATTAGATCTCTTTATTTTAGTAAAGTTTGAAAAGAAAACATTTTTCAAGACAGAAGAGAGAGAGAGAAGTGATGGATCTTTTTAGTTTGATATCACTTTCAGAAAAGTGGAAAAGAGATAGTGTCCTGTTTTTTTTGTTTTATTTACCTATACTAAAATTATATTTCTACTTTTTTTTGTAACTTGATGAAAGTTGGTCCCAAAAATAATTAAGCAGGGTAAATTGAATAGTAAAAAAATTTTAGTATTTTGTTAATCATTATTTTTGTAAAAAAAAACATTTTAGTAAGAGTAAATTGAAAAAAAAAAAAAAAAAAAAAAAAAAAAAAAAAAAAAAAAACACGTCCTCATCACCTCATGTGTTATATCTAAATTGTAGGGCGTAGTTTCTGCCTTTTAAAAAATGCATGTGTCATTTTTCTCGAAAACAATTGATGTAGATATCATTTGCGCTTAAAGTGAAATGACTAAAATTACTTAAGTGAAATGAAAAAGTCTCAGCAAAAGAAAAATCATTTTAGTCATTTCACTTTGGCATAGAGGCGATTTCCGTACAAAAGATTTTCCACAAACACGACACCTACTCTTTCATATATTTGTCTTTGAAATCTTATCTTAGAAAAGTACGCACGCATCGTGCATCAAACAAGAAAACTAGGTGAATGCATCATGCATGTTTAACACCCCGAAATAACATCAACTAAAAGTGCTCAGTGTGGGCATGTTACTTGCCCACCAAAAATCCAACAACGGATGAACAACACATTGTGCACCGTGCCTCGTGTTATTTCGTCCGTCGTTCGTCCCTTAGCCATTCCAATCACTTGTGTCAGTTTTTTTTTTTTTTTTTTAATGAGTGGTTTTTTTTGTGGTGTTTTTTAGGGACCTAATAATTTTATTTATTTATTATTTTTTTTAGACAGAGGTTTTAATTGTTGATGTGTTATTAAGAGGGAATGAGGTGGCGTTTAAGTGACAGACGAATCATGTGTTATTCATCTTCCCTGCACCTTACACTCTAAACTTGAATGATGCACTAATGAAATGTTTAACAAACTATTTACTAGATATTTGTTAGTAACACATCACAAATATGTTTTTATATTTGTTTAATCAACTGAACAGACACCGACAATAATCTATTGATACTTTTTGAACACTATTTGATGGTAAGCTATTTTAAATAGTTAACAAATCTAGTTAGAAGATCATTTGATGGTACATATAATATATTTGTGATAATAAGTGTGTCCCCTCTTGAGATTATATTATGTTTCTCATTGTGTTAATATTCCAATTAAAAATGCTTTCATTATTTCAATTATTAAGATTTACACTTCATTCAGTGACCACGAAATGACAACATTTATTGAGTTGGGAGTTAAGATTAAATGAGAAATAAAACGAAAATAATAAGAGTGAGAAGAAACAATAACCGCACATTTTAGATGCATCTAAAAAACCTATCCATATCGTTTTAAAATTTTCCCTTTTATTTAAAATGTGTGGTTAGAAATACTTCCCACTTTTTTATTTTAATTTTTCAAAAATACTTTCCATTTTTTTTTTAATTTTTCTTCTTATTGGATCCCTTCCTTATAGATGAGTTATAAACTAGTTAAACATGAAAATTTGAATTACCACTTTTTTGGGGTAATGACATGAAAACCTCCGTAAACCAACAAAACATGTTTCATTGTCACACATTGCAAACAAAGTGAAATGTTGTCTATCAAACACATATGATTTAGGTAACACGTCTGATTTAGGTGATTAGAAAAGGATCAACGTACTTCACATCTTTGTTTTTGACTAAATCAAATTCATATCTTTTTTATTTTTATTTTTTTATTATTTTTTTTTTCTTTTGTTAAAATACGCTTGGCTACAAAGGAGCACATATATGAATTGATGACTTGTAATTTGGTGATATCTTTTAGGTCATTCAAGCCATTTATTATCATGTTTTCACTTGTTTATGATATAAATGACACTTAAACAATAAAATGCTAATTTTCAGATATCAAGTAAAGAAGACTTTAAAGCTGAAATAAGGTTATACGGCTTGAGGTCACCTCCGTCGTCTCATATTCTAAACGAATACGAAAAGTTGAGATCTTTGTTCTACGTCTTTGACAAGACGTAGTTTTGCCTGGAAGATATTAACTTGCATGTATGTGTTAGTTAAGAGGAAACTAAATTTGATAGACCACTTGCATATAGATCGGCGGCATGACCATTTTACCGAAATGATCATAGTTGCATGGCTAGTGATAACGAACATGTAATAATTTGTAATCATCAAAATGCAATTTATAACTTGATGTGAATAAGCAAACATTGATACAGTATCTAGTTAAGTACTTTGCCTCTTCACACTTTCATTTTATTTTTCATTATTTTATGCTTTCAATGGGAGTTTATCAAATTAAGTTGTTCCATATGAACCACTTAATTAGTCTCTTAAAAGGGAGGACAAATGTTGGGTGGGTCTCTCCATTAAGTGGGATTAAAGAATTGAGCCTACATTAAGTGGTTCATATGAAGAAGAGAGGAAGAAAAAAAAAAAAAAAAACTCTCTCGATTCAAGTTTTTCTTCTTAGTCACCTTAAGATTTTAGAACATTCAGGGGCAATTCAGGGATGGAAGAGAACTTAAATTGACCGGGTGTACAATTTTTTTAAACTGTAGTATAAGTTAAAATTTAACAAAATTGTATGATTTCGATGTTAAAATAATTAAGTGTAGTGAAAAATAAGTTGACTTTTACCAATTGATATACTAATTAAGATAAAACTAGAAACACAATGTATTGGGACCGGGTGCATTTTAGAAACTTCAGTGTTTTTTTACGAAAATTAGCACTACTGGGCAACATTTTATTGGGGTCCCGTGACACCGCGGGACCTTCCCTAATTCCGTCTCTGAGAACATTCACGTAGTTGAACCACGTTCTCCGAGATAAACGATCAGTCGCTGCTCTTACGTTGGCTATATTACACACCAATTGGATTAAAGGGGTTGCAAAACTTTCTGATCATGAATTGACACGTACGAAACTAATAAAAAAAAGGGATACAAAATGTGAAAAGATTAAATAAAAAGTGGTATAATTTAGAAGGGGATATCTTGGCTACAATTATTGTAGCCAAGATGGCTATAATCCTCACCAAAATTACACAAAAAATGACTTAGGACTCACACAAATAATTCAGGGACCCACCAGAAAATTTAAGGACCCACAAATTATAACATAAATTTGTAAAAAGTTGGCTACAAAAACTTATAGCTAATATATTCCCAATTTAGAAAGAGAGCAACTCACCAATATCATCTAAGTTGTTAAGTTGAATAATTCTAGTGGTACATTCCATTTTTTTCACTTTAAAATCAATTTGAAATAATATGATACTAGACGAGTACCCGTGCATAGCAACGGGATTTTATAGCGACAGATAGTTTATTGATAAAAAAATTTATAGGTTATAAATGAAAAATAATAAAAGTTTGAAGATTTGGGAATTAAACATAATGTTTTGAAACCCAGTTCCACCCGGGTGGTTCAACCGGTTGAACCGTTCCGGTCGAAAAATTGGTCGATTTAAACCGGGTCAATTTGCTAGGTTGGGTCAAAAATGGGTCAAATTAAACCGGTTCAACCCGTCGGGTTTGAAGCGTCCCGGGTCAACCCGGTTTGTGATTTGTATTAATTGTTTTAATTGGTTATAAATGAAAAATAATAAAAGTTTGAAGATTTGGGAATTAAAAGTAATGTTTTGAAACCCGGTTCGACCCGGGTGGTTCAACCGGTTGAACCGTTCCGGTCAAAAATTTGGTCGATTTAAACCGGGTCAACTTGCTAGGTTGGGTCGAAAACGGGTCAAATTAAACCGGTTCAACCCGTCGGGTTTGAAGCGTCCCGGGTCAACCCGGTTTGTGATTTGTATTAATTGTTTTAATTGGTTGTACAATGTGTATAAATCATTGTACTTTTAAGTAATGGGGTGTTTTAATAAGAGTATTAATTACATTTCATAATTTCCTTTAATAAGTTTTTTCAACATTTCACATTCCTTGACTTTTCACTTTTCCACTTTGACCATTTTTGCTTTATAAGTAGTATAGATACATCAAAATAAGCGAAGATGTGTCTAATTTAAAAAGATGTGTCTAATTTAAGTAATGAATCTCAAATGTATTATTATAGTTATTTCTTATTCTTCTCATTTTAAGTTTTCTGCTAAGAGCAAGGGTGGAATCATATGCCGTTTCCTATCAGTGGCGGACCCAGGTCGGAAATTAAGGTGGTTCCCTTCTCTATTCGAGTTAACAAATGTATTTTTAGTCAAGTCGACAAAATAAATATATCAACGGGTCGGGTCGGTTCAATTAGCATGCAAAGATCATAAAAGACTCCTTATACATACGCCTATTTTTTTATTTTTTTTTTCATCTTGTAAAACTAAGCCAAATTTTAAAAATGCAATATGTTATTAAAAAAAAATTAGTGTTTACTTATGAATATCAATATTACGAGTATATAATGTAAAGAATCCTAGAAAACAAAATAGACAAGCTCATAAACAATATGAAAGATCATTTTTATAGCTCATCGTTTTTAGAGTATTATTATTGAAATAACCTTTGGGCCTATAGAAAAGTCAAACTGTAAAACCCAGAATTTCTGAACATGTAGAATACCCAGAATACCCTTCAATCTAAAACCTATGCAAATACGGATAATAATTTTAACATAAGTAATTAAGACCATAATACTTGAACTATAAACGTTACACGATTGATAAAACATGCGATTAAATAATTGTACAAGTTTCATAAATATCACACGTTTTTATAGTCCATAGCCAAATATTATTTATATGTACACAACTTTTCAAACTATGAAATAAAGTAAAATGCATTTGAAATATGGAAAGGATTTGGTCTTCCCTTGACCCTTGAAGCTCGGTAACTGTTCCCCATAATTTTCCCATTCGTTATTAATTCACAACCAGAATTCCATTTCTATCTCTTACACCGACAAAACCCTAGATAATCATCACAGATCGGCTGCCTTGTTTCCTTGGGTTCGAACTTAGAGAAAGGAGTACAAAGGAGGCGGTGAAAGGATGGTGTTTGCTTATGTAGTTGGTCATGGTATATTCCGTTCCGAGAGGCTGTGGGTTTAGTATTGGTGCGGTTGTGGTTTTGATCCATTTGGTCCCCTTTCTGTCTTCAAATCGACCCAAGGTATCACACCTTTATCCATTTTTTTTCTTCTCGCTTTGATTTATATACACGTAACAAACATGTCACCCTAAAGACTACATATATCGGCTGTATAAGTATGAATGTGTATACGAATTAAGTCACATAGAGTCATAAAGAGGATCACATAAAATAACGATTCATCTAACCTAGATAATCGATCAACTGGTGTGTCACGTTTCTGTTTTGTAACATTTATCTATCGCTTTTGGCTTCGACTTAAACGACTATTAAACATTGAACTAAACAAGTATGAACCTGATGTGAAAATAGTAGAGTTGATTATGCATGTTTCATGTAACCTGTTTTGGGAGTACTCATATCTTAAATAATTACGTAATGTGCATGGGTATTTTCTTCATTGAGCAACATATTGCATGGTGAAATCGTGTGGGGTGATGCGTTGGAGACTCATTAGGGTGGTGTCAAAACCAGTTTTGAAAATAATGTCGAGAGTGTGTATGTGTGTGTTAATCGGGTCTGATTGTTTTCTGTAGAATCATATATTTATGCATGTTGTCGGTTTCGTTTCGTTCGTCGCATGAGATCATGAAATCAATACGTTTTATTAAACTGTTTTGTGTTGCATGTTATGATCTATTTTGGATGTCTTTGTTTCAGCCCCATGTGACTTATATCATGCAGATTTTTTTTGACCTTTCTTATTCGAATGTGAAATTGTAATACATCTAGCGAATATCAGAAGATTGCATGCATGTATATGTATAATATGGTTAGTATGAAATAAAGGGTTGGATCATGTTTGATTCGACTTATTTTTAAATCAACAAAAAGAGATGTTTGTTTCGGCTTAGTTAGCTAATAAGATCTCGTGTCGTCACGGCATAAATGTTAATATCGTGGGTACGTTACTAAATTATCTAAAAGTATAAAGACGGGGTCCAAAATTATCATCTTGACATTAATTTATTAAAATAAACTTTAAATAATTTTGTTTGACTTTTAATATTTAATTTTGACAATTTACATTTTAGACCCTAAACTTTACTAAAATGATAAAATCGACCCTAAACTATTATATTGGCCATCTTAACATCAAATATTATTAATGGTTCATTTTAACCTTAAAGTGTTAAATTACAATTTCAAAAACTTACTAAATTGGGAAAACTGTCTACAATAGAAAGTTACTTAAAATTAACTACTCAAAGAGGAAACTTACTATTTTTGGAAAGCTACTATAAAAGGAAAGTTACTAAAAATGGAATGCCAACTAAAATAAGTAATCTGATTTAAGATAAGTTATTAATAATAAGACGATCATATATTCGTGTAGATTCGCTGAAGAAGGAGTTTGCTTCTGATCATATTGTTTCTGTTATGATTGCACTTGCGGTCTAAGGTACAGATATTCTGACCTTTCTCAAAAGGTTTCTCATGATCTCTTTCATATTCTGATCCGTTAGTTCCCGAATTGATGCCATTGCTATGATCCCCTTTCTTGAACCTTCTCTGTTGATCCCACTTGATATGAACTCCGTTATGAACCTATGCTATGAAAACCTTCTTAATGATACCATGGAAATGTTTTAAGAAGAACCGATTTGAAAAGATGTTTATAAATGATGCTAAATTTCTTTTTAAAAGAAAGGTTATTTAACTTTCATGAACACTATATTTTGAAAGACCATTTTTATGAAAACTGTTTTAAAAGATTATTTAAATTGGACTTTTAATAGAAACTTTTGAAACGGACTTTTGAACTGAACCATGAATTGATTTTTGAATATGAACCTTGACCTGATAAACTCTGATTGGACCTTGAATACTATTTCTGATATGAACCTTTTGTTATGAACTGCTATTATGAACCTTTGATAGGATTCTAAGATACACCTTTGCCATATGACCTTTTTGTATGATATGAGGCCTGACTCTTAGTTTGATACCCGAGCCATTTCTGTTTCCCTACCTATGGAGGTACCATAGGCATGTCTGTGATGCACCGCTGGCATGACTCATGTGTGGGTGAGTGATTTCTCACGCCGTCCCTTTTTATGATTACTATTATGGCCATTATGACTTTGAGTATATGACTTTGAGATTGACTTTGAGTAAGGGGCGTATGGATTGCAATCCTAGATCTGTTCTGTTTAGTGGATTTAACTATGATTATGATTATGATATATGTCTGGTGACTGGTACTGTGTGCTATACATGCCTTTCACAAATTTCTGGGAGTTCGTTACTCCACCCATTTGAAGAATGAGGACACCCCTCATATTATCTGATTATCTGAGAGGACTCCCCTCTATATGATTATGAAGAATTATGGTATTGACGGCTTATATGATATGATATGTTTCTGGGCTCGTGGTAGATGACTATCCTTTCTTCTTTCTATTCTATTACTCTTTTATCTATTCCTTATTCTATTTCCCCAATGCACTATATTTCAGTTCTGTTTCATTATCATTGCTTTGTATATGTATCTGTTCACTGGGCTTTTTAAGCTCAGCCGCATTTCCTTTTCCTGCGGCAGGTTTTAGTAGGAAGCTGGGTTATGGGAAGAGAGTGTGACCGGACTTAGAAGACTATGCTTTGGACTAGAGACGATTAGATGAAGTTTCACTTTATTAGACATAGTATTTAATGTTTTTAACCTTATAGTTTCAGATTTTCATTTGTAACCCTGAATTTTCTTTGTATGTATGAATCATATGCTTGTGTTTGTTCTGATATGTCACTGTAATGTAATACTTCTACCCTTATCGGGTTGGGGTGTTACACAAACAATATAAAAAAGTAGTACATTCTTCTCTTTCTCTTAGGCAAATTAATATTTCTTTAATTATCACTTCATCTTCCCAACATTGTTTCTATCTTCTTTCTCCATTGCCATTCGTTTTCTTCAACTTCATCTACAATTTTTTTATTTATTTTTTATTTTTTTTATTTTTTATTTTTTTACAAATTCACATGTTCTTTTTACTTCTTTCTAACTCGTTTCATTTCAAGGTGGTTCCTTAGATTTTTTCAAGGTAGGTCGCGAAAAAATTCACTTATAGCTCATAAAAGATCTTGGTTTCTAAGGTGGTTCCCAGGTACAACCTACAAGGCACATAGGTCCGCCTCTGTTTCCCATGCCGTTTTGCCAAATCAGCATTTCACATTGACATACCAAAAACACCCCTCTCTCATTTTACATTCCGTTTGCGTGTCGTTTCACACTTTTTGAACCCCACTATACCCAATTAAAACACAAACACAACAATACAGACTAAAATTAAAAAAAAAAAAAAAAAAGATAGAAAAGTGGAAATGGCGCAATGTGATATACTCACATTTGAAATGACTCAAGATGGTAGTGGTGTGGTAACATGCAAATGGCATGCCATTTCCCCTTGCCACATAGGAATGACGCAAGGCAAATTTGAAGGAGAAATGCTAGAACCACTCACAAAATCTACACAAATAATCCACTCGAGCGGATGATTGGTTTAATAAAAAAGAAGATAGAAAAATTGTCAGAAAATGCATCAATCACCCGCCGACATGTCAGCGAGTGAATTTTGTGAGTGAGTCTAGCACATCTCAATTTGAAAACACCCCTCTCTTTGAGTGTAGTTTTTGTTACTAAAGTATAATAAAGGGTGCAAAATGTGAAAAGTGATAAGAAAGGGGGCTAGAGAGTCAAACTCACCCACCACTATCATCAGTCATCATCTCACCAATATCAAGTTGAATTGAATGAATCATAAAACAGAAATAATAATCACTGAGATTTACCATGGAAGAACAAGTACCAGTAATTGAAGAAGAAACATTAATAAATTTCCTTGATTCACTGGATGATTATTTGGTCTTAATCGATTCATTATCCAACACTCTCCTTCGTCAGGTAATTCATTAATTCATCATTATCATTTGATTTAAGTAAAGGGGGTGTTGGTAACTGGCTTATGGCTTATTTGGTTTTGTGCTTATTTTGCAACTTTCTGGCTTATATAAGCTTATTCTGACATCTTATTATTTCTTACGTTTGACTTTATCATTTCATTTTATTAAAAGGGGTGTTTATTTAGCTGGCTTATGGCTTATTTGGTTTTTGGGCTTATGTTTCATAAGCTCATTTTTTGTGCTTATTTTGCAACTTTTTGGCTTTGTTTAAGCTTATATGTAGCTTATGAGCTTATTTGTTTTTCAGCGCATATTTCACAAGTCCCAATTTTTGACTTATTTTGAGATATAAGCCCACATGTCTCAAAATAAGCCGGAAAATTAGGGCTTATAAAATATAAGCCGAAATCAAATAAGCTCATAAGCCCACATATAAGCTTAAACAAACACCCCTTTATATAAGCTTATTCTGACATAATATAAATATATATAAGCCGGAAAGTTTCAAAATACACCACAAAAAGTGAGCTTATGAAACATAAGCCAAAAACTAGATAACCTATAAGCCGAAACAAACACCCCCATTAAGCTTATTTGCCTGACTTATTCAACTTTTGGAAAACTCATAAGCCAAAAAGTTTGAGCTTATAAACAACAACACCCAATCCCGCTGTAGCGGAGTATTGTGTAGTTAGAATGTAGAAAGATTATACCCCTAGTAAACCCGAAAGCTTTGAGACTGCTTCAAAAATTTAACAAGGCGACGAAATAAGCTGAAACAAACACTCCCTTATTTATGCTTGCCCCGAAACAAACTGATTTATTTTCCAATTTTACCACTGGTCTGGTTGTGATGTGCGATTATTATTCTAGGAACTTGTGCTTAGGATTGTTTTTGGCTGTGTTTTGGACAAAAAGAAGTGGATTGTGTTTTCGGCTTAATAATAAACCTATGCTAATTCAGGGATGGATGGAATTAGCAGGTGCTCGCTATTCGATGGGCGCTTCACGTGTAAACACCGCATTGCTTAACCTTCAACCCCATTCTGCTGCTACCACTGTAGAGATTACTCACGACCAAGATGGTACCATCTTCCCTTTAACCTTAACCACACATATCTTGAATGATTTGCTCGATTAGTTTAGTATTACTTCAGAACGTAGGATATGATATGTATATATTCACTATCGAGCCTTTTTGTGAAAATGTCATGTATAGGGGGTGTTTGTTTAAGCTTATATGTGGGCTTATTAGATTTCGGCTTATATTTCACAAGCCCCAATTTTCCGGCTTATTTTGAGACTTATAAGTTTATCATATCATAATAAACTTATATAAGCCCACAAGCCTTAAAATAAGCCGGAAAATTGGGGCTTATGAAATATAAGCCGAAAAACAAAAAGGCTCATAAGCACCCCCCATGTTCACCTTCCATGGCAAAGGCCAAAAAAGTTGACACTAGTAATAAGTCAAAATGAAAGTTTATGTAGGTGCCGGTTCAGTATATGTGTAAAATCAAAATTGTAAAAAGTAAATGGGTCAAGTCTCTCATCAAGTGTATTTTCATCTTATTCAGAAATTTAGATTTTTATTGAAATAATATCTATTTTCTAATCATATTTGGTACACTGATTATATAGAAAATGTTTGTTGTGTAATCGACCTGTTTCAACATGATACATGAATGAATGATCTGCCCATTTGACTTATTGCCAACCCACCCGACCCTCCCATTTTTTTCTCTCTCTGCCTAAAAGAGACGAAGTAATAGTTCTAGTTTCTTAAGTTTTAATGTAAACATTGAACTTCGATTCACACAGCCATAGAAATTGGATCCGACCTAGTTTTGCCCGGTAGTTTATGTCCTATTCTTTGGTTCACAAGCAATTGCCTTCTTTGAAGGTATAGACTAATTAAAAAACTTTCGTTTGTTAGTTTTGATAACAAGTGAATGGAGATTGGATCGTGAAAAACTTATCAGACACCCTTTTTTGTTTGCTGAGATATCTAAAGGAAATAACAGTTTAGCTCAACTATTTTGCTTAATTTAAAGAAAAGTCAAGAACTTTTTGTCACTAAAGGGTCGTTAGATCAGGTTGTAAAGTTTCGAGGGTCAAAATGTAAAAGTAATCATAAGCAAGTTTTAGCTAGTGCACATTGTATAACATGAAAATTGTAAAATCCTTAGTTACATACTTAGAGATGACGTGATATGTAAATATGAAATATACTGCACATTCTGTGTCCCAGACAATTCAACGTGTGACGTAATTTTTTATGAATATGTGATTAGTCAAATGTCTATACTGAAATGGTCATCGTTGTCAACTAAACTAAAGTTTATCTGTAATTTGTGATGGTAGCGTAATAACTTTTATCTAATGTTTAGGTCAGTACGACAACCTTGTCATAGTCACCCCCAAATGATAATTGATGTAACTTTCATGAGAAGCGGGTACTAAATGATCTTTCAATGTCACACTTATGTGTTATCTGGTGATTTAGGCTCAGAAATGCCATGCTAACAGGTGTAGAAAAGTGTTAATTAGTTTCACCTCTGTTTTAGGTAGCATCATGACAAAGTCGCCAAAGTTCAATTTACGCAAATGGGCATCTCCTGACAATAAAGACTCCTCTTTGGAGAAGGAAAACATTCAGGAAGATGAGCAGTTAAAAGAAAATATTAGCAGCCAACGCGATTCTGGTAAACATATGTAATTACCTATAATGTGTACGACAACGGTTTGATAATATTTTATAGGGCAGTGCTTATATTGCTTCATTCAAACTGGTTATCATAGTAAAACAACGTATAGTAACGCATGATCCTTATCAAAATCTATGATTTTTCCAAGCTAACTTCACCAATGAGAAATGTCTTTTGTTTCTTGTAAAGAAGTTCAGTTTGACATCGGAGACTATTTTAACCTCAAATCTTATTGAAAAGTTTGCATCTACAAGCAATAATTCTCGTCTTTCATTCCAAATGAGAGATGTTTCAGCCTTTTGAAACCAAATGCGAACACATTTTTTCCATATACATAATTGATGTTGAGTTTGTTACTTATTTGTAATTTTTTATATCTGTCGATTTTTGCAAATTTTGATGATATTGCTAATTCATAATTCTTAAATCCATGATATTTTTTGAAGTCTAACTTCTTCGTTTATCATATGGAAGGATTAAACTCCAAGAAAAGTTTTAATTATCGCAGCTTTGTGTGAAGTTTTAATGGAAGGATCTGTTATATTTACTGACTACTTATAAAGGTTTCTTTGTTCATAAAGGAAGCCAGGAGAGTTCACCGGAAAGCAGCATTGAATCTGTTACTAATGCATCACCAAGAGAAAGCAACGGATCTGAAATCAATGCATCACCACGTAAAATAGAGAATCCTGTGAGTGAATCAATACGGTTCTGAAGTTTGTTTCAACTTTCTTTTGACAATAGTAGAAATACATTTTTGCAAGAACAATCATTAGTTTTTTTTAACCAACAGTGGAAGTTTGATAATTTGACAACTAACCACCAAGTTGCTATTTTCGTTAAACGAAGAGCTGCCAAGTATTTTATGATTGTGACTCCCTTGCTATCTTCTTTTTTATGTATGCAGCTTCAGAAAGAACGAGCAAAGGTACTATCAATGTTTGGGACTTTAGTTTCACCCAAGCTTCGGGCCTCTCAACTTACATTTGAGACAGGTGAATCCAGAAAGCTATTTGTAGAAAATTATCGAACTCCGAGCATAACGATATCTGTTCTTGTTCATCATTTTTCCTGACTGGTGTTAAAAAGAAATAATTGTTTCCTTTGTTGTGCAGCGCTAGAAACACTCGTAGAAATAGCAAATGCTCGTTCATCTATTCTTAAATCTTATGAGGTGTTACATAGGGATATGAAAAGCACTCAGGAATGACAAGTGAGAGAGGTTCAACTGTCCAAAATAAAATAGTTGAAGCAATGAAAATTGATGCTAAACACTCCAGCTTAGACTTCGGATTTTGTTCATCAGATAATTGGCCTTGAAATATTGTGTAATAGTTTACAAAAGGTTTTGGATCGTTTTTGTTTGCTGCACAGCCTGCACTTGCTTGATATTTTGTGTTTAAATGCCACCTTTGTTAGATTTAGATGTAAAGTATTAACTGTTGATTTATGTGTTGTAGTTGTAGACTTGTAGTTCTGGTTTGCTACTGCTAGTCCTGTGGATTTTTAATCTTTCACCTTTGTTAGATGTATTAACTATTAAGTATCTCAAATGTTATTTTCTTTATACAAATTGCATTAAATTGTCACATATGCTATAAAAAAAACTTATTGTATTTAGTGCGCCTCATATATGTATGAATCCCGCGATTTGGTTTGCGTCTTGACTCAAGGCTCTTTGAACCCCTTTGCACCTTAGTGTGCTTTGAGCTTTTCAGAACATTGCTTTAGACAGTTAAGAAATTCTCATGACACCAATTTACTTAACGTGTTGCACACTTTTATGTCATATTGGTTTATTTCGGATATATACCAAAGTATCTTTTCATATATATGACTAGTTTAAGGACACGTGAAATACCTGTTCAAAGCAAATAAGTTCGTGTATGAATGATCTCGTTCTATCCTAGCCTCTTGATTATTATCGTTTTTTTTTTTTTTTTTTTTTTTTTTTTGGGAATTGATAATAAGGGATAGTTCCAAATGAGTTCAACATGCAAGTTGCTTCCACCGCGGTGCCGTCACCAACTAAATTACACATCATGTATATATAAAAGTTCCAAATGGGTCCAAGGAATATGTGTAGGAGACTTTTAAATGAAATGGCAAGGTCTCTAACGACCATAAAGAATATTGGTCAACAACGTTACTTAAAGTCTTTCTACTAATCTTTTTACTTATCTTTTATATAATAAAACAAAACTTTAAGTGGCGACTTTTGTATTTCCAAAAACTCAACCTTCCTTTAATGAGTAATAATTTAATTACTATTATTTTTCGTATTTCAAAAAAAGATTATTTCCTTATTAGGCAATTTTTTAATTTATAAATTTATAAATTTGTTTTGTTGATATACTACACAAGTAGAAGATAAATACAAAAAATATAAATAAGATGCAACTAACAATATGATTACACTTTTTAAATGATTATCTATAATAACAAAAAACAGTAATTAAAAATTATAAATCAAAGATTAAATTATTTGTTTTTAATAAAAAAAAATGTCATTCAAAAAAAAAAAAAAAAAAAAAACTAGTATAATAAAACAAAATCTGAAGTGGGTACTTTTACATTTCAAAAAAATCAAACCATTCCTAATTAAGTATGTAGTAATATCTTTTTATTATTATTTATTAAGTAATATAAATGCAAGGTATATATGAATTATATCAAATATATTCTATCAAGACACTTACTACGTTGATGTTAAAGAAGTCGGTTTATGATATTGGATTGCACCAACTAAGAAGTTTAAGTGATGTGATTATCAGGGGGAGAGAATATATGCGTTGCACTCTTTTTCTCTTGATCACGGTTTTGTTCCCACAGGATTTTCTGGCAAGGTTTTTAATGAGGCAACATCCCTGAGCGTATAAAGGAATTATATACTCTTTTTCTATTACTAGATTTTTGTCCCATTGGTTTTGTCTAGTAAGGTTTTAACGAGGCATAATCTGCAAGTGAATATATCCAAGGGGGAGTGTTATGGATAATTATAATATGGAGTCCATATCTTATAGAATATTGATTAGAGGTATTTGAGTTGTATTAGGAGATTACATATCTTTCGGAATGTTTTATCTTTTATCATAAATATACCTGTTTATGAGATGAATAAAACTAAATTCCCCGTTTTCTTATTCCCTTTGTTCTTGCTTATTATTCTTGTTTATTGTTCATTGTTTTATTATTTTACAATAATATTATAATTTTTGGTAAATAGAAATAGATAATAAAGTTAATTATTATTTCAATATAAAATTCAAGAAAATAAAAGGGTCGTTTGGTCATTTCACTTTGTTTGGCCATGGATTAACAGTTAAACTAACAGAAATGGTAGTCAAGGGACCAAACTCGTAATGGGTCAAAACCACAAGGATATGACCCGCTTGAAAAAAACACAAGGACGAAAAATGTGAAACTCAAAAACCCACAAGGATGATTTTTGTAATTAACTCTTAAAGTCAAGAAAATACAAACTCACATTTTAATTCATATTAGAATACACGTTTCTTCTTTATGTTTTCTTTTTTAAAATTTCATCTATAATCCTTAGGTCTCCAAAAGAATACAATGTTAGCCCTCAACTTCGTCATCCAAAAAAACAAATCTAGTGTAGCCCGTTATTGCATCATTCAAGCTAAACAATTCTATTAATTTTGTTATAACTGATCATTTTGACATTCTATATTTAGGGGGTGTTTCTTTGTCACTTATTTGACTTATGGGGCTAAATTTAGGTAGGGTCATTTATTCTATATGGCGTGCCACACCCGACTGAAGCTAAGGTTAAACAACATGAAGAAAAAACAAACACGATATGCTTGCTAAATGAGCAGGCCTGCTTGGTAAAGGAGCAGGAAAGATGCTTGGTAAAGGAGCTGGGAAGACATTGGTAAAGGAGCGGGAAAGGTTACACCTTGGTAAAAAGGTGGGCAGACATTGGACTGCAAACTCAACTTGATGCTGAAGACAATTATGTTGTTACAAAGAAGAAGGAATGAGGGTCGTGAATAAGGTGGTTCCTAGGTCGAGGTTCAAACATGGTTCAAGGATGCTCAATATCGGGATTGGGTAAGGTATTAGTAATAAGGTGGAAATTGTTAGTAATATTAGTAATAAATTAGGGGTATATTATGTAAATAGTCAATTGTGTAGAGACTAGGAATGAAACTTAGAACAGAAGGCGCATGTGGGTCGAGTTAAGATTAAATGAGAAATAAACTCAAAATAAGAAGAGTGATAATAAACTACCATGGCTGGATTTCAGGGTGTGCGGAGTGTGCAACTGCACATGGCCCCAAAAATTTGAAGGCCTCCGATGGTATGATACATAACTGATTTAACTATTTGTTTAAGGAAAATTTGATAAGAATGTGTTCTTAAACTTAAGATTTTGACCTTATATAAATGGAAAGTGGATTATGTTCAAATGATTTAAAGAGAAAAGTCAAAAATGAAAAGAAAAGAAAAACATAGTTGTAGATATGACGAGCTGGGGAAGATGATAATTATAGGTAATAGTCACTTTGCACCCTAACGTTTGTAGAATTCACACAAATCTCTTTGTCTTTTAGTTTCATTCTAAAGTAACTACAAATGGGTTTACAAAAATTACATTTTAAACCCACATTTTGGAAAGCTATTAAAATTTGTCCAGATTTTTCTTTTATACATTTTTATAAAAAGATTTTAAATGTGTCCCATTAATATTAATGTGATAAATATAGAGATGTCATTCACTGTTGTTTTTATGTTTTCGGACATATTTAGGTCTTTCTAGTTGTTCGAGAGGCCAATATGATCAACATGGCACAGGGCCCCCAAAATCCATGGGACGACCCTGTAAACCACAACCGCACATTTCAGACACCTACAAAAACACAGATGCATTTCCTCTTAAATTTATCTCCCTTATTTGAAATTTGTAGTTAGAAATACTTCTCACTCGTCTCATTTTAATTTTCCTTATTGAATCCCATCCCCCATGTGGGTTGGCTAAACAATTTATAAACCGTTTAATCTAAATACAAGGACATATAACTTTGGTATATTGTCTCATGTGTTATGTTATTCTAGCTGATATCTTTGTTTATCTCGTGTTCACTAAATTGTTGCTTATCCTCGATACAAGTCTATGATCTAGCGTTCCGCGGTTGATCATGAGGTTTGTTGTCGTAATTGTCCAACGATAATAACATGGTATGACCATATTTAACCATATCATGTTGTATTTAAAGACATATTTTGTTTAGATGTCTAAGAATCCCAAACCCTGGTGCAGCTTATCATTTTGGCCTATACATCAAACATGATCTTAAGGTGCGTTTGGATTATGGGAATGAGAATGAAGGAATAAAATTCATTCCTAATAAATTGTTTGGTTTGTGGTTTTATTTTGAGATATGGGTATGAAACCCATACAAATAGGCAAATCTCATACCTACCAAGCATGGTGGGTTTACAAAATCATAGTGATTCCCATACCCATAATGATTCCCGTTAACAAACCAAACGCCCCCTTATTGTAGCCAGGGCCGAAACAAAACTTTTTCTGTGAAAAACATTAGATGTGAGCGCCGAGATGAAAAAAAATAATAAAAAAAAAAATTAACACATGAAATCGCAAAAAAGTACAGTAACGAACTTCGGCTTAGGGAGCCGGGACCCTTCCCAATCCTCGCTAAGCTGCGCCCTTGATTGTAGCACGCTACACATATGTGTTGAACCTAGTTGCACATTTAATTTAGGAGGAATGCTATATCCACATAATTTTTACAAAAAAATGTCCACACAATGATGTGGCAGCTCAATTGTCCGATCAAAACAATTACCAAAAAGTAAGAATCTATTTGATTGGACAAGTAATCTTACCACATCATTGTGTGGACATTTCTTTGTAAAAATTATGTGGATATAACATTTCTTTGTAAAAATCATTGTGTGAACATTTCTTTGTAAAAATTATGTGGACATTTCTTTGTAAAAATTATGTGGACTAAGCTCCGCCCTTGATTGTAGCACGCTACACATAACCTAGTTGCACATTGAATTTAGTGATTGATAAAATTTGTCAAATGAATGAAGTTTCATTCATTTTAATAGGTAGTTTCATATAATATATGAGAAAATTGATTGTTTAATGTGTAAAAGGTAATTTCGAGGAAGCTTACAAGAAACTGCAGATAATAGACTTTGTTTTGAAAAATATCATGTAATTTCTAGAGTTTGGGGATTGAAAGTGTAACTTATGAATATAAAGTTGACTTGAGGTCAACCAACTTGCATTATTTAACTTGTGATCGAACACCTTGTGGATGGAATTATCAATTCATTTTCGATAGCCATTCATTTCATCTACTGTGCTTGCTTCTTAACCAATAAAAAATATTGTAAGTCCTCTCCTCAACTTTGTTTTTATTTATGAATTTGTTGATTGTTTTGCCATTCTCTATTTAATTCAAACACCCTTTAATTTATTTAGAAAATTGTGGGACTAGAAGTGTATGTTTCTGATATAAAATAAATTGACTTGAAATCAACCCAGTTGTATTATATTACATGTGACTTGAGTAGAATGATCCACCGTTGTTTATTGTAGTTCTTATTCTAAAAACCGCAAGTCATCTACTCTTTTTGTACTTTTTAATTGTTTATTCTCTTACTCAACTTATGTTATTGATCGAGTCATATGTTTTTTGGAGTTGAAAATTTTAATAAAAGCTTCACTAATCATTATCACTTCATTTTAATTTACTAGTAGAGTACTCGCACGTTGCGGCGGCGAGTAACTTAAAACAAAAATTTTCAGTGATCAATTTTTTTGATAATGAGTTTTTCGTGACATTAACTTTACGGATAGCTAGATATTTAATTTGAAATAACTTTAAAAAAGGGAAGTGATATGTACACATATATTTTTACTTCATACACATAAATTTTAGTTGTATGGTCCTAGTGGTCGCACTAAAT
Organism: Artemisia argyi; assembly: GCA_030686995.1. Lineage (NCBI taxonomy): Eukaryota > Viridiplantae > Streptophyta > Magnoliopsida > Asterales > Asteraceae > Artemisia > Artemisia argyi. The sequence continues at coordinate 8,887,202 of CM060705.1, forward strand.
TTATGTGTATGAAGTAAAAGTGTGTATGTACATATTACTACCCTTTAAAAAAAATTATATTATATCTTATAAAAATAACAAGTTACTCCCATCATGCGAACAAAATATAGAAGAAGTATAATATTACCACGGTAAGAAGTCATTAAAATACGTCATCAGAATTATTTTTAATACACAAACGTGAGTTTTTTTATACAAAAACCTGAAAATTGATAATTTCTTTTTGCTCATTTTGTAAAAGCTTAATTTTCTTGCACAAATCAATTTTATTTCATTTTGATCCCCATCAAGAGTAAAATCTTGTGACACATTTTCTCTTGATTTTAAAATCATTATTTTCAGTTTACAAACCTTTGATTTTAAGTTGCATGTTTCAATGTCTTGTGAAGCACAAAGATTTTCTCTTGAAAACTTTGAATCCATTTAAGCATATTGATCTAGTGTGTTTGCAAGCTCAAAATTTGATTCTTTTCATTTTCATTTTGTAACCCAAATTGTACAACTTCGGTTCATTATTTTCAACAAACGTTGTTTCTGTTAACATACTTTTTTTTGTTTGACGGAAAATAGTGCGGTAGCGTAATTTAAACGAACCCGAAATTTTTTATCAGCCCGAAATTATCACAATTTTCATCAACTCTTATCAATTTAAGTCCACCTTCCAAATTTTACCATCCTCGGCACACAACTTCTAGACACTAAAAACTTATCACACATAACTTGCTTCTTGTCTTTCTTTTATTACCTCAAATACACAACTACTTATACTCCTTTTCATTTCATTCAGTCACACAGTCAATCTCATTTCTTAGTCGAACATCATTTCTTGTTTTCCTTTGTTACAAATGAAACACATCCAAGAATGGCCTTGTATTTCTTATCTAAATCGAATCCATAAACACCCTTTTTATTTCCTCGGTGATGGTTTCGGTTATCTATACTACTATATAATGCATTTGGGACAATTCAATAATTAGAAAGGCTTAAAATTCAGACTTTTACTTGCTTATTATGAAAGGATTTCAAAATTAATTGATTAGGAAGGATTGGTTAGCAAGTTTGTTAGGAAGCAGGTTGGTTGTTCAAACTAAAATTATTTGACTTAACAATCTCTATCATCTCTACTTATAAAACATAAAGACAACTAAATGTGTAACCGAATAACACAACAGGTACCCGCCGCCGCATTGCGCGAGTACCGTTCTAGTAAATCTTAATGGTCTCGAGTAATGTTTGTTCTTGTGGTGATATATGGCTAAGATCTTGTTCAAAGGTCTTTAGTAACCATGATGTTACTCGGATATTTGTTTTTCTTTTCTTGGTTTCAAAAGATCAATAATAGGTTTGTTGTAAAGATATCAAAAGAAATATGGATAAAATTATACAACCCGAGATCTCTTTTATTTTTCTTTTCTTGTTCTTTTAATTTTTATGTTTCGAAATTTGTTTGAAGTTGGTGGCTTTTTTGTTTTACTTGTTGACTGATGAACGGTTTGTTGTAGTAGACTTGTGGTTGTTCGATGTCTTTGAAGTTTGGTCTAGTTGTAGTTGTTGAGTAGATGGTTTATTGATCGTTGTAGTTGGATGATGTTGAAACCACTATTTCATAAAAAAGTTGTTTTTCCTTTTATAGTCAACGATGCAAAGCTGAAACCACTATTTCATGTCAATCTTGATTAGTTTGTGTGAAACATGCAAATTGTTCAGATTAAGTAAAAAAAGGATATATATATATATAGAAAGAAATTAAAGTTACTGATGATGCAACGCATGAAAACTATATATTTCATGCCAATCTTGATTAGTGCTTTGGTTATGTTTTAAACAATAGATTAATATGTTTCTTAGATTGTACCATGTGTTAATAAAGTTGTAATTTTGAATGAGGGTGTTTTAATAAGAGTTTAATTATATGTATTGAATGAATGTATTTGTGCATTAAATGGTTGTAAACATAGCTTTGTAATATGTAATGCTGAAATTTAAGGTATTTAATGTTTCAAAATTGTGTTTAATTTAGTTGTACATCTTGCTTCGTTAATTTTATTGATGAAAAAATGTTTTAATGCTTTATAAGATAGTAAGATAAAGTTTTCTTTCTTTATACTCCGTATAAGTTTAGTCTTTATAAAAAGAATCATAAAGATTCATTACATCATTCGATTCAATTAGTTAATTCACCTTTTAACATTTTTTATTATACAATGTTCATCAAGCAATCTACTATTTTTCACCAATAAGCATTCCAGAGGCTACTAATGTAAATTTTTAGAGTATACTAGTCGAAGCTAATGAAAGAAAGAATGATATCTTTGTATCTTGCATTATTTTAAACATAACATGTAGCTTAATACAAGAAATTGCATATCGTCTAAAACTGAAAGACTAGAAGTGCAATTATATGATGTTGTTGATGTTTTTTAATGTTTGATGTTGTCCATTGGATCAAATGTTTTGAATGATTGATATGAGTCCCTCAAAATGCAAGGAAATAAGTGAATCCAAAATAACTCAACTCAATAACAAAAAGGTTTTGCTTGGTACGAATTGCATTAGACTATTAGTACAATTTAACTAAACCGACATTCACATATTTGTAGGATTTGTGTTAAAATTTTAATAAGGATAACTAAAAAATAGTATTTTTTGTCGCTTAAAAAAGTATGGTCCTTGAAAAAGAAGTACTACGTATTATTTTTGGTGAAGATATCTATAGAAAAGTATGACCGTTGAATTATTCAATTTGATATGTGTTTTTGAGGATGTTTATCAGGTTGCTATTTCCCACAAAATATAGTTGAAATTTGACATTGTAGCTTAATCCAATAGATTGCATCTTATCTAAAACCAAGGGACCAGAAATACAAATAACTTGACTTTGGGTCAACCAACTTGCCTTTACTCTTTTTGTAACTTCATTTCATCTTCCTCCATTTTGATTTGTAGGCATAGAATGTGTGACAGTAAATAATTTGACTTTGGAGTCAACCCCAGTTGCCTTTACTCTTTGTAACTTCATTTAACTTTCCATTTTGATTGCAGTCATTCATACAAACACTTCACTCTCAAAGACTAATTTCATCCTGTTGGTAAACTGTAAGTCTTCTTCTTCTACTCTACTTACTTTTAATATTTGTCTCATTTTATAACATTTCAACATAATAATCGATTTTTATAACATTTCAACATAATAATCGATTTTTATGACAAGGTCTAAGTAAATACACAACTTATTAGATCTAAATCTCAAATTTAATAACCCAAATTTTGGACAGATCTGAGGAAAATTAGTGTTCAAATTGTAATTTGTTGTCTTCTTTTATAATTAACATATACTTTACATTTTCAAAAGAAAATAAAAAATACAGTAGTATCCAAATTACTTTGGTAAACATTGTATATTCCAATTACTTTCCTCCATGGGCTAGATAATAAGGTCTAAATAACTATACAACTTATTTATAAACCCAAAACTTTATAGAATTCCAAATCACATTTTATGAAATGCAATCATAAAAGCTTCTTTTTACAAACTCACTTGAGCTTCCACAAAAAAATAAACTGCAAGTCATTTTACTTTTTATATTTGCCCATTACTACATATTATAACTTATCATTCTAAATGCATTAAAAGTAATATTAGATCCAATGGGCCAAATGACCAGGTTTAAATAACCCAACAACATATAATAGGTCTAAATGTTAAAGTCACTATGTTCGGGAAATTAATAAGGCATAGGATTTATATATTTCTAACTTTGTCTAACTTTTGATATAGCATGAAGAATATAAAATAATTTGATAATGGCTATTCTTTCTGATGATTACTTCTGAACGCAGCTTGATCTCATTATTGAAAATGGCTACTACATCCATTCCTCATCGGTGGAAATATGATGCTTTTGTAAGTTTCAGAGGTGAAGATATCCGCAAAGGCTTCATGGATCATATGTTCAATGATTTCAAGCAAAAAGGAATTCATGCTTTTAGAGATGACAATGAACTGCCTAAAGGAGAAGAGATATATCCCCATCTCTACAAAGCCATTGAAGAGTCGAGGTTTTTGATTGTTATCTTCTCCAAAGATTATGCTTCTTCATCATGGTGTCTGAGGGAACTTGTCAAAATACTCGAGTGCAAGCAAATGGGAAAGCCTAAACACGAGGTTCAAATAATCTTTTATGATGTTAAACCTGATGTGGTGAGGAAGCAAACTGAAAGCTATGCTGAAGCATTTGTCAAACATGATGTTTCAAATAGAACAGAGGTGGATAAATGGAGAGAAGCTCTATTCATGGCGGCTAACTTATCTGGATGGGATCTCCAAGACATGACAAATGGGTAAATTTCTTGTTCTTGTGTAATTAGTCTTGTAGCTCTACTAAAGCTTAACACTATGAGCCAACTTCTGCCTAGCAGAGTTGGTCAGGAGGTGTTACCACATGCGAGAGGTCTCAGGTTCGAGTCTCTCCGTGGAGGGTTTTCCTCTTGGGTGGGATCTGTGGTGGTTCTGCCCCATAGATGCGTCGATTCGAGGTTGGCACGGACTACCTTATGGGTAAGTATTGTGGAATCGAATCACTAACTATAGTATTGTACTAACTTGCCGTTAAAAAAAAAGGCTTAACCCTATGTAGTTTCTCTTACGTATTGTGTCTTTGTTGTGAACAGGTTTGAGTCCAAGTTCATCGCCTCCATTTCCAGAGAAATCCTCAAAACATTATGTGACGGGCCCTTACATGTTGGTGAGAACATTGTTGGCATAGATTTCCATTTCGACAAATTAAACTTGTCACGCTTCATTGGGTCACATAAGGTTAATATGCTTGGTATTTGTGGTATAAGTGGAATAGGAAAGACGACACTTGCCAAAGCAATTTATAACTTGATATATGTCCACTTTGAAGGAAGTTGCTTTTGTGAAGATGTCAAAGAAGTCACAAAACGACAAGGCTTGATTCAAGTCCAACTGTATATGATTGGAAAAATCATGAAAATAGAAGATTTGAAGATATCAAGTGTTGGTGAAGGAATTATGGTAATAAAGAAGATGATGTCATCAAAGCCGATCCTGCTTGTTTTTGATGATGTGGATGATCATGAGCAATTAGAAGCACTAGCAAGTTCACCTGATTGGTTTTTCCCAGGGAGTTTGGTTATTTTCACGGGTAAAGATAAACAGTTGCTAAGATCACATACAGTGGATGAAATCCATGAAATCGACTTTCTAGACAAGGGAAAATCTCTTGAGCTCTTCCGTTCCTATGCCTTTAAAGAAAAAGATTCTTTTATAGAATTCAAAGAAGTTTCTGAGGAAGTTGTGAACTATGTGCAAGGTCACCCTCTGGCCCTCAAAGTTTTGGGTCGATTTTTATATGGCAAAACTGTGAGTCAGTGGGAAAGTGAACTGGAAAAGCTCAAAGTACATCCGAATGAAAAGATACAAAGTGTGCTTCGTTTAAGTTACGATGGGCTAAACCTCCAGCAGCAAAATATCTTACTTGATATTGCATGTATATTCATTGGAGAAAACAGGGATTTTGTAGCAAGCGTACTAGATGGCTGTAACTTTTTTGCAGATACAAACATGCAAGTTCTAGTTGATAAGTCATTAATTATGATCTCCAGTGAGATGTCACTTCAAATGCATGACTTGATTCAAGCAATGGCAAGGGAAATCATTCATGAAGAATCTATCATGACTGAGAAACACAAGAGATTGTGGAATTCATCTCAAGTTTACAATGTATTGAGTAAAAAGAAGGTAAGTGGTGGTATATGATTATGTTTTCTCCCCATTAATACATTAAACTATTAGCAAAATATCCCAATGACGCTGGATGTTTTTTTTTCAGGTGGCAATAGCTGAAGCAGTTGAAGTTCTAGTCCTTTCGTTAGAGAAATTTAGTCAAAAGGTTCACATAGATGCTAATGATTTTGCACAGATGAAAAAGTTGCGGATCCTGAAAATCTATCAAGAGGAAGAAGTATTTGAGCAGAAACTTGAATTGGAGGGCCACAATGTGATCTTCTCAGGAAAATTGTATTATTTGTCCAATGAGCTATGCTTGTTTTATTGGCATGGATGCCCTTTCAAGTACTTACCTTCAGATTTCTATCCAGAAAACATTGTGGCCATTGACCTGTCTTACAGCAACATCAAACATTTTTGGACAAAACCTAAGGTATTTCCTTGTACACACATGTTTTCCTATTTGATATATGATGATCTGATAACTTATCTTCTTTTTTGTTCTATCCATGTCAGTGCTTTAGAAGGTTGAAAGTAATGAAGATAAGGTACTGTTGTAACCTAACAACCACCCCTGACTTCTCAGAGATTACAAATCTCGAAGAGCTAAGTCTTGAAGGTTGTGTGAATTTGGTTAGCGTTCATCCCTCAATTGGAATTCTCAAGAGGCTTGTTGTGTTAAATCTTAGAGACTGCAAACGGCTTCAGAGTTTTCCAGGTAGAGTGGAAATGGATGCTCTTCATGTTTTGAATCTAACAGGTTGCCTAAAAGTGGACCAACTCCCTGATGCATTGGGTCAGATCAAAAGCTTAACGGAGCTTCATATCGATAGAACTGCCATGACCGAACTTCCTTCTTTTGTATCCTCTCTAGTAAACCTTGAATCATTGTCATTCGGTGACCAAGGGAGGATTCAACCTAGATGGTGGACTTCAATCACCGGTCCTTTTGGTTTACTAAGTAAACAACAACATCCCCAAATACCTAGATCAGTTTCATTGGCAGGTTTACGTATGTTAAAGTCTCTGAATTTCAGCTACTGCAATTTATTAGAAGTGCCTGAGAGCATTGGGGGCTTATCATGTCTAGAATATTTAAACTTGGAAGGGAACAATTTTACTAGCTTGCCTGGAAGTTTGAGTCAACTTTCTCATCTTCAAACACTTTATCTTGATGGTTGCAAGAAGTTGGAAGTGTTGCCCGAAATTCCACCTAGCGTATGGAATATTAATGCATCTGATTGCTCCTCCTTAAGAGAAGTGTCAGTATCATCTAAAGACCCAATATTCACGGGGAGGTTAAGTGGTTTCAGCAATTGTCCAAAGCTATTTAAGAATGTTACCATTGATAGCGAGGGGTCTATAACTTCCCTAGGCTCTATTCACCAGCTTTCTTTCCTTAGGAATTTGGGTTTCCCGACTAACAGATGTGAGTTCTTCTTGCATGACAACTTATCTAATTTAGATATAGTATATCATGGGAATAGCATTCCAGAGTGGTTTACAAATAGAAGTACGGGAAATCATGTAAAGGTTGAATTACCATCAGATCGGTGTTATGATAAGTTCAGGGGATATGGAACTTGTGTTGTTTTTAAGAGAAAAAAGCCTTGCAGAGTTATTGGATACTCTATAGTGAACTTTGATGTAGAGAAAAAAGCCTTGCGCATTTTTACTTCAACATATGAGTTTCCAGAATTAAAAAAGGATGAGTCAGATATGATATGGTTGCATTATACGACTCGTACATGGGTATGGGAGGAAGCAGAGAATTTTCTTACATTTTTTTCGGAAGATGGAGATATTGAGGTGAAGGAGTGTGGTGCAAGACTAATATGTGATGGAGATTTACAGCAAGACGTCACAAACTTGAGTAGTATGTTCCAAGACCTCCCACCTCTATCACAACATGGTGGGGCCATCAGCTATTCTTCTGGTCCCCATGGTGGAAGTGGCTTCTGGTCCTGGTAGTCCAGTAATAAAAGCGTTTGTCATTTTTATTTGTTTGCCACTGTTTATACAAATTCCTCCTCAATATATTTATATGTCAATAGTTTTGATTTTAACAGCAATTACAAGTTTGATTCGTGAATGTTAAATTTTAGTTTTTTGTTAATAAATTTCAGTTAAAAATAATGAAAATGATTTACTTTTTCACCCACCCACAATGTGTTTGATGAAATGTATATGAGTAGAAATCATTTATTATTACACCGGCAAACTATTACTCTTCAGCTTGTTTGTAGATTTTTGGATTTACGGTGGATTAAGAATGGATTGCGTTGTTTTGAAGTTGCAATGTGTAGAGTAAGACAGTAAGTTAATAAACCTTGTTGCAGTTTGTCTTTTGAAAATAAGACTATTTTCTCAGTTAACAATCTGGAGAGTTTGTAGAGTTGATTCATTAATGGATTTGTAAAGTTACATCTATTTCTTCCCATCTGAGATTAGATTTGATGATTGTCGCTTCAGCAGCCTTCCTACATGTAAGCTTTATCCTATACAATCCTTTTTTTCCCGATATTGTTTTCCGGTCTCAGCCCTTTCCTCTCCGGATGCTTTAATGTTGGCAGTACTTGAACAATTTGTAAAACACTTAGCAGTTCCTATATCTAACTACTATGTTCAATTGATCTTCTTGCTTCTAGTAATTTGAATAATTCTACTCTCAATTCAAGTAATACAGGTGGGTTGACCCTAAATCAACTTTAAATCCCACTTCTAAACCCTTTAAGTCATGCAGTACCTATTGCTTGATGAATATCCCATGATTACAACTCGAAAGGTACCAGCGCTTCTGCCGCGGTTATCATGTAATCAAAAATTTTGCCGAACAATCTTTATCAATTCTACATTTCATGTGACAAAAACTTTACAAATGTTACTTGGACGATACCAATTGCACTCCAAAGTCCAAAACCAAGGAGAACTGCAGCACCACTTTCATCATAAAAAGGCGTTAATCTATATTACAGGTCTACATAAATAAAAAAATAAATTGGATCACCAGGAGGAAAGGTGAAAACAGGGGGAAAGCACTTGAGATGTGTGTCTGTGTGTGCGCGAGCACGCGTTTTGTGTATAAAGTACATGATGTAGTGGCATCAACACCATCATCCCTATTCGTTACAAGTCCATCAACGCACAAAACACTTTCTCCTTATAATTTTCCAGACAAGCCAATCCATCGTGTTTTTTTTTTTTTTTTTTTTTTTTTTTTTGTGCAAAGGTGAACATATTTTATTAATCACAATTAAACAATACAACCAATGATACAGAGATTTAGACATGCCTAAACTTTATTTGATCCAAATACAAAATAGAGACATACTAAACTGAACTAACTCGGTCAATACATATGCAAAGCACTGCTTTAATCACTCAGAAAACAACAGTCAATGCCATACATCAGCTTGCAGACAACTATCTCCAGTTGTAAACATTCTGCAGCTTATCCAATTCACCTTTAAAGCACCAAAGATTACATCTAACCATCTTGATCATTCAACCTGCCACCACAATAACCAAGACAGTCTAGATGAATGGCATCACTGGGAACCCATTACCCCTCCAAGTCAAGGGCTATACCAACTGCTTCTATAACTGCCTCTGTAACTAGTTTATCACCAATAAGAATGTTTACACTTTAGCGTACATTATTTTTACAATAAGCATCTAACAATAAAAACCAGATATTTATAGTAATCGCAATCCAATATTAGAGTTTCTAGTAAAAAGTATACCAAAGAAAAGTTTCCATGGAATGGAATCAAAGACAAGCAAGTGATACAAACAAAAACTATCAAGCCGGTAGGGAAAAAAATATACAAGGTAATCCCCATACCCATCCTTCATGAATACAAAAACCCTCTTCACAGTATAATAACACCGCCAAACACCAAACTAAAATGCCCATTTATCAGTTTCATTTTCCCCGTTTGACTTTCTGACGTCACCTTAAATGGTCCGCTTGACCCAAAGGGATCTGAGTCATCTCGAGAAGCTGGTGAGCCAGGAACCGAATCATCAAACCCAAATGGACTCTTTTTCTGGAAAAAACTATTACTGCTTTTGCGGGGAATCACTTTTTCTTGGACTTGCAGTGAAGCTATTTGAGTCGAAGAAATAACTCTCTCCATGCTTCTCATGTTCGGCATCCTGTATAAATGAAGTTATTTGCAAGGGCATATGTATCCTAATGTCTTTTAAAGTCCAAACAGCTTTGTTCTACTTTTATATTTTTCAAATTATGACATGCATACCAAAACGGTTCACAACTGATGCAAAACCAGTTTCAGATTGGTTCAGTTTCCAGGTCCACTCTAGAGTAATACGTTGAAATATATTGTATCAATTTTCACTCTGAAGCGTTTATCTTTTCATTTAGTAGCACATATGTAGCATTTTTCATGCAATGATATAATCATATAATTGAAGCAAAAGAAAATGAACTCACCTTAGCCGTATCACTATTGAATCCCCACACCGAATCTACATCATCATTGTTGTCAAAGGTACCCCATCCTTGGTCATCAAAACCCCTAACAGAAGAAGATCGAACTCAATAAACAAGAGCAATAGACTAGTGCATGTTTAGATCTTTCCAGCAAACAAGGTATAGGCACACGTTTTGTTGTATTTAGACAATGAAAGATCAGACCATAAACTGAATCCAACTGGTACCTTTCTGTGTCAGCATCAAAGTTCTTTCCGAAATGGTTAAATGAATCCTCCTTGGTTACTTTCAAATATTTTTTGCACCGTGGAACTACCAGCTGGGCTTTTAGCCAACTCATCTTCGTTATGTGCGTATGCTGATTCAGTCTCAAAAGGCTTCTCTGACTTCCTGTCAGCATTTGAATATGAATCCTCAGAAACGTCATCCATCGTAAACGAGTTTTCTGCCTGAGATGTTGATTTGGTTTAGTGCAAAGTGCAAATGTAGTTGAAGAGAATAACGTGAGAACAGAGGTAGCAAAATAGATTGGATAACTAATAAATTACATGTGTTTGGGTCAAAACGGATATTTTGTGTGGAACACGGGTCGGATTGACCCACCGACGCTGATATCTTTTAACAAAAATGAGCTGGCATTGCGCCTTATATGATAAATAGTTACTATAAAACAAAGAGCGTCATACCTTCATCTTCGAATTTGTCCCAATCCTCATCCCACACTGCAGATATCTCTGGAATTCCAGGTTGCCAACCTTGACAAACAAAATAGGTGAACCATGACGCAATATCAATCATTTTATTATAATATTATACAGATACAGTGACATTATTGCTAATGAAGTATTCTGAGATGAAAGACGATACCCTTTGGAAGCTCAATAACTGCAGTTGACTCGACATCAATTCCATGTTTTTGCAACGTTCAGTTAAAGCCTTCAGTAGTTCCTCGAGATCGGATTGGATATGATCAGTACTGGAGCACCTGTGGGTTGCCTTGTAAAAACATTCAATGCACCAAGTGGTTCCATCTTGGCTGGAGTCTGGGGCTGAGAAGTTACAGGACCAATTGCAGAAGAAACGGGTGGAATGCTTGCAGTTTGTGTTGGCAATGAGGAGGATGACGGTTTGGATATAGATTAAGAAGCAGAAAACAAGTCACCTCCAAACAAAGCAGCAGAAGTAATTGCATTTCTTCCAACTGATGGTCTAGGAGCTGTGAAAGATGAGGATGATAGTGGCTCTTGGGGTTTTGGTACAGTAGCCCCAACACCTCTGCCCCCAAGCCACTCACCCGAGACATTAGAGTTTGATAGACCAGCACCGGCCAGAACACCACCTGCCGGAAAACTAGGACCACCAACACTCTGTGATTGAAGAGGCCCGCTCTGAGGAGGTGGCTGCCTCATTGACTGATTTCCTTGAGGTGCAAAATACTGTGCAGAAGGTGGAGCAACTGAAGGAGGAGCCATTGAATTAGGAGGCCCCTGTGATCTTATGCCGAAAGGTTGAGTTTGCATTGAATTGACAATGCCAGGCTGCTGTGTAGGAGGACGTGGTGCCATTGCATTTGGTTGAGCTGGAGGCGGAGCTGCAAGATTAATCTGTGGAGCAGGGATTTTAGATGAAGCGATTCCATATAATGCCGCCTTTACTATATCTGGTGTTAGTTCTCTTTTACTTTGTGCAACAGTTATAAGCTTAAGGCATTATAGAATTCCTGACGGCCAAGGAAGCCAGTGCGGTTCTGATCAGCGTGCTGCCATATCTGCAATCAAATACAGTAATATTTTATCATAAGAAACATGACCCAAATGCATGGTTAAACTGTTCATTTTTGTCAAAGTATAGTCCTATAATCTTCTTAGGATTGTACAAGAAGAATGAGACTATTCACATCCATCTAACACAGTAACTTTGTATATACATTGTAAGCGGTGTTATTTTGTAGACAGTATAGATGCAACTGTTTTGACTCATCTATCTAACATAGGTCGACTGGGGTTGCATTATCTCCAAGTCGAATGTGTCAAACAGGTCAAAAGTGGCTCAAGCATATTCACATCTTGCAACCTCCCAAAATCATTTCATCGAACTAGTAATCATATTTAATACATTTGTCATTCATAATATTATAGGAGAGCGGCCAAGCCTGTTAACCCTTCTTACATGATGCAAAAATAAATAAATAAAATATCCACAATCAAATGTAAATAACTAGAATGTGAATAACATTTAGATATGCAGCTAAACGCTCGCCTAAATGTAGATTTCATGTCTAGCTTAACCTCGAAAGTGAGATCACACCTGGCTCAACTGTTCATGAGTAGTGACTAGAGAGCACTAACCAGTGCAAAACTCTTTAGGTTGCTACCATTATCACTTGTTATAGAAGGATTACTCTAAGAAACTATCAGACAGTTTGGATCAAATTGTAAGTTCGAATACCTTTATATTGCTTTCACTTAGAAAGTTGGAAACATTGAAGCAGTAATTATTATCACGGCATTGTCTCCCCATGATGCCTCCTCGTTTTCGTACAGGAATCAAGTTCAATAATCATATCAAAATTACTGCTAGCCTCATCCAGCACATGCCAAAAGCAATATTACATTTACATTTTGCCTGTCCATTAGCAATCAACCACTACGCTTTTTGTGTGTATAAAAGACCAAGATTAAATTGGACTTTCACTGTCATATCGCCATCTTCTATAAAACAGGCTCATTTATAACTTCTTAGCAGAATTGCAACATTTCACAAATTGTTATAAAAATGGTTTGGGATAAAGGTAACTAGTTGCTTGTGATTGCTGCAATTCATTGATAAAATTGGGTATGTTTTATAAAAGTCACCCATGTTGTCATTGTATAAGATATCGACAAACATTTCTAGAACAACATGTAACTGCATAGAGTCTGTATTTGAAATTTTCGTTTCACAGCCTCACAGGACACAGTGAGTATTCATCATTTCATTTTAAGTTTGCAATATGCAAAATTGGAAATCTTGACCAGCGCAAAAATGATGAAACTCACTTTTTCTGGGGTTACTACAAGTATTAACGTGACCATGGGCAGAAGTCCAAAAAATTCAAATAAGTGAATACACGGAACTATGATGTTTGCTAGAAAATAGAAGAAGCATATCTCTCCTATTCAAACTATAAGAGCCAAACGCGTGTACATAAGCCTTACAGCCAAAAAAAAAAAAAAAACTCACTTATTTTTTATCATCCACCACAGATTACAGGCTAGACAAAATGAGTAAATGTTTATGCCCGGGAAGGTGCCACAAGCAAAGATCCCTTTACCCAGACAAGTTTCGACCTATGGGTACATTGATTATTAATTAATTTTGAATAGCATACGAATAAATTATTCAATCAACAAAATGAAAAGAGTGAGTAAGTAAGAAATTGTACCTGAGCGAGAGTGGATTTGGGTAAATTATTCTTCCATCTTTATCCAAATCCGCTCTGTTAAAATACGAATCAAATTTCGATCATTGTATAAACAGGGGCGGCGGATGTGTTCGACGGAGGAAGATGATGATTTTATTTTATTTGCATTTAGCCCCCTAGAGTTTATAAGTTGCACCTTTTTCTATTTTTCTACTTTTATTTACAAACAAGTGTAAGGGGTTTTTTAAATTAACAATTTAAGCCTTTGTCTTGAAACATTTTTTTATGTTTAATTTTTATGTTTAGTCATGTATACCTTTTATTTATTTATTTATTTATTTATTTTTCTTTCATTCATTCAAACTCAAACTTTTTTTTTTTAATGGCGAGAAAAGTTTTACACTGAAGCGACAGGCAAGCGGGCAACAAGCTGCGCCGCTAGCCCTTTTTGAATAGCGAAACTTAATCTTTTAAAAACTACATTTAAAGACCTTGGGGTTGTAACATTGCCATGCATAACCCGTATACATTTTTACAAGTAAAGCATATCCTCTACAAATTGTGTGGTCCATAATTGTCACATAGGCGACGGACTGTTTCATATCACATATAGTAGTTCTCATATACCTTTTTTTTTTTCTTCTTTTTTCTTCTTCTTTTCAGAAAAATAATATATCATTTTTGTTCACAATTTAACTAATTTCGCATTAGAGAGACCTATATTTTAATATTTGCATAGAGCCTTGAAAATTCACGAAACGACCCTGTTGATAAATAAATATATATATATATATCTACTCATGCAAATTGTGATGATAGAATACTGCATGTTATTACACCTCATACTTTGTAAATTTGTTTGCTTAATGTTTTATTTTGTCCAATGTAACGTTTAATTTTACATTTACAACTATTAGATCCAACTCACACAAAGAAAGTAACCCAAACAAAGGGGACTTTTTATTTTGTTTCCCATATACCATAACGCCTACCCGGTCAATTTTTGAGATTATTTTGTCATTACTTGACTGAACCAAAATTTTGTTATTTTATGTTAATGCAAATGTATTGTGGGATATGTTTATGTGAATGCAATCAAATAATATGTTATCACAAAATATAGTTGATGAAATGTAATGATTAATTGCCGTTATTAATCATGTTTGGTTTGTAAGATATGACATAATGGAATTGATAAGAAAAAGACTAAAATGACCATTGATGATAAGAAGTTTATTTAACGTGGTTAGTTAATGATGGACTTGTATGTAATTTTGATTACATTTAAAAAAAAAAAAAAAAAAAAAAAAAAAAAAGAAAACCTAATGAATGATAGTTTTTGATGTAATGGGTCATTCCGTGTAATGAATCATTACATTCTATAATTATAAATAAACAAGATTTTTTCATTTCATCATAATAATCCTTTTCATTATCACTTTGATTACAATAGATTGCATATATTTGGTTATTTGCCTATGTTGCATTGTTTTTGAAATTTGAGATTGAAGCTTAATCCAATAGATTGCATATTATCTAAAACTGAGGGACCAGAAATGCAAATAAATTGACTTTTGAGTCAACCCAGCTGCCTTTACTCTTTGTAACTTCACAATTTCGTCTTCTAATTTTATTGCATTCATTCATACCAAGTTACCAACAGTACTTCTGATACGACCCGGTTAGGGGTTGTATCGGGATAAGGCACCACTTCAAGCGTGTGCTGGCTCCGTCAGAAAATAGAAGAAAAGAACTTGAGATTTGTTTATCTTTAACTTTGATTGATTCATTTATAATAATGATTCGGTATATATAACCGAATAACCCTAGCTTGTAAAACAAGCCAAACATAAATAAATATCTAAACAATGACACTTTCCTAATATGACAAAAAGACATATCCTAAATAAATATAATATGACATAAAGCCCGGGGCGTATCATTCCCCATTCCTTCAAAATCACCTTGTCCTCAAGGTGTTGTCTTGAAAAATTCTCTTGATTCCGGGATCCCATATCCTAATCCTATCTTCCACTCCCGTAGTTCTCCTGCCTTCCGCTACCGCAACCAACACCTTTTTCCTTTTCCGCCTTCCACTACTTTGGACATAACACAACACCATTCTTCCGCCTTCCGCTACTCATGCCGTAACACTCCCCACTCCTTTAAAAATCACCTTGCCCTCAAGGTGATACGAATAATATGCAGATTGAGGGTCCGCTAATTCCTCGCTTAAATTCAAATTTATTTCATCCAAACGACTATCAAATTCACCATCTCCATCCTTAAGTGTCGATATCACTCTATTCAACTTATCCTCGCCAATCTTAAGCGCTTCGCCACCACCCACAACCTCTTCAACTCCAATATACTCATCAGCATTTAATGACCCTTCATCCTTAGGTGAAGCAAATTCACCCTCTAATGGTAGAATGACATCTATTTTCTTTTCAACGATGTGCTCTTTCTCTTCCTTTACAATCGTCTCAAAACGACCCTCGGTGATACGAGCTTTGAAGAAGTCTTCTCCCAAAGTTAAAGGATTGGACCTCAAAAATTCCCAAAATATCTAGGTTCGTGAAGCGTGTTTCCGCCGTACGGGTCAATGAAAAAGCTTCTTCTAGAGTTTTGGGATTTGACCGTAAGAGTAAACATTGTAGATCCAGTTGAAGTCCGGAGATATAAAACGATATAAATAAAGATTCAGATATCGTTGTTACTCAATTTGCAAGTACCACAAACTCACTCTCATATTCGGCCACCGTACCAGTTTGCAAGAGCTTAGAGAGTGCATATTCCACGTCTCGATTGTTGCCGCTAGATGCCATTAATAATACTCAAGTGATTAATAACTCGAAAAAAAAATATTTTTTTTTTGCCTGATGAATAATACCCGCGATGAACAGTAACTATGGTGAACAGTACTTTCGATGAACAGTGTGATGAATAGTGCCGATGAACAGTAACTTCTTTTTTTTTTTTCTTTTTTTACTTGGAACCCTAATCAAAAACCCTCTCAATGAAAGCACCAATTGATACGACCCGGTTAGGGGTTGTATCGGGATAAGGCACCACTTCAAGCGTGTGCTGGCTCCGTCAGAAAATAGAAGAAAAGAACTAGAGATTTGTTTATCTTTAACTTTGATTGATTCATTTATAATAATGATTCGGTATATATAACCGAATAACCCTAGCTTGTAAAACAAGCCAAACATAAATAAATATTTAAACAATGACACTTTCCTAATATGACAAAAAGACATATACTAAATAAATATAATATGACATAAAGCCCGGGGCGTATCAACTTCACTCTCAAAGACTAATTTCATCCATTGCTAAACTGTAAGTCTTCTTCTTATACTCTAATTACTTTTAATATTATCTCATTTCATAACATTACATTATAATTATCGATCCAAGTCATTTGTTTCATTTTGTATTTGCTCGATCATCTTATAGCTTTTTGTTCGATGTCTGTATACAAATCATTTTTTTTAATTAATATCATGCGTGGTTATTATTTCAAGGCATGCATTAGATGTGATTATTTGATCCAATAGCATGAAGCATATAAAATAAAATAATATGAATAAGACTGAATTACAAATTTTGGGTAGGTTTAGTCACTGGAAACATTTTATCTCCACAAAACCTATTAAATTTAGAAAACGTGCCTAAACTTGGGATGCTGTAGTCGTCCCGTCACTATAATTCGTTATTTTTGTATAGTTATCATTTTGAGACATTACAATTGATTATTTCATCTATTGCCCAAATGACCACATTTTAATAACTTGTCGGTGTGAATGATAGAATATAATCTAAATAAGATTAAATTGCGAAATCACACATTTAGTTTGTGTCTAGACTCTGGATGTTGTTGTCGTTCAATAACTTATTTTTGTGTTGCTATCATTTTAAGACAACCTATGAACCAGAGTCGCATATTTAGTAAAAGGATTTTTTTTTATGAATTGCAACATATATACCCGTGGGTCTAAAAATCATACTTTTTAAATATAATTTGACATATCAACATATCATGTGATGTTGTTTACATTATCTTAGTCATGGATTCTTGGTACTAATTATTATTGATAATGGCTACTGTCTCTGGTGATCTTTACTTCTGAATGCAGCTCGATAGCTTGTCATTGATAATGACTACTACGTCCATTTCTCATAGGTGGAAATATGATGTTTTTGTTAGTTTTAGAGGTGAAGATATTCGCAAAAGTTTCATGGATCATCTATTCAATGATTTCAATCAAAAAGGAATTTATGCTTTTAGAGATGATACCAAATTACCTAAAGGAGAAGAGATATCTCCTCATTTCTACAAGGCCATTGAAGAATCGAGATTTTTGATAGTTATCTTCTCCAAGAATTATGCTTCTTCATCATGGTGTCTGAGGGAACTTGTCAAAATACTTGAGTGCAAGAAGACTGAGAATCCAAAACATGAGGTTCAGATTATCTTTTATGATGCCAAGCCTGATGTTGTGAGGAAACAAAAAAGAAGTTATGAAGAAGCGTTCCGCAACCATGAATTTTCAAATAGAAAAGAGGTGGGTAAATGGAAAGAAGCTTTATCCATGGCGGCTAACTTATGTGGATGGGATCTTCATGTTGGAATTATGATGGCTATGTTTGGCACACAAGATTGTTGGAAGATTGTGCTTATTTTTTCAAAAAATAAGCTACTTAAAAAATAATCTTTGTTTGGCAGACATAGCTTATAAGAGATTCTAAAAAAAATAATCTTTCATAATCTCTTAAAACCAAAGGTTACTTCATGTAGCTTACAAAAATAATCTCTTTTTATAATCTCCAGCACCAACACCATCTCCAGCACCAGCACCAATTCCAGCAACAGTTACTTTCGCCAAACATATATGATATCATGACATTCATATAAAATAAACCAAACACATCAAGTGAGCATAGCGGAAGCAATTATAACAAGATCATATAACATGTAATTAATTAATCAATATTAAATAGTAAACATACATTTGTGATTCTAGCCCGAACAAGAATCAATTGCAATCTTCAAATCAGGAACCCTAATTAGGGTTTATGTGGATTATAAGAATTACCCCTTACCTCTTTTGTAATTCAATCCAAGAATCAAACAATAGTGTGTTTGAATCACGTTCTTGTATACACATACTAATTCAAGAAAAAGTTTATGCAAGTAAATTAAACACAAAACTTAGTTTGATCAATAAAATCAAATCCCTTATGGGATTGTTTGATGGATCGACAATGGGACAAAGAGAAGGAGAGAAAAACACCAAGATGTGTGTGTACAAGTAATGAGAAAACAATACATCTTGGGTTTGTATATATACTAATTGAAACTTGGAGCTCAAGGCAATAAGGAGGTGGAACCTCCTTATGGCCGATCGGTCATGGATCCCTCAAGGGGTTTCCGGAACCTTCTCTTGTTTCCAATTATTCATAAGTATTACTTTCCTAATCTTCGTTAATAGGTCATTAGTCATTTATCATTAAATACTAATTACTATTACTAGTTTTGTGTTTATTAATAATTACTTATAACATTTTGTAAATAATTATTTCTTTTTCTCTTCATACGTATTGTGTGCAATCCCGTGATCTCGAGTTCGATCCTAACATACGACTACTAAAATAATGTCCATAATCTAACAGCTCCCACTTGGACATATTTTAATAGTGTAATCACATCGGTTAGCGTCTTGCAACACGCCGATGCCTCTAGTACGATCTCGAGTAAGGCTCCTGGAAAAACCTTTTAATGATTTCTCATTATTATTATCCTTTTATTTCTAATACCATGTTAATAAGGATATGGATTAAAGTCATTCCTTAATTAACCATTATGTTTCTCGTTTTTAGTGATTGATCAAGATTACCAAATCATCTGAACATATTCAGGGAAGATCTTGGGCATGGCCATGCAAACATCTTGACAACCCTACGAGGGGCCCAACAGTATTAAACTCCAAAACTAAATTTGAAGGAACAAATTCTATCTTGACTACAAGCAAAACCCACAAACTTTGTAACACTTTTGAAAACAACCCTTATGACTACCAGTTACGTATAGCGTTAAGTTGTTCTACAAAAATGTACTACATTCATGACACTTATCTTGCATCTCAAGTCTGAGGATAACTTCTCATGATTTACTTAATAACAAAATCCATAAAGTAACATCATGTAGTTGGGATAAGTCCTATATTCGGTATCATTGAATATCATCTGAAATGGCATGACTACGCATCAATATACTTTAAGTATATTATACCAACCTTCAGATTTGTCTTGATTTAATAATATTCCCATATTATTAACTGACAACGGACAATTTAGAATAACATTTATTCATGGATTAAACATACAAATATAGGATACAATATATTATAAATTAAACATACCATGTATTTCAATTTATCATAATAATTGTTTAACATCCCTTATCCAAATACTAAATAGATCAATGCATGATAACTCTTGTTGATGAATTATGTCTCAAGCAATGACATTCATACTTGTTGACAAGACATAAATCATCCAACTTTGATCTATCAGAATTTTAAGAATACTTATTTCAAGAATTCAACTATTGAAATTCTTATATGTGCATAGTCAACTATTTTGATAATGCCATATTTCATAAAAATGTGAGACATCCTTAACCACCAATTTATGATAATTAAACTTCCAAACATTTTAAAGTTTAAAGTATTCTTATTCTCTTAATGTATAATGCAACTTATGCTTTTAGTAAGCACAACTAGTACATATAGCAAAGAACAAAATCCTTACATAACTAGTATTGAGTGTCATCTCAATTTCAATAACATCATTGTATGCAACAACAATATGTTATTAAAACTTCCCGTAAATCTTAATATCTATTATGTAATGTTTGACTCCCTTCAAACTTTCAAGTTTGTTGGCTATGACAATTTTCACAACAATTGAAAATTGTTCATCTATAGAATTTGGAAGCTGTTCCAGATTTAGGATGTGATTCTATAATCAAACATATTCTTTTAGAATATTACACAAGTTATCTAATAACTTTTTAATTAGATATTAATATTGCCAAATCATCTTGTAATCAAGCATGATAAAACAAAACATGATGTTCATGAAAATCTTTGAGTCATACTTAGATTTTATTCATGTCATACATATCTATTTAGACTTTCTAAATAATATATCATGTTATATTATATTCATTTACCACACATGTTTCAACAATAAACATTCATTCCAAGGTTATATGTCTTATTTCCTAAATCTTACAAGTAAAATTTCATTCAATTCTAAGACTTAACATTTACTTATATGGAATATTACTTTTCATATGTTCTACAACATATATGATTTAAGAAATTAAACATAATACTCCCACTAGCTTTTAGGAATACTTAAAAATTATCTTATTTCAATTATAAATCAAAACATGAATTTAATAATTAAACATAAGAGTAATCTTCTAGATGCATGCATTTATTCATCCATGGATTATTGCACTTTGTACACTTCCAAAGATTTATTTGAATTCATAAACTCCTTTTGATTACTTATCGTCCTCGCTCAAGTAATCACTCAAGAAAGAGTTTTGATATTCTATTGTCAATTTCATAAATATGACAATCATAATCTTTATATATTTAATGTGTTTAGAAAAGAATATTCAATCACAGTTAATTGCTTAAGTGTG
The DNA here is from genome assembly GCA_030686995.1 of Artemisia argyi. Classification (NCBI taxonomy): domain Eukaryota; kingdom Viridiplantae; phylum Streptophyta; class Magnoliopsida; order Asterales; family Asteraceae; genus Artemisia; species Artemisia argyi. The sequence continues at coordinate 8,908,539 of CM060705.1, forward strand.
ATTAATAATCTTGTCATAAGACATGCATTAAATACGTGCACAATATTGTCCATATGATTTCTATACAAAGATTTAAACCACAAGAGTTACCTAATCTTTGAAGAAACTCGTCTTCATTTTCTAGTCTAACTATTAAGATAAACCAAGTTTCTAAAATTGATTATCTTTATGGACAACATCTTAATCATTCATATCATGTATACTTTACCAATTTCATATTTGGTAATGTATCATAATGATTATCAGGTTTACAATAATCCTGTAAATCATAGCCCTCAGCATATTAATCAAATATCTGAGATATATTGCTATTCTATGAATGATAATTCCATCATTTTGAGATTTAACATTTAACATTTAAATGTCAAACTTTATTATCATGTTGAGATTTAACATTCAAATGTCAAACTTCATCATGATATTTACTAGTGTATTTTAGAAGATTATGTATCTTGTAATTTTATCTTTTAAATATCAAAACTCCCACTTGCTTTTAGCAATTTAAAGACTATCTTTAAATACTTAGCAAATACAATACATATTGACAGTTCCTGACTTAACTTTGTTAATAACCTCTTCATAAGCAGTTAAACAAATTTAGAACTTCAATTTAAGACTTAATGTGATTCATCACATTCCATCCTATGATAATGTCTTATTAATCTTCTATGTTGGAGTTTTATTAAATATGTCCAAATCATACTTAACATTCCTTGATAACTTTTGGAAGAAAAGAAGTCATAGTTATCTTTAATCAAACAATATAACAAGAGTTTGATTTTCCTAAGTGAACATACCATAAACATTTGATATTTCATTAGTATTAATATTGTAAGACAATCTAACAATATTAAAGATAACCATATTCCTTTTGACTTGTCTATTTACCAACAATTCATTTTAATGGTATAATAATATTCAAGCCAATTACATGCTTTATAACATAAGTACTTTTTACAAAGTCACTTCATGTCCATGTCTTTACAAGAAAACATAAACTGTTATAATCCCACTATACGTTATAAGTTATTTAACAATTTAATAACTTCATGTATATGTCTTAATTAAAAACACAACAAGATAACGTCTTACTTTATTATAAGTCTTGTAACAATTAAAAGACTTTATGTTTATATCTTTACAATGAAACATAAACATGTTTAACTAAAGTAATTATGAACACCATCTTTTGGTTTCAATAGTAATTTCAAGTTAATTTATTACTTCACAATAATGTAAATAACATTATTTCTTCATTTATTTATGTCATTCCAAGAACACATAAATATTCAGATTGAAGTAGCATTAGATTACTTAATTAATTTATGTCATTCCATGAATTCATAAATCTATAAATTAAAGTAGTCTTGATATCATATTGACACGTGTTCTAATAGGTATCTAATTTAGAAACTGCAAATTTTCATAGTTCAATTACATCAGTAGATCTGCTAGTAATCAAAATATGAAATTCACCTTGTTGTTGCAATCTAGTTAAGCTCTCACATAACATAAATTGTAACACCAAGTGTTTCTTGAATTAGCCTAGTATAATTCATATTAGAACATTATTCTAATTTAAAAACTGCAAATTCTCATAGTTCAATTACATCAGTTGATCTGCTAGTAATGAAATATGAAATTCACCTTGTTGTTGCAATCTAGCTAAGCTCTCACATAACATAAATTGTAACACCAAGTGTTTCTAGAATTAATATTAGAACATTATTCTCTTACCTTGTAGTCAAGAGAATCCATTAAATCATATCTTTATGAGTTGTTTCTTGCACACATTAAAGATAACATTTCTCCCACTTGTGCATGGAACAACCTCATATAGTTGATAAACAACATGCCATGCATTTGTTTATATGTTCAATATGATTGTGTCATAGATTTTAGCATAACAAGTATATGTAAAACAACAATGTCTAGTAAGGAAACGTACAAGACTATCCTTAAAAGTATGAGTGTCTACACTTGGAAAGTAATTATCTTTAGCTACCAAGATGTCAAAGCTTGTAACTCCCACTGAATTAAAGATCATTACAATAATTCCTTATTCAGTGATAAGTACACAATACTCCCACTGAATTTGACAACATTGTAAATGTTTCATATCCAGTGAAAACAAATATTGTGTCTTTAACTTTCCTACACCTTTAAATGTCCATACGTAACAATTACTTATGTACTAAAAGTGTATTCTACTACGTAAATGATGGACTATCCACCAAATGCTATTAACTTGAAAAATTGGGCATGCAATTTCTTCCTTAACAGGTCTACCATCCTACAATGTATGTAGCACCTTTAAAATAGTCAAAACAACTAGTTTGTCTTTAAACATTTTGCAGTAATTAGTCTAGCTTCTAATTATAATAACTCATAAAATGTCATACATAATTTTCTGTTAACCAAATATCATATTTGTTACTAAGAACTTGATCACCGAATGAGGATGATAAAATCCTTATGGAAAATATTCGCAATTTTCTTAACTATTAAAAAATTTGCTATGAGTTATATTAGAATTTAGACATATCTAATATTCCTATTATCCTTTCTCATTCATGAAAAGGAATAGGATTGTGTCTCACTCTTCCTTTATAGAAAGGAGTCTACTTTTGTCTTTTAAGTAAATATTTCTTATTCAAACATTTGTTTGAAAACAGAACTAGATCAATTTACCAAAGTCCAAAGTGCATTTACGGTTTGAACGTTGCATTAATACATTAAAACGAATTACAAAATTCAATTTCAGTATTTTCGATAATTAGATCTTTAAGAAAATAAAATACCCATTGGTAAATATTCATATAAACTATGGTATTTTCTTAAAGCTAGGATCCTAATTGACATAGTACCATTACATCAGTTGATCTGCTAGTAATGATAGTATTCAACAAGGTAATTGTCGAACAATAATTGCCAATATCATATTGCAATTCCTAAATTTATGGGATTTACAATCACAAAACTTTTGTAATGTAAGCATGTTTGATCCCCATCTTAATGCCTTGAGTCCAAGATCTCACTTCCTACTCAATTTAAGTCGTCTAACTTAAAAACTGCAAACTCATAAATCCATCACATCAGTTGATCTGCTAGCAATGAATTTATGAAATTTACCTCTCCATTGCAATCTCGCCAAGTTCTCACATGACGTAAATTACAACTTCAAGTGTTCTTAATTAGATGGCATTCGACTTAATTTAATAAGGGTATTAAATTTTGACGTGATCAAAATAATGTATGAAGAAGCATGCATACAACTTCATAACATTGGTTTTACAAAACATTTTTATTACCAATTTGCTAAGAGTAAAACAACAAAGTTTTGATTGAGGTATCGGGTTCACCAATTAAAGAATTACCAACAATTATCGCCCACTATATCGTACTTTTGCATAAGCCCTAGAGCTTAGTGTTTCGGATAATCATTGTGGAATTGTGGTTAATTCACCCTTAAGATGACAGTGTACATGTAATGGTTGTTCGGTAAGTCTAATTTACACACAAACGAGCGTTAAGATAGAATGTTGTCTATCTAAGGCCACAATTTAATGCGAAGCCATCCTTATACCCATCTTGTAGTGTGTAAACTTCGGTCGGGCCTAGTTAACCATTACGTACAAAAACATCAATCAACCAATTCTTTGAAATTTACTCTTAAAACCAAAACAATTTCGCCATTTATTTAGTCCGTATTATTTTTCTATTCAAAAAATTGCCCTTTTCGTTTATAAACATGTCTAACATAATAAACAAAAACAAGTAATATAAAATAAAAAATAAAACAACTAAATAAACATATACATAATCATAACAATTAAATATGTATAAAACATGTAGCCACATGCAAATCTTATTCAATAGTCCTATTAATAATCAAATCTAGGTGTATAACATATTTATTCAATTAAGGCTTTCTTCTTCTAGGAAAAAGAGCCACATACATCGATAAATCGATTGCGTAAGCCAAAACTAAACAAATACCACATAGCACATAATTGATTACTTAATATTGGAGTCTTCCCCAATTCGACATCTATTAATAAATTTACATGTTTCGATATAACTTAACAATTAATTAATATTTATATATCCAATTTAAATTATTACACAATAAAATCCATGCAAATATGCACTTTTTCATGGATTAAGCTTAACAATTAACATATTGCACCAAGATCGTTTACTAAAACGCATAATAAATTACATGACATCCTAGGGTTTCTAATGATATTAAAAAATCAAAAACCAAAACCCTAAAACCCTTTAAGGTCTAAATCGACCTAAAAAAAATTAGGGTTAGGAATCTAAAAACCCTAAAAACATGTAACTAAACGAATCAAGATCCAATTTTTATGCGTTTCGATAATTAATTACACATTATAACGGCTCTAGATGCCACTGTTGGAATTATGATATCATGACATTCATATAAAATAAACCAAACACATCAAGTGAGCATAGCGGAAGCAATTATAACAAGATCATATAACATGTAATTAATTAATCAATATTAAATAGTAAACATACCTTTGTGATTCTAGCCCGAACAAGAATCAATTGCAATCTTCAAATCAGGAACCCTAATTAGGGTTTATGTGGATTATAAGAATTACCCCTTACCTCTTTTGTAATTCAATCCAAGAATCAAACAATAGTGTGTTTGAATCACGTTCTTGTATACACGTACTAATTCAAGAAAAAGTTTATGCAAGTAAATTAAACACAAAACTTAGTTTGATCAATAAAATCAAATCCCTTATGGGATTGTTTGATGGATCGACAATGGGACAAAGAGAAGGAGAGAAAAACACCAAGATGTGTGTGTACAAGTTATGAGAAAACAATACATCTTGGGTTTGTATATATACTAATTGAAACTTGGAGCTCAAGGCAATAAGGAGGTGGAACCTCCTTATGGCCGATCGGTCATGGATCCCTCAAGGGGTTTCCGGAACCTTCTCTTGTTTCCAATTATTCATAAGTATTACTTTCCTAATCTTCGTTAATAGGTCATTAGTCATTTATCATTAAATACTAATTACTATTACTAGTTTTGTGTTTATTAATAATTACTTATAACATTTTATAAATAATTATTTCTTTTTCTCTTCATACGTATTGTGTGCAATCCCGTGATCTCGAGTTCGATCCTAACATACGACTACTAAAATAATGTCCATAATCTAACACTTCAGGACATGACAAATGGGTAAATTTCTTGTATCGTGCAGTTATTTTTATGTTGGTTGTGTAGTCACAAACATCTTTATTACTAAAGATTAACACTAGGGTGTTGTTGTCTTTTTTTCTTTTTTTTTTTCTTTTTTTTATTTATTATTTTTTTTTTTTGCCTCGATGGTTAACAGGTATGAGTACAAGTTTATCAATTGCATCTCCAAATACATACTCAAAAAATTATGTGACGGGCCCTTGCATGTTGGTGAAAACCTGGTTGGCATAGATTTCCATTTCGACAGATTAGGCTTGTCACGCTTCCTTCGGTCACATAAGGTTAACATGATTGGAATATGTGGTATAAGTGGAATAGGAAAGACGACCCTTGCCAAAGCTATATATAACTTATTGTATGCCCACTTTGAAGGAAGTTGCTTTTGTGAAGATGTCAAAGAAGTTGAAGAAAAACAAAGCCTAACTCAAGTTCAGATGCAAATGATTGGTAAGATTCTGAAAATAGATGATCTGAAGATATCAAGTGTTGGAGAAGGTTCAATGGTAATAAAGCAAAGGATGGCATGTAAGCGGATCTTGCTTGTTTTGGATGATGTGAATAACGTAGAGCAGTTAGAAGCACTAGCAGGTTCACATGATTGGTTTTATCCTGGAAGTTTTATTATTTTCACTGGTAAAGACAAACAATTGCTAAGGTCTCATAAAGTGGATGGAATTTATGATATGGACACTTTAGATGATGATAAAGCTCTTGAGCTCTTTTGTTTATATGCATTTGGAAAATTGGAACCTTTAGAAGATTTCAAAGAGCTTGCTTCCCAAGTTTTGATACATTTGCAAGGTCACCCTTTGGCTCTCAAAGTTTTTGGTCGGCTATTGTATGACAAGTCTGTGTATGTTTGGAAAAGCGAGTTGGATAGACTCCAAACATATCCTAATTCAGATATCCTAAAAAAACTTCGACCAAGTTTTGATAGCTTGGCATCTGATCAGGAAAGAATGTTTCTTGACATTGCATGTGCTTTCATTGGGGAAAATAAAGATTTTGCTGCAAGTGTACTAGACAGCAGCAACTGTTCTGCAAATGCTATTATTGAAGTTCTAGTTGATAAGTGCCTAATAACAGTATCTGCAAGTAATATGTGTCGTCTACAGATGCAAGAATTTATCATGACTGGGAAACAGAGAAGATTGTGTATATCATCTGCAATTTACAATGCATCGAGTGAAAAGAAAGTAAGAAGTGGCATATTATTCTTTACCTTCGTATTAGTATAAAAGTATACACAATTGCATATGTTACTCTTTATAAGTTAAGTTACATGTTCTTGCTTTTCCAGGTGGCAATGACTGAAACAATTGAAGTTCTAGTCCTTGTGTTAAAGGAATCTAGTCAAAAGGTTCACATAGACGCTAATTCTTTTGCACTTATGAAAAAATTGCAGATCCTGAAAATTTATGCTGAGGAAGAAATTGATCAAAAACTGCAATTGAAGGGCTACAATGTGAAGTACACAAGAAGTTTGTATTTTTTGTCGAATGAGCTAAGCTTGTTTTGTTGGCATGGATGCCCTTTCAAGTACTTACCTTCAAATTTCTATCCAGAAAACATTGTTGTCATCGACCTCTCTTACAGCAACATAAAACAACTTTGGACAACACCAAAGGTATTTACTTGTTCATACATGTATTCGTGTTCGACACTTAAGAGATATAAGAACTAATCTTTTTTTATTGATATCAGTGTTTAAGAAGGTTGAAAATAATGAAGCTAAGGTACTGTTGTAACCTAACAACCACCCCTGACTTCTCAGAGATTACAAATCTTGAAGAGCTAGATCTTGAAGGTTGTGTGAATATGGTTACAGTTCATCCATCAGTTGGAATGCTCAAGAGACTTGTCGTCTTAAATATGAGAGACTGCAGACCGGCTAGGAGTTTTCCTAGCAAACTGGAATTGGATTCTCTTAAGGTTTTGAATCTCTCGGGATGCTTAAATGTCAACCAACTGCATGAGGCCTTTTGGTCTGGATTGTGGACTTCAATCCCTAGTTTCATATGGAATCAACAACATCCCCAAACATCAGTTTCATTGGCAGGTTTACATATGTTAGAGGATCTGAATTTAAGCTACTGCAATTTAATACAAGTGCCTGATGGCCTTGGGGGCTTATCATTTCTAAAGAAACTACAATTAGAAGGCAACAATTTTACTAGCTTGCCTGGAAGTTTGAGTCAACTTTCTAGTCTTGAATGGCTTAATGTTGATGGCTGCAAGAAGCTGGAACTGTTGGCCGAACTTCCACCTAGCCTATATTACATTAGTGCATGTGATTGCACCTCGTTAATAAAAGTGGGGAGCAGGAGCAAGCAATCACGCATACTTGGATATTAATTTCAGAAATTGTCCAAATTTGTTTAAGAATCTTACTGGTGATAGCAACGTTTCGATATCAGAGACTCAATGTCTCGACTCATCTATAACTTCCCAAGGCTCTATAAACCAATTTTCTTCTTTCCTTCGGTATGCAGGTATCCAGAATAACATATGTGAATTCTTCCGTTTGCCAGGAAGTTCCATTGAGAATATGGAAATAGCTTCCCAGAGTGGTTTACAAACAAAAGTATGGGAAGTTCCATTAAGGGATATGGAACCTGTGTCGTTTTTAAGAGAAAGAAGCCTTGCAGATTTATTAAATACTCTGTAAAGAACTTTGATGGAGGTTCCATGGAAAAGTTTTGATGAAGCCAACAAAAATTAACAAGTCATATGTTTCAAAGAGAATAATGAAGATATTGAAGTAGAGTGGTGTATATCTAAATATCAGTTCTTTGATATCTACGCTCTGCATCTCTTCTTCGTTGCATGTATATCTAAATATCAGTTCATTGAGGTAGCTGCCCAGACACGCTACTTGTGTTTCGACCCATTTAGATACGGGTCAGATGTCAACCTGTTTCCCAAAAATACATCTTTCACCCTTGCCAAAGCTATTTCACAAGTTTCGTTTCCTACCTGCAAACATTATATGAAAGACTCACATTATTCCTATTCTTTACAACCTCAGAAAAGAAAGTTCTGCAATATTAGCCGAGTACACTATGTTAAGTGAGATACAATTACACTAACCACATAAAAGTAACCTCAAAAGATCTGAAACAATTTTCAGACTATCAACACTTAGGATAATCATACTAACTGATGCATGCAAAACCTTAACACAGTCGATAAATATAAAATGCAAATAAAACGTTAAAGGACAAATGGGACTGAAGTCGGCATACAGTAAATGAAAGCACACTAATTTCATGCTTGGTTTTGCGTTACCACACAAATTTACGCGAAACATCATTACAATGACATCTTAATTTGTGTTCTGCCTACTTCATTTACAAACTAAACAAAAGCAAGTTTTGGAGCGCTGTTTTGTGCACCTTTCGGCAACTTCTTTAGTAAAGACTTAACTAAAAGAACAACATATGTAACACTTTTCATGAGTGTAACATATGTTAATACAATACCATCAACCAATTAATAATTTAGAAGTTTAAATAAGCTTATTTTTGGGCTTATGTAAGTTTCCTTCTTGATAATACACATTTCTATACTCATATTTTTCACTGAGACATAACATCAAACACGTTATGTGCATCATAAAAAAAAGGGCTAAGTGGCTAACTACGGCATTTTATTTCTACAATATTTTGACCAGTTTTTTTGTAGGTTTTCAGTCAGGGTTATAAAGTAATTTAGCTATAAAAATATATGAGGAAATATCCTCTCAACAACACCTGGAAAATACTAGTTACATACAACTTTGCCAACTTATCAGAAACCGAGGGACTGAAAGTGAAATTAAAGTTGACATGGAGTCAACCCACTTGACTTTTCTCTTTTTATAAACTTCATTTGATGTTTCATTTTTATAGCATTCATTCACGTACCAAACCTCCAAAGAATTCCGTATATCCATTGTTAAATTGTAAGGCATTCTATCTCAAATTGCTTTTTTTATTGTTTGCTCATCTTGTAACTCATTGTTCTATGTCTGTATGCTAACTATACTTCATTTCAAAATATGAAAAGTTATTATTTGATCTAATGACCCATAATGTACTAAACAACTTATTAGTAAAACTATAATTTGTTCAGTAATAGTTGGGTAAAAGAGTGATTTCCCTTTAGTGGTTATGAGCATGTTTGTTTGGTTTTGGTCTTTCGATCGCTGGATTGTCATATTTGTAATTTCTAGGACCATTGATGTTAACATCGTTGTTGTTTTAGATTTGTGTGGCCCCGAAATTATTGTTGTCTGTCATTTGGCTGAAGTTATGTTGATAAAAATAAAAAAGCAAAAATTCTGATTAGATAACCCAATTTATTCATTTCCCAAATTTGCTAGTTTTTTAAATTTAATATTATAGGCTTCTTTATATCAAAGGGAGTAAAGTGTCTCTTACGTGTTCTAAGGGCGCCGGTGTAATGGTCACCTCACCATCACTTGTACCCAGAGCGCTACATCACCTTTTTAACACACCACTTTTAAAGGCGTAATGGTTACCACTTAATCAATCACATAAAAATATTTCACTTTATACAAATATACCCCATACACACACGAAAAAAAAAAAAAAAAAAAAAAAATCGTTAGGTGGTCTCAACCACGCAAACAACACAAATAAGTGGACTCAGCTCGCCAAGGTGGAGAGTCGTCATGGTCTTGGCGTGATAGTCTAAGGAAGTAAAGAGTATCTTTTTGTGATAACGAAAATTTGTGCTTTTAAGTAAGATTACATTTTTTTTTTTTTCACTTAAAACAAAATAAATGAATTGTTTGGAGTTTTTGTTGCATGTTTACAAACTAATTCCCTTCTTTTATATGCACATTTATTCTTTATTTCTAATATTGTAAAAAGTGAATATAAAAGTTGTTTGGAGTTGCACATTTATTTTGGGAAATTCTCATTTCTATGGCCTAACTTGACTTTGGAGTCAACCCGAGTTGCCTTTACTCTTTTGTAACTTCATTTCATCTTCTATTTTAATTTGATCTTCATTTCTTCGTAACTTCTAAATTGACTTGGGGTCAACCAAGTTGCCTTTACTCTTTGTAACTTCACTTGACCTTCCATTTTGATTACATTCATTCATTCGCCAAAACTTCACTTTCATCCAATTGGTAAACGGTAAGTCTTCTTCTTATACTCTAATTACTTTTAATATTTGTCTCATTTTATAACATTTCAATATAATAATCGGTCCAATGGGCTAGATGACAAGGTCTGAACAACTACCCAACTTATTAGATCTAAATCTCTAATTTAATAACCCAAAGCTTTATGCAATTCCAAATTTTTGACGGATCTGAGGAAAATTAGTGTCCAAATAGCAAGTAATATACTTTACATTTTCAAAAGAAAGAAAAATAGTATCCAAATTACTTTGCTAAACTGTAATTTGTATAATATATATGCAATTTTGCATTTTCGGATGGATATATATTGTTCCGATGTTGTTTTTGTGACATGTTTAGTAAAAGATATTTGGGCAGATTGATGACTCAAAATCTTAGTCATGGATTCTTTGTACTATTATTGATAATGGCTCTACTCTTTCTGATGCTCTTTACTTGTGGATGCAGCTCGGTCTCATTATTGATAATGGCTACTACGTCCATTCCTCATCGGTGGAAATATGATGTCTTTGTAAGTTTTAGAGGTAAAGATATCCGCAAAAACTTCATGGATCATATGTTCAACGACTTCAAGCAAAAAGGAATTTATGCTTTTAGAGATGATAATGATTTGCCTAGAGGAGAATACATTTCCCCTCAACTATACAAAGCCATTGAAGAATCGAGGTTTTTGATTATTATCTTCTCCAAAAATTACGCTTCTTCAACATGGTGTTTGAGGGAACTTGTCAAAATACTCGAGTGCAAGCAAATGGGAGAGCCTAAACACGTGGTTCAAATCATCTTTTATGATGTTAAACCTAACGTGGTGAGGTCTCAAACTGATAGCTATGCTGAAGCTTTTGCCAAACATCAAGTTTATAATATAACAGAGGTGGATAAATGGCAAAAAGATTTATCCATGGCGGCTAACTTATCTGGATGGGATCTCCAGGACATGACAAATGGGTATTTTTTTTATTTTTTATTTATTTATTTATTTTATTTTTTTTGTAATTAGTCGTGTAGCTCTACTAAAGCTTAACACTATGAGTTTCTCTTACTTATTGTGTCTTTGTGGTTAACAGGTATGAGTACAAATTCATCGATTCCATCTCCAGAGAAATTCTCAAAAAAATATGTGACGGACCGTTACATGTTGGTGAGAACCTTGTTGGCATCGATTTCCATTTCGAAAAATTAAACTTGTCACGCTTCGTTGGGTCACATAAGGTTAATATGCTTGGTATTTGTGGTATAAGCGGGATAGGAAAGACTACCCTTGCCAAAGCTATATATAATTTGATGTATGTCCGCTTTGAAGGAAGTTGCTTTTGTGAAGATGTCAAGGATGTCAAAGAAGTCCAGATGCAAATGATTAGTAAGATTCTGAAAACAGATGATTTGAAGATATCAAACATTGGTGAAGGAGCTATGGCAATAATGCGAAGGATGGCATGTAAGCCGATCCTGCTTGTTTTGGATGATGTGAATAATGTGGAGCAGTTAGATGCACTAGCAGGTTCATCTGATTGGTTTTGCCCAGGAAGTTTGATTATTTTCACCGGTAAAGATAAGCAGTTGCTAAGATCACATAGAGTGGATGAAATCCATGAAATGGAGACTTTAGATGATTATAAAGCTCTTGAGCTCTTTAGTTTATATGCTTTTGGTGAAAGGCATCCTACAAAAGATTTTGAAGAATTTGCTTCCCAAATTGTGAAACATTTGCATGGTCACCCTTTGGCTCTCAAAGTTTTTGGTCGACTACTGTATCATAAGCCTCTGTATGTTTGGAAAAGCGAGTTGGATAGACTCCAAATATATCCTAATTCAGATATACTGCAAAAACTTCGACCAAGTTTTGATGGGCTAGCATCTGATCAGAAAAGAATGTTTCTTGACATTGCATGTGCTTTCATTGGGGAAAATAAAGATTTCACTGCAAGTGTACTAGACAGCAGCAACTGTTCCGCAAATGCTAATATTGAAGTTTTGGTTGATAAGTTCCTGATAACAGTATCTCCAATTATAATGTCTCTTCAAATGCATGAATTGATTCAATGCATGGCAAGGGAAATTATACGTGAAGAATTCAGCATGCCTGGGAATCACAGCAGAAGATTGTGGATTTCATCAGAGGACGATATACTGAGTGTAAACAAGGTATTAAGTGGCATATGATTCTTTTTTCAACATAAACATTGCATTTGAGTATAAGCAATTGCTTTTCTTTTTTTTTTTAATAAAAGCAAGTACAATCTGATGATCTGTTATTTGTATCTAGGTAGCAGAAGAAGTTGAAGTTCTAGTCCTTTTGCTAAAGAAAAACTATCAAAATATTCCCATAGATGGACAAGCTCTTACATGTATGAAAAACTTACGGATACTAAAAATATACTTTCCGAAAGTCGAAGGACGTTCTCAGCCATTTGCAGCAAACTTCTGTGGAAGACTGGATTTCTTGTCCAATAAATTAAGGTTGCTCTATTGGCATGGATTGCCTTTAGAGTCCTTACCTTCAGATTTTTATCCGGAAAACATTGTTGCCATCGACTTGTCTTACAGCCACATAAAACAGCTTTGGACAAAACCAAAGGTATTTACTTGTTCATATGTGTATTTATGTTCGACACCTAATGATATACAAACTTATCTTCTTTTTAATGATGACAGTGCTTAAGAAAGTTGAAAGTAATGAAGCTAAGGTACTGTTGTAACCTAACAACCACCCCTGACTTCTCAGAGATTACAAGCCTTGAAGAGCTAGATCTTGAAGGTTGTGTGAATTTGTCTACAGTTCACCCATCTATTGGAATGCTTAAGAAGCTTGTTGTCTTAAATCTGAAAGACTGCACACGGGTTAGGAGTTTTCCCAGCAAAGTGGAAATGGTTTCTCTTGAGGTTTTGAATCTCTCTGGGTGCTCAAATGTCAATCAACAGCCTGAAGCCTTTTGGTCTAGATGGTGGACTTCAATCTCTGGTTTCATATGGAACCAACAACATCCCCAAAGATCAATTTCATTGGAAGGTTTACATATGTTACAGTCTCTAAATTTCAGCTACTGCAATTTATTAGAAGTGCCAGAGAGCATTGGAGGCTTATCATGTCTAACGGAAATACTCTTGGAAGGGAACAATTTTACTAGCTTGCCTGGAAGTTTGAGTCAACTTTCTCGTCTTGGAATACTTAGACTTTATGGTTGCAAGAAGCTGGAAGTGTTGCCCGAACTTCCACATAGCCTAAATACAATTGACGCACATGGTTGCACCTCCTTATGTTCAATTACAGGATCAAACCCAATCATGAGCAAAAGGTACACTTATTTCAACAACTCTCCAGAATTGTTTAAGAATCTTGCCATTGATAGCCGGGCGTCGACATCGAAGACTCAGTGTCGCGACTCATCTCTAACTTCTCAAGGCATTACAAACCAATTTTCATCTTTCCTTCAGTATACGCGTATCCAAAATAACAGATTGGAGTATCATGATATGGATATACTATTTCATGGAAATAACATTCCAAATTGGTTTACAAATAAAAGTAAGAGAAATCATGTAAAGGTCGAATTACCATCAGATTGGAGCTTCAGTAAGTTTAGGGGATATGGAATTTGTGTTGTTTTTAAGAGAAAAAAACCTTGCGAATATATTGGATACTCTGTATTCAACTTTGATGGAGCTTATTTGGGAACATGCTATCCATTCTACTATGATATGGCTATAACATTTAAGGATAAGCCAATAAGAATCGATGAGCCGGATATGATATGGTTGCATTATAGGAGGGAAACATTGACATGGCGGGCAGCAAAGAATTTTGTAACATTTTGTTTTATTGAGGATGAAGGAATTGAAGTGAAGGAGTATGGTATAAGAGTTGTTTGTGATGAAGATTTGGATGATCAAGAAGCAGCACACTTGAGTATGGTGGGGCCTCAAGTCACTAGATTTTGTAAGAGAACCATGTAAAAGAACCTTTATTATAATCATTTATATGTCCCCTCTAGATTTTGTAATTTTTAATTGGGCAATTATGGAGTGCTTACACAAAACCCATAGGGTTGTGTTTATTTGGTATTTTTGTTAGCCACAATAATCTTTGATAAATCCATGTCTTTTATTTAGATAAATAGCTTTCATGTACGAGATACCCACCAAGTGTTTAATCAAATGCATGACTATAAATCATTTACTCTACAACCTATTTGTAGATTTTTTTGGATTTTACGTCTTATGATGTACTAAGAATTGATGTTGTATTTTGAAGTTGCAATTTGTACAATAGATATATAATAGGGCTAATTCCATAAAAAAATATATATATATTATATTTAAAAAAAATCAACTTTAGAGTAGCGAACTAAAAAAAAAAAATACTCTAATCAATAATAATGTCGACATTTTTGTCTTCATGTGAGTAATAAAGAAAAAAGAAAAAATCTGTGATGACCATTTTACCCTTTAATTTTTGAAAATTGCATCCACCTTCCCTAGGGTGAATTACATAAATGGTCCTTGTGGTTTAGCGAAAATTGCATCCACAGTCCCTCATATTTTCTTTGGATCCGTTACATTTTTATATACGTTTTTTCAACATTTTAATATACGTTTTAGTCCTTTTTTATACGTTTTCACATGTTTTTTTTATTCACTTTTGAATTTTTTTTGTTGTCACAAGTGAAATTTTTTTATCGAAAAAAATTTTATGAGAAAATTTTACAAAAAAAAAAAATAATAATAATAAAAAAAAAAAAAAAAATCACTTGTCACGAAAAAAATCTTCTAAAAAAATTATTTCAGAAAAAAAAACTAGAAAAAAAAAGAATTTCAAAAAAAAATTCAGTAAAAAAAAGAATTTGGAAAAAAATACGGACGGTGGACGCAATTTTCTCCAAACGACAAGGACCATTTATGTAATTTAGCCTAAGGACGGTGGATGTGTAGGACCGTAGAACAACCTATTTCACATATGATTCAAGCTTAAACCTAGAGAGAAAGTAAGTAGAGAGAGAAAGTGGATGGGATCTCTAGTGTGTGGAATAATAACCTTGTTAACACTAAATGAATCACTAAGAGAACCAACCTCTCAAATGAGGTTTACAAGAGTATTTATACTTGAAGTCTAGGGCATCATCTATCTTATACATTATTACACTAATGGCCCTTAGACTTTTACAAAACATGAATAATACACATAAACTTCATCATAATGATATTCTAAAGCAACCTATAACTATACGTTAATGACCGACACTTTTTATAAATAAAAATACGATTCTAACAATCTCCCCCTAAGTGTTGGTCATTGAGGTTGCGCGACGTCATCATCTTTGTCTTTCAACTTTAACATTCGTAGCTCTTGACGTCTTTTAAGAATCACTAGATGAGTCAGTGTACATTGTTCATTGTTCCTTGTTCATTGTTGATGAAGTGATCCGATGATGTCATCTGCCTTTCGTCACTTCTGTGTTTGTGGTGGTTGTCTGCCATTCCAACATGCTCATACGTCTTAAGTCTTTGTGATACATGCATTTGTTGTTTCCGTTCTTTCACTTTGATCTTTGTCACTTTACTTTGTAGATTCTTCTTTTTGGCGTAGAATCTTTCTTTGACTGTTGCTATCCTTTGATCTTTGTGAGAACTTTCCTTTGACTTTGTGATGCATGTATGAGCATGTGGAATCTTTCGCCATGGAGATGATGTATAGCTGCAGGTAAACAGTTAGCAATAAACAACCGGTACTTACAGATAAGGAATTAGAGATCGTTAACAGCATAGTGTGAAGACTCCTTCTAACCCTTACCATGGCCGTTCCCATATCAGATACTCTCGAAAGAGCTTACGAGACCTACTAAGTAGCTCAATGACTGGGTGAGTCGCTGGGGATCACTCCACGACTATAGACCGTTTGAAACCACCGCGAACACTAAGCGTAATCCATAAAGAATTACCGAAGTGACCTGCTGTCAGGGCTGCTTGATGTTGACCCTGGCAGGAATTTCCATTCAATCATTGAGAATCACATGTGTGAATCCTCTCATAAATGTTCTGGCAGATTGCTAAGATCTGCGTAGGACTCTAAAGTTTACATCTGGCGTCCTTGATGATGAACAACCAGTGTAGAAATATCATGTGTTCCTATGAGATCTTTTGATGAATCTCGGGGCTCTAGACTCGATAAGTGCACATTAGGTTACCTATGCGGAGATTAGGGAGAGGTCTCCTGCTTCAATATCAACCATCTCTAAGAGACAGGTCGATAGATTATGCCGGTTCCCCGTGAGAATGAAACAAGCTCTTTTAAGAGAACTTGAGTGGCTAGAAGGTTTAGTGCAGTGCGTCACTGGGTCCATGACGTCTTTATCTTCAATACCGGTGTCACCTTAGTAACAACCAGTAGCATATGAATTGAACCCGGTGTCTGCCCTAAGGTTGAACATATGGAGGGCTATTTCTTTTCACCCTTTCATTTGCTTTTCTTTTTAATTCTTCAACCCCTTCTTTCTCCTTTCATTCTTTTCTCCTTTTTTCAAATCATACCTAAGGACTTCTAATTCTAATCTATTGGAATTGTCCTTGGGTAGATCCCTCCGGCTCTGGCGGATCATAGGACGGTTTTTCCTAACCTTAGTCACCTTATAACTTCATGACTATCCTATTATTGCCATCAAACCATTTGTGAAAATCTCTCAAAGTGTTTATGATAATAAAACATACTTTGTTAACACTTCGAGAGTTTTGCATTTCATTTGAAGGACTCCCCCTTCACATGTGCTCATGGAATTTTAAGAAATTTGCACATGCGTGAGGAGTTTGCACTTTTGAATAGATTCACTTTCAATGAACACAACCGATTCGAGACACGCTTACATCACTAGTTAGACTAGCTTGAAGTTATTACCCGGCCTGGTCAAGTCCATAGAAAGTTTCTCGAAATGGTACATTTCTACTAAGACAAATCCTTTTCGAGACACGCTTACATCACTAGTTAGACTAGCTTGAAATTATTACCCGTCCAGGACAAGTCTTTTCGATTACTGACATTTTAAGCTTCGTCAATTCATTGGTACATTCTGAGTCGAGCTCTTTTGAGATTCAGTCACAAGCTTTAAACATCTTTGATCACATTTTAATCATGTCTTCTCCCCCTCAAAAATAGCATATCGTGATATTTTTGATATCAACTGATTAAGAAAAAACTTTTGGAGAGAAAGACAAATTTCATTTGCATGAATTCGGAACAATGTTGTTTTTGTACTCCCCCTTAATGATAGCACATTTTAAATTCAATTAAGGGTTTTGAGGGAGTTATCTTGAGCACTTATTTGAAAGATTTTGAAAAATCTTTTGATGAATCTTGAAAAAGTGCTCAAGATTACTATTATGAAAACGAGTTTTTGTTTGAAGTCTTTTTCGTTTGTTTAGACTCGAACTTTTTGAAAAAGATTTCGTCCTTGAAAATGCGAGTCCTTGATTTGAAAATAATCAGAAGTCGTCATTAGTCTCCGGGTTTCGTACTGAAGTATACGAAAGCCATAGTGAAGAAACTTTTGAGAAACAACATGTTTTAAAAACATTTTAAAGAACTCCCGCTCAAGCATCTGTACATGTCTGTATCATTGTTGAATGACATTTCTAGAAACGTACAGAATATTGATTTATACGAGAGACATGTCGTGAGAAGAATATTTTTGGATTTTTTGATTTTATATTGTTTTTGTATTTTTTGAAATTTTATATTTTTGTATTTTCTTTTTGTTGGTTTTTCAAATTTTGTATATATATATATATATTTTTTTTTTAAATATTTACAGCGAAGCGATTTTGAAAACTTTTTCAAGAAGATTCGAGAAGACGTTCTAGCTCCTCAGGAGTTAGGCTTCGCATGCCAATTCGTCGAACTAAATAGTCAAACCTTTCTTTTGGAAGGGCTTTAGTAAATAGATCGGCGAGTTGGTAATCAGTCTTAACGAAAAATAATTCAACAGTACCCTCTTCCACGTGTTCTTTGATGAAATGGTAGCGGACTTTGATATGCTTCGTCTTAGAGTGATGTACGGGATTGCACGAGATGGCTATGGCACTTTTTGAGTCACAATACATAGGTATTCTGTCAAAAGTAAAGCCATAATCTGTGAGCTGTGTCCGCATCCAAAGAACTTGGGTACAACACGCAGATAGAGACACATACTCGGCTTCGGCGGTTGATAGTGCAGTACAATCCTGTTTCTTTGACGACCAGCTTACTAGCTTTTCACCCAAAAATTGTGCTCCACCTGATGTACTTTTTGCTGTAACTTGATCTCCTGCATGGTCGGCATCTGAAAAGGCTGTTAGATTAAACCCCGAATCCTTCGGATACCAAAGTCCCATGTTAATGGTTCTTCGTAGGTACCGAAAGATCCTTTTAACCTCTTTGAGGTGAAGTTCGGTAGGCTTTGCCTGAAACCGTGCTAACAAACAAACAGCAAATTGAATATCTGGTCGACTAGCAGTTAAGTACATGAGAGAACCGATCATGCTCCGATATTTCTTCGGATCGACGGGTTTCCCAAACAAATCAGCATCAATTTTTGGTGAAGTGACCATTGGAGTACCAACAGAATCACAATTTTCCATTCCATGTTTTTTCAAAATCTCTATTGTATATTTAGCTTGATTGATAAAAATACCACGAGGGGATTGATGTATTTGTAAACCAAGAAAGAATTTTAGTTCCCCTATCATGGACATTTCAAATTTGCTTTTCATGAGATTTTCAAAATGTTTTGAATGGTTAGGATTGGTTGATCCAAAAATTATGTCGTCCACGTAAATTTGAACGATCAAAATGTCATCTTTGAATTTTTTGATAAACAAGGTGTCATCAACCGTTCCTTTTGTGAAATTGTTTTTTAGCAAGAAGGATGATAGTTCGTCATACCACGCTCTTGGAGCTTGTTTTAAACCATAAATGGCTTTCTTAAGCTTGTAGACGTAGTCTGGATGATCTTTGTCGATGAATCCCTCTGGCTTACTCACATACACTTCTTCTTTCAGAGTTCCATTCAAGAAAGCTGTCTTAATGTCCATCTGATAGACTGATGTTTTTGTGAGCGGCATAGGCTAAGAAAATCCGGACTGCTTCAAGTCTAGCTACAGGCGCGAATGATTCCTCGAAATCTATCCCTTCTTCTTGTGGATATCCTTTAGCCACGAGACGAGCTTTGTTACGAATTACAGTCATTTCCTCATCCAGTTTGTTCTTCCACAACCACTTGAGATCAAGAACTCGTTTATCAAGTGGTCGTTCAACAAGTTCCCAACTATCATGTAACAGGTATTGAAGAAGTTCATCCTGCATCGCTTCTATCCAAGGGTATTCTGCCATTGCTTCCCGAATGTTCTTTGGTTCTTTGAGGCTGATTGAGCAAATATAAATGCACAATTCGAGATCGGTGGCAAGTTGTCTCCTCGTCTGAACTGGCTTTGAAGGTTCACCAATAACTTGTTCTATTGGATGGTCTTTTGTCCATTGAAACGTAGAAGGGTACCTTGGGTTTAACGTATGTGTGTTAGACGGTTCATGTAACCTTGAAGAAGATTCAGCAGAGTCTGTTGCAAACGGGTTTTCAAATACTTCTTCTCCTTCTTCTAACGCAACATCGTTTGAATTATTTGTTGGTTCTTCTTGAAAATTTGTGTTTTGATTTTGCTCATCAACTGTTGGTAGGTCAGTTTCAAGTACTGGAGTGGCTTGAGTAGATGTAGATGATGTTGAGGTAGTTGGTGCTTCAGCTTCGATTGTAGTAGATGCATCCAGTGGTGGTGGTGGTGGTGGTTGATGGTTTTGAGCGGGTGCAGCGGAATTTTGTGGAGATGCATTTGTCGAAGTTCCACCATAATATTCATCAAACATTAACTCGAAGAAATTTTCCAGTTCTTGTTCTGAAGGTTTGTCCGTGTTTGTTGACTGAGCTCCTTGAGGCACGAGTCCTGAACTGATGTGTCCAGAAGTCTGACTGTTTTGTGCGGGTCCTAATCTGGTTTGATTAGAAGCCATTGGATTAAGCGCGGGTTCTAGAGCGTATCTCTCAGAAGCCATTTGTGAAATCTCGTCAAACTTCACATTCATCCTCTCCATTATCCTTTTTGTTCTTCGATTATACACCCTGAATGCCCTCGAGTTTTCTGAATATCCAATGAAGATTCCAATATCACCCTTAGCTTTCAACTTTCCTAGATCTTCTCTATCGTTCGTCGGATAGCACAAAGCGCCAAACACGTGAAGGTAAGAGATGTCAGGTTTCCGGTTATTCACAAGCTCATATGGGGTTTTATTGAATCTTGGATGGATTAGGGATCGGTTTTGAGTAAAACAAGCAGTGGCAACAGCATCAGCCCATAAGAATAGTGGTGCACTAGAATAAATTAGCATTGTGCGAGCAGCTTCCACAAGAGTTCTGTTTCTTCTTTCAACTACCCCATTCTGCTGTGGAGTTCTAACAACTGATGTTTGATGTGTAATTCCAACATCTTCGAGGTAAGTTCTTAACTCCTGGTTTGTAAATTCTGTGCCATTGTCTGTTCTTATAATCCTTACTGGAGCTTGAAGTAGAACTTGAATACGCTTCAGAAAGGTGATGATGATGCCTGGTGCTTCGTCTTTTGATCTCAAAAACTTTACCCAAGTATATCTTGAATAATCATCAACAATAACAAGAATATACTTCTTCCCATTAATGCTTTCAACTCTCATTGGGCCACATAAGTCCATATGTAACATATGTAACATTGCTTCCGAACTAGGTACGGTTTTGGGTTTATATGATGCTCTTTTACTTTTTCCTTGTTCGCATGATGGACATAGGTGTTCCTTGGTGTATTTGAACTTGGGAAGTCCGGTGACGATGTTGTCTTTGGCTAACTTGTTGATCGTGTCGAAATTGAGATGGGATAATCTTCTATGCCACAGCCAGGACTTAGTTTCGGTTGCCCTTGTCATAAGACAAATTGGTGATGTAGAAGCCATTTGGTTGATGTCGATAGCATACAAGTTTGTACCACGATTACCAGTTAAGAGATCATCACCAACCAAATTTCTAATAAAAACCGTGTTTCTCCTGAATGCAACTTCTAAATCTGCATCACAAAACTGCCCAACTGAAAACAAGTTGTGTCCCAACCCTTTGACGTAGTAAACTCGAGTGATCAAAAAATTCCCAAACTGAAGATCTCCAAAACCCAGAATAGCTGCTACATGATCATTTCCAAAGCGTACAGTTCCCATGAATTTCCAAACGAAATTGATCAGCAGCTTTAAATTCCCAGTCATGTGCTTGGAGCAACCCGAGTCGACGATCCAAAGATATATTTCGATAACCTGCGAAGAACAGAAGATTTTGTATTTGGAAACCGTTTTAAATTTGGTTCCATTAGGTTAGGAGTAAAATCCATATCACACTCATAGAATGTTTCAACATGTTCAATTTGAACAACTTTCAATGTTCCATCCTGGAGAATGAATTTTCTGCCCGTTGGTTTCCATACACAATACTTGAGATAGTTCCTAGGCATTTGGCTACTGGTGGTAGACCTAAAGCGTGCAACTAATCTTTCAGTAGATCTAGATCTAGCCCTAGTTCCTTTTGGAACTTTCTTCTGTTCAGGCGTAACATTCACATTCTTAGAAACACATTCATCATGAACATACTTAATTAAACATTTCTTGCATGTCAAGCAAACAGAGTCATTACATGCATTAGAACCAGTACTCTCGACATTACATTCAGATGAAACATGTCTCTTATTAAAAAGCGATAAATTCCTAGGGTGTTCTTCTACTTTATTCTTGCTACTACTCGTAGAGGCAGGCGAGACTCTATTGTTCCTTGTATTGCTCCTAGGCTGTAGTCTGCTGCTCCTAGAGGTGCTTTCTAATCCTGTAGAAGTTGAGGCACACACATTAGGATTTATATTGTTGTCCTTTTTAGCATCACTAGACTCTTTAGAATTATCCTTTTTGCCCTCATAAGTCTTAGATGTGGAGGCAGACGCATTAGTGGGACTAATCCTAAAAAGGCCAGGTGCTATCACTTTTGGTGATTCGACAACCGCTTTTCCTTTATCAACAATCTTTTCATTGTCACTTTTCTTGAGCAAGGGTGTTGGAGTGACTGGTTTTGTCAAATCCTTTTTCTCATCGACTTTTGGAGCAAACCTTGAAATTGACATTTTAGGTTTTTGAACCGTGTTTGAAACATTTTGTTTCTCCGAAGTCGACGGTTTTGCAAACTTAGTTTCCTCACCCTTCCCTTTTTGACTTTCAAGTTGAGCCCTCAAAAGATCATTTTGCTCTTTCATTTTCTTTAATTCACGCTCATACGACAGTTTGTCATATTTGCATTCTTCGCTTTTTCGATCAAGTTGTTTAAAATATGTTACATTTTCTTTTTCAAGCTTAATAAGAGCATTTTCATATTTTGAAACAATTTCGGAGGTCTCAGCTCTCAGTCTTTCATCGTTATGAACAGAATATGTTTGTAAAATCATGGACATTATATCAGTAGACAGAACTGCTTCGAAGAGAGAATCATTTAGGTTTTCCAAAACATTGATTTGCTCAAAAGATTCATTTGCCTTCTTTATCAGGGATTTGTGATCCGTGACGAAGTCAGCTGTTTCTTTCAAAAATGCTTGTTCAAAATGAATTACTCGAGCATGGATGTTATTAATTTGAGGAGCAAATTCATTTTCGAGAATCTTTTTAAGCTGTAAATGAACCGTGGAATTCCAGTTGATCTCATTTAGTCTCGTTTTAGATTCTAAAGTCGTTTTAAGTTGCCCAATTCTGGTTTTAAGATCATCAAGATATCCCCGTGCAGCACTTGAGTTAAAAGTGTTGTTTGAGGAAATCTGTTCCATGTTAGAAATCGATTTGGAAGCAACGACTTTCTTAGAAAACATTTTTGAGAATGGTCGTTTTATGGAAAACACAGATGGTTCTTTTTGTGGAACAAAAGTAATTCCCGAAAGTTTGTTCAATTTGTTGTAATCAATGGGTTTCAAATCCTTTTGTTTCATTTTAGAAATGCTCTCTTCGACATGTTCTATCGTTTGCACAGAATCCCGAACGACGGGAGGATCATGTTTGGTGTAAAAAACACTACCATTATACAAGACGTTCTGTTCTTCCTGAGCTTTCTTGAGATTACAAGGATTGTTGTTACCAAGAGCCATTTTGTATTTCGTATGGTAAATTGGATTAGTTTGATTTGAAATCATTTTCATTGTTTGACTTGACTGACCCGACTTAACCACTAATTCTTCTAGATGTGCAATCTTGTGTTCTGACTCTACGATTTCTTCCAAAAGTTTATCTTCTTTCTTTGCAAAGTCCTTTTTCAACTCATCCCTTTCTTTTTCAAGATTGGTGTAAGTTGTTTCTTGTTTTGAAAGTTGGTTTGTTAATTCAGAAATTTCTTGTTTTAAAGAGTTAATGGTTTTTGTTGAACTTATTTCAAGATTAGTAAACTTGGTTTTCCATTCCCTATCTTTAACAAGTAACTTCTTATAACCAATTTCAAATTCTGACTCGCGTTCTTTGTGAATTTGAAAACTTTTTGCATTTTCCTTGTATCTCTCAAGCTCAGTGGTCAATTTCTCATTCGCGGCCTTAACATCGCGATTGACCTTTTTCACTTTCTCGATTTCAATACCACAATTATTTAATAATGATTCAAATAAAGCACGTGTTTTCGCATCATTCTCAGCATGCTGTAAAACGAAGCCTCCATTATGATTCACATCTGGAGTTGCTGAAGAAGTATTGCTACTACTTGGCGTGTCCAGGTATGTATCATAAATGGGTGCTTGCTTCTCAGAATGTTGTTCCTCATGAGGAGACATATCAAATATATCATTATTATGACATGTGTTGAAATTTGATACCTCAGATGGTGCACTGGTGTCATAAACAGGAAGTGTGTCAGAATCCATGTCATACTTAGCTTCCTGAAGATTCGCCATGAATATGCAGTTCGCATCGATATCCTCTCTGTCTTCCATTTCATCCATAAGAGCCATAAAATCATGTTCCTCTGCATTCAACTGAAACCCTGCCTTCTCTTTTTGTGCCAATAGTACTGCTTTCTGCAAATACTCTAGATCTTTCTTGTTCGGCTTAGTAGGACAGTTCCTTGCCATATGACCTACTCCTTGGCAGTTGAAACACTTTACCGGATTACCCTAATTCACATTTCCATAATTCCCAACAACTGGAGCTGCCACATTCCTATTCTGATTACCCATTACCTGATTACCAACATTCTGACCCCTCTGATTTCCAACATGCTGACCCATCTGATTCCCTGCATACTGACCATACTGATTCCCTGCATACTGACCTGCATTCTGCATATTCTGATTACCCATGTTAATTCCAGTAGCATATCCTTGCTGATTCCCATAAACTCCAACCATGTGGCCTCCATTGCCCATATTGAAACTCGGCTGAGCGATCTACCTGTTGCGAGTATTCGATGAAATCCTTTGGTTGTTGTTTGTTGGTGTAGAATAGCGTCCTTGGAAAGCTTTAGTCAGAAAAGCAAACGCTTGTGTCAAGGCTGCAGTAGCTTCATCATTGTCAGTGAATTCTGGTTCTTGGAAATGTGGGTATTGCTGTTGTGGAATAACATGTTGTTGCTGTGGGTAGAATTGTTGTTGGTAGATCGGTGTTGGTTGTTGAATGTAGGATGGTTGCAAGTAGTTGTGAGTGGAAGATGATGATGGTTGTTGTTGTGTGTTCA
Organism: Artemisia argyi; assembly: GCA_030686995.1. NCBI lineage: Eukaryota > Viridiplantae > Streptophyta > Magnoliopsida > Asterales > Asteraceae > Artemisia > Artemisia argyi. The sequence goes on from CM060705.1 coordinate 8,933,713, forward strand.
CTGGTATAGGTGTTGGTGTATCAGTCATTAATGCTAGAGGATCATGCTTTTTAGCAAGTAATTCAGCTCTTACTTCATTAGCTTCATCTTGATTTTGCTTCAAGAAGTCATACACTTGATCATAAGTCACTTCATGCAAATTCTTTGTCTGATAAACAATAGTGACATATCTTCCCCATTCTGGTTGTAACTCATTCAGAAAAATGGTGTTGTTAGCAATATTTGTCTGACTGAGGTTGTGTCTTGATAAATCATTCATGATCTTACAGAATCTGTGGTAGTACCACTCTATGGATTCACCAGGAATTGAAGTAAACTTGCGAAGTTCCTTAAGCAATTGTGTTTCCATTTCCTGTTTCTCGATGTCTGTCCCATACATTAACCTCTTGACTCTTTCCCAGACTGTATGAGCACTTACTTCACTGTCAACAGTAGCATAGATGGTTTCAGGTAAACCAAGAACGACGTAATGAAATGCCTGATCATCAGCTTCAATCTGTTTTCTGTCTTCCACAGTGTATTCAGTCTCATTCTGTTCTCTGTAGTATGGTTGTACTGGGGGGGTACCATTTGGATCACCAGGGTCTAGTACTTGTGATGGTTTGAAGAGTCCATCCACAATGGATTTGATGAGAAGACTTCCATTTGCTTTGCTCTTAAGATAACGCATCATACGACTAGCCCACTGTGAGTATCCACCCTTTGACAGCATGGGAGGTCGGTTTTCGGCACCGGCAGCATGAATATCTTGTTGTGTTGCCATGGATTGACTTCTAAGTGAAAACGTTGTTCTGAGGATCTTTTGAAAGATAACAAAGGTTGTTGTAGATTAGATGATTTGGTGAAGATGAAAAGCGATCTCGGTTGATTTTTTTGTGATTTCAAATTTTCCCTCCAAAAATTGAATACGAAAATTTTCTTTCTCAAAATTTGAAAATCTCAAAGAAATACAATTCTAAGGTTACCAGAAAAATTTGAGTTTTGAAAATTTTTCCGCCAAATTTTGCCGAAAATTTTTGAATTTTGGCCTAAAAATTTGAATTTCGGGCCAAAATTTTCAACGTTATACCAAAATTGAAATCTCGCGTAAAAATTGAACGTTTAGTCTCGTGTAAAAAATAAATTTTACTCAAAATTTCCAGCCAAAAAACTCTTTTTTTTTTTTTTTTTTTTTTTTTGTCTAACTCGATAAGGTTCTATAAATGTCTAACTCGATAACTTCAAGTTGGCTTCTAACTCGATAAGTCTTAATGGTTTCTAACTCGATAAGACATAATGGTTTCTAACTCGATAAGATATAATGAGGTGTCTGACTCGATAAGTCTTGAAGAATTGGGCAGAGTTTCCCCTAGAAAGTTGCCACACAGATCCTAACTCGATAAACGATTAGGTAAGAAAGGCTAACTCGCCAAAAATCCAAACTCGATAAAATTAGATTCCTAACTCGATATTATTTAATCCTAACTCGATAGTTTTTTAGATACCTAACTCGATAAGAAAGCACCAAACTCGATAAAAACTCACCCTAACTCGATAAAAACTGCCAAACAACCTAACTCGATAAAAACTTATATCCTAACTCGATAAAAATTGTACCTAACTCGATAAACAATCCAAACTCGATAATACCAAACACCAAACTCGATAGAACTGGTTCCAAACTCGAAAAACTACTTCTAACTCGAAAAGTTTTGGCGATGAACAGTAACTTCGAATCAAAATTCACTTTTAAACAATGTTTTTTTTTTCAACCAAATCAAACCTAAAACAACATATATTATCCCTAGGCGATTGATACCACTTGTAGGACCGTAGAACAACCTATTTCACATATGATTCAAGCTTAAACCTAGAGAGAAAGTAAGTAGAGAGAGAAAGTGGATGGGATCTCTAGTGTGTGGAATAATAACCTTGTTAACACTAAATGAATCACTAAGAGAACCAACCTCTCAAATGAGGTTTACAAGAGTATTTATACTTGAAGTCTAGGGCATCATCTATCTTATACATTATTACACTAATGGCCCTTAGACTTTTACAAAACATGAATAATACACATAAACTTCATCATAATGATATTCTAAAGCAACCTATAACTATACGTTAATGACCGACACTTTTTATAAATAAAAATACGATTCTAACAGGATGCAATTTTCGCAAACCACCGGGACCATTTATATAATTTGAAAGGGTAAAATGGTCATACTACTTAAAGAAAAACAAAAGTGTCAACATTAGTGTTCACAAGAATAATTTTTTTAGTTCAGTATTATGCAGTTTATGTCTTTGGAAATTAATATCGTAGCAACTACGTGACTGGTATGGTATGATGTTAAAAGTGTGCTCTTGCCAATACCAGCTCAACCAACAATTGAGACAACATGTTTATTGTTTGTTATAAAAACTTGCCTTTAGTTTTGATTGCTGAAAGCGTTATTCTTTGATACCTGCCTTCAGCATCTATTCTTCGTTGCACTGATAGCTTAAGATCAGTTCCTTGAGGTAGCTGCCTGGACATGCTACATGTATTTCGACCCATTTACATACGGGTCAGATTTCAACCCGTTCCCAAAATTACATCTTTTACCATTTGTGTGAGAGTGTTAACCACCGGTTATATTCCAAGATTGCCTTACCCTTATCATTGGTCTTCACCTTCTTTGTACATGATACAAACACAATAAATACTTTTTATCTAAGACAGGTAAACACAGATACAGATACAGCAGCCTTCCCTGCCAGTTTAAATTTTAATACACCAAGTGCTAGAGAAAATGCTCATAACTATCTCTTCCAAACTAAGATTTGATGATTGTTACTTCTGCAACCTTCCTACATGTAAGCTTTATCCTATCCAATCCTTTTTTTTTCCAATATGTCTTGTTACTTTGATACTCAGTTGAAGTACATACGTCGATTTGTCTCCTGTGGCCTCGGCCCTGTCCTCTCCGGATGCTTTAATGTTATCAGTACTTGAATAATCTGTAAAATGCTTATCAGTTCCTATATATAGTTACTTGATTGAAAACGGATAGAGTGTTAACAAGTACCAAATTAGTATGACTGACTCACAATGAGACAAAATAGAGACTCCTGCCCACAAACAAGTATACGCCTAAAGCATTACAACATATGGCCGTTAAGGAACTAATGCACCACCACTTTGGCTATGTTTCTGGAAGTAGAATAATCATGTACCACTAGACTTCCTATAAGAGTTTGGCTATACATATCAGTGCAATAATTTTCATGATAAAATTTCAACTTAAGTTCAAGAAATTTCAAGCAACGAGATTGATTCTGTAGTTGAATAAGTCTACCGGAAGTCTGGAAGTAATTAAGAGGAAGATTACTAGACAGTAGACTTTTTTAGGATGCGTACAAAACTAAGTTGTATACGTAGACAAATGTGGGTTCTTTCTAAAACGATTAAAGATTATTAAGGTCAATATAAAATTGATGATTGTTATTGCAACTGTTTTTATTTGTCTTTAACCGACAACGATTTTATAAAATTGAGATATCAATCAATAGGTACTGCATTACAAAAAAGAATTGCTACATCTTCCTAGTTTATATTTCTACACGTACTCCTACTTATAGGATGCTGACACATGACAGAATCGACAGTTTAAGTTTAGAAAAACAATAAGTGAAAAACATGTGTGTGGACCATTATACTATGAGAGAAATTGCATAAATCGTCCCTAAACTTTGGTCAGATTGCATGTTTCATCCTAACCATTTTGAAAGTGCAGAAATCGTCCCTGTAAGAAACCTTTGAGCAAATTTTCGTCCCTGGTTGGGACGAAAATTGCATAATTCAAAAGTGCTAAATTGCATGTTTCGTCCCAATCAGGGACAAAAATTTGCTCAAAGGTTTCCTACAGGGACGATTTCTGCACTTTCGAAATGGTTGGGACGAAACATGCAATCTGGCCAAAGTTTAAGGACGATTTATGCAATTAACTCCTATACTATTAAAGCTAAACAAATCTGTTAAATTTGTTATAAGCGACCTTTTTTCCGCTCTATAGATTATCCCAAGTCTGAATACTCTCTAATGTTCACATTTGTAGATCAGAATTCCGAAATGTAATTTACTTGGACCTATTTTATATGTCCAAACACTCTCATGTAATATATAAAAACTGAAGTATCAGTTTATCTAAAAGCGGGGGACTAGAAATGTAACTTTTGGATATTAAGTTGACTTTTGGATATCAAAATTTCCTAGAGGTGGAAATGAGCCTAAACGAGCCAAGCGTAAACGAGCTCGTGAAAAGCTCGAGATCGGATAGGTAAAAAGCTCAGACTTGCCGAGCCTAAACGAGCTCGAGCCCAAGTTGCAGCTCGTTTATTAATCGAGCTTGAGCCCGAGCTTTACATACAAAGCTCGTTTGGGCTCGCGAGCCTAAACGACATTATGATATTTTAAGTATTAAACATATATACGGGCCGACCTCGAGCTTATTAACGAGCTCAATAAAGATATATTATGAGCCGAGCTCGAGCTCGAGCAAAGCTTTAAATTTTCATGGTCAAATTGTATAAACGAGCCGAGCCCGAGCCTATATAACATACAACGAGCCGAGCTTGAGCTTAAAATTTAAGGCTCGAAACAAGCCGAGCTCGAGCCTTTTAAAACTTAAACGAGCCGAGCTCAAGCTCTGGCAGGCTCAAGCTCGGCTCGTTTCGTTTCCACCCCTCTATTTCCAATTATCAAAACACATGGAGACTTGATCTCATTCATGTCCTCTCCTTCTTAACCCATTGGAAAACCTGTAAGTCATCCATTTCTTTTACACTTTCATCACAAAAAGGCATTAATTTATATTACAGGTCTACGTAAGTAAAACTTGGTTCACCAGGAGGAAAGGTGAAAACCAGACCGGAAGCACTTGAGATGTGGGTGTGCAGGTGTGCGAGCACGCATTTTGTGTATAATGCTATCAACCCTGTTCGTAACAAGTCCAACGAAGCACATAACACTTTCTCATGATAATATTCCAAGACAAGCCAATCCATAGTTAGTAGAACACACAATGAATATCGAATTTGACTACGCGTAATTCTACCATACCTCTTGGCATATAACTGCTTATGTAACTAGTTTATTACCAATAAAAATGTTTACACTTTAGCATACATTATTTTTACAATAAGCATCTAACAATCAAAACTAGATATTTATAGTAATCGCAATCCAATATTAGAATTTCTAGTCAAAAAATACCAAAGAAATATCGTAAAGTTCTCATGCAATGGAATCAAAGACAAGCAAGTGATACAAACAAAAACTATCAAGCCGGTAGAAGACAAAAATAACACCACCAAACTCCAAGCTAAAATGCCCATTTATCAGTTTCATTTTTCCCCGTTTGATTTTCTGACGACACCTTAAAGGGTCCGCTTGACCCAAAGGGAAGTCATCAAATGAGTATGTATGACCATGGTCAAAACCTGCATTGCTACTCATTGAATCAAACCTTGCGAAACTACGGTCTTGTACCGTGCTGCTCATTCAGTCGAATCTTGAGAAGTTTTTATCCGGTGTGGAGCTGCTCATGGAATCAAATCTCGAGAAGGTTTCTTGTTTGAGGTTTATATTTTTCAAATTATGACATGCATACAAAACAGTTTGCAACTGATACAAAACCAGTTTTAGATTGGTTCAGTTTCCAGGTCCACTCTAGAGTAGTACGTCGAAATGTACTGTATTAATTTTCATGCAATGATATAATTGAAAAAAAGATATGAACTCACCTTAGCTGTGTCACTATTGAATCCCCACACCGAATCTACATCATCATTGTTGTCAAAAGTACCCCAACAATTGAAGAAGATCGAACTCAATTTTTATATACACGTTTTGTTGTATTTAGACAATGAAAGAGCAGACCACAAACTGAATCCAATTGGTACCTTTCTGTGTCAGCATCAAAGCTCTTTCCGTAATGTATAAATGAATCCTCCTTGGTTAGACTTTCAAATAATTTTTGCCCCGTGGGAGCCGAGTTTCTGCCTGAAAGAGCAGGCACCGTAGCATCAAATGAGAAAACTTCGTCTTCGAATTTATCCCAATCCTCGTCCCACACTGCAGATATCTCTGGAACTCCAGGTTGCCAACCTTGACAATCAAAATAGGTGAACCATAACGCAATATCAATCATTCTATTATAATATTATACAGATACAGTGACGTTATTGCTCATGACTCATGAGATAAAAGATGATACCCTTTGGAAGCTCAATAACTGCAGTTGACTTGGCATCAATTCCATGTTGCAACGTTCAGTTAAAGCCTTAAGTAGTTCCTCGAGATCGGATTGGATACGATCAGCACGAACCTGGGTCAGCCGAAAAAAAATGACGGGTCAGTCAAGCCATCCTTAAAACTTACTAAAATCTGTTACTTGGGATCATATGAACTTACTTGAAGGATACCATCAGCGCTGCCACCCTGATCCATTTTCAGAAGTGCCTGATTCAACTCCATCTTCCTCTCCTAAAAGTCAACAGAAAAATCAATTCAATTAACAAAAAATGGGATTATACTCCAAGTTACAATTCATGTGCTTCAGCTCCCAGCTGCCCTTATTCTTACCACCAAAAAAAAAATGATAAAAAAAATAAAAAAAAAAAAAAGAAAAAAAAAAACACCAATCACAAAAAAAAAAAGATATAATGTGCACTAAGCTGCCAGTCCAGTAGAAAGTGATAATGCAATGCTATTTCTCAAGCCATTTAACATTTTTGAGTACTTGGGGAGATTTTAGCGCATTTATGTGGAAACAGTACAGCTTGTAACGGGTGGGTCAAACTCATAAAAATCACTTGATATATAGGAAGATAATATAAAGACAATCAACATCATGTCTGCACTGGAGTCGGAATTCAACCCTGGTCACACGTCTAAACGTAGGGTTATGGTTCAAGTCTGGTTTCGGATATGGATCCTGGTCAGACCTAGTAACAGGTTTCCCCACGTGCTTTTGCTGTTACGTGCATATATGTAATCCTTAACATTGGGTATTTCACAGGCATTGTGAAGTGCAAAACATAACCTAAGTGTACTTATTGATGCTTAAATGAGTCAAAATTGTCACATTTGCAGCAGATATCTATGTAGTTTTCTCTACTTTGTTGCAGAATGAACTGATTCTGAACCAGTACAAAAACATTTTTCTCGGACCACCAATCGGAATAGTTTTAAACATAAAAAACCAGAAAATTGCTTTTGAAACTCCCATCGTTTGCTTCATGAATCCAATCGAATTAACAAAAATTCCATAAAAAAATCTTTGAAACTTAATTATAATATTTCACAAAGTTTAAAAGTACGGAAACGAGTTTCGAGGCGTTTTCCCTCCGCCTCAAGAGGCGTAAGCCTCGAGGCGGACCGAGGCGTAAGGTCGAGGCGGAATTAAAAAAAATATAGAAATTATATATATATAAGTTTTAATAAGTATTTATATATTTTATATACATACTTTATAAACTTTTATATATAAGTTTACTTTTATATATAAGTTTAAGACTTAAATGTAAACTATTAAAGATAGAGGGGGTCAAATGTTTAAATACACAAACTTATTTTAAACTTTTTGAGACTAAATGTAAAATAGTGAAAGATAGAGGGGTTAAATGTTAAAAAGTCTAAACTTATTAAAACCATAAAAGAGTAAAACAAAGTTCCAGCCGTTATATCTTTCTTCCCTCTTTCCTCTCTTCCTCCTTGGGTTTCTGGCAGATGTTGCACCGCCGCCGCCGGAATTCGTCGCCGGAAATCACGAATCCGGCGCTATATGGGGTTAAAAACCCTAAAAGTAAATCGATTCAAGGTACAAAATCAATACTATTGACTGATTTGGCTCAAAAAAAAGAAAATCCGCCTCGGCCCTGAGGCGCCGCCTCATACGCTTCACCACCGCCTCAGGTACATATGCGTTTTATGGCCGTTTCGCCTCGAGGCGCCGCCTCAGACCGTTTTTTTAAACCATGATATTTCAGTTTAAACAAAAACTTACAATTAACTTACAAATGCACAACAGCCATTGATTTCATCATGCACGAAGACACGTCCATTTCACGAGCCACCTGGTTCTTCGATGCGTGAACCCACTTCATCTTCGGGTTCGAGATATCACACATTGTCAAAAACTCCATCACCTGTCCGAATATCTTAAACATTTCTATCCCAAAAATCAGGTTCTTATCAGCTACAAATAGCGAATTCCAGTCCATGTGTGCATCAGGATGCACCGAAACTTCATTCCAAGTTAGGTAAACGAGATCAAGCTCCCACAACTTCCGAACTGCTTTGTTTCTCCTTCCAATTTCACCATCTCCTTCACACCATGAAACCGACACCAGATACAACCGTTGATCATCACAGGACACTAGCCTTGGGGTGTACTCGTGGACCCTTGGTGGGTGTGGAGTCGTTTGGACTTGAGTCCAGAGACCATGTCCAATGTCATACGCTGCGAGCTTATCAGTCTCGGAATACACGTAAAAGACCCCGTCACAAACAACTCCCGAGCAAACAACCCCAAAATCAACTGGTAGCCGTTGAATTTCCGTCCATTTGTTTGACGAAGAATCAAAAATCTCACACGAATTTAAAGCCTCATCCCATGAACCAATCCCCACTACCGCTATTATAAAGAACCGTCCTCGGTCTTTCACACTACTCGTGTGCTTGGTTTTTTCGTTTCTTGATGTACGTCTAACCGAAATCCTGTGAGGATCCCCGTAAACATCCGATACTCCACCAATCCGCGTCCGTGTCCGGAGTTGACTTTTGATGGTCAAACGATCAGAGTTGGCTTCAAAAACCCCTAGAACGGACTTTGACCTTGCGTGTTTCATTGATGCAACCTTGTTCCACGATTTTGTCATAGGGCTAAAAACCAACACTCCTCTGTGTGTCTTTCGGTCCATTCTTCCGGAGCTCGAACAACCTCCGACAATGAAAATGTTATCATGGACAGTGGCAACTGAGAACAGAAACCGATTCTTAAGAATTTCTGCCTCAACTTTATGCCATTTGTTGAAAGAAACGTCAAAAGCATATATCTCACGAGAGCTAAGACCATTTGTAACAGTACCGAAAAGGAACAACCATGGACTCGGGTAATACCCTTCTCGTCTCATCTGCATAAAACGAGGTGGCGTAGTCAAAGATCTCCATTTCTTGCAAACGAGCCGAGTGTTCATTAAGCTCGTCAATGGAAGTCTCATGAAACACAACTCGAGAATATCATCAGGAAGAAACACATGCATTGTGTTGTTTCCGTGTGACTCTTCAATTTCAAAACTCTTTTTCCGATTATTTATCTTCCACAATCTATCCACTCCATATGAGAAACAATCCACACCCGTGTCGTCAGTCCCACACACGGGTTTGTAACCTTTACCCACAACTTCACCGAACTCGTCACTTGTTGCAGCTCCAACCTTGCACCCTCCGCCCCTAGTATACAAACTCAGACACCTTAATGAAATGACTCCCGTGTCATCATCATCAATATCATCATCCATCACACTTCCATGGTAGTCGTTTTTCAACTCTTGGCTAATGCTTCTAACTAGATGTTTCGACACATTGGAAGCCTCATGTTCTTTTTGTGATGTTTCACCCCTAAGTTGTTCATGTATCATCTTGCATTCTAAGCCTGGTCATACAAACATTACAAATTAGAATATGATTGCAAAACAAAATCAAGTGCACAGGTTTCAGTTGAACAATCAGGATTCAGGGAAATGCTAAGAGATTGAAACTAGACTAGCACAAAAACATGGTTCAAATGACTAATTTCAAACTTTTAAACTTGCATGGTTCAATATGAATTTGACACAGAATTTTCCACATGTTTGCATACAACACATACTGCAGATATGATTTTCAGCGCAAAGAGATATTTGTACATCTTAAACACGGAAGTATAGGGTTGAAGTTCTGAAATCAATGTGGAATCAAACATTGGGATATCTACATAGAACTCAAAACCAGTGAGCTTGAATTTTAAAGTCAAAAGGTAGATGGTTGATTGGTTGAGTAGCAGGACATCCAGTTCTGACTTTTCATAGTCAAAAAGACCAGTCTTGGACACTGAATCTAACATGGTGTTGTTACTTATCTGATCATATAAGGTTAGTTGCATTGAAGCATGCACTGCATGATCTCAGTCGACACTTTTCCAGGTTTGAAAGTAGTTTACATTTAACTCTGAAAAAAAGTGGACTCTCACTTTAAAAGGTTTAAAAGGATATTTAACTGTATATTTAAGTTGATAATCAAGTTTTAGTGTTTGGTAATAGAAAAATGTGTCTGCAGATCAGCACAGCACAGCCCAGCCTGTTTTTACATGTTACCAGGCATGTCCACCACACCTATTCTGCCACCTCTAGTCTAAGCAGTGTCAGAGCTTATTTGGCTTGCATAAAGAATGATAGGCTCAACTTCAACTCATGGCCTGGCAAGATTTGAAACTTAAGTTCAGACTTCAGACCTTACACTAGTCAAAAAGATCGCTCTGTGGCTTGTTTTCTATGACTTGTATAAGTTTGAGAAACCATAAAATCTGTGAAGGGGGTACAATTACAAATACATTACAGCTTACTTCTAGGTGTCAAAAGTTAGTTACTGTGTACTAAGGGCGTGTTTGGGTGCGTGTTTTGCAAAAGTGATTATCTCATATCTAGTGTTTGTATACCTACTTCTTTTACATCCAAACACCATCTATAAAACACATAAGTAGTTGATCATCTGATATTGAAACGCAGATCCAAACATGAACCACCCCCCAATTTCTAATCACCTATAATACGAAACTGGTAACTACATCTATCACGAGGGACTGCAACTTAACACACCTTCCTTGATTTCTAGAATATTCATATCTTCTACATATTTAAAAATTCCTCATTTTGAAGGACAACAAATAACCAACAACTTTATGTTATAAACACTATACGGACAAACCAAGTACACTTTATTTATATTGTACAATTCAGTACATAAAAACAGCACAAACAACAATCAAAGTCTAGAAGTCAAGTACCCATATATTCAAATTTACATAAATCCATTAAAATGCATAGACCCTAGTCCCAAAACAGTCCAAACTCGAAGTCAATAACAATTATCTAGAAATACATTTAACAACCCACTATTAAACCAGATACATTTTCAGATCAACAATCTAAAGTCAATATTTGACCCAATCAAAAAAGGAACACAAAAAATAACACAAACATATGAATAAACAATCTAAAGTCAATATTTGTACCCTATCAAATATTAGTTACGAAAAAGAAAAAGAAATAAACATATGAATGTACTAAGTACAGAAGAGTAAAGAAAACTAACCTCATGAAGTTTATATTCAAGATTCTTGATTTGAACCCAAGAATCAACCCAGATATTAGATCCAACAAAAAGGGTATATATGATTATTTATTAAAAATGGGTCATTTTAGTGAAGTTTGAAAAGCAGAACATTTTTCAAGAAGAAGAGAGAGAGAAGTGACGGATCTCTTTATTTTGAAGTGAACTCATGATATCTCTTTCTTTAGTTCAGAAAAGTGGAAAAGAGATATGTGTCCTCTTTTTTTGTTTTATTTACCTAGACTAGAAAATTATGGGATTGTCTAATTAGTGCCTTTACGGCACTGATTAAGAAGAGAGAGAACCCATAAAATAGTACTGAAAAAATATACTTATTTTTTATTGAAAAGGTGTGGGTCTCTAAGTATTTAAAATATATTTTGATACTATTTTGTGGGTCCTCCGTCTTCTTAACTAATGCCACTAGTTAGACAATCCCGAAAATTATATTTCGTACTTTTTTATAACTTGATGAAAGTTGTCCTGTTGTCCATGATAGGTCCCAAAAATAATTAAGTAGGGTAAATTGAATGGTAAAAAAAAGTATTTGTTAATCTTTATCTTTGTAAAATTAATAAAATTAAAACCAAACATTTTAGTAAGAGTAAACTGAAAAAAAAAAAAAAAAAAAAAAAAAAAAAAAAAAAAGCGTCCTCATGTGTTATATCCAAATTGTAAAGCGCAGTTTCTGCCTTTTAAAAAGTGTATGTCAGAAAGTATCTATAAAAAATGTATGATCAAAGTGAAATGTTGAATTGTTAAATGTTGAAAATTAGTCAAAAGTGAGAAAAATTTATAGTATAATTAATACTCTTATTAAAACACTAATTTACTTAAAACTATAGTGATTTATTCATATTGTACAACCACCTAAAAGCATATATACCAAATTAAATATAAATAATTAAAACATCCATTACTAAAAAGTACAATAAAATTTTCATAATATACAATTTAAACAAGCTACCACATAATCCATAATATAAAATAATTAAGCACACTAATTAATATTATTTTTAAAACACGCTAAAATGAAAAGTACATATTATTATACATATTATATAAATTAATAAAACACGCAAAAGACTTGAAACATTAATGGCAATAAATGATAACTTGATGCATTTATTATATCCTTTCAAGTAAGAAGCTTTTGCACAAACCCCTTGATATCTACCAAGTCTTTGTTTCAAAGTCTTTTAAAAAGTCATTCATCCAATGCTAAAAACTTTATGAAAAGCTTTTTTCAAATAGTAAAAAGCTGTTTGTTAAATGGCACATTGCAGATGCTCTAACAAGTTGATGGTACATATAGTTTTGAAAACCGGACCGGACCAACGGGTTCAACCGGGAACCGGTGTCGCCCACCGGTTCGGCTAACCAATAAAAGCCACTCAAAAACAAACCAGAGATGACCCGTTGAAACTAGAGGTGCAAAAAAATCGGTTTTTTCGGTTTTCGGTTTTTTAATAACCAGTTATAAAAAAACCGGTTTTTCGAATAACCAGTTTCGGTTCGGTTTCGGTTTTTCAGAATCGGTTTTCTTCGGTTATAAATGTTCGGAATCAGTTTTTTTCGGTTATAAATTTTCGGAATCGGTTTTTTTCGGTTTTTTATTGGTTCGCTTTTTTCGGTTAAAAATGTTCGGATTCGGATCCTTCCTTTTATTTATAATTCCCACCCTCAATCCTAACATTTTCATTTTAACCCTTCCCATTTAAATATATAAACCATTTATTTTATTAAAAATTCATTTCACCCACTAATAAACACACACCACTCTCTCTCTCTAAAATTCTCTTCTCCCCCTTCTCTCTAAAATCCGGCCGACCACCGGCCGCCGCCGTCTTCTCCGGCGAGATTCCGGCTACTTTTATTTTATTACACCAAAAGATAGATCGGGACGTGCTCGTTCCGGAAGTACAAACCGATTTAATCAAAACCACCCCGAACCCCTCCAAACACCACTAGCCGCCGCCCCTTGCACCACCATCAACACCACCACGAGCCACCACCTCCCTCCTCCTCTTTTTCTTTTTCTTTTCTTGCTCGGTAAAACATCCAAACGCACCCTATTTGTTATAAAATTGTTACATTTTTATTTATTTTATTTATATATACCGAAAATATATATTTTATAAGGGTGTATATATATAAAATAAATAAATAAATAAAAAATAAATATAACCGGTTAAAACCGGTTATTTTTAAAAACCGGTTAAAACCGGGTATATAACCGGTAAAAAACCGGTCAGAGGGAAAAAACTATAACCGGTCTAACCGGTTCGGTTAAAAAAACCGGACCGGTTTTAATATAACCGGTTAAAAAAAACCCGGGTTCGGTTAAACCACCGGTTAAAAAAAAAACCGGTTACAAACTTGCACCTCTAGTTGAAACCGATACAAACTGGTAAATCATGGCTCATCGAAATCTATTTCTCCGGTTAATCGTCATAGGGTACCCGCGTATACTATATATAAAGGAAAAAACAAAAGTGAAAAGTAAAAACTTGAAACTAAAAATAGAAATGTTGAAAACATATATTTCAAAAGGAAACTATTAATACACATCGAAAACCAGGTTGACCCGGGTAGGGGTGAGCAAATGGACCGAGAACCGAACCGAATTTTAGACCCGCGGTTCGATTCTCGGTTCTTCAATATTACGAATTTCGGTTCTCAGTTCGGAACCGCGGGTATCGATTCCGGAACCGAAGAACCGACCAATCAGTTATAAATTCAAGTGGTCCTTGCTCATTGACATGTCCATGTTCATGCACCCGTATAGTATGGCTGAAATATAAGGCCTACAATCCTAGATTCATTATAACTGTTACCTTTCTATTAAGTTGTACTCTTGTAACCCATAAAATGCAACATGACTCTAAGTTAATTGCTATACAGACTTCATGATGGAGAAATTAACATTTGCACACACTCCTAATGTATAATAAACATAAATCCTACCCTAGTTATATTCAATGTTTTAAAAACTGGGTTTTTAATCGACCCGGTCAAGTCATCGGGCACCGGTTCGACCGTCGGGTCAACCCGGTTTTCCATTTAAATATTTTTTTATTTTTTTGACCGGGGTCAACCGGTTCGACCGGCGGGTCAACTCGGTTTTTATAAAAAAAAAAATTTGAAAAAAACCAAACACGGTTGGGTTTCAAGACCCGGGTCACTCAAAACCCGGCGGGTCTAACCGGTTAACCCGGTTTTAGAAACCCGGGTTTTTTGACCCGTTTTTGTGGCCGGGCACCGGTCCGACCGGTTGAACCGGCCGGGTCGACCCGGTTTTGAAAACATTGGTTATATTATCTGAAATCACATTACATTTCCATGCCTCAAGGATTATATATCAACTGCAAGCCACACGATTGAAAAGTCAGATACTAGGTAGTATTAAATATGCAACTAAGTTTCAAATATACATGCTAATTTAGGCATGCTCGATCACTTTTTATGCCTAAACTTACTTAGGGCCCGCTTCGTTCAAAGTGAGGAAAGGGAAAGGGAATGCAATGGAATGAGTGAGGTGGGTAATCGATCCCTTAACACCTCCCCCCTAATTTATTCTATAATGGTTGATTACCTACTACGGGGTAATCAATCCCTTTGCACTCACTATCCAACCACAAAATAATGAGTGAGGTGGACCTTTTTGAATACCTTACCCATTCCCCAACCCCCCCCCCCCCCAAGCACCCCCAGGGGCGCTTGGCCAGGTGTGGCACGTGCCACACCTGAAAAATCCCGGCGAGCTGTGAAGTTTTATTTTTAAAAAAAATAGTTTTTTAGATTTTCCACTTCTAATAATATAGATATACTGGCCTTTTCATTGATGAATAGAACTAAAATACGTAAAATGAGTAGACCATAAAACTTTTTTCGGCGATGGTTAAATTTGAGATGAAGAAGAAACATCTAATTAGTTGGGACTTGGGCAAATTGGGTGGGCCAAGAAACATATTTATTTAATACTCCAATAAGAAAGAAAATAGTGTCTATATGCATTTCTTTCAAAAGAAAGTTTAATAAAAAACGTGAATATATACAATAAATAAAGTATATAGAAGTATGAAATAACTAGTGTCTTATTATTTTGTTAGACTGATGCTAGTGGTAACAACATTTTCACAAAAATAACCCCGTTATGTCAGTGCCAACTTAGCTTTCTTTATCCACAACTCCACCACAACCATAATTAGTTAGTGGGGAACACAAAGCAACCCCGCCCATTTACTCCCAATGTTCTAAAAAATATGAATAATAGTTGCAATTCTTTCGGTTGGTGAGGCAACCACTTTTTGGCAAAAGTTGCAAACCAACGTGTCGCTTAAAGCATTGCTAGGGGAGAAGGTGCGTTGCTTTGTGGGGTGGTGGTTGCCAAGCAACGCCCACTAGTATCAATCTACTCGTAAAAACTTATTGAAATTAAATTCTCTATGACGTAATACGAGATTACACTAAAGTGATTATTTGATTTCAAGATGTTCAAAGTTAATTCCGTTTATGAACTTACATTGTGATATTCAAACTGAGCAATCTAGCATTGATTATAAGGAACAATTAAGTATCGCGAGCCACACATTTTTTTGGTGTGCTACATGCGATTGAAAATCCTGGATCCGCCACTGAGCACCCCCCTTAGATTTTTTAAGCATGAAAATAAATTTGGGCCTAAACTTACTTCGTATACAACTAGTTTATATGTTAAAGTGAAATATTTTAGGCTTGCTCGATCAATAATGTTCTAAGCTATATAGTATTTATTAAGCATGAAAATAAGTTTCATGAAAATAAATTTAGGCTTGCTCGATCAACTATATAATAAAAAAAAAATTGAAAAAGGTAGATAGCTTTGATCAACTTGCACTAAAGGAAATATCAAATATCTAGGCTTAAGAAAAAACTCGGTTCCAATCGGTTAGACCCGCAAGGAACCGAACTGGAACCGAGAACCGAACCGGAACCGAGACATGTTACTCGGTCGGGTTCTCGATCCCTTGGCTATCCATTTTTCGGTTCTAGGTTCTCGTGGTTTCGGTTCGGTTTCGTGTTAGTGATGAGGCGAAAAATGAACCGTGTTTAGGGGGTCATTTAAGCCCGGAATTGAATTTATTTGATCAAATATTGCCCTAAATCGTTCCTTTTGTGATTTTAGGTACTTTGGGAGTGAATTCTGGAAAAGGAAGCATTTTGGACGTTTTTGGAGCATAAAAGTGAAGAAAACGGCAAAGACTTAATTTTCCATGCTGGAACAGTACCTGACGGCGTCAAGAAGAAAAATATGACGGCGTCAAGAGCAAAATCCATGACGACCGAGTGAAAACCTGAAGGCGTCAGAAGAAGGGCGTCAAGAGTAAAATTTGGTGACGGCCTGAAGAAAGATTACACGTGACGGCGTCAAACCCAGATCTAGGCAGTCCGAGAACTTTATTGGCGGCGAGATGACGGCGTCAGAAATTTACTCTTGACGTCGTCACCTCACAAAATCTATAAATACTTTTATATTTTTCATTCATGAAGGAGGGAACTTGTGTGGAGAATACTAGGGTCGAACCTAATAAACCCTAGGTCGTTTGTAACAGTATTTTCAAGGGTTTTCACACCTTGAAACCTTTCATGTTCAATTGAGATAAGTCTCCTTTCAATTCATTCAATATGTCTATGTGTTGTTTGAATATATCTTATGCTTGTCTTAATTTTAACATGTTAGGCTAGATCTTTTATGTGTTTGCTTAGATGTAATGAAACCTAGATGTTGATTATATGTTGATTGCTTGTTTATAATTGTAATGGATGAATGATTTCAATGTTAGGCTTAAGAAAACTGGCAGATCTCCATTGTGTAACATGCTTGAACGTCTTAAGAAACATGAACCGATGTGTACTAGGTTTTATTGGTTGTATTTAATGCATGAGCGAATTCTAGTGATCCCATGTTAGGAGCTTCTTAGCCGGCTCAACATAGGAGTGAGGTAGGAGCTTATAGGATTGGGGAAGTAAGTACGCCACCCCATGAATGGTATTAAGGAATACAACCCGTCATCCATGCAACTATAACAAGTAATTAACCTGTAAAAGATATCTAGGGAGTAGTGAAATCTAAGTAAACACAATTCTCCCATATATTGTTCACTCCACATTAGCTTAATTTAGTTTATTTTCATTTCTGTTATTTTATTTTGATTGCATCTTAGTTATTGGGTTAGTTGATTAGCAACTAATTCCGCCTATCCTTCCAATACCCGAGATTTTTACTTGTTTTCATAAAATATAAAAATACAAAAAGAATCATCCCTCACCTCTAGACCTAGTTCTTAGGTTTTCTAATCCTAGCGACACTATTCCTGAGTTGAACGATCAATCTCCCGGTACTTGTCATTATACTATACTACGTCGATCAGGTACACTGCCTGGTGGGGGTTGTAAGCTTCTCGAGATCCCTTGAGAGGTAAAACCTGGTGCAATTCCCACGCACATCAAGTTTTTGGCGCCGCAGCCCGGGGAATAGTTATTATCTAGGTTAGGATTTCTTTTTATTAGGTCTACTTGCTAGATTCCTTTCTAGTAAGATTTTATTTTTATTTTTAGGTTCTCTTTAGTCTATCTTATTTCTTCGTGCCTTTGTTAGTAAATTAAATTCCATTGACTATTCCGTTAGCCATTATGGAGAACGCGAATCCACCAAGTCCAACACTAGAGTTTTACTAAAAAAAGTATAATTACACTAGTTTGGACATATCAAGATGGAGGAATGAAATGAGGAGGACAGGATCTTATATTGATTTTATTGAGTACCTTGAGAAAAGAGGCCAAGTGCATAAGACTTTTAAAGAATTCACCTTAGGAGCTCCATCAATCCCTTAAAATGCCTCACTTAGTGAAACCTATGCACCATATGAGCCTTCACCTAGGATAGTTTCGTATGAGCCACCTAGCTGCATGTCATGGTTAGGCCCTACCATAATACAGGATGAACACATAGGTGATCTTGATGTGATGGAGGATGTAGCCGAACATGATCACATTGATCAAAAAGACCTAGGTTTTATGATCGATGATGATGAATCTCAAGAAACAGATGATGAATCTTTTGGGCAATTTGTATATAGTAGTCATAATATTTAGGATGATCCTTATGATTCGGATATAGAAGTTGAGATGCCTAGAAAAGCACTTGAGACACTTGGGAAAATGTTAGGGTTGGATTATAATAAAACACATGTTGAGGATATAGGTGGTCTTGACACAAGGAACGATGAAGTAAGTAACATAAGCCCGCTAAATACCCCACAAGTCCTACCATCATTTGAGGCATACACACCGCCCGTGACTTATTCGGATGAAGTAGAAAAGACTTTAGGAATCCCAATTGAGGTTGAACCTTTGAACCAAACACAACTAGAGGATATAGGTTTGAATACTTATAATGATAACCTTACTCTTAGTTCTAGGGAAGTTCCTAGTTTTGATGAACCGGAGCCTCAACCAAAACCGTTACCTAATCTTCCATCCTTGGATGAAAATTTAGGAATTGAAATAGGTTCCGATCCACCCATCAAACCATATAGTCTGGGTAGTCTTAGGATAAAGGTAGTGGAGTCTAAGCCTTGTAGAAAGGAAGCCAATATAGGAGTGGAAAATGACCTTACATGCTTACATCACCCATTTATGATTGATCACAAGAAACATTATGGGTTTAAACCGGGTTTATTAGGTCAAGATGGATCCCCAACTAGTAGTCTTTTGAAGTTGATAGAAAATGATCCCTTTCTAGGAGAAAATCTTAATCCACCTATTAACCCGATTGAATTAGGTAAGGTTATGATGATAGGAGCACACCCTTTTGAGCATATAATTCATCCACCACTCTTTCCTCATGAGGCATATTTCCACCTTAAGGGTGTGTATCGCTACTTCCACCCGCACTTAATCCTAAGTGTAGGGAAAACCTCCCCTATTTCCGTTAAATAAGGGTAGACTCAGGCTCGCGACTCGAACAAAAACAAGTGCTTATTGGGAGGCAACCCAAGCTTTATTTATTTATTTGTGTGATTTTTATTTTGTTTGATTGTTATTTATTTCCGTATGCATGCTTTATTTTTATTGTTGGTAGATCATGTTTCAAACTAAAATGGTGAAAATACTTTATTTTGTTGTTTGGCTTAGTCTTAACTTCATCCAAAGGTATTTCGCAAAAGATAAGTGTAAGGGGAAACCCCAAATATGTTTTTAAGAAACAAACTTGATCATGATTCTCCACAATATTAAATGAACATGTATATTCGTATTTGTTAGAGTCAAATGCTTGTATCGAGTCATAATGATGTTTTGCAGGTTTTTCGAGGAAGTAGGACAAGGTTTTTTCCAGAAATTTTCTGGAAACTTAACATAAGAATTTCTGCAGGTCACTTCTGACGGCGTCAGGAAGAAATTCCTGACGGCGTCACGTGTAAAAATCTGGAAATTTTACCAGTTTTGTTTTTCTAACGGAGTCTTAAAGTTTTTGTTGAATCTTTAGTTTTATAATCTCCAGGAAATCTGTAAACATCATTCCACAAGCATTATATCTTACTTTGTTTTCTAGGATTAGTTAGCATATATAGATTGCCGCCGATTTTACGCGAGGTTGCCTTGTTTGTTTTCTCAGGTTTAACAGGTTATATATGACAAGAAGATGATTTATATTCTGGAAGGGAAGCTTTGATTGTTCATTCTCTTGGAGGAAGATCTAACCTTGTTACCATACTATCCATACCGAGCGAATCAGGGGAGTATTTAATTTCATTCTTTTACCTATTTTACTTTTACAATTCTTTAATTGAACATTGGGGACAATGTTCATCCTAAGTGTAAGGGGAGGGTAAAATGATGATACCTTATAGTATACACTTGTGCTTGAGTTTGTTTGTTTGATGGTAGATGTGTAATAAAACTATGAGAAATACTTGTTAGTGTAATTTTAGCGCCAAATTTAAATTTTTTTACAACATTTAGGAGTGAAACTTTAGCCATAGCAAGCGTCTCATGGATAGGAGATTGTATGACTAGCACAAAACCGTACCACTTAAAAAAATTTCCACCAAAATATGTGAGGTCCGCCTTTAGATTTGATAGGAAAAGCATTTATTATTAGTGCTTATGTGTGTACCGGTAGCATTTAGATTCTAGAACTTGCGTTAGTGATGCATCCCGAAACCGCTAGTGAGTCTACATTCGTGTAGTAGGATTTACTACATGATAAGAGGCATTAGGATCACCCTTGTGTTAAACCCGTATCATAATTACTTGACCATTTAAGTCATGTTACTTGGTTAGTTAAGTCAATTAATTTTTCCCACACCCTTAGCGTTGTACTCATTTTTAGTACATGAAACCCCTAGTACACCCCTCCGAGCCTATCTTTTCGTTTCTACCTTTAAGCATCTTACTTAAAGGAAGAATTTGTTACACCCCACTTAAATGTACAACCAAATTGCCTTAGCCTTCCGTGTATGCACTCATCTTTAGTGCATTATTGTTATTTATTTAAACCCTTAAGTTAATTATCTAATTGATTACATGGTTGCTAAGTCGAGTCATATCCTTGTACATATTGTTTTGGGACGATTGGGACTCATGGGTAAAGTACTAGTGTTATGGAGTAATGGGGATGAACATCATATTATTACCCCCATATGTGCATTAATCTTAAAGGTACTTCAAGTGTTTTGATTTTCTTAATTCGAGTCATTAGATTAGTTTATTGTAAAGTATGTAAAAATTCAAGTGTAAGGGGAATGTTCATTCCCTATGATGTATTATTTTGGATGGTAGGGTAAGAGTGTATGCAAAACCCTATGATGTATTATTTTGGATGGTAGGGTAAGAGTGTATGCAAAAAAAAAAAAAAAAAAAAAAAAAAAAAAAAAAAGGAGAGAGAAAAACATACGGACTACCATCCCGTTTCATTCTATGTTTATTTTATGTTTTTGTTATTTTTCATTTATTAGCTTAAGTCGAGTCTAGTCTTGGCTTAGCAACGCCATATTATACATGTAATTAACCAAGATGATTAGCTCGCCACCAGTAAAGATTGCCTATATCCAACAAAACCGTGTATTCTATATCCCTACACCTAACGTTACAACCCTTTAAAAGACCTCTTTGATAGTTTATCCTAGGTGTTTACGCCATGTGGTGGAGGTTTGATCCATTCCCAAGCCTATGGTAATCAATTTTGCTATGACAGGTAGTGAGAGATGTTTTCCATTTCCATTTTGTGATATAAACTTTATTACACACGAGAGATGTGAGTATCTAAACACTATTTGTGAGGTGCTAGTGTATGACCTCCGTGCTTGTCTTTGGTCTTTTGTAGACGATTATTTGTTGTAATTACTTTTATATTAGTGTTAAATGACCCCTAACTTGTATTTTGATTAGAATAAAAGCGCATTTGCTTGAGGACAAGCAAATCTCAAGTGTAAGGGTATATGATGAGGCGAAAAATGAACCGTTTTTAGGGGGTCATTTAAGCCCGGAATTGAATTTATTTTATCAAATATTGCCCTAAATCGTTCCTTTTGTGATTTTAGGTACTTTGGGAGTGAATTCTGGAAAAGGAAGCATTTTGGACTTTTTTGGAGCATAAAAGTGAAGAAAACGGCAAAGACTTAATTTTCTATGCTGGGAACAGTACCTGACGGCGTCAAGAAGAAAAATATGACGGCGTCATGAGCAAAATCCATGACGACCCAGTGAAAACTTGAAGGCGTCAGAAGAAGGGCGTCAAGAGTAAAATTTGGTGACGGCCTGAAGAAGGATTACTAGTGACGGCGTCAAACCCAGATCTAGGCAGTCCGAGAACTTTATTGGCGGCGAGATGAAGGCGTCAGAAATTTACTCTTGACGCCGTCACCTCACAAAATCTATAAATGCTTTTCTATTTTTCATTCATGAAGGAGGGAACTTGTGTGGAGAATACTAGGGTCGAACCTAATAAACCCTAGGTCGTTTGTAGCAGTATTTTCAAGGGTTTTCACCCCTTGAAACATTTCATGTTCAATTGAGATAAATCTCCTTTCAATTCATTCAATATGTCTATGTGTTGTTTGAATATATCTTATGCTTGTCTTAATTTTAACATGTTAGGCTAGATCTTTTATGTGTTTGCTTAGATGTAATGAAACCTAGATGTTGATTATATGTTGATTGCTTGTTTATAATTGTAATGGATGAATGATTTCAATGTTAGGCTTAAGAAAACTGGCAGATCTCCATTGTGTAACATGCTTGAACGTCTTAAGAAACATGAACCGATGTGTACTAGGTTTTATTGGTTGCATTTAATGCATTAGCGAATTCTAGTGATCCCATGTTAGGAGCTTCTTAGCCGGCTCGACATAGGAGTGAGGTAGGAGCTTATAAGATTGGGGAAGTAAGTACGCCACCCCATGAATGGTATTAAGGAATACAACCCGTCATCCACGCAACTATAACAAGTAATTAACCTGTAAAAGATATCTAGGGAGTAGTGAAATCTAAGTAAACACAATTCTCCCATATATTGTTCACTCCACATTAGCTTAATTTAGTTTATTTTCATTTCTGTTATTTTATTTTGATTGCATCTTAGTTATTGGGTTAGTTGATTAGCAACTAATTCAACCTATCCTTCCAATACCCGAGATTTTTACTTGTTTTCATAAAATATAAAAATACAAAAAGAATCATCCCTCACCTCTAGACCTAGTTCTTAGGTTTTCTAATCCTAGCGACACTATTCCTGAGTTGAACGATCAATCCCCCGGTACTTGTCATTATAATATATTACATCGATCAGGTACACTGCCTGGTGGGGGTTGTAAGCTTCTCGAGATCCCTTGAGAGGTAAAACCTGGTGCAATTCCCAATTTTCGGTTCTCGGTTCTCGGTTTTTCGGTTCTCGGTTCTCGTGGTTCCGATTCGGTTTCGTGCGGTTCCGGAACTGAGCTCACCCCTAGACCCGGGATGCTTTAAACTCGGTGGGTTGACCCCGTTTAATTTGACATGTGTTCTACCCAACCCGTCGGGTTGACTCAGTTTAAATCGACCCATTTTTCGACCGAAATGGTTCAACCAGTTGAACCACCTGGGTCGACCAGGGTTTCAAAACATTATGTTTAATCCACAAATCTTCAATCTTTTATTCTTTTTCGTTTATAACCCATATATATATATATATATATCACTAAACGATCTGTCACTATAAAATCTTATTGCTATGCATGGGTACTCGTCTAGTCATAGAAAAGTATGCGTTATGCATACAACAAGAAAATTAGGTCAGTGCATCATGCATGTTTAACACCACGAAATAACATTAACTAAAAGTGCTCGTGTGGGCATGTTATTGGCCCACCAAAGACCCGACAATGGATGAACAACACGTTGTACTGCACCATGTCTCGTGTTATTCGTATGTTGTTCACCCCTTAGCCATTCCAATCATTTGTGCTTTTTTTTTTGGTGAGTGGTTGGATATTTTTTTTGAGGTTTTTTGTGAGACCCAATAAGTGTTATTGGTTTTTTTTTTGTTGGAGGGGAGATTTTATTGGTGTGTTATTTGGACTAGTTGGATACCCACGCAAAACGGCGGTGAAAAAAATATAGTTTGATTATAAATATAGTGAATGAATTGCTAATCCAACTCTCCCACAATTCCATACATGCTTAGTGAATTCGTTACAAACACTCCCAATGTATATGTGTTCGTTGTATGTGTTTATTTGGGTTTTTTTGTAACTTTCTCGTTACATCATTATTCCCGCATATATAAAGAACATCACAATTTTTTACCCGTCAACCCCCTCCCCCCCCCCAAAAAAAAAGTTATAATTTTGACGAATCAAGTTTGTATTGATTTAGATAAAAGTTAAAGTTGTAAAAATTTGAATCAAAATAAACCCATTATAAATGTAAAAAATAAAAACTCATAAAAATATATCAAAATGGATGTTGAATTAAAAAGCACACAATTTAAGAAAAACATGGTGAAATTAGTTCATTAAAAAAATAAATAGATAAAAAGATATTTAAATTTAAAAATAAAGGTGATTTTTTAGTTGAAAAATAACACATGACACTAAATAATTGGAAGTCGTTATCTTAATTTTTGTTGGTGCCCACAACTTAAATGATTTATACAGTTGTAACACCCCCAAAATACGGTCCAGCGGAAGCATACAGGTCACTGGATGCTACTCAATTGGTATCACAACACAAGGAACAAGGAACAGTTTTAACTCAATTGTTAAGAATAAATTTCATAGTAGAAACATTTAGTTTACATCATTTGGAAATAGTGCGGAAAATATAGGCCCATAAAAGAGTTTAAGCGGTCCCTAATACATTAGAGTCATCTATGACCATGTCATGCCATGCCAAAAGCCTTCACCAGTTAGTTAACGCCTTACACCTGAAAATACATGCTAAAAAGTGTCAACACGAGGTTAGTGAGTTCATAGGTTTGTATAAATAAAAATGTAGAGTAAAAGTAATTTGAGTTCAACAGAAAGTTATGTGACCATCGTGTCGCTCACAATGTCATGAAAATAACTGTTTATCGTTAAGAAGAGTTTGCATGTGGACCACAAGAGTTAAAGTTTGTCTGACCGGTTCATTCAGTTATGTGACCAGTTCATTCGGTCATGTGACCAGTCCATTCGGTCATGTGACCAGTTCATTCGGTCATGTTACCAGTTCATTCGGTTATGTGACCAGTTCATTCGGTCATGTATGTACATAGCAGTTGGGCCAGTTCATTCGGTTATGTAGGCATAAATGTTTTAAGCACTTGTGTCCTTGAGTAAGAAATCAAGTATGTAACATGTAACCACATAACGCATTTGAGTAAGCAACAAACATTTAAGTAGAGCAAGTAATGATTTGAGTAAACAAGTGGCATATACAAGTATTTCATTTAGGTAAAAACGAGCATGTATTCTCCCTCAAAACAATTATAAAACAAGTAAAAGTAGGGGCCATGAACTAACCTCAGGAAATAGCAGTCTGAAAAGAGTAAAGTATCAAGTAGTGATAGTGTGCGTCACCGACACGCGACCTAGTTTAGTACGGCAAGTTTAGTTCACAATTCCAGTTTTAAGACTCGATGAAGTTTAGATAAGTTTAAAAGTTTTAAAATGTTTGTGTTGTTGTTGCTTGTGTGGCAGCACTTAAGTTTAAATAAAATCTGAGTGTTTGTAAGTATTGACTCTTGGAAGTGCATAAGTATGTAAGTATAAAGTACACATGACGACTTAGTATTCATTACAAAAGTATCAAATAGACAAAGTACGGAAAATAATCACAAGTAAATGATAGACGAATTCGAATCATAAGGATGTCGTCTAAAAGCTAAATATTAGTTAATAATAAAAGTGTGTAAAAATTATATTTTAAGTGTTGATTTTATTTAAAAGAGTTTGTATTTAAAAGTACACTTATAAGTTATAAATGTAGGATTTTTATAAAATTGAGCATGACCCGTGTATATGTTCTAGTTGTACGAGATGGCTAAGTGTCACAATAAATAATAAACCGTTGTCATATTATTTGTTTAAAAATAAGTTGTCGTAAAGTGTAAGTAAATCATTGTAGGCTGTACTAAGGAAATTATAAGTTTTCATAGTTTTAATGTCGTGAAAAATTAAGCTTTGACTATTAGTATAATTTATGACATGTTTATAAAATATGTTTAGTAGATTTAAAAGTATGACCTAAATTAATGTCGAGTATAAAGGAGTCAAGTGAGTCGGGAATGAATCGTGAAATAGGCTGACGAAACCATTGTGATTCGACTAAAATGACGATCCGAGTATGCATCAGACTACATTCTTTTATTTGTTACGTACCATGATTTATCTTTAGACTAACTTATGAAAGTAAAATATTTGGCAAAGATTATTTTTGGTGTATTTTGTATCTCACGCACCCTTTAGTACACACAAGTGGGCTTTCAGCCCAGCAGCCAACTTCAGGCCCGAAGTAAAAAGAAATGGGTTAAACACATGTTGGGTTATACAACCCATGTTTGTTTTACTTGTACGCAACATGTTTAGCCAAAGAAGAGTGAATCACACTGAGTATGCCAGGTACAAATGAAGCTAAGAAAAACACATAAAAAGAATGTATATCTTTGGTTCAGGTGGGATTCGAACACAGGGCCTGAAGGGAAAACAAACTGCAATTTTTCCTTTAACGCAAAACAGACTCCTTTCCGTAACTCAACTTAGTAAAAGCTCAAATAACCATTTAACTTTTGAAATAGCAAGTTGAAACACCCTTAAAAGTTAGTCAGTAAGTTTGAAAATAAGCTGGGAAAACAGCTCAATCAAAATGGTCTTTTCTTGTATATGAGTCACAACAACAGAACGCAAACCGAGCTTTATCTTAAGCCATTTCATTTAATAATTTGTGAAGTTGCAGTTTGAGGACAAAGTGAACAAGACCCAGGTGCTCACTGTTGGGTTCGACCCAAACAGTGGATTCGACCAGCGACCAAAAGCAATACCAACAAAACTTTGTTACAAAACAATTATACCCCTAGATTCATCATAACGAATAAGCCACTAAAATAAGTAAAAACGATAAAAAGTACCATCCAAATTGAGCCATACTTAATGTTTTAGGTGCAGGTTATTATTTTGTCACACAAGATTACATCAACAACAACAAAAAAAATTTATAACCATTTACAGGTCATGTACAACTCAATTGATTTACACGTGACAAACAAATCAAGATTCCAATTTATATACCATATCAAAACATCCCTCTTAAAAATCAATTGGTAATAGAAATTTACAAAGAAAAAGGAATTAATAAACCTTACAATATGTTGATACAAAAGTTGGGCGTTCCTAGTTTGGGCTCTTGCTCTCGTACCAGTTCGCTTCTTAATGCTTGAAACCTGCGCACTAAGAAAGTAAACAACACCGTTAGGCTTATCGTGGGATTGTCTCCCACGATTAGACTCAGGCGTGAGAGTAAGTAATCGGTTTAGGGTTCTCGTAAAGAGTTTAGGGTTTGTGAATCGTCCCTTTAATAAGAATTGTGTCATTCCTTATATAGGCGCAGAATCCTTGTAGGTTTCGTGCTCCTTATGTTTCGCACACGTGGTGCTTATCCGGGTTAAGGATATCTATTCCATAGATAGGAGATCCTTATCTAAACCGTATGTATTTTAATTGGGTTTGGGCTTACGTGAACTTATTCCCATTATTGATGCGGCCCAAGTTATAATAGCCCACGCATGTTGGCTTTGGGCCTTAGTAATGTTTATCATTTGGGCTCGTGGCCCAAATATAGACTATACGTCATCATGTCCCCCCAGTCTAGTGTGCGCGGATCGTGGCTGCGGATGCTAGACTAGTCAGAACAGCGGTAAGCGTGGCGGGAGGAATTTTGAATATTGCCGCCCAATGTTGAGAACTATGTATCTAGTCCAAGATATTTCAAAGAAATGCCTCGAAATTCGGGGGTTGTGCCCACGTGTCCCTTGGAAAACGGGAAAAAGTGCTTGTACCTTTCGTATTCTAGCCACACGTTTTGTTAGTGGATCCACGTGGCCTTCATCTAGGGTTTTTTGATTACCTATATAAGAGTGACCGCCTCCATTTACCGAAAACACACAGTAAAAACACACATTCATCAAAGCGTATTTTCAAAGAAATTAGCTGTTTTATTAGGTAATTGAGCGTGCGCCTCTTAGTATATCTTTAAAAAATGGTTGCTCTGTTGGATGAGTTTCGCTCTGCGATGAATGAGGATGATGTTCATCAGTTTTCATCTGATTACTTCATCCCTCTGGATGTGCATCCAGAGGCTCCAGACGTCGATACGTGTATTGCTGATTTCCCCAAAGGGAAGATAGGGCTATACACGCGCTTTTTTGAGTACGCTAATTATCGCTTACCATTATCCATATTCTTGAGCAATGTGCTTAATTTCTATCGCCTTCATATCTCACAGCTGCACTGTATAGGTGCGGCAAATATATCGAATTTTGAAGTAAACTGTCGTTTACTTGCGATAGAACCAACCGTTGACCTATTCCGCGTATTTTACCACACAACGTGGTCGCATGGATGTGTATCCTTTGCGAAGCGCGCGGGGAGCCTTCAGTGCTATACCGAGAAGGTAGATTCCCTAAGGCATTGGAGGGAGTATTTTTTCTGGGTGGATGATGTGGTGTTTCCATCACCATTTGACTTTTATACTCAAGAGACTTTGCCGAGGGATGGGCGCCCTGCACCCGGTTCATATAGCTTGGCAGATGCGCAGACTATTGATGCCAACCGCATCCCCATTAACCCTTATCCTGAGGAGTTTTTGGTGCACGTGGGGTTGAGTCGCAACTATTTCCTTGGCGCTGAGGAGGTGCCAACCTTCATTGATGAGGAAGGCCGGGGTGGGTGTTCATCCCTTTTTATTGTTCGCTTCCAGTAATGTAAGTTTTTCTGTATGTGCACTTTTAATAACTAATCTTTGTTTTGTTGTTTGTTCCTGTTGCGTAGAGATGGATTTGTTTGCGGTGGTAAAGTTGGAGAAGCCGAAGCGGGTGACCGTTGGTGTGCGGCCTCTGAGAGAGAACGAGTAACCGCTTTTAGAAGCGACTGCGGGTCATCTGACCGTATTGGGGCCAGTCGCTCGTGAAGATTTGTCCCCTCTTCTTGTGACGCCAGTGCAGAGCGTGGCTCCGGCTGTGGAGTCTGCGTATGTGGAGGAAGTGCAAGCTGAATCTTCGGACATCGTAGAGGTGCTGAAGCCTAAGGAAGTAGTGCAGAATCTAAAGCGCAAAGAAGAGGCTGGTAGCAGCAGTACTTCCAAGAGGAGGCGCCATCTAATTGCGGATGTAGAGTCATCTGCTGAGGAGGATACATCCGCTTCTGGTGCGGATAAGGAGGCTGCAAAGGACTCTCCACTTCTGTAAGTGATCTTCCTCACGCTTTGTATATTTTTTTTATTACTTGTCGTAATATGTGCTAAATGCTTTCCTTATTTATGGTAGTGACTATGCTGCGAAGGATGATGCGGCCTCTGTGGAGACTGTGGTCCCTCCTCAGAATGAAAATAAGGAGGAGGGAGTGAAGGTGGGTGAGGACGTATCTGCGCAGCAGTTGTTGGTGGAGTTGGCTGCTACTGCTGAGCGTCAAACTGAGCTAGTTGCTCAGTTGAAGACGAGATACGTCGGGGAGAGTAGCACTCTCACCCAAAAAAGTGAGGAGATAGCTCTTCTCCGTGCACAGCTGGCTGAAGCGCAGGCGGAGATGGGGTCCTTCAAAGCGCACACAGACAAGGTCACTACTGAGAAGTTGACCGCGATGGCTGAGCTGCAGCAAGCGCTCGGGGATCTTCATCGGTTTAGGGCCAACCTTACCTGGGCGGTAAGGTATCTTGAGGAGAAGAAGGAGGAGCATTTTGCTAGCATCAATGAGTTCAAGGTGCGTATGGAGAAGATTATTCAGGTACAGGAGGAGAAGCTGCGGGGCCTGAGTAAAGATTATGATGAGGAATTATACCCTCATCTGATGTCTACCATAGCTGAGCGCAGGTACATCCTTACATACTTTCTGTAATGTTGCCTTATTATATTTTCTAATGCAAGTTGTTCTTGTTGATGTAGGTGGTTGATCAGCCATGGGCTGCGCTTGGCTGCTATGGGTACCTTGGAGTCTCCAGAAGTATTGGGGACTTTTGGAAAGGTGGTGCAATGCGCCATGGAACGTGGGAGGGCGCAAGCTACAGAGGAACTCCATGAGGCCAAGGCGTTGAACATGGCACTGACTGAGGTACCTGGCTACAACGCAAGTGCTTATGACGAGCTGATGCAGGCCATGAAGGGGATGAAGCTTCTTGAGCTTCCGCATATTGCACAGCTGGAGCGCAACCAGGATAACCCCATAAAGGTAATTATGGAGGGGCTGACCCTGGGGCGCCATATTTTGGAGGATGCAGAAGCGCAGCCAGACTACTTCCTTAAGCCTGACGAGTCGCAGCTGCAGGTTCCTGTTTTTGCACAGCCACGCCATATGCTGAATCCGTTTGCTCTGGAGAAGGAGATTCCTCTAAAGGAGGTGTTGGAGCGGCACGCAGAGAGAGCTGCCCAGAAAAAGGGTATTAAGGGCAAGGCCGTCTTATGCGGTGTAGGTGCTGCACATATTCCCAGGTCTGATGAGATTCCTGTTAGTGTGGCGACCGTATCGCCTAAGGATGCGTTGCTCTTGAGAAAGCTTCAAGAGGCAGGAAGCTCCGCCGCTCCAGAAGATAGTCCTGAGCATCATCATAGCATATAGGCATTTTGTGACTTGTATATTTATTGTATAAATAACAAAGTGTTTCTTTTGCATGTTATGGTAGTTGTCTCTTTATGTAAAAAAGATTAAATAAGATACTCTTTGATGTTTAAATTAAGTGCGTGACTTAAGATAAATTATAAGAATGAAAATAAACTTGCATTAATATTTGCGAAGTTTTATTATGTGACCAAGAGTCTTGGCTCGTTATTTGCTAAGCTTTGTACAGTGTACTTGATATTTGCGCAT
The DNA here is from genome assembly GCA_030686995.1 of Artemisia argyi. Lineage (NCBI taxonomy): Eukaryota > Viridiplantae > Streptophyta > Magnoliopsida > Asterales > Asteraceae > Artemisia > Artemisia argyi. The sequence goes on from CM060705.1 coordinate 8,964,685, forward strand.
CCTTCGTGGGACGCGCAAGGGAAACTTACCTCAACGTCTCAAAAGTAAGGCACTTAGCAAGGATGCGTGATCCAATGTTGATGGGTTTGCAACCCTCTTACTCAACGAGTGAATTAGTAGGTTTACTCATCCTTTATGCCTTCGTGGGTCTTAATAAGTGCATGCATGCCATGTAGGCAAAAATAGAATATAACAATATTGACATATATAAGAATTTACGCAATAAAGTGAAATACGTTATGGAGTTAGCTAGAAACCATAACATTTTATTGATACTTGCAAGTTTTTGAAAAAGTAAAAGACAATTCCTAACAAAGAAAAGAAAAACAAACAATTTATTGGGCACGTACTAAAGTGCAAAGTTGTCTGTTTATGGGCCGTAGCCTTTCCTAAAGATAGCATCTTTTGAGATTGCAGATATTCCAGGTGCGCGCTAGGTCGTGACCTTCCATATCGCGCAGCCTGTATGCACCATTGCCTAGCGCATTGGTGACCTCGTAGGGTCCTTCCCATTTGGGTCCGAGCTTGCATGTGTCTTCTGCGTGGCTTGCGTCATTGGCGCGGTATACAAAGTCTCCTGGCCTGAAGGAAGTGTGTCTGACCTTTGCATCATAATACTTCTTCATTTTTGCCTTAGCCTTTGCTTCGCGTATAGTTGCGCGTTCACGTCTTTCTTCCAGTAAGTCCAAGTCTATGCGCCGCTCCTCGTCATTTGTTGTGACGTTAACCTCTGCTGTTCGTATAGTTGGCATTCCTATCTCAGCTGGTATGACGGCTTCTATTCCGTAGACAAGGGAGAATGGTGTGTCTCCAGTACTGGTTTTGATTGTGGTGCGATGCGCCCTTAAGACATGTGATAGCTCGTCCACCCACTTTCCTTTGTGTCTGTCAAGACGCGCTTTTATTCCTTCACCTAGACTGCGATTCGCACGCTCAACTAAACCATTGGTTTGTGGGTGTTTCACTGAAGTGAAGTGTTGTGGGATGTTCAATTGCGCGCACCAATCTTTGAATGGGTTGTCGCAGAATTGCTTCCCATTGTCTGGTATGATCTCTCCAGGTAGTCCGAAGCGACAGACAATGTTATCCCATACAAAGCGTTTGACCTGGTTGCCCGTGATACTCACCACTGCTTTTGCCTAAATCCACTTAGTAAAGTAGTCTATGGCTACGATGAGGAATTTTAGCCCTCCTGCTGCAACTGGAAAAGGTCTTGCGATGTCAATGCCCCATTTGTAGAATGGCCATGGTGAGGTAATGGGTGTTAGCTCTTGTTGTGGTTGGCGCGGAATTGGCCTGTGTACTTGGCAATTGCTGCATTTCTTTATCATATCTCGCGCGTCGCGGTGCATAGTTGGCCAATAATACCCCGACCGCAGAGCGTGCGCTACAACAAATCGTGGCCCTGAGTGCATGCTACATGATCCAGCGTGGATTTCTCGGAGTACATAGTCTGCTTGAAGAGGTCCAACACATCGGAGCCAAGGTTGCAAGAAAGAACGTCGATAGAGGATGTTATCCCATAGTTCGAATCGCTGCGCTGTGGGCCGCACTCTTCGAGCGTCCTTATGATCTTGTGGTAAGACTCCTTTGCTAATGAATTCGATGATAGGTGTCATCCATGTAGGATCTTGTTCTTCTATCACTGTGGATACTTCCATCTCCAAGATTGACTTGTTTTGTAATGTTTCTACCAATACCTGTTTTAATAAGTGCGCAAAGCTTGTGGATGCAATCTTGCTAAGCGCATCAGCTTTCCTGTTGTCCCCTCTAGGTACTTGTTTTATTGTGAACCTATCAAAGTTCCTAATTAAGGATTTCGTCTTATCCAGGTATTGGATCATGTGCTCATCCTTGGCTTCATATTCACCTAGCACATGGTTAGCGACTAGCCTAGAATCTACGTTTGCCTCCAGGTTGCGTACACCCATTTGGATTGCAATACGCAGTCCAGCGAGTAGGGCTTCGTATTCTGCCTCATTGTTTGTGGCTGTGAATTCGAAGCGCAGCGCATAGGTGAATTCCATACCTTCTGGATTAGTAAGAATTAGGCCTGCGCCTGATCCATCCACGCATGAGGATCCATCTGTGAACAGAATCCAGGGTTCCTGTAGGTCTGTTTTGGTTGTTGAGGTTGGACTATCGGTATCTGGCTTCTCAACAATGAAATCGGCTAATATCTGTCCCTTGATTGCAATGCGTGGTCTATACGAGATATTATATTCACTTAACAAGACACTCCATTTTTGTAGCCGCCCTGATGCGTCAGGTTTAGAGATAACTTGTTTGATTGGCTGGTCTGTGATTACAGCTATTGGGTGCGCTTGAAAGTATTTGCGCAGTCTTTTAGCTGCGAATACTAAAGCTAAGACCAGCTTTTCCATGGCGCTGTAGTTAGTCTCTGTCTTTTTCAATGCTTTGCTTACAAAGTATATGGGTGTCTGGACGGAGTTTCTATCTGTCAATAGTACTGCGCTAACTGCTCCATGGGTTGCAGATAAGTACATGATTAGCTCTTCCCCTGGTCGCGGTGCGACAAGTTTGGGGAGTGATGCCAGATGCTGTTTTAGCTGTTGGAAGGCTTCTTCTGCTTCCTTAGTCCAACGAAAGTCTCCCTTTTTAGTGCACTTCGTGAGTGTTTTAAAGAGAGGGAGTGATTTGTCTGCTGATTTAGATAAGAAACGGTTTAGCCCAGCTAGCTTTCCGTTTAATGACTGGACTTCCTTGAGTGTGCGCGGTGAGGGAAGATCGATAACAGCTTTTGTTTTTTCTGGGCAAGGTTTGATTCCATCGGGTTCTATTAAGTATCCGAGGAACATGCCTTCTGTTGCGCCAAAGGTTCACTTCTTGGGATTTAACTTCATGTTTATTTTTCCCAATGTTTTGAACGTTTCCTCAATATCGCGCACCAATTCATCCTCTGTGTGGCTCTTAATGACAAGGTCGTCGATGTAGACTTCCAAGTTTTGACCTACTTGTTTTTCGAAAGCTGTGTCCACCAGTCGCTGGTATGTTGCGCCTGCGTTTTTTAGACCAAAGGGCATTTTTGTATAGCAATAGACCCCTTGACTTGTGTGGAAAGCCGTTTTTTCTTCGTCCTCTACTGCCATCTGGATTTGATGATATCCTTTGTATGCGTCTAGGAAGCACTTGAAAGGATATCCGCATAGGGATTCTACTTTTCAGTCTATCTTCGGTAGTGGATAGCAGTCCTGTGGGCATGCTTTGTTGAGGTCTGTGAAGTCCACGCACATCCTCCAACTGCCATCACTCTTCTTTACCATCACTGGATTAGAAAGCCAGTCGTGATAGTAAACTTTGCGCATGATACCTGCGTCTACAAGTTTGTGTACTTCCTCCAGAATAGCTTTTGCACGATCTGGGGCCTGGCTGCGCTTTTTCTGTCGTATTGGGGGATATCCTTGTCGGATTTGTAGCTTGTGTTCTGTGATAGAGCGTGGCACTCCGGTCATGTGCTTTGGTTCCCATGCGAAGATATCTAGGTTCTTTTGCAAGAGTGCGCACACAGTTGCTTTACCTTTGTCAGATAAAGATCCTCCAATCGAAACTTGTTGGTCCGGGTAATCGGGGTGAATAGCGACCTTTAAGTTTGGTGTTTTTTCTGTGCGCTGTTCTGGAGTACTTTCCACCTCAGTGGTTACTGAGTTGCATTCTTTTGGTGGTACCGTGGTGTTATAGAGGGTGACAACTCCTCCTTCCACTGGAAATTTAAGCATCCCATGTGCTGTGGATGGTACAGCGCGCATGGATGATATTCCAGGTCTCCCAATGATGCCATTGTACAGCGCGCATGGAGACTTGATTACTATGAAATTTATCCATGTTGCTGTTGAGTGTTGTTCATCGCCCACAACTACTAGCAAGCGCAATTGTCCCATAGGCCAAATCTTTTCTCCTGTGAATCTAGTCAACGAAGTTGTGGCTGGTATCAATTGACTTTGTATCTCAGGTCGTAGCCTTTTAAAACAATGATCATATAGGATATCTGCGGATGCCCCCCATCGATATACATGCGGTGGATATCATGTCCCCCCGTATGTATTTCAATAGTTAGTGGCTCTACTACTGCGTTGTCCGCAGCTAGAGTAGGGAAGGATATCTCTTTTTCTGGAGAGAATTTTTTACTGACTTTTTGTTTTATTTTGCGTTGCCATGACTGTATCATGTAGATGATGTCAGCTTTGTCTTTGGGAGGTTCTTTCCTACCCCCATTCCTTTGCTTGTCTTTTCCTTCTTTGATGTTTTTTACGAGGTGGTCCATTCTGCCTTCTCTTACTAATTTTTCAATCAGTTGTCGTAGCTGGACACACTCGTTGGTTGTATGGCCTTTTTGGCCATGGTATTCGCAGTATCCATTCCCTATGCGCTTGTCCTCTGCGGTACGCATTGGTGGAGGTTTTGGGAAGTTTGCACCTTCTGTTACAAATATTTCCCTCGGAGTCTTTGTGAGAGGGGTATATTTGTCATTGTCTCTTCCACTGCGATAATTCCTGCTGCGGTTGCTATTCTGATCGTTGGATTGTCTCCTAGGCTGTTCTTGTTCCCTATAATTTGAGTAGCCTTTTTTGCTGTTTGCAGCGGCTGCTTCTCCTTGTAAGAAGGATCTTGTGTGCTTCATTAGCTCATCGAAGGTTTGGGGAACCTTGTCGTTTAGCTTCCGAATGAGTTCAGGGTTATTAATCCCATTCATGAACCCTGAAATTTTTAGGACTTCGGGACACGCTTTGACATGTATGCACTCATCTTTAAAGCGTTACACATAAGCACTGGTTGATTCCCCTTGGCGCTGTTTTACCCTGGCTAATTCAACAGGGTTTTTAGCGCACTTCTTTCTTTGGGTGAAGTTTAAACGGAATGCTTTCCGTAATTCTTCAAACCCGCCAATGCTCCGTCGAGGGAGCTTACTAAACCACGTTCGCGCATTCTCTACTAAAGTGGAATTAAACATATGGCACCACACAGGTTGTGGCCAATTTTCGATGGTAGCGGCTGATGAGGCGAAAAATGATCCGTTTTTAGGGGGTCATTTAAGCCCGAATTCGAATTTATTTGATCAAATATTGCCCTAAATCGTTCCTTTTGTGATTTTAGGTACTTTGGGAGTGAAATCTGGAAAAGGAAGCAATTCGGACGTTTTTGGAGCATAAAAGTGAAGAAAACGCCAAAGTCTTAATTTTCCTTGCTGGGAACAGTAGGTGACGGCGTCAAGAAGGAATTCATGACGGCGTCAAGAGCAAATTTCCATGACGATCCAGTACAGATTTGAAGGCGTCACGAAGTAGGGCGTCAAGAGGAAAATGCATGATGCCCTGGAAATGCATAACACATGACGGCGTCAGAAGTAGATCAAGGCAGTCCGAGAATTATTTTGGCGGCGAGGTGACGGCGTCACCTATTTGGTCTTGACGCCGTCAGACCCTATTTCCTATATATAGTTTTCTAATTTTCACATTAAAAAGAGAGAAGTTTTGGAGAAACCCTAAGTACGAACTTGGTGCGAATTTTGCTGGTTTTTCAAGGGTTCTAACCCCTTGATACCTTTCATGTGTAATTGAGATAAGTACTCTTTTAATTTAATCAATATGTCTATGTGTTGGTTGTCTATATCTTGTTCTTGTCTTAATTCCATCATGCTAGGCTAGATCTATCTTGTGTTTGCTTGGATCTAATGAAACCTAGATGTTAATTATGTGTTGATTACTTGTTTATAATTGTATTGGATGAATGATTTATATGTTAGGCTTAAGAAAACTGGCAGATCTCCAAATGGTAACATGCTTGAACGTCTTAAGAAACATGAACCGATGTGCACTAGGTCGTTATTGGTTGTATTTAATGCATGAGCCACTGTTTATAATCCCTATGGTTGTGTTGGGCATGGTATAGGAGGAGATAAGAGCTCATAGAATTAGGGAGTTAAGTGCGCCACCCCATGAATGATATTAAGGAATACGATCCGTCATCCATGCAACTATAACAAATAATTAACGTGTAAAAGATATCTAGGGAGTAGTGAAATCTAAGTAAACACATTTTCTCCACTTATTGCTCACAACCTTAGTATAATTTAGTTTAATTTCATTTTTAGTATTTTATTTTGATTGCATCTTAGTATTGGGTTAGTTGACTAGCAACTAATTCCGGCCAAATCCTTCAAACCCGAGATATTTACTTGCTTTCTAAAAAAATATAAAAATACAAAAATAATCATCCCTCATCTTTAGAACTAGTATTTAGGTTTTCTAATCCTAGCGACACTATTCCTAGCTGAACGATCAATCCCCCGGTACTTGTCACTATACTATACTACAACGATCAGGTACACTGCCTGGTGGGGGTTGTAAGCTTCTTAAGATCCCTTGAGAGGTAAAGCCTGGTGCGATTCCCACGTATCAAGTTTTTGGCGCCGCAGCCCGGGGAATAGTTATTGTCTAGGTTAGAATTTCTTTTTATTAGGTCTACTTGCTAGATTCCTTTCTAGTATGATTTTATTTTTATTTTTTTAGGTTTTCTTTAGTCTATCTTATTTCTTTGTGTCTTTGTTCGTAACTCTTCACCACCTGCCATCATGGCAAATGACGAATCCTTTAACCTTAGGATCACTGGGAGTCGTAGTTCCACTAGATGTAACAATTCGCATTTTCAGGTTAATTACTTTTCCCGGAAAATTTCACTATTCACTTTTACTATTCATTTTCCCGAAAATTTTCCCGAAATTTGATTTTTATTTCTTGGGCTAAAGTGATAAATCATTTCCATGGCAAATTAAAAGTTTGACATTCATAAGCTCATTTTCATGAAAGTTATTAAGGAATTACACGGAATTACACGTTTTAGGGTAAAACTTCATTCAAAAATTCTACGCACAACGAAATTCGGTCGCGTTAATTTTCCCCGTATCAGAAAAATGTTTGACACACTCATGATTTATTTGAGAATAAATCATGACTGAGAAAAACATGACCAAAATAAACCTCGGCCGTGAAAAACTGGAATTTTCAGTTTTAAGCGTTTTTACTCAGCCGTAACCTTAGCCTATACCTGCACTGCGTTTCTTAGACGATTTGAGTTTTCAACTTTTTAGAAAAAGTCAACATATTTTTCCCTCCTCCATTGACCAAAAATCATTCCTTGATTTTATAAGTCATTCCTTGATTTTTAGGCTTATGGTTTGATGTCTAAAAGACATTTAATACCAACCGACACTAGACTGAGCCCAGTCTAGACATTATAAGTCATTTTAAATCATTTTTATCCTATTAGAAAAGTAACATTTTACTTTTCTCAATTTTACGCAATATTCGTACGTTTTACGTATTACGCGTTTTAGACCCGTATTTCCAGTTTTAGCAGGGTTTTACCACCCAAATGGAACCTACCACTCATTTTATATTTTATTATGGAGTATTTTGACAAGTTTAATCATTCTTCCAAGTTTCGTATTTTTACGATACCCGGTTTTACGTTTTGTGACGTAACAACTTACGGTTAGCATTTTACGGAGTCAAAACACACTAGATATCTTGGATAATATCATCCAAAGTCCAACTCTTGCTCCCCAAGACTTGTGAACCGCCTCTAGGGGGGGGGGTTTCACACTTGTGGCATAATCTCATGTATGTAGCCTTAAGATCCTTACATGTGTTACACTTGTTCACCAAGTTTTGACTAGTCTTCCATGTAACTTCCTCAAACTCATATACATACCCTCTCCTCCTCTCCTTTGCCGTCCACTTCCACACACACAAACACTATCACCTTTGCTTGATTTACTCCAAGTTTTATGCAAGATTCAAGTACCATATCAACACCTAAAACCTAGTTAGGTTTTCATTCATCAAAACACTTCCATAACCTCATATACTTGGTGATTTCTCTTGAGTTTGAATCCACTCAAGTCACCTCAACCTTCATCATCCATCTTTCAAGATTACAAGGGTAGAAAGATTGCATGAAGTGAAGTGGGTTGAAGCAAGTCTATCAAAGTCCTTTTCCTTACATGTTAACATCCTTTCATCTTTGAAAGCCAAAAGTTGTAAGCCAAACCCTAACATGATTCTTGCTAAATAATCATATTCATGTTATTTACATATTATTTGTGCTATATTATGTCTTGTATTCATGTCCATGATGTATAAAAGTGAGTAAAACAAGTTATTGTACATGATTGATAAGACAAGTTACTATAACAAGCAAACTAGTGACTTTCTTGGTAAGACCTGATCAAAATGGTAAAAATATGATATTTGATCATTACATATTACAGTAGAGGACTTAACAAGGAAACCGTAGCAACTTGAACCACCCAAAGCGAGTATACGAGTCAAAAGTTACGCCCATTTGAAGTTACCAAAGATTTCCGGCAAAACTGCCTAAATAGCATTCTGATCAAATTTTGATTTTGAAAGTCCCACTTCTGTTCCGATTCATCAAAAAGTTAAAACACGAAAGTTGTCCGGAACGACGTTTTCGTTCAGGAACAAAGAAGCTCGAGCCCTAAAAACGCTTTCCGAGTGATAAAATTCTTCAAATTCTAAACAGCCCATTTTTAGGCGAAAGTCACTAGATTATGGTTATACTTTAAAAGGAACAAGAGGTCTTATGACCTATAATCAAGACCACAACCATGGCTAGAGCCAAGGTTGTGTCTCATGAACTTGGAACAAGGACCAAAGGTCATGGCTAGGCCATGACGAAATGACCAAGTAAACTTACATAGGCGTAAACATGAAACAAGGAATTGGCGATATATTGAACAAGCAATTTGGATCTACTTCACTTAAAAAGGAACCATGAGATATTACAAAGAGAAAATGGTCATACAAGACTTATGAAACTACCCCTAATAACAATCTTCATGTACTAATAAACTTTCCTAAGTTTATTCAAATATCGGACATGTAACTTTTCGGATCAAAACTTATATCTATATATGTTATCAACTACTACAATAGTAGGGAGCCTCATGTGAGGAGTTCATTATGTAAGCCGTCGAGATGAGTTGTGGATTTACGAATTAAAGTGTCCTGGCTCCTCGAACGCTTACTAACATGACTTCTGAATTATGTCGGCCCGAACGGTAGTAAACGATATATAAGACATACATGTTTCATGAATCATTTCTTTCAAAGACTTACATTATACATCATACCACATCATGGACTAAATGCAAGATATATATATAGGCACTACTTCATATTCTTTACTCCGATCCTAAGTCGCAACATTCTATTATAGGTTGCTCGTAGAAACCTTCACGATTCAACCGTTACGTTCATTACTTGCTATCTTACTTAAGGTGAGTTCATAGCCCCACTTTCCATTACTTAATTGTTTTACAAACCCTTGGGGGGAATACATGCTATTTTTAACCGAGCACAATGTTTTTAAATTGTATGCTTGCCTGATTGTTTTATTATCACTAAGTACCAGCCTTGCTAAACCGAGATTCCTTATTATGAACCATTTAATCACTAGCAATAGTGAGCGCGAATATTGTGAATAGGCCTATTGGGATTGACGAATCCCATTTGTATTGACTAAGTTCAAACAAATGCACTAATATTTGAGATTTAGGTATGTTAGCAAAGTACCTACCGGGATAAATCTGCCGATCGATATTGGTACACGTTAACGTTTTGGTGTCATAAGCTTAGTGTATAATACATTTTATTGGCGTATAATAACGTAGCCTACCTGTTTTGTTTTCCAAACATTGGTGTGAGTCTACAGCTCACACTACCAACATATTGTGTTCAAACATTAAACAAACTCTATGAATATCACTCAACCTTTGTGTTGACCTCTCAAGCATGTATTTCAGGTTCATGACGATCAAGGATGGCACGGAATGGCACGGATACTCAAGAGGGCTATAAATTTTATTATCATTCAAAACTCATTTAATGTAAATTGTAAACATGGAACCATTTGGGACCTCATTTTGTAATCTCTGATATTTATATATTTTGAATGATAAATCTTTTAAAACGACTCAATTGGAGTTCGTTTTCTATTATTGTGACGATTGTGCCGTCGAGTAACACCCAGTTTGAATTCCGCTGCAACCATGAATTGGGGGTGTTACACTAGAAACCTTGTCTTGCCTTATGCGGAACCCGAAAGAGAAATGCATAGATTAAGACAATATCACTCAACTTCTGAACCATCTAGCGTTGCCATCGATTTTGATGCACCCCTTTCTGAAGAAAATTCAGAAAATCATGTCACAACCCCTAGCTCCCAACCCAACGACGAGATGAGTACCCCCACAACTCCCATTCCTAAGCGCCTTAAGGACTACTCCTCCCCAACCCCTCGTGGCTTCTCAAACGCCATTGTCTACCCAAACGAACACACCAACGAGGTCTTGCATGCAAACGATGTTTGGCTTGTCCAAAGTGTGTGTAAGTTTTGCGGATTAGATGAGGAAGATCCAATCCAACACATTAAAGACTTCCTGAAAATAGTAGACACCCTCCATACGGATGGGGCTACTAGAGACACGTCCCGATTGCGATTCTTTCCTTTCACCCTATATGAAAAAGCCCAAGAATGGTATGATAAACTCCCTTCTGAATCTATTTTCACATGGGAGCAACTCATATCTAAGTTCTATGAGAAGTTCTTTCCACCTGGAAAAACCTCAGCATTTAGAGATAGGATCCTCCGTTTCCGAAAAGGGAAGGACGAACCCTTCCATAAATCGTGGATTAGATTCAAAGATTTAATAAGACAAGTTCCCCATCATGGCATTGAGCTTTGGCTCTTGGTCCAAATCATCTACGATAATATCTCCTCTAAAGATCGAAACGGAATTAACCAATCTAGAAAAGGGAGATTGGCCAATCTTAGTGCCGAAGAAGGATGGGATAGGATTGAAGAATATGCTCAAGACCAGGATGACACTTGGGATGAACCTGAGTCGACTGTCAGCATTTCTGAAATCACCTCAGATCGGTTGAGAAAAATTCACAAAAGAGTGGAATACCTAGCTGGATCGCAGTTACCTAAACAACTGTCAAATCCTTACTTAATCTGCGATTACTGTGGGGGCCCGCATGAGGTAGAAGAATGCGGAGGAGCAGCCACAACTGAACATGCATGCTTGTCAGGAGGGGACATTTATGCTGATCCCTCCCTTTTGCCTTTTTACCAAAATGACGATTACACCCTCTGGGGAAATCTGGTAAAGAGAAAAGAAGGAGAGGAAGGCCCTGAATTCAAAGTCAGGAGCACTTTTGAAGATGACCTTACCACTTCATGCAAGAAAAAGGCTTGCAAATGAAAGGTCTTAATGAGCTTTTCGACGGGCAGCAGGATGACATTGGAGAATTTTTCAACAAGCTTAACTTAGCCCTAGATAATCTTGAAAAGCCATCAGTAAGCAAAAAAGACCCCATGCTCGCGATAACCACTCGAGCTGGAACAACAACCAAGGACCCACCTTACCCAAGCTCGTCCCCCATTGCCCCCGATCCAAACAAACCTGGCGAGGAGGAGGAGGAGGATGTTGGAGGCAAGACCCCCGACCAACCGCCCTTGACGACCCCTTCCCCATCAACCCTACGTAACCAACCTGTGAGAATCCCGTTTCCATCCCGATTAAGGAACCAGAAAACTGAGAATGATAACAAGAGATTCTTGTCATACCTAAGAGACTCGGTTGTTACCATACCCCTCCTTGATGCTTGCTATCACATGCCAAAGTATAGCACATACTTTAAAAAACTACTTGCTAACCGGAAGAAACTCGAGGGTCTTGTGACCCTGGGAGAAGAATGCTCAGTGGTGACCCATCGAGGGCTACCAAAAAACGTAGACGATCCGGGCAGCTTCACCCTGCCTTGCTCCATAGGATCTCTATCAATCAAGAATGCTCTTGCCGATTTGGGAGCGAGTATCAATCTCATGCCTCACTCTATGTTCCTTAAACTAGGATACTCTGGATTAAAGTCTACCCGTATGAACATCCAACTAGCCGATAGATCGGTCAAGTACCCCGTAGGTATATGCGAAAATGTGCTAGTCAAAGTTGGGAAATTCAAATTCCTGGTCGACTTCGTAATCCTGGATATGGAGGAGGATGACTTGGTACCCATCATCTTAGGGAGACCATTTCTTGCTACCGCTAGTGCAGTCATTGATGTTTATGACGGCAAATTAACCTTACGAGTGGGAACCGACAGCACAACTTTCGACATTAAGGATTCTATGGACCTCTCCCTCGAAGCAGCCAACCGACTCTATTTCATCGGGGAAGTCGATTAACTCATAGATGTCATTGATAGTTGTGTCGATGAACAGATCGATGAAGGCTGGCTACGGGACAAGAGTTTTCTGCCTTTGCTAGAGGTAGAAAAGATGGAGGATGTTGGTGCAGTCTCCTTCTACCCCAGACAAGAGGCAACGGAGCATCTCGAGCTCCGAAAGCCCGAAAACAAGCTTAAACCTTCTATTATCGAACCTCCTGAGTTAGATCTTAAAGAGCTTCCTAACCATTTGGAGTATGCCTTCCTTCAGGGAGAGGACCAACTGCCGGTAATCATAAACTCTTCCTTGGAACATGAACAAAAAGGTAAACTCTTAGAGGTCCTAAAGAAATACAAAGGGGTGCTCGCATGGAGTGTGGCCGACATTAAGGGGATTGACTCAACTTTTTGCACACATAAGATTCTCATGGAAGAAGATTATAAACCTACCGTGCAACCCCAGAGGCGGGTGAACCCTAACATTAAGGAAGTAGTAAAGAAAGAAGTTATCAAACTTCTGGATGCAGGATTGATTTACCCAATCTCGGATATCCCATGGGTCAGTCCTGTGCAGGTTGTACCTAAGAAGGGTGGAATGACTGTAGTTAAGAATGACAAGGGTGAGATGGTGCCCCAGAGAACGGTCACTGGATGGCGGGTATGCATTGACTATCGAAAGCTCAATGATGCCACAAGGAAAGATCGCTTTCCCTTGCCATTCATTGATCAGATGTTAGAGAGATTGTCTGGACACGAGTATTATTGCTTCTTGGATGGATTCTCTGGGTATTTTCAAATTCCAATAGCACCTGAGGACCAAGAAAAGACCACGTTTACTTGCCCTTATGGAACATTTGCCTACAAAAGGATGCCTTTTAGGCTATGTAATGCCCCCGCCACTTTCCAGCGATGCATGACCGCAATCTTTCACGAACTCATGGAAGATAGCATGGAAGTGTTCATGGATGACTTTTCGGTCTTCGGGAACTCCTTCGACCGCTGTCTTGCTAATCTAGAAAAGATGCTTAAATGGTGTGAGGGAACCAACTTGGTGCTAAACTGGGAAAAGTGTCATTTCATGGTAAAAGAAGGGATTGTGTTAGGGCATAAGATCTCAGGGAACGGAATAGAGGTGGACCAAGCTAAAGTTGAAGCTATATCTAAGTTACCATACCCCACGACTGTTAAAGCAATACGCAGCTTCTTGGGGCATGCCGGGTTTTATCGGAGATTCATCAAAGACTTCTCCAAAATTGCTCGGCCAATGACTCAATTACTTGTGAAGGATGCTCCGTTCGATTTTTCCCAAGAATGCAAGGATGCATTCGATCTCCTAAAAAAGGAACTCACACAAGCTCCAATCATGATCACACCCAACTGGGAGTTACCATTTGAAATCATGTGTGACGCTAGCGACTTCGCTGTCGGGGCTGTATTAGGCCAACGGCGTGACAAGCTTTTCCAACCTATTTACTACGCTAGCAAAACCATGAATCCCGCTCAAGAGAATTACTCCACCACCGAGAAAGAATTATTAGCCGTAGTGTTTGCGTTCGACAAATTCCGACAATATCTTGTCCTTTCAAAAACAGTCGTCTTCACTGATCATTCGGCTCTTCGATATCTTTTTGCGAAGCAGGATGCTAAGCCACGATTAATTCGGTGGATCTTGTTGCTACAAGAATTCGATGTTGAGATTCGTGATAAGAGGGGGGCAGAAAATCTGGCCGCAGATCATCTATCTCGTCTCGAAAACCCCTTGGATAAGAACGATAGAAGTGAGATTAGGGATTCATTTCCTGACGAACAACTCATGTTAATAATGGGTTCGGAGCCGTGGTACGCCGATTTTGCTAATTAGCTCGCAAGTAGAATTGTTCCTGAACACCTGACTAAATACGAAAGAAAAAGGTTCTTTTCCCAGCTAAAATACTACTTTTGGGATGAACCATTTTTATTCCGAAGGTGTCCGGACCAAATTATAAGACGCCGTGTTTCGGAAAGTGAGGCAGTGAAGATTATGAGGGAATGTCACTCTGGTCCCTCTGGCGGGCATCATGGGACAAACATTACCGTCTGAAAGATTTTCGATGCGGGATTCTATTGGCCCACAATTTTCCGTGATGTAAAAGAAATGGTTCAGGCATGCGATGCATGTCAACGGGCCGGGAACATATCACATAGGGATGAAGCACCTCAGAACTTTATACAAGTATGCGAGGTCTTCGATGTTTGGGGGATTGACTTCATGGGACCCTTTCCATCTTCAGGGGGGAATGAATACATATTAGTCGCCATTGACTATGTGTCAAAATGGGTTGAGGCACAAGCCCTTAGGACCAGTGACGCCAGAGTAGTTATTCATTTCCTGAAAAATCTTTTCGCGAGATTCGGGATTCCTAAAGCTCTCATCAGTGATAGGGGGACCCATTTTTGCAATGCGCAAATGGAAAAGGTCATGAAGAGGTATGGAGTATCCCATCGGTTCTCCACCGCCTATCATCCACAAACCAATGGCCAAGTTGAAAACACCAATAGGGCTATTAAAAGAATACTTGAAAAGACGGTTAGTCAAAATAGAAAGGACTCGTCATTTAAACTCGACGAAGCTTTATGGGCATTTCGAACCGCCTACAAAACACCTATTGGAATGACCCCGTTTCGCATGGTGTATGGTAAGGCATGTCACTTACCAGTGGAATTAGAACATAAGGCTTATTGGGCGCTTAAGACATGGAACTTAGATTACACAATTGCTGGAACTAATAGGTTCTTGCAATTACACGAGCTTGATGAACTTAGGTTAGAAGCCTACGAATCTTCCATCACATATAAAGAGAGAGCAAAAAGATGGCATGACCAGAGAATTAAGAAACCCAAAGAATTTTCAGAGGGAGACAAAGTCCTATTGTACAATTCTCGGTTGAGATTATTTCCGGGAAAACTCAAGTCTAGATGGTATGGACCGTTTACGGTGAAGAATTCCTCTTAAACTGGAGCCGTGGTGTTATTAGACGATGAAGGTAGGGAATTTACTGTTAACATATGTAACAATTCACATTTTCAGGTTAACTTTTATTCCCGAAAATTTTACTATTCACTTTTACTATTCACATCCAAAATTTTTATTTCATATTCTCGTAAGTTAAACTATTTTAATGATAATCCGAGAATTTCACACTCGTCGGATCATTTCTGCAAAAATCACGAAGCCGTGTCCGAGATTTACTTTTAGGTTTAAACGTCATTCCAGCATCCCGATATGTCCATAAAACATTATAAACAATAGAAATATGATTTTCTCTCATTTTAGGACAATTCCAAAAGTTTTGGAATTTTACGTTTTTCAGTTCAGTGTTTTACGCGAATTACGCGTTTTAGACCCGTGTTTCCAGTTTTTAGCAGGGTTTTAGCACCCGATAGAACCTACCACTCATTTTATATTTTATTATGGAGTATATTGATAAGTTCTAGCATATTTATAAGTTTCATATTTTTAGGATACCCGGTTTTACGTTTCGTGACTTAAAAACTTACGGTTAGCATTTTACGGAGTCAAAACTAGCTACATACTTAGGATATTATCATCCAAAGACCATGACTACTCATCTAGTCACCCTTATCCTTTATAAACCGCCATTTAGGGGGGGGGGGGGATTCACACTTGTGGCATCATCTCATGACTTTAGCCATTAGATCATACTTATTTACAACTTTGTCACCAAGTTTAGGCACTTTCCTAACACTTTCCTAACCTCCTCATCCTAGCCTATATAAATGATCACATATGACTTAGAAAAACTCATTCTCCTTTCCTTTCTTCATCATAAAAACGCCACATCTATTATACCTAGCACATTGATCCTTTGATCTTCAATATATAAGTTACATTACAAAGTTCAAGGTCTTAGTATTCTCTACCTAGTTCTTAAGTTTGTTTGGTGATTCCATGGTTGAATTAGGAGCTACACAAGGTTACTAGGGCTGAAGTTAAATGGTTTTCACAAGGGTTAGATCAAGGCTAGCAAGGGTTACAAGAGTTATGGTGAAGGGTTTACAAGATTAGGTTTAGTGTCCTAGTTCTATACTTGACTTCCTTTCTTAAGTGAAAGCCAAAAGTTGTAAGAAACCCTTATACACTTTCTTGCTCAATATCATTTTCATGCTCTTTGTGTTCCTTTCATGCTATATATGTTCTTGTTATTGTGTTCATGATGTTTAAAAATGGATAAAACAAGTATTGGTATACATATGTTAACTTATGACAAGCAAACAAGTAAACTAGTGACTTTTATGGAGAACCACGACCAAAATAGTATAACTATGATATTTGACATGTACTTACTGTTAAAGAGGACTTCAAAAGGTAAACATAGCAATTTGAATCACCTAAAACGAGTACACGAGTCAAAAGTTATGGCCATAAGAAGTTAGCGACACCAAAACGCCGAAACTGCCTATAACCTACTGTTTTGCATTCTGCCAATTTGAAAGTCACCCTTCTGGTCCGATTCATCAAAAAGTTAAAACACGAAAGTTGTCCGGAACGACGTTTTCGTTCAGGTACAAAGAAGCTCGAGCCCTGAAAACGCTTTCTGAGTGATAATTTTCTTCAAATTCTTAACAGCCCATTTTTAGACCAAAGTCACTATATAATAGTTATGATTTACTAAGACCAAGAGGTCTAATGACCTAAAGCCAAGACCACAACCATGGCTAAAGCCAAGGTTGAGTCTCAAGACCATGATAACAATGACCAAGGTCACGGCAAAGCCACGGCTAAAGACCATATAACTTTTAAAGATCAAAACTTATATATATTTTATCAAATACTACAATAGTAGGGAGCCTCATGTGAGGAGTTCATTAAGTAAGCCGTCGAGATGAGTTGTGGATTTACGAATTAAAGTGTCCTGGCTCCTCGAACGTTTACTCCATGACTTCTGAATTATGTCGGCCCGAACGGTAGTAAGAGATATACAACCTATACATGTTTCATAAACCATTTATATTCAAAGACTTACACTATATACTAAGTACTACATCATGAACATTATGCAAGACATATATAGGCAATTCGTCGTATTCTTAGACGTTACTCCAAACCTAAGTCGCAACGTTCTATTATAGGCTGCTCTTAGAGACTTTCGCGATTCGACTACCACTTTCATTTCTCATTACATAGACATAAGGTGAGTCATAGCCCCTACTCTTTTCATACTTGTTTTAACTCTTGGGGGGGGGGGGGGGGGGAAACATGCTCAACTACTTGCTTACTTGT
Organism: Artemisia argyi; assembly: GCA_030686995.1. NCBI lineage: Eukaryota > Viridiplantae > Streptophyta > Magnoliopsida > Asterales > Asteraceae > Artemisia > Artemisia argyi. Next base: position 8,982,238 of record CM060705.1, read on the forward strand.
ACAAATACTCAAAACATTTTTACTTGATTGCTTTATACTTGATTGTGTTATACTTGATTGCATTATACTTGATTGCATTATACTTGATTGCGTTATACATGCTTGTTACACTATACTTGCTTAATTTAAATACAAGATTCGTATTTGCGTGCATACACAATACTCTATGCTTTCGGAGAGGTATTGATAGTACTAGTATGGGACAACACCTCCACCCTTGTCCAAAATGACGCGACGTTGGGTGACACGTACTATTTGGGATGGTGGTTCCCCGCCTATGGGTCCAAAATGACGCGACCATGGGTGAATATAATCCTGAAATCTAAATCTATGTGGCAGTAGGCATTTTATACTTTACATTAAGAGTGCATTGTATAAACCATATTTTAGCAGTGGGTTGTGAACACACAGGTTGCAAGTCTCTTATGGCGGGACTTGCAACTGAGTGGATTCACAATGCCTTTGCTATGTGAACATTCTTTAAGTCTTTTCAACTGTTTTAAGACAAACTCTATGAACTCACCAACCATTGTGTTGACACTTTAGCATGTTTATCTCAGGTTAGTAAGGCGATAGCTAGTGCGTGGAACTTAGAGTCAAGCTGCATATTCTGAAGACTTACGCTTTTATCATTTACCATTCAAAACATTTTGTATACATTTATGTATCATACTTTGGAATCTCATGTTTGTAACTTTGAATTCATTAATCGAATGGTAACTTTTCAAAACGTCTCATTTAGAGTTCGTTTTCTATAACTTGTACTTTGTATTATGAAGTAGCACCCCAATGACACAGTCTTCCGCTGCGGTATTTTGGGGGTGTTACAGATTGGTACCAGAGCCTTGGTTATAGAGAACTAGGTTGCATTTAGTGCCTAGACTATAACTGCTATATACGTTAAGACTCTCCTCTTTATTTGCCTTACACACACTACATACGCATACGCTTCTTGGTAGTTGTTGGTTTAGTTCCACGCTGTTAGATGATGTGACTTTAGTATTATAAGGAGCCCCAGAGATTAGCCGAGTCATTAAAAACATGGAGCTCAGTAATAACTAATTATTTAACTTGATCTTGTGACAGTTCTTGTTTGATGAGACACAAGATTTGAGTTAAATAATATTATTGCTTAGCTTTAGGGATTTGATGACTTGATTATCTTACTATCGGCCTCAGAAGGCGGATTTTGTGTCGGAAATTCTTAAGTAGGATGTTTTAGAATCTCCTTATTTAAATGGATTAGGACACCTCTTCATTTAAATAAAGAAATTGTAAATCACCGAACCATAAGTTTATGAGACCTTACTTACATAAATTTGGACGCTTCTTTATGTAAGTAATGTGTTATAAATAAGTGGGCTTAATTGTAGCCGATACAACTCCTTAACCAGAACCTTAGACGAATCAGAGTGAACACCACTATTTTAGAGATCCTGAAATCCCGAATTCTCTTAGACACACCGTAAGTAGTTAACATCAACTGAACTTCGGGACGAAGTTCTCCTTAAGGGGTAGAGACTGTAACAATTCACATTTTTAGGTTAACTTTTATTCCCGAAAATTTTACTATTCACTTTTTACTATTGACTTTTACTATTCACATCCAAAATTTTTATTTCATATTCTCGTAAGTTAAACTATTTTAATGATAATCTGAGAATTTCACACTCGTCGGATCATTTCTGCAAAAATCACGAAGCCGTGTCCGAGATTTACTTTTAGGTTTAAACGTCATTCCAGCATCCCGATATGTCCATAAAATATTATAAACAATAGAAATGTGATTTTCTCTCATTTTAGGACAATTCCAAAAGTTTTGGAATTTTACGTTTTTCAGTTCAACGTTTTACGCGAATTACGCGTTTTAGACCCGTGTTTCCAGTTTTTAGCAGGGTTTTAGCACCCGATAGAACCTACCACTCATTTTATATTTTATTATGGAGTATATTGATAAGTTCTAGCATATTTATAAGTTTCATATTTTTAGGATACCCGGTTTTACGTTTCGTGACTTAAAAACTTACGGTTAGCATTTTACGGAGTCAAAACTAGCTACATACTTAGGATATTATCATCCAAAGACCATGACTACTCATCTAGTCACCCTTATCCTTTATAAACCGCCATTTAGGGGGGGGGGGATTCACACTTGTGGCATCATCTCATGACTTTAGCCATTAGATCATACTTATTTACAACTTTGTCACCAAGTTTAGGCACTTTCCTAACACTTTCCTAACCTCCTCATCCTAGCCTATATAAATGATCACATATGACTTAGAAAAACTCATTCTCCTTTCCTTTCTTCATCATAAAAACGCCACATCTATTATACCTAGCACATTGATCCTTTGATCTTCAATATACAAGTTACACTACAAAGTTCAAGGTCTTAGTATTCTCTACCTAGTTCTTAAGTTTGTTTGGTGATTCCATGGTTGAATTAGGAGCTACACAAGGTTACTAGGGCTGAAGTTAAATGGTTTTCACAAGGGTTAGATCAAGGCTAGCAAGGGTTACAAGAGTTATGGTGAAGGGTTTACAAGATTAGGTTTAGTGTCCTAGTTCTATACTTGACTTCCTTTCTTAAGTGAAAGCCAAAAGTTGTAAGAAACCCTTATACACTTTCTTGCTCAATATCATTTTCATGCTCTTTGTGTTCCTTTCATGCTATATATGTTCTTGTTATTTTGTTCATGATGTTTAAAAATGGATAAAACAAGTATTGGTATACATATGTTAACTTATGACAAGCAAACAAGTAAACTAGTGAATTTTATGGAGAACCACGACCAAAATAGTATAACTATGATATTTGACATTTACTTACTGTTAAAGAGGACTTCAAAAGGTAAACATAGCAATTTGAATCACCTAAAACGAGTACACGAGTCAAAAGTTATGGCCATAAGAAGTTAGCGACACAAAAACGCCGAAACTGCCTATAACCTACTGTTTTGCATTCTGCCAATTTGAAAGTCACCCTTCTGGTCCGATTAATCAAAAAGTTAAAACACGAAAGTTGTCCGGAACGACGTTTTCGTTCAGGTACAAAGAAGCTCGAGCCCTGAAAACGCTTTCTGAGTGATAATTTTCTTCAAATTCTTAACAGCCCATTTTTAGACCAAAGTCACTATATAATAGTTATGATTTACTAAGACCAAGAGGTCTAATGACCTAAAGCCAAGGCCACAACCATGGCTAAAGCCAAGGTTGAGTCTCAAGACCATGATAACAATGACCAAGGTCACGGCAAAGCCACGGCTAAAGACCATATAACTTTTAAAGATCAAAACTTATATATATATATATTATCAAATACTACAATAGTAGGGAGCCTCATGTGAGGAGTTCATTAAGTAAGCCGTCGAGATGGGTTGTGGATTTACGAATTAAAGTGTCCTGGCTCCTCGAACGTTTACTCCATGACTTCTAAATTATGTCGGCCCGAACGGTAGTAAGAGATATACAACCTATACATGTTTCATAAACCATTTATATTCAAAGACTTACACTATATACTAAGTACTACATCATGAACATTATGCAAGACATATATAGGCAATTCGTCGTATTCTTAGACGTTACTCCAAACCTAAGTCGCAACGTTCTATTATAGGCTGCTCTTAGAGACTTTCGCGATTCGACTACCACTTTCATTTCTCATTACATAGACATAAGGTGAGTCATAGCCCCTACTCTTTTCATACTTGTTTTAACTCTTGGGGGGGGGGGGGGAAACATGCTCAACTACTTGCTTACTTGTACAAATACTCAAAACATTTTTACTTGATTGCTTTATACTTGATTGTGTTATACTTGATTGCATTATACTTGATTGCATTATACTTGATTGCGTTATACATGCTTGTTACACTATACTTGCTTAATTTAAATACAAGATTCGTATTTGCGTGCATACACAATACTCTATGCTTTCGGAGAGGTATTGATAGTACTAGTATGGGACAACACCTCCACCCTTGTCCAAAATGACGCGACGTTGGGTGACACGTACTATTTGGGATGGTGGTTCCCCGCCTATGGGTCCAAAATGACGCGACCATGGGTGAATATAATCCTGAAATCTAAATCTATGTGGCAGTAGGCATTTTATACTTTACATTAAGAGTGCATTGTATAAACCATATTTTAGCAGTGGGTTGTGAACACACAGGTTGCAAGTCTCTTATGGCGGGACTTGCAACTGAGTGGATTCACAATGCCTTTGCTATGTGAACATTCTTTAAGTCTTTTCAACTGTTTTAAGACAAACTCTATGAACTCACCAACCATTGTGTTGACACTTTAGCATGTTTATCTCAGGTTAGTAAGGCAATAGCTAGTGCGTGGAACTTAGAGTCAAGCTGCATATTCTGAAGACTTACGCTTTTATCATTTACCATTCAAAACATTTTGTATACATTTATGTATCATACTTTGGAATCTCATGTTTGTAACTTTGAATTCATTAATCGAATGGTAACTTTTCAAAACGTCTCATTTAGAGTTCGTTTTCTATAACTTGTACTTTGTATTATGAAGTAGCACCCCAATGACACAGTCTTCCGCTGCGGTATTTTGGGGGTGTTACAACATACAACGTGTAAAACATTATCAAGAAAATAACAATGAAATGATTAGTGAGGAGGATGTGACGTTTGATGATGAGATCACGTAGTAACCCATGACCTTGAGTCTAGCTACAAGACTCGTAAATAAAGAAAAGCGCTTCTTGGGAGGCAACCCATGTTTTGTGTGATTTTATTTTTGTTTGATTGTTATTTGCTTCCGTATGCATGCTTAGTTTTTATTGTTGGTAGATCATGTTTCTCAACTAAATAGTGGAAATACTTTACTTTTTGTTTTGGCCTAGTCTTAACTCCATCTAAAAGTATTTTTGCAAAAGATAAGTGTAAGGGGAAACCCCAAATATGTTTTTAAGAAACAAACCGATCATGATTCTCCACAATATTAAATGAACATGTATATTCGTATTTGTTAGAGTCAACTGCTTGTATTGAGTCATAATGAAGTTTTGCAGGATTTTCCAGGAAGTAGGACCAAGTTTTTCCAGAAATTTTCCGAAAACTTAACATAAGAATTTCTGCAGGTCACTTCTGACGGCGTCACGAGTTAACTCTTGACGGCGTCATGTGTAAAAATCTGGAAATTTTACCGGTTTTGTTTTTCTAACGGAGTCTTATGGTTTTTGTGAATTATTAAGTTTTATAATCTCCAGGAAATCTGCAAACTTCATTCCACAAGCATTATATCTTATCTTGTTTTCCAGGATTTAGTAACTTATATAGGATACCGCCGATTTTACGCGAGGTTGTTTTGTCTATTTTCTCAGGATTTACAGGTTATGTATGACAAGAAGATGATTTATATTCTGGAAGGGAAGCTTTGATTGTTCATTTTCTTGGAGGAAGATTTAACCTGGCCACCCTATTATCCATACCGAGCGAATCAGGGGAGTATTTGATTTCATTCTTTTTACTTATTTAACTTTTACATTCTTTACTTGAACATTGGGGACAATGTTCATCTTAAGTGTAAGGGGAGGGTAAAATGATGATACCTTACATATGCACTTTCGCTTGAGTTTGTTTTGTCTAATAGTAGATGTGTAATAAAACTATGAGAAATACTTGTTAGTGCAATTTTAGCGCCAAATTTAAATTTTTTTACAACATTTAGGAGTGAAACTTTAGCCATAGCAAGCGTCTCATGGATAGGAGATTGTATGACTAGCACATAACCGTATATTCAGAAAAATTTTCCACCCAAATATGTGAGGTTCGCCTTTAGATTTGATAGGAAAAACATTTATTATTAGTGCTTATGAGTGTACCGGTAGCATTTAGATTCTAGAACTTGCGTTAGTGATGCATCCCAAGACCGCTAGTGAGACTACATTCGTGTGGTAGGATTTACTACATGATAAGAGGCATTAGGATCACCCTTGTGTTAAACCCGTATCATAATTACTTGACCATTTAAGTCATATTACTTGACTAATTAAGTCAACTAATTTTTCCCACACCATTAGCGTTGTACTCATTTTTAGTACACGAAACCCCTAGTACACCCCTCCGAGCCTATCTTTTCGTTTCTAACTTTAAGCATCTTACTTAAAGGAAGAATTTGTTACACCCCACTTAAATGTACACCCAAATCGCCTTAGCCTTCCGTGTATGCGCTTATTTTTAGTGCATTATTATTATTTGTTAAACCCTAAGTTAACTATCTAATTGATTACATGGTTGCTAAGTCGAGTCATATCCTTGTACATATTATTTTGGGACGATTGGGACTCATGGGTAAGTACTTATTTTATGGAATAATGGGGAAGAACATCATTTATTACCCCCATATGTACGTAAATCTTAAAAGTGCTCCAAGTGTTTTGATTTTCTTAATTCGAGTCATTAGATTAGTTCATTGTAAAGTATGTAAAAATTCAAGTGTAAGGGGAATTTCCATTCCCTATGATGTATTATTTTGGATGGTAGGGTAAGAATGTATGCAAAAAAAAAAAAAAAAAAAAAAAAAAAAAAAAAAAAAAAAGAAATCGAAAAAATCAAGAAAAAGAAAAAAAAATAGAAAAAAGAAAAAAACATACGGACTACCATCCCTTTTTATTCTATGTTTATTTTATGTTTTTGTTATTTTTCATTTACTAGCTTAAGTCGAGTCTAGTCTTGGCTTAGCAACGCCATATTGTACATGTAATTAACCAAGATTGTTAACTCGCCACCAGTAAAAACTTCCTTTATCCAACAAAACCATGTATTTCATATCCCTACACCTAACGTTACAACCCTTTAAAAGACCTCTTTGATAGTTTATCTTAGGTGCTTACGCCATGTGGTGGAGGTTTGATCCTTTCCCAAGCCTATGGTAATCTATTTTGCTATGATAGGTAGTGAGAGATATCTTCCGTTTCCATATTGTAATTTATACTTTATTACACCCGAGAGATGTGAGTATCTAAACACTATTTGTGAGGTGCTAGTGTATGACCTCCGTGCTTGTCTATTGGTCTTTAGTGGAATGATTATTTGTTGTAATTACTTTTATATTAGTGTTAAATGACCCCTAACTTGTATTTTGAGTAGAATAAAAGCGCATTTGCTTGAGGACAAGCAAATCTCAAGTGTAAGGGTATATGATGAGGCAAAAAATGATCCGTTTTTAGGGGGTCATTTCAGCCCGAATTCGAATTTATTTGATCAAATATTGCCCTAAATCGTTCCTTTGTGATTTTAGGTAATTTGGGAGTGAAATCTGGAAAAGGAAGCAATTCGGACGTTTTTGGAGCATAAAAGTGAAGAAAACGCCAAAGTCTTAATTTTCCTTGCTGGGAACAGTAGGTGACGGCGTCAAGAAGGAATTCATGACGGCGTCAAGAGCAAATTTCCATGACGATCCAGTACAGATTTGAAGGCGTCTCGAAATAGGGCGTCAAGAGGAAAATGCATGACGGCCTGGAAATACATAACACATGACGGCGTCAGAAGTAGATCAAGGCAGTCCGAGAATTATTTTGGCGGCGAGGTGACGGCGTCACCTATTTGGTCTTGACGCCGTCAGACCCTATTTCCTATATATAGTTTTCTAATTTTCACATTAAAAAGAGAGAAGTTTTGGAGAAACCCTAAGTACGAACTTGGTGCGAATTTTACAGGTTTTTCAAGGGTTCTAACCCCTTGATACCTTTCATGTGTAATTGAGATAAGTACTCTTTTAATTCAATCAATATGTCTATGTGTTGGTTGTCTATATCTTGTTCTTGTCTTAATTCCATCATGCTAGGCTAGATCTATCTTGTGTTTGCTTGGATCTAATGAAACCTAGATGTTAATTATGTGTTGATTACTTGTTTATAATTGTATTGGATGAATGATTTATATGTTAGGCTTAAGAAAACTGGCAGATCTCCAAATGGTAACATGCTTGAACGTCTTAAGAAACATGAACCGATGTGCACTAGGTCGTTATTGGTTGTATTTAATGCATGAGCCACTGTTTATAATCCCTATGGTTGTGCTGGGCATGGTATAGGAGGAGATAAGAGCTCATAGAATTGGGGAGTTAAGTGCGCCACCACATGAATGATATTAAGGAATACGATCCGTCATCCATGCAACTATAACAAGTAATTAACGTGTAAAAGATGTCTAGGGAGTAGTGAAATCTAAGTAAACATATTTTCTCCACTTATTGCTCACAACCTTAGTATAATTTAGTTTAATTTCATTTTTAGTATTTTATTTTGATTGCATCTTAGTATTGGGTTAGTTGACTAGCAACTAATTCCGCCCAAATCCTTCAAACCCGAGATATTTACTTGCTTTCTAAAAAAAATATAAAAATACAAAAATAATCATCCCTCATCTTTAGAACTAGTATTTAGGTTTTCTAATCCTAGCGACACTATTCATAGCTGAACAATCAATCCCCCGGTACTTGTTACTATACTATACTACAACGATCAGGTACACTGCCTGGTGGGGGTTGTAAGCTTCTCAAGATCCCTTGAGAGGTAAAGCCTGGTGCGATTCCCACGTATCAGCGGCCGACTCGAAAATTTTTAGGTGGTCATCCGGATCACCTGTTCCATCATATGTTTTGACATTAGTGGGCATGCGCCTCCTTTTGTGATCGGAGTAATCGCTGATGCGTCGTGTAAATGCATCAACTTTCTGGCGACGCCACGGTAGAGACATGTCTTCGTCTTCTTCTTCATGACGTCTTCCTCTAGACTTCCAGTGTCCTGTTTCCTTATTCTCGTTGTCCGAGGAGTCATTGGAGGAGGAATAGTCTCTTTTGCGGCGCTTGCGCCGGCTTCCTTCAGAGGAAGAACTTGAGGGGCTTTCGCTTGGGGATATTCTTCTCCCTAATCTGTCATGAATTCTTTTACTCCCAGACCTGGAGGAACCTTCGCTTGGTGAGTTCTGAGGTCCTAATCTATCTTGTATCCCTCGACTACCAAGTCTGGAATGAACATTAGTGCGCCCCTCGCCGTCTTCATATTCCTCTAAATATTGTGAGTCGGATATCATACCCAGCCTATCATGGATAGTGGTACATTTTTCATTGTTTTCGCGTCTTCCTCGTAGGTGGCGTGGTGGTGATGCTTCGCGTTCAGGACCAAAGTTGAGCCGGGCTTGCAGGCTCATATTCGACCTTCTCCTCGCTTCTTCTTGCATAAGGGCGGTTAGAGTTTCGTAATTTTGGGATACAAAATTACTCAACGTTAAGTCAGGTGCGTCCTCATTCACTGCAAGAATATCTGCCTCAGTATTGGGTGCTCTATCCCTGTTAGGTGCACCAGGTGGCACAGTGTTGTCCACTGCAGGTGCCGTTTGGTGAGGAGTGTTGAAGAGGGTGCGCTGGATTTCTTCAACGCTTGGAACTACGGTAGTGATGTGGGTAGTCCTTACAGGCAATTCCATTGCTGGGAGAGGTTGGGTAGGTCCCGTTTCTTGGTGACCAGGCGTACTGGTTGTACCAGAAGCCTGCCTAGGGGTTGAATCTTGTTGATTCTTCCTCTGGGGGTCACATGTTTTTTCCACCTGCGGAGTCCGCTGGCTTGAATTTTTACTCTTTGTCATTCTAGTTCCTTGCTTCTTGGTGTGGGTCCCATGGATGGCGCCACTTGTTGATACAAAAGTTGGGCGTTCCTAGTTTGGGCTCTTGCTCTCGTACCAATTCGCTTCTTAATGCTTGAAACCTGCGCACTAAGAAAGTAAACAACACCGTTAGGCTTATCGTGGGATTGTCTCCCACGATTAGACTCTGGCATGAGAGTAAGTAATCGGTTTAGGGTTCTCGTAAAGAGTTTAGGGTTTGTGAATTGTCCCTTTAATGAGAATTGTGTCATTCCTTATATAGGCGCAGAATCCTTGTAGGTTTCGTGCTCCTTATGTTCCGCACACGTGGTGCTTATCCGGGTTAAGGATATCTATTCCATAGATAGGAGATCCTTATCTAAACCGTATATATTTTAATTGGTTTTGGGCTTACGTGAACTTATTCCCATTATTGATGCGGCGCAAGTTATAATAGCCCACGCATGTTGGCTTTGGGCCTTAGTAATGTTTATCATTTGGGCTCGTGGCCCAAATATAGACTATACGTCATCACAATACATTTGAGAGATGACAAGATGAATCCAAGCTCGAGTCCAGGCAGCAACCACACCAAGGAAGGGATGTGGTGACCCTTTTTGGATCGGCTGGAATAAAAAGAACACAAGGGGAAACCCGAATACCTACCTTTGATCATTGAAAATCGACTATAACCAAAAATGGATTAAAAACAAATCTTTGGGTCTTCATATATCATCTTGTGACTCGGTTTGGGATGGAGAGAAAGGAAAAATAGTGCCTAGCCGCTCCTTGGCGTGTAGAGGTTTCTTTGGGACATTATTCGAGAGAGCAACAGGGTCTATTCCCACTTTTCTTGTTGTAATTTCTTGCTGTTTTTCATAGCTAGTTAGATTGTAGGTCGGATTTGGAAGAGAGAGGAGCTAGGTGAGGTGTGGATCTGTATTTTTAAAACGTGTATGTATTTTGAGATAAGTGAGAATATTGGAAATGAGGAAAAGTTATATAATTTACTATTTCCTTTTAATTAAATTACTTTTATTTAAACGTGAGGGGGTATTAATATGTAATAGATTGTTGTAACAAAAGTTGTATTTAATAACAAGAGAGGGTTGGGTATACCCCGTGTCCCGTTGAGCTCCGGTATAAACTTAGTATTCTTAGTTTGGTGCGAATGCGAGAATAAAATTTTCTGAGAGCGTGTTTATAAAAGTATTATAAAAACACATTTATCGACTTAGTTTATTAATTATTACATTGTTGCCATTACTAAAGTCGGTGTCGGTATGTGTGTGGTGTTGTATGCGAGACATTTCTCGTTGTATTACGTAAATGATCAGTAATAGCCAGGAAATGAAATATTCACATTTTCTGATAAAATAAACAATGCAGGGAGCTACTGTAAGCTACAGTGTGTGGGTTAGTATCCCGAAATAGTTATTTAAGCTTGTGTTTGCTTAGGTGGATAGTTAGATAATAATAAATTGACATTTATTATTTAAACTCAGTTTGGAAAATACCAGTTTGTTACAATAGTAGTATAGAAGAGGATGAGGTGACGCTAAGGTGGCAGACCAATAACGTGTTAAGAGACTATTTAACTAGATGTTTGTTTAACACATCACAAATATGGTTTTATATTTGTTTAATCAAATGAACCGACACCGACAATAATCTATTGATACTTATTGAACACTATTTGATGGTACGCCATTTTAAATAGTTAATAAATCTGGTTAGAAGAATTTGATGGTACATATAATATATTTGTGATAATAAGTGTGTCCCCTATGAGAGTTTATATGTTTCTCACTGTTAGGTTGTGCACACTAGCGACCTTTTAGCGATTTTTATTTTGTTTGTCATATCAACTTTTTCTATCCGACTACATATAGATGACTTTTTACCACACTAAAGCGACCTTCATCTTTCTTTCATTCTTTTTTTTTCAACAAAAAAATTAAATTTTTAACAACAAAATATTAAATTTTAACTAGGCATTTAGACCCGTGCGATGCACACGGGCTCGATCTAAATGTTCATAGTCATGAAAGCTCGTGCGATGCACATGGGCTGTATAGAAGTTTTCAAAGTTTAATATCCGTCTTTTATTTTTGTCATTTTATATTCGAGACGTATTTTTTTCATTATATATATAAGTTGTCATGGTAGCCTACATTTTGTAAGCATGATACGTATTTAAAATAATTTATTGACATGTAATCTTTTAAGATGTATTTTTTATATAATATTTTTTGTCTATTTATTTTGGTATTCACTCTATCATTTTGTTATTGGAACTAACTAATATTAATACATCCGGCTAAGTTATAACTATTTCTTATGATAGTCAACAATGCCCGTGCGATGCACATGGGCTGTATAGAAGTTTTCATAGATTTAAAATACGTGCAATGCACATGGGCTGTATAGAAGTTTTCATAGCGTAATATTCGGCATTTATTTTCGTCATTTTATATTTAAGTTGTCATGGTGTCATACATTTGCTAAGCTTTATACGTATTTAAAATACTTTATTGAGTTGCACATGTGCTGTATATAAGTTTTTATAGCGTAATCTTCGGCACTTATTTTCGTTATATTTAAATGAGAATTTTCATATGTAATCTTTTAATATGAGTAAGTTACATAAATTATTTTTTAATTAATGCGTTATTACAATATTTTTCCATAAACTATAATATCGAATTTGGAGCATTAATTAGTAACTCACTCTAAGTATTTACGGTATGACGACATGAATCACATGATCTCAAACTCAAATGAATAATGCTTACCTCATGATAGGTGTAGGATAACATTTGAAATACAATTTTCTTCTCCTTTATACACTTCTTCTATTTAGAAGATTCTTATTGTTAAGATAATAGTTTGAAGATATTTTTTATTATATACTACAATTTTCAATATGTAACATCGACATAATTTACACAGTCATATCAAATATCAAAGTTACGCAATATTCCAAGACGTTTAATTAAAAAAGTGACATTAACACACCGCAAGACAAAAAACTACATTAAGAGCAAAAATATTGAAATGCACCAACAAAGTGTAGTAATAATTAATGACTAAAAATTGAATGATCGTCACATTATTTTCAATAAACTTACTTGCTAACGAATCAACAGTATTAGCCCGTTTAGCGGTATTACATGAAGTAAAATATTGCATGTTTAATTTGTAACGTACTATTAATATGAATGCTAAGTATTCATCCCACCGGTGGCTGTGACATTGTTCTTGTTGTTGTTGTTGTTGTTGTTGTTGTTGTTGTTGTTGTCTTTGTCGTTGTTGTTCATTGGCCTTTTGCATGTTTTGTTCTTGATACAATTTTTGTGACTTCTCGATCTCTTTCTTTAATGCTTCTTGACGCGCTACAAAAAACAATCAGATATAGTTGATCATTAGTAACTTAAATATAGTTAATCAATATATTGCATTTTCGATCAAAGTAAAAATGTTCGTGCTTGTTCCACTTAATTGATAAGACAATGATGTGTATGATCTCTTAAACCATTAGAGAAGATGATATTACTACCAAACCTTCTAAGAACCATCTTTATTTCCTACATTATTACACACACAAAACACACTTGAAATTTACATAAAATAATATAAATCAATATGCTAAATAAATAAGACGATATGATGCTTACTTTACCACCATAATAAGTTGTAGCCCAATGTGCACGCGGTGTGGAGGAAGTTGTGGTTTGTTGTGTGTGATTTTTGACACATTATATAGTTGATAAAATATAACTCATGGACGGGAAGGTAAAAAGACTAACCATTAATTGGTTTGTTTAATTTATGCATTTATGGTATTTTCGGTTTGTATTCTTTGAGATTTAGATTACTTCTTGCATTAATGAATTACATTCAATATTAAGCACCTCACTCAATATTAGGCACTAAATGTATAGGTTATATGTACTTACCACTTAAGCATGCAACCTAAACCAATGTACTTACACATGAAGCCAATCTATCATTGGGACATTTATTATGACTACTTTACATTCATAAGGCTACTTAAGTTTTATATAATACTCGTATAAGATAACAATATTTGTGTATAAATGTGTCAATGTACATGCTTGACACGTGTTAATACTTGTAACAACCATAATCATTGAATAGTCTACTCAAGAATGCCATGGTCACTATATCAACATAAACTTTCTTATCACGAATTGACACATACTAAACTATAAAATATATATAAGGTGAAATGATAAAAGTAAAGGATAGAAAATGTGAAAAGATTAAAAATAGAAAGGGGTAAAATTTAGCAAGAGAGCCAAACTCAGTCACCAATATCAACATCATTCTCAGTCGTCAGTCAAGTTGGATTGAATGAATCATAAAAACACAAATAATAATCACTCAGATTTACCATGGAAGAACAAGTAGCTGTAGTACATCATCAAAACCAAGAAGAAGCTGCAAATAATAATGAAGTTTCAAAATCAGAAACTGAAGAAAACACATTAAAATTCCTTGATTCGGTGGATGATTATTTGGTATTAATCGATTCTTTATCCAACTCTCTTCTTCGTCAGGTAATTCATTCATTCATCATTTCTTTTTAATAAAGGGGGTGTTTATAGCTGGCTTATTTGGTTTTGTTTTTTGTGCTTATTTTGCAACTTTTTGGCTTATATAAGCTTATATGTGGCTTATGAGCTTATTTGTTTTTCGGCTTATATTTCATAAGTCCCAATTTTTTTTGGCTTATTTTGAGACATTAAACTTATGAAAAGCCCACATGTCTCAAAATAAGCCGGAAAATCAGGGCTTATGAAATATAAGCCGAAATCAAATAAGCTCATAAGCCACATATAAGCTTAAACAAACACCCCTTTATATAAGCTTATTCTGACATAATAAATATATATGATTCGGATAGTTTAAAAAATAAGCCACAAAAGAGTGAGCTTATGAAACATAAGCCAAAAACCAAATAACCTATAAGCCGGCTGTATAAGCCAAAACAAATACCCCATTAAGCTTATTTGCCCGGCTTATTCAACTTTTGAAAAACTCATAAGCCAAAAAGTTTGAGCTTATAAACAACAACACCCAATCCCACTGTAGCGGAGTATTGGGTAGTTAGAATGTAGACAGATTATACCCCTAGTAAACCCCGAAAGTTTGGAGACTGCTTCAAAAATTTAACAAGCCGGCGAAATAAGCTGAAACAAACACCCCCTTATTTATGCTTGGCCCGAAACAAACTTATTTATTTTCCAATTTTACCATTGGTTGTGATGTGCGATTATTCTAGGAACTTGTGCTTAGGATTGTTTTTGGCTGTGTTTTGGACAAAAAGAAGTGGATTGTGTTTTGAGCTTAATAATAAACTTATGGTAATTCAGGGATGGTTGGAATTAGCTGGTGCTCGCTATTCGATGGGCGCTTCACGTGTAAACACCACATTGCTTAACCTTCAACCCCATGCTGCTGCTACCACTGTAGAGATTACTCAACACCAAGATGGTACCATCTTCCCTTTAACCTTAACCACACATATCTTGAATGATTTGCTCGATTAATTTAGTATTACTTCAGAACGATATGATATGTATATATTCACTATTGAGCCTTTTTGTGAAAAATCACTATTGAGCCTTTTTGTGAAAATGTCATGTATAGGGGGTGTTTGTTTAAGCTTATATGTGGGCTTATTAGATTTCGGCTTATATTTCACAAGCCCCAATTTTCCGGCTTATTTTGAGACTTACAAGTTTATCATATCATAATAAACTTATATAAGCTCACAAGTCTCAAAATAAGCCGGAAAATTGGGGCTTATGAAATATAAGCCGAAAAACAAAAAGGCTCATAAGCACCCCCTGTGTTCACCTTCCATGGCAAAGGCTAAAAAAGTTGACTCTAGTAATAAGCCAAATTGAAAGTTTATGTAGGTGCCGGTTCAGTATATGTGTAAAATCAAAATTGGAAAAAGTAAATGGGTCAAGTCTCTCACCAAGTATATTTTCATCTTATTCAAAAATTTAGATTTTTATTGAAATAATATCGATTTTCTAATCATATTTGGTACACTGATTATATAGAAAATGTTTGTTGTGTAATTGACCTGTTTCAACATGAATGAAAGATCTGCCCGTTTGACTTATTGCCAACCCACCCGACTCTCCCATTGTTTTCTACCTCTGCCTAAAAGAGATGAAGTAATAATTCTAGTTTGTTAATGTGTATGCTTGGACGTAAGCATCTGCAAATCATAAACTTAGATTCACACAGCCATAGAAATTGGATCCGACCTAGTTTTACCCCTTAGTTTTGCAACTTTTTGGCTTATATAAGCTTATTCTGACATAATAAATATGTATAAGCCGGAAAGTTTCGGAATAAGCCACATAAAGTGAGCTTATGAAACATAAGCCAAAAACCAAATAACTATATAAGCCGAAACAAACACCTCATTATGCTTATTTGCCCGGCTTATTCAACTTTTGAAAATCCAGAAAGTTTGAGCTTATAAATAACAACTGTAGACAGATTATACCTGCCTCAAAATTTTAACAAGCCAGCCAATTAAGCTTAAACAAACACCCCATTCAGCTCCTACCACAGTAGAGATTGTGTTTTGTCCCTATATTTCGACAAAAAAAAGTGGATTGTGTTTTGGGTTTAATAATCCTATGTAATTCAGGGATGGTTGGAATTAGCTGGTGCTCGATATTCGATGGGTGGTTCACGTGCAAACACCGCATTGCTTAACCTTCAACCTCATTCTGCTGCTACCACAGTAGACATTACTCATGACCAAGATGGTACCATCTTCCCTTTAACCTTAACCACACGTAAGTTGAATCATTTGCTCGATTAGTTTAGTATTACAACTTCAGAACGTAGGATATGATATGTTTACACGATCGAGCCTTTTTGTGAAAATGGCATGTATAAGTACACCTTCCATGGCAAAGGCTGAAAAAGTTGACACTAGTAATAAGCCAAAATGAAAATGCCTGTTCGGTATATGTGTAAAATCAAAATTGTAAAAAGTAAATGGGTCAAGTGTATTTTCATCTTATTCAGAAATTTAGATTTGTATTGAAGTTATATTGATTTTCTAATCATATTTGGTACACTGATAATATAGAAACTGTCTGTTGTGTAATCGACCTGTTTCAACCTGTTTCAACATGATACATGAATGAATGATCTGCCCGTTTGACTTATTGCCAACCCACCCTACCCTCCCATTTTTTTTCCTATCTCTGCCTAAAAGAGACGAAGTAATAGTTCTAGTTTCTTAAGTTTTAATGCAAACATCGTACTTCGATTCACACAGCCATAGAAATTGGATCCGACCTAGTTTTGCCCGGTATTTTATGTCCTATTCTTTGGTTCACAAGCAATTGCCTTCTTTGAAGGTATAGACTAATTAAAAAACTTTCTTTGTTAGTTTTGTTGACAAGTGAATGGAGATCGGATCATGAGAAACTTATCAGACACCCTTTTTTGTTTGCTGAGATATCTAAAGGAAATAACAGTTTAGCTCAACTATTTTGCTTAATTTAAAGAAAAGTCAAGTACTTTTTGTCACTAAAGGGTCGTTAGATCAGGTTGTAAAGTTTCAGGGGTCAAAATGTAAAAGTCATCATAAGCAAGTTTTAACATGAAAATTGTAAAATCCTTAGTTACATACTTAGAGATGACGTGATATGTAAATATGAAATATACTGCACATTCTGTGTCCCAGACAATTCAACGTGTGACGTAATTTTTTATGAATATAGTGATTAGTCAAATGTCTATACTGAAATGGTCATCGTTGTCAACTAAACTAAAGTTTATCTGTAATTTGTGATGGTAGCCTAATAACTTTTATCTAATGTTTATGTCTATATGACAACCTTTTCATAGTCGGCCCCAAATGATAATTGATGCAACAGGTGTAGAAATGTCATGCTAACAGGTGTAGGAAAGTGTTAATTAGTTTCACCTCTGTTTTAGGTAGCATCATGACAAAGTCGCCAAAGTTCAATTTGTGCAAATGGGCATCTCCTGACAATAAAGACTCCTCTTTGGAGAAGGAAAACATCGAGGAAGATGAGCAGTTAAAAGAAAATATTAGCAGCCAAAGCGATTCTGGTAAACATATGTAATTACCTATATTGCTAATTCATCATGGTGTCTAATTAACTTATTTGTAATTTTTTATATCTGTCGATTTTTGCAAATTTTGATGATATTGCTAATTCATTAAATCCATGATATTTTTTGAAGTCTAACTTCTTCGTTCATAATATGGAAGGATTAAACTCCAAGAAAAGTTTTAATTATCGCAACTTTGTGCGAAGTTTTAATGGAAGGATCTGTTATATTTACTGACTACTTATAAAGGTTTCTTTGTTGATAAAGGAAACCAGGAGAGTTCACCGGAAAGCAGCATTGAATCTGTTACTAATGCACCAAGAGAAAGCAACGGATCTGAAATCAATGCATCACCACGTAAAATAGAGAATCCTGTGAGTGAATCAATACGGTTCTGAAGTTTGTTTCAATTTTCTTTTCTGACAATAGTAGAAATACATTTTTGCAAGAACAATCGTTAGTTTTTTTTTAACCAACAGTGGAAGTATTGATAATTTGACAAGTAACCACCAAGTTGCTATTTTCATTAAACGAAGAGAGTGTTTCTGCTCTTCATGTATTTTATGATTGTGACTCCCTTGCTATCTTCTTTTTTATGTATGCAGCTTCAGAAAGAACGAGCAAAGGTACTATCAATGTTTGGGACTTTAGTTTCACCCAAGCTTCGGGCCTCTCAACTTACATTTGAGACAGGTGAATTCAGAAAGCTATTTATAGAAAATTGTCAAACTCCGAGCATAACGATATTTATTATTGTTCATCATTTTTCCTGACTTGAGTTAAAAAGAAATCATTATTTCCTTTGTTTTTCAGTGCTAGAAACACTCGTAGAAATAGCAAATGCTCGTTCATCTATTCTTAAATCTTATGAGGCGTTACATAGGGATATGAAAAGCACCAAGGGATGACAAGTGATAGGGGTTCAGCTGTCCAAAATAAATAATTGAAGCAACAGCATTCACATGTCGAGAACAAAAATCAATGCTAAACACTCCGGCTTAGACTTCGGATTTTGTTCATCAGATAACGGATCTTAAAATTTTGTGTAATGAACAAAAGATTTTGGATCGTTTTTTGTTTGCAGGAATTGTATTAATATCTGAAATACTAATTTATTCGACTTTAGACGGTTAAGAAATTCTGAAGAACACCAATTTTCCTTGACTTGTTACACACTTTCATGCCATATTGGTTTATTTCGGATATATACCAAAGTATCTTTTCAGATATATGACTAGTTTAAGGACACGTGAAATACCTGTTCAAAGCAAAATAAGTTACGTGTATGAATGATCTGGGTCTGTCCTAGCCTCTTGATTACTAATCCGTTACTTTTTATTTTTTTATTATTATTATTTTTTATTTATTATTATTTTTTTAATTGATAATAAGGGATGATAGTTCCAAATGAGTTCAACATGCAGGTTGCTTCCACCATGGTGCCGTCACCAACTAAATTACACATCATGTAAATGGGTCCAAGGAACATGTGTAGGAGACTTTTGAATGAAATGGCAAGGTCTCTAACGACCATAAAGAATATTGGTCAACTACGTTACTTAAAAGTCTTTCTACTAATCTTTTATATAATAAAATAAAGCTTTGTGGGGACTTTTACATTTTAAAAAAATTGGTTTATGATATTGGATTGCACCAACTAAGAAGTTTAAGTGATGTGATTATCAGAGGGGGAAAGCATATACATGTTGCACTCTTTTTCCCATGACCACGGTTTTGTTCCCACAGGGTTTTCCGACAAGGTTTTTAATGAGCCAACATCCCCGAGCGTATAAAGGAATTATGTACTCTTTTTCAATTACTAGATTTCTGTCCCATTGGTTTTGTCTAGTAAGGTTTTAATGAGGCATAATCCTCAAGTGAATATCCAATGGGGAGTGTTATGGATAATTATAATATGGAGTCCATATCTTATAGAATATTGATTAGAGGTGTTTGAGTTGTATTAGGAGATTACATATCTTACAGAATGTTCTATCTTTTATCATAAATATACCTGTGTATGAGATGAATAAAACTAAATTCTTCATTCTCTTATTCCCTTTGTTCTTGTTTATTATTCTTGTTTATTGTTCATTGTTTTATTATTTCACAATAAGATTATAATTTTTGGTAAATAGAAATAGATAATAAAGTTAATTATTATTTCAATATAAAATTCAAGAAAAAATAAAAGGGTAGTTTGGTCATTTCACTTTGTTTGGCCATGGATTAACAGTTAAACTAACAAAAATGGTAGTCAAGGGACCAAACTCGTAATTGGTCAAAACCACAAGGATATGACCCGCTTGAAAAAAACACAAAGACAAAAACTGTGAAACTCAACAAACCACAAGGACGAAGTCAAGAAAATATAAACTCACATTTTAATTCATATTAGAATACACGTTTCTTCTTTATGTTTTCTTTTTTAAAATTTCATCTATAATCCTTAGGTCTCCAAAAGAACACAATGTTAGCCCTCAACTTCGTCATCCAAAAAAAAAACAAATCTAGTGTAGCTCGTTATTGCATTATTCAAGCTAAAAATTTTTATTAATTTTGTTATAACTGATCATTTTGACATTCTATATTTAGGGGGTGTTTCTTTGTCACTTATTTGACTTATGGGGCTAAATTTAGGTAGGGTCATTTATTCTATATGGGAGACAGGTGTGGCATGCGCCACACCCGACTGAAGCTAAGGTTAAACAACATGAAGAAAAAACAAACACGGGATGCTTGGTAAATGAGCAGGCCCCTGCTTGGTAAAGGAGCAGGAAAGATGCTTGGTAAAGGAGCTGGGAAGACGCTTGGTAAAGGAGCGGGAAAGGTTACACCTTGGTAAAAAGGTGGGCAGACATTGGACTGCAAACTCAACTTGATGCTGAAGACAATTATGTTGTTACAAAGAAGAAGGAATGAAGGTCGTGACTAAGGTGGTTCCTAGGTCGAGGTTCAAACATGGTTCAAGGATGCTTAATATCGGGATTGGGTAAGGTATTAGTAATAAGGTGGAAATTGTTAGTAATATTAGTAATAAATTAGGGGTATATTATGTAAATAGTCAATTGTGTAGAGACTAGGAATGAAACTTAGAACAGAAGGTGCATGTTGGCCGAGTTAAGATCAAATGAGAAATAAACTCAAAATAAAAAGAGTGATAATAAACCACCATGGCCGGATTTCAGGGTGTGCGGAGTGTGCAACCGCACATGGCCCCAAAAATTTGAAGGCCTCCGATGTTATGATACATAACTGATTTAACTATTTGTTTAAGACAAATTTGATAAGAATATATGCTAAAACTTAATATTTTGACCTTATATACATGGAAAGTGGATGATGTTCAAGTGATTTAAAGAGAAAAGTCAAAAATGAAAAGAAAAGAAAAACAGAGTTGTAGATATGGCGAGCTGGGGAAGATGATAATTATAAGTAATAGTCACTTTGCACCCTAACGTTTGTAGAATTCACACAAATCTCTTTGTCTTTTAGTTTCATTCTAAAGTAACTACAAATGGGTTTACAAAAATTACATTTTAAACCCACGTTTTGGAAAGCTGTTAAAATTTATCCAGATTTTTCTTTTATGCATTTTTATAAAAAGATTTTAAATGTGGCCCAATAATATTAATGTGATAAATATAGAGATGTCATTCACTGTTGTTTTTATGTTTTTAGACATATTTAGGTCTTTCCAGTTGTTCGAGAGGCCAATATGATCAACATGGCACAAGGCTCCCAAAATCCACAGGATGGCCCTGTAAACCACAACCTCATATTTCAGACACCTACAAAAACACATATGCATTTCCTCTTAAATTTATCTCCCTTATTTAAAATTTGTAGTTAGAAATACTTCTCACTCGTCTCATTTTAATTTTCCTTATTATATCCCATCCCCCATGTGGGTCAGCTAAACAATTTATAAATCGTTTAGTCTAAATACAAGGACATATAGCTTTAGTATATTGTCTCATGTGTTATGTTATTCTAGCCGATATCTTTGTTTATCTCGTGTTCACTAAATTGTTGCTTATCCTCGATACAAGTCTATGAGCTAGCGTTCCGCGGTTGATCATGAGGTTTGTTGTCGTAATTGTCCAACGATAATAACATGGTATGACCATATTTAACCATATCATGTTGTATTTAAAGACATATTTTGTTTAGATGTCTAAGAATCCCAAACCCTGGTGTAGCTTCTGGTTTTTATCATTTTGGACTATACATCAAACATGATCTTAAGGTGCGTTTGGTTTATGGGAATGAGAATGAAGGAATAAATTTCATTCATAATAAACTGTTTGGTTTGTGGTTTTATTTTGAGATATGGGTATGAAACCCATACAAATAGGCAAATCTCATACCTACCAAGCATGATGGGTTTACAAACTCATAGTGATTCCCGTTAACAAACCAAACGCCACCTTATTGTAGCCAGTGGTGGAGCTAAAAAAAATTTGCGGGAGGGCCGAAACAAAACTTTTTCCGTGAAAAACATTAGATGTGAGTGCCAAGATGAAAAAAAAAATAATAAAAAATATTAACACATGAAATCGCAAAAAAATACAGTAACGAGCTTCGGCTTAGGGGGCCGGGACCCTTCCCGATCCTCGCTAAGCTCCACCCTTGATTGTAGCACGCTACACATATATATTGAACCTAGTTGCACATTTAAATTAGGATGAATGCTATATCCATATAATTTATACAAAAAAAAGTGTTGCAAAAATCGGCCTACAAGGCCGATTAATCGGCGATTACAAGCTGAACGGCCTTGGACCTTGGAGCGAATTACAAGGTAATCGGCCGATTAATCGGCCTTGGACCTTGGAATCGGTGATTAATCGGCCAAAAATCGCTACACGGCCCTCGACCGCCTCGGGACCGATTCACGATTTTTGCAACATTGCAAAAAAATGTCCACACAATGATGTGCCAAGCTCAATTGTCCAATCAAAACAATTACCAAAAAGTAAGAATCTATTTGATTGGACAAGTAATCTTGCCACATCATTGTGTGGACATTTCTTTGTGAAAATTATGTGGACATAGCTTTTCTTTGTAAAAATTATGTGGACATTTCTTTGTAAAAATTATGTGGACTAAGCTCCGCCTTTGATTGTAGCACGCTACGCATAACCTAGTTGCACATTTAATTTAGTGATTGATAAAATTTGTCAAATGAATGAAGTTTCATTCTCTATATACTTTAAAACCCAACGTCGGTGGGAAATATTTTATGATTTTCCCTTGGGCTTTAAATGTGATTTACGCTGGGTTTTTTTAGTAGCCCATGTTGTGAAATTGTACCCGGTCCAGCACTTCTCTTTAAATCACGTTCTATTACATTCTAGGATTTTCGTTTCTTTTGTTTTGAAGATAACTACCAGGTGTCCTCCTTGCGAGGGTTTTGGGAGGTCAGCTCTTGATCTGCAATTTTTTTTTGTTTGTATCAGATATGGTTTTGTTTTACACTTTTGTGGATTGTTTGGGCTTTTTCAGGTGATTAACAAATTTATTTGCTCATACATGGTATCCAATAACTATTTTCCGATAACGTCGGAGTAGATTCGTTAATATTGCTGTTGTACTTTCTGTTTTATAAGTGTGTATAAGTTTTAGTCATGAAAACCAAAAGTAGGCCATGCAAAAAAAGGTTGAATACAAGTAGCTTCGGTGAACCTTTATGTTCGGACCAACCTTTTAGCGATGTAGGCGACCACCATGTAGAACATGCACGCTTGCAACATTTGGGGGATATAGATAGATGTAGCGAATCTGATGTAGGTGTTTCCAGTGTTGCTATTCATAATGGCTTGAAAAGGAAGGCAACTAAACCTCGAATCACAGCCTCAAACCCCAAGAGTCACAAACAAAGTAAGCCTCAAACCTCAAGAGTCACAAACAAAGTAACCCGCCGCAACGCGGCGGGGGCCTCCTCCTTGTTCATTTTATTAGGTAGTTTCATATAATATACGAGAAAATTGATTGTTTAATGTGTAAAAGGTAATTTCGAGGAAGTTTACAGTAGACAGAAGATAGTGGTCTTTGTTTTGAAAGATATCACGTAATTTCTGAGCTTGGGGGATTGAAAGTGTAACTATGAATATAAAGTTGACTTGAGGTCAACCTACTACTTGCATTATTTAACTTGTGATCGAACACCTAGTGGAATTATCAATTCATTTTCTATAGCCATTCATTTAATATCCTGTGCTTGCTTTTTAACCAATAAAAAATATTGTAAGTCCTCTCCTCAAGTTTGTTTTTAATTATGAATTTGTTGATTGTTTTTCCATTCTCTATTTAATTCAAACACCCTTTAATTTATATAGAAAACTGTGGGACTAGAAGTGTATGTTTCTGATATAAAATAAATTGACTTGAAATCAACCCAGTTATATTATATTACATGTGACTTGAGTAGAATGATCCACCGTTGTTTATTGTAGTTCTTATTCTAAAAACCGCAAGTCATCTACTCTTTTTGTACTTTTTAATTGTTTATTCTCTTACTCAACTTATGTTATTGATCGAGCCATATGTTTTTTGGAGTTGAAAATTTTAATAAAAGCTTCATTAATCATTATCACTTCATTTTAATTTACTAGTAGAGTACTCGTACGTTGCGGCGGCGGGTAACCTGAAACAAAAATTTTCAGTGATCAATTTTTTTGATAATGAGTTTTTCGTAACATTAACTTTACGGATAGCTAGATATTTAATTTGAAATAACTTTAAAAAAGGGAAGTGATATGTACACATATATTTTTACTTCATACATATAAATTTTAGTTGTATGGTCCTGGTGGTCACACTAAATTTATGTGTATGAAGTAAAAGTTTGTATGTACATATTACTACCCTTTAAAAAAATTTATATTATATCTTATAAAAATAACAAGTTACTCCCATCATGCGAACAAAATATAGAAGCAGTATAATATTACCACGGTAAGAAGTCATTAAAATACATCATCAGAATTATTTTTAATACACAAACATGAGTTTTTATAAAAAAAATGAAAATTGATAATTTCTTTTTGCTTTTTTTCCTTAAAGCTTAATTTTATTGCACAAATCAATTTTATTTCGTTTTCGATCCCCATCAAGAGTAAAATCTTGTGACACATTTTCTCTTTATTTTAAAATCATTATTTTCAGTTTACAAACCTTTGATTTTAAGTTGCATGTTTTCAATGTCTTGTGAAGCACAAAAATTCTCTTGAAAACTTTAAAACCATTTGAGCATATTGATCTAGTTGTGTTTGCAAACTCAAAATTTGATTCTTTTCATTTTCATTTCTTAACCCAAATTGTACCACAACTTCGGTTCATTATTTTCAACAAACGTTGTTTCTGTTATCACACTTTTTTTTGTTTGACGGAAAATAGTATGGTAGCGTAATTTAAACGAATCTGAAATTTTTTATCAGCCCGAAATTATCACAGTTTTCATCAACTCTTATCAATTTAAGTCTACCTTTCAAATTTTACCATCCTCGGCCCACTTAAACTTTTATAACCCTAACCTTACATATAGTAACACGCTTCTCCTCATTCACTACATAACTTGTAGACACTAAAACCTTATCACACGTAACTCGCTTCTTGTCTTTCTTTCATTACCTCAAGTACACAACCACTTATACTCCTTTTCATTTCATTCAGTCACACAATCAATATCATTTCTTTTCTTAGTCGAATATCATTTCTTGTTTTCCTTTGTTACAAATGAAACACAATCCAAGAATGACCTTGTATTTCTTATCTAAATCAAATCCGTAAAAACCCTTTTTATTTCCTCGGTGATGGTTTTGGTTATAAATCTTAATGTTAGAATTCTTGGATCACAGTAATCTGAGAGTCGTGTAAACACTTTCAGTATTTCGATGGTTCTATCGAAATCTCTAATCGGATAAAACTCAGATTTTGAACAGAGAATATGTTTTGCTTGTTCTGAAAACCGAACCAGAAAATGATATCAAAATATGACCAAATCAGTATTCGGTAACTGCCCATGGCAGTTATTTAACCACCGAATTACTTAAATTAACGGGTCAAATTAAGGTCCAAAATATCGGGAATTTTATTTTTAAGTGCGTTTTTAACATAGCACTTTATACCAAATAAAAAATTTTCCAGCTCACCTGGCAGCTCGACCCAGCCAGGGGCGCTGCCCCTTGGACCCTGCCAGGGGCTGCCGCCCCTTGGACCCTGCTACCAGGGGCTGCCGCCCCTGGAACCCCTCTACCGGGGGCGCTGCCCCCGGACCCCCGTGATTCGGGGCGATAATCACAATAACGTCATACAAGTGTGCACTCCACACAACTCCCGACTTGTTGAACATTTATCATGATTACACATTGGTCAACTAAGTCAATCCATTACACTTAAATCATATTGGTGATGTAAAATCACCAACACTTAATGGTCTAGAGTAATGTTTGTTCTTGTGGTGATATATGTCTAAGATCTTGTTCAAAGGTTTTTAGTAACTATGATATATGGCTAAGATCTTGTTCAATGGTCTTTCACATATTTAGTAAAAGGAATTTCTGACGAATTAGCTTCTTTATACTAAGTTATAACTCATATATATGAAAATAATTTGGCGTATCAGCTTATCATCTGATGTTGTTAATGTTTTTTAATGTTGGATGTGGTCCATTGGATCAAATGTTTTGCTTTATTTCAACATCTTTATCAAAATAACCTCTATAACAAAAAGGTCAATATAAGGAAATAAGTGAATCCAAAATAACCTCAATAACAAAAAGGTTTTGCTTTATTTCAACATCTTTACCGGTACGAATTGGATTAGACGATTAGTATAATTTAACTAAACCGACATTCACATATTTGTAGGATTTGTGTTAAAATTTTAATAATGATAAATAAAAAAATACTATTTTTTGTCGCTTAAAAAAGTATGGTCCTCGAAAAGAAAGTACTACGTATTATTTTTGGTGAAGATATCTATTAGAAAAGTATGACCCTTGAATTATTCAATTTGATATGTGTTTTTGAGGATGCTATAATGTTATCAGGTGCTATTTTCCACAACGGGGTTTTTGCATATATATCCTTTCCAAAATGCATAATTGCATATATATCCAAAGCATGCATAAAAATCATTGTATTATGTGCATAAAAAACTTGTACAAAGGATATATAGACAATTATTCACTTTGGGAGGGATATAGATGCAATTCTGCCTTCTACAAAATATAGTTGAAATTTGACATTGTAGCTTAATCCAATAGATTGCATATTATCTAAAACCGAGGGACAAGAAATGCAAACAAATTGACTTGGGGTCAACCAACTTGTCTTTACTCTTTGTAATTTCACTTGAGCTTCCATTTTGATTCCATTCATTCATACCAAACTCTCAAAGACTTCCATCCATAAAACTGCATTTCTATATTCTAATAACTTTTAATATTGTCTCATTTTTTAACATTAGAGTATAATTATTGATCCAAGGGGCTGAATCACTTAACCCAAAACTTATTAGGTCTAATTTGATAACTTAACCCAATATTTTATACAAAAGTCATTTTACTTTTAACATTTTTTTTGTTTGTATACCAACTGTACATCATTTTTTATACATGAAATTAATCCTTTTATTATCTTGTGTGGTTATTAATTAAAGTGTTTTTTAGATCTAGTGTTAAATTATAATAGTTCTAAATGTTACTAATAGTTTGCAAATGACCAGATTTATATAAACAAACAATTTATAATAGTTCTAAATGCTAAATTGTTCACTGTCTAACTTTTTACATAGACTCTAGCTAGATGATGTTGTCGTTCAATAACTTATTTTTGTGTTGCTATCATTTTAAGACAACGTATGAATCAGAGTCACGTGTTTAGTATATGCGATTGTATATAACCTGTGGGTCTAAAAATCTTACTTTTCTTTGTGTTTTTTACATTATCTTAGTCATGGATTCTTGGTATTATTATTATTAATAATGCCTACTCTTTCTGCTGATCGTGACTTCTGAACGCAGCACGATCTCATCATTGATAATGGCTAATACATCTATTCCTCATCGGTGGAAATATGATGTTTTTGTTAGTTTTAGAGGTGAAGATATCCGTAAAAGTTTCATGGATCATCTGTTCAACGACTTCAAGCAAAAAGGGATTCATGCTTTTAGAGATGATAGTGAACTGCCTAAAGGAGAACAGATATTTCCTCATCTCTGCAAAGCCATTGAAGAATCGAGATTTTTGATAGTTATCTTCTCCAAGAATTACGCTTCTTCATCATGGTGTTTGAGGGAACTTGTCAAAATACTTGAGCGCAAGGAGATTGTAGATCCCAAACATGAGGTTCGGGTTATCTTTTATGATACCAAACCTGATGTAGTGAGGAAACAAAAAGGGAATTATGCAGAAGCCTTCTGTAATCACGAAATTTCAAATAGTATAGAGGTGGGTAATTGGAAAAAAGCTTTATCCATGGCGGCTGACCTATCTGGATTTGATCTCCATGATATGACAAATGGGTAAATTTCCTGTTTTGTGCGATTATTTTTATGTTGGTTGTTTACTCACAAACATCTTTATTACTAAATATTAACACTATGTAATTTTTTCTCTTTTATGGTTAACAGGTATGAGTACAAGTTCATAGATTGCATCTCCAAAGACATCCTCAAAAAATTATGTGACGGACCCTTGGATGTTGGTGAAAACCTTGTTGGCATAGATTTCCATTTCGACAGATTAGACTTGTCATGCTTTGTTGGGTCAGATAAGGTTAACATGTTTGGAATATGTGGTATAAGCGGAATAGGAAAGACAACCCTTGCCAAAGCTATTTATAACTTGATGTATGTCCACTTTGAAGGAAGTTGCTTTTGTGAAGATGTCAAAGAAGTCACAAAACTACAAGGCCTGATTCAAGTCCAACTGCATATGATTGAAAAGATCATGAAAATAGAAGATTTGAAGATACTAAGTGTTGCTGAAGGAGCTATGGTAATAAAGCAAAGGATGTCATGTAAGCCGGTCCTGCTTGTTTTGGATGATGTGGATGATCATAAGCAGTTAGAAGCATTGGCGGGTTCACCTACATGGTTTTGCCCAGGAAGTTTGATTATTTTCACCGCTAAAGATAAACAGCTGCTAAAATCTCATAGAGTGCATGAAATCCATGACATGAAATTTCTAGATGAGGATAAATCTCTTGAGCTCTTCTATTCCTTCGCCTTTGAGAAAAAAAATCCTTCTACAGGCTTCAAAGAAGTTTCTGAAAAAGTTGTGAAATATGTGCAAGGTCACCAGTGACGGACCCAGGGAATATAGATGTGGGGGGCAATTTTTTTTTGACAATAACAATAAAATACGGAAAAAAAAAAAGATCGTAATGATAAATCTAGTATTTTTATTTAGAGATGAATGATTTATAAGGCTTTAGAGCATTAAATGTTAGGTTTTAGTATGTGGGTGGGGGGCAATTTGAGTTTTGGGTGGGGGTCACTTTTTAAAAAAGGTCAAAATTTTAAAAAAATTACACTAAAATTTCAACTTTTTCGGCTAGCCGTGGGGGGCACCGGACCCCCATAATTATACTATAGGCCCGTCCCTGAAGGTCACCCTCTCGCTCTCAAAGTTTTGGGTCATTTTTTATATGGCAAAACTGTGGGTCAGTGGGAAAGTGAACTGGAAAGGCTCAAAGTACATCCGAATGAAAAGATACAAAGTGTGCTTTATTTAAGTTACGATGGGCTAAAACCTGAGCAGCAAAATATCTTACTTGATATCGCATGTTTATTCATTGGAGAAAACAGTGAATTTGTAGCAAGCATACTAGATAGCTGTAACTTTTTTGCACATAGAAACATGCAAGTTCTAGTTGATAAGTCGTTAATTACGATCAGTAGTGACATGTCACTTCAACTGCATGACTTGATTAAAGCAATGGCAAGGGAAATCATTCATGAAGAATCTATCATGACTGGGAAACAGAGGAGATTGTGGAATTCATCTCAAGTTTACAATGTATTGAGTGAAAAGAAGGTCAGTAGTGGTATATGATTCTTTTTTCTATTAGTACATTAAAGTATTAGCAAAATATCCTAATGAAGTTGCATGTTTTTGTTTTTTCAGGTGGCAAGAACTGAAGCAGTTGAAGTTCTAGTCCTTTCATTAGAGAAATTTAGTCAAAAGGTTCACATAGATGCTAATGATTTTTCACATATGAAAAAGTTGCGGATCCTGAAAATCTATCAAGAGGAAAAACTATTTGAGCAGAAACTTGAATTGGAGGGCCACAATGTGATCTTCTCAGGAAATTTGTATTATTTGTCCAATGAGCTAAGCTTGCTTTATTGGCATAGGTACCCTTTCAAGTACTTACCTTCAGAGTTCTATCCAGAAAACATTGTGGCCATTGACCTGTCTTACAGCAACATAAAAGATTTCTGGACAACACCTAAGGTATTTCCTTGTTCACACATGTTTTCCTATTTGATACCGAATGATCCGAGAACTTATCTTCTTTTTTGTTCTATCGATGTCAGTGCTTTAGAAGGTTGAAAGTAATGAAGCTAAGGTACTGTTGTAACCTAACAACCACCCCTGACTTCTCAGAGATTACAAGTCTTGAAAAGCTTGATCTTGAAGGTTGTGTGAATTTGGTTACACTTCACCCATCTATTGGAATGCTTAAGAAGCTTGTTGTCTTAATTCTCAAAGACTGCACACGGGTTAGGAGTTTTCCTAGCAAAGTGGAAATGGATTCTCTTGAGGTTTTGAATCTCTCGGGATGCTTAAATGTAAACCAATTGCCTCAAGCCTTTTGGTCTAGATGGTGGACTTCAATCCCTGGTTGCATATGGAACCAACATCCCCAAAGATCAGTTTCATTGGAAGGTTTACATATGTTAAAGGATCTGAATTTAAGCTACTGCAATTTAGTACAAGTGCCTCAGAGCATTGGAGGCTTATCATGTCTAAAGAAACTAAACTTGAGAGGGAACAATTTATTAGAAGTGCCTGAGAGCATTGGAGGCTTATCATGTCTAGAATGTCTAGACTTAAAAGGGAACAATTTTACTAGCTTGCCTGGAAGTTTGAGTCAACTTTCTAGTCTTGAAAGGCTTTATGTTGATGGTTGCAAGAAGCTGGAAGTGTTGTCCGAAGTTCCACCTAGCATATGGATTATTGGTGCATCTGAATGCACCTCCTTAAGAGAAGTGCCGGAATCATCTAAACACCCATTCAGGAAAAGGTACAATTATTTCAGAAATTGTCCAAAGCTATTTAAGAATGTTACCATTGATAGCGAGGGGTCGACTCAGTGTCTTGACTCATCTATAACTTCCCAAGGCTTTATTCACAAGCTTTCTGCTTTCCTTGGGTATACGGGTTTAGAGGCTAACAGATGTGAATTCTTCTCGCGAGGCATTGCCTATTATTCTAGGTTTGATATAATGTATCATGGGAATAGCATTCCAGAGTGGTTTACAAATAGAAGTACGGGAAATCATGTAAAGGTTGAATTACCTTCAGATTGGTGCTTCAATAAGTTTAGGGGATACGGAACTTGTGTTGTTTTTAAGAGAAAAAAGCCTTACGTATATCAAGAATACTCTGTAAAGAACTTTGATGGAGCGTCTATGATCACAGAAGCAAGCGTGTCGTATTCGGTGATAGGAATCCAAGATTCATATATGATATGGTTGCATTATACGAAGAGCGATACAAAGAAATGGAAGGAAGCAAAGAATTTTGTTACATTTAGTTTCCAAGAAGAATTCATAAAAAATGAAATTGCTGAGGTGAAGGAGTGTGGAGTAAGACTAATTTGTGATGAAGATATAGAACAAGAAGCAGATTTAAGTATGCTCCAAGGCCTCCCTACTCCGACAACACAACATGGTGTAATGTTAAGCGTATGTGGGGCAAATGGTGGTCGTTTATACTGGTCGTGGTAGTTCAATTGAAATGAGCTTTATTGTGTTTCTTTAATTCATCCATATGACTTTTGTTTATAATGAGCTTTTTATGTAACACACACCAGGTGTTTGTTGAAATGTGTATGAGAAGAGATCATTGACTGTTATATTGGCAAATTATTGGTAGCTAACATATATATTGTTGGCTTGATTGTTAAGAACAGCCTTCCTTTTTTTTTTTTTTTTTTTTTTTTTTTTTTTTTTTTTTTTAAATTTAAAGGCGATTTTTAAAAACGTATTGCAAACATGTGTTTCGTTTATTGCAAAAATGTGTTTCGTTTATTGCAAAAATGTGAAAGTGGACACGTACTTTTGGACGATTCAAAGTAGAAATACGGACTTATAAATTAGGACGGCGGAGTAGTTATTACTCGTCAACATGTTTGTTAAGAACGTCTTACAGTTTCCTCTCCATATTAAATTGCATCTTTTCTTTCTTACGTTCTTCATTCATTTGCAATTATTGTTATTTCATTGAAAATCATTCATCAACATGCCAGCTTGTTTGTTAATAAGACATAGAACAAAGTCACAGGGGTTTGATGTAAACGTGGAGGAGGTCACAGAACGCGCCCTTACAGTCAATAATCATTTACATCCTGAACATCCTAGTTACAAGACATACAACAAAGTTTCTGACAACCAAAAAGAGTTGATTTACGGTCAGTTTCGGGAGTATATGGTTGTCCACTCGAGTTTGAAAGAGTTATGTACTCAGAAAAGTGGTTTTTCGCTACAAAAGAATGAGGGTGATGCTATTCTGATATTGATATATGTCATATCGAAAGCAAGCACATATCTGACTATCTGTTATATCTTCTCGTGACATACCCTGTTATGTTGCCAATAGGTATTGGCATGATCAGGTATCGCGACAACTGTGCTGAAGCAATGGGTTATTTCAAGGAAAAAGGTCTTATTACTGAAAAAGTTGAAGCATGTCTAAAGCTGCTGGAAGATGATTCTCTTGAAGTGTTGCCTAGTAAAGTGAAGGGGGATCGATGCAAATCTGTGCTGTTTGATGGTTGCAGACTGGCTTTTAACTTGAAAAAATTGGAAAAAGAGCGTATGTGGAAAGTCGCATTAACTTATGCTGCTACTCACTTCAAAGGATTTCACCTTGAGAAACAGCTTAGGAAAGGGGGCGAGTTTTTGACTCATGTTTGGCTACTGATGGTATATTTGGGCATCACAGAGCAGCTCCAGGTTTCTCAAGGTGATGCTAGAGCTAAAATCAGTGTCTTTTAATGCACATAAACTTGAGCCACTCTGGTCACTGTTGGCCACCCCAAACCTGAAAGGAGAACAATTTTACAGTCAACAAAAAGTCCAAAGCAAAGGTCACAAAAAAAGCACACATTAACTGTGTTTTGTGGACAATGTACTAAAACTATTTAATATGGAAATACTTTTCTTAAGAACTCTCGTTATCAGTTGTACACTTTCAAAGTTGTGACATAGAGAATGGTTTGTGATTTGGTTAGTTTCTTTGAGAATCAATGCTTTTGAAACTTAAGACATGACAGCATTTTTATATTTTTATATTAAATGTTCGTGTTAGATTACTTAATAGTGTATAGATACTTAAAGTTGGCTATTATTAGAGTAAACAAAGACAAATTAGTTTTATCAATTTGAAAGGCAAAAATAGTCAATTGATGCTGATATGCATATGTAAAAGTCTGTTTGAGATTCTAAGTAGAAAAAAGATGCATGGCATGCTGAACTTTGTTCGAATGATACTTAAATGCATAAGTGCATAGCATTGTAAGGTTTATTGTCCACTACTATCTTAGTCTTGTAAAAGTAACATTGAAAGGGCTTTGCCAAAATAAGGCCCATAAGGTAGGTGGTTATGATATGATTTGGTCATATTACTGGTTATCAACTTGTTAAATTTCAAAGGATAATTTGGAGATGTACCACTGATCATAATAAGAAGCCGTGCTATCTAGTTGGACTAGTTGTGAAAGTAAGCTACACTATTTTTAAATCTGTGGTCTAGTTGGATAAAAGGTGCAAGATACCTTCTGTTCTGATGTCAATTAAAAAAGAAACAAAAAGGTCTACTAATAATATATAAACATACAAAACACTGAGAGTACAAATCAGTTAAACCTTATTCTCTGGTCACCCATCTATGTATATGGGAAAATTGGTCATCAAAGTAGCAAAAATGGCAATTGATCAATCAAAGTAGCCAGAAACCCCACTACATTCCTTGCTACCTTGCGTTGCTTCGAAAGAGCTTGCAAGAGTCCCATGTCAGGCCACTTTTACAATGTGAGTTCCATTTCAAGCCCATTTCATGGTTACTCCATAAAAGCGTCCAACATTCACCATAAAATCCCACATCCGCTGCAATAAAACTAAACCTCGCAAGGTTTGAAAACTTTCTAGCAGACCAGCCCACAAGGAATCTTGCAGAATTCTGTCATCTTGTCAAATTCAATTGTCATTTTTGCAAGTTTGACCAACTACCCTATTTTTAATCTAGTTTCCACACAAGTGACAAAATGGTCTTGTCGTGCAACTGGTCAAAACAGAGTTCTTTTTTTGGTAAAAACAGTTTTGCCAAATTTTCAATGGGAAAATAGAGTCTTGCAAGATTAAAAAAATAGATTATGTCGAAACTAATTTAAGTTTTTTAGTTAA
The DNA here is from genome assembly GCA_030686995.1 of Artemisia argyi. Lineage (NCBI taxonomy): Eukaryota > Viridiplantae > Streptophyta > Magnoliopsida > Asterales > Asteraceae > Artemisia > Artemisia argyi. The sequence continues at coordinate 9,016,652 of CM060705.1, forward strand.
ATGAATGAGGAAGTTTTATGCATTTAATTTACATTTAGGAAACTACCAATCTGTTTTGACCCATTTGCCCTGTTTCCAGTAAGCTGTTTTTATCATATAGCTGTTAGACACTTAGACAGTTATACATACCAGAGATAAGCATGAGTGCATGACCCAGATCAAAAATTCATAAGTAAAGGGGTTAAAATTGCCACCTTTAATGTTCTGATGTTGTGGCTTGTGTCATGAACAGAAAAAATGGGAGGAAAGAGGGACAAAACAACTCAACGAGCATGGAAGGATTCATGCCTCATGCAATATGCTGAGCAAGACTAAGAATCTTGACATGCTTTTTCTTCCTTAGCTCATGTGGAATGGACCAAACACCCTGGTCCCGATCGGTTCACCTTGCTTGTTGACAAGTACAACAGCATTATCATCAATCTTAACCTCACTCCATCACATCGGCCATACACGACCTGTCCTTTCTTTACTTTTCCGCCTGGTTGTGCTTCCTTCACTGATGCTACTATTCTGTCCCCTAATCAGGCTCCTTTCTCCCCCTTCAAAGCTTGTATGCACATAACTCGTTGTGCCCCTGAGTTGTCCACCACTTTCAAATGGGTCAAAACTACCACATCTAGATCACATAAAAGAGCAGACCTGGGTCAAGAAACTATTGCAGGGAGTCTCCTGTTGTGATTTTAGCATTCCGGACGAGAAACTGTTGAGGCGCCGCAAAAGTGAACGTCCAACTAGTTTGATTTTGTTTCATGCATTCAATATGACACAAATCAGATGATGAAAAACTTATTGCAACAGAGCCAAAAGAAACTATGAATGAAGTATCAAGCAACCAACCACTTATAACAAAGACTAAAAGTTTATTCAAGTACGAATTCCGAAGGTTGCATCGGGTAACACAAATATAGTGCCGGACCTAACAAATGACAAACAACTACAAGATGCAGGAAAATGAGTAAAAGATGCAACTTTTGGTTGCAAATTAGCTCTATGTTGGAACTTGGAAGGATGAGATTTTCCATATCCTTGTATAAATTAACACATATGGATATACGAGATGAGTTATGCAGATTTCCAAGTCATCTATATAGGGAAAGATCATTACCTTGGCAACAAGTCAACCAAAATCCTTTTTACTCGTGTACGAAGATGCCCAACATATCTTTTATACTAGTTATGGTTCATGTAAGCAAAACACATCTATTAGTATCTTACATCTATAAAACTAGATATGAGTGTGTGTTTAGGCGAATTTTCACTAATGTGTTTGGTTGGTGCTTCTGATGTGCTGTTTGGCTTAAACAAAACCACTAACTTCAATCAACTTAAACAAAACCACCAACTTCAATCAACAGTAGCTTCAATTAGAATCTCAAAGTTTCGAAGGAGTTGGTACACATTCATCAGACTTTTAGCAGCGAGAAACGAGTATACAAAAAGAACAATATCGGAGCAATGGATACATAAAAAGAAGTTACACGATTATTATTGGAAACTAGTTTATATCACTCGAGCAAATGAACCTTAGAGCACATACCACAAAAGCAATTAGAGGCAGAATTTGTTGCCATCTTGAGCTATTTCACAAGTTCGTTTCCTACCTGCAAACATTATATCAAACACTCACATTATTCCTATTCTTTACAACCTCAGAAAAGAAAGTGCTGCAATATTAGCCGCGTACGCTATGTCAGAAATGCGACAACTAATTAAACATGAGTTCAAAGAGAGATACAATTCAGTAACCACAGAGAAAAGTAACCTCAAAAGACCTGAAACAATTTTCAGACTATCAACACTTAAGATAATCATACATACTGATGCACGCAAGACCTTAACCCAGTCAATGAATATAATAACATCTTAAATAAAACGTTAAAGGACAAATGGGACTAAAGTCGGCATATAGTAAATCAAACTTTTAAGCTGACTTCAGCCTGCACCTGCACAGACGATCACTAGTTTTGCGCTTGGTTTTGCCTTTCCACACAAGTTAGCATGAAACAGCATTACAATGACATATTACTTGTGTTGTGCCTACTTCATTTACAAATTACAAGTAAACAAAAGTAAGTTTTGGAGCGCCGTTTTGTGCATCTTGTTTAGTAAAGACTTAACAAAAAGAACAACACATGTGACACATAACAAGCATGTACCAAGTATCAAGTTATGTCAATATATACAAGAACGTAGCCATTTAGTCATTTCTTGTCTACACTAATTTTTTATATAACAAGAGATTTAATCTGTGATTCTCTTCCATGGAATCATAATGCTTCAAAATGACAGCAAGATGATTGTTTTGCTTCTTAAAAAACACAATCTTAAGTTTCTATACTCATTTTCACACAACTAACTAAGGCATTTCATCCAACACCTAGTGTGCGTCTATATGCATCTTTCCTCGCTCACTTTAGGTGCATCATAAAAAAAAAGGGCTTTTCTAGGAACAGGTTATGTGCATGAGCATACAAAAGATGACCACTTTGTTTGAATCAGTAGATAGTGATCTTTGTTTTGATGCATGTTTTATGAAATTAGCGATGCATATACTGTATGTTTAAAAACTTAAAGTATCAGTTTGTAACATTGATGGATACAACATGTGGCAATTTTTGTGTGGTCTCCTACCATTTTAACTTTAAGATACTATTTTACAAAGAACCGAACTTGCTTAATAGGATGGGTCAAAAGACATTACACAGTCAGCCAAAGGTTACGCGGTTTGGAAGACAAAAATGAGGGAATGGGCCATGATATAAAACTTGCTCTCGTTCACAAGCAAATAATTTCTCCTAAATAACCTACATATGTTTTCTTACAGTTGCATATTTAATTAAGTTGCTTTGTCCTTTTCTGATGGTCACTAAAAGCTAAAGTTTATTTATAAAGATGTAACGCTCTAAAGTATTACTCCCTCCGTTTCTAAATAAGTATCATATTTTAACTTTTTTTTTCTTGAACTTTGACTTTAAATATTTTTGTTTGCGTTAAATAATATTTGATGAAAATTATACTAATCATTCATATATTTTGTATCAAGTATTATATTAAAGAAAAGAAAAGAAAAATCTTCCAATAGTCAAAATTATATTAATCATTCATATATTTCTTCAACTTTGACCTTAAATATTTTTGTTTGGGTTAAATAACACTTTTTTAGAAATGGAGGGAGTAATTTTATTATGTTCATAATATTATAATGTTAGAACTAACACAAATTTAATACTGCATTAAAAATCATATGACACATAAAAAAAACATATTAATAAGCGTTATAATACAGCTCATAAATTATTTCTAGATCATGTTAAGGGTTATGCGTAAACGATTATGTTAATTTTTACTTTTTAGTGAGTACTAGTGTATAAACTTTTCAACTTTCACTGATAAATAAATTTGCGCATTCAGAATTTAATATTGGCGGTGTTTTAGAAAACATGCAATTGAAATCATTGATAATTTTATTAGAGTATTAAGTTTTAACCATTGAAAGTTATATCAAATGAAGTATTTATCAAACAATATAGTATCGACCTTAATTTATGTAAAGGTCAAAATGGTAATTTTTAGTTGTCCAGAATGATGTAAGGCTGTCAAGATCACGATACTACCTGAGATTATTTTTATTTTTGCAAGATCGAGATCCTACGATCCTACCAATTTGTCATATTTTGTAAACAAATGATAAACGAGTCAAACTGTTTTGTATTTCTACTCAACGTCAAAGATAGATTCATATAATACCCTCTTAAAAATGCCAAAGTTCATATTTCAAACACCAAAGTAATAATACTAAAACAGAAAAAAGTCAAAGTTTCAATCATTACATTAACAATTTACGAAATAAGATTACATAACATAAGTCCTAAGCGTCTCAAAATATACAAGCCATCTACATGATTTTAGGCAAACAAACGTTCCATAAGTTGCATTTCAAAACACACACTTTGATTAGTTTAATCACACTGAAGTAAAATAAATTGAACTATCGAATACTTTTAGACTTTTAGTTTTACACCTTTACTACATCAAGTAGCTATCAAGAGATTCAAGGCTCTTGTAATTGTAACAATGACACTATTTCCACTAATTATGTGGTTCAAACTTAAAAGCTGAAACTACGAAAAGGTTTACATTAAAGATTTAAAGTGTCAAGAAAAAATATCAAATACCTTTAAGTAAATCTCTTCTTTGGATGATTAGTATTAGTGGATAATTAGGCCCAAGCCCGGTTTGTGCGTTTTGGGTATTAGGGTTTCACTATTATATATAGTGGTCGTTAATAAAGTTATACTTAGGGGTTTCATTGTCCAACATGGTATCGGAGCAGGTTTGATCCTCAAACCTAAGTGGCTATGTTGAGCCGCCTCCCCTAAACCACCCGTCAAACCCTAACTCTTCAATTATCTTTATCTTTTCCGCTGCGTACTCCAGTGAATCTGGCGTCATTTTTTTCATCAACAAAACACAATTGTTCACTTGGTTATGTGCGGTACAAAACTACAAATATATTGGTTCATTGCTTTGATGTGGAATCTTGTCAGATCTCTCTTTTCAACAAATTCTAGAATTAATTTTATGTGCCCTCACTTTTGTTATCTTATTATTTGTTGGTGGCTTAAAAGTAATTACTCGTAATTTGTTGGGGTTTCTTCAATTGCATCTTCAAAGAAAACCAGCTATTGAAGTTCCTACGTTGCTCAAGGATCAATACCAGTTCATCAAGACATCATGAAGCGTAGGATTAAGAATATTGAGGATTTATGTTTTTGTTTTTAGTTTATTATTATTAAAATAAAAGTTATTTAATTGTTTGTTTTTCCTTTATGTCGAATCCAGGGTTTTAATTCCCGAGACGACTTTTGTTGGTGTCGAATCCAGGGTATCAATTCCCGATACGACTTTTGTTGATGTCGAATCCAGGGTATCAATTCCCGAGACGACTTTTGTTGGTGTCGAATCCAGGGTATCAATTCTCTAGACGACTTTTGTTGGTGTCAAATCCAGGGTATCAATTCCCAAGACGACTTTTGTTGATGTCAAATTTGCTTTCTTAGTTTATTTTGGTTTATTGTTTTAATTTGCTTTCTTAGTTTACTACTCGAGTTCGAGCTTTCATGATTTCGCCGCTCGAACTGCGGGGGAGTATTAGTGGATAATTAGGCCCAAGCCCGGTTTGTGCGTTTTGGGTATTAGGGTTTCACTATTATATATAGTGGTCATTAATAAAGTTATACCTACGGGTTTCATTGTCCAACAATTAGATCATTAAAAGAAAACCAGTAGTTTGTTAATTGGAGTTTTGCTTCGGGGAAAAGTAGAAAACTAGTTTTTAAGCCTAAGCAAGTGAGATGGACTTAAAAGATAGAAAAAGTGAAAAACATAAAATAAAAATAGGTGAACTCGGATCGAGTGTCGATCTTGCGATCTTACGTTCGATTCCACGATCTTACATACGATCCCACCCATATACGGTCCTATTTCGAAACTACACGATCTTAGCTTGTAAACACGTAAGATCGTACGATCTTACGAGTTTACTCGCCATCTTGACAGCCTTGGAATGATGTACAAAACAATTATCAAATAATCATTTGCATTCAGAATTATATTCATTCAACATCCTGAAATCATTCAACATCTTTGATTCATTCATCACTAAATTATACTGTTCTATCAAATAACCCTTTGGTCCTTTCTTTGTTTCTTTGTTTTAATTTTAAAGGAAATACAAAGTCAAGGAGATATGAAGACGTGATCTTAGTCATGCATGTGTCACATAATTTCAACTCATAATTTTTTTCCAAGTATGATTCACGTTTCATCATTATGTTTTGTTAAAAATCTCATCTTCAATCCTTAGTTCTCACAAAAATTCAATGTTAGTCCATAATTTCGTCAAATAGAAAGAAAAAGAAAAACTCGTGTCCATTGGACCATTCAAGCTATTCAAATAGGATATCCACCGACCATTTTGCCGCTCTATATTTAATCTAAATCACACTTTTAATTTTCATATCTATAAAACGAAACATCTCAATGTAATTTACTTGTGAACAATCTAAACATCCAAACACCCCTCATGTAATTCTAAGATCTGAAGTAGCCACTCTTTAAATTAGGGAAGTGATTGACACACTTTATATTTTTATTGGAACAATTTAATGTACAAATAGCTAAAGCAGATTATACTTAAAGTACAATTGTGTAATGCTTACAATGAAGTGTGTGAATAAAAATTAAAAGTATGCAAATCAATTCCTTTTTAAATTAGGAGGGCTATAAGTGTAAGTTTTGAAGTGAGTAAAAATTCTGTTAAAAAAACATTAAAAAAAAAAAAGAAAAAAAAAAAGAAAAAACATCTACTTTATTGAATGTGACTTGACTTGACTTATGCATACTAGGAAATCATACAATTCTTCAACCGACTTGTATTATTTAATGTCAGACGTGATTAGAATTGGTGACTTGACTTGACTTACATACTAGTTTATTGAATTAGTGAATTAGTGACTAATTCTGTTAAAAAAAACATTAAAAATTCTGTTAAAAAAAACATTTAAGAAAAAAAAAATCTACTTTATTGAATTAGTGACTTGACTTGACTTATGCATACTAGGAAATCATACAATTCTTTAACCGACTTGTATTATTTAATGTCAGACGTGATTAGAATTAGTGACTTGACTTGACTTATGCATACTAGTTTATTGAATTAGTGACTAATTCTGTTAAAAAAAAACATTTAAAATTCTGTTAAAAAAACATTAAAAAAAAAAAAAAAAAAAAAAAAAAAAAAAAAAATCCTACTTTATTGAATTAGTGACTTGACTTGACTTATGCATACTAGGAAATCATACAATTCTTCAACCGACTTGTATTATTTAATGTCAGACGTGATTAGAATTACTGACTTGACTTATGACATATTCTTCAACGGTTCAACCCACTTGTATTATTTAATGTCAGACGTGATTAGAATTATCGATCATTCCATTGTTTTCCATATGCATTTTCTGCTTGCTGCTTAACCAATCAAATAACTGTAAGTCCTCTCGTCTCTTTCCACTATTAAATTGTTTATTTTCTGATCATGCTTGTTAGTTTATTTCTATGCTAGGAAATCATATATTGTAGTAATTTTAACATTCAGAAAGTGCAAATTTTGTACTGAGATCATGATCTCAAAATGGTTTAAATTACTCAAATGTTTCTTTTATAAACTTTGGAAAATGTAGTATACAAAAGAAAGCAATACTCAAAAAACCTAAACTCTTAAAATTTTTTCTTTTCTAAACTTGCACAGACTGACTGTGGCTGTGGTTTGTTGTTGTTAGATATGCTTAATCCAACTCTTCCAACTTTAATTCTCCATTCCATCATAAACATTGCCAAACTTTAAACTATTCCAAGTTGAAGTGTTGGACTTCAAATATTGACAGACCACTTGTTTGTTTGCAACCAAGTTCGAGAGGTGGATATTCCAACTTATTTCCCATTCCTTTTTTATTTTATTATTTATTTGTTTATTTTTGATAAAACACATTATTAGTTTACAGTACAGGATTACACATTTATAATGCCGAATGTAACACAAACAACTATCATAAGTACTCTGACAATTAGCATATGATACATGGATTTGCATGCAAATGGTAAACGTACCAGCTATAAGATATATCAAAGTTTTGATATAGACTTGGTCTTTTATTATTATTATTATTATTATTATTATTATTATTATAAACTTCACTTTCATTAGAAACAAAATCATAGTATTACAAGAAATTAGTGGGGAGCCTCGAGACTATCTCGGCCCCCACACCTTGAAACTAATCCTACTGAAAATATGAGTAGCAGCACGCGCCCCAATATCTTGAGTTATGGAAAACTTCCGGATCCGCTTAAGTAAGGTCACCGCATCTATCTCAAGATCCCCCAAAGAGGAAAAAGAGAAAGGGATGAACCCGTATCCCATATCCACACATTTAGCACCGTACTTAACACGCTTGCGTTTTGCGGCATCAATCACCACACGACCTGGCACAAAATCAATCATACCAGTTTGCATGAGGGGAGACGACCCGGTCAAATCGACACATAGGTCCTGTCCTCCGTCCTAGGAAAAGAGCAAGATATCTGCTGGCCGTAGGACTTGCTCCCTTTCTCCACTCAACCCGATGTCGACTTCTTTACGAGCCGAAACCCCAGATCGAGAACAGATATCAACCAAGTTATCGCGCACCATATTGTGCCGATGCTTAATACCAATAGTGCCGGTACATGATACAACATGGTCACCGTAAATATCCCCCGTGAAAACCTTAGAGCAAGCTGAGTACGGCATCTGAATAGAGAAAAGGGGGACACCTAGCCGATAACATAATACAGACTTGTAAATTCTGGCATTCATAGTCTGCCCTAGCCCAGATATAGGAACCACCCTAAGCCAGTCTGAAGTGTAGTCCTCCCTTTGCGACCTCCATAGTGCCATTTGTCGAGAAGATAGGCAAAATGTAGATTCAGCCATTTGACGTTTGAAATATATATATCTGCCATTTTCTTCATGAGTTTGGGGGCAGCGATCTCATTCGGGTTACTTAGAAGGTCAATCTCCATTTTTGCATTAAAAGCACTCAAGGCCTCTTCGAAGGAAGGTCCCGGGGTTACAATATCAGAATATCTGAGGAGCTTAGTCTGTAGTTTGGCAGATTGGAGTCGAGACGCAAGGAATGCATAATTCAAGGCATCTCCTGCTGAATATACGCTGAGCCCTCTAAGTACGAATGGCAGGGTGACCAGCCTCCATTGCCAATCACCATATCCAGGCCTAGAAGCAGTAACAATACGTTCCAGAGAAGAACGCAGTGCCGCATCAAATGCAATGTGAGCGCGCTCAAAGACCTGAGATGGACATGTGGGCATGGAGAAGTATAACTTTGAAATGCTGGCACAAGCCCGAAGAAGCAACAACTCACATTGGGGATCCCTGAATTCAATAGTTTTAGCAACCCTTTTCATAACAAGCTCACTGCTGAGCTCAAAGTTTATGCTGGCCGGGCCACCCAATAATTTAACACCATGGGTCAGTCTAGCAATATTGGGCGGGAAAACACCTGCAAGCCTGCTTCTAGGGTCTTCCTTTGGCCAAAAAACCTCGATTTTGTCAACATTGAGGTGTAGACCACGCCGTGGTCCATCTAACATGATAAACTCTAAAGCCTTCCCTACGACCAAGGTATCTCCAATAATAGTGCCAACATCTAGATACCAAGCTTGAAAGGGAAATACTAAAGGTGTCACTAATCTTACATATCAAAGGATGTAACACAAGAGCGAAGAGAAGAGGTCCGAGACCTTGTTGTACACCTTGATGCGACCATAACGTGTGTTCTCCATAATATAATCTAGCCGGGCTAGAGTAACAAAATTCAACCCAACGTGAAATAGCTGGACGACGTAAGCGAACCTCCTGTAGCATGACCTCTCGGTCCACCAAGTTGAATGAATTTTTGAAATACACCAATAACATCGAAAGAACTTCCTCGCCACCCCGGTCCTCAATGAACCTATTCACGGCGTGAGGAATAGCCTCCCCTCCTCCAGGGACCCCAACACCAAATTGGAGATCATTTAAATAACCATCTAAGGAGTGGCTGATCATAGAAGCACCAACCTTAGAGAATAAATGCCTCCAAACAGTCCCTTACAACAATGGGATGGATACCACCTCCAGGCTTGATCAGCGGTGTGAGCGGAGCACTGGCAATATACTCACCCAATGCTCTAGGGCATTTACCATCAAGACAAAAATTCACCACTTGGGTGATAGAATTGATTAACTCACTAGAGATAGCCACAACAACACCACTAAAACAATCCAAAAGGTGTTGGGCGCGCAAACCATCTCGACCACAAGATGTACCACGGGGGAAACTCTTGATCATATCAATGACCACAGCAGGAGATGCAATGAGGTTATGTTGTTCAATATGCATATCCAGTAGGGAAGGAGCAGACTTGAAGGGGTGCTTAGCTTTTATGTCCGCAAGAGTGGTATCATTATAAGGAGCAACCCCCGAAGAAGAAAGAACTCTGACAGCCGCAGTATAATGGCCATCACAGATCTTCCTCTTACATTGCTTGACATTACGATCACCCAAATCCAGGTTCTCCTCGTCAATATTAGACCATGTAGGGGATGGTTCAGCTAAAACCTCTCTAACAAGTTGCAAACTCCCGCCAGACGCACCCCAGGATTGAATGGCGTTAGCGATATATTCTTCTTAGCGTTGGCGTTTAATGGCTGACCTACACTCCATGTTACTCCTTGGGCAAAAGGTTTTAAGGAGACAAAGAGGCAGGACTAACAGGCTAACCCAGCAAAAAATGTCCCCAAGTGTGCAGATCACCTTATCAAGAACTCCTTTCAATACGCGAGAGAATCCCAAACGACACTTTGAAGGGATAGATTTGACAGTTTGCTGCCCCTTAGAAAGCAAAGTGTCAAGTAGGTGTAGATCAAAACCATAATGCTCCTCCAAAACCTGGTCTTCAACATGAGCAACCGGAGAAGGAACTTGTGGCTTGACGAGATCAAACAACACAAACCGAACGACACCATCGCCACAATTAGGGGGTGCCACAATATCAGATCTATGTCGACACTTAGAACGAAGGATGTGCGTCTTAAAACAAACCCCACATAGCCAAAGCCCCATAAGTTTCAATGTGACCTTCGCAGCCTCAAAAATGACAAGATTAGTGGCCAAGGAAAGTTTGGTGATAGTTAGTGCGTCCTCATTGAAATGACGATCACGAAGATGTCTGATCAACGAGGTCTTGGTGAGCCCATTTCCATTGCCGTCCTGACAACCACTTAAGCCCGCGAAAGGATAATGAAATCATACAATTTCCATTGGAAAACGATATCAAAGCACTACAAGTCAACCCGTAAGGCAAAAGGGCCAGTCTTGCGAAACCAACTACAAGTCAACCCACAAGTTTCTCAAAGTCGAAACCACAATTTTCCTTTATGTGGAGTAAAAATGTATTAAATCACATGGGCCAATTATCTCTCCTTGCGTTTATTAAACCACACGCAACAAAACACCTTATATGTGAAACGTATTGGATAAGGCCCAAACACAAAAAGCCCAGCGACAAAAACACCTTATATGTGAAACTGTCTCCAACAACTCGCAGCTAAAAAAAAATCAGTGGGGCCCACTAAGACAAAGGACAAAAAAATCCCTTTCTTCCCCACTGTAAAAATATCAACTCGCTACTCTTAAAAATATCAACTCGCTACTTTAAAATAGCATTAGGACAAGGGAAGAAAACACAATAGCAATTCGCAGGCCTATAAATGGAAAAAAGGTCCCTTTCTTCCCCACAGGCAACTCGCACCCAAGAAACCACACCCCAAGCAAGAACGGGTAATCAACCCGAGACGTAAAAAGAAACACAAAGACGGTTCAAAGCATCAACCGACTTATGTTTATGGAGGCACATGACCTAATATTGGAAGAACCAAACTAAGCAATTCCAGCAGCACCAAAGAAAGAAAACTAAGAGATTAAAAAGAACAAAGAAAACCAAAAAAAAAAACCACGATCCAAAACAGAGGTGTTGAATCACTGGTTGAAGGAGGCAGTAATGAGGGCAACGACGACCAAGCCGATTGCCATATTCGCCCACACCAACACAATATTTATTATTATTATTATTATTATTATTATTATTTATTTTTTTATTACAAACCATCACTTTATTAGAATCATAAAATTTTTACATGAAGTTGGATGGGAATCTAGACACAAGATGTGCTCCAATTCAACTTTAGTATTATTTGAGTGGCTATTGGCAATCGACTTAATATGTAAAAGTGTGTCTAAAGACTTCGTATCGAATTCCCCATATGTAGAAAAAGCAAATGGTATGAACTTGTATCCGTTGTCCTCACATTTGAACGGATACTTCATCTTTTTCTTCTCCACAGCATTGTGCAAGGCTACCCCAGGAGCCCATGAACTCACCCCACCACCACCAAACGGAGAGATACCGGTCACATCCAAACATGCATCTTTACCTAGGAGCCAATTAAATAATAACAAGTTTGCAGGCCGTATCTCCTTCCCATCCTCTGAAAGGAACCCCATTTGAGCCTCCTTACGCACCATGATCCCAACAAAAGGAGGCAAACGAGGATCTAACTCAGGTCTAGGGACTGATATACCAACCATTTGTCTACACGTCCAATGATTTTCATATTAATTTTTGGCATTTATTAGTGGAGAAATGCTAGATCCACATAAGTTTTACAAAAATAAATTTTCAAAATGATGTGTATGTTAATTTTTGGCTACAAATAAGAGAAAATGTAGAAAGGAGAAAATATAATACCATATAAGTTAGCATGGCACATTATTATGTGGATAAATTTTTTGTGAAACTTATGTGAATCTAGCATTCCTTTTATTTGTGAGACTAAAGAATATACGAAAGCTAAGAGAGATTAAAATTTGGTCTTGGTTCATGCACGTATCACATGAGTTCAAATCATACTTCTTTCACAGTAAAATATGTGTTTCTATTGGACGATAGATGACCCCATAAGCTTTCACTTGCCTTCACCCTTTCTAGCTTCATTTGATCTTCCATGTTTTTTCACGTATCTAATTATCTTATCTCTCAGAACACTTTCATCCAACGGTAAATTGTAAGCCATTATATTCACCAACTGGTTTTTAACCTTGCTTCATTTTTGTATTTGCATATCATATAACTCGTTGTTCTATGTCATTATGCTACCTATATATACATCATTTTAAAACTTTAAAAGTTATTACTAGATCCAGTGGCTCAGATGACTAAACAAGTTATTAGGTAGCTAGATAAGCTAAAAGTCTTTTAGTCACCGTTTTGACTCGACTGGGAATCATTATTGTTTTTTTGCATAAAATTAAATGTTGGTTGTTATTTCAAGTAATAACAAACATAAGTGGTTAGAACTAGGAATTGGAGCATATTATAATCATAGAAATGAAAGGAATACTGAAAACTTTAGCAAACCTAGCCCTACGTGCAACACAGCCTAAACAAGTGGGTCGGGCATATAAGCCGTATTAACTAGCATCCCCCTCAAACTCACAATGTTACATTAAGAGTTTGACAAGAAAACTCCAAAATCAGATGGAGAGATGCAGACAGACAGATGCAGATTCAGCGCCAGAGAGATCCGAACAGAGGTAAACGAAAAGCATATTCATGCAGACAGCAGCAAGCAAAGCAAGCAAATACAGCTTCAGCAGCAGAGAGACCGGAACAGAGGTAGACGAAGAGCAAATTCAGGCAGGTGACAACAGACAAATACATATTCAGCGGCAGATAGATCCTAACAGAGGTAGACGAAGAGCAGATTCAGGCAGACAGATGTAGGAGACAAATGTAGCATACACACAGATTCAGGTAAAACCAGGCGGAACCAGATGCAAAACCACATGTGAAACCAAAATAAGTGTTGATGTCGAAATGCTACACATAACTACTCAAGACATAGTCGGATTAGTTAAGACTGTTGCACCACGATCACCAATACCATCCTAATTTCTAATTCATTACCAATGCCGATACCGATACCAATACTCATACCAATATGAATACCAATGATAATTCATGCCAATGCGAGTGCCAATACCTACATCAATATCAGTGACATACTAACACCCATACCAATACCAAATTCCAATATCAATAACCATTAACCATTTATTAATACCAGATTCCAAACATATCATATAACAACTTCAAATCCTACATTCCAAACTTCGTAGCACGTTGCCAGAAAAATAATTCCCAAACAAATAAATCGAACTATATCCATAAACTTCGAACAATTAAATACGAACGTTTTCTTCCCATCAAAACAAAAGTATCGTTGTCTCAGTCTTTAGAGATATCTTTGCAGTCTGCGTATCGTTGTCTCAGTCTTTGTTTCAGTGCCTTGGTGAGCTCAAACTGCCTAATAACTTCAACAATAGCCTCTTTTCAAGCCGCATCATCTTTCTCGGCTTGTTTTTTGATATATTTTTGCATTTGTTTGACGGTATGGGGGAGACGACAAGCTATTTTGAATATATAGAAGTGTGAAATTTGTGGATTAAAGTGTGTTTATAAGTGAGTTTAAAAGTTTTTATTTATTTTTTAATTCAAACCGTTGCACAATGGTCATGTGTGATTTTTTTTTATTATTTTATTTATTTATTTATTTATTTTTTAAGTTTACAACTAGATCGCAAGTAAGACCTTCATCTCCAAAAAATAGCAATCGATCGATCGCCAAAATTCCACCACATCAAGGATGATCGAATCCGATCGAATGAATCGATCGATCGATACTACTGCATCTAGCCTTATATCCCAAACTGTTCTTTCCAATCATGGTTTTATTAATTCGAATCCAAATTACTTCCAATGTTACCGAAACCGATAAAGGAATAACAATCACCTATATTCTCTAGCGATACTATAGATACGAGCAAACACTACTATTTCACTGACCCAATAAACCTTCTATCTTTTTTTTTTTACCGATCAATAACTTCTCAATATTTATTTGCTAGATAAGATTAAAAGAAAAAAAAAAATAAATAAAAAATAAAAACCTTAAATTATCGGTTGAAAATATTCATGATTTCAGCCGTATCCTATGTCAAACGAAGTACATCACATGATCAACATTTTTTTTTCTTCTTCGCACGCAGAAGGTTTGACAGACCAAAGAATTATTGGCTCTTGATATCATGTAGAAATTAAGAGAATACTTAAAACTATATTAATTAACCAAAAACAATACTAAGATATTAAATAGAAAATGACCAAACCTAACCCTAATTGCAAGACGGGCCTAAAAAAGTGGGTCGACCTTATAGGCCTTATTAACTAGCAACAAATAATGATGATATTCTATACTACCTCCCTCCCAAAATGATTATCCTCTTTTGACTTTTTAAAGGTTTATTTTATTTTATTTTATTATTATTTTTTTAAACTTGATTTTAAATATTTTTGTTTGTGTTATTTAATAATTGATGCAAAATATATGAATAGTTTGGTTTTTAAATGTTTTTTCATTGGTATAATTTTTATCAAGTATTATATAACACATACAAAAATATTAAAGATCAAAGTTGGGAAATGAAGACATTAAAAAGTCAAATGAGGATAATTATTTTAAGAGGGAAGGAGTATAAATATTACCGCAAGTAAGTCTTAAAAAAGTAGAAATAAACATTTTACAGCTACTAGATCATTTTACCTTTTAATCATAGCTTTTATAATGACCTGTGTTATAATGACCTAATTTGCGATTCATCATTCCCTCCAAAACCACAATTTTAAAAAGGGAAATGATTTATACACTCAACTTTTTGATTGGGACACTCTAACATGTGCATTAAACTGTTGTATCGTATATATATGTATATACTAGAAGGGTACCCGCGCAATGCAGTGACCGGTACCCCGTGACAATTTTTATGGTGAAATACATCTTTTTTCAACCATTACATAATAATTCAAATACATTTAAAAATATTACAAATAAAACTTGAAATAAAATGATTAAACTACTATTCCATCAACACATTTACCATAAAGTTGTGGGACTAAACTACCGGCCCATGTATATTCGAATAAGCTCATTAATGGTTCAGATTTTTGGATAGTCCAACTACTAATCTATCAACACATTTACTATAATTTTTAAGGAAATGTATAACCCCCCAAGCCTAAATTTAAGCAACCCTAATCACATTTCTAAAACATCACACACCTCCTTGTCTCTACAATCAAATAAACGGCTACTTCCATCCTTATAAATCATTAACAACATAAACACACAGCAAATCAACCTTCCTTATTACTCCACAAACAAAACACATCAACCAATTAATACACTTGTTCTTCGAAAATGCAACAACACTACAAACTGAAACTCCTTTGTTTTCTTCATGTTCAAGTTGAATCTTTACAGATACAAAAGCTAACTAAACCTCGCTTTTCGTATACACGCGAAAGAAAAGAGTTTCGGCTTCATGATCTTAATATAAGGTTCAGGTAGGTGGTGTATGTTGTTGGTTTTTGTCAAAGATCAGTGATGTGTGTTTGTAAGATCTTATAAAGATCATTTATTTTGAATTACGAGAAAAACACAGAGATCTTTTTGTTTCTTTGTTCTTGACGTGGGGTGTTGTAGTTTAGTCATGTATATGTGAGATGGGGAGTGGCAGAAAATTGACATTTTTTGGCATCTTTTGGATTACACAATCGGTCAAGGGGACGACCATTGCGGGTAGCCTTAGGCTAAAGAGAGATGACTGGTGAGAGTAGATTTATCTATTTATATGTGTGGTTTTTATCAGGGAAAAAGAAGGGAGTGTGTGTTTAGTATTGGTGTTTGAGCTTTTAGGTTTGCTTATATATGATTGAGGTTTAGCTCTTACAAGTTTGGTTGAAATGAACAGTATAAATATTCGAAGGCAGTTACAAGTCGAAACTTAAAGACATTTAATTTTTAGGATGTTAGAAGTCTGAATTTTTAATAGTAAAATTAATATATTTAACTTTAGGCTGAAACCTTTTTAATAGTAAAATTAATACATTTAACTTTAGGCTGAAACCTCTTTACATGTAACTTTCTTTTTGTGAAAATGTTTTTGGTCTTATTTTTTTAAGACTTCTAAATTTAGATATCCTAAATACATTATAAGATAGCAAATATATTATATTTTAACTCGTTGTATACAGGATTGTGCAAATCAAAACCTCATACCCTTTCAAAAATACTAACAAGCACGAAGGGTTAATCAAACATTCATATTAAAAAGGTATTATTTGAACAAATGTAACACCCCCAAAATACCGCAGCGGAAGACTGTGTCATAAGGGTGCTACTTCATAATACAAAGAACAAGGTATAGAAAACGAACTCTAAATGAGACGTTTTGAAAAGTGACCATTCGATTAATAAATTCCGAAATACAAACTTGAGTTCCATAATACAATACATAAGAGTTTTAAGACAAATCGAATGGTAAAGATAAAAGCATAAGTCTTCAAAACATGCCAAGCGACTCTATGCTCCATGCAACAGCTATCACCTTATAGACCTGAGATAAACATGCTAAAGTGTCAACACAATGGTTGGTGAGTTCATAGAGTTTGTCTTAAAATAGTTGAAAAGCCTTAAACAATGTTCACACAGCAAAGGCATCGTGAATCCACTCAGTTACAAGTCCCGCCATAAGAGACTTGTAACCTGTGTGTTCACAACCCACTGCTAATATATATGGTATAATAAAGACATGTATAAGTTCATCAAAACAGTTTAGCAATTAGTCGTGAGTCTACACTTCATCTCCGAAGACCTCACGTTTATGATGTATCCAACATTCGCAAATGTTAGGATGTATCAATAGCCTCAATGGTCATCCAACAACTTAATGTGGAGCCACCGGAAGTCTCAATGGTCATCCAGCAACTTAATCTGGAGCCACTGGCAGTAACACAATCAAGTATAACGCAGTTAAGTATAACATAATCATGTATGTATGAAATCAAGTATAATGCGATCAAATATAAGACAATCAAGTATAGAACAATCAAGTATAATGCGATCAAGTATTTGTACAAGTAAGAAAGTAGTTGTGCATGTATCCCCCCCAAAGAGTTGAAACAAATATGAAAAAGTAGGGGCTATGACTCACCTTAAGCTTAAGTGATGTGAAATCAAAGTGGTAGTCGAATCGTGAAAGTCTCTAAGAGTAGCCTATAATAGAACGTTGCGACTTAGGTTTTGAGTAACGTCTAAGCATACGAAGAATTGCCTATATATGTCTTGCATAATGTTCATGATGTAGTATGATGTATAGTATAAGTCTTTGAAAGAAAGATTCATGAAACATGTATGTTTTGGTATATCGTTTACTACCGTTCGGGCCGACATAATTCAGAAGTCATGTTAGTAAGCGTTCGAGGAGCCAGGACACTTTAACTCGTAAATCCACAACTCAACTCGACGGCTTACATAATGAACTCCTCACATGAGGCTCCCTACTATTGTAGTAGTTGATGAAATATATAGATATAAGTTTTGATCCGAAAAGTTACATGTCCGATATTTGAATAAACTTAGGAAAGTTTATTAGTACATGAAGATTGTTATTAGGGGTAGTTTATTATAACTTGTATCTCATGCTTCTTTAGGTGGAGTAGATCCAAATTGTTTGTTCAAGTTATCGTCAATTCCTTGTTTCATGTTTTCGCCTAAGTAAGTTTATATGGTCATTTAGTCATGGCTTCGCCGTGACCTTGGTCATTTTTCCATGGTCTTGAGACTCAACCTTGGCTTTAGCCATGGTTGTGGTCTCGGCTTTAGGTCATTAGACCTCTTGGTCTTAGTAAATCATAACTATAATATAGTGACTTTGGTCTAAAATGGGCTGTTAAGATTTTGAAGAATTTTATCACTCGGAAAGCATTTTTAGGTCTCGAGCTTCTTTGTTCCTGAACGAAAACGTCGTTCCGGACAACTTTCGTGTTTTAACTTTTTGATGAATCGGACCAGAAGTAGGACTTTCAAAACTCAAATTTGATCAGGAAGCTATTTGGCAGTTTTGCCGGAAATCTTTGGTAATTTCAAATCGCCATAACTTTTGACTCGTATACTCGTTTTGGGTGGTTCAAATTGCTATGGTTTCCTTGTTAGGTCCTCTACCACAATATGTAATAATAAAATATCATGTTTTTACCATTTTGATCAGGTCTTACCAAGAAATTCATTAGTTTGCTTGTTTACTTGACATAAGTTAACACATGTATATTAATACTTGTTTTGTCCATTTTTATACATCATGAACTCCATACAAAGACCATATATAGCATGAATGAAACACAAAGAGTATGAAAATGATAATTAACAAGAAAGTATGTTAGGGTTTGCTTACAACTTTTGGCCTTAATGAAAAAGGGAAACTAGGACAAGAACTAGGACTTTGATTGAATAAGCTTTCCTCCACTTTAGTAACCCTTCTACCCTTGTATTCTTGAAAGATGGATGATGAAGGTTTAGGTGACTTGAGTGGATTCAAACTCAAGAGAAATCACCAAGTATGTGAGGTTATGGAAGTGTTTTGGTTACCTTAAAGAAACTAGGGTTTCTATCTTGAAGAAGTACTTGAACCTTGCTAGAAATTGGAAGTAAATAAGCTAAGTATGGTGTGGTTTTGGTGTGGGGATATGCACGGCACAAGGGGGAATGGGGGGGCTTTTATAGGGTCTTAAGGAGGTTAGTTTTGTTGACTAGTCCAACCTTGGAGGCCAAGGTTAACACATGTAATCATCCTAAGGTTCCTAGCATGAGATCAAGACACACAAGGGCTGAAATCCCCCCCCTAGGTCGGTTCATAACCTTGGAGAACAAGGTGTGGACTTTTGATGATATTATCCTACTTATGTGACTAGTTTTGACTCCGTAAATTGCTAACCGTAAATGATTAAGCCTCAAAACGTAAAACCGGGTGTCGTAAAAATACGGAACTTGAAAGTATTGTTAAACATGTCATTACACTCCATAATAAAATATAAAATGAGTGGTAGGTTCCATTTGGGTGGTAAAACCCTGCTAAAACTGGAAACACGGGTCTAAAACGCGTAATACGTAAAACGTACGAAAGTTGCGTAAAATTGAGAAAAGTAAAATGTAACTTTTCTAATAGGATAATAATGACTTAAAATGACTTATAATGTCTAGGCTGGGCTCAGTCTAGTGTCGGTTGGTGTTAAATGTCTTTTAGACCTAAAACCGCAAGCCTAAAAATCAAGGAATGACTTATAAAATCAAGGAATGATTTTTGGTCAAAGGAGGAGGAAAAATATGTTGACTTTTTCTAATAAGTTGAAAACTCAAATCATCTTAGAAATGCGGTGCAGGTATAGGCTAGGGTTACGGCTGAGTAAAAACGTGAAAAACTGAAAATTCCAGTTTTTCACGGCCGAGGCTTATTTTGGGTCATGTTTTTCTCAGTCATGATTAATTCTCTAATTAATCATGAGAGTACTAAACATTTTTCTGATGCGGGGTCACTTAACGCGGTCGAGTTTCGTTGTGCGTAGAATTTTTGAATGACGTTTTACCCTAAAACGTATAATTCCGTGTAATTCCTTAATAACTTTCACGAAAATGATCTAACGAATGTCAAACATTTAATTTGCCATGGAAATGATTTATCACTCGAGAATATGAAATAAAAATCAACTTTCGGGAAAATTTCAGGAAAAATGAATAGTAAAAGTGAATAGTAAAATTTTCGGGAATAGAAATAAATCTGAAAATGCGAATTGTTACAGTCTCTACCCCTTCAGGAAACTTCGTCCCGAAGTTTAGTGTGTCTAGGTCTCTTATCTTAATAGCGGCATAATAAAGCTAGATTTTGAACTAGAATAGAATAATATGGTAGGATAAGGTACGTACCCGTTACGCATTGCGGGCTTCCTTAGCACCCAAATAGTATGCTCGACCCCGAGGTGGACTAACATTGTATCCACGGTTTGGGTTATTTTCTTCAAGCATAACAGCTAAAGTTGGGTTGTCCAGCACTTGTCCCTGTGCCCTATTTAACTTAGGACAAGTATCTCGGAAGTGGTTTGGGCTGTTGCACTCAAAGCATGTCTTTTGGTTGTTTCTTATATTGCCCGCATTCACCGGTGTTACTTGCCTTGCTGTTGCTTTACATTGATTTGTAAAATGGCTCTTTTGATTGCAATTAGTACACATTCGACAGGGCTCAGACCTCTGATGATGATAAGCACATTTATTACACTTAGGATGTGGACCTTCATACTTTCCCTGATCATAAACTGTTGCCGCAAATCCTCTTACTCTCTTATTATCAACCATTGTACCCTTTTGCTCGCTTGATTCACCTGCTCCCTTCCTTTTGTCACTATTCTTCAAAGTTCCATTCCTAACCATCTCATCTGTGAGGGTCCCTGCTCTTAATATTGCACTTTGAATTGTGGGAGGTTCGGTTGTTTTCACCATCCCACGAATCTCGGGAACAAGGCCATAAATGTACCTCTCAATCCTCTTGGATTCAGGGGTAACCAGATGAGGAACTAGTTTAGCTAGTTCATGAAACCGGTCTGTGTAGGTTGCATGACCAGCCCCTACCATAGAGTGATGCCAAAACTCGTCTTCTAGTTTTTGCATTTCATTAACCGGGCAGTATTCTTCCTTCAGTAGTCCTTTAAAGTCGTCCCATGACATGCCTACAGCTGCTTCTCTAGTCCTTGCTTGAATCTGCATGTTCCACCATGTCAATGCCTTTTCTGATAGCAAGCATGCAGAATATTTTACTCTCTGGTGGATTGCACAGTTACTGATGTCAATCACTGACTCCATCTTCTCGACCCATCGTGTATATGCCAATGCACCTCCTTTGCCATTAAACTCAATTGGTTTGCATGACGTAAATTCCTTATACGTACATCCAGTCCTATGGTTGTTGTTGTTGTTGTTGTTGTTGTTATCATTCCTTCCTCCATTATTTGTAGCGTCATTTATGCTTCCGTGGTTTCCCGAATTGTTCATGTGATTGCCAACTTGTGTGACTATAGTGGGAAGTAGGTTTTCTAGTTGTTGGGCAATAATGGCGGAGACATCTGGATTTCCACCATCGTTACTAGGGTTACTAGTGTCGTGAGCATTTCCTCTACCTCCACGTCCACCAGTTCTTCCACTATCATTACTAGTGTCGTGAGTAGTTCCTCTACCTCCACGACCACCAGTTCTTCCACCTCTTGGTGTTGCTCCACCTCGGCTAGTGCTACGAGTTACTCTCTTTGGTGCCATGATATCTACAAGGAGGGATATTTTGTCGACGTCAGATATGAGGTGATATTCCTAGACTACTTAGTCTTAAATCTTGTCAATTTGAGTCAATCGTTGATTAATGTAAGCATGGTCACATATGTCTACGTGAGTCATGACGCATTTATAATTATGTTGGCCACCATAATTATAATTGCTTCCTTTCACACGTATACATATTTTCCAGGCACACATAAATCAACAATTGGTACTACATAATTGGGTAGACTTTCTATCATCTGCTCTTAAGTTGTGAAAGGGTAACGTAGTCTGGGTATCTAGAGAAGGTGATATGACGAAATGGACTAGTCACGCTTGTAGAAAGGTTTGAGTGTCGTACTAGGACATATGAACCACTTCTAGGTATTAGAATCATATAAAGCAAGTATAAGGCAAATCATCAAATCTCTACAGGAAACTAATAATCTTTATTTAACTTAATCTTATGTCTTATCAAACAAGAACTGTCACAAGATTAAGTTATTTAAACAATTATTACTTAGCTCTAAATTTTTGATGACTTGACTATTGTCTGGGTTTCTTCTAAACAAACAATTAGCAATAAGCATAGGCGCATGAAGTGTGTGTAAGGCAAAATAAAGAGAAGGGTCCTAACGTAAATAGCAGTTATAGTCTAGGCACTCAATGCAACCTAGTTCTCTATAACCAAGGCTCTGATACCAATCTGTAACACCCCCAAAATACCGCAGCGGAAGACTGTGTCATAAGGGTGCTACTTCATAATACAAAGAACAAGGTATAGAAAACGAACTCTAAATGAGACGTTTTGAAAAGTGACCATTCGATTAATAAATTCCGAAATACAAACTTGAGTTCCATAATACAATACATAAGAGTTTTAAGACAAATCGAATGGTAAAGATAAAAGCATAAGTCTTCAAAACATGCCAAGCGACTCTATGCTCCATGCAACAGCTATCACCTTATAGACCTGAGATAAACATGCTAAAGTGTCAACACAATGGTTGGTGAGTTCATAGAGTTTGTCTTAAAATAGTTGAAAAGCCTTAAACAATGTTCACACAGCAAAGGCATCGTGAATCCACTCAGTTACAAGTCCCGCCATAAGAGACTTGTAACCTGTGTGTTCACAACCCACTGCTAATATATATGGTATAATAAAGACATGTATAAGTTCATCAAAACAGTTTAGCAATTAGTCGTGAGTCTACACTTCATCTCCGAAGACCTCACGTTTATGATGTATCCAACATTCGCAAATGTTAGGATGTATCAATAGCCTCAATGGTCATCCAACAACTTAATGTGGAGCCACCGGAAGTCTCAATGGTCATCCAGCAACTTAATCTGGAGCCACTGGCAGTAACACAATCAAGTATAACGCAGTTAAGTATAACATAATCATGTATGTATGAAATCAAGTATAATGCGATCAAATATAAGACAATCAAGTATAGAACAATCAAGTATAATGCGATCAAGTATTTGTACAAGTAAGAAAGTAGTTGTGCATGTATCCCCCCCAAAGAGTTGAAACAAATATGAAAAAGTAGGGGCTATGACTCACCTTAAGCTTAAGTGATGTGAAATCAAAGTGGTAGTCGAATCGTGAAAGTCTCTAAGAGTAGCCTATAATAGAACGTTGCGACTTAGGTTTTGAGTAACGTCTAAGCATACGAAGAATTGCCTATATATGTCTTGCATAATGTTCATGATGTAGTATGATGTATAGTATAAGTCTTTGAAAGAAAGATTCATGAAACATGTATGTTTTGGTATATCGTTTACTACCGTTCGGGCCGACATAATTCAGAAGTCATGTTAGTAAGCGTTCGAGGAGCCAGGACACTTTAACTCGTAAATCCACAACTCAACTCGACGGCTTACATAATGAACTCCTCACATGAGGCTCCCTACTATTGTAGTAGTTGATGAAATATATAGATATAAGTTTTGATCCGAAAAGTTACATGTCCGATATTTGAATAAACTTAGGAAAGTTTATTAGTACATGAAGATTGTTATTAGGGGTAGTTTATTATAACTTGTATCTCATGCTTCTTTAGGTGGAGTAGATCCAAATTGTTTGTTCAAGTTATCGTCAATTCCTTGTTTCATGTTTTCGCCTAAGTAAGTTTATATGGTCATTTAGTCATGGCTTCGCCGTGACCTTGGTCATTTTTCCATGGTCTTGAGACTCAACCTTGGCTTTAGCCATGGTTGTGGTCTCGGCTTTAGGTCATTAGACCTCTTGGTCTTAGTAAATCATAACTATAATATAGTGACTTTGGTCTAAAATGGGCTGTTAAGATTTTGAAGAATTTTATCACTCGGAAAGCATTTTTAGGTCTCGAGCTTCTTTGTTCCTGAACGAAAACGTCGTTCCGGACAACTTTCGTGTTTTAACTTTTTGATGAATCGGACCAGAAGTAGGACTTTCAAAACTCAAATTTGATCAGGAAGCTATTTGGCAGTTTTGCCGGAAATCTTTGGTAATTTCAAATCGCCATAACTTTTGACTCGTATACTCGTTTTGGGTGGTTCAAATTGCTATGGTTTCCTTGTTAGGTCCTCTACCACAATATGTAATAATAAAATATCATGTTTTTACCATTTTGATCAGGTCTTACCAAGAAATTCATTAGTTTGCTTGTTTACTTGACATAAGTTAACACATGTATATTAATACTTGTTTTGTCCATTTTTATACATCATGAACTCCATACAAAGACCATATATAGCATGAATGAAACACAAAGAGTATGAAAATGATAATTAACAAGAAAGTATGTTAGGGTTTGCTTACAACTTTTGGCCTTAATGAAAAAGGGAAACTAGGACAAGAACTAGGACTTTGATTGAATAAGCTTTCCTCCACTTTAGTAACCCTTCTACCCTTGTATTCTTGAAAGATGGATGATGAAGGTTTAGGTGACTTGAGTGGATTCAAACTCAAGAGAAATCACCAAGTATGTGAGGTTATGGAAGTGTTTTGGGTACCTTAAAGAAACTAGGGTTTCTATCTTGAAGAAGTACTTGAACCTTGCTAGAAATTGGAAGTAAATAAGCTAAGTATGGTGTGGTTTTGGTGTGGGGATATGCACGGCACAAGGGGGAATGGGGGGGCTTTTATAGGGTCTTAAGGAGGTTAGTTTTGTTGACTAGTCCAACCTTGGAGGCCAAGGTTAACACATGTAATCATCCTAAGGTTCCTAGCATGAGATCAAGACACACAAGGGCTGAAATCCCCCCCCTAGGTCGGTTCATAACCTTGGAGAACAAGGTGTGGACTTTTGATGATATTATCCTACTTATGTGACTAGTTTTGACTCCGTAAAT
Organism: Artemisia argyi; assembly: GCA_030686995.1. Lineage (NCBI taxonomy): Eukaryota > Viridiplantae > Streptophyta > Magnoliopsida > Asterales > Asteraceae > Artemisia > Artemisia argyi. The sequence continues at coordinate 9,041,910 of CM060705.1, forward strand.
TGCTAACCGTAAATGATTAAGCCTCAAAACGTAAAACCGGGTGTCGTAAAAATACGGAACTTGAAAGTATTGTTAAACATGTCATTACACTCCATAATAAAATATAAAATGAGTGGTAGGTTCCATTTGGGTGGTAAAACCCTGCTAAAACTGGAAACACGGGTCTAAAACGCGTAATACGTAAAACGTACGAAAGTTGCGTAAAATTGAGAAAAGTAAAATGTAACTTTTCTAATAGGATAATAATGACTTAAAATGACTTATAATGTCTAGGCTGGGCTCAGTCTAGTGTCGGTTGGTGTTAAATGTCTTTTAGACCTAAAACCGCAAGCCTAAAAATCAAGGAATGACTTATAAAATCAAGGAATGATTTTTGGTCAAAGGAGGAGGAAAAATATGTTGACTTTTTCTAATAAGTTGAAAACTCAAATCATCTTAGAAATGCGGTGCAGGTATAGGCTAGGGTTACGGCTGAGTAAAAACGTGAAAAACTGAAAATTCCAGTTTTTCACGGCCGAGGCTTATTTTGGGTCATGTTTTTCTCAGTCATGATTAATTCTCTAATTAATCATGAGAGTACTAAACATTTTTCTGATGCGGGGTCACTTAACGCGGTCGAGTTTCGTTGTGCGTAGAATTTTTGAATGACGTTTTACCCTAAAACGTATAATTCCGTGTAATTCCTTAATAACTTTCACGAAAATGATCTAACGAATGTCAAACATTTAATTTGCCATGGAAATGATTTATCACTCGAGAATATGAAATAAAAATCAACTTTCGGGAAAATTTCAGGAAAAATGAATAGTAAAAGTGAATAGTAAAATTTTCGGGAATAGAAATAAATCTGAAAATGCGAATTGTTACAACAAATATGGGTATATTTGGCACGGAGTGGTGTGAAGCTTTTTACAGCGGTGAGCAATGAGTATTTTGGTTTTTATTAGTCGTTCGGCAAATGAGCGGTAAGCTTTCCTATTTTTTAGGAATGCTCATTTTTCCAATAAACCCGTAAGAAGCTGTGAGCGGTGAGGTGGCTACTGCTAACTGCTACTTTTAACAAACACACCCTATATGACCCTATATGATGTTGACAATTCAACTATTTTTATTAATCTTTTTTTTTCTTCTAATATCAATCTTTGCCTTGCATAAATGTATGTTTATTACATTATTAATGACCGGTGATCTAGGTCCTAGGATGAGCTAGAAGTCGAGAACAACTTGTTTCCGAAGCCCACATTTATTTTTCTAAAAATAACAAACCCTTATTAAAATGAAGATGATTAGATATTATTGCCCATGTTGTGTCTTTAATAATCGTATACTAACGTAAGTCTTAAGAGCACCAAGTGCCCTATAGTTAACGTATCACGTTATAGCAAAAAGTTTTGCCACTTTTTACCTATAACTCAAAATTCATAATTTAAACCTAAAATACCCTCCCTCCATCACTTGCGTAATGGGACACTCCCTGGCTCACACATAACCCAATAAAACACAAACACAACACACACAACAAAAAGAAAAGAAAAAAAAAAAATGAAACGTATGGCATGGGCTGGTCATAATGGCGCCAACCCCTATGACGCAAAGAGGGGTGTCAGGTTCAAGTTATTCGTTGGCGTTATGGGATGGCGCGAGGCTTTTCAGCCACCCACAGCGTGACCTCTAAGTAACATGTTGGCAGGAACTGTCAAATTAATCTACCGGTATTTAAAACATATTCAGCATAATATGTCACTATTTTAACATCATTATTTGGTTAGGCAAATGGTATTCCAATTTTCAAAATTTGGTTGCATAAGTGAAAGTTGGTTTTAGGATATACTCCCTCCATCTATCTTTTATGATATACTCCCTCCATCTATCTTTATTAGTCCACTTTCATATTGCATATGGTTCAAGTCACCCGGTATACACAAAGGTCGAGTTTTAAAAGTTTATTGACAGAAAGTGAAAATAATAATAATAATAATAATAATAATAATAATAATAATAATAATAATAATAATAATAATAGCTACATACAACCATAAAAAGTAGCAAGTTAACTACATTTTCAAGTGATTTGCCCTTAATTTTAATTATTCTTAAGTTTATTTATAATTAATTTAAATTCATGTAAATAATTTTTAATTAATTTAAATCATTTATAATTAATTTAAACAATTAAATTAAGTCACCCAAACCTATAGCGACGACTAATAGCGACAACTTGTCATCGCTCTTGGTTTGGCGGGTAAATTTCCTGAGCGTGAAATAAAATTTTGACTGTGATTAAAATTTTGATCGTCACGACATTTATAGCGACTACAAAGTCGTCGCTATAAGGTCATAATCAAAGTCAAAGATTTTATATGCACTTCTTTTTTCATCTAGCGAACTTTTAGCGACGACGTGTCTTCATTAAAGCTTTCTGTCAAAGACGGGTCACAAAACTGACTATTTTGTTGTGTAGCGAACCTTTAGCGACTACATCCGTTGTCTGGAAATTGGCGTAGTGACTTTGTATAGACTAGAATTTACCCACATTATGTGGCACTACTTAAGATGGATAAGGCGACTTCAGTTGCAAAAATTTAGTTATCTTTTCTCAAATGAAACAGTGTGATTAAATTTTGATAGTTGTGAAACTAAGAATGTATGTTTATTTTGTTGTTAACCACAAGAATTCCATGTTACATTCTAACACTACTCTTTATCATAACTTTATTTGTCCACACAGCTCTATCTCGTTATCAATAATGGCTACTACGTCCATTCCTCATCAGTGGAAATATGATGTTTTTATAAGTTTTAGAGGTGAAGATATCAGTAAAAGCTTCGTGGATCATCTATTCAACGATTTCAAGCAAAAAGGAATTTATGCTTTTAGAGACGATAACGAATTGCCTAAAGGAGAAGAGATATCTCCTCATCTCTACAAAGCCATTGAAGAATCGAGGTTTTTGATAGTTATCTTGTCCAAAAATTACGCTTCTTCTACATGGTGTCTTAGGGAACTTGTCAAAATAATTGAGTGCAAGCAGATTGAAGATCCCAAACATGAGGTTCGGATTATCTTTTATGATGCCAAGCCTGATGTGGCGAGGAAACAGAAAAGGAGTTACGCAAAGGCGTTTGCCAAACATGATGTATTAAATAGAACAGAGGTGGATAAATGGAAGGAAGCTCTATCCATGGCGGCTAACTTATCTGGATGGGATCTCCAAGACATGACAAACGGGTAAATTTCTTGCTTTTTTGTAATTATCTTGTAGCTCTACTAAAGCTTAACAATGCGTAGTTTCTCTTACTTATTGTGTCTTTGTGGTAAACAGGTTTGAGTCCAAGTTCATCGATTCAATTTCTAGAGAAATCCTCAAAACATTATGTGACGGACCCTTGCATGTTGGTGAAAACCTTGTTGGCATAGATATCCACTTCGATAAATTATACTTGTCACGCTTCGTTGTGTCTGATAAGGTTAACATGATTGGAATATGTGGTCTAAGCGGGATAGGAAAGACGACCCTTGCTAAAGCTATTTATAACTTAATGTATCTCCACTTTGAAGGAAGTTGCTTTTGTGAAGATGTCAAAGAAGTCACAAAACGACATGGCATAATTCAAGTTCAAATGCATTTGATTAATAAGATTATGAAAACAGAAGATCTGAAGATATCATGTGCTGGTGAAGGTTCTATGGTCATAAAGCAAAGGATGGCATGTAAGCCGATCCTGCTTGTTTTGGATGATGTAGATCATCGGGATCAGTTAAAGGCACTAGCGGGTTCAACTAGTTGGTTTTGTCCCGGAAGTTTGATTATTTTCACAGGTAAGGATAAACAGTTGCTAAGATCTCATAGAGTGGATGAAATTCATGACATGGACTTCCTAGATGAGGATGCATCTCTTAAGCTCTTCAGTTTATATGCCTTTGAAGAAAAACATCCTTCTACAGGCTTCCAGGGACTTGCTGACAAAGCTGTGAAGTATGTGCAAGGTCACCCTCTAGCTCTCATAGTTTTAGGTTGTTTCTTATACGGTAAAACTGTGGGTCAGTGGGTTAGTGAACTGGATAGGCTCAAATTACATCCTAATGAAGAGATACAATGAGTGCTTCGTTTAAGTTATGATGGGCTAAACCTCCAACAGCAAAATATCTTACTTGATATCGCATGTTTATTCATTGGTGAAAACCGTGAATTTGTAGCAAGCATACTAGATGGCTGTAACTTTTTTGCAGATACAAACATGCAAGTTCTAGTTGATAAGTCCTTAATTACGATCTGTAATGACATGTCACTTCAAATGCATGACTTGATTCAAGCAATGGCAAGGGAAATCATTCATGAAGAATCTATCATGACCGGGAAACAGAGGAGATTGTGTAATTCATCTGAAGTTTACAATGTATTGAGTGAAAAGAAGGTAAGTAGTGGTATATGATTCTTTTTTCTCTACATTAATACATTAAAGTATTGGCAAAATGTCCTTATGAAGCTACATATGTTCTTGCTTTTCCAGGTGCCAATAACTGAAGCAGTAGAAGTTCTAGTCCTTTCATTAGAGAAATTAAGTCAAAAGGTTCACATAGATGCTAATGATTTTGCACATATGAAAAAGTTGCGGATCCTAAAAATATATGCCGAAGAAGAATTTGATCAAAAACTAGAATTAAATTACTTACCTTCAGATTTTTTGTCGAATGCATTAAGCTTGTTTTGCTGGCATGGATACCCTTTCAAGTACTTACCTTCAGATTTCTATCCAGAAAACATTGTTGCCATTGACCTATCTTACAGCAACATAATACATTTTTGGACAGCAACAAAGGTATTTTCTTGTTTATACATTTTTTCTGCTCGTCACTTTATGAGTCAATAACTCATCTTCTTTCCACATGTCAGTGTTTTAGAAGGTTGAAAGTAATGAAGCTAAGGTACTGTTATAGCCTAACAACCACCCCTGACTTCTCAGAGATTGCAAATATCGAAGAGCTAAGTCTTGAAGGCTGCCAGAATTTGGTTAGCGCTCATCCCTCAATTGGAATGCTCAAGAGGCTTGTTGTGTTAAACATGAGAGACTGCAAACGGCTTCAGAATTTTCCATGTAGAGTGGAAACAGATGCTCTTCAAGTTTTGAATCTAACGGGGTGCCTAAAAGTCGACCAACTCCCTGAATCATTGGGTCGGATCAAAAGCTTAACGAAGCTTCATATTGATAGAACCGCCATTACTGAACTTCCTTCTTTTGTATCCTCTCTAATAAACCTTGAATCGCTGTCCTTCGGTGGCCAAGGGAGGATTCAACCTAGATGGTGGACTTCAATCACTGCTCCTTTTCGTTTACTAAGTAAACAACAACATCCTCAAAGATCAGTATGGTCATCATTGTCAGGTCTACATATGTTAAAGTCTCTGAATTTCAGCTACTGCAATTTAGTACACGTGCCCGATGCCATTGGAGACTTATCAGGTCTAGAGGATCTAGACTTAAAAGGGAACAATTTTACTAGCTTGCCTGGAAGTTTGAGTCAACTTTCTCATCTTCAATTTCTTCATGTTGATGGTTGCAAGAAGCTGGAAGTGTTGCCCGAAATTCCACCTAGCGTATGGAATATTAATGCAAGTGATTGCACCTCCTTAATAGAAGTGTCGGGGTCATCCAAACACCTATTCAGGTATAGGGTAAATGATTTCAGAAATTGTTTAAAGCTGTTTAAGAATGTTACCATTGATAGCCAGAGGTCTATATCAAAGACTCAGTGTCTTAACTCATCTACAACTTCACAAGGCTTTATTCACCAGCTTTCTAGTTTCCTTGGGTATGTGGGTTTCCGGACAAATAGATGTGAATTCTTCTGGCAAGAGAATGTTTATTCTGTTTTAGATATAGTATATCTTGGGAATAGCATTCCAGAGTGGTATGCAAATAGAAGAACGAAAAATCATGTAAAGGTTGAATTACCAGCAGATTGGTGTTTTGATAAGTTTAGGGGATTCGGAACTTGTGTCGTTTTCAAGTGCAAAAAGCCTCCCAAATTTATAGGATACACTATAAAGAACTTTGATGGAGCTTGTTTGATCACAGAAGATTACTTTTCACATGTCTTGGAGAAGTTTTGGAAGGATGAAGTGATAGGAATCCATGAATCATATATGATATGGTTGCATTCTACGAGGGATAGATCGGGATGGAAGGAAACAAAGAATTTTGTAACATTTTGTTTCGAAGAGAATAATGAAGATGTTGAGGTGAAGGAGTTTGGTGTGAGACTAATTTGTGATGGACATTTACAAGAAGACATCACAAACTGGAGTATGTTCCAAGACCTCCCAACTCTATCACAACATGGTGGGGCCATGAGCTTGTCCGGGCCTTTTGGATATAGCAACTGGTCCTGGTAGACTAATAACAAAAAGCGTTTGTAATTTTAATGTCAATAGTTTTGATTTTAACAGCAATTGTAATGTGAAATTTAGTTATTTTTAAAATAAATTTAAGTTAAAAATAAAGAAAACGACTAACTTTTTCTGCAGTAAATGCATATGAGTAGAATTCAATTAGGGAGTACTTTTTTTTCAGCAGAACCTATTCTTAAAATCAGAAAAAGTGAATTTATCAAGCCAGATAATTCATCTAAAATCAGAGTCATTGATTTTTTGGTTACAACTTACAAGCAAAAATCAATGTATTTTAATGTCACTTCTCATAGCAAGGTTTGAGAAACCAATATTTGCAATCTAAAAACATAGACATTAGGACCAACGTTAAGAACCACATGTCCATATATATAATAATTTTTGATTAATCGATGTCTTTTATTAAGGTAAAGAGCTTTTGTGTAGGTGCTTGATGAAATGTATATGAGTACAAATCATTTATCATTATATCGGCAAACTATTACTCTTCAGCTTGTTAGTTTTATTGGATTTCCGATGGATTAAGAATAGATGGTGGTGTTTTGAAGTTGCGATGTATAGAGTAAGATAATAAACTTTGTTGCAGTTTATCTATCGAAACTATGACCGTAAGTGTTGGTCACTCATGAAATGCAAATTATTGGAGTCGAAAGCCACGCGTCGTTACCATTACATTTGTCGATAGCCACGCTTTGGCGGTGCAGATCATCAAATGTTTTTTTTTTTTTTTTTTGTGTGTGTGTGTGTGTGTGTGTGTGTGGAGTGTTACTAATGTACTATTGTCTTTCCCTCGCTACAATCTGACCTTCATGTCATATAATTTGACCCTCATGTCATATGAAATGCAACAGATGGAGAATCTTGTGGATTATGATGTTTGTGTATAGATTTGATACTATAGGTGTAATTTTAGGTTGTATATCCAGTATTAACAATGTTGTAGTTGTTAGCCCGTATATTGATGTATTAGTGTAACGGGCTCAAGCCCGAATCTAGATCCTTCTATATATTTATATATACTAGGCGAGTACCCGCGCCTAGCGGCAGTAAACAATTAACGATATGCGATATTGTGGTAAGGGTTTCATATAACGTTCAAAATAGAATGTAAAAAGATCGAAATGTAATTGCAAATTGTAACATGTGCCAATTAAACTCTAGCAAAAATTTCTTAACATGTATCAAATGACATATAAAAATATTTATTGAGACTGAAAAAAAAAACATTACATCATAACTTATTTTAGTCAACCTGACTAAAAGTTAGTACCTGTCATAGTTTTATTATGCATTTCACCAACCTCTTTGCAAACATGGTCAAGTACGCCTAAAAATTCCCTTACAATCATGAAGATTCTGAAAGGTTGAACGGTTGAACCCCTTCTCGTGCAGTGTCAATATGGAAATAGTCTGTCAGATCTTTCACAGATGACAATGCCTTTTTTTCAATCATCTTGATTTTTGCAATTTCTACTTTTGCTTCTTTGATAAATGTTTTCATTGACTCGCAGAAGTTTCCTTCCATATCTGGCTTCTCATGACCTGTTAATCGAATCTTCTACAGCCCCATTTCGAGCTTTATGACATAGCTTCTTAGAACATCTGAGTCCGTTCCTGCTGCTTTCTTAACGTTACTTACTTCTCGACTAAACAACGACCTGCAACCCTTGTTTCTTAAAAGGTGTAGCAGAAAAACCATTGCTTTTGGCATCAGAATCTGTACCTTCGGATCTTATGATCTCTTTGACTACAAAGTGAAGAAAGGTTGTTTTCCCATTTGTTCCCTTTATGTCTACCAGTTTTAAGAGTGTGTCAAGTTTAAAAGCCGTAGCTTCACTTTAAAACCTAAAATATTTGAACCATAAATTTTTACATCATTTTGAACTTTATCCTAAGTATGAACTTTAATAATATGACATTGTAAACTATACATTATAATTAAATTACACATTATAATTAAATCCTATAACTAATTAAGTTGTATCATAAGTTTTCCTAAAACTAAATTCTTTCCTAATGTTGCCAAATTATATGTCACATTTATTTTGGTCTCTCTTAAATTATGCATAAACTGAATATAATTTGAATTTAGAAGATTAAATTAGTTTCTGATTTCTCTCCTTACCATATGTATACCCTAATCTCATTATACGGTTTACACATTTTATATCAACATCCATGTAAGATGTCGAAAACTAACAAACATGTAGGTGGGTCACCCCAACCTGCATTAACCTTTCAAATTGCCTGTTTTCACCCAATATATATGATGTATCATGTTACTAGTATTATTTAGAGACAAAGGTAGCAAGCTGGGCGGGTTGGACATTAGTAAGTGGGTCAAATCTGATCATGTTTTAGTATGGGCGAAATGGGTTTGGTTGGGTCGACTTGAAAACATTTTTTTCACTTTTTTATAAAAACTTATGAACTAATGCATTACTTATGATTACAAAAAAATTTTTTTGTATACTGATATTCTAAATCTTTTAATGAAACGATGTGGGAAGTTGCATGCATCTAATTATGACTTTGGGTGGATTTCAACCCATTTAACCCGTTCCCCTTTTTACCTAATTGACTCTTTTACATTTTGACCCATCTGAGATTAAACGCAACCTAATGAACCATTCATAAGTATATGAGTCAAAATGGCCACCTCTAGTATAAGTAATGACAAAAGTAAGATAATTTTGTGACGAGTGACCAAGCCTTGTAGCATCAGTTATGACAACGGGCAGTCAGTAGGCTTAAATTGTTTTGTGATTCAAATGAATATCAAATGTTATGTTTTCTCAAATCTTAGTATTACAGCTCCAATTTGCAGTTCAATAGGTTTTGGTGGTCAATGATGTGGTTGCACTTTCGAAATAGATTCAATAGTAGGTGTAATCTAAAAACTCAAATGTATCCCTGACTGGGATCATCTTGATCTTGTTATCAGTATTGAATTATTGCTAAAAGAAAAGAAGTAACGGGAAGACAGAGTAATTAAATTTGACTTTACTAACAGTCTGATGCTGAGGAGCTGATATTGTCTGCATCTAAACACTGGAAGGAAGTAAACCCTTTCAAAGACCAACTATGACATGTTATCTAATCCGTTTCAAAGACCAACTATGACATGTCATTAAGCTATAAAGCTTTCGCCTCGGCTTGTGAGCTGAAATTTCAGTTTTTTTTTTTTTTTTTTTGCGAAGTGAAGCATGTTTAGATCGACTTCTTTGTTGCAATCCTCTTGAAATTAAGTTGAACACTTTTCTAACCTCACTCTATATATGTATATGAGACTAGCAAAGTAAAAACATCATCAAGCGCAGCTGATGTTCTCTAATGCAAATAAGCAACCTATAACGGATACGCATGCATTGATACTTCTTTTATATGTATGACATGTTATCTAATTCCAACAAAATGCACTTCTAATTCCAACTATGAACCTGACATACTACAGACTAAAACAAACTACAAGACCTGATACTTATAACCGCATATCAAAACAACATCTGATACTTATAACAGCATCTCAAAAAAACAACAAGACCTGATAAATTTGTTCATGTATCTGATACTTGATGACGTATAGTCCGCACTCGGGTCACGAACCCGACCAATGGACACTACTAATACCCAAACCCATCACGCGTGGGCTATCATGATAAAGATTTGGGCTCACAAGGGCCCAAATTCGTAACTATTATTTATGGTTTTGATATGAGATCTCTTATTTATGGGATAAGGATCAATGGACCGAATATATTGGGATACGCCAAAGGGTAAGGAACACGAAATCAACACGGATTTCGTGTGTATATAATGGGCATCTCGGCCCTCATTAAGGTATCATCTAATAACCCTAACTATTCATTAAAACCCAAAACCGATTACTTACTCTCACACCGGAGGATAATCGTGGAAGACAATCCCACGGTAAGCCTAACGGTGTTGTTTGCTCTCTTAGTGCGCAGGTCTCAGCATTAAGATCCAATAGATACGGGAACTGGAGTCCAAAATAAGGAATGCCCAACTTTTGTATCAACAAGTGGCGCCATCCCTGGGACCACACACTAAGAACTAGAATGACGAAGCATGGAAACGTAAACCAGCGGACTCCGCTGGTGAAGAAAACGTATGGTGACCTATAGGGGAAGAAGCAGCAAAGTGATTCAACCCCTAAGCAGGCCTCTGGAACAACCAATGCGCCCAAGCACCAGGGATCAGGCTCAGATCTGATCTTTCCGACAGTAGAACTGCTCATAGGGACTACCCAGGCCACTACGACAACCGCTAGCGTGGAAGATCTACAGCGCACTCCTTTCACCACCCCCACCAAACGGTGCCAGAAACAGACCCTACCGAGCCGCCACGTGTGCCAAATCGAGACAAGGGTCCTGATTTGGAAACAGACATCCTCGTGCTAGAAGGAGTCGCGCCTGAACTAGCGCCAAGAGATTTCGTGTCTCAAAACTACGAAACCTTGGCTGCCCTTATGCAAGAGGAAGCGAAAAATAGGTCAAGTCAGAGCCTGCAAGCCCGGCTCAACTTCGGCCCTGAGTATGAAGCATCTCCACCGCATCACCGAAAAGAGAGGCGCGAGAAGGATAGCCGCCGACTCCCAGTATTTACTAGGGTCGGAAAGAAGGTTGTGGATTGTAACACCCTCAATTCATGATGCAGCGGAATTCAACTTGGCTGTTACTCGACGGCACAACAGTCATAATAATAGAAAACAATCTCTAACCGAGTCGTAATAAAAAGAGTTGTCATTCATATTATTCAAATATATCAGAGTTTACATAGTAAGGTCCCAAAACGGTTCCATGTTTCAAAATACATCAATATAAAGTCTTTGATGTTTTTATCGAATGACATAATAGTTTATAGCCTTCTTCCTTCGGTACGTGCCCTTCCGCTCCATTCTTGATTATCATGGACCTGAAATACATGCTTAAGAGGTCAACACAAAGGTTGAGTGAAATTCATAGAGTTTGTTTAACGGTTGAACACAATATGTTGGTAGCAATGATTTAATTAGACTCATACTCATGTTAGAAAACAAAACAGTTATTATTATATACTAAGCTCATGCAACCAAGACGTTAACGGGTACCAATATCAATCGGCGGTTTTGTTGCCCCGGTAAGTACTTTGCCGTCATACTTAATGTTCAAATATAGTGCATTCGTTTGAACTAATCTGCTCAAACAAATGGGATTCGTCAATCCCAATAGGCCTATTCACAATACTCGCGCTCACTAATTCTAGTGATTAAATGGTTCATGATAGGGGCCTAGGATTGGCAAGGTAGGTACTTAGTAATAATAAAACAATCAGGCAGCATACAGTTTCAAAGCATTGTGTTCGGTTTAAAAGTAGCATGTATTCCCCCCAAGGGTTTGTAAAACATTGAAGTAATGTAAAGTGGGGCTATGAACTCACCTTAAGTAGGATAGCAAGTAATGAAGGTGATGATTGGATCGTGTAGGTTTCTACGAGCAACCTATAATAGAATGTTGCGACTTAGGATTTGAGTAAAGAATATAACGGAGTGCCTATATATATATCTTGCATTATAGTCCATGATGTGGTATGATGTATATTGTAAGTCCTTGAATGAAAAGATTCATGAACATGTATGTTTTGTATATCGTTTACTACCGTTCGGGCCGACATAATTCAGAAGTCATGTTAGTAAGCGTTCGAGGAGCCAGGACACTTTAACTCGTAAATCCACAACTCATCTCGACGGCTTACATAATGAACTCCTCACATGAGGCTCCCTACTATTGTAGTAGTTGATAAAATATATAGATATAAGTTTTGATCCGAAAAGTTACATGTCCGATATTTGAATAAACTTAGGAAAGTTTATTAGTACATGAAGATTGTTATTAGGGGTAATTTCATAAGTCTTGTATGACCATTTTCTCTTTGTAATATCTCATGGTTCCTTTTTAAGTGAAGTAGATCCAAATTGCTTGTTCAAGTTCAAGCCAATTCCTTGTTTCATGTTTTCGCCTAAGTAAGCTTGTATGGTCATTTCGTCATGGCCTAGCCATGACCTTTGGTCCTTGTTCCAAGGTCATGAGACACAACCTTGGCTCTAGCCATGGTGGTGGTCTTGATTATAGGTCATAAGACCTCTTGTTCCTTTTAGAATATAACCATAATCTAGTGTCTTATAAATATGTAAATAGCTGTTAAGAAACTGAGAAATTTCTCACTCAGAAAACGTTTTCAAGGCTCGAGCTTCTTTAAACCTAAAGGAAAACGTGATTCCGGACAACTTTCGTGTTTTAACTTTTTCATGAAACGGACCAGAAAGGCCTCTTTTTGCGTGTTTTAGGTTCTGTCACAGAAACATTTTAGGCAGTTTTGCCGGAAATCTTTGGTAACTTCAAATGGGCGTAACTTTTGACTCGTTTACTCTTTTTAGGTGGTTCAAGTTGCTATGGTTTCCTTGTTAAGTCCTCTAATGTAATATGTAATAATCCAATATCAAATTTTTTACCATTTTGATCAGGTCTTACCAAGAAAGTCACTAGTTTGCTTGTTTTAGTAACTTATTGTAACAATCAATTATAACAACATGTTTTAGTCATTTTTATACATCATGGACATTCATACAAGACATAATATAGCAAGAATAACATGTAAATGATATGAACATGATAAATTAACAAGAAGCATGTTAGGTTTAGGCTTACAACTTTTGGCTTTCAAAGATGAAAGGAAAGTAGCAAGTAAGGAAAAGGACTTTGATAGACTTGCTTCAACCCACTTCACTTCATGCAACCTTTCTACCCTTGGTATTCTTGAAAGAGATGTAATGAAAGTTGAGGTGACTTGAGTGGATTCAAACTCAAGAGAAATCACCAAAGTTCTAGGGTTTGGAAGTGTTTTGATTACTAGAAACTAAGCCAGGGTTTCTATCTTGAAGAAGCACTTGATTCTTGCTAGAACTTTGAAGGAAATAAGCTAAGTGTGAATGGTTTTGGTGTTGGAGGTGGACGACAAACAAGGGGAGGGGGGGCTTTTATAGTGTCTTGAGGAGGTTACAAAGTATGACTTTGTCAAAGCTTGTTTAGGAAGCTTGTATACATGTCCTTCATCCAAGACCTCATGGCTTAGGATCAAGCCACACCAAGGGTGACTCCCCCCCCCTAATGGCGGTTCACAAGCCTAGGAGGGGTGAGGTGTGCTTGGTTAGATATTATCCTAAGATATTTGCTAGTTTTGACTCCGGGAAATACCAACCGTAAATGATTAGGCCTCAAAACGTAAAACCGGGTGTCGTAAAATTATGAAACTTTAAAGTATTGTTAGACATGTCCATATGTCCCATAATAAAATATAAAATGGGTGGTAGGTTCCATTTGGGTGGTAAAACCCTGCTAAAAACTGGAAACACGGGTCTAAAACGCGTAATACGTAAAATGTACGAATATTGCGTAAAATTGAGAAAAGTAAAAAGTTACTTTTCTAATGTGATAAAAATGATTTAAAATGACTTATAATGTCTAGACTGGGCTCAGTCTAGTGTTGGTTGGTATTAAATGTCTTTTAGACATCAAACCGTAAGCCTAAAAATCACGAAATGACTTATAACATCAAGGGATGATTTTTGGTCAATGAAGGAGGGAAAAATATGTTGACTTATTCTAATAAGTTGAAAACTCAAATCATCTTAGAAACGCGGTGCAGGTATAGGCTAGGGTTACGGCTGAGTAAAAACGCTTAAAACTGAAAATTCCAGTTTTTCACGGCCGAGGTTTATTCTGGTCATATTTTTCTCAGTCATGATTTATTCTCAAATAAATCATGAGTGTGTCAAACATTTTTCTGATGTGGGGTCACCTGACGGGGTCGAATTTCGTTGTGCGTAGAATTTCTGAATGACGTTTTACCCTAAAACGTGTAATTCCTTAATAACTTTCACGAAAATGATCTGACGAATGTCAAACATTTAATTTGCCATGGAAATGATTTATCACTCGAGAATATGAAATAAAAATCAACTTTCGGGAAAATTTCGGAAAGAAATGAATAGTAAAAATGAATAGTAATATGAATAGTAAAAGTGAATAGTAAATTTCCCGGGAATAGTAATTAACCTGAAATTGCGAATTGTTACAGTCTCCACCCCATATGAGAGCTCCGTCCCGGAGATCAATTTGCGTTGGGAGTAGAAGCTTCGTTGTTAAAAAGATGCGGGTATTTCTTACGTATCTGGTCCTCTCGTTCCCATGTGTATTCAGGACCACGTCGTGAGTTCCAACGAACTTTGACAATTGGAATACGGCTTTGCTTGAGTTGTTTGACCTCTCGGTCCATGATTTCTACGGGTTCCTCAATAAATTGAAGATCATCATTGAGTTGAATTTCATCGAGTGGAATCACGAGTGATTCATCCGACAAGCATTTCTTTAGGTTAGATACATGGAAAGTGGGGTGTACACTACTGAGTTCTGATGGAAGCTCAAGTCTGTACACCACAGGGCCAACCCTGGCTAGGATTTTGAATGGTTCGATGTATCTTGGGTTTAGTTTTCCTCGTTTACCGAATCGTATCAAGCCCTTCCAAAGCGATACCTTTAGCATAACCCTATCTCCGACTTGGAATTCTAGGGGTCTGCGTCATGTGTCGGCATAACTTTTCTGTCGATCTCTTGCGGCTTGTAGTCGATTTTTGATTTGTACAATCTTATCCGTTGTTTCACGGATGAGTTCTGGTCCAGTGAGTTGAACTTCTCCCACTTCAGCCCAACAAGCAGGTGAACGACACTTTCGACCATAAAGTGCTTCAAATGGAGCAGCTTTAATACTTGTATGATAGCTGTTGTTGTAGGAAAATTCGACTAATGGTAGATGAGTATCCCATCCTTTTCCAAAATCTATTATACACGCTCGAAGCATGTCTTCAAGTGTTTGAATGGTTCGTTCACTATGACCATCGGTCTGAGGATGATACGCTGTACTCATGTCTAGATTTGTTCCAAAGGCGTCTTGGAGTGACTGCCAGAAATTGGAAGTAAATCTACCATCTCTGTCGGATACGATGGATATTGGTGCACCATGTCTTGAGACTATTTCTTTGACGTACAGTCGGGTTAGTTGTTCCATTTTGTAAGTCTCTTTGATTGGTATAAAATGTGCGGATTTTGTGAGACGATCAACTATGACCCAGATGGAGTCATAACCGCTTGATGTCTTTGGGAGCTTGGTAATGAAGTCCATAGTAATTCTTTCCCATTTCCAAGTAGGAATCTCTGGTTGTTGCAATGGATCGGATGGTTTTTGAAGTTCGGCTTTTACTTTGGAGCAGGTAAGACATTTGTTAACGTATGTTGCAATGTCGGCCTTCATGTTTGGCCACCAATAAAGTAACTTAAGATCATGATACATCTTATCAGATCCTGGATGTATGGAGTATTTAGACTTGTGTGATTCATGCATGATCAAGTCTCGTAGGCCACCATAAAGTGGTAACCAACTTCGACCTTGGAAGCATAGAGTTCCATCTGAACGGGTTTCAAATTTCTTTTGTATCATGCCATCCAACTTTTCCTTTTGGATGTCTTCTTGTTTCACCGCCTCAGTTTGAGCGTGAAGGATTTGAGTAGGAAAGTTTGAATTTATGGTTAAAACTAAGGCTCGGACTCGCAGTGGTTTAACCCGTTCCTTTCGGCTCAGGGCGTCAGCTACTACGTTTGCCTTTCCTGGATGGTAACGAATGTCGCAG
This sequence comes from Artemisia argyi, assembly GCA_030686995.1. Lineage (NCBI taxonomy): Eukaryota > Viridiplantae > Streptophyta > Magnoliopsida > Asterales > Asteraceae > Artemisia > Artemisia argyi. The sequence goes on from CM060705.1 coordinate 9,058,062, forward strand.
TCATAATCACTTAGTAATTCCAACCAACAACGTTGTCTCATGTTTAGTTCTTTTTGGTTCAAAATGTGTTGTAGACTTTTATGATCGGTGTACACAGTACATCTAGTACCGCATAGATAGTGTCTCCAGATTTTTAGTGCAACGACCACAACTCCTAACTCTAAGTCATGAGTGGTGTAATTTTCCTCATGAACCTTGAGTTGTCTTGATGTATAAGCCATGACCTTATCGCGTTGCATCAACACGGCACCTAACCCTTGGTGCGATGCATCACAATAGACTACAAAATCTTCGATCCCATCTGGCAATGCTAGGATAGGAGCACTACAAAGTTTCTGTTTGAGGGTTTGGAAAGCTTTTTCTTCGTTTTCATCCCACACGTATTTCTTGTCTTTCTGAGTTAGCTTAGTCAAAGACTTTGCTATTGAGGAAAATCCTTCAATAAACCTTCGGTAATACCCAGCATGACCCAGAAATTGACGAATTTCTGTAGGTGTGGTAGGTGTTGGCCAATTTTTGATAGCTTCAATTTTAGCGGGATCGACATGTAAACCGGTCTTGTCAATCACATGCCCAAGGAATTGTACTGACTGAATCCAAAATTCACATTTGGAAAACTTTGCATACAATTTCTCTTCCTTGAGTAGTCCTAAAATTGTTCTCAGGTGTTCTTTGTGTTCCTCTTCGTTTTTGGAATATATGAGAATGTCGTCTATGAATACGATCACGAATTTGTCCAAATATGGTTTACACACCCGATTCATGAGATCCATGAATACTGCCGGTGCATTTGTTAACCCAAATGGCATCACTTGGAATTCATGGTGACCATATCGTGTCCTAAAGGCTGTTTTTGGAATGTCTTCATCACGAACTCTAACTTGATGGTAACCTGATCGTAGGTCAATTTTTGAGTAATAGGTTGAACCTTGCAATTGATCGAATAAGTCATCAATTCTTGGTAGTGGGTATCGGTTCTTTATGGTTAATTTGTTTAGTTCACGATAGTCAATACACATTCGTAATGACCCATCTTTCTTTTTCACGAACAAAACTGGAGCTCCCCAAGGTGAGGAACTGGGTCGAATAAATCCCTTGTCCGAAAGTTCTTGTAATTGATTTGATAGCTCTTGCATCTCTGAAGGTGCTAGCCGGTATGGTGCGCGGGCAACTGGCACCGCTCCTGGTATTAAATCAATTCTGAACTCTATTTGACGATTTGGTGGTAGTCCAGGTAAATCTTCCGGAAAGACTTCAGGAAACTCACGGGCAATAGGAACATCTTCGAGACGTTTTTCATCGGATTACTTTTCTGTTACGTGGGCTAAGAAAGCATAACATCCTTTCTCAATGTACTTCATGGTTTTGATACATGAGATGATGTTTATTCGAGTTCCACTTTGATCACCACGAATGATCAAAGTTTCATTGTCACATGGAATGTGCACAACTCTTTCACCACAAATAATGTTAGCTTGATGTTTAGACAACCAATCCATGCCAATAACAACATCAAAACTTCCGAGTTCGATTGGCATAAGATTGATGTTAAAGGGGTGGTCTAAGAGATTAAGGGTACAGTTTGGGATTACGGTATTGGTATTTACTAAGTCACCGGTAGCTAGTTCAATACTATAACTAGTGGTTAAAGTAATTGATTGAATATCAAGTAAAGGCGCAATTCTAGTAGATATAAAGCTCATATCAGCACCAGAATCGAATAAGACTTTAACAAGAATATTATTGAGTAAGAACGTACCGGTTGTAACACCCCCAATTCATGGATGCAGCGGAATTCAAACTGGGTGTTACTCGACGGCACAATAGTCACAATAATAGAAAACGAACTCCAATTGAGTCGTTTTAAAAGATGTATCATTCAAATTATATAAATATCAGAGATTTCAAAAATGAGGTCCCAATTGGTTCCATGTTTACAATGTATAATAAATGAGTTTTGAATGATAATAAAATTTATAGCCCTCTTGAGTATCCGTGTCCTTCCGTGCCATCCTTGATCATCATGAACCTGAAATACATGCTTGAGAGGTCAACACAAAGGTTGAGTGATATTCATAGAGTTTGTTAAATCGATTGAACACAATATGTTGGTAGTGTGAGTTATAGGCTCACACCAATGTTTGGAAAACATAACAGGTAGGCTACGTTATTATACGCCCGGAACATGTATTATACACTAAGCTTATGACACCATAACGTTAACGTGTACCAATATCGATCGGCAGATTTATCCCGGTAGGTACTTTGCTAACATACCTAAATCTCAAATATTAATGCATTTGTTTGAACTTAGTCAATACAAATGGGATTCGTCAATCCCAATAGGCCTATTATTAATATTCGCGCTCACTATTTCTAGTGATTAAATGGTTCATAATAAGGGATCTCGGTTTAGCAAGGTTGGTACTTAGTGATAATAAAACATCGTCGTGAAGCATACATTAGAAAGCATTGTATTCGATTTAGAAATAGCATGTATTCCCCCCAAGGATTTGTAAAACAATTAAGTAATGGAAAGTGGGGCTATGAACTCACCTTAAGTAAGATAGCAAGTAATGAATGTAACGGTTGAATCATGAAGGTTCTATGAGCAACCTATAATAGAATGTCGCGACTTAGGATCGGAGTAAAGAATATGAAGTAGTGCCTATATATATATCTTGCATCTAGTCCATGATGTGGTATGATGTATATTGTAAGTCTTTGAAAGTAATGATTCATGAAACATGTATGTTTTGTATATCGTTTACGACCGTTCGGGCCGACATAATTCAAAAGTCATGTTAGTAAGCGTTCGAGGAGCCAGGACACTTTAACTCATAAATCCACAACTCAACTCGACGGCTTACATAATGAACTCCTCACATGAGGCTCCCTACAATTGTAGTAGTTGATGAAATATATAGATATAAGTTTTGATCCGAAAAGTTACATGTCCGATATTTGAATAAACTTAGGAAAGTTTATTAGTACATGAAGATTGTTATTAGGGGTAGTTTCATAAGTCTTGAATGACCATTTTCTCTTGGTAATATCTCATGGTTTCCTTTTAAGTGAAGTAGATCCAAATTGCTTGTTCATGTTATCGCCTAATTCATTGTTTCATGTTTACGCCTATGTAAGTTGTTATGGTCATTTCGTCATGGCCTAGCCATGACCTTTAGTCCTTGTTTCAAGGTCATGAGACACAACCTTGGCTCTAGCTATGGTGGTGGTCTTGTTTATAGGTCATAATAACTCTTGTTCCTTTTAAAGTATAACCATAACTTAGTGACTTATTATATGTAAATAGCTGTTAAGAAATTGTGAAATATCTTACTCAGAAAGTGTTTTCAAGGCTCGAGCCTCTTTGTTCCTGAACGAAAACGTCGTTCCGGACAACTTTCGTGTTTTAACTTTTTGATGAATCGGACCAGAAGTGGGACTTTCAAAACCTAAATTTGATCAGAATGGTATTTGGCAGTTTGCCGAAAAGTTTTGGTAACTTCAAATGGGCGTAACTTTTGACTCGTATACTCGTTTTAGGTGGTTCAAATTGCTATGGTTTCCTTGTTAAATCCTCTAATGTAATATGTAATGATCCAATATCATAATTTTACCATTTTGGTCGTGGTTTTCCAAGAAAGTCACTAGTTTACTTGTTTTAGTAACTTGTCTTATCAATCATGTACAATAACTTGTTTTACTCACTTTTATACATCATGGACATGAATACAAGACATAATATAGCACAAATAATATGTAAATAACATGAATATGATTATTTAACAAGAATCATGTTAGGGTTTGGCTTACAACTTTTGGCTTTCAAAGATGAAAGGAAGTTAACATGTAAGGATAGGACTTTGATAGACTTGCTTCAACCCACTTCTCTTCATGCAATCTTTCTACTCTTGTAATCTTGAAAGATGGATGATGAAGGTTGAGGTGACTTGAGTGGATTCAAACTCAAGAGAAATCACCAAATATGTTAGGGTTTGGAAGTGTTTTGGTAACCTAAGATCAAACTAGGGTTTCAACCTTGAACTTGCACTTGAATCTTGCATGAACTTGGAAGAGAAAGAGCTAAGGATGAGAGAATGGGGAGTGTGAGGGTGGCGTTCAAGTGAAGGGAAGGAGGGGCTATTTATATGGCCTTGAGGAGGTTAGGAAACAACTAGGAAAATTACCAAACTTGGTGACCAAGTTGTAATTTAATGATGATCTAGGGGTAAATTCATGAGATGAAGCCACATGGGTGTGACTCCCCCCTCCTAGTGGCTGTTTGGAAACTTGGGGAGAAAGGGTTAGACTTGTGATGATCTTATCCAAGATATCTAGTATGTTTTGACTCCGTAAAATGCAAACCGTAAGTTGTTACGTCAAAAAACGTAAAACCGGGTATCGTAAAAATACGAAACTTGTAGGAATGATTAAACTTGTCAAAATACTCCATAATAAAATACAAAATGAGTGGTAGGTTCCATTTGGGTGGTAAAACCCTGCTAAAACTGGAAACACGGGTCTAAAACGCGTAATACGTAAAACGTACGAATATTGCGTAAAATTGAGAAAAGTAAAAAGTTACTTTTCTAATGTGATAAAAATGATTTAAAATGACTTATAATGTCTAGACTGGGCTCAGTCTATTGTTGGTTGGTATTAAATGTCTTTTAGACATCAAACCGTAAGCCTAAAAATAACGAAATGACTTATAACATCAAGGGATGATTTTTGGTCAATGGAGGAGGGAAAAATATGTTGACTTTTTCTAATAAGTTGAAAACTCAAATAGTCTTAGAAACGCGTTTTGTGGTCTAACGGTTAATCGCCCATACGGTTAAGCGTGCTCATGCGAGAGTAGTACAGGCTTGGGTGACCTGCTGGGAAGTCTTTGGTCATGTTTTTCTCAGTCACGATTAATTCTCAAATAAATCATGAGTGTGTCAAACATTTTTCTGATGCGGGGTCACTTAACGCGGTCGAGTTTCGTTGTACGTAGAATTTCTGAATGACGTTTTACCCTAAAACGTGTAATTCCTTAATAACTTTCACGAAAATGATCTGACGAATGTCAAACATTTAATTTGCCATGGAAATGATTTATCACTCGAGAATATCAAATAAAAATCAACTTTCGGGAAAGTTTCGGGAAAAATGAATAGTAAAAGTGAATAGTGAAATTTTCCGGGAATGGTAATTAACCTGAAATTGCGAATTGTTACAGTCTCTACCCCTTACGGGGAACTTCGTCCCGAAGTTCTTTGTGTGTATCATATGTTGGAGTGGTGTCGATGAAAAGGTGTGGTTACTTATGAGGACTAAAGTCTGGGATTACCGGTGATGTAATTTGATTTGTCATTTCAGTGTATGGTGTAGGATGAGGCTTACTTTTATATAGGAAAGGTATGGTAATAGTCGAATATCAAAGGAAATTGATATAGCAGTCGAATATTAATAGGAATTGATATAGTAGTTGAATATCAAAATAGAACTTGATATAGTTGTCAAGTATCAATAGCAATTGATATAAGAATCGAATCATGGAATAAGCGTTGAACATGTGGTTGGACCAAGTCCTGTTTGAATTGTACGGCTGCCCATGCATATGGCTACATGGCTTCTCAATGAGTTTGGTACGACTGCACATGCGTATGGTTACATGGCCCCGCAATGAGTTTGTTATTTTGCACTATCATTATGAAAACCAAAATGTAAACCTTGTACAAATGGAAATTGGGATAGTCGTTGCAATCATAGCCTAGTAGGTAATCTGTTGTTGTATCTAGTGTTTATTGACTTCATACTTATGTTATTTCGGATATAAATAAGCCCACTTGTTTATAATTCTTTATTTACATAGAGAGGCATCCCAAACAATGTAACTAAAGGAATATAAACTTATGGTTTAGTGATTTACAATGTCTTTATTTAAATGAAAAGGCATCCCAATCCATTCAAATAATTACAAATCATCCTACACAACATTCATACTTAGTCGGTGAGTTACAAGGTAGGGTATTACGAGATGATACTGGTGTTCCAAAAGTACAAGATGAATATTCAAACTTGTAAAGCTGATAAGGGTGCTTGTGGTGTAACTAAGGATGATTTGAGCTTTAAAAGTGCATCAAGATCTGTTAATGAGCTTGTGTTTGCCACGGTTGTGAAGGTAATGTTGTGATATGTTGATGAACAAAAGTGCTTAGTGTATGCTTAACATTAATACTCTTAGGTATAGATGTTGAGTTTGCTTTAAAAATCTTAAGAGATTTTAAAAGTTTATGATGGAATGGTATCCTTAGGACCTAAACAGGATAGTACTTCTACAGGATGAAGAGAAGAATTGATAACTATCCCAAGATAGTAGTTCGGATTATCTCATAAATGAAAACTTTCAAGAATGAAATTAGGTAGTACAAATAAGGTGTTAAGATCTTGCTGAGTGGTAAGACACTATCGTGTCTCTAGATTGTTTTAATGTATTCTGGTGGTTTATCGTTTTCATGTAGGAAATCAATCTAAACATAACCCTAGTACAACTACTCTCAGTATTTGAAAATTTTAAGTCGAATATAGTTAGTCAGACTATATTCCACTGTCCCTAGGTTAAATATAGGTGACTAGTCTATATTTAGCCAAGGTTCGATAAAATTTTCAAATACCTAAATTAGGTATACTTTTGATATGTCCGTTGCTTTCGAGAAACTGTCCACTAAACAAAGGCGATGTCAAACCATTCAGTTGCAAGTCCCGCCCATACAAGACTTGTAACCTATGTTTTCACATTCCATTGCATAGAAGATAGTACGGGTAGATACATGTGGAAAGGAAGTTTTAAGTAGTTCTAAAATAGAACATACTTGGCCAGGATCACGAATTTTTAACAATGAAGGTTTCAGAAGAAAACTTTGATGAATGTAGAGAAAGTTCAGCTTTTGTCGATGATGGATTAGTTTATCCTTTTAGAAATCTCATATTTCTTGTTTGGAAATCGATAGATTGTGATGGGTTTTTGATATCATATGAAATGATATTGATGAGGTGGTGGAATAATTCGAGAGACCATTGCACAAATCACAATGTCTCGGAAGTAGATTAGACCATTGTGTCATACAATGTTCGGGAAATAGAAAAGACCATCGTAATTCGTTACAATATCTTGGACATAAAATGTTGGAGTAGGAACATGATCGGGAGAATGTGGTTGTGTCGAAATGCCATAGAGTAGGCATGTGTAGATATGTTTAGATAAAATGATTGAAAATAACTCGAATGTATATATAAATATACTAATATGTTCATGTAGCATAAAATGCTTAATAAGTCCATAATCGTCTGGAGGATGGAAGACACGAAGATCGGAAGGCTATAAAATGTTTTTGCTTGTAGTGTGGTTATAGTTTAGGTCTCAATTAGACCCGTTTCTCTATAACCATGGCTCTGACACCAATCTGTAACACCCCCAATTCATGGATGCAGCGGAATTCAAACTGGGTGTTACTCGACGGCACAATAGTCACAATAATAGAAAACGAACTCCAATTGAGTCGTTTTAAAAGATGTATCATTCAAATTATATAAATATCAGAGATTTCAAAAATGAGGTCCCAATTGGTTCCATATTTACAATGTATAATAAATGAGTTTTGAATGATAATAAAATTTATAGCCCTCTTGAGTATCCGTGTCCTTCCGTGCCATCCTTGATCGTCATGAACCTGAAATACATGCTTGAGAGGTCAACACAAAGGTTGAGTGATATTCATAGAGTTTGTTAAATCGATTGAACACAATATGTTGGTAGTGTGAGTTATAGGCTCACACCAATGTTTGGAAAACAAAACAGGTAGGCTACGTTATTATACGCCCGGAACATGTATTATACACTAAGCTTATGACACCATAACGTTAACGTGTACCAATATCGATCGGCAGATTTATCCCGGTAGGTACTTTGCTAACATACCTAAATCTCAAATATTAATGCATTTGTTTGAACTTAGTCAATACAAATGGGATTCGTCAATCCCAATAGGCCTATTATTAATATTCGCGCTCACTATTTCTAGTGATTAAATGGTTCATAATAAGGGATCTCGGTTTAGCAAGGTTGGTACTTAGTGATAATAAAACATCGTCGTGAAGCATACATTAGAAAGCATTGTATTCGATTTAGAAATAGCATGTATTCCCCCCAAGGATTTGTAAAACAATTAAGTAATGGAAAGTGGGGCTATGAACTCACCTTAAGTAAGATAGCAAGTAATGAATGTAACGGTTGAATCGTGAAGGTTCTATGAGCAACCTATAATAGAATGTCGCGACTTAGGATCGGAGTAAAGAATATGAAGTAGTGCCTATATATATATCTTGCATCTAGTCCATGATTTGGTATGATGTATATTGTAAGTCTTTGAAAGTAATGATTCATGAAACATGTATGTTTTGTATATCGTTTACTACCGTTCGGGCCGACATAATTCAAAAGTCATGTTAGTAAGCGTTCGAGGAGCCAGGACACTTTAACTCGTAAATCCACAACTCAACTCGACGGCTTACATAATGAACTCCTCACATGAGGCTCCCTACAATTGTAGTAGTTGATGAAATATATAGATATAAGTTTTGTTCCGAAAAGTTACATGTCCGATATTTGAATAAACTTAGGAAAGTTTATTAGTACATGAAGATTGTTATTAGGGGTAGTTTCATAAGTCTTGAATGACCATTTTCTCTTGGTAATATCTCATGGTTTCCTTTTAAGTGAAGTAGATCCAAATTGCTTGTTCATGTTATCGCCTAATTCATTGTTTCATGTTTACGCCTATGTAAGTTGTTATGGTCATTTCGTCATGGCCTAGCCATGACCTTTAGTCCTTGTTTCAAGGTCATGAGACACAACCTTGGCTCTAGCTATGGTGGTGGTCTTGTTTATAGGTCATAATAACTCTTGTTCCTTTTAAAGTATAACCATAACTTAGTGACTTATTATATGTAAATAGCTGTTAAGAAATTGTGAAATATCTTAATCAGAAAGTGTTTTCAAGGCTCGAGCCTCTTTGTTCCTGAACGAAAACGTCGTTCCGGACAACTTTCGTGTTTTAACTTTTTGATGAATCGGACCAGAAGTGGGACTTTCAAAACCTAAATTTGATCAGAATGGTATTTGGCAGTTTGCCGAAAAGTTTTGGTAACTTCAAATGGGCGTAACTTTTGACTCGTATACTCATTTTAGGTGGTTCAAATTGCTATGGTTTCCTTGTTAAATCCTCTACTGTAATATGTAATGATCCAATATCATAATTTTACCATTTTGGTCGTGGTTTTCCAAGAAAGTCACTAGTTTACTTGTTTTAGTAACTTGTCTTATCAATCATGTACAATAACTTGTTTTACTCACTTTTATACATCATGGACATGAATACAAGACATAATATAGCACAAATAATATGTAAATAACATGAATATGATTATTTAACAAGAATCATGTTAGGGTTTGGCTTACAACTTTTGGCTTTCAAAGATGAAAGGAAGTTAACATGTAAGGATAGGACTTTGATAGACTTGCTTCAACCCACTTCTCTTCATGCAATCTTTCTACTCTTGTAATCTTGAAAGATGGATGATGAAGGTTGAGGTGACTTGAGTGGATTCAAACTCAAGAGAAATCACCAAATATGTTAGGGTTTGGAAGTGTTTTGGTAACCTAAGATCAAACTAGGGTTTCAACCTTGAACTTGCACTTGAATCTTGCATGAACTTGGAAGAGAAAGAGCTAAGGATGAGAGAATGGGGAGTGTGAGGGTGGCGTTCAAGTGAAGGGAAGGAGGGGCTATTTATATGGCCTTGAGGAGGTTAGGAAACAACTAGGAAAATTACCAAACTTGGTGACCAAGTTGTAATTTAATGATGATCTAGGGGTAAATTCATGAGATGAAGCCACATGGGTGTGACTCCCCCCTCCTAGTGGCGGTTTGGAAACTTGGGGAGAAAGGGTTAGACTTGTGATGATCTTATCCAAGATATCTAGTATGTTTTGACTCCGTAAAATGCAAACCGTAAGTTGTTACGTCACAAAACGTAAAACCGGGTATCGTAAAAATACGAAACTTGTAGGAATGATTAAACTTGTCAAAATACTCCATAATAAAATACAAAATGAGTGGTAGGTTCCATTTGGGTGGTAAAACCCTGCTAAAACTGGAAACACGGGTCTAAAACGCGTAATACGTAAAACGTACGAATATTGCGTAAAATTGAGAAAAGTAAAATGTTACTTTTCTAATGTGATAAAAATGATTTAAAATGACTTATAATGTCTAGACTGGGCTCAGTCTAGTGTTGGTTGGTATTAAATGTCTTTTAGACATCAAATCGTAAGCCTAAAAATCACGAAATGACTTATAACATCAAGGGATGATTTTTGGTCAATGGAGGAGGGAAAAATATGTTGACTTTTTCTAATAAGTTGAAAACTCAAATAGTCTTAGAAACGCGTTTTGTGGTCTAACGGTTAATCGCCCATACGGTTAAGCGTGCTCATGCGAGAGTAGTACAGGCTTGGGTGACCTGCTCGGAAGTCTTTGGTCATGTTTTTCTCAGTCACGATTAATTCTCAAATAAATCATGAGTGTGTCAAACATTTTTCTGATGCGGGGTCACTTAACGCGGTCGAGTTTCGTTGTACGTAGAATTTCTGAATGACGTTTTACCCTAAAACGTGTAATTCCTTAATAACTTTCACGAAAATGATCTGACGAATGTCAAACATTTAATTTGCCATGGAAATGATTTATCACTCGAGAATATCAAATAAAAATCAACTTTCGGGAAAGTTTCGGGAAAAATGAATAGTAAAAGTGAATAGTGAAATTTTCCGGGAATGGTAATTAACCTGAAATTGCGAATTGTTACACCGGTAACCACGTTCGGGTCTTGGTGTGGTTCTCCATTTCCCATGACATAGGCTCTACCACGAGCACCTCCGCCTTGGAGTCCTTGGTTTCGAGGACAATTGTTTTTGAAGTGTCCCCTTTCACCACACCCAAAACATGTAACTATGGGCTGTGTGTTAGCCCCAGTAGCTATACCCTTGCCCCTACAATCCTTGGCAAGATGTCCAGGCTTTTTTCACTTGTTGCATTTGGCCGGGCAGGGACCTTCATGATGGTAATTGCACTTGGTACATTGTGGTAGAGTACCAACATACTTACCACCGGCTGGTGCAGCAACATAAGCCGTCGCGGCTTCTTGTCTCTTGTTCTGCTGATTGTGATGGTTGTTGTTTCGGGTTTGGTTGTTGTTGTTATTGTTACTTCCACGGTTGCCATCCCATGGTCGCTTGTTGTTGTTGTTCTTGTTGTTGTTGTTGTTACGGTAGTTGGAATTGTTGGGATTATTGGTATTGCTGGCGTTGTTGGTGTTGTTGTTTTGCTTTCGGGTTTCTGTCATTCGTACCACTTGGTCCATGAGGCTGCGGGACATCCGCATAGCTTCATCAAGTTCCTTTGGATTTTCCGAAGTCACATTCCCTTGTATGCTTGATGGAAGTCCCCAGATATACCTTTCCAACAATTTTTCCTTTGTGGAAACCATTGTTGGACAAAGTATCCTCAATTCCTGGAATCGACGGTTATAGGTTATGATATCATTTCCCCTAAACGCATGATCCCAGAATTCAACCTCCAACTTTTGCATTTCACTGCGAGGACAGTATTCCTTGATCATCATTTGTTTCAAATTAGCCCAAGTAATCTTATAGGCATTCTCAATGCCCATGGGTTGAGCAATTGAGTTCCACCAGGATAATGCTTCATTCAACAGAGTACTTGTGGCATACTGAACTTTGTCACCCTCAGTACATTTACTGACCAAGAATACTGACTCCGCCTTTTCAAACCAGCGGGTCAGACCTACAGCTCCTTCAGTACCCTTGAATTTGATGGGTTCACATTTCAAGTAGGAAATGAACGAGCAACCCTTTGGTACTGTAGCGACATTTGTCACCGGAGGGGTAGTTGAGTTTGGTCCTCCAAGGTTAAGACTGGCAATTCTTGCAGCTTCCGCAGCTATAGCAGTTTCCGCAGCAGTGGCGGCTTCGGCGGCTGCTGCAGCATCAGCGGCTGCTGCAGCATCAACAGCTCCAGCAGCTGTGGCGGCTTCGGCAGCTGCTGCAGCTGCTGCAGCTACGGCTGCTCATTCCGTGACAAGTGCTGCATTGACACTGTCCTTTACCAGTTTGCGGATGGCAGCTTGCGTCATCGTTGGTGGTGTCTTTTTCTTTGGCGCCATGATTCTATTGTTCAAAAGATACATTGTAATTAGAGAGTTGTGAGATGAGCACAATTTTTGATAAGATTGATAGGATAATAATGTTTGAAACTTAAAAGCATAACACATGATAGTATATAAAACAAGAGTTTTATTCATATAACGTTGATTACAAAATCGAACTTATTACAAGTTCATTCAAAACTTACTAACTGATACTTTCAGTTAGTAATTACAACGTTGTACTAAAGATAACTAGTACTATAACACTAGTCTATCGTCGGTTGGGAGGTTGTTGTAGTCCGGTCGGATTATTATTTCCGCGTGTTGCTAACACGTCTACACTTTCATTTGGACGGTATTCTTTGACATCCTTTTGGTATAGCCTTTGTTGTATGGAACTCATTTGAGTTTGCATTCCACACAAATCATTCTTAAGTTGATACCTATCAAAGTTTGCAACATCTAACCGGATTTCTGCGGTATTTAGGCGGTGAAGTAGTTTATGAATTTGTACCGCATCCTGTTCTTGGGCCCTCTCAACCAAAGTGAGTCTATCCTTGACGTTATCCAAGCCAGTCAAAGGATTTAAGACTACTTCCCCAACATGAGTCGAGTCACTCTTCACGTAGCTCATGTCAAGCTTAAACCAATATAGGTCGTCTCGAGCATTCATGGCATCCATTCTAGCAGAATTTACTTTGGATATATAGTCGTTCATTTGACTTGCCATTCTTTGAACTTTGAGTTGGGTCAGGTTGAGGGCTTGTTTCAAAGAGTAGATTTCGTATTGAGCTGAGTTCACGAACATATGTGTAGATGTAGATGTTCCGCCGGTTTGGTAAGTAGATTTCGGAACTTGAGCTGGAGTGGTACGGTTAGATTCGGATGAAATTGGTGAAACAGGAGGTGGAGATGTTAATGGTGATAGATGTGGCACCACTATTTGTTCCTCCGCTTCCTCATTGATGCCTTCGATGTCAACATCCATTTCAGGATCCTCTTCGTAATCATCGATGTTTATGTCCATATCTATTTCAGAATCTTTGTCCGAATCTATTTCATTGTCTAGATCCTCATAAGGTTCTTCCTCATCGTCGTAGTCAATTGCCTCAAAGTAAGGATCATTAGGTCCGGGAAGAATTGGTAAATACTCAGGCATAGCAGGAAGATGATCGGGAGATGGAGGTGCGGACATGATGTCTACAATTAGTATTTCGATGTCAAAATAAATCAAATGCTTATGGAAAATGCTCAAACTAAGGAAATGTGCATATGACAATATACAAATATGTTCATGTAGCATAACATGTGTAATAAGTCCATAATCTTCTGGAGGATGGAAGGCACGAAGAGCGGAAGGCTATAAAAATGTTTTTGCTTGTTATTGTAGTTATAGTTTAGGTCCTCACTTAGACCCGTTTCTCTATAACCATGGCTCTGGTACCAATCTGTAACACCCCCAATTCATGATGCAGCGGAATTCAACTTGGGTGTTACTCGACGGCACAACAGTCATAATAATAGAAAACGATCTCTAACCGAGTCGTAATAAAAAGAGTTGTCATTCATATTATTCAAATATATCAGAGTTTACATAGTAAGGTCCCAAAACGGTTCCATGTTTCAAAATACATCAATATAAAGTCTTTGATGTTTTTATCGAATGACATAATAGTTTATAGCCTTCTTCCTTCGGTACGTGCCCTTCCGCTCCATTCTTGATTATCATGGACCTGAAATACATGCTTAAGAGGTCAACACAAAGGTTGAGTGAAATTCATAGAGTTTGTTTAACGGTTGAACACAATATGTTGGTAGCAATGAGTTAATTAGACTCATACTCATGTTAGAAAACAAAACAGTTATTATTATATACTAAGCTCATGCAACCAAGACGTTAACGGGTACCAATATCAATCGGCGGTTTTGTTGCCCCGGTAAGTACTTTGCCGTCATACTTAATGTTCAAATATAGTGCATTCGTTTGAACTAATCTGCTCAAACAAATGGGATTCGTCAATCCCAATAGGCCTATTCACAATACTCGCGCTCACTAATTCTAGTGATTAAATGGTTCATGATAGGGGCCTAGGATTGGCAAGGTAGGTACTTAGTAATAATAAAACAATCAGGCAGCATACAGTTTCAAAGCATTGTGTTCGGTTTAAAAGTAGCATGAATTCCCCCCAAGGGTTTGTAAAACATTGAAGTAATGTAAAATGGGCTATGAACTCACCTTAAGTAGGATAGCAAGTAATGAAGGTGATGATTGGATCGTGTAGGTTTCTACGAGCAACCTATAATAGAATGTTGTGACTTAGGATTTGAGTAATGAATATAACGGAGTGCCTATATATATATATATATATATATATATATATCTTGCATTATAGTCCATGATGTGGTATGATGTATATTGTAAGTCCTTGAATGAAAAGATTCATGAACATGTATGTTTTGTATATCGTTTACTACCGTTCGGGCCGACATAATTCAGAAGTCATGTTAGTAAGCGTTCGAGGAGCCAGGACACTTTAACTCGTAAATCCACAACTCATCTCGACGGCTTATATAATGAACTCCTCACATGAGGCTCCCTACTATTGTAGTAGTTGATAAAATATATAGATACAAGTTTTGATCCGAAAAGTTACATGTCCGATATTTGAATAAACTTAGGAAAGTTTATTAGTACATGAAGATTGTTATTAGGGGTAGTTTCATAAGTCTTGTATGACCATTTTCTCTTTGTAATATCTCATGGTTCCTTTTTAAGTGAAGTAGATCCAAATTGCTTGTTCAAGTTCTCGCCAATTCCTTGTTTCATGTTTTCGCCTAAGTAAGCTTGTATGGTCATTTCGTCATGGCCTAGCCATGACCTTTGGTCCTTGTTCCAAGGTCATGAGACACAACCTTGGCTCTAGCCATGGTGGTGGTCTTGATTATAGGTCATAAGACCTCTTGTTCCTTTTAGAATATAACCATAATCTAGTGTCTTATAAATATGTAAATAGCTGTTAAGAAACTGAGAAATTTCTCACTCAGAAAGCGTTTTCAAGGCTCGAGCTTCTTTGTTCCAAAAGGAAAACGTGATTCCGGACAACTTTCGTGTTTTAACTTTTTCATGAAACGGACTAGAAAGGCCTCTTTTTGCGTGTTTTAGGTTCTGTCACAGAAACATTTTAGGCAGTTTTGCCGGAAATCTTTGGTAACTTCAAATGGGCGTAACTTTTGACTCGTTTACTCTTTTTAGGTGGTTCAAGTTGCTATGGTTTCCTTGTTAAGTCCTCTACTGTAATATGTAATAATCCAATATCAAATTTTTTACCATTTTGATCAGGTCTTACAAAGAAAGTCACTAGTTTGCTTGTTTTAGTAACTTATTGTAACAATCAATTATAACAACATGTTTTAGTCATTTTTATACATCATGGACATTCATACAAGACATAATATAGCAAGAATAACATGTAAATGATATGAACATGATAAAGTAACAAGAAGCATGTTAGGCTTAGGCTTACAACTTTTGGCTTTCAAAGATGAAAGGAAAGTAGCAAGTAAGGAAAAGGACTTTGATAGACTTGCTTCAACCCACTTCACTTCATGCAACCTTTCTACCCTTGGTATTCTTGAAAGAGATGTAATGAAAGTTGAGGTGACTTGAGTGGATTCAAACTCAAGAGAAATCACCAAAGTTCTAGGGTTTGGAAGTGTTTTGATTACTAGAAACTAAGCTAGGGTTTCTATCTTGAAGAAGCACTTGATTCTTGCTAGAACTTTGAAGGAAATAAGCTAAGTGTGAATGGTTTTGGTGTTGGAGGTGGACGGCAAACAAGGGGAGGGGGGGCTTTTATAGTGTCTTGAGGAGGTTACAAAGTATGACTTTGTCAAAGCTTGTTTAGGAAGCTTGTATACATGTCCTTCATCCAAGACCTCATGGCTTAGGATCAAGCCACACGAAGGGTGAATCCCCCCCCCCTAATGGCGGTTCACAAGCCTAGGAGGGGTGAGGTGTGCTTGGTTAGCTATTATCCTAAGATATTTGCTAGTTTTGACTCCGGGAAATGCCAACCGTAAATGATTAGGCCTCAAAACGTAAAACCGGGTGTCGTAAAATTATGAAACTTTAAAGTATTGTTAGACATGTCCATATGTCCCATAATAAAATATAAAATGGGTGGTAGGTTCCATTTGGGTGGTAAAACCCTGCTAAAAACTGGAAACACGGGTCTAAAACGCGTAATACGTAAAATGTACGAATATTGCGTAAAATTGAGAAAAGTAAAATGTTACTTTTCTAATATGATATAAATGATTTAAAATGACTTATAATGTCTAGACTGGGCTCAGTCTAGTGTCGGTTGGTATTAAATGTCTTTTAGACATCAAACCGTAAGCCTAAAAATCACGAAATGACTTATAGCATCAATGGATGATTTTTGGTCAATGGAGGAGGGAAAATATGTTGACTTATTCTAATAAGTTGAAAACTTAAATCACCTTAGAAACGCGGTGCAGGTATAGGCTAGGGTTACGGCTGAGTAAAAACGCTTAAAACTGAAAATTCCAGTTTTTCACGGCCGAGGTTTATTCTGGTCATATTTTTCTCAGTCATGATTTATTCTCAAATAAATCATGAGTGTGTCAAACATTTTTCTGATGTGGGGTCACCTGACGGGGTCGAATTTCGTTGTGCGTAGAATTTCTGAATGACGTTTTACCCTAAAACGTGTAATTCCTTAATAACTTTCACGAAAATGATCTGACGAATGTCAAACATTTAATTTGCCATGGAAATGATTTATCACTCGAGAATATGAAATAAAAATCAACTTTCGGGAAAATTTCAGAAAGAAATGAATAGTAAAAATGAATAGTAATATGAATAGTAACATGAATAGTAAATTTCCCGGGAATAGTAATTAACCTGAAATTGCGAATTGTTACATGGATGATGAAGCAGCTGAGTTACAGTACCTGGAGGAACACGAAGACGATGGATGGCGTACCAATGTCCACACTAAGCTTGGTAGTCGCAGGGTTCATGATAGACTTGGGCGACAACGCTCCCCAAGCGAAAGCCCTCGAAGGCTTGGTAGTCGCAGGATTCATGATAGACTTGGGTGACAGCGATCCCCAAGCGAAAGCCCTTCAAGCTCGGATTCCGATGAAAGTCGACGCAAGCGCCGCAAAAGAGTAAGCTAGTCCTCAAGTGACTCCTCGGACAACGAAGACAAAGAAACAGGACACTGGAAGTCCAGGAGAAGATATCGCGACTAGGAGGACGAAGATATGTCCCGTCCCTGGCGCCGCCAAAAGGTTGACGCATTCACTCGGCGCATCAGCGATTTTTCAGAAGATAAGAGAAGGCGCATGCCCGCTAATGTTAAAACTTATGATGGGACAGGTGATCCTGATGATCACCTAAAATTTTTCGAATCAGCCGCTACCATCGAAAATTGGCCACAACCCGTGTGGTGCCACATGTTTAACTCCACATTGGTGGAGAATGCGCGAAACTGGTTTAGTAAGCTGCCACGTAGAAGCATTGATGGGTTTGAAGAGTTGTGAAAGGCGTTTCGCTTGAACTTTACTCAAAGGAAGAAGTGCGCCAAGAACCCTGTCGAGCTTGCTAGGGTAAAACAACTCCAAGGGGAATCCACAAGCGCTTATGTGGAGCGCTATAAGGACGAATGCATACACGTCAAGGCATGCCCCGAAATACTAAAGATCTCAGGGTTTATGAACGGAATCAATAACCCAGAACTTATCAAAAGGTTAAACGATAAGGTTCCCCAAACCTTTGATGAACTTATGAAGCACAAAAGGTCCTTTATCCAAGGGGAAGCCGCCGATGCGGATAGCAAGAAAGGCTACTCAAATTATAGGTCACAAGAACAGCCCAGGAGACAATCCAACGACCAGAGTAGCAATCGTAACAAAAGCTACCGCAGTCAGGGGGCGGACGAGATAATGACAAGTACACCCCACTAACGAAGACTCCAAGGGAGATATTTGTGACGGAAGGCGCGAACTTCCCGAAACCTCCACCAATGCGCACCCCAGAAGATCGGCGCGTAGGGAACGGGTATTGCGAGTATCATGGACAGAAGGGTCATACCACCAATGAGTGTGTCCAATTGCGCCAACTAATTGATAAGTTAGTAAAAGCAGGCAGATTGGATCATCTTGTTAAGAACATCAAGGATGGGAAAGACAAACAAAAGATCGGGAGCAAGAAAGAAGCACCTAAGGACAAGGCTGACACCATCTACATGATACAATCATGGCAGCGAAAGACTAGGCAAAAGGTCAGCCAAAAGTTTTTTATGGAAGCGAAATCTCTTTTCCCACCTTGGCTGCGGACAACGCAGTAGCGGAACCGCTCACCATCGAGATAAATACGGGGGGTCACGATATCCACCGCATGTATGTTGATGGAGGGGCATCCGCAGACATAATGTATGAACACTGTTTCAAAAGGTTGCGACCTGAGATACGAAGTCTGTTAAGCCCGGCCACGACGTCGTTGACTGGCTTTACAGGAGAAAAGATATGGCCCATGGGGAAAATATGATTACTCTTTGTCGTTGGTAATAAGGAACACTCCACGGCGGCCTGGATGAATTTTATGGTGATCAAATCTCCTTCGCCATACAATGGCATCATTGGAAGACCAGGAATATCAGCCATACACGCGGTACCGTCCACAGCACATGGGATGCTCAAATTCCCAGTAAAAGGAGGCATTGTCACCCTCTACAATACCACTGTACCACCTAGAGAGTGTAACACGGTTACATGTGAGACAACACGCACTCCAGAACAGCACGCAGCTAAAGTATCAAACCTGAAGGTCGCAATTCATCCTGATTACCCGGAGCAAGAAGTATCGATCAGGGGATCGCTGTCTGATAAAGGCAGAGCGGCTGTGTGCGCACTCTTGCAAAGGAATCTAGATACCTTCGCATGGGAACCAAAGCACATGACTGGTGTACCACGATCGATTATAGAACACAAGTTGAAAATCCGACAAGGATACTCCCCTGTATGGCAGAAAAAGCACGGCCAGGCTCTAGAGCTTGCAAAAGCCATTCTAGAGGAAGTACACAAGCTTGTGGACGCAAGTATCATGCAAGAAGTCTATTACCATGACTGGCTCTCCAACCCAGTGATGGTGAAAAAGAGTGATGGTAGCTGGCGGATGTGCGTGGATTTCACTGATCTTAACAAAGCATGTCCACAAGACTGCTACCCGCTACCAGAGATAGACTGGAAGATAGAATATTTGTACGGATACCCCTTTAAATGTTTCTTAGACGCATACAAAGGGTACCACCAAATCCAAATGGCTAAAGAAGACGAGGAAAAAACAGCCTTCCACACAAGCCAGGGTGTTTATTGTTATACAAAAATGCCTTTTGGCTTAAAGAATGCAGGCGCCACCTACCAGCGATTGGTAGATAATGCATTTGAAAAGCAAGTGGGCCACAACCTAGAGGTCTATGTTGACGACCTTGTCATAAAAAGCCATACCGAAGAAGAATTGGTACGCGACATTGAAGAAACATTTAAAACACTGGGAGAGATCAACATGAAGTTAAATCCTATGAAATGCGCTTTTGGTGCTACAGAAGGCATGTTCCTCTGATACTTGATAGAGCCTGATGGTATTAAGCCATGCCCAGAAAAAAAAGGTTGTCATCCAACTCCCTTCACCACGCACGTTGAAAGAAGTCCAGTCCCTGTTTGGAAAACTGGCCGGGTTGAACAGATTCTATCCAAATCAGCAGATAAGTCACTTCCCCTCTTTAAAAGACTCAAGAAGTGTACAAAAAAGGGAGACTTTCGTTGGACTGCGAAAGCGGAAGAAGCTTTTACACAGCTTAAGCAACATATAGCAGCGCTTCCCACACTAGTCGCACCCCGACCAGGGGAAGAGTTAATTATGTATTTGTCTGCGACTCATGGAGCAGTCAGCGCGGTGCTACTGA
This sequence comes from Artemisia argyi, assembly GCA_030686995.1. Classification (NCBI taxonomy): domain Eukaryota; kingdom Viridiplantae; phylum Streptophyta; class Magnoliopsida; order Asterales; family Asteraceae; genus Artemisia; species Artemisia argyi. Next base: position 9,078,335 of record CM060705.1, read on the forward strand.
TAGATAGGAATTCCGTACAAACACCGGTATATTTTGTAAGCAAAGCACTAAAGAAGACAGAGATTAACTATAGCGCAATGGAAAAGTTGGTCCTGGCGTTAGTATTCGCAGCCAAAAGACTACGCAGGTACTTTCAAGCACACCCAAAAGTGGTGATCACGGACCAACCTATCAAGCAAGTTATCTCCAAACCCGACGCATCGGGGCGATTGTAAAAATGGAGTGTGTTACTAGGCGAGCATAACATCTCTTATAGACCATACACTGCGGTTAAGGGGCAGATACTAGCAGAATTCAAGAAGTGAGGTAGAACTACAAGAACCATGGGTCCTATTCACGGATGGATCTTCATACGTGGACGGGTCGGGCGCAGGCCTCATCCTCACCAATCCAGAAGGAATGGAATTCACTTATGCACTGCGCTTCGAATTCACAGCCACGAACAATGAGGCAGAATATGAAGCCCTAATTGCTGGACTACGCATTGCAATTCGAATGGGTGTACGCAACCTAGAAGCAAATGTGGATTCCCGATTAGTAGCCAATCATGTGTTGGGCGAATATGCGGCTAAAGAGGATAACATGGTCCAATACCTCGACAAGACAAAGTCCCTAATCCAGGTTTTTGACAGGTTCACCATTAAACAAGTTCCTAGAGGGGAAAACAGAAAAGCGGATGCACTAAGCAAGATCGCATCTACAAGCTTTGCGCACTTGTCAAAACAAGTATTGGTGGAGATCCTGAAGAACAAATCCATCTCGGAGATGGAGATATCTACGGTGATAGAGGAGCAGGATCCTACGTGGATGACCCCTATCATCAAATTCATAAGCAAGGGTATATTGCCCTATGAGCAGAAGGACGCTCGACGGATATGGCGCACAGCGCAGAGGTTCGAACTTCGAGATGGTATCCTATATTTGCGCTCATTTCTACAACCATGGCTTCGATGCTTTGGACCTCTTCAGGCAGATTACATACTCTGAGGGATCCATGCCGGTTCATGCAGTATGCACTCAGGACCACGGTCCATTGTAGCACGAGCCTTGCAGTCAGGATACTATTGGCCCACTATGCACCGCGATGCGTGAGATATGATAAGGAATTGTAGCGACTGCCAAGTTCATAGACCCATCCCGCGCCAACCACAACAAGAGCTAACGCCTATTACTTCGCCATGGCCATTCTATAAGTGGGGTATCGATATCGCGGGCCCCTTCCCTATTGCAGCAGGGGGACTGAAATTTCTTATTGTGGCTATAAACTACTTTACTAAGTGGATTGAGGCAAAGGCAGTGGCAACACTCACAGGCAATCAAGTAAAACGATTTGTTTGGGAAAACATTGTATGCCGCTTTGGATTACCTGGGGAAATCGTTTCAGACAACGGAAAACAATTCTGTGATAACCCGTTCAAAGACTGGTGCACGCAACTAAATATTACACAACACTTCACGTCGGTTAAACACCCACAAACCAATGGTTTGGTTGAGCGCGCAAATCGTAGTCTAGGCGAAGGAATCAAAGCGTGACTCGACAAACACGAAGGAAGATGGGTGGATGAATTGTCGCACGTCTTGTGGGCGCACCGCACGACAATCAAAGTTAGCACTGGAGACACCCCCTTTTCTCTCGTCTTTGGGACAGAAGCTGTCATGCCAGTTGAAATTGGGATCCCAACTATTCGTACGGCGGAAGTTAATGTCGCAACCAATGATGACGAACGACACCTAGAGCTGGATCTATTGGAAGAAAGGAGCGACCGTGGAGCTATATGTGATGCAAGAGCTAAGTCGAAAATGAAGGGATACTACGATGCTAAAGTTCGAAGCACCTCATTCAGACCAGGCGACTTTGTGTATCGCGCTAATGATGCAAGCCACGTAGAAGATACATGAAAACTTGGACCAAAGTGGGAAGGACCCTATGAGGTCACAGAAGCACTAGGCAAAGGCGCATACAAGCTGCGTGACATGGATGGCCGTGAGTTACAGCGCACATGGAATATTTGCAATCTTAAGAGAGCCTATCTTTAGGAAAGGCTACAGCCCCGTGCACGGACACCTCCGCACTTTAGTAAGTGCTCATTAAATGTCCGTGTATTTACATTTTGTTTTATCTAGGCAAATGTTTTTTCTTTTTCCAAAAACTTGCAAGAATTAATTAAATGTCCCGGTTTCTAGCTAACTCCGTGACACACTTCACTTTGTTATTTACATATTGTAACACCCCCAATTCATGGATGCAGCGGAATTCAAACTGGGTGTTACTCGACGGCACAATAGTCACAATAATAGAAAACGAACTCCAATTGAGTCGTTTTAAAAGATTTATCATTCAAATTGTATAAATATCAGAGATTACAAAATGAGGTCCCAAATGGTTCCATGTTTACAATTTACATGAAATGAGTTTTGAATGATAATAAAATTTATAGCCCTCTTGAGTATCCGTGTCCTTCCGTGCCATCCTTGATCGTCATGAACCTGAAATACATGCTTGAGAGGTCAACACAAAGGTTGAGTGATATTCATAGAGTTTGTTTAATGTTTGAACACAATATGTTGGTAGTGTGAGCAATAGACTCACACCAATGTTTGGAAAACAAAGATGGGCCACGTTGTTATACGCCCGGAACAGTTATTATCAAATACTAAGCTTATGACACCAAAACGTTAACGTGTACCAATATCAATCGGCGGAGTTATCCCGGTAGGTACTTTGCCGTCATACCTAATGTCTCAAATATTAATGCATTTGTTTGAACTTAGTCAATACAAATGGGATTCGTCAATCCCAATAGGCCTATTCACAATATTCGCGCTCACTTGCAAGTAACCCTCGCAAGTGATTAAATGGTTCATAATATGGGATCTCGGTTTGGCAAGGATGGTACTTAGTGATAATAAAACAATCAGGCAAGCATACAATTTAAAAACATTGTGCTCGGTTAAAAATAGCATGTATTCCCCCCAAGGGTTTGTAAAACAATGAAGTAATGTAAAGTGGGGCTATGAACTTACCTTAAGTTGAGTAGCAAGTAGTGAATATGATGGTCGAATCGTGAAGGTTTCTACGAGCAACCTATAATAGAATGTCGCGACTTAGGATCGGAGTAAAGAATATGAAGTAGTGCCTATATATATATATCTTGCATTTAGTCCATGATGTGGTATGATGTATATTGTAAGTCCTTGAAAGAAAAGATTCATGAAACATGTATGTTTTGTATATCGTTTACTACCGTTCGGGCCGACATAATTCAGAAGTCATGTTAGTAAGCGTTCGAGGAGCCATGACACTTTAACTCGTAAATCCACAACTCAACTCGACGGCTTACATAATGAACTCCTCACATGAGGCTCCCTACTATTGTAGTAGTTGATGAAATATATAGATATAAGTTTTGATCCGAAAGGTTACATGTCCGATATTTGAATAAACTTAGGAAAGTTTATTAGTACATGAAGATTGTTATTAGGGTATGTTTCATAAGTTTTGTATGACCATTTTCTCTTGGTAATATCTCATGGTTCCCTTTTAAGTGAAGTAGATCCAAATTGCTTGTTCAAGTTCTCGTCAACTCTTTGTTTCATGTTTACGCCTATGAAAGTTGGTATGGTCATTTCGTCATGGCCTAGCCATGACCTTTGGTCCTTGTTTCAAGGTCATGAGACACAACCTTGGCTCTATCCATGGTTGTGGTCTTGATTATAGGTCATAAGACCTCTTGTTCCTTTCAAAGTATAACCATAATCTTGTGACTTTCGCCTAAAAATGGGCTGTTTAGAATTTGAAGAATTTTATCACTCGGAAAGTGTTTTTAGGTCTCGAGCTTCTTTATGCTTGAAGGAAAACGGCGTTCCGGACAACTTTCGTGTTTTAACTTTTTGATGAATCAGAGCAGAAGTGGGACTTTCAAAACCCAAATTTGATCAGGATGGTATTTGGCAGTTTGCCGCAAAGTTTTGGTAACTTCAAATGGGCGTAACTTTTGACTCGTATACTCGTTTTAGGTGGTTCAAATTGCTATGGTTTCCTTGTTAAGTCCTCTACTTTAATATGTAATGATCCAACATCATATTTTTACCATTTTGATCAGGTCTTACCAAGAAAGTCACTAGTTTACTTGTTTTAGTAACTTGTTGTAACAATCAATAACAATAACTTGTTTTAATCATTTTTATACATCATGGACATAACTACAAGACATAATATAGCAAGAATAACATGTAAATAACATGAACATGATTATTTAACAAGAATCAAGTTAGGGTTTGGCTCACAACTTTTGGCTTTCAAAGATGAAAGGAAGTTAACATGTAAGGATAGGACTTTGATAGACTTGCTTCAACCCTTTTTCACTTCATGCAATCTTTCTACCCTTGGTATTCATGAAAGATGGATGATGAAGGTTTAGGTGACTTGAGTGGATTCAAACTCAAGAGAAATCACCAAGTATATGAAGTTATGGAAGTGTTTTGATTAATGATAATCTAGCTAGGGTTTCTATCTTGAAGAATCACTTGAATCATGCATGAAACTTGGAGAGAATTAGCAAATGAATGGTGTGTTTGTGTGTGTGATATCCACGGCAAAAGAGGGAGGGAGGGGCTTAAATATGAGCTTGAGGAGGTTACTTTCCTTTGACTTGTCAAAGCTTGTTCACCAAGTTGAACACATGTAAGGATCTAAGAGCAAAATGCATGAGATCTTGCCACAAGTGTGAAACCCCCCCCCTATGGTGGTTCATATGGACTTGGAGAGCAAGGGTGGACTTTTCTTGGTATTATCCAAGATATCTAGTAAGTTTTGACTCCGTAAAATGCAAACCGTAAGTTGTTACGTCACAAAACGTAAAACCGGGTATCGTAAAAATACGAAACTTGGAGGAATGATTAAACTTGTCAAAATACTCCATAATAAAATATAAAATGAGTGGTAGGTTCCATTTGGGTGTAAAACCCTGCTAAAAACTGGAAACACGGGTCTAAAATGCGTAATACGTAAAACGTACGAATATTGCGTAAAATTGAGAAAAGTAAAATGTTACTTTTCTAATGTGATAAAAATGATTTAAAATGACTTATAATGTCTAGACTGGGCTCAGTCTAGTGTCGGTTGGCATTAAATGTCTTTTAGACATCAAACCGTAAGCCTAAAAATCAAGGAATGACTTATAACATCAAGGGATGATTTTTGGTCAATGGAGGAGGGAAAAATATGTTGACTTTTTCTAATAAGTTGAAAACTCAAATCGTCTTAGAAAAACGTTTTGTGGTAGAATGGTTAATCGGCCATACGGTTAAGCGTACTCATGCGAGAGTAGTACAGGCTTGGGTGACCTGCCGGGAAGTCTTTGGTCATGTTTTTCTCAGTCACGATTAATTCTCAAATAAATCATGAGTGTGTCAAACATTTTTCTGATGTGGGGTCACTTAACGCGGTCGAGTTTCGTTGTACGTAGAATTTCTGAATGACGTTTTACCCTAAAACGTGTAATTCCATGTAATTCCTTAATAACTTTCACGAAAATGAGCTTATGAATGTCAAACTTTTAATTTGTCATGGAAATGATTTATCACTTCAGCCCAAGAAATAAAAATCAAGTTTCGGGAAAAATTTTTGGGAAAAATGAATAGTAAAAGTGAATAGTGAAATTTTCCGGGAATGGTAATTAACCTGAAATTGCGAATTGTTACAGTCTCTACCTCTTACGGGGAACTTCGTCCCGAAGTTCTATGTGTGTCATATGTTGGAGTGGTGTCGATAAAGATGTGTGGTTACTTATGAGGACCAAAGTCTGGAATTACTAGTGATGTAGTTTGATTTGTCTCAGAATATGGTGTGTCAATAGAGATTGATAACATAGTTGAATATCAATAGAGATTCATATAATAGTCGAATATCAAAGGAAATTGATATAGTAATCGAGTATTAATAGGAATTGATATAGTAGTTGAATATCAAATAGAACTCGATATAGTTGTCAAGTATCAATAGCAATTGATATAGTAATTGAACAACAATTGCAATTGACATAGACATCGAATAATGGAATAAATGTTGAACACGTGGTTGGACCAAGTCCTGTTTGAATTGTACGGCTGCCCATGCATATGGCTACATGGCTTCACAATGAGTTCGGTATGACTGCCCATGCATATGGTTACATGGCCCCGTAATGAGTTTGGTACGACTGCACATGCATATGGTTACCTGGCCTCGCAATGAGTTTGTTACGACTGCACATGCATATGGTTACATGGCCTCGCAATGAGTTTGTTACGACTGCACATGCATATGGTTACATGGCCTCGCAATGAGTTTGTTACGACTACACATGCATATGGGTACATGGCCTCGTAATGAGTTTGTTTGTTATTGCACTATCATTATGAAAACCAAAATGTAAACCTCGTACTAATGGAAATTGGGATAGTCGTTGCAATCATAGCATAGTAGGTAATCTGTTGTTGTACCTAGTGTTTATGTCATGGTTTGAAGCGATGTCGGTGAAAAGATAGGATTTCTTGTGGCGAATATAATGTAGGTATCATGCCATACCCGAGCAATGTAATGTAGGTATCAAGCCATACCCGAGCAATGTAATGTAGGTTGACTTCATACTTATGTTATTTCGGATATAAATAAGCCCACTTGTTTATAATTCTTTATTTACATAGAGAGGCATCCCAAACAATGTAACTAAAGGAATATAAACTTATGGTTCGATGATTTATAATTTCTTTATTTAAATGAAAAGGCATCCCAATCCATTCAAATAAGGACATTATAAATTATCCTACTCAAGAATTCCCGACACAACATTCATACTTAGCCGGTGAGTTACAAGGTAGTGTATTACGAGATGATACTGGTGTTCCAAAAGTACAAGATGAATATTCAAACATGTAAAGCTGATGAGGGTACTTGTGGTGTAACTAAGGATGATTTGAGCTTTAAAAGTGCATCAAAATCTGTTAATGAGCTTGTGGTTCCAACGGTTGTGAAGATAATGTTATGATATGTTGATGAACAAAAGTGTGTAGTGTATGCTTAAGATTAATACTCTTAGGTATAGATGTTGAGTTTGCTTTAAAAATCTTAAGAGATTTTAAAAGTTTATGTTGGAATGATATCCTTAGGACCTAAACAGGATAGTACTACTACAGGATGAAGAGAATAATTGATAACTATCCCAAGATAGCAGTTCGGATTATCTCATAAATGAAAAATTTCAAGAATGAAATTAGGTAACACAAATAAGGTGTTAAGATTTCGCTGAGTGGTAAGACATTATCGTGTCTCTAGATTGTTTTAATGTATTCTGGTGGTTTATCGTGTTCATGTAGGAAATCAATCTAACCATAACCCTAGTACAACTACTCTCAGTATTTGAAAATTCTAAGTCGAATATAGTTAGTCAGACTATATTCCACTGTCCCTAGGTTAAATATAGGTGACTAGTCTATATTTAGCCAAGGTTCGATAAAATTTTCAAATACCTAAACTAGGTATACTTTTGATATGTCCGTTGCTTTCGGGAAACTGTTCACTAAACAAAGGCGATGTCAAACCTTTAAGTTGCAAGTCCCGTCCATACAAGACTTGTAACGTATGTTTTCATATTCCATTGCATAGAAGGTAGTAAGGGTAGATACGTATGGAAAGGAAGTTTTAAGTAGTTCTAAAATAGAACATACTTGGCCAGGATCACGAACTTTTAATAATGAAGGTTTCATAAGAAAACTTTGATGAATGTAGAGAAAGTTCAGCTTTTATCGATGATGGATTAGTTTGTCCTTTAGAAATCTCATATTTCTTGTTTTGAAATCGATAGATTGTGACGGGTTTTTGATATCATAAGAAATGATATTAATGATGTGATGGAATAATTCTAGAGACCATTTGCACAAAACACAATGTCTCGGAAGTAGGTTAGACCATTGTGCAATTCACAATGTCTGGGAAGTAGGTTAGGCCATTGTGTGACTCAAAACATTTGAGAAATGATTAAGACCATTGTATCATACAATGTCTTGGAAAATGAATGAGACCATTGTATCTCACAATGTCTTGGAAAATGAATGAGGCCATTGTATCTCACAATGTTTTGAAAAGTGAATGAGACCATTGTATCTCACAATGTCTTGGAAAATGAATGAGACCATTGTAATTAGTTACAATGTCTTGGACATATAATGTTGGAGTAGGAACATGATTAGGAGAGTGTGGCTGTGCCGAAATGCCTTAGAATAGGTATACACAGATATGTTTAGTCCATTGTTTAGATAAATGATTGAAAATAAACCGAGTTTATATATCAATATACTAATATGTTCATGTAGCATAAAATGCCTAGTGTGTATATATCAATATACTTATATGTGTTCATGTAGCATAAAATGCCTAGTGTGTATATATTAATATACTTATATGTGTTCATGTAGCACAAAATGCTTAGTGTGTATATATCAATATACTTATATGTGTTCATGTAGCATAAAATGCCTACGGGGAAATGCTCAATATGGGTATATATGAATATACTAATATGTTTGTGAAGCATAACATGCTTACTAAGTCCATAATCGTCTGGAGGATGGAAGACACGGAGAGCGGAAGGCTATAAAAATGGTTTTGCTTGTAGTTGTAGTTATAGTTTAGGTCTCAATTAGACCCGTTTCTCTATAACCATGGCTCTGGTACCAATCTGTAACACCCCCAATTCATGGATGCAGCGGAATTCAAACTGGGTGTTACTCGACGGCACAATAGTCACAATAATAGAAAACGAACTCCAATTGAGTCGTTTTAAAAGATTTATCATTCAAATTGTATAAATATCAGAGATTACAAAATGAGGTCCCAAATGGTTCCATGTTTACAATTTACATGAAATGAGTTTTGAATGATAATAAAATTTATAGCCCTCTTGAGTATCCGTGTCCTTCCGTGCCATCCTTGATCGTCATGAACCTGAAATACATGCTTGAGAGGTCAACACAAAGGTTGAGTGATATTCATAGAGTTTGTTTAATGTTTGAACACAATATGTTGGTAGTGTGAGCAATAGACTCACACCAATGTTTGGAAAACAAAGATGGGCCACGTTGTTATACGCCCGGAACAGTTATTATCAAATACTAAGCTTATGACACCAAAACGTTAACGTGTACCAATATCAATCGGCGGAGTTATCCCGGTAGGTACTTTGCCGTCATACCTAATGTCTCAAATATTAATGCATTTGTTTGAACTTAGTCAATACAAATGGGATTCGTCAATCCCAATAGGCCTATTCACAATATTCGCGCTCACTTGCAAGTAACCCTCGCAAGTGATTAAATGGTTCATAATATGGGATCTCGGTTTGGAAAGGATGGTACTTAGTGATAATAAAACAATCAGGCAAGCATACAATTTAAAAACATTGTGCTCGGTTAAAAATAGCATGTATTCCCCCCAAGGGTTTGTAAAACAATGAAGTAATGTAAAGTGGGGCTATGAACTCACCTTAAGTTAAGTAGCAAGTAGTGAATATGATGGTCGAATCGTGAAGGTTTCTACGAGCAACCTATAATAGAATGTCGCGACTTAGGATCGGAGTAAAGAATATGAAGTAGTGCCTATATATATATCTTGCATTTAGTCCATGATGTGGTATGATGTATATTGTAAGTCCTTGAAAGAAAAGATTCATGAAACATGTATGTTTTGTATATCGTTTACTACCGTTCGGGCCGACATAATTCAGAAGTCATGTTAGTAAGCGTTCGAGGAGCCAAGACACTTTAACTCGTAAATCCACAACTCAACTCGACGGCTTACATAATGAACTCCTCACATGAGGCTCCCTACTATTGTAGTAGTTGATGAAATATATAGATATAAGTTTTGATCCGAAAGGTTATATGTCCGATATTTGAATAAACTTAGGAAAGTTTATTAGTACATGAAGATTGTTATTAGGGTATGTTTCATAAGTTTTGTATGACCATTTTCTCTTGGTAATATCTCATGGTTCCCTTTTAAGTGAAGTAGATCCAAATTGCTTGTTCAAGTTCTCGTCAACTCTTTGTTTCATGTTTACGCCTATGAAAGTTGGTATGGTCATTTCGTCATGGCCTAGCCATGACCTTTGGTCCTTGTTTCAAGGTCATGAGACACAACCTTGGCTCTAGCCATGGTTGTGGTCTTGATTATAGGTCATAAGACCTCTTGTTCCTTTCAAAGTATAACCATAATCTTGTGACTTTCGCCTAAAAATGGGCTGTTTAGAATTTGAAGAATTTTATCACTCGGAAAGTGTTTTTAGGTCTCGAGCTTCTTTATTCCTGAACGAAAACGGCGTTCCGGACAACTTTTGTGTTTTAACTTTTTGATGTATCGGACCAGAAGTGGGACTTTCAAAACCCAAATTTGATCAGAATGGTATTTGGCAGTTTGCCGCAAAGTTTTGGTAACTTCAAATGGGCGTAACTTTTGACTCGTATACTCGTTTTAGGTGGTTCAAATTGCTATGGTTTCCTTGTTAAGTCCTCTACTGTAATATGTAATGATCCAACATCATATTTTTACCATTTTGATCAGGTCTTACCAAGAAAGTCACTAGTTTACTTGTTTTAGTAACTTGTTGTAACAATCAATAACAATAACTTGTTTTAATCATTTTTATACATCATGGACATAACTACAAGACATAATATAGCAAGAATAACATGTAAATAACATGAACATGATTATTTAACAAGAATCAAGTTAGGGTTTGGCTCACAACTTTTGGCTTTCAAAGATGAAAGGAGGTTAACATGTAAGGATAGGACTTTGATAGACTTGCTTCAACCCTTTTTCACTTCATGCAATCTTTCTACCCTTGGTATTCATGAAAGATGGATGATGAAGGTTTAGGTGACTTGAGTGGATTCAAACTCAAGAGAAATCACCAAGTATATGAAGTTATGGAAGTGTTTTGATTAATGATAATCTAGCTAGGGTTTCTATCTTGAAGAATCACTTGAATCATGCATGAAACTTGGAGAGAATTAGCAAATGAATGGTGTGTTTGTGTGTGTGATATCCACGGCAAAAGAGGGAGGGAGGGGCTTAAATATGAGCTTGAGGAGGTTACTTTCCTTTGACTTGTCAAAGCTTGTTCACCAAGTTGAACACATGTAAGGATCTAAGAGCAAAATGCATGAGATCTTGCCACAAGTGTGAAACCCCCCCCCTATGGCGGTTCATATGGACTTGGAGAGCAAGGGTGGACTTTTCTTGGTATTATCCAAGATATCTAGTAAGTTTTGACTCCGTAAAATGCAAACCGTAAGTTGTTACGTCACAAAACGTAAAACCGGGTATCGTAAAAATACGAAACTTGGAGGAATGATTAAACTTGTCAAAATACTCCATAATAAAATATAAAATGAGTGGTAGGTTCCATTTGGGTGTAAAACCCTGCTAAAAACTGGAAACACGGGTCTAAAATGCGTAATACGTAAAACGTACGAATATTGCGTAAAATTGAGAAAAGTAAAATGTTACTTTTCTAATGTGATAAAAATGATTTAAAATGACTTATAATGTCTAGACTGGGCTCAGTCTAGTGTCGGTTGGCATTAAATGTCTTTTAGACATCAAACCGTAAGCCTAAAAATCAAAGAATGACTTATAACATCAAGGGATGATTTTTGGTCAATGGAGGAGGGAAAAATATGTTGACTTTTTCTAATAAGTTGAAAACTCAAATCGTCTTAGAAAAACGTTTTGTGGTGGAACGGTTAATCGGCCATACGGTTAAGCGTACTCATGCGAGAGTAGTACAGACTTGGGTGACCTGCCGGGAAGTCTTTGGTCATGTTTTTCTCAGTCACGATTAATTCTCAAATAAATCATGAGTGTGTCAAACATTTTTCTGATGTGGGGTCACTTAACGCGGTCGAGTTTCGTTGTACGTAGAATTTCTGAATGACGTTTTACCCTAAAACGTGTAATTCCATGTAATTCCTTAATAACTTTCACGAAAATGAGCTTATGAATGTCAAACTTTTAATTTGTCATGGAAATGATTTATCACTTCAGCCCAAGAAATAAAAATCAAGTTTCGGGAAAATTTTTCGGGAAAAATGAATAGTAAAAGTGAATAGTGAAATTTTCCGGGAATGGTAATTAACCTGAAATTGCGAATTGTTACACATATTATTTATATCTCAATATTGTTGTTATATTATCTTTTCCCTACATGGCGTGCATGAACTTATTAAAACCCACGATGGTAAAGGATGAGTAAACCTACTAAATAACTCCTTGAGTAAGAGGGTTGCAAACCCATCAACATTGGATCATGCATCCTTGTTAAACACCTTACTCTCAAGACGTTGGAGTAAGTTCAATGTGCATCCCACAACGGATACGCAACAATGCACACTGTGCGAGTTTAAAAAATTAGGAGCCAAGACTCTTGACTCCTTGATATGGTATTCGCAGTACGCTGCATGTCAATCCATACACTTGTGAATTCTATATTCGTGTGTACATTAAGTTATGGACTTCATACACAATTATGTTATAAGTGATTATAGATTCTGTAATCTCTTTTAAGTACGTTTACATAACAGTTTAATTCTTGGATATAACATGGACGTCTTTTATGCAAAGACAACATAACTAAGTACAAACATCATGCGTACAATCACGCCTTCAAAATAACATTTTATTATAGACTACGAGTTTATACAAAGAATAGATTCAACATGCACATAAATGTTAATCTATAACAAAAACAGCCTACATACTATGAGAGCGTTTGAGCTCTGAACTGCCGACTTGGTACGCGGCACTCCCAGCTTCCTCAAGCTTCTTCAACAGATCACTATCATTGGGTGACACTATCGCCACGCTAACAGGTACCCCATAAGATCTTGGAATATGTGCTGCACCAAGACCACAAAGGATGGCCTTCCCCTTCACACCCTTCTTGTTCGTAAGTCTCATAGCATGGGCCTCTAAGGATTCCTTCAGAGGGATCTCCTTCTCAAGAGCAAAAGGGTTGAGGCTGTCATGCGGACGAGCAAAGATAGGTACCTGCAGTTGCGACAAATCTGGCTTCAAAAAGTAATCACGTTGTGCCTCGGCGCCCTCTGCTATGTGCCTAGCCAAGGTTAACCCCTCCATAATCACACCTATAGGGTATTCTTGGTCGCTCTCCAGTTGAGCAATATGAGATAGCTCTAACAGCTTCATCTTCTCCATAGCAGCGACAAGCTCAGCAAAGGCATCTCCGTTGTAACTTGGCACTTGGGCGATAGGCATTGTCAGCACCTTTTTCTCACACAACTCCTCTATAGCCTCCGCCTTGCCACGCGCCAGCGCACATCAAACAACGTCCCCAAAGGAATCTTTAACCTCTTGAGACTCCAAGGTGCTCAAAGCAGCAAGGCGCAGGCCATGGCTGATCAGCCACCTGCGCTCAGCAATGGATGACACCAGGTGTGGGTATAGCTCTTCATCATATTCAATACTAAGCTTGCGCAACTTACCCTCTTGCTTCTCCAAGGCATCCTCCATAGCCTTGCGAAACTCGTCCAACCTAGAGAAGTGTTCATTCTTGTTTTGCTCAATGTATTTCAATACCCAAACACAAGTGGCCTTGTACTCTGTGAAAGCAGCACGCTCTTGGCTCACCTGGGCAAGCAATGACATCTTCTCCTCGGCAAGCTTCTTGGTGTACAAGTCTGTTGACTCCACCTCAGCACGAGCATCTGCCAACTGAGCCTTCAGTAGCGCAATTTCCTCATCTTTTTGTGCGTTACTGCTCCCTTGACCAGCATACCTTGCTTTGAGCTGCGCAACTAAGGTGGCCTGTTGCGCAGCAGCCAAACCTAGCTCTTCTATCAGCTGATCTGTGGGCACATCCTCAAATGACTTCGGAGGCTCATCCATAAGAGGGAGACTCGCCTTAGGTGGCGATTTCCCAGCATGTTCAGCATCACCCCCAGCAGCTTCAACACTGCACCCAAATGACAAGGATTCAAGGTTATTTTATATCAATGGAGGATATGAAATGCAAAAAAAAAAAAAAAAAAAAAAAAAAAAGAAAAAAAAAAGGCACAAGTTTCATTACTTACTTGGGGGTAGGAGTTTCATTTGTATCCTGCGCAGCAATGGTGGGCGACGCATCCTCCTCTGATGACACATCCACAGTGATAATATGGCGTCTTCTCTTGGATGTGCCTGCGCCATCATCGCCAGAAGCTATCTTACGCTTCACTTCCTGGCTTACCTCCTCTGGCTCACTTTCAGCTTTAAGGATCCCCATACTTTCTGAGGAATTTGTGCGCGATAGCTCTAGGGATTGCACCCTCTAAGTCGGAACACTGCGCACTGGGGTCGCCTCTAGAACTACTGGGGAGGCATTCGCCGGCTCCTCCTATACAAACTCCATTGTGCGCCCTGCAGTAGCCTCCAATATTGGCGCCTCATCATCTCTCAAGGGGCGCACCCCTACGGTTACCTGTGTGGGCTTCGCCAGCTTTACTACGCTGAATAGGTCCATATCTGCACAACAAACAACAAGCAAACAAAACGGGGTTACATAAACTACAATAAAAGATAGCGCTTACACTAATGAGCGAAGGAGAGGGAAGGACAAGCACCCACCCCGGTTAGTCTCGTCCAAAAACGTTGGCACCTCATCAGGACTTTGGAAGTAGTTACGACTAATGCCCATATGCACCAAAAACTCTTCTGGGTAGGAGTTGATGGGGATGCGGTTGGCATTTATCGTCTCGGGGTTTGAGCGCTCATCCTTTGGTAACGACCCTTGGGCATAGAACTCAAAATCCCATGGGAAAATTGTATCACCAACCCAGAAAAATTTCTCCCTCCAATTCCTAAGTGCGTCTAGCTTTTCCGTATAACATTGCAGTCGCCCTGCGCACTTGGAAAAGGACACCCACCCGTTTGACCACGTCGTATGATAAAACGCACGGAAGAGATTGATGGTAGGGTTAATCACCAACAAGCGACAGTTTACTTCAAAATTAGTTATTTTGGCTGCGCCTATGCAGTGCAGTTGGGATATATGGAGGCGATAATAGTTAAGAACATCACACAAGAATAGTGATATGGGCACACGTTGATTCGCAAATTCGAAAAAACGTGTGTATACCTCTACTTTCCCTTCAGGGAAGTCAGCTATGGATGCAGTCGCCACCGGTACTGCCGGGTGCAATGCGAGAGGAATATAATAATCTGAGGTGAACTCACGAAGTTCATCCTTGGTTATATCGGAGGTAAAATCGGATAATTTGAGAACCATTATTAAATTTTGATAGATGCAGACGCGTGCGCGCTGTTACCTTAGTAAACGTTGATTTCTTGATTGGTGTTTAAGACGCTTAACAATGGTGGAAATGACGCTTTTTACTGTGATAGTCACAGTGAAAGGGGGCTACCCTTTATATAGGGTGACATACAGTCATGGATGCTTGACATGTGGATCCCACTTGTTCTAATCGTGTGGCTGGGAGATCAAGAGGTGAGATCCTTTTCACCCACCTTCTCACAATTTCCAAGAGATATTCGAGACTAATTTGGACTAGATACACCGTATATTTCTTTCTAGCAGGAAACACTTGAAGCTTCCCCGCCACGCATTCTGGAAAATTTTCAGCTACAGTTGTTAGTCTAGCATCCGCGGTTGTACCTTGCGCATACTAGACTGGGGGGACATGATGATGTATAGTCCGCACTCGGGTCACGAACCCGACCAATGGACACTACTAATACCCAAACCCATCACGCGTGGGCTATCATGATAAAGATTTGGGCTCACAAGGGCCCAAATTCGTAACTATTATTTATGGTCTTGATATGGGATCTCTTATTTATGGGATAAGGATCAAGAGACCGAATATATTAGGATACGCCGAAGGGTAAGGAACACGAAACCAACAAGGATTTCATGTGTATATAAAGGGCATCTCGACCCTCATTAAGGTATCATCTAATAACCCTAACTTTTCATTAAAACCCTAAACCGATTACTTACTCTCACGCCGGAGGATAATCGTGGGAGGCAATCCCACGGTAAGCCTAACGGTGTTGTTTGCTCTCTTAGTGCGCAGGTTTCAGCATTAAGATCTAATTGATACGGGAACCGGAGTCCAAAACAAGGAACGCTCAACTTTTGTATCAACAATACTTATAACAGCATCTCAAAATAAATAAATAAATAAATAAATAAAAACTAGCATATAGACATCACATAAAACATTAATATAGTCAATTGGTGAGTAAGACAAATTGAAAAATCTTGTTTATGAACCACTTTAACAAGTCAATTCGTGATGTTAATATGAAAGATACGTACAGACGTGAAGATTCAAGGGATTAACTTACCTGCTAATGAGAGAAAATGGAGGCCGATGTGTACTGATATGCTGTTGTAAAGTGTGCAAACTAGGTCAAAATATATGGAACGTGCATGAATAATGAGGACATATTTGTAATTTTACACAAGCCCATGATGTTAATAGCCCGCTTCCATTCCTAATCCCCCCAAAATTAGGCGGAACACATATACACAAAAAAATTGACACCTTCCCTCCCTCCCACCTTCCTGTCCCCTCCTCTTCCTTCCTAAAAAAACTTAAGAACACTCATATTTTTGATTTCCCATCCAAACCCCTTCCATTCCTTAAAAAAAAATAAAATAAATAAATAAATAAATAAATAAATAACACTTGAGAACAAAGCGTAAATCGAACACCAAAAAACCCTAAAACACAAATAAGAATCGGCAACTTCTATTATTTCTTTCCAAGAAAGTACTAAGGTATTGAAGACTTGTGATCGGCTTGGTGTCTAGCTGGTGATCGGATCCTTTGGTTTTGAGGCGTTGGTGTGATGGTGATATTCTGATTCAAAGGTGTTCTTTTGGTTCTTTGATTCGTCCCCATAATCAGCTGGAGGTATCCTTGTGCCTTGTTTTCTTTCTATTACTCGACATATAAATATGACTAAACAAGACTTTAAACCATGTTAAGTAATCGTTTGAAATCATACTTGTGTGGGTGTTGTCATGCCTCATTATTAATCACACGAAATCATAAAGGTATACACCTATGTAACTGTTTTGTCAAGTCTTTTGTGGACTGTTTTGTGTATTGGTTCCAGACCTATGTCAACCATATATAAATCCTATACAAGCCCTAATAATCGGCCTTAATTACACATTAATTGGCAAAATAAAATCAGAAACCCTAGGTGGAAAAATTAAGGAGAGAATTATAAGGATTTCTATGATCTTATGTGTCGTATAAGTACATGTTTTGGCTCGTTAAATCATTGGGGTTATGGGTCAATTTTGTGTGTTGAATTAAGAGTCTAATCTGATGTTAATATGATAATTAATACAGGTAAATATAAAGCTCTCGTGTGCGTTTGTATAAGTAAAACATGTTAAATGATGGCTTAAAACGGGTTTGTGAACTGGATAGCTTCATAAGACAAATTTGTGTGCATCATGTCTCGAGTTTCATAAGTGCTTTATTCTATATTTTTGCATGTAAACTTAGTTTAATGTCTTATTTAAGTTTTTCAATTGGTTTGGAATGAATTGGAGTCGTATTGATCATGTTTTTGAATTTTATGGGATCATGTGTTTAATATGAGTTTTGGGAAATTAAAATCAGTAGATGTTTTTGATTTTTCATTTCCAAACCACAAGGAGTTAAGAGCTCTCCTTTTACAGGATTGATATCTAAGTTATGTGTGACTTCTTGGAAATTTTGTAGATTTTTTTGAAGAGTCTAAATAGGTTTAATAAATGTAAACTTTCGGAGTGTACTTGCAGTTCACTTTTGGGCATGTTTGGGTAAACGATTTTTGGAATGGTGTTTGCACTTGGTAATAAATTCTGGGAAAATTCATATAATCTCACAAGACATATAGGTACATGTGTAAATTATTATGACCTTTGAGTAAGCGTCAAAGTATGGTTTTAAAATTCATAAGTGAAGGCTAAAGTATACTCAAATTAGAAATTTGTTAAGAAGCCAAGGTTTTTGTGATTTCATACCACTAAATGTGTTTGAACCCTAAAATGTACTTAAATGATAATTATGATATCATTGGTCATATGTTGACCTAATTTCGATAACGAAACCCTAAGTTGATTAGTTATGAATTGTAACCCAAGGTTACAAAAGTTACTAAATATGCTAAGCTACTAATTTTGGAAGATTACCGAATATTGAAAGTTTCTATAAATAGCAGGGAACCAAATATGTAATTATGAACAACAATAAGTATGGAATCAATAATCATTGTAATACGGACTTAAATAATAAGACGATCATTAATTTGTGTAGATTTGCTGAAGAAGGAGTAACTTCCGATCCTTGTGTTTTCTGATATGCTTTCAATTGCGGTTTGAGGTATGAATATTCTTTCCCTTTTCAGTAGGGCTTTCTCATGACTTCTCTATCCTTGACTTTGATTCATTTGCCTCAATATTGTCCATTTGATATAATCCGTTTGATATGATTCCATTTGATATGATTCGCTTTGATATGATCATCTGATTTGATATTCGTTTAGCTATTAGTTTGACATGATAACCTTTGCTATGATATGATTTTGTTCTGTTGATATGATTTGTTTGGATATGATATGATTATGGATATGCTTTGATATGATATGTTATGTTCAGTGCCCGAGCAAACTATCCATGTAGATACCATGGTCATGTCATTGATGGCACCAATGGCATGACACCATCTGTGGCGGTGTGATCAATCTACGACGTCCCCATTTGATTTGATATGATATGATATGATATGTGATCATATGGCCATTATGATAAGTGTATATACTTGTCATGAGCAGGTGTATATATATGATTTGTTTTGCACGAGGCTTATGGATGCATCATAGGCATTTTGTTTCATTTTGTTAGAGATTGGGTTGTGCGTGCCTTGCACCCCCTCACTTCTAGGAGCTAGCTACTCCATTTGGCATTCTAGAGGTCTCCCCTCTGGGTACATATATGATTTGATGGATATATGAGATTATGTGATTATTTGGTCTATTCGAGTATCTCGTTTAGACACGCTCGTGGCCATTCCTATTTGATTCCTTGATTCATTATGATTATCTGACATTTTTTTGGGTAAAAGGTCAAAAGACCCGGTAAATATATTACTCCAAAAACCGTTTAAGTACAAAGGATATGGGTGAGTCCCATATCTTAGCCCGTTACATAGGCAAAAGCTTACATAACAAGATACTACCTATTTTCCAAAAGGAAAACAAACCACTACTCAAATGATAACAAAAACAATGACAAAATAAATTACTTCCTAAGACCTTGAAGCTTAGTGCCATACATGGCATTAAAAACATCCAAATTCCCTGGAAGATCATAAACCTGCTGCGCATAGTCATCATAATCGTATCCATCATAGTCATACTCACGCTCCTGACCCCCACCAAATAGATTAGCGGACTCATCAAACGTGTTAACAACCTCCTCATCATCACTATCAGACACAACGATATCTCCCACTTTAGAAAATGGGTTAACCCTCTTAGTAGAAGAAGTAGATGGAGAAGAAAAGGAAATAGGCTTAGAAGTCCCAATCTGTTCCTTTTCCTTCGGAACACTCACAAGGGGTTCTTGTAATGTAGTAGTAGTCTTTAAAGACCCATCCTCTTTAGCTTCCTCAGTACTTCCAGATGTCACCTCCAAAGTCACTTCCTTAGTAGGAATACCAAAACCATCAGTATCAACCATATTAAGTGCATCAAACTGATTAGATGTAAAATCTTCGTTCCACTAGTACTAGGCACATCAGCATTCTTCTTCCTATTGACATCCACTTTCTTGGGTTCAGTAGGAGGCGCTTTGGGTCTATATTGCACCTTCTTACCCACACTAGGCTTTGTGAAACCTCCTTTATTAGGACCAGATTAACCACCACTATTACTCTTCTTCTTATTGACCGTTTGGAAACCATCATTAACACTCGGTGTAGGTTAAGTAGTAGGTGGAACAAATTTAGGACAATCAACAAGAGTATGACCAAATACCTTACACTTATCCCAACGAGGTGGTTTCCACTCATATTTAACCCGAATCTTCTCAATATTGGAACCCGTACCATCAAGCAAAGGTATTTCAATAGTGAGGCTATCCCGAAGTACCTCATCCGCCTTCACTTCAATCATGCACCTTGTAAAACTACAACGGCCCCATGATTCCTTACACATTTGGCTAGTATAGGCATCTAACATTTTTGGAGTACCAATCAATGTAGCAAGAAGACTCAGACCGTCATCAGAGAACATGGCAAGAGGAACATCATGAAATTTAACCCACACCGGAATGTTGGTCAAATCCTCTTTAAGTAAATTGGGGTTCAATGTCCATGGTATAAGAATAATGTAACAATTCATATTTTCAGGTTAACTTCTATTCCCGAAAAATTTCACTATTCATTTTTACTATTCACTTTTACTATTCATTTTTTCCGAAATTTGATTTTTGTTTCATGGCCTCGAGTGATAAATCATTTCCATGGAAAATTAAAAGTTTGACACTCGTCAGATCATTTTCGTGAAAGTTAATAAGGAATTACACGTTTTAGGGTAAAACGTCATTCAAAAATTCTACGCACAACGAAACTCGACCGCGTTAAGTGACCCCGCATCAGAAAAATGTTTGACACACTCATGATTTATTTGAGAATTAATCATGACTGTGAAAAACATGACCAAAATAAGCCTCGGCCGTGAAAAACTGGAATTTTCAGTTTTTAAGCGTTTTTACTCAGCCGTAACCTTAGCCTATACTTGAACCGCGTTTCTAAGACAATTTGAGTTTTCAACTTATTAGAAAAAGTCAACATATTTTTCCCTCCTCCTTTGACCAAAAATCATTCCTTGATTTTTAGGCTTACGGTTTTATGTCTTAAAGACATTAAATACCAACCGACACTAGACTGAGCCCAGTCTAGACATTATAAGTCATTTTAAACCATTTTTATCCTATTAGAAAAGTTACATTTTACTTTTCTCAATTTTACGCAATATTCGTACGTTTTACGTATTACGCGTTTTAGACCCGTGTTTTTAGTTTTAGCAGGGTTTTAGCACCCCAATGGAACCTACCACTCATTTTATATTTTATTATGGAGTATATTGACAAGTTTAGTCATTCTTTCAAGTTTCATATTTTTAGGATACCCGGTTTTAAGTTTCGTGACTTAACGACATACATTTAGTGATTAACGGTACCAAAACTCACTCCGTAAACTAGATAATAACAAACCTTATCATCTAGTCATCTTATCTCTTTGTGACAGCCCCTTTAGGGGGGGGAGTCACCTTGTGTTGTGTCTTGATCTCATGACTTAAGCCTTAGGATTGAAACAAGTATACAAGCTTCCTTTGTAAGCTTTGACTAGTCCTAGAAACTAACCTCCTCAAGCCCATATAAATACCCCCTCCCCCCCCCCTCCTATTTCGTCCACAAACACTCACACAAACACCTTACACTTAGCTAATTCACTTCAAAGTTTTAAGCAAGAATCAAGAGTATTATCAAGTACTAAAACCCTAGTTTAGTTTTGATTCATCAAACTACTTCCAAACCCTAGAAACTTTGGTGATTTCTCTTGAGTTTGAATCTACTCAAGTCACCTCAACTTTCATCATCTCTCTTTCAAGAATACAAGGGTAGAAAGATTGCATGAAGTGAAGTAGGGTGAAGCTTAAGTCTAGCAAAGTCCTTACCTTACATGTTAACTTCCTTTCTTAATTGAAAGCCAAAAGTTGTAAGCAAAACCCTAACATACTTCTTGTTAAATATCATAATCATGTTATTTACATATCATTCATACTATATATTGTCTTGTTATCATGTCCATGATGTATAAAAATGGGTAAAACAAGTTATTATAAATGATTGTTAACTTACGTTATTTAAACAAGTAAACTAGTGACTTTCTTGGTATAATCTGATCAAAATTGTAAAATTATGATATTGGATCATTACATATTACAGTAGAGGACCTAACAAGGAAAACATAGCAATTTGAACCACCAAAAACGAGTATACGAGTCAAAAGTTATGACCATTTGAAGTTACCAAAAACTTTGCCGTAAACTGCCTAAAATGTTTCTGTGACAGAACATAAAACACGCAAAAAGAGGCCTTTCTGGTCCGTTTGATAAAAAAGTTAAAGCACGAAAGTTGTCCGGAATCACGTTTTCTTCAAAAACTCAGGTGCACGTCTCCAGAAAACCAATAACGAATGAGATTTTTCTCAGTTTCTTAACAGCTATTTACATATATATAAGTCACTATATAATGGTTATGTTTTAATAAGACCAAGAGGTCTTATGACCTAGAATCAAGATCACAACCATGGCTAGAGCCAAGGTTGAGTCTCAAGACCATGGAACAATGACCAAAGGTCATGGCAAGGCCATGACTAAAGACCATATAAACATACCAAGGCGAAAACATGAACTAAAAGTTGGCGATAACTTTAACAAACAATTTGGATCTACTTCATCTAAAAGAACCATGAGATATCACAAGTATTTGTCATTCAAGTTATAAGAAACTTACCCTAATAACAATCTTCATGTAAAAATAAACTTTCCTAAGTTCATTCAAATATTGGACATGTAATTTTTCGAATCAAAACATATATACATATATTTTATCAACTACTACAATAGTAGGGAGCCTCATATGAGGAGTTCATTATGTAAGCCGTCGAGATGAGTTGTGGATTTACGAATTAAAGTGTCCTGGCTCCTCGAACGTTTACTAACATGACTTCTGAATTATGTCGGCCCGAACGGTACTAAACGATATATAAACCATACATGTTTCATGAATCATTTCTTTCAAAGACTTACACTATACATCATACCACATCATGGACTAAATACAAGATATATATATAGGCAATTCTTCGTATTCTTTACTCCAATCCTAAGTCGCAACATTCTATTATAGGTTGCTCATAGAAACATACGCGATTCGACCATCACATTCACTACATGCTATATAACTAAAGGTGAGTTCATAGCCCCACTTTTCATTACTTAATTGTTTTACAAACCCTTGGGGGGAATACATGCTATTTTAACCGAACACAATGCTTTCAAATTGTATGCTTGCCTGATTGTTTTATTATCACTAAGTACCAGCCTTGCTAAACCGAGATCCCTTATTATGAACCATTTAATCACTAGCAATAGTGAGCGCAAATATTGTGAATAGGCCTATTGGGATTGACGAATCCCATTTGTATTGACTAAATTCATACAAATGCATTAATATTTGAGACATGGGTATGACAGCAAAGTACCTACCGGGATAAATCTGCCGATCGATATTGGTACACGTTAACGTTTTGGTGTCATAAGATTAGTAATGATAATAACTGTTTTGTTTTCCAAACATTGGTGTGAGTCTATAGCTTACACTACCAACATATTATGTTCAAACATTAAACAAACTCTATGAATATCACTCAACCTTTGTGTTGACCTCTCAAGCATGTATTTCAGGTTCATGATGATCAAGGATGGCACGGAAGGGCATGGATGTTCAAGAGGGCTATAAATTTTATTATCATTCAAAAACTCATCTAATGTGATTTGTAAACATGGAACCATCTGGGACCTCATTTTTGTTATCTCTGATATTTATACAATTTGAATGATAAATCTTTTAAAATGACTCAATTGGAGTTCGTTTTCTATTATTGTGACTATTGTGCCGTCGAGTAACACCCAGTTTGAATTCCGCTGCATCCATGATTTGGGGGTGTTACAGATTGGTACCAGAGCCATGGTTATAGAGAAACGGGTCTAATTGAGACCTAAACTATAACAACAATTACAAGCAAAAACATTTTTATAGCCTTCCGCTCTCCGTGTCTTCCATCCTCTAGACGATTATGGACTTAGTAAGCATGTTATGCTACACAAACATATTAGTATATTCATATATACCCATTTTGAGCATTTCCCCGTAGACATTTTTTGCATGTTAATATATGTACCCAAAACATAATTGAGCATTTCCCCGTAAGCATTTTATACTACATGAACATATTAATATATTGATATATAAACTCGGTTTATTTTCAATCATTTTATCTAAACATATATGCGTATGCCTATTCTAGGGAATTTCGGCACAACTACATTCTCCCAAATCATGTTCCTACTCCAACATTTTATGTCCAAGACATTGTAACTGATTGCAATGGTCTTTCCTATTTCCCGGACATTGTATGATACAATGGTCTTAATCATTTCTCAAATGTTTTTAGTCACACAATGGTCTAACCTACTTCCTAGATATTGTGAATTGCACAATGGTCTAATCTACTTCCGAGACATTGTGATTTGCGTAATGGTCTCTGGAATTATTCCATCACATCATCAATATCATTTCATATGATATCGAAAACCTATCACAATCTATCGTTTTCTAAATAGAATATGAGATTTTTAAAGGACAAACAAATCCATCACCTACAAAAGCTGAAGTTCAGCCCTACATTCATCAAAGTTTTCTTCTGAAACCTTCATTGTTAAAAGTTCGTGATCCTGGCCAAGTATGTTCTATTTTAGAACTACTTAAAACTTCCTTTCCAAACGTACCTACCCTTACTATCTTCTATGCAAGGGAATATGAAAACATGGGTTACAAGTCTTGTATGGGCGGGACTTGCAACTGAAGGGTTTGACATCGCCTTTGTTTAGTGGACAGTTTCCCGAAAGCAACGGACATATCACAAGTATACCTAATTTAGGTATTTGAAAATTTTATCGAACCTTGGCTAAATATAGACTAGTCACCTATATTTAACCTAGGGACAGTGGAATATAGTCTGACTAACTATATTCGACTTAAAATTTTCAAATACTGAGAGTTGTTGTACTAGGGTTATGTTCAGGTTAATTTCCTACATGAACTCAATAAACTACCAGAATACTTTAAAACAATCTAGAGACACGATAGTGCCTTACCACTCAGCGAAATCTTAACACCTTATTTGTACTACCTAATTTCATTCTTGAAAGTTTTCATTTATGAGATAATCCGAACTACTATCTTGGGATAGTTATCAATTCTTCTCTCTTATCCCTTAGAAGTACTATCATGTTTAGGTCCTAAGGATACCATTCCATCATAAACTTTTAAAATCTCTTAAGATTTTCAAAGCAAACTCAACATCTATACCTAAGAATATTAATGTTAGGCATACACTACACACTTTTGTTCATCAACATATCACATCATTATCTTCACAACCGTTACAACCACAAGCTCATTAACAGATCTTGATGCACTTTTAAAGCTCAAATCATCCTTAGTTACACCACAAGCACCCTCATCAGCTTTACAAGATTGAATATTCATCTTGTACTTTTGGAACACCAGTATCACCTCGTAATACACTACCTTGTAACTCACCGGCTAATTATGAATGTTGTGTTGGGAATTCTTAAGTAGGATGATTTATAATTATTTGAATGGATTGGGATGCCTTTTCATTTAAATAAAGAAATTGTAAATCACTGAACCATAAGTTTATATTCCTCTATTTACATTGTTTGGGATGCCTCTCTATGTAAATAAATAATTATAAACAAGTGGGCTTATTTGTATCCGAAATAACATAAGTATGATGTCAATAAACACTAGGTACAACAACAGATTACCAACTAGGCTATGATTGCAACTACTATATCAATTCCTATTAATATTCGACTGCTATATCAATTTCCTTTGATATTCGACTATTACCATACCTTTCCTACATAAAAGTAAGCCTCATCCTACACCATACACTGAAACGATAAATCAAACTACATCACCGGTAATCCCAGACTCTAGTCCTCATAAGTAACCACACCTTTTCATCGACACCACTCCAACATATAACACACATAGAACTTCGGGACGAAGTTCCCCGTAAGGGGTAGAGACTGTAACAATTCACATTTTCAGGTTAACTTCTATTCCCGAGAAATTTCACTATTCATTTTTACTATTCACTTTTACTATTTATTTTTTCCCAAAATTTGATTTTTGTTTCATGGCCTCGAGTGATAAATCATTTCCATGGAAAATTAAAAGTTTGACACTCGTCAGATCATTTTCGTGAAAGTTAATAAGGAATAACACGTTTTAGGGTAAAACGTCATTCAAAAATTCTACGCACAACGAAACTCGACCGCGATAAGTGACCCCGCATCAGAAAAATGTTTGACACACTCATGATTTATTTGAGAATTAATCATGACTGTGAAAAACATGACCAAAATAAGCCTCGGCCGTGAAAAACTGGAATTTTCAGTTTTTAAGCGTTTTTACTCAGCCGTAACCTTAGCCTATACTTGAACCGCGTTTCTAAGACAATTTGAGTTTTCAACTTATTAGAAAAAGTCAACATATTTTTCCCTCCTCCTTTGACCAAAAATCATTCCTTGATTTTTAGGCTTACGGTTTTATGTCTTAAAGACATTAAATACCAACCGACACTAGACTGAGCCCAGTCTAGACATTATAAGTCATTTTAAATCATTTTTATCCTATTAGAAAAGTTACATTTTACTTTTCTCAATTTTACGCAATATTCGTACGTTTTACGTATTACGCGTTTTAGACCCGTGTTTCCAGTTTTAGCAGGGTTTTAGCACCCCTATGGAACCTACCACTCATTTTATATTTTATTATGGAGTATATTGACAAGTTTAGTCATTCTTTCAAGTTTCATATTTTTAGGATACCCGGTTTTAAGTTTCGTGACTTAACGACATACATTTAGCGATTAACGGGACCAAAACTCACTCCGTAAACTAGATAATAACAAACCTTATCATCTAGTCATCTTATCTCTTTGTGACAGCCCCTTTAGGGGGGGAGGGGGAGTCACCTTGTGTTGTGTCTTGATCTCATGACCTAAGCCTTAGGATTGAAACAAGTATACAAGCTTCCTTTGTAAGCTTTGACTAGTCCTAGAAACTAACCTCCTCAAGCCCATATAAATACCCCCTCCCCCCCTCCTATTTCATCCACAAACACTCACACAAACACCTTACACTTAGCTAATTCACTTCAAAGTTTTAAGCAAGTACTAAAACCCTAGTTTAGTTTTGATTCATCAAACTACTTCCAAACCCTAGAAACTTTGGTGATTTCTCTTGAGTTTGAATCTACTCAAGTCACCTCAACTTTCATCATCTCTCTTTCAAGAATACAAGGGTAGAAAGATTACATGAAGTGAAGTAGGGTGAAGCTTAAGTCTAGCAAAGTCCTTACCTTACATGTTAACTTCCTTTCTTAATTGAAAGCCAAAAGTTGTAAGCAAAACCCTAACATACTTCTTGTTAAATATCATAATCATGTTATTTACATATCATTCATACTATATATTGTCTTGTTATCATGTCCATGATGTATAAAAATGGGTAAAACAAGTTATTATAAATGATTGTTAACTTACGTTATTTAAACAAGTAAACTAGTGACTTTCTTGGTATAATCTGTGCAAAATGGTAAAATTATGATATTGGATCATTACATATTACAGTAGAGGACCAAACAAGGAAAACATAGCAATTTGAACCACCTAAAACGAGTATACGAGTCAAAAGTTATGACCATTTGAAGTTACCAAAAACTTTGCGGCAAACTGCCTAAAATGTTTCTGTGACAGAACATAAAACACGCAAAAAGAGGCCTTTCTGGTCCGTTTCATGAAAAAGTTAATTCACGAAAGTTGTCCGGAATCACGTTTTCTTCAAAAATTCAGGTGCACGTCTCCAGAAAACCAATAACGAATGAGATTTTTCTCAGTTTCTTAACAGCTATTTACATATATATAAGTCAGTATATAATGGTTATGTTTTAATAAGACCAAGAGGTCTTATGACCTAGAATCAAGATCACAACCATGGCTAGAGCCACGGTTGAGTCTCAAGACCATGGAACAATGACCAAAGGTCATGGCAAGGCCATGACTAAAGACCATATAAACATATCAAGGCGAAAACATGAGCTAACGACCATATAAACTTGCTTAGGCGAAAACATGAACTAAAAGTTGGCGATAACTTTAACAAACAATTTGGATCTACTTCATCTAAAAGAACCATGAGATATCACAAGTATTTGTCATTCAAGTTATAAGAAACTTACCCTAATAACAATCTTCATGTAAAAATAAACTTTCCTAAGTTTATTCAAATATTGGACATGTAATTTTTCGAATCAAAACATATATACATATATTTTATCAACTACTACAATAGTAGGGAGCCTCATATGAGGAGTTCATTATGTAAGCCGTCGAGATGAGTTGTGGATTTACAAATTAAAGTGTCCTGGCTCCTCGAACGTTTACTAACACGACTTCTGAATTATGTCGGCCCGAATGGTAGTAAACGATATATAAACCATACATGTTTCATGAATCATTTCTTTCAAAGACTTACACTATACATCATACCACATCATGGACTAAATACAAGATATATATATATATATATATATATATATATATATATATATATATATATATATATATATATATATATATATATATATATATATATATATATATATATATAGGCAATTCTTCGTATTCTTTACTCCAATCCTAAGTCGCAACATTCTATTATAGGTTGCTCATAGAAACCTACGCGATTCGACCATCACATTCACTACATGCTATATAACTAAAGGTGAGTTCATAGCCCCACTTTTCATTACTTAATTGTTTTACAAACCCTTGGGGGGAATACATGCTATTTTAACCGAACACAATGCTTTCAAATTGTATGCTTACCTGATTGTTTTATTATCACTAAGTACCAGCCTTGCTAAACCGAGATCCCTTATTATGAACCATTTAATCACTAGCAATAGTGAGCGCAAATATTGTGAATAGGCCTATTGGGATTGACGAATCCCATTTGTATTGACTAAATTCATACAAATACATTAATATTTGAGACATGGGTATGACAGCAAAGTACCTACCGGGATAAATCTGCTGATCGATATTGGTACACGTTAACGTTTTGGGTTCATAAGCTTAGTAATGATAATAACTATTTTGTTTTCCAAACATTGGTGTGAGTCTATAGCTCACACTACCAACATATTGTATTCAAACATTAAACAAACTCTATGAATATCACTCAACCTTTGTGTTGACCTCTCAAGCATGTATTTCAGGTTCATGATGATCAAGGATGGCACGGAAGGGCACGGATGTTCAAGAGGGCTATAAATTTTTTTATCATTCAAAAACTCATCTAATGTGATTTGTAAACATGGAACCATCTGGGACCTCATTTTTGTAATCTCTGATATTTATTCAATTTGAATGATAAATCTTTAAAAACGACTCAATTGGAGTTCGTTTTCTATTATTGTGACTATTGTGCCGTCGAGTAACACCCAGTTTGAATTCCGCTGCATCCATGAATTGGGGGTGTTACAAATAATAGGAGCATTTCTAATCAGCCATGGACCATTTTCAAGAACATCATCAACACCTTTCTTTGAATTGAACTTAAAGAAAAAGAACCCCTTAGCATTCATCATAACCTTCTGTATACCATACTTAGCCCACACATTGCGTACATAATAATCAACAATAGGAAAAGCAATGCGATGACCAAGAAAATAACCATAAAGTGTATTCTCAAATCTAGTATTCACCTCTTCAACAACTTTCATCAGGACAGAAAGATCAACTCCAGTCTTTTTATTGCTACACTCCAATCGACGAAAATTAGACACATGTTGTTTAGGATCAATAGAAGTAGCACCCGCATAAGAGACCGACTTCACTCCAGTTCCAACTGTATTATCAGGCAAATCCGAACCCATCATAGTGTTAGAACCAGATTTAAGATCAAAACTAGCAGCATTCCTCGCATTCTCAACTTGAACATTATTCATGGCTGTATTAAAATCATTACATGCATTAATCACAAACTGATCAACATTAGAGGTAGCATCATGTATAGGTTCAGCCACATGTGATTGAGTCTGCTTCATTCTTCAAATAGAAGTTGACACACTAATCCCATCACCATCAGGTATGCATGCGTTAATCCCATCACCATGAATAGGTAGAGAACCAGTAAACTTCGAAGTTCCTGCAGTAATAGATGCATGTGAAATTGGCTTCACATGTTTCGAATATATTTGTGCACCCGTAGAATCTGCCCCATCCATAACGCTTAGACCATGACCAGATTTATCATCTTGTACACGAGTAGCAGTGGAAACAAATACATCATTAGGGTTCCTACCAATCCTAGCAGCTTGGCGAGTTTTATAACGTTTGAATCTAGCACTCAATTCCTCTAAGTCCACATTAACAGGTTGTGTTAATGTATTGGTCTCCTCTCCCATCTTCTACATCACAACAAAGACCCCTTAAAAAAGCAATAAACAGGAAACAAGAATAATAAAACACCTGGACTTCAAACAGTACGAATAAAACCCTAGTTTAGAACTAGGGTTTAAAGCGATAAGCTTATATAATCTAACCCATCAAATCAAGGTCGAACTCAGATGATAATGAGGATTTAACGAAAGGTGAGTCGACTAAAACCATAATAAAAGTCGTATAGGGATAAATAACGATCAAGAAGTAGCAAATTAAACCCGACTAAGAGAACCCTAAAGATGCATTTATAAAAAACCCTAACCACACAATCGACTTAGAATTAATCCCAGAACCTGTATGATCAATGCAAGACTATACATGAATGCATAATAAACACAAGAACAAGAGATGGAGGGACAATCTTAGGTCGATCAGAAAAAATTATTAGGGTTAATAGTTGTCGCAAAAAATCGCCAGAGCAATAGGGGGAGAGTTCCTTGTTTCCTTGTAAGTTTAATTCTCGTTAGTCATATTAGTTGTTTACCTTTGTGTGCTCGCAAAGTTTTTTTTTTTTTTTTTTTTTTTTTTTTTTTTTTTGATTATCTAACATTCGTATTATCTCTTGATTATCCCATTTCGTTTATCTCATTTGACTTATGATATTTATCTAGCTGATCCTTGAGTGCTTATTCGTTTGACATTTGATATTTTGTTCAGCAGGATCTTGTGGTTCCATTTCTTTATATTTATATATGCTTCGATTATTCGATTTGGTTATATCTGTTCATTGGGCTTTTTAAGCTCAACCGCATTTCTTTTCCTGCGGCAGGTTTTAGGTTGGAAGCCGGAGAGTGAAGAGTGCATAGGAGCTCTTAGTGGACCATCTTGATGATAGTTAACCATTTTCTTCTGGACTAGACATGGATTTGGCTTAAGTTAGACTTAGTTTGGATTTGTATCTTAGTTTTAGAACTCTTTATGTTGAGAGTTAGTATTTCATTATTATTTTAGAATACCTTTGTTATCATTTAATTATAAGACTTCCGCTTGCGTTTTATGTTTTGAGTGAAACCATAATGTGACATTTTGACCCTTTTCGGGTTGGGGTGTTACATTCACCACGATTTGTGGCAACATTCATTCGATTACTCGTCCGTAAAACAACTTCAAGGAGTTTGAGGAAAAGTCGACTGTTCTTTAGCTCCTCGCTTGCTTCTGGATAAAAGTTCACGCAATAAGCTTTTAATTAAGGAACATGTTAGCATAATAAAATAAAATAAAAATACAAAGTTAGTAATACCTCGAGTGTTTTAAATGAAGTCCTGAGGTATTTTATTTTGGTCTCAAAGTTTGCTATGTAAAGCATGGCATCCACTCTTTTAAATGCTAATGGTGTATCAAGGATGGCCTTCAGGAATCTCTCTGCAGACCCTAATTTCGACATGTCACCTTTATAATCCTTAAGCTTGATTTCTTTTTCCTTGGTTGGAGCCATATTTACTAATGTTTCCAAGAGCTCTGCACCTAAGCCTTCTGGATTTCCTGTTTCACCAGAACTATATTAGTGAAGACGCCTAATGTAAAGATATGGTAGCTGACTAGACACCAAAACCTATGTAGAACTTCTAGCATATGTTCTAATGCATGTCAAAATGAATCTCATAATTACAGCTATGCAAGTCAATGTACTGAAATTATATTTGCGAATACCCATTGTGCATTGGTCAATGACCTTGTCATGATGCTTATGCGTGATTTTCATAAATGGATTTAGCATTAAGAGTTCTTGAAAGTTTGCTATTTTGGAAGTTCTTGTCAAAAGATTACATAACATATTGGTTTTAGCCCTTTAAATTAGTTATTTACATAAACTAGAGTATGATTGTGAGATTTTGCAATACTGTTTCTGCCTGCTTGCTAAATCAAAGATGCATCAAAACCATTGTATTTGTTTGTCAGTCACATGATTCCAAAAACTAGCATTGATGAATAATTTTCCATATTTGTGAGGCCTTAGAACTGATTAGTTACTATTATTGGATCAGGCATATGGGATACAATCGAAATTACTTACCATCTAGAAGTGCTTCAGATACCTCATCCCTTTTTACATTCGATGCTCTTAGTAGTATGGCTATGTTCTGTGACTTTTTCGGATCCAACACTCTCTTCTCCTTTTCAACTTGAGGTAAGAACGACCAATTCTTTGAGTGGCAGTTTGATCAGCAAGTTCATCATAATAACAACACATTTGAGTGGCCATTTATCAACCTCATAATGACCATTTATCAACCTCAAACGATTTGAACTATCTGAGGGATTTTTCTCAACTATCTAAGGGATTTTTCTTCTCCTTTCTCGAGTAAGTGTATTAATAAAACAATTTAAACTACCCATTTTGGAAAGTAGCAGTATCAGTAATAACAGTATTTGAATTTACATTTTCATGTGTTTACATCGTTTACAAATAATTTCGTTTTCTATATTTAGTGAAGTAGTGAACAATTAATGTGTCTCCTCTTGATCCCTGCTTAAGAGATGAATCACTGAAATTTCATTATGGCAATGTAATATCGGGAAGTGTTGATTGCATAATTAGTAGCCAACTTTGTTTCCACCATAAAAAGTCTCAAAAGCTTGAAGAACCTCGGTGCAAGTTAAAATTTGGCATTGACAGCAGGTAAGTGATTACTCATCAATCATCACCATGTCAAAAATATCAACACGGTTTTATTTAGATTTTTCAGAAGTTAAATGGTTTTATGAAAAAAGTTGGGAAGTTTGAAGGTTTTTATCAAAGATTTAAATGTTTAAAGGTTTTTATTACAAATTAGAAGTTTTGAAGGTTTTTTAATCAAATTATTGCAACTTTAAAACTTATTTATGTAGCGTAAAACAATAGTTGCCTAATCTTTGTTAACGAATTTACACGGTGAACCCT
Organism: Artemisia argyi; assembly: GCA_030686995.1. Lineage (NCBI taxonomy): Eukaryota > Viridiplantae > Streptophyta > Magnoliopsida > Asterales > Asteraceae > Artemisia > Artemisia argyi. The sequence goes on from CM060705.1 coordinate 9,111,732, forward strand.
ATTAGTAATATCTAAATAGAATCTTGAAATACCAGGAGTATATCACCAACCTATGAAAATGCTTTTGTGTCAACCCGACAACTCAACCCGGCATTTTTCGACCCTTACTAAAATTAACATGTTTCAACCCAACCCATTTTGACATGTCTCAAGCACCCGACCCCCCATTTTGCAACTCTAAATATATGTCTACATGATGTATAGAGGTATACCAGGATTAGCTCCCCCAAGCAGCAGGTCTATAAGAAGGATTGGGTGGGCTCGTGATCAAGCAAGACATTACTAGGAAGTGTTGATGGAAGATTCTGGCCTTCTCTATACCGCTCCATCAGATAGAGAGCAATACAAACTCCCGCCGGGAAAGCATGTTGTCATTATCTTGATCAGACAAGTCCCACACCTGTTTCAGAATTTTTGTTGAAAAATAACAAGAACATTACAGCTTTTCGTGTTTATACAAAATCTGTTAGGGAAAGACATTTCACATTTTCACTAGAGTAAATCATTTTACAAGAAAGAGTTGAATCATGCCTTAATGCTCTAGTAAATTAAGCTAACAGTATTTACCTCTTGGTAGTCTCCAACTTAAAAATAAGCTGTGAGCCTGATCACCACTGATTTTCCCATCTCTGTCAGAGTCGACTTCCATGATCACTTTCATTTTCATATACTTTGTTAACACCAGCCCGTGTCATTTTTGGCCACTGAGGTAATGATGTGTTGGGAACTTTGTTCTTTCTGTATTTAGAGGCATGGGAGTCATAACGCTGAAGCATTGTTATTGCCTACATGGCAACCAAAACACGGCGTTATCACGTTATGGCCATTTCCAAGTACTCGCGTTATGGCTAGCGTTTCCATCTGCGTTAATATAGTAACGTGCGTTGAAGGATTTTGGCCATGTTTACAAACCAACCCCTCATGTCTCACAAGGAATGATAAACTATGTGTGTGGGTTTGCGTTTGTGTTAATTTGTGTGTGGGTTTGCGTTTGTGTGAGTTACTTTTTTTTTTCTTTTTTTTTTTGGTTATTAGTTTTGACTGCGCATGATGGAAAAGAGTAAGCCAGTCGAACTGGTTCTTGTGATGGGATTGGGCTTATTTGTGGGTTGCGTTACTTTTTCTCTCTCTTTTTTTTATTTTATTTTTTATTTTTTTATTTAATGATTGAAATATTAGTTAAGGGGTTAATTCGTATGTTTCATTTCGTAGTTTATTTCGTATGTTTTATTTCGTAGTTTTTTCTTTTTTTTTTTAATTGTAATGTTTTTATTTCGTAATGTAATGTTTGGTTTTATTAATGAAATGTTTGAATGTTTAATAAATGAATTTGTTGAGGGTAGAATTTGTAAATATGTAAAAAGTGGTGTTATTGGGTGTTATGAGTTCCTGGTGTTTTTAGTGTTACGTTATTTGGTGTTAAAATGATCTGATGCTGACGTGACAGTAGTGTTGGTGTTATTTGGTGTTATGACTCTTTGTGCTCTTAGGACTTGTGTTCTCTTTTCCTGATATCTAAATTTAGCATTTTGAGCTGGGGCCTGTGGATTTGGTCTTGGTAGAGATGGCCCCGCTGACTGTACTGGAGCACCTGTAGGTTGCCTTGTAAAAGCATTCAATGCACCGAGTGGGTTTATCTGGTGTTAGTTTTCTTTTACTTTATAGAATTCCTGTCGGCCAAGGAAGCCAGTGCAGTTCTGATCAGCATGGTGCCATATCTGCAATCAAATACAGTAATATATTATCATAAGAAACATGGCCCAGATGCATGATTAAACTGTTCAATTTTGTCCAAGTACAGTCCTATAATCTTCTAAGGATTGTAATTTGTGAACATAGATAGGATTCAATCGAAGATTAAAGACATACAAATAGAATGAGAGACTATTTGTAGTACCTCAAATTTTAAAACATGCAAAAGGACCAAAATGCCCTTAAGTTTTAAAAATTTGTAATAACACTTAATTAATACAAAGAAAACCCTAGAAATTTTGAATTGGCAACATATGATTAAAATAAATTAAGTATGAATATAATTAGTCACTTTTGTAAAAACAAAAATTATTTCTTGCATATAAATTATTTAGTCGATTATATAAGTGTATATATATATATATATATATATATATATATATATATATATATCCTACATACTAATGTATTTTGGACTTCTAAAAGAGGAAGTCTTAAAATTTTTAAGACAAAAAACATTTCCCAAATAAGAAATAACAAGCCATTTAGTTACATTGTTAATACATTTATGACTAATAACAAGCCATTTAAGAGACTTTATGAATAACTTTATGGCTAATACAAAAATAAGCAATGGCTTTTAAAGTCATAAAGTCTCTTAGTACTGGTCAAAATACGTTTAAAAATATGTCTAGACCTTAACTACTTTTTAATGTTTACGTTATAATTTCATATATAAAGCCTAACCACAAACCAAACACAAAGAAAAAAAAATGCTAACTTCTTTTTATCTCCCTTACCCCTCTCGGTCTCTCTTTCTCTGGCTACCCACATTGGTCGGTTGACCGGCCGAGTCGCCACCACTGTAGGTAGTCGGTCGATGAAGGTCGGTCGCGTCCCAATTTCACAAACCCGTCGTCCCCTCGATCGAGTATACACTCCAAAAACAAACAAAAAATAGTACCTATCCGAGTAAAAAAAAATGCAAAAAAGTTTTTGAACTCGACTATTGTTATCATTTCTATTCTAAATCAACAACCAACAACATATATTTTAAAACAACAGTTCCAACTCAAGAGTCAAAACAAATACACACGCGACCTCAGTATCATTAACACATCATCGGTCTTGAACTCAAATCTTAAACATAAAAAAAAACAAAAAAAACAAAACAAACAAACAAACCTACCCAACATCTTACTCAAGATCTTGAAGTCATTTAGCATATTTAAGCCGAAACACAGTATAAACATATATTTAGCTTAAGGTGATAAAACTTTATTTGGTTCTGTTCAAAGTTTGACGAGTGGGAATTTTTGGAGTTATAAGGTGTGTGGTGGCTTTACGTATTCAAAAGGAACTATAAGGAAGGTTTGTGCTTGTTACATGGCTTTAGGAGATATAAGGAAGCATTGATGCTACATATGTTTTTTTTAGTAATAAAGATGGTGTAAGGTGGGGTATTGCTGTGTTTTTTTATTCTAAGGGGTAATAAGGATGGATTATGTTCTTGTTTTTGAGGTTATAAGGAAGGAAGATATCATTCATGTTTGTGTTTTGTTTTGGGAGGAAGGAGGAGTAAGGAGGGTGGCGTGTGTGTTTAGTAAAGATGTAAGATTAGGGGTATGAGAATTTTTAGGGTAAAGAAGCTATGAATATTGGGCATTGTTGTGTGGACTTGGGCTAGGCTTTTAGCCGAAATTTTTGTTATAAATATATATTGTTGGGTTGTTTTGTACTAAACATAAATGGATTTAAGAAAAGTGTTGTTTTGTACTAAACATTTATCTTTAATTTATGTAAATTACATATTTTGTATTGACGTTTATCTTTAATTTATGTATTAAAGATGCTACTTATGCTACCCTTTTTAATTTGAACCTTATGTTTATTTGGATGTAAAATAATTTGCATTATTATGGTTTATAGTTATTTTAATAAAAATTTGTCATTATTTAGTAAAGTTATTGTTAGAAAAAACTTATAAATGAACAACATTTACTCACCACAAATTATAGTTACCGGGTACCCGCCGCCGCATTGCGCGGGTACCTTGCTAGATATATATATATATATATATATATATATATATATATATTGCATTAGGTTAAATCATTAATTATTCTTGCAACCTTTTCAACTTCATCTCAATCCATAACCGACTTTTAATTCTATACTAATTACTAGATATCATGTGATCAATTCCGGCAAGCCTTGCACTTCCATCTCGATGTTGTATATACTTCACATTAAATGCACCGGTTTTGTTTTTCGATAAAAGTTTGAACTTTTGCTTATGTTTAAAACTCAACTTTTTTATTTGATATTATAATTTACAAACGGCTTTAAGTCAAAATTATGTATTTTTTCCTTTCTATTCGTTACTCAATGTGATATTTTTAATATGTCGTATTTTGCTATTATGGCAAACTCATTTAATGGGTGTAAATATTGGTTTCTCACTAATGATTCTACATATAGAAAAACGAAACACTTTGCGATGCGCGGACCTTCTTCTTTTCAATAATAATTCAATTGCACACGATAAATTCATTCTAATGTTTCTCAAAGAGCATTCGAAAGCAACTACTTACATAAACTATTCACGCTAAAAAGTATCATTTAACCATTTAAATGTTGTTTTACATACATGCTCGTGCACATTTTCTTGAATCAATTCGCACATGTGAGCTACATCAATAGAAAACGCACATAAATTACTTGTATATGAAAATGCATTAATGTAATACATTTATCTATATATGTATGCTTATCTATAACAATCACCTAAATATGTAAGAAACAAAGAAAATATTTGGTGTCCCAATCTTTGGTTCCATTTATCTGAGCATCCATGATCTTGTGTGATTTTCATGGTACCTGTGTATGATAACTAAATTAAGAAAAAAAGAAGACCAAGTTAATTACAAAGATCTAAAAGATGTGTGAATCATTTCTAAAATGTTGCAAAAGAGAATTTACATACCGCTACCAACAATCAAATATCTAAAAGATGTGTGAATCATCTTCAAATGTACATACTAAATGTGATTTTGGTCGGTTTATATAGGTATGAATTAGGTTAAATCATTAATTATTTTTGCAACCTTTCGCAACCCTTGCACTTCATCTAACCGACTTTTAATTCTATACTTAATGTCATGTAATCAATTCGGGCAACCCTTTCACTTCATCTCATTTCATGATTGTATAGTTATTATGAGGCTGCATTGAATTCCGAGCATTAGCTATCTTGTACTCTATGCAATCTTGATGCCTATACAATAAATTATAGGACTGAATCTTATAGTATTATAGATAATTATTACATATATTTGTCTAATAATAATTATACTCTTTAAAGTAACCCACATGACTTCTTGAATATTTAGTTTTTCTTTATCTTTATAAATACTCTTTTACTTGTATCATCCATCTATGTGGGACAAATATAAATAATTTTTTTTAGAGCACTAAATTTTCTTTAGGATAATGTAAGTGATTTTTAAATTTTGATATGGTGTTATTATTTAATGATAACTTGCGAATACGGGTCATTGTAAACTAATTTAACATCACACCTTTACAATATATCAGCTACAAACTCAGTACTGTCACAACATCACGTGGATAATCTACAATTTTTATATGAAAAATATTGTTATTGCATAAAATTATTCAAATCTAAAATTGTCGTCATCCCTATGTCTATTGTATCGTAAAATATAGATATAAACAAAATTTTCGTTGAATACTATTATTGCATGGTACCCGCCGCTGCAACGTGCGGGTACCCTGCTAGTATATATATATATATATATATATATATATATATATATATATATATATATATATATATATATATATATATATATATATATAATCTCAAATAAAATAGGAAACTTGGATAATACTTTTATTTTTCCTTATCACATAAACTTGCAGCTCAAGATAAGGATTTCACTCCATATATAGGATACATACACGTTTTTATTTATTTAGAAAAACCCTTAATCGATTTTAATAATCCGAAACCCTAAAAATATCACAAACACTCGACAAAAGATTTTTGAGGCTCAAGGTATTTTTGTTCGTCTTGTACAAGTTCTAAGAAGGTTAGAAAAATAGTGTGGAAGATTGTGGGTGATCGATTGAAGGCTTGGGATTTTATTTGTGTCGTTATTTTGTAGCCAAGAAGGAGAAAATCCATTCTGCTTGTTCACATGTTTGAATCTCTTTCTGGTTTCTTATATCATCCTATGTATCACTATGATCTGTATAAAATGTTAAAATTGATCCATGCTTGTTCCATTGATCATACGAATTAAAATAAAACCATAAACCCTAAATCGAACTATAAACCCTAATTGACTATATGGATTTTTGTGAGCTTCAAACTCATTTTATTCAGGTCCTAAACATGCTATTATATTCTAATAAAATCAGTTCCATGATGATCAAAGCCTAGAAACTTGTTTTCGATTTACTTTGTAATCAAAAGAAAAGAAAATAAAATGAGTAAGGGTGCGTATGAACTAGGGTTAGGGTTTTGGTGTTTGATTTTGGTTCAATTAACGATGTTTAAGGTTTAATTAATAATTGCTATTGATTGGGAAAGATTAGGGTTAGGGTTTGTAAATTAATTTAAAAAATGATTTAGTTTTGAAAACTATAAGGGTATGTTTTGTAAATCATTAAACATGAAGGTTAATTTTAGAAATCATCAAAATAAGTGAGGAATCTGTATAAAATAAGTTTAGGGGTGTATTGTGTAAGTTTGTTAATTAAAAGGATTTATTTGTAATTTCTATAACTAAAAAGGTATAAACTGTATTTATTTTAATTAAAGGGTTAAAATTAAAAATTATGAATGTTAAGGGTTGTTTTGTACATATATTAAGTGGAAGGATAATATGTGTAATTTTAGGATAATTAAGGGCTTAATGTGTAAATATGAATATGATAAGGATTAAATTATAATTCAATTAAGTAAAAGGTTTAATTTGTAACAATATTAAAACTAAAGGGTTGGAATTGTAAATATGGAAAACTTATGGATTATTTGTATAAAATGTGGAAAATGTAATATTTACACTTTAGACCTTAACTTTGTTATAATTACATATAAAACCCTAATTTATGGAAAGTTGACATTTTAAACCCTAAACTATAATTAATTGTCAGAATGAAACCCTAATTCCATCACAATGATTCACCTAAAGTTTAAACCTAATTTAATGTATAGTTTACCAAATATGGAAAGTTACTAAATATGGGAAGTTACAAAATATGGAAAGTTACTAAAAATGGAAAGTTGATTAAAAGGAGTAATCTTATTTAAGATAGAGTTATTAATGATAAAATGAACTCTAATTCAGGTATAAATATATTGAAGAAGAAATGAACTCTTCCCTTCTATGAATCTTTCCTTTGATCTCATTGCTTTGCTAAGGTACGGATATTCTGACCTTACTCTTAAGGTTTCCTTTGTGAAATGAACCATCTGATTTGACAACCTTCTGATTTGAAAACTTTCTCTTTTGAAACTTCTGATTTGGAGTTTACTATGATAAACCTTGTTTTAAACTTTCTGTTATGAAAAATATGTTTTGAGCCTTTGTTTATGAACCTTAAGTTATATGATCTTCACTAGGCATGGGGGTTCCATACCCGTGACAGGGATACACCTTTGACATGACTCTGGGGCAGTAGAGTGATGTTCTGCCACGTCCCTTGGTTTGGCTGCATATATTTATATGTTGGGAAGGGGTGTATGGATGCATCCTAGATCAGTTATCTGTTATCTTTTATCTAGTGAATGTGGCTGTGTATGCAATACACATCCTTCACAAATTCTGGGAGCTAGCTACTCAATTATGTTGCCTTATATGTGTTTATCATATGATTATGATCTGTTTGTGAGCTCATGGTATTATTCTGGTTCTGACTCTATTTATACAGGTGATTGTATGAATTCCTTACCTAACCTACACATTTTATTTCCGTATTATCCGTTATACCTAAATATGTTTTCCCCAAAAATAAATCACTTGTACTTCAGCATTTGTATTTTGTTTCATTTTGTTATATATCTGTTCACTAGGCTTTTTCAGCTCAGCCGCATTTCTTTTCACCGCGGCAGGTAATCAAGATAGCTTTTGGGATAGCTTTCAAGGATTTAGAGTAGAGCTGAGTTGAAGATTTTGACAATAGTCATTTAGAGTAAGTTATTTATGTAAAACTTCCGCTTTTGATATGTTCTGTTTGTTCTGATGTAACACCATATTATTATGATATCTTTACCCTAGTCAAGTGGGGGTGTTAAAATTTATGGTATTAGAGCCAAGTTTGATATGTGGATTCATAACCCGTAGAGCTTAGGCTATGACTTGTGAGTATTAGGCCTTTAGGTTTTGCACCATAGAAGTTATGAAACAATTTTTGAGGATTTGCTATAAGACTTTTGTATATGAACTTAAGTCATGACTGGTGAGGATTGGGTAGATTAGAATATTTGTTTAAGTAGCATCGTTTCTGCATCACTCTGATTCGTGCCTTTGCCTTTAGTTAAGCCCGATCAGATCATTCTTTCCGAGATTAGAAAGTTATGCACAACCTAAAGTTCAATAACCTAGTAAGTTTAGAATGCCTTGAGAATTCCATGATTAAGCCTCATATCATTTAAGTTTCATTTTCTGATTCTTATTCCCATCTCTGATAATTAGTTTGACCAATTGGAAGATTATTACAACCCTAAGTGTTTGACATACTCTGTGAATTTTTATGCTTATGTTGGGTATATTAAGTTTTGACACTATTTGATGTTCCATAAACCTTTTCTATTCCTATGAGAGATCTGGAGGTTATTATTCACGAATATAGGAAATTGTCTACTCCATTTTGATAATGAAACTATGTTTACTAAGGGTTTCCATTGGAAGGTTATTATTCTGACAGTAAACCGGGTATAGGTGGAGTTTCCTAGGTTCTTTCCATTAATAATGATTAGGACATCATATGATAATAAGGAAAAGTATGAGTAAAAGTATGAGGTGGACTCAGATCTAGAGTTTACGGTGACTAGTAGGTTTAATCCAAGTTAATTGAAAGAGGAGTTCGTGCTCGTAATTAGTTTTCCTTAGTTTCAATTTCTTTTGTTTGATTATGATGTTAGATTTTGATTTCATCCTCGTTTTCATGATTTCACTAGTGTGATTGAATCTTTAGAATATTAAGTTTTTCTTTGGAAGTTTAGTATTATGACAATTCTGCGTTTAGCTAAGTTTATTGTTATGAGCATTTTGGTGAATTTGGAAGTATTGTGCTCTATTAAGATAGATATATTTTAGATTTAGGTTATTTCTGATACGATTCATTTTCCGTTCGACCTCATTCATGACGCTTGATTATGCTAAATCCTAGGAAGAAGAGAAGAATTGTTAGGTTGCCATTAGGTTGTTTTATTTACGACTTGAGATAAAGTATGGTCGCCATGAAGGTATATTTATATAATGCAAATATTATGACGCCTGGCCAACGTAATAATATTTCCATCATATAACGTACTCTCATTGTGAACATGTGATATTTTTGGAAGTGTTTGAGAAGCATTAGATCTCTGCTAGTTAAATTATCTGTGGTTAGTGAGAATTAGGATTTATTCTATCTGTGTGTGTTCTGCTTTCATCGTTAGATATCTGGATACGTTCAAGTTCTCATCGTATGTTTGTTGATCGTTGTTCATCTGTTAAGAAATTTAGAACTCATTATAGAGTTTCCTATCGTCTGAATTTTTGCACTTAATATGTTTTCTGATATTAGTTATATGTTGCTGGTACGCATCCGTTGAACTGAATTATGATTTGCTCTGATAAGATATAAAGTTATGAGAATCTTGATAAGGAAGATCTGTCTGTCTGTTAGAATCTGTTAGAAAGGTTATTCTGAATTGAGATTATTTATGTAACTAAACAATTCTGTGTTCGTTCTGTTCTGGCAATTTCTGCAATCCGATTCGTTTCTGTCTACTCTTCCTATTCAATTTTCCCGGATGAAAATTTCTTTTAGAGGGGAAGAAGTTGTAATAACTCAAATTTTAAAACATGCAAAATGACCAAAATGCCCTTAAGTTTTAAAAATTTGTAATAACACTTAATTAATACAAAGAAAACCCTAGATATTTTAAATTTGGCAACATATGATTAAAATAAATTAAGTATGAATATAATTAGTCACTTTTGTAAAAATAAAAATTATTTCTTGCATATAAATTATTTACTATTATATAAATATTTATATGTATATTTATACTAAGGAATTAAATCCGAAATAAAATAGGAAACTTGGATAATACTTTTATTTTTCCTTATCACATAAACTTGCAGCTCAAGATAAGGATTTCACTCAATATATAGGATACATAAACGTTTTTATTTTTTTAGAAAAACCCTTAATCCATTTTAATAAACCGAAACCCTAAAAATATCACAAACACTCGACACAAAATTTCTAAGGCTCCAAGGTATTTTTCATGGTTTTGTACAAGTTCTAAGAAGGTGGGAAAAATAGTGTGGAAGATTGTGGGTAATCGATTGAAGGCTTGGGATTTTATTTGTATCGTTATTTTGTAGTCGAGAAGGAGAAAATCCATTTTGCTTGTTCACACGGTTGAATCTCTTTCTGGTATTTTTATATCATCCTATATATCACATATGATCTTTATAAAATGTTAAAATTGATCCATGCATATTCCATTGATCATACGAATTAAAATAAAACCATAAACCCTAAATCGAACTATAAACCCTAATTGACTATATGGATTTTTGTGAGCTTCGAAATTATTTTATTCAGGTCTTAAACATGCTATTATATTCTAATAAAATCAGTTCCTTGATGATCAAAGCCTAGAAACTTGTTTTGGATTTAATTTGTAATCAGAAGAAAAGAAAATAAAAAGAAAAAGGGTGCGTATGAACTAGGGTTAGGGTTTTGGTGTTTGATTTTGGTGAAATTAATGATTTTTAAGGTTTAATTGATAATTGCTAATGATTGGGAAAGATTAGGGTTAGGGTTTGTGAATTAATTTGTAAAACTATTTAGTTTTGAAAACTATAAGGGTGTGTTTTGTAAATCATTAAACACGAAGGTAATTTATGGAAATCATAAAAATAAGTGAGGAATCTGTATAAAATATGTTTAGGGGTGTATTGTGTAAGTTTGTTAATTAAAAGGATTTATTTGTAATTTCTATAACTAAAAAGGTATAAATTGTATTTATTTTAATTAAAGGGTTAAACTTGAAAATTATGAAAGTTAAGGGCTGTTTTTTATATATATTAAGTGGAAGGATAATATGTGTAATTTTAGGATAATTAAGGGATTAATGTGTAAATATGAATATGATAAGGATTAAATTATAATTCATTTAAGTAAAAGCTTTAATTTGTAACATTATTAAAACTAAAGGGTTGGAATTGTAAATATGGAAAACTTTTGGATTATTTGTATAAAATGTGGAAAATGTAATATTTACACTTTAGACCTTAACTTTGGAATAATTGCATATAAAACCCTAATTTATGGAAAGTTGACATTTTAAACCCTAAATTATAATTAATTGTCATAATGAAACCCTAATTCCATAATAATGATTCACCTAAAGTTTAAACCTAATTTAATGTATAGTTTACTAAATATGGAAAGTTACTAAATATGGGAAGTTACAAAATATGAAAAGTTACTAAAAATGGAAATTTGATTAAAAGGAGTAATCTTATTTAAGATAAAGTTATTAATGATAAAATGAACTCTAATTCAGGTATAAATATATGGAAGAAGAAGTGAACTCTTCCTTTCTGTGAATCTTTCCTTTGATCTCATTGTTTTGCTAAGGTATGGATATTTTGATCTTACTCTTAAGGTTTCCTTTGTGATATGAACCATCTGATTTGACAACCTTCCGATTTGAAAACTTTCTGTTTTGAAATTTCTGATTTGGACTTTACTATGATAAACCTTGTTTTAAACTTTCTGTTATGAAAAATATGTTTTGAGCCTTTGTTTATGAACCTTAAGTTACATGAGCTTCACTAGGCATGGGGGTTCCTTGCCCGTGTCAGGGATGCACCTTTGACATGACTCTAGGGCAGTAGAGTGATGTTCTGCCACGTCCATTGGTTTGGCCACATATATTTATCTGTTAGGAAGGGGTATATGGATGCATCCTAGATCAGTTTCTGTTATCTGTTATCTATTATCTGGTGTGGCTGTGTGTGCAATACACTTCCTTCATAAATTCTGGGAGCTAGCTACTCCATTATGTTCCCTTATATGTGTTTATGATATGATTATGATCTGTTTCTGAGCTCATGGTATTATTCTGGTTCTCACTCTGTTTATACAGGAGACTGTATGAATTCCTTACCTAACCTACACATTTTATTTCTGTATTATCCGTTATACCTAAATATATTTTCCCCAAAAATAAATCACTTGTACTTCAACATTTATATTTCATTTCATTTTGTTATATATATGTTCACTCGGTTTTTTAAGCTCAGCTGCATTTTTTTTTCACCGTTGCAGGTATTCAAGATAGCTTTTCGGATAGCTTTGTGGGATTGAGAGTAGAGCTGAGTTGAAGATTTTGACCATAGTCATTTACAGAAAGTTACTTATGTAAGACTTCCGCTTTTGATATGTTCTGTTTGTTATGATGTAACACCATATTATTGTGATGTCTTTACCCTTGTTAAGTGGGGGTGTTTGGCAATATATGATTAAAGTAAATTAAATATAAATTATTTAGTCGATTATATAAGTATTTATATATATATATATATATATATATATATATATATATATATATATATATATATATATATATATATATATATATATATATATATATACACACACTAAGGAATTAAATCCCAAATAAAATAGGAAACTTAGATAATACTTTTATTTTTCCTTATCAGATAAACTTGCAGCTCAAGATAAGGATTTCATTCAATATATAGGATACATACACCTTTTTATTTTTTTAGAAAAACCCTTAATCAATTTTAATAAACCCAAACCCTAAAAATATCACAAACACTCAACACAAAATTTCTGAGGATCCAAGGTATTTTTCATGGTTTTGTACAAGTTCTAAGAAGGTGGGAAAAATAGTGTGGAAGATTGTGGGTGATCGATTGAAGGCTTGGGATTTTATTTGTGTCGTTATTTAGCCGAGAAGGAGAAAATCCATTTTGCTTGTTCACATGTTCAAAACTCTTTCAGGTATTTTTATATCATCCTAAAGATCACATATGATCTGTATAAAATGTTAAAATTCATCCATGCAAGTTCCATTGATCATACAAATTAAAATAAAACCATAAACCCTAAATCGAACTATAAACCCTAATCATCTATATTGATTTTTGTGAGCTTCGAAATTATTTTATTCAGGTCCTAAACATGCTATATTCTAATAAAATTAGTTCCATGATGATCAAAGCCTAGAAACTTGTTTTGGATTTAATTTGTAATCAAAAGAAAGAAACTAAAAATAAAAAGGGTGCGTATGAACTAGGGTTAGGGTTTTGGTGTTTGATTTTGGTGCAATTAATGATTTTTAAGGTTTAATTAATAATTGCTAATGATTGGGAAAGATTAGGGTTAGGGTTTGTGAATTAATTTGTAAAACGATTTAGTTTTGAAAACTATAAGGGTGTGTTTTGTAAATCATTAAGCACGAAGGTTAATTTTGGAAATCATAAAATTTAGTGAGGAATTTGGATAAAATAAGTTTTGGGATGTATTGTGTAAGTTTGTTAATTAAAAGGATTTATTTGTAATTTCTATAACTAAAAAGGTGTAAATTGTATTTATTTTAATTAAACGGTTAAACCTATAAATTATGAAAGTTAAGGGCTGTTTTGTACATATATTAAGTGGAAGGATAATATGTGTAATTTTTGGATAATTAAGGGCTTAATGTGTAAATATAAATATGATAAGGATTAAATTATAATTCAATTAAGTAAAAGGTTTAATTTGTAACATTATTAAAACTAAAGGGTTGGAATTGTAAATATGGAAAACTTATGGATTATTTGTATAAAATGTGGAAAATGTAATATGTACACTTTAGACCTTAACTTTGGAATAGTTACATATAAAACCCTAATTTTTGGAAAGTTGACATTTTAAACCCTAAACTATAATTAATTGTCATAATGAAACCCTAATTCCATAATAATGATTCACCTAAAGTTTAAAGCTAATTTAATGTATAGTTTACTAAATATGGAAAGTTACTAAATATGGGAAGTTACAAAATATGGAAAGTTACTAAAAATTGAAAGTTGATTAAAAGGAGTAATCTTATTTAAGATAAAGTTATTAATGATAAAATGAACTCTAATTCAGGTATAAATATATTGAAGAAGAAGTGAACTCTTCCCTTCTGTGAATCTTTCCTTTGATCTCATTGCTTTGCTAAGGGACGGATATTTTGACCTTACTCTTAAGGTTTCCTTTGTGATATGATTCATCTGATTTGACAACCTTCTGATTTGAAAACTTTATGTTGTGAAACTTCTGATTTGGACTTTACTATGATAAACCTTGTTTTAAACATTCTATTGTGAAAAATATGTTTTGAGCTTTTGTTTATGAACCTTAAGTTACATGAGCTTCACTAGGCTTGGGGGTTCCATGTCCGTGTCACGGATACACCTCTGACATGACTCTAGGGCAGTAGAGTGATGTTTTGCCATGTACCTTGGTTTGGCTGCATATATTTATCTGTTGGGAAGGGGCGTATGGATGCATCCTAGATCAGTTTCTGTTATCTATTATCTGGTAAATGTGGTTGTGTGTGCAATATACGTCCTTCACAAATTCTGGGAGCTAGCTACTCCATTATGTTACCTTATATGTGCTTATGATATGATTATGATCTATTTCTAAGCTCATGGTATTATTATGGTTCTGACTCTGTTTATACAGGCGACTGTATGAATTCCTTACCTAACCTACACATTTTATTTCCGTATTATCCGTTATACCTAAACATGTTTTCCCCAAAAATAAATCACTTGTACTTCAGCATTTATGTTTTGTTTCATTTTGTTATATATCTGTTCACTAGGCTTTTTAAGCTCAGCCGCATTTCTTTTCACTGCGGCAGGTATTCAAGGTAGGTTTTGGGATAGCTTTCGGGGATTGAGAGTAGAGCTGAGTTGAAGATTTTGACCATAGTCATTTAGAGTAAGTTATTTATGTAAGACTTCGACTTTTGACATGTTCTGTTTGTTCTGATGTAACACCATATTATTGTGATATCTTTACCCTTGTCAGGTGGGGGTGTTACACTATTCACATTTAGATGCAACAGTTTTGACTCATCTATCTAACATATGTCGACTATGGTTGCATTATCTCCAATTCGAATGGGTCAAAACAGTCAAAAGTGGCTCAAGCATATTCACATCTTCCAACCTGTTGGTCCTTTTTATTTGGTTAATGTAAACTATGGAGTTAAACAAACCAAGTTCCATGGGATGAACTAAGATATAAATGATTAACAATAAGTAAAACATAAAGATAATAGATAAGATATTTTTTCATTGTTTAATTCTTATTAGAAGTTAATCAAAGAATTATACCCAAGTGTTTGCGGAATAACAGTTGAGATTGAAATGACAAGTATGGTATAACTCCTCACTAAACTCAAACTAAGTTTGAGTGACAACTAAAGGTCCTACTGAGCTATCTTAGGGACTGTGTTGTTCTTTGGTGGAGTAAAAGTAGTTTGTGAATGTCTAAGCATTAATTGCACAAACTTGTCAACTTTTACTCTTCACTTATGATTCCTATTTATACACAAGTATTTTCAACAGTAATGATAAAGACAAAAGATGACCTAAGCTAATGAAGACAAAATACCTATGTATTTTGTCTAGTTATATTGGGCTATTTTGGGTATAAGAAAATACGCCTTTCTAAGGGACAGTGATGACACCATCCTGACTTTATGCCTTTCAGGGAAAGTTTGACTTCAGGTTGATAAAGACACCCTCTAATCCTTTTAAACATTTCCCACTTTGTCCCGCCTATTTTTCAGTCATCAGGTCTTCACTCTTCAGACTTCAATCAATACTTCTTAAGTTGTTGAGGAGTCTTGGAGGTTCAGTGATTTATTGTCATCCTCATTGAACCCATCACCTTCTTCTTTGGCTTAGGTGCCACTCACTGAGTTCCGCCTCACTGAACGGAGAGACTTTCTTCTTAGACTCGTCCTAAGCATCCTGAAGGTGACTCACTGAGCAACTGTTCACTCAGTGACTTGATTTTGTTTAATGTTTTCCAACACTCAGGTTAATTTGTGTTCAAATCCTTGTTTAACGAGACTTGGGTATTGAGTGAATCCAACAATCTCCCCCTATTTGGATACAAATTATGCCTAAGTGTTTGATCAATGTAAGTGAGCAAATTGGGCTTTTTCTTACACTGAAGATACTATTAAATAAGGAACAGATAATTTTTTAAACATGGGCCATCATCTTATTCATCATACATTACAAAAGTCCTATCATCTAAACAAAATACTCAGGGTGAAGTACTCAGACTTCCTTCATTCCCATGAGTTCAAGCTTGGTCTTATTTTCTAGTATAACATGCTTGTCGGGTCGCTCACTCATGATTTTGTCCATCAGGAACAGGAACTCCTCATTCTCAGGGCTCTTGTAATGGCGAGCCATCAGTTTGTATGGCAGGAGAGTAGGAGTTTCCACCTTGTGCATGTCACTTACCCTTTGAAAGGCAGGTGAACCATATTCATTAAGAAAGAAAAGACCATACGCAGGTTCCTTAATTACCTTGCTATTTGCAAACTTGACACTAGTAGGAGGTTCACGGTTTCAGTAAAGAGCAGATATATATTGTTCAGGTTTAAGCTCAACCGCTTTCCTCTTCTTCCCTGAGGTTTGGTGTTGTTCTGGAATAGTCAGACCCTGAGATGCAAGTGCGGCTTGATGATCGATGCCCAGGCTCTTGGATACCTTCTCAAGTTCCTGATACTTCTTGGTCAGGCTTTCAAGAAGTGTTGAGGCAACATGGTCAAGATCTCTTTATGTTTTAATGATGACAAATAAACGATCGAAACACATAAAATAACAAATGTTAGCTCAAAATCACCGGAGCCAATGTCTGATCCTGGCGCGCTGCTCGCGCGTCAACACGCGGGTGACGTGCCAAGACACTGTATGGTTCCGGGCGAATTTTAAAAGTCGGCTTTCCCCTTACCAGACAAATGTGGATCTTTCAATATAGGTATGAATATGTTATGTGCTTTTGAGAACACTCGAAACGAGTTTTGAGACTTGAGAGATCCTACTTTTAAAGTACCCATTTACGGGAAAACGCCAACTCATGTTTTCTAACTATCGCCTCTAGCAAAGGCTTTTCTAAACTTAGGGAGCTTGTATATTTCACGTGACATCGTTTTGAAGCATCCATATGCTCATATCCCGTGCTTACATCCTATCTAATTACGTAACGGGTTTACTCCCTTATTGGTCAAACTAAGTCAAAGGTCACTTTGCGTAAACGCATCCTTTCCCACTTGGGTTATGCTTTACATCAAGGCAAAGCACTTAACTTGTTTGAAACAAGGTATTAGTTGAGAACTTCGAGTCGTGGAAAGTCACGAGGTATGAAACTATGGATTCTCGACGTTGTGTTACTTGAACTTATAAGTAACCTATGATTTTCTCAACTTATAATCTTAATTGTCTAAATTTTTTCTTCTTGATGACAATTAGATTATGTCTTAATCTTCTCTTAATCTCATCTCTACTAAAGACAAATCCAATCATATCCAAATCAAATATTCTCTTACACAATCTCTTACACTCTTACATATTCCCTTACACACTACATCTCAACCATTCATTCCCTTACAACACATCTCATCCCTTCATTTTTAACACATGCCAATTGTTTGAATTTCTAAAGAGGCTCCTTTGATCTCAACCATTGAATTCAAACTAAACACATCTCATCCATCCATCCAATCTCTCTTCTCTACACCATCACATGTGTTTAATCCAAGCCATCCATTTCAAACCAAAACCATCTCAGCCATTGATCTCTCCTTTCCCCCCAAGCAAAGCATATTCCTTTGGAATATCCCTTCTCAATCCAAATACAAGGCATCTTTGATCCTAGCCATTCATTTCAAATAAACTCATGTCAACCATCCACATTCAACACATGCCAATTTATTTGAAAACCAAGGGAGGCTCCCTTTGATCTCCACCATCCAATTCAAACCATTTCATCTCAACCCTCCATCTCATTCTTCCCCCCGAAGCATTGGAATATTCCTTGGCATATTCTTTCTCTCTTTTCTATGCCATGTGAGGAGATACACTTCTACCCCTTCCAAATTACCCTATCTACACTTTCTACCCTTGGTAATTTAGTTTCTCTTTAAACACTTCACAAATGATTTCCAAATTGGCTATTTGAGTTGGTAAACCTTAGAATGATTAATGTTAAGGTTTAGTGTGAAGTACAAATGGGGTTTAGCAAGGATAGGTATTTATAAGATCCAAACACCCAACACTTGGGAAATTCTTACAGACGCCTGGCGCGCTGCCCGCGCGTTGACGTGTGGGTGACGCGCCGGCCTCGGTAAATTTTCCCAAGTTTGGGTTCTTGGCCTATAAATACCACCCTTGCCTCTTGTATTCCTCACCCCTTGCCATCATTCTTTCACTCTAGATTCTTTCTTCCTAAACACTCTCAAATCTCTCTATCTCTAATCTTGTGTTCTTGATTTTCATACTAACATCTTTGAAAGAACACATATCTTTGCAAGGGAAGAATCACAAGAACCTAATCCACTCTTGTGATTGTGTCGAGGGTCTTCTTATCTATACCCTTTCTATTACAATTGAGTCTCTAGGTTAGGTTAGGGCTTGGTTGAACAAACATATATTCATTCATTTAATTGTTTGTATGGGAAGTCTTGTGTCTTGGTGACCAAGCCTAGATCATTGGGGATCTAGTTGGGGTTTGATACTTCCGGTGGGAAGTCTTGGTAGTGGTCTTGGTGACCCTTAGGTGAAGTCGAATCGCGAGATTCTTTTGGGTGGTTTCCAAAGGCAGAATACCCTTGGGGAGTAACTCCTTCTTTGTGAGCATCGATATTGGTGAATATTGGTGGAGTGAATTGTAACGGTTTGTAGTCCACCGAAAGGATTATACTAGTGAATAGTATCGGAGTCGTGGATTCGCAACTGGACGTACAGATGGTATAAACCCCCCATCCCGAAAAAGTATATATCGTGGTGTCTTTCTTTACTCGCTTTATATACTTTGGTTGTGTTTGTGGTTGTTTGGATTGTTTATACAACCACATGGTTTTCTTGGAGGCTTAAAGTTTTTAAAAGTCTTAAAAGCCTAAGAAACTGTATTCACCCCCCCCCCCCCCCCTCTACGGTTCTACAATTGGTATCAGAGCAGTATACTCAAGTTTTTGAGCGTTAAAGCCTTCCCGAGAAGTCGTTTTAAGTCAAAAACTTCTTTCCTAAAAAATCTAAAATCCTAACTAAGATTTTTGGTAAAGTAGAGTATAGATCCATGGCTCAAGAGAACTATGTTGAGGGGTGTTCTATGCAAAGACCACCTTTGCTAGAAACCGATGGGTTTTGTTTTTGGAACACCCGATTTGAGACCTATTTTAGGTCAAAAGATCTCGATTTATGGGAAATTATTCAAAATGGCAACTTTGTGTTCATGGTAGAAGACCCTGAAACAAAGTTGTTAGTTGAAAAGCCCAACTCAGATCTAAAAGATGATGAGAGGAGAAAGCTTGGTAAGAATGATGAAGCCAAGATGTTGATCTACAATGCTCTACCTCGAAGGTAGTTCGAGAGAGTTCATATATGCAAGATCGCCAAGGAGATTTGGCATTCACTCATCATCACACATCAAGGCAACTCTCAAGTAAAGGATTGCAAGATCGATCTACTCATACAACAATATGAGAAGTTCTCGATCTCAGATGAAGAAACCATTGATAATGGGTACATAAGGTTCAATGCTATTATCACTAGTCTCACGGCTCTTGATCCTAGCTTCTATAACAAGAACCATGTGAGAGTTTCTTCGAGCACTTCTGGTAAAGTGGAGGCCAAAGGTGATGGCCATAGAAGAAGCTAAGAATTTGGCTGAACTACCTCTTGACGAGCTCATTGGAAATCTCAAAGTCTATGAGATGATTCTTGAGAACGACAAGGCAAGTACCAAAGACAAGAAGGAGAAGGTTAAGTCTTTGGCTCTTAAAGCTAAAGTCACTAGTACTCAAGCTAATGATGATAGTGATGGTCAAGAGGATAGCAATGAAGAAGATGATATGGATGACGAAGAATATAATCTCATGGCTAAGAACTTTTGGAGGTTCTTTAGGAAAGGTGGTAACTTTGGTAGAAGAAATCGGTTTGGAAACCGAGTTAATGGTTGAAGGAACAACTTTGGGGGGAACCGAAGTGGCGACAACAAGGTTGGTGAAAGCTCAAGATGCACCCAAGGATGTTACAATTATGGAGAAAAGGGTCGCTTCATCAACGAATGTCCTAAGCCGAGAGTGAACAAGGCATTCGTTGGAGGAGCGTGGAGTGATAGTGAAGATGAAGACCAACCAACTAATGACGCTACGTGTCTTATGGCTCAAGAAAAATTTGAGGTATCTCTAAACCCTTCTTCTTCTAATAATTTAGATATTATCAATTTGCAAAAGGAGAATGAGGAACTAGTTAAGTTTAATGATGATTTTAGAAAAACCCTTGATAGAGCTCTCTAAGAAAAACGTCTTCTTGAATTAGAAAATGTTAAATTAAAAGAAAGGGTTTGTGAACTTGAAAGTAAAGTAAAAACACTAGAACATTGCAAAGAGATGATTGAGCCTTGTAAAAGTTGTGAAGTACTGACACTTGAGGTTAACTCTTTGAATGGAAAAGTGTTGGAACTTCAAAAGGAGTCATTAAGCTTTTCAAAATATAAAAAGAGCACAAATGATTTAGAAGAATTAATAAGTCAGCAAAAGGTGTCTCAAGATAAGGGAGGTCTTAGATTTTTCAAACAAGGAACAACCACTCCCATAAGCCTAACAAAACCAATAACATTTGTAAAGGCTAAAGAAAACGAGGCCCCAACAATCCCCGAGACTGACGCGCTGGCTGACGCGTCAACGCGCTATCAGCGCGCCTGGCCTCTGAGGAAAATTGGATCTTCATCAAACAATGTCATTAAACCAATTACTCCTCAAGCTCCTCTTGTAAGTACTCGAGGTAATCAAGCTCCCATTGCAAGAAGAGAAAACCTAAAACAATTTTCTAACTCAAGCACTCGCAATGGACTTGGATACTCACAACCTCGAGTAAATTATAGACCACTTTTGCCTACACCCAATATGAGATCTTCTACCTCATACAACCAAAGACCATCATTTCACAAGAACCAAAGAAGAAATTTCTCTAACTATGGTCAAAGGTCCTCTCAATACCAATACAAAAATTACCAAAGGAGAGACAACTCCTATTCAAACCAAAACTTCTTTAGACCTCAAGCATATCATAACTATAGACCAAGTTATCAAACTCAAAATGACTATCAAAACAATCCTTGGTCCGCTTTTTCTAAATATGGTATTGAGAAATTATGTGTCTTACTCCAAGACCCAAGAATGTTTAACTTGGGCACTTTAAATGCTAACCAAAATGGACCCAAGAAACAATAGGTACCAAAGGCATGAGTTGTACTTTTGTTGTAGGTTTGTCTCAAAAGTGATCTACAACCGGATGATTGGGTAGTGGATAGTGGTTGCACTAAACACATGACCGGGAATAGAAGATTGTTCACATCATACACGACGTATAATGCCAATCAAGTCATTTTTGGAAGCAAACTTAACGGCAAAATTGTCGGCAAAGGTAATGTCCTTCATGACTCCATAGAAATCTCCAATGTAGAGAATGTTAGGGGTCTAAGTTTCAATTTGATTAGTGTGAGTCAATTAAGTGATGATGATTGTGAAGTTAAGTTTACTCAGGTAGATTGTACTAGTAGTAAGAATGATGTTGTGTTAGCAAAAGGTCATAGGAGAAATAACTTATATACATGCAAATTGTGTGATAACTCTAAGCAACACATTTGTCTTACGTCCATGGTGGACAACTCAACGCTTTGGCATAGGAGGTTAGGCCATGCCAATATGAGGTTAGTTCAAAACCTAGCTTCTAACGAGCTAGTACGGAATTTACCAAAGTTGAGCTTTGAAAGGCATTATTGTGACACATGGCTAGGGAGTCAAGGTCAAACCAATAATAGGAATAAAAGGAAGGGAAATTAGCAAAAAAAGGCATCATACTTGCCACTTTTTGTCATTGTATGTAGCGTCCTTTTTTTTTTTTTTTTTTTTTGATTGTAGCACTAACCTTTCTAAATCGTGTCATTGTGTGTACTTTGCGACTTTTTAGCCACGTGAAATGACTACTTTACCCTTCAAAATTTTTAAAAACTAGGGGTAAAATGGTCACAAAGTACACACAATTGCACGATTTAAAAAGGTTAGTGCTAAAATAAAAAAAGGACGCTACATACAATGACAAAAAGTGGCAAGTATGATGCCTTTTTTGCCAATTTCCCTAATAGGAAGTGACAACTAGTAAGGTTTTAGAATTGATTCATTTGGATTTGTATGGTCCATCTCTGATCCAAAGTTATGGAGGAAACTTCTACACTTTAATGATCATAGATGATTATTCAAATTACACTTGTTATTATTCCTAGAAAACAAGGATGGAGTCTTGAATAAATTCAACATTTTGAGAAAGAAACTTGAAAACCTACTTGATTGTTTAATTGTATCAATTAAAACAAATTATAGTAGCGAATTTGATAAAATGCAATTTGAGACCTTTTGTGAACAACATGGAATATCTTATAACTTATCGGGCCCGTTCACTTCTCAATCGCATGATATTGTAGAAAGAACACATCGTAAGTTAAGAAAGATGAGTCGTACAATGCTTGACGAGCAATCCATTCCACAAAAGTTTTGGTGTCATGCCCTAGATACCGCTTGTTACATTTTTAATTGAGTCTACATAAGAAAGGTAATTAATAAAACACCTTATGAAATACCTAGGAATAGAAAGCCATCCCTAGAGTATTTTAAAGTATTTGGTTGCAAAGTATTTATACTTAACACCAAAGAATATCTCACCAAATTTGACCCAAAGTCGTATGAAGGTGTGTTCCTAAATTACTCTCAAACTAGTAAAGCATACATAGTGCTTAACAAGGAAACAATGAGGATTGAGGAATCTCTCAATGTGACCTTTGATGAGAGCATGCCCGAGCCTAAATCATCTCCTTCGGTAGAAGATGATTTGATCAACGAACCTTTAGTTCAAGATCAAGAAAGGTCGCCAACATTATAAGTTCATGTTTCGGATGAAGGCAATCTTAAGGAAGTGAGAGAAGCGAGGGGTCATCCTATACAACAAGTCATTGGTGACTTGAATAAAAGGACACTTAGGTCACAAAACAAGCAAGTCTAAGTTTTGGCATGACATTTTTCAAGAGTCCAAAATGCTTTGGGATAGGTTTTGATGCTTAAACATGCATCTTAGGAGAACAATCTTTAGGTGCTATTAGAGCTTTTGTGATTAAGGCTTATGTGGAGGCATGGATGGAAGATCAAACAAATGTCTTCCAAGAGGAAAGATATGTATCAATCCATTATTCATACAATGATTGATAGTATCCAAGATTCTACATGTCTATACTATGTGTTTGAACAAGAAAACTTGACACAAAATTATCTTGATTCATCTTGAAAATTTGGACTATGTTAAGTTTCCAAGATTAGATATGACATTCTTCACAACTTGCACTTGTGTTTAAGATCTTGTATCTAATTCTTCTTGTTCACCTTATGTGATAAACTACATGTTGCATGCTTAAATTAAATTGAATAATGCTATCTCCTAATAATTAGTTGTTTGTAGTTTCATGCATGGGAAATGATGGTAACTAGCATGTGTTTCTAGTCCACCCAACCTCAACTTAAGCTTAACTAGAACACTCATTTCTCATTGAATATCTCTTCCCAACACCATGTGATCTAAGCATATTAGTACATGTCTTAGATGGGTTAAACATCTTATCAAACATCTATGTACCTTGATCATTGATGATATGACCAACTTTTTTGGGATAAGAATCCTAACTACCAACATTAATTCACCTATAAAAGAAGTAATCTTGCTAGTTACCTTGACATCAAACCTTGCTTCAATTAAATAACACTTAAAACACACTCAAAATGGATATGGAAGAAGAGTTTGTTGGGTCATCATACCACTTTAATGATGGTAAGAGAATGATGACAAGGGAAGAAGAGGAAAACATTGATTGGGACAATATTAGTTGTATGAAAATCCCAATTATGAAAGATTTTGTCAAACTTTGTTTTGTCGAAGATGAAATTTGGGCCAAGATTGAAGGAAAACTTGATGAACCTCTTGAGAATGATCACACTCGTAGGTGTGCATGTTGCACTACCAATGGTGTGATTGAGCGGAATATTCTCGCTTTACGTGAGGAAATTAGAGAACTACACAAATCAATCAACAATGACATGTTGGTGATGACCACCGTTCTCAAAGACATCTCAAGGGTGACTCTTCAAGAAAAGGATGAAGAGTGAAGTAGTAAAAACTTGCTCTAATAGTAACAATCTAGGCCTTTTCACAAGCTTGTATGAATAAAATATGATAGGATTGAATGATGTTCTTCTTGTATGTCCCTAATTGTGTATGTTTAATAAAATGCTTGTGATGCTTGTTTCCTTTGTATGACTTTCTTTGATATCTTGCATCTATATTGATTGATTTCCTACAATCACATACATTTATTCTTGTGTCTTGCTCAACATTTGGATAATGGAGTCATCTTGGACACTAATATATACATTGTTATAATGTGAACTAGCCCATGTTGCAAGTCTTCAAATGGTAACCTAACCCATTTTGGAACTTTCACATGTGAGGATTTCTTGTTTGTTGCATGTTTTGATTTCTATGTGTAGCTAGGCCACCGCAAAGGTGAGGCTCTTGACCCATGGATCCCCACCTATAAACAAGGGGGAGCAACGATCTAGGGGGAGCTATGTTCAAGGGGGAGCACATCCGGGTGTTCATTCAAGCTAGCTCATTTATCCCACAGGCCCAAGTTCAAAACCTGGCTTGATTGGAAGTCCCGCCTTTTTGATTCGACAAAAGGGGGAGAAAGAAAGCAAGAGCGTGAAGACCATTCAAGAATTGTTAAAGGCTTCACAAAATTACAAGGCAAAGGTCAAGACGCAAGCTACACCAAAGGCGCGCTTTGTTTTCGCTAAGTTTTGTAATTTTATTTGCTTTCAGTTTTTACTTGTCATCATCAAAAAGGGGGAGATTGTTGAGGCAACATGATCAAGATCTCTTTATGTTTTAATGATGACAAATAAACCATCGAAACACATAAAATAACAAACGTTAGCTCAAAATCGCTGGAGCCAATGTCTGCTCCTGGCGCGCGGCCCGCACGTCAATGCGCGGGTGACGCGCCAGGACACTGTATGGTTCCGGGCAAATTTTGAAAGTCGGCTTTCCCCTTACCCGACAAATGTGGATCTTTCAATACAGGTATGAATATGTTATGTGCTTAATTGAGAACACTCGAAACGAGTTTTGAGACTTGAGAGATCCTACTTTTAAAGTACCCATTTACGGGAAAACGTCAACTCATGTTTTCTAACTATCGCCTCTAGCCAAGGCTTTTCTAAACTTTGGGAGCTTGTATATTTCACGTGACATCGTGTTGAAGCATCCATATGCTCATATCCCATGCTTACTGTCACACCCCCAAAATCGGGTCCAGCGGAAGCATACATGTAGCTGGGGTGTAACTCAATTGATATCACAACACTAGTTCAAAAATGGTTTGCACTTGAATCATTTAAAATAAAATAGTTAAATCAAATTGTTGAATTTACATCGTTAAAAGTAATTTGGAAGTAGGCCCTTAAAGTATTTTAAAACGGTCCCCAAATGATTAAATCAGAGTCTTCTATGACCATGCCATGCCCTGCCAAAACCTCCAGTAGTGTGCCATAGCTTAAAACCTGAAAATACATGCTAAAGTGTCAACACAATGATTGGTGAGTTCATAGAGTTTGTCTTAATACAGTTGAAAAGCCTATAAAGAATGTTCACACAGCAAAGGCATCGTAAATCCACTCAGTTACAAGTCCCGTCATAAGAGACTTGTAACCTGTGTGTTCACAACCCACTGCTACAAAATATTATGATTAAGATATGTATAAGTTCATAACAACAGTTAAGCAATTAGTAGTGAGTCTACACTTCATCTCCGAAGACCTCACTTAAGTATGTATATCTCCATGGTTGTGCCCAGAAACTTAATCTGGGGCCATTGGAAGTATATATGTTTCCATGGTTGTGCCCAGAACTAAATCTGGGGCCATTGGAAGTATGTATGTTTCCATCACAGTTTAGTATAACACAGTTAAGTATAACACAATCACGTATGTATGACATCAAGTGTAATGTAATCAAGTATAAATGTTATGTGAATCTGTACAAGTAAGCAAGTAATAGCATGTATCTCCCCCAAAGAGTTGATAAAACAATTAAAAAAAGTAGGGGCTATGACTCACCTGATGCAACAGCTACGACGACAAAAGTGTATACACAGAAATGAGGTTCGATCTTAAACCGCAACCTAAAATGGATGATGAATGATCTCATTTAGATCACCAAATGATGTTATGAATGTCCATGCTCATGTTTCTATACCACTCTAGTCTTTGGAAAAAACACTTGTGTTGTCAAAAATATATAATCCAAGAATTTGGAAAAATATTGCTATTAGAAAATATAATAAGCTAGTTGTAATATATATATACTAATATATATATATATATCGTAAGTTTCCATGTTAATGTTGAAATCCTCGGGTTGTAATCCTTGTAATATCGCCTTGAAATGATGAAAACATACTTGTATTAACTAATACTACATTAGTTATAAAGCTTGGTACTTAATATTATCTCTAGCTTATAAAAGTACTTCGTAGTTTTTGTGTTTCTTTTATTAAAAGCTGCCAAATAAAAATGGTTTTAGCCGATATTCAAACGTGAATATCTTTGTCGTTACTTGTCCGTTTTACTTGTTCTTTATGTCCACGGTTACGTCTTAGTATGTAGTAATATATTTTGGAAAGCTCGGCTCCTCCGGGTTAAGTCTAAAGCCTCTTTTTGTACCATGAAAAACGTCCAACAGCAAACAAATTTCCAGAAAATACTTTTCGTCAACAATCTTGCAAAAATCATAACTTCTTCGTTATAAGCTCTTTTGAATCCGTTCTTTCGCCTACGGATTCGTTTTTGAAAGTATTTTCTAAAAATTTTGCCAAAGTTTCCTTGGTGTTTACTGATTTTCCAGATTTTTACAAAACGGGACAGCATGTCTAAAATAGGTTCCAAATCAAGTTTTCAAGGTTTAAAACTAATTTCTACCATCATCAAACCTCTTGTAATCACCACATAGCTAATCTAATCCTACCATACACCTTCTCAAGGTGCCATGGACTCCTAACCAAGTTATTATAGCAAGGGGATTCATAACTAAAAAGTTAGGGTTTGTATGTTTCATTTTTGACAAAATAAGTGGTGGTATAGCTAGTTGTACATGGTTTTTAGCATGGAAATCATGTAATACAAGTAAATATAAGATGTTTCATGTAAAAATAAAGTTGATAACTTACTTGATAAAATGAGATGATTAGATGATGATTATGCTTGGATTTCTTGTATTTTTCTTGATTGATTCTTGATTAGGCAAGTATAATGAACAAGTTTGTAGCTTTAACTTTTAGAAAATCATGGATTAATCATGGATTTGAAGTTTGGTCGTGGCTTAGGAGGAAGAACAAGAGAAAACTTCATTTTTGATTTATAAAAATAAGTATCAAAGTGTTAAATGTGTTTAAGTATGAAATATCTAAATTCCATGGCATTTTGGCAAATAAAGGGACAAGTTGAAGTAACATTGGGATGGGGGGGCTGCACATGTGTGAAAATTAGAAGAGTATGTAGTAAGCTTGGTGTTATATGGTTCACGGAGTCGGTTTTGGTTCCGTTAATCGCAAACCGTAAAGTTTTAAATCGCGAAACGTAACTCTGGGTATCGTAAAAATATGGAATATGAAATAATGACTAAACTTGTCAAAATAGAGTTATAAAAATGTTAAAATTATGTTGGGTACAAGTATTGAGTGTTCGGGTGATTATTGTTTAGTTTTCACGAAAACCGTCGTAATATTCATAAGCTTACGTTATAAATAAAATAAATTTCCAAAATACTGGGTAAATGAATGTAATAACTTTTATGATGATAAAATGGATATAAAAATATGTCGGGACCATTGTGGGAATATTTAGATATATTCGTCGTGTATAAACCGGGTGTTAACGTTTACTATAAATATTTATACGTAAAAACGTTAAATGTACTGAATATAGTAATTTGAAAATCCTGAGAGTGGTATAACATGAAAATGCTGTTATGATGATGTGCAGACTATCTCCAGTCCGTATGCAGTGTCCTTAGCACTAATGAAATGAATTCGCACCTAAACCAATCCGGTTACGCGAATTTGAATACCCGTAAACTAAATTTACGATAAAATGAGTAATGCAAGTGAATGATGAAAACTTTTCCGGAAATGAATAGTGTTTAGTGAATAGTAAATTTCCCAAATGTTTCTCAGAATATCAAAATGACCTATAAAATGATGAATAGTAAAACGATGAATAGTGTTTTAATGAATAGTGATTTATGAATAGTGTTTTTCCAAAGTTCGGAAATGACCTGAAATGACCTGAAATGATGAGTTGTGACAGTCTTCCCCTCTAAAAGGAACTTCGTCCCGAAGTTCAGTTAATGTTAATCAGTTAAGTGTGTCAAAGCTTATGTATGTGGGTTTCTATCCAACTAGGTACGTTCTCGTGGTCAGACTTGATGAGGCAAACCTTCCCAATCCCGAGCATAGTCCTCAAAAGACCTCCTTTAGGTTAATCCTTTAGGTAACCGATTTTCACTTAATCCCACAACCCAATCAAACAAGAACAGTCATGAGGTTAGGCTAAATCGGTTTGAGTGATGACTTTAACTTTTAGCTTGATTTTCGCAACCCAATCAAACAAGAACAGTCACTAGAACCAAGCTAAAAATCAAGGTCTGGATTCAACATCCTTGAAAAAGGTCTTTTGAAAGATTGGCTCGACTTTGGAATTGCTTACACACAATCCAGACAAAATATCATTATAACTATTCTCAGTGTTGCAAAATTCATTTCTGAGTCGGATATAGGTGGTCAGCCTATGTCCTACTATCCCGGGTTGAATATAAATGACCAGTCTATATTCCACCGAGGTTCCATGAATTTTGAAATACTCAGCTCAGTTATACTAATACTATGTCCTTCACAAATACTAAGGTGTTTAGGAAGACTAAGGCAGGTGACCAAACTCGAGGTCAAATGATGAAACTATGCAAAGAAAACATAATGCGGTGACATATATGATACGTGAACATGCTTATATGAAAGACAATTATAGTAATCAAATAGAATAAGTGAATATAATATATCAGATAATGAGACACAAATCTCATCACCTATGTCAGCAACTAACCACAAATGAGGCTTCAGCTTGGCAGGCAGGCACGTGACGGTCATAGGGTTAAGTTTTCATAAAAGTAGCTATAGTCTAGGTTTTAAAAAAAAAACACTTAGTTCGCTATAGCCAAAGCTCTGGTACCAATCTGTCACACCCCCAAAATCGGGTCCAGCGGAAGCATACATGTAGCTGGGGTGTAACTCAATTGATATCACAACACTAGTTCAAAAATGGTTTGCACTTGAATCATTTAAAATAAAATAGTTAAATCAAATTGTTGAATTTACATCGTTAAAAGTAATTCGGAAGTAGGCCCTTAAAGTATTTTAAAACGGTCCCCAAATGATTAAATCAGAGTCTTCTATGACCATGCCATGCCCTGCCAAAACCTCCAGTAGTGTGCCATAGCTTAAAACCTGAAAATACATGCTAAAGTGTCAACACAATGATTGGTGAGTTCATAGAGTTTGTCTTAATACAGTTGAAAAGCCTATAAAGAATGTTCACACAGCAAAGGCATCGTAAATCCACTTAGTTACAAGTCCCGTCATAAGAGACTTGTAACCTGTGTGTTCACAACCCACTGCTACAAAATATTATGATTAAGATATGTATAAGTTCATAACAACAGTTAAGCAATTAGTAGTGAGTCTACACTTCATCTCCGAAGACCTCACTTAAGTATGTATATCTCCATGGTTGTGCCCAGAAACTTAATCTGGGGCCATTGGAAGTATATATGTTTCCATGGTTGTGCCCAGAACTAAATCTGGGGCCATTGGAAGTATGTATGTTTCCATCACAGTTTAGTATAACACAGTTAAGTATAACACAATCACGTATGTATGACATCAAGTGTAATGTAATCAAGTATAAATGTTATGTGAATCTGTACAAGTAAGCAAGTAATAGCATGTATCTCCCCCAAAGAGTTGATAAAACAATTAAAAAAAGTAGGGGCTATGACTCACCTGATGCAACAGCTACGACGACAAAAGTGTATACACAGAAATGAGGTTCGATCTTAAACCGCAACCTAAAATGGATGATGAATGATCTCATTTAGATCACCAAATGATGTTATGAATGTCCATGCTCATGTTTCTATACCACTCTAGTCTTTGGAAAAAACACTTGTGTTGTCAAAAATATATAATCCAAGAATTTGGAAAAATATTGCTATTAGAAAATATAATAAGCTAGTTGTAATATATATATACTAATATATATATATCGTAAGTTTCCATGTTAATGTTGAAATCCTCGGGTTGTAATCCTTGTAATATCGCCTTGAAATGATGAAAACATACTTGTATTAACTAATACTACATTAGTTATAAAGCTTGGTACTTAATATTATCTCTAGCTTATAAAAGTACTTCGTAGTTTTTGTGTCACTTTTATTAAAAGCTGCCAAATAAAAATGGTTTTAGCCGATATTCAAACGTGAATATCTTTGTCGTTACTTGTCCGTTTTACTTGTTCTTTATGTCCACGGTTACGTCTTAGTATGTAGTAATATATTTTGGAAAGCTCGGCTCCTCCGGGTTAAGTCTAAAGCCTCTTTTTGTACCATGAAAAACGTCCAACAGCAAACAAATTTCCAGAAAATACTTTTCGTCAACAATCTTGCAAAAATCATAACTTCTTCGTTATAAGCTCTTTTGAATCCGTTCTTTCGCCTACGGATTCGTTTTTGAAAGTATTTTCTAAAAATTTTGCCAAAGTTTCCTTGGTGTTTACTGATTTTCCAGATTTTTACAAAACGGGACAGCATGTCTAAAATAGGTTCCAAATCAAGTTTTCAAGGTTTAAAACTAATTTCTACCATCATCAAACCTCTTGTAATCACCACATAGCTAATCTAATCCTACCATACACCTTCTCAAGGTGCCATGGACTCCTAACCAAGTTATTATAGCAAGGGGATTCATAACTAAAAAGTTAGGGTTTGTATGTTTCATTTTTGACAAAATAAGTGGTGGTATAGCTAGTTGTACATGGTTTTTAGCATGGAAATCATGTAATACAAGTAAATATAAGATGTTTCATGTAAAAATAAAGTTGATAACTTACTTGATAAAATGAGATGATTAGATGATGATTATGCTTGGATTTCTTGTATTTTTCTTGATTGATTCTTGATTAGGCAAGTATAATGAACAAGTTTGTAGCTTTAACTTTTAGAAAATCATGGATTGATCATGGATTTGAAGTTTGGTCGTGGCTTAGGAGGAAGAACAAGAGAAAACTTCATTTTTGATTTATAAAAATAAGTATCAAAGTGTTAAATGTGTTTAAGTATGAAATATCTAAATTCCATGGCATTTTGGTAAATAAAGGGACAAGTTGAAGTAACATTGGGATGGGGGGGCTGCACATGTGTGAAAATTAGAAGAGTATGTAGTAAGCTTGGTGTTATATGGTTCACGGAGTCGGTTTTGGTTCCGTTAATCGCAAACCGTAAAGTTTTAAATCGCGAAACGTAACTCTGGGTATCGTAAAAATATGGAATATGAAATAATGACTAAACTTGTCAAAATAGAGTTATAAAAATGTTAAAATTATGTTGGGTACAAGTATTGAGTGTTCGGGTGATTATTGTTTAGTTTTCACGAAAACCGTCATAATATTCATAAGCTTACGTTATAAATAAAATAAATTTCCAAAATACTGGGTAAATGAATGTAATAACTTTTATGATGATAAAATGGATATAAAAATATGTCGGGACCATTGTGGGAATATTTAGATATATTCGTCGTGTATAAACCGGGTGTTAACGTTTACTATAAATATTTATACGTAAAAACGTTAAATGTACTGAATATAGTAATTTGAAAATCCTGAGAGTGGTATAACATGAAAATGCTGTTATGATGATGTGCAGACTATCTCCAGTCCGTATGCAGTGTCCTTAGCACTAATGAAATGAATTCGCACCTAAACCAATCCGGTTACGCGAATTTGAATACCCGTAAACTAAATTTACGATAAAATGAGTAATGCAAGTGAATGATGAAAACTTTTCCGGAAATGAATAGTATTTAGTGAATAGTAAATTTCCCAAATGTTTCTCAGAATATCAAAATGACCTATAAAATGATGAATAGTAAAACGATGAATAGTGTTTTAATGAATAGTGATTTATGAATAGTGTTTTTCCAAAGTTCGGAAATGACCTGAAATGACCTGAAATGATGAGTTGTGACACTTACGTCCTATCTTATTACGTAACGGGTTTACTCCCTTATTGGTCAAACTAAGTCAAAGGTCACTTTGCGTAAACGCATCTTTTCCCACTTGGGTTATGCTTTACATCAAGGCAAAGCACTTAACTTGTTTGAACCAAGGTATTAGTTGAGAACTTCAAGTCGTGGAAAGTCACGAGGTATGAAACTATGGATTCTCGACGTTGTGTTACTTGAACTTATAAGTAACCTATGATTTTCTCAACTTATAATCTTAATTGTCTAAACCTTTTCTTCTTAATGACAATTAGATTATGTCTTAATCTTCTCTTAATCTCATCTCTAGTAAAGATAAATCGAATCATATCCAATCATATCCAAATCAAATATTCTCTTACGCACTCTCTTACACAATCTCTTACACTCTTACATATTCCCTTACTGTTAGCATTAAATATTTTATTAGAAAGTGATGGTCATTCTCATATTTGTAACTTTGTAATGTGTCTTAGTAGTTCTAGTTAAATGGGCTATGGACTTGGCTATTCTAAGGTTCAATATGATAAGTGTAATCTTTATAAAAAGCCCATGTAAACCAAGTCTATCACCAAGCCCATCCAAGCCTTTTAGGGCAACATGTTTCTTGTATAAATACACCTCAAATGAGTCATTTGACGTGTGTGCTTGAGTGTGTAGTGTGTGTGTTTTTCTTAATAAAAGTTCTCATCTTCATCTCTTTCTCTCTACACATACACGAAATCTACAAGTCACCATCTTTCTATCTTTAGTTCATATTGTGCTTACATTGTATGATAAAGTTGTGATATTTATTTTTCTGAAAGTGGTATCAATCGCCAAACAATGATTTAGGAGTGTTGGGAGTTTTTGTGTTTCGTTTTTTTTAGCTATATACACGTTTTTTTTCAAAAAGTTCATCACTTTTCTTGTTTTTCTTGGCTTTTAACACTTTTTTGATTACAAAATAGTGTTATAAACCTTTTCTAACAAGAAAGTTTCAACCTTTTTGAAAGATTTAAAGCTTAAAAATTTCGACATTATTTTTGTACTTGTTTTCTAAAATACAAAAAATTTTCATAAAAATCATCAAGTTTTCAACTTTCTTCAAGTTTTGGTGTTTTTATAACTAGAAGTACAAGAATCTTGGAATACAAATTTAATTTGGGTGAGCTTTTTGCAAAATCAAAATTCTGGCAAACTTTCTAGAACTCACTTATACCATCTTTCTAAATCACAAAGTTTCGAGAATACATTTGTACCAAGTTCGAGATTAAACCTCGTTGATCCTTAAGTGCTATCGTTGCTTACTCGGTGTTTCCCTTGCTTGTATAAGTGAGAAAACACTTCGACTCGTGGTAAACTCTCTAAATTGTATAATTTAGAAAGTTTTGGTGCTAAGTTTCTAAAACACTAAAAAGTTTCTAAAACACTGAAAAGTTTCGAGAACACTGAAAAGTTTCGAGAATACTGAAAAGTTTTGAGAACACTGAAAAGTTTCGAGAACACTGAAAAGTTTCTAGAACACTGAAAAGTTTCTAAAACACTGAAAAGTTTCTAGAACACTAAAAAGTTTCTAAAACACTGAAAAGTTTCTAGAACACTTAAAAGTTTCTAAAACACTTAAAAGTTTCTAGAACACTTAAAAGTTTCTAAAACACTGAAAAGTTTCTAAACACACCTCCTATTTCATTGGAACGATCCAAGAATCAACTTTATCAATCTACACTTCATCAACGGCATCTCAGCAAGATATTCATGCATCCGGTGTGGAAAACCGACCTCCCATGTTGTCAAAGGGTGGATACTCACAGTGGGCTAGTCGTATGATGCGCTATCTTAAGAGCAAAACAAATGAAAAACTTCTTGTCAAATCCATTGTGGAAGGACCCTTCAAACCAATGCAAGTACTTGACCCTGGAGATCCAAATGGAACCCCACCAATGCAACCTTTCTACAGAGATCAGAATGAGACTGAGTACACTGAGCAAGACAGACAACAGATTCTAGCTGATGATCAGGCATTTCATTACGTCGTTCTTGGTTTACCTGAAACCACTTATGCTACTATTGATAGTGAAGTAAGTGCTCATGCGGTCTAGGAAAGAGTCAAGAGGTTAATGTATGGGACAGACATGGGGAAACAGGAAATGGAAACACAATTGCTCAAGGAACTTCGCAAGTTTACTTCAATTCCTGTGAATCCATAGAGTCGTACTACCACAGGTTCTGTAAGATCATGAATGATTTATCGAGGCACAACCTCAGTCAGACAAACATTGCTAATAAGACCAATTTTCTAAATGTGTTACAACCAGAATGGGGAAGATACGTCACTATTGTTTATCAGACAAAGAATTTGCATGAAGTGACTTATGATCAGCTGTATGACTTCTTGAAGCAAAATCAAGATGAAGCTAATGAATTAAGGGCTGAATTACTTGCTAAAAAGCATGATCCTCTAGCATTAATGGCTAATACACCAACACCATTACCAGTGAACACACAACAACCATCATCATCTTCCACTCACAACTACATGCAACCATCATGCATTCAACAACCAACACCAGTCTACCAACAACAATTCTACCCACAACAACGACATGTTATTCCACAACAACAATACCCACAATTGCAAGAACCAAAATTCACTGACAATGATGAAGCAACTGCTGCATTGACACAAGCGTTTGCTTTTCTGACAAAGGCATTCCAAGGAGGGAATCAGCAAGGAAATGCTACTGGATTTCACATGGGTAATCAGAATATGCAGAATCAGTTGGGTTAGTATGCATGGAATCAGATTGTTCAGTATGCAGGGAATCAGATGGGTCAGCTTGTTGGAAATCAAAGGGGTCAAAATGTTAGTAATCAGGCGTTACGTGCATAAAATATCATATAAGAAACATGTTCGATTCTGATGTACAAACGAATAAAGGTATGTATAATAAATTAATATAACGTAATAATGTTTTTTATACATATGATGCTGATGTAATAACATCATATAAACCAAACATCAAAAAATTATAACATGTTCACTTTCTAATTCATATGAATCTGATATTATAACATTACGTGAATAAAATATCATATAAGAAACATGTTGGATTCTGATGTACAAACGAAAACACAACTCATTGGTCAATCGAATCCCTTTCAGTCAGACAAACCAAAAAATATATACATCTATATAAACTAATTACTATATATGAAAAACTTAGTAAAATGTGTATATATATATATATATATATATATATATATATATATATATATATATATATATATATATATATATATATATATATGTTGGGAATTATATTTATTGATTTGATGATACAAAACAAGAAGAATGAAACATGAAGGGCTTGAAGTGACAAGAAGGAATTCTACAAAAGATGGGAAGGACTTGCTTGCAAAAGAAGTTTTATTTATTAGTCATTCGTGGTATTTTGTAAACCCTAATATCTCTCTATATAAAGAGATCAAGGGTGTAGGATTTTATTATTTAAGTCTTCCACAATGTAGACGTCCAGTAAAGGGGTGTGTGTGTAACCTAGACGTAAGTTATAAACGTCTAGGATTTAGTGTTTTAGTTTAGATAACGTGTTCTACTTGATCAAGGTAGAACATGTTAAGTAGTTTGTAATCGTTAGAGAAGTGAATGATAATGAAAAAACCTTGTTCATAATAATGATTGATTCTATGTTTGAATATTCCGCCTTCATTATTATGTGTTCCTAGATATAATATTAGACCTCGTCTAAGATATAATTAAAAGATCATCTTATAAACGTCTAGGGTTTAGTGTTTTAGTTTAGATAACGTGTTCTACTTGATCAAGGTAGAACATGTTAAGTGGTTTGTAATCTTTAGAGAAGTGAATGATAATGAAAAAACCTTGTTCATAATAATGATTGATTCTATGTTTGAATATTCTGCCTTCATTATTATGTGTTCCTAGATATAATATTAGACCTCGTCTAAGATATAATTAAAAGATCATCTTATTGTTGATAGTGGTTGCTCTGGGAGTATGTGTCACAACTCACCATTTCAGGTCATTTCAGGTCATTTCCCGAACTTTGGAAAAACACTATTCATCAAAACACTATTCATCAGTTTACTATTCATCATTTTTGGTGTCAGTTTGACATTCCGAGAAGCATTCAGAAATTTTACTATTCATGGAACACTATTCATTGCGGGAAAAGATTTCATCATTCACGTGCATTACACATTTCATCGTAAATTTAGTTTACGGGTATTCAAATTCGCGTAACCGTATTGGTTCAGATGCGAATTCATGCATTATCAGTAATGACATTTCATACGGACTGGAGATAGTTTGCATATCATCAGTAGGTCATTTACATGTTATACCACTCTTAGGATTTTCAAATTTCTATATTCAGTACATTTAACGTTTTTACGTATAAGTATTTATAGTAAACGTTAACACCCGGTTTATACACGACGAATATATCTAAATATTCCCACAATGGTCCCGACATATTTTTATATCCATTTTAACATCATAAAAGTTATAACATTCAGTTACCCAGTATTTTGGAAATTTATTTTATTTATAACGTACGCGTATGAATATAACGACGGTTTTCGTTAAAACTAAACATTAATCACCCGATCACTCAGTAAATGTACCCAACATATTTTTAATATGTTTTTAACATTATTATAACTTTATTTCATCCCGGTTAACTTCGTGAACGTTTATTGCTATTAAACCCGGTACCCGATTTTAACGAATAACGCGTAATAACACTTAACGCTACACTATATTTTCTAAGTGATCAAAACCGTTTTGGCTACTCCTTTTCACACCCAAAACCGGCCATGAGACACCCTTTTAACCATGTGCATTGATTTCCCATTTTAAACTAATAAACCTTTAAAACATAACACTAACCAAAAACCTAAATCATAATACACCTTTTTAGAAAGATCAAAATTTGCTCATCTCTTTCTTTCCTCCCTTCAAACCCACGATCCATAATAAACTCCATGATCCATCCATGGTTTTTTAAAAGCTAAAGCTACAAACTTGTTCCTTTTATCATTCTAATCAAGAATCAAGCAACAAAAACACAAGAACATCAAGCATAATCATCATCTAATCATCTCATTTTATCAAGTAAGTTATCAAATTTATTTTTACATTTAACATCTTATATTTACATGTATTTCATGAGTATCATGCTAAAAACCATGTACAACTAACTATACCACCATTTATTTTGTCTAAAATGGAACATACAAACCCTAACTTTTTATTTATGAATCCCCTTGCTATAATAACTTGGTTAGGAGTCCATGGCACCCTAAGAAGGTGTATGGTAGGATTAGATTAGTCATGTGGTGATTACAAGAGGTTTGGTGATGGTAGAAATTAGTTATAAACCTTGAAAACTTGATTTGGAACTTATTTTAGACATGCTGTCCCGTTTTGTAAAAATCTGGAAAATCAGTAAACACCAAGGAAACTTTGGCAAAATTTTTAGAAAATACTTTCAAAAACGAATCCGTAGGCGAAAGAACGGATTAAAAAGAGCTTATAACGAAGAAGTTATGATTTTTGCAAGATTGTTGACGAAAAGTATTTTCTGGAAATTTGTTTGCTGTTGGACGTTTTTCATGGTACAAAAAGAGACTTTAGACGTAACCCGGAGGAGCCGAGCTTTCCAAAATATATTACTACATACTAAGACGTAACCGTGGATATAAAGAACAAGTAAAACGGACAAGTAACGACAAAGATATACACGTTTGAATATCGGCAAAAACCACTTTATATTTGACAGCTTTTATATAAATTTGGCACAAAAACTACGAAGTACATTTTTGAGCTAGAAGTAATATTAAGTGCCGAGCTTTATAACTAATGTAGTATTAGTTATTACGAGTATGTTTTCATCATTTCAAGGATTACAACCCGAGTATTTCAACGCTAACATGGAAACTTACGTTATATATATAAGTATATATATATTATAACTAGCTATTTATATTTTCTAATAGCAATATTTTCCAAATTCTTGGAATATATATTTTTGATAACACAAGTGTTTTTTTTCAAAGAGTAGAGTGGTATAGGAAACATGTGCATGGACATTCATAACATCATTTCATGATCTAAAGTAGATCGTTCATCATTCATATTAGGTTGCGGCTAGTGTGCGCGCCTTGTTTTTCAGCTCAGTACATGTTCATGGTACCATCATATTGGGTTGCGGCAGCAAATTGTTCATTGGTGTTCATTTCATTTCATCACAGTTTCATCAGTTAAGGTGAGTTTTCATAGCCCCGTTTTCAATTCAACATTTTTGATTGTTTTCAAATCCCACGGGGGGAATACATTGCATCAACCATTTTAGTACGAGCCCAAGTATTCAAACATGTACATAGCTTAAGTTACCTTGCCATGTGACAAGTCCCCTGTAACATCATGAACCGTTAATTTACCGTTAAGCGAGAGTGAGTGGATAGATCTATCGAGGGTGACGCCTCCATCCGTGGTAGTGGATACCAACAGTAAGCGGATGCATGTCATGTCTTTTACATTTGAATGTTTCGGCAGAACATTCGGGAGGGGCATAGAATTTCATCAGTCATAGCTTCGGTGTCATGAGCTTAAGGCTATTGTACAATTTTCATGAGATTTTTATCTTGCACTTTTACTTGTGGTGGCCGTACATCAGTACATTTTACAAACCTATGGAATTCACCAACATTCGTGTTGACGTTTTAGCAATGTATTTCAGGTTATTAAGGTAGCTCATGAGATATGCATTTGGACCTTCATGGAGTCGCGGAGTCGACGCGTCTCATCATTATTTCATGCACTTATGTAAACATTTGATCTAGTACGACTTGTTTTTCATAAACATGCAACACATTTTGGGGACCTCATTTTGTAAACTCTGAATTATTTCAATGATCAAATGCAGTATTTTCCAAACGACACTTTAGGTCGTTCAATGTAACTGTAACTGTGGTGCTATGACAGACACCCCCAGGTATTCCATTCCGCTGCAAGTCAGGTAAATTGGGGGTGTGACAGATTGGCATCAGAGCTAAGGTTATAGCGAACTAGGATGTATCTTGGACCCTAGACTATAACCACATCAGCATAGCATCTCATCATTTCATCATAAGTGCATAATCATGATACATGTTGTTTCATACATACCCTGTGCGAGTTATTTATACTCATATCCGTATATGTATATCATTTTATTGACCTGGTTCACAAGTGACATGTCTTCAGATACTCACCCTGACATCCTTTTATCGGATTACGACATTGAAGATGCCTTGTCATCTTCCACTACCATTATACCACCAGTTGCATTTACACCACCATTAGTACTATTGATTTGCCATAGGAACAGGGTTTTCCTATCATTCAGCCCGTACATAGAATGCCTTTTGGTAGTGTATTCAGAATTAATCTTAATGGACTTATTAGGATGCTTATTGCAAGGAAGATAGTGTGCTTTCTTTCCATCACTAGTAGGGCACTTACTACTCAGGTACTATCACCACCATCAGTTACTTATTACACTATTGGCCTTCCCACAGTGTGTACTTTAGTTTTACCTTTTGGATGTCGCGAGGTAGCGCGAAAGAGGGTAGTATTCCATTCACTAGTACCATCATTGTCATTTCCTTTTCCATTCCCATTTGCTCAGACTTCAATCGTTTCGCAACATTTTAGCATTATCTCATCAGGAATTAGGTTGATTTCGTTTTTGACGAATTAGTAGACTATTACCATTCGACAAGATTCACCCACGTATCCAATACACCATTCAAGCTATTTTACTATCATATGGGGAAATTGTTTTACAGAAAAATTTCTGAAGTAAGCTATTTTATTTCCATCCTATAAATTGATTTTTCTGTCATTACACCAAGTATTTACTATTATTACGCGAAGCAATTTTCATGTTACTTGAAAGAAAACATCAGGACATCATTTTTAATAACAATGCGTTGAACACCATCTAAAACTTTTGAGAAAAGTTATGATATTTTGACAAAATCTAACATCGCATCATTAGTCCTCAATTGTACATAGCCTGATCACCTATGTAAAATTTAGGAAGGATTATGCCATGAAGGAAATAATTACCTTTTCAAAAGATTGTTGATAACAATCTTCATCCAAAAGTTTTGTAAACAAAGGAACTCTTTCATAAACATCCCTTTTGCCGAACTATCCCTGGATACTTACCCCACAAGTCACTCACTTAGCAATTAAGTTGGATTTTCCCATTGATTTTCCTAGAAGAGACTTTCCATATCAATTACATGCAGGATTCCTTTATACAATAAAAGCAATGAAAGGATTACAGAACTACTAAACAGAACTAGAAGTATATAGAGAGAGAATTTATAACTCAACAACAATCCTCAGATACTGCGAGACCATCCTAATCACCATCTCTGACTTAGTTGTCAAATTCTACTGTTTAAGGGTACTAGCTGGACTGAGCTACAGATTGAACTCAATATAAATGTCCGCAGGACAACACAATAGAAATAAACCAAGCTTCTAATTGAGACTGTAGAGCATTTCATTTAAACATGGCCTCATCCATACATAAACTTTCCTGCAGTAAGTTTTCACAAAGGACAATTGTTTGAATCAAGAATATCGACGTAGATTCCTCTAAGGCATTATGTCTTTAGAAATTTCAGATAACCTCACCTTCATACCAAGCAAGGGATCAAACCAGAACATATCTCCTCATCTACATGGGAAAACAGAATAGACATTCATCGACACAACATCAAATGATACCTTAGTCTTGTCTATTACAACGATAAACAATTTCAGGACTTAAGTTAGTCTAAATACCTATGTTTGTAGTTATGCCAGATAACCACCAATAGACATTATCCAACTTCAGGAACTAAGTGTTAGACATCTATGCATTTAAGCGAACATTTCCTATTCTACCATTTTATCCTTGTTAGTGTTTTCACTTTTAAATAAAGTTGATGCGTTTACATAAATCACATATCTTGTGGAAAAATGATTTCTGAAATTCCTATTTTGAACAAGTACGATCCTTTTTGGTCAATCTTTAGCAACACTATTGTACAATGAGAAATATACATAGACATCAAACTTTGGTAAGCAGTCTTAATCACAACATGTTTGAAAACAGTTCCTATTTCATAACTACTGGGTTTTGAATCATCAAGAAAATATTACCCAATAAATCATTTGCTCCATTTTCTAAATTCGTTATTCAGAAAAAGGATTTCAACTAAAACTCACAATCGCGAGACAAATATCCAGAACCAACTTCTCTACAACATCGCTTATGCATTTAGGATTTGTGACTGGACAATAGAGAATATTTGGAATATGTGATGAAGGAATTAGGAGGAACATCACAAATTGATCGCTAACTTCAGTAGTGGAGACCAAAACCCACTAGACAAAGAAGGACATATGTCTTATCATCAGTTGGAACAAAACACAAGGAATCAAATTCTTACCTATATGCTATCCCTTCAGATAACGCCAAGTTCGAAGGACCGAACGTTATGGAATTAGTCACAAAGGTTTATTGTACCCATTTCAGTATTTCCTGTTAAGGAAACCGATTCAACTTGGACTTCAGGTAATCATTTCAGGATTTCCTTCAGAAACCCATTTAGATGTGAACATCACCTATCACCCTCAGAACGATGGTCAAAGCGAGAGAACAATTCAAACATAGGAAGGTATGCTCAGAGCATGAGTGATTGACCCTGTAAATGGTTGGACTAATCACTCAACATAAATTAAATTCATCTACAACAATAGTTATCACACCAACAACGGGAAACTGGCAGAAGTTAGGTTGGTACATAACACACATCATTTGGATTGGATATCCTGAACAACAAACCATCCAGATTCAAGTGGGAGAACAAACTAAGTTAAAAGCTATGCCTTGGATTGGCATGATACAAATTGGATAACAAGAAAGGTTGAACCTTTAGCATATTGGACTATTTAAGATTCATTTTAGAATCGACCAACTAGCATACAAACTTGAGTTCTGGCAGAATTCAGCAGTATATATTACCAGTATCACATTTAAAACATTAAGAAGCGCAGACCATCTATTGATGGGCCAAACTTGGAAAAAGCTCAACTCATTTGTTCAGTAGGCATTCATGAGATAACCAGAAATTTTCTACAAAGTCAAGAATCAGTTACAAGTTCAATAAGTCGTAAACCATTAAAACTTCAAGTTCTGCAGAGTTATGCAGAAAGTTCTGCCTAGGAAAGGCATGTTATCGTTCAGAAAACTTGGAAAGTTACACCAATATACACTGGACCATTTATATTTTGACAGAGAAGGCATAGTGGCCGTCAGACTTGAACATTGTCAAAGAACAACAGGATTACACGAACATATTTCACATTTTCAGATCCCCAGAAATGACTTTCAGATGAGTCACTCATGATTCCATTGGAAGGGATCCATCCCAAATGACAATCTCAGACCTTGTAAGAGAACCAACAAAAATCATGGACCGTGTGGTCAAACAGTTGAAACAGAGTCGAATTCCTATCGTTAGAGTCGCTGGAATTCTCGAATATCATCACCTTTTCACATTTATGTTTTCAGAAACCAACATAAACTGAACTTCGGGACGAAGTTCCTTTTAGGGGGGAAGACTGTCACAACTCACCATTTCAGGTCATTTCAGGTCATTTCCCGAACTTTGGAAAAACACTATTCATCAAAACACTATTCATCAGTTTACTATTCATCATTTTTGGTGTCAGTTTGACATTCCGAGAAGCATTCAGAAATTTTACTATTCATGGAACACTATTCATTGCGGGAAAAGATTTCATCATTCACGTGCATTACACATTTCATCGTAAATTTAGTTTACGGGTATTCAAATTCGCGTAACCGTATTGGTTCAGATGCGAATTCATGCATTATCAGTAATGACATTTCATACGGACTGGAGATAGTTTGCATATCATCAGTAGGTCATTTACATGTTATACCACTCTTAGGATTTTCAAATTTCTATATTCAGTACATTTAACGTTTTTACGTATAAATATTTATAGTAAACGTTAACACCCGGTTTATACACGACGAATATATCTAAATATTCCCACAATGGTCCCGACATATTTTTATATCCATTTTAACATCATAAAAGTTATAACATTCAGTTACCCAGTATTTT
Organism: Artemisia argyi; assembly: GCA_030686995.1. Classification (NCBI taxonomy): domain Eukaryota; kingdom Viridiplantae; phylum Streptophyta; class Magnoliopsida; order Asterales; family Asteraceae; genus Artemisia; species Artemisia argyi. The sequence continues at coordinate 9,155,688 of CM060705.1, forward strand.
GGAAATTTATTTTATTTATAACGTACGCGTATGAATATAACGACGGTTTTCGTTAAAACTAAACATTAATCACCCGATCACTCAGTAAATGTACCCAACATATTTTTAATATGTTTTTAACATTATTATAACTTTATTTCATCCCGGTTAACTTCGTGAACGTTTATTGCTATTAAACCCGGTACCCGATTTTAACGAATAACGCGTAATAACACTTAACGCTACACTATATTTTCTAAGTGATCAAAACCGTTTTAGCTACTCCTTTTCACACCCAAAACCGGCCATGAGACACCCTTTTAACCATGTGCATTGATTTCCCATTTTAAACTAATAAACCTTTAAAACATAACACTAACCAAAAACCTAAATCATAATACACCTTTTTAGAAAGATCAAAATTTGCTCATCTCTTTCTTTCCTCCCTTCAAACCCACGATCCATAATAAACTCCATGATCCATCCATGGTTTTTCAAAAGCTAAAGCTACAAACTTGTTCCTTTTATCATTCTAATCAAGAATCAAGCAACAAAAACACAAGAACATCAAGCATAATCATCATCTAATCATCTCATTTTATCAAGTAAGTTATCAAATTTATTTTTACATGAAACATCTTATATTTACATGTATTTCATGAGTATCATGCTAAAAACCATGTACAACTAACTATACCACCATTTATTTTGTCTAAAATGGAACATACAAACCCTAACTTTTTATTTATGAATCCCCTTGCTATAATAACTTGGTTAGGAGTCCATGGCACCCTAAGAAGGTGTATGGTAGGATTAGATTAGTCATGTGGTGATTACAAGAGGTTTGGTGATGGTAGAAATTAGTTATAAACCTTGAAAACTTGATTTGGAACCTATTTTAGACATGCTGTCCCGTTTTGTAAAAATCTGGAAAATCAGTAAACACCAAGGAAACTTTGGCAAAATTTTTAGAAAATACTTTCAAAAACGAATCCGTAGGCGAAAGAACGGATTAAAAAGAGCTTATAACGAAGAAGTTATGATTTTTGCAAGATTGTTGACGAAAAGTATTTTCTGGAAATTTGTTTGCTGTTGGACGTTTTTCATGGTACAAAAAGAGACTTTAGACGTAACCCGGAGGAGCCGAGCTTTCCAAAATATATTACTACAAACTAAGACGTAACCGTGGATATAAAGAACAAGTAAAACGGACAAGTAACGACAAAGATATACACGTTTGAATATCGGCAAAAACCACTTTATATTTGACAGCTTTTATATAAATTTGGCACAAAAACTACGAAGTACATTTTTGAGCTAGAAGTAATATTAAGTGCCGAGCTTTATAACTAATGTAGTATTAGTTATTACGAGTATGTTTTCATCATTTCAAGGATTACAACCCGAGTATTTCAACGCTAACATGGAAACTTACGTTATATATATAAGTATATATATATTATAACTAGCTATTTATATTTTCTAATAGCAATATTTTCCAAATTCTTGGAATATATATTTTTGATAACACAAGTGTTTTTTTTCAAAGAGTAGAGTGGTATAGGAAACATGTGCATGGACATTCATAACATCATTTCATGATCTAAAGTAGATCGTTCATCATTCATATTAGGTTGCGGCTAGTGTGCGCGCCTTGTTTTTCAGCTCAGTACATGTTCATGGTACCATCATATTGGGTTGCGGCAGCAAATTGTTCATTGGTGTTCATTTCATTTCATCACAGTTTCATCAGTTAAGGTGAGTTTTCATAGCCCCGTTTTCAATTCAACATTTTTGATTGTTTTCAAATCCCACGGGGGGAATACATTGCATCAACCATTTTAGTACGAGCCCAAGTATTCAAACATGTACATAGCTTAAGTTACCTTGCCATGTGACAAGTCCCCTGTAACATCATGAACCGTTAATTTACCGTTAAGCGAGAGTGAGTGGATAGATCTATCGAGGGTGACGCCTCCATCCGTGGTAGTGGATACCAACAGTAAGCGGATGCATGTCATGTCTTTTACATTTGAATGTTTCGGCAGAACATTCGGGAGGGGCATAGAATTTCATCAGTCATAGCTTCGGTGTCATGAGCTTAAGGCTATTGTACAATTTTCATGAGATTTTTATCTTGCACTTTTACTTGTGGTGGCCGTACATCAGTACATTTTACAAACCTATGGAATTCACCAACATTCGTGTTGACGTTTTAGCAATGTATTTCAGGTTATTAAGGTAGCTCATGAGATATGCATTTGGACCTTCATGGAGTCGCGGAGTCGACGCGTCTCATCATTATTTCATGCACTTATGTAAACATTTGATCTAGTACGACTTGTTTTTCATAAACATGCAACACATTTTGGGGACCTCATTTTGTAAACTCTGAATTATTTCAATGATCAAATGCAGTATTTTCCAAACGACACTTTAGGTCGTTCAATGTAACTGTAACTGTGGTGCTATGACAGACAACCCCAGGTATTCCATTCCGCTGCAAGTCAGGTAAATTGGGGGTGTGACAGTATGACAGGAGAAAAGGAGCTCTTGTCAGATTTTAAAGCTTATTTTGGAGGAAAAGTTGCATTTGGGAATGATCCTGATGGAGGAAGAATAACTGGCAAAGGAACTATCAAAGCTGGAAACATTGATTTTGAGAATGTCAGATATGTGGAGGAGCTTAAATTCAATCTTTTGTCAGTCTCTCAGATTTGAAATAAGAAGTATCCTGTGTTATTCTTTGACACAGAATGTCTTATACTTTCTCCTGAATTTAAGTTAGAAGATAGAAAATTGGTGATGCTGAGAGCACCAAGAACTAATGATGTGTATAGCATAGATTTGAAGAACATCAATTCTGCTGAAAGTGCAACATGCTTGATTGCAAGAGCAATAATGGAGGAAGCACATCAATGGCACAGAAGATTGGGGCATGTAAATTTCAAGAACATCAACAAGCTGGTCAAAGGAAATTTAGTTAGAGGTTTACCTTCTAAAACATTCAAGAATGATCACTCATGTCTTGCTTGCAAAAAGGGTAAACAGCACAAGGCTTCCTGTAAGAAGATTGAAGAGAAAACCATTAGAGAGCCTTTGGAATTGCTGCACATTGATCTGTTTGGACCTGTTTCAGTTGTTAGTTTGAACAAGAAGAAGTACTGTTTGGTTGTAACAGATGACTGTAGCAGATTTAGTTGGGTCTTTTTCTTATGTTTCAAGGATGAAACTTTTGATGCCATTCATGATCTTATAATAGCATTTGAAAATCAGTTAAGACTCAAGGTTAGAGGCATTAGATGTGATAATGGGACTGAGTTCAAGAATCAGCTAATGGATGACTTTTGTGCCAAGAAAGGAATTAAAAGAGAATTCAGTATTGCCAGAACTCCTCAGCATAATGGAGTTTCAGAAAGAAAGAATAGAACTCTGATAGAAGCAGCAAGAACAATTTCTGAGACACAATCAGGGTGAATCACAAGGCTCAGAAATTGTGTCTATTTGCTTGCTTTCTGTCTTAAGAGGAACCTAGGAATATAAAACAAGCATTAGCCAAGGAGAGTTGGGTTGAAGCTATGCAAAAAGAACTCTTACAGTTTAAACTTCAAGAAGTATGGGTATTATGTGATTTACCTGATGATAAGAGACTGATTGGAACAAAATGGGTCTTCAGGGTAAAAAGAGATGAAAGAGGGAATGTTATTAAGAATAAAGTAAGGTTAGTGGCTCAAGGATATAGACAGGAAGAAGGAGTAGACTATGATGAAGTCTTTGCTCCTGTGGCAAGGATTGAAGCCATAAGGCTATTTTTGGCTTTTGCATCTTATATGGGATTTCCTGTATATCAAATGGATGTTAAAAGTGCTTTTCTATATGGCACTATCACAGAAGAAGTTTATGTCAAACAGCCTCTTGGTTTTGAAGATCCTGCACACCCTTACAAAGTCTACAAGGTGATCAAGGCTCTGTACGGCCTTCATCAAGCTCCAAGAGCATGGTATGAAAGACTCTCAAATTTCTTATTACAGCATGGTTATAGGAGAGGATCTATTGACAAGACTTTGTTCATCAAAAGAGAGAAGAAGGATATCATGCTTGTCCAAGTTTATGTGGATGATATTATTCTTGGTGCTACTAAGCAATCTATGGTGAAGGAATTTGAAGATCTTATGCAAAAAGAATTTTAGATGAGTTCAATGGGAGAATTAACATTCTTCTTGGGACTTCAAGTGCAACAATCAAGTAGTGGAATCTTTATTAGTCAAGATAAGTATGTTGCAGACATTCTTAAGAGATTTAATTTCACAACTGTCAAGCCAACATCTACACCTGTGGATACTAACAAACCTTTAGGAAAAGATGAAGAAGGAGAAGAAGTTGATGTCAAATTATATAGGTCTATGATTGGATGTCTCATGTATTTAACTGCATCTAGGCCTGACATTACTTTTGTTGTGTGTTTATGTGCAAGACATCAGGTTCATCCCAAGGTATCTGTAACACCCCCAATTCATGATGCAGCGGAATTCAACTTGGGTGTTACTCGACGGCACAACAGTCATAATAATAGAAAACGATCTCTAACCGAGTCGTAATAAAAAGAGTTGTCATTCATATTATTCAAATATATCAGAGTTTACATAGTAAGGTCCCAAAACGGTTCCATGTTTCAAAATACATCAATATAAAGTATTTGATGTTTTTATAGAATGACATAATAGTTTATAGCCTTCTTCCTTCGGTACGTGCCCTTCCGCTCCATTCTTGATTATCATGGACCTGAAATACATGCTTAAGAGGTCAACACAAAGGTTGAGTGAAGTTCATAGAGTTTGTTTAACGGTTGAACACAATATGTTGGTAGTAAGAGTTAATTAGACTCATACTCATGTTAGAAAACAAAACAGTTATTATTATATACTAAGCTCATGCAACCAAGACGTTAATGGGTACCAATATCAATCGGCGGTTTTGTTGCCCCGGTAAGTACTTTGCCGTCATACTTAATGTTCAAATATAGTGCATTCGTTTGAACTAATCTGCTCAAACAAATGGGATTCGTCAATCCCAATAGGCCTATTCACAATACTCGCGCTCACTAATTCTAGTGATTAAATGGTTCATAATAGGGGCCTAGGATTGGCAAGGTAGGTACTTAGTAATAATAAAACAATCAGGCAGCATACAGTTTCAAAGCATTGTGTTCGGTTTTAAAAGTAGCATGTATTCCCCCCAAGGGTTTGTAAAACATTGAAGTAATGTAAAGTGGGGCTATGAACTCACCTTAAGTAGGATAGCAAGTAATGAAGGTGATGATTGGATCGTGTAGGTTTCTACGAGCAACCTATAATAGAATGTTGCGACTTAGGATTTGAGTAAAGAATATAACGGAGTGCCTATATATATATCTTGCATTTAGTCCATGACGTGGTATGATGTATATTGTAAGTCCTTGAATGAAAAGATTTATGAACATGTATGTTTTGGTATATCGTTTACTACCGTTCGGGCCGACATAATTCAGAAGTCATGTTAGTAAGCGTTCGAGGAGCCAGGACACTTTAACTCGTAAATCCACAACTCATCTCGACGGCTTACATAATGAACTCCTCACATGAGGCTCCCTACTATTGTAGTAGTTGATAAAATATATAGATATAAGTTTTGATCCGAAAAGTTACATGTCCGATATTTGTATAAACTTAGGAAAGTTTATTTGTACATGAAGATTGTTATTAGGGGTAGTTTCATAAGTCTTGAATGACCATTTTCTCTTGGTAAAATCTCATGGTTCTCTTTTAAGTGAAGTAGATCCAAATTGCTTGTTCAAGTTATCGCCTAATTCATTGTTTCATGTTTACGCCTATGTAAGTTGGTATGGTCATTTCGTCATGGCCTAGCCATGACCTTTGGTCCTTGTTCCAAGGTCATGAGACACAACCTTGGCTCTAGCCATGGTGGTGGTCTTGATTATAGGTCATAAGACCTCTTGTTCCTTTTTGAATATAACCATAATCTAGTGTCTTATAAATATGTAAATAGCTGTTAAGAAACTGAGAAATTTCTCACTCAGAAGGCGTTTTCAAGGCTCGAGCCTCTTTGTTGCTGAACGAAAACGTGATTCCGGACAACTTTCGTGTTTTAACTTTTTCATGAATCGGACCAGAAAGGCCTCTTTTTGCGTGTTTTAGGTTCTGTCACAGAAGCTTTTTAGGCAGTTTTGCCGGAAATCTTTGGTAACTTCAAATCGCCATAACTTTTGACTCGTATACTCTTTTTAGGTGTTTCAAGTTGCTATGGTTTCCTTGTTAAGTCCTCTAATGTAATATGTAATAATCCAACATCATATTTTTACCATTTTGATCAGGTCTTACCAAGAAAGTCACTACTTTACTTGTTTTAGTAACTTGTTTTAACAATCCATTATAACAACATCTTTTACTCATTTTTATACATCATGGACATAAATACAACACATAATATAGCAAGAATAACATGTAAATGATATGAACATGATTAATAAACAAGAAGCATGTTAGGTTTAGGCTTACAACTTTTGGCTTTCTAATAAAGAAAGGAAGTAACAAGTAAAGAAATGGACTTTGATAGACTTGCTTCAACCCTTTTTCACTTCATGCAACCTTTCTACCCTTGGTATTCTTGAAAGATGGATGATGAAGATTGAGGTGAATTGAGTGGATTTAAACTCAAGAGAAATCACCAAGTATACTAGGGTTATGGAAGTGTTTTGGTAACTTATGATCAAACTTGGGTTTCTACTTGAACTAGCTCTTGAACCTTGCTTGAACTTTGAAGAAATAAAGCTATGGAGAGAGTGAATTGGGGTGTGGTGATGGACGGCAACACAAGGGGGAGAGGGGGCTTTTATAGTCTCATGAGGAGGTTACATTTCATGACTAGTCAAAGCTTCCTAAGTACACTTCAACACATGGAACTCATCCAAGACCACATGATACAAGATCAAGCCACACAAGGGTGTGACTCCCCCCCCCCCCCCCCCCTAATGGCGGTTCACAAGAGCTAGGGGGGTGAGTTGGCTTGGTCTTGATAATATCCTAAGATATTTGCTAGTTTTGACTCCGGGAAATGCCAACCTTAAATGATTAGGCCTCAAAACGTAAAACCGGGTGTCGTAAAATTATGAAACATTAAAGTATTGTTAGACATGTCCATATGTCCCATAATAAAATATAAAATGAGTAGTAGGTTCCATTTGGGTGGTAAAACCCTGCTAAAACTGGAAACACGGGTCTCAAACCCGTAATACGTAAAATGTACGAATATTGCGTAAAATTGAGAAAAGTAAAATGTTACTTTTCTAATATGATATAAATGATTTAAAATGACTTATAATGTCTAGACTAGGCTCAGTCTAGTGTCGGTTGGTATTAAATGTCTTTTAGACATCAAACCGTAAGCCTAAAAATCATGAAATGACTTATAACATCAAAGGATGATTTTTGGTCAATGGAGGAGGGAAAAATATGTTGACTTATTATAATAAGTTGAAAACTCAAATCGTCTTAGAAATGCGGTGCAGGTATAGGCTAGGGTTACGGCTGAGTAAAAACGCTTAAAACTGAAAATTCCAGTTTTTCATGGCCGAGGTTTATTCTGGTCATATTTTTCTCAGTCATGATTTATTCTCAAATAAATCATGAGTGTGTCAAACATTTTTCTGATACGGGAAAAATTAACGCGACCGAATTTCGTTGTGTGTAGAATTTCTGATTGCCGTTTTACCCTAAAACGTGTAATTCCTTAATAACTTTCACGAAAATGATCTGACGAATGTCAAACATTTAATTTGCCATGGAAATGATTTATCACTCGAGAATATGAAATAAAAATCAACTTTCGGGAAAATTTCGGAAAGAAATGAATAGTAAAAATGAATAGTAACATGAATAGTAAAAGTGAATAGTAAATTTTCCGAGAATAGTAATTAACCTGAAATTGCGAATTGTTACAGTCTCCACCCCATATGAGAGCTCCGTCCCGGAGATCAATTGGCGTTAGGAGTAGAAGTTTCGTTGGTAAAAAGATGTGGGTATTTCTTACGTATCTGGTCCTCTCGTTCCCATGTGTATTCAGGACCACGTCGTGAGTTCCAACGAACTTTGACAATTGGAATACGGCTTTGCTTGAGTTGTTTGACCTCTCGGTCCATGATTTCTACGGGTTCCTCAATAAATTGAAGATCGTCATTGAGTTGAATTTCATCGAGTGGAATCACGAGTAATTCATCCGACAAGCATTTCTTTAAGTTAGATACATAGAAAGTGGGATGTACACTACTGAGTTCTGCTGGAAGCTCAAGTCTGTACGCCACAGGGCCAACCCTGGCTAGGATTTTGAATGGTCCGATGTATCTTGGGTTTAGTTTTCCTCGTTTACCGAATCGTATCAAGCCTTTCCAAGGCGATACCTTTAGCATAACCCTATCTCCGACTTGAAATTCTAGGGGTCTGCGTCGTGTGTCGGCATAACTTTTCTGTCGATCTCTTGCGGCTTGTAATCGACTTCTGATTTGTACAATCTTATCTGTTGTTTCACGGATGAGTTCTGGTCCAGTGAGTTGAACTTCTCCCACTTCAGCCCAACAAGCAGGTGAACGACACTTTCGACCGTAAAGTGCTTCAAATGGAGCAGCTTTAATACTTGTATGATAGCTGTTGTTGTAGGAAAATTCGACTAATGGTAAATGAGTATCCCATCCTTTTCCAAAGTCTATTATACAAGCTCGAAGCATGTCTTCAAGTGTTTGGATGGTTCGTTCACTCTGACCATCGGTCTGAGGGTGGTAGGTTGTACTCATGTCTAGATTTGTTCCAAAGGCGTCTTGGAGTGACTGCCAGAAATTGGAAGTAAATCTACCATCTCTGTCGGATATGATGGATATTGGTGCACCATGTCTTGAGACTATTTCTTTGACGTACAGTCGGGTTAGTTGTTCCATCTTGTAAGTCTCTTTGATTGGTATAAAGTGTGCGGATTTTGTGAGACGATCAACTATGACCCAGATGGAGTCATAACCGCTTGATGTCTTTGGGAGCTTGGTAATGAAGTCCATAGTAATTCTTTCCCATTTCCAAGTAGGAATCTCTGGTTGTTGCAATGTGTAACAATTCGCAATTTCAGGTTAATTACCATTCCCGGAAAATTTCACTATTCACTTTTACTATTCATTTTTCCCAAAACTTTCCCGAAAGTTGATTTTTATTTGATATTCTCAAGTGATAAATCATTTCCATGGAAAATTAAATGTTTGACATTCGTCAGATCATTTTCGTGAAAGTTATTAAGGAATTACACGTTTTAGGGTAAAACGTCATTCAGAAATTCTACGTACAACGAAACTCGACCGCGTTAAGTGACCCCGCATCAGAAAAATGTTTGACACACTCATGATTTATTTGAGAATTAATCGTGACTGAGAAAAACATGACCAAAGACTTCCCAGCAGGTCACCCATGTCGGTACTACTCTCACATAAGCACGCTTAACCGAATGGGCGATTAACCGTTAGACCACGAAACGAGTTTCTAAGACGTTTTGAGTTTTCAAACTTATTAGAAAAAGTCAACATATTTTTCCCTCCTCCATTGACCAAAAATCATCCCTTGATGTTATAAGTCATTTCGTGATTTTTAGGCTTACGGTTTGATGTCTAAAAGACATTTAATACCAACCGACACTAGACTGAGCCCAGTCTAGACATTATAAGTCATTTTAAATCATTTTTATCACATTAGAAAAGTAACATTTTACTTTTCTCAATTTTACGCAATATTCGTACGTTTTACGTATTACGCGTTTTAGACCCGTGTTTCCAGCTTTTAGCAGGGTTTTAGCACCCGATAGATCCTACCACTCATTTTATATTTTATTATGGACTATATGGACATATTTAACAATACTTTCAAGTTCCATAATTTTACGACACCCGGTTTTACGTTTTGAGGCTTAATCATTTACGATTGGCATTTCCCGGAGTCAAAACTAACCAAGTATCTTGGATAATACCAAGAAAAGTCCACACTTGCTCCCCAAGCTTGACCAAACCGCCCTAGGAGGGGGGAGTCACCCCCATGTGGCTTCATCTCATGAATCTACCCCTAAATCATCATTTTATTACAACTTGGTCACCAAGTTTTAGTAATTTCCTAGCACTTTCCTAACCTCCTCATTTTTGACTATAAATAGCCCCTCTCCCTCCCATTTGTGCCGTGCATCCCCAACCTCCAAAACCTTTCCATCCTTTGCTCATTTCCTTCTAGTTTCATGCAAGATTCAAGTGCTAGTTCAAGGTAGAAACCCTAGATAGGTTATCATTCATCAAACACTTCCATAACCTCATATACTTGGTGATTTATCTTGAGTTTGAATCCACTCAAGTCACCTAAACCTTCATCATCCATCTTTCAAGAATACCAAGGGTAGAAAGATTGCATGAAGTGAAAAAGGGTTGAAGCAAGTCTATCAAAGTCCTATCCTTACATGTTAACATCCTTTCATCTTTGAAAGCCAAAAGTTGTAAGCCAAACCCTAACATGATTCTTGTTAAATAATCATATTCATGTTATTTACATATTATTTGTGCTATATTATGTCTTGTATTCATGTCCATGATGTATAAAAGTGAGTAAAACAAGTTATTGTACATGATTGATAAGACAAGTTACTATAACAAGCAAACTAGTGACTTTCTTGGTAAGACCTGATCAAAATGGTAAAAATATGATATTTGATCATTACATATTACAGTAGAGGACTTAACAAGGAAACCGTAGCAACTTGAACCACCCAAAACGAGTATACGAGTCAAAAGCTCGAGCCCTAAAAACGCTTTCCGAGTGATAAATTTCTTCAAATTCTAAACAGCCCATTTTTAGCCAAAGTCATTACATATAAGTTATGGTTTATGAAGACCAAAGGGGTCTTATGACCTAGAATCAAGACCACAACCATGGCTAGAGCCAAGGTTGAGTCTCATGACCTTGGAACAAGGACCAAAGGTCATGGCTAGGCCATGACGAAATGACCATACCAACTTACAAAGGCGTAAACATGAAACAATGAATTAGTCGATAACATGAACAAGCAATTTGGATCTACTTCACTTAAAAGGAAACCATGAGATATTACCAAGAGAAAATGGTCATTCAAGACTTATGAAACTACCCCTAATAACAATCTTCATGTACAAATAAACTTTCCTAAGTTTATTCAAGTATCGGACATGTAACTTTTCGGATCAAAACTTATATCTATATATTTCATCAACTACTACAATAGTAGGGAGCCTCATGTGAGGAGTTCATTATGTAAGCCGTCGAGTTGAGTTGTGGATTTACGAGTTAAAGTGTCCTGGCTCCTCGAACGCTTACTAACATGACTTCTGAATTATGTCGGCCCGAACGGTAGTAAACGATATACAAAACATACATGTTTCATGAATCATTACTTTCAAAGACTTACAATATACATCATACCACATCATGGACTAAATGCAAGATATATATATAGGCACTACTTCATATTCTTTACTCCGATCCTAAGTCGCGACATTCTATTATAGGTTGCTCGTAGAAACCTTCACGATTCGACCGTTACATTCATTACTTGCTATCTTACTTAAGGTGAGTTCGTAGCCCCACTTTCTATTGTTTAACTATTTTACAAACCCATGGGGGGAATACATGCTATTATTTTTCTACTCGAACACGATGCTTTCTAATGTATGCTTCACGACGATGTTTTATTATCACTAAGTACCATCCTTGCCAAACCAAGATCCCTTATTATGAACCATTTAATCACTAGAAATAGTGAGCGCGAATATTAATAATAGGCCTATTGGGATTGACGAATCCCATTTGTATTGACTAAGTGCAAACAAATGCATTAATATTTGAGACATTAGGTATGACGGCAAAGTACCTACCGGGATAAATCTGCCGATCGATATTGGTACACGTTAACGTTATGGTGTCATAAGCTTAGTGTATAATACATGTTCCGGGCGTATAATAACGTAGCCTACCTGTTTTGTTTTCCAAACATTGGTGTGAGCCTATAACTCACACTACCAACATATTGTGTTCAATCGATTTAACAAACTCTATGAATATCACTCAACCTTTGTGTTGACCTCTCAAGCATGTATTTCAGGTTCATGACGATCAAGGATGGCACGGAAGGACACGGATACTCAAGAGGGCTATAAATTTTATTATCATTCAAAACTCATTTATTATACATTGTAAACATGGAACCAATTGGGACCTCATTTTGTAATCTCTGATATTTATATAATTTGAATGATAAACCTTTTCAAAACGACTCAATTGGAGTTCGTTTTCTATCATTGTGACTATTGTGCCGTCGAGTAACACCCAGTTCGAATTCCGCTGCATCCATGAATTGGGGGTGTTACAGATTGGTACCAGAGCCATGGTTATAGAGAAACGGGTCTAATTGAGACCTAAACTATAACCACACTACAAGAAAAAACATTTTATAGCCTTCCGATCTTCGTGTCTTCCATCCTCCAGACGATTATGGACTTATTAAGCATTTTATGCTACATGAACATAAGTATATTCATATATACACACTAGGCATTTTCCACTACACGAACAAATACTAGTATATTTATATATACATTCGAGTTATTTTCAATCATTTTATCTAAACATATCTACACATGCCTATTCTATGGCATTTCGACACAACCACATTCTCCCAACCATGTTCCTACTCCAACATTTTATATCCAAGATATTGTAACGAATTACGATGGTCTTTTCTATTTCCCGAACATTGTATGACACAATGGTCTTAATCATTTCTCAAATGTTTTGAGTCACACAATGGTCTAATCTACTTCCGAGACATTGTGATTTGTGCAATGGTCTCTCGAATTATTCCACCACCTCATCAATATCATTTCAAATGATATCAAAAACCCATCACAATCTATCGATTTCCAAACAAGAAATATGAGATTTCTAAAGGACAAACTAATCCATCATCGACAAAAGTTGAACTTTCTCTACATCCATCAAAGTTTTCTTCTGAAACCTTCGTTGTTAAAAGTTTGTAATTCTAGCCCAGTATAGACTGTTTTAGAATTACTTCAACTTCCTTTCCACACATATCTACCCGTACTATCTTCTATGCAATGGAATGTGAAAACATACGTTACAAGTCTCTTATGGCGGGACTTGCAACTGAATGGTTTGACATCGCCTTTGTTTAGTGGACAGTTTCCCGAAAGCAACGGACGTATCACAAGTATACCTAATTTAGGTATTTGAAAATTTTATCGAACCTTGGCTAAATATAGACTAGTCACCTATATTTAACCTAGGGACAGTGGAATATAGTCTGACTAACTATATTCGACTTAAAATTTTCAAATACTGAGAGTAGTTGTATTAGGGTTATGTTTAGGTTGATTTTCTACTTGAACTCGATAAACCACCCGAATTCTTTAAAACGATCTAGAGACACGATAGTGTTTTACCACTCAGCGAAATCTTAACACCTTATTTGTACTACCTAAATTCATTCTTGAAAGTTTTCATTTATGAGATAATCCGAACTACTATCTTGGGATAGTTATCAATTCTTCTCTTCATCCTGTAGAAGTACTATCCTGTTTAGGTCCTAAGGATACCATTCCATCATAAACCTTTAAAATCTCTTAAGATTTTTAAAGCAAACTCAACATCTATACCTAAGAGTATTAATGTTAAGCATACACTACACACTTTTGTTCATCAACATATCACATCATTATCTTCACAACCGTTACAAACACAAGCTCAATAACAGATGTTGATGCACTTTTAAAGCTCAAATCATCCTTAGCTACACCACAAGTACCCTAAACAGCTTTACAAGTTTGAATATTCATCTTGTACTTTTGCAACACCAGTATCATCTCGTAATACCCTACCTTGTAACTCACCGACTAAGTATGAATGTTGTGTAGGATGATTTGTAATTATTTGAATGGATTGGGATGCCTTTTCATTTAAATAAAGACATTGTAAATCACTAAACCATAAGTTTATATTTCCTTATCTACATTGTTTGGGATGCCTCTCTATGTAAATAAAGAATTATAAACAAGTGGGCTTATTTGTATCCGAAATAACATAAGTATGAAGTCAATAAACACTAGGTACAACAACCGATTACCTACTAGGCTATGATTGCAACTACGATCTCAATTCCTATTAATATTCGACTGCTATATCAATTTCCTTTGATATTCGACTATTACCATACCTTTCCTACATAAAAGTAAACCTCGTCCTACACCATACACTGAAACGACAAATCAAACTACACCACTGGTAATCCCAGACTATAGTCCTCATAAGTAACCACACATTTTTATCGACACCACTCCAACATATGACACACAAAGAACTTCGGGACGAAGTTCCCCGTAAGGGGTAGAGACTGTAACAATTCGCAATTTCAGGTTAATTACCATTCCCGGAAAATTTCACTATTCACTTTTACTATTCATTTTTCCCGAAACTTTCCCGAAAGTTGATTTTTATTTGATATTCTCAAGTGATAAATCATTTTCATGGCAAATTAAATGTTTGACATTCGTCAGATCATTTTCGTGAAAGTTATTAAGGAATTACATGTTTTAGGGTAAAACGTCATTCAGAAATTCTACGTACAACGAAACTCGACCGCGTTAAGTGACCCCGCATCAGAAAAATGTTTGACACACTCATGATTTATTTGAGAATTAATCGTGACTGAGAAAAACATGACCAAAGACTTCCCAGCAGGTCACCCATGTCGGTACTACTCTCACATAAGCACGCTTAACCGAATGGGCGATTAACCGTTAGACCACGAAACGAGTTTCTAAGACGTTTTGAGTTTTCAAACTTATTAGAAAAAGTCAACATATTTTTCCCTCCTCCATTGACCAAAAATCATCCCTTGATGTTATAAGTCATTTCGTGATTTTTAGGCTTACGGTTTGATGTGTAAAAGACATTTAATACCAACCGACACTAGACTGAGCCCAGTCTAGACATTATAAGTCATTTTAAATCATTTTTATCACATTAGAAAAGTAACATTTTACTTTTCTCAATTTTACGCAATATTCGTACGTTTTACGTATTACGCGTTTTAGACCCGTGTTTCCAGCTTTTAGCAGGGTTTTAGCACCCGATAGATCCTACCACTCATTTTATATTTTATTATGGACTATATGGACATATTTAACAATACTTTCAAGTTCCATAATTTTACGACACCCGGTTTTACGTTTTGAGGCTTAATCATTTACGATTGGCATTTCCCGGAGTCAAAACTAACCAAGTATCTTGGATAATACCAAGAAAAGTCCACACTTGCTCCCCAAGCTTGACCAAACCGCCCTAGGAGGGGGGAGTCACCCCCATGTGGCTTCATCTCATGAATCTACCCCTAAATCATCATTTTATTACAACTTGGTCACCAAGTTTTAGTAATTTCCTAGCACTTTCCTAACCTCCTCATTTTTGACTATAAATAGCCCCTCTCCCTCCCATTTGTGCCGTGCATCCCCAACCTCCAAAACCTTTCCATCCTTTGCTCATTTCCTTCTAGTTTCATGCAAGATTCAAGTGCTAGTTCAAGGTAGAAACCCTAGATAGGTTATCATTCATCAAACACTTCCATAACCTCATATACTTGGTGATTTATCTTGAGTTTGAATCCACTCAAGTCACCTAAACCTTCATCATCCATCTTTCAAGAATACCAAGGGTAGAAAGATTGCATGAAGTGAAAAAGGGTTGAAGCAAGTCTATCAAAGTCCTATCCTTACATGTTAACATCCTTTCATCTTTGAAAGCCAAAAGTTGTAAGCCAAACCCTAACATGATTCTTGTTAAATAATCATATTCATGTTATTTACATATTATTTGTGCTATATTATGTCTTGTATTCATGTCCATGATGTATAAAAGTGAGTAAAACAAGTTATTGTACATGATTGATAAGACAAGTTACTATAACAAGCAAACTAGTGACTTTCTTGGTAAGACCTGATCAAAATGGTAAAAATATGATATTTGATCATTACATATTACAGTAGAGGACTTAACAAGGAAACCGTAGCAACTTGAACCACCCAAAACGAGTATACGAGTCAAAAGTTACGCCCATTTGAAGTTACCAAAGATTTCCGGCAAACTGCCAAATACCATTCTGATCAAATTTGGGTTTTGAAAGTCACACTTCTGCTCCGATTCATCAAAAAGTTAAAACACGAAAGTTGTCCGGAACGACGTTTTCGTTTAGGGACAAAGAAGCTCGAGCCCTAAAAACGCTTTCCGAGTGATAAATTTCTTCAAATTCTAAACAGCCCATTTTTAGCCAAAGTCATTACATATAAGTTATGGTTTATGAAGACCAAAGGGGTCTTATGACCTAGAATCAAAACCACAACCATGGCTAGAGCCAAGGTTGAGTCTCATGACCTTGGAACAAGGACCAAAGGTCATGGCTAGGCCATGACGAAATGACCATACCAACTTACAAAGGCGTAAACATGAAACAATGAATTAGGCGATAACATGAACAAGCAATTTGGATCTACTTCACTTAAAAGGAAACCATGAGATATTACCAAGAGAAAATGGTCATTCAAGACTTATGAAACTACCCCTAATAACAATCTTCATGTACAAATAAACTTTCCTAAGTTTATTCAAGTATCGGACATGTAACTTTTCGGATCAAAACTTATATCTATATATTTCATCAACTACTACAATAGTAGGGAGCCTCATGTGAGGAGTTCATTATGTAAGCCGTCGAGTTGAGTTGTGGATTTACGAGTTAAAGTGTCCTGGCTCCTCGAACGCTTACTAACATGACTTCTGAATTATGTCGGCCCGAACGGTAGTAAACGATATACAAAACATACATGTTTCATGAATCATTACTTTCAAAGACTTACAATATACATCATACCACATCATGGACTAAATGCAAGATATATATATAGACACTACTTCATATTCTTTACTCCGATCCTAAGTCGTGACATTCTATTATAGGTTGCTCGTAGAAACCTTCACGATTCGACCGTTACATTCATTACTTGCTATCTTACTTAAGGTGAGTTCGTAGCCCCACTTTCTATTGTTTAACTATTTTACAAACCCATGGGGGGAATACATGCTATTATTTTTCTACTCGAACACGATGCTTTCTAATGTATGCTTCACGACGATGTTTTATTATCACTAAGTACCATCCTTGCCAAACCAAGATCCCTTATTATGAACCATTTAATCACTAGAAATAGTGAGCGCGAATATTAATAATAGGCCTATTGGGATTGACGAATCCCATTTGTATTGACTAAGTGCAAACAAATGCATTAATATTTGAGACATTAGGTATGACGGCAAAGTACCTACCGGGATAAATCTGCCGATCGATATTGGTACACGTTAACGTTATGGTGTCATAAGCTTAGTGTATAATACATGTTCCGGGCGTATAATAACGTAGCCTACCTGTTTTGTTTTCCAAACATTGGTGTGAGCCTATAACTCACACTACCAACATATTGTGTTCAATCGATTTAACAAACTCTATGAATATCACTCAACCTTTGTGTTGACCTCTCAAGCATGTATTTCAGGTTCATGACGATCAAGGATGGCACGGAAGGACACGGATACTCAAGAGGGCTATAAATTTTATTATCATTCAAAACTCATTTATTATACATTGTAAACATGGAACCAATTGGGACCTCATTTTGTAATCTCTGATATTTATATAATTTGAATGATAAACCTTTTCAAAACGACTCAATTGGAGTTCGTTTTCTATCATTGTGACTATTGTGCCGTCGAGTAACACCCAGTTCGAATTCCGCTGCATCCATGAATTGGGGGTGTTACACAATGGACCGGATGGTTTTTGATGTTTGGATTTTACTGTGGAGTAGGTAAGACACTTGCTAACATATGTTGCAATGTCGGCTTTCATGTTCGGCCACCAATAGAGTATTTTAAGATCATGATACATCTTATCAGATCCTGGATGTATGGAGTATTTAGACTTGTGTGATTCATGCATGGTCAAGTCTCGTAGGCCACCATAAAGTGGTAACCAACTTCGACCTTGGAAGCATAGAGTTCCATCTGAACAGGTTTCGAATTTCTTCTGTATCATGCCATCCAACTTTTCCTTTTGGATGTCTTCTTGTTTCACTGCCTCAGCTTGAGCGTCAAGGATTTGAGTAGGAAAGTTTGAATTTATGGTTAAAACTAAGGCTCGGACTCGTAGTGGTTTAACCCGTTCCTTTCGGCTCAGGGCGTCGGCTACTACGTTTGCCTTTCCTGGGTGATAACGAATGTCGCAGTCATAATCACTCAGTAATTCCAACCAATGACGTTGTCTCATGTTTAGTTCTTTTTGGTTCAAAATGTGTTGTAGACTTTTATGATCGGTGTACACCGTACATCTAGTACCGTAGAGATAGTGCCTCCAGATTTTTAGTGCAAAGACCACAGCTCCTAACTCTAAGTCATGAGTGGTGTAATTTTCTTCATGAACTTTGAGTTGTCTTGAAGCATATGCCATGACTTTATCACGTTGCATCAACACGGCACCTAAACCTTGGTGCGATGCATCACAATAGACTACAAAATCTTCGATGCATCACAATAGCATCACCTTGGTGCTAGGATAGGAGCACTACAAAGTTTCTGTTTGAGGGTTTGGAAAGCTTTTTCTTCGTTTTCATCCCACACATATTTCTTGTCTTTCTGAGTTAGCTTAGTTAAAGACTTTGCTATTGAGGAAAATCCTTCAATAAACCTTCGGTAATACCCGGCTAAACCCAGAAATTGACGAATTTCCGTAGGTGTGGTAGGTGTTGGCCAATTTTTGATAGCTTCAATTTTAGCGGGATCGACATGTAAACCGGTCTTGTCAATCACATGCCCAAGGAATTGTACTGATTGAATCCAAAATTCACATTTGGAAAACTTTGCATACAATTTCTCTTCCTTGAGTAGTCCTAAAATTGTTCTCAGGTGTTCTTTGTATTCCTCTTCGTTTTTGGAATATATGAGAATGTCGTCTATGAATACGATCACGAATTTGTCCAAATATGGTTTACACACCCGATTCATGAGATCCATGAATACTGCCAGTGCATTTGTTAACCCAAATGGCATCACTTGGAATTCATAGTGACCATATCGTGTCCTAAAGGCTGTTTTTGGAATGTCTTCATCACGAACTCTAACTTGGTGGTAACCTGATCGTAGGTCAATTTTTGAGTAATAGGTTGAACCTTGTAATTGATCGAATAAGTCATCAATTCTTGGTAGTGGGTATCGGTTCTTTATGGTTAATTTGTTTAGCTCACGATAGTCAATACACATTCGTAATGACCCGTCTTTCTTTTTCACGAACAAAACTGGAGCTCCCCAAGGTGAGGAACTGGGTCGAATAAATCCCTTGTCCGAAAGTTCTTGTAATTGATTTGATAGCTCTTGCATCTCTGAAGGTGCTAGCCGGTATGGTGCGCGGGCAACTGGCGCCGCTCCTGGTATTAAATCAATTCTGAACTCTATTTGACGATTTGGTGGTAGTCCAGGTAAATCTTCCGGAAAGACTTCAGGAAACTCACGGGCAATAGGAACATCATCAAGACGTTTTTCATCGGATTTCTTTTCGGTTACGTGGGCTAAGAAAGCATAACATCCTTTCTCAATGTACTTCATGGTTTTGATACATGAGATGATGTTTATTCGAGTTCCACTTTGATCACCACGAATTATCAAAGTTTCATTGTCACATGGAACGTGCACAACTCTTTCACCACAAATAATGTTAGCTTGATGTTTAGACAACCAATCCATGCCAATAACAACATCAAAACTTCCGAGTTCTATTGGCATAAGATTGATGTTAAAGGGGTGGTCTAAGAGATTAAGGGTACAGTTTGGGATTACGGTATTGGTATTTACTAAGTCACCGGTAGCTAGCTCAATACTATAACTAGTGGTTAAAGTAATTGATGGAATATCAAGTAAAGGCGCAATTCTAGTAGATATAAAGCTCATATCAGCACCAGAATCGAATAAGACTTTAACAGGAATATTATTGAGTAAGAACGTACCGGTAACCACGTTCGGGTCTTGGTGTGGTTCTCCAATTCCCATGACATAGGCTCTACCACGAGCACCTCCGCCTTGGGGTCCTTGGTTTCGAGGACAATTGTTTTTGAAGTGTCCCCTTTCACCACACCCAAAACATGTAACTATGGGCTGAGTGTTCGCCCCAGTAGCTACACCCTTGCATCTACAATCCTTGGCAAGATGTCCGGGCTTTTGGCACTTGTTGCATTTGGCCGGGCAAGGACCTTCATGATGGTAGTTGCACTTGGTACATTGTGGTAGATTACCAACGTACTTACCACCAGCTGGTGCAGCAACATAAGCCGTCGCGGCTTCTTGTCTCTTGTTCTGTTGATTGTGATGGTTGTTGTTTCGGGTTTGGTTGTTGTTGTTGTTGTTGTTGTTACTCCCATGGTTACCATCCCATGGTCGCTTGTTGTTGTTGTTCTTGTTGTTGTTGTTGTTGTTGTTGTTACGGTAGTTGGAGTTGTTGGGATTATTGGTATTGCTGGCGTTGTTGGTGTTGTTTTGCTTGCGGGTTTCTGTCATTCGTACCACTTGGTCCATGAGGCTGCGGGACATACGCATAGCTTCATCAAGTTCCTTGGGATTTTCCGAAGTCACATTCCCTTGTATGCTTGATGGAAGTCCCCAGATATACCTTTCCAACAATTTTTCCTTTGTGGAAACCATTGTTGGACAAAGTATCCTCAATTCCTGGAATCGACGGTTATAGGTTATGATATCATTTCCCCTAACCGCGTGATCCCAGAATTCAACCTCCAACTTTTGCATTTCGCTGCGAGGACAGTATTCCTTGATCATCATTTGTTTCAAATTGGCCCAAGTAATCTTATAGGCATTCTCAATGCCCATGGGTTGAGCAATTGAGTTCCACCAGGACAATGCCTCATTCAACAGAGTACTTGTGGCATACTGAACTTTGTCACCCTCAGTACATTTACTAACCAAGAACACCGACTCCGCCTTTTCAAACCAACGGGTCAAACCCACAGCACCTTCAGTACCCTTGAATTTGATGGGTTCACATTTCAGGTAGGAAATGAACGAGCAACCCTTTGGTACTGTAGTAACATTGGTCACCGGAGGGGTAGTTGAGTTCGGTCCTCCAAGGTTAAGACTGGCAATTCTGGCAGCCTCCACAGCTATAGCAGCTTCCGCAGCAGTGGCCGCTTTCGGCGGCTGCTGCAGCATCAGCAGCACCAGCAGCTGTGGCGGCTTCGGCAGCTGCTGCAGCTACGGCTGCTCGTTCCGTGACAAGTGCTGCATTGACACTGTCCTTTACCAGTTTGCGGATGGCAGCTTGCGTCATCGTTGGTGGTGTCTTTTTCTTTGGTGCCATGATTCTATTGTTCAAAAGATACGTTGTAATTAGAGAGTTGTGAGATGAGCACAATTTTTGATAAGAATGATAGGATAATAATGTTTGAAACTTAAAAACATAACACATGATAGTATATAAAACAAGAGTTTTATTCATATAACGGTGATTACAAAATCGAACTTATTACAAGTTCATTCAAAACTTACTAACTGATACTTTCAGTTAGTAATTACAACGTTGTACTAAAGATAACTAGTACTATAACACTAGTCTAACGTCGGTTGGGAGTTTGTTGTAGTCCGGTTGGATTATTATTTCCGCGTGTTGCTAACACGTCTACACTTTCATTTGGACGGTATTCTTTGACATCCTTTTGGTATAGCCTTTGTTGTATGGAACTCATTTGAGTTTGCATTCCACACAAATCATTCTTAAGTTGATACCTATCAAAGTTTGCAACATCTAACCGGATTTCTGCGGTATTTAGGCGGTGTAGTAGTTTATGAATTTGCACCGCATCTTGTTCTTGGGCCCTCTCAACCAATGTGAGTCTATCCTTGACGTTATCCAAGCCATTCAAAGGATTTAAGACTACTTCCCCAACATGAGTCGAGTCACTCTTTACGTAGCTCATGTCAAGCTTAAACCAATATAGGTCGTCTCGAGCATTCATGGCATCCATTCTGGCAGAATTTACCTTGGATATATAGTCGTGCATTTGACTTGCCATACTTTGAACTTTGAGTTGGGTTAGGTTGAGAGCTTGTTTCAAAGAGTAGATTTCGTATTGAGCTGAGTTCACGAACATATGTGTAGATGTAGATGTTCCGCCGGTTTGGTAAGTAGATTTCGGAACTTGAGCTGGAGTGGTACGGTTAGATTCGGATGAAATTGGTGAAACCGGAGGTGGAGATGTTAATGGTGATAAATGTGGCACCACTATTTGTTCCTCCGCTTCCTCATCGATGCCTTCGATGTCAACATCCATTTCAGGATCCTCTTCGTACTCATCGATGTTTATGTCCATATCCATTTCAGGATCTTCGTCCGAATCTATTTCATTGTCAAGATCCTCATAAGGTTCTTCCTCATCGTCGTAGTCAATTGCTTCAAAGTAAGGATCACCGGGTCCGGGAAGAATTGGTAAATATTCAGGCATAGCAGGAAGATGATCGGCAGATGGAGGTGCGGACATGATGTCTACAATTAGTATTTCGATGTCAAAATAAATCAAATGCTTATGGAAAATGCTCAAACTAAGGAAATGTGCATATGACAATATACAAATATGTTCATGTAGCATAACATGTGTAATAAGTCCATAATCTTCTGGAGGATGGAAGGCACGAAGAGCGGAAGGCTATAAAAATGTTTTTGCTTGTTATTGTAGTTATAGTTTAGGTCTCACTTAGACCCGTTTCTCTATAACCATGGCTCTGGTACCAATCTGTAACACCCCCAATTCATGATGCAGCGGAATTCAACTTGGGTGTTACTCGACGGCACAACAGTCATAATAATAGAAAACGATCTCTAACCGAGTCGTAATAAAAAGAGTTGTCATTCATATTATTCAAATATATCAGAGTTTACATAGTAAGGTCCCAAAACGGTTCCATGTTTCAAAATACATCAATATAAAGTCTTTGATGTTTTTATAGAATAACATAATAGTTTATAGCCTTCTTCCTTCGGTACGTGCCCTTCCGCTCCATTCTTGATTATCATGGACCTGAAATACATGCTTAAGAGGTCAACACAAAGGTTGAGTGAAGTTCATAGAGTTTGTTTAACGGTTGAACACAATATGTTGGTAGTAAGAGTTAATTAGACTCATACTCATGTTAGAAAACAAAACAGTTATTATTATATACTAAGCTCATGCAACCAAGACGTTAACGGGTACCAATATCAATCGGCGGTTTTGTTGCCCCGATAAGTACTTTGCCGTCATACTAAATGTTCAAATATAGTGCATTCGTTTGAACTAATCTGCTCAAACAAATGGGATTCGTCAATCCCAATAGGCCTATTCACAATACTCGCGCTCACTAATTCTAGTGATTAAATGGTTCATGATAGGGGCCTAGGATTGGCAAGGTAGTTACTTAGTAATAATAAAACAATCAGGCAGCATACAATTTCAAAGCATTGAGTTCGGTTTTAAAAGTAGCATGTATTCCCCCCAAGGGTTTGTAAAACATTGAAGTAATGTAAAGTGGGGCTATGAACTCACCTTAAGTAGGATAGCAAGTAATGAAGGTGATGATTGGATCGTGTAGGTTTCTACGAGCAACCTATAATAGAATGTTGCGACTTAGGATTTGAGTAAAGAATATAACGGAGTGCCTATATATATATATCTTGCATTTAGTCCATGATGTGGTATGATGTATATTGTAAGTCCTTGAATGAAAAGATTTATGAACATGTATGTTTTGGTATATCGTTTACTACCGTTCGGGCCGACATAATTCAGAAGTCATGTTAGTAAGCGTTCGAGGAGCCAGGACACTTTAACTCGTAAATCCACAACTCATCTCGACGGCTTACATAATGAACTCCTCACATGAGGCTCCCTACTATTGTAGTAGTTGATAAAATATATAGATATAAGTTTTGATCCGAAAAGTTACATGTCCGATATTTGTATAAACTTAGGAAAGTTTATTTGTACATGAAGATTGTTATTAGGGGTAGTTTCATAAGTCTTGAATGACCATTTTCTCTTGGTAAAATCTCATGGTTCTCTTTTAAGTTAAGTAGATCCAAATTGCTTGTTCAAGTTATCGCCTAATTCGTTGTTTCATGTTTACGCCTATGTAAGTTGGTATGGTCATTTCGTCATGGCCTAGCCATGACCTTTGGTCCTTGTTCCAAGGTCATGAGACACAACCTTGGCTCTAGCCATGGTGGTGGTCTTGATTATAGGTCATAAGACCTCTTGTTCCTTTTTGAATATAACCATAATCTAGTGTCTTATAAATATGTAAATAGCTGTTAAGAAACTGAGAAATTTCTCACTCAGAAGGCGTTTTCAAGGCTCGAGCCTCATTAAACCTGAACGAAAACGTGATTCCGGACAACTTTCGTGTTTTAACTTTTTCATGAATCGGAGCAGAAAGGCCTCTTTTTGCGTGTTTTAGGTTCTGTCACAGAAGCTTTTTAGGCAGTTTTGCCGGAAATCTTTGGTAACTTCAAATCGCCATAACTTTTGACTCGTATACTCTTTTTAGGTGGTTCAAGTTGCTATGGTTTCCTTGTTAAGTCCTCTACTGTAATATGTAATAATCCAACATCATATTTTTACCATTTTGATCAGGTCTTACCAAGAAAGTCACTACTTTACTTGTTTTAGTAACTTGTTTTAACAATCCATTATAACAACATCTTTTACTCATTTTTATACATCATGGACATAAATACAACACATAATATAGCAAGAATAACATGTAAATGATATGAACATGATTAATAAACAAGAAGCATGTTAGGTTTAGGCTTACAACTTTTGGCTTTCTAATAAAGAAAGGAAGTAACAAGTAAAGAAATGGACTTTGATAGACTTGCTTCAACCCTTTTTCACTTCATGCAACCTTTCTACCCTTGGTATTCTTAAAAGATGGATGATGAAGATTGAGGTGAATTGAGTGGATTTAAACTCAAGAGAAATCACCAAGTATACTAGGGTTATGGAAGTGTTTTGGTAACTTATGATCAAACTAGGGTTTCTACTTGAACTAGCTCTTGAACCTTGCTTGAACTTTGAAGAAATAAAGCTATGGAGAGAGTGAATTGGGGTGTGGTGATGGACGGCAACACAAGGGGGAGAGGGGGCTTTTATAGTCTCATGAGGAGGTTACATTTCATGACTAGTCAAAGCTTCCTAAGTACACTTCAACACATGGAACTCATCCAAGACCACATGATACAAGATCAAGCCACACAAGGGTGTGACTCCCCCCCCCCCTAATGGCGGTTCACAAGAGCTAGGGGGTGAGTTGGCTTGGTCTTGATAATATCCTAAGATATTTGCTAGTTTTGACTCCGGGAAATGCCAACCGTAAATGATTAGGCCTCAAAACGTAAAACCGGGTGTCGTAAAATTATGAAACTTTAAAGTATTGTTAGACATGTCCATATGTCCCATAATAAAATATAAAATGAGTGGTAGGTTCCATTTGGGTGGTAAAACCCTGCTAAAACTGGAAACACGGGTCTCAAACGCGTAATACGTAAAATGTACGAATATTGCGTAAAATTGAGAAAAGTAAAATGTTACTTTTCTAATATGATATAAATGATTTAAAATGACTTATAATATCTAGACTGGGCTCAGTCTAGTGTCGGTTGGTATTAAATGTCTTTTAGACATCAAACCGTAAGCCTAAAAATCACGAAATGACTTATAACATCAAGGGATGATGTTTGGTCAATGGAGGAGGGAAAAATATGTTGACTTATTATATTAAGTTGAAAACTCAAATCGTCTTAGAAATGCGGTGCAGGTATAGGCTAGGGTTACGGCTGAGTAAAAACGCTTAAAACTGAAAATTCCAGTTTTTCACGGCCGAGGTTTATTCTGGTCATATTTTTCTCAGTCATGATTTATTCTCAAATAAATCATGAGTGTGTCAAACATTTTTCTGATACGGGGAAAATTAACGCGACCGAATTTCGTTGTGTGTAGAATTTCTGATTGCCGTTTTACCCTAAAACGTGTAATTCCTTAATAACTTTCACGAAAATGATCTGACAAATGTCAAACATTTAATTTGCCATTTAAATGATTTATCACTCGAGAATATGAAATAAAAATCAACTTTCGGGAAAATTTCGGAAAGAAATGAATAGTAAAAATGAATAGTAACATGAATAGTAAAAGTGAATAGTAAATTTTCCGAGAATAGTAATTAACCTGAAATTGCGAATTGTTACAGTATCACACTTGAATGCTGTCAAAAGGATTTTTAGATACCTTAGGCAACAACCTAAGCTAGGATTATGGTATCCTAGGGAGTCCCCTTTTCATCTACAAGCCTTTTCAGATAGTGATTATGTTGGAGATAACTATGACAGAAGATCCACAACTGGAGGGTGTCAGTACCTTGGAAGTAGGTTAGTCTCATGGCAATGCAAAAAGCAAACAATTGCAGCAACATCTTCCACAGAAGCAGAGTATGTAGCTGCTAGAAGTTGTTGTCCATAAGTACTTTGGTTGCAAAATCAGCTTTTGGATTATGGATTCAACTTCAAGAATACTCCTATCAACATTGATAATGAGAGTACTATCTGTATTGTGAAGAATCCAGTTTATCACTCCAAGACAAAGCACATTCAGATTAGGCATCATTTTATTAGAGACTGCTATGAGCATAGGCTTATCAATGTGGTCAAAGTCCATACTGATGATAATGTAGCAGACCTACTCACAAAGGGCTTTGATGTTTCAAGATTTACTTTTTTAGTTGTGACTATTGGTATGATAAATAATTAAGCTACTTTTGAGGTGAGGCATTAGTAGTTAGTCATTTTTTGAGGGGAGGCTACATGTATCTTTTAAAAGCAAAGAACTTTATTCATTATTCAAGGAGGAGTTACATCAAACAGTTCCACAAGATACAGACCACCATGACACTGACAGAGTTGAACCACAGACACTCACAAGACATACAGACAACTACCACAACACAACCTACTTATCCTACCCAACACACCTACTCTATTGGCCTTTTTCCTTTGCCCTCATTGCTCTGCTTTCCCTTTTGAGCAGTCTTTCTTTTGTCATCAAAAGAAGCTTGCTTCCTTGGGCAAGCCAGGCCAAGAACTTGCTTGGGAGGTTTCTCTTTTCTTGGAGCAGGCCACTTCATGTTCTGTATTGCTGATTCCAGGGCTTGGGTCAAAGCATGTGGAAGTTCATTAGCCAGAGATGAACCAGGGACATATTTTTTTCTTTTTGGGCTTTGGATTGGTAGTGCTTGCTGCATCAGTTATGGTAGAGTTTGCTACACTCATTGATGAGGATGATACATTAGGAGGAAAGTACCCCATCCATCCTGGATCCTCATTGTCTGAATCAGAGTAGTAGCTTATTTCTGAGTCTGTGGAGCCATCTGAGTCAGAGGAGATGTACACCAATGGGAAGTGACTCATGGTTATCACTAGGGTTTTTGTATGTTAAAAGTATTGATGAAGGAAGAGATGAATGAAATATGTTGGTGGAAAAGTTGCTTTTATAGGCAAGAAAAGGTATTAAGGTAATAAATGAAGTTCATTGAATTCTACTTGCCTTGGTAGCTTTGGGAATTAATTTGGGACGGTATTAATTACCTCAGGTTGACTTTCAAAGATATTTTGGTCAAACAGTCAACTATCAAGTTATTTTGCTTGGAAAGTACTTTGGTCAACGTACTGCTTGGGTTTACAACTGAAAGTACTGCTCCACGTTCTATGGAAAGTATTGCTTGGTGATATAAAGGGTACGCTGACGTGTCAGAATACTGTTCCAACGGTCAGATTTGCGGGTAACAAACTTTCGAAAGATATGGGGAATAACACTTCCAAAAATAACGGTAAAATAATTTATTAACCGTGATTTTTTTGTATATTATCCCTTTATAACCCATATCTTTTTCTTATTTATACACCCGTATTCATTCGTCATTCTCATTCAACACACCCACCATCATCATCAACGATTCCCACTCTTCTCTCAAATCCTTATCACAAAGGCACATTGAACTACCATCAACAAACACAACATGATTGCAAACCTTGAGAAAACACAGAGGAATATCGACTTTCATGGTATTATTGATTTTCTCACCGGAACCACCATCAGTTACTCACTCTTAGTCAACCCAGAGATTATTGGACCTTGGATACAGGAGTTTTAGGCTACGGCAAGGGCTGAGATTGAAGATGGAGAGGATATTATTCATGCTATCGTTGATGGAAGAGCTATTCGTGTTACTGAAGCAACAATCAGGGAGGTTCTATTGTTTGAAGATGAAGGAGGCTCTGTCTTGTTTGCTAAACAAGATATTTGGAATGCACTGAGAGACATTGGGTATGAAGGTGCTTTGAACATGCTAACTTTTCATAAAGCAATGGTAAGTCCTCATTGGAAGTATCTTGTTCATGTTTTACTTCATTGCTTAAGTCCAAAAAGTACTACTTGGGATCAATTTAGACATGCTATAGCTTCTGCATTAGTTGGGTTAGCCACCAATCAGCTATTCAACTTTTCTTACATGATCCTTGATGGTATGATCACCCATATTAAGGCTGGTTCACCTTTTCTGATGTATCCTAGATTTGTTCAACTTCTCTTAGAGAATCCACTAGATGGGATACCAAAACCTCAGGATTATGTACCCACTATTACCATGCCACCTAAGGTGTTCACCTTTATGTCTCACAAGGGAGTTAATTTTTCTGGTAGAAATACACCTCTCAATGCTTACATGTTAGAGGTAGCACAGGCTGTTAGGAATGATGTTGACAATAGTGGTTCTGCAAATTCTGATGATGCTGATCAACCTGATACTTCTGAGCATTCTGCATCAGTCCATACACCTAGACCACCTATTGTTTCCCCTCAGCATGATGATTTAGGTGAAAGAACTCCCTCAGTGTCAGATTCTTTGGAAAAACCTATTTCTGCTGAAGGTACTTCTCCACACAGTACTTCTTCCCAAGGTACTGCTTCAAAGCATCCTCCGGTATCTTCTCCCAATGATTATACTTCCACAGGTGGGCTTCAAACACCTGGAGGAGATGAGGGAGTTGGAGGTCCTTTGAATAATTATGCTTTGACTAGAGAGTTGGAGAGAATGAAGAAGACTATGGATGATCAAGCTGCAGAAATCAAGCATTTAAGAAGGAAATTTAGAAGGTTAAAGAAGTTTGTATGGCCTCTTGTACAAAATTTTAGGCTTTATGTGAAGGAAAAGTAACAATCTCAGAAGCAAAAGTCTAAATCATCCAAGAAGACTTCTAAATCCAAGAGGAAGCATAAGAAGTCATCATCTATCAAATTGGGGAGGAATCAAGATGATAATTTGAATAGAGATGATGCTGAGATTCAATATTCAGAAGATGCTCATCTTTGGAACTATCCAGAAGATCCAAAGACTTTTGTGCCAGAGAAACAGGTTGAAGAAGATATGAATATTGCACAAGATGAAGTTGTTAAGCAAGATGCTGATGCACAAAATATTCAAAGTACTCAAAATCAATGTACCGATGTTCAAGGTACTGATCTGCAAGGTACTGCTGAGCAAGGTACTGCTGCTATGAATATTGATGAAGTTGGAACTTCTACAGCTGGATTAAAAAAGAATTTTGAAGATGAAGCTGGTCCTTCCAATCCCATGCAACAAGAAGAAGTTAAGGTGCATACAGCAAGTGATGATGAAACTATAGCTCAGATTATGATTAATTTGAATAGACCGGCAGGAGGTATACATATTTCTGAGCCTGCACAAGTTTCTGAAAGTACTTCTGAGACTGAAGAGTTAGATCCTAAATATAAAGGGAAAGGGATCATGAAGCAGAAGAAGAAAAAGAAGAAATTTACTCTTGCACAGGTTAGAGAAACTATTATAGCAGAGGATGCAGAGGTTGCTAGAAAGCAACAAGCTGAGTATGATGTAGAGTATTTGACAGAGATAAGTAAGCCAATTACAAGAAAGCCAATGACAATTGCTCAGGAAAGAAACTGGATGATTAGTTTCTTGAAAGGAAGAGGATACAAGAATCTACAAAAATTGAGTTATACAGAAGCGAAAGCTCTATGGGAGCAAGTACAAGAGTCTATCAGGAAAGAGTTAGAAAATTTTGTACCCATGGATGTTGATAAGGGAAAGAAGTTAGAAGATATAAGAAAAGAACAAGTTGAGCAAAGGAAATTAAAGAGGAAGAAAGCAGTTCAAGATGATCAATTGTCAAAGAGACTGAAGATGATACATGAAGATACAATTGATGAATTGAGAAACTATTTTCAGAGTGGCTGATTTTGAGAATAAGAAGACAGAAAACTCTGGAAAGAAATCCAAGATTATCTCATTTTCTGTGGTTGAATCAAAAGAAGGGAACTATCTTATGTTCAACCGAGAAGATGAAAGCTTCACAGTATTCAATATGTTCTGGGATGTTCTGCATTTTATTACCAGAGAAGATCTATATGACTTATACATGCAAGTGCAGACATACTATGAGGAGATTGAAGCATCATGAGTGGCATTAATCTTGCTTGGAGATTTAATAACCATCTGGGAAACAGAAGAAACAAGTGTTGATACTCTTTGGAATGATCAAGAAAATTGGGAAATTACAAGATGGAGATTCTTTGAGTCATCAGGAGTTCATTCACTTGAGATGGAAGATGGTACCATGATTCACATGCTTGCTGAGAGAAGATATCCATTGATAAGAGAAATTATGCTCAGAATGTTAGATCATGGAATGGAACTTGAAGATGAATCTGATGTAGCTTTGGATGTGATTAAGCTATTTATCAGATGGACTAAATCTGAAGAATAATATTGCAAAGTACTGGTATGATTTGTTTTATATAATAAGTATTTTTCAAAGTACTGCAAAGACAAACAGCACTTTATCAAAGTACTGCTTGCTGCATAAAACCAGTATAAGTCCTTTGTAAAATAAAATAAAAAGTTTTTGATGATTTAAAAGTGAAGTCAATAAAAGGATTTGAAGAGAAACACATGGTGTTGGTATTTATACTGCGCAACAAATGGTAATCAACTCACCATGTTTAATAGACAAGAAAGAGTTTGACTCATCATGAGGGTACGGCTCTGATGTGATAATCAAATCCTTTTTTAGTTGACAATTTACTAAAAATTGTATGGTTTTCAACTCACCATATCTGTAAAAGTGAAGAGTTGGCTATCCCACAAGGAAAAATGGCTTGTGGTAAAGGCTGTGGAAAATCCATTTATGGTAATTAGTTCACCATGGTTGAGATCAAAGAACTAACTAGTCCAAAAGCAAACGGCTATTGGTAAAGACTACTCAAATCCGTTGATAGCTGATGATTTGCTAAAAATCATATGGTTATCAATGTACCATGGTTGTTTTAACCTAAACATTGGCTACTCCAGAGTTAATGGCTTTGGTAAAGAGACATCAAAATCCGTTAATTTTCAATGATTCACCTCTCACAGGAGTTTACACACCTGGAAGTGATGAGAATAGTATGAAACTTTAAAATATTTGATGAACACTGTACCAAAATGTTGCTGAGTAGCTGTGGAGGTTTATTCCAGAGAAGATATTAACTGATGCTGATAAAGAGTACTTTGACATATGACAGATGAAAGATAAAGAGATAAAGAAATAATCTTTCTGAATGATTGAAGATTTTGAAGATCAAAGATAATAAAGAAACTTGAAATCAAGCAAGTAGAGTTCAAGTTAGGGGAGGATTGTTGGGATATAAAGTTCAAGGTACTTCTTTATTTCAAAGTACTATTGTGCTTCAAGATTAAAGTCAAAGTACTGCCGCATATTGAAGATTATTCAAAGTACTTCGAATACTATAAGGACTTAAGTGCAATATTAATTAAAGGATCATTATGTAATATTGTATGAATATTCTAGAATTAGTTAAGGATAATTACTTGTCGTTCAAGTATATGATGTAAACCGACTTAAGGTTATCTATATAAGGAGCCTAAAGAGGTATTAGTCGATATAAGTTTTAGTCGAAGTTCTAAGTGTTTTAGAGCTTTATAAGTCGATAATAGTTAGGGATTGTTAGTGAATCTGTGTAACAAAGCAGATTCAAGTTTGGTTTAATATAAAAGTTCTTCTTAAGCTTTGTATTAGTAGATTCCGCATACTTTACAAGGTCAAACAGTGTTTCAATATTAATAGTGTTGAGTTTACTTAATATTATTAAACCCTTACAAGCTACAAAGTAGTTTGATCAGAGTATATCGATCCAACAATCTATATATATATATATATATATATATATATATATATATATATATATATATATATAATTCTGTAGAAATTAAAAATTAATTTACAAACGCGATATTTTCTTTAGATGCAAAATCGTTGCACACCCTCTATGTAAATGTATTCGTGGAAGATACGAAATATGTCCCGCATGTGCTCCTGTTAAAATCTTCACCTCAACGACATGATCTGATAATCTTGTAATCAACAAACACGTTTCTTTACACAACCCTCTTTTCTGATCAATGTTACTTAAAAGCTTGACAATAGCGCCTATTTCATCCGTCTCCATCGATCGCTTCAATAAACAAACATAAAAAATTAAAGAGTATCCATAAAGGTTAGCAGAAAAGATATAAACAATAAAAAATGTTCAATGTATGCAATTGACATTGGAAAACATCGTAAATAAATAAACGTATAAGAAAGAAATAAATATAACAATAATTAATTCAACAAACGAAATATAAATCAATATAGAAAACCAAAATAACAAAATAACAACGAACAATAAAAACTGAGATTGTGCAAACAACAAGTTGACCTCGAAATATTAGGTATAAAGTTTACTTCAAAATTTGTGTCATAAATGAGATTGTGGAAAACTGCCGAATACCCTGTGCTTTAACTATATTGTACATAATGCATTTAAAACTTGTATTTTGAGTATATATGACATTTTGATGTTTAAATTAGGTATAAATGAAATTATCCCTTAAATTTGATAATGGTAATTGAGATTAACAGTAATTATACTTCTTTCATTTTGAAAATTTTAAGCACACTTATACATTCTTTCTAGTAGTTGAGATGGGTTTGTGTAAATTGAAAAAAAGGCAGCTCCGCTTATTCTTCGGTCTTTATCCAAATCCGCTCTTCTAAAATACAAATCAAATTTCGACATCTTTTTTAAAATTCAATCAACTATCAGATCAATCCAACTCTTGAAAAAGAAGTAACCCAAACAAAGGGGACTTTTATTTTGGATTCCTTTTCTTTATTACTATTTGCATTACCATTCCATTTTACTTATGGCTCGTTTGGTTTGTAGGCGGGTTTAGGATAAGGAGGATTCAGATTAGGACTTAAATTTGAATTTAGATTTGGATTTAAAGTAAAAACGAGAAAATATATTATAAAAAGATTTTTTAATATTAAAATAAAGAGTGAGATCGAGTAAGCCATTTTATGGACCCACAATTGTCATAAAACATGCACATCACCCCTACATTTGCAGTGGCCAACATATTTGGCATTGATGCCCAACACTAAAAGCCAAAGTAGTAAACAAACAACATTTTTTACTTTTATATCTCAAACCCAAATATAACACCACAAACCAAACAGCTCCTTACTATTACTACTACAACAAGAGTTATGTGTAATATGTATGTATATTATGTAAAATAATCAAAGTGTAATTGAAAAAGATTGTAACATTTAAGATGACAATAACATCATCTTAATTCCAGTTTAACAGATTTGGATTAAAATATAAACCGGAATTGAGATGAATCTGTAAACTATGAAAATATATAAATACGTATAGTAGTTGGTTAAAACAAAAACAAAAAACAAATAAAATACTACGAGTATGCTAATCCATTTTTGTTACAAAATTTTTCAACAAATTTTGGATCACTCATTTTTTTTTCAATCAACTCAATAACCCACACAAAACGGTGTGTTTTATAGTAGAGTGTGTGTATTTTATTATTATTATTATTATTATTATTATTATTATTATTATTATTATTATAAAAAAGTAATTTTGTTGTCATTAAATGTTAACAAAAACTTTACTTTTCTTTTTTTATATTAACAACATTAATAAAAAGTTGTGATGCATTATAATTCAAAAAGCTGTTAAATAGTTAAAAGCACAAAAAATATAACACCACTAAATTACATTAAAACCTACGATTGTGCAAAACAACAAGTTGACTTCAGAAGATTAGGTATAAAGTTTACTTTGAAATTTGTGTCATAAATGAGATTGTGGAAAACTGCCGAATACCATGTGCTTTAACTATAATGCATTTAAAACTTGTATTTTGAGTATATATGACATTTTGATGTCTAGATTAGGTATAAATGAAATTGTCCTTAAACTAGATAATGGTAATTGAGATTAACAGTAATTATACTTCTCTTATTTTGAAAAATTTAAGCACACTTATACATTCTTTATATGTAGCAGAGATGAGTTAGCTATTAAACTGCCTATAATAGTACTCATAGTTACGTGTGGTTGCGTCGACAACCACTGCACTTAAATATCATAACGTCTACTCGGTCAGTTTTGGAGATTATTATGTCATCTGCTTGACCGACAAATGGAATAGTAATTGTTTAAACCAAACACACGTACCATGAACAAAAATTAGCGGATATTACGGTATATTGAAGACTTTAACCTTTTTATAAAAATAAAAATAAAATAAAAAAAAAAAAAAAAAAAAATAGAACCAAAGCCTAAAACAAAGATATCTTTTATATAATAAAATAAAACCCCTATTGGGAATTTTGCATTTCAAAAAAATTAATTCATACCTGATTTAGTTATAATTTTATTAAAAAAAAAAGATTATTTTTTTATTAGGTAATATTTTATATTTATCCATAAAACAAGTAGAAGATAAATACAAAAAATATAGATAAGATATTTAACAAAAAAATTATTTATTTTATATTTATCCACAACACAAGTAGAAGATAAATACAAAAAATATAGATAAGATGCAATTAGTAATAGAATTAAAAATTTAAATAATTATTTCAAAAGATTTAAAAAAAAAAAACCGCGCGTGCGCGGGCATTATAACTAGTGTAGTAATAATAATAATATTGATATACGTATTTGCCTATGTTGCATTGCT
This sequence comes from Artemisia argyi, assembly GCA_030686995.1. Lineage (NCBI taxonomy): Eukaryota > Viridiplantae > Streptophyta > Magnoliopsida > Asterales > Asteraceae > Artemisia > Artemisia argyi. The sequence continues at coordinate 9,191,096 of CM060705.1, forward strand.
TATAAAATTTGACATGTAGCTTAATCCAATAGATTGAATAAAATGTAAAACCGAGGGACCAGAAATTTCTAAATTGACTTTGGGTCAACCAACTCGCCTACTCTTTGTAACTTCATTTCATCTTCCACTTTGATTGCATTCATTCATTTCAACGGACTTTCATCCATTGCTAAACTGTAAGTCTTTCTAAACTCTAATCAATTACTTTTAATATTATCCCATTTCATAACATTACATTATAATTATCGATCCAAGTCATTTGTTTCATTTTGTATTTGCTCGATCATCTTTATAGCTTGTTGTTCTATATCTGTATACAAATCATTTTTTATTTAATTGTGTGGTTATTATTTCAAGGCATTAGAAGTGATTATTTGATCCAATGGCATGAAGCATATAAAATAATATGATTAAGACAGAATTACATATTTTGGGTAGGTTTAGTCACAGGAAACATTTTATCTGCACAAAACCTATTAAATATAGAAAACGTGCCTAATTGAGATGTTGTAGTCGTCCAGTCACTATAATTCGTTATTTTTGTGTAGTTATCATTTTGAGATATTAAAATTGATTATTTCATATATTGCCCAAATGACCACATTTTAATAACTTATCTGTGTGAATGATAGAATATAATCTAAATAAAATTAAACTGCGAAATCACACATTTAGTTTGTGTCTAGACTCTAGATGTTGTTGTCGTTCAATAACTTATTTTTGTGTTGCTATCATTTAAGACAATTCATATGAACCAGAGTCACTTATTTAGTAAAAGGTTTTTTTTTTTTTTTTTTTTTTTTTTTTTTTTTTTTTTTTTTTTTTAATGAATTGCAACATATATGCCATTGTATACACCTGTGGGTCTAAAAATCTTACTTTTTAAATATAATTTGACCTTCAACATATCAGCATATCAGGGGATAATGCCTACTCTTTCTGAATTTCTTTACTTGTGAACGCAGCTCGATCTCATTATTGAAAATGGCTACTACGTCCATTCCTCATCGGTGGAAATATGATGTCTTTGTAAGTTTTAGAGGTGAAGATATCCGTAAGAGTTTCGTGGATCATCTATTCAATGATTTCAACCAAAAAGGAATTTATGCTTTTAGAGATGACAACGAATTGCCTAAAGGAGAAGAGATACCTCCTCATCTCTACAAAGCCATTGAAGAATCGAGGTTTTTGTTAGTTATCTTCTCCAAAAATTACGCTTCTTCAACATGGTGTCTGAGGGAACTTGTCAAAATACTTGAGTGCAAGCAAATTGAAAATCCAAAACATGAGGTTCGGATTATCTTTTATGATGCCAAGCCTGATGTTGTGAGAAAACAAAAAAGAAGTTATGCAGAAGCATTCCGCAACCATGAAGTTTCAAATAGCACAGAGGTGGGTAAATGGAAAGAAGCTTTATCCATGGCGGCTAACTTATCTGGATGGGATCTCGAGGACATGACAAATGGGTAAATTTCTTGTTTCGTGCAGTTATTTTTACGTTGGTTGTTTGCTCACAAACATCTTTATTACTAAAGATTAACACTCTCTCTGTGTGTGTGTGTGTGTGTCTGTCTGTCTCTTTTATGGTTAACTGGTATGAGTACAAGTTCATCAATTGCATCTCCAAAGACATACTCAAAAAATTATGTGACGGGCCCTTGCATGTTGGTGAAAACCTGGTTGGCATAGATTTCCATTTCGACAGATTAGGCTTGTCACGCTTCGTTGGGTCACATAAGGTTAACATGATTGGAATATATGGTATAAGTGGAATAGGAAAGACGACCCTTGCCAAAGCTATATATAACTTGATGTATGTCCACTTTGAAGGAAGTTGCTTTTGTGAAGATGTCAAAGAAGTTGAAGAAAAACAAAGCCTAATTCAAATTCAGATACAAATGATTGGTAAGATTCTGAAAACAGATGATGTGAAGATATCAAGTGTTGGAGAAGGTTCTATGGTAATAAAGCAAAGGATGGCATGTAAGCGGATCCTGCTTGTTTTGGATGATGTGAATAACGTAGAGCAGTTAGAAGCACTAGCAGGTTCGCGTGATTGGTTTTATCCTGGAAGTTTTATTATTTTCACCGGTAAAGACAAACAATTGCTAAGGTCTCATAAAGTGGATGGTATTTATGATATGGAGACATTAGATGATCACAAAGCTCTTGAGCTCTTTAGTTTATATGCATTTGGAAAATTGGAACCTTTAGAAAATTTCAAAGAGCTTGCTTCCCAAGTTTTGATACATTTGCAAGGTCACCCTTTGGCTCTAAAAGTTTTTGGTCGACTATTGTATGATAAGTCTGAGTATGTTTGGAAAAGTGAGTTGGATAGACTCCAAACATATCCTAATTCAGATATCCTAAAAAAACTTCGACCAAGTTTTGATAGCTTGGCATCCGATCAGAAAAGAATGTTTCTTGACATTGCATGTGCCTTCATTGGGGAATATAAAGATTTTGCTGCAAGTGTGCTAGGCAGCAGCAACTGTTCTGCAAATGCTATTATTGAAGTTCTAGTTGATAAGTGCCTAATAACAGTATCTGCAAGCAATACGTGTCTACAAATGCATGAATTGATTCAATGCATGGCAAGGGAAATTATACGTGAAGAATTCAGCATGCCTGGGAATCACAGCAGAAGATTGTGGATTTCATCAGAGGACGATATACTGAATGTAATCAAGGTATTAAGTGACATATGATTCCTTTTTCAACATAAACATTTCATTTGAGAGTAAGCAATTTCCTTATTGTTGTTTTTTTTTTAATAACAGCAAGTACAATCTCATGATTTGTTATTTGTATCTAGGTAGCAGAAGAACTTGAAGTTCTAGTCCTTTTGCTAAGGAAAAACTGTCAAAATATTCCCATAGATGGACAAGCTCTTACACGTATGAAAACTTGCGGATACTTAAAATATGCTTTCCTAAAGTCGAAGGACATTGGCAGCCATTTGCAGTAAACTTCTCTGGAAGACTGGATTTGTTGTCCAATAAACTGAGGTTGCTTTATTGGCATGGATTGCCTTTAAAGTTCTTACCGTCATATTTTTATCCGAAAAACATTGTTGCCATCGACTTGTCTTACAGCCACGTAAAACAAAACTTCTCTGGAAGACTGGATTTGTTGTCCAATAAACTGAGGTTGCTTTATTGGCATGGATTGCCTTTAAAGTTCTTACCGTCATATTTTTATCCGAAAAACATTGTTGCCATCGACTTGTCTTACAGCCACGTAAAACAACTTTGGACAACACCAAAGGTATTTACTTGTTCATACGTGTGTTTGTGTTCTACACCTAATGATATACAAACTTATCTGTTTTATATTGATGCCAGTGCTTAAGAAGGTTGAAAGTATTGAAGCTAAGGTACTGTTGTAGCCTAACAACCACCCCTGACTTCTCAGAGATTACAAATCTAGAAGAGCTAAGTCTTGAAGGTTGTGTGAATTTGTCTACAGTTCACCCGTCTATTGGAATGCTTAAGAAACTTGTTGTCTTAAATCTGAAAGACTGCACACGGGTTAGGAGTTTTCCTAGCAAAGTGGAAATGGATTCTCTTCGAGTCCTGAATCTCTCGGGGTGCCTAAAAGTCGACCAACTCCCTGAAGCATTAGGTCGGATCAAGACCTTAACAGAACTCCATATTGACAGAACTGCCATTACAGAGCTTCCTTCTTTTGTATCCTCTCTAATAAACCTTGAATCATTGTCATTCGGTGGCCAAGGGAGGATTCAACCTAGATGGTGGACTTCATTTGCTGGTTTCATATGGAACCAACAACATCATCAAAGATCAGTTTCATTGGAAGGTTTACACATGTTAAAGTATCTGAATTTAAGCTACTGCAATTTAGAACAAGTGCCTGAGAGCATTGGAGACTTATCATGTCTAAAGGATCTATACTTGGAAGGGAACAATTTTACTAGCTTGCCTGGAAGTTTGAGTCAACTTTCTCATCTTCTATTTCTTCATGTTGATGGTTGCACGAAGCTGGAAGTGTTGCCTGAACTTCCACCTAGCTTACTACAAATTGGTGCATCTGATTGCACCTCCTTAAGAGAAGTGTCGGGATCATCTAAAGACCCATTCAGGTCTAGGGTAAATGTTTTCAGCAATTGTCCAAAGCTGCTTAAGAATGTTACCATTGATAGCGAGGGGTCTACATCGACTCAGTGTCTTGACTCGTCTATAACTTCCCAAGGCTTTATTCACCAGCTTTCTGCTATCCTTGGGCTTTTGGGTTTCCAGACTAACAGATGTGAATTCTTCTTGCAAGACAATGTCTTTACTGAATTAGATATAGTATATCACGGGAATAGCATTCCAGAGTGGTTTAGGGGAGTGGCAACCTTGCGGTTTGGAGCTCTCGGCAAGGGTTGCCGATCGGCAACATGGAATGCCAGCAACTCGGCAAACGAAATTCGGTGGGCTGTGCGGTGAATCTTACCGATTCGGTGGGGGAGAAAAGCAAGGAAAACATAACCGTTTGGCATTAATGCAAGGGGAGCATGATGTTTAGGCAAGATTGCCACTTAAAAATGAAGTCTAGGCAAGTTTAGGCAAAAAATGTGTTGGATGACCATGATTGGTTATTTGCAAAAAAAGATGAGGCAACCTTAGGCAAGGTTGCCACCACCCTTACAAATAGAAGTACGGAAAATCATGTAAAAGTTGAATTAACATCAGATTGGTGTTATGATGAGTTTTCGGGATATGGAATTTGTGTTGTTTTCAAGTGCAAAAAGCCTCACAAACTTAAAGGATACTCTGTAAAGAACTTTGATGGAGCTTCAATGAATCCATACTTTTGCTTTCCATTTTTTATTGAGAATTATTTTCATAAGGAGGTGATAGAAATCGAAGATTCATATATGATATGGTTGCATTATGCGAGGGATATAAGCGAATGGGAGGAGGCAGAGAATTTTGTTACCTTTTGTTTCGAAGAGGATAATGAAGATGTTGAGGTGAAGGAATGTGGTGTTAGACTAATTTGTGATGAAGATTTAGAACAAGAAACAGATTTAAGTATGCTCCAAGGCCTCCCAGCTCCAACACAAAATGGCGGGATGTTAGGCCTAAGTGGGTCGGGTGCTTCTTTATACTGGTCATGGTAGTCCAATTGAAAACCTTTATTGCGTTTCTTTAATTCATCCATATGACTTTTGTTTATAATGAGCTTCTTATGTAGCACACACCAGGTGTTTGTTGATATTGGTAGCTAATATATATTGTTGGCTTGATTGTTAACAACGTATTGCAAACATGGGTTTCGTTTACTTGATCTATTGAGAATTGATAAGTGTTGTTTTCTAAATTTCTTTGCTTTTTTTTTTTTTTTATTAAATACAAATAGATAATATGACACATCTGGGGAAAAGGATAGAAGCAGAAATAGGTGATAAATATCATGCTTATAATGTGTTACTTCATCACCACACGTCATCTCGACACTTTCTCAACTGGGGTTTGATGTAAACGTGGAGGAGGTCGCTGAATACGCCCTTACAGTCAATAATCATTTACAGTCAGTTACAAGACATCCTGAACAGCATAGTTACAAGACAAAAAACAAAGTTTTTGACAACCAAAAAGAATTGATTTACAGTCAATTTCTGGAGTATATGGTTGTCCACTCCAACTGCAAGAGTTATGTACTCATAAAGGTAGTTTTTCGCTACAAAAGAATGAGTCTGACGCTATTCTATGGAGTATCAGCAATGTTGACAGTCAAGATGGTTCTGATATTGATATACACCGTATGGAAAGCAAGCACATATCTGACTATCTGATGTATCTTCTTGTGACATACCCTGTTATGTTGCCAAAAGGTATTGGCATGATCAGGTATCGCGACACCTGTGCTGAAGCAATGCGTTTTTTCAATGAAAAGGGTCTTATCACTGAAAAAGTTGAAGCATGTCTAAAGCTGCTGGAAGCGTGTTGCCTAGTAAAGTGAAGGGGGGTCGATGCAAATCTGCACTGTTTGATGGTTGCAGGCTCGCGTTAACTTTGAAAAAGATAGAAAATGAGTGTATGTGAAAAGTCGCGTTAACTTATGCTGCTACTCACTGCAGAGGATTTCACCATGAGCAACAACTTAGGAAAGGGGGTGAGTTTTTGACTCATGTTTGGCTACCGAGTCTGATGGTACATTTGGGCATCACCGAGCAGTTCCAGGTGTCTCAAAGGTCATGCTAGAGCTAAAATCAGTGTCTTGTAATGCACATAACTGTGATATACTGTTAGTTGTACACTTGAGAGGGCCATATTACAACTCTCGGAGCTAAAAAACTTAAATTCTGCATCAAACTTGAGCCACTCTGGTCACTGTTGGCCAACTCAAACCTGAAAAGAGAATAATTTGCAGTCAACAAACATCCAAAACGAAGGTCATGAAAAAGCACGCATTAACTTGTATTTCGTGGCCAATGTACTAAAAGTATCTAATATGGAAATACTTTTCTTAAAGAACTCTCGTTATAAAGTGTACACTTTCAAAGTTGTAGAATTCAGAAGGATTTGTGTGATTTGGTTAGTTTCTTTGAAATGTTAAGAATCAATGCTTTTGAAACTTAGAACAAGACCACATTTTTATATTAAATGTTCGTGTTAGATTACTTAATAGTGTATAGATACTTAAAGTTGGCTATTATTAGAGTAAACAAAGACAAATTAGTTTTATCAATTTGAAAGGTAAAAATAGTCAATTGATGCTGAAATGCTTATGTAAAGTCTGTTTGAGATAAGAAGTAGAAAAAAGATACATGGCATGCTTAATTTTATTCGAATGATACTTAAATGCATAAGTGAGCAGCATTGTAAGGTTTGTGGTCCTAACAAAGTACTACGTATTCAGTTCCACTACTATCTTATCTTATAAAAGTAGCCAAAATTGAAAGGGCTTTGCTGAAATAAGGCCCATAAGATAGGTGGTTTTGATATGATTGGTCATATCACTGTAACATCAACACACTTCTATCACACATAATACAGCTGTGAATTAAGGCTGCTAGGCAACGCTTCTATTTTTTCACCACACAGATCAGCGCCACGTCAGCTTTCTATCTCCTCTCACTTTCCTACCAATTAGCAGGCAAGGATATGTTTTTTCACCTTAACTCCTTTTTTTTTTTTTTTTTTTTAATACTTACACAATTAAAATCATAAAGTAGTGTTGGCGGGTCGACCCACTTAATTTATTCCCAATCCGAACCCGACCCGAAATATATTTAGACTCAACCCGAACCTGTTAATTTTCGTGTCAGTTTCAAGTCAGGTTTCGTGTCGGGTCAGAAATTGCCACCCCTAGTATTTATAATGGGGTGGTATGATTTTATTTATTTATTTTTTTTTTTTAATAACCCAAACGGTAACTAAAATAAATTGCAAAGTTTATTTTTTCATTTTAGTCAAAGTCTCAAACTAACGTACACATTTTCTGGAAACAGAATATATTTATGCAAGAGTTTTTAATGCATTTGAAAATATTAAAGGGTTGCCCTAAACTAACGGAGTCTACCCCTTTCTGCCAAACCCGGTCTACCCCCTAGGGTACTGTTCATGGTACTTTTTTCTTTTCTTTTTTTTTTTTTTTTTGTCTGTTTGCTGTTTTTATTTTGATATCACATGGTGTATTTTTTTGTTAAATTTTGTCCAAGTGCATAAGCACACAAGCAGTTTTGGTCCAAGTGCATAAGCACACAAGCAGATTGCACACTTGCATTTAGCACACAAGCAGATTGCACACAGGCTCATATTAACAATCATCATCGCCGAAATTAGTACACAAGCAGTATTCTGTAACACCCCCAATTCATGGTTGCAGCGGAATTCAAACTGGGTGTTACTCGACGGCACAATAGTCACAATAATAGAAAACGAACTCTAATTGAGTCGTTTTAAAAGATTTATCATTCAAATTATATAAATATCAGAGATTACAAAATGAGGTCCCAAATGGTTCCATGTTTACAATTTACATTAAATGAGTTTTTGAATGATAATAAAATTTATAGCCCTCTTGAGTATCCGTGCCCTTCCGTGCCATCCTTGATCGTCATGAACCTGAAATACATGCTTAAGAGGTCAACACAAAGGTTGAGTGATATTCATAGAGTTTGTTTAATGTTTGAACACAATATGTTGGTAGTGTGAGTTATAGGCTCACACCAATGTTTGGAAAACAAAACAGATAGGCTACGTTATTATACGCCCATAAATGTATTATTCACTAAGCTTATGACACCAAAACGTTAACGTGTACCAATATCGATCGGCAGATTTATCCCGGTAGGTACTTTGCTAACACACCTAAATCTCAAATATTAGTGCATTTGTTTGAACTTAGTCAATACAAATGGGATTCGTCAATCCCAATAGGCCTATTCACAATATTTGCGCTCACTATTGCTAGTGATTAAATGGTTCATAATAAGGGATCTCGGTTTAGCAAGGCTGGTACTTAGTGATAATAAAACAATCAGGCAAGCATACAATTTAAAAACATTGTGCTCGGTTAAAAATAGCATGTATTCCCCCCAAGGGTTTGTAAAACATTGAAGTAATGTAAATTGGGGCTATGAACTCACCTTAAGTAAGATAGCAAGTAAGGAAGGTAATGGTTGGATCGTGTAGGTTTCTACGAGCAACCTATAATAGAATGTTGCGACTTAGGATCGGAGTAAAGAATATGAATAAGTGCCTATATAATTATCTTGCATTTAGTCCATGATGTGGTATGATGTATAATGTAAGTCTTTGAAAGAAAAGATTTATGAAACATGTATGTTTTATATATCGTTTACTACCTTTCGGGCCGACATAATTCAGAAGTCATGTTAGTAAGCGTTCGAGGAGCCAGGACACTTTAATTCGTAAATCCACAACTTATCTCGACGGCTTACATAATGAACTCCTCACATGAGGCTCCCTACTATTGTAGTAGTTGATAAAATATATAGATATAAGTTTTGATCGGAAAAGTTACATGTCCGATATTTGAATAAACTTAGGAATGTTTATTATTACATGAAGATTGTTATTAGGGTAAGTTTCATAAGTCTTGTATGACCATTTTTCATTGTATTATCTCATGGTTCTTTTAAGTGAAGTAGATCCAAATTGCTTGTTCAAGTTATCGCCAATTCCTTGTTTCATGTTTACGCCTAAGTAAGCTTGTATGGTCATTTAGTCATGGCCTTGCCATGACCTTTGGTCCTTGTTCAATGGTCATGAGACTCAACCTTGGCTCTAGCCATGGTTGTGGTCTTGATTATAGGTCATAAGACCTCTTGTTCCTTTTTAAAACATAACCAATATATAGTGACTTATATATATGTAAATAGCTGTTAAGAAACTAAAAAATATCTCATTCGTTATTGATTTTCTGGAGACGTGCCCCTGAGTTTTTGAAGAAAACGTGATTCCGGACAACTTTTGTGGTTTAACTTTTTCATGAAACGGACCAGAAAGGTCTCTTTTTGCGTGTTTAAGGTTTCTGTAACAGAAGGTATTTGGCAGCTTTGCCGCAAAGTTTTGGTAACTTCAAATCGTCATAACTTTTGACTCGTATACTCGTTTTAGGTGGTTCAAATTGCTATGTTTTCCTTGTTAGGTCCTCTACTACAATATGTAATGACCCAATATCATAATTTTACCATTTTGATCAGGTCTTACCAAGAAAGTCACTAGTTTACTTGTTTTAATAACTTATCTTAACAATCAATTACAACAACATGTTTTACTCATTTTTATACATCATGGACATGAATACAAGACATAATATAGCAAGAATAATATGTAAATAACATGAACATGATTATTTAACAAGAAGCATGTTAGGGTTTGGCTTACAACTTTTGGCTTTCAAATAAAGAAAGGAAGTAACTAGTAATGATAGGACTTTGATAGACTTGCTTCAACCCACTTCACTTCATGCAATCTTTCTACTCTTTAATCTTGAAAGATGGATGATGAAGGTTGAGGTGACTTGAGTGGATTCAAACTCAAGAGAAATCACCAAGTATATGAGGTTATGGAAGTGTTTTGATGAATGAAAACCTAACTAGGTTTTAGGTATTGATATGGTACTTGAATCTTGCTCAAGACTTGGAGTAATTTAGCTAAGTGTGAGGTGGTTTTGGTGTGTGATGGTGCACGGCATAAGGAGGGGAGGGGGGCTTTTATATGGGTTTGAGGAGGTTACAATTCATTGACTTGTCAACACTTGCTCACCAAGGTTAACACATGTTAACATCTTAAGGCCTAAAGCATGAGATCAAGCCACCTAGTGTGAATCCCCCCCCCTAGAGGCGGTTCACAAGCTTGGGGAGGAAGTATTGGTTTGTGATGATCTTATCCAAGCTTATGTAGTTAGTTTTGACTTCGTAAAATGCTAACCGTAAACGATTAAGCCATAATACGTAAAACCGGGTATCGTAAAAATACGAAACTTGGAGGAATGATTAAACTTGTCAAAATACTCCATAATAAAATATAAAATGAGTGGTAGGTTCCATTGGGGTGGTAAAACCCTGCTAAAACTGGAAATACGGGTCTAAAATGCGTAATACGTAAAATGTACGAATATTGCGTAAAATTGAGAAAAGTAAAATGTTACTTTTCTAATAGGATAAAAATGATTTAAAATGACTTATAATGTCTAGACTGGGCTCAGTCTAGTGTCGGTTGATATTAAATGTCTTTTAGACATCAAACTGTAAGCCTAAAAATCAAGGAATGACTTATAAAATCAAGGAATGATTTTTGGTCAAAGGAGGAGGGAAAAATATGTTGACTTTTTCTAATAAGTTGAAAACTCAAATTGTCTTAGAAATGCGGTGTAGGTATAGGCTAAGGTTACGGCTGAGTAAAAACGCTAAAAACTGAAAATTTCAGTTTTTCACGGCCGAGGTTTATTTTTGGTCATGTTTTTCTCAGTCATGATTTATTCTTAAATAAATCATGAGTGCGTCAAACATTTTTCCGATGCGGGGTCACTTAACGGGGTCGAATTTCGTTGTGCGTAGAATTTCTGAATGACATTTTACCCTAAAACGTTTAATTCCTTAATAACTTTCACGAAAATGATCTGACGAATGTCAAACATTTAATTTGCCATGGAAATGATTTATCACTCGAGAATATCAATTAAAAATCAACTTTCGGGAAAAATGAATAGTAAAAATGAATAGTAAAAGTGAATAGTAAATTTTCCGGAAATAGTAATTAACCTGAAATTGCGAATTGTTACAGTCTCCACCCCATATGAGAGCTCCGTCCCGGAGATCAATTTGCATTGGGAGTAGAAACTTTGTTGCTAAAAAGATGTGGGTATTTCTTACGTATCTGGTCCTCTCGTTTCCATGTGTATTCAGGACCATGTCGTGAGTTCCAACGAACTTTGACAATTGGAATACGGCTTTGCTTGAGTTGTTTGACCTCTTGGTCCATGATTTCTACGGGTTCCTCGATAAATTGAAGATCGTCATTGAGTTGAATTTCATCGAGTGGAATCACGAGTGATTCATCTGACAAGCATTTCTTTAGGTTAGATACATGGAAAGTGGGGTGTACACTACTGAGTTCTGATGGAAGCTCAAGTCTGTACGCCACATGGCCAACCCTGGCTAGGATTTTGAATGGTCCGATGTATCTTGGGTTTAGTTTTCCTCGTTTACCGAATTGTATCAAGCCTTTCCAAGGCGATACCTTTAGCATAACCCTGTCTCCGACTTGGAATTCTAGGGGTCTGCGTCGTGTGTCGGCATAACTTTTTGTTGATCTCTTGCGGCTTGTAGTCGACTTCTGATTTGTACAATCTTATCCGTTGTTTCACGGATGAGTTCTAGACCAGTGAGTTGAACTTCTCCCACTTCAGCTCAACAAGCAGGTGAACGACATTTTCAACCGCAAAGTGCTTCAAATGGAGCTGCTTTAATACTTGTATGATAGCTGTTATTGTAGGAAAATTCGACTAATGGTAGATGAGTGTCCCATCCTTTTCCAAAGTCTATTATACAAGCTCGAAGCATGTCTTCAAGTGTTTGAATGTTTCGTTTACTCTGACCATCGGTCTGAGAATGATACGATGTACTCATGTCTAGATTTGTTCCAAAGGTGTCCTGGAGGGACTGCCAGAAATTGGAAGTAAATCTACCATCTCGGTCCGATATGATGGATATCGGTGCACCATGTCTTGAGACTATTTCTTTGACGTACAGTCGAGTAAGTTGTTCTATTTTGTAAGTCTCTTTGATTGGTATAAAGTGTGCGGATTTTGTGAGACGATCAACTATGACCCAGATGGAGTCATAACCGCTTGATGTCTTTCGGAGCTTGGTAATGAAGTCCATAGTAACTCTTTCCCATTTCCACATAGGAATCTCTGCTTGTTGCAATGGACCGGATGGTTTTTGATGTTCGGCTTTTACATTGGAGCATGTAAGACATTTGCTAACGTATGTTGCAATATCGGCTTTCATGTTTGGCCACCAATAGAGTAGTTTAAGATCATGATACATCTTATCAGATCTTGGATGTATGAAGTATTTGGACTTGTGAGGTTCATGCATGATTAAGTCTCATAGGCCACCATAAAGTGGTAACCAACTTCGACCTTGGAAGCATAGAGTTCCATCTGAACGGGTTTCAAATTTCTTCTGTATCATGCCATCCAACTTTTCCTTTTGGATGTCTTCTTTCACTGCCTCAGCTTGAACGTGAAGGATTTGAGCAGGAAAGTTTGAATTTATGGTTAAAACTAAGGCTCGGACTTGTAGTGGTTTAACCCGTTCCTTTCGGCTCAGGGTATGGCGTAGGATGAGGTTTACTTTTATGTAAGAAAGGTAGAGTAAGAGTGATTAATTGTCGTACTCTATCGGATGAATACTTCATGAATTTCACACGAAATTTGTCTTAAGATTATAAGTGAGAAGTTCGTTTCTAAGAAAACATACAGGTGACTGCTCCCAGCATAACATGATCCCTCCTGAATTAGACATAGGTGATCAGGCTATGTATAATTTAAGACCGATAATGTGATGTTCGGTTTAGTTACGTAGTATTGTGTTTCCTAAAAGTTTTAGATGATATTAAATTTTGTAAAGCTGATGAGAGTGCTTGTGGTGTAACTAAGGATGATTTGAGCTTTAAAAGTGCATTAAGATCAGAAAGTTTGCTTGTGGGATTAAGGGTTGTGAAGATAATGATGGTGAGAAGGTTAAGAAGGTTTGTGTTCTTCATTTTGGTATGTTGAGATTTAGTGGTTTGTGATGAAAGTTGGAAATGAAGGCATGATATTGATTTATAGGGTGGTATCAACGAAGTGATTTTTTTTTTTTTTTTCTAAGATAGTGATAGAATAATTATGTTTGAAGATTTAAAGGCATAACACATGATAGTATAAAACAAGAGTTTTATTCATACAACGTTGGTTGATTTACAAAATCGAAACTTATTACAAGTTTCTTCAAAATTTACTAACTGATACTTTCAGTTTAGTAATTACAACGTTTTTACTATCACTAGTTATTACATGGATTTCATAACATTTACTAACTGAGTCTAATCAGTATAGTAGTACAAAAGATAACTAGTATCATCACACTAGTCTATGCCGGGTTAGAAGGTCCGAGCAGCTCTGATTGATCGGCAACTTCTTGGTTTAGTGTGTCATAGAGGTACGAGTCGATGAAGTTTGAGAAGCTGTAGTTTTCATGTTGACTTTCTTGTTGGATCAATGGTGGTCGAGGTACGATCCATAATGAGTGATCCAATTCATCACATGTAGGGATATCAAAGGGAAGTGATAGTGGTGGTGGTAATGGCTCTAGTACATATTCATACTCATTATCCTCCTCGGAGTCTGCCTCAACCCAATTTTGTTCAAAATAATTAGAAATATTCATCGCAAAATTAGTTGGCATTGGTTCATCCTCTTCTTCGTCGGTTGAATCTTCGAAAGGTTCTTCTTCGTCATCAGAAGCGAAGGCATTTACGAAGTCAAATCCGAACTCGGGTGAGGGTGGTAAGACTTGGAAGTTATTAGGTAGAGTGGACACATAATCGGAAGAAGTGGGTACGCACATGATTTCTATGAAAAGAATTTCTATGTTAGAACAATTCAATGTTTATGGGAAGTGCTCAAAATGTGAGAAGTGTGTATCATAAAAATGTCTACGGGGAAATGCTCAAAATGGGTATATATGAATATACTAATATGTTTGTGTAGCATAACATGCTTACTAAGTCCATAATCGTCTGGAGGATGGAAGACACGAAGAGCGGAAGGCTATAAAATGTTTTTGTTTGTGATTGTAGTTATAGTTTAGGTCTCACTTAGACCCGTTTCCCTATAACCATGGCTCTGATACCAATCTGTAACACCCCCAATTCATGGTTGCAGCGGAATTCAAACTGGGTGTTACTCGACGGCATAATAGTCACAATAATAGAAAACGAACTCTAATTGAGTCGTTTTAAAAGATTTATCATTCAAATTATATAAATATCAGAGATTACAAAATGAGGTCCCAAATGGTTCCATGTTTACAATTTACATTAAATGAGTTTTTGAATGATAATAAAATTTATAGCCCTCTTGAGTATCCGTGCCCTTCCGTGCCATCCTTGATCGTCATGAACCTGAAATACATGCTTGAGAGGTCAACACAAAGGTTGAGTGATATTCATAGAGTTTGTTTAATGTTTGAACACAATATGTTGGTAGTGTGAGTTATAGGCTCACACCAATGTTTGGAAAACAAAACAGATAGGCTACGTTATTATACGCCCATAAATGTATTATACACTAAGCTTATGACACCAAAACGTTAACGTGTACCAATATCGATCGGCAGATTTATCCCGGTAGGTACTTTGCTAACATACCTAAATCTCAAATATTAGTGCATTTGTTTGAACTTAGTCAATACAAATGGGATTCGTCAATCCCAATAGGCCTATTCACAATATTTGCGCTCACTATTGCTAGTGATTAAATGGTTCATAATAAGGGATCTCGGTTTAGCAAGGCTGGTACATAGTGATAATAAAACAATCAGGCAAGCATACAATTTAAAAACATTGTGCTCGGTTAAAAATAGCACGTATTCCCCCCAAGGGTTTGTAAAACATTGAAGTAATGTAAAGTGGGGCTATGAACTCACCTTAAGTAAGATAGCAAGTAAGGAAGGTAATGGTTGGATCGTGTAGGTTTCTACGAGCAACCTATAATAGAATGTTGCGACTTAGGATCGGAGTAAAGAATATGAATAAGTGCCTATATAAATATCTTGCATTTAGTCCATGATGTGGTATGATGTATAATGTAAGTCTTTGAAAGAAAAGATTTATGAAACATGTATGTTTTATATATCGTTTACTACCGTTCGGGACGACATAATTCAGAAGTCATGTTAGTAAGCGTTCGAGGAGCCAGGACACTTTAATTCGTAAATCCACAACTTATCTCGACGGCTTACATAATGAACTCCTCACATGAGGCTCCCTACTATTGTAGTAGTTGATAAAATATATAGATATAAGTTTTGATCGGAAAAGTTACATGTCCGATATTTGAATAAACTTAGGAATGTTTATTATTACATGAAGATTGTTATTAGGGTAAGTTTCATAAGTCTTGTATGACCATTTTTCTTTGTATTATCTCATGGTTCTTTTAAGTGAAGTAGATCCAAATTGCTTGTTCAAGTTATCGCCAATTCCTTGTTTCATGTTTACGCCTAAGTAAGCTTGTATGGTCATTTAGTCATGGCCTTGCCATGACCTTTGGTCCTTGTTCAATGGTCATGAGACTCAACCTTGGCTCTAGCCATGGTTGTGGTCTTGATTATAGGTCATAAGACCTCTTGTTCCTTTTTAAAACATAACCAATATATAGTGACTTATATATATGTAAATAGCTGTTAAGAAACTGAGAAATATCTCATTCGTTATTGATTTTCTAGAGACGTGCACCTGAGTTTTTGAAGAAAACGTGATTCCGGACAACTTTCGTGCTTTAACTTTTTCATGAAACGGACCAGAAAGGCCTCTTTTTGCGTGTTTAAGGTTTCTGTAACAGAAGGTATTTGGCAGCTTTCCCGCAAAGTTTTGGTAACTTCAAATCGTCATAACTTTTGACTCGTATACTCGTTTTAGGTGGTTCAAATTGCTATGTTTTCCTTGTTAAGTCCTCTAATACAATATGTAATGACCCAATATCATAATTTTACCATTTTGATCAGGTCTTACCAAGAAAGTCACTAGTTTACTTGTTTTAATAACTTATCTTAACAATCAATTACAACAACATGTTTTACTCATTTTTATACATCATGGACATGAATACAAGACATAATATAGCAAGAATAATATGTAAATAACATGAACATGATTATTTAACAAGAAGCATGTTAGGGTTTGGCTTACAACTTTTGGCTTTCAAATAAAGAAAGGAAGTAACTAGTAATGATAGGACTTTGATAGACTTGCTTCAACCCACTTCATTTCATGCAATCTTTCTACTCTTTAATCTTGAAAGATGGATGATGAAGGTTGAGGTGACTTGAGTGGATTCAAACTCAAGAGAAATCACCAAGTATATGAGGTTATGGAAGTGTTTTGATGAATGAAAACCTAACTAGGTTTTAGGTATTGATATGGTACTTGAATCTTGCTCAAGACTTGGAGTAATTTAGCTAAGTGTGAGGTGGTTTTGGTGTGTGATGGTGCACGGCATAAGGAGGGGAGAGGGGCTTTTATATGGGTTTGAGGAGGTTACAATTCATTGACTTGTCAACACTTGCTCACCAAGGTTAACACATGTTAACATCTTAAGGCCTAAAGCATGAGATCAAGCCACCTAGTGTGAATCCCCCCCCCTAGAGGCGGTTCACAAGCTTGGGGAGGAAGTATTGGTTTGTGATGATCTTATCCAAGCTTATGTAGTTAGTTTTGACTCCGTAAAATGCTAACCGTAAACGATTAAGCCATAATACGTAAAACCGGGTATCGTAAAAATATGAAACTTGGAGGAATGATTAAACTTGTCAAAATACTCCATAATAAAATATAAAATGAGTGGTAGGTTCCATTGGGGTGGTAAAACCCTGCTAAAACTGGAAATACGGGTCTAAAACGCGTAATACGTAAAATGTACGAATATTGCGTAAAATTGAGAAAAGTAAAATGTTACTTTTCTAATAGGATAAAAATGATTTAAAATGACTTATAATGTCTAGACTGGGCTCAGTCTAGTGTCTGTTGATATTAAATGTCTTTTAGACATCAAACCGTAAGCCTAAAAATCAAGGAATGACTTATAAAATCAAGGAATGATTTTTGATCAAAGGAGGAGGGAAAAATATGTTGACTTTTTCTAATAAGTTGAAAACTCAAATTGTCTTAGAAATGCGGTGTAGGTATAGGCTAAGGTTACGGCTGAGTAAAAACGCTTAAAACTGAAAATTCCAGTTTTTCACGGCCGAGGTTTATTTTTGGTCATGTTTTTCTCAGTCATGATTTATTCTTAAATAAATCATGAGTGTGTCAAACATTTTTCCGATGCGGGGTCACTTAACGGGGTCGAATTTCGTTGTGCGTAGAATTTCTGAATGACGTTTTACCCTAAAACGTGTAATTCCTTAATAACTTTCACGAAAATGATCTGACGAATGTCAAACATTTAATTTGCCATGGAAATGATTTATCACTCGAGAATATCAAATAAAAATCAACTTTCGGGAAAAATGAATAGTAAAAATGAATAGTAAAAGTGAATAGTAAATTTTCCGGGAATAGTAATTAACCTGAAATTGCGAATTGTTACATATTCCACACAAGCAGTTTTGGTCCAAGTGCATAAGCACACAAGCAGTTTTTGTCCAAGTGCATAAGCACACAAGCAGATTGCACACTTGCATTTAGCACACAAGCAGATTGCACAAAGGCTCAGATTAACACATAATCATCATCGCCGATTTAGAAAACCATTTGCACAAGTTATAAAAAAGTTTTAGGCTCGGATAATGAAGGTTGCAAAGTGATAAAAATATCACTTTGCCATGCCATTCGGTTTTAAAAACCATTCGTCATCGCCTTTTTTGTCCAAGCGCAGATTGCACACAAGCAGAATGCACAATACCAGATTGCAACCAAGTGCACAGAATGCACAACACATGTTTCACAATTCTCACAATGTTCACAAGCCAAGTACCAAAAGCAATAGTAAGATTCCCAAACTGCAGGAAGTCACAAGGGGAGGTAGGTAGTGAAACCTTGTGCACAGATTGCACAATACCAAACTGCAGGAAGTGCACAGATTCCTCACAATGTTCACAAGCCAAGTAACAAAAGCAAAAGTAAGATTCCCAAACTGCAGGAAGTCACAAGGGGAGGTAGGTAGTGAAACAACCAAATGATATATTGAGCCTCACCACAAGGCAGATTCACAAAGTAACCATCACCACCACAAGGCAGATTCACAAAGTAACCATCACCACAAACAAAGCAAAAGTACTACCCCCAAGTTACCACAAGCAGATTCACAAAGTAACTCTTACCACAAACTAAGCAAAACAAGTACCCCCAAGTTACCACAAGCAGATTCAGCAAGTTACAACAAGTGAAGATTCCACAAGTTACAACAAGTTACAGATAGGGTTGGGTTATAAACACGGTGGCTAGTTTTTTAGAACAAGTTACAGATAGGGTTGGGTTATAACACAAGCCAAGTAAAACACAAGCTGCAAGTGAAAGCCGCAAGTAACAAACCACAAAGAAACAAGTGCAGATATGTCTCAATCACCATTTTACACACAACAGGTAATCACCATTTTACACATTAATACGAGATAACATTAGGCTCAGATTATAAGCTGTTTCACATAAGCAAGTTAACTCATATATGGCTGCAACATCGAAAGTTGCAAAATTAAGTTTTATTTTGCCGTCCAGTCGGAAATGCCACGCCAAAATCATGTTTTATTTAAATCATCATTGCCTTATCTCAGTTTTTTTTTTTAAATAACAAACTGCTTATCAAGCATATATGCAGTTTGTTATTTTCAGATTCATAAGCACTTTCATCACCCCGTTAAACTAAAAAACTGGCCACAGTCAATATAACCCAACCCGTAAAGTATATAATAACGGGGTCTAATTTGAGCCTGTGTACAAATGGTTTGCTTGTGTGCAATAAGCACATAAGCACTTTTTTTATCATAAGCACATAAGCAGTTTGCCAAGAAACCACACAGAGTCTGTGGACTGGGGTAGCCCAGAGCAGGTTTTCATACCACTCAAAGGTGGCAGATCAAGGTGTTAACCTACCCGTTTGCACCCACACAACTCAGGCAATTTCACATAATCACAACTGCTAAAGCAGTTTCACATAATCACCCACCACCACACTCATAGATCTGATAAATTAAACATCAAATCATACTAATAATCACATAATCACACACCACAGAACCCAAAATCACCCAAAACCTCCAAATTTTTTACAAACCCTAAATTTTTAAAATTAGGCGAACCATAAAATAATCATAGATCTGATAAATTAAACACCAAATAATACTAATAATCACATAATCACACACCACAGAACCCAAAATCACCCAAACCCCCAAATTTTTTACAAACCCTAAATTTTAAAATTAGGCAAACCATAAAATAATCATAGATCTGATAAATTAAACACCAAATAATACTAATAATCACATAATCACACACCACAGAACCCAAAATCACCCAAACCCCCAAATTTTTTACAAACCCTAAATTTTTAAAATTAGGCGAACCATAAAATATTCATAGATATGATAAATTAAACACCAAATCATACTAATAATCACATAATCACACACCACAGAACCCAAAATCACCCAAACCCCCAAATTTTTTACAAACCCTAAATTTTTAAAATTAGGCAAACTATAAAATAATCATAGATCTAATAAATTAAACACCAAATAATACTAATAATCACATAATCACACACCACAGAACCCAAAATCACCCAAACCCCCTAATTTTTTACAAACCCTAAATTTTTAAAATTAGGCGAACCATAAAATAATCAAAGATCTGATAAATTAAACACCAAATAATACTAATGATCACATAATCACACACCACAGAACCCAAAATCATCCAAACCCCCAAATTTTTTACAAACCCTAAATTTTTAAAATTAGGCGAACCATAAAATAATCATAGATCTGATAAATTAAACACCAAATAATACTAATAATCACATAATCACACACCACAGAACCCAAAATCACCCAAACCCCCAAATTTTTTACAAACCCTAAATTTTAAAATTAGGCAAACCATAAAATAATCATAGATCTGATAAATTAAACACCAAATAATACTAATAATCACATAATCACACACCACAGAACCCAAAATAACCCAAACCCCCAAATTTTTTACAAACCCTAAATTTTTAAAATTAGGCGAACCATAAAATAATCATAGATCTGATAAATTAAACACCAAATCATACTAATAATCACATAATCACACACCACAGAACCCAAAATCACCCAAACCCCCAAATTTTTTACAAACCCTAAATTTTTAAAATTAGGCGAACCATAAAATATTCATAGATCTGATAAATTAAACACCAAATCATACTAATAATCACATAATCACACACCACAGAACCCAAAATCACCCAAAACCCCCTAATTTTTTACAAACCCTAAATTTTTAACATATAATCTCAAAAAACATCACAGATTATAAGTTTAATTAAACAAAAACAATCATAGATTATAAGTTTATTACCCAGAAATGAGTGAGAGAAAATAGAGATAAGAGAGAGAGAGAGAGAGAGAGAGAGAGAGAGAGAGAGAGAATTACACACACACATGTAAGTATGTGTGAGTATGTGTGGGTGTGGGTGGGTGGTAGTACGTAAAACGCGTGTGTGGGTCCCCCCACAAACGCGTTTTTACGTTTATATTTTTTTTTTAAGTTTAAAAAAAGTAATATGTAAAGTGTACAAAATGTAAATAGTGTAAAAATGTTTTAAAAAAAATGTAAAGTGTAAACTTGTATAAAAATGTTTTAAAAAAATGTAAAGTGTAATGTTTTTAAAAAAGTAAAAATGTAAGTTTTAAAAAAGTATTAGTTCAAATGTAAAAATGTAAAAATATAAAAGTTGTAAAAAAAAGTAAAAATGTAAAAATATAAAAGTTGTAAAATGTAAAAATGTAAAAAAGTAAAAATGTAAGTTATAAAAATGTAAAAATGTAAAAGTTGTAAAAATGTAGTTATAAAAATGTAAAAATGTAAAAGTTGTAATAAAAACTAAAACAAAGGTATTAGTAAAACATGTTATGTATTTTCAGGTTTTCGGTTCTCACGAGGAAGTAACTGAGTGGGCACAAAATATAGCTCGTGAGCTCGGTTTTGTTATTGTTAAAGATAGAACCAAATCAGAAGATGGTCATATGAATGAAATCAATTACAGGTGTACAAAGGGTGGGACGTATGTACCTCAAGGTAGTGGCAGACGAAAAACCAAAACATGTAAAACTGGTTGTCCATTCAGATTAAATGCGAAATATCTTCGAACAAAAAATTATTGGGTATTGAGGGTGAAGGATGATACGCATAATCATGATATGCTAGAGTCGTTGCATGGTGTGCCATATGCAATGCGATTAAAGGATGATGAGTTGGGTTTGGTCAAAGAATTGACAGATTATAACGTACGACCACTTAATATACTTTCGACAATAAAGGGTCGTAATCCGGATAACGTGTCTAGCGTTAGAACTATATATAACGCACAAGATAAGTTCCGGGGAGTCAGAGTAGGTGATAGAACTCCAATTCAAGTCCTTTACTCGCATTTGCAAGAATGAGAGTATACATGGTACCCGAGGGTAAATGAGCATACCAACGAGCTTGAGGAGCTATTTTTTGTGCACACCACGTCGTATGCTCTATGGTGTACATTCCCTGAAGTCATGCTGATGAACTCCACGTACAATACCATGGTGTTTAAATTGCCGTTGTTAGAAATTGTTGGACTAACTTCAACAAATAAAACATTTTTAATGGCGTATAGCTTTTTATCCAGTGAACAAGGGCATAATTTTAGATGGGTATTGCAACGTGTGAAGCAAGTGATTGGCGAAAGATATACCCACGTGTTATCGTCACTGACAGAGATTTAGCGTTAGTTGGGGCAATAAGAGCAGAATTTCCTGACGCTCACCAATTACTCTGTCGATGGCATATACAACAAAACATACTTAAGTTTTGCAAAAATAAATTCACAGATGGGGGTATTGACTATGAGTCCGTTAAAAACCGATGGGATTGGATGGTTAAAGCTCCGACCTTCGAATCGTTCGAGCGACGTTATCAACGCCTACAAGAGCTATTGGTCAACCATCAGGGTACTTAATTATTAATTGATTGTTTTTAATTATTTAATAAATATGCACCCGAATGACCTTTTATTAATTCATTGTTTTTTTCAGATGTCGCTTTGTATCTGCATAACTGGGTGCAAGATTACGCACCCATGTTTGTCTCGTATATTACCGACCAATATAAATCCTACGGCCAGACAACAACGTGCAGAGTTGAGGCTCACCACGCGTTGTTGAAATTATATTTGGACGGCACACAGTCCAAATTAGACAGGTTGTTGAGGTCGGTCGATAAGATTCTCATTACGCAAGAAGATGCCATAAAAGAGACTTTCAATAGAAGCATGAACAAGAAACTAATTAAGTGTGATGTACCACTATTTCACGAATTAACATATAAAGTTTCTAAACATGCTTTGAACCTCATGCACAAAGAACTCCACCTGTCGATCACCCCAGAAGAATGTAGCCATAAGAATCGGGCAATATACGGACTACCATGCTTTCACGAGATGCAAATCTATGTTATTCATGGTAAGTATATTAAATTTATAACTATCAAGTTATTTTCCACATTAATATCAGTAATTTATACAAGTCACTTTAATTGAATTCAGGATGCCCCATTCCACTGGAATGAGTTGATATTTTTTGGAGAACCCTATCTGTTCCGTGGCCTGTTATCAATAGGCCCCCGAATAAAGATGGCTCTTCCAGCGAACATGGTGGTGGTGATGATGATGATGATGATGATGACAATACTTTGTTTAACGATGGCATGCGACAATTCAAGAATATTTTTAGCAAATCAACATCGTTTGTCAAGAAGAATATGTTAACGAAGTTAAGAGATATATTCCAACCTGAATCTGCTGACACACGTGAACCAGCTATTCAAAAAAATACCCGTGGACGTCCGAGCACAAAGGACAAAAAGGGCAAGGCTACACAAGTCCCGGACTTGAATGAAGTTCCGGACTTGAATGAAGTCCCGGACTTGAATGACTTGAATGATGTGCCAACCATGAATCACTGAAGAAGCACAAATTCAAGATCCACGAAAGTCCCGAAACGCGTCAAAAAGCCTGCAAGACATAGTTCGTACACGGGTCAAAAAATAAGACACAGATTTTACGTTGGAGATAAGGATAGCGAGGATTTTATTGATCGCATTCCAGAGATTTTCCGTCCACAGGTAATAAGTATAAATAATGTGCTAGGTGACGGAAATTGTGGGTTTCGGTGCATTGCCCATTGGATTGTGCAAGACCAAAATAGGTGGGCCGATGCTAGATACGTGTTAATGCAAGAGTTACAAAGACATAGTATAACTTACGTGAGTATGTGGGGGCAAGAAGACTTTTACCACCTTTGTGATACATTAAACTGGTTTAATGGACCAGCGCCTGAAGATTACTGGATGACTATGCCACATAACGGTCTCGTCATCGCTTCAGCTATTCACCGACCTCTTGTATATATAGACCGTCATGGTTGGTTCACATGTTTACCCCTATTTTCTGCTCCAAACTTATCACATGGAATTGACCCCATTGTGATTGCGCGTGTGGGGGAGAACAGTGGTGCTCATTACATTTGTCTCAATATAGACAGAGATTCTCCACTACCACATTACCACCCACAATGGAGGTGGTTCAAACAGCCTGTTGCAAACAAATGGGATGCAATATATAACCATCGATGTATTTTGTAAATGTTGTAAATGATTATTCATTTATTTAAATGTAAATTGTTTGTAAATGTTGTAAATGATTATTCATTTATTTAAATGTAAATTGTTTGTAAATGTTGTAAATGATTATTCATTTATTTAAATGTAAATTGTTTGAAAATGTTGTAAATGATTATTCAACATCGTTTAAATGTTAATTGTTTGAAACTTAAAAATCTGCTTTTTTGTAGAGTGTTAGTTCTGCACCAGTTATTATTACTTTGTTTTAATTAGTAATAACATTATTGATTGATGATGTAAATTATTTTGCAAATTCTTTGGTCAGATGAGCCAAAGAAATCCTTTCTGGTGCCGATGTAATAGAGGATTTATTGTAGAACGGAAATCTTGGCAAGTTGGTAGTCGTGGGCGACTGTTTTATGCATGTCCTCTTTCAGTGGTAAATAATCATACGTTTGCTTAGTTATGTAAATAATTTGTTTGTTAAAAATACATTTCTTATTATTTTCTTAACATGTAACAGCCAGGTACAAAAGACTATGGGTGTCGATACTTCGCGTGGAAAGATGAATTTGAAGCAGAGCACTTTATTCAACCCTCTTCTTCAACGCATTGCTCAAACTGCGTTGCTACAAAAAATGAGAACAAGTTGTTGAAGGCAAGAATAAAGGCGCTGGAAATGGAGTTAGAAATGGAGTTAGAAATGGCAAGGAATCCTGAGGATCACGCTTGTCAGTCAAGTGCCCGGCTCTATGATCTTTTAAATGAGATGAATAATTTTCATATGTCGTAGATGTTGTTGTTTTTAAATAATATGTATAACGTTGTCGTTTAATTTAATAATAACAGTTGTTGTCGCAGTTATTTAACGTGGTAATATTTTCAAAATAATTATACAAAACATTATACATATACAAAACATTATTAAACACAAATATACAAAATATTATACATACACAATACATTTTTTTAAACACAACACACAACACCAAAAAAAAAAAAAAAAAAAAAAAAAAAAAAAAAAAAAAAAAAAAAAAAGACAAAAACTGAAAAAGTAAAAAAAAAAAAAAAACAAAAAAAACAAAAAAGTACTACCCTACGGGGTAGACCCCGTGAAACTAAAAAACTAGCCACCGTGATTATAACTCAACCCATATTAAATGCTGGTGGGGCCCTTTTTTTTGTTTTATCAAGGTGAAGCAATCACCAAATTTTGTCTCGTTTTTTGTGTATGGTGCGTGAACCAATTAACTGGGCAAGGCCCTTAGCGCGTGACATGGGCCCAATTGGTGATCCCATCACCTCCTTGCCTTTTAGTCTAACTGGTTATCGACTTGTTAAATTTCAAAGTATAATTTCCAGTACAAATTTGCAGATGTACAACTGATCAGAATAAGAAGCAGTGCTATCTAGTTGGACTAGTTGTGAAAGTAAGCTACACTATTTTTAAATCCGTGGGCTAGTTGGACAAAAGTTGTAACCCCACTACATTCCTTGCTACCTTGTGAGGCTCAGATATTTGCATCGAAAGAGCTTGCAAGAGTCCTATGTCAGGCCACTATTACTATGTGAGTTCCTGTCAAGCCGATTTCATGGTTGCTCCATAAAAGCGTCCAACTTTCACCATAAAATCCCACATCCGCTGCAAAAAAAAAAGTAAACCTCGCAAGGTTTGAAAACTTTCTAGCAGACCAGCCCGCAAGGAATCTTGCAGGATTCTTTGCTAGTTTGTTATAAACAGAATTGTTGCCATCTTGTCAAATTTAATTGTCATTTTAGCAAGTTTGACCAACTACCCTATTTATGTGATAGAACTACTAAAAAACTAAGAGTGATGAAAGAAACCGAATCCTAACTTTTTTAATCTAGTTTCCACACAAGTGACAAAATGGTCTTGTTGTGCAACTGGTCAAAACAGAGTTCTTGTTTTTGGTAAGGGGTTAAAACAGTCGAGTTTGCAAAAACTGTTTTGCCAAATTTTCAATACGAAAATAGTGTCTTGCAAGATTAAAAAAATTAGATTACGTCGGAACTATTTAGTTAACTAAATGAAGAGGTTTTATGCATTTAATTTACATTTAGGAAACTTCCAATCTGTTTTGACCCATTTGCCCTGTTTCCATTAAGCTTTTATCATATAACTGTTAGACACTTAGACGGTTATACATACTAGAGATAAGCATGAGTGCATGACCCAGATCAAAAGTTCATAAGTAAAGGGGTTAAAATTGCCACCTTTAATGTTCTGATGATGTTGCTTGTGTCATGAACAGAAAAAATGGGAGGAAAGAGGGACAAAACAACTAAACAAGCATGGAATGATGGAAGGATTCATACCTCATGCAATATGCTGAGCAAGACTAAGAATCTTGACATGCTTTTCCCTCCTTAGCTCATGTGGAATGGGCCAAACATCCTGGTCCCGATCGGGTTACCTTGCTTGTTGACAAGTACAACAGCATTATCATAAAACTTAACCCCACTCTATCACACCGGCACTTCTGCATGGCAGCTCGAACAACCATGCCATATACGACCTGTCCTTTCTTTACTTTTCCGTCTGGTTGGGCTTCCTTCACTGATGCTACTATCGTGTCCCCTAATCAGGCTCCTTTCTTCCCCTTCAAAGCTTGTATGCACATAACTCGTTTTGCACCTGAGTTGTCCACCACTTTCAAATTGCACCTGAATTTTCACTAATATGTTTGGTTGGTGCTTCTGATGTGCTGTTTGGCTTAAACAAAACCAGTAACTTCAATCAACTTAAACAAAACCACCAACTTCAATCAACAGTAGCTTCAATTAGAATCTCAAAGTTTCGAAGGAGTTAGTACACATTCTTCAGACTTTTAGCAGCGAGAAATGAGTATACAAAAAGAACAATATCGGAGCAATGAATACATAAAAAGTAGAAGTTACACGATTTATATTGGAAGCTAGTTTATATCACTCAAGCAAATGAACCTTAGAGCACATACCACTAAAGCAATTAGAGGCAGAATTTGTTGCCATCTTGAGCTATTTCACAAGTTTCGTTTCCTACCTGCAAACATTATATCAAAGACTCACATTATTCCTATTCTTTACAACCTCAGAAAAGAAAGTGCTGCAATATTAGCCGAGTACACTATGTTAAATAGAGTTCAAAGTGAGATACAATTACACTAACCACATAAAAGTAACCTCAAACTATCTGAAACAATTTTCAGACTATCAACATTTTGGATAATCATACTAACTGATGCATGCAAGACCTTAACACAGTCGATAAATATAAAAACATGCAAATAAAACGTTAAAAGGACAAATGGGACTGAAGTCGGCATATAGTAAATGAAACTTTGAAGGTGACTGCTCCCAGCACTTGCACACTAATTTCATGCTTGGTTTTGCGTTACCACACAAATTTACGCGAAACATCATTACAATGACATCTTCATTTGTGTTCTGCCAACTTCTTTTACAACTAAACAAAAGTATGTTTTGGAACGCTGTTTGTTCACCTTTCGGCATATTCTTTAGTAAAGACTTAACTAAAAGAACAACATATGTAACACTGTTCATGAGTGTGCACTTATGTTAATACAATACCATCAACCAATTAATAATTTAGAAGTTTGATTAAGCTTATTTTTGGGCTTATATAAGTTTATTATGTCATAATAAGAGCACACGGTGTAGTCTCACCATTGATGCTCGCTGATCCCACGTGGAGGCTCAACGGCGAGCCGAAGCTCGTTGCTACACCAGGAAGGGCTCGCCATTCATCTTCGTTGGCTGTTTGTTCGTGGCCACGGCGAGAAAGATTGCTGACAAAAAGTGAATAAAAGGACGTTGGATTTGCATAAATTAAAACGGATATATTACCGTTTGATACCAACGGTTGTGTTTGTATTATTTTTTTTCCCCTTCTCTCTTTTTATACACATAAACACTATAAATACTAAACTCATTTTCACTTCTCTTCACTACATTTCAACAAACTACACTAAAAATTTCTATACCTCTTCTCCAAATTAAAACAAAAATGTCTCAAAACCCAAATGAAGGAGGCTATTTCACGAACCTCTTAACGTCAAACCAACATCAATACGGGGGAGCCTCAAACTCTTCTACTCCATCGTCGCAAAATCCAAACCCTTCGTCGCCATACGGTTCGCAACCATTCAATCCAAATGAAATTTACCGTAAGCAACAATATGTGTTTCAACAAGGATTTGCAAATCAACCCCAAGTCAATCCGTCACCGCAATTTTATAACCCGAATCAACCACCCACGTTTCCTCCATCACAACCATCTCAACAAGCGTTTAAAGTACCTAAGGCACGATCACCGGCCAAAGGTAGATGAAAAAAAACTAAAGCCCAAAGAGGAAAAAGCGTCGTAAATTTAGACGCGGACGATGACGATGACTTAGAAGAAGCTGGTAATACGCGTGCTCGAAAGTTGTGGTCCAAAGAAGAAGAAAAGATTCTTTTGGAAGCGTGGATAGAAATTTCCCAAGACCAAGAGACAGGAAATGACAAAGAGAATGACTTCTTTTGGAACGATATTCATGCCTTGTTCAACGAGTAGACTACCGTTGACCCTCGAACCAAAAACATGCTATCCGGTAAATGGTCGAGGCTCAATGGCGACTGCCAAAAATTCAACGCTATTTATAAACATTTAGAGCGTCGCAGTGGTGAAAATGAGCATGATCATATCGAGAATGCCAAAACGAGCTTCGAAGAACGCTTTGGTTCGAGGGGTTTCACTTTGCTTCACGTTTGGGATCCTGAAACGCTACCCTAAGTGGGATGCTGAAGAACCTCTAGACATTACATGTCTTGAGGATATATTCAGGCCGGACAAACGACCTTGTCCCAAAAGAAACAACAAACAAGCTGGAAAGAAACAAAAGTCGACGGAAACGTCGAGTGTGGCGAGCTCTGGTGGTAGTCAAACAAGTACTTTTTCGGGACAATTATCCGAAAAGTATACGCAAGCAAAAGACGCTCAAACGGCTTGTTACGAGGCGAGGAGGAAGAGGGAGGAAAAGGCGTTGGAGAAAGAAGCAATGGCGTTGGAGTGGCAGGATATGCAGATGTTAATGCTCGATCCAAGTGTGGTTATTGACCCGGTTAGAGCCAAAATCATTCGCAAGAGACAAGCAAGAATAACTCAGAAATACCAAAGTCTCGACCGCGAAGATGACGCATAAAATGTTAAATTTTCATATTATTATCGTATGCTTTTTTTCGTATTGTATGAGGTTTTTTTTCGTATCATATTTTTTTTCCGTATTGTAACTTTTCTATTTAATGAAATAAAATTAGTATGTTGTGTTATTTTTAAGTATTTGTGAAATGAATTTAATTTATTTAATGAAATGAATAAAAAAATAAAGGTGTAAGTGGTGGGGCCCTAATGAAGAAGTTGAGGTTTGTTGTTTGGTGAGGAGGGGGTTTGTTGTGAAGAGGTGTTGGGTGATGCGGCACACGTGAGCCCTGAATGAGGAGGAGGGGCTTGTTGACTACACCTAATGCTCTAAGCCTACATAAGTTTGAAAATAAGCTAAAAAAATCATGAAACATAAACCAAAAACAAATAATGAGGTTAGAAAAACACACCACAAGTATCATTTCGTATCCTCAACAATACCTGGAAAATTCTAGTTACATACAACTTTGCCAACTTATGAGAAACTAGGGACCGGAAGTGAATCTAAGTTGACATGGAGTCAACCCACTTGTCTTTACTCTTTTTAACTTCATTTGATGTTTCATTTTTATTGCATTCATTCACGTACTAAATCTCCAAAGAATTCCATATATCCATAGTTAAATTGTAAGTCATTATATCTCAAATTGATTTTTTTATTGTTTGCTCGTCTTGTAACTCATTGTTCTATGTCTGTATGCTAACTATACTTCATTTCAAAATATGAAAAGTTATTATTTGATCTAATGACCCATAATGTACTAAACAACTTATTAGTAAAACTATTTGTTCAGTAGTAGTTGGGTAAAAGAGTGATTTCCCTTTAGTGGTTGTGATCATGTTTGTTTGGTTTTGGTCTTTTGATCGTTGGATTGACATATTTGTAATTTTTAGGACCATTGAAGTTAGAATTGTTGTAGTTTTAGATTTGTGTGGCCCGAATTATTGTTGTCGTCAAGTTATGTTGTATTCCTAGCCCAGGAATAAAAATAAGAAACTAATTCTGATTTGATAACCCAATTTATTCATTTCCCAAATTTGCTAGTTTTTTAAATTTAATATTATAGGCTTCTTTATATAAAAGAGAGTAAAGTGTCTCTTATGTGTTCTAAGGATGGTGTAATGGTCACCTGACCCATAGCGCTACATCATCTTTTAACATATCACTTTTCAAGGTGTAATGGTTACCAATTAACCAATCACATAAAAATATTTTATTTTATACAAACATACCCCACAGTATACCACACATACACTCACAAACAAAAAAAATTCGTTAGGTGGTCTCCACCATCCAACTAACACAAATAAATGGACTCCGCTCGCAAAGGTGGAGGGCCGTCATGGTATTGGCGTGATAGTATAAGGAAGTAAAGAGTATCTTTTTATGATAACAAAACTTTGTGCTTTTAAGTAAGATTAGCCTTTTTGTTGCATTTTTACAAACTAGTTCCCTTCTTTCATATGCACATTTATTCTTTATTTTTAATATTTTAAAAACAGAATATAAAAGTTGTTTGGAGTTGCACATTTACTTTGGGAAATATGCATTCCATGACCTAAGATGTCATTTATTTTTAATATGATAACATTTTTGGCATATTGCTATACTTATTCATTAAAACTTTTGAATTGACGAAATCTTGGGTCATAGAAATATAAATTTTCCTTTAGTTTAATTATAAACTTTGACCGCCTGCGTTGAACACGGGTTCTAATCTAGTCTTGCTAGTTTGTTATTTGTATAATTATACCAATTGCCTTTCAAAAAAATTAAAAAGGAAAACTAAAAATAATTAAATTTTCGTCATGATGGTTTAATTTTTGTAGGTTAACAGTTTTTGAGATATGCGATTTTTTTTTAAAAGTGTGCAAATGAGTTTTAATTAAAAAAAGATGTGGTGAAAGATGTGAAAGTTAATGTTTTTTAATGTTTGACCTATTCTCTTTGATCAATTATTTTCAATTATCGAGATGAGTCCCTCAAAATGTTAGAAAATAAGTGAATCCAAAATAAATGAACTCTATAACAAAGGTTTTGCTTTATTTCAATGTCTTTACCATTACGAATTGGATTAATACAATTTAACCAAACCGACATTCACATATTTGTGGGATTTGTGTTAAAATTTTAACAATGATAAAAAAAAATAAATAAATAAATTGTCGCTTAAAAAGAAGTACTACTACAGTACTACGTATTATTTTTGGTGAAGATATCTGTTAGAAAACTATGGGTGCGTTTGGTATGATACTATGAGAATGGGTCTATGGATTTAATTCCGATTAATAGTGTTTGTTTAGTGGGCCCGGTAATGAAATGAGTATATCATAGTCATAGATTCATTACGCATCAATTTGGTGTCTATGAAATCCATTCCCGTGGGCCCCTCTTTTTTCCACTACAAAACTCAAATATCTATACACTTTTTCATTCCATATTTTGTCATCCAAACACAAACAATCGTAATGATACACTTTTTTATATCGATTGTTATTCTACCACATACCAAATCCGATACCCATTGTGATTTGTAACAATTCGCAATTTCAGGTTAATTACTATTCCCAGAGAAATTTTACTATTCAGTTTTACTATTCATTTTTCCCGAAATTTGATTTTTGTTTCTTGTGTAACAATTCGCAATTTTAGGTCAATTACTATTCCCGGAAAATTCACTATTCACTTTTACTATTCATTTTACTATTCATTTTTCCCGAAACTTTCCCGAAAGTTGATTTTTATTTGATATTCTCGAGTGATAAATCATTTTCATGGCAAATTAAATGTTTGACATTCGTCAGATCATTTTCGTGAAAGTTATTAAGGAATTACACGTTTTAGGGTAAAACGTCATTCTGAAATTCTACGCACAACGAAATTCGGTCGCGTTAATTTTCCCCGTATCAGAAAAATGTTTGACACACTCATGATTTATTTGAGAATTAATCATGACTGAGAAAAACATGACCAAAATAAACCTCGGCCGTGAAAAACTGGAATTTTCAGTTTTAAGCGTTTTTACTCAGCCGTAGCCTTAACCTATACCTGCACCGCGTTTCTAAGACGATTTGAGTTTTCAACTTTTTAGAAAAAGTCAACATATTTTTCCCTCCTCCTTTGACCAAAAATCATTCCTTGATTTTATAAGTCATTCATTGATTTTTAGGCTTACGGTTTGATGTCTAAAAGATATTTAATACCAACCGACACTAGACTGAGCCCAGTCTAGACATTATAAGTCTTTTTAAATCAATTATATCATATTAGAAAAGTAACATTTTACTTTTCTCAATTTTACGCAATATTCGTACGTTTTACGTATTACGCGTTTTAGACCCGTGTTTCCAATTTTAGCAGGGTTTTACCACCCCAATGGAACCTACCACTCATTTTATATTTTATTATGGAGTATTTTGACAAGTTTAACCATTCTTCCAAGTTTCGTATTTTTACGATACCTGATTTTACGTTTCGTGGCTTAACCATTTACGGTTGGCATTTTACGGAGCCAAAACTAACTCAATAACTTGGATAATATCATCTAAAAGCCAACTCTTGCTCCCCAAGCCTCATGAACCGACTTAGGGGGGGGGGGATTCAGCCCATAGGTGGCTTGATCTCATGCTAGGAGGCCTTAGATTGCATGCATGTGTACAACTTGGTCTCCAATTGTTGGAAAATATCCTAAATACTTGCACCTCCTTAAGGCAACTTCCTAGCACCTTCCTAGCACCTCCTCAAACTCATATATAAGCCCTCCCCATCCCTCCTAGTCGTTCACAACACAAACACCCTCTCATTTGCTAGTTTACTTCAAGTTTTGTGCAAGAAATCAAGTGCAATATCCACACATAAACCCTAGTTAGGTTTTGATTCATCAAAACACTTCCAAACTTTATAAACTTTGGTGATTTCTCTTGAGTTTGAATCCACTCAAGTCACCTCAACTTTCATCATCTCTCTTTCAAGATTACAAGAGTAGAAAGATTGCATGAAGAGAAGTGGGTTGAAGCAAGTCTATCAAAGTCCTTACCTTACATGCTACTTTCCTTTCTTTATTTGAAAGCCAAAAGTTGTAAGCCAAACCTAACATGCTTCTTGTTAAATGATCATGCTCATGTTATTTACATACTATTCTTGCTATATTATGTCTTGTATAAATGTCCATGATGTATAAAAGTGAGTAAAACAAGTTGTTGCAATTGATTGATAAGACAAGTTAATAAAACAAGTAAACTAGTGACTTTCTTGGTATAACCTGATCAAAAGGGAAAAATTATGATCTTGGATCATTACATATTCCAGTAGAGGACTTAACAAGGAAACCATAGCAATTTGAACCACCTAAAACGAGTATACGAGTCAAAAGTTACGCCCATTTGAAGTTACCAAAGATTTTCGGCAAAACTGCCAAAAACATACTGTTTTGCATTCTGACTTTTTGAAAGTCACCCTTCTTGTCCGATTCATCAAAAAGTTAAATCACGAAAGTTGTCCAGAACGCCGTTTTCGTTCAGGAACAAAGAAGCTCGAGCCCTGAAAACGCTTTCCGAGTGATAAATTCTTCAAATTCTAAACAGCCCATTTTTAGGCCAAAGTCATTATATTGTGGTTATACTTTAAAAGAAACAAGAGGTCTTAAGACCTATAATCAAGACCACAACCATGGCTAGAGCCAAGGTTGAGTCTAATGACCATGGACCAAGGACTAAAGGTCATGGCTAGGCCATGACGAAATGACCATGTAAACTTACTTAGGCGAAAACATGAAACAAGGAATTAGGCGATAACTTGAACAAGCAATTTGGATCTACTTCACTTAAAAAGGAACCATGAGATATTACAAAGAGAAAATGGTCACACAAGACTTATGAAACTTCCCTTAATAACAATCTTCATGTACTAATAAACTTTCCTAAGTTTATTCAAATATCGGACATGTAATTTTCGGATCAAAACTTATACATATATACTTTATCAACTACTACAATAGTAGGGAGCCTCATGTGAGGAGTTCATTATGTAAGCCGTCGAGATGAGTTGTGGATTTACGAATTAAAGTGTCCTGGCTCCTCGAACGTTTACTACATGATTTCTGAATTATGTCGGCCCGAACGGTAGTAAACGATATATCAAAACATACATGTTTCATGAATCTTTTCTTTCAAAGACTTACATTATACATCATACCACATCATGGACTAAATGCAAGATATTTATATAGGCACTTATTCATATTCTGTGACACCCCCAAAATTTTACAACGCAGCGGAATACCAATTTGGGTGTCACTTCATAATTCATAAAAACAAGTTACATAAAACGACCTCAAAAGATACGTTTAATAAAATGTCACATTCGATTTGATAAATCAGAGTACAAAGGTCCCAACAATTTCTATTTAAAAATTAAGTTACAAGAATTAAAACATGACACATATGTATATTTTAAAGATAAAAATTTATCGAATGTGTAGAAAACAAGTCTTCCAATATTTGATATCCACGCGACTCCGATTGCTCCCAATGCTCAGTTAGCCAAATAATACCTGAGAAAATACATGCTAAAAAGTCAACACAAAGGTTGAGTGAATCCATAGAGTTTAATAAGTAATCATTTGAATACAAGATAATCCAGTTTAAAAATACGATGGGCTACGTTGTTATACGCCCATAATTTAAGTTGACATGTAACAAATACAAGTCGGGAAATAAAGATTTATAGTATTGAGCTCATGAAACCGAACCTTAACCAAGATTTAATAATTGCCCCGGCAGGGTAATATTTGCCATTTACCTCAACCTCTCAATATTATGTGACCGTTAAAAGGTGAGCGCTACTCACTCGGCCAGGCTGGTCAATGCCCAATATGCATATTCATAATACTAGCGTTTCCAACGAAATTAACGGTTCATGATGGGGACTTAATTGGCAAGAAATATACTCAATGTCTATAATCTTGTAATCGGGTCAAGCATACCAAAAATTACTACTTGTATTCGGTTTGTAAAACTAGCATGTATCCCCCTCGCGAGGTTTATAAAACAGTTGAAGTAAGTAAAAGCGAGGCTATGAACTCACCTTAAAGCAAGGAAAATAGCAATGAACAAGCGAACGAAGGAAATAGTCGCAAAAGCTCTACGATGAACCTAATTAATATACGTTGTCTTAGTTTACGAAAATAGATATCGATGTACTTTTGATTATACAAATTATGATCTTACTTAAGCTTGGTACAATACTCCTAGATACATAAAAAGGTTTTAGTTACTTACTTACAAATTATCCAAAAGTATATCCTTGCATTTATATAAGTATAAAACTTACATTTACCCTAGGTTAAATTTTGATGTAAAGGTTCAAATTAACTCTAAGGTTCAATTTAGTCCATGGGTCAAGTTTTTGGTCAAAAAGGTTCACCTTAGACCTAAGGGTTCAAAATATACTAGGTGGTTCAAAATTGTTTTAAAAGGTCCAATCCTTAAAGTGTATAACACTTATATACTTTTTATAACTAGTGCTGATGGAATTTTTATAACTTGTCTATGTTTAGAAAAATCGCCATTTGCAAACCGTAAGTCCTCAAGTCTCGTTCTTTATATCCCCGGAAAGGTCTATTTCTGTACTAACGAGATTTATTGGTCCCACTTAGCTAAAAATTACATAACCTTAGTAAAACAGTCCATTTACCCAAACTATCAATCCATTCAGCTTTCAAATTTTCAATGGTCTCACGAAAAGTGCGATATCTAGAGTTTTACTAACCCGATTTATTCCCCGTTTTCGGCCACGTTTAAGTTAAGATGTCCTCTACAACTTTTATTCTTTGAGTAACAGAGGGTTCAATACAAAAAAAATGACTTTTTCACGTTTCAAAACTGTTACTCAGATTAGTACATGTTTCACCAAAACATTTTTAGTTTAATCATCGTAAGGAGTTATTCGACGAAATACCCGTCAAAATGACCACAAGACATAGGGCTAC
The DNA here is from genome assembly GCA_030686995.1 of Artemisia argyi. Classification (NCBI taxonomy): domain Eukaryota; kingdom Viridiplantae; phylum Streptophyta; class Magnoliopsida; order Asterales; family Asteraceae; genus Artemisia; species Artemisia argyi. The sequence continues at coordinate 9,227,401 of CM060705.1, forward strand.
AACTACATATTTTTAGTTTATGTCCATTGTCTATAGATTAGTACAGTTAAATACTTTTATACACGGATCTAAAAAAAATACAGTTTCAAGTTTAGCTTTTCTTTGGTTTTAAAGTTTTCTAACTTAAGTACCAAGCTTAACTAAGCATTATAACTTATATAATGTTCAAATACATCAAGATAGTGAATAAATGGAAGTATGAAAATATGAAAAATATAACTTGAAGCTTACAAGTGAAATGATGAGGTTTATGGTAACAAGGTTCCTAATACTTCCTAGTTTTTATTTCAAAACTAGAAAAGAAGTAAACTAGGTTTTATTAGCTTGAATAAAATCTTGATCCACCTCTTGTGTTGTGTTTTGCCGTGAGTGAATAAGAGAGAAAAGAGATGAAATGACTTTCTTGGCTAGTTGATAAATGAGAAGAGATATCTAGTTCAATAATGTATTATTAGTATATATATTATTATAAAGAGTTAGTATGAGTATTTATGAAGATAGAGTGAGTAAGTAGCTTTTGTAAGAGAAAATCAAGGGGGGGCTGAAAAAGAGGAGGGGGGTTGGAGTGTGTAAGAAATGTGGTGACTTTTGTATAATTTTGTGTTTATTTGTAGTTTTAAAGTGTACCGGGTACCGGGTTAACTAAAAATAAATTTTAACGGAGTTAACCGGGATAAAATAAAGTTATAAAAATTATAAAAATAGGTTGGGTAAAATTATTGAGTGTTTGGTTAATCGTTGTTTAACTTTTATAAAAACCGTCAAAATTAAATTAGACGTACGATACGAAATAAATAAATTTCCAAAATACCGGGTAAATTAATATTTTAATTTTTAAATTATTAAAACTAGTTTTCATGATGAATTTTTGAAATATAGATGAGTGATGAGATTATCGAAGGATTTATTTGAGGTTAAAACGTGAAATACGAATTTTAAACCGCGCGATAAAAATAAAATGAGTAAAAATGAAAAGTGGAAGTAAAAATGAAATAAAATGGATAGTGAATTTAAAATATAATTGTAATAAAACAATGGTGCATATAAAATATAGACTGAGCATAGTCTAGTCGCGATAGAATTTATTTAAACGTACGCGGATATCTTCCGACTACGTAAATAAATTAAATTATATTATTTAAATAGTAAACCATTAAAATAATTTGCATGAAATTTTTAGAAAGGTCACAGCACGTACCCCTTAAGAGAGCGACGTCCCGGCGCTCAGTTCTTCTTAATCATTTTTGATCGTTTTAAAGATTTTTTTTTTTTTTTTTTTTTTTTTTTTTTTTTTTTTATGGAAGCATGTATAAAAACCATGTTGAAACTCGGGTTTGTGGTTGTGATTGTAGAATGTCTATTTTCAAATTTTTAGGAATCATTAGTTGAAACGAAGTTTAAATAAGTCATATCCTCAAAACGTGATTAAAATATGATGTATAAAAAGTGTAATTTGAAATATAGGGTATGGTGTCATTATAAATATTGGTTATGATTTTTTTTTTTACAAAAGAGGGTGGTTAGAACCGACTCTTTAACTTAAAGAAATCATTTTGGTAATTTAAACACTTGTGAAGTATTTGTAAAATTTTCATAAAGACGCATAAATTTTTTTTTTTTTTTTTTTTTTTTTTTTTTTTTTTTTTATAGAAGCCCATGTTTAATGTATTTTGTGCTCGGGATTTTCACGAAGTATAAAGATATCAACAAAGATAGAACAAGTGATAGAAATCACCTAATGTGTAAGCAATGGTATGAGAGAATGAATAGAATGTCATGAGGGTCCTTAAAGGAAAGAATAGAATAAAAGTGTTGGCAATAAGAAAATAGGAGACAAGGAATTTATCAAGTCGTCAATTCGTGGAAGCGGATAATAGTCATTACTGTTAGCTTATAAAGCTCGCGGCGGTTGATACAAAATCGGAAAAATCAACGTAACAAATTACAAGTCGAGAGGAGTTCATAACCCAAAGAATGATTCGTACACACGCTATGGTAGACACATTTAAGCCCACTCATTCATATCTCGTCACTTACATCAAGAGGCGTCCCAATCCATGTAAGTAAAGATTTATGAATTTATGGTTCGGCGGTTTATAATTTCCTTATTCAAATGAAGAAGCGTCCCAATTCATTTCAATAAGACGATTATAAATCATCCTACTTAAGTATGTCCATCACAAAAAAAATACACAGCAAGATCAAGTACTAAAATAAATAAAAGGATGTCAAATTAACGATATGATTCATCAAAATCATAAGAAGAAGTAACGAGAATAATAATATGACATTAGTCAATCGCATTTGCAAAGGTAAGTGCCAAAGGATGACACGATTTGAGATGACAAGTTAAGGTCGTACTCCCATCAATTGGAAGATTTCAAAACAATAGATAACGAAAACAACATACGTGATTCAAAGGCATAAGAAGAATGTTCACACTCAGAGTTGAATAATAAAATAGCTAGTGGAATTGACAAAGTACACCAAATGTTAATATCATCAAAAGGAAATAAAGTAAAGTAGCGAAAATGTTTCAGAGATCACCACATCGTTCATAAGAAGTTAAAGCAAACGAGTAATTTAGTTTATAGATGATGGTAAAGTAGTTTGTAAGAGAGTGGAAAGTATTGTATTAAAATTTTAGCGAAAATGGTTTAAAAGATGGTAGTAAACTAGTTTTACAAGGTAATTTACCAAATAATTTGTAAAGGGGTGACAAAATAGTCAATTCTGAACTAGTCAGAGCTAAAATAGTGGTGCATCATGTTATTAGTTTGTAAGGTAGTAGTGGGGTAATTTATTGACATGGTGCTATAGAGACTGAGTGTAAAGAGTCGGATAAAACGTTTATAATAACTATCCTTATACAAATAAAAAGTAACGCTCTTGTAAATAGGTATAAATAGTCAAGAGAAAATCAAGTGTATATAGATAGTCTTCTATATAATTTGTATCAATTTGAAAAAAAAATGCAGAAATGCTCAGGAAACTTAAGTTTACGGGGAGTAAAGAAATCAAGAGGAATTGATAAATTTTAACGAGTTTCGCCATCAGATGTAATGATAGTATATAAGGTTATGAAAGAGTTTATAGACCATTGTAATCACCTACAATGTCTGACAAATAAAAGAAACCATTGTGCAACTCACAATGTTAATGAAGTAAATAAGACCATTGTGTAACCCACAATGTCTTAAAAAAAATTTCATAGATCACAAGAATGTAAGAGTAGTCATGAGAGAGCAAAATCATGACTAGGGGATATATTCATTAGTCATATAATAGAAGTATTGATGCAAAATAGAGCATATAAGTTACCTGGGAACAAGCGTGCGCGGATATCGAACAATGGTGAAAGACTTAAAAAAAATTGAAAATCAGTTATAGTTTAGGTTTTGAAAACGACCTAATTCGCTATAACTAATGCTCTGGTACCATTCTAATGATAGTATATAAGTGTATAAAAGTATTTAACTGTACTAATCTATAGACAATGGACATAAACTAAAAATATGTAGTTGTAGCCCTATGTCTTGTGGTCATTTTGACGGGTATTTCGTCGAATAACTCCTTACGATGATTAAACTAAAAATGTTTTGGTGAAACATGTACTAATCTGAGTAACAGTTTTGAAACGTGAAAAAGTCATTTTTTTTGTATTGAACCCTCTGTTACTCAAAGAATAAAAGTTGTAGAGGACATCTTAACTTAAACGTGGCCGAAAACGGGGAATAAATCGGGTTAGTAAAACTCTAGATATCGCACTTTTCGTGAGACCATTGAAAATTTGAAAGCTGAATGGATTGATAGTTTGGGTAAATGGACTGTTTTACTAAGGTTATGTAATTTTTAGCTAAGTGGGACCAATAAATCTCGTTAGTACAGAAATAGACCTTTCCGGGGATATAAAGAACGAGACTTGAGGACTTACGGTTTGCAAATGGCGATTTTTCTAAACATAGACAAGTTATAAAAATTCCATCAGCACTAGTTATAAAAAGTATATAAGTGTTATACACGTTAAGGATTGGACCTTTTAAAACAATTTTGAACCACCTAGTATATTTTGAACCCTTAGGTCTAAGGTGAACCTTTTTGACCAAAAACTTGACCCCTGGACTAAATTGAACCTTAGAGTTAATTTGAACCTTTACATCAAAATTTAACCTAGGGTAAATGTAAGTTTTATACTTATATAAATGCAAGGATATACTTTTGGATAATTTGTAAGTAAGTAACTAAAACCTTTTTATGTATCTAGGAGTATTGTACCAAGCTTAAGTAAGATCATAATTTGTATAATCAAAAGTACATCGATATCTATTTTCGTAAACTAAGACAACGTATATTAATTAGGTTCATCGTAGAGCTTTTGCGACTATTTCCTTCGTTCGCTTGTTCATTGCTATTTTCCTTGCTTTAAGGTGAGTTCATAGCCTCGCTTTTACTTACTTCAACTGTTTTATAAACCTCGCGAGGGGGATACATGCTAGTTTTACAAACCGAATACAAGTAGTAATTTTTGGTATGCTTGACCCGATTACAAGATTATAGACATTGAGTATATTTCTTGCCAATTAAGTCCCCATCATGAACCGTTAATTTCGTTGGAAACGCTAGTATTATGAATATGCATATTGGGCATTGACCAGCCTGGCCGAGTGAGTAGCGCTCACCTTTTAACGGTCACATAATATTGAGAGGTTGAGGTAAATGGCAAATATTACCCTGCCGGGGCAATTATTAAATCTTGGTTAAGGTTCGGTTTCATGAGCTCAATACTATAAATCTTTATTTCCCGACTTGTATTTGTTACATGTCAACTTAAATTATGGGCGTATAACAACGTAGCCCATCGTATTTTTAAACTGGATTATCTTGTATTCAAATGATTACTTATTAAACTCTATGGATTCACTCAACCTTTGTGTTGACTTTTTAGCATGTATTTTCTCAGGTATTATTTGGCTAACTGAGCATTGGGAGCAATCGGAGTCGCGTGGATATCAAATATTGGAAGACTTGTTTTCTACACATTCGATAAATTTTTATCTTTAAAATATACATATGTGTCATGTTTTAATTCTTGTAACTTAATTTTTAAATAGAAATTGTTGGGACCTTTGTACTCTGATTTATCAAATCGAATGTGACATTTTATTAAACGTATCTTTTGAGGTCGTTTTATGTAACTTGTTTTTATGAATTATGAAGTGACACCCAAATTGGTATTCCGCTGCGTTGTAAAATTTTGGGGGTGTCACATATTCTTTACTCCGATCCTAAGTCGCAACATTCTATTATAGGTTGCTCGTAGAAACCTTCACGATTCAACCGTTACATTCATTACTTGCTATCTTACTTAAGGTGAGTTCATAGCCCCACTTTCCATTACTTAATTGTTTTACAAACCCTTGGGGGGAATACATGCTATTTTTAACCGAGCACAATGTTTTTAAATTGTATGCTTGCCTGATTGTTTTATTATCACTAAGTACCAGCCTTGCTAAACCGAGATCCCTTATTATGAACCATTTAATCACTAGCAATAGTGAGCGCAAATATTGTGAATAGGCCTATTGGGATTGACGAATCCCATTTGTATTGACTAAGTTCAAACAAATGCACTAATATTTGAGATTTAGGTATGTTAGCAAAGTACCTACCGGGATAAATCTGCCGATCGATATTGGTACACGTTAACGTTTTGGTGTCATAAGCTTAGTGTATAATACATTTTATGGGCGTATAATAACGTAGCCTACCTGTTTTGTTTTCCAAACATTGGTGTGAGTCTACAGCTCACACTACCAACATATTGTGTTCAAACGATTAAACAAACTCTATGAATATCACTCAACCTTTGTGTTGACCTCTCAAGCATGTATTTCAGGTTCATGACGATCAAGGATGGCACGGAAGGACACGGATACTCAAGAGGGCTATAAATTTTATTGTCATTCAAAAACTCATTTAATGTAAATTGTAAACATGGAACCATTTGGGACCTCATTTTTGTAAACTCTGATATTTATATAATTTGAATGATAAATCTTTTAAAACGACTCAATTGGAGTTCGTTTTCTATTATTGTGACTATTGTGCCGTCAAGTAACACCCAGTTCGAATTCCGCTGCAATCATGAATAGGGGGTGTTACAGATTGGTATCAGAGCCAGGTTATAGAGAAACGGGTCTAATTGAGACCTAAACTATAACTACAATTACAAGCAAAAACATTTTTATAGCCTTCCACTCTCCGTGTCTTCCATCCTCCAGACGATTATGGACTTAGTAAGCATGTTATGATACACAAACATATTAGTATATTCATATATACCCATTTTGAGCATTTCCCCGTAGACATTTTTGTGCTACACAAACATAATTGCATACTAATATATGTACCCTAAACATAATTGAGCATTTCCCCGTAAGCATTAGTATATTGATATATAAACTCGGTTTATTTTCAATCATTTATCTAAACAATGGACTAAACATATCTGAGTATGCCTATTCTAGGGCATTTCGACACAATCACATTCTCCCAATCATGTTCCTACTCCAACATTCATTTCCAAGACATTGTGAGATACAATGGTCTCATTCATTTTCCAAGACATTGTGAGATACAATGGTCTCATTCATTTTCCAAGACATTGTATTATACAATGGTCTTAACCATTTCTCAAATGTTTTGAGTCACACAATGGTCTAATCTACTTCCCAGACATTGTGAATTGCACAATTGTCTAACCTACTTCCGAGACATTGTGTTTTGCGCAATGGTATCTAGAATTATTCCATCACATCATCAATATCATTTCATATGATATCAAAAACCCGTCACAACCTATCGATTTCTAAATAGAAATATGAGATTTTTAAAGGACAAACAAATCCATCACCTACAAAAGCTGAAGTTCATCTCTACATTCATCAAAGTTTTCTTCTGAAATCTTCATTGTTAAAAGTTCGTGATCCTGGCCAAGTATGTTCTATTTTAGAACTACTTAAAACTTCCTTTCCATACGTACCTACCCATACTATCTTCTATGCAAGGGAATATGAAAACATACGTTACAAGTCTTGTATGGCCGGGACTTGCAATTGAAGGGTTTGACATCGCCTTTGTTTAGGGGACAGTTTCCCGAAAGCAACGGACATATCACAAGTATACCTAATTTAGGTATTTGAAAATTTTATCGAACCTGGGCTAAATATAGACTAGTCACCTATATTTAACCTAGGGACAGTGGAATATAGTCTGACTAACTATATTCGACTTAAAATTTCCAAATACTGAGAATAGTTGTACTAGGGTTATGTTTAGGTTAATTTCCTACATGAACACGATAAACCACCAGAATACATTAAAACAATCTAGAGACACGATAGTGTCTTACCACTCAGCGAAATCTTAACACCTTATTTCTACTACCTAAATTCATTCTTGAAATTTTTTATTTATGAGATAATCCGAACTACTATCTTGGGATAGTTATCAATTATTCTCTTCATCCTGTAGAAGTACTATCCTGTTTAGGTCCTAAGGATACCATCCCGTCATAAACCTTTAAAATTTCTTAAAATTTTAAAGCAAACTTGACATCTCTACCAATATTAACATTAAGCATACACTAAGCACTTTTGTTCATCAACATATCACAACATTACCTTCACAACCGTGGCAAACACAAGCTCATTAACTGATCTTGATGCCCTTTTAAAGCTCAAATCATCCATAGTTACACCACAAGCACCCTCGTCAGCTATACAAGATTGAATATTCATCTTGTACTTTTGGAACACCAGTATCATCTCGTAATACACTACCTTGTAACTCACCGGCTAAGTATAAATGTTGGGTTGGGAATTCTTAAGTAGTATGATTTATAATTATTTGAATGGATTGGGATGCCTTTTCATTTAAATAAAGAAATTGTAAATCACCGAACCATAAGTTTATATTCCCCTATTTACATTGTTTGGGATGCCTCTCTATTTAAATAAAGAATTATAAACAAGTGGGCTTATTTGTATCCGAAATAACATATGTATGAAGTCAATAAACACTAGGTACAACAACCGATTACTTACTAGGCTATGATTGCAATTACTATCTCAATTCCTATTAATATTCGACTGCTATATCAATTTCCTTTGATATTCGACTATTACCATACCTTTCCTACATAAAAGTAAGCCTCATCCTACACCATACGCTGAAATGACAAATCAAATTACATCACCGGTAATCCCAGACTTTAGTCCTCATAAGTAACCACCCCTGTTCTTCGACACACGACGCAGACCCCTAGAATTCCAAGTCGGAGATAGGGTTATGCTAAAGGTATCGCCTTGGAAAGGCTTGATACGATTCGGTAAACGAGGAAAACTAAACCCAAGATACATCGGACCATTCAAAATCCTAGCCAGGGTTGGCCATGTGGCGTACAGACTTGAGCTTCCATCAGAACTTAGTAGTGTACACCCCACTTTCCATGTATCTAACCTAAAGAAATGCTTGTCGGATGAATCACTAGTGATTCCACTCGATGAAATTCAACTCAATGACGATCTTCAATTTATTGAGGAACCCATAGAAATTATAGACCAAGAGGTCAAACAACTCAAGCAAAGCCGTATTCCAATTGTCAAAGTTCGTTGGAACTCACGACGTGGTCCTAAATACACATGGGAACGAGAGGACCAGATACATAAGAAATACCCACATCTTCTTACCAACGAAGTTTCTACTCCCAACGCAAATTGATCTCCGGGACGGAGCTCTCATATGGGGTGGAGGCGGTAACAATTCGCAATTTCAGGTCAATTACTATTCCCGGAAAATTCACTATTCACTTTTACTATTCATTTTACTATTCATTTTTCCCGAAACTTTCCCGAAAGTTGATTTTTATTTGATATTCTCGAGTGATAAATCATTTCCATGGCAAATTAAATGTTTGACATTCGTCAGATCATTTTCGTGAAAGTTATTAAGGAATTACACGTTTTAGGGTAAAACGGCATTCTGAAATTCTACGCACAACGAAATTCGGTCGCGTTAATTTTCCCCGTATCAGAAAAATGTTTGACACACTCATGATTTATTTGAGAATTAATCATGACTAAGAAAAACATGACCAAAATAAACCTCGGCCGTGAAAAACTGGAATTTTCAGTTTTAAGCGTTTTTACTCAGCCGTAGCCTTAGCCTATACCTGCACCGCGTTTCTAAGACGATTTGAGTTTTCAACTTTTTAGAAAAAGTCAACATATTTTTCCCTCCTCCTTTGACCAAAAATCATTCCTTGATTTTATAAGTCATTCATTGATTTTTAGGCTTACGGTTTGATGTCTAAAAGACATTTAATACCAACCGACACTAGACTGAGCCCAGTCTAGACATTATAAGTCTTTTTAAATCAATTATATCATATTAGAAAAGTAACATTTTACTTTTCTCAATTTTACGCAATATTCGTACGTTTTACGTATTACGCGTTTTAGACCCGTGTTTCCAGTTTTAGCAGGGTTTTACCACCCCAATGGAACCTACCACTCATTTTATATTTTATTATGGAGTATTTTGACAAGTTTAACCATTCTTCCAAGTTTCGTATTTTTACGATACCCGGTTTTACGTTTCGTGGCTTAACCATTTACGGTTGGCATTTTACGGAGCCAAAACTAACTCAATAACTTGGATAATATCCTCTAAAAGCCAAATCTTGCTCCCCAAGCCTCATGAACCGACTTAGGGGGGGGGATTCAGCCCATAGGTGGCTTGATCTCATGCTAGGAGGCCTTAGATTGCATGCATGTGTACAACTTGGTCTCCAAGTGTTGGAAAATATCCTAAATACTTGCACCTCCTTAAGGCAACTTCCTAGCACCTCCTCAAACTCATATATAAGCCCTCCCCATCCCTCCTAGTCGTTCACAACACAAACACCCTCTCATTTGCTAGTTTACTTCAAGTTTTGTGCAAGAAATCAAGTGCAATATCCACACATAAACCCTAGTTAGGTTTTGATTCATCAAAACACTTCCAAACTTTATAAACTTTGGTGATTTCTCTTGAGTTTGAATCCACTCAAGTCACCTCAACTTTCATCATCTCTCTTTCAAGATTACAAGAGTAGAAAGATTGCATGAAGAGAAGTGGGTTGAAGCAAGTCTATCAAAGTCCTTACCTTACATGCTACTTTCCTTTCTTTATTTGAAAGCCAAAAGTTGTAAGCCAAACCTAACATGCTTCTTGTTAAATGATCATGCTCATGTTATTTACATACTATTCTTGCTATATTATGTCTTGTATAAATGTCCATGATGTATAAAAGTGATTAAAACAAGTTGTTGCAATTGATTGATAAGACAAGTTAATAAAACAAGTAAACTAGTGACTTTCTTGGTATAACCTGATCAAAAGGGAAAAATTATGATCTTGGATCATTACATATTCCAGTAGAGGACTTAACAAGGAAACCATAGCAATTTGAACCACCTAAAACGAGTATACGAGTCAAAAGTTACGCCCATTTGAAGTTACCAAAGATTTTCGGCAAAACTGCCAAAAACATACTGTTTTGCATTCTGACTTTTTGAAAGTCACCCTTCTTGTCCGATTCATCAAAAAGTTAAATCACGAAAGTTGTCCAGAACGCCGTTTTCGTTCAGGAACAAAGAAGCTCGAGCCCTGAAAACGCTTTCCGAGTGATAAATTCTTCAAATTCTAAACAGCCCATTTTTAGGCCAAAGTCATTATATTGTGGTTATACTTTAAAAGAAACAAGAGGTCTTAAGACCTATAATCAAGACCACAACCATGGCTAGAGCCAAGGTTGAGTCTAATGACCATGGACCAAGGACTAAAGGTCATGGCTAGGCCATGACGAAATGACCATGTAAACTTACTTAGGCGAAAACATGAAACAAGGAATTAGGCGATAACTTGAACAAGCAATTTGGATCTACTTCACTTAAAAAGGAACCATGAGATATTACAAAGAGAAAATGGTCACACAAGACTTATGAAACTTCCCCTAATAACAATCTTCATGTACTAATAAACTTTCCTAAGTTTATTCAAATATCGGACATGTAATTTTCGGATCAAAACTTATACATATATACTTTATCAACTACTACAATAGTAGGGAGCCTCATGTGAGGAGTTCATTATGTAAGCCGTCGAGATGAGTTGTGGATTTACGAATTAAAGTGTCCTGGCTCCTCGAACGTTTACTACATGATTTCTGAATTATGTCGGCCCGAACGGTAGTAAACGATATATCAAAACATACATGTTTCATGAATCTTTTCTTTCAAAGACTTACATTATACATCATACCACATCATGGACTAAATGCAAGATATTTATATAGGCACTTATTCATATTCTTTACTCCGATCCTAAGTCGCAACATTCTATTATAGGTTGCTCGTAGAAACCTTCACGATTCAACCGTTACATTCATTACTTGCTATCTTACTTAAGGTGAGTTCATAGCCCCACTTTCCATTACTTAATTGTTTTACAAACCCTTGGGGGGAATACATGCTATTTTTAACCGAGCACAATGTTTTTAAATTGTATGCTTGCCTGATTGTTTTATTATCACTAAGTACCAGCCTTGCTAAACCGAGATCCCTTATTATGAACCATTTAATCACTAGCAATAGTGAGCGCAAATATTGTGAATAGGCCTATTGGGATTGACGAATCCCATTTGTATTGACTAAGTTCAAACAAATGCACTAATATTTGAGATTTAGGTATGTTAGCAAAGTACCTACCGGGATAAATCTGCCGATCGATATTGGTACACGTTAACGTTTTGGTGTCATAAGCTTAGTGTATAATACATTTTATGGGCGTATAATAACGTAGCCTACCTGTTTTGTTTTCCAAACATTGGTGTGAGTCTACAGCTCACACTACCAACATATTGTGTTCAAACGATTAAACAAACTCTATGAATATCACTCAACCTTTGTGTTGACCTCTCAAGCATGTATTTCAGGTTCATGACGATTAAGGATGGCACGGAAGGACACGGATACTCAAGAGGGCTATAAATTTTATTATCATTCAAAAACTCATTTAATGTAAATTGTAAACATGGAACCATTTGGGACCTCATTTTTGTAAACTCTGATATTTATACAATTTGAATGATAAATCTTTTAAAACGACTCAATTGGAGTTCGTTTTCTATTATTGTGACTATTGTGCCGTCAAGTGACACCCAGTTCGAATTCCGCTGCAATCATGAATTGGGGGTGTTACATCTTGGCCTCGAGTGATAAATCATTTCCACGGAAAATTAAAAGTTTGACACTCATCAGATCATTTTCGCGAAAGTTATTAAGGAATTACACGTTTTAGGGTAAAACGTCATTCAAAAATTCTACGCACAACGAAACTCGACCGCGTTAATTTTCCCCATATCAGAAAAATGTTTGATACACTCATGATTTATTTGAGAATTAATCATGACTGAGAAAAATATGACCAAATAAATCTCGGCCGTGAGAAACAGGAATTTTCGTTTTTAGGCACTTTTACTCAGCCGTAACCTTAGCCTATACCTGCACCGCGTTTCTAAGGCGATTTGAGCTTTCACGTTTTTGGAGAAAGTCAACATATTTTTCCCTCCTCCTTTGACCAAAAATCATTCCTTGATTTTATAAATCATTCCTTGATTTTTAGGCTTACGGTTTTATGTCTAAAAGACATTTAATACGAACCGACACTAGACTGAGCCCAGTCTAGACATTATAAGTCATTTTAAATCATTATTATCACATTAGAAAAGTAACATTTTACTTTTCTCAATTCTACACAATATTCGTACGTTTTACGTATTACGCGTTTTAGACCCGTGTTTCCAGTTTTAGCAGGGTTTTAGCACCCTAATGGAACCTACCACTCATTTTATATTTTATTATGGATTATTTTGACAAGTTTAATCATTCTTCCAAGTTTCGTATTTTTACGATACCCGGTTTTACGTATTATGGGTTAATCGTTTACGGTTAGCATTTTACGGAGTCAAAACTAGCTCCATAAGTAGGATAATATCAACAAGACCAAGTCATCCTATCCTTAGCCCTTGTGAACCACCATATAGGGGGGGGGGGGATTCACCTTGTGGCTTGATCTTGACCGTTGATCCTTAGATCATTACAAGTGTTGAACTTGCTCATCAAGTTTAGGAAATTTCCTAGTAACTTCCTAACCTCCTCAAGGCCATATAAAACCCCCTCCTCCCCCTCCTTTGTACGCCACATACCACACACACAACCATAAGATTGCATGAAGTGAAGTAGGGTGAAGCTTAAGTCTATCAAAGTCCTTTTCCTTACATGCTACTTACCTTTCTTTGTAGAAAGCCAAAGTTGTAAGCAAACTCTAATACACTTCCTTGCTTAAATATCATTTTCATGCTATTTGTATTTCCTTCATACTATATATTGTCTTGTTATCATGTCCATGATGTATAAAAATGGGTAAAACAAGTTATTATAAATGATTGTTAAGTTAAGTTATTTAAACAAGTAAACTAGTGACTTTCTTGGTGAAATCTGATCAAAATAGTACAACTATGATATTAGACACTTACTTACTGTTAAAGAGGACCTAACAAGGAAACCATATCAATTTGAACCACCTAAAACGAGTACACGAGTCAAAAGTTATGACCATTTGAAGTTACCAAAACTTTACGGCAAAACTGCCAAAATAGTTTCTGTGACAGAACATAAAACACGCAAAAAGAGGCCTTTCTGGTCCGTTTCATGAAAAAGTTAAAGCACGAAAGTTGTCCGGAATCACGTTTTCTTCAAAAACTCAGGAGCACGTCACCAGAAAACCAATAACGAATGAGATTTTTCTCAGTTTATTAACAGCTATTTTACATATATATGTTACTATATAATGGTTATGGTTTAAAAAGACCAAAGAGGTCTTATGACCTAGAATCAAGACCACAACCATGGCTAGAGCCAAGGTTGAGTCTCAAGACCATGGAACAATGACCAAAGGTCATGGCAAGGCCATGACTAAATGACCATATAAACTTACTTAGGCGAAAACATGAGCTAAAAGTTGGCGATAACTTAAACATACAATTTGGATCTACTTCATCTAAAAGAACCATGAGATATTACAAGTAATTGTCATTCAAGACTTAAGAAACTTACCCTAATAACAATCTTCATGTAAAGATAAACTTTCCGAAGTTTATTCAAATATTGGACATGTAACTTTTCGGATCAAAACTTATATATATATATATATATATATATATATATATATATATATATATATATATATATATATATATATATATATATATATATATATATATATATATATATATATATATATATATTATCAACTGCTACAATAATAGGGAGCCTCATGTGAGGAGTTCATTATGTAAGCCGTCGAGATGAGTTGTGGATTTACGAAATAAAGTGTCCTGGCTCCTCGAACGTTTACTACATGACTTCTGAATTATGTCGGCCTGAACGGTAGTAAACGATATATAAACTATACATGTTTCATGAATCATTTCTTTTCAAAGACTTACACTATACATCGTACCACATCATGGACTAAATGCAAGACATATATAGGCAATTCTTCGTTTTCTTAGACATTATTCCAAACCTAAGTTGCAACAATTATTCTAGGTTGCTCGTAGAAGTTCTCACGGCATATCCATCATTCTCATTATACATCATCCAACTCACGGTGAGTTCATAGCCCCACTTTCTATTGTTTAACTATTTTACAAACCCATAGGGGGATACATGCTATTATTTTTCTACTCGAACACAATGCTTTCTACTGTATGCTATCCGACTATGTTTTATTATCACTAAGTAACATCCTTGCCAAACCAAGATCCCTTATTATGAACCATTTAATCACTAGTAATAGTGAGCGCGAATATTGTGAATAGGCCTATGGGGATTGACGAATCCCATTTGTGTGGAACAACTACGAGTTCAAACAAATGCACTAATATTTGAGACATAGGTATGACGGCAAAATACCTACCGGGATAACTCCGCCGATTGATATTGGTACCCGTTAACGTTTTGGTGTCATAAGCTTAGTGAATTATACAATGGTCTTAATCATTTCTCAAATGTTTTGAGTCACACAATGGTCTAACCTACTTCCCAGACATTGTGAATTGCACAATAGTCTAATCTACTTTCGAGACATTGTGATTTGCGTAATGGTCTCTGGAATTATTCCATCACATCATCAATATCATTTCATATGATATCAAAAACCCATCACAACCTATCGATTTCAAAATAGAAATATGAGATTTCTAAAGGATAAACTAATCCATCATCTACAAAAGCTGAAGTTTCTCTACATTCATCAAAGTTTTCTTCTGAAACCTTCATTGTTAAAAGTTCGTGATCCTGGCCAAGTATGTTCTGTTTTAGAACTACTTAAAACTTCCTTTCCACACATATCTACCCGTACTATCTTCTATGCAATGGAATGTGAAAACATAGGTTACAAGTCTTGTATGGGCGGGACTTGTAACTGAATGGTTTGACATCGCCTTTGTTAGTGGACAGTTTCTCAAAAGCAACGGACATATCACAAGTATACCTAATTTAGGTATTTGAAAATTTTATCGAACCTCGGCTAAATATAGACTAGTCACCTATATTTAACCTAGGGACAGTGGAACATAGTCTGACTAACTATGTTCGACTTAAAATTTTCAAATACTGAGAATAGTTGTACTAGGGTTATGTTCAGATTAATTTCCTACATGAACTCGATAAACCACCAGAATTCATTAAAACAATCTAGAGACACGATAGTGTCTTACCACTCAGCAAGATCTTAACACCTTATTTGTATTATCTAATTTCATTCTTGAAAGTTTTCATTTATGAGATAATCCGAACTACTATCTTGGGATAGTTATCAATTCTTCTCTTCATCCTGTAGTAGTACTATCCTGTTTAGGTCCTAAGGATACCATTCCATCATAAACCTTTAAAATTTCTTAAAATTTTAAAGCAAACTTGACATCTCTACCAATATTAACGTTAAGCATACACTACACACTTTTTGTTCATCAACATATCACATCATTATCTGTAACACCCCCAAAATTTGATACAGCGGAAGACTCAACAAGCTTTTGGGGTGCTACGGGGATTGGTATCCAACACAAGACATAATAGAACGAGATAAAGTAAACATAATAAAAACGCAACCAAAACGGGGTTTTAAAGTTTACATTTATCCCAACATCATTCAGAGTCAGGCCCAAAATAACATAACAGTAGGTCCATAATTGATTATCAGAGTTTAGAAAAATAGATCCATAAACCAGGAGCCTTAGCCGAGCCTTCCAATCCATGCATCCAAATCGTCACTTAATTACCTGAGAAAACGTGCTAAAAGTCAGCTTTCGCTGGTGAGATCATAGGTTTAAATTCATCTAACAATATAGTGGACATATATGCAAAACGCTTGCTAGCTAGACTAAGGATTCACTAAAAGCCTGCGGATACCCTCCGCTCCAACATAGATATTCGGGTAACCCCCGCAATACCAATAAATACTCGGATAACCTCCGAAGTATTAATTACCTATAGGTGCACACTATAGTATCTAAATAAGCCAACCTTGAATAGTACACACAACATATATGTGACTAAAGCTGACAATTCCAAATAACCAAATAAGCCAACCTTGAATAGTACACACAACATATATGTGACTAAAGCTGACAATCCACCAATAACCAAATAAGCCAACCTTGAATAGTACACACAACATATATGTGACTAAAGCTGACAATCCACCAATAACCAAATAAGTCAACCTTGAATAGTACACACAAAATGTGTGACTAAAGCTGACAATACATCCTAGTCCATACGCATAGCAAGTTTTAGAAAGAATATAAAAGCGATAATAGTCCACATAAAATAATTTGCACGTTTCTCACCCCAAGTATTGAAAACATAGTTCAAGATTAATAAGTGGGGCTATGACTCACCTCAAGTCCAGAAAACAGCAAGAAGAAGCGGTAGAAATAAGATGTATAGTAACTCACAAGACGGAAACTACGGACTCGGCACGACCTAACAATATCAACTCGTTCAGAAATCATTTCCTCGAATTCAAAATATTCCCAAACCCGGACGTAATCCGTTTTATTTTCCGAAAATCCATTTCGTAATAGTTTGGTGTATTTACGTTTGGTATCCATACGGGTGGTGGGTCGACTCAAAACAAACCAAAAGATCACACAAAAGAATAATAAAATAAACTATGGATCTAATATTAGCCCAATATATCATTTAAATAAATCACCAAAGTTTATCAAATCCGTCGATTTGATAATCCTCATATTTATTTACGTAACATACCATTCCAAGATTACACCCAATCCTAAAGCACATAGCACATAAATACTATATGGTATATATCGTAGTTTAATAAATTCCCTATATACATCGTCAAATTGGCCAGATTTCTCGATATATATATACGCAATTTATTACCCTTTACATATACCACAATCTATGGGCGTCGTAGGATACGATGCCCATTAATATATTCGTTTCGTATAGCTAAATAACCCGGTTCAACCTTTCGGTTAAATAGTTATTTAGTTATAGAAAATGCTTATATTAATCGTCATATATCCGTGACAACACGAAAGTCACAAATAAAACTTACCTGAACTCGAGTGACTACGACTCCGCATAACTCGATAAGTTTACTCGTTATATATATAAAATGATATTTTATTTAATATTTAATAATTTGTCGAGAGTTTCTCATTTTATAACACATTTTTATAACAATAATACTTCCAATAATATTACGCTACTCTCGTAGCCTAATATATATTTAGTCGTATTATTTATAATATGACTCGTGATTTTTATTATTATTAATATACGCGCTTATATAATTATATATCCGTTATTCGCGTCTATATATTCATATAAACGTTTATATTACAAATAATTATTATTACGAGTTTTATTATTTACGTTTTATTTGCAAATAGTTATCGAGTCATACGAAATGGTCACATGTCCGAGTCATGACTCTCGGCTCATAGTCCAAGTCCAAAGTAATAAGCAAATGTCATAAAAACAATACATCTCCGTCCAACACAATCCCAATCCACGTGCTACAACAATAGGGTCCGACTACGGCACCCGACTAACCTATATCCGTCAATCTATGTGACCGTCTCACAATCGGTCCCCAATAACACAATTCGTCAACACTTCTCAATACCAAAATTCAATATCCAATGTCGAGACCCAAACATGGTCTCGACTCACATGTATACGGCCAAGAGATGTAGCAAACGACCAACTAATAACAACTAATACCAAACCAAGTTACATTCAAGTAACAATACTAATAACAACTAATACCAAACCAAAATTCAATATTCAAGTAACTAATACCAAGCCACACCCAAGCCCACACGACTCGACCGAGTCGCGGTAAATACCACGAGCCAAGAGGGCTCGAACCAAACATCAAGGGTCACAAAGTGGCTCCAAGGAGCACTCAAAAAATACCCATTCGACCCAAAAAGGTCTCGGCAACAACAACAATAATACGGCTTCGAGCCGCGACTCCAATGAGTCGAACCAATATTCCAACGAGAGCAAGAATACAAAGAGCCAAACCACGGCTCATAACTAACACGAAAACGAGCACCACGGCTCGAATCAATATCCAAGCCGTGAGTCGAGGACTCACGGTTCGAACCAAACCCACGGATAACAACCCGGATACCAAACCATTTTATAAAATCGAGTTTCCAAATCAAAAACCCATAAGTATTAATCCCGTTTTTGGGTGAAAACCCGTTCGGATCAAAACCCATCGTGACCAAGGGTCACGTTTTTAATAAAAACGCGAGTCTCACTCGCCTCACCTTCGAACAACGAGCTCCAAACCGTATAACACTTCGAAAATGATGATTGGTTGTGAGATTTGGTGATAATACGTGATGAAAATGGTGTAATAAGGGCGCGTGTAGGGGCGGATCTAGGAGATTCGAGGGTGGGGATCTCGAAAATAGTGGTGGTTTGTAGTGGTGGTCGGCGGTGGAGTGGTGGCAGCCGGATATCCAATCGACGGCTAGGGTTAGGGTGAGAGGGAGGAGAAAGAGAGAGAGATGAGTGTTGGTACTTGTGTTGTGTGTGGGTACCAAACCACAAGGACCAATTTGTAGTTTTACTCTTTTTATTATTATTATTATTATTATTATTATTATTATTATTATTATTATTATTATTATTATTATTATTATTATTATTATTATTATTATTATTATTATTATTATTAAAGGTTATAAATAATAATAATAATAATAATAATAATAATAATAATAATAATAATAATAATAATAATAATAATAATAATAATAATAATAATAATAATAATAATAATAATAATACTAGTAGTGTTGAGCGTGTAAAGTGGGTAAACATAAATCATGCGGCCCGTAACCCGAACTCATTTCAAACTCCAATATTTCCCGAAAAACATCTCGTAAATAATTAAATATCGTCGGACTCGTAAAACGAATCATAAAATTTCCCGTTAGGTAAACCTAGTGCCGGAGTCAACGTAGTACCAGTGAGAATTTTAAAAACATACAACAACACGTAATATCCATAATGAATTATTAAGATAATTCACAAATTCCATAACAACATAAAATATAATTTTCCATAAAATTTGGTCTTACAAGTTCGTTATGAATAAAAATTCCAAATAAAAATTATAAACGAACTTTAACGTAATCCGGGTTTTTAAAATAGCTGCCTAAATTGCCGGTTGTCACATCCTCCCAGTCTCAGAAGAAACCCGTCCCGGGTTTCTCTCGGAACAAATCGTCTACGAAGTGAAAAGCTTCGGATATCTCTTCCGGAACTCGTCCTCACGTTCCCACGTAAATTCTGGTCCGTGTCGGGAATTCCAACGAACCTTGACGAGCGGAATGCGACTTCGCTTGAGTCGTTTAACTTCACGATCTAAAATCTCAATTGGCTCTTCCACAAAATTCAATTTCTCATCAACATGAATATCCTTCATCGGAATAATAGGCATCTCATCAGAAAGACATTTCTTCAAGTTACTAACGTGAAACACGTCGTGAACTTTACTCAGTTCATGTGGTAATTCCAACCTATAAGCCCCAGGCCCAATTCTTTCTAAGATGAGAAATGGTCCAATGTAGTGTGGGTTGAGTTTTCCACGTTTCCCGAAACGTATCACACCCTTCCAAGGCGAGACTTTCAGCATCACTTTGTCTCCAACCTGGAACTCTAAGGGTTTACGTCTCTGATCGTCGTAACTTTTCTGCCTATCTCTGGCTGCTTGCAACCGATCACGAATCTGAGCTACTTTCTCCGTAGTTTCCAAGATAAGTTCTGGGCCTGTGAGTTGGCTATCTCCAACTTCTGCCCAACCAATAGGCGAACGACATTTTCGACCATACAAAGCTTCAAATGGTGCAGCTTTAAGACTTGTGTGGTAGCTATTATTATAGTAGAATTCCGCAAGGGGTAAATACTTCTCCCAGCCTTTACCAAAGTCTATGATACATGCACGAAGCATATCCTCTAAAGTCTGAATGGTCCTCTCACTTTGACCATCGGTTTGGGGATGATATGCAGTACTCAGATCAAGTCTCGTCCCCAAGGCCGTTTGAAGTGATCGCCACAAAGCTGACGTAAAACGGCTATCGCGATAAAAAATAATCGATATCGGGACTCCATGACGAGAAATAATTTCTTTCACATACAACCTCGCAAGTTTATCCACACTATCATCTTCACTAATTGCTAGGAAATGAGCAGACTTTTTTAGACGATCCACAATTACCCAGATAGCGTCACAACCGCTAGCTGTCCTCGGTAATTTGGTAATGAAGTCCATTGTAATCCGCTCCCATTTCCAGACTGGAAGTTCTGGTTGCGTCAGTAATCCTGACGGTCTCTGATGTTCGGCTTTAACCTTAGAACATGTCAAGCACTTACTAACATACGATGCTATATCTGCCTTCATGTTTGGCCAACAATATAACTTCTTAAGGTCTTGGTACATCTTGTCAGATCCCGGATGAATAGAGTATCTTGACTTATGCGACTCATGCATAATTAACTCCCGAATTCCTCCATATAAAGGTACCCAAATCCGATCTCCAAAACATAGTAATCCATCAGAACGCTTAACAAATCCTTTCTCATTCTCAGCCATCCCAAATATACTCTCAGCAGATCGGTTTTCTGCTTTCAATGCTTCCGTTTGAGTTTCAAGTATTTGAGATGGTAACGGCGATACGATAGTCATTCCTAATGACCTAACTCGTAATGGTGGTATTCTTTCCTTTCGACTAAGAGCATCAGCAACAACGTTTGCTTTACCAGGATGGTAGCGAATTTCGCAATCATAATCGCTTAGCAACTCAATCCAACGTCGTTGTCTCATATTGAGCTCTTTTTGATTCAAGATGTGTTGTAGACTTTTATGGTCAGTGAACACAACACACTTTGTTCCATACAAATAATGTCTCCATATCCTTAAAGCAAAAACCACAGCACCTAACTCCAAATCATGGGTGGTGTAGTTTTTCTCATGCTTTTTGAGCTGTCGGGAAGCATAAGCTATCACCTTCTCTCGTTGCATTAACACGGCTCCCAATCCTTTATGTGAAGCGTCACAATAGACGACGAAATCCTCGTTACCTTCAGGTAACGCTAAGATAGGAGCACTACACAACATCTTCTTAAGCAATTGAAATGCTTCCTCTTCTTTATCTCCCCATTCATACGTAACACTCTTTTGAGTCAATTTGGTTAATGGTTTAGCTATATTCGAAAATCCCTCGATGAATCTTCGGTAATAACCGGCTAAACCTAAAAATTGACGAACTTCTGTTGGTGTCGTAGGTGCAGCCCAATCTTTTATTGCCTCAATCTTAGCAGGATCCAAATGGACTCCTTGTCTATCAATCACATGACCCAAAAATTGTACCGTCGGAATCCAAAATTCGCATTTCGAAAACTTGGCATAGAGTTTCTCCTTCCTGAGCAATTCTAAGATAAGTCTTAGATGCTCCTCATGCTCCTTCTCGCACTTCGAATAAATCAGAATGTCATCGATGAACACAATCACAGACTTATCTAAGTAAGGCTTACACACCCGATTCATGAGATCCATGAATATCGCCGGTGCGTTAGTCAACCCAAACGGCATCACCTGAAACTCGTAATGCCCGTAACGGGTTCTGAAAGCCGTTTTCGGAATACCTTCTTCGCGAACTCGAAGTTGATGATATCCCGATCTCAAATCGATCTTCGAATACACACTCGATCCTTGAAGTTGATCGAACAAGTCGTCGATCCTCGGTAACAGGTATCTATTCTTCACCGTTAACTTGTTCAACTCTCGGTAATCAATGCACATACGAAACGATCCATCCTTCTTCTTCACGAATAAGACTGGGGCTCCCCAAGGTGAAGAACTTAGTCTTATGAATCCTTTTTCGGCTAACTCTGCCAATTGTTTTGACAACTCTTCTAGCTCGGTAGGTGCAAGACGATAAGGCGCTCGTGCTACAGGTGCAGCACCAGGTATCAACTCAATCTGAAACTCCACTTGTCTAGTCGGCGGGATTCCTGGCAAATCATCGGGAAACACATCAGGAAAATCACGAACTATAGGCACATCTCCAATGCACCTTTCCTTTTTCTTCGTCCCTCCTTTCTCAGAAATTTGAGCTAAGAAAAGGTAACATCCTTTCTCCATTAGCTTTGGTAACTTAGTGCAAGAAATGACTGCTAACCGGGACGGGCTACTCGAATCCTTTCGATCTCCTAATATATTTAGGATCTCCTTTCCGTAAGGTACACGCACGATCTTCTCGTCGCAAATTATGTGAGCACGATACTTCGATAGCCAATCCATACCAATGATGACATCAAAACTTCCTAACGTGACGGGTAGAAGATCTATGTTGAAAGGGTGGTTCAAGAAATTTAACGTGCAACCGCGAATGATGGTATTAATCCTTTCTATATTCCCATTTGTTAACTCTATATCATATCCAATTCCTAAGGCCATCGGGGGTTTCTCTAGTAAGGGTGCAAACGTAGTGGACACAAAACTCCTATCGGCACCAGTATCAAATAGTATGGAAGCATAACGATTATTGAGAAGGAACGTACCAGTAACGACGTTCGGATCTTCTCCTCTCTCGTTCCCGAGTGCATACACTCTTCCCTGAGCAGCTCCAGCTTCCACACGTTGGTCCCCGTTATCTTGTCGTCCACGGTTTCCTCCAGCTCCACGGTTTCCATGATTGTACCCATTACCACCCGAGCCTTGATTTCCTCGGTTCCACGATTCTCTACACTCATTCCTATAGTGTCCCTTCTTTCCACACCCATAACAAGTAACATCTGCCTTATTTTTCATTTCAGGAGCAGCTTGAACCATAGCAAGAGGTCGAGCTCTACAATCCTTAGCTGTGTGTCCTTTCCTTGAGTAGTTCTGGCATTTCACACTACACCATCCAGTATGATGCTGGTGGCAACAACCACACTTGGGTGCATCACTGTTCTGGTCCTTCTTATCTCCATTCCCAATAGCATAAGCCTTAGCTTGTCTCTTGCTTCGGTGATCATTACCCTTAGAGTGCTGGTCTCTCTTTCTCTTTCCATTCTTCTCCTTATCAGCTCTTTCCAACTCCAACGAATCCATAAGTTGTTGAGCAATTGTGATTGCTTCATGGATGTTTGCAGGCCTAGCAGAAATCACATCATTCCTTGTAGCTACAGGAAACCCATCAGTATACCTTTCGATCTTTTGAGTCTCAGTTTTTACCATATCTGGGCAAAGCAAGGCCAACTCCTGGTAACGACGATTGTAAGTCGCCATATCATTACCTTTCACCTTGTGGTTCCAAAACTCAATCTCTAGCTTCTTAACCTCATTCCTTGGGCAATACGTCTGAATCAGCAGAGACTTAAATTGCTCCCAAGTCATGGCATAAGCTACATCACTCCCAATGGAATTTCGGTAATTGTTCCACCAAGTTAAAGCTTCGTAAAAGAAGCAAACTTTACCTTCGCATTCTCCGCACAACCACTGACATTGAACACTGACTCAGTCTTCTCAATCCATCTAACCAAGTAAACCACTCCTTCAGTTCCACCAAACTCAATGGGTCCACAAATCTTGAACTCCTTGTATTGACATCCATTAGCACGAACAGGTGGAAAAGTTCCAGCAGAATTGTTGGAATGATTTGACTCAGCTAGTAGTTCAGCAACTCTTTGCTCCACAAGTTGATTGATCATTGCTTGATCCACAGTAGGTGCATTAAGTGGAACATGATCATTTTCTCCCTGAACATCAACATTTTGATTCCTGTTTTTGCGGTTAGTAGTGTTTAGGTTGTCGAGAGTAGGGGTTTCAACATTTCGAGTAGGTCGGCGTCCTCGACGACCAGGGGTAGTCACTGCAGGACCAGTTCTGGTAGCTCTAACAGGGTTTCGTCGTGGGGCCATTGATCTGAAACATCATACAAGTTCATGAGTCTCCAATAGAACTTATCAATATGCTCAACAAAAGTAATTCAACGAAGCCAAGTCATGGAAAGAATAGCAACAATACACCACGTAACATCAATAAAGCGAATAGGGACTCAATTTCCATAATACCCAAAATCACATAATACCATATATTAATAACCATCAACCATACAATCGAGATCTAACATTGTTCCACTACTGGAAAAACACAAAACATACTAATCGTTCCAAACGAGACGAATACTGAACAAAATACATCAAAACATGATAACTAGCTTTTCTAGCCGAACACTCTTCGGGTAGAAAGCAACAAGATCACATAACCCAAGCAACTAGCCACGCTGCTGGCGGAGGCTCCTCAACTCCTGCCTCAAGCCATCAAGATCTCTCCATAAAGATCCTAGCTCCACGCTATGGGTGTCTCGGTCTCTCTTGAGGTCAGCCACCTCCTTCTCCAGCTCGGCATTCCTTTGCCATAGCTTGCTGTCGGCCTCTCGAGCTGTGACAAAACCTCACTGTAAACTATCAATATGCTCGTGAACCTCCATCAAAACTCTCCTCATCTCAGTTACTCTCCTCTCAGCCATAACCATGTCAACCCTCAACTGCCCAACGAACTCAACAGTCACCCTATCAATCCGCTCAGACATACGTGCAACTCTCTCACCAAGCACAGTAATCTGAGCCCATAACCTACCAATCTCACCTAACTCTACATGCTCAGCAGAAACCTCAGAAGGTGCATCCGACTCAACGGGACTACCAGGTGGCAACTCAAACAAAAACGGATGGTCAGGTGAGTCAAGCTCAATCGGATGTATAGGTGAATCAGGCTCCTCAACCTGAGCTGGTGGTACTAACACATCATCATCATCAGGCATCTCATCTTCCTGAGGGTCATCCTCCTCCTCAGTGTCATCATCATCACCCTGCTCAGCCTCCTGAGGGTCATCCTCCTCCTCAGGGTCATCAGCCTTATCCTCACCCTCGTACTCCTCCTCCTCCTCGGAAGAGTACCTCATCAATCATCGTCTCCTAACAGGTGAACCATGTAGAGATGTGGTAGGTGATCTAGGACGACGACGCAATGATGTGGGTGGTGCCTCTGACAGCAGAGAGTGAGCATCAATCTATAAAGGTGATGGAGTAGGGCGTACCGACATGCGTGCCGTAGCTCGGTGGGCAAAGCGTGGGGCCACACGAGCCAAAGCCTGATGAAGAGTAAGCTACCTCGATGTACCAGGGAGCCCTGAAGAAGATGAGGGTCCCTGCGTAGATGCAGCAGGTAGTGCTGAAGTAGAAGCTGTCTGTGGCACAGTAGCTGAAAGCATGGCAACCTGGTAAGGATCATCAGGTGCCATAGTGAACTGTGCTGGGAATACCGGTGCAGTAAGAATATCCTCAACAACATCGGGCATATGGGAGGCCATGGTCTGTGACAACGGCGTAGGGTAGGTGTAAGTGTTTCAAAACAACTAAATCACAACGCAAAATACCATACCACAAATCCTCATCATATAATTCAATCATATAATCTCAATAAAGAGTTTCAAATACCGCATTACTAAAATGTTTATAAAACAATTAGACCATATAATTCCTCGAAACGCCATCTTATTACTAAATCCATTAACCTCAAATCATCTCAAGGAATCCCAAACCTAACAATCATCTCAGATATCTCATAATACCTCAAAATAATAGAAGATGCTTCGGCTTGGCGGGCTGGCGGGCAGTGGTCAAGGATCATTTTCTATAAAAATTTGGTTATAGTTTAGGTGTTTATTTACCTAGTTCTCTATAACCTTGGCTCTGATACCAATCTATAACACCCCCAAAATTTACGTTTATATGAATATATAGACGTGAATAAGGATATATAATTATATAAGCGCGTATATTAATAATAATAATAATCACGAGTCATATTATAAATAATACGACTAAATATATATTAGGCTACAAGAGTAGCGTAATATTATTGGAAGTATTATTGTTATAAAAATGTGTTATAAAACGAGAAACTCTCGACAAATTATTAAATATTAAATAAAATATCATTTTATATATATAACGAGTAAACTTATCGAGTTATGCGGAGTCATAGTCACTCGAGTTCAGGTAAGTTTTATTTGTGACTTTCCTGTTGTCACGGATATATGAAGATTAATATAAGCGTTTTCTATAACTAAATAACTATTTAACCGAAAGGTTGAACCGGGTTATTTAGCTATACGAAACGAATATATTAATGGGCATCGTATCCTACGACGCCCATAGGTTGTGGTATATATAAAGGGTAATAAATTGCGTATATATATATCGAGAAATCTGGCCAATTTGACGATGTATATAAGGAATTTATTAAACTACGATATATACCATATAGTATTTATGTGCTATGTGCTTTAGGATTGGGTGTAATCTTGGAACGGTATGTTACGTAAATAAATATGAGGATTATCAAATCGACGGATTTGATAAACTTTGGTGATTTATTTAAATGATATATTGGGCTAATATTAGATCCATAGTTTATTTTATTATTCTTTTGTGTGATCTTTTCGTTTGTTTTGAGTCGACCCACCACCCGTATGGATACCAAACGTAAATACACCAAACTATTACGAAATGGATTTTCGGAAAATAAAACGGATTACGTCCGGGTTTGGGAATATTTTGAATTCGAGGAAATGATATCTGAACGAGTTGATATTGTTAGGTCGTGCCGAGTCCGTAGTTTCCGTCTTGTGAGTTACTATACATCTTATTTCTACCGACTTCTTCTTGCTGTTTTCTGGACTTGAGGTGAGTCATAGCCCCACTTTTTAATCTTGAACTATGTTTTCAATACTTGGGGTGAGAAACGTGCAAATTATTTTATGTGGACTATTATCGCTTTTATATTCTTTCTAAAACTTGCTATGCGTATGGACTAGGATGTATTGTCAGCTTTAGTCACACATTTTGTGTGTACTATTCAAGGTTGGCTTGTTTGGTTATTGGTGGATTGTCAGCTTTAGTCACATATATGTTGTGTGTACTATTCAAGGTTGGCTTATTTGGTTATTGGTGGATTGTCAGCTTTAGTCACATATATGTTGTGTGTACTATTCAAGGTTGGCTTATTTGGTTATTTGGAATTGTCAGCTTTAGTCACATATATGTTGTGTGTACTATTCAAGGTTGGCTTATTTAGATACTATAGTGTGCACCTATAGGTTATTAATACTTCGGAGGTTATCCAAGTATTTATTGGTATTGCGGGGGTTACCCGAATATCTATGTTGGAGCGGAGGGTATCCGCAGGCTTTTAGTAAATCCTTAGTCTAGCTAGCAAGCGTTTTGCGTATATGTCCACTATATTGTTAGATGAATTTAAACCTATGATCTCACCAGCGAAAGCTGACTTTTAGCACGTTTTCTCAGGTAATTAAGTGACGATTTGGATGCATGGATTGGAAGGCTCGGCTAAGGCTCCTGGTTTATGGATCTATTTTTCTAAACTCTGATAATCAATTATGGACCTACTGTTATGTTATTTTGGGCCTGACTCTGAATGATGTTGGGATAAATGTAAACTTTAAAACCCCGTTTTGGTTACGTTTTTATTATGTTTACTTTATCTCGTTCTATTATGTCTTGTGTTGGATACCAATCCCCGTAGCACCCTGAAAGCTTGTTGAGTCTTCCGCTGTATCTTATATAGTACAAATAATTATTATTACGAGTTTTATTATTTACGTTTTATTTGTAAATAGTTATCGAGTCATACGAAATGGTCACATGTCCGAGTCATGACTCTCAGCTCATAGTCCAAGTCCAAAGTAATAAGCAAATGTCATAAAAACAATACATCTCCATCCAACACAATCCCAATCCACGTGCTACAACAATAGGGTCCGACTACAGCACCCGACTAACCTACCTCCGTCAATCTAAGTGACCGTCTCACAATCGGTCCCCAATAACACAATTCGTCAACACTTCTCAATACCAAAATTCAATATCCAATGTCGAGACCCAAACATGGTCTCGACTCACATGTATACGGCCAATAGATGTAGCAAACGACCAACTAATAACAACTAATACCAAACCAAGTTACATTCAAGTAACAATATTATCCAAGTCATACTCGGGTGGGTTTAACAAGCCACACCCAAGCCCACACGACTCGACCGAGTCGCGGTAAATACCACGAGCCAAGAAGGCTCGAACCAAACATCAAGGGTCACAAAGTGGCTCCAAGGAGCACTCGAAAAATACCCATTCGACCCAAAAAGGTCTCGGCAATAACAACAATAATACGGCTTCGAGCCGCGACTCCAACGAGTCGAACCAATATTCCAACGAGAGCAAGAATACCAAGAGCCAAACCACGGCTCATAACTAACAAGAAAACGAGCACCACGGCTCGAATCAATATCCAAGCCGTGAGTCGAGGACTCACGGTTCGAACCAAACCCACGGATAACAACCCGGATACCAAACCATTTTATAAAATCGAGTTTCCAAATCAAAAACCGATAAGTATTAATCCCGTTTTTGGGTGAAAACCCGTTCGGATCAAAACCCATCGTGACCAAGGGTCACGTTTTTAATAAAAACGCGAGTCTCACTCGCCTCACCTTCGAACAACGAGCTCCAAACCGTATAACACTTCGAAAAATGATGATTGGTGGTGAGATTTGGTGATAATACGTGATGAAAATGGTGTAATAAGGGCGCGTGTAGGGGCGGATCTAGGAGATTCGAGGGTGGGGATCTCGAAAATAGTGGTGGTTTGTAGTGGCGATCGGCGGTGGAGTGGTGGCGGACGGATATCCAATCGGCGGCTAGGGTTAGGGTGAGAGGGAGGAGAAAGAGAGAGAGATGAGTGTTGGTGTTTGTGTTGTGTGTGGGTACCGAACCACAAGGACCAATTTGTAGTTTTACTCTTTTTATTTTTTTATTTTTTATTATTTTTTTTAAAAGGTTATAAATAATAATAATAATAATAATAATAATAATAATAATAATAATAATAATAATAATAATAATAATAATAATAATAATAATAATAATAATAATAATAATAATAATAATAATAATATTACTAGTAGTGTTGAGCGGGTAAAGTGTGTAAACATAAATCATGCGGCCCGTAACCCGAACTCATTTCAAACTCCAATATTTCCCGAAAAACATCTCGTAAATAATTAAATATCGTCGGACTCATAAAACGAATCATAAAATTTCCCGTTAGGTAAACCTAGTTCCGGAGTCAACGTAGTACCAGTGAGAATTTTAAAAACATACAACCTCACGTAATATCCATAATGAATTATTAAGATAATTCACAAATTCCATAACAACATAAAATATAATTTTCCATAAAATTTGGTCTTACAAGTTCATTATGAATAAAAATTCCAAATAAAAATTATAAACGAACTTTAACGTAATGCGGGTTTTTAAAATAGCTCCCTAAATTGCCGGTTGTCACATTATCTTCACAACCGTTGAAACCACAAGCTCATTAACAGATCTTGATACACTTTTAAAGCTCAAATCATCCTTAGTTACACCACAAGCACCCTCATCAGCTTTACAAGATTGAATATTCATCTTGTACTTTTGGAACACCAGTATCATCTCGTAATACACTACCTTGTAACTCACCGGCTAAGTATGAATGTTGTGTTGGGAATTCTTAAGTAGGATGATTTATAATTATTTGAATGGATTGGGATGCCTTTTCGTTTAAATAAAGAAATTGTAAATCACCGAACCATAAGTTTATATTTCCCTATTTACATTGTTTGGGATGCCTCTCTATGTAAATAAAGAATTATAAACAAGTGGGTTTATTTGTATCCGAAATAACATAAGTATGAAGTCAATAAACACTAGGTACAACAACAGATTACCTACTAGACTATGATTGCAACTACTATCCCAATTTCCATTGATATTCAACTACTATATCGATTACTAATGATATTCGACTACTATATCAATTTCCTTTGACATTCGAATATTATATGAATCTCTAGTAACATTCAACTATGTTATCAATTTCTATTAACACACCATATTCTGAGACAAATCAAACTACATCACTGGTAATCACAGACTCTAGTCCTCATAAGTAACCACACCTCTTCATTGACACCACTCCAACATATAACACACAAAGAACTTCGGGACGAAGTTCCCCGTAAGGGGTAGAGACTGTAACAATTCGCAATTTCAGGTTAATTACTATTCCCAAAAAAATTTACTATTCACTTTTACTATTCATTTTTCCCGAAATTTTCCCGAAATTTGATTTTTGTTTCTTGGCCTCGAGTGATAAATCATTTCCATGGCAAATTAAAAGTTTGACACTCATCAGATCATTTTCGCGAAAGTTATTAAGGAATTACACGTTTTAGGGTAAAACGTCATTCAAAAATTCTACGCACAACGAAACTCGACCGCGTTAATTTTCCCCGTATCAGAAAAATGTTTGATACACTCATGATTTATTTGAGAATTAATCATGACTGAGAAAAATATGACCAAATAAACCTCGGCCGGGAGAAATAGGAATTTTCATTTTTAAGCACTTTTACTCAGCCGTAACCTTAGCCTATACCTGCACCGCGTTTCTAAGATGATTTGAGTTATCACATTTTTGGAAAAAGTCAACATATTTTTCCCTCCTCCTTTGACCAAAAATCATTCCTTGATTTTATAAATCATTCTTTGATTTTTAGGCTTACGGTTTTATGTCTAAAAGACATTTAATACGAACCGACACTAGACTGAGCCCATTATAGACATTATAAGTCATTTTAAATCGTTATTATCACATTAGAAAAGTAACATTTTACTTTTCTCAATTCTACACAATATTCGTACGTTTTACGTATTACGCGTTTTAGACCCGTGTTTCCAGTTTTAGCAGGGTTTTAGCACCCTAATGGAACCTACCACTCATTTTATATTTTATTATGGAGTATTTTGACAAGTTTAATCATTCTTCCAAGTTTCGTATTTTTACGATACCCGGTTTTACGTATTATGGCTTAATCGTTTACGGTTAGCATTTTACAGAGTCAAAACTAGCTCCATAAGTAGGATAATATCAACAAGACCAAGTCATCCTATCCTTAGCCCTTGTGAACCGCCATATAGGGGGGGGGATTCACCTTGTGGCTTGATCTTGACCATTGATCCTTAGATCATTACAAGTGTTGAACTTGGTCATCAAGTTTAGGAAATTTCCTAGTAACTTCCTAACCTCCTCAAGGCCATATAAAACCCCCTCCTCCCCCTCCTTTGTACGCCACATACCACACACACAACCATAAAACACTTAGCTAGTTTACTTCCAATTTTATTCAAGGATCAAGTGCTATAACAACACATAAACCCTAGTTTGGTTTTGATTCATCAAACTACTTCCAATCTTTAGAAACTTTTGTGATTTCTCTTGAGTTTGAATCTACTCAAGTCACCTCAACTTTCATTATCTCTCTTTCAAGAATACAAGTGTAGAAAGATTGCATGAAGTGAAGTAGGGTGAAGCTTAAGTCTATCAAAGTCCTTTTCCTTACATGCTACTTACCTTTCTTTGTAGAAAGCCAAAGTTGTAAGCAAACTCTAATACACTTCCTTGCTTAAATATCATTTTCATGCTATTTGTATTTCTTTCATACTATATATTGTCTTGTTATCATGTCCATGATGTATAAAAATGGGTAAAACAAGTTATTATAAATGATTGTTAAGTTAAGTTATTTAAACAAGTAAACTAGTGACTTTCTTGGTGAAATCTGATCAAAATAGTACAACTATGATATTGGACACTTACTTACTATTAAAGAGGACCTAACAAGGAAAACATAGCAATTTGAACCACCTAAAACGAGTACACGAGTCAAAAGTTATGGCCATTTGAAGTTACCAAAACTTTACAGCAAAACTGCCAAAATAGTTTTTGTGACAGAACATAAAACACGCAAAAAGATGCCTTTCTGGTCCGTTTCATGAAAAAGTTAAAACACGAAAGTTGTCCGGAATCACGTTTTCTTCAAAAACTTTGGGGCACGTCTCCAGAAAACCAATAACGAATGAGATTTTTCTCAGTTTATTAACAGCTATTTTACATATATATGTCACTATATAATGGTTATGGTTTAAAAAGACCAAAGAGGTCTTATGACCTAGAATCAAGACCACAACCATGGCTAGAGCCAAGGTTGAGTCTCAAGACCATGGAACAATGACCAAAGGTCATGGCAAGGCCATGACTAAATGACCATATAAACTTACTTAGGCGAAAACATGAGCTAAAAGTTGGCGATAACTTAAACATACAATTTGGATCTACTTCATCTAAAAGAACCATGAGATATTACAAGTAATTGTCATTCAAGACTTAAGAAACTTACCCTAATAACAATCTTCATGTAAAGATAAACTTTCCTAAGTTTATTCAAATATTGGATATGTAACTTTTCGGATCAAAACTTATATATATATATATATATATATATATATATATATATATATATATATATATATATATATATATATATATTATCAACTACTACAATAGTAGGGAGCCTCATGTGAGGAGTTCATTATGTAAGCCGTCGAGATGAGTTGTGGATTTACGAATTAAAGTGTCTTGGCTCCTCGAACGTTTACTACATGACTTTTGAATTATGTCGGCCTAAACGGTAGTAAACGATATATAAACTATACGTGTTTCATGAATCATTTCTTTTCAAAGACTTACACTATACATCGTACCACATCATGGACTAAATGCAAGACATATATAGGCAATTCTTCGTTTTCTTAGACATTATTCCAAACCTAAGTTGCAACAATTATTCTAGGTTGCTCGTAGAAGTTCTCACGGCATATCCATCATTCTCATTATACATCATCCAACTCACGGTGAGTTCATAGCCCCACTTTCTATTGTTTAACTATTTTACAAACCCATGGGGGGATACATGCTATTATTTTTCTACTCGAACACAATGCTTTCTACTGTATGCTATCCGACTATGTTTTATTATCACTAAGTAACATCCTTGCCAAACCAAGATCCCTTATTATGAACCGTTTAAGCACTAGTAATAGTGAGCGCGAATATTGTGAATAGGCCTATTGGGATTGACGAATCCCATTTGTGTGGAACAACTACGAGTTCAAACAAATGCACTAATATTTGAGACATAGGTATGACGGCAAAATACCTACCGGGATAACTCCGCCGATTGATAATGGTACCCGCTAACGTTTTGGTGTCATAAGCTTAGTGAATTAATAACCGTTCCGGACGTATAACAACGTAGCCCATCGTTGTTTTCCAACCATTGTTGTGAGCCTATAACTCACACTACCAACATATTGTGTTCAAACATTAAACAAACTCTATGAATATCTCTCAACCTTTGTGTTGACATCTCAAGCATGTATTTCAGGTTCATGATGATCAAGGATGGCACGGAAGGGCACGGATACTCAAGAGGGCTATAAATTTTATTATCATTCAAAAACTCATTTAAATGTAAACTGTAAACATGGAACCATTTGGGACCTCATTTTGTAATCTCTGATATTTATACAATTTGAATGATAAATCTTTTAAAACGACTCAATTAGAGTTCGTTTTCTATTATTGTGACTATTGTGCCGTCGAGTAACACCCAGTTTGAATTCCGCTGCATCCATGAATTGGGGGTGTTACATGATTCCTAGCATCAAACCAAACAGGTCCTATAATCCTTGAATTAGACACGTGTTTAGGACGTTACGGTATAATGTTATCAGGTGCTATTTTCCACAAAATGTAGTTGAAATTTGACATGTAACATAAATGCTTAATCCAATAGATATATTATCTAAAACCGAGGGACCGGAAATGCAAATAAATTGACTTGGGTCAACCAGCTTACCTTTACTCTTTGTAAATTCATTTCATCTTCCAATTTGATTGCATTCATTCATACCAACAGTACTTCACTCTCAAAGACTAATTTCATCCAATTGCTAAACTGTAAGTCTTTCTAAACTCTAATCAATTACTTTTAATCTTATAGCTTGTTGTTTTATGTCTGTATACAAACCATTTTAATTAATATCATGTGTGGTTAATTAATGTTTTGGGTAGGTTTAGTAACAGGAAACATGTTATCTGCACAAAACCTATTAAATATAGAAAACGTGCCTAAACTTGAGATGTTGTAGTCGTCCCGTCACTATAATTTGTTATTTTTGTGTAGTTATCATTTTGAGACATTAAAATTGATTATTTCATCTATTGCCCAAATGACCACATTTTAATGACTTATCGGTGTGAATGATAGAATATAATCTAAATAAGATTAAATTGCGAAATCACACATTTAGTTTGTGTCTTGACTCTAGATGTTGTTGTCGTTCGATAACTTATTTTTGTGTTGCTATCATTTTAAGACAACGTATGAACCAGAGTCACATATTTAGTAAAAGGATTTTTTTTTTTTTCTTTTTTTTTTTTTTTTTTTTTTTTTTTTTTTTTTTTTTTTTTTTTTTTTTTATGAATTGCAACATGTATGCCATTGTATATACCTGTGGGTCTAAAAATCTTACTTTTTAAATATAATTTGACCTATCAACATATCATGTGATGTTGTTTACATTATCTTAGTCATTGATTCTTGGTACTAATTATTATTGATAATGGCTACTATTTGTGGTGATCTTTACTTCTGAACGCATCTCGATAGCTCGTCATTGATAATGGGTACTACGTCCATTCCTCGTCGGTGGAAATATGATGTTTTTGTTAGTTTTAGAGGTGAAGATATTCGCAAAAGTTTCATGGATCATCTATTCAATGATTTCAATCAAAAAGGAATTTATGCTTTTAGAGATGATACCAAATTACCTAAAGGAGAAGAGATATCTCCTCATATCTACAAGGCCATTGAAGAATCGAGATTTTTGATAGTTATCTTCTCCAAGAATTATGCTTCTTCAACATGGTGTCTGAGGGAACTTGTCAAAATACTTGAGTGCAAGAAGATTGAGAATCCAAAACATGAGGTTCAAATTATCTTTTAAGATGCCAAGCCTGATGTTGTGAGGAAACAAAAAAGAAGTTATGCAGAAGCATTCCGCAACCATGAAGTTTCAAATAGCACATAGGTGGGTAAATGGAAAGAAGCTTTATCCATGGCGGCTAACTTATCTGGATGGGATCTCGAGGACATGACAAATGGGTAAATTTCTTGTTTCGTGCAGTTATTTTTATGTTGGTGGTTTACTCACAAACATCTTTATTACTAAAGATTAACTCTCTCTCTCTCTCTCTCTCTCTCTCTCTCTCTCTCTCTCTCTCTCTCTCTCTAACTCTCTCTCTCTCTCTCTCTCTCTCTCTCTCTCTCTCTCTCTCTCTCTCTCTCTCTCTCTCTCTCTCTCTCTCTCTCGGTTAACAGGTATGAGTGCAAGTTCATCAATTGCATCTCCAAAGACATACTCAAAAAATTATGTGACGGGCCCTTGCATGTTGGTGAAAACCTGGTTGGCATAGATTTCCATTTCGACAAATTAAACATGTCATACTTCGCTGGGTCAGATAAGGTTAACATGATTTGAATATGTGGTATGAGCGGAATAGGAAAGACGACCCTTGCCAAAGCTATATATAACTTGATGTATGTCCACTTTGAAGGAAGTTGCTTTTGTGAAGATGTAAAAGAAGTCGAAGAAAAACAAAGCCTAACTCAAGTTCAGATGCAAATGATTGGTAAGATTCTGAAAACAGATGATCTGAAGATATCAAGTGTTGGAGAAGGTTCTATGGTAATAAAGCAAAGGATGGCATGTAAGCGGATCCTGCTTGTTTTGGATGATGTGAATAACATAGAGCAGTTAGAAGCACTAGTAGGTTCACGTGATTGGTTTTATCCTGGAAGTCTTATTATTTTCACTGGTAAAGACAAACAATTGCTAAGGTCTCATAAAGTGGATGGAATTTATGATATGGAGACTTTAGATGATCACAAAGCTCTTGAGCTCTTTAGTTTATATGCATTTGGAAAATTGGAACCTTTAGAAGATTTCAAAGAGCTTGCTTCCCAAGTTTTGATACATTTGCAAGGTCACCCTTTGGCTCTCAAAGTTTTTGGTCGACTATTGTATGATAAGTCTGTGTATGTTTGGAAAAGCGAGTTGGATAGACTCCAAACATATCCTAATTCAGATATCCTAAAAAAACTTCGACAGAGTTTTGATAGCTTGACATCTGATCAGAAAAGAATGTTTCTTGACATTGCATGTGCTTTCATTGGGGAAAATAAAGATTTTGCTGCAAGTATACTTGTTGATGCATAATCTGGCGCGGGCTGGATTCGACGACTCTCCCTGGGCCGTTCGTCGTCTTCTCAAGCCCTGAGTAGACCTGTCACCAAAGAGAACCCGTTAGGAGTGGACCCGAGGCCGTAGCCCCGGGATCCACCTCCGACGGTAAGTTAGTATTGATGCGATATAGCATATATGAGTTAGGTTTAGAGTAACCTGTTGTGTTGTATTGTCCTTCAAGAAGGGAATCCCAGCCGTATATTTATAAGGCATGGAATTAGGGTTTAGGTGTAGAGTGGGCCGCTGTCTGCCGGGCCTGGCCCATTCCTGGTCCTGTCCAGACTATACGTCCACAAGCCCCCCAAGTCTAGTGTGACATAGTGCATGGCTATGTTATGCTAGACTTAAGTTCTGTTCATGGCCACGTAGGCCCAATCAACCATTACGGTATGGCCCATGTGTGCGCAACTTAGGTGTGCACATAGGACGGACTATACTGCGCAGCTCAAATGCGATAGTGCGCACTGGTTGTCCCAGAGGCACAGTCCTGTTTAGCCCATTAGACTATATCCGAATCCGCGACCTTGTAGGCGCGTCTGTGGTGACCATGTTCCATCCTGAGTAACACCCGTTCTTACATGACGGGGAGGGATGCGCATATGCTCGGTTTCCCGCCACAATGTGACAGTAAAGACCCCGTAAGAAGAACACATAGTTCTATAATTGGGGTAACACTGACATTGCGATTGTGAGAGTCTCACAATGGTGAAGGTGGATCTCGTATGTTGCATCCTGGGTAAGGGCGTACCTTTTGTACCAGTAGCGATGCAACATGGTGCGACAGAAGACGTGCTTATGTGGCAGAGGTGCGCGCTGTGCACGACAAGGTGCGAACATTACATCCGTCTTTACAACCGACAGAGGACGTCTCCCCTGCGGCAAGATGGTGCGAATATTTAAATCCGTCTTTGTACTGGGCTTGCAATACCTCTTACGTACGATCTGCTTCCAAATATACCTGAGTGACGCGTACGGAAATAGTGGTATTATATACCCTGGTAGCCCCCATGTTTGATGGTGCTACTCTTGTAGGAGCATTAAACTTAGTTATTCAAATCCTGAAAAACACTTAATGCAAATATTAAAAGTATATGCCGTGAATCGCAACATATAAAACCTAATGAAGTAAAAGATTAGCGTGAAGCAATATATAGCACATAGCATATATAATTAACTTTTTTTTTTTTTTTTTTTTTTTAAACCCGGATGGACGCACCGTGACCACGACTAATAGTTTCAATCGCACGCACAAACGAAGATGGACGTATCGTGACCGCATAGACTCAAACGTTTGTGGATGATCGCAGATGACCACGGCTTTTGTCCAATGCTCTCATGGCGATTAACTAGCATCGTGGTGCCTGTACATGACAGTGCGCTCATGGCGATTGACTAGCATCGTGGTGCCTGTACATGACAGTGCGCTCATGGCGCTAATCTGCGAAGATGTCCGAATGCACGGCCTAACGCGGGTAGATTTATCGTGACTGCGTTGTTCGAACACGTAGTTCTATAGTGCAAACAAGCGTGAACAGGCATACCAACCGTAAAAGCAGTATGTGCGCGAATTAATCCGCGGATAAAAGATAAAGTAGGTCCGATCATGTGGACTTAGTGCGGCTATATATAAAATCGTGTTTACCTAGTTAAAAGATTAAGATACCGGATTTTGAACTCGATGGTTGCTTTCTGGTGATGTAAGAGCACGAAACTTGTCGTAGTCATGGTCCCACGGATGGCGCCACTTGTTGATGCATAATCTGGCGTGGGCTGGATTCGACGACTTTCCCTGGCCGTTCGTCATCTTCTCAAGCCCTGAGTAGACCTGTCAACAAAGAGAACCCGTTAGGAGTGGACCCGAGGCCGTAGCCCCGGGATCCGTCTCCGATGGTCAAGTTAGTATTGATGCGATATAGCATATATGAGTTAGGTTTAGAGTAACCTGTTATATTGTATTGTCCTTCAGGAAGGGAATCCCAGCCCTATATTTATAAGGCATGGAATTAGGGTTTAGGCGTAGAGTGGGCCGCTGTCTGCCGGGCCTGGCCCATTCCTGGTCCAGTCCAGACTATACGTCCACAATACTAGACAATAGAAATTGTTCTGCAAATGCTATTATTGAAGTTCTAGTTGATAAGTGTCTGATAACAAGTAATACGTGTATACAAATTCATGAATTGATTCAATGCATGGCAAGGGAAATTATACGTGAAGAATTCAACATGCCCGGGAATCGCAGCAGAAGATTGTGGATTTCATCAGAGGATTGCGATATACTGAATGTAAACAAGGTATTAAGTGGCATATGATTCCTTTTTCAACATAAACATTACATTTGAGTATAATCAATTGCCTTTATTTTATTTTTATTTTTTTATTTTATTTTTATAATAGCAAGTACAATCTGATGATCCTTTATTTGTATCTAGATAGCAGATTGAAGAAGTTGAAGTTCTAGTCCTTTTGCTAAAGAAAAACTGTCAAAATATTCCCATAGATGGACAAGCTCTTACACGTATGAAAAACTTGCGGATACTAAAAATATGTTTTCCGAAAGTCGAAGGACGTTGGCAGCCATTGGCAGTGAACTTCTCTGGAAGACTGGTTTTGTTGTCCAATAAATTAAGGCTGCTTTATTGGCATGGATTGCCTTTAAAGTTCTTACCTTCAGATTTTTATCCGGAAAACATTGTTGTCATTGACCTCATTTAGAGCAACATCAAACAACATTGGACAACACCAAAGGTATTTACTTGCTCATGCATTTGTTCGTGTTTGACACCTAATGATATACGAACTTATCTTTTTTCTATTGATGTCAGTGCTTAAGAAAGTTGAAAGTAATGAAGCTAAGGTTCTGTTGTAACCTAACAACCACCCCTGACTTCTCAGAGATTACAAATCTCGTAGAGCTAGATCTTGAAGGTTGTGTGAATATGGTTACAGTTCATCCATCAGTTGGAATGCTCAAGAGACTTGTTGTCTTAAATATGAAAGACTGCAGACTGGCTAGAAGTTTTCCTAGCAAAGTGGAAATGGATTCTCTTGAGGTTTTGAATCTCTCGGGATGCTTAAATGTCAACCAACCGCCTGAAGCCTTTTGGTCTAGATGGTGGACTTCAATCACTGGTTTCATATGGAACCAACAACATCCCCAAAGATTGTCATTGGAAGGTTTATATATGTTAAAGGATCTGAATTTAAGCTACTGAAATTTAGAACAAGTGCCTGATGCCATTGGAGGCTTATCATGTCTAACGAGGCTAAACTTAAAAGGGAACAATTTTACTAGCTTGCCTGGAAGTTTGACTCAACTTTCTAGTCTTGAATGGCTTAATGTTGATGGTTGCAAGAAGCTGGAAGTGTTGCCCAAACTTCCACCTAGCGTATGGAATATTGATGCATCTCATTGCATCTCCTTAAGAGAAGTGTCGGGATCATTTTATGACCCATTCAGGTATAGGTCCAATGAATTCAGTAATTGTCCAAAGCTGTTTAAGAATGTTACCATTGATAGCGAGTGGTCTATATCGAAGACCGAGTGTCTTGGCTCATCTATAACTACCCATGGCTTTATTCGTCGGCTTTCTGCTTTCCTTCGGTATGCGGGTATCCAGACTAACAGATGTGAATTCTTCCATTCAACCTTTACATATTTTCATATAGTATATCATGGGAATAGCATGCCAGAGTGGTTTACAAATAGAAGTACGGGAAATCATGTAAAGGTTGAATTACCATCAGATTGGTGCTGTGATAAGTTTACGGGATATGGAACTTGCGTTGTTTTTAAGAGAAAAAAACCTTGCGAATTTATTGGATACTCTGTAAAGAACTATGATGGAGCTTTTATGAATCCATATGGCTATATTCCAGTTTCAAGAAAGGGTTATTTTCAGAATGAGGTGATAGGAATCCAAGATTCATATTATTGAATGTTAAACTAAACTTAGTATAGTTTGGTTAGAAAATTGTAAATAAGAAAGTATAGGTATGTATTATGTAAAGTGTAGAATTCTGTAAAGGTATTGGGCTGGGTCATAATGGGTATAAACGGTTATATAGTTTAGTTAGGGTTATAACGTTTAGATATAGGTGTGTCGTTTACTTTTGGTGAAACGTTGCATCAGTTTAGAAGGCAACGATTCAACATGTATAAATAGGTAGGATTCTGTAATCAACATTCATTCCAATATATCAATACAATTCAGAAATATATCAGTTTCTATACTTCTGTTTTTATTTTGATTACAAGAAAGCAACCTGTGTTTTGTTCATCATAGCAAGATTATATTCCAACAATTGGTATCAGAGCAAGACTTTAATCGATCCAGGGAAGAACGAGTGTAAGTGGCCATCGATTGAAAAGCAAGAATCAAAAGCGATTGGTTGTTGTACAACCTGGTGTGTAGCGATATTGGAATCACGAATCAGAAAAGGAAGAAACCGTCAAGTAACCACCATCAGAAGAAGAAGACGTCTGGTGTTTGCCTTAAACAACCGGTTTTAATTCTTTCAACCTATTTACTATTTACTACTCCATATAAATTAGGAAAAGTTTTTTTTATTGATTGTTAGTAAGATAGTAATTTCCCACTAGCGAGAAAAAATCCCGATTGATGAAAGTAGCAAAAACCGAATCATATTCCTTTTACAAAATCCTTAGTGGCAACATCCTTAGTGGCAATATCCTTAGTGGCAACATCCTTAGTGGCAATTAAGAACTTAGTGGAAATCAAGTCCTTCGTGGCAAACAAGACCTTAGTGGCACAGATAATAAGCAAAAGAAAACCTGAGTGGTACAAGCAAAACAAAGAAAGATAGGAAGAAAGAAGGCTAGAAAGGCTAAAGCACGTCAAAGCATGACGAACGACAAAGAACAAAATATTGCACTTCAATGCCCGAAACTTAGTGACACAAACTACACAACATGGGCAATCATGATGGAAACAATATTGAAGGCATATGGCATTTGGGATGCAATAGAAGTGAAAGAAGGAGACAAAGCAAATGAGAAGAAAGAAAACACATCAAAGGCAATGATCTTCCAAACATTGCCTCAAGATGTTTTAATGCAAGTAGCACAATACTCGACTGCAAAAGAAGTATGGGAATCAATTAAAGTCAAGTATTTGGGGGCCGACTTAGTTCAAAAGGCAAGACTGCAAACTTTAAGAAGTGAACTAGAGACTCTACGAATGAAACCGGATGAGAAAGTAAGTGATTTTGGAGGGAATCTAAGTAGTATAAAGGCAAAGTTTAAAAGCCTTGGTGGAAAGTTGAAAGACAAAGTGTTAGTAAGAAAACTACTCAACTCCGTTCCAAAGAAGTTTCTACCAATAGTGGCGTCTATCGAGCAATATCAAGAAATTGACACCATGCCATTTGAAGAAGCAATAGGACGAATAACTGCTTTTGAATAACGACTCAAAAGTCAAGACGAACATGAAGAAAATCATCAAGACAAACTTCTAATGGCAAGTTCAAGAAATCAAGGACATGAAAGAGGACGAGGAAGAAACTTTAACAAAGAAAGAGGTACATATCGAGGAGAACGAGACAAGAGTGACAGGAAATGCTACAAATGTGACAACTATGGGGCCGGGAGCGGGGAATCCTCGCCCCGCCCTGCCCGAATACTATATACACATATACAAATATATTTGTACCTTATATAGTATTTTCTTAGAATTTACGTAATAAAAAATATTACTTTAATATTGTTAGTTTTTTTTTATTCTTTTTATTTTTATTTATTTTTATTTATTTTATCTTTGTAAGATTGTAAAATTGTGATTATAGAAACTCTTTTATTGTCATATTTTGATGCTTTTTTTAAATACGAATCAAATTTCGACATCTTTTTTTAAATTCAATCAATCGATCATTGTTTATAAGTTGCATCTTTTCCTATTTTTCTAGTTTTATTTGCATACAAGTGTAAAGGGGTTTTTTAAATTAACAATTTAAACCCTTGTCTTGAAACAAATTTTTTATGTTTAATTTTTATGTTTAGTAGTCATGTATACTTTTTTTTTTGGGTAAATTGCAAAAATGGTCCCTAACAAGTGTATTTCTAGAACAACATGTACCTGCACAGAGTCTGTCGAAACTTTCATTTCATGGGACACAGCGAGTATTCATCATTTCATTTTCAGTCTGCAATATGCAAAAGTGGAAACCTTGACCAGCGCGAAAATGATGAAACGCACTTTTGCTGGGGTTACTATAAGTATTAACCCGAGCCTGGCCAGAAGTCAAAACATCAAAAAAAATTCAAATAAGTGAATACATGGAACTATGATGTTTGCTAGAACATAGAAGAAGCATATCTCTCCTATTCAAAGTATAAGAGCCAAACGCGTGTAAGTATGCCTTACAGCCAAAGAAACAAGTTGGCGCAAGTAACATTCAAGTTAGTTAAACTCATGATCAGACATTATTAATAAGCTTAAATGGAATAGAAGCAGAAGTTTAGCTCCTTACAGTTGGACAACCAAGCACTCGAATATGACTAAGTAAAACCACACGGTCAAAAATGACACAAGTGTCAACTAAAGTACTCGAATTGAGGACTTATAAAGGGTGACTCCGTATTTGATCGCCACAGATTATACTACAAAAACTCACTTTTTTTTTTTTTTTTTAATCATCCAGCACATATTCCAGGCTAGAAAAAATGAGTAAATGTTTATGCTAGCTCGGGAAGGCACCAGAAGCAAAGATCCCTTTACCCAGACAAGTTTTGAGCTATGGGTATATTGATTATTAATTTTAGTTAACAAAATTAAGGGTGGGCTGAATAGCATACTACAGGATAAAAGTAACAACAAGCCACAAGTGGGGTGATTTCGAATAAATTTAACTACTAGTTATCTAGTATGTATCCTAACAACAGATAAAATTCAGAAAATGATATACTAAATAAATTATTCAATCAAGAAAATGATTGAAAAGAGTAAGTAACCTGAGCGAGAGTGGGTTTGGGTAAGACGGAAGAATTAGCCGTTGCGTTTTTTCAGGCTTCTAATTTCTCTATCTTTTTCAAATTGAAAGGAATGAGGTACTTGATTTAGTTCGGTGCTCAATTTTTACATTAT
The DNA here is from genome assembly GCA_030686995.1 of Artemisia argyi. Taxonomy (NCBI): domain Eukaryota; kingdom Viridiplantae; phylum Streptophyta; class Magnoliopsida; order Asterales; family Asteraceae; genus Artemisia; species Artemisia argyi. The sequence goes on from CM060705.1 coordinate 9,271,550, forward strand.
CAAATCCATCCAAACCGGATTTTTCTTTTCATTTCTTCTCTATTCTTTTCTTTTTTAAAAACCGGGTTTAGAATCGACCCGGTCGAGTCATCGGGTTACTGGTTCAATCAATTTGACCGCTGAGTTAACCCGGTTTTCCACTTAAGTATATTGCAATATTTCGGCTCACCAAACACCGTATAGAACCTTTAATATTCAATACCAACGATACACAAAGTTTAAAAAATTCAATACAAGTCACATGTAACTTAATTCATGTCACCCTGAAAATTATGTGATTGTAACACTTGCACCTAAAAAAATACAATTACACCTTTCATGGTTACCACTTTAGGTTGACATGTAACTTAATGGACGAAATTGCATAGTATCTAAATCTGAGGGACTGAAAGTGAAATTAAAGTTGAATTAAAGTCAACCAATTGCCTTTACTCTTTTATGAACTTCATTTGATCATTCATTTTCATTTGCATTCATTCGATCAATACTTCCATCCATCCGTCCACTGTAAGTTGCCTTTACTTGTTGGGTTTTGGTTATTCGATCAATAGATGATTGTCATATTTGTAATTTCATAAGCCATTAAAATTGAGCTTATAAAAAGTTCAATAAGCTCATCAAATAATATGTATGACGAGACTTTTTAGTCTGACTCGGTTAATAGTATTAGGATATCGAATGGTTATTTTTGAGCTTCTTGAATTTTGATTTCACTCACCAATTATTTGTTATTCGAATATTCGATCAATAGATGATTGTCATATTTCTAATTTCCAGAATTATTGTTGTTTTGTTGTAATCTTTAAAATTGAGCTTATAAAAAGTTCAATTGACATGATTGAGTGATTTGAGTCTGTGAGAGATGTTTTTTTATTATTAGGTTATGTAGCATAAGATACATGGCATTGAATGGAACGAATCATTAGATCTTGTTAAAGAAAGTAAATACTAATCGGAAAATGCCACTGTAGGAGAAATAGTGCTTTCCTGTAAATGACATGAAGTGTGGAAAACTTTCAAAAGTTGTAGTTTTGTGTGGTAATATTACGCCTCTCTGTTTATGTGTATGATAGTTTGTTTTCAAGAGAGATGGCTGTCTATTTATGTGATGCCGTTTCCACTATCTATGTTTTGTTTTTGTTTTTTTTTAACAGTTATTTATATATAAACAATTAATTAGCATGCTTGTTCTGTCTACATGTTACCTGGTATAACACAAAAGTGCTCACATGTTTGATTGTTCTATGCTACTTAGTCATGGACTCTATGGTACTAATTAATTGTTTCGAACTTTATTTTCATTTTTTTCTTAAAACTTTTACCGTACTTGTAAATGCAGCACAATCTCATTATTGGCAATGGCTACTACGTCCATTCCTCATAGGTGGAAATATGATGTTTTTGTAAGTTTTAGAGGTGAGGATATCCGTAAAAGTTTCATGGATCATATGTTCAATGATTTCAAGCAAAAAGGGATTCATGCATTTAGAGATGATAACGATTTGCCTAGAGGAGAATACATTTACCCTCAACTATACAAAGCCATTGAAGAATCGAGGTTTTTGATTGTTATCTTCTCCAAAAATTATGCTTCTTCATCATGGTGTCTGAGGGAACTTGTCAAAATACTTGGTTGCAAAGAAATGGGCTGGCCTAAACACGAGGTTCAAATCATCTTTTATGATGTTAAACCTAATGTAGTGAGGAAACAAACTGGGAGCTATGCTGAAGCATTCGCCAAACATGATTTTTCAAATAGAATAGAGGTGGATAAATGGAGGGAAGCTCTATCCCTGGCGGCTAACTTATCTGGATGGGATCTCCAGGACATGACAAATGGGTAAATTTCTTGTTTTTGTGTAATTAGTCTTGTAGCTCTACTAAAGCTAGTTAACACTGTAGTTTCTCTTACTTATTGTGTCTTTGTGGTTAACAGGTATGAGTATAAGTTCATCGATTGCATCTCCAAAGACATACTCAAAAAATTATGTGATGGGCCCTTGCATGTTGGTGAAAACCTTGTTGGCATAGATTTCCATTTCGAAAAATTAAACTTGTCATGCTTCGTTGGGTCAGATAAGGTTAATATGATTGGAATATGCGGTATAAGCGGGATAGGAAAGACGACCCTTGCCAAAGCTATATATAATATGATGTATGTCCACTTTGAAGGAAGTTGCTTTTGTGAAGATGTCAGAGATGTCAAAGAAGTCCAGATGCAAATGATTGGTAAGATTCTGAAAACAGATGATCTAAAGATATCAAGTGTTGGTGAAGGAACTATGGTAATAAAGAAAAGGATGGTGGGTAAGCGGATCCTTATTGTTTTGGATGACGTGAATAATTTGGAGCAGTTAGAAGCACTAGCAGGTTCATCTGATTGGTTTTTCCCTGGAAGTCTTATTATTTTCACTGGTAAAGACAAACAATTGCTAAGGTCTCATAATGTGGAAATCTATGAAATGGAGTCTTTAGATTATAATGAAGCTCTTGAGCTCTTTAGTTTGAATGCATTTGGTGAAAGGCATCCCATAGAAGATTTTGAAGAAGTTGCTTCCCAGATTGTGAAATATTTGCATGGTCACCCTTTGGCTCTCAAAATTTTTGGTAGATTAATGTGTAAAAAACCTGTGGATGTTTGGGAAGGCGAATTGAAAAGACTCCAAACATTTCCTAATTCAGATATACTACAAAAACTTCGACCAAGTTTTGATGGGCTAGCATCTGACCAGAAAAAAATGTTTCTTGACATTGCATGTGCTTTCATAGGGGAAAATAGATATTTTGCTGCAAGTGTACTAGACAGAAGCAAATGTTCCGCAAATGCTATTATTGAAGTTCTAGTTGATAAGTGCCTAATAACAGTATCTCCAATTATAATGTCTCTTCAAATGCATGAATTGATTCAATGCATGGCAAGGGAAATTATACGTGAAGAATTCAGCATGCCTGGGAATCACAGCAGAAGATTGTGGATTTCATCAGAGGATGATATACTGAATGTAAACAAGGTATTAAGTGGCATATGATTCATTTTTCAACATAAACATTACATTTGAGTATAAGCAATTGCCTTTTTTTTTCTTCATAAAAGCAAGTATAATCTGATGATCTGTTATTTGTATCTAGGTAGCAGAAGAAGTTGAAGTTCTAGTCCTTTTGCTAAAGAAAAACTGTCAAAATATTCCCATAGATGGACAAGCTCTTACACGTATGGAAAACTTGCGGATACTAAAAATATGCTTTCCGAAAGTCGAAGGACGTTGGCAGCCATTTGCAGTAAGCTTCTCTGGAGGACTGGATTTGTTGTCCAATAAATTAAGGTTGCTTTATTGGCATGGATTGCCTTTAGAGTCCTTACCTTCAGATTTTTATCCGGAAAACATTGTTGCCATCGACTTGTCTTACAGCCACATAAAACATCTTTGGACGACACCAAAGGTATTTACTTGTTCATACATGTGTTCGTATTGGACACCTAATTATATAGGAACTTATCTTTTTTCTATTGATGCCAGTGCTTAAGATGGTTGAAAGTTATGAAGTTAAGGTACTGTTTTAACCTAACAACTACCCCTGACTTCTCAGAGATTACAAATCTCGAAGAGCTAGATCTTGAAGGTTGTGCGAATTTGGTTACAGTTCATCCATCAATTGGAATGCTCAAGAGACTTGTTGTCTTAAATATGAGAGACTGCAGACAGGCTTTGAATCTCTCTGGATGCTTAAATGTCAACCAACTGCCTGAAGCCTTTTGGTCTAGATGCTGGACTTCAATCTCTGGTTTCATATGGAAGCAACAACATCCCCAAAGATCACTTTCATTGGCAGGTTTCCATATGTTAAAGGATCTGAATTTAAGCTACTGCAATTTAGTACAAGTTCATGAGAGCATTGGAAGCTTATCATGTCTAGAATATTTATTCTTGGAAGGGAACAATTTAGTACAAGTTCCTGAGAGCATTGGAGGCTTATCATTTCTAAAGAATCTATCCTTAAAAGGGAACAATTTTACTAGCTTGCCTGGAAGTTTGACTCAACTTTCTCATCTTGAATGGCTTCTTCTTAATGGTTGCAAGAAGCTGGAAGTGTTGCCCGAACTTCCACATAGCCTAAAAAACATTGTAGCAAGTGATTGCACCTCCTTATGTTCAATTACGGGATCAAACCCAATCGGAAGGCACACTTTTTTCAGCAATTGTCCAAAATTGTTTAAGAATCTTGCCATTGATAGCCAGGTGTCGATATCGGAGACTCAGTGTCTCGACTCATCTGTAACTTCCCAAGGCTCTACAAATAGATTTTCTTCTTTCCTTCGGTATGCGGGTATCCAGAATAACAATAACAGATGTGAATTCTTCCGTTTGCCCGGAAGTTCCCATAAGAATATGGATATATATTATGATGGAAATAGCATTCTTAATTGGTTTACAAATAAAAGTATAGGAAATCATGTAAAGGTCGAATTACCATTAGACTGGAGCTTCAGTAAGTTTAGGGGATATGGAAGTTGTGTTGTTTTTAAGAGAAAAGGACCGTCCGGATATTTTGGATACGATGTAAAGAACTTTGATGGAGCTCATTTGGGAGGATGCGCTCCATACTACTATCAAGAATATTTTGAGGATAAGCCAATAAGAATCGATGAGTCAGATATGATATGGTTGCATTATACAACGGAAATACAGAGGTGGAAGGAAGCAAAGAAATTTGTAACATTTTGTTTTTATGAGAATGAAGGAATTGAAGTGAAAGAGATGGGTGTAAGACTTGTTTGTGATGAAGATTTAGATCAAGAAGCTATGTTCCCAGACCTCCCAACTCTATCACAGCATGGTGGGGCCGAGTATCAGATTTGGGATTCTAGTATTGACTGGTCATGGTAGTCCAATAAAAAAGTTTTATTATCATAATTTATATTTGGGATTCTACATGTCCCCTATAGATTGTAACTTTTATTTGGTCTTTCTATTAGCAACTGTTCATATTCAATCTTTTGCATAGGAGACACCCACCAGGTGTTTGATGAAATGCATGAGTAGAAATCATTTACCATTTACTCTACAGCCTGTTTGTAGATTTTTTAGGATTTTACAATGGATGAAGGAATAGATTGTTGCTTGATAATTGTGTGAGTTGGTGAGATGAGAGGAAGATGAAGTTAACTCATTGTTTTCTATTCTCAAAAAGTAAATACTCTTTAGCTATGTATAGCCATTTCATATACAGATTACAGAGTATACTTTCTTAGTGCACTAGTTGACTATAAACCTTGGTTAACTTGAATTCAACCATGAAGTCCTTAAGTCTCACTGACTTTGTTTTCACCCTTTTCCCTATTCCTAATTCATTCACACTTTGAGCTTGTGGATCAACCAAGTGATCTGTTGTTGCCACCTCAGTTTGATCATTAGTCAACAACTCATTACCTTCGTAAGGTAATTCAACTTTCTCGTGCATGACATTACTGTTCTCCCCAACATTGACCTTGTCGAAAAGGTTGCGTTGAGGATAAGTGGTATGAAATACATCAGCTTGTACCTAGGTGGCTTCTTCAGGAGCTTTGCCTTGCCGCTGAACTAAATATTGCTTTGGTACATCTAGTAATGTGTCTGCCTCTCTTATTTGTACAATAGCTTGTGGTGTCAATGTGTCATTTGGGATATCCTTCCTTTGCCACATGGTCATTGGGGCTGTCTCAGTATTTGTGCCATGAAAACATTTAAGAAGAGAAACATGATAAAGATCATAGATTTTAGCATCGACATGTAACAAAAGTTGGTAAGCAACCTTGCCTACCGCATGAACCACCTTAAAGGGTTCAAGTATTTTGGAGATAACTTGTTTGAGAGACGGTCGGCCAGAGTGTTTTTGAAGCTTCACAAGTACTAAGTCACCTGGTTCAAATTCTTCTGGTCGCCATTTAGTATCAGCCACTTTTTCATTTTGAGTTGAGCACGCTCCAAGTGAGATTTGAGGTTTGTCAAAATAGCTTCACAAGTGATTAAAGTAGTATCCACGGTGACAGGTATCATGTTAAAGCAAGCACGTATTTGGAAAGTGTGCTCTTGCCAATGACAGATCGACCAACAATAGAGACATGTTCTTTCTTTGTTGTAGAAACTTGACATATGGTTTGATTGCTTAAAACACTCTTCTCTGGTGCCTACCTTCGGCATCTGTTCTTCGTTGCACTAAGTAATAGGTCAAGATCAGTTCCTTGAGGTAGCTGCCCGGACATGCTATATGTGTTCTGACCTACTTACATACGGGTTAGATTTCAACCCAATGTATCTTTTACCATTTATGTGATTACACATCGCCAATAAGCCGTATTGACTTTGATTCAAAAGATTACTCATCGCCAATATATACTACCATATATAGACGAGTATTGACAACCACTTCTATTCCAAGATTGCCTTCCCCTTATCCGTGTTCTCCACCTTCTTTACCTGGGACAATCACCCTTAATACAAATACCTTTTGCAAAATTTTAAGTTTTCACGGCCAAACCGTTCGAGATATTGTTATATTGTAGAAAACATTTCAAAAATGAAGACGGTTTCTTTACACTCTATGGATATATGGGAAGATTATAATACAATCCACTTATATATTGACATACATAGTTATAATTAAAATACCAATTAAGTTACAAACTTTGACTTGTGCACCAAATGACTTGTCAACAGCTATTTTCGTATAATGTACGGGGAAATTGATTGTTTTATGTGTATAATATTCAACTTAAGTTCAAGAAGTTTCAAGCAACAAGATTGATTCTTTAGTTGATTAAGTCTATCGGAAGTCGGAGGTAATTAGGAGAAAGATTACAAGACAATAGACTTTTTTAGGACAAGTACAAAATTACTTAGTAAATAATTTAGTTTCATATTATAGAGATTAGTTTAACATAAAGCAATTGAAGGCAAACGGGCAACAAGCTGCGCCGCCAGCCCTTTTTGGATTGCAAAGCTAATCCGCTGAAAATTAAGCTGTATATGAAGGCAAATATAAAATTGTTGATTGTTATTGCATCTGTTTTTTTATTTGAGTCTTTAGCCGACAAATAATATAAAATTGTGGATATTAAGGGTGTGTTTGATTGGCACTGTATGGCATAATTAAGTGCTGAGTGCTAATTCGGTCAGCACTAGGTGTGTTTGATAGAAATTTATGACACCTCTGGATGATAAGACATGCGTTGACCGATTCAAGAGAATAACACATGCAAATTCATTCAGCAATTGTAATTTGGCCCGCACACCCACGTGCCTCTCTTATATATATTATTCACCCAATGTTTCTATTAAATCTCATAGGCAAATAGTACTATTAATCTTATTATTTTATTCTATCTCACATAAGTAGTATCTCTTTTTTATTTTTTTAATATCTAAAGGTTGTGTTTTGGTTTTTATGACATTATCTTTTTGGTACTGCATCATCTACCCTAACACCTTTGTATAAAGCATCTACTTTATTTAGTTTAGTTTTAAATTGAAATGTAATTTATTTAGTTCTAATGCAATTGCCAATTTGCCATCATGATAATTTGAAGAGAAGCTTGAACATATAATCACTACAACCACGCTACAAGTTATATTCGTATGTTTGATGTAGTTAAATTAAATATTTTGATCATTGAATTTTGTTAACAAATAATTTGCAAAATAATGTATTATACTCCTGCAATTACTATTAAAATAGTCAATAAAAAAAACATATAAAGCATGAAAGGTTAAAATAGTAATTTATATAATTCAGATTATCATTCAGTACAATTATCAAACACTCATAACCCAATTCACTCAGAGTCATTGAACACATGTAGACCTGTTCTTCCTCCTGTTTGGTCTAAAGTTCACTTATAGTCTTTAGGTCTCACAAAATACAACGTGAGTCCTCAACTTGTAAAAAAACACATGCGTGCAGGCGTGTGGCCCATTATACTACTATTAAAGCTAAACAAATATGTTAAATTTATTATAAGCAACCATTTTGCCGTTTCTATAGTTTATCCCAAGTCCGAACACTCTCTAATGTTCACATTCATAAATCAGAATTCCATAATGTAATTTACCTGGACCTATTCTAAATGTCCAAATACCTCTCATGTAATATATAAAAACTGAAGTGTCAGTTTATCTAAAAGTGGGGGACTAGAAGTGTAACTTGTGGATATTAAGTTGACTTTTGGATATATAAATGTGGAACTGTTCTTCCATTGTTGATTGCATTCACGTCCTCTGCTTCTTAACCCTTTGGAAAACCTTTAAGTCATCCATTCCTTGTACAAGTTTCTTTTGTTCATTTCCTAGTTTTTTTGGTAATCCTTTTTACATCTACAATTCATATTTTTGCTGTATGTTTATCTTTAGAAAGAGTAAATATATTACTCCCTCCGTCCCACATTAAATGTCCTGTTTGACTTTTCAAAGTATTTTTTTCACAACTTTGACCTTAAATATTTTTGTTTGTATTATATAATACTTGATACAAAATATATGAATAGATTGAGTATTAAATGTATTTTCACTACGTATAAATTTTATCAAATACTATATTACACAAGCAAAAATATTTAAGGTCAAAGATATGAAAAAAAGACTTTGAAAAGTCAAACAGGACATTTAATGTGGGACGGAGGGAGTATGTACTAAGATCATGACCATGGTTTCAAAATGATTTAGTGAGTCATCCTAAACTCCCTAGTAATCCAAAAAATCTTATGTGTTCAGTAGTGGTGTAAATCAAACTTATGGATACTTTTGGAAAGTCAACATGCATATATTTGTGTAACCAGAAGCTGGTTTTGGGGTAAAAACCTGTTGAACCCACCGTTAAACCAGGAACAGGCCGGGTCGATTAAAAAACCGGTTTCAATTACATTGATCAATATATATGAAGTAACTCATGACTCTTTCTATGTTTCGGGACTAAAAATTTCAATAAAAGCTTCGGCAATCATCCATTTTAGGATTTAAACAACAATAGTCCATCTTTATTACTAAATTCATGTATGTACTATATGCATAGTTTAAGTCTATTTTAATTGAGCTAGTAACCAAGTGAATCGTTATGTTGTTAATTTATTTAGTTTTCATTCTACATATTTTTACTCTTTATAAAAAGTAATCTGTAAATGAAGTTATCAGCAAGTGTCTCTGTGTCAATGTATGCCCTGCACTTAATGATTCTTTCTTGTTCAGTTGCTTTTACGTCTACTTATTACATTACTTTTTTAGTACACTATTATTTTGGGCTAATCTTTCACATGGAAATCCAGTTGCTTTTATATCATTGATCATGACTGCTTCTTCCATTGCCCATCGATGGAAATATGATGTGTTTGTAAGTTTTAGAGGTGAAGATATCCGTAAAAGCTTCATGGATCATCTATTCAATGATTTCAAGCAAAAAGGAATTTATGCTTTTAGAGATGACAACGAATTGCCTAAAGGAGAAGGGATATCTCCTCATCTCTACAAAGCTATTGAAGAATCGAGGTTTTTGATAGTTATTTTCTCCAAAAATTATGCTTCTTCAACATGGTGTCTCACGGAACTTGTGAAAATGCTTGAGTGCAAGCAGATTGAAGATCCCAAACATGAGGTTCGGATTATCTTTTATGATGCCAAGCCTGATGTAGTGAAGAAACTGTTGAAATGTGAGAGTCGGACTAGCACGATACGGCTAAAGGTGTGTGAGCCTATTGGGGGCATACACGCTAAAACATTAGAATACGTTATGTATTTCACGGTTAAAGCTCAAATGTGATATGTTTGGACATTAAGTGATCTTGACTGAATTCCTTACTTGTCCTAAAACCTTATGGTAGGATTATGGAAGGATCTGGAAAAGATTAAAACTGTCCAGGTTCATGTCAATGTGATAAGGATTGTGAAGAGTTATGATAAGGCTTAAGTTGGTAGAGTTTTAAGCTTATCATGTGTTGTTTTTAGCCTTATCATGAGTAGGTTTTAGAAGCTATAAAAGCCATCATAACCTGCTCACATGTACGATACAGAAAAAAGGGAAAACAATATCACAGAAACTCTTATAATCGATTATAACAAGTTGTCATTGAATACTTGTTTAATCTATTGTCACTTTCAAACCTATAACTTGCATTCTATTATTCCAAGGTGAAAAGTAGGTTGTTGCAGCAAGAAAAGAAACTAAAGACTTTATTGTTTCTTTTGTTATATTCTCGGATAACTAGGAACTGGTTTTATATTGAGCTTTGACAAAGGTTGTTGGGTTTACGTGGTACACGGCTAGCACTCCGGGCGTATTTGTTTGACGTGTTTGTGTGAGCACTCGTAGAGGTGATTGTTTTAATCACTTATTTGATTTATTTTGCGGGTGACTACGAGGGTTAGTTTTCTATTTATTTTTCATGTTTTCTCTTTTCCTTTAATTTGTTTATTATTTGTGTGTTAATCATAATTGCTTAACTAGATCTAATATCCGCTGCGTACTCGTAGTTAATTGGTTAACTTGATATATATATATAAATTCCAACAGTGGCATCACGAGTCAACTCGTTTAGTGGTTATGGGTTACACGATTTAATAAACACGCGAAAAGGCTGCATGAAATCTAATTTAGTTATTTGTTTTATTTTTGTTTTGACAACTATCATGCAATACTTGTCATTAATTAATAAAAAATACCTAGACACAAATGAATTAAAATTAATTGTTAATTAGATACATAAAATAGCAAAATATATTAAAAGTTAATTTGTTTGCCATGATTATTTTATGTGTGTATTCCGGCTATAAGACCTACGCAATCAATTTTTTTGATGCATGTGGCGATCTAGGCACTTGATGAAAACCTAGTGAGGGTCTTATGGTTCTCCATTTGGGGAAGACTCCTAGTGGACTCGGTTGTTATATGTTTAATTAATGTTCATGTTTATGTAATTGATTCTTTATTTGCATAATTGTTACATGTTTTATACACCTAATTGCATGCAATATGGAATAATACATATCGAAATCATGACATTAAAATGGACTTAATTTACACGCCTAAATACCATGCTCATTGTGACCTGCTATTTGATTCGTGGAAAATTGTTTTTGTAAAATTAAGTGACCTAAATTATTGAAACAAGTTTTCATGAAATTAAAAACTGGACGCTATGGACACTTGGGAAGTACGGCTCACCCACTAGAACAAACTATAAGGGGGGTTTAAGGATGGTGTGCACAGTCACACCTAAAGGATTTCCGGTCATTGCCTCGCGCTGACCTTGTCCTCTGCCACCTTGCGAGTTCGATTGGAGCTACCGTGAACCATGATGATCACTACAGTGTCATTACTAAAGTTTTTAAAATAAAGTGCTACAAAGTTGTTTTGCATGCTTCTTTGTACACAAATTTTACCACATTTATGTGTTTACCCTATGTGAAAATTTTAAGTCTATGCCAACCAACCAAGGACACGTGCTTTTGGCTTGACCTCTTTGGTCAGAACTTAGGGCCATTCCAAATCCATGGCAAATATTGCTCATTGGTCAGACCTTTGGTTATATTTGCACGTTCTTGTTTGGTCGACTTATTTCGAGTATGCTTGGTCAGACCTTGGACCCGAGGCATAAGATGAGACTAAACATGCTCATGACATTACTACTTGTCTACTAATGTCTTGATCAGTCTCATAAGTCTAAGAGTTGCATTTTATGCAATTAACGCTCGTCGCTTACCTCTTGCCCCATTTGTTTACACATTGGTCAGACCTTTGGTAATAAGTGGGAGGTCAAGTTGGATCTTAGTCTTAATTAGTAATTAATTGGGTAGTTAATTCTATTAAGAATTTAATTATCGAAAATACTAATTATTTGAACTTTTCTTATATTGTAGATGACTACCTCAGTCGGAAACAATTCGGTACTCAGGAGTTTCTTTGAGAAACAAAAACTCACTGGACCTAACTTCATTGACTGGTATCGCCAGCTTCGCATTATACTGTCAGCTGAAGATAAGGAAAATTACTTGGAGCATCCTATTCCTACTGCACCTGTTGCAACTCCTGGACACCCAGTCCTTCCTGAGGCTCTTGCAGCTCACACTGCTTGGGTCAAGGGGTCAAAGGACATTGCTGCTTTCATGCTTATGACCATGGACTTAGAAATCCAACGAAATCTAACCCATCTTGGTGCATATGACATGTTACAGGAGTTGAAAAGCATGTTTGCTCAACAGGCAGAACAGGAACTTCTGCAAACCGCGAGGGAATTTCACTCGTGCAAGCAAGAAGAAGGTCAATCTGTAAGCTCATATGTTCTAAAGATGAAGAGCTACATTGACAACTTGGAGCGTCTCGGTCATCCCTTCACTTTGAACCTTGGAGTAAGTCTAATCTTAATTGGACTCTCTAGGGAGTATGACAGCTTTGTGTAGAACTATAATATGCACAGCATGGGGAAGACTGTGAATGAATTACATGCTATGCTGAAACAACATGAGCAGACGCTACCCAAGAAAGATGCTGCACCTGCACTTCATGCTATACGTGCAGGAAAGGTCTAGAAAAACCAAGGTAAAAAACCGTTCAAGGCTGCTAAGGGGAATCAAGGGAATGGAAAGTATAAGTTGGCTTATGCTCCTGAGCATAAACCATCTTATGCCTCCAAGCCCAAGAAACCTCCACCACCCAAGAAGGATAGCCCTGCAAAGGACGCGACCTGTCACCAATGTGGTGAAATAGGTCATTGGAGAAGGAATTGTCCCGTGTATCTCGCCGAGTTGCTGAAAAAGAAGAAGCTATCTCCAGGAGCTAGCACTTCAGGTATTTTCACCATAGAACTCTATACTTTTCCTAGTACATCTTGGATTTATGACACGGGTTGTGGTACTCACATCTGTAATACTATTCAGGGTCTCAGGGGAAGTAAGAAGCTGAAGCCAGGAGCTTTAAGTCTGTACGTGGGCAATGGTCAACGGGCAGGAGTTGAAGCTATTGGAAATTATCATTTATGTCTCCCAAGTGGATTAGTAGTTGTTTTGAACAATTGTCATTTTGCTCCCTCTATTACTAGAGGAATTATTTCAGTTTCTCGTTTGTTTGACGATGGTTTTATTAACCGCTTTGAATCGAATAATACAATTTCAGTTTCTAGGAATAATGTTGTTTATTTTAGTGATATCCCAAGGGATGGTATTTATGAAATTGATATGTCTTGTTCTAAAACAAATGATAGTTCTATGTATGCTGTTAGCAACAAAAGAGCCAAGCTAGACTTGGACTCTACTCTCTTGTGGCATTGTCGTCTTGGACACATTAGCAAGAAACGCATGGAGAAGTTGCAACATGATGGACTTCTCAACTCAACTGACATTAAGTCATTTGAAAAGTGTGTTTCATGCATGTCTGGTAAGATGGCAAGAAAACCCTATTCACATCAAGTGGAAAGGGCTAAGGATCTACTTGGACTAATACACACCGATGTATGTGGCCCATTTAGAATTATGTCAAGACAAGGAGCAAGTTACTTCGTCACTTTTACTGATGACTATAGTCGGTATGGTTATGTTTACCTGCTGAAACATAAACATGAAGTGTTTGAAACATTTAAAGTGTTTGAAAAGGAAGTAGAAAACCAACTCGGGAAGACCATTAAGTCACTACGTTCTGATCGTGGAGGTGAATATATGAGTCAAGAGTTTTTGGAACATCTTAAGGAGCATGGGATTATTGCCCAACGCACTCCTCCTTACACTCCACAACATAATGGTGTGTCTGAGAGGAGAAATCGAACACTACAAGACATGGTTCGCTCCATGATGAGTCAAACTACTCTTCCAAAGTCCTTTTGGGATTATGCCCTTGAGTCTGCTGCACGCATTCTCAACATGGTTCCAACTAAGAAGGTTGATAAGACACCATACGAGGTATGGCATGGCAAAGCCCCTAAGTTGTCTTACTTAAAAGTCTGGGGTTGTGAGGCACTTGTTAAGCGTGATACACTTACCAAACCTGACAAACTAGAACCCAGATCTATTAAGTGTATCTTTATAGGATACCCAAAGGAAACAATGGGATATTCTTTCTATCTTCCATCTAAGAACAAAGTATTTGTTGCTCGGAATGCTGAGTTCTTTGAGAAAAATCTCTTGGATCAAGAAGCAAGTGGGAGTTTAGAAGATCTTGAAATTATTCAAGAAGAAGATACAAATCCTTCTGTAGACACTAGCTTAGGTCATGATGAGGATGATCAAGAAATTGATGAACCTCAAAGTGATATCAATCCCATTCGTAAATCCGCTAGGACACGCTGTGCCCCAGATCGAATGTGCTTATACATCGATGCTGAGGAGCATGAGTTGGGGGATCTTGGTGAACCCAAAACCTATAAAGCTGCATTATTGGATCCTGAATCCAAGAAATGGCTTGGTGCGATGAATGTGGAAATACAATCCATGAAAGACAATGAAGTTTGGGAATTAGTTGGGCTTCCTCCTAACTGTAAAACTGTTGGTAGCAAATGGCTCTTCAAAAAGAAGACTGACATGGATGGTGCAGTACACACCTTTAAAGCTCGTCTTGTAGCAAAGGGCTTCACTCAAACCTACGGGATTGATTATGAAGAGACCTTTTCTCCTGTTGCAGACATTAGAGCTATAAGGATTCTTATAGCCATAGCTGCGTTCTATGACTATGAGATTTGGCAAATGGATGTCAAAACCGCTTTCCTCAAGGGACATCTTTACGAAGAAGTCTATATGGAGCAACCTGAAGGTTTTGTTAATCCAAAATATCCTAACCGAGTATGCAAGCTCAAGCGTTCCATTTATGGACTTAAGCAAGCATCTAGGCAATGGAATAAACGTTTTGATGATGAGATTAAGAAATTTGGTTTTACTCAGAATCAAGATGAGCCATGTGTATATCAGAAAGCTAGTAGGAGTTATGTCACTTTCCTAATTCTATATGTTGATGACATATTACTCATGGGAAACAATATTCCAATGTTACAAGATGTAAAATCCTATCTTGGAAGATGTTTTGCCATGAAAGATCTAGGAGAAGCTGCATATATTCTTGGAATCAAGATCTATAGAGATAGATCAAGACGGTTAATTGGTTTATGTCAAACTGCTTACATTGAGAAAATATTGAAGAAATATTTTATGGAAAATTCTAAACGAGGAACTATCCCAATGCAAGAAAAGCTTAAATTGAGTAAATCACAAGGTGCTGAGACACCTGCTGATAAAGAGCGCATGCAAAGAGTTCCCTATGCCTCGGCTATAGGATCAATTATGTATGCTGTGAGATGTACTCGTCCTGATGTTGCGTTCGCTCAGAACATAACAAGCCGATTTCAACAGAATCCAGGTGAACTTCACTGGACTGCTGTTAAGAATATTCTTAAGTATTTACGCAATACTAAGGATATGTTTCTGGTTTATGGAGGTGATATGAAACGAGAGCTCAGGGTTTCTTGCTACACTGATGCTGGATATCTGACAGATGCTGATGACCTCAAATCTCAGACTGGATATGTATTCGTTTTAAATGGAGGTGCTGTTGACTGGAAAAGCACAAAGCAAAGTATTTATGCAACTTCATCTACAGAAGCTGAGTATATAGCTGCTTATGATGCATCTAAAGAGGCTGTATGGATTCGAAAATTCATTTCTGGGCTTGGCATTGTTCCCACAATTGAAGAACCCATAAATATGTATTGTGATAATACTGGAGCCATTACTATAGCTAATGAAAGTGGAATCACCAAGGGTGCTAGACATTACCGCGCAAAAGTTCATTATCTTCGAGAGACCATTGAGATGGGAGACGTGAAGATATCAAAAGTTCACACAGATGACAATCTAGCTGATCCATTTACGAAGGCTTTAGCATATCCTAAGCATTCTAAATTGACTAGGGATATTGGTTTGATACCGGCTAGTAGTCTCATGTAAATCTGTGTGTAATTAGTATTTGGATAATTTGGAATTGTAAGACAGTTTTATTTTTTGATATATAAAGATACGAGGTATTTGTTATTTTATTCATATAACCTGTTATTCCATATTTGCATGTTTAATCCATGAAATGATTTCTCATTCTAAATATGTCCATTGTCGGTTAACAATATGGGAATATTGTTATGCAAGGCAAATGTGAGTGTTGGTTATATTCTATGAGAATGTGGATTGTTCCCGCCAAACTCATATGTATTCACAAGGGATGCATATTGGATACCCCAACTTTCAAACATTTACTTTTGGATCCTTATCATGAGTAAAATGTTGAAATGGTTTGTTAAGTCATCCTTAGACTTGAGATACAAGTAAGTTCTGTTATGTGTGGTTATCACTTTTGTAATTATATGCCAAACGCTGTCCTGAATAAGGTAGTTATAAAAGCTATTTTTCGGAGTGATGTGAAGCAGCATCCACAACACTTGTAGTCAATAAAGAATTTGTTACTCCACTTGATATGTGCAGAAAGATACCATGGGCCCTCTCCAGAATTAATCAGATAATTGTTCGGCCGAACCCAAAGGGTAATGCAAGATGATTCTTGTTACATTTGGCATATCTAATTAAATTCTATAACGAGAATCTAAATGGTTAAACTATATGGCATGAGTTAGGATCCATATCCATGGTTTAACGGTATCTATAACAAAGGATGATAAAAGCAAGACATAAATGACCATGCTACTGAGAATGATTTATGAAACTATATCTCAGACACCTTTAGTTTAATAGCAAGTGAGAGTGTTGCTAGACGTTTCCGTCGTTGGTATTTGTGCTATCTGCTACTCCAACTCCCAAGTGGGAGCTGTTGAAATGTGAGAGTCGGACTAGCACGATACGGCTAAAGGTGTGTGAGCCTATTGGGGGCACACACGCTAAAACATTAGAATACGTTATGTATTTCACGGTTAAAGCTCAAATGTGATCTGTTTGGACATGAAGTGATCTTGACTGAATTCCTTACTTGTCCTAAAACCTTATGGTAGGATTATGGAAGGATCTGGAAAAGATTAAAACTGTCCAGGTTCATGTCAATGTGATAAGGATTGTGAAGAGTTATGATAAGGCTTAAGTTGGTAGAGTTTTAAGCTTATCATGTGTTGTTTTTAGCCTTATCATGAGTAGGTTTTAGAATCTATAAAAGCCATCATAACCTGCTCACATGTACGATACAGAAAAAAGGGAAAACAATATCACAGAAACTCTTATAATCGATTATAACAAGTTGTCATTGAATACTTGTTTAATCTATTGTCACTTTCAAACCTATAACTTGCATTCTATTATTCCAAGGTGAAAAGTAGGTTGTTGCAGCAAGAAAAGAAACTAAAGACTTTATTGTTTCTTTTGTTATATTCTCGGATAACTAGGAACTGGTTTTATATTGAGCTTTGACAAAGGTTGTTGGGTTTACGTGGTACACGGCTAGCACTCCGGGCGTATTTGTTTGACGTGTTTGTGTGAGCACTCGTAGAGGTGATTGTTTTAATCACTTATTTGATTTATTTTGCGGGTGACTACGAGGGTTAGTTTTCTATTTATTTTTCATGTTTTCTCTTTTCCTTTAATTTGTTTATTATTTGTGTGTTAATCATAATTGCTTAACTAGATCTAATATCCGCTGCGTACTCGTAGTTAATTGGTTAACTTGATATATATATATAAATTCCAACAGAAACAAAAAAGAAGTTACGCAAAAGCGTTTGCCAAACATGATGATTTAAATAGAACAAAGGTGGATAAATGGAAAGAAGCTTTATCCATGGCAGCTAACTTATCAGGATGGGATCTCCAGGACATGACAAATGGGTAATTTTCTTTTTGTCTGCAATTATCTTTATGTTGGTTGTTTTCTCACAAACCGGTTAGTCTCATAGCCCAACTAAAATTTAACTCTCTGTATTTTCATTTTCCTTCTGGGCCTTTATGTTTAAACAGGTATGAGTCCAAGTTCATTGATTGCATCTCCAAAGAAATCCTCAATAAATTATGTGACGGACCCTTGCATGTTGGTGAATATCTTCTTGGCATAGATATCCACTTCGACAAATTATACTTGTCACGCTTCGTTGGATCTGATAAGGTAAACATGATTGGAATATGTGGTATAAGCGGAATAGGGAAGACGACCCTTGCTAAAGCTATTTATAACTTGATGTATGTCCACTTTGAGGGAAGTTGCTTTTGTGACGACGTTAGAAAACAGCAAGACCTAACTCAAGTCCAAATGCAAATGATTGGAAAGATCATGAAAACAGAAACTTTTAAAATATTGAGTGTTGCTGAAGGAGCTATGGTAATAAAGCAAAGGATATCATGTAAGCCGGTCCTGCTTGTTTTGGATGATGTGGATGATCATGAGCAGTTAGAAGCACTAGCGGGTTCACCTACATGGTTTTGCCCAGGAAGTTTGATTATTTTCACGGGTAAAGATAAACAGCTGATAAGATCTCATAGAGTGGATGAAATCCATGACATGGAATTTCTAGATAGGGATGAATCTCTTGAGCTTTTCTATTCCTTCGCCTTTGAGGAAAAAAATCCTTCTACAGGATTCAAAGAAGTTTCTAAGAAAGTTGTGAAATATGTGCAAGGTCACCCTCTGGCCCTCAAAGTTTTGGGTCATTTTTTATATGGCAAAACTGTGGGTCAGTGGGTTAGTGAACTGGACATGCTTAAATTACATCCGAATGAAAAGATACAAAGTGTGCTTCGTTTAAGTTACGATGGGCTAAACCTCCATCAACAAAATATCTTACTTGATATCGCATGTATATTCATTGGAGAAAACAGTGATTTTGTAACAAGCATACTAGATGGTTGTAAATTTTTTGCAGATACTAACATGAGAGTTCTAGTTGATAAATCATTAATCACAATCTCTAGCAACATGTCACTTCAAATGCATGACTTGATTCAAGCAATGGCAAGGGTGATTGTTCATGAAGAATCTATCATGCCTGGGAAGAAGAGAAGATTGTTGATTTCATCTAATGTTTATGATATATCGGGTCAAAATAAGGTAAAAAGTGGCATATGATTCTTTTCCTTTATATTAATATAAAAGTATAAGCAATTACATATGTCACAGTTTTTAATTTAAGTTACGTGTTTTTTTTTCGAGGTGGCAATAACTGAAGCAATTGAAGTTCTAGTCCTTTCATTAGAGAAATTTAGTCAAAAGGTTCACATAGATGCTAATGATTTTGCACATATGAAAAAGTTGCGGATCCTGAAAATCTATCAAGAGGAAGAAGTATATGAGCAGAAACTTGAATTGAAGGGCCACAATGTGATCTTCTCAGGAAATTTATATTATTTGTCCAATGAGCTAAGCTTGTTATATTGGCATGGATGCCCTTTCAAGTACTTACCTTCAGATTTCTATCCAGAAAACATTGTGGCGATTGACCTATCTTACAGTAACATTAAACATTTTTGGACAACACCTAAGGTATTTCCTTGCACACACACGTTTTCCTATTTGATGCCTAATGATCCTCCGATGACTTATCTTTTTTTTTTCCTCTCAATGTCAGTGCTTTAGAAGGGTGAAAGCAATGAAGCTAAGGTACTGTTGTAACCTAACAACCACCCCTGCCTTCTCAGAGATTACAAACATCGAAGAGCTAAGTCTTGAAGGTTGTGTGAAGTTGGTTAGCATTCATCCCTCAATTGGAATGCTCAAGAGGCTTATTGTGTTAAATCTGAAAGACTGCACACAGGTTAGGAGTTTTCCTAGCAAAGTGGAAATGGATTCTCTTCAAGTCCTGAATCTCTCGGGGTGCCTAAAAGTCAACCAACTCCCTGAAGCATTGGGTCAGATCAAGACCTTAACAGAACTTCATATTGACAGAACCGCCATAACCGAACTTCCTTCCTTTGTATCCTTTTTGATAAACCTTGAATTATTGTCATTTGGTCAAAATGGTAGGATTCAGCCTAGATGGTTCCCTATTGGTTTACTAAGTAAACAACAACATCCCCAAAGATCAGTTTCATTGGCAGGTTTACATTTGTTAAAGCATCTGAATTTAAGCTACTGCGATTTATTAGAAGTACCTGAGAGCATTGGAGGCTTATCATCTCTATTTGAACTAAAGTTGTCAGGGAACAATTTTACTAGCTTGCCTGGAAGTTTGAGTCAACTTTCTCATCTTCAACATCTTTTTGTTAATGATTGCAAGAAGCTGGAAGTGTTGCCCAAACTTCCACCTAGCGTATGGCTTATTCATGCAATTGATTGCACCTCCTTAAGAGAAGTGTTGGAATCATCTAAAGACCCAATTAGTGATAGGCACATTGATATTGAGGGGTCTATAACTTCCCAAGGCTCTATACACCCTTTCCATTGGTATTTGGGTGTCATGACTGCCAGAGGTGAAAGTGCCTTTGGTAAGATAGATATAGTATACCAAGTGAATAGCATGGCAGAATGGTTTAGAAATAGAAGTACGGAAAATCATGTAAAGGTTGAATTACCATCAGATTGGTGCTTCAAAAAGTTAAGGGGATTTGGAACTTGTGTTGTTTTAAAGTGCAAAAAGCCTCTCAAATATATAGAATACTCTGTAAAGAACTTTGATGGAGCTTCTTTGACCAAAGAACGTTTCTCTGGAATTCCAGCTGAGGATTATTTGAAGGACGAGTCATATATCATATGGTTGCATTATACGAGGGATACAGGGTTTATAAGTAAATGGAAGAAAGCAAAGAATTTTGTTACATTTTGTTTTGACGAGAAGAATGAAGATGTTAAGGTGAAGGAGTTTGGTGCAAAACTAATTTGTGAAGAGAATTTTGTTACATTTTGGGATTTACAGCAAGACGTCATAAACTTGAGTATGTTTCAATACCTCCCAACTCTATCACAACATGGTGGGGCCATGTGCTTCTCAGGGCCTTTATTTAGAAATTGATGTACTTTTTTTCTGTAGTAAACACCACAGGAGTTTGATGAAATGCATATGTGTAGAATTCATTTACTTTTTCCAGCAAAACCCCTATTCTTCGATCAGAGTCATTGATTTTTTGGTAACCACTTACAAGCACAAATCAATCTATTTTAGATCAGATGAAGCACAAATTAATGAGAAACCAATATTTGCAATCTTAAAACCTTCATTAAGGACCAACTTTAAGGACTACATGTCCATATATATAATATTCTTGATTAATCGATATCTTTTACTTAGATAAAGAGCTTTTGTGTAGGTTTTTGATGAAATGTATATGAGTAGATGTATATGAGTAGAAATCATTTATATCTTGTTTGCAGATTTTTGGATTTCCAATTGATTAAGGGTGTGTTTGATTACTCCTTAATGAAATGGTCCAGCGCTGTGTACTACAAAATTAATCGGTCAGAGTGTTTGACAACAAAAAAATTGTCACTGAATGACAAATTTGGCGCTGACCGATTTTGTGTGATATAGGCTGCTAAACGATTCAGTGGACCATATAGATTGTGGTGTTTTGAAGTTGTGATGTGTAGATTAAGAATAGATTTTTGGATACATCGAACTTGTCACTTTTTTCTATTCTATACATCGATTTTTTTTCCCTAATGCACAAACTTTCTTAATTATCCTATTGTAGCCATATACTTTCATAATCATCCTATTGTAGCCATAAATATGGCGTTGCAAGAGTTAATTACATAAATTTACATAAATCATCGTTGTAGCTCTAAACAATTACACCATTCGTCCTTTAGTTAATTACATAAAAGGTCCCTATAGCTCAAATAATTTACACCATTCGTCCTTGAGTTAATTACATAAGCAGTCCCTGTGGCTCTAAAAATTTACACATATCGTCCTTTCCAACATTTTTTATACCACATTTTTTTACCACATTTTTTGTATCAAATATTTTGCCACGTTTTTTTAATCAAATCTTTTGCCACTTTTTAATACCACATTTTTTTTATCAAGAGTTAAAATATTTGCATCGTTAGTCCTCATTGAGTTAAAATATTTGCATCGTTATTCCTCATTGACTATAGAGTTAAAATATTTGCATCGTTAGTCCTTATTGAGTTAAGATATTTGCATCGTTAGTCCTCATTGACTATTCTTACGTTTTTATCCTTTTTCGTCCGTTTTTCTTACGTTTTCGTCCGTTTTTATCCGTTTTCATCCATTTTTCTCATGTTTTCATAGGTTTTTATCAGTTTTCGTCCATTTTTATACGCTTTCATCCATTTTTCTCATGTTTTTATCCGTTTCTTTCGTTTTTCTCACGTTTTCATATGTTTTTATCCATGCTCATATACATTTATTCGTTTTCGTCTAGTATTCTACGTTTTCGTCTATTTTGTTTTTATGTTTTTATCCATTTTCATCCATTTTTATTCATATGTTATGTATGAGAACAGATAAAATATATGAAAATAAATAAAAACGTATGAAAACTTTCCGTATCAATTTCAAATCACGATTTTGACCCCTTTCTGGTCCGAATCATCAAAAGTGTAAAACACAAAAATTGTCCGGAATAATGTTTTACTTTAAGACTCATGAGATTTTAAACTGAAATTGCAAAACAATGGCTATTTACTACTAAAACCGCTTAAGTTTTGGTAGTAAACAGTCATTGTATTGCAATTTTAGGTTAAAGTCTTACGATTTCTGATGTAAAACATAATTCTGGACAACTTTCGTGCTTTACACTTTTGATTATTCAGACCAGAAAAAGGTCAAAATTGTGATTTAAAATCAAATGTCAAGTTTTCATACGTTTTTATCCATTTTCATATATTTTTATCCGTTTTCGTACATATTATATGTATAAAAATGAATGAAAACGGATAAAATATACGAAAAAGGGAGGAAAACGTATAATAATAGATGAAAATGAATAAAAGTGTATAAACACAGATAAAAATGTATTAACATGGATAAAAACGTATCAAAATGTAATAAAAAAATGTGGTATAAAAAATGTGGCAAAGGATAAAATTGTTGTTGTTGTTGTTTATTTTTTTATTTTAATTTAAAGATTGTTCTTAACTTGATTAAATCCACAAGGACGACGGGTAAAAATTTTAGAACCACAAGGACCTTTTATGTAATTGACTCAAGGACGAATTGTGCAATGGAAAGAAGCTTTATCCATGGCAGCTAACTTATCTGGATGGGATCTCCAGGACATGACAAATGGGTAAATTTCTTGTTTCGTGCACTTATTTTTATGTTGGTTCTTTACTCACAAACATCTTTATTACTAAAGGTTAACACCTTTTTTTTTAAATGGTTAACAGGTATGAGCACAAGTTCATCAATTGTATCTCCAAAGACATAATCAAAAAATTATGTGACGGGCCATTGCATGTTGGTGAAAACCTTGTTGTCATAAATTTCCATTTGACAAAATTTCACTGTTCGTCCCTAAAGTTGTCGCGATTCGCGCATATCATCCTTAAACTATTTTTTTGGCATTTTCGTCCCTGATCTCTGCATTTTTGGCGTGGTTGGTCCTTTTCACCCTAATTTCGCTAACCATGGTAAGTTTGCTAGTTAAATGACTTGGGAAGTTACTAAAATGCCCTTTATTCTTCTCTTAACTTACAAACACAAATAAAACACACACAAATCTAACAACAAAAATCAAACACAGGTTCATCTTCTTCACCCTCTACCTCAAAAACCACCCGATTCCAAATCACTCAACACCTTCCCTAGATGTTACCACTCTAGCTTAACTCACACATATCTTACCAATTCCAAATCACTCAACGCTTAATCAATCCGGTTAGTAATTTTTTATTTTTATATTTCCTGTGTTTATAGTATATGTTTATTTTTAGTTTTTCAAAAATAAATAGGAGGTATTTATATACTGTAGTAATTGACCTAAAGATTATTAGTGAGGCACATGGAAAATTGGCTAGCAAGATAGAATGTGACTGTGACAAGTGTCAATCGTTGAATTATGTCTAGGTAATCATGTAGCCTAGACATAATTCAACGATTGACACTTGTCACAGTCACATTCTATCTTGCTATCCAATTTTCCATGTGCCTCACTAATAATCTTTAGGTCCATTACTACAGTATATAAATACCTCTTATTTATTTTTGAAAAACAAAAAATAAACATATACTATAAACACAGGAAATATAAAAATAAAAAAGTACTAACCGGATTGATTAAGCGTTGAGTGATTTGGAATCGGTAAGATATGTGTGAGTTAAGCTAGAGTGGTAACATCTAGGGAAGGTGTTGAGTGATTTGGAATCGGGTGGTTTTTTAGGTAGAGGGTGAAGAAGATGAACCTGTGTTTGATTTTTGTTGTTAGATTTGTGTGTGTTTTATTTGTGTTTGTAAATTAAGAGAAGAATAAAGGGCATTTTAGTAACTTCCCAAGTCATTTAACCAGCAAACTTACCATGGTTAGCGAAATTAGGGTGAAAAGGACCAACCACGCCAAAAATGCAGAGTTCAGGGACGAAAATGCCAAAAAAATAGTTTAAGGACGATATGCGCGAATCGCGACAACTTTAGGGACGAGCGGTGAAATTTTGTCTTTCCATTTTCACATATTAGGCTTGTCACACTTTGTTGGGTCACATAAGGTTAACATGATTGGAATATGTGGTATAAGTGGAATAGGAAAGACGACCCTTGCCAAAGCTATATATAACTTAGTATATGCCCACTTTGAAGGAAGTTGCTTTTGTGAAGATGTCAAAGAAGTCGAAGAAAAACAAAGCCTAACTCAAATTCAGATGCAATTGATTGGTAAGATTCTGAAAACAGATGGTCTACAAACCGATTTTCTTCTTTCCTTCGGTGTGCGGGTATCCAGAATAACATGTGTGAATTCTTCCATCGGCCAGGAGGTTTCACTAGAAGTATGGATATAATATATCATGGAAATAGCATTCCAAAGTGGTTTACAAATAAAAGTATGGGAAATCATGTAAAGGTCGAATTGCCATCAGATTGGTGCTTTAATGAGTTTAGGGGATATGGAACTTGTGTTGTTTTTAAGAGAAAAGAACCTTGCGAAATTATTGGCTACTCTATAAAGAACTTTGATGGAGCTTGTTTGTTCACGGAAGATTACTATTCACATGTCTCGGAGGAGTTTTGGAAGGATGAAGTGATAGGAATCCACGAGTATATATGGTTGCATTTTAGGAGGGATACAATGGGATGGAAAGAAGCAAAGAATTTTGTAACATTTTGTTTCGAAGAGAATAATGGAGAGTTTGAGGTGAAGGAGTATGGTGTAAGAATAATTTGTGACGGAGATTTAGAGCAAGACGTCACAACTGTATCACAACATGGTGGGGCCATGACCTTGTCCGGGCCTTCTGCATATGGCAGCATCTGGTTATGGTAGTCTAATAAAAAAAACCTTTATTATAATAACTTACATGTCAAACTACATGTCCCCTGTAGATTGTTGATGACGTATAGTCTATATATGGGCCACGAGCCCAAATAATAAACATTACTAAGGCCCAAAGCCACCATGCGTGGGCTATTATAACTTGGGCCGCACCAATAAAGGGAATGGGCTCACATAAGCCCAAGCCCAACTAAACTACGTATACGGTTTAGATAAGGATCTTCTATCTATGGAATAGATATCCTTAACCCGGATAAGCACCATGTGTGCGAAACGTAAGGAGCACGAACCCTACAAGGATTCTGCGCCTATATAAGGAATGGCATAATTCTCATTCAAGGTACGATTCACAAACCCTAAAAGCTCTTTACGAGAACCCTAAATCGATTACCTACTCTCACGCCGGAGTCTAATCGTGGGAGACAATCCCATGATAAGCCTAACGGTGTTGTTTATTTTCTTAGTGCGCAGGTTTCAAGCATTAAGAAGCGAATTGGTACGAGAGCAAGAGCCCATAATTAGGAACGCCCAACTTTTGTATCAACAAGTGGCGCCATCCGTGGGACCCCTACTGAAAACTAAAGAACTAGAATGACAAAAAATAAGAACTCAAGCCAGCGGACTCCGTAGTTAGAAAAAACACGTGACCCCCAGAGGAAGAATCAACAAGATTCGACCCCTAGGCAGGTTGCTGGAACAACCAGCGCACCTGGTCACCAAGAGGCAAGGACAACCCAACCTCTTCCAGTGGTAGAACTGCCTGTAAGGACTACCCAAACCACCACAGTGGTCCTAAGCGTTGAGGAACTCTAGCACACCCTCTTCACTACTCCTTACCAAACTGTACCTACAGTGAACAACACTGTACCACCGGGCGCGCCTAACCGAGATAGGATGCCCAACACTGAGGCAGACATTCTTGCAGCAACTGAGGACACACCCAACCTAACGTTGGGAAATTTTGTATCCCAAAATTATGAAACCCTAACTGCCCTCATGCAAGAAGAAGCAAGGAGAAGGTCAAGTACAAGCCTACAAGCTCGGCTCAATTTTGGTCGTGAATGCGAACCATCACCACCGCGCCACCCACGAGGAAGACGCGCAGATAACGAAAAACGTACTACTATCCATGATAGGCTGGGTACGACATCTGATTCACAATACTCAGAGGAATATGAAGGCAGCTAGAGGCGCACTAATGTTCACTCTAGACTTGGCAGTCGAAGGATACAAGACCGATTAGGACCTCAGCATTCACCAAGCCAAGGGTCCTCCAAATCTGGGAGCAAGAGAATTCACGACAGATTGGGGAAAAGAATGTCCCCAAGTGAAAGCCCCTCAAGCTCTTCCTCTGAAGGAAGCCGGCGCAAGCGCCGAAAAAGAAACTACTCTTCCTCCAGTGACTCCTCGGACAACGAGGATAGGGAAACATGACATTGGAAATCAAGAGGAAGACGCCGCAAAGAAGAGAATGAAGACATATCTCTTCCATGGCGACGCAAGAAAATTGATGCGTTTACACGACGCATCAGCGATTACTCCGACCACAAAAGGAGGCGCATGCCCACTAACGTGAAAACATATGATGGAACAGGTGATCCGGATGATCATCTAAAAGTTTTTGAATCAGCAGCTACTATCGAAAACTGGCCGAAACCTGTGTGGTGCCATATGTTTAATTCTACATTGGTAGGGAATGCGCGCACATGGTTTAGCAAACTCCCACGATGGAGCATCGGGGGGGGGGGGGGGGGGGGGAGGGGGTTTGAAGAGTTACGGAAAGCATTCCGTCTCAACTTTACCCAAAGAAAGAAGTGCGCTAAAAACCCTGTTGAACTAGCCAGAGTAAAACAGCGCCAAGGGGAATCAACCAGTGCTTTTATGGAACGCTTCAAGGATGAGTGCATACAGGTCAAAACGTGTCCCGAAATTCTAAAAATTTCAGGGTTCATGAATGGGATTAACAACCCAGAACTTATTCGGAAGCTAAATGACAAAGTTCCCCAAACTTTCGATGAGCTAACAAAACGCACAAGATCCTTCATACAAGGAGAAGCAGCCGCTGCGGACAGCAAAAAGGGTTACTCGA
Source organism: Artemisia argyi (assembly GCA_030686995.1). Lineage (NCBI taxonomy): Eukaryota > Viridiplantae > Streptophyta > Magnoliopsida > Asterales > Asteraceae > Artemisia > Artemisia argyi. The sequence continues at coordinate 9,299,007 of CM060705.1, forward strand.
ATTATAGGCAACAAGAACAGCCTAGGAGACAATCCAATGATCAGAATAACAACCGCAGCAGGAATTACCGCAGTGGAAGATACAATGACAAATATACCCCTCTCACAAAAACGCCGAGGGAAATATTTGTAACAGAAGGTGCAAATTTCCCAAAACCTCCACCAATGCGTACCGCAGAGGAAAAGCGTGTAGGGAATGGATACTGCGAATATCATGGTCAAAAAGGCCATACAACTAACGAGTGCGTCCAACTACGACAACTAATTGAAAAGTTAGTAAGGGAAGGCAGAATGGACCACCTTGTAAAAAACATCAAAGATGGAAAGGACAAACAAAGGAGCGGGGGCAAGAAAGAACCTCCCAAAGAAAAAGCTGACACCATATACATGATACAATCATGGCAACGTAAGATAAAACAAAAAGTCAGTCAAAAATTCTCTCCAGAAAAAGAGATATCCTTCCCTACTCTAGCTGCGGACAACGCAGTGGTAGAACCTCTAACTATTGAAATACATATGGGGGGACATGATATCCACCGCACGTACATTGATGGAGGAGCATCTGCTGATATCCTATACGATTATTGTTTCAAAAGACTGCGACCAGAAATCCAAAGTCAATTGATACCAGCAACAACGTCGCTGACGGGATTTACAGGAGAAAAGATTTGGCCCATGGGGCAATTACGCTTGCTGGTGGTCGTAGGAGATGAACAACACTCAACAGCGACATGGATAAATTTCATGGTAATAAAGTCTCCCTCACCATACATCGGCATCATTGGGAGACCTGGAATATCATCCATGCGCGCTGTGCCATCAACAGCGCACAGAAAAAGCACCAAACCTAAAAGTCTCTATTCATCCCGATTACCCGGACCAACAAGTTTCGATTGGAGGATCTTTATCTGACAAAGGTAAAGCAGCCGTGTGCGCACTCCTGCAAAAGAATCTAGATATCTTTGCATGGGAACCAAAACACATGACAGGAGTGCCACGCTCCATCACAGAGCATAAGCTACAAATCCGACAAGGATATCCCCCAAAACGACAGAAGAAGCGCGGCCAGGCCCCAGATCGTGCAAAAGCTATTCTAGAAGAAGTACACAAACTCGTAGACGCAGGCATCATGCGCGAAGTGTATTATCACGATTGGCTCTCTAACCCAGTAATGGTAAAGAAGAGCGATGGCAGTTGGAGAATGTGTGTGGACTTCATCGACCTTAACAAAGCATGTCCACAGGACTACTACCCACTGCCAGAGATAGACTGGAAGGTAGAATCCCTGTGCGGATATCCTTTTAAATGCTTTCTAGACGCATACAAAGGGTATCATCAAATACAGATGGCAGTCGAGGATGGAGAAAAAACAGCTTTCCACACCAGTCAAGGAGTTTACTGCTACACGAAAATGCCTTTTGGTTTGAAAAACGCAGGCGTAACATACCAACGATTGGTGGACACAGCTTTTGAGAAACAAGTAGGTCGAAACTTGGAGGTCTACGTTGACGACCTTGTCATCAAAAGCCACACAGAGGGTGAATTGGTGCGCGACATCGAGGAAACGTTCAAAACATTGGGACAAATAAACATGAAGTTAAATCCCAAGAAGTGCACCTTTGGCGCAACTGAAGGCATGTTCCTCGGATACTTAATAGAACCTGACGGAATCAAGCCTTGCCCAGAAAAAACAAAAGCTGTTATTGATCTTCCCTCACCGCGCACACTGAAGGAAGTCCAGTCATTAAACGGAAAACTAGCAGGGCTAAACCGTTTCCTATCTAAGTCAGCAGACAAATCACTCCCTCTCTTCAAAACACTCACGAAGTGTACTAAAAAGGGAGATTTTCGCTGGAATGAGGAAGCAGAAGAAGCTTTCCAACAGCTAAAACAACACCTAGCATCACTCCCCAAACTTGTCGCACCGCGACCAGGGGAAGAGCTAATCATGTACTTATCGGCAACTCATGGAGCAGTTAGCGCAGTACTATTGACAGATAGGAATTCCGTCCAGACACCCATATACTTTGTAAGCAAAGCACTGAAGAAGACAGAGACAAACTACAGCGCCATGGAAAAGCTGGTCTTAGCTCTAGTATTCGCTGCTAAAAGACTGCGCAGATACTTTCAAGCGCACCCAATAGCTGTAATCACAGATCAGCCAATCAAACAAGTTATCTCTAAACCTGACGCATCAGGACGGCTACAAAAGTGGAGTGTACTGTTAAGTGAATATAACATCTCATATAGACCGCGTACTGCAATCAAAGGACAGATATTAGCTGATTTCATCGTTGAGAAGCCAGATAGCGATAGTCCAACCTCTACAACCAAAACAGATCTGCAGGAACCCTGGATTCTGTTAACAGATGGGTCTTCATGTGTAGATGGTTCAGGCGCAGGCCTTATTCTCACAAATCCAGAAGGTATGTAATTCACCTATGCGCTGCGCTTCGAATTCACAGCCACAAACAATGAGGCAGAATACGAAGCCCTACTAGCTAGACTGCGCATCGCAATCCAAATGGGTGTACGCAACTTAGAGGCAAACGTAGATTCTCGGCTAGTCGCCAACCATGTGCTAGGTGAATATGAAGCCAAGGATGAACACATGATCCAATACCTGGATAAGACCAAGTCCTTAATTAAAAACTTTGACAGGTTCACAATAAAACAAGTGCCTCGAGGGGACAACATGAAGGCTGATGCACTTAGCAAGATCGCATCCACAAGCTTTGCGCACCTATCAAAACAGGTCTTGGTAGAAACCTTGCAAAACAAGTCAATCTTGGAAATGGAAGTATCCACAGTGATAGAAGAACAAGATCCTACATGGATGACACCTATCATTGAATTCCTTAACAAAGGAGTCCTGCCACAAGACCATAAGGACGCTCGAAGAGTGCGGCGCACAACGCAGCGATTTGAACTACGAGACAATATACTCTATCGACGCTCTTTCTTGCAACCATGGCTCAGATGTGTTGGACCTCTTCAAGCAGACTATGTACTCCGAGAAATCCATGCTGGATCATGTAGCATGCACTCAGGGCCGCGATCTGTGGTAGCAAGGGCTCTACGGTCGGGGTATTATTGGCCAACTATGCACCGCGACGCACGCGATCTGATAAAGAAATGCAGCAATTGTCAAGTACACAGGCCTATCCCGCGCCGACCACAGCAAGAGCTAACACCCATTACCTCACCATGGCCATTTTATAAGTGGGGCATTAACATCGCAGGACCCTTTCCAGTTGCAGCAGGAGGGCTAAAGTTCCTCATCGTAGCCATAGATTACTTCACGAAGTGGATTGAAGCAAAGGCGGTTGTGAGCATCACAGGAAACCAAGTCAAACGCTTTGTCTGGGAAAACATTGTCTGTCGCTTCGGACTACCTGGAGAGATTATATCAGATAATGGGAAACAGTTCTGCGACAACCCATTCAAAGATTGGTGCGCACAATTGAACATCACGCAACACTTCGCTTCAGTAAAACACCCATAAACCAATGGTTTAGTTGAGCGCGCAAATCGCAGTCTAGGTGAAGGAATAAAAGCGCGCCTTGACAGACACAAAGGAAGGTGGGTGGACGAGCTCTCACATGTCTTATGGGCGCATCGCACCACAATCAAAACCAGTACTGGCGACACGTCATTCTCCCTTGTCTATGGAACAGAGGCCATCATACCAGCTGAGATAGGAATGCCAACTATACGAACAGCAGAGGTCAACGTCACAACAAATGACGAAGAGCGGCGCATAGACTTGGACTTACTGGAAGAAAAACGTGAACGCGCAGCTATACGCGAAGCAAAGGCTAAGGCAAAAATGAAGAAGTATTATGATGCAAAGGTCAAACACACCTCCTTCAGGCTAGGAGACTTTGTATACCTTGCCAATGATGCGAGCCACGCAGAAGACACAGGCAAGCTCGGACCTAAATGGGAAGGACCCTACGAGGTCACTGATGCGCTCGGCAACGGCGCATACAGGCTGCGCGATATGGAAGGTCACAACCTAGCGCGCACTTGGAACATCTGCAATCTTAAAAGATGTTATTTTTAGGCGAGGCTACGGCCATTACACAGACACCTTTGCACTTTAAGATGTGCCCAATAAGTGTTTGTTTTTTCTTTTCTTTCTTAGGAATTGTATTTTTACTTTTTCAAAAAACTTGCAAGTATCAATAAAATGTTATGGTTTCTAGCTAACTCCATAACGTATTTCACTTTATTGCGTACATACTTATATATGTCAATATTGTTATCTTATATTTTTGCCTACATTGCGTGCATGCACTAATTAAGACCCACGAAGGCATAAAGGATGAGTAAACCTACTAATTCACATGTTGAGTAAGAGGGTTGCAAACCCATCAACATTGGATCACGCATCCTTACTAAGCACCTTACTTTTGAGACGTTGAGGTAAGTTTTCTGTGCGCATCCCACGAAGGGTGCGCAAATATTAAGTACACCGTACAAAGCTTAGCAAATAACGAGCCAAGACACTTGGTCAAATAATAAAACTTAGCAAACATTAATGCAAGTATATTCTTAAGTCACGCACTTAATTTATGCATAAAAGAGTATCATATTCAACATTTTTACACAAAATTACAAGCAAAAGATACACTTTGTAATTTACACAATACAAAAAAAAAAAAAAAAAAAAAAACACACCCTACACGCTATGGCGATGCTCAGGGCTATCTTCCGGTGCAGCAGAACTCCCCGCCTCTTGAAGCTTTCTCAAGAGCAAGGCATCCTTGGGAGATACGCTTGGCACACTCACAGGAACCCCATCAGACCTGGGAATATGTGCAGCGCCCACACCGCATAATACTGCCTTGCCCTTAATACCTTTCTTTTGGGCAGCTCTCTGCGCGTGGCGCTCCAGTACCTCCTTCAGAGGAATTTCTCTCTCAAGGGCAAAAGGGTTCAGCATATGGCGAGGCTGCACAAACACTGAAACCTGCAGCTGTGACTCATCGGGCTTGAGGAAATAGTCCGGTTGCGCCTCTGCATCCTCCAAAATATGGTGCTCCAAGGCCAACCCCTCCATAATTACCTTTATGGGGTTGTCTTGGTCGCGCTCCAACCGTGCAATATGAGGCAGCTCGAGAAGTTTCATCCCCTCCATAGCCTCCACCAGCTCGTCATACGCACCCGCGTTATAGCCAGGTACCTCAGTCAAGGCCTTGCTCAATAACTTAGCCTCATGGAGATCCTCCATAGCCTGCGACCTTCCACGCTCCACAGCACACTGCACCACCTTCCCAAAGGCACCCAACACCTCTTGGGACTCCAAAGTGCCCATAGCGGCTAGGCGCAGTCCATGACTGATCAACCACCTACATCAACAAGGACAACTCGTGTTAAAAAAAAAAAAAAAAAAAAAAAAAAAAAAAAAAAAAAAAAAAAAAAAAAAAAACATAGCAACAAAATATAAAAAGCTGAAAAGGAAGTACCTGCGCTCAGCAATGGTCGACATCAGATGAGGGTATAACTCCTCATCATACTCTATGCTCAGGCTACGCAGCTTATTCTCTTGCACCTGGACAATCTCCTCCATGCGCTCCTTGAACTTAGCAATATTTGCGAAGTGCTCCTCCTTCTTCTCCTCCAAATACCTTACTGCCCAAGTAAGGTTGGCCTTGAACTGATGAAGTTGTCCGCGCGCCTGCTCCAGCTCAGCCATCGCGGTCAACTTCATATTGGTGACCTTCTCATTGTACACCCTGAAGGACCCCACTTTCGCCTGCGCCTCAGCCAGCTGCGCACGGAGCATATTTATCTCCTCATCTTTTTGGGCGAGAGCGCTACTCTCCCCGACGTACCTCATCTTCAACTGAGCCACCAGCTCAGTTTGACGCACAGCAGTAGCAGCCAACTCATCAATAAGTTGCTGCGCAGATACGCCCTCATCAACCTTTGCCTCCCCCTCCCTGTTTTCATTCTGCGGAGGGGCCACTGTCTCCACGAAGGCTCCATCATCCTTCGTGGCATCATCGCTACAATAAACAAAGAAGCAAACTATTAGGAAAATATTACGACAAGTAATATACATAATATGCGACAAAATACTTACATAAATGGCGAGGCCTCGGCAGCCTTCTTATCCGCGCCAGGAGCGGATGATTCTTCCTCCGCAGATGACTCCGCATCTCCAATAAGTTGGTGTCGTCTCTTAGAAGTGCCAATGCTCCCAACCTCTCCTTTGCGCTTTAGATTCTGCGCTACCTCCTCCTTCAACACCTCCTCAGGTTTCAGGATTTCCACACTATCCGAAGATTCGGAGTGCACCTCCTCCACATGCGCTGTCTCCACAGTTGGCGCCACGCTCTGAACGGGCGTTACTTGGAGAGGTGGCGAATCTTCGTGGCCAACATCCCCCAGCACAGTCAGATGACCCTCGGTCGCTTCCAGAAGTGGTCGCTCGTTCTCCCTCAGAGGGCGCACCCCCATAGTCACCTGCTTTGGCATCTCCAGCTTTACCACGGCGAACAAATCCATCTCTGCGCACACAGAAACAAACAGCAAAAGAAGGGATTAGTTACTAAACGTGCGCATATGGAAAAAACTTACATGATTAGAAGCAGAAGGGACAAACACCCACCCCGACCTTCCTCATCAATGAAGGTTGGCACCTCGTCAACACCACCGAAGTAATTGCGACTCAACCCCACATGCACCAGAAACTCCTCCGGATAAGGGTTAATGGGAATGCGGTTGGCATCAAGGGTCTGCGCATCGGTCAAATTATAGGAACCGGGTGCAGGGCGCCCATCCCTTGGCAACGTGTCTTGAGTATAAAACTCAAAGGGTGATGGAAACACCACGTCATCAACCCAGAAAAAGTGCTCCCTCCAATGCCTCAGGGAGTCTACCTTATTAGTATAGCACTGAAGCGCCCCCGCGCGCTTCGCAAAGGACACCCATCCATGCGACCACGTTGTGTGATAGAAGGCGCGGAACAAGGCAATGGTCGGCTCTATCTCAAGTAAATGGCAGTTTACCTCAAAATTCGACACCTTAGCCGCACCTATACAGTGCAGCTGTGAGATGTAAAGACGATAGTGATTGAGCAAATCACTCAAAAAAATAGATATCGGTACACGGTAATTCGCGTACTCGAAAAAACGTGTGTATAGTCCTATTTTCCCTTCGGGGAAATCGGCTATACACGCATCCACGTCTGGAGCCTCTGGATGCACATCTAGAGAAATGAAGTAGTCAGACGAAAACTGACGCACATCATTCTCACTCATCGCAGAGCGAAAATCCTCTAATTGGGCAACCATTTTCATAAATTTACTAAAATACGCACACAAATTTACCTAATAAAACAGTTACTTTCTTTGCAAAAAAACGCTTCGAAGAAGTGTGCAAGGGTGAGTATGTGTTTTTACTGTGTGTTTTGGGTAAAATGGGGGCGGTGACTCTTATATAAGGAGTCCAAAAACCCTAGATGACGCCCACGTGGATCCCACTCACAAAACGTGTGGCTAGAAACCGAAACGGTACATGCACGTTTTCCCGTTTTCCGAGGGACACGTGGACACAACCCCCGATTTTCGAGGCATTTCTTTGAAATATCTATGACTAGGTACATTGAACGCAATATTGGGCGATAATATTTCAAAGTTCTCCCGCCACGCTTATCACTGTTGTGACTAGTCTAACATCCGAGGCTACGAGCCGCGCACACTAGACTGGGGGGACATGATGACGTATAGTCTATATATGGGCCACGAGCCCTAATAATAAACTTTACTAAGGCCCAAAGCCACCATGCGTGGGCTATTTTAACTTGGGCCGCACCAATAAAGGGAATGGGCTCACATAAGCCCAAGCCCAACTAAACTACATATACGGTTTAGATAAGGATCTTCTATCTATGGAATAGATATCCTTAACCCGGATAAGCACCATGTGTGCGAAACGTAAGGAGCACGAACCCTACAAGGATTCTGCGCCTATATAAGGAATGACATAATTCTCATTCAAGGTACGATTCACAAACCCTAAAAACTCTTTACAAGAACCCTAAATCGATTACTTACTCTCACGCCGGAGTCTAATCGTGGGAGACAATCCCACGATAAGCCTAACGGTGTTGTTTATTTTCTTAGTGCGCAGCTTTCAAGCATTAAGAAGCGAATTGGTACGAGAGCAAGAGCCCATAATCAGGAACGCCCAACTTTTGTATCAATAATTGTAATTTTTATTTGGTATTTTTATCAGCCACAATCCTTGCTCATATGTAAACGGTACATATAATATTTTGTGTAGGAGTCACCCACCAGGGGTTTGATGAAATGTATACGAGTAGAAATCATTTACTATTATACCGGCAAACTGTCATTAGTGTTGGATGTTAAATATCATTTATCATTTGTTCTAGAAATAAAACTTTAGATAATAATATATTACAGATACTGTGGCATTATTGCTAATGGAGTATTCCTAATAGCATTAGATGAAAGATGATACCCTTCGGAAGCTTAATAACTGAAGTTGACTTGACAGCAATTCCATGTTTTTTGCAACGTTCACTTAAAGCCTTCAGTAGTTCCTCGAGATCGGATTCGATATGATCAGTACTGGAGCACCTGTGGGTTGCCTTGTAAAAGCATCCAATGCACCAAGTGGTTCTATCTTGGCTGGAGTCTTGGGCTGAGAAGTTACAGGACCAATTGCAGAAGAACGGGTGGAATGCTTGCAGTTTGTGTTGGCATTGAGGATGATGACGTTTTGGATATAGATTGAGAAGTGGAAAACAAGTCACCTCCAAACATAGCAGCTGAAGTAATTGCATTTCCTCCAACAGATGGTCTAGGAGCTGTGAAAGATGAGGATGATAGTGGCTCTTGGGGTTTTGGTACTATAGCACCAACACCTCTGCCCCCAAGCCAATCGCCTGAGACATTCGAGTTTGATAGACCAGGACGGGTCAAACCACCACCTGCCGGAAAAAGTGGGACCACCAATACCCTGTGATGGAAGAGGCCCGCTCTGAGGTGGCAGCCTCGTTGACTGATTTCCTTAAGGTGCAAAGTACTGTCCAGAAGGTGGAGCAACTGAAGGAGGAGCCACTGAATTAGGAGGCACCTGTGATCTTATGCCGAAATTTTGAGTTTGCATTGAATTAACAACCCCGGGCTGTTGTATCGGAGGACGTGCTGCCATTGGATTTGGTTGAACTGACAGAGCTGCAAGATTAATCTGTGGAGCTGGGATTTTAGATGAAGCAGGTCCATATAATGCCGCCTTTACTATATCTGGTGTTGGTTCTCTTTTACTTTGTGCAACAGTTGCAAGCTTAAGGGCGTTATAGAAATCCTGATGGCCAAGGAAGCCAGTGCGGTTCTGATCCCATATCTGCAATCAAATAATATATTATCATAAGAAACATGACCCAGATGCATGGTTAAACTGTTCAATTTTGTCAAAGTATAGTCCTATAATCTTCTTAGAATGAAAGACCAAATCGCTAAGATCTGTCTAATCAATCCCTGAAACTTCTTATTAGAATCCTATATATATATGACCATATCTATGACCTTAACATCTAATACTGCAAAAACAATAAAGAGAAGCAAAAGCTGCAAATCTTAGTTAGTCAACACTAAAGTACATAGTATGCAGCAGTTCAACAATTATATCAAAACTATTACTAGCCGCATCCAGCACGTGCCAAGGGCAATATTACATTTACATTTGCCGGTCCATTAGCAAACAACCACTATGCCTTCTGTATGTATAAAAGACCAAGATTAATTTTGACTTTCACTGTCATATCGCCATCTTCTATAAAACAATCTCATTTATAACTTCTTAGCAGAATTTCGTAGTTTCCACTTGAAGTTATTTTACGAACATTGCAACATATCACAAATTCTTATAAAAATTGTTTGGGATAAAGGTAACTAGTTGATTGTGGTTGCTGATAAAATTGGGTAAGTCTTAAAGAGGTCACCAATGTTGTCATTATATAAGGTATCATTGACAAACATTTCTAGAACAGCATGTAACTACAGAGTCTGAACTCGAAATTTTCATTTCATGGGACACAGTGATCATTTATCCTTTTTTTTCAGTTTGATATATGCAAAAGTGGAAATCTTGACCAACGTGAAAATGATGAAACTCACCTTTCTGGGGTTACTATAAGTATTAACCTGAGCATGTGCAGAAGTGAAAGCATCCAAAAAATCCAAATAACTCAAATAACTCAATTCATGGGACACAGTGATCATTTATTTGGGTTGACCCAGACAAAAAATATTAACCTGAGCATGTGCAGAAGTGAAAACATCCAAAAAATCCAAAAAACTCATATAACTCAATTCATGGGACACAGTGATCATTTATTCGGGTTGACCCAGACCTTGTTTAGAACTCGGCTCACTCGGGTCGGGTCAATTCGGGTTCGGGTCTATGTCGTTTAAAAATCATACAATTTTGGTGTTTACATACAAATTAGAAAGGAAAAAAAATGAAACTCGGGTCACTCGGGTTGACCCGAACCCGAGTAAGAGAGATATATTATACCCGAACCCGACCTTGTTTAGAATTCGGGTCAATTTGGGTTGACCCGAATATAATTTTGGACCAGACTAACCCGACCCGAATAACCATATTCGGGTTCGGGTTGGCTTTTTTGACACCCCTAGACGGAACTATAAGAGCCAAATGCGTGTAACCCTTACAGCCAAAGCAACAAGTTGGCCCAAATAACATTCAAGTCGATTAAAAGGCTTCTAAATGAGCTTATGGTTCAATATCACAGATTTAAACATGATAGTAGCAATTGGCCTGTTTAAATGCATTATATCCTAGTCAAGCTTGAACATGAACCCAAAACCATCATCCTAGGAGTAGCACAAGTCCAACTCTTTACACTTAGACAGGCAACCGGTCGGATATGATAAGTAACTCATCTATAAACCAAACGGGCTCTAAAAGTTGTCAGAATTCCCCAATGTAAAGGTTTTGATGAATGCGGACCATATTATTGTTGGGGTTTGAGATATTATACAAAATACTTTTATTGAGATTTGAGCTACTACATTTACTAGCCACACATTTTTGAAAATCTCATTTCTTTTTTCTTTTTACCATGTATTTATTGTGGGGACTTTCTTTTTAATTATATATAAATTTATAAAATAATCATTTATCCTTTTATAATATATATTCTTTTTCCTGCAACAAAACAAAATCCAAATCCTAAACCCGTCGATAAACCAAACGAGCCCTTAGATTAAGATTTGGATTAAAAAAAAAAAAAAAAAAAAAAAAAAAAAAAGGGAAGGAAATATATTATAAAAAGACTTTTTAACATAAAAATAAAGAGAGATATAGAGTAAGCCATTTTATGGACCCACAATTGTCATAAAACCCGCACATCACCCCTATATTTGCAGTGGCCAACATATTTGGCATTGATGCCCAACACTGAAAGGTTAACAAACAACATTTTTTACTTTTATATCCGAAACCCAGATATAACACCACAAACCAAACAACTCCTTACTATTACTACTACAACAAGAGTAATGTGTAATATGTATATTATGTAAAATAATCAAAGTGTAATTGAAAAATATTGTAACATTTAAGATGACAATAACATCGATCTAATTTCAATTTAACAAATTTGAATTCAAATATGAATCAGAATTGAGAACGAGATTGAGATGAATCTGTAAACTATGAAATTATATAAATGGTTAGTTGGTTAAAACAAAAACACAAAACAAATAAAACACTACAAGTATGCAAACCTTATTTCTGTTATAAACTTGTTCAACAATTTTTGGATCAGTCATTTTTATCAATCAACTCAATAACTCACACAAAACGGTGTGTTTCATAGTAGAGTGTGTGGATTTTATTTTTTTATTTTATTTATTTTATTATTTTTATAAGTAATTATGTTGTCATTAAATATTAACAAAAAGTTTACTTTTCTTTTATATAAGGCTAGTGACAGTAAGGGGGCTCGATCGAGTATGGCGATCGATTTCAATCGATCGTCCTTTCTGTGATGATTCGGTCGTGGGACGACAAAAACCCAAATGGGTCGCAGGCTAGATCGATTCACATTTCCATTTTGTTTGCCTTTTTGATTCAAAAATGTCGTTTGTGTTTTATTTCTTTTGTTTCATGGTATTTGCTATGAAGTTCATAGCATGGTATTTGCTATGAAGTAGCCTGATCATGCAAAAGTTGAAACCAAGTTGGGATGAACAACGATCAATGGTTAATGGTATTTGCTATGTTGGTTTGAACTTTTGCATTTACAAGTTGGGATGAAGAAGATGAAGTAGCATGTTATTCACTGATTTGATATAGTTTTTCAAATGGCTTGAAAAATGTTTTTAAATGTCTTATATTGCAAGTTGGAAACTTTGCATGGCACTTCAAATAATAAGACACGTATTTATACTTTTGCATGTAACATGAGACTTTGCAACGTGTGAAAGCTATAACACGAATCACATTAATAATTCAAATACCATTAATAAAGTTCCATTGTTGAAAATGTTAAAAAAAAAAAAAAAAAAAAAAAAAAAAAAAAAATTGAACTTGGTCGCCCTTACTGGGGCACTGAATCGCCTGCAGGTCGTTGGAGAGAGAAAGCTGACGTGGCAGGGAAAAATGGGGGGATTGGGTCGCCTTACTGTGTCCAGCCTAACAACAATAATAAATTGTTGTCATGCATTATAATTCAAAAAGTTGTTAAATAGTTAAAAGCATCGAAAATATAACACCACTGAATTTCATTAAAAACTGAGATTCTTCAAAACAACAAGTTGACTTCGGAATATTGGGTATAAAGTTTACTTCGAAATTTGTGTCATAAATGAGATTGTGGAAAATAGCCAAATACGCCATTCTTTAACTATATTATACACAATGCATTTAAAACTTGTATTTGGGTGTATATGATATTTTGATGTTTAGATTGGATATACATAGAATTATCCCTTAAATTAGATAATGGTAATTGAGATTAATAGTAATTATACTTTTCTTAATTTGAAACTTTTAACCACACTTTTACATTCTTTATATGTAGTAGAGACTAGCTTATAGACCCGTGATAAATCACGGGTTGCTTATAAAAGTATTTGACATAAACATCGTTCAATATTTTTAGTTAAAATTCTAATTCTCTAAAAATAATCAAAAAAATTTAGTTAAAAGGTAATAATTTTAGTTAAAAGATGAAACAACACCAAAGAAAAAAAATAAACTTTTGACTCAGTGTTCTTAGTTAGTGTTTTTAGCCATAAAACTCGAAAAATTATGGAATAACTTTTTAAAATGGGAAGTGATTTGCACACTTTTAAATTTTATTGGGACACTCCAATGTACAAGCGGTTAAAGCAAATTATATTTAAAGTACAACTACTTACTGCATCAGTTGGAGTGTGCCAATAAAATTCAAGAGTGTGCAAATCATTTCCCTTTTAAAATAGAGAAATGTCAAAATATGAAATTTTACAAAAGAAATTGCATAAATATATGTATATATCCACGCGTTTGTAGAACTATTTTTGTACTAATTTTGTAAGTTTAACATTTCTTTTCCAAATTTAACTTATTATAAGAATTCATGCAAATTTAAAAAATATTATTTTTAATCATAAATATATGTTATTAAAAAGTAAGTGTATTGCTGTTTGCTAATGGGACATAATACTACAAACAAAACATGAAATATATTTTAATAGAAAATCATAACAACCAAAATTAAAATAAGCCTCTTTTCGTTCCAAATATCCCAATTTTGTTGAGATACAAAATCCTTCAATCAATAATATCTCGAGAGGACATAATTGCATGCATGGCCGTTTCAGTTTGTGTATGTCATGAGTTAAAACCTTGAAATAAAGCACTAATAGTAAGAGTTAGGATTAAAGAAAAATAAAATTAAAATGCTAATAGTGAAAAGTGACTATAACCGTTCAATTTATATGCATCTATAAAAGGGAAAATTATCTAAAAAAGAATCAAAGTTGACACTTTTTACCATTATGTGTAGTTTTTTTTTTTTTTTTTTTTTTTTTTTTTTTTTTTTTTTTGACTAAACTTTCGAATTTGGTACATTGTGTGTACTTTACGACCATTATTTTACCATTACCCTTTCCAAATTTTGAAAGGTAAAATGGTCATTTTACAGGGCGGCTGAATAGTCGCAAAGTACACACCATATACCAAATTCGAAAGTTTAGTCACACAATAGAGGGAAAAAAAACATCACTATACACAATGATAAAAAGTGTCAACTTTGATGCTTTTTTAGATAATTTTCCCTCTATAAAAATAGATGTATTTTTTAAAAAAATTTTCTCTCCAAAATTGAAATGAGTAGCTAGAATTCTTTCACAACCTTTTTATTTCATTTTATTTTTTCACCGAATCTCTTCTCTTAATAATTGAGTTAGGATTAAATGAGAAATAAAATTAAGATGAGAATGGTGAGAAAGACCCACAACCGATCATTTCATATGCATCTACAAAAATAGATGCATTTTTCCATACATTTTTTCCTCTTAATTAAAATGAGTGTCTAGAATAACTTCTCACCCTTCTCATTTTTTTTTACCTAATATTTTCCCCTAAGAATTGTGTTATGATCAAATGAGAAATAAAATTAACATGAAAATGGTGAGACGTAAGCACCATCGCTAATTTCAGATGCATACACAAAAATAGTTGTATATTTCTTTACATTTCTCCCCCAAATGAAATGAGTGGTTAGAATTCCTTATCACAATTCTCCTTTTATTTTTTCTTCTCGCGGTATCAATTCCTTTAATAATAAAGTTATAATCAAATGAGAAAAAAAAAAAAGAACCGCAACCGCTCATTTTTTAGTTGAATATTCAATCAAATCTTGATAGTCGATTTGCTTAACAAAATTTTGATCGAAGCCTTTAAAATTAGAGGGTACGAACGGCCATTCACTTTTTTCCCTTGTAGACGTCACCGATTGCATGCAACACCCGTGTGTTGGATTTAAATAACCAATTTTTTTGTGTTGCGTTGGACTGTTTAATCCCACATATGCATCATAATAAGTTAATTTCATATTAACATGAAAATTCAATAAATTATATCTATCGCAATGTCTTTAACTCATTCCATTTTAGCATGATGAAAATAACAACATATATGGGATAGCATATTAATTGTTACTTTGTACAGACAAAGAATGAGAATTCAAAAAATTGCTCGGATTTTTTAAAGTGGCATCCAATATATACCCCGAATGAATTTTGGGGAAAGAAAAAAAAATCACATACTTTGAGTCTTTGATGAATAACTATATAAACAATGTTGGTTCAGGAGTTCTAGAATAATGGTTTTGTAAAATGAAGTTTAATGCTACTACTTGTTACTTCAAGGTGAGTTCTCTGTGTTCTTAAAAGCAATTTCGCTCCCACCATTCTTTTAGAACAATCGTGTTATGAGTTACTTACGAATTGCCTCCCAAGATACAATGAAGCAACGTATGTAGCATTTATCAACACTACACGATGGTGGTGATAATCCGGATAAACTACCGAGTTATCGGGGATTTCAAGACACTACAAATAATAGTTCTATAGCAATATTATGTATAGCAATCGGGTATATTAAAAATAAGGTTTTGTATGTGTTTGTTTTTGGTTTTGGATGATCAAAAACGCTGGAATAATGGCCCTATATATAGGCATGCTCGTGACCATTCAAATAGTCACAATGATTCACCAAAGGGTGCAATTAGCGACGCTTAAGTGACGACTTAGCGACAGAAAAACTGTCGCTAACTGAAACCTTTTCTAATAGCGCGATGGTTCGCTCAGTGACACCTTTTTAACCGATATAACTGTCACCAATTTGAAAAGATGCGTCTTTACAATTGTGATGGTTCATTAGCAACGGTTTTGTGACAGAAAAACTGTCGCTAATTACCTATTGTGGGTCATCAACAATACACAACAAAACACTTTATTTCCTTCCTAAGACTCAATCCCAAAATGATTTCAACATACTATATTTTGAAAATTTCCCAACAAACAAATCAATAGATCTAAGATTGCAATTAATTTCAAAATATAATAATGTTTACCTTTGATACATGTGAGATGAGACGTGATCATTTTATGAGCACATGCAGAGTAAATATAGAGTATCAATCACAAAGAAAAAAATAAACAGTGTGTATATACAAAATACAAAAGTCTATAAGGTAATGCATGGAGGAATACGAGTGAGGCGATATAAATTGAGGGTCTGATCATAAAAGACGTTAAATACTCCAAATCAAGATAGTTTCTCTCTAAAAATATAACTGCTTAAGATAGTATTCAAATTATATATGTTTTCAAGTAGCAACATATATGGAGACGACTTGAGCATGCATGCCTCAAATTTCTTCATCAATTATCAATCAAATAAACATTCCATACTTAAATCAACTAATTAACATATCCAGTTGGAATTTGTTAACATTAGTAAAAGAAATCATTAATTAGGCGGTTGAATATGTAATTTCCTAAAATAATGATTGAGGATATTATTGAAATGATAGATTAGAATGAAATTGAGGATATTATTGAAATGGTAGATCAACTTTGGGGTAATGAAAAAAGTCAAACTTATTTAATAAGATTCAAAACCAACTCCTTGACATCCTAGTTGGTTTTACACGTGGAATTAATGAGTTGGCATTTACGACATGGCATTGTGTCCACGTGGATTAAGTGAGGTGTCAATTTTCAAAAAAAGCCTCTTTTATTATATATATAGATAGATAGATGGGTTAGGTATTAAACTGCCTATATTAGTACTCATAGTTATGTGTGGTTGCGTCGACAACCACTACACCCATATACCATAATGCCTACTCGGTCAATTTTGGAAGTTATTTTGTCATCTACTTGACCGAACCAAAATTTGGTTATTTTATGTGAATGTAAATGTATTGTGGGATATGTTTATGTGAATGCAAATGTATTATGTGAATGCAATCAAATAATATGTTCTTACAAAATATAGTTGAAACTAAGGGCCCGTTTGGTATTAGGTGATTGGGGGGTATGGATTGATAGATACATTAAATAATATGTTTGGTAGCAAAAATTTTCCTGGCACAATATCAAGAATGATAAAATCGATACCAACCTCCACTAGCTACTATCACCTATATCAACCAATTAAAACTAGTTTGACTAACACATTCTTTCCATCTAAAATTCTCAGCCACAAAAAAATGAGGAGTGCTACACCCACCTAAGATTTACAAAAATTCATCCACTCGCTGACGTGGCAGAGTGGTGATTGGTTGGTTTTCTGTGGCCCACAGAAAACCAACCAATCACCACTCTGCCACGTCAGCGAGTGGAAGAATTTTTGTAAACCTTAGGTGGATGTAGTAAAATTCCAAAAAAATATACTTTTTCCTTTTTTAATCATTTATTTTCTTTTATTATTTTTAAAATAATACTTTTATGTTTAATTAATTAATATTTTTCTTTTATCCCCACCATCTTTCTCTCTCCTCATTTTTTTTCATTCTACACCGGATCCAAATCTTATTTTAAACCCGCGATCATACCAAACGCACCCTAAAGTAGTGTTTGGTATGTTGTAATCAAAACTAAAATCGAAAAGATTATTACGATGTAATGAAAAAATGTTGTTTGTTTACATTTATAGAATATAATGATTCATTATAATGAACTAGCTTATAGACCCGTGGAATCACGAGGTTTTTAAAGAGATTATGCATTAAGAAGTTAAGTATAAGAATAAAGTAAGAAAGTACAACAAACATAAATAGGTTGAATGATTTAAAAAGAAAATAATAAGTAATAAGTCAGTAATACTATAAACTACTATGTTTGTAACTAGGGCAAATTACATAAAAATGTAGTTAACTTGTACTTTTTCCCATTGTACGTAGGTATCTTTTATTTTATTTTATTTTAATTTTAGTTTTATTTTTTTTTCCACATTCTGTTAATAAACTTTCAAAACTCGACCTTTGTGTGTACCGGTGACCTGCAAAACCTGCTACTCCTACATGGAGCAGGTTAAATTAACGACCGTTATTTTATTATTGCAACATTAGTCCTTTATACTAACGACCATTAGTCCTTTAATAAGTTTTCGCCCGTTTTCTTACCCTATTGTCCTTTAATAAGTTTTCGCCCGTTTTCTTAGTCCTTTAATAAGTTTTCGCCCGTTTTCTTATGTTTTCGCCCGTTTTCTTACGTTTTCAGCCATTTCTTACAATTTTGCTTGTTTTCTTACGTTTTCTCCCATTTTTAAACGTTTTTGCCCGTTTTGATACGTCTTCTTTCCTGTTTTCTTACATTTTCTTATGTTTTCGCCTGTTTTTATACGTTTTTGCCCATTTTTTACGTTTTGACCATTTTTATACCTTTTCGCCTATTTTATACCTTGTCGCCCGTTTTTATACGTTTTTGCCTGTTTCCTTACATTTTCGCCCGTTTTTATACCTTTTCGCCCGTTTTTATACGTTTTTGCCCATTTTCGCCCGTTCTGATATGTTTTTTTTCCTGTTTTCTTATATTTTCGCCCGTTTTATACGTTTTTGCCCGTTTTTATATGTTTTTACCCGTTTTCTTACCTTTTCGTCCGTTTTTTTTTGTTTTCATCCGTTTTTATACATTTTTGCCTGTTTTCTTTTGTTTTTGCTCGTTTTTATATATTTTCGCACGTTTTCTTACGTTTTCTCCCATTCTAATACCTTTTCGCACGTTTCCTTATGTTTTCGCCCGTTTTCATACGTTTTTTCCTGTTTTCTTATTTCTTACGTTTTGATACGTTTTCTTCGTTTTCTTACTTCTTCGCCTGTTTTTATACATGTTTTCCCGGTTTCGTAGGTTTTCGCCCGTTTTTATATGTTTTGCTCGTTTTTATTCCTTTTCGCCTATTTTTATAAAAATGGGCAAAAACCTAAGAAAACGGGTGAAAGCGTATAAAAACCGGCGAAAACATTAGAAAATGGGCGAAAATGGGGAAAAACGTAAGAAAGGGGTAAAATGTAAGAAAACAGGCAAAGAAGTATAAAAACGGGTGAAAACCTAAGAAAACAGGCGAAACTGTATAAAAATAGGCGAAAACGTAAGAAAATGGGCGAAACCGGGCGAAAACGTAAGAAAATGGGCGAAACCGGGCGAAAACAGGCAAAAATTTAAGAAAATGGGCAAAAAATATAAAAATGTGTGAAAACCTAAGAAAGCGGGTGAAAGCATATAAAAACAGGTGAAAATGTAAGAAAACGGGCGAAAACGGACAAAAATGTAAGAAAGCGGGCGAAAAAAAATAAAAACGGTCAAAAACCTAAGAAAACGGACGAAAGCTTAAAAAAAGGGGCAAAAACGTAAGAAAGCAAGCGAAAACGTAAGAAATCGGGTGAAAAGGTAAGAGAACGGGTGAAAAAGTATAAAAGGACTAACGGTCATTAGTATAAGGACTAACGCTGCAAAGGTTTTTGGATAGGCAACCTGTTAATGGTCAAGCATGTCACCCGGTACACACAAAGGTCGAGTTTTGGAAGTTTATTGACAGAATGTTAAAAAAAAAGATAGCTACATACAATAGGAAAAAGTGGTAAGTTAAATACAATTTTAGGTAATTTGCCCTTGTAACTATTAATGTAATAACCGTTCATGCATCGTGGCCTCCAATTTTGATGGTTATGAAAAGCAAATGTATGTAGTCAGTGTTAATAAAGTGATAAGCAAATATTCATTCCGTGAGCACCTAATAAGTTTTTAAAAAATGTGTCAGTAAAAGAAGTTTGTGATTAATAGTATATGTAAATCTAAGAAGAAATGGCATAAAACATGTCATATGTATATTGGACATACCTCTTGAACCTTGTTCATGGATCTTGAAGAACTTCTTTGTAGACTACATTTGTAGTAGCTTATAGACCCGTGAAATCACGGTGATTTTGAAGAGATTTTTTTGTTAAAGAGTCACATGTGTGAATTAATTTTCAAACAACAACGAACGTAAAAAGATTCCATAATTTTTTGAAAGGAATAATAAGTAATATGTCGAATGTGATAAAAAATTTGATTTGTAACCATTAAAACAATAAAGGTGGATGTATCGTCTTTTGAAACTGATAGATAGTCTTGAAGAGCAAATGTATGCAGTCAACGTTAAAAACTTTAGTAGTCGGTGTTTATTCCATGAACACCTAAAAAAATAAAACAAAAGTCAAACTAAAATGCAAAGTTAAAAGAAGATATAAAACATGATATTTATATGGTTGTACATTTGTTGAACATTGATTTCTGATATGAGTCCACACATATATGGCCATATATGGCACTTGAAAATAACCTTCTTGCTCTACATGCTTTTTATCTTCCATCTAAATGCATATATGCAAATATGTCAAATGATATGAACGAAACCCGAATGGGCAAGCTACTGCCATGAAATTGTTGCCAATGTAAATATAATGAAATAAAAAAACATACACAGTGAACAATATAAATATAACTTGAATATAATGTTGTCAATATCAATCATTAATACATTAGTTGGTATTATACTATTATACCACCAATAAATTCACAAGTAAACTATATATCATGGAAACAATGAGCTTGCGTCTTTAGACATCCATTCAGGCTCTGCCACAAGGACTTTAGTGTTTCTTCAATACCCCTTGTCACTTGAATAGTGTTAGCAATTGTAAACCCAACCTCCTAACATATTACAAATTTGAATAATGAGTTTCCATCAAATACCTTATTGTAAGAGTACAAAAATACCAAGCCATCATATCTATAAGTTACCCATTTTTAAATCTTTAGGTCTAAATTTAATATATATTTTCATAATTGTATTAGCATCAAGCTCTCTTCCCTGTGTCATCGAAGAGATTTTGCAAGTTTAATTGACGACCCAATTAATTTAACATAGTAAAAGTATGGATAGTTTAAATTAAGTTTATATTATAGAAAGTGTAGTAAAAGAGTCAACATTTTGAGTGTGTGACTTTCCACCTAAGCATACTAAGGTCCTTTGATTAAGTTTAAGAAGATATTGACTTTTTACCTTGTCATTAAACCAACGTCCTCGTCTTACCCATGAACTGACCAAAGCAAGTAAAATCCTCCGAGGAGTTAAGTAATTTATTGCTTTACCACTTCCCTTTACTGCTTTACAACTCTCATCCGAGGGACCAAATGACCAATGTGCTTGCAACTGTCTCTCATAACTCACATATTATGTTAAACATATACTTGTTATGCTGCTAGAAAACAACAATAAGAATAGAATCTTCTTACTAAAATTCTTCTATTAAACAATTACATAGCATAACTACCATGATTATATAAGATTTATTTACCTCAAAAGCAACTCAGTGAGAACCATGGCAGGAGAGGTCGTATGAACTCCAACTTTGGACTTTCTGCATTCTCTTATAATGACGAATGAAGTTGTCTAAGACCACATTTTGTTGACCCGTAACTACAATAGACGAAAAAGATCAAAAATAGCATCATTTTGTTGACACCCATAGCAGTAAGTTGTGTCATCAGCAGCAACAGTTAGTTGCGTCAACAATAAACCACATCAGCAACAATTTGGACATGAGCAAAAATTTGGACATAAGCTTAGAAGGAGAAAAAAAAGTCATAGAAAACACCAACTCATATCACTTTTAGTCACTTCAGCTATAAATTAGTACCACATTAATTCGAGCATCTTTAACAGGTGTTAACCCACGCATTTGTTGGAATTATAATAACATGACAATCATAAATAAACCAAAACACATCAAGTAAGCATATAGCGGAAGCAATTATAACAAGACCATAATATGTAATTAATTAATCAAAAACATAAATAATAAACGTACCTTGATGATTCTAGCCCGAACAAGAATCAAAAGCAATCTTCCGGAACCAATTCCCCAATATTGGGTTTATGTGAACAAACCAAGAGACAAACAATAATATGCTTGCTACACGATCTTGTACACACGTACTACTTCAAGCAAACGTTATGCAAGTAAGACGAGCACAACACACTAGAATAACAAATCTCGACTACCTTAAACTTTAATGGGCTTGTCGAGATATGCTAGAGAAGAGAAGAGAAGAAAACACACAAGTTAGGTTTTCAAGTTGTGAGTAAAGAATGAGAAACTTGTGTGTTTATATAGGATGAGAATACTTGGAGCAAAAGACACACCTAGGGCTTGGGTTTGCCCTAGGCCGATCGGCCCACATCCCATAGAGGGGCTTTCGGGTCCTTCTTGTTGTTCCAATATTCATCTCTAGTCCTTCCCTTTTCATTCGTCTAATAATCATTATCCATTTCATTAAATGTTAACGATTAATACGTGTTTGTGTTCTAATAATTAATATAACATTTATATCTAATTATTATACATTTACTTTTCATACGTAAAGTGTGCAATCCCGTGATCTCGAGTTCGATCCTAACACACGACTATTATTTTATCGTCTATAAAACCAACAGCTCCCACTTAGACATATCATAATAGTGTGATCACATCGGTTAGCGTCTTGCAACACGCCGATGCCTCTAGTACAAACCGAGTAAGGCTCCTGGAAAACCTTTTAATGATTTCTCATTATTATTATCCCTTTGTAACTAATACCACGTTAATAAGGATATGGATCTAGGTCATTCCTTAATTAACCATTCTGTTTCTCATTGTTAGTGATTGACAAGATTACCAAATCTTTTGAACATTTCAGAAAAGACCTTGGGCATGGCCATGCATACACCTTGACAACCCTACGAGGGGCCCAGCAGTATTAAACTCCAAAATTAATTTGAAGGAACAAATTCTATCTTGACTACAAGCAAAACACACAAACTTTGTAACACTTCCGAAAACAACCCTTATGACTACCAGTTACGTATAGCGTTAAGTTGCTCCACAAAATTATACTACATTTATGACCGTTATCTTGTATCTCAAGTCTAAGGATAACTTCTTATGATTTACTTAATGACAAGATCCATAAAGTAACATCATATAGTTGGGATAAGTCCTATATTCAGTATCATCGAATATCATCTGACATGGCATGACTACGCATCAATATACTTTAAGTATATTATACCAACCTTCAGATTTGTCTTAATTTAATAATATTCCCATATCATTAACTGACAACGGACAATTTAGAATAACTTTTATTCATGGATTAAAACATACAAAATAGGACAACAATAATTAACAATAGAAATAAACATACCAAAATACTTTATTTCATTAAATAATAATTGTTTACAATATCCTTTATCCAAATACTAATCACAGTTATGCATGAAACTACTAGCTAATTTAAGCCCAATACCCTTGGCTAATTCATAAAGCTTTTCTTTAGCCAAATCCTTAGTGAATGGATCAGCTAAGTTATCATCTGTGTGAACTTTCAGCAGATTTATTTCACCTTCGTGAACCTTTTCTCGAACAAAGTGATACTTCCGTAGAAAATGTCTGGTGCCTCTCATGACTCCAGGTTCATTGGCAAATATGATTGCAGCAGAATTGTCACAATACATATTAATAGGTAATTCAATTGAAGGCATAACACCAAGCCCTGAAATGAATTTCCTAATCCAAACAGCCTCAATAGCAGCTTCTGAAGAAGCAATGTATTCAGCTTCTGTTGCAGACATCGCAATTGTACTCTGCTTCTTGCTCTTCCAGTCTACTGCTCCTCCATTGATAACAAAGACATAACCCGTCTGAGACTTCGAATCATCTTTATTACTTTGAAAGGATGCATCACAGAAACCTGTAATATCAAGTTCTGCAGCTGGTTCTCCACCATATACCAAAAACATATCTTTTGTATTTCTCAAATACTTAAGAATATGCTTAACAGCAATCCAATGTTTTTCACCTGGATTCTGTTGAAATTGACTGGTGATATTTTGAGCAAACGCCACATCTGGCCTTGTGCATTTTACCGCATACATAATAGATCCTACAGCCGAAGCATAAGGAACTTTACTCATGCGAACCACCTCAGCAGGCGTTGAAGCACAAAACTCATTACATAAGCCATGTTTAACTTCCATTGGCAAATTTCCTTTCTTGGAATTTTGCATATTGAACCTTTTCAATACTTTGTCAATGTAAGCACTTTGACTTAATCCTATTAACCGCCTTGATCTATCTCTATAGATTTTGATTCCCAGAATGTATGCAGCTTCTCCTAAATCTTTCATAGAAAAACACTTTCCAAGATATGCCTTAACCTTTTGCAAACTTGGAATGTCTTTTCCCATGATCAATATGTCATCAACATATAAAATTAGGAAAATTACATTATCACTCCCACTAGCTTTGTGATACACACATGGCTCATCAAGATTCTGAGTAAATCCAAACTTTTTGATTTCAGCATCAAATCTCTTGTTCCATTGTCGTGATGCTTGCTTCAATCCATAGATGGATCTTTGAAGTTTGCATACACGATTTGGAAACTTTGGATTTTCAAACCCTTCTGGTTGTGCCATATAGATGTCTTCATCTAGATGACCATTTAAGAAAGCGGTTTTCACATCCATTTGTCATATCTCATAGTCATAATACGCTGCTATAGCTATGAGAATCCTAATAGCTTTTATGTCTGCTACAGGAGAAAAAGTCTCCTCATAATCAATTCCAAAAGTTTGAGTAAAACCTTTAGCAACCAGACGAGCTTTATAGGTATGTGCATTTCCATCCATGTCAGTCTTAATCTTGTAGAGCCACTTACTCCCAACTACCTTGGCACTAGGAGGAAGGTCTACTTCTATCCAGACTTCATTATCATGCATTGATTGTATTTCCCCATCCATAGCAGCTTTCCACTTAACCTTTTCAGGGCTATTAATGGCAGCTCTATAACTAGTGGGTTCATTAAGATCCCCTAGTGTATGCTCATCAACCTCTACATTAAGACATAGACGATCAGGAGCTTTCACAGATCTCGAAGATCTGCGAATGGGAATTACTTCAACTTTTGGTGGAGGACCCAGACTTTCCGGTTCTTCAGGAAGCGTGCTAGTGTTTTCTGAAGGCAATGCATTATCTAGATCATATTCTAGATCATATACTCTCCCACTGACTTCTTGAAGTACAAAATTACTTTCAAGAAAATCACCATACCTAGCAACAAACACTTTGTTCTCAGGTGGGTAGTAAAAGTAGTAACCCATTGTTTCCTTTGGGTATCCTACAAAAATGCACTTAACAGATCTTTGTTGGAGTTTATCTGGTGAGTCACGTTTAACATACGCCTCACAACCCCAGACCTTTAAATAAGACAAGTTCGGAGCTTTTCCAGTCCATATCTCATACGGTGTCTTATCAACCATCTTTGTGGGAACCATATTCAAAATACGAACAGCCGATTCAAGAGCATAGTCCCAAAAAGACAAAGGAAGATTAGTAAGATTATACATTGATCGAA